>OU696696.1:357768316-360268316 GCA_916050605.2 Platycheirus albimanus
TACATATTTGGAGGGACTTTTTTAAGATTATGACATTGTGTTGCATATAGTTAACTAATACAATTAAAAGGCAGAAAGTTCGAGCTTGCCAAATCCAAACATTTAATGCATTAATTTGATGACGCATTGCTGAAGTTCATCTCACAATGTAATTCACTTTTTGTGATAGTTATCTATTTGTTAACGGTGTGAAGTTGGAATTACATCAATCAATATTGTTGCAACAAGCAGGTATGTACCTATAGTGTTCCAAAATGTGTACCGTGAACCCGGGTGACTTTGGCCTGGTTAGGTGACTTTGGCTTTTGAATGGATACATTTTTAAAAAATTGTTAAAATATGAAGGAGTTGTTTGATTTTTTCCAAGCTTCTTGGTAAATTTGTATAATTGAATGAATTAAAAAACGATCATACTAACGTTATTTAACTAAATTTAGATAATAATACATATATACTAAAATTTATTTTTCTTGAAAATGTAAATAAAAAAATCCTCTGAAAATGTTGGAATGTTTCAACATGTTCCAGAAATATGATTGCAAAATGACATTTACTCCGATATATGTATTATTTTCCAAATTGAATTCTTTTAATTCAACCCTTGTAACTATTTTATAAACAATAAATTTTATTTTGTTTATAATTTACGCCAAATGGTAGGGTGACTTTGGCATGCATTTCGGGTGACTTTGGCTGGGTACAAAGTACCTCTTACGAAGAAGTGCTGGGTGTAGCTTGGTAAACCCAGAGAAAAAAGACGTTGCACAAGTTAACAAAAGTGATCTGGAGCAAAAACTTCCTGTTCCAACAGTCGATCGCCGAGAGAGACTTTTTTGTCAATATCCTTTCAAGGAAATTAACATTAACGTACTTGAATTTAAAAAAAATATCAAAAACCAAAAATTCGGAGTTAGCTTATAAAAAAAATACCTAAATACAAAAAAATATCTGGTCTTTCATTTGGGTTGGGTGAGACTGACTTGCTGCTTGTAATTCGCAGAAAAATGACGAAAACGTACTTCCGGCCAAAGTCACCCGAAATGGGAGGGTGACTTTGGCCACCCATATTTTAGCTTCTATAAATAGAACTGATCGATATATTTGTTCAAGACTTATCATACCTATAGAGTTAGCGAAGTAGGTAAAAAGGTTCAAATGTTCATTAAAACAAAAAAATTATTGCAAAAGTTATTCACATTTTAAAATGAAAAAGCGCCAAAGTCACCCGGGTTCACGGTACCTACTTAAAGAGATTTTGCGGAGCACAATAGTGCCCATGAAGCAACGAGAGCTAGCATGAACTGTCCTGTTTCCTGTACTTAAAACCAATCTGCTTTTTAGTTTTTTTGAATAGGGATATCTAAAATCAAAAGTTTACACAAATGAAAGCCTTAAATAACACTTCATGCTGTAACCATTAATTTTTCGTTTAGAAAAGTAGGTACCATGAATTCGAAGGATTTAAAATAAAAAAAAAAATAATGAATTCTAATATTGTAACTTCTAACCGTTTTTTTCACGACGAAGCACGGCTCAAAATCTTTTGTGTAAAGTAAATTAAAAAAAAAGAAAAAAACAAACTTTTGGGACAGCATTAAGGCAATATGTGTTCCAGCATCTTTGCTTCGGAATTACTTTTTAGCTTATCGTTCGATGCAATGAAAAATATTGATTTAGTGAACTGACTTGGTTTTTATTAGTTCGCTTTATCGAACAACTATTGTATGGGAAAGCTTGGAGAATATTTTTTGGGAAAATATTTGCTTGCGAACAGACAGGATGGTAGATACCTGTTCGACCTACTTTTAAATATTTTAAACCAAACTTTTGATTAAACAACAAAATTAAGGTGATTTTTGTGCAAGTTGATTGAAGCAAGGGTTCTGGAAGTGGATGATATAGCTCTCAGTTATGAAATAAGAAAATTCTTTTAATCGAAAAAGTAAGGTGTGACCAATATTTTGGTGCAAAATGGTACCTATACATGCGATGAAAAATATTTCATTAAAAAAAATTGTCTAACTATGAACCAATGATTCAAGTAGATACATGGTAAGTTTACCTAGGCACCTTTTTTTTATAAGGCACACGTGCTCAAGGGGTTTGGATAGAATGGAAATTAGAGAGGAAGGGAAAGGACGTGTCGATGAACGTTGGTCTTAAATGTTTGAAGATCAAAATGGCAAGGGAAAATTGTACCAGGCAAGTCATTCCACATTCGTGTTGTACGGTTAAAGAAAGAATACCTATATTTATTTCATTTACGGTAGGTACGTCCGAAATTGGGCTCAAGTTCAAACTGATGAGCGTTCCCAGCAAGACGAGTGTTACGGGGGAAACGTTTAAGGCGTGGAACGAATCTGGCTACCTCGAGTGAGCATTTTTTGTAAAAGAACCTGTAAAATAAGGAAAGACATGAAAAATTTCGACTATGTTCAAGTGATGGAAATGATTCCATAATGTTTCTCTCTCCTATCAATTTCAACGCTTTTTTCTGAACTCTGTCGAGCAGGTGCAGAAAAGTTTGAGATGCACCTGCCCAGAGATGGGAGTTATACTCAAGTTTAGGGCGTATAAACCGCTTTATAAATTGTAGCCAGAAGGGGTATATATGAATACAAGAATCAATTTTGGAGACGGTAACCGAAAACTCTCTCAAAGAAAGGAGATTTTGACAATTTCAAGAAAACGGCTGTTAATTGAAATCAAGTTGATAGTTATAGACAAAATACCAAATGCCTTACCCTTCACTTGTTTCGATTTAGACCATTCGTTCTTCGGCAGTTTGCAAAATAATGAGCACAAAAAGATGTTGTCAGAGGGATTTAGTGTCAACATTGCTCTTCTTTTATTATGAAAAATTCCTAGACCATAAGATGTATTTGATGGAACTTTGACGTCACGAAGAAAAAGGAATTCAGATGACCCAGACATTAAAACTAAGCATTGAACCAAATAAAGTTTTTGTTTGGGAAAACCAGAGGGGATATTTTCAAAGCGTATAGGTACCAACTTCAATCCTAGGTTATTCTTTGAGTTTGAGACCAAAGAAACTAGGTACTTTCCAATATTAATGACAAAAGTCGGTTACTGATGCGTTATAAAAACTGAGTAAGAACTTCAAAAGTGTCATCGGCCTTTACCTAGGAACAAAAGTTTACCCGGCTAAAAGAACTTTAATATTTATAGAAGAACAGACCAAAATCCGAGAAAAGGGGTTCAAACACATTGTGCAGCTGTCTTATGAGTGGATACAGGCTTTAAATTACAAAATTAATAGTGCTAGACAAGCCTTGCACCAAATCAGACTCTAAAAGTGGAAAGATGGATTTGACGACTGGAATAAAAGTATTGATGGAAAATGGAGCTCCTCTTTTAGGGAAGGTAAGCTTTGGTTACTTGAGAACAGTAGGACAATCTAAAACAGATTTTGAGAAACCATTCAAATAAAATTATCAACATAATGCAACTGAGAAGAGACATTTTAAATTTTAATTCTTCTTAAAATAGGAACATGACGGTTATAAGAAAAAATAGAAAAACAATAAGTTTATAACGCAGATGACAGAAAAAAGTAGCATGAAATTAAGAAAATTGCATGGGCGAGAAAATCAGAACAGGCTCAGAGACACTTAAAACTTCAAAAACGCAGGTAGGTTTAACATTTATATTAACGCAGTTACAAAGCCCAATATTTCTTCTGAAAACGTCCTTAGCAAAGTTTCTATCGGGGTTTGCTAAAGTAAGTCTTTTCTAAAATCCTCGGAAAGTAACGAACAGTCTAAAACAAAAACAAACAAAAAATCCACAAATCATTTAACAAATTATTGTCAAAAAATTAGGAATCACCCTGTATTTATGTGGCTACCCGTGTCAAAATGAATTTAGGAAAACAAACCTCGCAATTTAAAAAAGTTAAAAAAAAACCCTTAAACTTTGTTTCCCTAATTTAATTAAAAATCCGTAAAAATTGTAAATTTATTTTATTTAATATTTTCCTTTACATAAAAAACTTTTATATTTTTTAATTAATATTCAATTAAAAACTTACCATTAATTGAGCACCTGTATAGAGCTTCACAAAATGCCATAACCAAGTGCTCTCCATTGACAGGACTCTGTAGAGGAGTCTGGGTGGCTGAAGATGTTGTGTTTGGCGATTGGCTAGATGATGTACTTGTTCCATCATTGCCGCCATCGTCCTGTTCTGGCACATAAAATGGCACAGCCATTTTTTTTTATTAAAAAATTATAGAAATGTTTTGAACACAAAAGTAAAATATTTTTTTTTTTGCAAATTTTCACTTTAAAAACCGTTTAAAAATATTTTATCACTTCACTTTGCTTTCTTTTGTTTAGAAGAAGTTCAGTCTTAAAAATTGTTCTATTTGTGTTGTGTTTTTTTAGGACAATTGCACTAAATTAAGCCTGTTTGATCAGGACATTGGGTTTATATTACTTTTTTAAGGATAATTATTTGATGAATTTCTGGGTCTCTGGGTGCACGTATTAGCCAAAAACCTTTAAGATTTAATGCCATTTCAGTGTAACCGGGTCAGTTGTTTAATTCTTCAATTTTCAGTCACTTTTAGTTTTATGTTTTTTCAATTAAATTATATTTCACTTGATTTCAGTTGAAATTTATTTTTTTATTTTATTTTTGTTTTCAAAAGCAACAAGCCGTTTCGAATAACAGCGTTTTTCAGACTTTTTTATTTTGTTGCTGTCTTAATAGATATAACACTCTTAGCACAATTGTATCTCAAAAGATTTAGGAGGAAATCATTAATTTTGTTTTCCTTTTGTTTTGATTTGTTTTCATAAAAAAAAATATGAAAAACACTTTTGCAAAAAAGTTTAGATACAGCACTTGCGCATCTCTCACCAAAATTTCAAAAGAAACACCCCGCGTTTCAGTTAAACCTCGCAGAAAATTTGTATAAACACTTTACTTTTCTCGATTGTTTTTTTTTTTTTCTTAAATTTTATTTTACAAAAATAAAGGATAAACAAAAAATAAATCTTATATAGAAAAAATCGTTAAGTTACGAAAAACTATAAGCACTCAACATTACACACGTCTTATTCGCTTCGCTGTTCGTAATCAACTGCTCGTGCTCATATAAATATATGAAAACAATTTATTTCTCTTTCCGCATCCGCAAAGGCAAACGCCAAACGGCAACGGCAAAACAATTTTTCTGTTTCTTTTCTGCTTTTTTATGTGATCTTTTTTATTCTTGTATGGGGCATGGTTCTCTGTAAAAATGCATAACCATACACAAAAACCAAAAACACAAAGATTTAGAAGAATCAACTTTAAAAAGAAAAATTGAAAATAAAAAATCTATCTTAAAGATACAAAGATACAGTCAAACAACTTTGTGAGTTTGAATTTGAGTTGGAGAGCTGGTGCAGCAGAGCAGGAACGATCAGAACAAAACAAAACAAGACTTGCATTGTTTTCATTTTTTAAGTTTTTAGTGTATTTATGCCTAAAATACAGTCACACAACAAATTACCTTTAAGTGGAATGGTATTAGTGGGATGCATTATATCGGATGCATCACGATTTATTGATGGGGGAGGGGGACAGACTGAGAATGAGAATAAGAAGAACAACAACATAAAGAACATTTTAATATTCTCTAAGTGTGTTTTTCTTTGGTTTGCCATTGCCTTTGGTGTTGCTGTACATAACAAGTTACAGCTTCCCCTTTCTATTGGAATGTTCTCTTTCATCCACATTGCAGTTGCAGTTTGCTTGCAGGTTGTTTTGATTTCTCGTTTTTTTGTTCTTCATTTAAGTGAGAAAATTTCCACTTGTTCAAATGAAGAGAAAGAGTTGAGGCAGTGTAATAAAATTGCAGTAATGTTGATTTGGAAGGATTCTCTTTAGTGAGTAGTCTTTCGTACATTTCGTACTATACTTTAAAAGGTGTTGCCATGGCCCGAGGCTGTTTTTTTTATAAATATTTTTATGTGGATTAGGTACTTTAAGTTTACAAAAAACTTTCAGGAAGAAGAAAACTGAAAAACATAAGAATATTCAAATGAAGGTACTTTTCAAGGCTTAGTACCTACCTTAGTACCTGTACCTATGTATTAATTTAGTGATTTAAACGAGTTTAAAACTATAACTTACATGGGTTTAAAAGAAGCAATAAATTGAAACTTATTCGTAAATTGCCTGGATTCTTTAATTAGGTACTATTTGATATTATTTGCAGTTTTCAATAATGGTAGGTAATCCGCTCTGTGGCACGAAGCGCCGCACCGAACTTCTGGAACCACATGTGTCGGACAGGTCTAAATGGTTCAATTTAGCTACAATTGTTATTTAACGATTTCCATTGATGGTGACCTTTCAATAATAGAATGATACCGGTCCAAAAGCCATACCAAACAGGAACTTTTAAAGGATGCATTTAATGCGTTTCGTCGCTATAGACATATATTTTTTTTCAAAACTGGGGTCCTCTTCTAAACGCTCTGAATCAAAGTCAGCGAAAAAACGGCGCTGCTTACAGTCATCAACTTTGAGCTCCTGGGTCAGTTGGTTCTTGTACAGGTGTATCCTAAGCCCCAACGCAATATCCACAAAGAAGTCTGCAAACGGCCGAGTTCTTGTGTAGGGAAAGTGTCCCCGGAGCCCAGACTGGGGCGATGTTTTCAACCGATCTTGAGTTCCTTTGACGTACGAATATTGGCTTGTTGATCGTTAATTGCCGAACGGGTCGTCTCAAATTTGGCCACAAAACGTTGTAGAGTCGACTGTGAAGGGTCAGTACGTCTACCGTAAAATGGACGAACGCTTTATCATTTGGACGTGCTGTTCAATCGTGTACCTTACTTTTGTCATATTGAATATAGCAAAAGCCAAAATCAAGTGAAAAACAGTATCGACCCATCCTGTATGTGCGTTGATAGTATGCAGAAATTTAATAGACCTACGATTTAACGCCGAATAAGAACGGTAGCAGATGTGCACTTCTTGATGACAAGATTTACTCGTTTGGGGTAATCTTGTCTTTCTTACGAAAGAACTCTCTCAATATCAGTGTTAGAAACTCCGCTTATGGCTTAATTTAAGAAGATTTATTAGCCTTCGTTACTGCGTTTAAATTAATTTTAAATGTCGTTCCATTCATAAAATTTGTAGTTTCTAAGGTGATTCCGTTTTTCTTGCCATTGCTTATGTTTCGCTTTCGGGTCACCCTTCTCTCAAATCTTCTTAATAAACATAATCTTCTTAATAAACATAATGACTGCTATTTTATTCTTATAACAGTAAAATTGCTAAAAGAAATTCTGAAACAAATATCCAAGGCAAAAGGAAAATAAACAACTTGTATGTAGCAGCAAGCACTTGCACTTAAATTGGTAAATGCATGAAACTTAAACAAAAGTTGTATGCTAACTTTACTGGCGCCAGTAAATGCATGCATGTGAAAGCTCCAAATGTACTACTTAAATTAAATCCATTTATGCAAGCTGAAAGATTGCAAAAATGTGCTGTTTTCTTATATAGAAATCAATGGGAACTTTTGGACGTTATTTGTCCTTTGGCATTTCAAATCAAAATGTTGACCAAAGCAGTTTTTTATGCGAAGTATATTCAGCCATGAAACACAGATTAAAAACAAAGTTTTAGGGCAAAAACTTCTATGTCGTATTAAACTTGATTCCTTTGTTAATTTGAAAAATAACTACAAATTCGAAAAGTTGTTTTCGAGGCTCCTATGCAGAGCTTCAACATTGTGTACCTACATCAAAGATTTTAATTTTTTTGGAACCTTTAAGTCTTGCCAGCTTTAAGTGATCAAAAGAAAAAAGGACGAAACTGGCATAAAATATTTTCTTTCATTTGCGAAGTGACACTTTCAAGCCATTTCTTTATCTCTCACTGGCAAGGAGCCCTGGAATTTTAAGTTAATCGACTCCTTCGATGTCGTGAAAGGTTAAAGATCATTGACCCGTAATTGCAAGCTAATAACAATAAACGGTTGAAATTGTATTCGTTCATTTAATTCCTTGGCTAATGCTGATCACTATTAGATTATATTGACCGTATCAAAAGAACGATTGAAGTACAACAAACGACTGAAGACGTATTATACACAAAACTCTTGTGCAGAGATCAATCGAGGAATCACTGTCTGTTTCATAGAGCTTTGAAGTTAAAAGTAATCAAATTAACGAATGAGATGCGCGCCGCCATTCGTTACCTGGTCCTGCTATATGAGGAAGAAGATTGAATTGAACCATATTGCAATCGGGTAGATATTAGCTGGGGTGCTTCGAGGGAGAGATTCCTTGGACTGTTTTCAGTTCCGTTTTTGTTTTATAGGGTGTGGTTGAGAAGATCCAACCACGAACAGTACGAGCCCAAGAAGACCGTATGAAGTCAAATAAACCAGCAGGTGGACGTGGAATCTTAGATTCTGCAACTAACGGTCAGTGCTGATAACCATATTGAAGGCGAAGTGGTCAAGTATAGAACGACCATCAAAAATTTGATAAATAGCTTAGAACCATAAAACTTTTATATTGTAGGTATCCAATAACGACAGAAATGTCGACCTAAAATATAATCTAGACGTTTCCATACTATAAGAGAAACAAACAAATTTTTAAAAACTAATAATTATGTAGATGGATTTTGATTGAAGTAAAAATTTCGTCAGTTAACCTGCTTCTATGGTACTAGTTTTCTTCCGTACTTTTTGGGGACTAGATTTGAGGAAACGAGTAAAGTACCAAATTGGGGACTCTCGGATTCTCATTGCGCAGCGCAACTCTGCAACTATTTAACTTAAATAATTAAATAATTATTAATTTACCCCAAAGAGAGAATGTGTGCTCCCAAAATTCTCTTCGAAATACTCCATGTCCATAGAACAATTTGTTGTCAAAAGAAAACCCCCTCCTCCACCACCCAAACCAACAACAAAAACCAAAACCCAGGCCCGCTAAAGAAAATCAGAAAAAACTCGAAATAGTCTAAAGGTAGATGGAAAACATGGAAAATGAGAAAATCTTGTTAATGCAAGCATTTTGGTGGAGAGTGGAGTGGATTGGGAGTGCATTTTTATTTATAAATAACGCGCGCGCGAATGGTAACAAAACAAAGAAGAAAAAACTGATCAAAACAAAAAGAACAAAAACAAGAAAATCGTAGGCACACCACAAAATCGTTGTTCGTCGAGAATTGAACCCTAGTGATAGTGATGTTGGGGAATGAAGATTGTGGAGTACTTACTGGACTGGACTTGGACTATACGCCAAAAACCAGTTAAGGGGAACTTCAGTATCCAAAAGAGCCGCTGAGAAAATAGATAGAAAAAAAAAGAAAAGATACAAAACAGATACACGGGAGACAGAACACAGAAGATACAATGAGCTGAGTGGAGCGCTGCGGTCGGTGGTGGTGGAGATTTGAATTAACTGTGACTAGCCCACAAAATGATTGACTGTACTTTACCTATTTTAGCTTGTTGCTGTTGTTGTTGTTGTTGTTGTTGCTGGTCGCTGGCTTTAGCTTTTATACTATGGTTGCTGTTATTCTGTTTGGGGGTTGTTAAGTGATGTATCCACAGAATACGAGTGGGTGGTGGTGGTGGTGGAGCATGGAGATGGAAAGGCTAACGCGATGCGTGAGTTGAACACACAATTTAGATTTTTTTTTGCTGCTGCTGCTGCAGCGCTAAGTGGACGAAATTATGTGCGATATATGGAATGATGAGCTCTGCTATAGATTGTTAAATGTTGCGTAATGTTTTTTTTTCTGTGTAATATTTTATTAAATTGAAGAAAGTTGACACATATATTGCAGCAGGGCACAGTCAATAATAAATTTAGAATTGGGACGGCTAATTTATTTATTAAGGATGGTTTACATTTGTATTTATCAAAACAAATAAAATTTGCAAACGCACTCGCAATAGGTTGATGGGGTTAATGTAACAAAGTTGAATGAACCTCTCTTTGAACGAGCCACATTTCAATATTTAATATTAAAAATGTGCTGCGTCAAATAAGCGGTAGACTTTAGGTGTCAAATATTAGCTGTTTCATGCAAAGTATCTCATAGATGAGAGGTGTTTTAGATAATTTAAGTCTTTTTTTCGTGGGTAAGTCCCGATTAAAAGAAAATTTAACCTACAAGCAAATGCCTGCAAAAAAAAAATATAGATAGAGGTACCTACGATCGGTCCACGAGATTGTAAATTATTTTTCAAAGCTCCATACCTACATGTCATAGGTTCCCCAGAGGTATTGAACTTTAAGTTGGCAGCACTGTTTTCATTGACAGCCATTTTATCATTTGCCATGTGATTTATAACTATTTGGTTTGGTTTGTTATTTCATCATGAATCAACTGACGCCTGAACAACGCATGCAATTTGTGCAGATTTATTTCGGAAAAACATGGTTCTGTTCGTAAAATGCATTGTGCACTACGTCCAATTTATGGCCGACACAATCGAACAACGTCGAATGTCAGACGTTTTTTTCAGAAAAAACTGACAGTTCGGTGTGCTTTAATGGCTGGTGGAGTCATTGGTCCTTCTTTAAAAACGATGCCGGCCAGACGGTTAAAGTCAATTGAGACTGTTATGTGTTATAGAGACATTATGGCTGAAGACTGAATTCATCGTTCCTGGATTGAATCACCTTGATTTGAGGAAGTTGTGGTTTTAACTTAACAAAACCGTGAAACATGTCATCCAACGCGTGGCATAATTGATTTGTTTTAGGAAAAGTTTGGTGAGTGAGCGCATAATTCCGCGTTTCGGACCAATGAGTTGTTATACAAGAAAGTGCGATTTAACCCCGTTAGATTGAAGACTTGGATCTCTAATGGTGCGAAGAGTTATCGAAAATTTTACCTCAATATGCGACTTCATCCAAACAAGCAGCAGTGGCCATATACATAAATGCCAGAAATCATATTCAAATATGAAAAAGAATATTATCTGTCGTATAAAATCAGTTTTATGGCAAGAAATTCAATTTATCTCTGTTCCACTTCATTTTGTATTTCTTAAAAAGCACCTTTTTATAAATAAAACAAGCAACAAGACAGTAACTTAAAATTTTCCACCGAAACAACTTAACCGATCGAGCTCAAGTCAATTGCCAATCATTAGGAAATATTTTGTTCTGAGCCGTTTTCTCCAATTTCATGGAAATCGGCTCAGCAGTTTTATTTTGACTGGATTTTTAGTGATACAAGTTTTCATTCAATGAACATTTAGTGCCAAACCTGGAACAGAACTCATAAATTGTCGCACTTTGCTTGGATTTGAGAAGCAGCACCTAGCTTATAAATCCTGAAGGTTGTTTCTCTTCGAACTTTGCTGCCATTCCATATTATTGAAACTTGGCGATGTGTGTCGCTTGCTCCAGCGTTGGAACATCAAAAACAACCTTCACAGTAAAACACCGAATGGAAGATTTTAAAAAAAAAACTCGCATATCCACTCACACTAAAGTATACTAACAAACAATATTTAAAAAAATATTTAAAAAAAAATAAATTTTTCCAATGGCAGACTTAAATGAATTCACTGGCGCCAGTGACTAAAAAAATAAACAAATTGAGACTGTGAAGACTTAAAAACCAAACTCCAATCGTGTGTCATGCATATTTCCAAATGATGCTCAATGTAGATTTACACTTGCAAGTTGCTTCTTTTCTTACTTTCGCCCAAGTATAGACACTTACGCATGTAGTTTATGCAAGTGTAAGTCCGCCATTAGTTCATAAGAAAATATTTTTATTTGTACGATGTACCTATGGCGTATGAGTAATATTTTTTTCAACTATTACTGCCTCAAGAAGACCATCGCTATCCTTCTTCCACCTCCAAGGATAATAGTTGAAGAGCTTGTCCTGATTAAGGAAGAAAAATTTAACTCCTCTCTCATATCAAAGTCAAGTTTACATCGTTTTGAAAAAAAGCACACTTGACTTATTTAATAAAACTTCTTCTAACACCATGCTTCCTCAAAACATACCTTTGGAGTCGAGTCACCCTTTTAACCCTTAATACCACACCATCAGCCCAAATGACTAAGTTTAAAACATGTCCTAACATGAATTTTCCAAAATGATGCAAACTCCCCATTAATCAGTCTAAGCATTTGCGCAAGCAAACCACTCAAAGCCCCTTTTTCAATTCCATATTTAACTTCTTTTTTTTCAAAAAAAGGAAGGGTTGAATTATGAAAAGACTGATTAAAAACAAAACCATTTGTTCAGAACAATTGTGCATACGTCTGTTTTGAATTGTTTGCAACTCCTTCTGATGTGCATTTTAACATTGCATCATGCGGATATATTTTTCATCATAAAATTTTCTACCAATTGAGCATATGCATAAATTCATTCGTGTTTGAACATGTCCCATAGACATACCTCCGAGTAAACGAACTTGGGTGGTTTGCTTGGAGAAAGAAACCCACGATGGTCCCTCAAAAAAAAAAGCAGTTCATAGATAAGAGGTGGCCTACATTCTTATTGACTTTTTCATTGCGCTGTGAACTGAAATTGAGTAGATACTTATCATCCAACCAAGTAATGACACATGAATCTTTAAATGAAGTTGAAAAAGGAGACATTTTGGAGACATATTCCGCACTTCATTATAGTGGGTTGAATTTCGAAAGGTGGCAATCTCATTTTTCAAATCAAATTTCATGGATCAGGCAGGAGTTGAGGCACTAGCTCTTTGCCGGGTAACTGGTGTTAAGTGACTTTCCTACAAAATTCATTAAACTTTGGTTAAAATAAAGTTTGACCCCAAAACTGACCACAAGAGCTCCGCACAGCTACCACACCCTAACCCCTTCACAACAGAAACACAACCACTTAATGTATCTATACTATTATAGGTACTATGTTGTATCTGTGCTTTGCCAGCCAAGATACATAGATTCAAATTCATAATCTTGCTCTTGCAGCCAATATTTTTGCCGATTGAACTAGATACTCCAATTTAAAATAATAACAACCAAGTCTGAAATCATTAAAACTAAATGAACTGCCCCAGTGCGTGGCGTCCATTATTAGCCTGGCTGGCGCAAGATTGGAAGTCACTGTTGTTGTTTGTCGTTGTAGCTCTAGCTCCAGCTACAGCTCGAACCATTGCATCGGCCCCACCAGAATGCAACATTGCAGCAAACGTTATATAAAGTAATTGAACACTTGACATACAATCGCTTGCTCTCTCTCTCTCTATCTCTCTGGTCGTCTTCTTTTAATGTGCGACTGATGTGCTGCCTGCCCTTTTTTTACAGAATATTTTTTTTTTTATAAAAAAAATATTAAAAAAATATTTTACGCGATGTACATATCGCTTTATAGTGCTCCCCTCTTTTTGATTCAAATAAAAAGCCACAGGATCAACCATCTGCACACTGGGTCGCATAGTATCCGGCGGCCCCTGGCCGTAACCCTTGCATGCAAACAGCAGCTTCATCTTCTTCGTCTTTTTCGATTTTTTTTTTTCGTCTTGGATACTACGCACAGGCCAACAAATACGGGGGCAAATATAATGTATGTTCAAGACAAAGAGGCCAAGTGGAGATATGATGTTGGCTGTCGTCCGTCTTTGGGTTTATTGCCAGCGTTCCCACTCTCTATGGAAAAAAATGGACCTACACCGTCCTCAGAAAGAGGCCAAGAAACAGAAGGGATTATTTAAAATAAAACTTGAATAAGAAAAATATATTTTGGAAAGATTCATTAAAAACTAGGTATATTCATGACCAAAGCGCTGATGGTGGAAGAAATGTGGAAATCAGACGGCTATGAAAATTAACTAAGCAATTATCAAAGTTGAGTAATCAAATTGATATGAAATATCATGGACCACGACGATTTCTCGAAAACCTCGAAGCACAAGTTTTAAAAAATCTTAAAAACAAGATGAAAGAGAATACTTTAAAAATAAATTAAACATGCCGGAATGTAAAATCAAAGACCCAGGATGGTTGTAAAAACTTTTGAAATGATGGCATAGACAGCTGCTGGAAAACTGGATTTATATACCCCAAGCGAAGGCAGAACGTCAATGAAAAAAAAATGACAGTGCCGAAATAGTTAAGGGGGTTTCAGACAATCTTGAAGTATAAAACCTAAACAAATTTTAAATCAACGGCAAACATTTTATTTTCAAGTAAGTAATAATTTCGAAAAGGACATTTTCGGTCTGCTTGCCGATAAGTAGATTGACTAGCTATCAAGCTAAGGGCTACTGCACAATAATGGAATAGCTATGGTGGTATCTGTCAGATGGAAAATCTTCAAAGGTCCATTTACTCCTTGGACCTTCCACCTCACAATCCTCGTATTTGGACGGATTTCTAAAAACTTTTCGTTAAACCTAACATTTTTACTTGTGATTATAGTAACTACACGGTTAGAAATTTTGGGTTAGATTTTAATATTTTGAGGGTTACATATATGACAACACCAGAAAAATATTAAAATCTAATAAACTGCAAATATTAAAAGAAGATAAGTAATAAAGCAAATATTTAAAAATAATACTGATGAGATATTAAAAATTAATACTTTTTGTATTAAAAATTAATACAATTTTATATTAAAAATTAATAAAATCTTGTATTTTAAACTAATATAACTTCGTATTAAAAATTAATACAATTTCGTATTAAAAATTAATACAATTTTATATTAAAAGTTAATAAAGTATTGCATTGAAAAGTAATAAAATAATGTATTGAAAATTAATAAAATTTTATATTTAAAATTAATATAACTTTGCATTAAAAATTAATACAATTTTATATTTAAAATTGATACAATTTTATATTAAATATTAATAAAATGTTGTATTTAAAATATATGAATTTTTTTATTAAAAAATAATAAAATTTTGTTTAAAAAATTAATAGAATTATATATTTAAAATTAATAAATCTTTATATTAAGAAAAAAATAAAATTTAATACAATTTTATGGATTTGTATTAACATTTGAAAAAATATGGAAATTCAGATGAATTCGAAAAATATCGAAAAGAAATACTTTCTGTATAATTTTTTGACTTGGAATACAAAATATAAGATAATAATGAATAAATCAAATTAAAAACTATACAAACCATTTTCATCGACCCACCAATAGATTAGGAAATAAAATTTTATTAAATTTTAATACGAGGGTATTAAAATGTAATACAGGCGGGTATTATATTTTAATACAAGGGTATTAAAATGTAATACAGGAGGGTTTGTTTTTAATAAAATTAAATTACTTTTTAATACATGGGTATTCGAATGTAATTAAAACGAGTATTACATCTTAATACAGTTAAAATGTAATACAAACGGGTATTACATTTAAATGCAAGTATATTAAAATGTAATACAGGCGGGTATTATATTTTAATGCAAGGGTATTCAAATGTAATACATGAGGGTTCGTTTTTAATAAAATTGTATTATTTTTTTCAAAATAAGGGTATTAAAATGTAGGAAAACCAGTATTAAATTTTGGTTTTAATTCCAAATGTATTAAATTCTAATCTTTTTGTATTACATATAGTAACCTTAAGACAAAAATATTAAAATTTAATCCAAAATAAATTAAAAATGAAAAAAATTATCCAAAAACATTAAAATTTAATACAAAATATATTAAAATTAAATGTAATAATTTGAAAATATTAAAAAGTAATATTTTGTGTATTGCATACAGTTGTAATACAGGAGCTGTATTAAAAAATATCCCAAAATTTTTAACCGTGTATAAGGTAGGTACTTTCCATAGGACCGTTTTTTTCTGCTTCTGACTACCTCGAAAACGGCAAAGCATATATAGATAAAGATGTAGGTAGCTCAATTTAAACTGCATTCCAAAATTTGTAAAAAATATTTTTTTGTATTTTTAAAAGCATTTTTTAATTTTTTTTTCATTAAATTTTTTTTCAAAAATTATTAATAAATATATTTGCTGAATACCTATGAATTGGGGTTTTTGAATTTTTTTTGAAAAAGTTTTTAAAAAAAAACTTTTTTCCTCACAAGCCGCTATACAGGTTTTTATAAATTTATACTCATTAGTTCAAATTTATCCAAGAAATAAAATGGCGTACTTTTTTTCAGCTCAAATTAGTGTAAATATTTATTTGAGAATTTACAAAAATTTATTTTTATAAAAATCTCAAGCCCCATACATTAGAGCAAGTTCGTGCGACCCAGCCGTGCATTTTATTTCTTTTCTTTCGTAATGGCGTACAGGAGTTATCAACGACCAAAATTTTCGCTGCCTGTGGAAGCCATGTTGTTTAAGTGACATCTGTCAAATCCATCGTTTATTATTCAATTATACTGATGCCTAATCACTCATCAAAAAGAGTGTTTGTTGTGCAATCGTTTCGAGACTTGCACACATTTTACGGTGTGAAGTTTCAGCACTTCAAAGTCGACTCTTTAACTTTAAATTTGAGACGACCGATTGATCAATCCGTTCGTGAAAAAAAATCGGCTGAGAACATCGCCGAGGTCCGTGAAAGTTACAGCAGAACCTGGGCCTTTCGTAGACTTCAACTTGCCGAACTTCGCGTCGGAATTTTGGAATTTACACGTACAAGATCCAAATGGCCCACGAGCTTAAAGTTTGTATGCATAGAAAACGCTGCTTGTTTGCTGACTGAAGTTTCAGAGCGTTTGGAAGAGAACCCCAATAAAAAAAAAAAAACTCATTTTTGGATGATTGGTTGTGTTAACAAGCAAAATTGCCGTATATGGGACGATACCAACCCACACGACGTTCACCAGGTAACATCGCATCCTGAAAAAATTACCGTTTGGTCCAGAATTCGTTCCAACGTTATTGGTACGTGCTTTTTCCAAAACGAAGTTTGTGAGGCAATCAGCGTTAGTTTCAAGCGGTACAGAAAGATGGTAACCAATTTGTTATGGAATGTCCTACGTGCCGCACTGATTCAAATGCAAATGCCACGATTGACATTCTGCGTGAACGATTTAAGGTTATATCTCGCAGGAGTGACTTGATGGTGATTTGGTTTCATAGGTAATGTGATTTGACCCCCTTTGACTTTTCTGTGGGGTTTCCTGGATTCCCAGGTCGTCCATGCCAATAAACCAAAATCAAACGAAACCCTAAGCATGGCTAAAATTCAGCCAGATGCTAAGACGTCAAAGACGGGCATTTAAACGTTTTCAAATTTCATTCATGGCTTTTCAAATTTAAAAAAAAAAACAAATTTTGTTAAAATTTCACACAGCTTATTGCATTCCATTTCAATATCTACCCGCCCTTATTGAAAAGCCTTTTAGAAAATAATTTGGCCGAACAAAATTTACAACTGGCACTTTTTTTCGGAAACAATTTTAAAGTCTTAGGATTCGGATTACTCAGCAAAATTAAAACAAAATTAATCAAAACCAACTTTTGGGAACACAAATAAATTTAATCACAAAATTCCAGTATCAAGCCATTCGGGATTTTAATTTAGAGACATGTTGTGGCCAACCCGAACGGCATTCGGTCCTCTTCATGTAGACAGAAAAACCAAGATTGCCTTATTCTGGATCCAAGTTGTATTTTAATTCCGACGTGAGTTGACCAGATCTGTCAAAGACCGAAACTCAAACTTGCTAGGTTTATCCAAAAATAATCCCAAATCATATCAAAACCCAATAAAGTGGCAATGTTGGCTCTCGGTCAAAGCTGGTGATGATTATGAAAGATACACTCTACTTTACACAACTATAATAACTGGGCAGATATATAGATTCAAATACGAATCTGGCCACGCTGTGCGCTAGTATCGGAATACAAAAGCCAAAGTGAATAACACAAACTGTCTGTGCAACGCGCGCGGTCTGTCGTCTTCTCTGATATTCATAGTGTGTATTATTATAACCTTAAAATATAAAATAATAATAAAAAAAGCAACAACAAAACACAGATGATGATGAGGCCCAACTACGCAACAACAACAACAAAACAACAACAAGAAAAGTTGATATGAAAAAAAAAAAAAAAAAATTACGTCGACGTATATTTTTTCTCAAATCACTTGATAGGTCAGCGACCCAATGGAACAATAATTGTTTGCGCCCTCTAGCAACCGCTACTGTACCTCATACTCTCTGTCGTCTCTCGGTGTGTCGGTTCAGTTCGGTCTCGGTGTCGGTCTTCGTTCTTCGGTCTTGGGCTTGTCGACTCTACTACATCGTCGTCGTCGCCATCGCCAGTATAGAGAGTCTTCTCGCCAAAGTATTGTACCCAGAACCTAGCTATTCTATACGGGAATTAAGGAACACAGTGTTGAATACATTTATGTAGGTAGGTATAGATGAAACATGCATCTATTCCAGAATCCAGATGTGCTGCACCGGCAAAGGAACACAACATAACCCAACACACCAAACAAGCCCCCAGCGAGTTTTCTTTTTACAGTCGGTGCGGTGCGGTGGGGACAAGCGGAAAAAGTAGAGCCGAGCAACGGCCGTTACACCGCATCCAACGGGTGGTTGTGGGGCTGTGAGGCTGTGATGTGATGATGATGATGATGATGTCGCCTGGCCCGATGTTGGCTGCGGCTGCTGTTGCTGATGCTGCTTGCTGCTACTAACTGCAACGCGATGATGCAACTTTTTTAGAATAAAAGAAAGGAAGAGTTGTTTGATATGGCGCGCACGGCAAGGGTGCCTCCAAAAGGGTAAGAGGGTGTCGCTGAAGAAGTCATCGTGTCGTAGAATAGTGCCCTCTGGCATATAGGCTGTGGTGCTGCGATAAATGCCTGGAAGCCAAATGAACAAAAATCGATTCAAACTAGAAGTTGCAGTATTTCATGCGGAACACTGGGCCTGATGGGCACTATGAAGTGCGATTTACATGAGACTTGCTTTGTATGGGAAATGGCTGTGAAATGGACATTTTTCCGTTAGAAAATTCTGCGTCCATTTTAATTTTGAGTAACTATCATTTGAGGAAAATGGTCAAGTAAAACCGACAAGAAAATTGATTATTGGGTTTGTGTCTCTGATAACAACATGGTTGCTGTAGTCTGCCATTGCGTACCCCCTGCCAGAAAACTTAATGAAACAGGCAGTGACGCACTGCGAACACTCCTAGCTCCCCAATGCCCATCTTTTTTTCTTTACTATTTCAAGTACTTGCTAATCGGTGCGCTGAGTGCACACACCAGACGACTTTCAATCATTATATCTGATGGATTCGGATTGTGTGAATCTGTCCGTTCACAGAGGCCAATTTATTGCTTTTGTAATTAACCATGAATTTTTAATGCAAAAAAAAAAAATTACGTGCTTGTTAAGTTGTCGGCAGTTTTTTTTTATAGAAAATTGCGTAGACTTTTACCTAAGAATTTCTGTATGTAAAAGGCATGTTGTTGGAAAAAGGACGAAGAAAAATAAGAAGGAAAGGAAACTTTGCTCCTTTCAACAGGTCAAATCAATTGAAATAGGGTGGTGCACTCTTTTTTCCAACTTGATTGTGTGGTATTTTTTTTTTTTTTTTGCATGTCCTTAGGCAAAGTGCGTGATGCGTGTTTATTGCGAGATTTGCTTAAGAATTACACATACGCACAAAAGAGTGAATAATCAAAGGCCTATTAGAAAAATCATAGAAACGCTCTGTTTGGTTTTTATAAGATTTTGAGCATTGGGCATGGAAAGTAATTGCATTGACTTGAAAATGTATATCCTCTTGTGGGGATTTCTATAGTTCTTCCTTTATGGAAAATTGGACACTGGAGTGAGATAAGCCTTCTTTATTTCAAAGGAACACATCCAACAAGCTGAACATATAAATATGCTCAGCGCATTCAATGATAAACTCAAAGCAGTATTAAACAAAGGGCAATGTTAAAGTTTCTGATAGTAGATCCCTTTCTTCCCGACCCTGACATAAGGGTATGAGCATTTAGGTGGAAAGAAGGGAGGGGCATGGGATAGAGACAACGCAATAAGGCGTATCCTAAACGTTCTGTGCTTAAATCTGACTAATAACATCGGCGCCCAACGGGGGGCCTACCAGTCTGAGCAAGCACATGGGCCAGTAGAACGCATTTGCGTGGCTGTGCTGTGTTGATTCCTATAAGATACCATATCTTCCGTGTCTTCTGACACGTCTTAGATCAAGATCTTTACCACCGTGGTGAATACTGGAGTGAAAAAGGCATTCCATGCATCAAAAAGACACTTCTAACAGGCTGAACATACATGTTCAACTTATTCAGTGATGAACTCAAAGCAGTAAACAAAAAGCAATATAAAAGTTTCAGAGCTTTCACCCCATCCTAGAATCTTAAAACTCTTCCAATACATGGACATACGGGTATAAACGTTTTGTTTGAAAGAGGAAGCAGCATGTGATAGAGACAAAAATCAGAGCAACGCTTGAGGTGAGAAGCAAAATAAAAATTCTGCTGCTCTTTTCTCAGCAACTGTCGTCATACCTGACTAATAAGAATGGCGCCCAATGTGGGGGCCTACCAGTTTGAGTAAGCACATCGGTAAAACACATTTGTGTTCCTGTATTTTGTTAAGAAATATTAAAGCTTCCTAACCCTACTGAGAGAAATGCTCGTTGGTGTGTGTTCTGCCAGGATGCCACATTTTAGGTCAAGATCTTCACCATCCTGGTGAATACTACGGTTCCGATTGCAGCTTCGTCTCTATTGTGTTCACCTGATTTCTAGTGAGAAATTTCCTCGGTTTTATCGTTCGGCTGGGGTACGTCAGACGTTTCCTCTGTACGTGTTAAGTCGGTAAGACGCTCTTGATTTCTTCATAGTTTTGAAGGCCTGCGTTTTGACCTTTTCTAAGCTTTCCCGAGTGTTTGCGCTCCTCAATAAACATTATTGGAGTCAAACCATAGGTTAATAAGTGATTGCAACAGACACTCGTAAATCGTCAGAGTTTCTGGTAAAGGATTTTCAATAAAGGCGGGTAGATGTTGATATTGGATAAAACTAGAAGGCCCACGTATGAGAATATGACATATACATCAAATGCTCGACTTATCCGAGTGGTCCAATTTTCAATAACTCTTCCCCATAGATCCGATTTTTCTGGCGTGGTCAAATCGCATTACCTTGATGGCCAGTTCTAGTCACCTCTGTGGGAAATAACCTTACCTTCAAATTGTTCATGCAGATTTTAATCGTGGAGTCTGCTCGCCGGTCGCCCTGTTGGAACAACATGTCGTCTAGGTCCATATTGTTCATTTAAGGCTATGGGAAATTCTGTATCAAGTTATAATCGTTCTGTTCGCGATTGCCATTTACGGTGACCACCTTACCAACGTAATTTCCAAGAAATCACGGACCAATGATGCCACCTGGTGAACCACGTGTGGGTAGGTGTCGTTCCATATACAACAATTTTGCTTTAAAACAGCAATTTATCCAAAAAGTTGCCTAGTCAATAAGGATGATTTTCCGGGCGAAATTCGAGTCCTCTTTCAAACGCTGTCCCAGTCAATGAACAAATGGAGTGGTCTATGTTCATAAACTTTGAGCTCGTGGGGCATTTGGATCTCTCATGAGCAAAGGCACCAATCCCGAAGCGAAATTCACCATGTTGAAGTCTATGAAATTTCAAGTTTTTATGCACGTCGATGGATTGACTGGCCCAGGTTCCGTTGTACACTTTCACGGACCGCGGCGATGTTTACGGCTGATCTTTCGTTCCTTTAACGTTACAAATTCTGATTGATTACCGAACCGATCGGTTCAAACTTGGCTGCTAAACGTTTAAGAGTCGACTGTGAACGACGGCCACGTTATTTCTTTTTTTAATTTTATAACCTGCTTCCAGTTTCTGAGAAAGTGTCTCTAGTATCTCAAACTATGGATCTCATCAGGGATACAACAATCGTCAGAAGTCCATATTTTGACTTCCCAGCTGTTATTATTTACTTGAACATGAGGACATGTTATCCTTATCCAGATGTTCTAAGACTTTTTATTTCAAAAGTTCTTTTAGATACTCCTCCAAGAGTTGCAATATCTTCATTTTAATTTAATAATTGTTTGTTTAGTTTGCATCGCAAAATTTTAATCAAAATAAAAACTATCTTTTAACATAAAAACGAAAATGGCAAAAAAAAAACAGGTCCCGATCGATTTAATATATCACGTTACTTAAACACGTTTCATATTTCACATCGCACCTGAAACTCCTTGAAAATCTTAAACGAATCCTGTTACCAATCCATTCCAAAGACTATCTTGACAAGGTGGACAAATTTCCATTGTCAATCAAACAAAACATTTCAACACACACCTACCACACAAATTTATACACTCTATATCGTACTCGTAGATACTCTCTCATACTCATAGTTGTTTTCCCCATATGCAGCTGTGCCTTTAAGATACAAGATACTCGTACAAAAAGAATAACCAACGAACATTTTAATAAATTTAACGAGTTTGTATTCAAATCGCGATGCTAATCCTTTTAATGGTCCCTAAAAAAAATATTTATAAAGAAGAAAAGTGAACTGCTTCTTCTAATAGAAATAGATATGCATTTGATAGATACTAGATAGTTTTTTTTGTCTCGTTGTTGTTTTTGTCAGAACCATTGGAACGTATATCATCATTTGTACGCTTTGCGCATGTTAAGTCAAATGTATCTGATGAATCCCATCGGGATCTTATAGGTCTGACAGTCTGACAGTCTGAGTTCTAAAGCTAGAGCCATGTAGAATGTGCAGAGGATCGATTGAAAGAGTCTATAGTGCTTTTGGTTTTTGATCCAACCATATAAGAGTCGTTATGCTCTCCTCGAAATCCGAAATCGAGACAGAAGCACAAATTGTAGCTGGGTCTACGATAGACACAAGCGGGTAGAGCTGAACGCCATGAACCCATTTATAAAGGCTTTTGCCGTGAAACGCAGTATCTTTTTTTGTATCTGGTGCACAGGCACATAGAGTAGGTATAGTATATCTGTGCGTTTTTCATTGTGTCCAATATTTTATTTTTTATTTGTCATTTGGGTTTATTTTTTTTTTGTATTTATTTTTTAATCCGAAACACTTGCGCACAAATATACTGTGTGTGTGGATGGATGGATATATTTATAGGGGACGTTCAATTCTTTTGGATTTTTTTTTAAGCAGGTCTGTTATTGCTACCTGTCTTACACTCGAAAGAAAAACTCCTTTTGACTCTGATGTATCTTTAGGCTTTGGCCTGGCAGCGTATCAGTTGTAACTTTAGTAGATACATGTGGGTATTATGTGTGTTATTATGTGGCAGAGACGAGAGGTGGCCGGAATGACGTTGATTCCCGAAAGTACTCATTTGCCGAGGCACAGGGCAGACACACGAAATGTTAAGATACAACGAACACAGGAACAGGAGCTCTTGAAATGGTGTTCAACTTTATATCTGAAGCAATAAAATCCCCAAAAGGGCTAAACGAAAAAAAAATATGATACTGTGGTCTGGTCGACGAGGATGATGACGAGGAACGAGGATGATCATGATGATGGTGAAGAAAAAGATACACAAAAAAGAACATCGTATTCGAAAAAAAAAAGATTAATTATCTACTCTATTCTTTCGAATGAGTTCTGTGCTCATTTCTTTTTTTGGCTGACTGGTTCCATTCCTATACAAACTGACACAGAAGATTACAAGTTTATGTGTGTCAAAAATTGGACAGTGGTGTGTAAACATTCAGATGGGATTTCGATCACTTTAGATAGATACGAAACAATAAATTTAAGATAATAATTTTTGGTTTTTTGGCTTAATGAAGATAATCAATTAAGCATACACAATATAATTGTGACGAAGAATAAAGAAAGATACTTAATTTTATATCAAAGAGTGCAAACACAGACCATGGTATTGAAATAAATCTATAGAATATATGGTTTAATACCAATCTATGGCCACCATTAAGAATAGAATCAACTTCATCAAAAAGATACAAAGGGGTCATGTTGGATGAAAATTAAGCTATTATAAAGCTTAACCAAAGACAGTTTTATGACCAGATTCTAAAAGCGGATATTTTCCAATCGAAAGTCTGGAAAATATGTGTTTCTAATAAAACTGATACTTTAATAAGGTTTTATTAATTAAAATCAAATAAATATCTTAATTAAAATTTTGAAATTCGTTCATTACAATGAACTTTTATTTCATACCTAATAGTTGTTTTGTATCCTTAAGAACTCAAATTTGCTTTATCTTTAGCCTCTAGTTAAGTTCTATTAGATGCAACAGATAATATCATAAGATGGTTCATTTTTCCAGACAAAGTTGAATAGTTCCTGGAATACCCCCCCCCCCCCCTTCATAGACAGGTTGAAATTATTTAAACTCAAAAAATAAAGTTCAGTTGAGTTCTGGTTCGACATCCTAATTACGAGATGCAGCTTTGTTAAAGACAGCGAGCTCTTGAGACAGTACATAAATTTAGTATTAAAGCACCATTTTTACATAAAACTATACATAGAGGAAAGGTGACATAATTCGATACAAGAAGTTTTATTCAGCAGCATCATTAGACAACGAAAGATACCCCTAAAATTTATCATTAAAGAACTTTTCTTTTATTGGCAAGCTCGCATTGTTCAAGATAAAATACTATAATCTGTACAACAAAAATTGTCAGTACAGAGTTTATTATGGGCGAGCTTTTTCAGAACATTGGTGTCTGTCTGTATTTTGTCATGACACTGAATTACCACTGATTACTATAATTGTCGTTTTACTTCCTTTAAAAAAGTGATTCGCTCTAAAGTGAAAGTCCCCTTTAAAAATGCCAATGATATCTTGATCTTGATCGTATCCTGTATTGTTATTTTAAAATAGCAATTGGTAACCATAATGTAGGTTCCGTTCTCCGATTTCCAGCGATGAATAATCTTAAGTTTGGAAGCACTTTGACAGCTTAAACTTAAAACAGATCTATGCAATCCATGACTGAGAGGCAAACGTCATATTTTCCCCGTACTGCCAATTTTTTTTGAACATAGCATAGTTGACTGTGATTTATCTCTGTGATTCATAAAACCTCAACTTTGGTTTAAGAAGGAACAAGAGAGTGTATATCTAGACTCTAGAGCAACACATTACCACAATATACTCTTTTTGTCGCTGTGTTCATTTTCAGCCCTTTCAACTTAATCTAAAATCCACAGAGTTAGTCATGCAATGGAGGGCTCGTAGAAAATGCCAATTCAATTCCTTCAAACTTGACTAAGGTCTGTAAAAACCCTGTTATGCCGATTGGATGGCTTATAAAATCCTTATCCTACCGCCTACCCCCTTGTGCGCCTGTAAAGATGAGTTATTGTATACTTTGCCACAACTCATCGATATTTAAAAAATAATTTTTGAGGCTTAAGTCCATCCGGGATCAAATCTACACTCAACAGGCATCACCTGTTTTTCGCAGTGGTCAATCGTGCGTCGACCACATTGCGAATCATCCTTGGACAAAACTTCATGTTTGTAGATTTTGGGAATCAGATCGGGTAAATAGTGGGTGCATCTGGAGATCGCTTATTGCGAGAGTCATCCCTGATATCATTTTAAATTCTTTTAAAGAATTCAGCAGCAAAACGAGGTGTTTCGTTCTGCACAATGTACAACTTTTCGACTCCATCGATGTGCGTCAAGGAGGTGTATCTTGTCACAAATCCGATTCTTGCTGGCAACTGACGATGTGATAACTTCCACGGTGGGAAATGGAGACCATTTGACAACTAAGATCATGTTAAAGAAATAAGTTTCATACTGGAAAATAGCAAAAAGGTGTCAGATGGATTGGCCCTAATGGCAATCTAAAGGCTTACCTTACTTACTTATGTTGGCTCCACTAGAGCGTGGTGCTCCTAGGCTTTGCTAAGTATGCCCCTCCAGCCGGCTCGATCTTTAGCCTGCCGTCTCCAATTTCGCACTCGAAGTTGTTGGAGGTCTCCCTCTACCTGGTCGCTCTATCAGAGATGAGGTCTACCTTGGCTTCTGACTCCCTCTGGTTTGGCGTTGAAGAATTTACGAGCTGGAGCGTCAATGTCCATTCGCTCTACATGGCCCAACCATCTTAGTCGTTGAATTCGAGTTTTTCTGACTAGATTTATGTCGCTGTACAGCAAGTATAGTTCGTCGTTGTATCTTCTTCGCCAAATGTTGTCTTCTCGGTTTACGCAGACAGGACCATAAATCGTTCGCAGAACTTTTCTCTCGAAGCCTTTTCATCCGATTCGGAGAGAGTCAATGCTTCTGCACCATATAGCAGGACCGGGATGATGAGTGTTCTATACAGTATCTCCTTGGTTCTTCTCGATAAACAGCGATTAGCAAGAGTTATTCTGCGTTTGGTTTCAGAGCCGATGTTGTTGGCTGTGTTTACAGCAGTACCCAGGTAGACAAATTCATTGACTACCTCGAAGTTATACCTATCAAAAGTCACGTTTTGACTAAGTCGGTAGTGGGATTGGACTTTTATTGATGAAAGCATATACTTCGTCTTGTCCTCGTTTATTTTCAGTCCCATTCTGCTTGCTTGACTCCATGATAGTGAAGGCTCGATTTGTTCTTTCTATCACATCAATGTCGTCCGCGAACCCAAGTAATTGTGTCGATTTATTAAAGATGGTGCCCGATGTGCTGGTATGGGTGCTCCGAACTACATTTTCCAGAACAATGTTAAAACAGCTGCATTATAGTGCGTCGCCTTGTCTTAACCCTCTTGTGGTTTTGAAAGTTTCAGTAGAGCCCCTACTAACTTGAACGGAACAGCGAGCTTTTTCCAACGTCATCCTGATAAGACGTATCAGCTTAGCAGGG
Source organism: Platycheirus albimanus (assembly GCA_916050605.2). Classification (NCBI taxonomy): domain Eukaryota; kingdom Metazoa; phylum Arthropoda; class Insecta; order Diptera; family Syrphidae; genus Platycheirus; species Platycheirus albimanus. The sequence goes on from OU696696.1 coordinate 357,795,169, forward strand.
ATTCTAAAGTTAGACGTGGTACGATACAATTCAACGCTATTAACACTGTCGTAGGCTGTTTTAAAATCGACGAAAAGGTGGTGGGTATCGATGTTGTATTCTCGGGTTTTCTCCAGAATCTATCGTAATGTGAAAATTTGGTCGGTCGTAGATTTTCGAGGTCTGAAGCCGCATTGGTTAGGATCTATAAGGTCATCAGCTTGAGACGTTCATATAAAACGCAGGACAGGATCTTATACTCTATACGTTTAAAAGACTTATGCCTCTATAGTCGGCGCAGAGTAGGAGGTCTGTATTTTGTGGATCGGGCAGATGGTTCTGAAATTTCACCCTCCTGTATAGAAGATTCGCACCTCTTTTCTGCAAAAAAAAATCTCTGCATCTTATCGACTTCGCGTTGTTGGTGTTCTTTTTTCTTCCTCCTAAGTAGGCGTTTCTCATCCTTTCTTCGCTCAACATAGAGATTTCTGAAAGTTCTAGTATCTCTCTGGAGCCACGACTTGTATGCCTCCGTTTTGGCTTTGTTTGCCTGAGCAAATTCGGAGTCAAACCAGGGTTTTCTGGGGGGAGGCTGTGAGAAGCCCAATACCTCTGACGCAGCACTTCTTATGGCTTGTTGACATAGCTGCCATTGGTCTTCCGAGTTCATTTCATCAGTCGAAGGATTTCTCGCAAGCTCAAGAGATAAGCGGTCGGCATAGGCAGCGGCGCCGGCGGTCTCTTCCGATTGAAGTCTTCCGACATTGAATTTCCTCGGCGCTGTTGGTGTTCGGCTAAGAGACTCCATGGAGATAAGGCTTACCTTATTGAACGATAAATAAATATTTGTCAGCCATTTTCAAAAGCTTCATTTATGCTAAAATTCCAATTTGCCAATTTTATTTTTTGACAATATCAAAAAGCTTTCAAAACAAGTGTCAATCAAGAATCTCAGCGTCCATTTCCTTTTCCAATCTCTGAAGCCCTACAGCTACAACCTAATTAGGGATCGTCCACCTACATCCGAGAAAACATCTCAAAACACATGTAAACAATCTCAAAAACATTCTTATTTTCACATCAGCGATCGGCCTGCCTCTCCCTTTTAATGTTCAGCTTAGCGGAAAAACGAATTAATTTTTGTGTTAAATGTTTCACTTTCTGCACGGACTTGTTGTTGGGGTTCGGCTCAGCTTACCTCGGAACTGACCAAACCTAAGCAATAATTTGTGAAAATTCTAACGACTCCCTATCGTAAGTCTAAAAAGTTGGTTACACATGTCCGCTAGCGCCTCCAGCACGTCATTAAATTATATCTATCCATTCTCCCCCGCACCTTTTGCCAAGCTCGCAACATGTTGGTAGTGATGTTGATAATGAAGAGGGAGAAGAAGACGATTCTTACACGCACTGTTGGCTTCCTTAAAGACCAGCGCCAGCACCTCCGCCACGTTAAAAATGTTCTTCATGTAGACAAGGTGCATGTTTTTTTGTTTTTGTTAGCTATGTTTATGGTTATAGGAGAGTCTTCTTTGGACTTGGACTTGGCCAAGCTGGTTCCTAAGTACCGCTAAATGAATTCATAGAAACCTCAGCAGAATATTAAAATAATTTATTGTGGACGTGCTCTCTCGTGGGCACTGCACCAGTCTTGAAGAAAAAAAAAAATTGAAAAAATTCAAATCGAATTAAAGAAAAAGGGGTGTGTTCCATGCTACGCTGCGGTGTACGGTGTGCGGTGCGTAGTGTTCCCACAATATTGGTGGCAGATCCACATCATTAACCATAGAAGCACTTGTGTTCCGTCATCATTATCGTCATTCAAGCAGGACTTATAATTGGGATTTGTCAAAATTCGATTTATTTTCTTAGGCCGAACCTTTTTTTTTTGTTCCTCGAATCTTCTTCAAAAAAAACATCGATCCAAGAAGTAAAGAAGAAGATGTCTCCTTGGGAGATAATAATGAAGAATTGCACGGTGGTTGAGCACAGCACCGAGCAGTAACCTAACAAACCAAAATCTTTGTGGGAACAATCGAAAAAATATATTTCCATTGTCTGATGTCTGTCTGCGTAAAAACAGTCATACTCACCTGGCTTAACCGCAAAGTGTATTAACGGTATGCTTGATGATATAATCCTTTATTTTGAAGTAGACACAGCCATACATATAATTATTCGAGATATAGTCTAATGGTCTTTCCAGCACCCACTTATTATATAGTATATTCGAATTGCTTGCAAATGTACCTATCTACATAAATATCTTTGGCGTATGGCACACTGACTGACTGACTGACATTCTGTGGATGGAGATCTAGATTAAATGACTTTCTGGAGTCTCAGAAATCTACGCATATTGTTGTCCCGTCCCGGTTTCTTTTTTTTTCTTAGATTTTTAGTTTTCAAATGGACACACAAGACAAGAGAGACAAGAAACAACGAAGACTGATGCAATTCTATAATTGGACTCACCGAAGTGGAACTTGTACAACTTTTTCGCTGCGGGCATATTGGCGTGGTGGTTTGATATGGTTGTTTATAAAAGGTTCCGTCTTGTATAATGATCTAGCTTGGTGCTTAGATATTGGTTTCATTTTCTTCAAAAAATATAACTCATAGTGTTCGGTTCGGATTTATTAACACTTTTAGTTTAACATACATACATAGATATCCCTTCCCGGCGCACGCGGCGTGTTTGGGGTAATTTAGTAGCTCGAAGTGTGACGAAATTATGTCTGGCTTGTTGGGAGCTTTGAATTATAATTATAATAATCAAGGAGTCAAATCGGCTTTTGTATAAAGATTGATTTTAAAATGTAGTGCGATTTTCCTAGATTGGTGCCACATCAGCCCTAAGTCATGTGTCAGAAAATGGTGTGAGGTGTCTGTACTTAGAAAATCGATTTTGATATTGACAGCTGATGTATGTTTTTAGGAGGAGTTTTCAAAGTCCATGTAGATTTCCTAGAATGAGTCTCAGACGATATTATGGTATTAATTTTGAAATCAGTAGGTATCCACCGTCCACCAAGATCTAAGAAGTAAGCTTGCCAACATACCCTTCCAAGCCTACCATACCCTTGTTTGTAACTTGTAAGTTTATTGGGAGGGACCTACAAATGTCTGAAATATCCAAAACACTTACAGAAATACCCTTCTTTGTGAGAAGATTTATTCTTCTAGGATTTGTCACTTGCTCCTAAAACACGGTACCTATACAGCTCTTTTGGTAGAATCGTTAATTGCGAAACCACCTGTTCAAAACCACGGCTTGATAGGCTGAAATTTGTGTCAACTTGGTGATGACCAGGGTAGTAACAAGCACAATAAATGTTTTTATTTCAGTTCCTGGAAGTAGCAACCGGGTACTGGTCATTCTAGCCAGGACAAGATGAACAAAATTGCAGTATTTACAACGGAAAGTGTTTCAAGACAAGGATCCAACGATTATTTTGATACAGCTTTATAGTAAGGAGAAGACTAAGGCTAACCCTAAGGTTTTGGCAATCGAGCTCAAGAATATTTCACAGACCTTCGTCCTCGCCCCACAGATAAGGAAATGACCCAGCGATAAGGACTTTCTATGACCTATGGAAAAGATCATGAGTGACAGAAAAACGATGCCAAGCTTGTTCTTGGTGACTCACGATAAGTTCCGGAAGTGGGAATTCGCAGACAGCATGACAACACTCTCCGGAATCAGGTCTATCGACTTTGCCGTGGGAGAAACGTCAACGGCGTTAGATTCTCAAACTTAAATATACACTTCCTGGTGGAAGCTAGGGGTAGAATCAATATATTTACGCCGGCCACGCTAACGAGCCAAGTGAAGAAGACCGTAAGAACTTTTGCCGAATAGAGGTTTCTTATATAACCTTTCCACAACCCTGCCACCAGCGCTTAATGCGGAATACTAGTCTATGCGGTGGTAGCGTGCTACGCGAGACCTTTGACTAGGCTACATGCTACAACCAGGCTTCTTATTCGATGATGAGTGCTAGCTAGCCCACATATCTTAAAACGAAGGCAAAGCTGAAGGTCAGCACCACAGTTGCCAGAACTGCTGCCCGTGTACTCTTCGAGCCAAATAGAAAAGAGAAACATTGGCTTATTTATTAGAATGAAACAGAAAGAGCTCCCAAAGAGAGTGATCGAATCTATACTGAGGATGGCTATTGCTGATGGCCCCTGGTCAAAATTTCTACCTGGGGGAGAATTTTACATTTTACCCAGGGGTACGAAGTTTCAACGGGATAAACGAGGAAGAGTTGTACTAAATATGAAGTCAGAGCAGAGAATTTAAAATGACTATTTCTGCAGACTATTAATTCCTGAAAACAATCACTGAATCGCTGTCTCTAACGGAATGGACCATTTAAGAAGCGAATATGACTGCTAATATCCAGACTCTAAACCTATAAAGATGCTGCAGCGGATTGCCTAACAGTCGAGCTCTTCACAGCAGCACAAGATGACTTAGTCAAAAGCCGACACCAACTTATATTTACAATTTAGTCAGACGGAGTCATGCCAGATCAAAGGAACCATTTTGCATTGTGCCTATGTGTTTTCTGGCTAGTGAAATAAAACTTGGCATAAATTTGTTGACTCAGGCAGATTTTTAGAACAGGCTCATCAATTAAAACTCAATACTTATTTTCTGCAATTGTAAGGCTCTGTAATTGCTTAAATAGAGATGGAGTATAGAGTACCATACCATCTAAGCATCCCCACCCAACTCGGTCGTAAGTGCATCTGGGTGGCCATGGAAAATTCTTACTGCTCCGCCAGAAACATCACGTTTGATATCGTGAAAGTTTTGAAACAAGGGTATGCGCTGTCATGATACATCGCTTCAGCATGTTTCTTGATGAAACGGTAAAGAACATTTTTGATAAATCCGATCATTTCAGGATTACTTAAGGGTGTTTTTTTTTAGAGGAATAGAACTTTGAAATGGAAAAGCCTAGGCTGACTCGGGCGAAGTCTAATCTAGAGGTCCAATTTTCAATGCCTTTTTTCAACATTTGTGGCCGTATATCGGCAATAACGCGACGATAATGTTGTCCTCCAAGTGGTCAACCGTTTCGGGCCTATCAGCGTAGATTAGCGACTTCACATATCCCCCCAGAAAATAGTCAAGAGGCGTTTTAATCGCACGATCTTGGAGGCCAATTCCCAGGACTTAAACACGAAGTTATGCGCTCACCGAACGTGTCCTTCAACAAATCAATTGTGGCAAGAGCTGTGTGACCTGTTGCACCGTCTTGTTGAAACTACAGCTTGCACACCAGGGTTGTTCCATTGATGAACGAAAAAGTCAGTAATCATGCCTCTATAGCAGTCACCATTGACTGTAACGTTCTTAAAGAAGTAAATACCAATTATTCCACCAACCCATAAAGCACATATAACAGTCAGTTTTTGTGGATGTAAAGGTGTCTCAACAAACACTTGAGGATTATCATCACTAATACGGCACTTTTGTTTATTGACGTATCCCTTCAACCAAAAGTGAGCTTCATCGCATTATTCATTCGCTTATGAAAATTGGGATACGTACATATGTCGAACAGAACCATGATTTTCACAATAAATTTGCACAATTTGTAAGCGTTGTTCAGACGTCATCAGTCTATTCATGTTGAAATGCCAAACTAAACAAAAAATAAATCACTTGACAGTTGACAAAATGGCGGCCAGTTATAATGGTGTTGCCAACTTAAAGTTCTATGTCTCTAAAAAAACACCCTTATATACTGTCATTAAGAGCAAGGCATCAAATCGGAGACTTGTGTAGAATATCACGAAAGGTGATTGAACTTTGATCTAGTAAGAGACTGTCAATCTGGGCACCTCTGTTATCTATTTTCAAAAAGGCAAGGAACCTTAGAGACCCAATACAAGAACCCAATCACCTCGGTCCTAAAACAAAGCAAAGACGAAAATGACCAGCAGTTTAAGTCTTCGATTCTGCCGTCGAATAAACACTTATCAACTATTTGGAGGCATCTAAATTTACACAATCAGGCTCGGAAGGGTACTCATATCCCTAGAGGGCTAAAATGTGGACTTATAAATAAGTAAAGAGTGCTCGATCTTCAATTTATTGTTGTTCATCTCAGGAAATCGTATATTATTGAACCATTTTCCCCTTCACTAGTAGTTTTGGAGCCACTTCAACTATTGACCATTATTTCACTCTTGGAAGAATAATAAGTTCCTCGTCAAACAAGTTAGAACAGAACCACTTCTGCAAGAACAATAAACCCTAATTAATACCCGCTTAACAATCAAGCCGACAAATCATTTTATAACAATCTCAAGAAAATAAGATGTGATCAACTATCTTGACTACAGAAATCTATTTTGTAGACTCTATGGCTGCAGATGAAGTTATAATTAAATAATACCCCAGATCAAAGCAACGTACAGAAGAAAAAAAAATAATTTAACAACACAATGCATTATACATTTTCCATTAAGAATCGCTCATTTGGTGCAAGTGCAAGTAGTCTTGGAGCGATGGACGCGGTGTTCATATATATGAGCAAATAAGTCGGACAGCTCGAGACCTACGGGCTGCTGTTTGATTCTGATTCCACCGCATAACACAAATAGCTCGTTGGAGCACTTAAAAGAATCTCCATGGTCAGATCAGAGCAATAAAATGGTAATTACAATTCGCAGCGCTAAATTACTATGGAGCACACTACACAGTGCAGTGCACATAGCCAGTCCCCAAGATATCAAATCGGTAGTCCGATCCGATGTTGTGCTGCCAAAATGTATACAAAGCTTAGGATTAGGAATAAGTTGCGCAAGAGCTGTTCACTTTGTGGCACATATTTCATTTCATGCGCGCTTGATCTGCCAGCCATCAAGGAATCGCACAATAATAATTCGCGCATATCAATCTTTCGCAAAGTGGATGGAAGGAGGCGGTGCGGTGGTCACTCCACTCCACTCAACTTCAAATAATGACTGATGTGTTGTGTGGCAAATAATATCTAAAAATTTGATCTATTGCCGAGCAATGGATTTTAGATTTTGAATCTTTTGCCTTGATTCGACAACGCCATCACTATATCGCCATCGAGACAATTAATTCAATTCTTCTTAAAGATTTATCAGCGCACAGCGCAATGTGCCAAGGATGTCATGTTGACAGATCAAAGCAAAGTTCTTTTTGTTTATTGATTCCGAAAGACCAATTTACAATTCATTATGATTTCAGCTTAAAAAAAACTAAAAAAAAAAAAACTACGAAAACTCTACGAATAAAATTAATCTGCGCTAGGCTTTGAAACATTTGTCAGTAATTAATTCTTGTCTTCACTCTAAGTTTTATTTTATTGGCCGCATGCTCTTTGTCAACATAGATAAATGGAGAAAAATCAATTCGGGTACAAATTGGAGCCAGTGGAGCATGTATGTACTCGTATGTGATTGACAATTTGACACAACATCTGAGTTGGAAGTGTGGTGTTTTGTAAACTGAATGAATGTAGGACAGATAGACGAGGAGAATACTAAATAGGTCTGAGTATTTAGGGTTTTTAAATGTATAATGATTTATGATAATCTATTAGCTCGTATCCAATCGTATTGCCGACTAGTTGGATGAAAATTTTCAAAGTTCAAAAATGCTCAGTCGATTGCCATTTTGAGGTTCATAAGTTTTAAAGGCTATTTTAAGAGTTATAGAGCTTTTAAGTTAGCAGCACTCCTTTCATTGACAACCCTTCTGTCATCTGTCATGCGATTTATCTTTATTTTGGTTTGCCATTTCATCGTGAATCGACTGACGCCTGAACAACGCATGCAAATTGTGCAGATTTATTTAAAAAAACATGGATCTGTTCTTGAAACGCATCGCGCACTGCATCAATTTCAATGGTCGACACAATCGTCCTCATTTTTGGTTGAATGGCTACATATAAGCAAAACTTACGCATTTGGAATGTAGATAATCCTCCAGCGATTGTTGAGACGCCATTACATCCAGGAATACTGTCAGTTTGGTGTACTTTTGGGTGGAATCATTGGCCCTTAATTCCTTAAAAACGATGCCTTGCAGAGGATAACCATTACAGTCAATAGAGACTGTTATAGAGCCATGATCGATGACTTTTTCGTCTTGATGTATGGGAGCTGTGGTTTCAACAAGACTGCACAACATGTTATACAGCGAGTGGCCATCGTTTGGTTTGCGAATAATTTCTCATTTTGGACCGGTGTGCGATGGGGTTTGTGAAGTACTTAGTCGGAGATCCTAATATTATAAAACAACTAAGCAGCTGGACTTGATGGAAAACCTGACTAATTCTAAAAACAGACCCCGACTTGACAGTAGGTATTTTGCTGCCACTCGTTTAGGCATATCAATATGAAACCTTTCCCAGGGAATGGAAGGACGAAGTTATGGTTCCAGCTACTGGATTAAGGTGATGTCAAGAACTCCAACAACTAATGTGGTATCACAATTTCGTCCACATTATTTAATGGCAACTATAATCCTCGAGCGAATAAAGTCCAGAATCAAGTCTATGCACCAAGTGGGGTTTCGGAGTGGTCGATTACATTAATACCTTACGAACAATTCTTGAGTAATCATCAGAGTGTAAAACACCGCTCTACCTCGTTTCCGTCGATTTTGAGAAGCCATCGGGAGATCTTTTAGTGCCAAAGCATCCTCTGTAAAATATTTGCTACAATAATGAATCATAGAACAACGCAAAAACAAAATCTGGAGGTTAAATTCAAATGTTTTAAAGGAAGTTGGGTCCCAGAACTCGGAGTCGATTTGAGGTATCGTGCTTTGAGGCAATGCAAACCTTTTTTCACGAACTAAATGGATAAAGTGACTCATTCTGACAAACTAAGCGAAATCCAGCAGCCACTCCAACTGCACCATCTACCGACTGATTTTCGTCAACAGCTTCGAAGTCACCAATTCATCAATATCCACATCTCTGGGAATGCCCATTAATTTAACCTCAAGCCTAACTTTGGACGTTCTGTTACGTAAAGAGACTCTTGTTTTAGCCGCACTACAAAAATGTGGAATGCTTTACCCGGCTCGGTTTTCCCTCCCATTATGATATACATAGGTACGTTCAAAACGAATGTGCATCGGTATCTCCTTTCATCTCCTATCTAACTTTCCTAAACGCTCGCACTGTGTTATTCATGCTAAGGGTATTAATCCCCTTTAGTGCGCGCAATTTATTAAAACAAAATTGGTTGTCTGTAAAGCCGGTTTACGGACGATTATTTTACGTGATAACCAGTTCACAAAACAGTTCATGTGTAGGTTGTATCTCTCCAACCATCAACCACACACCCCACCCACCACACCCACCCCACCTACCACCTTCTACTCACCCATTATTTTTGAAATTTTTGTCATCACCCCCCACCAAATCAACCGCCCCCATCAACAAAACTGCCAACCACCCAACCCACCATATTTGACAATATTTTCTTCCCCCTCCATACCAAATACCCCCAACAAAAAACACCCGTCCCACCTGCAGCCTTCAAAACAACCACCTTTTATTTTTGAAAATGTTTGATTCACCACCCATACCAACTTGAACCACCAACCAACCATTTTTGAGAATTTGTCCTCTCCCCGGCACTTCACCCCCCCCCCCCCTCACCACCCAACACCACCAACCCCACCACCACTACCAATCACCCAACCACCCAACATCCTCCCCTCCCAATTTATGGACTTTCTATGCTGTCAAAGCAGATATGGAACGTGACATTGTGACACTTTCTCGAGCGTCCTGCCCATATATTCCGATTTATAAGACGTCAAAAAAAAAAACCTTGGGACGACGGGGAATTCTTGAGAGACGATTCAGCTCATTTCTACACTGATGAATAGCACAAAAACCAAAATTAGGGCGGCTGGGGGCAGAATGTATTCAGACGAACTTGATTTTATTCTTTCATTCCGTTTCCCGGGCCATACTGTAGCGTTTTTCAAGCACACATTTTGGCAATCAAGGAGGTGCTATCTTGGCACAAGGAAAATGTGGTATCCACACACTTGTTTTCGGGTGCCGGGATATAGAGATATTCTGGGAAACTGCAAACTCACTAGATATGAAACTAACATTAATTTTAGCCGGCATGAGAAGGAAATTGCATCGGTTCCCGTAAGCTTCTTGTCTATACCAAACAAGCAGATCTATCCAAAACATATCAGTTCCATAACCGTCGTCAAGCTTTGATATAGGTGGACACGTTTCAAGACTCGTTGTTTTCTCAAAAGACTTTTCTAGAAATTAAATAGACGAGGAGGAATAATTCACTTACATAGTACACCGTTTTTTCCAATGGTGTCCACTGGGAACCATTATAATATTAATCAAAAAAAGCTACAAAACAATAAACCTCGTTGGAAAGAAGAAAGAACAAAGAGCCAATTAATGAGTAACTTTTTTGCAATCTAGATTATAAAGCTTTCCAATCCCAATTAGGTACTCAACCTTAGCCATTGTAGCGGCTACCTACAAAGTTTGATTTTTGAGTGTATGATTATATTCTGTTTGATGGTTATGAGAAAACTACTTACGGATTAATTTCTAGATATTTATTTCCACGTTTGTTTAGTTATTATATATATAATTCCCAAAGGAGCTAGATATTTAAGTTGATTTTTTTGATTAAGTTTTTTTTGTTGGTATGTTACTATTTATTTCAAAATCTAAGTTAGTGCATGTATATATATAGGAACAAAACATAATTTATTCTTTAATGATCGTTTTTGAAAATCCAAATTTAGCATGAGTAGATTAAGGTATGTTATAGTTATAGATCTTGAATAAAAGTTGTGAATCACGTCAAAGCCGATGAAACTTTTTAGTCATTTGTTCTGGTCTTCACAGAGGACCATGGAGTGCTAAGGCATATCAGCTGGGGTGTGTAGGGATGGCTAAATTCCGTCGGTAGAGAAACAACTCAGCGGTTGAAATCGTAAGTTTTGGGGAATCTGAAAATATGGCCGTCTGGATTCCAGGTTGGGTGGGACAAGGCTTTGCTGTACCAACATCAGCAGCACCCCTGGATGTGGACCTGTATGTGGTGGTGGTGAGCAGTTCAATGGCATGTTTTATGTTTTTGGAAGAGGTGAGGTCTGGCTGCGGGGGTAAGATCCCCCCCTATATCCGGCGAGTTAAGCTGAGCGACGCGAGCATGCCCTGGCCCCCGTAGCGGACATTCTTTTTAAGTCCTTTGTTTTTTTTTGCTTCATAGGGATTGAGTCGTTGAGAGTATTGGTCCTGTATGTTTTTTTTTCTCAATTGGTATCCAGTAGCGCCCCCAATCATCCCTCCTAACTCCCTCATCCTACCCTACCAGCCTTGAGTGACCAATGCCTAATCTCCGATTCCGATCACTATACATCCCTATGATCCTACGTCCCTTCCTATTGCCTCATTCCAAATGGCGCCCAACGTATTGTGACCTAGTTTTTTTTCCTAATGTACTGGCGATCTCCATTGGTCGTGTCGAACCAAATCGTATGTCTGACACAGGATAGCTCTTAAGCCGGCCTGTCTCACTGCGACGAGGCGCTTCGATATTGCCGTGGCGACCGGCAGTGCATCCGTCGTTGTGTCCATGGTTGCTGTCTATGTCCGGCGAAGAGAGTCGGTATGTCTTCAGACGTAAGGCTATTACGCGTAACGTATGAAATGCGACTGATTGCTCGTGACCTGGCATAGGGAGTAATTTATACGTCCCATTTCAGGTGGGGTTGTAGTCGGGGCAGGGGGAATCGTATGTCTTGACCAGGATAACTCTTGAGTATGTCTGGCCAATCGCGACGAGGAGTTCTTGCACCGGCCGCATCAACATCTGGTGATTGTCTATGTGTTTTGTATTGGTGAGTGTTAGAAATGAACCACATTCAGGGGAGAGATGATAATCTCAAGATAATTATACGAAGAAGAAACTTCACTAAGATATTAATGAACGTAACGATTTCAAAGCTGAGTTATACACTTGTTGTAAGAAAAAAACAGTGTGATACCGAAGACAGCCGCCCGAAGCACTCCGAATAACTAAATAAAAACCAAAAACAGAACAGATACAACCATTCAATTACAGTATTATAATTTTTGTTTGCTTCTATAACACTACCCGAAGAAGGTTGATTAGAATAAATTGCCTTGAAGTTAGGTATATATTTAAATAAAAATAATAATAACTTTTCTAGTATATAAATCAGTATTTATTAACTAAACTTTACTCAAACAATCTTAAGATTAGGAGAGAGTTTTCAGGAAGGTATAGAGGTAACTTATAAGAAGACCTTAACATATAGGTAGGGTGATTATATTATATTAGAGTGTTGGAAGTGGCGATTTGTAAATATTATAAAGTATTCTTTTTTTCGATTACGCGTGAATAAAGTTATTAGATTAATACTTATCTGAATTTACGTTTACGGATAATTGGAAAGCGGAGTAAAGTAGGTAATAGCGTAAGATAGAAGCGAAAGTGGTCAAGAAAAAGATATAAATAAAAATTAGAGGTACAAAATTACCAATTTGTTAGCGTCACAGTTCACAGGTGACTTAATGAGCCTAAAAGAAGAAGATAAGGTTAGAAATATTAGAAAAATCTTGGAAGATAGAGTAGTTACCCGCTCTTTACGGACGAGATATTTTCCTTATTACAAATTTCGCGAGATGTCTACAATCCGGTCACCGATAAAGAAAACCGGTACACAAGCTGGGAAACCACCAATGGTGCCAAATCCTTCTCTGGCAGGAGCGGCCGGATCCTCTAGTGGGATGAGCAGCGAACCGCCAGCTATTCCACTCCCGTCTCCTTCAAGTGGCGCCGGTCTAGCAGAGAGGCAGGGGGGAATGCCACAGTTATTTTCAAACCCTCCTCCGGTAGTCGGAACAGGAACGGCGGCACTCGAATCAGGATTGCCACCGCTGTTTACAAATCCTCCACCTTCAAGGGCGGTGAGCAGCTACGAATTAGCACAAAAGAAATGCCGCTGCGGTTTCCAAATCCTCCACCAGCAAGTAGAGAGAACGTAGTAGATAGCCAGGAAGGGAACCTTTTGCTTTTTACGAATCCCCCTCCTTCAAGGGGAGAGGGGACATCGACCAGCACTACGGACTCAGTACATGCTCCATCCTACAGCTCTATCAGCGGATTAGAGCCAGCTAACCAAAACGAACCGAGAAATGGTGTTGCCGAGAACCTCGCAGAGCCTTTGAGTGGACCGGAAAATAGACCGAGGACGATCCCAGCTGAAAAGCAGAATGAGGTGAGGTTCGAGCGCTCTACGGATGAAGTTGGCCAAGAGGGGGCTATTGGAGCGGTTCCAGCCGAGTTGCGATCCGTGATAAATTTGGCTGTTATAAACGCCTATGACTCGTACATTATCTCTACGAGAGGGAACGTTTCGGAAGCAGTAAGATCGGAAGTAGAAAGAGGATTCCTAGATTTTTTAAAAGAAATAAATTATGCCACCCGTCCAACCCCTCCAATAGAAGAGAGGATTTGTCAACGTACAGCTCACTCTCCAGTGGATCAGAGGCTTAGTCAACCACCAAGGATTGAGATCCCAAGGGCAGTCCACCAAGTTACGGAAGAGAGGACGACGGTTCCACAAGTAACACCACGAGAGGATACCCATTTTAGAAGGGCCAGAGACAGTAGTCATGGAATGGACAACGGGACATCGAGGTCCAATCCACACGGAGGCATGAGAAATACTCATGACCGGTACCAGAGTCAGCCGTACCATAACTCTCGTGTCTACTCGAATGGGGGTTCGAGGACGCCCATCCGGATTGACAAGTGGGGCGTTATTTTCGATGCTAAACCTCAATCGCTCCCGGTAGATGATTTCATTTTTAGAATAGAGATGCTGCAAAGCCAATACGATTGCTCATGGGGAGAAATCCTAAGGGACTTCCACCTCCTACTATCAGGCGCCGCTAGTGAATGGTACTGGCAGTACCAACGGACAAATTACCGCCCCGACTGGCCAGTCCTTAAGGATGCATTAATGCGCCAATTTCGCACCCCGAAATCAGATTTGGAGGTCATACGGGACATTTGGGAACGAAAACAAGGCGCCTGGGAAACCAGTGATGACCTGTTTGCTTCGATTAGTAAGCTACGTGCACAACTCAGGCTCCAAATTCCAGAGATGGAGTTGGTGCGGATAATAAAAGGGAACCTGAATGAGCGTATCGGAAGGCTGGTGTACCCTCAACCGATATTTACTATGGATCAACTCAGGGTAGCATGCAAGGAGGCAGAACATGCGTTTCCAACTAAAGATCGAGAGGGACCAAGGCACCAACGTCCACCTGCGCGATATGCAGTGCACGAGTTAGGTACCAACCCCGAAGAAGAGTCCATGTTGGAGGGACATATTGATGCATTCCAGCATAAGGGAGATAGACCGAGCTGTTCTCGCGGATACGGTGAACACAGGCCGCCAGCCTGTTGGAACTGCCGTGTGGTAGGACACTCGTTTATGGATTGCCCGTCATTGGTAAGGAACGTTTTTTGCTACCGATGTGGGCGAGAGGGTGTTATTACGCCTAAGCGTCCACAATGCCAGCCGGAAAACCAGCTGCGGAACGCGAGGTCTCTGGGGGAAACGCGTTCGACTCAAACTCCCCAGGATCCGGCGAGCCGCAAGTAGAAAGGGGAAAAGGGGAGCGGGAGACACGAATTACCATATTAGCCAGAAAAGAAACCGATAAGCAACCTGTTGAAGACATTAAGAAGATAGATATACATAGAATCAAGCCATATCATGTTAGAGTTAAAGAATATAATGAGATTAGAAATAGAATATTTAACACCAAAGTAGGAAGAATTTCGAATAGAATACTGAAAGCTAGAAACCGATATAAGCTAAGACAACAAATAAGAAGTAGTATAGCGTCGACGGTAGTAGAGACTAACACTGACCCCCGGCCTTATGCCAAAGTCTTCATTGCGAACAAGGGAATTCTTGGTTTATTGGATAGTGGGGCTAGCGTGAGTATATTGGGAAAGGACTGTATGCGATTTGTAGAGACTGAGGGGATACACGTGCATCCCTATCAATCGGGGGTTAAGACCGCCGATGGGAAGAGACAAGCCATCGTGGGGAAAATTCAGGCGAAAGTGAGATACAAAGATTGCGAGCACCCGATAACATTTTATTTAGTTCCGAATCTAGACCAAGAACTTTACTTAGGAGTCGATTTTTGGAAGGCGTTCCAACTCGCCCCAAATGTAATTAGCGCTATATCGGCTCTGGAGGAAGACGAAGATACCGTGAACGCCCATGCCTTGACTCCTGAACAGCGAGGCAGATTGGAAGCGGTCAAGCAGCGATTTCTGGATTTTGATCGTCACGGGCTAGGAAAGACGGCGCTGATGGAGCACGTCATCGACACCGGAGATGCGGTGCCGGTTAAGCAGCGCCATTACCCTGTTTCTCCAGCGGTACAAGCCGTATTGTACCAGGAATTAGACAGAATGCTGAAGCTCGGCGTTATCGAGGAGAGTGAAAGCCCTTGGTGTTCGCCAGTGGTGCTCATTAAAAAACCGGGTGCAAACAATACCACCAAGTATCGATTTTGTTTGGATTCACGGAAAGTCAACGCGTTAAGTAAAAAGGATGCCAACCCTCTTCCTCATATCGACGGGCTTCTCAGTCGTCTACCCGATACCTACTTTATAAGTAGTGTGGACTTGAAGGAAGCATTCTGGCAAATACCGTTGGAGAAGGAGAGTAGGGAGAAAACTGCGTTTGCGGTACCGGGGAGACCCTTGTACCAATTTACGGTCATGCCCTTTGGGTTGTGCAACGCAGCTCAACGGCTATGCCGCCTTATGGACAAGGTCATCCCTGCACGACTCCGGGACCGAGTCTTCGTGTATCTGGATGATCTGCTCATAATAGCGCCGGATTACGAAACCCATATCGCTCTGCTGGAAGAAGTAGCCGAATGCCTAAGGAAAGCGAATCTTACCATCAACGTAAAGAAATCCAAGTTTTGCTTCAAGGAGCTAAAATACTTGGGTTTCATCGTTGGTGGTGGGAAAGTGAAGACCGACCCTGCGAAGGTAGAAGCCGTCGTCGACTTTCCACTACCGAAAAACGCACGGCAAGTGCGAAGGCTGCTTGGACTAGCAGGGTGGTATAGACGATTCATAAAGGATTTCTCTAGCTTGACAGCACCTCTGACTGACACGTTGAGGAAAAAGAATGCGAAATTCATCATGACCGAGGAAGCTAAAACTGCCTTCGAGAATCTGAAAAAGGCCCTCACGACAGCTCCAGTGCTCACGCACCCAGATTTCTCGAAGAAGTTTTACGTTCAATGCGACGCTTCAGACTCTGGAATCGGAGCAGTCCTCTTCCAGAAAAACTCGCTTGGGGAATCTGAAAATATGGCCGTCTGGATTCCAGGTTGGGTGGGACAAGGCTTTGCTGTACCAACATCAGCAGCACCCCTGGATGTGGACCTGTATGTGGTGGTGGTGAGCAGTTCAATGGCATGTTTTATGTTTTTGGAAGAGGTGAGGTCTGGCTGCGGGGGTAAGATCCCCCCCTATATCCGGCGAGTTAAGCTGAGCGACGCGAGCATGCCCTGGCCCCCGTAGCGGACATTCTTTTTAAGTCCTTTGTTTTTTTTTGCTTCATAGGGATTGAGTCGTTGAGAGTATTGGTCCTGTATGTTTTTTTTTCTCAATTGGTATCCAGTAGCGCCCCCAATCATCCCTCCTAACTCCCTCATCCTACCCTACCAGCCTTGAGTGACCAATGCCTAATCTCCGATTCCGATCACTATACATCCCTATGATCCTACGTCCCTTCCTATTGCCTCATTCCACCATGATAAGTCATCCGACTGATGAAGTGTTGATGAATCACTACTTGAAACTTCTGCATTTTAATATTTCTGTTAATAAGACAATAAAAAACTCCCATTATGGAGGCTCATGGAGCATCACTCCCCGCAATTGCCTATTACCAGACTCTGGCGATATAAATTGAATTCTTCACGGACTATGAACTCCATTGGCTCCTACCTATATACAATCGCAGTTGAAGACATTTGTTTACATAACTGTTAAATTAAAAGCCATCATATTTTTTTCTGTGATGACTAATTGCAATGTTCATGTTCTCCTCCCGTTTTGGTTGTTTCAACTCCTCGCTGAACCATTGAACATGCTTTACCGCATTTTTGTCTACTGACTCGCAGAATATTATTTAACAAGAGAGCCTATGAGTCATACTATAACTTTCATCCCGAGGAATGTACTTCACAAGTTTAATTCTCATTTTTTTATTTTTTTTTTTTTCCTCCAGAATTATTCATCTGCAATCTAGGTATGTATCGTTTAACCATATAGGTGCCTTGCCTGATGCCTCCATCGTTTTGCCTTTTACGACAGGCAATATGGCAGTAAAGTATTGCAGCAAAAGAAGTGTTAGAACTCTTCCCAGTTCCTGCACTTTGAATCATCCCCAACGTGACGTTTACGTCTCTTCTCTAGGCTTAGCTTAGACATTGCTGCATCACTTTGTTTACCTTTCTCATGATATATCCAACAATGTAAAAAAAAAAAAAAACGGTAAAGGATGATGAAACAAATCCAAGTCCATTATTTAAATTTTCATAAATAATAAATGTCAGGGCGTTCCTATACTCTTCGTTTGAATATGGGGGCTCATTGATACCAGCATTTTAATTGTTGGAGGTACTCACCATGGAAGAAATATGGGAAGAAGAATCTTTAATGGACTCTTGTGTAGTGTGTTGTTTGTTGTGCTGATGTGCACCTTATGACTATCATCGCGGCTCCAGATCTAGAGGGAAGCTTAAGAAGGAATGAATACTCGTTCTATAATCCAACTTCATTGTTGTGTGTTTACCCTTGTCCAACAAAAGAATCCATGAGAAAGTAAATTTGTTTCGGGGTATCTCTAAATCAATTTCGACAGATTACACTCTCCATCAGAAGGAGTAGGAATGAGGTCAACCGGGGTGGGTGCTGTTACTGTTACGGCAGTGATGGTGCTGTTAGCCGTTATAAATGACAGTTCATTAAGTGAAGATTGTAATCGGGTTGTCTTTTCTTTTCTTTTTTTTTTCTTTTTTTCTTTTTGGAAGAAGTCACTTTGGCGGCCATGATTTATATGAGTGTGTTTTTGAAAAGAGTGAGTCTTATTGCTGAATGTTGAATGCTGAATCGTATCCTTTTTTGGGACAATACATTGTTTTCTTGTCACTGTATATTGTTCCGGGGAATCTAATGAAATTTGGGACTATAATTCCCTTGTTGGGGAGAAAGCATTTTGCTTTTGTTAAATGTTAAAGGCGTATCTTTGGGATAAAGAAAATTTTCACCAAGAGAGGCGAATTTGGTTTTTTGAGTAGAAAGCCTGGGTTCCTTCAAGAATAGTTTGTTTTTGTTAGGCGTTCATGCCAATACTTATTTTTATAGGCCTTCAATTTTTGTATGAAATTTTTTTTTGAGTAAGTATAGGCCGATTGGAAAATAAACATGAAGCCCATCTTAAACTTGTGTTTTAAGGAAAGCAGAAAGTTTTGAGTAAAAAAAAAAATTAAAATAGAGAGTCAGCAATCAAGTAAAAATGCGGACTTCACACTACAGGAATCCATAGAAGAGATTTCTTCTATCGAATAGGTACGAGTATGGACAAAATTTCGGAAATTCACACTGGGTGTAAATCTGATTTAAGCTGGATTCCAGCCGTTGCATACACACCAGCCGGAACCAACAACAGCAGATTACTGTGAGACTTATTCGTCACTCGATTGTGGAATAGACCTGGCCGTCAACAGAATAAGCAAAGCTCGTAATGCATTCGGAATCCTTTCTCTAGTCTTTAACTCCAGAAAAATTTCGCTTAGTACAAAGTTGAAACTGTTTGAATCCAACGCGAAATGTGAAATGTGGAAATTCTCTGCCGACATCTCGAGTAAAATACAGACTTTGTCAAATCGTTGCCTGCGTTACCTACATCAGAAAGATCTAGTGGCCTTAAAACATATACTGCGAAAGTGCCTCTGGATTAGCCGTACACTGAGTAAGACCAGAAACCAGAAACACAATAGCAAAGCAGTCTTTTCAATAGAATCTTCACGGTGAAAGACGTGTATTAAGATACCAAAGAAAACAGTAAGATCAATTGTTTTGAAGGAAGCTGAAACCCCAAAATTTGGAGCCGAAGGCTCAGCTGATGAGGTATACTCGTACCTCTCATGATCCAAACAGAGACAGATGGAATGATCTGGTTGATGCCCCATCCTCCAGGAAGAGTTAAAGAAAAAGAGAGAAAGAGCTCCAAAATGCAACTGGAGTTAAACCAACTTCACACACGGCTCTAACGATTTGATTCAAACAAATCTGTTCTTTTTTAGGTACGACCAATCATATGGCTGAAAAAATTTTTTTTTAAAATGTCTAAAAGTGGTACTTTCCAAAGGACCGTTTTTTTGCTTTCGACTATGTCGAAAACAGCTCAACCGATGCTTTCAAAATTTCACACATAGGTAGGTAAAAAACATTGTTTTGTATTTCTATAAGCATTTTATAAAAAATAAATTTAAAAACTTAATATTTTAAAAACTGCTCTTTAAATTTTTTTCAAAATTATAATTAAATGTATTTGTTGAATGCCGCATATAAAGTTGATTTGTTGCCCTTACGCATACCATCTTCATTAAACAGGGACATGGGAAATGGAGCAAGGTCGTAAGACAGGTAATCTTTAAGATCTTCTTGAGATTATTTAGCTATGCACATTCTTTCACTTAAGTATAGAGCTCTAAGACTTAGGCTCTACAGGTACGTACTGAACACATTTTTGTCAATACCTTTGCATATGTCTATTTTTTATAATTGTTGCTGTTGGATAAAAGTTGATAAAGAAACTGGGATAATTGTACACTAATATTAATTTTTGAATGATTTTGCCCCCCCCCCCCCCCACTCTTTATTGTCATCCTGAGTACGGCCTTGACGGGGTTAATCTCAGCAACCAAACAGACATACAGAGAAAAAATGAGTTAGTGAGAATATTTTAACAAAACACTATCTCAATCCTCACCCGATTGTATTGGTCACAAAATAAAAATGCTTGCGTGCAATCGGTACCCAATAAAATTATCTACACGATTAATTTGAAAAAATTGCCCTAAACTTGACGGTTAAGGAGTTATTGCGCTTTAAAAAGGGCGGAAACTGAAAATCTTACAAAATACGAAATTTTAGCCTTTATTGGAAGCTTCATAGCGCCGTTCGTAGTGGTTGTACAAAAATACTTTTTGGATCATATTTATAGGAAATTTTGTAAACTACAAATTTGCATATTTATTTTTTCTATAAAATACACTGAAAAAAAGTTATTGGCAAAAAACTGACAAAAGTGCCGTTTTTTTTTCCAGGATTTTGAAGGGGGCGGAGGGGGCGTGGTTGTGGAAATTTGGAATTTTCATTTACCAAACATACCAAATAACATATCAAAAATTTAGAACTACCCGACCTTTTTTAGGGTAAAATGTCTCTATTTACTGGACTAAATTTAGTGTTTTGAATTTTGTTTGAAAAATGTTTTCAAAAAGTTAACAAAAAAAAAAAAAAAAAAAAACCGCTGTACAGATTTTTTATAAATTTATTCTCATAAATTCAAATGTATCCAAGAAATAAAATGGTGTCCTTTTTTTCAGCTCAAATTAGTTTAAGTATTTATTTAAGAATTTTGAAAAATTCCCCTAGACCACTGTAACACATTCGAGCAAGTTCGTGTGACCCAGTCGTGCATTTTATTTTTTAGTAGATAGCTATAATCGCAAGTATAAAGGTCATTTAAAGGTCCCATGTATGCCACTATGACTCGAATATGACATTACATACGCCTTGCTCGGTTTCTTACTATGGCACGAAACCAAGTGGTTCAATTGTCAATGACTCTTCCGCATAGATCCGACTGAATTTGAGCATGAGCATTGAGCATGCCCTTTATGGCCAATGCACGTCACCTCGGCCTGAGGTAACCTGACCATCAAATTGTTCATGCAGATTGTCAATCGTATGGAGTCCACTGTGTAGCATTTAGTTCAGTCCTTCTGGAACCACAATGTTGTTGGCGTTGTCTATGGTAATGACATGAAATTTGTTCTTGAATTCTAATCTAAGACGGTTGTAGTTCCAAGTCCCGACGCGGAATTTGCAAAGTTGAAGTCTGCAAAACACCGAGCTCTTGTGCTCGACGAGGAAATTTAGTTCAAATCAGTATAGAGTCGTCGTAAGGTTAAGGTAAAGTCATTCTATCAAATGCGTTGTTTTGACCATATATTGGGACAACAAGATCATACATACCTGCAATGGTCAGAAATTGAAATCGAAAGATTCGTTTTTAAAATGTGTAAAACAGATTTGTGCCAAGGAACTTCTTCATATGCCTTTTAGTTCGTTGACCATTTTTCTCTGAGAATTGGCTCTTTATCTCAAAATACATAAACCCCATGCGGCGTGCAACGATTTCTTATTTTTCTGATTTATTTGAAGCTTCGGGATATTTTTTTTTTTAACTTAAGGGTGATTTCAATGATCCGAAAGTGAAACCTATGCCAAGAATACAGAACAAAGGCCATTATATTTGCTTCGCTAGAGAAAACTCTCTCTAAAATTATCTAAATCGGTGACCTCAATATGGCAACCAAAAAAAAAAAAAAACCTAACCCAAACAAAGAATTGAACCCCCTGCTGAATATTTATTTCACAAAATAATCCAATTCTACCTCCGCTCTACCACTTGAATTGTCTTTGACTTGTGTGATTGTGATGACTTGTCCACATTGGCACCACACCAAGAAACACACAAAATAATGCCGTTCCACGCTGCAAGACCACTTTTAATTTCTTCTTCTCCTCAATTTTGTATGTGTGATTTATTCCTGCCCAAATCTGGGACATGACACGATATAGACATGACGACACTTTACTGATTGCGATTGCAACACAGCCACAACACCAACTTGGTTGGGCTTTTGTGTTTTTCCTTTCTATAAAAAAATAAAATAAAATCAAAAGTCCAAAAAAAGATGACACCCCCGGAGTGTGAATATGCCCGCAATCGTCGTCGTGTCGTAGCTCTCGGAAATAAGACAAAACGCACAAAAAAGTGGGTCACATAATCACAACCACCATGAAGCTTTTGTTTGAAATAAAAAAAAATAAAAATTTAATAAAATTCTTGCCGGGCTTCTTTTGGGATATATCTTTGGAACCAAAAAAAAAACCGATTAAACCACCATGATTGACGAGCGTAATAAAATTTGGAAAAATTAAATTACACAAAAAGATACAATTTTGAGATACTTTTTTTTGTACAATTTTGTATCCCTTAACAAATTTGACTGATCGATTGATGTAGTTTGGTGTAGCGGGGATCGCATGTTGATGTCTAATCCGAAAGTTAATTTTAATTTTATTGTTCTTGGATCTTAATTTGAATAAATTTCAAGCTACTGTATCTTTCTTTTTTTTTCTTCAACATTTTGGATTCGATTACATGACAGTCAAGTTTTTTGTTTTTTCGATTTTAACTGATTGTGATTGTCCACATGATAACTGCTGGACGGAGCCAGAACAGAAGACAGGTATGGGTATCCAAAGGGCCCTCTCTTGTGGTCAGATTCTCCAATTTTTTTTAATTTGATGACTCATCGATCGGATTGGATCGTGAAGTCGACGTTGAACGTTGAACATTCGATGTGAGTGCGTTGTGTATTGGTTCGTTTTTTTTTTTTTTTTTTTTAAGGTGAATATTGTATCTTTTTGTTGTTCCCATAACATTTATGTGCTTCATCAGCGCTACCCATATTACTACAGACACTACTAACTCAGGTGGAGGAAGTTATGGTGATCTATAGCGTATAGTCTTTTATAAAATTATTATATAAAAAAATAAAAGTAAAAATTGTGCAAGCAGACGAATGACTCATTTCTGGACTGGGACTATGGTTCGAATCCAGTCCAAGGGAAAACGTTCTACGGATCGATCTTTGGTAAAAAAAAGGTAAATATAGGTGTAGACGAGGTAGGTACCTGTTTTTGTTAAAATTTTGTAGAAAACGTAAATGTATTCGTAGGTTTTTAAATGAAGGAGAGGGCTCGTCTGTCCACAGCGATCAAAAATCAAGATCCACCGGGGTTGCAGTGGGGCAATTGGCAGGTTCCATGTTGGACATTGGAATTAGCTAAAGTTTTTTTTTGTCTGATTTGTTTATTTAGCTTGAGGGTATAAGTAGGTACCTAAAATGAGTATCTTTAGCTGACATAGAAATGCTTTTGATGACTCATTCCATGAACACTTGACTTTGAATTATAGCACAGTCGTTAACAAGAGATTAAGCTAATGGGGTTTTGGAGCCAATTGAAGTGTACCTACCTATTTCTACCTACCTATCCTGCCTGCTTTGCAAAAGATGCGTTATTGTCGTTTGACTTTAACGTAAAGGTTTGATGAACTCATTTTTTTTATTTGTTTTTAAAGAGGACAGTTTGAAATTTGAAGCTTTGGACAGGCGTTTAGATGTTTAAGGTAATTTGAGTTGATTCAGGTGTCAATGACTCATTTCACTCTTCACTCTGTGTTTACGGTTGTCAATGTGATCATTTTTACGATAATTTTTTGGAAGATTGCGGTTTGGAAATATTTGCATTTAGCACAAATGATCATAAATGATATGTAGGTGTGGATAGGTTAATTGTATGGATCGAAATAACAGGGTGTTCTAAATAAGATAAGAAAGGATGAAAAATGAAGGGGTGTAGTAAGGTTTTTCGGTGATTTATTCAACCACATTTAGGCGGAGGAATATTCTCCATAAAAATATTATTTTTTAAAAAAATTATTTTAATTGGGAAAAAAAATCTCGAAATAATTTTAAATCAATTTTTACAATCTGGTAAGTTTGAGTTTCCATAAAGTCTCCCTAAACATATTCAGCTTTAAGCAATACTATATTGATGAATGACCATTTCAGAAGGCTGACACATTTAAATTAAAGCTTCCAATAAGTTTATTCATCGAACTTAGCAGCCAGCCAAGTGCTTCTGTAAGAATGTTGTATAATCTTTATAGATTGCTTCAATAAAACTGTTAATTTTATATAAGAAGTCTTAAAAAATTACTTAAATAGTGGACAGAAAAATCACATCAAGTAAAACATTCAAAACCAGATGTGATGAATGTTATAATAATAACGATTTTAAAAATTAATAATTCGCGAAAAATTAATAAACAATCGAAGAATTCAATCAACCGTTAGGCGTTGAGAAGTTTGATCGATGTAAAGAACATTCGCTGGCCTTACAGAAGCATATTCAGATAATTTGAACACGAACAGGAACTAAAGAGAAGTCTTATCGAAGCTCTTAGAATTAGAAATGTAGTTGAGGCCTAAGCTACCTTGACAAGCACTTTAATGACTTATACATATCATTTCTTATGTGCCTTCTTACTCTTCCCAAATACAACACCATTCTTAGATACTAGCTTGTGTAAAACCATACATCATAGACAAAATCAGTTTAACTTGAGCTTTTGATTTAACTATTTCCTAAAAGCCTTCAAATATCATTTGAATCATGTACATATCTACAAATTTATTGATCATATCGAGAATCTTTCCCTGGAATCGACCCGAGAACAGGTTAGGACTGTTACAAAAAGTTATGAATTCAATGATAAATAAAATTTATATTCTTAGAACAAAAACCTCTCTGCAACTACAGCGGACGGATACAAGTTAAAATGGCATCATAAATATTTCTGACACAGAAAACACTTGTATTCTGCCTCAGATCATATCATAAACCTTTCATAAGCCCACACTCCAACCAAAGCAAGTGCATCTTGTATCTAAAACTCTTTTCAAATGTGGTCTCTAAAATAGTAAACAAAATAATATTTCTTTTTTTTTTGCCTCAAAACTTGTATAAAAATTACTATAGGCTACGGAAACTGCAACAACGACAAATAAAGTCGATGTACATGACCTAAAAATCAGGTTAAGTTTGTTTATACCAAACAAATTTTTAAGATACTAAACCTAAGCGTATATACCGACACTCTTATAAATGAGGCTTGAAATTAACCATGAAGACCTGTGCAAGCGCAAGCGCACGCCGCCGCCATCGCTGTTTCCGAATCGTTCATGGCGTCGTCGTCCGATATGTCTAAATAGACGTGGGTCTGTGCGCAACCAAAACTTTACCAGAGTGGGCACTTAGCACAGTAAGCTTGAGATACAGAGATACATTTTAATGCAGGTATCTGCACAACGTCAGTGGCATATTCTATGTTTAATTAAATAATAAAAAAAAAATACATCGGGTAGATTAATTAAAATTTCCAACTTTTGTATACTAAAAGCCATGCAATTATGCTGAATATGGCTCCCATTAGGAGTTTGGGGGACGCTAAAGGTATCTTATAGATATAAAATCCCCACAACCAACCACGATGACGACACAATTATATCTTACATGGGTTACAAGTTTTATTGCTTGTAAACAACAACTACTGGTATTACACTCTGTGTCTTCTAATGAAGTCGCGCGCTCAAAAACACTTTCAACTTGCAATTAAGTGCCTTTGGGCCTCCTATCTCTAAGCCTTTAAAAGACCCATTTTTCATCTCAGATAAAGAAGAAGCAAAAAAAAAACCTACAGATGTTAAGTTCTAACGGTTCTTGTAAGAATAATGGAGCTTGGGCGTTGTATAGGTGGGTCTATGAAGGCTGGATATGGAAGGTACTGGTCTGGTAATAAACCTTTTTCTGACCTTTCTTGAAAGACGACGACGTTGATTGCGCTCATGTTGCTTCCTTGAGTGCTTATCTTTAAAACTTATTTATATAGAAACAAAAAATGCATCTTAGCACACTTTTTACTGGTCACGTAGAATTCGTCCGTCGGCGGCGGCGTCGGGCACGTGCTAATCTTTTCAGATACACCAACAACAACAAAAAACCAACACACTAATGTTTATGCTGATGGCGATGATGCTCTGATGAAGATGATGATGATGACAGCTATCAAGACGACAACAACTACGATCCATGTTTATAAAAAAAGGAGCTAATTAGTTTATAATTAATTACGGGGACTTCTATTCTGAGACACGATGATAAATTGTTTAAAATTTAAATTACAAAAAATTAAATTATGAATTGATATGCACACAATCAAATAATTATCGTTTTAAATTCTAAAAATTAAGTACAAACTCGTAATTGTTCGGAGGGCAATTTAAGTGGAAAGCAATTGAATGGATTTTTTTATCAATGCCATCGGGATATTACTAAGTTATTTAATTAAAAAAAATTAATGGAACGAATAGCTCCCAGGACCCAAGGCAAGTCTTACATTCTCGTCTGAGTGTTTTCCACCGCAGCATACTAGTCTGACGGAATTTTTGCACAAACTTGCTTACAGCAGGCGTGGTGGGTGCTTCATTTCGGCCAAAACTCCTTTCATAAAAGCACTGTTTTGGCTAAAAAGTACTCACTTTGGAAATAAGTTTTTTTTAATGCCAACGTTGTTTAAGCGTGAAGCGACTAACTTCGTTCTACGGATTTATGACACTGTTTTTCTGTCAAGATTTCGGGAGGGAAACAACTGTCAATGTCAAAACAACAAGCAAGCGAGCTACAGTACGTTTGCAACGAACTGATGGACACCGTATTACCAATTTTTTTATGAGTATCGTTTGAAAGCGCTATAAAAAAGGCGTGTGTCACACCCAAAGTTGAGACTTTTTATTGGCAAGGCAATTAGCGACATTTAATATTAAGCTTAACACATATGTGTAAAACAACAGCTGAATCGACTAGTTTTTTAACGATCTTCCCCAAATTACGCCCTTAAAAAGGGCGTATTGAAAAATTTTACCCAAAAAAAAATTTAGAGTTATATTTTTCGAATAAGGAACAAAAAGAATGGTTTAAATTGAATATTGGTTCCAAATTTTTAAAAGTATGTTTTTTGTTCTTTCATGAAAAGTGGGTGTAAGCCACGCCTGAAATTAAAAATTTCTTTTCATATTTTCTAATGAAAAGTGGGTGTCAGCTACACCTAAAATCAATTCAGTTTGGGAATCAGCCATGCCCTACCTAATGCTTTCGTGTGGGAAATTTAAGCTTTTGTGCTTTGATCGTAACTGTACAAAAAACACAATTTAATTTTGTTGTTGAACAAAAATGACAATTGTGGGCGTGTTTGTCGGGTAAATTTGATCAATTCAAGAACGTAAACTTTTTTCTTGAACCAGAGATTATATATACAAAATTAGCTCAAAAATTGCGACCTCTAGAGTCTAGAGAGTATACATATACAGGCGACCGGACGGACGGACATCGCTAAACCGACTAGGTTTTTTATTCTGAGTCAAAATATTATATACTTTTCCATACCTAACGGTATTATTTCTCTATGTTACAAACTCCACACCAAATACAATATATGTTACCCGTTCTATAAAATAGGGTATACAATTAGAATACTAAATGGTACACCCTGTATTAGAAATTCACCACCCTCGGCATATCAACTCCTCAAGCGCCAATAGATCACAGAGTCCTGTGCCCGGGTAATTGGCTTCAATCCAAAAAAAATTAGCTTGTATATGCAAAATTAAGGAACCACGACCATTAATAGTTGTTCTGTGTTCTCTTTCCACGCTTCCAACACCATCCAGAAGTTACAGCATCCAACCTATTACATGGAAGTCTGTCCCATTTTTGTTTGTTTCTTCTATATAAGTCTTCCCGTAAATTGTCGCGATTAAAAAAGTTCCCGAACTTGCTTAAAACTAAAATAAATCAACATAAAATATTGGTATTGCATCGCTTAGCCTTCAGAATATTAATTCCAAAAGTGTTAAAAATGAGGTGTCAAGGACCAGGTTATTGGCTTTAACCTCAACAAACTTCTTAATATCTCACCCACGATATTCATTAAAAATGATTCCTAATAAATTGATATCTTTTGGCCATCTCGAAGAATTAAGTACCCAAACTAATCTTTCCACACGCTTTCCCAATAAATTTGCAAATGCATTCCCCCATTTCTAGATTTCTAAAATTGCGAATAAATTTTCTATAAAAAAAAAAAAACCATCCCTTTTCACTTGAAAATCTATTTTTACATCAACATTACAAGTACCTACTCCACATCGCTCCTAATGCGGTTTTAAACGAGGAACTGGCCTCCTATAAATGGGGGAAATCTCTCCCCAATCTGCAACCCATCTCCGGTGCACAATGAACACAACTCGACAATGAATCCATCATCTCTTCGCATCATTCCCGGGCCCCATTTGGTGTATTTCACTATGCAATATATGCAATTTGAGTATCTTTTTTAGCGCGTATTTAAATATTCATTTCTGATGATGTTGATGTAGATAGTAGATACTCGTATCTTATAGTTCAATGCTGAATGTTGTGTTTGCATTATTTTTTGTATCGTATGAATTGAATTTAATATTATATTTTTAGCTCACAAAATCCTCTCGAAAGCGCGCCACGTTCTGGTACTCTCGTATAGATACTCGTCGTATCTTCTACTGTGTGTGAGTTAAATTTAATGACATGTGCCCAACCAATTGCACTCGCAATCGCAATCGCACTGTTTTGTCCGTGCGTTGTGTATTTAAAGACCACGCGTATAATTGAAATAATAAAATAATAATATAACGGCATATACCCACTATACTATACGGTCGCGGTCGTCGGTGTGGAGATATGTAGATTGTATAGAGAGTATGGCATTAGATTTAGTGTGTTAATGATATTTGTTAACGAAGTGAGTTTTGGCGTGGGGCCAGAGGCCCCCAGGGTGCTGCTTCTGCTTCTGCTCCTGCTGCAATGTTAACGTATATGTACCACCGTCCTCCGAGTATAGGATCCATGCAGCTTTTGTGATTTCATGTTCAATGTTTATGCGATTTGCTGCAGCATTTTGTCGCTTTCGACATTAATGAAAATGCACCTCATTTAGTTAGGCAAACACACAGAGTATCTACATATTCGCCAGATACGCGGATACAAATGTACAAAAATGCATATATGCATCTGAATCTGAAGTGCATAGGTATATATATTTTACTAGGCGTTATGTTTGAGTATTTATTGCATGTGTTTTGTGTTTATGCGGATTGTTGCGCTGGGCTTTAAGTGGATTTAAATTGGCGATTTATTAAATTTCACATAATTTGCCAAAAGGATTAGCGTTTAATGCGAAAATGGAAGAAGAGCCTTTAGTTTTGATGTTTCAGGTGTGTTTTGGTTTTTGTTGTTTTGTTTTGTTGAGTGTTTTTGCAATGAGTGTTGAAGTTGATTTAACTAGGAAGATTAAAAGCTTATGAATGAATGTTTTGATGGCTATTGAATGGAATAGGTTCTTTATAAAGGCTATCGTATAAATAAACTGTTCCTAGTTTTCAACGTCAATTTAATTGAAATCCTACTTTGTTTTTCCAATGTGATTCGCAGTGTGTATGATAGTTCTTAATTGCAATTTAAGTTCTATAAGGCAATGCATTAACGATGATGGAGAAAACTACAAGTTCGGGTCTGGCAATTCTGTCTGCCTCTCTCTATGCAACAGCACCAACAGCCTAATCCGGAGAGACTTGGGGCTTAATTTTTTTTTTTGATTAATTAATTTAGAGGCATCTACTTAGAGAACTGAAAATTCTGGGACTGAGCTTCCTTCATGAACTTGATCTCCATTTTTCCTTGCCTTGCACCTTAAGGATTCCATTTAAAGCACTGCTTTGCTACGATTTCGCATGTCGGTTTCGGTTTGTGTGCATTATTCTTGTCTTTTTGGCGTTGATCCTTAGGCCAGCCACCTCGTCATTTTGTTGAAAGGAGAGACAGGCTCCAGAGACATTCGCCATTTGGCAAATGTCGTCAGCAGAGTCGAAATAGCACAACCTGTGAGATAGGTCTCATTGGATATCAAGTCTCTCACTTTTACCCACCGTGGCAGTCATAACATCATCAATCGGTGAGAGAACATCACTCTGCCTCACTCCCTGGTGTCGCACTTTGAATGCATCGGAAAGCTGTCCACTAACAAAACTCCTTGAGTTGTTGTTCGATTCTTTTATTATAGCAACCATTCTACAGGGGATGCCGTTAGTATTAAGAGATCTTCAGATGACCTCGATTAACGCGATCAAAGGCCTTCTCGAATTTGATGAACATGAGAGATTGCAGCGTTTGATACTCCGATGTTTGCTCAATTCGTAAGGTTTGATTATTCGTAAGGTGTTAATGTGATCCATATATGATCGACTCTCGATCGATCACTCCGAAAACTTTCTTGATCGTAGACTCCAACTTTGACTTTATCCGGTCAAGAATGATAGTTTTTTTTTGTTTACCTAAACAGCTAACAAGTGGCAACTAATACAGGCTGCCAAACATTTAAAGAGCAGAATTACCTATTTAGTAAAAATTCTCCATTTGAAGCATAAGCTGAGCTAGCTTAAAAATGTGGTTAACTTTGTCTGCGTAGGTTGTGTATTTCGCTTATTTGTTGCGCGATTTGATTGCTTGATTCACTTCTTGCACAACGTTTTTTAGAATTTTTGATGTGAAACATCATCGCACCTAGGCCGACTTTACTGCCTAGGTGCGATGATGTTTCGTAATCGTCACGAAAAATGGCATGACGCCAGATAAATTTTTTTAAAGTGTGACAGGGGCGTGTTGGGTGGTCGTTGGCGGGGGTGGGGTGGTAGTGGAGGAGCTGTATGGGGGTGAAAAAATGTCAAACATTGTGGATGGTTGGTTGTAGGTTGGGTAGGTGGTCACTGGTGGGGGATTTGGTTGGGGGGGGGGGGGGGAATTGACAAAAATAGTGGTTGATTGGCTGGTTGTTCTAGGTGGGGTGGGTGGGAATTGAGGGTTGTTGGGGAGGGGGTTTAGGTGAATTTTATTTTCCATTTTTTTCACCAATCAGACAAAATTGTCAAAAATGGCGGATGGTTGGTTGGTGGTTGAAGGTTTTGTTGGTGGGGGTGGTTAGGTTTTTGAGGAGGGTGTTGGAGGATGGGTAGTTGGTTAGGAGTTGGCAGTTGGGGTTGAGGGTTGGTAGGGGGGGAAATGTTGACAAAAATGGTGGGAGGTTTTTTTTAAGAGATTTCCTTTTTTAGATTATGTTGCTTGACTTAACATTAGAAGCTCCAGAATTTGTCTAAAGAAAATGTCTGGAGTAGGAGTATGGAGTTACAAAGCCTTGAATTAAATGGCTCGTTTTGTGTTTTCGTGGAATGAAAGGATTTAAACTCCTTTGACTTTGCAGTAAACACTTGAGTAAGATCAATATTTTTCGGAACACCAATTTTTTTCCAGCAATGAGTGTAAGACCTAGAAACGTTTCCCCCAACATTAGCTGGTATATTGCAGAATCGGACACTCTATTAACTGCTTTTTTTACTTTTTGGTCAGACGGCGGAGTTAGAGTTGTTTCTACAGTATAATATGTTGTTCCAATTTTCCATAAGCTCGGCTCTTTAATGTTATTATGGACGAACGCGCTAAAGGTTCCAACATTGATCAGTTTCTTGCCAAGCCCTTGTATGTGTACCTATCACTAACACTACCTGATTTGATATCTGACTCAGCGTCATGCATGTTAAGCTCTTCAAATCGATAGTTCCATATTGAATGCAACAAACATTACTCTTATTCCTAAGTCTTCTTTTGACACTATAACGATCATCGTAGAATACTGGCCAAACCGAACTTTGTTTTATAAACGGCAACAACTTAGATTTAGGACAAGGTCCTGAGTTACACAGCTGTCGCAACTCGCAACTACCATTTCCTTCAACTTTAATTTAACAAAAATTAGGAACAAGTCAAAGGAACTAGGAAACTTAGTTCAATCTTTTAATCTTTGTTATGACTCAATGCAATAAGGAAGTGGAACAGCACAGTTTAAATCTATCGTTACTCACAAGATAGAAAATTTCATAGATAGCCTTAAAAACGTTTCTAAAATCTACCACAATTATTGTGCACTTTTGGGTGTGTTTTAATAGCCAAAGGCTTTCAAAACAAAAATAATCAGAAACCGAAGCGTAATACTAGAAGGTGCAAGGAGTCAAAACCTCTTAGACCGATCAAGTTGATAAGAACTTCAATAAACCACGGCCCGAGCCTGCTGGCAGTATATGCACTGCACAGTGCTGCCCGGTCGGTAAAAATACGTGCAATCTTAAAAACCTCACTTCTTTTTATTATTTAATTATATTTTTTTTATGCATTCGGAAGCACCGCCATCAAGTTCTTTTTCTTTGCACATTTTATTTGAACGGACTGTGGCACTTTGTGGTGGTAACCATTTTTGTGTCATTGGCATCGTCTGGGTCATAAAGAAGAATAACACATCAGGTGCTCGGCCGACTGCACGTTCAATTTTTTTTTTTCTTCTTTTTTTTTTTAAATAAACTCGTTGACAATTCAGCGTGCGCATTTGTCCCACTGTGAAGTCCATAAAAGGCTTCCAGATAAGGTACTTTATGCAGACAACAAGAGAAGCCGATTTTGAATGACAGCGTTGGGTGGCAGAGCGAGATGTGGATTACGTTATGACGGTGAGTTAAATGTTTGGCACTTAGTTTGATGGAATTAATTAGGAAAACAAATATGGTGACCGACGACGGGCGACTCTGTTTGTTTCGTACGAATGATTTTTTGAAACTAGAGAGTCAATGAACTGAGTTCCTTTTCATAGATAATAGACCAGTGCCAAAACCTTTGAAAATGGTAAAAAGTGAAAAAATGTATATAAGGATAAAACCAATTGAAAAAAAGAAAGAGAATATCAATTATGAAATAAAAGAAAATACGTTCGATCTGCGGTCGGGAAGTGGGCGGGAGAGGGGTTTTAAGGGTTTTAAAGGAAAAAAACGGTATATTACGATTCCCGGCAAAACTACAACTCCTATGGAACAAAATTAAACGCAAAGTTGTAGGTTATTAAAAGATCTACAACTTTTCTTAAAACACTTTTTTTACATAACCTCAAAATGTATGTCAAAATTTCAAATAACAAAATTTTTGGTTTTTATTTTTATCTTTTACAAAAAACATTTTTATTTTACGAAATTTGGTAAAAACTTGCCGTTTTATGCCTCAAATAAAAATATTAATTTGTTCACCAAATTTTTGATTTAATATCGAAAAAACACCATAATTTTCATTCAAAAAATCTCGCGTCAAAATATCTGCTTTTTTAAAAAATTCGGTCTTCTTTTTATTCCCCGAAATTCTACTTTCTGATTATTAAAATTATGCAGAATTATTTAGTACAGTGCATGTGATGAGTATGAAAAAAATATTCGATGCACAACTCAAAAACACGACCAAATGACGACCTTGAGCACTCAAGCCTAAATCCTATATGCAACTGTATTTTGATGTGATAATGACAGATCCTAGCTTCTCTTGGATGATGCCTTTGTGAGTCCAAGTTCCAACACTTCATCTAACAGCTCAAAATCAAGACCTTTTATCCACAATAAAAAAACCTTTGGTTCAACTCAGCATGGAAATTAAATTTGAATTGTTTTCCTCGCTGCGATAATTTTTGTGGAGCAGTTTTTAAGGAGTCTTATAAACATGTAAGTATTTTCTAGCAAACTCTTAATGAGCGAATTTTTTGCACAAGTAGGTATGTATAATCCTTTTCTTCAAAATACTGTCGCCACTTGGGAAGGACCTCGTCTTCCTCTAATGTAAAAGTTCTTTTTCATTCTTTTTCCATGATGGCGGCACCCTTACCACAGAGAGAACTAAGTTTACGTCCCGGGTTGTATAAATCACATCTAAACAATGTTGGAGAAAATACGACCACATCTACAAATTGTGTTAATTTTCTCGCCAATGTAAATGATATCAAGGCTTTATAATAATAGCGTTTCATAGGACATAATTACTGAACACTCTTCACCATGTTACACAAGCTTCCTATACCTTTGTATATATGGAGACTATTGAAAAATAACCAAACCCAGAAGCCAGGAGAAACATCCACTGTATCGCCCTGAAATTATCATTCAATACCCAAAATTATAATGATTACACAACTTTGTCTGGTATATCTTTAATGATGATGATGAAGAAGAATCAAAAGACAACAACGATGAAGACGACGACATCGAAGATGACGACGACGACGAACGTCATCAACATCATCATCAACGATACCCTTTTTATTGCAATTATCATCAAATGAAGTGTGGTTAGGCTTGTTGGATTGAGCATTTATTTCTTTGCGTTTCTTCTTTTTTTTTTTATTATTTTTCATTTTTAATGTCATCAACAACTCTTGCAACCGCACTTGACTTATTCGAGTTGTTAGTCGTACTAAAGGCTACTGCAGACGTTTTAGGGTTTTAATAGCAAGCGACTTGTAAATATTCGATATTTTTGTTGCCATTCTTAAGAGCGTCTTATCAAAGTCGGTGTACACCAGGGTACCGTCATTGGACCTTTTGCTTCCTTATCTAAATGAAGTTAAAAAGAAAAGAGTTTAAAAAACAATTCAGATTTTCTAGTCAACTTAGCCCTGTTCCAGACAATTCTTTGAGTGCAACAATAGTACCCTGGCTTAAAAAGTTAGTCATATAGAAACCTTAATCGATTTTGAAATAAACGGTGATGACAGCAGCAGTTATTATATCAGGCGCAGGGTGGAAGAAGTGGTTGGAAAATTACACTATATATTGTGATAGAATATAACTGTTCCAACACATTTATTTGTTAAAAATCCCTTAATTTTTTTTTATTTTAACAATTTTAAGACGAATAATTGTATCTTTGAAAAAATACCGACGTCTACAGAGGGCCTAAGATTCAGTAGTTTTAAAGTCACACTCAATGTTGAGGTTCTTTTACTTCTTCTTGCATTAAGTTCTTTTTTTTTCGTTTTCAACTCTTGATGTCGTCGATCTTTAAGTGCCCTTTCTTCTGAGTAACGGTACAAATATGAAGGTATAATTACTTACCTTCATGTTCGACAATACTAAGAACAAAGTGGAAGAAAGTTTACCATCTTTTTGTGTATATACCATAACCGTAGAAGGATTGGCGTGCCCAGTAACAGTGACGCACGTGCAACGTGCATTCAAATTAATCATCATCGTCTTCGTCGTCTTTCTTTATGTGGTAATGGTGTTTGATTTTTTTTTTTTAACTATGAATAAGGTATTGTATTGGCGCAGAGTTGAATTACAAGCGACTATTGCCATTTTTTTGATTATATTGAAATAAACGGAACTCTAAGGCCTTTGTTAATCTAAAGGCCTTGATGCACTAATTTTTTAATTGAACTTTGTATTAGGTTTGGAGGCAGTTTTGACAATACTTTTGATTTCGAATCCTTTTTTTTAACGGGGTTAATCGTTATGTAGACAAGTCAGCTGAGATTGTAATCCTCCTTGAACCTTAAACCGATTCCATAAACAATCGATTTTGTCACATTTCGATACTTCGATAACAGAGTTGTTGTACCTATCATCTTCAAATTATTTTACTGCTCATTTCTAGCAAACACAAAAAGCCAACTATCAACTGTCTCACTTATCACAAGCCAATAATAATCATATCCCACCAAGGAAACAATGCATACGTGGTTTTAGGCATCAAATCATCAATTCGAACTTCGAAGATAGATTTTTTAATGTTTAAACCGAAGCCACCTAAAGAGCATGTCCAATTGGTAAGCTGTTGAACACTATTTAACTGAATTTCAGAATTGATTGCAAGTAGCTATGACAGAATAAAAGATCGGTACAATAACTCTATTGCATGCAATCCAACGCTAAGACGAAATTAAACAGGGTGTTCTGTATATGGAAAGAGTTTTTGTTTAACCAGATAGTTTTTTTGGGAGCTATTTGCTATCTATAGGGTCATGGAAATTGAAGTCACATGAAAGGCCTTATAAAGTAGTTTAAAATCCTCAAAAATTCAATCTTCTTAGGGAATAGGGAAGTCCTAAAATTTTTTTTAATCAACTGCCAAGAGCATCCCACAAAACTAACATAAATCTGCTTTCACTTCTGTTAGTAACTTAGAGCAAAACCTAACTTCTTTTACACTCCACAAGGTGGCGAAAGATCCATTACATGCAAGTTCTTTTGCTTGCATTCTATGGTTTTGAGATTCAACAGAATTTGGTTTCTCGCAATAAATATAAATTGATTAAATTTTGTTAAAAATAATTAACGATTCTTGGGTCACCCTGTAATTTATAAATAATTTGTTTATTGAGGTATAGATCTTTAAGTTGGCAGCCATTTTGTCATCGGCCATGTTATTTTTCTTCAGTTTGGTTTGCCATTTCATCATGAATCGACTGACGCCTGAACAACGCATGCAAATTGGTGAATAAGCTCAAAGCGAGATTAGTGTTGATCTCGATTTCAACAAAATTTTGTTCAGCGTTGAAGCCCCTTTTTTGTTGAATGGTTACGTGAATGAGCAAAACTTCAGCATTTCGAGTATAGATAGTAGTTCCTTAAGCCATTGTTGAGACGCCCGTCCGTGCTGCTATATCCAGAAGTTTGGTGTGCTTTATGGGAAAAGATGTTGGCCAGAGGGTTACAGTCAATGGAGACAGTTTTAGAGCCATGATCAATGACTTTTTCGTTCCTGAATTAAATCGCTTTGATGTAGGGTAGCCGTGGTTTCAACAAGACGAACAACAAGACAAGATGTGGCAGACAGCACGTATCACAAGTGATTTGTTGAAGGAAACATTTGGTGAGCTTATAATTTCACGTTTTGGACCTGTGAGTTAGCCCTTGTCGACTTGGAAGAAGCATTCACCGCGTTACTGCCGATATACCTACGACCCCAAATGCTGCAGAGTGATCTAAAATTGGACCTCAAGTTTGGACTACTTACATCCTAACCAGCCGCGGTTGCCATAAGTTCGCCAAAAATCATATTGAAATAAAAATAGTTCTACTTTAAAAAAAACACCCTTTACAATATATGCATCTGGAAAACTACAACAACAAAAAAATATATCTAACATTCATATCAAATCAAAAACTACAATAATTAATCTAATGATTTCATGTTGTCTTGAGTTGTTGTTGTTGTTGTTGTAGCTTTTTTTTCTATTTTTTTTTTTGTTTCAATGTTCTTGACTGATGTTTTATTTTGTTTTTGTTTTTTTGTTTTGTTGCTGCTTGGACAGATAGCGATAGATAGCGTTGGGCATGTCTTGTCATGTTGCCTGTCCATCAGCGAACGGATGGATAATGTATCTAATGCATGGAAAATAGGCATGAAAAATATGTTTCCGATAGAATGATGTAGCATGTAGGTAGGTAGCATGCGATTGCTGTTGGACAGTTGGACACAAGCTTAATGTATCGTGTAAAACATATTTTATGCAACGATAAGCGCCTGTGTCGCGTAGCGTCGCGCCTTTTCCAATAGCACGGTCTCGTATTTTTTTTTTTTTTTTTTTTGTATCTTTCCTTCGCATATATCCCTCTAATATACCCCACGGGTTTTCTATCCATCCACAATTTATCTACTGATGTTTGTAATGTCGTTAGTGATTATGAATCTTTTTTGTAAAATGATTGATGGTCTGTTAATGACTCTCAGTTTCGAGAAGATAAGCCTTAAAAAAAGTTGTCGAAAAAAAAACAACAACAATAAATGTTAACTAAATGGTGTCCCTGTCCCTGTATATGGAGTTTTGTCATGTTGTTTTTTCTCCCCGAAAGTATCTACTGTATGTAGATACATTTATGTGATAACAATTTGCATGTGCGCCGCCCTGCGCACCTTTATGGAAACCTACTAAAAAAAGAGGGCATGATCAACACGTGAATGAATAGAATACTCAATTTAACGATTTTGTTCATCACCATCAGGCCTTCTATCAATTTCAAGGGTTTTTTTTTCGAGAAACAAAACAACAACAATAGCAACAAAAAATTGAGAAAAAAAAATCCCGCGATGCACATGCATAAATCACAAAGTGATTAAGAGGGATGGTGGCGCGGTGCGGCGGTAAGGGCTTTAAAAAATGATGATAGGCTTTATATTCACACAGAAGGACGATGCATGGTGTTTTTTTTTATGTTTTGTATTCGATTTTTTGTTTATGATGAAGTTTTGATGTTCACTTAATCGTTTGTCACGTATCACGTTCGGCCAAAGGGGTGTGTTTCAACCTTACCTCCTTACTTCATTTGATATGTATCTTCAGCGATGAATCTGCATAATGAAGGAATATCTTTTGAGATAATAAGGATTTTTTTTTCGTTGCAAATTAATATTGCTATTGTCATCGAGATGGGTGCGTCATGAATATCTAATTTAATTAAAACTGACTGAGAAGGGATTCCGATGAATGAAAAGGAGTACCTTGTGAGATTCTTTTTTTTTTCTTTGCTGGTGAAATGCATCCTTTTTTTGTTCTTAAGTATTATTTATAACGTTTGTTAAATGTGCTATTAACTATATAGAGATGGAATTTGCATATTTGGAAGGCATTATCATATGATTTCCATTTTGTATTCAAGAATGTCCTTACCAGTGAGAAAATATACTTATTCTAATAAACGTTAGGGGACAGATTTCCAATTAGAAAAGTACCTAGGTATATCTTCTATTTATATTTATGTCATTATATATTGCAGTTTGTGATGAGATCTTTACACACAACAGATACCACTACACCCACCTCCACATTACGAAGTTGCCAGGATCCACTCTCAGGAACCACAAGAAAGTTTCTTAAATATCGGCGGGTAGATGTTGAAATAAAACGAGCTGTTTGAAGTGTGACGTACGCCTTTATGTACCGAACTTGAAAAAGTTCAGTTGACTACCTTGGCTCTTCTTATAGTGCCATAGATCCGAGGAGTCCAATTTTCAATCACTCTTCAGAATAGATCCGGTCGATTGTGGTTTATTTGTACAGAACTGCTCCTTCACGAATCCCCACAGAAAATGTTTAGAGGGCCCAAAACACATGACTTTTATCGCTAATTCTCGTCACCTCAGCAAGAGGATAAACTTTCCGTCGAATTGTTCATGCAGAGTGTCAATCGTGGCATCAGCTAGCTGGCACGAAGTGACGCACAGTGGTTCGGTTTGTATGGGAGAGCGAAAAAAAAAAGTAAAATTTGAACTATTTAACGGATTTTAATAAAACTTGATACAAATGGCGAAATTGATCATATGCATAACTGGTGAATACCTACGGTTAAAAAAAAATTACTAGAAAAAAAGTTAGTGAAATTTTTCTAAAATGTGAGGGTTTGTAGGGAAGAACGGAAAAAAATCTGACATATTTAAGCGATTTTGATAAAAATTGCAACAAATGTCAAGATTAATATTATGCGCAATTGGTAAAAATTTGGTTCAAAAACATTTACTAAAAAAAAGTTATTGACATTTTTTTAATTTTGTTAAAATTGTTAAATCTTAATTACTTATCGGATTTTGATGAAATTGGGCACAAAAGTCAAAACTCGTGTTATGTTTAATTGGTTCTCCAAACCAATTTAATAAAATTTAAGTTTTTTCTTTTTGAATTACCTAACGGATTTTGTTGAAATTTTGCCCAGTAGTCAAAACTGATTACATGCAGAATTGGTGAAAATTCAGCTTAGAAAAAAATATTTGACAAAAAAGTCATAACATTTTTCAAAAGTTTTTTTTTAAATTAAATTCTGAACAGTTTTATTTTTAATAACAACGATCAAAAATTGTTTGATTTTGATTTATATGAAAAACACAACAGGTATACGAAAGAAACCCATGTACAGGCAAAAATCTGAATAAAACCCTTTTTAATTTTTACCTGCCCCAAATACTTGCGTGAGATTAAAAAAAAATGAAGGATTATTCCTAATTATTTTCTTTATTGAGATCTATCATTGCATTAAGCCCATCATAAAGTATTAATCCTTTTTATATATTTTTTCCAAAAAAATAAATTTTCACAAAAAGTCGAATTTGCCACACATGCGTCAATATATTAATTTAATTTTAATTTTTAAG
Source organism: Platycheirus albimanus (assembly GCA_916050605.2). NCBI lineage: Eukaryota > Metazoa > Arthropoda > Insecta > Diptera > Syrphidae > Platycheirus > Platycheirus albimanus. The sequence goes on from OU696696.1 coordinate 357,835,315, forward strand.
TAAGGGTACAAATTTTATCTAAACATAATGGGTTTAACCAGTTCGTTCTGACAATTAGCGCCAAAGAAATTATAAATGCTATATCAACCACCGTCAAAATCGAGATTTTGGAAACCAATTCAATAAGAATTTCCTTTCAAGCTCTGCTGTAACTTGAAAGGAAGGAGCATACGTTGGTACTACATGTCAATGTCATTACTTGGAGCCAAGTGGAGCTTAATTTATAAATCCAAAAGTGTTCATCAAAGCATTTTTTTAGTACAAAATGTTTGAGGCTTCTTATAGAAAGCTACTTGTATTAATTTTACTAATTTTATTTTCAATTTTAAATACCCAAAAACTGACCAACAAAATGATATACAAAGTAAAAGAATTTATATTAAGGAACTTCGGAAGAAGACTTCTAAAAATGTGCTGTAAATATATGGTTCGCCACTTGTATAATATTTTTTTTAACTTTGAGGGCTTGTAAATAAGTAGGTTAATTAGATATACATATGTTTATATTAAAAAATTCTCTTATACCATATGCCCAGGTTATCAAAGTGTATTTAGACATAAAAATCCAGAGACTATATGCACTTTTCCAAATGATTTTTTTCCATTTTTTTCCTTATGTCCCATTTGGCTGAAAACTCAGTAATCAATCTAGAAACCTATATCACAACGAAGTGGAATATAAGTTTAGAGTTGGTTGTAAGTGTAGTACCCCGTGTTAGTGTGTGGGACTGCTACGCCGAAGGTTCTGGGTTTGATCCCTGACTCCACCTAAGTTCTTTCCGGGGTAATACCTCTAACGAAGAAGGGACAAGTTCTGATTCAGTGGTACATTTTAGGTCCCTTCCATTCCTGCAGAATATCAACGCACACACAAGAATCGTTGAGAGTGTAAATCACAGGCTCCGGCCGCTTGGAACTGTTGCGCCAACAATTTATTTATTTTGTCTACCCTAAATCCCATTATGGAATAGTTATCAATTATGGACTTACACTCTTCTATGAAATAATATTTCACTGCGTAGTTCCTGTTGCGATATCCTATGCCCGCATAGCATTCTCCATTAATTCGTTATTAATCTCATTACGGTTACTGTCTAAATATTGCCAAATAATCGTACCCTGCTCCACTCTTAATAAAATATTTCACTTCATTTCTTGCATTGTCAATTGGTGGCGCAACAAACAAGCTCATGTTTTCCATCGACTCCGGTATAACCCGTCATTCAATCCGTAGAAAAACTTCTTGGAAATATTTTTGTCAACTTCTGACAGCTTCGACCGAATTTCACTAAAACAAAGCAATTCTAGGTGGTTGATAAAAACTTCTGTTGTTTGATTTATTATTTGATCATGAATCGACTGACGCCTGAACAACGCCTGCAAACGCATTGCGTCGATTTAATGGTCGGCACAATTGTCCTCCTTTTTTGGTTGAATGGCTACTTCAATAAACAAAACTGCAGCATTTGGAGTGCATATAATTCTAAAGCCAAATGTTGAAATCTTCTCATATTAGCAGGTAAGTATTTAAAAAAATTGCAATTTTCCAGTTTGTTGTCCTCTTTGCCATAGACCATCCACAATAGATTTTGGATCAAAAATCCTAAAACTCACAGGATACTTAACACAACAAACCTTACACTTCAAACAAATCGATATTTTAAATTTTAAAGGAGCGATGCACATTCAGCGGCCAATTCGTTTCTACTTATTTACATGCGAGTGCACTCTTCTGTAGGGTTTAAAGGTTTAAGATTGATACCTAAAGTCATCTCATATCTTACAATAACCGGGAAGATGCTGCACTCTGCCCCTGCACAACACCAAATAGACTTCATTAAAGTTCATTTAAAAAGTATATTAACAGTCCCGTCCATACATTTTTAAATGTTAATCTTTTTTTGAAATATATTATTTTATGACCGTACAAATGGGATAAAGGTATATTAACTTCCACTCCAAAGTCAAAGATATCTTCGTCCAACCCCATAAAATATCGATTGTATATCCCTTTAACGACCCCCTTTTCATTAAATTCAGTTTCCTTTGATTGCATATTCTTTTGAGATTCTTTTGTATCTTTACAACACAACACGCCATTATTAACGTGTCAATTGATGCGTGCATTAACCTGTAAGTTACACACGCTACAAAGTCTAGGCCCTATAATACAATTCACATGATTCATCCTTCTAATTAAATTCATTGGCCATCAAACAAAGATGCAAAAAAATAAAATACAGATAGGTAGATACAACAAAAAAAAAAATATGTATCCTGTTGATTTGTGTGTTGTGTCTGTCTGCCTCCAGTTTAAGAAGCAAAAAAAAAAAGCGGGAAAAAACAGGAACGAAAAAAAAAAACAACAAAAAATATAGAAAAAGATAATTATTACACTTTGAATCCAACACACATAATAATAGTCGGACACAGAGAAGAATATCCTTAAGATACTTTTGGGTTCTAAAGCATATTAAATCGAATTATATGCGTAGCGTAGCCATATATGCATCAATTTAGCCAGCCAAACACTCTGCACAATATTCAGGGATACAAAAAGGTATCTATATATCTACACACTACACCAAACCAATCCACAATATTTATAGAAGAAGGTGGATGAGGCATACGGATACGGATAGTATAGAGCTCACACAACCTAAACCGTTCCAGTTTTACCATAAAATACGTTACCAATACACGACAGCAAAATATCGTTCTCTTGTCTGAAAAAAATTAAAAAAAAAAAAAAGCGAAAACGTGAAGCTATATAACGCTGCTGGACTAGAACTAGTTTTCAAAATTGGACACCTGCACGGTTTCAGATCTCAAGCACCTACAGAAGATTGAAAAAAAAAAAAAAAAAAAAAAACTAAAATGTAAAGAGCCCAAGAAAGGCAAAAAGGTTTTTTTCCTTGTCCATGACACGAAACAGGAAAAAAAAACTCAGTTTGGGTTGGATCTTGGATTTATATATGTAAAAATGGAAGAAGATTGTAGGGAATAAAAAAAAAGGTCCCAAAACGAATATCGTAAATGGACGGGGACGGACAAGTCGACGCATTGAGAGGAGTAGGAGGGCTGTCGTGTCGCTGTCGTCGTCGTCTTCGTAGTCGTCGCCGATTCAGATTCACAGAACCTTTTTTTTTTTTGGTTCCCCGGATTTTGTTTAGTTTGGTCTTCCCCTGGGTTTGATTGTTATATTGTTGTTGGCCACAAATAGAAAGTTTTTTATTTCCAAGAAATTTAAAACTTTTCGGACAATTTTGTGGTGTTTCCCTTTTTTAAGTGGTCTCCTTTTTTTGTTGGTCCTTCTTCTATACATACAATATCCCATCCGATTCGGTGAGTAGAGGGTTCGAATGCATGTAGTCTTCTCTGTTTGTATAGTGTGTTAGGTAGACAGATTACTTGACCTGGTCTTCTTCTATATGGACATGGAGGTACTCCTGCGAGGGTGAATGATATCACAAAACAACAAAGGAGCAGTCTCATCGTCCCGTCCGCGTCCCAGTCATCATCATCTGTTCACTTGTTTGTATCCTGAATTTGATTTTTATTTTTATTTTTTATTTTTATTGTTTGTTTAATGCACATTCAAAAAAAAAAGGGTCATTGGAGAAGTAGTCAAGAGAGATTATCTATGTCCATTGAAGACTGATTTATTGTTACCTTCTTCGCAAATTGATAAATGGTTGCTTTTTAAGTACCAAAATCAAAATGACTGGCTTTTAATTTTTTTCTTCTTTTCATTTTGTGCGTTGATAGATTAATTGGTTTTTTAAACCATTTTTTTTTGTAGTTTCTATCGTGGGAGGAAATTTGTAGGTCATTTAGTAGCTCAATATTAAGGCAAGAAGCTATTTATAAAGAACACGAAAAAATGTACCTACCTTTTTTTCGTTTGTATCATGCAGCAAATGTCAAATTTTATTTTTCTTGAATTTTTGCTCTTTAGTGAACCTATACAATAAGCTTCGAACAACTTCCGATGTCCTTTAGTATTCCCAACCCCCAACACAGTATCACAAACTTACCTAAGGCGACTTTTCTGTTTCCGCAAATTCAAAGCCTGACGGCCGACGTAGTAGTTAAACGAAACCAACCAAGCAATCCTGGTCATCCCAGACTGTCTAAATAGAGAAAAGCCTTTGGTAAAATGAGACCGTTTATACGCACACTATAAAAAGTTATCTATTGAGTTTATGTTTATGTTCTCCTAGTGCATAGTTACCTCATTAATAAGTCACGTGTATACTCCAACTTTGGTTTATGCCTGCTTCACAACAACGCTTTGAACTTCGCTTTGACAGAACGCAAAAGTTCAGACACAGGAATTCGTGTAAAATGCTCACATGAGTAGTTGAGCTTTAACGTTACGTTATGGTATCAAAAAGTAAGTACACAAACCACGTAGCATGAAGCGACGTAACATACGCGAAGCTGAGGTGAACGCGTCGTTGTGTTTGAGCCATTATACACTGCCTCTCAAAAACCCCGATCTTTCTTACTTGAGACGGGGCTACACATTGGAAAACACAGGTCCACAATATCACCTTTACCCTGTTATCAAGCCAGCTGCTGTAAGACAGATGTTTTTTCAGGCCATAGTCTCCCAGAGTCTGGCCAGAGTAGCATCTAAGGGTCTTTTTTGAAGAAAAACTTCTTTGGGCGAATGAGGGAAACATTTTTACGGATGAAGCGGAAATTAGCGCGACGGAAATGTGGGATGTTTCCGTCCCAGAAGTGAGAGAGAGCGATTGAGACCGATTGACTGAGAGTGAGAAAGGGCGAACATAGCATGAAGCACATAGCCATGGAGCGAGTGTAGGGAGCAAGCGAGTGAGAAAGATCGAGAGAGAGAGAGAGAGTGAGATAGAGCGAACAGCGAACGTCGCATCACGCACAGTGCCATGGGGAGATAGAGCTGTAGGTTAGGTTAGGTTTGTTTTATAATAGCACAAACTGGTTCTGCATATCAACTGTGTGTAGGTCGGCGGCTGACATTTAAAAATAGAACGGTGTGTAGCAGGGATGTGACTTGGTGTGTGGTTAAATGAGCGCTGGAAGGTTGATATGAAAAATGTGATGTGTATAATATTAAATGTGTTAGGCGCGTAAGCAGCCTTAAGAAGCTTCACTGGTCGGTTGATGCGGTGCAAGAAAATAAAAATTAGTTTGCCAAAGTAGTTTCACTTCTGACTTGTGTACTTTGTACGTACGCACTTTTTTTCTATTTTAATTTTTAGAGGTTGGCTGCATTGTTTTTAATGACAGCCATTTTGTCATCTGACAAGTGATTTATCTTTAGTTTTGGTTAATGAATCGACTGAAGCCTATGAACAATGCATATACATTTGTGAACGGGCTCGCAACGAGATTGATGTTGATCACGATTTTTTTTAAGCGATGAAGCTCCCCCGCTTTAGGACTATAGATATTCCTTAATTTTTAAGACACCGTTAAATCAAAAAACTAATAGATTGGTGTGCTTCATGGGCTGGTGGAATCACTGGTTCTTATTTCTTTAATAACGAAGCCGGTTAGAGGATTAAGGTCAATTGAGACCGTTATAGAGCCATGATCAATGACTTTTTCGTATCTGAATTGAATGCCTTGATCTGAAGGAGCTGTGGTTTCAACAAAACCGCTCAGGGCAATATGTCACACAGAGTGTCATAATTGATTTGTTGAAAGAAGCCTAGCCCTCTTGACACGAAAGAGATAAAGACAAAACAGAATAGGAAATATCATATGTCATCAGCACGAGGTTGGAGTCGGACAGTCCTCATCCGACTACCAACAACGAACGCGTAGTAATGCTTCATATGACTGACTGATTCAAAAGTCGTGCTCGTACTCTTATGATGTTTGGACACCAAAGCCACAGACCAATACAGACCGCCAACTCGTACTCTTCTTGCCTGAAACACCCTCGAAATATTTTTTTGTGTCTGTGAATACGTGTACATATCTGTCTGTGCATTTTGTGATGGCAACCGTCCCTGTGTATGTCATTTATTTTTTTGGTGTGTGTTTACTGCTCAATTTTAAAAAGAAAGGGAGAGCGTCACACTCTCAAAATAAATGGCATATCAGCTGATTTTCTGCTTGTAGGCAAAAAGAGAGACCATACAGTGAGATGGCGGTCTGTATCTTATTGGTTCGTGACCAAAACTTACTTACAGGGTTTCTGAAATCTACTTTCAAGGATAGGCAACGCTTGCTTTTAGGTCAAAAGGATCAGAACTCTTCAATCTTCTGTTATCTAAACACGCACTGGCATTGTTTAAACTGGTCAATTAGTGATTAGACTTTTTCTTTCTGGTCGTTTAGTGGTAAAAGCTTCTTAGCATAATCCAAAGAAATTAAGACAGCCAGTAGTGTCTTTGTTCGTTGAGCGGTGATACTCTAAAAGAATAGAAGGAACCGCAAATTCATCAATGAATCTGCACGCTTAGGAGGCACGACCCTTGAAATAATCTCAGGTCAAATTGGAATTGAAGTTGATCCTTAATCTTTTGGGGCGAAGCGTTTCTTTTCGGACACGTAAAAGAGTATAGCCTTCAAGGCACTTAAGTTCATGGGAGAAGCAAATGTGGCACTTTTTGCTTCGACGATCAATGGCAGCATTACCAGCATATAGTGACACTATCAATTTCGACTTTCGCTCAACACCTCGGGAGAAAAAAAGTCAATCTAGTAAAATTGGAAATTCTCAGGAAATTTCTTCATTTATGCAAAACAAATCAACTCGTGTTACTTAGAAGTGAGCAAATAAGTTACAGAGTTGCTGACAAGGTGGAACCCTATGGCATACCATGAATTATTATTTTTACTTGAGACTTAAAACCATCCGAAAAGATTGACCTTTTTTTGTTGTTTAAAACTTTAATGTTGGACATTTGAAAAATACGACTTCGTCCTCTCTTAAGACGTAATTTTGGTGTGAACAGATTTTCAAAATACCAACAACGATGTATTAATTTTTATCCTAATAGACTCAAGGTAAAGCCTTCAAATCTTTTATAAAAGTACGAAACAGGTGTTTCTTCGATCTTCGAATATCCACTTACCAAGTGCACAGATTTGTTTTTCAATACAAAAAGGGATACCCTTTTACAAAAAAAAAAAAACTAACAATAGCACTTTATGTGTCAAATAGGCCTTCGCAAAAATAAAAGGGGGAAAGATGTCACTGTCACCATCTAATCTAAGGAGCTCTCGTTTCTTTTCATCGAGCGTGTGATATTCTTAACAATTACGACTAAAATAACATTTTGTTCTTTTTCACCATATACATGCATCTTTGTACACATAATGTGTATCTGATGGATGGGATTCGTACTTCAACCGAGAACAGAACAGAACAGATTAGAACGCACGTTCATGCTCCAATACCAATCAATCGGTCGCAACATCATCATTGTTCGGTCTACTCCTTTTCTGATCGAACGAATCGAATGAACGGACGACGACGCCGATGACGCCGACGACGACGACGGACGGACGTGGGAATCAATCAAGTTAAAAACGCGTTCACATGCACACTAAACGTTACGTACATGTACAAGTACTTGTATGAGTACAAGTATAATGCGTCTCTGTGCGTATCAAATAGGGCGTGATATCTTTGTAGAAATTCAAATTATTTGTGTGCTCAATTGCGTGAGAAAATTATTTATTTTATTCTTCCTTTTTTTCGTTCAGCACAGCACTTAAAACTAAGCAGTTTAAATGAGTGTTTTGCAACAAGTTGTTCCCTTGAACCATCGGCATCGTGTCGGTCTTCGTGTCGTAGACATGTCCATGTCCACTAAGGAACGCTCGATTGTAATTATTGTGCTGGTTGTGAAGTGCATGGCTATCTCATGCCTCTCAACTCCGAGATTACGTGCCTAGTTTACGCTGATTCAGAATTTAAAAAAAAAAGGGAAGACAAAAAAAACTAATTTGTTGAAAACAGATGGTCGAGCAAGGAGACAAGATCCTTGTACCTCCTGTTCTGACACTGAACCTAATCACTAATCAATCGGTCTTTCCTTCTTCTTATTTTTTTTTTTAATTTTGTTGAGACCAAGATTCGAGCCTTAAGACCCGGCTCATGCATGATGGATTATGTGAAGTCATTAACATTTACACAAGATTTTGAAATTTGATATTTTCTCTTTTTTAAGGACAAGATCTTGAGAAAAAGATTAACAGAAAAAAAGAATCAAGGAAATCATACGAATCCTTCTGTTTAGACGACGACGAGCGACGTTTAATTGTGTGCAGTGTGCATGTCTTTTTTATCTTTCCATTTTTTTTAATTTATTTTTTTCTCTCCAGCATCCATCCAGACGATCTGGCCAGACATTGTGGCGACTACTATGTTAAGGATCCCAAAGTACCTTCATCCATATTATACCAAATAAATACAAAACACTTGTTCCTCGACGAACGATGCGATGCGATGGCTTGCATTATCCAAAATCCAACATCATCACGGACAAGTGGCCTTTTCGTTTTTTATTTATATTTTTTTTTTTTGTTCACAGTCAGCTGGTAGAGCACAGCAAACAAAAGGAGAAGACCATAGGAATGGATTTATTATTCCCTTTGGGATGGAGAGGATTGTGTGGTGGAATCACGTATCAAAGGGCAAACAGATGCATTCAATGGAGATTAATTGGGAATAGGTTTTTAGAATGAAGAATGTGTGCAAAATCGATATGCCATTGTAAAGATGCATCCCAATTGCGCAGGGAGAGGATTATGGAATCGCATTCAAGTATCTAGACATTTTAAAATGCAGCATTGAGTTCGGATTTGAGGCAAAATTTTGTTTAGAATTGGGTTACTTTTGTTTGTATAAGGACAACAAAATGGCCAGCAAATATGTTAAGTATTAAAAATGAATAGATTTAAAATGCATAGTAGAAAAAAAAGTAAATAACAGCAGGTGGGGATTAAGGATTTGGTTCAAACAAGGCCTAGGGGCCTAGGGTACTTCATTTGAGAAGATGAAAAACAATTATTTTGTATGAATAGGTTAAGCGTTACGATATGAGTGCGAGGCTTTTGAGCTCCAGTTTTTTGTCGAGTCAATAAAGCTTTTAACCCGGAAGTCCGCTGGAACAGCTCCGATTTTGATGATTTTTTTTTTTTAAATTTTGTTTTTTTATATTATTCAAAATCAGAAACCTCTGGGAGGGGGGAAATAAATTTTTATATTGTTTAAACAATTTGTATGCTATTTTTGCAAAAAAAAATTTTTTTCGTAAGATATTAATTGCGAACTCGGAAAAAAAATATATTTATGTTATTGTTTTGATATTGTTATCATAAATAGTTTTAATTAATACGTCATTATACCAAAAACTTTTAAAAACAATGAATTATAACTTCTTTTATTTGATATATTGACATGACGCAACTATACATGACAAAGATGCAATATATTTTATTAAGTATGAAAAATCAATTGTTTTATTATTAACATAAATAAAAAAAATAATATTTATAAAAAAAATTTTTTTTAATAATTATACTTACAAGTAATTATATGTGGAAATAGGCTCGAATAGGTTTAAATTAATGTATACAACAACACGAAAAATATATTATAAAATATATATAAAATTTTTTGTCACATATTTACATGAAATAGAAAAACTTAATTTTCATTATTATCATCTTCTTCGGGTGGTGGGTGGTTATCGCAGTCGCTTCCACTGCAAACGATGCAGGCAGGTGAGCAATGTAAGCCACTTTTTCTGCAGCCACACGCTGTGCCACATCCTGTTTTACAAGAGCAAAATATTATTTTTAAGACGTTGTCGGGTGCTGCGGGTTGCGTCATTTTAATCGGAGATAAATAATTATCTTTTTGCCAACCCCATTTTTCGGGAAGTATTGGTAAATTATTTTTCCATTGCTGGATTTGCAAATACACTCTTTTGATGTGTTGTTTTGCTGCATCCTCTGTGGGAGGCAGCGAATTAAGTTGAACGCGTTTATCTTTAGTAGCTAACGCTATGAAACGTTTATAGCGAAGTTCATTTAAATTTTTGGCAGTTTTAGCACCGTACAATGTGAGGATACAAGAAATACCATCATTAAAAAGGACATCTTCACTTTGGTCTTCAACCATAAAAGTTTCAGCTGCTGCACGTAACTTCAGATCCTCATTAAAGATCTTAACAAATTTATTTTTACCTTTATTATATTGATTCAAACTTGTTTTTGTTGAATAAACTCTTTGTAAAGCATTATTTTTGAGCGGTTTCAGAAAAAACAATTCTTTATCATCAGTTGCTAGAGCCAATAATAACACCAATACATCAATATCTTCTGCTACAACAACCACATGAAGAGAAGAACAATCTAAAGCTGATTGTACTATTAAACGGTCAGCATCACTTTCTGCTTGACTCCATTGAAAATTATTTTCGGCCAATTTCTTGCAAAGAAGATTGATAAATCGATTTTTATTTTTGCTATTTCCTAAAAACTATTTTTTATACTAACATTAACATAAAAACAATTTTTCCCGGAAAAATAGCGATAAAACTGATTTTTTAATGAAAATGTTGTAAATATTGTTTAAACAATATACAAATTCATTTCCCCCCTCCCAGAGGTTTCTGATTTTAAATAATATAAAAAAACAAAATTTAAAAAAAAAAAATTATCAAAATCGAAGCTGTTCCAGCGGACTTCCGGGTTTTGCCTATTTTATGTCTTTATTGACTCGACTATAGCAACATTGAGTAAAAATGAGATAACATTACGGACTGTTCCTATTTGCATTGCCCATTGCTTTAAACTCTGTTTGATTAGTTAAATAATAGCAATTGTAATTATCAATCTGAAAACTAAATTAAATGTTCGACTTGGGCAGCAAAAAGGCTTTTAAGGTGAAGGAAGTAGATTTTTGATGATTTAACACTAACCCTTCTGAAGAAATATTAGAAAAAGTAATATGTAATTTCAAAGACATCACTGCAAAAGAACCAAATTTTTTCACGACTAACTTTCAAGATGGTAGAGATAAATACTTTCTGTTTATAGTATTCTCAGCTTTGTGGTATTCACTGCTTCCAAAAGTTAATTCTCAATTCGATGATGCAGAACATATAACATTAGATATTTCTCAGCATCATGTCACTTTCCATTAGTGACACTTCCATTTGGGGAACCGAATAGATTTCACCTACACTGCACGTCATCAGGTTAGCACACCCCTCATGAGTTTAATATAATCTTTGTTGTTTTAAAAATGCAGCTACTGTTTTATATGTCATTTTTATCACATTTGTATAGACTATCATTGGAACCGGGAACATGAATCCAAAAGACCTGGTTTTCGATAAAAAATTGGGCTTTATTTTTGCGTCATCAGATTAGCACTGGCAAATTCTTTTAAGAATGTCTTCAAGGGTTAAATGCGTTTGACAACAAAATTTTTTTCTTCTTAAGGGGCCAGTTATAGCGATACGAAAAACCAAACCGAAAAAATTTTCAAATGGAAAATTTTGTATGTTCTGATTCGATTTTTAAGACAAATACTACACTGATCGATGGCAATCGATGCAGAGAATGTTTTTTGTTAATAATAATTTTAATTGAACAAATACTTTTTGTCAAAAATGTAATTTTTAATTTTTCTTTTATACGCATAACAAAAAAATGAATACAATACATTTTTAACAAAAAGTACAAGTTCAATTCAAATTTTCATTTGCAAAATAAATTCTCTGAGTTGGTTGCCATCGATCAGTGTAGCATTTGTGTTTTAAATCTGATTATATTATACTAAATTTTCCATTTGAAAATTTTTTCGGTTTGGTTTTCCGTATCGCTATAACTGGCCCCTAAGTTATGTGTTAAAATGAATATGGGTAAAGAAAAATCTGTTGAAGAAAAATCCAGAATTGAAGTTTTCAAGAATGCAGGTTTGTCAATAAGTGCTATAGGGAAAAAAATCAGTAGAAGACGAAAAGTTACATTCCTGTGCAATAAATCGGGATATGGTAAAAATAATAAAGGCGGTAATAATAAAAAATTTTCCAATGCTGGTAAGAACTAAGAACGATATTTTGAGAGAAGCATAGAACTCTCATAACTTGGCAGCAAAGATCAGGGCAAATATTGGAGTAAAAGCGAGTTTATTTACAATTCCAAGAGTGATAGGGAATGCTCCAAATTTTGAAAGAATTAAATTTAAACAAAAGAACACTTAAAGTGGTTCGAAAAGAAATTCCCTTAAATTTAGCATGAGCTCACATGACATGGAACTCTGAATGGCGCTACGTTAGTTTTTCGGATTTAAAGAAGTTTAATTTGCAAGGTCCAGATCCAGACTGATACAACTACTACTTTCATGATCTTCGCAAAGTGGAACATCAGTTGGATCGCCTTTATGTTCGGGTAGGGAGTGTGATGGTATTGGGAGCAATTTTCTACTACGGTACGTGCGAGTTACAGTTTTTGACATCAAATATCAACGCAAATATCTACAAAAACGTACTTACAACTGCTTTTCCCCATTTTAAGAATTTGTTTGACTAGGTACTTGCCATGGTATTTTCAACACGACCATGTTCTAATCCATACTGCCCATGTGGTTGCTGGTTCAGTCATGGATTAAGGACCAAAATACCAGTTTAGTGCAGTGGCCGGTTTACTCACTCAATATCATATAAAACGTGTGGGAGTGGCTGGTTTGTAAGGTTTACGAGTCTGGTACACAATATTGCAACAAATGGGATTTAATTGAAGGGATCAAATGCTCTTGGTCAGCCATTTTCTTACACTATATTAGAAAATTGTACGAGTTGCTTCCCTATCGAATTTATGAGATCATTCCCAACAAGGGAGGACCAACACATTAGTAAACTCATTCAAAAATGTTTAAATTGCCTAATTTAAGAGCTAAGATATAAGTTAATGGCCCAAAACCTTAAACAAATTGAAATAAAATGATACATGCTAACCTGATGACTCAATTTGAATTTTTTTTGGTTTTGTGATATTTTCTAAAATAAATTATAAAAAAAACATTAAAAAATGAAAAAAGTAGTTTTTGTTTTATTTTACTGTGAATAGAACTGGCCATAACCGAAAATAATTTAAAAAAAGTTAGCTCATTTAATATGGCCAGAATCACTTACACGAGGGGTGTGCTAACCTGACGACGCGCAGTGTATGTCTTCCAAAGGCACCTCATCTGGAATGAACGCATATTTGACTATAATCCTTAATGCATACCTACATTCGCCAAAAGCTTGATGATGCTGCTCATATCAGGGCAGATTTGCTACTGTATAACACATTTGTTTTTCCTGGATATAATTCAGATTGGAGTTTTTAAATTGATCGATTGAAGAACATCTTCGCATTGTTTCGTCGTTGTCTTATGGCTTCTTTTCTGCTCATCAATGAAAGCGCGAAAAAGCCAGTTGCCAGTTGAATTTCTTCTCGAAATAGTTCTCTATTATAGTAACTAATTACACGCTATGCTAAGAATGAACCTTTATTAGACGTGTTGCTACCTGCGTATATCAGCTAATCTTAGCAGGCTTCGGCTCTGAAATCATAACCTGGGCGATAGTTTCACCACAGCTATAGCTTTCAAACATTGCCTTTTACGTAAAGAGACCCCTTCAATATGCTGGATGACTTATTTCTATTTCGAAAAGGTCTTTCTCAGCAGCTTTAGGGTTCTGACGTACAGCATTCTCTGATAGATTTCTTTCCTAGGTTCAAACCAGAGGTTTAGCTGAGGTTGCTTTGTGGAGCTCAAAACATCATAATTATGTTGCATTTCTGGAAAATGCGCTCGTGGCAGGATTGTTGGGAGAAGCCTTCTTCTTTTTTTCCGGATGGTGGGTTTATATTTCTAGTGTCGAAAATTGTCCAAAACTATCTTAATCACTCCCGTTTTGTTGTATAATTTGGTATTGGAAGAATTCCGTTTGTAAGTCGATGGTTTCAATCATTTAATTTGCAGTTTCTACATCCTGTATCCTGTTGTTGGAATCATTGATTCTCTTTATTGATTGGTGGACAGTAACATGAGTTTGACTAACTTTAAACCATTGCTATGTGTGCGTTGATATATACCATGCAAAAATGGAAGGGATCTACAATTTACCGCCTTATCCGAAAAGCTAGTTAAGCATGAAGGCAGTTCCCCCAAACAAATAAAACTTTTCCCCTAAAAAAAACTTCAGTAGGATCAGGGTTTGGAACCCATACTTTGGCGTAACACACTTAACACCACTCCCCGGGGCGTATAGATTAAATCGGCGGACAAATGCGAACATCTTTTCAGCACATTTTGTATGCATGTTACTGTGAACCTGTATATTATTGGCGCCATTGTTTTTAAGACAATATAGTTTTCACAAATATTCTTTTCCACTTATAACCTATAAAAAAAAAAAGAACGACTCAAGATGTCGGACCAATTTGGTAAAACATATTGTGGTGCATGTCAGAACAATAAGGAAACTAAAACACCACTTCACATTTAAGCCATACGATTCCTGGAAAGCACGTGTTGCATATATGCCCATACTTGAGGCACATAAATTCCAACCTCTTCAACTAAAGATACAATCAGTTAACCCTGCCTTGCCGTACAGCAGGGATACATTATATGAAATCTAAGACGACCATAATTACCAAACATTTGTCACTTGGCAGTCACTTAGGAGTTTATGAAAACCAAAACACAATAACTCTCCGTTGGTCCATGGATCATTTGGTATATGTGGTGTCGTCCTTGATGCTGACCTCGATATATCATTTTCACACACATACACAAACACATGATATGAGGAGATGGGTTTTGCTTTAATATCCGAGATCCGACACATGTCCAGCAGCCTTAAGCGTTGTCATCTTTTGCTACTCAGCCCATAAGGCACGGGACAATGCATTTTATGCATTCATAAGTTCGTCATGCCCCAGTTATCGCATGGTGATGGCCCTAAACTAATATGCGTAACGACATCGTCGACGACGAAGATGTAATCTAATACCGCTTTCAATCGTCCATAAACTATCCGAGAGAAAGAAGAAGAAAATCCCTAAAAAAAAATAACAGACATCAGGAATCAAGAAGTCAGGGCACGTCTGAGTCTTAACACAATTTTCAACACCCCTCCAAAATGCAGCCATGATAATCATGAAGACGATAATTGTATTTTGATTTTTCATTTAATTGGATGCAATTTGAAAGTATCTTTTTTTTTTCTTTCTTTATCTCTTAGTTCTTGATAGACCTTCTGTTGCTCTTGCCATCGCATAGGTTACGGCGACGATGACGACGACGCCGACGATGATTTTTTAAATCTCAAAAATTTAAAACTAATCACGAACCCAGAAATTAAGACTACAAGAAAAGACATTGTTGCACTTAGAATTGATATGTTGAAGTTGAAGTTGATGTCGACGACCGCGACCTAATGCAGCCATATGGGGAAGGGGTTAATTTGTGTACTTACTTACAATAGGGTAAGTTGGGTTTGTCATAGTTTTTGAGCGCATTATTAATGTTTTTTTTAAGAACTTTTGATAACGAAACTACATATATGAGGTCTGTCTGAATATCAAAATGGGAACAATAATTTGAGACGAATTAAACATTCAACATTCGTGAAGTGCTGCTGAAAACAAGTCCCTTTACTAAGAGGAACGTCAACGGATAGATTCAAGAGTCGATTGAAAGACAATTCTCTTGGTAAAAGCATTTCGTGGTGCGGTTACGATGCAATTAGAAATTTTACTGGAGGTAGCTGCAAGGAAAACGACTGACATTATACTAACAACAATACAAGGTCCATTCTGATACCCAATGAAGATGCGATTGAGTACCTTTAGTGAGTTATGAAGAAGAATTATCCGAAACGGTATTCGCTCTTTTTGGGAGAGGGCAAGAGAGAGGATTTCATTGAAACCATCATTTGAGAAATGAACGAAATCGTTTTCATTTCTCATAGTCTCAAGTGGATATTGATGAAATGGTGGCTTTACAGTTGCTGTCGATCTGGTGTAGTTGGAGTGACTTGGGATTGCTGCGAATGAAGATCAGAATGATGGTAATTAGTTAACTTGCTGGTCCACAGAGAGAGAAGACTCTGAGACAAATGGCTGTACTCCCGGACGTTTCTTTGCTGAAATTGTTAAGAGGTTTTTAACTGAGAAATAATTCCACACATGGCTGGACTTTGCTGAGATTTTCGCAGTAAGTCACTTCATCCAAGGCAGTCCACCATATACTGCCATTCCAAATAGGTATGGGTCTGATGACTCCTGAGTAGGTAACATGTGGGGATATGCCCCATTCGGATTTTTGGTAATAGATAAGATCCATACTGTATCTACTCTGACTCTTTCTCCTGCACTGCCAGAACCAGATAATTAGCGGGAAAGTTAGCGGGGTTGTATTCACTGACCGAGTTGTAATTGTAAGTTATGGAATTTTGTATTGCCTGGTAAAGAGGACGAGCTCAGTTTTGTAGAGATTCGCACGCAGTCCACATTTATCTGCCGTACTAAACTATGGCGGGTGTCCGAATCGATTCTTATCAGTGTGGTTATACAAAAACATAGACAACTTTCCAATTCCATAGAACAACGAGGAATGGACAAACCTGGATTTTCTTCAACACTTTGGGCTACAGCAGCAATATTCTCAGTTGTTCTTGAGCGACGTGCACGGGTTTTATTCTTCACATCGCTAACTTATCCCAACAGCTCTAATTTTTCCACCAATTTCTGAATTGCGGTCGGATAAGGGACTTCACGCGACGACCAAAAAATGTTTTAGTTTTATGAATTGTCTCTGCTAAATTTTCACCATTTTTATAGTGAATTTTAATAGCTTCAATGAGTTGTTGGAGCGTTTATCTTTTTATTTTTTTTAATGGCGTAGTTTCTACTTGTCAAATGTCAAAAAATTACAGCTTCAAAAGTGACAACTACCGAATTAGCGGGCTATTCAAAATGGAAGAGAAATCATACAAATTGTTGTGGGGAGTTGTGTAAGCGTTGCAAATAGCACCTACTTATTGGTTTAGATACAGGTCCCCCGGAATTTTAGTCCAGTAGAAGAAGATTTTAATTTAGTGTCACTGTTTGACTCTCAAATTATTTGGTACCTATTATTTCCAAAAGTTAAAAAGGGTATATTAGAATTATTGTCAACATACAACCATAGCCCATACATTTAAATGTGTTTTTTTTTTTACTTATTAAGTGTTGCCTCGGTGCACTGATAATAATTAAATCTGCTTCTTAAGCGAGCATCAGCAGCATCAACTTGAATCTTGGAATATCTTTGTTATAAAGACTTTTTTATAGAACACACAGTCGGGCAATGCCGGGCGTGCCGAGCTCGCTTAAATGAGATAAATATTAATTTATTCAAACACTATGCCTGACCATAAAAACCTTTGCGTCAATGTGTCGTTTTGTGTTTTCAAAAAATTGATAAAAAGAATGAAAAAGGAACCTCAAGAGGCATCTTAAGATACAAACAAAGAATAAAAGTCAAAAGAACCAAATTGATATTCCAAAGTGGGCCAAACGCTCAAAGTTGGGGGCCATTATGATTGTTTTTATAGTAAATAATGGAAGAGTGATCAGGGAGGGGCGATGAGGGGAATGGGCGACATGACGTGTCGCGGTTGTCGTTGCTGATGCAGATGCATTTCATTTTCATTATTTTCCTTTTATTAGGTAATGCTATATGGATTGGGGGCAGGTTATAAAATATAGGATAGACACAGCACAACCGAACTGTGGACGACGCTCTTGGCATTTTGTTTTCAATAAAATGACATAGACACTATAAAAAAAAAGCTTTGAAAAAAAGGGAAACATTTGAATGTCGTTTAGAATTTAATTTGTGTGTGCTTGTTCTTAATTACTATAGCCATCGGGTGGACACGTTTTCAATCATAATAAGGCGTTTTGTTTGAATAAGGTGCTCATTTATGGGGTCAGTTGGGGAATTTTTTTTAAATGAAAATAGGCTTTAGTTTTGTTTTGAAATAGACAGAAGTGGATTTGAGTTAGATGTGGCCTAGCTTGCATTTGCATTTTGATTTTTGTTTGTTCTCTTTCTATGCTGGCAACAACATTTAGCACCTAATATATACTTCCATGCATGTTTCTGACCAACCCTAGAGACGCACGCTGCTCCATCAAGGTCAAAAGTGACTTCATGATACAAGATCATGCTGCTTCTTCAAATTTGCTTTCGAACGAATAATTTTGTTTTTGTATACGGCACAGCTGTCGTCAATAAAAAGCACCCAACATTGAATTCTTGAATGGAACGTCACCATAGATAGCTAAAACCGTCAGGTAGATAGGTAACTACTTCATAATACTTAAGTTCTACCCTCTACTGTAAGCTCGAAAAACACAACCAGTGCCGGAGTTAACCGAAGAATAACTCTGGTAAATCACTGCTTCTTTAGAAGTAGCAGGACCCTCTTTATTGTAGGCGCTGGGGAAGAAATGAACTGTATATGGACTGTAGGAACTGTATAGGATGAACGTCAAAGATCCGGCACGGAAAACCCTTGAATCCATCCACGTAACCAAGTTTAAGTGGACTTCAAGCATCTTTGGAACTAGAAACAGCTAGCTAGAAATCGAGTTAGCAGGAGAAGAATTGTTTCTTGAGTTCTGGTTCACGCTGCCGTTAGTAGAGCCCCTCTAAGAAAACATATAAATTAAGCGCATAACTTAAAATTGTGTGGTTTCATGAAACCACGATGCAAGTGAAACTTTTTTCTTTCTAATAAATTCACAATAAAAATAAAATTTACTCACCAATAGAATTTTCATTTAACTTGGAATAAAATTAATTCATCGTCGGGGTGGGATATTTTCAAACTATTCTTGGCTTTTCCCCTGTACATCACGATCAATTTAGTAAACAAAAACATTTAAATAAAGACAAAACACACAAATGCCGCGGAGCACGTGCTTGAATAAGTGAGAATATAAATACTACATTACATACTACACGGTCAGCTAATGCGAGCTATTGGCT
Organism: Platycheirus albimanus; assembly: GCA_916050605.2. NCBI lineage: Eukaryota > Metazoa > Arthropoda > Insecta > Diptera > Syrphidae > Platycheirus > Platycheirus albimanus. Next base: position 357,854,375 of record OU696696.1, read on the forward strand.
GGCACAGCCATATTGCGACATGCGACAGGTGAACCAAAAAATTTGAGGCGATGTAAAAAAAGTTTCACTTAAAAAAAAAAATAAGTAGGAGTAATTCTTCCAAAAATTGGTTTCCTTTCTAATGAACCGATACCTGCGAATATTTTCCTATAAATACTTGTCAAAAATATCCCGCCTTAGTGATCCCAGTACATATTCCCAATGTTTCCGACATCATGACTTTTCTCAAGCCTCAACAAAATAAAGCAATAAATCTTAAATTAACAACTTCATCTGACAAAACTTCCCGATTCAAGTTAAAATAAAAAAAACTAAACAAAAAGGTCAAACTAAAACATCTGCTGCAAAAGCATTCGAAAAGAGTGTATATCCAAGAGAAGCCAATACAATTTCTTGGCGTTAATAGTCCACCATAAACAGACGATTAAATTGAAAAAAAAAGAAGCGAAACACAAATATTGTTATTTGTAAAAATACACACACTCTCGATCTCGGCACATAGATACTTATACTATACCTATGCCCACTGCCCAGGTCCAGGTCCAGGCCCACTGATGATCGCACAGTAGCTCAAGGCTCTAAGTATAATATATATATACAGCGGCAGCGGCGGGTCTTGAAAACAGAGTTGTTTTCGTTGCCAGGTTTTCTCGGTAGCCCATCGTAGAAAACACCAGTTAAATGTCTGTGTAATTACAAATAATGATAAACTATTCGCATCAATATTAGACGCCTAGCGTGTTGCACAAACGAAACGAAGGTATAGACAGTCAACTGTAGATACACCGTACATGGCGTACATGCACCGCATGCAACCAGCCATCATGAGTCAATGATGCCATATGAATAGACAACGAGATGAGCCCTACTTGAGATAATAATCTGACTTTGATCTCAAACTCAATTCTATGATGTTACTTCAATTGGCAAGGCACGTACCCCCATTGGATGCGATGCGATGCGAATACACACACCAGAAAAGATACTATAATTTGCTTTGGCTTCTCTATGATGGCCCTATAGTTTGTGAGCTACAAATTGACAAAGTGTGTCTTCTCTATTCATACGCGCAACTTGCAAGGAGTATCTATGTATCTACGAGTTTTTTTATACCCAAGGTACTAGTTAAGTTTTCAATGTAGCTCCAATTCAACTGCCGCTGCCGATTGGATAGATATCTAACACCTGCTCTTCTTAACTATGGATTGGATCGCATGTACCTACCTATTCGATGGAAGCTGCCAGTCGATGCATGTTGAAAAAAAATGCATATCTATAAAAAATTAAACTGGTTGGACTCGTGTGTTGGCTAACCAAACTTCTCTAGTTACTTATAGACTATGAAGTACACACGGGCGTGTAACGCAAAGCTGTGGTTAAAGCGGTGCGTTGAGTTGGTTCCCAGGGCAGTCAGGGCCGCATTTGGGACTATAATAGCCGTAAGGAAATATGTGAAACAAAATCCAATATGTTGGAACCAATATGGAGCCATCGTTTTTCCAATGATAACTTATATTTGCCATTGACCTCTACCTTTTGAATGCACTGGACTCGAACAACTAACCCCCATTTATTCCTTATTTCCTGTCTTGAGAACTCCATTTTTTAAAGCTGTTTATTTTTTTTGTCGTTTGATTTCTCAAAATAATTTCGCTGACTTAATCAAGACTCCGTCTTTGAGTGTTCTGCTCTTTAGATCAAATTCCATTCAGGCCCCACGTTGGGTGCCATTGTTGAGGGCTTATCTTCTCTGAAAAAAAATATTCAACTCAACTTACAACGACGGTATGAATTTAAAACTGCTTTTGTTGACTATCCTAAGAACTTCCACTTGTAACCGGTTTAGATTTATGGCAGGACATTTTCATGTCTTCGGATTCAGCGCCATTTTGGAGAGTGTAATTTTCCTTCATATTTATATTTATTAAAATCCTCGGATTGCTCGGATTAATAACTGTAATATGCTTAGATTTTTCTTGGTCACGCATTGGGCGCCACTTTTGAGCTTTACTTAGCACGCTTCGATGGAGAAACGATGGAGTATATGTGCTACCGCTCTCAATGATATATCTTGTAATCTGCTTGATAAGATTGTTCACAAAATTCCCAAATGGAACGTTTTTTAAAGTAACAACCACGCTACTATTTGAAAGATTAAGCGGTTAATCTAAGGAGTTCTTGAAATAAAAGTCTTGTTCGGGTCCAGCATTGGGCGCCATTTTTGTTAGCATTTTTTTTAGTCAATGGATATGGAAACTGTTTTAAACGAAGCCTTTGCAACGATATACGCGTATTACCACCTTTTTCTTAGTAAACAAGAGCCTTCTCAAGCTTTTTTCAAGTTGGACTTCAAGATGCTTTTAAATATTTTAGGTTTGGGAAAAACCTATCTTGTGATTAAGGTCCAAACAAAACAGAGGACTTCAACTGTCAACTGGCATTTCTTTTTCCGTTGCTGAATCTCATGATATTTTGGGTTCCACGTTGGGCGCCATTTAAGTGAAATTGATTTTCTAAGGAATCGGCTTTCCGAAATAGCCTTGTGTGGTTTACGCAGTAGTTATGTAATCAGATTCCTTGAAAATGCTCAGTCCTTGCTCGTTATATCGATTCCAGAAATATTTTTCTCGAAATGCGGCCCTGTAGGCGCCTCAATCACTGATAGGATGCAACTGCTTTCAATATTTCCAAACCTATGCATTTACTTTTTCTTACCAAGAGTGTCTCGGCGGTGTCAATTTCCATTTTGCATAGAGCTTTACTCTTCTCTTTCAATAAAGCGTTCCCCTAGAACGGCGGCAGCAGCAGCACCAGCAGCTCCCTATCCATATATTCAAAATGTCATTCACTTGCGGTTATTGGATTATAGAACTGTACTTAACCACCATTTAATTCATGTGCAATGATGCGTTCCTAATGAAAAGGGTTTATTCGCCATGAATAATTCCATTAAATGTCCATTTCGGACGTTTTTTTTTTTACTTTTTCTTGTATGATTCCTCAAAAAATCAACATAAATCATGCAACCTGGAAGAATAAGACGAAGTTGGGATACGAGTTGCTATAGGTAAGCCAAATCAAGTTTTACTGGATTTGGATATTTTGTGTGGTTGGGAGAGTTTGGCTTGGTGATGGCAGCCCTTTTCCTTTGGTCGATTAGAGACGACGAAAAAAGATTACGACGACGACGCAAGACCAAGCAACGAAGCACAGACTACCATTCCCGTTTTCATTTCTTAAAAGTGATTTGACACCTGCAGCAGTCATAATGAGTTCATAATGGAAGACCAGTAGCAGTATAGTGTAACGTAGAGTGGTATATAGTGGGCGACAAGGTAAATTAGACGGGATCACATTTAGCTTGCTGGAAGAAAACTCATCCAGACGAAAAGTAGTAAAACAAAAATATATAAAAAAAAAACACGATAGATTTGGAGTTCTGTTGCATGGAAGAATGGATAAGATACCGAAACGATTTCGAACAATAAAAAAAGATGAGATGGGTGGATGGAAAATTTATGTTAACCCTAATCATGAATTATGGGGAATCTTATGTTATATTACCCGGGTACGCCGTAGATACACGTGAAGAAGAGAATTATTTCTTAATTTTTTTTTTTAACTTAACTTCTTCCAGGCTTTGACTTGAATGTCCGCCACCTGGCTTACGCAATTAACTTTTAGTCAGGGACCAGAGGAGTGGTCTCAGTTTGAAACACTGTGTGAACAAAAGTGCACGATTATAACGCACGAAGTTGATTTCTACACGAGGTTATCCCTGTGTCCATATTTATTACGAGCATCTATAAGATAGACTGTACCTGTGCCACGCTTAACATAAGGTTCATTTGAATGATAATCGATATTAAAAAAAAGATTGCGTGTAACTCTGAATATGACAGATCTTTTATACTTTGCTGGTGAGCTCTGGATTAAATTAAAAGGGGTTTCAATACGGGCGGGTAGATGTTCAAATGTATTAACAAAATATTTTTTCTAATTAAAATTCCCATGTATTCCATTATGTATGGAAGTGACATCGTTTAAATGCCCGTTCGTCTTCCAGCTGAATTAGAGCGTGGACATGTGTTATGTTAACTTTGAAAGCCTCGGTTAATTGTGGCATAGAGCTGTGTCTTCGGGAAACCCCACACATGACTCAAATGACCTTGGTGGCTAATTCATGACACCTTTGCGATAACCTACTCAACAAATCGTTGATGCAAATTTTCAATCGTGTGGCAAAGAGCACAGTCCTGCACCGTCCACATGTCATCAAAGTCCATCCTCGCCGGTGACCGCCTCACTAACATTGTTTTCGAAGGAGTACAGACCAATGATGCCGCCGCGCCGTCCCAAAAGCCACGCCAAACTTCAGCTTTTTGAGTAGGGGTTGTCAGCTGGTGAGCTTCGTGTGGGTTGGTTTCGTCCCATATACGAAAATGTTGCTTTTTACAACAGCCGTTAATCTTAATTGCACCTGATCGCTTAAGATGAGATTTCGGCTAAATTTGGGGTCCTCTTCAAAACACTCCCAAAGCCATGTCAGCGAAAAAATAGAGCTGTCTATGTCCCGACGCAAGATTTGCCAACTTAAAGTCAGGTAACGGCCAAGTTCTGAGGAATGCAGAGGAATCGACTTTCCCTGGTCCTACATTCTTTTGAAGTATGAATGTTGGCTAATTGGTCATCGCAAATTTGGCCACCAAGCTTTGAATTGACAGATGTCACCAAAACAACATGACCGCCACAACTAGCCGAAGAAAACATCTTCGTTCGAATCGAAAACCTCAAAAAGACTGTTTTTGTTCAACATTTCATTGAAGTCCGTTGTGTAGTTTAGGAGAAATTCTGATTTAAGAAAACAGGTTCTACCAGCATACCGCTTTAAGACTTCTCCTCTTTCTTTTTCTTTGCGACTCCGTTATGATCTCAGGTGAATAAGAACTTTCCCACTTGTCTGCTGATCTCAGAAAGCGTCGACAAGCCTTCCGGGCTTGAATTGATCAAATTATGAGGCCAACTAATTGCTTATGCCAATGCACTTGCTTGTACCAAGAGTTTTTAGGTGTGTTCCAACTCTTTGTCCCCCGCGATAGTCCTGGAACGTTGTATGGTATTACCTTTCCTCTCCTTCGAATGTGACAATACCAGTTGAGCCGGGAATGTTCTATTTTTGTTTTCAATATGGTATTTTTGACGTGAAGGCTTCCTTGGATTTCCATACGAAGCATCTTCATCTCAAATGCTGTTAATTTATTCTCATACGTTTTGTACATTGGCTAACATCGTAAACCGTATGCGAGTGCCGGACGCACAATTGAGGTGTAGTCAGTCTTCTATTCTGCTTAGCGGGCATATTTAAGTCACAGAATATAGCGGAGTTTTCCCGCCAATTATCCAACCCACGTTTAAGCGATGATTGATGTCAGAATCACAAGTTGATTCGCCATTAATTTTTATAGGTCCCAGATATTCTAACTTTTCAGACTTTGAAATTACTGTCCCATTTATATAAATGCATGCGCGTGTATTAGAAAACGGGTAGAACGCAAGTATTCAGTCTTTTTGAACTTAAACGGTACCCATTTCAATCCAACACCAATATATCCTACCATACGTCAATCGCTCGTTGCTGGGATGATCGATCTTCGCTTGTGATGGCTCGATCGTCAGCAAAGAACAGATGCACTCTGGGGCAGCGCTACCACTTTACTTCAATTGAAGTAGATCTGCTTCTTTTTATCAAAAAAATTTAAAATCTACTCCCTACTTCGCACCATCACCAAAATACTAAAATCTGCTTCATTTTAAAAATATCTGTTTCAACCTACTTCAATTTTACAGAAAAAGCGAAATCTACTCCCTTTTTCTCCATTTCACTCTAATTTTTGTTTTACATACTACACATGTAGAAATTAAGATGAAAATAATTTTTTTTGTTAAATTAAATTAAAAAGTGTTATGAAACAATATATATTGTCGGAAGTCGGAAAGCCTTTTAGTTTGGTTTTCGTTTGATTGAATTAAGGCTATTAAAAAAAAATTAATAATTTAGAAGGTGTCCAAACCCATTGTATATATAAACTATAGTACTGCCACCTGAGGTGCGCCATCTATCGACGAAAAACTAAGCTCTAGAATACCATGAGAAGCAACAAAAACAATTAAAATGGTGGAAATTATTGTTGTTGCTTCCCATGGTATTCTAGAGCTTAGTTTTTCGTCGATAGATGGCGCATCTCAAGTGGGAATACTATAGTTTATATATACAATGCCAAACCCAAGTTTTTTTCCGGGCTGTAGCTCACGGATTTTTTGGTAAATATTGGCCTTAAGTGATATAATCACTTCCGGATTGTTGGCATAACGTTGGTCCTTACGGTTTCCCACAAAAAAGTCCAAAGTAGTCAAATCGCAGCTCCGAGGCGGCCAATCGATAACACGATTTTGGAATTTAGTGAGCAAAAGATCGATTGTAGAGTGGGCTGTGTTTCATAGCGCGTTAATCTGCATGAAGCAGAGGTCGTCCAAATCCATGTCTTCACATTGCATGGTCTAATAACTGATGAACGATGAACACTTCACAATTTGCACCAAAACTGTCACACTCTTTGTGGATGCATTGGCCTCTCGACAACAATGGGCGAGTTTTCTCGAGATATTTTGTTTGTTAGAAAAGTTGATCTTTCGCCGAAAATCGTTGTCCAATTCAAGCTGCTCTTAGCACCAACGAACCTACACAGCATTCACTTTGGAAATAAGTTTTCAACATTTTCCAATGGTGTTCAAGCATAAAGCCACTCATTTCGTTCCGCGGAGGTATGATACTGACTATTTTTCAAGATTTCCAGCGGGAAACAGCTGTCAATGTCAAAATAACCTACGATTTAAAAATAAACCACTAAAAAGCCCACACCAGATGTAGATTTTTATAAAAAGGTTAATTTTGAAATCTACTTCGATTTTTTTCAATCTACTTCACTTTTTTCTTTAAATCTGCTTCAATTTTTTTCCTGAAGTGGTAGCACTGCTCTGGGGTTCGTCACTTTCCTTTCTAGCAAGTAGTCAAGGACGGCAGTAACGGTAGGGGACTCAAAACGCTTACTTGGTGTACACCTACCGTGATTTGCAAATTCGCGGTGACTCTTGATAGCACGTAGGTGAAAGAGCCCAGGGCAGGCGTAAGCCTCCGGGCGCAAAAGCAATGAAGATGAAGAAAGAAAAGAAAGAATATAGAAAGTGAAGAGCAAAAAAAAAAGGTTTCAAAACTGCTATGGTAATGAAATTATGAAATGGTGGTAGGCGCCAAATTCGACTTTTGCACAAATTCTAGATCCGCCACTGCGATCACCTCTTAGAAACTTGGAGATGAGAATCTTGAGGCATCTAACCCAGATAAAACCCATCTTTTTCAAAAAAATTGAATGTAGTATATCGGTTCGTCCAACTGCTTTGCCTTTTTTTTGGAGCTTTTAAACTTCTCACTTACTTTTTCGATTGTAACACCGGGTACGTCTGTAATATTAGCCGGGGAAACTGTTAATTTTAATTTCAAAGTCTTCCACAAGAAGTTGTTGTACAGCGTTGTAAGTGAACTTTGGCGAACAAATCTCCGGAGCATTTTTCATTCTTTAAGCAGCTGTTTGCAAAATAATTGTGCCGTTATTTATGTTGTTTTGTCGTAAGCTTTGAATAGCCAGGGTTAACAAAACGCTTCTGTACCGTAAATTGTGTACCCTTACTACTCGTGATAATTTCATTCCAATCACTAGACAAACTGTATCTTTTTGAAATCCTCTGTATCACTTCCAACAATCCAAAAATCATAAGTAAGGATATATCCTTCTAACAAAAGGCCAAAGGATGAAATCATAATATTGACACTTCGAAACACCCGTAATAAGGTTATCATCAGGTACATATTGACGTGGACACAATTTGATAACCCTTTTGAATGTTCAATAAGTTTCCTTGTATATCAATCCATCTTCTTCTACCTCAACCTTTCTCCATTCGGTTCATACTCATTATAAGTACGAGAACGAGTACGTCACATCAGCCATTCTGTTCCGCACCATATAAAACCACTAAGTAACGGTCGTGGCTGTCACAGTGCCATGTCTTACCTGGCATTACGTAAAACGGTAGTCAATCCTTCAGTCAACATTTACATCGTTATTCTTTGGTCCAACAAATATTGACTTGTCTCGTTCAATTTCTGATTAAATTATCGCCCGTAATGACCGACTCGGCCATGTCGTTCTTTTTTAATGCTGTTGCTCTTCCATTACTGCAAGCAGCTCAACAGAAGAAGTAGCAGTAGCAGTAGCATAGCAGATGCATGCATAATGGTGTGACAGTGACAGTGGCAGTCAGGCATATCCAATCTTAATACCATATCCAGTCCGTGCAAGTAAAAGTGTCAGTTTTACTGCTCCGATATTGACAATAATTCTGCGCCGTTCGCAACTCCTCATCAACCTCAAGATTGTTTATTTTTCAGTTCGGTTTTAGCGATTTTATTTGGGTTAAGGGCTACTTACACGTTCGATATCTTTGTTTTGTTCTTTTTTTTTTTGTATATTCGTATTCTCAGGTGACTAATCGCCAATCGGTGGTAGTGTGTGCATTGAGCCCCTTTTTTTTGCCATCCAGTCAGTCGGTTGTACGGATGCATAGGCATAAACGATAAACATACGATTGCAGATACAAACAAATATACCAAAACCAACCTACCTATGAGATACAACTCGTATCTAAATGCATATGTTTATTGGTAGAGGAGGAGATATACCTATAGATAGCTAGATATGTCGCTTGTGTGTACGAGTATGTTTATGCATTGATTCGGTTTGAACAAACTGGTTTTTCGAATCCATCTAACGACTTTTTTTTTCGTTCTCCCTATATTTTTTTTTTTGAACCGAAGGCGAAGGAAAAAATAAGTCGCAATTTATATTATGTTCTAGGTGGGTTAAAGTGATACAGGTGTTCAAGAAATCAAACAAAGGTTCAGTGGATTTTTTGTTCGTTACTTTTTTTTCTTCACAGATACATTTTTTTTTTTTTTTTTTAACTTTTTATTTTGAAACTGAAAATCCAAATGTGCTGCCTTACCAGGGTGTGCTGTGAATGCGACGAGGGCTACGGATTTGCTGATTGAATCCATCCTTGTGGAAGTTGATGGTTTTTGCAAATGCGTGTGTAAATGGGGATTCATTTTAATGTCGGGGTTGTTTTACTTCTTTTAATTTACGGAGAGGTATGGTAATGGTAAGTGCATCTTAAACTCGACAAGGAGAGGTTTTGGTTTATTTATTTCAAGAACATGGCTCGTTTATTGGGTCGGGGTCCGAACCCAAAAAGCAACCCAAATAAATTTGTATAAGTTCGTTGAGGCCTAGCTACTTATCTTGGGTCGGTCAAAAAGTTTTGGCCAGAGCTGGACCAATTCCAGGAAGTCGATTTTATTAGGAAGGAGTTGGAGAATTAGAAGGATTTACTTTGGTCAAAGCTGGAGAATTTGAATTTGATCCTGATAACAATCACTTTCTTCAAACGGAGAAAGCCTTAAAGTTCTAGGTAGGTAGAGTAAGTGTCGCAAATATGGCCCAGGTTGGTAATATAGGCAACTGCAATATTTTATGAATAAAACATACTAGTCACTGAACTTAACTGACCGTTCACACCAAACACATTCAAACCGGCACCCTGCATTTTGTTAATTTTATTCGTCTTCGTTATAATTTTTGGGTGAGTTTACTTAAGGATTTTTTGCATCAACATTTTTGGAAATTAAATAAGTTCTTGCGTTATGTACAAAGCGTTATATATTTTATGCTATCAAATGTGAAAATTTGATTGCAATAAATTGTGTTTGTTAAAAAATTAAGTGTTGATAATATATGGATCATTTCAAATTTTGATATAAACTAGTGGGCCATATTTGAAACATGGTTTAAACTGGAATTTTTGTTTTTTGTTTGATTTGTTTTAATGAATCACATCATGGCTGGCAATGAAAAGCAATACTTTATATGTGAATTCTCCATGCCTTACAGTGGTCCATATTTAAAACTAAGTGGGCCATATTACCAGCAGTTATTTTAAAGTTGTGAAATGAGGTTCCTTTAATTTTTTGTTATTAATTGTTATGTTTGTTTTTTCAATTATACATAGATTCTAAAGACTGAAGTAAAAATAATTTGTAAGACTGTTTACCTATGAAAAAAATAAATGAATTAGACTTGCATGTAAAGTTTTATTTGAGAAAATGAGCCTTGTGTTAACGCCCACTTTTTGTAAAAAAACATCAATATTATTTTTATAAAATGACGATGCTTATATTCGAGCAAAAATCCTTAAATTTTGGTGTTACTAGTTGTATATAAATTAATTCCTAGCGTCCATGTGTTACGCAGAAGAAAAAACAGAGTGTAGGTACCTAACCAACTCTGTACCACCAGTGAAACAAAAGTCGGGGAAAAAGTAAGAGACTCAATGGTTCCTTCAAAAAAAAAATTAATTTAGGATCATTTTCAATCAGGTTGAAGTGATTTTGAGATTCTGTACTTGCGGATTCTAAAATAGCTCGACTTTGCTGCGTTTACTTAATCTACATTTGACATAGTCAGCTTAGCAGGTCAGTGTTTATGTGGTTGTGTTAGCATTCACAAATTGACTTGCAAGGTACTATAGGAAAAATTCATCAGTTCTGTGATCATTTCTCCTGGTCGTCAAGGTTTTCATGAAAAGCTTCAACAAGAATGATCGAATCATAGTATATAAGACAGTTACCCAATTCAAACAGATTTGTGTGAAATTTGTGATAAGTGTATTATTTGTGATATGTTTGATAGATCTACGTGATAATTGTGGCTTTTGTGATATATACGAAAAGTAAGATATGTGTAATGAGTGATAAGCGATAATTGTGAATTGTGTGATATATTTTATTGTGTGATATATGTATGGGATATGCGTTATAAGTGTGATATGTGTTATAATTCACTTTAAGGCTTCAAAAGAACAATGTGAAATCCACTGTAACCAACTTTATTTCCTACCTTTCTATTCCTTATCTCTCCTCGCTCGCACATTATAGTTCATTATAAAGGTATTAATATCCCTTCGAGTGCGAGTGCATTATAAAAAAAAACTAAGAACAATGTAATTTTGCTGCTCTGTTCTACCTTTCGAAGTGCTACCCTAAACAAACTTTCTTATACCCCATTTAAAAAGTAAACAAAAACATGAATTTGGGACTTGAAATTATAAACCTCATGATCAAAATTTGACAAACGAAAACAGCGTCATTATAACCTTTCCATCGGCATAAAAATGTCAATGCCTTGATGTGATAATCCACAGCAATTTATCAACTTAAATACAAATCCGTTTATGATGTAATGCATTGAAACTTCAAAACCTCCTCAGGGCAATTTTATTGCATTTGAAGAACACATGAACTTGGTCATGAACAGCAGTTAAACACAAAGAAAATATATAAAAAAAACATAAAAAACCCGGCAAATAAATGCAACAGAAGGAGGCAAAGATTCACAATAATGCATTAAACTAAAAAAAAAATACCAAGATGATAAAAAAAAATACAAGCCTCAGAAAAAAAAAACAACCTCAACAAGAAGCGTAAAGATTCGATTCTTTTTCGTAGTAGCTACCGGTTTTTACCTGGCAATGATCGTGTGTACCTACAACTCTGCGCCACTCTACCCCCAACAGCTACACCAACTAAAGGTACTACTACTCTCAGCTTCAGCCGGATCGTGAGCTGTGCTGAGCCAAATGGGTGCATCAGCATATCTAGATGGGTATAGGGTTACCTCTGGCTCTTCTGTCTTGTAGAAGCCACGACAATCTTCAACACACAACACAACACAACACAAAAAAAAAAAACTTGGCACAGCACACGATCGGTTCTGGATTTATTTTTTTGTTACCCTAAGTGCAGTAGGGTGTGATAAGTTTGTCGTCTCACATGCAACCCAGAAAAAAACTCTGTCAGATAAAAATCCTGTCATCCAAAATCATTTCAGAGGCTTTACTGTAAAGTGTCGTAGTTGTCCATTAAATTATTTGAAACTCGAAAAAAATATTAACGAGTTAAATAAGGACCTTGACTGGATCTCAATTTGTTTAGGTATTTATAAACGCCCATTTTTAGGGGCGGTTTCTTAACAACGTTCGTTTTAACGCAATACTTTGACAGGATATTTCTTTTAACTGCAATATACTGGTAGGGTACTCTATGGTCCATTTCTTCCACCCATGAGTGTCACTCGAACGTTTTTTTCTCCACACTCAATGTTTTTTTTAGCTGATTGTGTGCACTTTTTTATTGCCTTAATCCTAGAATAAAAAATAAAAAGCAAAATAAAAAAGAAAAGAACGAACGCTAGAACTACTTCACAACAGGCAATGGAAAGTGAGATCAATGAACCCATCCTTGCACAGATCATTTGCTCGATCGTTCCTTACTCCTCACGAGCAAACGTAAACTCGTAAAGGGCTATCCCAAAGGAAGACGTGCAATGACCGGACCGACCGAAGCAAGACTTGGTGGTTCATCGCGTTGTAACGATATCTTCCTTTCCTCATTTTTTTTTTTTTTTGTGTTCCTCCAGATTTGTGACAACGGAGCAGTGCACATTTGGTTATCAGTACTTTGTGATTGTTTACAGTTGAAGGAAAAAAAAGGATCCCCACCGTGCCATGACTCGGGTCTCTGGTCTCGGGGGTGGCAAGGGTATCGATTATCAAACTGCCAGGCTCTGGTGGACGGATTCATTATTTTTTGTATGCTGCGATTGCAAACAAAAAAGGGGGAAGAATATACAAAGAAAGGAAAAAAATTAAATAAAATAAAATAAGACCGATACGATAGGGTGTACTACTACTCCTTGATGTATTGCTGGAGTAACCTACACATGGATGCATGACAGGTGAAGCATGTCAGAACATGTCTTCGTCTTTTGCGGCAGTTCAAATTATATTATTTTATGCTTCTCTCGCTCCCTGCTTGGATTTCCTGAACCTGAATCTCATATATACGAACGAAACCCGTGGATGGCACAAGTGTTTGGTCTTTGGACGAGACTGTAACTTGGTGTCCTCCTTAAAACTGTTTTAAGGCGAGATGAGGACACGATGATATGGAGGAAGTGGTGATGGTGATGCAAAGAGATGAATTAAGGGAAGGCGGATGATTTTGATGATAACTAACATAAAGTTGGGAATCCAAATAAAAGTTTTTAATGGTTTGTGTTTATTTTTGGAGGACCGTTTTTGAGATTTTAAATCAAGCATTATACCTGTGCATGTTCGTTGTGATGTAGAACAGCTGTGTTGGGGGACAAGGATATCTTCAAATAAAATAAAACAAGATTTATTACCGCTTTGAAAGAACTTTTAAATTTGATTTTAAAGTTTGTGGCATAAACAAAAAAAAAAATACGATGTCTGCAAATGTGTGGGAACTAGGAACGAACTACTAATTCTGAATTTGTTGAATCTTGAAGATACTTGTCTACGCCCAGCTGTTCCGATATGAGATGAAGTTTAGGTTATAAACAGCTCATCTTGTGCTTACTACTTGAAGTTATATGTGATATCCTTTAAGTATGTCTTAAGTGTATTTGTGCTTTGTGTAATGTTTTTTTATATGTGATATACATAGGTGTGATACGCGTGATTTATGTGATATTTTTGATTTTTCTGTGATAAGTGGTAGGTACATGGCCTGTGCTAAAGGAGTTCAAGTATGATGGGTGTCAACTTGTGACATGCGTGATATGTGCGATATTTGCGATATTTGTGATATGTGTGATAGCTGTGATATTCGTGATATTTGTGATATATTAATGATAAGTTTTGAAATGTTTGATGTATCTGATGTGTGTTTGTGTGTAATGAATATGATATGGGTAATATGTGTGCTATGTTTCATGTGTCATATGTATCATATGTGTGATATGGGTGGTGTGATTATGTGTGGTTTGTGTGATGTGTGTGATATGAGTTGTAAGTGTGATATTAGTCATTTGTATGATGTTTGATTTGTCTGCGATAAGTGGAATGCGATTAACAGGGTTTGTGAAGTGAAAGAAGGAGTTTTAGGTCGGATGGGGTGAAATGTTGATGCCCGTGATATGTGTAATATCTGTGATATCCGTGATATGTGTAAAATGTATGATATGTTGTGATATATTTGATGTGTCTCCTATGTGTATGAGTGATATGGGTTATGTGTATGATATGGGTGACGTGTATTATATGCGTGATATTTGCAATGTGTGGTTTGTGTATTATGACTGATATGAGCTACGCGCGTGATAGTAGTTACTTGTGTGATATGTGTGACGAGTATAATATGTTTGATTTGGCTGCCATAAGTGGTATGTACGATTTGTCTTTATATTTTTCATAAATTCGTAAAAGTATTGAGATGTCTAATGGGAATGCCACTGCTTAACTGAATCTTATCTATTGCATCGAAGTGAACAAAACTTTAACAATTATTATAAAAAGCACAAGTGCTAATGTTCGAAGTATGAACAAAAGAAAAGGTGGGCTCAAGAAAAGTTTAGAGTCCAGGACTCCAGTAAACGGAAAAATTAAGAAATGCCGGAAACTGAGATTGCTATTTGGTTTTCTAAGAAAAAGTCGATAAGAGTTTTCTCTTTTCAGTCTCTATCAGGGTAGATAGCATGTGTTGAAAGATCATTCTCAAGGAGGAGTGGATTTCGATTGACAACAACGAGACCTGAAGTTCTGGAACCTATATGTTCATGGACATGGCGGAAGCAAAAACAAACATAAAAGGTTCCCTTCTGAAGTCATACCAAAGTATATCCATTCCGGGCATTGATTGGTAGTAATAGCAAGCTTTCCAAATGTGGTAAGTGAGGTGGCAGGAAAACATCGTTTACTTCTTTGAGCGGAAAGTGGAAATTCTTCGCATGATGTTCGGAGTAAGGCGAGGCACCAACTTGATACATATTGCCACGGAACAGTTTCTAAGTTCAAGAGGCTTCACAGACCTACTTGAAACACTGGAAAGTTTTTGAGTGCCGGCATATTTCTTCATAAACAATAGGAAATCAATATCTCTCTGAACCACTCTATCAGATCCTATCATCATGAATTTCAGGTGTCATGTAGAAGCAGCCTAAATTGTATATTTTATCCACAGTTAGCGCGTCAATCGATTGTGTCTCGAATAATAAAAATTCGCAATCAGCCATGACGGCATGTTTGTTTCTTAAAGATATTTGTTGTTTGCATTCATATTATGTATTCTGATAAAATAAATCTGAAGTGAATACCAACTCCTACTGGACTAATGCAAAATAGAAAAACTGTATTGGCATCACTTGGTACCGAAGATTAATTTCTCTTCACTTGTGTAAAAGACTGGAATGGGATTGTAAGGAGAAGCTGATCACTCTTTCAACAATTTCAATACCCCGCTAAGAGAATTTTTCTTCCAAGCCAATATCATTACCCACACGCTTACAATCCTCTCCTATATACAAAATAGAGATTTATGTAAGAACAGAAGAGCGTTCTCCAATTGGAGCGATCACTCTGGCTCTCTCACTCATGTCTCTAATTTGTCCATGTAGTGGTAAAATATAGTATCCCGCCAAATTTTCCATCCCAAGAAAAATGTAAATAAAAAGGTTTGTTTTGATTATTTCTCCTCCACACACCTTTCATAACATGAAGTGTAGTAAAAGATAATTTTGTTCAAGTGTGTGTGTGAGTGTGTGTGTGTGTTATTAATCCATCATATAGTGTAATTTCATTTCAATTTCAATACACAAAAGTCGGGTCAGCCTAGACGGCACCAGAGATGCGATTTAAAGCGTCGCCATATACGTTTAACTAGTATCTTTGGTAAAAAAAAAATACAAAAAAAAAGATATAAAAAGTATCCGAAAGAACAAAAATAAAGAACGTATATCTAAAAGAAACGAAGAAAAAAAAAACATCATTAACTTGATTTGATGGGTGTTTGGATTTGGATGCATGAGTGTGTATCTGTGTTTGTAAAATGCATTTTATTTGCTTGATCGCGAACACCTGTGATCGTTTTTTATGCCCTTTTAACCGTGTTTTTTTTCTTCCTTTTTTTTCAGATAGTATTTGTTATTGTTGTTGCTTTTCTTTTGTTTGTTGCTTCTTGGTTCTTTGGCAGCGATCAGCAACTTGATGATATTTAGATTTTTTTACTGAAGTATTTTTTTGGCTGGTTTTGTATGTACGGCTCTGGGTTCTGGGACTGTCGAGTGTTCACTCTCAAACACACTTGTTTGTTACTTACTTTTGCTACCCGATTTTCTGGGCTTTGCCAAGATCCGAGATCATGGTAGAGCAAGTAGAGATAATGGGTCAGGTAATCGAATCATCTTGAAGGTATACGTGCAACTCGTGGCCATAATTTTTGGTAGAAATTGTTCGTTGTGACGAGACTTTTGGTTATGTTTGTATCTGTAGGTAAGGTAGGTACCTATACCAAACCTTAATGTTGAAAGGAGGAGCTTTTGGTTGAAAAATATGTGTGATATTTGGATACCATAATTTCAGAGAGCCACTGCTGTTGATCGCTACTTGGTTGTGCATGCATAAACATGTTCGAATCATAAATGGGGCAATTATGATAAGGTCGATGTCGACGTCTCGACTGTTTTATGCGGATGATAAGTGAAGAGGTTTTAATTTTCTTTAAAAGAATAAACGAAGTAGTTTGGGAATCGGTGACTTTTGGAATTGAGTTTTATTCTGATAACCCAGAACACCAATATTTTGATAGTATCTTAGCATAGTGTGTAAAGCTGCCAGAATGTTCTGGGTTCAATCACTGATTATCCTTTATGGTGTATGGGGTACCTACTGCTTCTTGAAGTGATAAATCTGTCAAGAGTAAGAAATGTCGAGAAAAGTGCGTTTCTACTTCACTTTCGGATCCGGCGGTAGCATGTCCTTGAGTTTGGCAAAACTCATTTTTCGATTGACTTCAGACGACCTAGATTCAGTTGGCATGGCTATGTGTAGATCGTCTTTATTTGTAACAGGTAACATAGGTAAAATGAATATGAAGCTGCCTTCACATAAGAGTTCTTCAACTCTTTTTTTTAAATCTGCCGGAGCGGGAGTATTTAAAAGATTGTCGACTAACCTAGCTTGAAACCACATTCTAGTGAATTGAACAAGCA
Organism: Platycheirus albimanus; assembly: GCA_916050605.2. Classification (NCBI taxonomy): domain Eukaryota; kingdom Metazoa; phylum Arthropoda; class Insecta; order Diptera; family Syrphidae; genus Platycheirus; species Platycheirus albimanus. The sequence goes on from OU696696.1 coordinate 357,871,615, forward strand.
ATTCTATGGGCGAACTTCTATTCGGTGAAATTTAACAGTTTGGTGGGTATTGTCACCTTTCCAAGTCATATACCGCAGTATTAACGAGCTTGGCCTAGAGGTTATCCACTTTTATCAACTTTATTGGACTTAACCCCATGTCTTCCTGAACATTTGGTTTCATACCTTGTTCATCAAAAAAGTCGCAGAATTAATTTTCGAAGTTGAACAGTCTGCAGAAGTGTTCTTATAGGTATATCAAATTATTTCCTACCACATTTCCTCGTTCATCTCGGAAGACTTCCATTCGGTCTTTTTACTCCCACGACGAATGTCTTACAATCAAAGCTCTTGAATTACGCCTATGTTAGCACCCTTTAATAGTTTTTTGCTCCAGCTTTTTCTTTCTGGGAAAACTCGGTGAACTTCCTTCTTGCTTTTTGTTCGTAGAGGACGAGGCCATCACCTTTGACAGCTTCTGCTGTTTGGCATTGCTCGACGAGCAATGTTCTAAACAACTCGTCATCGAAACAAGGCATCTTCATCGGGTAGCAATGGTATTTCAAATGTTGCTAGTTGCTTCTACAGGGTTTTCAAATAAGAGGTTTTGTTTTGATATTCAAAGAATTCAGTTGCATTTTTTGAGAGAAATGATTGAATGTTTATTTCAATGTAAAGAAGAAAGTAAGCCATTAATAAAGAAAATTAATATCAGCCAAATGGCCGCCACGGCTAAGCTTACACAATATCCTTTTCATGAAATTTTCCATCACCAAATCTCACAGTGGCTGCTGTATGCCTTCAATAGCTTCACGAATTATATCTTTGTGGTCTTGAACTGACACGGGGCTGTTGGCGTAGACATTATCTTTCACGTCGCTCCAAAGAAAGAAGTCGCAAGGTGTTAAATCACAAAATCTCGGTGGCCAATTGTGATCACCTCTTCGAGAGATAACTTAGTCCAGAAACTTTTCCAGTAAAAGATCAATGGTTTCGTTGCCTGTGTGGCACGTAGCGCAGTCTTGTTGAAAGTAAACGTCCAGACCAATACCATCCAATTCCGGCCATAAAAATTATTAATCATCTCTCTAAAGCTCAATATATTCACCGTAGCTGTTGCTCCAGCTTCATTTTCAAAAAAAGTATGGTCCAATAACCCCGCCGAACCATAAACCGCACCAAACAGTTACTCGTTGAGGATGGAGAGGCTTTTCAACAATAAATCTTGGATTTTCCAAGCCCCAGATGCGACAATTTTGCATGTGGACGTAGCCACCGAAGTGGAAATGGACCTCTCATCAGTCAAGATGATTTTTTTATGAAATTCCGGATCATTTTCATGCATTTCAAGGACCCAATCAGCAAAGGCACGACGTTGTTGATGATCAGCCGGCTTGTTCTTGTGTTAACTAAACTTTATAAGCTTTAAGATCCAAGTCCTTATGCAAAATACGGTGTAATGAGGTTTGTGGAATGCCCAATTTAAGAGTCAAAAGTGACAACTACCGAAATAGCGGGTTATTCAAAATAAAACCTTTTATTGGAAAACCCTATGGGTTTGGCACTGGTGCCGATCGTGCTGAACCGTTTAAAAAGCTAAGGTTGGCTGCGATTGCGGCGCGGCGTCGTAGGTGTAATGAATTTCCAAATTCGCAGCTTAGGATTTTAACATGTAGTGGTCTATTCAAGCCCCACAACACGTTAGACACTTGCTTGCTGTACAGTATTTTTTTTTTAATCCATGAATCATTTTCCAATGTATAACCAGATAAACAAATAAAAAAAAATTGTGTAAAACAAGGCGTTAGCTACATATCTCACACTGTCACACGAGAAGTTAATGTTTGATCCAAGAGCATCAAACATGGAAATGAATGCGTGATTAAAGATCGTGTTTTAGTTTATATCAAAACTGTATCTTTTACAAAAATAGAATTATCTATTGAGTATCAAATAATGACAAAGCAAATACATTTTATTGTATCCTTGTGTTCACACGACCTCAGTCATTTTTTTGTAATTAAACGCATTCGATGCTCGGCGCGAAAAAGATAGAAAATTATGATGCACAATTAAATGCGAAAATGAAATCAATAAAAATGAATCAATTTCCCGGGTGAACAGAACAAGTGTTGGAAGACATTGATATACCAATTACAGAACATAGAAATCTCCAAAAGGCATTAAAAACGTGAAATCGATTTTTGAGTCATCTCGAGTCTTTATGCTTCATCAATCTGAATCTGAAATTGGGCATCGTCAATTGAAAACAAAAAAATACCGTTTTAAGCGTGCGACAAAATAGTTTCCTCTTGAATCTATAGTTAAAACATTGTCCAGGTCATAAGAATGGCCATCAGCTATACCAAGTCTGGAGCAGTTAATTGCGTACAGCACAACACGAATGTTAGAATAATGCTTACAAGGTTTGGACATCTTTTTACTTTACAAAATAGTAAAAAAAATAGTTTGTTCAAACGAGGTAATAATAGAGGGCTAAAAGGTTTTGTTTTGTTTTTATTTTCAGGGCTCAAAACCATCTCTTGCGAATGGCTGAAAAATTCCAAAGTCACATCTCTCAAAAAGGACATTTACAAGCTCTTAACTACAACCACCTCCAGATTTGAAGTCGGTTTTTATTTTTTGTCAGTTACAGATACTTTGGCTCTCTGAAAAAGGGTCTTCTTGTGGGTTGAAAGATTTGTCGTTTAACTTACGAAGCAAATCACGTCGTCCAACTGATATCTCTAACGTCAAACCATTTTCAAAAGTCAAGTTGCAAGTTGCTCAAACAAACTGCCCTCTAAGCTAAGAAAACACCAAGTTCTGGAAGACTCGTAAAGACACAAGATAAATTACATCACATAGACTAATTGTATTGTACCATCTGCCTACAATGGGCTACCACATTACACACTTACCAGCCTTACTTGGGGCTGAAGAACTCTGGACAAAAACCCTCAACGATTCACTATTACCACGTGTTTCTGTAAATTGTACAAGCATCCAATAATAAAAAAAAAAAAACATAACTATCAATAGTATAGTCATCGTACTACGTTAAGTTTTTTTTTTTTTTTTATTTATATTTTTCTTAAACTTTTTTTTTCTCTAGTTGATTGTTTATTAGTCTCTTTTGCTTTAGCTAACTTTAAGTGCCTCTCTTTAACAAGCCTCGAAGCTTCAAGACAACGACGACGACGATAGCGATGGCTATGATGATGACGATGACTACTATACGTCGACGGTGGACGACGACGACGGCCAAGACCACTTCATGTGTGCCATTTGTGAATAATACGAGGCACGACTAATGAATCACGCTGTGCAATAAAGAGTCGAAGAAAGATGCAACCAAAACAAAGATACACGAAACATCTTATGGATGAAGCGACAGCGAGGAATATAATATATAAGTTGTGTATCTTGAAAAGTGCACAGTAGCTATGGCTGGCAAAGCAAAGATGCAGGCGGTCATATCCAGTATGCATCCAGCATCTTCTCTCAAACCATACTACTTGGAGTACCTACTATGCTAACTTTTGGTCTCTGACATGAGAGTCTTCTCAACTTTGATGTTGATGTTGGTTTTTTTTTTTTTTTTTTTTTTTTTTTGATTTTTAGCTTTAAACTTGTTTTTTGTTGGTGGCGATGACGATGGCGATCACGTGAGGTAGCATCATCAAAGACACCAAACGGAGTCCATCTCTAGAATTGCATAATTTTATATCTTGCAAATTGGCTAGGGCAAAAAGATATTTTGTTCATAACATCTCATTAAAGGCTAAGCAATTTTAAATAATAAATTTCTTTATTTTAGAAGATTTTAAACAGTTTTTGAAACGTAGTTGAAAAAAAAACGTGTTGGAGAAATAACTTTTTAAACTTAATCGAAGCTCATCTAACCTTTGGGTGAAGCGTATGTATACATATGTACATAGAGTATGTGTCGCAAATATGGCCTAGGTTCGTAATATGACACACTGAAATATTTTATGATTAAAACATACTATGCACTCCACTAACCGATCAATTCAAGCACATTCGAACCGGCATTGCATTAATGTGTTTTGGAGACAGTAGTTGATTACTGTTGGGAGTGAGTTTACTTAAGGATTTTTGTATCAAATTTTTTTTTAAATTCAATAAGTTTTTGGTTATGTACAAAGTGTTATATTTTATGTTATCAAAATGTGAAATTAAAAATTTGATTGCAATTAATTGAGTGTGTTAAAAATTAAAAAAAGTGAAATTGTCATAGTGTCGATAATATGGCCCATTCCAGGTTTAGATATAAACCAGTGGGCCATATTTGAAACATGGGAAATCTTTGTTGTTGTTTTGGTTCAAGGAATTACATCATAGCTGGCAATGAAAAGCAATATTTTATATGTGAATTCTGCATGCCTTACCATCACAAAATATTTAAAAATATTGTTTCGAATATTTACCACCCTGGTCCATATTTGAAACTAATTTTTTTTTAATACTAAACACGCGATCAAGGGGTTTGTTATAGCCCTTTTAATGAAAAGTCACAGCGCGAGCGATAGGAAACTAAGGAGGAAGGAAAAGGAGGTGTCGATGAACATTGGTCTTGAATGTTTGAAGATCAAAATGGCAAGCAAAAATAGTGCCAGGCAATTCATTCCACATTCGTGTTGTAAGAAATAATCACTATATTTCACGGTACGTCCGAAATTAATTAATGTTAATGTTAAATTTTTATTATTAACATTTTATTTTGTTTGTTTTTTCAATTATAGTTTCTAAGACTGAAGTAAAAATAATTTCGGTGGTCTTTCGAATGATTGTAAAGGGTGTTTTTTTTTAGCAAATGAAATAAAACACAAAAAAATTGTTATAAAATTGACTTTATTTGAAAGATAATTATTTGTCATTTTATCAAAATATGATTTCTGGCCACCGCAGCTGGCTCACATTTAATTCAATCTTGAGGTTAAGTTATTATTAAAATTATAAAATCTTCTAGCAGTTTTTAATCGCACGAGTTTGGAGGTCCAAAACGCAAAATTATGCGCTCATCGAACGTTTTCTTCAAAAAATCATTGAACATGGCTCTGAAACGGTCTTGATTGACTGTAACCTTCTGACTGGCATGCATCGCGTTTTTAAAGAAGTAAGAAATAATCATTCCACCATCCTATGAAGCACACCAAACTGTCAATAGTGCTTGGATGTAACGGTGGCTCAACAATGGCCTAACGATTATTTACACTTTAAATACGGCACTTTTGCTTCCTTATTGACGTAGCCATTCAACCGAAAATGAGCTTCATCGCTCAACTAAATTTTCTGGTGATAACCGGGCAAACAGAACCACGTTTTTCGAAATAAATCACAATGTTCATGCGTTGTTCAGGCGTCAGTCGATTCATGATGAAATAGCAAACTGAGCTTAAGATAAATCACATTCATGAGAGAATAGCTTTCAATGAAAACAGTGGTGCCGGCTTAAAGTTCTAAAAAATCTACTATTAAAGTGGTTAAAAGTGTGAGCATATTATCATGTGAGGCAACGGGGAGTTCCAGAATCCTATACAGGGTGATTCACCAGCGTTGTGCCAAAAAGCTAGAGCGTGTAGGTTAAGTTGAGACAAGAAAAAAATCGTAAAGGAGGGGGGTCTATTCCCCTCCGTTTAGCCGGGAGGGGCAATTTTCTGAAAAATTGACTTATTTTGTAAAAAAAAATATTTAAAATCAACGGGTTCGTTTACAACACCGTGTTATACCTTTTTGGAAAGCCAAAAACTTCTCCTTTTATTTTGTTTTTAAATTAAATTGTTTTAACGAATAGTTTAAAAAATATAAATTTTCAAACTCAAAATTTTGAAAAAAATTTTTAAAAAATAATTTTAAAACTGATTTTTTTCAAAATTTTACGTAATTAAGTATAATTTTTGTTCTCAGAATTCAACGCTTCCATTAATCTTTAATCGAACACTGAAAACCGTATGGCTCTACGACTTTTTCTTGCCAAGGTATTCAAAAATAACCGAACCTACTTCTTCACAAAAACAAGAAAACATAGCCTTACGGGATGGCACAAGTGACCATTTAGCCAATTTTTTCGTGTTTTTGTGAAGAAGTAGGTTCGGTTATTTTTGAATACCTTGGCAACAAAAAGTCGTAGAGCCATACGGTTTTCAGTGTTCGATTAAAGATTAATGGAAGCGTTGAATTCTGAGAACAAAAATTATACTTAATTACGTAAAATTTTGAAAAAAATTAGTTTTAAAATTATTTTTTCAAATTTTTTTTCAAAATTTTGAGTTTGAAAATTTATATTTTTTAAACTATTCGTTAAAACAATTTAATTTAAAAACAAAATAAAAGGTGAAGTTTTTGGCTTTCCAAAAAAGTATAACAGGGTGTTGTAAACGAACCCGTTGATTTTAAATATTTTGTTTTACAAAATAAGTCAATTTTTCAGAAAATTGCCCCTCCCGGCTAAACGGAGGGGAATAGACCCCCCCTTCCATACGATTTTTTTCTTGTCTCAACTTATCCTACACGCTCTAGCTTTTTGGCACAACGCTGGGTGAATCACCCTGTATATACAGATGGTCATGAATATGTTTGAGGGACAGATAAAAAAGTACGATGTCCAGCTGAAGTCACCGACGAACTTCAAAACATAGTAGATGTAGGCAAAACCGCACATGGGGGCAAAACCGTTTTGGTACCTACTATTTGGTATGAAAAAAAATATTGAATGGCAACACTTTTAATGTAAAAACGTGAAAACTGAACGCGGATCATAATGTAGTTTAATGAAGACGTCAATAATTTAGAGTTATTTCTGTACGTTATCTTTTTTATTATAGCAAGGAAGAAATTGGAAAGAAGCAGAAGCTATACAAAATGGACAAGAACCTACATTTAAGGGAAAAAATTTATATAATTCAGGTAAGATTCGAATTGTGCGAAACCGCATAGGGGGGAAACCGCTTACAAGTTCACTATACAAATCACATCTGGAAACCCTTCCAACCAAACAGGAGGCTGTAAAAGTGGTCAAAACAATAGATGGATGGATAAAGTGCAGCTCTAAATGGTCTGCCGCGAAGTTTGTCAATTGGAGTTGGAGTCAATGACGATGTCGAATATGTTTGTCACTTCTGCTTGACCAAAAATCGGTTTTGCCGCCAGTTTAATATTAGGGCTGTTTTGCACCCACATAGGAGTTTTTTGACGTGATAACGTCTTTAAAATCGGAGTATATGGGCAGCACGCACGATAAAGTGTCACAGTCACGTTCCATATCTGCTTTGGTAGCATAGAAAGTCGATAAAGTGGAAGGGAAGAGTGTTGGGTGGTTGGTGATTCTTAGTGGTGGTGGGTGTGTGTGTGGTGGGGGAGGGGGGTTAGTGTCGGGAAGAGGAAAAATTGTCAAAAATGGCGGGTGTTGTAGTTGTGGGTGGTGAGGCACAAATTGTTATGGTGGGTAGTTGGTGGCATTGGTTTGTAGGGGGGGAATGTCAAAAATGGTGGGTTAGTAGCAGGTCTTTTTAGGTGGAGTGGGTGGTTGAATTTGGTGTATGGGGGGGGGGGGGGTAGTTGTCAAAAATAGTGGGTGGTTGGTTGTAGGTGGGGTGAGTGATTGATGGTGGTTAGGAAAGTTGGATTTATTGTGTGGGGGAGAAGGAATTTTTTTTTTCAAAAATGGTGGGCTGTTGGTTGGTGGTAGGTTGGGTGGTTAAGGGGTGCAATTTTTTTTTTTAAGTCGTGGGTGGTTGTAGGTGGTTGGTGGTTGGAGAGATACCTTCACACGAACTGTTTTGCGAACTGGTTATCACGTAAAATAATCGTCCGTAAACAGACTTTACAGACAACCAACTTTTTTTTTGGGAATTTTTTTTTTAATTTGGAACTTTTTTTTACTAATTTTTTTATTTACAATATTGCTGAAAGTACCTTAGGGATTCTGACTTACACTCGAAGCCATAACTCTGTGTGCGTTGATATTCTGCAGGAATGGACAAAACCTACAGGTCTGTCTGACAGGGAGTCAGGGATCGAACCCAGAACCTTCGGCGTGGCAGTCCCAAACACATACTAGAGACTGAATTCTTGTGCTGCTGTTTTCTGATCCACACCTGCCTATTCCAGGCATTTATTTGAATGCAAAAGTGATTCTCAAGTGTGAAAAGATTAAATATTCGGGTTTGGTATCTACAACTTAGAAGAAACTTCTGATGAAAACATCAATTATAGCGTAAGCTATTATGGTAGATAAAGTAGGGTAGGAAAACTGCGGTATCTTCTTTGATCGAAAAATGTCCTCTAAACTGAAGGGAAAACTCTACACCTCAGTAGTGCGTTTTGCACTCACAAACAGTTTACAATATTGAACAATATACAAAATGTATGAGAGTAAATTAAAAGCAGCTGACATGAAGATACTTCGTATGGCAGCAGGATTAACAAAGCTTGATCACAAAAATAAGAAGTAAGTATACGAAAATCTGAGGAAGCCTTCACGTCAAAAATACCATCTTGCAAAAATAGAGCACGACTGGTTCGGCTGGTAATATCAGGGGCGAACCTGAGAACCCCTCCAAGAGGTCTACAAGCTCCTGGTACAAGCAAATGCAGCCACCAGTATTTAGTTGGCCTCAGAAATCGAACAATCCAAAACTTATACCTATTAGTAATAGTTCGTAGTTCATTAAACCATAAACGTCTTCCGTTTCAGATCCTCAAGGATGCAAAAATTTAATTTTGACTGACATTTAGTACTTAGACCCTTATGTTACTGAAATCAGATTCGTTATTTCAAAAAATCCATAAAATGTCAAAACTTCGCTAATTTATTTGCATGCTTCCATTTATTGTTGTTTTTGAAAGAAAATGCCCATCAACCCTTCCATCTAGGGCAATTATCACAAAGTCTTCCTGTTGTAGTCGATATAATTAAACCACATCGTTAAACTTTTCATGCCACCTCATAGCTCATAGTAGGAAGGTATAATTTGCATCTTACATCTATGCAAACTAAAATTCAATTGCCTCTTCCATAATCCAACTAGCTACTTGTTACAGAATTAGCCATTTTATGAGATCATCATCTGAAAACTGAAACTCCTTAAACTAATAAACTTGGTCAAACAACATCAGCAGGAACAGGGAAGGGACGACGGATGGACGGACGCACTGAAAAATATAAAGAAGCAACAGCAGAAATCATAAAAATCATAGCAAACACTAAAAAATATACGCATAACACAGAACTCAACTCTCAAATGCTCAAAGTTGCACCTAAGCAAACGTTGCAGGGACCAAGCGTTTTTTTTTGTACTTTAACTACGAAAAACAACAACAACAAGAACGACGACAAGGCATAGTGCCCAGCGCAGCGTGTTTATTTGTTTTGTAGTAAGAATAATCTTCAACTGCATAACGACAGGCAAACAATTGAACACATGTGTTCCAGAGTTGTAAAATATAAATACAAACGTTTGGTTTAGAGGGCAGCGCAGCGGGCATGGGTTCGGGAATCGAGTCAGGATCGGGATTCAACCGGTGCGCGATGGGATGGATGAAGAAGAACAAGACGACGACGACGAGCACGACGAAGCTTGTCGTCATCGTCGCCATCATCATCATCATCATCGTCCAGTTGTAGGAAATGACCCTATGCAGCGGGAGAAGACAGTGCATGGTAGGTTTTTTTTGTATCAACACACCGATTGTTTGTGTGGTTGGTTTGCAGATTGGACGTTTACTTGTCAGCTTTACTTTTAAACTAGAACCTGCTTCCTATCAGCGCCTCGTAATATACTTTACCGCGACCACTTCCAGACCTTATAAAATTACTATAAGGCAAGTTATGCATTCGTCGAAAAAAAAAGTTTTGAGATAACAATCAAACATGACATTACGATGATAGCGAAGACGAAAAAAGATGGTCTAAAAATTCTGTCCGTCTGTATGTCTGTCTGTCTGTCTGTATGTAAAGACACCTACAGCCCAAACGGATGGGCCGAATTCCTCCCAAACTTGGTATATAGACTTTTTTAGGTATTGTACAGAGGGGAAATTGATATTTTTTTTAGCTCAAAAAATAACGGTACCTGCCATACAACCGTTACCGCTAACGATTTTGATTTAAAAAAATCAGTGTTGCTTTTTAGGTACGACCAATCATATGGCTGAAAAAAAAGTTTTAAAAAATGGCTAAGAACGGTACTTTCCATAGGACCGTTTTTTTTTGCTTTCGACTATCTCGAAAACGACTCAACCGATTCTTTCCAAATTTCACACACATATAGCTGTAGGTAGCTCAATTTGTATTGCATACCAATATTTTTGAAAAATATTTTTTAGTATTTTTAAAAGCATTTTTAAAAAAATTAATATTTTGAAAACTGCTTGTTAAATTTTTTTCTAAAAATTTTAAATAAATGTATTTGCTGAATACCTATGAACTGGCGTTTTTGAATTTTTTTTTAAAAAAATTTTTTTTAAAAGTTTTTCAAAAAAAACTTTTTTTCTCAAAAACCGCTGGACAGATTTTTATAAATTTATTCTCATAAATTCAAATGTATCCAGGAAATAAAATGGCGTACTTTTTTTTCAGCTCAAATTAGTTTGAGTATTTATTTAAGAATTTTGAAAATTATATTTTTATCAAAATCTCAAGCCGCTAAACCACTGTCACTCATTAGAGCAAGTTCGTGCGACCCAGTCGTGCATTTTATTTCATATATAATGGGCCCCACTCAAGGAACTGTTAGTACCCTTTCTTTTATCATCTTTAAACATAACACGAGAGACCAAATTGGAGAAGAAACTAAAGGAGATCTTGGTGCACATTGGTCTAAAATGTCTGTGTATCGAAATTGGAGAAAACAAAATAGAGCCGGGTAAAGCATTCAACATTCTTGTAGTGTGGCTAAGAAAAGTGTCTCTATACTTTACAATACGTCCAAAATTATCCTCATGGTTTAACTAATGGGCATGCCTATCGGAGGAAGTAGTGAAGAAACGATAAAATAAGGCGAGACAAGAAACAAGAATCATTTCGACGATGTTCAATTGAGACAAATATCGATTTAATAAGAGTTCTCTTCTGCCCTCTGTCCAGGAGACGCAATTATGTAATGGGGCCCACATGACCAGATATGAGTATGCCTTGTAGATGGTAGACAGATCAGATGGGAGAAGTATTCCTTGCATTGTGTCATAGGGGCGATCCCATACTTGACCGCTCCACCTAAGATGGGGTCTCACAGTACTGCGCTGGCCCTCAGAGTTAGAATTGAAGACTCTGTGGGATGGGGCGTTTTGTCCATACGCTCCAGATGCTTCAACCATCCAAGCCGATTTATTTTCTGCTTTTTGACCAGGTCTATACAGTGACCTTGAACTTGACCTTTACCTGGACCGAATCTCACCTGAAGGATTTTTCTCTCAAAGAACCCTAGCCAATTTTCATCCGACTGTCCCAGGGAAGATAAGGGTCTTGTGTATAGTGTCGCCTTGGTTCTTTGCTGATTCACACGTTCTCACAGAATAGCTGCCAAGATTTTATAGGCGACACTAGGAAACTTTTACCTCTGTAGTTGTCGCAGTTCAGAGTATCTTCTTTCTTTTGGATATGGCACACTCATACACAACTACATGTCTTGAAGAACGTTCATTGATACAAAATTGAATTGAGAAAGAGAGTCGGAGACAGAGTGGAGCCTTGGGGCACACCAGCATTGATTTTGTGAATAACAAAAAGAAAACCGTACACCTGGACACAATTCTATAGCTACAGTTGCAGATAAGTTAAACTACTGCGACAACTTTCATTGTAGCCATGCTATATGATTCACATGCTTTTTTACATGCTTTTAACTTTTGAAAGCACTACGTACAACCGCTACAGCTTCATTATTGTATTCAGGGGGTAACTTCCGCAGCTAGTATGACCGTTCAAACCGCACTTCGTCTACAGCTTTTTCTACTTTTGGCTCCTAGTTGTGAAATTATAAAGTCTGTCTCGCACTGTGCAGTTCGACTGGAATTATATAATGCAATGCAAATTATTTAGAAGAAGAAAAGCGCTACTTATCACTAAATGTGAATTGGGCCTAAGGTTAAGTACCAAGTTGCGCCTGGGCACTGCATTAGGTATACGTTCCAGGATTGCCGGTAGTTTTTACTGTTTCTACCGAAAAACCTTTCATCGGTTTCCGAAGATCATAATGTCTATTGTCTTTTATATTCGAAGAATAGTTTAAGACCCAAAAAGTGCACACCAACTTTCTTAAAAAACAAAGTTAAGATCCTGCGTGAAAAACCAATTTTCACATCAATCTTGTTATCTCCGGGAACATTTGGCCGTAATTCTTCTTCTCTTTCTATAAAATCTCAAAATAAGACGAATGACAGAAAGAAAAAAAAAAAAAAAAAACCAAAGTCCACTTTTCTTTTTATTTTCAAGGCATAAAAGTGTCTTCTTCAAGTTATTATTTGCTCTTGATTTTTTTGTCCAATTTTTTTTTTTCTTCTGTATCTCCAACTTCAGTAATAATTCTTTATTTTTTATTTGTCCTCAACTGCCTCTCCTGGTTTCCACTCTCTTCTTCTCATACTCTTCAATGTTTGCTTAAATCTTTATCGTTTGGTTTGAAAACCATTAAGGCAATGACCTGTTTTCGATTTGTTGTTGTTTTATCTCGCTCTAGTGCATTGGATTAGAGCTAGAGAGGTGAATACAAAATGCACATAGAGAGCAATACAGGATCGTTCGAAACACGATCCATTTGGCTGGGTTAGTAGTGGTAGTGGTAGAGGGTTGTCAAACTTGTTTTTTATACGCTCAGTTCAACTCGCTACAAACCAAACTCCACCTTAAAAACTGAAGTAAAAAAAAGCAAAAAAAAAAAAAAAGATTGAACACTTGCGTTTTCGCGTTTTGAGTAAAGTCGAAGTGGAGTTAACACACGCTGGCTGTACAAATATAGCCGTGGAGTGGAGAGAGGACGCTGAGTCGTGTGGTTCAAGGAAATAGGTGCACACTCTGAATACTGTACACATGGTGCTAGTGGAACTGCCTCTGCCATATCAGCGTTGGACACACGGCCAACAAAGTACTCACTTAGAGTCCATGCACTTTGGCAGTTTTCTTGCTGTTGTTGTTTTTGGTCGCAATCACAACAAACTGCGTTGCGTATGTTGCATGTGCCCTGTTGTGAGATGTATTTCACGAGCTTGGTAGTTCGACGTTTTTTTTTTTTTGATGTGAAACATCTCTATAGGCGCACCTAGGCAGTAAAATCGATCGTAATCGTCACGAAAAATGGCATGACGCTCGATAAAATTTTTTAAAGTGTGACTGGAGCGTGTTGGGTGGTTGGTGGTTGTAGGTTGGGTTGCCGTTGGTGGAGGTTTGGTGGTAGTGGAGGAGGGGATATGGGGGGTTATGGATGGGTGAATAATTGTCAAAAATCGTGTATGGTTTGGGGAGGGGGGGATTTTGTGGAACAAATTGTCAAAAATGGTAGGTAGTTATTTGTAGGTGGGGTGGATGGTTGCTCATTTGGGAGATTTGGTGTGAGGAGGGGGGGAATTGTCAAAAATGGTGGACGTTTGGTTTATGGTAGTAGATGGGATGGGTGTATGATTGTGGTGGGGGGACTTGGTTTGGGGGAGGGGGGAATCGACAAAAATGGAAGGTGGTTGGTTGGTGGTTACAGGTAAATTAAGTGGTTACTGGTGGTGGGGATTTGGTGTGGAAGGGGGTTGAGGAAAAATTGTTTGGTTGGTAGTTGTAAGTGGGCTGGTGTATGGCAGTGGTGGGGGGATTTGATGGGTAGGTTGAGGAAAATGTTGTTCCTATTTATAAATGAATATAATCTGTAATAATTATTGTTATTATAATAAAATAATAAATCAAATAAATTGATTTTATTAGCGAAACACTTAAATATTAAAATTTATTTCACTCCATATTTTCTTTGGTGGTTTATGAATTTTAATGTAAACTTGAATGTTTCACATCTGCCGGGCGTCCCGTGACTGCAAGTTTTTTTTTTTAAACGTCTGATGAATTCTAAGGCTTATATACAAATACAAAATAACTTAATGAGAAGTACATTTTAAGTACTTATCGAATTTCCAATGAAGGGTAGTGGAGTGCGCCAATAGACATCCGGTTGACACCTCAGTTTTAATATCTTTAGACGGCAGACGACGACCACATAGTATTTTATTCTGACTAGGACTGACTAACCTATTTTTAGGTTCAGAAATATTCCAATACCGATGGTAGCATGGCTCATGGAGTTTCCAATATTTTGAAAAAAAAAAACAGTTTTACAGCCGGTAAATTTTGCGAGAATTACCTTACCGAATCAATAAAACTGAAGGCTCAAACATAATTAGCAGCTAGACAACGACATTGGGTCTGATAAAGCATAGCTTCCCCAAATATCACAGAAATCAAGCATCATTGCGCGTGGTTCTGCTTAGCGGTCGGATGTAGAACTGTACGAAACCAACCTCGAGCTCTTGACATGTGTTCTATTTTTCTCGTTCTTCTGTTCTGCCTTGTGTTACCTTAAGCCAATGGCCTCAATAGCCAGTACACTTGTTAGTTAGCAACATAAGTGTAAAATGTAAATGTAGATCTACCTAAGTAATCGGCATGAGCCTGCACAGTGCACATGAGTAGTGTCAGTGATGCACACTTTAAATGATTCGAGCTTTACCAGGAATGCACGGGGAGGTAACATGCGAAAATAGACTTACCAAAAATGGGCCATGTGAGGGCATGCTTGAGCAGACAGAGCCTTGCGATAGCACGCTTTCTAAGAACTCATCGTGGGGTGGCAGGCTTACCAAAAATTAGTAGTGACATGGCAGGCTTACTAAAGAGGCTGTCCAAGAACAAGAAGCAACAAAGCAAGCTAACAAAGAATGCCTTGCTTGAGATAAAAGATTTTAAAATAATGTGTCTTGAGATAGCTGGCTTATAAAAAAATGACCTTGGGAAGACAAGTACACCAGGTATGAGCTTTGAGATGACAGGCTAACCAAGAATAAGTTTTGAGAGATCAGGCTTACTAACAATGCACCGGTGAGGTAGCTAGATTACCAAAAATGAGGCTCCAGATGGTTTTAAAGAACTAGCCGTGAGGCAGGCTTAAATAGAATGAGCCGTGAAGCTGGCTTACCGAAAATCAGACGGTTGGATGTTGAATTCGCTGTGGGAGCAAAGAAAACTTGTGGTGCGGGTGCGGGTATTAAGTAAGTGGAACCGTTAGTTGTAAAGGGGGTATTTTTATTTGTATTTGAGTTCCTTAGGAGTGTATATGAGACTTATTGCTGACCTAATCTTCAAATCTGCCAATGCGTATGCGTATAAAATCGAAATTCGAGGAAAATTGTGGAAGTGGGCACTGTTTTACTAAATTCAACGCAAACGCTAGGAAACTTCACAATGTCGCAGCTTACTCCCAAGTCCCAAGGTGATTAAGTTTCCTTTCTGCACAATTGCAAATGCACAATTCAAGGTTTAAATTTTGCTTGAAAGTCCCTGTTTTAACAAAATAATTGAGAGACCACTTAGATGCATAGCTGCTTCAAAAAACATCATTGGGACAATTGGAGTCCAAATCATTCCATTGTACCTGCTTGAGTACAGCTTTAAAGACACATACCTATCTGGCTTTTTTTTCTAGTCCCATGATATTTTTGGTAATAAAGTTTTGCTATCGAAAATTTGAGTTTAAAGCATTACATCACCTTGGTAGTAAATTGGTTTGTGGTGGAATTCACCTTTCGATGGATCTCCCGCGCTAAAGTTGCTTTACGTATTCAATTGTTTTTTTTTTTATTCTTGTTCGTAGTATTTTCCTATCCTGTTTTGTTTTGATTTTTATTTTTCTGGACCTGGTTTGCACAGCATGTCCATTACAATATAGCAGATACAGGGACTCCCTATGCAACCGTGTATAGAAAATCACAGCACACATCTTCGACCTGGGGCGAGTACGGAAGTGAGATAATGGTTCTAGGATCCGTAGATTAACCTACCTGAGTGGACGACAAAGAGGGCTCTCGTCCAGGGCGCCATGTGTTACTCTAGCATTAGGCTTCTCTTTTCGAAGGCGTCTTCGTACATTCACATTTTTACTTGCGATTATAGGTACTATAAGGCAAGTTATGGATTCGTGCAGAAAAAAAATTTTGAGATAACAATCACACATGACATTACGATGATGGAGAAGTCGAAAAAAGTGGGTCTGGGAATTCCGTCCGTCTGTCTGTCTGTCTGTCTGTCTGTCTGTCTGTCTGTCTGTATGTCTGTTCGCGCCTCTGGAGGCTGAACGGGTGGGCCGATTTGCTTCAAATTTGGTATTTAGGATTTATTTGGCCGTCCCTCGGAACAAATTTTTTATTTTTGCTCTAGGTCCAAAAATAACGGCACCTGCCATACAATCTTGAAGACAAAAATTGATTTTCTCAAAAACGGCTCTAACGATTTTGATAAAACTTTCAGAATGCTATTTTTGCAAGACTGTCTATCTTTTGGTTAGAAATTTTTTTTCAAAATTTGTCTAATAACGGTACCTCTCATAGAACCAGTATTTTCAAATCAAATTTTCTCGTAAACTATACATTCGATTTCAATAAAATTTTGGCCACAGGAAGTCATTCATAATTTTATTAATATGGCTTTTCAAAATTTTCAAAAACTTTTTTTTTTGATTTTTTATAATTTTTTCAAAAAAATTTTTGGTTTTCGAAATATGTTGGAAACGGGTATATTGATTTTTTTTTTTAATTATTTTTCAAATGTAAATTACAGATTGCCATATATTTGCATACTCAAATAAATTTCAAAATATTTTTTGAAAAAGTTTTTCAAAAATAACCTTTTAAAAAAAAATCTCGTCCAACGATTTTCAATATTTTTTTTTCCTAGATTGACGTATAGCTTTGAAATTTTATTGCATACTTAGTTTTTCCGAGAAAACTCTTAAACTTATTTAAAAAATAAAAGAATTTTCGAAATTATTTAATTTTTTTTTAATATCCATATATGCAGCCACTACGCAATTGTTTATCATAAGAGCAAGTTCGTGCGACCCAGTCGTGCATTTTATTTTTGTTCTTTTCGACTTGGACATTGAGTTATTATAATCAGCAGGTACTTTCATTCGATGGAGGCATAAATCAATTGACAGTGTCACCTTTTACACGGACTAATTTTTTATTTTTGGTTTCAAAGGCGAAATTATACCCCTTAAGCCGCCCATGAAAAAACTAGAATTTTTAAGTACCTAAACCAACGCCAACAATAAGCTGCAAGATTCACGTACTATACAACGCTAGCTTCTACGAGTAAAGCTGCTGGGCCAGTTTTTGGCTTAAGTATCTGTTTCTTACTTATAAGATAGATAGAAGTATGTTTTGTATATAATATGCTCACAGCAGTGTGTTTGGACATTTGAACGCGGGCTTATATTTTGACGGTAGCGGGTAGCGGATTATCTTGAAGATCGTGGCACGAGCCCAACTTCACTATATGTGTATGCCTTGAGTCTTGATATTTTAGCGTCCCGCTCGCTCCTGCTTTGTTTAGAAAATGTAGATATACATAGATGGAAGAAGAAAAGAAGGAACTTCTTCGGGAGAGAAGTTCGTTCATGTAATAATAATTTCACCATAATCAACCATGTTTGCTGATAACTTTTTAAATTGAACAATTTAAAAAAGTTATTGGTATTAATTGGCATAATTCGTTCATCGTTTGTAATTATTGTGTGTTGACATGGGATTTTGCTGGTGCCTGCTCTGCGAGTAGTACCTACTCTGGATCGGGACTCGCAGATTGTTGCTCTTGCTGGTTGTTGAATGTTGATGGCTTGAGCTAGAGGAGTTTGAAGTGGGTGGGTCTGGGTAGGTAATTTTGCGAGATAAGTGATCATGCGTGTTAGTTTAAGTTTTAATTTTTATTTATTTTTTTTTTCGCATTTATTTTATCATGATGGCTAATTGTGGGTTCTATAGGATTGTGCAATAATGAGCTTAATGTGTCAACAGCTGGGTGTTTTAATAAGGCGTTGGCATTAATCTTATTAAACATGAAGTTGGTAATTTCTGAACACACATTATAAATTGTCTATGAATTAAGGTTGCCGTCTGTCTGATTAATAGTGATAGATAAGAGTGATGTTGAGATAACTACTACAGGTTTTTGGTGGTTTCATTTACCCGTAATGGTCTTTGGAGGGCAACTTGTAATTTTTAGAGAAATACAAAAAAGGCAGCACAACCAATTTAACAGTTTGCTATTTCGCAAGTTATTAGTAGCATAATGGAAGGCTAGTTTAATGGCGTCAATATTAGTACCACTAGTTCCTAGGTTTTTTTTAAGGAAGCCCTTCAGAACAAAGATTATTTTCCTCGAAACCTGCTCCACAATTCTGTCCAAAATAGGGGAATTCTGGTACCCAAAATAGGGGAGTATCAAAAGCGTTCTGATATCTTCAAGAGAGATGGGCGACAGTATAGGGGGTAGTTGCTGAGTTTGTGGAAACCGCACCGAGTGAATTACGGGGTGATTGGCTGTCTGAAAAGATGTGGATTTTCGCCGTAGGTAGACATAACGTTTTCCACCGATTTCCACGATTTGAACATACTACAATGGTTTAGGATAAGGAATGAAAGACTAAGATCTAGTCCGTCTAAGTACAAGTCGCTACTCACCCAATCTTCGGTTTTTGAGACATCAGTGTTTTTAAGGCCAACTTGCTAAAGAACTGTTTTTAAAGTGGATTACTCCGCACTCCTACAGTAGCAAGAGTTCTTCAAGATCTTGATATACACAAATAAGTTGGCCCGAATGGAATACCCCTATACTTCTGAAGAGGTATTCTTCATCGCTGGCAAAACCATTGCGTTAGCTTTTCCATCGCTCCTATCGTTCAAAAATCTTTCCTTGTAGATGGAAAACAGCATTTGTACAGCCTGTCCCTAAAAAAGGTGAATCCCCCTCCCCCTTCTCCTACCGACCAACCAATTGCACTTACGTCAATTCTTTCCAAGGTCATGGAAACGCTGATAAATCGTCAGCTCAAGAAATATCTCGAAGATCGATCGGGAGCTTTTGAATGACCAGCAATACGGCTTTCGCAGCATATGATGGCATATCTCACCAAACAGTGGAACAAGTCGCATCGCTTTGGCAAAAGGAAGATTATTGCGCTTGATATTTGATAGAGTTGGGCAAATATTTGGTATGGTGTGCCTCAGGGCTCCGTTCTGTCTCCGACTCTCTTTCTCATTTTTATAAATGATCTCCATTAAATTGTTTTGCTGACGACTCAACCCTCAACGGACGAGTTATTATAACGATACCGTATGATAAGCTCATTCAACTCCGATGTGAACATCATTGTGAATTGGGGTATTAGAAATCGTGTGGAGTTTAATGCGTCGAAAACTCAATGCTGTCTTTTGTCGTTAAAGCTAAACATACCCCCTATGCCATTATCCATGAATGGTACTTGCATCGAAGAGGCCGAAAAGCTATCAGTAGTCGGTAGATATGTGTATCAGTGACAACCTTCGTTGGAATGACCACATATACTTGAGATTTCCAAGAATTCTGCAAGATGCTTAGGCTTCCTCACCCCTTCTGATCTGGCTGCAATTTATAAAGCATTTATACCCCCTAAACTTGAGTATCTCTGGGCAGGTGCTTCTCAAACTTTTTTACACTTGCTGACAGAGTTGAGAAAAAAGCCTTAAAATTGATAGGAGAGAGAAGCATTATGGAAACATTTCCATCACGCGAACATCGTCGAAATGTTTCATGTCTTTCCTTATTTTACAGGTTCTTTTACAAAAAATGCTCACTTGAGGTAGCCAGCTTTGTTCCACGCCTTAAACGTTTCCCCCGTAATACATGTCTTGCTAGGAACGCTCGTCAGTTTCGACTTGAGCAAAATTTCGGATGTACCGTGAAATATAAGGATTCTTTCTTTAGCCGTACAACACGAATGTGGCATGAATTGCCAGGAAAAATTTTCCCTTGCCATTTTGATCTTCAAACATTCAAGACACCTCCTTTCCCTTCCTCCCTAATTTCCTATCGCCCACGCTTTGACTAATCATTGAGCGCGTGTGCCGTACAAAAAAACACACTTTATTGGATGGTAACCTGCACCCGCAGTATTCCTAAACGCAGAACCTTGCTCAAGCTTGTTCAAGCTGTTTGGAGGACGTAAGCTTACCCATGGGACTGGAAGGATAGAGTAACTGTAAAGCTGCAACAAAAAGGAAACCTCAAAAACTGCATTAGCTGGCGTGGTGTTACCGTTCTGCCCGTTTTTCCGAAGTAAATGACAACCATTATTCTTGAGAGGATAAAATTCAGGATGAAATCCACGCTCAGAAGGCATCAAGCGGGTTTTCGCAGTCGTCGATCATGTGCCGACGACATCACATCAAAACTTTTCTTATCAATCATTCTTGGACAATCATCTGAGTCAGTCTCCGCTTAAGCTTATGTGTGTAGATTTTGAGAAATTCTTCGGTCGGGTAAATCGTTAATGCATCTGGAGATCGCTCATTGCAAGAGGTATCACTCAGAAAATGTTCGCTATAATTAAAGAGCATTGCAACAAAGCAATGTGTTTCGTTCTGCAAAAAATACAACTTTCCGACTTCTCTGAAAGAAATATCTTGCCACCGAAACTGTTCTTGCTGGCAATTGACAATGTGATGACTGCCACGGTGAGTCAAGAGAAAACCAATGTCGGTTACATTTTTCATAGCATTCGATATCGGAACGGACCTGGATGTTGACAATTGAATAAACAAAGCCCGTGGTATTGGAATCCTTTCTCCTGTGCGAAACTCAAGCAAAATATCGCTACGCACCAAGTTCAAACTTTCGAATAAAACGTTAAAATTGGGCTGTAAGTTTCTGAAAATTTCGAGCAAACTGTAGGCCTTCGTTATCTTTGATAAATTCCGAAGATCCGGAGGCCGTAGAATAGGACCGGGCAGACACAATTGGATGCAAAAACGATGCAACGGAAGTGTCGTTGGGCATTCGACACACTGAAGAAACCTAGCGACAAAATAAACTATTTCTCGAATGGAGTCCTCAGAGTAATAGACGCGTCGGAAGACCAAAAACAGCTTGGTGGTCATTCTCAATGTATTCAATTATGCCCACAACCAAGGCCACTTGCAGCGAATCGGCAAAGCTCCAAAGATCTTTTTGCTGCCTCATGTTCCAGGAGGAGTTGAAGCGCTGCAGTATTTGCAGCAGGACAATATATATATATTAGTGGTATAGATGGAGGCAGATGCACAGACACCTAGGAACTAGCTCCTTGTCCAAAGAAAAGAAACAATAATTATCAAAGCATCTAATAGTTTTTACAAAACAATTTTAAATCCTGAAATCAAACAATCATGCCACCACTTTTTACATACTTCACGTTTAATGTTCCAAAGGGTTTCGAAATGGCCATTTAGCCTTGATGGAATTTCCATGCATAAAGCAATTAAGTATATTTCTTGCAATTCCATAGCTGCTCGTTGCTCGTGTGGGGTCCTATCGAAGCGCAAAAAATGAAACCAACTCGTCCGTCGCGTCGCTGTCGGTATCTCTGCTGGGGATAGAGCAAAAAAAAAAAAAATCATAATTGTCACAGCACAAAGTAAACTGACCACAGTGGTTGTGCGCTGTGGCTTGTTGACTTCTAAGGCCAAGTACATACAATTATTAACATCCAAGAGTTTGCCTTACCACAAAAAAAAAAAAAAGAAACTCAAATAATTTGTTCTTTGATTTTCAAGAACTCTCAAGCTCTAGCATAGGCAAAATGGAGTTAAAGATACAACATACACAAAAGTATCTATAATCGTTGTAGTAGGTATGATATTTTTAAAAAGGCATCATTATGCAATCCTCTCCTGGCCGTTAATTGGATTCCGAAGACTTATTGCTATTGCAACCAGAAATTATCAATCTGCTGTTGTTGTTGGTTGGTATAGGAACACGTGGGTCTTGTTCTAACCACGGCAACGGCATGACACGGCAATGGAAAAGGTACATATGGAAAGACCATGATGGCTTTGGCTTGGCTTTTACCAGAGTCGAGTCAGAGTGCTATTGCCACTATTGCGCCTCGTCCGTCGCTGTTCCCTGGTCAATATAATTGCAAATAATTATTAGCACCAGTCATGCGCGACTGTGTGTACATAGACATACTCGTATAGCATCCATGCCGTGGAAATGGACGGCAGCAATGGGACAATGAATAACCTGCCACTGTCTGTCATATAAGTAGAAGTACGCGCTGTTCCAAGTGCGCCACCGCAATATACTAGTAGCTTGAGCTTGCTGACTCTGAGCCTGGTCGAGCTCGACGATGACGAGATAGAGACGGGTTTTTTGTTTTGTTTTCTTAACTACGACGCAACTATGATTCTGGACACTTCCAATGGAAATGCCAAGCAAAATGTACATATATCTACAGATTGGCAATCAGGAGCGTTTATTTGGTGGCACTTGCCCGCCCGAGGGGCTTTTTTTTGTTATTAATTGCTCCGTGTATGACGCTTGCTCCTAAGATACCTACTCAACCTCAAACTCTAGGTCTCAGTCTCAGTCTCAGCAAAGTGCAAATCAAATTGTTGCCACAAGTGGTGGGTATTGGATTGGGTGTTCTGCAAGTAAATCAACGATGCCAACTTACTGCGACGCTGCATAAAATTATGATTTTTCACAAATCATTAAGGCCGTGATGGCAATGGCGGTGGCGCAGATGTTTAACAATTTGTAAGGTTCATGCAATCGGAGTCGTATAGTTTGGTAGGGATTTGAATTGTAATCAGCTTTTTTGAGCTCACATATTGCTTTTAAAACCTTCTTTAATTGTTACTTAAGTTGGCATTTTGTTTTGAAAAATTCATTTATAAACGACTTTAATCAGGTCGTGAGAAGCAAAGGGGTATTTCTGCAAGTCCCTATAGGTATATTGTCACATTATTAAAAAATGCAAAAAAAAATATGATTCAACACATAGCAAAAAAAAATGGTTGCTTAAAAGAATAATGTCACAGTTATAAGAAAGGACCATACCGAATCACCACTTCTTCCTTAAAATTTTTAAATGATGTCTAGTCTACAGTCCACAGTCCGTCGATGTCAACACGACAATAAGCAATGTCCCCGTAGCTCCTATCTAACTATAGTTGTCCCCAGTAACGTACCCGAAATCAAAATGAATAACTTTCTTGTATTTATCGAAATAGGTTGTGTGGTTTTGTGATTTAAAAAAAACCGTTCTATACAATACATTTTTAGCAAAACAGCAATCAAAAAATTTTATCAGAATCGTTTTAGTAGTTTTCGAAAAATAGGCTTTTTGTTAACTTTTATGTGACAAGTACGTACCTTCCGTTTTTGCTTTCCCTCATGTTAACCATTTAACGGTGCCACCCTCCCGCTTATGTACAATTTTGCATTTTGACCGAAAATTGTACAAATAAATTAAACAGAATAGAAAATCAATCAACCCCATGCCCCCCCCCCCTATTTTTTACTTGTTAAAACTGAACTATGGGAAAAAATAATAAAGAAGAAGATATACGTTCAAGAGTCGGCAAGAGGCATGACTGCCTGTGAGTGGGTATTTTTAAGGTCGGTTCTCGTATAAAACCGGGTAGTTTTAGTTCGCGTGGGAAAGGGTTTATTTACCAAGGACTCTCGAAAAACCGATAATCTAGCAAAAGGAGTAGGCTATAACTCTTCAAACAAGCCGAAGGGCTTGTTAGGGACTCCACGTCTATTGACGAGATTGTGCCGGATCCAAGACGACCAAGAAACACCGGTGCCTCTACCATTTCTTCTGGCATCAACTGTGATAGGTACTTCAGCGAAACTCTTAAATGCAAAATAGTAATCGTAGTGATCGATAGGAGCGATCCAGATCGCAATATCTCGTTGGATCAATGGCACCAGATCAAAACGAAGCTCTCAGCTGTAGGTTCTAAAGTATTATGCAGGTCAACCTTGATAGCCTTATTCCATCACCAGTGATGGTGGTTGCCATCAGGGTCACGTCAAATCTGTTTAAGCTCGCTATGGGTAAGCTCGGGGAAGTCTGTCCAGGTGCGAAGCTTGAGATTGTGACTAGAGAGGATATTCCAAGCAGGCTTAGGTCTCGTACCTGGATTCCGGTGGGCGGAACTCTCCTTCCTGGATGATATCAACCAAATACCGACTCATAACTGGAAAGTCGCTAAGCTGGATGAGCCGAGGGGTCCTTATAGATGACCTTTTATAGTGATCAATATGGAATCTTTTCTTCATTTGACGAAGACCAAAAGTGTTATTATTTATAGATTTGACTCCATTACCTTGAGAGTCTATAAGAAGGAAAAAATAGAGTTAGGTAAAATCCCGCCACATCCTTCACTCTCCGGCACAGAGGCGCCTAATCCGGAGGCGTCAGCGGTATCTTCACCCAAGATCGAAAGGATGGGTGATGAGGCTGACGATTTCATGTAATTTTTGCAAAAGATTTATGTTCCCTAACATAATTATGTTAGAAGTCAGATGTTTATTAAAGTGTATCTAATTTCCCACTAAAGTGACATTTCTAGTATCAGATCTGAGGTCAAAAATCAAACAATCTTGGATTTTGAACAAATGTTCCATTTGGGCCATGTTTCATCTTTCATTGTGGAATCCACCAAAGTGGGATTTATATCCATACAAAATTTATTTGGTAGTGTATCCCATTAAAGTGGGACATAAGTTCATAAATTGTTAATCCATTTCGATGGAACATAAGTCTATGAAGGACAGGTCTCATCAAAGCAGAACATGAGTCAATTGCCCCATAATGGACAATAGTGTTGTATTGTATAGTGCGTAGAAAGTACACATGACAGAAGTGAAACTTCTTTGGTAAACTAATTTTTTTCCACCGCATCAACCGAACAGTGCAGCTTCTTACTTCCTAACACATGTAATATTATACACATCACATTTTTCATATCAACCTTCCAGCGCTCATTTAACCACACAAAAAGTCACATCCCTGCTACACACCAATCTATTGGAAACCATCAACCACCTGACTGCCTACAGTGGATATACGAAACACTTTTGTCTGCTAAGACACCCATAATGCATACCGTCCCTGCTACCCACCGTTCTTTGTTTAACCATCAGCCGCCCACCTACCCACAGTTGATATGCAGAACCAGTTTGTGCTATTATAAAACAAACTTAACCTTCCTCACTCTCTGTCAATCGGTCTCAATCGCTCTCTCCCTCTTCTGGGAAGGAAACATCCCACAATTCCGTAGCGCTAATTTCCGCTTCATCCGTAAAAATTTTACCTTCATGCGCGTAAAGAAGTTTCACTTCAAAAAAACCAATCCAGTGCTTCGGCACCGGTTTCTAAATTTTTAAAACTGACAATCTATAAGGATATTTCTTTGAAAACGAAGCGTTTTCCAAACCTTTATGAAGAGGGAAGCTTCACTGGCTTTTTACTTGGACCAAGCTTGAAGGCTAGTTTTAGGATGAAAATTTAAGCCCGTCATAAGCTATCTTAAAAAAAAAAAACGACTTCTTGGATGGAACTTTACGCTTTTCAGATTCGTTGAGAAAAAATCGTTCAACTCTTCGTCGACAAGGAACTTAAAGTTCGTCTCTATTTCCGCAGATAATGTAGGAACACTTCAGAAATTCTAGAATTACATTTTAAAAGTACTTCAACCTATACCATCCGCACCCCTTCATTCTAATTCCGAAATTGTGAGGGGGCCCAATGAGCGCAATGATCGAGTTCCTAAAACACTACATTAATCTCCATACACCTACTTTAAACCGCAATAATCTTAAACGGTCTATTAAACTTCAACAAGTTTGTATCAGCCTATGGCACCTGCCACACTTATTCCCATTCACAAATTTACGAACAATTAAAGCTGCTACCTACTCCATGTCCGATTACTGCAGTAATGTTCCGTAAATTAAAAACTCCTTGCCACCTGCCAAAAAAAGCGTAGGTCGACTGTTCAAACTTATTAGTTTAATTCATTTATTTGCCGCTTGCGGCGTAAAACACAACATTATTTGCCCCAATTCGAGACAACCAACGACCCACGAATTTATAGTTCTCGTGGGCCTCAAGATCAACCTGCTGCACTTTTTTCTTGCAAACAAGCACCCAGCAACTTTGGCCAAAAGTAAACACTTTTTTTTGAGTACAAATTAGCAGCTTTCCGTTTGGCTTTAATAAACAAAAATACAAGATCGTGGGCCCGTTTATCGTTTGATTTATGAAATGTTCCAGTGATCTGATCTTTGGCACGCTTCCATAAGAGTTCACTCGAGTATGGTGTCCATTCGTCAAGCCTACACAATAGTCTGTCATTATTTCGTTCAATTTCGAAGAATAGATTCTTAAAAAATTGAAAAGTGTACTTCAATATTATAAATTGAAGTGTCCCAGTCTCAGAACCCAGAACCGTACCTACCCAGTCCCGATCACATCACCAGAGTCAGTCTCAGTATAGCTTCAAACTTAAGCTGATTGGTTGCATATGTCAATTCGCAGCTAATATGCCATAAAGGAGAAGACAAACGACTTAGTGACGCGTGACATGAGCTGAATCTTGATGCCAGTTGCACAAGGGCAACAACTTTCTTGATTCTCAGAGTTGTAGACAAAGTAGCCTTAGCATAACACACAAGCAGAGGCAGCGGCAGCAGCAGCAGCAGCAATAGTCAAGCCAGCATCAAGCCAAGTGCTGAGGAGCAAAATCAAATAGAACACGAAAGGCCACTTTATTAACTCTTAAGTCTCTCTCAAGCTAACGACTTGTCCTTTTTTCGTACATAATCGTTAGGGGCCTGTATTGGTTGCATAAATATTTTCTTCACTCAAGAGACTTGTCATCGAATGACTGATACAGTTCGAGCAAAATAGGAAATTTTAAAATTGTACCAGATCACGAAACAGTTTGGCTGTTCAAGTACGAGTAACTTCCATGAGTTTACATCGGATTGAGTTCAGGAAAAAAATTATCTAGCGGGATAAAATGTATCTAGTGTGAGCTTGGCCTTAAGTACTAGGTTTGATGAAGAGTGCCGGCTAGTGGTCGCATATATTAAGGGGCCTGCGATTTCCGAAGGTGCTATCGGATGATAAAACGTTAGTCTTAAAGATACAATGTCTGAGTTGAACCGTGAACCCTAAAAAGATGGGAGTAAAAATGTCGTAGTAGTTGCTTGGTGGGTGCTGACAACCGAGACAGATGGTTTTTGTAGGCTGTTAATTGCCGAGGACTGCTGGTGGCAAATGGTAGAGTGGATATAGTACTCGGTTGCTAACCTAGAGTTGTGGGTTCAACCCCAGTCTGGGCAGCAGTTTCGCGGTCAGCCAAAATGGTCTAATTTATTTAGGCGAAATGGATAATACTTCCGTCTACCCGACTAGGAAGAAGTTACAGTAAAAAAGTTTAGACCCGAGTCCACTTCTGATTGGTAAGGTAAGGAATCAAACCACAATCTGTTTGGAGAATAAAACCCAAGCATCGTGTGTCAGTGCTTCGATTCGCTGCAACTACCGAGGTGTTAGGGTTTCTAATGTCGCTTATAAAATCCTGACAGAAATTCTGTGTGATCGCTTCAACTACTTCGGGAAAGACCTGATTAGGTCCAAGCACTATGGAATCAAGCTAGTCTAGTCAAACAACTGTTGTAGATCTTAAAGTTATACAGCTCCATGTCACATCTTGGTACCCTTGATAAAGCTCCTTTAATTATGTAGGATTAACATGAATAACTTTCGATGTACCGCGAAGATTGGTAGCACGGTCTTACTCGATGTGAAATTTTAAGACGATCGATGTGACCCACTTTACCTAGCTTCTTTAACATATTTCTTGAGTCAACTGGGTCCGGGTTATTTAGTGATACTGATCTGATCTACCTATGATGGTGATGCGATCAAGTCAAAAGTGACCTAACCAACTTGGTGTGGAAACCTACAAACTGGTTAAAGGGTTAAGTTGGTTTTTGTCAATGCTAAGTGTTCTCTTTTAATGCTGCCAACACCCTTAGGTTAATGAAACTTTACACTGATCACTCAAAACTTGGGAGTTAGTTTAAAAAACCGTTCTTGGGACCCTTGTACAAGTTTCGGAGATCGTTGAAGCTATAGGTAGGTTAAGAGCTTGAATGCCAACGCTTAGTATCAACTTTAAGTTAAGAAAGTAACTTGAGTAACTTGGTGCAACCCATATGGATTTCTTATATTTTTTTTTTGTAGAATTAACTCAGCCGATCATTCGTCGAGCGTTTTGTTCGTCGAAATAAAACTTAAGACGTAGTTAAGTTTACCAAAGACACTGCGCAAGTGCACACACATAATGCGATAAAGGCTTCATACGATTTTTATAGATAGAGATACATAGATACGAGTTTGTACTTGTCGTATGCAGATACATTATACACTTGTACACTTTGACTTTGCGAGTTAACCTGCAGCAAGATGTGGATAGTATGGATGCGGTGTTATCGAAGATCAGCTTTAGTGTTTTTTTTTTTATGTTTTTGTTGTTGTCTTGTGTTGTTGCTATTTTTTTAAAGCTTGGTCCACACTTGCAACCGGTTCGGTTGTCTTATAAAAGAGGGGGATGCTTTAGACTTGGACTGAGGCTGATTGGATGTAAACAAAATGAATTTCGTAATCAGTGCGGCGCGCACATGGTGTGTATCTTTATGAAGTTGAAGTTCTATACACAACGATGATATGGACGATGAGATGCGTTACCAGTTGACTTGATATTGCGTTAACAAGATGCAAGCTCAGCTGCGGGCCAAGTAATTGCATCTTTGGATATGTGTTTATCTGGCAAAGTGTACCTATAATTGTAGTATTTTCGTAGATAAACCGATGTATCTGTGATGAAGGCCTTATTTCCTGGTTAAGCCTATACCTATAGCTATTCCACTCCGTAAAAACGGTACTATGAGTATCAAATTTATGATTTCTAGAAACTGCGTCGTGTTGTCGTAGTGTGATGGGAATCATCCATTCCATACCACTCCTTGTGCTGCTACCTTAAAGACGGAGGCATAGATACTAAACACATAAACTTCAAGCACATACAAAGTGTCAATTTCAAAAATAAAGATGTAATTGCGCAAAAGAATATTATATCTAAGGATATGCGGATTAAAAATGAAATAAATTATATATGAACGATCGTGATATTGGCGTATCTTTTTGTATATACAAACTGCAACCAGCACATAGTGCACTCCTTCGGTGTTGTGCATTCATGCTTGGAATACCCAATTAGCACTTGTCATTTGGATCGTAAGCAGAACAAGAGTGTCGGATCTCCCGTATAGGTTCGGATCGCGTGGATGGACATGGACAGGCTATACTATAACTGAATGCTATCTACAAGTTGGCAATCGGTGATGAGGAACACGCACAGGCGATTTTAATTTACGGCTTTTGTGTTATTATTATTCACAAGTTGTCAGAATTGGAATCAGTGTGGATGGCTGGCTATAGATGGGTTCGGGTAACGTGTAATATGGGTAGGACCAGTTAGGCCATAAGGAATAAAGGGTTTCCCTAATTTGGAAGAACTATTATTGTGCAGGTACAATATAAATTTAAGGTAAACGGTTTTTTGCCCTCTAATATCTATCTGAAGTTCGATTAACGGTGATGAAAAATTGTAGTAGATAAGACATGAAGACTGAAGAGCTTGGTTGCATTCGACAATATTTTTTTCTTCAAGTTGTGATGGTTACATTTTCGGAAAATGAAGAAAAGGTTGTTAGATGCTTGAGGGCGCTTTTAATTTCTTCTTTCCTTTCCCTCGAACCTTCTTTCAAGTACTTCCATGCATAGAAGTAATCAGTGCTGGACAAAGACACTGAATAAATGGCCATAACCGTTTTGAAGACTATGATCGAGCCAGAATAATATACAGCTACTGGAGAATAGAGAATGGGGAAAGGATAAAGGATTAACTTATTTAGCTAATATTCCGTCCTCAAAAAAGGTTCAAAAATCGACCAAGGAAATGGAGCTGTTTTCTTCTCTAAAATCTTAAGAAATAAATAGACTCGATCTGACTTCCAAAGTCACTAGGCTCCAAGCGCTGATTCTAGGAAGATACAAATTCTGCCAGGTAGTCTTTTCAAACAGAAATACTTCGAGATGATAATTGCTTTGTAAAAGGTGTTTTTCTTAGAGGTTGAGAACTTGAAGTTGGTAGTACTGTTTTCATTAACATCCATTTTGTCATCTGCCATGTGATTAATATTAATATTGTTTTGTAATTTCATCATGAATCGACTGACGCCTGAACAACGCATGTTAATTTCGAAAAACACAGTTCTCTTCGTGAAACGCATTGCGTATTACGTCATATGCATGGCCGACATAATCGTCTAGCAGAGCTACGTCAATAGGCAAAACTGCCTATTTTAATCCTCATGTCATTTTTAAGACGCCGCGCCGCCGGGCGGTACATCCAGAAAGCCGACAGTTTGGTCTGTCGATGCCGGTCAAAGTGGTATAGTCAATGGAGACCGCTGTAAATCCATATGATCGATGATTTTTTACTTGCGATTATAGGTACTATAAGGCAAGTTATGCATTCATAAAAAAAAATCAAACATAACATAAGAATGTTAGAGAAGCCTTAAAAAGTGCGTACGACAATTCTGTCTATCTGTCCGACTGATTTTCTGTCTGTATGTCCGTCCGTCTGTCTGTATCGGTACCTACAGCCTAAACGGCTGGACCGATTCGCTTCAATTTTGGTGCATAGTAGACTTTATTATGATGTCCTACAGAGGTTTTTGTGGAATTAGCATTCTAGCTCTAAAAATAACGGTACCTGCCATATGATTTTCTATGAAAAACTCATTTATCTCAAAAACGCCTCTTGCGACTTTGATAAAACTTTCTGAATGGTGTTTTTTGAGTAAACTTTATGTTATGGTTGGAACAGATTTTGCAGGAAAAGTCTTATAATGGTCCCTCCCATATAGGAAGAGTTTTTCCATAACAGATTTTCTCGTAAACCACTTCACGGATTTCGATGAACATTTTAATGTGAAAGGTCTTTTATAAGGGAAATAATATTAATTTTATAATTTTTCAAAAAAAATGTTTGAGTTTTTTAAGAAAAAGTTAAATTTAATTTTAATTTTTGGTTTTTTTTCAAAAACGGATTGTTTAAAATTTTAAAATGTTTATTTTCTGCTAAGAACTTTAAACTAGGTACTGTGTTGAAATACTCAAAAAAAAAATTTGAAAGGTTTTCGAAAAGCTTAGAAAAAACCGGTTTTTGAAAAAACTGGTCGAATGATTTTGAAAAAAAATTCCTTAAAATTTGAAAAAGTAAAAGAAATCTGATGGTATACTTCATTTTCTCCCAATAACATTTTATGTATTTATTTTTAAGTGATAAATAAAAATGCATATAATTTTTTCAATACTTATTTCCCAAAATCTCAAGCTCCAAGACCATTTTAACACATAGAGCAAGTTTGTACGACCCAGTCGTGCACTTTATTTAATAAGTTTTAGATTTTTCTAGAAAAATTGCAATGAAATTTCAAAACTAAATATCTTCACAAAAAAAAAAAATATTAAAAATCGTTCGAACAGTTTTTTTAAAAAGTATTTTTTTTTTGAAAAACGTTTTGAAATTATTTTTTGGTTAACTTTGTCATTTTGAGATAATCTGTAGTTTTTAACTGGGAAAATTTTTTTAAAAAAATTCAAATTTAAAAAAAAGTTTTTTTTTTAGTTTTGAAATTCCATTTCAATAGGGTTATGAATGACTTTACTGAAATCGGATGTAAACTGTTTACGAGAAAACTTGTTTACAAATTCCGGCTCTATGAGAGGTACCGTTATAAAAGACATAGGTATTGTGAAAAAAAATTTCAACCAAAAGATAGATTGTTCAAAATAAAAGTATTCTGAAAGTTTTATCAAAGCCGTTTTCCAGAAAATCAATTTTCTTCTTTACGATTGTATGGCATACAGGACAAAGGGCACAGAACAGAAGAGAAAATACAACATATGTCAACAGCACGATGTTGGTGTCGTACGGTCCTTCATACAACTGTATCAACTACCAATCACCAGTTATCTGCATAACATTCGCTCAGGCACTATTTATTTCAGAATGTGTTTATCTGGAAAGGCAGACCAAAAAGGTGACAAACTCCGGCTAAAGCGTGTCAAAACCGATCGAAATCATAGTATTACAAGAAATTCGAATACAACGCAAGAACTAAAGCTCTTCTGTCAGAATGAAGGGAATGCTTCTGAACCACGCATACATTCAGATATAAAAAAATATAACTTAAACTTCAAATCGTTTCCATTTTAAGATTGATTTGTAAAAACTCCAAATAACATCCCACCATACTATCCTAAAATTTTGTTTTACCATAACAAATTGGGTGGCCCACCACATCATTCACCATAAAAGTGACACACCTATCTGTCAAATGGAAAAACAACTCCACAATAATTCCAAAGTTTTTCATTCCCAAACGTCACGCTGCTGTATACCTATATATACATGTGAGATGTGACTATAAACAAAATGCATCCATCTCTGCATGATCTCCAGAGTACGCGCCGAGGATAGTTATAGGTACCTAAGATGCTGTTATGCATGCGGAATTAATATTCCACTCCAGCTCTCAATTGTGTTACAAGTTATATTACTACTTGGCGCGCGCAGCTTGTGTTTAAACTAAATTGTCTGCCTCCAAGCAGAATGCATCCATCCCAATCAGAATAAAAAAAAAAAATCTCCATACTAAAACGTACCACCTGCTCTTGCTGATGCTTCTGTACTTCTGTTTCCTAATGCATTTCAAAGAGCACATCCATCATAAACCCACCCTGCACCCTAAATAATAATTATTATTTCCCCCCTAAGCACACACACACCCCATAACAATTTATTAATAAGTCCAACAAATTCATAGTTCTCCATAATTAAAATTGAAATAGTTGCGCGCCCCAACTACTACAACAGGCTTCAGAGCAACAAGAACAACAAGAGTAACAAGTGTCTAATCTGTTGGGCTGACGTTGCACTGCGACCGCAGTTGTGCTGCTGCATTTATCCAACATCATCAACTGATGCATGAAACCCTCGGGGCTAGTTGGAAGTGATGGCACGCGGGGTGACACGAGGGAAAACAACAACAACAACAAAAACAAAAAACAAGCCTCAACGGCATCAGGTCAGATCGTTTACACCATCCATCGCATCGAGTTCGGCGGCGGGATACACAATTGCAGCAGCATCAGTGAAAAGTTGTAAAGGCATCGTTGTCGTCATCGTCATAGTTGAAGTTCTATCTTTAATCTGCGGCTAGAATATTGAGTACTGTTGAACTGACTGAGCAGCATTGCCATATCAACTGAAACCAGTAAACACGGAACAACAGCGGTCACCACATTTACAAACTTGTTTCGCTTCATTGGTAGAAATTGTATTCAAAGATTTTGACAGAAGGAAGATTTGGAATTTGATAGGTCCATTAACATTTTGAGTGTAGTTGTAGATTGTAGTGCCCCTCGGCCGGCAAAATGATAAGATTGTTGGACTGCTTCGCCGAAGGTTCTGGGTTCAAACCCTGATTCCACCAAAGTTTTTTTTTCCGAGGTACTGCTGCTTGCAAGTAACTGACAAATCTTCCGAGAGTGAATCATGCCAAGAAAAGAGCTGATACAAGCTTCCTCTACAGATCCTGTGTAAACTTATAGAACCCTACCATTCCCACAAAATATCAACCCACACCCATGAATGGTTGAGAGCGTAAGCCATACCTGGACTTTTGGTTTCCCGGGGCTGTTTGAGCCACAACTTTACCAATCCTTTATTCAAGCGAACTAGAATAAGAAAACACATGGTTGGCTTTTAGCGTACAACTTTTTGAATTTATAAAATTTTCTTGAAATCAAGGGCCTGAGCTGCCCAAATGTTGGGTTGTAAGCGGAAAACTCTGTGAATCTTGTTTTTTTTCGACATTGTTATGATCTCAGATGGATCGCAATTCTCCCACTTTCCTTGCTTTACACCAGTGACCCGTCGATGGTGCTAGAGAGATTGAGCTCAGAAATTTTTAGAAAAGCCTCCCGGTCTTCGATTATTTTATTTTTGAGTCCAACTAAATGTTGGAGTTCCTGCATTTGCTTGTATCAGGAGTTTTTAGAAATATCTCTCCCTTCCTCTCTCGCGGCGATCATTGTGGAAAGTTGTATCGCACTGCCTCTTTGACGGGGTTCTCGGAGTCTCTCATAAGAACTTTACAATAATAGCTGAGCCGTTCGTACTTTATATTTTGCAAGATGGTATTTTAACGCAAAGACTTACTCGGACTTTCGTACTCTTTATTCGATCCTGCTGCCACATAAAGCATCTTCACATCTTCTTATCAGCTGCTGTGAATTTACTGTCATACGCTCAGTACATTGTCCAACATTGTGAACCGTATGTGAGTGCCAGCCGAACAAGTGAGGTGTACATGTACGTACAGTCTCCCATTCAGCATAGGGGGCATTTTTCGATCCCAGAAAATAGCGGAGTTTTCCCGCCACTTTATCCAACAGACGTTTACTCGATTTTGGATTTCGACTGGCTTGGAAATCACTGTTCCCATCAAATAAATGTCTGGAATAGTCATGTGTGGATCAAAAAATCTGTATCACAAGAATTCAGTCTTGTTCCATACCAAAACGTCCAACCAAACGTCAAGTGCTCGTTGCAGGCATAAAGATTTTCACTTGTGATGGCTCCATCGTCACCAATGGATAACTGATTCACTTGGGGATCCATCACTTTACCTTCAACCAAGTAGTCAAGACCTGCAATAAAGAGCATAGGACTCAAGTCGCTTCCATGGTGTACACCACCATTTCTTTGAAATTCTTGATTGACACCTGCTGGACCTTGATTGATCTTAATACTTTATATGCTATGTTGTGCTGGTGACGTATACCCCCGGCAAACCCGCAGTAGTCATCAGACATCCGTATCATATTTCAAAGTCGGCTATCCAAGCTTAATTTTGCCGTTATTATCACATCTTCGTTCATTCAAATTATTAATCCATCTTTGTTAAAAATAATTAAATAGCTTCTCTGGCAATGCTGCTCACAATTTACAAGTATAGCTACGGGAGCACCACATAAACATGTATCGTTAAGTGTCACATGTTGGCTTCGCTTTTCTTAAGCGCGCTCCTAACTCCAGCGAGTGCCCATTCCCGCGTGCTCTGTTGTTGGAAGTTGGAATATGCCACACGGCTAATGCTATCTATGGAATCAAAATTGAGAGGGAAGTGTGCACAGCAGAATTTCAGCACAAGCCCAAACGTTTTTATTTTGGGTTCTCTATTTTATCTCAGCGGGAGATGTTTTGGCCGGTTTCCCTATTGCCCCTCGGCTACAGTTGTTGGATTGTATTTTATTTTAAGATCTATAAAGATGATTTGGAAGAGGGAGTATGAGGATGGAATAAGATCTTAGAATTCATTGTACCGCTATGTTGTTAGAAAAGATCGTGGCAAAAATATGAGAAAAATATTTTACGAGTGTTTGCCATTAGATGGATGGATGGATGATACAGAGAATTGTGACGAGATGAAGGAGAGTTGTGGTATGTATACGAACACCACAAATTTATTGTACAGCAGTGTCAATGAAATTTACTTAGAGTTAAATAGTTTGTCAAATCAAATTTGACATTGACATATGTCACAAACTTATAAATCTGGTGAGTTTGTTTTTGGGGTGAAGTTGTAGAAAATGATATTTTTGTTTTTAATGTTTACGTGCTCAACATGTATTTTGAAAAACATTTGGAACACATATTTTAAATAGTTTTTGATAGTTCATCTGGAGTTTTTTTGATTGAGAGTAAATTTTGGGGAATTTTTTTCTTTAAGACTGGTTATGATACCAAGTTTGGCAATATGTAGGGTACCTCTTGAAGCTTCCTTCAGTAGGTAGGAAAATACCTCCACATTCGTATTGCTATGCTAAGAAACGAGTCTCCATATTTTACAGAACATCCGAAGTAAGTTCAATGTTCGGCTGATGGAATTTCCATGTGTTGTTAGTGATAAGGGAAATAGTTTCTGGTGAAGAATTCAATTGGAAATCACACCGAACAATTTTTCATAAACGTAGAGCATTTAAAAAGAGAGATACGTCAAACATTGCAACGGTGCTTGAGCAACCACTGGTTCCCTTTTTTATCCAACACTCCTTCAAACAGAAAGTTCTGTTTTTTTTTTTTTTTTTTTTTTTTTTTTTTATAATGCACACGCGCTCAAGGGGTTTGTTATAGCCCTTTTAATGATAAGTCACAGCGCGAGCGATAGGAAGTTAGGAAGGGAGGGAAAGGAGGTGTCGATGAACATTGATCTTGAATGTTTGAAGATCAAAATGGCAAGGAAAAATTGTGCCAGGCAATCCATTCCACATTCGTGTTGTACGGCTAAAGAAAGAATCTCTATATTTCACGGTACGTCCGAAATTGGGCTCAAGTGTAAACTGATGAGCGTTCCTAGCAAGACGAGTATTACGGGGGAAATGTTTAAGGGGTGGAACGCAACTGGCTACCTCGAGTGAGCATTTTTTGTAAAAGAAAGTAGGTTCGGTTATTTTTGAATACCTTGGCAAGAAAAACACGCTCTAGCTTTTTGGCACAACGCTGGTGAATCACCCTGTATACGCGGAATGCGGTGTACAGTGGAAAAATACTTGTCGGAAAAAATGGTCAAGAAGATTGTGCGAACTGACATCAATAGGCCAGGGCATAATGTCTTCAATCCATTCCCAAAGGGCCCAAAGAGAGTAAAAATCTAAGGTGCACCTCATCGTTGATAGCGTCCCCAGATGGAAGTATAAGCTTATAATGACTTTAGATACGAATAGCCTGGCGTCTATAGATCAACTTTGTATAGGAGCAGATTTTTGGAGCCTGGATTATCACGATTTTAAGCGCCAAAAAAGTTAGTAAAATGAGGTAAGCATACTCTTATGACAAGTGCACTATTTTCATATCATTGTTCAAGTGGAACAAGGAACAACCCTCTTGGAAAAATAAATAATCAAAAAATGTTCGTGAAGTTAAGAAGATTTTAATTAAACATCTCACCCACTTAGTCTATTTTGATTGACATCTCTATAAGCCAATTGATAAATGTAATGCTCTTTAAATCTTTCCAATGGTCGTCGCCTCCCTCTTAATCATTTCATCCATTTATAGTGTCAGTAAACTTTTTTCTTACTTACATTTTTCTAGTGTATACCCTCTCCAATAGATTAAATGCATTAACTACAACTTGCCTCATGAATAATTCATTATAAAAGTGGATATGGATACCGTGAATCCTCCACACTTGTACATATTTCCAACACACGAAATATTCTACTGATCATCAAATCTGATTAAATTAATGAGAAAATTTTATTTCGAGTGATTTGCGGGAATTTTTCCTATTTTTCCACCCATAATCCCATTTATTTGTTCCCGCATAATAATGCTACAGATACAGTTCAAGAGACTTATTAATTATGATACTCTGGACATTTGAAGCCTTGAATACAACAACACTTTTATATCTGCGACATGAAATCAACTCATCCATAAGGAAGTCGAAATAATTGTCTAGTCATTACTCAATCAATCATCGTCTCCCAGACATTCATGCTGCTACAATTTTTCCTTATAACCCAAAATGTCCTTTTTGAGTCGTCCTGCCTCCTGCGTCCATGTGTGGGAGTGGACACACACATATCCTTCGATTCCAAATTCAACAAAGTCATGAACAGAAAAGAAAGATATAAATACCATTAGTTATGTTAATGCATCGTCCTTGTGTTTAAGGATCATCGATTTTGGCACACATATAGTTTACCATTTTTCGCAAACAACAACAGGAATAGGAAATTCATTTGTTATAGGGATTGCTATATTTTTTTCGGGGTGTTGTCCTGTCATAATGCAATTTGTGCGTCCATTATTCCACATATTTTTGCAGTGTCATTGGATTTGGGAATTCTTTTGTGCCTGATATACTGTCGTCGGTCGGTCGGAGGTAAAAAATTGTATCAAATGAGGGCCGTTTTCCATTTTTTACTCACATTTTTTGGTTTGTTGCTTGTCATTGTCATGTAGTGCGTAATGTGGTGGGTGTTGAAACTGTTTCATGATATTTACGACATTTTTTTTGTTGTTGTTCAACTCAATTTGGAGATATGTGATTAATCAAATAATACATATTCATTGAAATGAGAATTCCGTAATCTAAATTTTCAATAGTCCCTCGTCAAAACTTGCATTTTTAGAACTT
This sequence comes from Platycheirus albimanus, assembly GCA_916050605.2. Taxonomy (NCBI): domain Eukaryota; kingdom Metazoa; phylum Arthropoda; class Insecta; order Diptera; family Syrphidae; genus Platycheirus; species Platycheirus albimanus. Next base: position 357,910,037 of record OU696696.1, read on the forward strand.
AAACTCCTTAAAAAGGGGGTTATATTTTACTTGATGATCCGTAAACGTTTAAAATGAAGGGTTAAAGTCACTTTTTGAACAAAAGCTTAACTTTTGACAAAGTGTTAAGTATAAGGCTAAAAGTGGAGAATTTTGGGCTTATTTTGTATTCATCGTTGGATCCCATTCACATGATAATGAGGTAATTAATCAAAAATCAAAGGGTGATGAAGGTACTCGTCCATCAACATAAAATTTTTTTGGTATTTTCATTAGAATGTCCTTTGGTGTGAAGAATGCTTATGAAAAGGTTTAATTTATGTCACTTGTATTTTTGATGTGGAAAGGGATAGATTCAAATTAACTTCAAGAAATGAGGCTTAGCACACTTATTCGTACTAACGAACAATTTTTCTCGATAAAATCTTGCTTTATTTCGACATTTCATTGAATCATACCAACTGATCAATTTAAAGGGCTTTTTTTGACAGAAAAATAAAATAAAATAAAATAAAATAAAATAAAATAAAATAAAATAAAATAAAATAAAATAAAATAAAATAAAATAAAATAAAATAAAATAAAATAAAATAAAATAAAATAAAATAAAATAAAATAAAATAAAATAAAATAAAATAAAATAAAATAAAATAAAATAAAATAAAATAAAATAAAATAAAATAAAATAAAATAAAATAAAATAAAATAAAATAAAATAAAATAAAATAAAATAAAATAAAATAAAATAAAATAAAATAAAATAAAATAAAATAAAATAAAATAAAATAAAATAAAATAAAATAAAATAAAATAAAATAAAATAAAATAAAATAAAATAAAATAAAATAAAATAAAATAAAATAAAATAAAATAAAATAAAATAAAATAAAATAAAATAAAATAAAATAAAATAAAATAAAATAAAATAAAATAAAATAAAATAAAATAAAATAAAATAAAATAAAATAAAATAAAATAAAATAAAATAAAATAAAATAAAATAAAATAAAATAAAATAAAATAAAATAAAATAAAATAAAATAAAATAAAATAAAATAAAATAAAATAAAATAAAATAAAATAAAATAAAATAAAATAAAATAAAATAAAATAAAATAAAATAAAATAAAATAAAATAAAATAAAATAAAATAAAATAAAATAAAATAAAATAAAATAAAATAAAATAAAATAAAATAAAATAAAATAAAATAAAATAAAATAAAATAAAATAAAATAAAATAAAATAAAATAAAATAAAATAAAATAAAATAAAATAAAATAAAATAAAATAAAATAAAATAAAATAAAATAAAATAAAATAAAATAAAATAAAATAAAATAAAATAAAATAAAATAAAATAAAATAAAATAAAATAAAATAAAATAAAATAAAATAAAATAAAATAAAATAAAATAAAATAAAATAAAATAAAATAAAATAAAATAAAATAAAATAAAATAAAATAAAATAAAATAAAATAAAATAAAATAAAATAAAATAAAATAAAATAAAATAAAATAAAATAAAATAAAATAAAATAAAATAAAATAAAATAAAATAAAATAAAATAAAATAAAATAAAATAAAATAAAATACAGCTAAATTGTTTTTATTGCCATAAAATCGACTTCATTTAAAAGATTTTTCTTTGACATTTATATTTGAATGGCCACCGCTGCGCCGTCTGGAGAAAAACACAGATCATTCACATCAAGGCTATTCAATTTAGTAACAAAAAAGGCATTGATCCTAGCTCTATAACGGTCTGCATCGACTGTAACCTTTTTCAAAAGTCTTTCCTCAGGTAGCTCTTTACTGTTTTTTTTTTTTTTTTTTTTTTTTTTTTTTTTTTTTTGAATAATGCAATATCTACTTGCAACCAATATTTTTTATAAGTTCTTGAATTTTTTGAAACAAAGCAGAAAGAAAATTCATTACTATTACTATTATTTTTGTTCAAGAAAAAAGTCATCAAATTAAAAAAAAGTGCGTCACGAAAATGGCGCCCAATGTGGAACCTTTCTTCCAAGAAATAGAAAAAACCACTGGTCCGGCAAAAGTCTGTTTTCGGTGGTCTCTTTGTCGACTTATTCTTAAAAAAAAGAACTAGAAGACTTGTTAAATTGTTGTCCGATGATCTTTACGTATGTTAATTTTGTTAAAATTCATCCGATTCGGTTTAAGACATTAAGACAGAAGGCTGATTCTCTTTCCTATGGTGTGTTGTTGGATGAGTATAGCTATATGATTTGAATATAGAGGTCATTGCAATCTCTTTTTAATGTTCAACGCCAGCTTAAATAAAAAAATACACTTTGATTTCCTTTTTATCTTGTTATTACTTTTATTTAAATATTTTTACTGTTTTATTGCATCTTCCATCTACACAGAGTACAACGCCTTCAATGAAATAGCCAATTATTTTTCATGCTTGGCTCAATTTATTGTTCCTGCTAGTGCAATAAAAATCAAAGAGCTGAAATGCTATAACTCATGCAAAGATAAATATACAAACACAGAAAAATATTTATTATCTTTCTCAAAAATAATAGTAAAATCATGTCCTCCGCGTGTAGAGCAGAGTAATGTACAATTTCCCACTGGCTAGAAGTACTTATAAGGATATATGTATGTATATGACAAAAAAAAGCACAATTTGACTGACAAATACAAGAATACGAAAAAAAAAACATCATAAAAACATAATAATAAAGATTGGAAATAAATTATCCTTGTGGCAATAAAAATACTCATAATTTTCCCCGATTTCAAAAGGATAACAGCGACTTCCGAAAGTTTTTCTTCAAATTGAATCTTTTTTCCCTATGTAGGAAGGAATATTTGTCTGATGTGGATTTTTCTATTATACAAACGTTTGAAAGGTACTTATATATCCTTTCCAGACAGGATACTCGTACACTAGAAAAATATGGAATTTCCTATTCGAAACAGCGAAATCAAATTATGCAAATTGAGCACTGATTTTTCACGCTCGAAGAGATTTTAAAATCTTCTTTCGCACTGTGATACGCTTATTGCCCCCGCGTTGTCGATGTCGTCGGTCGTCGCCCAATTACATATTCATGAAAATTTTACAATAAAAATGTTATCCTGTCTTCGAATGTCACTCAACGCTACTGCTACCACCATATCCTTGATTTTTGACTGGATATAGAAATGTGTTCTAGCGGTGTTTTCTGTGTGGTTTTCTGGTTTGGTTTTGTGTTATCCTATTCAATTTTCAATTGTCATTCAGGATATGGAATGTGTGGGTTTGGATGGGGTTAAATGCCTGCAAGATATTGGTCTTTGCCATCTTGTTTGTAAAAAAAAATTGCTAAAATTAAAATCAGTCACGTGGAATGCTTTGCATAAAATCACTCACAAAACGTTTCGGTAAAAATATCTCAAACTTCCACAAGATTACAAGTGTATTAAACATCCAGGCTCTGATATCGACAAAATATAATGCAGTAGAAATTCTTTTTTTTTTGGTAATCCAGGGTAAAGTCTTAGTTAAAGGAGTTTTTTGCAACTGGTCTTATTTGGGTAGAGTTTTGGTTTTTTTCAGCGAATAAATTTGAAAATCATTTGATTATTTTACTCCTTATGGGTCACAATGTGCTTAATCCAAGAACCTTTTCAAGGAAATCCATGGTTACTATTTATGAATTTTTTTTCGATTTTTCGAAAATTTTGAAACGTCAAATGTCAAAGGCGCAGGAGTTTTATATAACAAGAAAAACTTTTGAACTCACTTTTTTGGTGATATAAATTCTTCTTTCACTATAATTCACCGACTCCCCTTGTATACTTTCACTCACTGAACTTCTAAAACAAGCGAAAAAAGTAAATTCATCAGATGATTGACTGATTTTTACAATTAAAAAAAAAATCAATTTTATTCAGTGAGTTAGTTCTAAGTATAATTTTCCGAGCAGCCCAATTTTTAGGTTTTGTCCAAAGATAGAGCTTAAATCGATTGTGTCTCAAATAACGAAATGTCGCATACAAGCCACTGTGTGCTTTACCATCTGTAATATTCTACACTTTTACAGTTCTATTTCCGAGTGGATGCAGAAAAGCCTCTTAAACTACCAACCAACTTTTTAGACCGATATTCATAAAATAAATGCTGGCGTGCCTCAAGGACCCATTATGTGTCCGACTTTCTTTTTTCATCTTCATCAATGATCTCCCGTCTCAGACTTCTAATCAACTTAATTTTTTGGTTGATGACGTTAGTTTGAGCTTTGGATATTCGTTTTCAGAATCCAAACCTTGTACTTTGGTACAGAAACTCAATACTATCTTATGTCGTTAAAGCATCTTTCCTTTATGCCACTACCCACGTAACGGAAGTGTCGTTGGACAGGGATTAAAATCAGAAAACCGGACGACAATGTAGCTAAACAATATTTTGAATGGAATCCTCAGGGAAAGAGATGCGTCGGGAGACCAAAAACAACGTGGATGTCATCAGTGGTGAAAATAGTTCAATCTCCAATGAATACAATGATAACCAAGTCTACAGCCAGTTGTGTAGAAATGGGACAGTTGAAAAGATAATATTGCTGCCCTATTCTCCAGTACCTGCAGCAAACGAATGCTTTTCTGTAAGCTTGCATTGCTATAGTTTTTAAAATTAAAGACAGGTATTTGAAAAGACTATTTTTTTTCAATTAATCGTTAATTAGGTAAAACCATAATCGTCAATGTCTATCACTCAATCCTCATTCAAATGTCATCGTTTTCACTCCATGTCGAATTCATGTTAATCCAAGAAACCGAAAATGTTCATTGCCTGTCACATTCCTCAAAAACATCCTTTTACAGTTAAGATCACCTAATCGGCATAAATAAACAAATTACACATTCCCATATCATTTGTATTTAACAATATACCCAACAAAACAGGCCCCAGGAATCACTCTAGGGGACACAATAATATTGTCGAAGGAAGAAACTTAAAATATAAACGCACATATAGGCCGAAGTTCCGGTTAACCGCACATACACATTTACACAACCTTTTCTTGTTCTTTTTAATATTGTTAAACACACATTCATTTATACATATAAGAAATTGTTATTCCCTCGGGGGAATTAGGCATCGAATTACCAACAAAGAAGAGACCACTTTATAAGACTGCTTAAGGAACCATATCCATATACATCAAGGACCAAAGGAGAAACCTCCAACCCTTTCATAACTGACTTTTCTTGTCCCAGTCGATTCACTTGAGGATACCACTTGACCATCTCCCATATCATAATGGTCTACCATTTTAGATATACATCATTCGACTTATATCCCTTGAACTTTCCCTGGACATCGTCATTTTGCAAAAGGATGAGACACGACACAAAAAAAAAAAAAGAAGAATATCAATGAGTTCGGAAGACTGGTCTTAGATTTTACTTACAAATTACTTACGGATAATAAATCATTCCGGTTGTCAAAATAAATGAATATTTCGCTACGGTATGTTATTTGTTTGCATAAAATGTGAATGGATTAACAGCCTAGGGAGATATACTCTGTTCCTTTATAATTTAGTATAGATTCGTATAATATTATATTTTGGGTTTCTACATTTTTTTTTTTTTTGATAATTTTTCGATTTGTAGTCAAGACAGGATAAAATTGGACACCAACAATTCTATACGATTGTCTATTTTGCAGTAGACAATCATTCATTTGTATCTGTTGATCGAGTTTGCGGGGATTGATTTGATTGATGGCATTTCAGTTTTTTTGTGGAAAATTTTTTTTTACATATAAAACCCCTTTCTTTTGATTCTTTATAAATAGCAATTTCTAATTATTGTAGTTTTTCTCAGGATAATCGATTTTATAAATTTCCTTCCGCAGAAAGAATACATTTGTATAGGGTTTAAGTTTTAAAGAATTAATCTATTCTATTCTATTTTTGCCAATTTTGAAAGAGGAACGATCTTAAATCAGAATTTTATCGTTTAAAAAGCTACTTTATGAGAAAATGACCATTATCGTCTTTCCTTATTCGTAGACAATAAATTGGGGAATGATGACAGGGGCATGTTCTAAGAAAAAATCTGTCCTACAGTAAAAATATATCTCCAATTTTGGCATCACTTAACGAGGATATAAGGAAAGGGCTTTTTTGAGTAAGGGGCTATGACGATCAGTAAAGTCAGCATTAGTAAAAATTTTCGTTTTGCAGTACTTTATATGTTTGAATGCGTTTTGAAACAAAAAAAATATACCAATCGGTGACAAATAACATACATCAATTTATTTTGAAAGAAAATATTGATTCGGAAATTTATTTTTTGAGGGAAACTAATAATTAGATTTTACTGACGAAAATCCATTTTATGTACCAGCTGATTGTCATGTCAATCAAAATGAAACAATAATTAATTCTAGTTTTTTACTGTTTCATTCACCCGGAAGAAAAAAACATGTATTGCTATTATTATTTTTTTACTGATAATTTTACTGATCGCTATAAACGACCATCAGTAAAAAAACTCCTAATTCATTTGTTTTCAATTTTTACTGATGCGTTTTACTGATCGCTATAACCGGCCCCTAACCTGACCCATGTTAACGCAAATTATCTCATTCACCAGTGTGAATAGGTTAAATTTTACATTTGTGTCATAAAGTTTGACATTTTGAATGGCCGTCTTAATCAGATCATACATATATACAATACATACATAACATATGTAAACAAATTTTCTTGATCAAAAATTTGAATTAAATCGTGAACATTTTTGTTCGATTTTTTTCGGCGTTTGGTAAATCAAAAATGATGTTCCAATCAACTTGCTTCGCTTCTGGCGACAAAGCAATAGCTCGATATAACGTCTTTCATTGGTTTTCCGAAGGACTAATTTCGTGAAGGGCGAACAAAATCTATGCTCACATATCGTGAGATGTTTCGGAATTGGTTCCACTCTTATATTTACTTTCAGTTTTGCATGAACATTTGGCCGTCAAAATAATAAGTTCGCATGGATACCGCAAAAATTTGACTATCGCCCAAAAATAGGATCTTGTCGATTAGTTCCTAAAAATGTTTAAAAAAATTCAAAAGACGTCTATAAAACCGTGACCGGTGACCAGTCATGGAAATATGTATTTGAACCCGAAACTTAAGCACAAAGGACTTTAAGGGTCTCTCAAGACGATCCAAATCCAATGTTCGCACACAAACGTCGAAACAAATGTATGCATGTCAAAATTATTGTCACCATTTATGCCATGCCATAAAATTAACTTAAAACGATCAGTTCCGAGTGGTGTATCACGATTTGTCAGAATTCTTTATGAAAATATGGGTAATCAATCAGAGAAGAAAAACCATTCTCCACCACGATAATGCAAGCTCTTAGACCTCGTATCAAACAAGACCATTTTTGAACATTCAAAGAACCGTTTTAACGAGTCATCTATCGTACATTCTTGATTTGACACCCGATATCCTATAAAAACGAGTATTTTTCATAGAAGCATTCTGGAACTTTACTCATAGATTTAAAAAAAAAAAAGTCAGTTCTAGAAAATCTGGATTGCTAGGCTATCCCGTGCCTGGTTTGATAAAAGATTGGGCCTAAGTTTTCCATGGTTTTAATTTAATTTGGAATATACCTAGTTCCATATTTAATAAACAAGACGTGTCAACATTGATGCCTTCAACAACAGTGTGGAATTTTTTTGAATTCAATTTTTAAAGGTTTTCATTTGAGTTTTGAACTATTTGTGTACGCATCAGATCTTCATTAATTCCAGCAGTTTCTGCTTCAATCATTTAATTGATTTCCATATGAGTTTTACAATGCCTGAAAATGAAAGTAAAATAATTTTTAAAACTGCGTAAAGAAAAGTGGGCCCAATGTTGACCCCTGAGGCACACCAGCCTGAGTGGTAAAAACTCAAACAATAAAGAATTTCAAATGAGCTTGAGTTCTTAGCATTTGAAAGGAACAGGAATTATTTTAGAAATATTTCAAGGCTTGGACTAAAGGGAGCAATTAAAGAAAGAGTGTAAGATATGAGTTAAGGCGCCCTGAAATGAAAGACAATTCTTACAAACGTGAGATCGCGTTGTCTAAACCAATTGTCAGCCACTGGGTTGAACTAAGATATCGGATTGAAAACATCCATTTTGTTAACTTTCTGAAAATAGAACTTTGAAAAACAGTATTTCTATAAAAAAAAAAGAACTCATTTTCCATCACAGTTTTTGAAGAAGAAGGAAGCCAGCAAATATGTTGTTCAGCTTACTACAATTGGCATCGCAATCACCATCACAGTATTTTGAAGAAAAGAATCAACTTTATTGGCCATTATTTAGGAGAGTCTTATCACTTTTCATGAAAATAGTCTGTAATGGAATACTAACATCCTTCAATTGCAGCTTCACTGCATTCTTTGCTATTTAGATCACTTAAAACTCACTTATAAGCCGATAACCCTTTTGAACAATTCCGGTAGAATCCAAAAGCATCTTTATTTTATAAGTTTAAAACTTAGAATAATCGTTAAGAAAGTTTTTTTTATGTAAACAAATCGCTACCAACATTTCACAGGCGAACTGCTAACCAAAAATCATCAAATCCAAGATTGTTTTCGTAAGCATATTTCCCAAGCCATAAAATTGGCCCAAACCACCAAAACTGAGATATTATTGTTAACTTTTTGTTCAAACATTTCCGAAGTGAAGAAACGAAAAATAAAAAAAAAATATTATCGACAACTTGCTAATGGAAATAATGAGCTGCTTAAACCACATTTACCGCATTCTTAAATCATGCATCCGTAACTTTAGGTTTAAGAACTGTTTTTTATTTGATTCTTTGTGTAAGTTCTTTTTGATTGTTTTGTGGATTTGTGTTACAAATTAATTTTGACATTATCGAGTTGATCAGTGATTCGATAGTTATTACCATTTTACACTTGACTGATTCAGTGGCAGAGTGATGGGGTCTCCCTAATGTGAGGCTTCAAATAGTACTTTTTCCAACTTGAACTGTGCGATCCGTTAATGTACTTGTTCTTGCACTTGAATGTATCTACTGCTTGGTATTCATTCATGCGTGCAGTTGTTGTGTTTCTATCAATTCAACAAGTTCAAGTGTTTGTCTCTTACCAAATAATTTAGTTTATTTTTTTTTCAGAAGAACATACAACTTGATGGACTTGAGATGATTTTTTTTATTTTCTGGAGGACAGTAGTTGGGTTCTTATGAAAATGCTATGATGTGCGTACTTTTTGAGAGCTTACACGTGTTCAAATATTGTCCACTTGATGACTTTGTATCATCACTGTTCTATTTCAAAGTGTTAACTTGTTTTTCACGAGAATCATTGAACAAGATTATTGAATTGAACTTGAAAACAAAAAGCTTACGCAATTTACTTCCAAGTGGCCAGAGTTTTTCAGAATCAAAGATCATATTATTTCTCCACATTATTCCAAGCAGATTAAAATTTGTGTGTTGGATCAAAAGAAAGCATATCAAACAATATAATAAGCTAGGTGTCTCCAGCCCATTAAATTATGCCTAATTTCAGATTGTATAATAATGTGATTATCCATAGATACAGCGGCAGTTCTAAAAGATAGAAACAAAGGTACAAAAAATGGATTTAAGGCGACGACGGCCAATAGGTCCAGACACCGACCGCATCACCAGCACCAGCACCACACACTTGTAAGCATAGATTAATAAAAACCCAGTAGTCGCCAGCCATCAAGAACATAATTACCATAATTTCAAAAGCTATTATGACAAATCATTTGGCTCTAAAGACAATTAAGGATGATTTTGATTACTACTCTAATAGGAAAAATATTTATGTGTTTCTTTTTCGAATGCATTAACAGAAATACGGTGAAGCTGGAAGACTAATTATTTGAAGTCACAGAACTACCTCAAACCTTAAATTATTTAAAGTCTGCAATAAAAGGAACAATGTGATCACGAGGTTTTATAAAAGAGTGCCGATGCGCAGAGTAGGTCTTTTAAAAGACAATGTGGGTAGTTGTAACCAAAGAAGAAGTAAGTAATAATATACCAGGAACAGTAGATGAAGTGGAAATCACTTTCATTATATTGATAAATATGATGGTCCATAGAATACTTGTTAGGAACTGAACGTGAAAACTAGTAGCCATAAGTTTGGATTGAAAGAAATTTTTCTATCGAAGAAATCAATCATGGATTCATTCTACGTTCTACCACACCCACTTTTGCAGGCAATTAAACCTAACATAACAATTTAAGAAAGACCTGAGTTTCCTTATAGTTTGATACAAGTAGTATAGTCCAGATGCAAATTTAAATGAAGTCTTTTGAAGTTGACAGGTCAATTGTTGGTATTTTAAGAATCTGCATGATTTCCCCGTTGAGTTAACTGTGGCTCCTGGTGGACTCAACGGACTTACCAACTCGGTGGGATAATTGACAGCTTGATCTTTGTCCATTATTGTCTGTTAATTGATTTGTATTTGGCTTATGGTTCTTTTTTTTTATAATGTACATACTCGCACGCAAGGGATACAAATACCCCTATCATAAATTATCACTAGGAGAGCGTTTAGGAAAAGAGAAAAAGAAAGATAAAAGAAAATAATTGTTGGTGGTACAGTGCATTGAAGTTAAGGTGATATTTATCTCACGAAAATCAAACGGGTGGCATCCAGTTGAAACTGGGTGATATACTTAGAAAAAATGCTTCCTAACTTGGTGGTCGGACCTGCAACTTTATGTTAGTAGCCAAGCACTGCACCATTTCCACTCTAGGATATTTTTGTTTACATTGATCCTTAAGTTTGCTTTTATCATCATTTTGGGGGCCATAATCGTAGTTTAACGAGCAATGTTTCGCGAAAAAATCCTGCCATAGTGAAATTTTTCCAAATTATAATCTTCCCAATTTTAAGAACTGTGCCCGCTCATACTAGATTTTCTTTGCTGCTTAGACATGTAAATGATTTTACAGGTTCAAATTTAGAACTAGAAGATTATGTGATCAAGCCACTATACGGACGTAATCTCTGAACTCCATGTGACGCCGATTGTTGTTGTGCGGATTTCGTGTGCAATTTATGATACAATATATTCAATTGAAATAAAGTACATATATTCCTGATTTCCTGATAGATAAAAATTAAAAACTATTGAAAATAAAGTGCACGACTGGGTCAGACGAACTTGCTATAATATGTATGTGACAGTGGTCTTTTGGTTTGAGATTTTGGAAAAAAGAAGCAGGGAAAAATTGATAATTGATGATTGAAACGTTTTTGGAAAAAATGGAGAAAGCCATCTGATTTCGTTTATTGTTTAAAATTTTACGAATTTTTTTTTCAAAATCGTTCGACTAGTTTTTTTTTTAAAACAATTTTTTTTTGAAATACTTTTCGAAAATATATTCCAAATTTTGTTCGAGTATGCGAACTTCTAGCACTTTGTAGTTTTTATCAGAAAAATAAAATTAAAAAAATAGATTAAACCGTTTTTGGAAAAAAAAAAAATAAAACAAAAATTAAAACTTTTTTTTTAAAACTCAAAAAAACTTTTGTTTGAAATTTTTTTAAAAATTCATATTATTTCGTTCATAAAAGGGCTTCTACAGGGTAGGCCACCCTATTGGAAGATGCTCTCATTTTTGCAAATGGCCGCCAATGTCAAATCTGTTTTGACATTTGTGGACTAGACAGATGCAGAATACAAGTGAATAAGCCATGGAGCGATACATGAACCGACATTCTGAAGTCGGCCGGCGTTCCCGGGTCGTATCATCTCTCGTTTTGGCGATTTGCACTGGCCAGCAAGATCGCCCGATTTAACCGTTTCAGACTTTTTTGTGGAGTTTTTGGAAGTCCCGTGTTTACGTGAACAAGTCCGAGATTCTGGAAGTCTTCAAGGACAACATTCGACACTAGTGCGAGAATCTGTCACCCGAAGTTCTCGCTGAATTGATGAAGAATGCCATAAAACGAGCAATCAATTTATTTTGACAGCACTAATTTGGCCGATATCATCTTCTCGACTTGACTAATACAATTCTAGAGGTTCAAATAAGCATAATAAAAAAACAGAATCGAAGTTTTTCATTTAGAAAAAAAAAGAGAACCAAACAACATCGGATAGATGACTTCTTTTGGCCCACCCTGTATATTAAAAATTTCATCGAAAGTGGCTTCGCGTGAATCAATCCATTATTTTGGTAATAAATTTGCACGATTTGCAAACGTTGTTCAGCAGTAAGTCTATTCATTATGAAATGGTAAACCAAACTGAGCATAAATCAAATGACAGCTGTCAAAAAGACCAAATCCGAAAAAAGTATTGCCATATTGATAACCACACGTCTAACAAAAACACCCTTTAGAATCGCCATTTTTAAAGCTGGTTTTTGGTACCTACCCAATAATTATGTCATGATTGAATAAAAAGAGCCTAATTTCTTTTAAGTCTAGAAGCAGTCCTAACAAGCTAAGTGAATTTGTACTGTCTTCCGTAAGAACAAATGCAATCTACGATGTGAGGTAGGGACTTCCGACTTGTGGTCCACCATCAAATAACAGAATTGGCAGTTGGTATAAAGTATCAGAAGTAAAAAAAGGGAAATATAACAATTTCGACTGTAAAAATTGACATTTAAAAGTACAAAAATGTTCGTAGTTCATATTTTAGAAATGACAGTGTAAAGTTATGCTGATCCGGTTTTTTAGATAATTTCGCATTGCTTAGAATATTTTAGTCTCAAAACTAATTTCTCTCAACTTTTATAGCTTTTCAAATAATTCTAGAAGTTGGTTCCAATGCAGCCACTATGAAGCATACACCAAACACCTTAACTAGATTTATGTATGTCAACAAAAACCCCCAATCGATCTTATGCTTGAATTCAAAATCTATAAAACACTCCAACGCTCATTATCTTTATTTGACCAGAGGTCAGAATGCGTCACCCATCAGTGTCAACGTAATAAATTTCTTGTTGACTTAAATTTTTTTTGTATCTTTTACTTTTGTATCCAAAACACGTCCAATAGAAGATTGTTTACATCCATCATCGTTGTCTGATCATCATGTTTTGTGTTTGTTTTCTTATCAAAAAAAGATCAGATTAGTCATCGCATGAGATCTACACAAATCCAAGAGTAGCATCACAAAAAAAAAGGTACCTGAACTCCATATCTGTGGAAAAGTGTAACCAAAACACGTACCTAGTTTTCTGCCTTTCTTGTGTGCATTTGTGTTGTGTATCTTTTGTATTTACTTTTCTCTCGCCTATTGATCTCAATTAGCTTTCTTGTGAAGAAAAAGATACTTTTCTAAAAAAAAAAAACACAAAAAAAAAAACAATAATGTACTTTTTGTTGATTTTGTAATAATTGATGAATATTTGTTCAGAGTTTTGTTACTTGCATTATGTTTGTGATGCTAATTGATTCTGATTTAGTTTATTTGTTTTAAATTTTGTTCGTGGATTTTATGAGTCATTTGAAATTTTGTTCAAACCTAGAACCCAGAACCTGTTGGAATGCAATAATTTGAACAATTGAAGCATTATAAATTATACTTTTCTTTTGAGTGATGGAGGATCAAAATGTTCAGTTTATGTTAAAAAAAAAAAAAAAAAAAAGTATCTCCCCTCTCAAAACTAGAAACTGATAATCAAAAAGTTTACTTTATTGTATTTGTTTTGATGAATTATTATCGAACGGCACTTCTTCTTCGTATGGAATTCTTTTCTCAAATATTTCCTCCTTCAATCAACTCATATTTAAAATACTTTGAATTAGAATTCCCTCCGCATTCAACTTAAAAATATCTAAAATTCCACCAAGAAAACAACACCCAAATCATAAAAATCAAATAAAATGATTAACACGCCTAATTGAGACTGAGATGAATTGCTATTGGAACTCCTCTTCATCTTCGTCCTCGTCCTCGCCCAAGGCGAACAAGCACAACATCAACAAAATGTTTCGTATGTAAACATTTGGAAGAGAATTCCCTGTGTGATTAAATAACAACAACGAGACAATCCAATTAGATTTGTTCGGTTCAAAATATCTAACAAACACCAAAAATTCTGAAAATAGAATAATTATAATTATTGGGCACCCCACAAAAAAAAAAGAAGAAGAACTTAGAGCCCATCGCTGCTTCAGGCACAAAGCAATATGTCATTTCAAATGCATTGGTAAACCACATTGAAATTGGAAGACATAAGATGAGATGAATAGAGTAGTTCCGACACAAGAATTGTGATCAGGCTAAAACTTATGTATGTATGTGAATGAGACTGTCGTCGCAATTTAAAAGGTGATGTTTTTTCAAGTCTACTCACTACACTTAAATAGTAGGGTAAATAGTTGGGGTGGGTGGTTGGCGGTGGTGGTTTGGGGGGGGGGGGGGGGGTGATTTATTTATTTATTTATTTATTTATCTACGATTTATAATCAACAGATTTGAAATAATAATAATTATAATAATATTTATTTTCTAGTATTACATTTATGAGCTAAGAATGCCAACAATAAGTCTTTAAAAACATTTCTTTGTAGACATATATCCAAGCAATAATAAGCTTCATTAAATAATTTACAGCAATGGCTTACAGGTTCACGTAGACCATAACAAGTTCTGTGCAGATACTGAAATAGCAATGGCCTTGACCGTAAAGATTTTGAAGGTGCATATATATTTAAAAGAGAAAGCAAGTTTTCACAATCAATATAGTTGCATAAAATATCGCGAACAAACATAACACTATACATTTCCCTTCGCGAACAAAGAGATTGCATTCCTAACAAAAGACATTTAGAATGATATGAATGATGAACTTTATTTTCATTACTAAAGAAGCCTGTTAATGCAAAACGCAGAAAATTTTTTTGTACTCTTTCAATTCTAGAGATATCTTTTGCAGTTGTTGGATTCCAAACAACACAAGCATATTCTAAAGAGGGCCTTACCAAACTAGAATAAAGTGATTTTAAAGTGTATGGGTCTTTAAACTCAGAAGAATTTCTTTTTAAAAATCCTAACATTGAACTAGCTTTCGAAATCACTGAGTTAATGTGAATTTCAAAAGTAAGTTTTTCATCAAAAATGACTCCAAGATCCTTAACATGGTTCACTACCTTAAGTGTCACATTATTTAATGAGTACGTTGGATCAATATTATATAGCGACCGATTATATGAAATACAAAAGCATTTGTTTGTGTTCAATTTAAGATCATTTATATTGCACCACCTAGAGAATTCATCAAGATCGTTCTGCAATAGCAAGCGATCGGCTATGTTGGAAACAACTGCAAAAAATTTAATATCATCAGCAAATATAAGGCATTTGCAAAATTTCAATATAGTAGGCACATCATTTATATGCAATAAGAATATGGGGGGACCCAAGTGACTTCCTTCAGGAACACCAGAAGTAGCGAATAACTCTCTAGAGAATATGTCATCAACGACAACTTTTTGCCTACGACCATACAAATAAGATTTAAACCAGCTTAGCAAAGGACCGTTAATTCCATATGCCTCGAGCTTCATAATAAGAATTTTAATATTTACTCTGCTAAATGCTTTTGTGAAATCGGTATAAACCGCATGGACTTGATTTTTATTCTCCAAGGAATTTATGCAGAAATTAGTAAACTCCACCAAGTTCGAGACTGTAGATCTACCTTTCCAGAACCCATGTTGAAATTTGCTAACGTGTCCCTTTATTAAATCTACAAATATATCCTTAACAAGACAGTCCAACATCTTTGGGATGATGGAAAGTTTTGTAACAGGCCTATAATTTGAAATGTTGTCTTTTTTACCAGATTTAAAAATAGGAGTTATAACCGACATTTTCCACTCATCTAAGAAGATACCACTAGAAATCGATTGGTTAAACAACTCAGCCAATGGGATGCAGAGTGTATCAGCACAATGTTTTAAGACATTAGGAAAAAATCCTAAAATATCTGGCTTCTGTTTAGGCTCAAGTTGGCACAATAACTTCTGAACATCAAGAAAATTGATATTAAAATTATAGGATTCGATTAAAGATGGAATTGATTTCAAATAGTTATCATCCACACCGTCTATACTAGTGGAATCATAAATACTTTGGAAATAGTCAGCAAACATATCGGCGATATCATTTGGTTCACTTGAATAAGTCTGATTGAAATGCATTGTTGATGGGAAACCAACACTTTTGCGCTTTGAATTAACAAACTTCCAAAACTGATTTGGATTAGACTTCATATTAGATTCAATTGTTTGAACATATTTACAATGTAAGAACTTGGATAGGAATACAAACTCCTTCCTAAGACGACAGAAAAATGTATAGTCAACCAACGAGTTAGATTTTTTATACCTTTTATGTGCGGAATTTTTCGCGTTTTTTAGATTTTTAAGTCGGTGATTGTACCATTTTGGACTTGAAGTGGACTTTCGAAGGACCAAAGGCACAGAGCTATTTAAGGTATCGCTCAGTATATTGCGAAAAATAAGGAAGTTTACAGATAAGTTATTATTTTGAAACTCAGATAACCAATTTATAGAACCTAATTTGGTTTTTAATAAGTTCAAATTTGCTGTATTAAACTTACGGAAACATTTATTTAAATCATTAAATCTAGAATAATTATTGTAAACATAAGTTGAAATAGATAATTTTACAGCAGTGTGATGAACAGAGTTACAAAGCAAAGGAAGAGTTTCTAAAAGATTGACATTCAAATCATCTGATACAAAAACTAAATCTAATAGTCTATTTATAGAATTAAAAACATTGTTTATTTGATTTAAGTTTAAAGAGAAAAGAGAATCAACCAACATAACTTCAGCTTCATTGTTTAATAAAATTGGCTCTAATTTTAGTTCATCTGTTTTAGACCAAGTTAAATTACTAAGATTAAAATCACCAAGAACACAAATGAAATGATTATCAAATTCTGGTAGGGTGGCAACTCTTTCAATATTTTCTAAATGTTTCTTGTAGACAGCAGCTCCGCTTCCCGGGGGTATGTAGCTAAGAAAAATAAGAAGTCCAGAGCCAGCAAGAGACAGTTTGACACACAGTTGTTCTACATTAAGGCAATTCTCTTCCAAAACTACATTCAGATCAACAGCTGATGCAATAATCGGGCGACGAACCGATTTGGTGTTGGGGGAAGAAAAAATTGTCAAAAATGGTAGGTGAATAGCAGGTGGTTGTAGGTAGAGTGGGTAGTTGGATTTGGGGGAGGGATTTGTCGTTTGGGAGGGAATTGTCATAAATAGTGGGTGGTTGGTGGTGGTTGTAGGTGGTGTGGGTGGTTGGCGGTGGTGGATTTATAGTGTGGGGGGAGGAAAAAATTGTCAAAAATGGCGGGCTGTTGGTTGGTGGTTGTATGTGGGGTTTGGATGTTGATGTTTGGGGGGGGGGGAAGGGGTGAGAAAAAAATTCAAAAATGTTGGGTTGGCTGAAGGTGTTGTGGGTGGTTGGAGAGGTACAACCTACACATGAACTTTTTGTGAAGTGATTATCACGTAAGATTATTGTCCGTAAACCGACTTTACGGACAACCAAGTTTTTTTTATAATTTCCGCGCATTCAAGGGTTGTTAATACCTTTTTCATGAACATAGAACGAACGTTCAGAAAAGTTCAATGTGGGCTATGTTCTGAATATCTGTAAATTTTGGTTTTTACTATCAGTGTATAGTAATTCGTAATAGGAGATAGGAAAGGCATTCCACATTCGTGTAGTGCAGCTAAGGAATTACTTAGTCTCTATTATTAACAGTACTTTTGAATGTACTTAGACTAGAGAGAATTCCTATGCAATGGCTATTTCACTCAAATAATTGGTAGCAATGAAAATGTTCGAATGAAACGAATGATTTAATCCTTAAAATTTTGAATGCATTTTTCTGAATTCTATCCAGGAGATGAAAGTGAGAAACAGGAGCACCTGTCTAGATATGTGTGAACTATACTTACTCAAATTTTATGTGGATGTACGGCACACAATATTTCTTTTTTCTTGCCTATTTATCGACCTCAAATTGTGATCCGTTTACAGAAGCTGGTTTGTTATACACATACCGGAAACGCAAAGCTATTTGGTTTCCTTGAGCCAAGTGATAGTCATCGGTTAACGGAGCATTTAACAGTCACAGATTTAACACATACCAAAAAATTCCATTTAAAAAAAATTAAAAATTAAATTTACAATTACGAAATACGTGAAGCTGTTTCAGGGTCTCCTTTTAAGAATTCTGTAGGTATTCCCTCAAGTCCAGCTGCTTTGTTTGGCTTTAGATGATTTTATACAGCTCCCTATCGTCCTCTCTTCCTGCACCGTGTTCCACATCCTCCATAAGTTTGTGCACCCTTGCCCTTTTATCACGTCGCACATACCCCTGCACGCCTGCACTGTCTTAATTAATCCTTTATGTGATCTTCGATAGGTAATTTCGTCCCAGGTGCCTTAAGATATCGAAGAATGTGTGTAAAAAATCTCATGATGATCGGTTAAGCGATTAAGGCGTCAAATCATAACAAACGAATTCAAAATCGCATTTATACTATTGAGTAAGGATTAAGCAATTAGTCAAAGGACGCCCTTCCCAATTACTTTTCTAATTTTACTAAACAGGAAAAAATTGTGTTCTTGCAGCCATAAATAAATAACCATTATCACAATTTAACAATCGACACGCAGTAAAATAATAAAACTTAATGTCACCAATTCACAGACACCAACAACAAAACCAGCTACCAGACGAAAAGTGTCAAGGATTAATTAGATTGTCACACCATCACATCGCAAAATCACAAAGTCAGACATCACGCAAGAAATCTTGCACCAAATAATAATTAACGCTTCCTTCAAATGCAAAAGACTCATTAACTGTCAAAGCAATAAAAACAAAAATAAGATCCTTTTGCTTTTGACACGATGACAACAACGACACATACACACACACAATTTTACATGGTTTTGAGTTTTGGTGGTGGTGTTTTTAATCTCTATTATAATCCTCATTGAAGACCTCTCCACAACAATGCCAATTTAAAAGGTGACACAACAAGGATTAGGTGCATCGGATAAGAGTTCCAAATTGCAAATAGGATTGTCCCTTTTTTTGGTTGGTTGGTTGGGTTGTTGAGGGAGCATTTGGTTGGCCTTTTCCATTCTAATAATGCTTCACCAAAACTGATTACATCACTTGCGTTAGGATTTGCGTTTTGTTTTTAATTTCCTCTTGGGTGTCCTTAAAAGCATTTAATTGCTTTTGGGTGCAGTTACCAACACGACGTATAGTGTATTTTATTCCTTCTCTTGGATGATTGTCGGTCTTCGTCCAGCTGAACATTCACTTCCTTTTTTTTGTACGTCGCCGTCCATTATCGACAGATTACTGTCACATGCATTTGTCGTAATGTTCTTTCGAGGATTTTGATTGCGTCATTAAGTGAAATGCATAAAGTGACCAGAGGTAGCTTGGATACACGACGAATGTATGTACAGTCGTAGATAAGTTACCTTAATCAAGGATCCGCTCATAAACTCAGTAAAGCAAACATTCATTTCGTTGTGTCTGTTCTATACCGTTGCGGTATCGCCCACGACTTTCTGACTTTCTTTGCTTCTCACGGACATGGTTGGTATTCGGTAACTGGACAAACCATTAGGATGGATTGTGTCGTAGTTTGTAGACATTGATGGGTTGGTAGTCTTTCATGTTGTTACTTCATTTTTCTTATTTTAATTCATCTTAATGTTTACGATTGCCATCGTAATGTGACTCCACACTGCTAACAAATGATTGTGCACTTCGTTGTCCTTGTCCTTGTGGTTGTACGAGATCCTTTTTTCAATGATGAATTTCACGAAGCTAACTTTATCCCAGATAGCAAACAATACTGAAAGCGAATAATTTTTTTTTTGGTAAGACCATGAGTGAAAATTTTTTAAGGACGAAGAAAATGTTTGGACTAACAATTTATTACATTTTTTGTAGCCCGTAGAGGAATTTACCAATTAGACACACATACAAATACTGGCTACTGAGGCCATCGGCTCAAGATAACACAAGAGAGTAACACGACAGAGAGAGACAGACAAAACAGAAGAGAGAAGAACAGACAACACATGTCAACAGCACGCGGTTAGTGTCGTACGGTCCAAGTATTGAATTTCTTGTTAAAATAAATCCGAGTGTTTTTTTTTTAAGTTCAAATCTTCTTAACTTGCAAAATTCACCTAGTCCTTGCTGTCTCTCTGGAAAACGTCAAAGTTAATATTATTATGAATGTGCCACCCTTTTTTAAAGGTGTCTGAACCTTAAAAAATATATATATCCGTGAGTTTGAGGGAAAAATTGCAAAACAGCGAGTACCGTTGATGGAATTACTTTTTGTCTATTTTATGAAAGCATTAAAAAATATTTTCCAACAACAACAACAACAAAAAAGTATCCTTACAGTGTATCCTTATACGTGATAGCATATAGTTGAACTTTTGTTGTGGCATGCAATTGCTTCTTCGATTCTTTCTTTTAGTCTTTTGGGTTTGCTTACTTCGGGAACAAAAAAAAAAAATCTACCACCATGAGGGGATTGCAAAAATTGTTTATGGGATCGTATAGCCATAGTCTACCGTTCGTTGTTGGTTGGGACAATTCTTTTACCGTGCAACAATTTGGTTTTTTTTTTTTTTCTTTTCTTTTAATGTAGGATTCTCTGACAGTGTTTGGATTTAATGACAATAATTAAACTTTGTCCCATCACTTTGCTCATAGTGACGATCCTTTACTGTGCGAGGGAGTTGCTTTTAATGTTTTGTTATTTCTGTTTTCTCTTTTAAGTTGAGCAATTTTTTAAGGATACCTTAATTTTTTTTTTTTTTTTTTTTTTTAGGAGACAGAGAACTTTTTGAATGACGTGCTAAAAATGGTATCATTAATTGAATTTATGTTTGCAGTCATATGATTCAGTTGGAGATTGTAGAAATATTTTTTGATGGGGAGGTTTTATTTGTTCTTTTGAAAAATAAACTAAGAAATTAATGTGAGTGTTTTTTAATGCAATTGTGTTTTCTTTGTGACATTTTTAATATTTTATAGACAGAACAAAGGTGCTACATAGACAGTTACGAACAATTCACAACTTACTCTTACCTTACTTAACACTATATTTAACAAAAAAAAAAAAAAAAAAAAAAAAAAAAAAAAACAAATTCAATAAGAACATCCTTGCATTGAACGTGTCAGCTCCCAAAAACCCTGCATCAAAACATGGAAAAGATACCGGTGCACATTGATGTTAAATGTCTGTGTATCACAAAGGGAGGGGGGGGGGTCGAGCGGGGTAAAGGGAAATCAGAGACTTTGTAAGCTTTGTTAACGTATAGCCAATGCTTTAATGACATTGGTGGTCTAACGCCTTACCCTGTCTTAAGCTTTTCGCGATATCAAAGGACTCAGTGGTTTTTTTTCTCCCATTTTTACAGAGTTTGGTGAAGATTTCGAGATTTGATAGAGTTCTATCACTGCTCTCGATCTGGAGTTCGTGGTTCTTTCCAATAATCTTTCATAAAATGGACTATTATCCCATGACTTAGTTATCTAGCATGAAACCACAACAAAAAGGGCCAGTCAGATTGTCTGTTTATACTATTATGTAGCTGGCTTAGATTTGGGGATCGGGCACACAGTGATAGGGGTTCCAATGAGCAGCTCCTTTTTACTGGATCAAATTTTGCAAATTAGTGTAAGCTCCGGATTAAGTCATCTCCCGATGCATGGAAAATCTCGTTGAAGTATCCATTCATCACTGTAGCTTTGTAAGGCTCCAGTCTGGACATCGCTACTAATTGATCTACCAGATTGGATGAGACCTGAGACGGTCAACCGGCAATCCTGTTTATACATGTTGACAGTATTAAAACAGGCCATCTGGGCTTGGAACTGAAGTCTCACTTGAAATGCTCATCAGTCAACATCTAAACTACAGGAATTTCTAATCCGTTGCCGTAACATCTTCAAGATCAGATGGTCAGAAATCATATCCAACAACGAACTGTTGCTTAGGATTGGACAAACAAAAGTTTTGATGTACACATCACGGAGAAAATGTGGAGCTAGATTGACCATACGATGAGGAACCCTAATGACAGAATTTAAAAGCAGTCTTTCCAATGGAATCATCAAGGTGAAAGGCGAGTTGGAAGACAAAAGAAAACCTGGAGGTCAACTGTTTTGAAGGAAGCTGGAGTCTTAGAATTTGGGGTTGTGGTCACAGCTGAACTATAGTTCTTTGAACACCGAGAGATGTAAGGATCTGTGTTTGGGAAGGAGTAAGAGCACTTCAGACAACAGCAGCTTCCAGGATCCAGTAGAGGAAACCGTAATTTAAAAACAAAAATTCAAAAAATGCATCATTTAATGGAGTTGAAAAAAAGGTCCTTTGAAGCAGTTACCAGCTTGGTAAGAAAATTAGTGCGGTCAAAACCTGAAAATAATTAGTACCTTCAAAATAATTCCGAGACAGAAAAAAATAGTCCTAGGTGCCGAAAAAATTGAATTAAGGACACACATAGTGATATATATATTTTTTTATACATTTTTTAAAATACTTTGTGTTCTCTTCAAAACATGCTGGCATCAAAAAATGTCCCTTCTTTTCGATAACACCTGCTCATATATTATTGGCGTTAAGTCATCGTCCTTTTGTATTATTAGATTCACCGTTCGAACGTAATTTATACCTAAGCCATATTTCCAATATTATCTTAGGCAAAGCTGATTACATTCACTTTATTTGATTGTGGCCATGGTCATTTATAATTTGTCGATTTACTCATGTGTCAAAGTAATTTAAATATTCATCTCTCACCTCCGGTGTAATTTAGGCCTCAGGCTATATGCCTCCCTCCCTACCCCCCTCTGATGACCAAGCAACGAATTTACATCAATAATATCGAAGGGTTCCAGAATATAGGCATTACTCCATCTCCGCTCCAAGAATACTCACTCTCCACATCCTCCTTATATAGGATTTCCTATGCATAGCTACATATCGTCCTGTATTTGTATAGTGTCCATCGACACTTCTTATATGTATGTGTGTGTGCATATTTATCAAATTATTATTGCCTCCTTGTATTCTCGGATATGAGCTAAAATGGCAGGTGATGATTAATGATGCTCAGCCTCAATTTATTGCACTTTAGCCGAGGAATAGTATAGAAACCCAACCATGTTTGTAATTTGGACATCCTTTCATATTTAACGACACCCGATTGCATTAGAGAGACGCCATTCGTATCCACCATAGATATTGGTTTTGGGAACTCTACTAATACCTACATTTCTCGCTGTGTCCTTATATTATGCACTTTGTCATTCATCTATCTAAACTCAATTATCGTGATAATTCAGGACGATCTATGCTAACAAGAATATTATTAATTGGCTACCAAAGTTACTGCAGAAATCGCATCAATTTAGAGGGTGTCCGTTATATTTATTGTTTCAATGTTTGATATATATACCTACTTGCACCTTCCGACGTGTGTCCTTTCGATGAATAAGTAATTGCAATTTAAAATGCATTTTCTTCAAGTTAAATGAGTCTGAAAACATGACTGATATTAAATTTTGCTTTAAATTCATAAACGTTTGGAAAAAGTGGGGGGAATACAAACATGCAGGCATTTTTGGACGAGAATACGGTACCCATTCTTCTCCTAGACGAAAGTTTGACCCAGCTTTAGGTTGCTTCACAGTCAGTCAAAAAAAAAACTGTCTTAAGAGTTTTCTAGCAAGTCAATTTCAGAAGAAACTGTTGTCACAGTCATTAAGAAGCATTATTATCCACAAAAGAAAGTGAAAATGCAGAGGTGCTTCATTAAGGATCAGGTCGGGGCGTTGAAGTTCATACATCTCAACTTTTGAATGCGATTTTTAGAGTAGCTGAACTTTAATCCCTGTTTAGTTAGTTTTTTTTAGAGTTATAAAACTTTGGCAGTTGACAGCACTGTTTTCATTGACAGCCATTTTTTTCATCAGCTATGTGATTTATATTATTTTTTTTGTTGCCATATCATCATGAATCGACTGACGCCTGAACAATGCATGCGAATTGTTCAGATTTACTTCGAAATTTTTGCTCGCGAAATTTTCACATGAAAATTTTATTCAGAGATGAACCTCGTTTTTGGTTGATTGGCTACCTCAATAAGCAAAATTGCTGCATTTGGAGATAAGATAATATCCAAGCCATTTTTGAGACACCGCTAGATCCAAAAAAAATGAATGGGCAGTTGGAATAAAAAATCCTTACTCCTTTAAAAACTATGCTTACCGGAGGGTTTCAGTCAAGAGAGACTTTTATAGAGATCGATGACATTTTTGAACTTAGAACTTAGAACCACCTTGATGTGGGGGAGCTGTGGTTTCAACAAGACAGCAAAACTTGTGTCGCACAGAACGTGTCACAATTGATTCGTTGAAGGAAACGTTCGCGGCGAGCGCTTTTTGGACCTGTGAGTTTGTCTCCAATATCATGCAATTTAGCACCGCTATTTCCTATTTTCTGCGTTGGTATTTGAAGTCGCTAGTCTGCACCGATAAGCCAGAGACGATTACGATTGAGGACTTGGATAACAACATTCGCAGCGTTATTGCCGATAATGGAACCCCAAATGCTGCAAAGAGAGATCGAAAATTGGACCTTAAAATTGGACTACATCCAAGCCAACCGCGGTGGATATATGCCAGAGTTCATATTCAAGTAAAAATGACACAAAAATATCTCTCAAATAAAGTCAATTTTAATTCCTATAAAAAAAACCCTTGATAACACCTTGTTGTACCTTTTTCGCCAGACGGTGTTGCGGTTGTCTACGGAAACAGGCCCAAAAATCGTTCTCGAATTTGTGAAGGTACCTTTGGGACCTCTGGATATAAGAACTCATGCTTCATAGTTATACCTTCCTCAATAGGGCTTTTTCTGAATAACTTGTTGGTTATACTTGCGTTGCGTTATACTAAGGGTCAGTTCACGCGCTGATACTCCTTACTCAACTTTCAATATCAGTATCCAGCTGCAGAATAGCTTGAAGTTATACCTATCAACGGTTTCGTTCTGACCAAGTCTGCGGTGGAATTCAACACTTGTTTATGGAATCATAAACATGGTCTTGTCCTTGTTCTTGCTCTTACCTTTTTGCCCCATATTTAAGTTACCCGTAGAATGGATAAGCACCATCCAAACCTCTTGGAAAGATGAATAAGCTTAGCGGGAATTTTTAAACTAGCTATCTTACGAAGGAATTTCTGAATATTTTTGGACAGTCATTAACTTCTTTTCGAAGTAGGTGACGAGCCCCCGATTTGAAATGCCCGGGCATTTTCCGTGATTAGTAATATTGTTATATTGTGAAGGTTGTCCTAAGGTCCCATTAGATATTTCAGTTAAGGGTTTGACACGATTAAATAGAACGCTGGACAGAATCTTATAAGCTAAAGCAAACTTGTCTAGATTTTACTTTTCAAAAAAAAAGGTTCTTGATCATAAATCCACCGAGTAAATCAGAAACAATTTGGATTTAGGTTCAACAAAGTTAAACTCGAATCTTTGTGAAGAAAGGTATTTCTTCAAACTATCAACGATTTGTATCAGTCTATATATACCGTAGATGTTATAAAACACCGCCAAGCAAAACAACGGTACACATCTAACAACATAACTCACCAAAACTCAAAAGACCAATTAATTATGATTCTTCCAAATTTTTTTTAACCTGATGAAGCAATTATATTGAAAACCGAAAAGGCCCCGAAATCATAATTGGAACACCCAAAAGGTGATTTATGCCTTCTTTAGCACTTTGCTACAAGAAAATCCAATAATGTTCTTAACAATAAAAACTATCGACAATGCTGCAACTTGAAAAAAGATACTTCTGATCGATATAAATTATGATGCAGATGCCATCTCCCTCTGGGGTGTCTTTATTTCCAAATATTGTTAATTGTATCACTCTTGTCAGTATCAGCCCACCAGAAGTTTATTAATCAAAGATGTCCATTATTTGTCGGTTGATCGTTGTGGAAGTGTTCTCTATTCATTGCACTTTAATGAATAAAATCCAAAATCTTGAATGAAATAGATTGTCAGAATTCACAATTACAACTTAACTCCCACGGAGCGGACTTGGTGGTGGTGGCGGCGAAGTGGCAAAGAACTTTGAGCACTGTAAAGAAATGATTTTAATTGCAATTTTATTTGAATGATACAGAGGGAGTTTGAAAAGCTTATTTCAGAGATTTGACGCATTTTTAATGGCTCTTTCGTAAGTTTAAAATATGGACCAAAAATGGATTTATGGCAACTCAGAACCATAAAAATTCTTTAAGTTTTTATGGTCCCTAGTTGAGCAATCAAGTTCTATAAGGAACTAATTTTCAAATGACGCATAAAGATCTGAAATTTATTTTAACGCTGTGACGGAAATATAAAAACTATTGGATACAAACAGCAGAGGAGGAACAGGCTGCTTGAGAAATCAGCGTATTTTCAAAGAAATTGGAAAACTAAATCGACTTAATTCTTGTAAGTTTTGAATCTGCTAATTCTGTTTAGCCAAAGTAGGAACATCGACTTTTTAGAAAAGAAAAGAGTGGGTTCGAAAAGAGAGTTCTCAAATTTATTATGGGAAGCTATGGCAGTGGCAGTGTTAAAAAAACTGACCAAAGTTTAAATTCTTTCGAAAAATTCAAAATCGGAGCTGAAGTCTGTTAAGTCGAATTCGTAAATGTCTGATAAGATATACACGATCAGTGTTTTAGTGTTGGAAATGACAGGCAGAATGAACCATTCAATTTAGATGATGAAGAAAAGAGAGAAGAAGAGTTCGGATAAAATTTATTCAAACTTCAGTCCAACATGTCTGCTGGAGTGGATGGTCAAACGGCCGAGCACTCCCAAGCACCGGGGCATACACCAACTCCTCTGACGAATAGAACAAGCTTCAGCCTCGTTTAACCCTAACTAGAAGGCAGAAGTTATTCTGAACTACGCCAACTACAGAGGTAGTAGTCTCTTTAGGGTCGCCTATGAGAGTTCGATGGTTAAGGTTAATCAAGAAGAACGCGAGCTGTTGCGTCAAAATTAGGAAGAAGGTTACCATCGACGGACGTGTTTTATGTCAAGAAAGGCTTAAAACAGAGTGACGTAGGTACTGTCATGCAACCTCTTGGCCATACTTTTTGTAACGATCAAAAAACCAATGCGATCTGTCAATGGAGCTTTTGCAAGAAATGTAGAGGTGTTGACGATAGGTGTTCCTATTGATAAGAACAAGACAAATACATGTCTATGTTGTTTTGAGGAGAAGAGCGAAGGCAGATTTTATTCGTTTGAAGTAATCAAGGACTTTGTTTCCACTATTATCCAAAAAAAAAATTTAATTGCAAAGGTCAATCCAACATTTACTCTTATCAATCGTTGTTTCATTGGTCTTAAAAGGCTTCTAGTAGTAACCTCTCTCAAGGGACTAAGGTGTCACTACACAAGAGTTTTTTTTCATCGCAGTGCTGTTGTATGTGACAGAGGCATACCCCTTGTCGAAATTTCATGAAAAGTAGCTGGAGTGCTTTGAGAGAAAGATTCTTCGGGTGTATTAAGAAGATTCAACCACGAACTGTAAGAGCCACCTTACATAAGTACCAAAGTGATTTTAGCACGGAAATCAGTTAAAAGGAGAGTCAACTTTCTGGGTACTCCTATCGCTACATGTGATTTTTTTCTAAAGCAAGATGCCATGACTCAGAGGGCAAATCTATGGTAGGCGGCTTATAACACAATGTTTAGAAACAAAGTGGGTTTGGCGAAGCTGAATTCGGAACGCTCTATGGCTTTAATCTCTCCAAGCAAATGGCACATCCATTATAGGTGTCATTACAGAACACTGTCTCATAGCCAGACACGCCGCGAGACATGGCGTACACCCAAAAGACTTTTGCAGAAGCTACTTGAGCTTTTAGCTTTTCTTAATATATACTTTCCTACTTTAGCAGTTCTAAAAGGTAGATTCTTTTTATGCGTGATGTTTGATTCCTGATGCTAAGAGGCCAGTTGTAGAAATCTTTGAAACCCGAGATGAGATACATATTTGTCCCCGCTGCCGCGGGAATGATATAAAAAAGGAAGACGTACGAATGGTCGACAAAAAAATGTCGACTGGATAAATACAAATTTTATCGACTGTCAAAATGTCAACTAAAAATTGATCGACAAAAAAAAAGTTCACATTTTAAAATCCAGACTATGAAAATGTCGATTGAAAACGTGTTAATAAAAATTTCGACTTTTATCCTGATAAAAAATGTAGTTCTTTTGATTGCTTCGTCAGTTTAAATGTTTTAATTATTTTTAAATCATAGTATAGTGGGGCCACTACACTGATCAACATTGGAAGTGAATGATGTTCACATGCATGCGATGCCGCATCATTCACTTTGCCACTGACGACCATTTTTCGAGTCGATCTTTTCAAAATCGACTTTGCAAGAGTCGACATTTTGATGTGTCGGTATTTTTACCAATCGACTTTTCGAAAGTCGACATTATGACGATCGATTTTTTCAAATCGACATTTTAAAAATCGACAAATCGGACCCAACCCTATAAAAAAATTTCTCCTATCGTAAATTGTTGCCGTGACCGGAAACATAAAGTAGCATCAAATATTCAAAATTCAAATTTAACTACCCCCTTATCTTAACCAAAATATATATCTTTTTTGAACACATACAAAATTCGAACTATCCTTTAAATATTTTCATAAAAAAGTGGTCCATGGTCTTTATCACAGCCACCAAAGTTATTTGCATTCATACTAGTATTTATTTGCTTTTCTTAACAGTGATTAATGATACTTATCAATAATCAACATTATAAGATGCGAATTTATGAAAGGATCCTTCCACTTTGTTAAACAAACACCGAAGAAAATTTCTTCCTTTTGTCGTTCTTAATAAAACGCACAACAATAAGGTCCATCTCATGGTCATCATTCATCAATAAACATCATAAAGGGGTGAGAAAAATCTTGGACTTGATTTTTGTCATTCTTTCACTTAAAAAATAAAAAAAAAGGTGAATACTAGTTGTCCCTTGGAAATTTAATTTTATTTTTCACTTAAAACTTGTTACTTTTCTTGTGTGTCATCAGATAAATCAAATTTTTGAAAGGGTTTCACACAACGCATCCATCGTCTTCAAGTCATGGATGCTTCTCCTTAGACGCAGATACGCATTGTATGAGAGTGGAAGATAACAAATTGATTTTGGTCTCAATGAACTGAACGGTCAATGGTCACAATGAATAATTTTAAAAAGCGTAAAACGAATTACGTATTTAAGAGGATTTTTTTTCCTCAATTTTCTTCGAGTACCGAAACGAATTCAAGTTTTTCGACAAAATTTGATATTGTTATGTGGAAAATAATTGTAAGTCATTTATATTGCTTAATGATAGTTTGTATATCATCAGTTGTGAGATGACTGAATGGAATTCGTCAACCATATAGATTTGACATCATGGGGAAATAATGCTTTGATAAAACATGTTACCACTTGGGAACGCAGACGTATATGGTTTCTTTTTCTTGGACGCGTTTTTTTTTTAACAAAAATAAATTTGGCTGTTTGAAGAAAACCTAATTTAAAAAAATGGCACTATGGACTCCAGTGAAAAAAACATGGTGATAATGAAAATTAAAGAAAGAACAACGTAGAGTTTGGAAATTCAGGAATAGAGGCTCCATTTTATTTCTTGAGGCTTTGGTATAAAACCATTCACCATTGACTTTCCACAATCAATTTCGGGGGTAGGAAAAATCTGTATGTCCGTCAAGTTAGCACTACCACTTTCGATTTTTTTAAAATGAACAATTGGATTAATTGTCGTGAATTTGTCGTAAATTTGTCGTGAAACAAAAAAATTTGTCGCGCCCCTATTTTAAAAGTTAACCCCTGGTAGTGCTAACTTGACAGTCAAGTTAGCACTACCACCCCCAAAAAATGCATTAAATTAAAAACTGAGTATGCGATTATTTGTCGTGAATTTGTCGTAAATTTGTCGTGAAACAAAAAAAATTTGTCCACCCCTATTTTAAAAGTTAACCCCTGGTAGTGCTAACTTGACAGTCAAGTTAGCACTACCACCCCCCAAAAATGCACTAAATTAAAAACTGAGTATGCTTTTATTTGTCTTGAATTTGTCGTAAATTTGTCGTGAAACAAAAAAAATTTTCCCACCCCTATTTTAAAAGTTAACCCCTGGTAGTGCTAACTTGACAGTCAAGTTAGCACTACCACCCCTCAAAAATGCACGAAATTAAAAACTGAGTATGCCATTAATTGTCGTGAATTTGTCGTAGACAATCCCCATTATTTTAAAAATTTTCAGATTTTTTTTCCGGGAACTACCCCTATTTATACTAAATTGACAGCCAATTTTTGAAAAAAGTCAAAAAATACTTAAAATTAAAAAAATTTTAAATTTTTTTTATTGGATTAATTGCCGAATATAAGTTGCAAATTTGTCGTGAAACAAAATAATTTGTCGCGTTTCATTTTTAAAAATTAACCCCTAGTAATGCTAACTTGACAGTCAAGTTAGCACTACCACCCCCCTAAAAATTCTTAGGATACTCAAAAACAAAAAATTAGTATGCCATTATTTGTCGTAGACAATCCCCATTATTTTAAAAATTTTCAGATTTTTTTTCCGGGAACTACCCCTATTTATACTAAATTGACAGCCAATTTTTGAAAAAAGTCAAAAAATACTTAAAATTAAAAAAATTTTAAATTTTTTTTATTGGATTAATTGCCGAATATAAGTTGCAAATTTGTCGTGAAACAAAATAATTTGTCGCGTTTCATTTTTAAAAATTAACCCCTAGTAATGCTAACTTGACTGTCAAGTTAGCATTACTAAGGGTTAATTATTTATACTAAATTGACAGCCAATTTTTGAAAAAAGTCAAAAAATACTTAAAATTAAAAAAATTTAAAATTTTTTTTATTGGATTAATTGCCGAATATAAGTTGCAAATTTGTCGTGAAACAAAATAATTTGTCGCGTTTCATTTTTAAAAATTAACCCTTAGTAATGCTAACTTGACAGTCAAGTTAGCATTACTAGGGGTTAATTTTTAAAAATGAAACGCGACAAATTATTTTGTTTCACGACAAATTTGCAACTTATATTCGGCAATTAATCCAATAAAAAAAATTTAAAATTTTTTTAATTTTAAGTATTTTTTGACTTTTTTCAAAAATTGGCTGTCAATTTAGTATAAATAATTAACCCTTAGTAATGCTAACTTGACAGTCAAGTTAGCATTACTAGGGGTTAATTTTTAAAAATGAAACGCGACAAATTATTTTGTTTCACGACAAATTTGCAACTTATATTCGGCAATTAATCCAATAAAAAAAATTTAAAATTTTTTTAATTTTAAGTATTTTTTGACTTTTTTCAAAAATTGGCTGTCAATTTAGTATAAATAGGGGTAGTTCCCGGAAAAAAAATCTGAAAATTTTTAAAATAATGGGGATTGTCTACGACAAATAATGGCATACTAATTTTTTGTTTTTGAGTATCCTAAGAATTTTTAGGGGGGTGGTAGTGCTAACTTGACTGTCAAGTTAGCATTACTAGGGGTTAATTTTTAAAAATGAAACGCGACAAATTATTTTGTTTCACGACAAATTTGCAACTAATATTCGGCAATTAATCCAATAAAAAAAATTTTAAATTTTTTTAATTTTAAGTATTTTTTGACTTTTTTCAAAAATTGGCTGTCAATTTAGTATAAATAGGGGTAGTTCCCGGAAAAAAAATTTGAAAATTTTTAAAATAATGGGGATTGTCTACGACAAATTCACGACAATTAATGGCATACTAATTTTTTGTTTTTGAGTATCCTAAGAATTTTTAGGGGGGTGGTAGTGCTAACTTGACTGTCAAGTTAGCATTACTAGGGGTTAATTTTTAAAAATGAAACGCGACAAATTATTTTGTTTCACGACAAATTTGCAACTTATATTCGGCAATTAATCCAATAAAAAAAATTTAAATTTTTTTTAATTTTAAGTATTTTTTGACTTTTTTCAAAAATTGGCTGTCAATTTAGTATAAATAGGGGTAGTTCCCGGAAAAAAAATCTGAAAATTTTTAAAATAATGGGGATTGTCTACGACAAATAATGGCATACTAATTTTTTGTTTTTGAGTATCCTAAGAATTTTTAGGGGGGTGGTAGTGCTAACTTGACTGTCAAGTTAGCATTACTAGGGGTTAATTTTTAAAAATGAAACGCGACAAATTATTTTGTTTCACGACAAATTTGCAACTTATATTCGGCAATTAATCCAATAAAAAAAATTTAAAATTTTTTTAATTTTAAGTATTTTTTGACTTTTTTCAAAAATTGGCTGTCAATTTAGTATAAATAGGGGTAGTTCCCGGAAAAAGAATTTGAAAATTTTTAAAATAATGGGGATTGTCTACGACAAATTCACGACAATTAATGGCATACTCAGTTTTTAATTTCGTGCATTTTTGAGGGGTGGTAGTGCTAACTTGACTGTCAAGTTAGCACTACCAGGGGTTAACTTTTAAAATAGGGGTAGGAAAATTTTTGTTGTTTCACGACAAATTTACGACAAATTCACGACAAATAATAGCATACTCAGTTTTTAATTTGGTGCAATTTTGGGGGGTGGTAGTGCTAACTTGACTGTCAAGTTAGCACTACCAGGGGTTAACTTTTAAAATAGGGGTGGGAAATTTTTTTTTGTTTCACGACAAATTTACGACAAATTCACGACAGATAATCGCATACTCAGTTTTTAATTTAATGCATTTTTTAGGGGTGGTAGTGCTAACTTGACTGTCAAGTTAGCATTACCAGGGGTTAACTTTTAAAATAGGGGCGCGACAAATTTTTTTGTTTCACGACAAATTTACGACAAATTCACGACAATTAATCCAATTGTTCATTTTAAAAAAATCGAAAGTGGTAGTGCTAACTTGACGGACATAAAATCTGTGCTTCTGTTGACGACAAGATTAAAAAGTCCTTGTAGAGGAATTGGAAAAATTATTTTTTCAACAAAGACCTACTGCTACATTACACAAGGCAGATGTTCAAAGGCGATTTAATGAAAGATCCTAAAAATTGAAAATCAAATTTCTTTCGTAAAATACAAATTGGAAAACTGCAGGAATGCTTTGTGCAAGGCTGGAATTGTTCTGGGAAATTGTAATTAATTCTGATGAGAATCCAAATTTGAAAGACTCAGCCAAATGTGGAAAATATGCAAATATTCTCACAGTTGACAAAAAATGACTGGTCCTTGATATTTCAAAGTTCTTATTCAAAGCTTCTTCTTCTATGAGAATACCTTTTGAAAACTATATTTTCTAGCAAGAGAGTTATTATTTTGACCAATATAATATTGACGTATTTGAATGGCTAACCCAATCCAAAATAATACAGTTTTAATGATTAATATTTTTTCTAGGTTTATCGATTTTATTGTATTTATATATGTATTGTCATAAAACTTAAGAACTTTACTTTCATTAGTTTCAAAATAGGGACAGAAATTTTTCTTTTTTCATTTCTGATTGACTTCGAAGCTGTGATGCGAAATGGATTTCACAAGGTATTCCACGAAGCTGAACTCAGAGGATGTTGGATCCACTACACGCGAGCAATCAGAAGGAAATTCAGGATTTTATAACAAAACGATGAGACAAGATTTATTACTTTCTAAATGGTTCAATTTTTTTTGGTTTTATCGTGGTTTTTAAAATGCATGGAAATTTTCACAAATTTATAGACTGTTTGCTTGACGAGGATCGAGGAAAAGTGAAACTTTTTTTGCATTGCCTTAAATTTTGTGGTTCACCTGTCGCATGTCGCAATATGGCGGCGATAGCCAATAGCTCGCATATCGCATTAGCTGACCGTGTAGTTAGTAGTATTTATATACTCTCTCATTCATGCACTTGCTCCGCGGTATTTATGTTTTGCTCAGTGTTATGGTGTAAAACCGGTAAAAAAGTGAAAAATCAACAATAGTGCGTAAAAATCGGACGATGAATTAATTTTAGGCCGTAAGAGAAAGCCAAAAGAGGCACTATTTTGTGTTTTCAGAGAAAAAAAAAGATCTTGATGACTTAATTTTATTTTTATAGTGAATTTATTAGAACGAAAAAAGTTTCACTTGCATCGTGGTTTCATAAGACCACAGAATTTTTTTTTTTGCCAGATGACTGTATTGTATGTATAATTTTTTTTGATAAATAAAGAGACATAGCACCCTACCTAACCTAGAGATAATTTCACACAAATTATGGATGAAAATTTTTATTTATTTATTTCCCATGTGAATCTAATTCCCGTGAAGTTAATTCCCTGCACCGATAATTATTCAAGGTGTATTTTTAAAATGCCATTTTTTCGGCAATAATTCCAAAAATATTTCGCTAACTCAACATTATTGAACTTAAAGAATTTGTTAAATATTTCGCCATATCACTCTCTTACGCCAACTTTTGGCGGTATAGAACAATAGATGTTCGAAACTATTAAACATTAAAATAGGCCGAGGTGGGTGAATTTCTTTCGAATTAGAATAAAAACGATTGCAATAAATTGAGAACTTGATGCCATTCAATTATTGAGTGATTTAGGTTCTTAAATTTAAAAATAATATTCCCCAGACTTTAGCACTTAAAATACATTTTTCAGGTTTTTGCTTTTTTTAAAGTTAAATAATTTTAAATTATATTTAAGAGCTCAACTGCGGTATGTGTCAAGATATATTTAGGTCTCGAGGGGATAGTAAGTACACACAATAAAATTTTGTAGCTCAAAATGGTTGGTTTCATCTGCGAAAGTCCTTAAAAGGTCAACAGCAATTATTCTTATGCCAATCGCTTTATACAGAATGCTCACTTTGAAAGTTTGATCAATATCGTTGAAATAAATTTCTAGAGAAGTATTTTCAACTACATACCAATCTTGAATACCGATTTCAAAAATAAACTTAAAATAACTTAAAGTATCAAGCTTGAAGAAAACATTTGTTGGAGATCCTCTTAAATTGCTTAAGTTGTGGTGACATTGGATGTACAAGAATTGATTCAATCCCTAAAACTGTTGATTGCATATTCCTAATTGGTAAGCCGTAACTTAAAGCTAACTAAACAACAGTGATTGAATCTTTTAAAATAGCATTA
Organism: Platycheirus albimanus; assembly: GCA_916050605.2. NCBI lineage: Eukaryota > Metazoa > Arthropoda > Insecta > Diptera > Syrphidae > Platycheirus > Platycheirus albimanus. The sequence goes on from OU696696.1 coordinate 357,945,370, forward strand.
TATCGAGGTCCTTATTAAGGATAGTTACGTTCTTCAAAATACGAATCAATGCACATGCACATAAGTGCCAATATGCACATTTCTTACAATCAAATTTCTCTTTTAGTTCGCTACCCCTTGTGTCCTGAATCAATTGAACAATATTCAACCTTTCAATTCATATCATCATTCCCTGACAAATAAATTGAGGTTGACGAACTATGACAAATCTAGTGCCCAAAAAGAAAACAAAGACACATAAACACACACAATTTCCTTTTTTTCCTGATAACAAAAACTACAAAACACCACCACATGATGGCTAAACTATTTTCAAATCAAACGATGAAAGGATCACTTTCCTAATCAACAATTTCAAAATACCCAATCTACCTGTGACTGTGTGCTAACACAAACCCGCATATTATATAGGGGTTCTCAACTAGCACTCCCTGCTTCCATGCACAAAGTATGACATTTTATCAGATTTTCCCTAGGACATGGGACATGATACTTTGTGGCACAAAAGAAAACGAGCATATTCCCCCAAAAATGTGTTGTGTTTTGTGTATTTCTTTCTCCAAAATATAGTGAGAGTGGCATGAATATCCTTCCTTTAGCTTCTTTATTCCCCGGGTCCCGGCTCCCGGGTGTTACTTTTTCATATGTAGAACATGTTATTATTTACAAAATGTAACTTCTATTGTTGTTGCTCAACTCTGTGTTTGTTTGGCTCCTTTTTTTTCATTTCTTTCATATGAGTGTGTAAATCAATTTAAAACTCTCTCTGTATGACTCCTTTGTGTCATGGATCATGGTTCAAATTGTTTAAAGAAAAATAGAAAAGGACATTCAGTAACATTCATACATTGGCATTCTTCATGGGTAATTTCGAAAATGAAAAATTGATAAATTGACAATATAGTTTTTTTTTTTTTGGGAATGAGAGATTGTGTTTTGTATTTTTTTGAAAATAATTACGAAATTATTTGCGGTTGCATTGTTGAACTTTATATTTATTTTGGGACACACAGTGCATCCTGTTGTATCGAAAAAGGGTGAAAAGTAATCGTTCTATAGATACTTCTACATTCTGAGGGAAGAAAACTTCTCAAAATCAATCAATTAAATAACAGGATGTCAGTTTCTTAATACCCAACAACAATCGATTAATCATATGTGATTGTTCCTTAAGAAAGTGGGTAGTTTTATTTCTGGGGTGGCATTTGTTTGGGTTGACTTGTGGGACTTTTGGGTTAATCGAAGATATTGGTATAATATCAATTAGGGACTCATGAAAAGGATTAAGGAGAAAGTCGTTTAATTATGCCAAATGAGTATAGTTTTTGCAAGAGTGCACATTTAAGATGTTTAAGTCCCTTGGGAACGATAAAGAAAATAAATGACACCAGTTGTGAGGATTCATATTTGTATTACTTAGAAACTATGTCTGACAACAAAAATTATTGTCATGTCGAAAGTAACGAGGAATTCTTTAGTTTAGGAGTTATCTTCTAAAAGAAATGCACAAGTTAGTCTACATCATATTTTGTATGCTTTGATTTCACTGCAGAGGATTTCCTTCGAAAGCTTCGGGAAACCAGATAACAACTGTATCAATGTCAGCTTGCAGATTCACGCGTTCATAAGCAGAGTCAGCGAACACAAGTATCTCAGTAGAATTAATGCACGATATGACATGACATATGGTAGTGATTATAAACAGAAGCGGGCCTAGGTGGCTGCCTTGTGGGACTCCATATTCATGGAGACATGAATGTACCCAGTTAAAAAATCCTACAGGAAAACCTAAAGCTTTCAATTTGAAAATAAAGATTTGATGTGAGAGTTGGTCAAAAGTTTTTGAGATATCTGTGTTAATACAATCCAGCTCATGTTCATTGCCGCTTTTGCACGAAGCCATGTTGTTGATGGCAGATTACATTTTTGCAGAAAAGCGTTATACTATCATAAACTACTTGTTCAAAAAGCCTTGAAGTGGAAGAAAGTTTAGAAATCTGACTTTAGTTGGTGATGTCAGATTTACTAACCTTTTTAAAGACCGGAGTAATGAATGATTTTTTCGATTCCCGACGAAATTAACCGGACTTAAGGAATAGCTTGAAAAGAAATTGAAGCGGAGAAGCTGAGATGGATGAATATTTTTTATTATGGGAGAAAAACGATTAGGACCGGGAGAGTAATCATCTTTCAGTGACGAAATATAATTCGAAACTTTGTCATTGTCAATAGGAACATTGTTAAAAGTGGCGTGGGGCAATCACGGCAGTATTGAAAGAAACGTTCGTCTATATTGAAAGGAGTTTCAATGAGACTTTGCTGAAATGCTTTGCAAACGCAGTGCATATCTTAGGTGAGCTGGTTAAAGGGAACTCTTTGTAATAAAAGTTGAATGAATATTCATCATACTCATACTTCTTCTATGAAATAACAAATTTCCAGAATCTCCAACTAAGCACAGAATCATAAAGAAAAATTCCAGACCTCGTGGCAGCACTATACCTCCTGCGCTGGATGATATCGGTAACATTTTAGTGATGATCGAAGATCAGTTGTAAATTTGTAAGGAACGCTGTTGAACCTTAAGAGGTATCGATCGAGGACTATGGGGTGGCTCAGCGGTATGATGATGATATATGTTATGTACTCGTATGTCGTCTTCTGGCTGGACTCAATCACATATAATTTTTTTTGTTGATACAGACACTTAGAGAGATATGGGATCAATTGGGGATAGAAACTGCTAGTGCAAAAGCGCTTTGGTTAACAGAAGCTTGATTTATCAGTAGGATCTTGAAAAACTTAGTGTATATAACTATTGTAGCGGAGAATCCAAAGTACGACTAGCTGGAGGGTCTTGTTTGTTGAGAAACATATTCAACAGAATCTTATGGCAAAAGCAGGCTAAGAACTTCTCCTCGCAGGATAATTCATTTTGACGGTCCACTTGCCATAATAGAGGGTGGGTATAGATGAAAGAAGTAAGAAAAGGTCACTCCTGAATATTCAAATTGCGTGAAAAAGAAAAATGGTTCATTTGTCGATTGGACGCCAACGGAAGAATTTTCGTGGGGAGTTCCGAAAACGACCAGGTTTGTAATTTGTTGTTTTGTCTTCGATCTTTTAAAAAAAATTTGGCAAAGAATGGATCCCTTAAAAAAACCAGTAGAAAAAGGTTTAAGAATCTTTTCTCAGGAAAAATATGTGCCCTTTGTGCTGTTATTTCTCAACCCTCCCTCCCCCTCCTCTCTTCAAAAAAAAAGTACCTACAATTAAATGAAAATTCATTTATCGACACACAAAAAAGTAATAAAAAGCATCTTCGTCTATTACAATGATTTTCTTCAGACCCAGAAGGATTTCAAGCAACAAAGGCATTTTTATAATGGGTCATCTAATTGGTTTTAATAGGTTCAATTTAGGTAAGGTACACTCCCGGCAGAGGATAATGCTTTCGTGCATTTACGTTTTTGATGGAATGATAATAATTCAAATATCATAAATACGACTACTTCAAACGTCACAAATAAATAAGTTAACGACCACAAAAAAGGTGATTTCACACGGTGCACAGTGCTCCCCACAAAGTATAATCCATGCTTCCATTAAGTGGCACATCACACATAGGGACAATTGAATACACTAAAACTGGCCCCATTATTCATTTTATGGTCTACACTACAGGTCATTCATTTAACGTTTCCATAAAAAAATAAAAATAAAACTGGACAAATAGGAAAATTTTGATCATTAAAGATGTCTAACTGATTGAAAATTACATGTATTTCGAATGTATGAATGTCTACAGATTGGTATCATGATGGTGTGTAATAAAGTAATCGTTATGGTGACCTGTCTCTCGCGTCCTCCTTATCGTTTCATCCAGTAAAATTCAAATCAAGGAATCATTTTTGGGTTCAACATCGACATTAGAACGATTTTTTAAATTTTGAGTTTTCATGAAAATTCGGGATGAATATTGAGTTTTAATTATTTTACTTCTACAGAATGTTTATTTTATGAGTTTGTGGTCATTGACTGACTCACTGAGTATGAGTGTGTTTGTTTTCAGAATCCGATAATTAACATGAATTTTGAGTAAGGTTCCGGTTCCATAAAAAAAGACACTAGGGTCAGTAAGTAATTATGGAAAACATTTTTTTCAGAACTTTTAACGGACAAGTCGAGATTTTATGATGTCTTATTAGGAATTGTTTTAATTGCTGATTTTATTGATTTTCCTGTCTTTCGTTATCATCCAATCGGAACAAAATTCTCAAAATAAGTTACACTTGAAGCAAAATGCTAAGATTGTGTGATTTATATTTAACTACCTATTTGTTTATAATAATTTTAACGGTTTGTCTGTAAGGCTAAGGTCTTTGAAATGCATAACGTGCACTAGTTTCAAAGATTGGAGAAAGTGAAAAGAGTTTTTGTAGGTTGAGCTGATTGGGATTCAGGCGGTATTTATCTCATGAAAATCGCTTGGACGACATCCACTTCAAGCTGGGGGAATATAGAAAGAGAGAGATAAATGCTCATTTTGGCGTTTCGTTTTATTGATCAAAACAAAAAGGTGAAGGGAAAGATTTCAATATGTTGGTGTGGTATGGTTTTGGTGTTGGCAGCATAGAAAGAGAACATAGAACAATGACCGACAGAAGTGGTCCTGAGTGATGAAACGTATTGTTTTGAGCATGGTTTTCTTTGTGTTGACTTAAATATCGTTTAAGTCCAGTTGGCTTTTAAGAATAAAGTTATGAGGTGTTCCAGTGTTCGAAAGGCTACATATTCAAAACAGTAAGGTCAAAAAGTCAAAAAGCCTCAACAGGATTCGCCTAACGCTTCAGCATAGATGGCCCTCCGCAGTATGGGCAACCTCTACTGATCAATATAAGATGTTAAAATATTGCATGTTAGAAAACCTTCTATCGATTTCAAAAATAACGTAAAAATACAAGATTCAAAATCTTAAACCAAAAAAAAGTTATCTTAAAATAAAACGGACTTTAAAAAATATCCTTTTAAAAAAATTTCAATTCCCAAATAAAATATTAGTCCATTTCTCTTCTCTAGAAAAGTATTTATCTTTAAATTCCATTTTCGAATGCAAATTTCCTAAGGACATCCATTTTCAAAAACAAAAACAATTGAGACAAATTAAATGAACAAAATCAGACGTTAGATACTATTTACAACACTTCATTTCCCTTAACAGGAATATTATACCAAAAATAGAGCATGTTATTCCCTTTTCCTTTTGAATCCTTTTACCGCACTCCACAACTATTTTAAACTGATTGGCAAATGACAAAACATGCAAACACAATCACTTTTCTATATGATGTTGTTCACTCTTCAATTAGCAATGTAAATACAAAACGATCTCTATTTTCTCCATTAATTTGATTATGTCAACATCCTTACTGAGAGCAAGGATATTGGCATTGGGGGTAATAATTAAATGTGTTTTTGGCAACTCTATACCTCTTACAAGTTTGTAGGCATTTTCATAAACATATTTAAATGAGGCACGGCTTTTGGATTCATTTAGCTGGAAATTAGGTGTTTGTCATATCTATTGAAAATATATTAAAACCAGGACAGGACGAGGACGACTCCGACGACGCATTTTCAAATTCAAGTGTAATCAAATATTATAGTAACAGATGTCATTTTCAGTCGCGTTTACAGTTACATTCGAGTAAAAGTGGGTGTGTACTATAGTGTATGGAATGGCACTCCCCAAAAAGCCACTTTATGACAAGAGTTAAGAGTCCTTTGGCGCGCTCGGTTCGGTTCGTGGAATGAATATTTGCATTTGTTTCGAGTTCCATTGAAATTGCGTTCATTATGGTGTGACTGCGACTTCTCGTCACAGTTAAATTATTTAAATATAGACGCATGTGATGTGGCTTGGAGTGTTGTCTGTCCTGTTTGTCTGTCTCTCTGTCTGGTAACGACAACAACAGAAAAGCAACAAGCTCTCTCCTCAACCTACCACCCCATTTTTGCATTTGTATAGAATTCACATTCACAATTAATCGACCTGGATAAATTGAGTTTGTTAGAGTCCTATTGATGGGTTTCTAGGATTTTCGGATGGTAGGTATAACGGGCGACCAGGAGGAAGAATATGCATTAACAAATTGAAAACAATAGAAATCATAGGTGTTAGGAGGGATGTGGTGTGTTACAGAAAAGTGAATAGATAATGGACAAAAAAGGGGTTAAAACACACAGCCTTTTAACTGTTTGTTTAGGTGAGAGGTTATTGTGGTATACAAAATTGTTAAGTAGAAGTTTCTGGTTGAACTGATTATTGAATAAAATGTTTACAGTAGGAAATAGTGCGGAAAGCATTGTGGTTTTGAGATACAAATAAAATCACATCCTTGGAAAATTAAAATGCCTATTCACAATTATGTATTTCCCAAATATAGAAACTCAGAAAAACCCATAACCATAAGATAAGCTTAGGCTATGGCTATAGCTTCAGGAATTATTAAAGGACAACACATACCGAAAAGTATATACAAATTCCTCATCCTTGAAAAATATTTTTTTTTTAAATTATGTATATCATAATTATTTTAATTATCGTCTACTTGTAGTGCCATCCTTATGTTAATGTGTTGTAGGACTGCTACGAAAGAGGTTCTGTGTTCAATCCCTGACTGCAGTTTTATTTTTTTTCGGAGGTAATGGATCCTGCGAGATAGTGAAAAATCCTGCTGTAGTTTAAAAAAAAATTTGAAATTTTATAAATCACTTAAAAATCACTAGGTAGGTAAAACGCTTTTTGAATTTTATATAAAAACATTTTTGAAATCGTCATACCAGTTTTTCAAAAAATGTTTTTTTTTTTTTTATTTTTTGAAAACATATTCGACATTTTTTTTCTAAGACTTTGTAGTTTTCATCAGAAATATAAAATAAAAAAAAAATTGATCAAACCGTTTTTGAAAAACCAAAAAATTATTTAAACTTTTTTTAAAAAATCTAAATTTTTTTTTTCAAAAATTCATGTTTCATGTTTCGTCTATAAAAGGCTTCCTACATTAAGAGTTTTATTATAATCTGTAGTTTACTTGAAAATGTGATTTAAAAAAAACCGGTCCTGTGTGAGGTAGGTAGGTACTGTTATAAAACTTTTTCTGAGAAAGTTTTATCAAAATCGTATTAGCCGTTTTTGAGAAACATGAATTTTTCATTAATTAAAAATTGTTTTTCAGGTAGGTACCGTTAGTCTTAGAGGTAGAATGCTAATTATAAAAACCCCAGTGTGGGACGTCATAGTTATACTCTGTACCAAATTTTAAGCAAAACGGTCCAGGCGTAATGTTTTTACCCCCCAGAACAGTCCTCTTTCCTGTATTCTTGAACAAACAAAATTGGGTCGATTGAAAAAAAATATCTGAAAAAAAAATTGCCAACAAAGCAAAATTATTTCCAGCACGAAAAAATAAAATTTGTTAATTGTTAACTACCTACCATCAATTCGAAAGGTCGCATTTTATTTCATTTCAAGACAAAGAATATTTTCAGAATATTTTGAACACATTTATTGAGCTTGTATGTACGCAGTGTGATATCTGATATGTAAAGAGGCTTCCTTTCTGGATTTTAAAACACCATCGGCCTCACAACCATACTTTGTATAAAATATAGTTTTTTTTTTTTGATTTATAAGAAATCAAAAACCAAGTTCCAAACCCATAAAAAACAATACTTCCCTATCACGTCCCGAACCAGGTGTAACAATATTGTTGCAATCATTTCGATTCCCATTTCCCACACAACACAGTATGCTGCTCCCTTAATGGCAATTAAAGAAATTTATGATCTCACTAATCTAGTTTCATTTTAAATTACCTAGCGTCTATTCAAATTCGTTCCGAAACGGCCTCAAGTGGTCAATCTAATGCTCATTAGAAGGTCTGCGGATAGGAATCTCCTTCATTCCATTGCACTGATAAATAAACACAATAATTCCCCTCAGCACGTACGTACAAACACTTATAGCGTATACCTCTTCGAAAAAAAAAATATCATCCAAATTAAGAACCATTTCTTTCACATAAAATAACCACACACAGTAGGTAGTTTATAAATTGCTGCGAAGATCTATGAGATACAATTTATTTCACTCGAAATGCACAGGACATCCAAATGGGGATGCAGGAAAACTGCCATTGGCGAGGCGGCGCGGCGGCGTTGTCGGTGGCGGCGGCAACACGGCCAATCCTTGAAAAATAATAGTGAACACAATAAACTAAAACTAATATTGTCCCGGAAGTAATGAGCATTATTTCTTCGACCTTAATGGCAATTTATCATTTAATTCCAGTCCTTTGGCGATACAAATGAGAAAAGGAAATAAAAATAAATAGGAAAAAAAGGGATAGTCCCGGAATTTAGTTCAGAGACCTTGCCGCCAATGCCGTGCCGTTGCACTGCGCAGGCAAAAGGATACCCTTTCAATATATTATAGGCGATTCGTTTCGATTCGTTTTTATTGTATTTTATCCCACAAAAGCAGCACACAACATCGAAATGACATCGAGGTCATGTTTGTTGGTCATTTTGTGATTATTGTTGTCCTTTCTCTTTTAAAGTGCAATCCTGTTTCTCATTTGAAACGCACTTTAAAATTGCCTAATAAACATGTCAGGATCAATTTGTTAACAGAAAGAGGAGTAGGTATTGCTGTTCATTCAACCACATTCGTTCACCTTTTGTCGAAAGCGTAACGCAAATTATTTCCACCTTATTGAGTTTCGGGAAAAAAGCCGTATCTGTCAGATGCATTTTTGAATTTTTCAAAAGAATTCACTTGCAGAGAGTGCAATTTATTTTTAGATGGAAGGTGATTTTGCAGAGCGATTCGTCGCGGATTTTTAAAATTCTGTTACGAAGTGGTAATAAAGTTTGGTAGATTAATTTTTATGATGACAGAAGGATAACGATTTGAAATATCAAGGACGGCTGGCGATTTAAGTTGTATGCATTGATTTGCTTTGATTTTATAAAGCTATATGGAACGTAGTTAAGTTCATACCGAAGGGTAGACTCACATAAAAAGAAATATTTTACTAAATAGAAAATGAAAGTTATCAGGACGGACTTTTTTTTGTAACTGCATTCCTCAATTTAAAGTTTTAGAATTGATTTTGCACACAAATATTGTTGAAGAAGTAATTTAGCGGTCTAGAATTCAAACTCACTATTCAAAACAGTGAAACAGTGGACTCCACCCACCGTCAAAGTTCTGAACATCCCTCATTCTACTTAAGTTTTTTTTTTCGTGAAACTAACTTTTCTGAGGAAGTGAAAAATGCTTCCAAAGTAAATCTTATCATGGAAAGTTTCACCTGTGCTAGCCTTCCGGACTCGGGGAAAGACTGCAGATCCCTTTCATATGCATGATTGAAAATGTAAGTTACAAGGCCCTGGGCAAAAAAAAATTAGGAACACAAATTTTTCCACAAGGCCGTTGTGGTCCAAAACTTCCTCAAATGTTAATTAACTATTCCAAAGCAACATCCCAAAGTTTCATTAACTTCCGACCTCTTTCTACCCGCCCACTGTACTAAGAATAAAATAATAAATTAAAATTACGTCGGGATGACAATAATAATGTGTATGGCCTGACACCTGCTGGACAAGCGGGGATATGTTGGGGGCATAAGAAAAGGATTTCTTCTCAGAAACTCGAATTTTTCTAAATATTAAAAATTGCGAATCTCCGACCCACGATACATGTCACAAAGGAAACAATTAGGGGGCCAAAATGCCACACAAATTTTGTATGAACTTCGGGTTCACAAGGTAGGTACTTATGGCTCACTTCTTTTTAAAAATTATGGAATAAAGTCCCATTTATGTGCGGGTTGAATTAACAAGGGCTGGCGTGCAAGTCTGAGATAAAAACATTTTACATAAATGAAACTATTCAGAAATTCTAGAATTCATCAAGTAATATGTATAGACAATAGATCTTAATTGTCCCCCCTTTTGAAAAAAATTTACCTTAAATTAAAATTTGTTCATTTCCAAAGTAATATAACATACGATGTCTATAAACCTTTAACCACTTAAATTAATCAAAAAATCATAACATTTTCATTTGACACAACCAAAGTCCAACAAAATTACCAACAAAAACTTCAAACATTAACTCAACCAAAAAATTCAATTAAAATATGACATCGCAACTATTAATTAATCTCGGGAGATATCAATTAATAAAATTTGTCACACTTAACAGTTTGTTGCATTCACTTATGTATAGTCAAAAAATTAATATATACGATTCCCCATCTTTTGTGACTGACTGACTGACTGACTCTCTCCTCTGCGGACAACTAGAAAGCCTTTTATATCAATCTGCTGTCACTTGAGAAAACGAAGGGTCAATCCGTTGTTGGAAACAAATCTTCCCAACGCAACACGCGGTTACTTATTACCAAAACGTGACGTATCTGTTACGCCTTGTTCCTCCATGATGTTTATTAATGATTACGCATATTGCATTGGGACTGGCTGGGAGGCATGGTATAATACAAAATATTCCTAATTCTTATTTTCATGCGACCATGATGATCTGTCCTGTTTACACTCCGTGCACAATCAAAAGGATTTTTTTTATTCAGATAAATTAATTAGAATTTGACGATTATTGTAGCCACAAACACAACGCGGTAATTTTATATTTTTTTTGGGGAGTTTTATGCGGGCGCAAAGGGCTGAGGCTTAAGCTCATATAGGTTAATGACATTAAGACGGTTTGGTTTTCATAGATCACTTAGTTTTCTATGACCGCACGGTGTGAGTCAAACAGATGGGGTTAAGAAAAAGGTAATTCAGACCCGTATCATTTGTGTCCTGAAATTCCGTTGTTGCTTGATTTTTTTAAGCGCATTTTTATAGCGAAATACCAATTGAAAGTTGTTGTTTCTAGATGGCGAATATAATCCCCAAGGAATAGCTAGACTAAAAAGGAAATTGAGCAACAAGCCCAAAGAGACGAAAAAAAAAATCAACGCAAATAGGAAACACATCATCAATCTCTGTCGAAACAGGAGTATGCATTTAAATTAGACATTTACCAGGCGCAAAGACACGCCATTTCCCTTCCTTGCCATTGCCATTCCCATACCCATCGCCAAAGGAAACATTTCACAGTATAATAGGATTTTTTCGTTTTTGGCTTTTTGTGGAAATGAATAGAATTCGTTTGCACGATGATGGCATCCATGCAAATTCTCACTTAATTCATATTCCATTAAAAGAATCCAGGATTTTGATTGATAGTGTGGAAGGTATACCAATAGGTGGGTTAAAAAAATGAATATTGGCTTTTGCAGAAGTGCAACAATGTATACAAAACGATGATTCAATACCCCGGTGCCTCGATATACCCTGTTTTTAAACCGAACCCCCTTTCGATTGATTTATTCATGTCATTTGGTTTTTCGCCTTTTTTGAAAATTGATGGAATAATTGACGAATCTAATGCGAATTTTTGAATTGGAAGTTAATTGGGCGGACAGGATTACAAAAAAAGGGGATTGTTTGAATTGTTAAATATGCATAAAGGTATCACAAGGAGTATGCAGATACGCAAAAAAAAACCGTCAACACCTACACAGTTTTCCAGATAAAGGAAAATTCATGATGGAAAAATTATATTGACAGATTGCAATTTATTGGCGTGTCTAATGTATAAGTGACTTTAAATTGTGTGTTTATTGTTCAAGGATATCAAATAAATTGAAAAATAAAGCGGATCGCTTACAAAGTGAGCAATGAATTGGGAGACGGAAGAATTGGTTTGAGTATCCACTGATGACGCAGACCAGGGTATGCTTTTGGGATTTATTCAACATCCTTGTTGTGTCAACAAAATTTGTATCAAAATATGTAAAAAGAGGAAACATTTTGCGTGTTATAGAAATTAAAAATGAAATTGAGCCTAGCGTATGAGTATCTAAAAAATTTCAAAAATTGACCACTGCCGAAAAAATGTATTGATCCTTTGCTTTTAAAACTATAGTATTGTTATTTAACAGTAATTTCTTTCGCAATTGCGACATTCTAGGTGTCGCTACTGTAATTTCTGTATACGACAAATTATATTAAAGAACCTAGCTCTGGTAATCCAGAATGTAGTAATGTAATGTCAAACGCCGCCAGGAGAGTCGGTTCTATAGAAACATACAATCATCGATCTTAAAAAAATTTAAAGACTATTTTTAATTCTTTTTTTTTCGTTAGAGAATACAAAATTATTCGCCCCATCTTTTTTATATGTAACGCACCCATCGAAATAGTGGCAATGTTCAGTTACAGATTTAAAATAGACATTTGCAATTACAGAAAACATCATCAGTTGTTACCCTCCTACCGACTTGCTCTTTGGACAGCAAGTGAAATAAAAATAAACAAAAAAACAGGAGAATGAGAAAATCTACTTGGGAAAGGAGTTGTCGATGAATATTAGTCTTGAATGTTTGAAGATCAAAATGGCAAGGGAATATTGTGCCAGGCAATTCATTCCACATTCGTGTTGTACGGCTAAAGAAAGAATCCCTATATTTCACGGTACGTCCAAAATTGGGCTCAAGTGTAAAATAAAATAAAAATAAACTGATGAGCGTTCCTAGCAAGACGAGTGTTACGGGGGAAATGTTTAAGGGGTGGAAATAAGGAAAGACATGAAACATTTCGACGATGTTCAAGGGATGGAAATGTTTCCATAATGCTTCTCTCTCCTATCAATTTTAACGCTCTTTTCTGAACTCTGCCGAGCAGGTGAAGAAAGGTTTGAGAAGCACCTGCCCAGAGATGGGAGTTATACTCAAGTTAAAGGCGTATAAATGCGCTTTGTAAATTGTAGTCAGATCATAAGGGGTGAAAAACTTCTCGCATTTATTATGGAAGCCTGAGATCGAAGGCCGTGAATTATCAAACGTATATGAAAAGCTGAGGGTTGAGTTGTCAGCAAAGCAATTTAATGGATTAGAAGTCACAGACAAGAGATCATTTATAAAAATAAGAAAGAGATTCGGAGCCCTGGGGCACACCACCATTTATTTTGTGGAGATCAGATCAACTTGTATTGAACGGTCCAGAGATAGCTTCTAATTCAACGAATAAGAGTATCATCGATACCAAATGCACGCATTTTCGTTAAAAGAGCTTCATGCCAAACTTTATCAAATGCCTTTTGAAATATCAAACGCAATAATCTTGCTTTCGCCAAAGCGATGCAAAGATTTGTTCCATTGTTCGGTGAGATATGCCATCAGATCACCAGTGGAACGATTGCTGCGATAGCCGTACTGCCGGTCATTTAAAAGCTCCCGATATTCGAGATATGTATTTCTTGAGCTAACGATTTATCAGCGTTTCCATGACCTTGGAAAGAAGGGACGTAAGTGCAATTGGTCGGTACGAGAAGGGGGAGGAGGAGTCACCTTTTTTAGGGACGGGCTGGACAAATGCTGTTGTCCATCTACTAAGGAAAGATTCCTGAACGATAGGAGTATAGTGGGTATATCATCCAGGCCAGCGGACTTGTGTTTATCAAGATTTTGAAAAACTCTTGCTACTGTTCGAGTGCGGAAAAATCCCGTTCCATGAAAAATTAACGTTCTCAAGTACAGGAGGGGCATTGTTGCTTGCAGGCAACGTAGAAATTGCAGCAAAATGAGCGGCAAGCATATTCGTCTTCTCTGAAGAGCTGACAATTTGTTTATTGTCGACGATGAGCGATGAAACTGATGATGACGTTGAGTTCTTGAAGTTTTTTTTTACAAATGACCAGAAGTTCTTACTGCTTTTGGGAAACTGCAGAATTGTTTGCCGTAACTTTTGGTCATGTAAAAATTTGGTTTTGTTGATAACGAAGTTGCACGAGTTTCTAACTTGTTTGTATTTCTTCCGATTTTCCTCAGTTGGGTTGGCTTTATAGGATCGGAAGCTTACTTCTTTATTTCCTTTTCTTTTGGTTTGATACCTTTTGTTCTGTGAGGATAACAAATGTGTACCTGGCAACCCCAATAGCTGCCCGTGACTAAGTTTGTTGTGTCTGACTGTCACGCTGAAAGTCCGGCTGGAAAGTTTGTTTTCAGGGTGCACCCCAGAGCAGCAGCTCTTGATAAGGTCTGACAAATCGTCCAAAATCAAAACTTGTCATGATGATGTGGTTCTTTGCTACCTCCTCACATTCAGAGGGATTATGGTACTCCAATTGCATTACTGCAGAATAGCAAAACGCACGTTTAGAAATAATAAGTCGCTGCGTTCCTTCTCCCACTGGAGCTGTCATTCTAGGGGATAATCGGTAATTTATTGATGTATGGGAACCAGCAATAGAGAGTCCTTATGTCAACGCCCGTCGAACTGTGCCTGAAAATTTTCGCTCAGTCAATAAGTGCCCATACTTCTTCTTCCTTTTCAGCGATAAAACAAGTTACATAAAATATTGTTGGAAATTTAAACAAAATTATAAATTAAAAAAAAAGAACCTTCTTATAATTAATTTAAGTCCTTTAACGTACACATCACATATTTTCCAATTACCTGCTTTGTCAATTTCCACCGTCAAATTGTTAAAACCATCTTCTTCGTCAGGGTTCCGCCTTAATTGAGTCAAAATCCTAAAGTAATTAATTTTGCTATAATTTTGTACTTTTCATTTTTCCTTTTTTTCTCCTTGTTATCTCTTCCTTTTGAAGGCGAGCACCACTTGGGAATAAGATGAAGTAGCAGTGGCTCCTTGAAGAGTCCCTGTGTCCCATTACGAGTGTCTGTCTCTCTCACTCGCTCTCTCTTCTATTTCGTTTGACTTAATAAATGATTTTACTGATGGTAGATAATTAAGTGTCAACTTTGAAATGAGGTTCTCTTTCATTTATGAGAAGGTATATCCTTAAAATGTTGACAGGAAAGAAAAAAAAATAAACCAAGAGGAATTCAGTTTTTAAGTTTCCACAAATTCATTACGGGCCAATTGTGGCACAAGCCACTGGAATTAAATTATTTGTGACTTGGGTTGGGTTACTATCACCAGGCTCTTTTAAGGGGCCAACCAAAGAATTTCATCGGCTGGAATGTTAAGTGTCACAGCAATATAAGGGGGAGTCAGAGTCAAATATCTATAAGCAACTGAAGAATGACATGATCAATTTGTGAGAACAACTTCTAACAATTCTGAAATCCCAACAACAACAAAACCCGAAGAACGTATTTCATACCGAAATATTACATCCATTTCTTTGATAGAAGAGGGTCCAAGGCAATGACCCTTCTTCGGATTTTTAAGAAGTAAAAAAAAGTCCATCGCAATTTAAGGACGACACATCCGTTCTCAAGGTGTTCCATTACACATCGCAGCATCCTTAAATGCCATCTAATGACGGTGCATATCAGCCAGCTAAAACCCGTCCATAATTAGCAAAAAAGCGCATCAATCACATGTGTGCACACATTTAATTTTAATTTAATACGGTATGTTACTCGTATGTCGGAACAAGAACAAGAATGTGTAGTTACATTTAAATGGACCGTAATACCGTAAATCGTCGGTCATTCTGCGCCGGATATCCAGTGTGTGCGATTTTGTTTTTCGTCCCAACCAAGACCATCAAGACCGTCATATCATTTGCATATGAAATAGATTTACATCTTTCCATTCTTCCAAGCACTTTTTCACTCTAATTATGAGATGGATAAATCTTTGTAGAATGTCCCATTAGGGGTGTTTTGGACATACGTGTACAAGATAATGGGATTCCTTTTCTTGTCCGGGGTACAAACCGCCACCGGTTTATCATGCTCCTAAGACAATTTTACATATCTATAAAATTTAAATGGGGTGTTAACAGATTCATGCGGACAATGATGTTCACCGCCGATTGAAAGGGTTGATTGATGCAGAGACCATTTGAAAATAAATATTGTCAATGTCCTTTTTCGAGAAGGTAACAAAAAAAAAAAAAAACGAAATGTGAATAAAAGGATTCGCCTTTTATTTCCTCTATTTTTGTCCTCTCTCTTGTTGCTTGAGGGTAAAAATTTGTATATCAAGTCTTAGATGGGGTTTCTTAACATCTTTTTAAATTGATACACTATTCATAGATCCTTTTGTATCTTAAAGATTTGTGTTGTTTTTGTCGTGCGAGATGCAAAATGATACCTTCGGTTGCAAATTCAGTTGTTAAATATGTTAATTTTTTAGCTTGTTGTTCGTTTAAAAACTTCAACTTTTTTTGAAGATGCAAGCATTTTTTTCCCTCACAAAACCTCTCCTCAAGGACTTTTGAATAAACTTCAAACGCCAGGATTCAAGAATGCGGGAAAACATCTGGACGGAGGTACTGATGTTCATTGTTAATAAATCACAAGTTGGCTAAAAACCTCTTAAGGGCAAACACATCGTCCGAGATTTGAGAAAATACCACCTGAGGGACATTATCCAAGGTTGGACAAAAGTTGCTTACTCTTTTTTACTTGCGATTATAGGTACCTACTATAAGGCAAGTTATGCATTCTTAAAAAAAGATCGCGCTAAAATTTATCTTCCATACAAATTTCCACCCAAGATACATTTTAGCTTGGGTTTTTAGCTGAGCAGTAGGTACTCACTTCAAGCTAAATTCCAGGTGTCAAGCTAAGGGCTAAGAAAAAAGTCTCCACAAATTTTGGCAATTTCGAAAGTACCTATCGGTTGAGCCGTTTTCGAGAAAGTACCGTTTTAAGACCTTTTTTAAAATATGTTGTCAGCCATGCCTATGATTGATCGTACCTAAAAAGCTACACTGATTTTTTTTTAAATCGAAATCGTTATACCTAGGTAGGTAGCCGTTTTCTAGAAAAATAAGCTTAAACGTAATGGTTATATGGCAAGTCCCCTAAATTTTCAACTAACAATTTTTTTTATTTCCCCTTTGTACAATTCCTAAAAATCTCTAAATACCAAGTTTGAAGCAATTCGGCCCACCCGTTACATACAGACAGACGGACATAATTTGATTGTTATCTCAAAAAAAAAAAATTTCACGTATCCATAACTTGCCTTATAGTAGATTAGATACCTATAATCGCAGCTGTTTTCTCTCCAACTTCAAGATTTAGCGCGCCTTTTTAGCAAAGGTGTGTAGAGATAAATATTGTAGAGATAACATTTAGTTTAGCGCGATCTAAGTACTAGGCTTTAACATTGATTTAAATTTAAATGAATTTCATGAAGTAGTCACAACTAAAAAAACTTATTGCAAAAAACAAAATCAAAGTAGTCTTTCATTTAAATTTCATAATCGCCAAATCGCCCAAGCGAATACCACCGAAAAGTGTTTTTGTTCTGTAGTAGACAGACAGGTACCTAACCTACTTCGGAATTCGGATATAATTGAATATTGAAGTCTCTTACAGAGAGAAGAAACTAATAGAGAGAGGCAACTTTCCTCGCCTCCGTCCCCTCCCCTCAAAGCTTTTTGTTTACATTTTTTATAACGTGTTGAGTTCCTATCGGAATCGGTGTCTGTACCCATACATGTTTACACCTCGGGCAGAACAAAAAAAAAAAACAAAAAAAAAAAAAAAAAAAAAAATCAATCTAGTCAGCAGTGAGATTCTGACATTTGTGTTGTTAGTTAGTTTAGTGTTAGTTTCTTCTCTCTGGTCTCTTAATCTAATATTTAGAAGCTTAAAATTTAGAAACAGAAAAATCAAGAAGGACGAGAAAAGGTAGGTACATATACATATAAAATATTATATACATTTTTATAAGATTTGCAAAGCTATAAAATCAATCCTACAGGACAACACTTACCTTAACGCATAAATATCGATTTAGAGAAAAATGGCCCTCAGTTCTATGCCATCATTAGTGGACGTCAACAAACCAATAACTGAAAGTTGGGCTTACACTCAGATCAAAAATGAAAAATTCAGCTTCACTTGGACTATAGAAAATTTTAGTTTGCTCGACGAAGAAACTGGACAATTCCTAGTGTCTCCCGAATTCTCTGTGGGCGCTAATGATGAATACAAATGGAACTTGAAAATTTTCCCAAAAGGCAACACTATAGAGCGCAAAGACTATTTGTCGGTTTTTCTTTGTCTACGGTCGTGTCATAAGCAAACAGCAAAATGCAAATTTAAACTTGCCATTCTAAACTCTAAAAGAGAACAAATCAATTCAAAATCTGGCGAAGTTCACCAGTTATAAATAAAGACAGATTTTGGTTATGCAGGCTTCATAAAACGAGATCTTCTGTTGAAAGAATCAAACCGCTTTCTGACAAAGGATAACGATCTTATGTGAATTGAACATTATAACTGACAGAGTTAATACTTCTGGTCAAGGCCCTCGCTCAAAAATCACAGTTCCCGACTGTAGGCTCAGCGAGGATTTTAGAAGTCTCATTGCTAATGGGAATTTCAGTGATGTCATTCTGGAAGTAGACGGACATGAAATAAAGGCACATAAGGCAATTTTATCTTCTCGAAGTGATGTATTTGCAGCGATGTTTAAAAACGAATTGGAGGAGAATAAATCAAATAGAGTCTCTATAACAGATATCGACTATGAAGTACTCAAGGAAATGCTGTGCTTTATTTATACGGGAAAAGCTTCTAATTTGGAAAAAATTGCCAAGGAACTCTATGCTGCTGCCGATAAATATGCATTGGATAAACTAAAAGTAATGTGCGAGGTAGTGTTGTTGGAGAATCTTTCTACAGAAACAGCAGCTGAAACTTTAATATTGGCGTATCTTCATAGCTCAGTTCAAATGAAAGCGGAAACGATTAATTTTATTAAGTTCCATATCACGGATATCATGAAAACTAAAGGATGGCTCGATATGATGACTTCATATCCAGATTTGGTAGGGGAAATCATCCACATCGTAAGACAATAGACAGCAAAGGATAAAGCAACTTATACAAACAATGTCCTTGACTCTGTACTTTTGGAAAATATAAACAGAATCACTCATTGTCGATTCAAACTTTAGTTTCAGGATTTGCTTTATACTATTATTTGTTCTTGTATCTTTCTTTCAAAATGTATTAAATATGGAAAATAAAAAAACTATTTATTTGATCATCATTTCTGGAATGGCTTTTTCCATTACCTACTCTATTATGATCAAGAGTCAAGAGTATATGAATCTTCTTTACATTTTCATCCAAGTGTGAGGATCAGTGCTGTCAGTTGTCATTTCCATTTTAAAGAACGTGGTAGATTGGGATAAAATAAATGATAGATTAAAATTTAACATTTTTCTTATCATAATATTCAACATGACAAAAAAATGTGTAAATTGATGAAAACTTTAAGAATTGTATAAACCATGGTGACCGGAGCTGGTAATAGACTGCTTGCTAAACAGTGTATGCTAATGCTAGAGTGCTTTGGCTTTGGCTGTGCGACAAGATGTGTGTTTATTTACAGCGGCGGCCGAAATAGGATTTTTGGGAAGGGGGCGAAAGTAGAATTTGGCGCCTAGTACCATTTCAGAATTTCATTGCCATAGCAGTTTTGAAGACCTTTTTATTTGCGGTTATACATAGGTAGACACTATAAGGTATGTTATGCATTCGTAAAAAAAAAATTCTAACAATCAAACAAGACATTACGATGCTAGAGAAGTCGAAAAAAGTGGGTCCGACAATTCTGTCTGTCTGTCTATCTGTACAGTTACCTACAACCTAAACGGCTGAACCGATTCGCTTCAAACTTGGTGCATAGGATTTGTATGACGTCCTACAGAGGGGTTTTTGGAATTAGCATTCTAGCTTTAAAACTAACGGTACCTGCCATACGATTTTTATTGAAAAATTAATTTTTCTCAAAAACGGCTAATACGATTTTGATAAAAGTTTTTGAATAGTGTTTTCTGTGCAAACTTAATGTTTTGGGCCTAATAGATTTTTCAGGAAAAGTCTTATAACGGTACCTCCCATAGGACCGGTATATTGAAATTCGATTTTCTCTTAAGCCACTTGACGAATTGCGATGAAATTTTTAATGTAGAAGTCCTTTTATAAACGAAATAATAAAAACTCTTAAATTTTCAAAACAAACTTTTTTGAGTTTTTAAAAAAGTTTAAAATTTTTTTTTATTTTTGTTTTTTCCAAAAACGATTTTATCAATTTGCTTTTATTTAATTTTTCTGATATAAAGTACAAAGTTCTAGAAGTCGGCATACTCAAAAAAGATTTGAAATATGTTTTCGAAAAGTTTTTAAAAAAAACCCGTTTTTTGAAAAAACTGGTCGAATGATTTTGAAAAAAATGTCAATGCAAAAGAAATCTAGTATTTTACGTTTTAACTATTGATTTTTAAGTGATAAATAAAAATTCATATAATTTTTTCAATGCCTATTTCCCAAAATCTCAAGCCCCAAGACCATTTTAAACACATTAGAGCAAGTTAGTACGACCCAGTCGTGCACTTTATTTTTATCAGCTTTTCATAAAATAATATTTCTTTGTATTTTCTTACAATTCTTGTTACAACTTACCCCTGCTTATGTTACAACTAGCCCCATTGTCGGGGTAAGTTGTAACAACACATTATTTTTCTCAACGCAATATCTTGACATCTTCTCGAAGCAGACTTTGTTTAACGTTTTTAAAGGATGTTGTAGCTGAAACATGGTTCTTAAATTTTAAAAAGGTTTGGCTGGCTTTTTTTCAAAGTCTTTGATGCTTCATAGGTTTTCGTAAAAAGTGTTACTTTTATTCCCACTCTCCCCTACATAGGTGTGTAGCGCACAAAGTAGGCACAAGGAGGAAACATTTTTTTTTTTTTTTTTTTTTTAATTTGTAGAATCACAGGTTTTGCTTCATAAGCAGAACATATATAAATAAAAAAGTGCACTCACCGGGGAAGACGAGGCAAAGCAATGAATGATTTGCAGTTTTTGATGAGAAGAAGTGAGACGAACGAGAGTTTTTCGTTTATAAGAAACACTCAAAAAAAAAAAAAAAAAAACTTTTTTTTTTTGTGTTATTGTAGGCGAAATTGAGGAATATGAAAAATTTATTTTGCAGATTTAGTTAATAAATTAGATAAAAACCACTCAAACTAATAATACAATGTATGAAAATTTGTCTGTTTTATTATATGGCGAAATTTTAGAAACAAACAGACAACTTTTTTTAGGAAATTTAATGAAAAATCGCAGAGGCAAAAATTTAGCTTGTTTGTATAAATTAATGATTGAATAGAACGAATTTTTAGTCCTCACTTCCTTTCACCAGAGGGTCTGTAGTGTCCTTACAGTGCTGCGTGACTGCGCTCATCTACAGCTCCACTTTCAAATTAAGTAAAAATTTGAGGTTTATTTAGAGAGTAAAGTGCTCCAAATTTTCCAAGTAGATGGTCTGGTTGATATCAGAGTCTACATGATACACGTCTGAAAAGATCGATTTCACAATTTGAAACTATTTGAAGTTGTATTTTCAGTAGAGCACCAGAGCATTTCTTAAAAAAGAGGTCTGAAAATTATAACATCAGCTTACAATGTTTAGCCTTGTTAGTGAATACCTTTCTTAAGATTCTCTAACTTTTAAGTTTCAAGGTTTTGTATGAGAGCTTGGTATAAATGAACCTTCCATTAAAATTATCCCGAATAGTCACACATTTTTTTATCGACCTCAAAAACTACAGAAAAAAATGTACGCTTTTATTTGTTTTATAACAATGCTTTGCCCATGTTAGCATAGTATAAACATTAATCAATACATTTTATGACTTTTTTTGTCTAAAAAATAAACGACATGATTCCTCAGTCAAATCGTCTCAAGTTCTTAATCTCTTGATTCCTCACACATCTCTCAGAATCATTCTATTTATCAAAGTGAAAATATTTTGTGTTCGAACGAATGCCATTAAGCAACCTCATCACTCTCTACACAAACCATTTGACGTCCATCAACATGTGTGCCAGTGTCAAGACTCTCAAAAGTGTCGCCGTTCGCCGTCGTCGTTCCTCATAGAACATTTCGTAATCACACACAACAATATGACATTGAAAAGTTATCGTGTGCACGTTTCAAGTGTCAAAAAATAAAAAAAAAATTCCCTACTCACTTGACATTGGGATTGGGAGCGAGCATATAATATTGATCGTAGAGCTTAAGAAGCATCCATTACAACAATCATACGGTTTGTCTCCTTGACATTATCTCTTCTTCATCGTAGCATTATCCGAATATGGAAAACGGCACCGCTTCCCTCTCTGCACCTACATACATAGCTATAATGGAAATAGTTCGTGCTTCAAATAAACCATATTGTCAACATTTCAAGATTACAAAACGACACCACAAAAACAAGTACAGGACACAAGAACAAACGTATGTAGGTATGTACGAAGAACGACGTACCTCATGTCACTTGTCACCTATTTTGAAGCACGTTGCATATCAAAGGACAGTTCAGTATTTTCAGCAAGCATCTGTTTGCTGCAACAAGCAACACCTGATTGAAATTATCATACAAGCTATGCCTACACATATAAATCCCCCTCTCCTTTTTTTTGACGGATTTAATTAGCATCAAAATAGATTCCTTGACGCTCAAACGCGTTCGTAGAAAAATCCTATTAGATCCAAGTATAAACATAAACATGCAACATGAATGCTTGAAACATAAACAAATTGTTGTTTTGAAGAGTCATTCTATACGAGGGATTCAGCCAGCATCAGAACGGTACAAACTCGCTCCCCCGCACCAACACCCGCCAAAATCTTAGGACAATTGACAGTTTGGCTGTGAAGCAACACATCAGTGTCTCGCACACGATTTCAGTGGAAATTCCGTGTCACGAGTTGCATTTGGTTGGGATGGGTTGAGTCCCCCTATTTCATATTTCTTGTTCGCCAAATGCATTTCAATTTCCCGAAAAAGAAAATCTCCCTCTAACATTTCGAAATGCGGGTCGCATCTGACACTGACACTATAGCTTATTCCCCCCTATTCACTTTGTGATGCGTACTGTGGATTTCCACTGAAATTGATGCGTTCGCCTTTGGGCTACCCGCCATATCTCAGTGGGGGACCTTTTGGCATTTGCCTAACTTGGTTCCCGATTTTTGTATATCGTATCTTAACACCGCCCCGCGAACCCCAATGACTTTGTGTTATTTTTATCACAAGTGATAAATTACTTCGTGAGTTATGATCGGGGAAATGCGTATGTTACGAACTCGCGCCCCAAGCTAAAACAACTTGTCGCTTTTGCTTTATTTTTGATTTTTCGAAAGATTTTTCACCGGAAAAGTCCTGCGGTAATAAACCATCCAAACCAAAATGACATTCGAATTGAGTTTTTAAATTAGGATTGAGTCGACACCCCCTTCGGAGTTCGTTTACCTCTCTTTTGTTTCACATATGATTAACAAACAATTTATGGTTAGGTACCCCTCACCCTTATAAAAACTCGCCTATTCAGAAAGGACACCTTTTTGTTTAAAGGGAATTAATTTGTAGTGTTTCTGGTTGTTTCTGTGAAATTTTTAAAAAATTTTGAAATTCCCTTTTTTGAGTTATCATTATCATCAATCTTAAAAATCCTTAATGGTTCCTTTTTTTGTCTTTCCGGAAATAATTTAAAAGTTTGACGCGCACCCTCTATTGAAGGGGCGAAGTTTTTTTCCTTTTTTTAAAATTTTTTTTTTTTTAAGGAGGTAATAAATTAGGTGACCTTGTTGCACCTACAACATGTGGTTTTTCTATTTCCTCTGTTTTTTTTTCGTCAGGAAATTAGTTAAGGAAAACAAATGATAAAAAAAGCAATAAATGTCCAATAAAAATAATTAGTTGAACCATATCAACTAATTTGTTGTCTTTGTTTGTTCACATTAATCTACTGTTAAGTCATTTAAGGGAAGTGGAAAACTATCTTTTTAGAGATTCCTATTTCATTGACAGGAATGAGTGTAAATTAAGTCGTCACCGGTGTGCACTTTACACCTTATCGAATACTTCATTTAAATCGGGTGTGATCTAAGTCGGAAGAAGAAGAGGAAAATGTTGAACAACACCTGCAAAAGTGTGTTTTTGGAAAATTTTTGGATAATAGATCAAACAGGATAAGTAGGATTTTTTTAAGAGGTTTGAAGTGGTTAATTTGGGGATAAGAATTGCGTGGGAAATTTGGTTAGCCGAAGCGACGTGGCTTTCCATTAGAGGCGTGGGTGAGTTTTTTGAGTGTAAATAATTATAAATTTAGATTTAAGTAAATTTGTTCCTATGAATTAGAACGTTTGAGCACTTTCGTTAATAATCGAATTTTTAAGCTGAATTTCTTCAAAAAAATCAAAAATCAAACACACAAAATAGAAACAAATTATTTAATCAAAACAATAGCCAATGTAAGTTTTTGCTTCAAAAAAAAGGGAACCAAAATAAAACCAGCAATACTTCCCGATTTTTCCTGGTGGATGAAGGAGAGCCATCATAAGCGAGGATCCTTCATCCCTGCAACGAGCAATTGATTAGACGTCTTGGAAGAAAATGGTACCGTATTCACACCGGAAAGTAGTCGTCTTCTGATAAACGGTCTTCTCTTTGGCAAGTTGCACGGTCAACAGTTCTATCTGGTTTGTCAGTGGAGATGTTCTCGTCGCTAATTTTTTTGATCACTTAAAAATCACTAGTTAAAACGTTTTTTTTAATGAAGTAAGCCATCGGATTTCGTTTACTGTTAAGAATTAAGAAAAAAAAATTTAAAAAAAATTCGAACAGTTTTTTCAAAAACAGTTTTATTTTGAAAAGCTTCTCCAAATTTTTTTGAGTATGCCAACTTCTAGCACTTTGTAGTTTTTATCAGAAAAATAAGATTAAAAAAATAGATTACACCATTTTTGGAAAAAAATATAAAAACAAAACAAAATTAAAAATTTTTTAAAAAACTCAAAAAAACTTTTTTTTGAAAAATTTAAGAATTTGTATTGTTTCGTTTATAAAATATCTTCTGAATTAAAAATTTCATCGAAATTCGTCACGTGGCTTACGAGGAAATTGGATTCAAAAAACCATTCCAACCAAAATATAAAGCTTGAACAGAAAAGACTATTCAGAAAGTTTTTTCAAAATCGTAGGAGCCGTTTTTGAGAAAAAAATATTTTTTCACTAAAAATCGCGTGGCAGGTACCGTAAGTTTAAGAGCTAAAATGCTTATTCCAAAAATCCCTCTGCATAACGTCATAATAATACTATGTACGTACCAAGTTTGAAGCAAATCGGATCAGCCGTTTAGGCTGTAGGTAACTAACTATACAGATAGACAGACATACGGACAGACAGACAGACAGACATACAGAATGGTCGGACCCACTTTTTTAGGCTTCTCCATCGTCGTAATGTCATGTTTGATTGCCCAAAAAAAATTTTCTCAAGAATGCATAACTTGCTTTATAGTACCTATAATCGCAATTAAAAACATGGCCGCCACAAATTGTCAACATTGGAACGTCCCTTTGGAATGAACACCGTACGAGCGTTTGGGTATTCACAATAAGGGGAAAATTAAGGTGGGTAAAGCATTCCACATTCGTGTAATGCGGCTGAAAAATGAGTCTCTATACATAACAGAACCTCCAAACATAGCATAGGGGTTAAATAAGTGGGTATTCGTAGCATTGTGAATATAGGTAACATGAAACCCTTAGAAAAATACATTTTGAGAATATGAATCCCGACGACAGTATTGCCAGAATTCGTACTGGAGAAGGCTGGATGGACTTGGGCCAATCTGTGAGTTTACCAAGAGGACATTGTTGTATGAAGTCATTTAAAACCTAGTTAGGTTCACTAGAGATGCTTATTGGATTTGGATCAATAAATCGAACGAAATCATTAATTTTGGTTTTCTTGGATAATGTTTTTATACATTTCTGTATTTATTTTGATACAAACACCTGAAACAGTTTCGTCTCCCTGGTAACCTTTTGTAGTATTGAATCTAACATTTATCTAATCCTACAATAAAACGTTCAGTTTTATCCCATTCCACACCTTTTAAGTTAAACAAGCAACAGCATTGTCCATTGTCCAAGAAACAAAACATTGCTAAGGTGATTTCAACCTACTATAGAAATAGCTTCTGCTCCATAAGTCCCCTTCCCGTTATAAGGAAGCATTACATTTTGTATGTATGTAAGTATGTGAACACAGTAGCGGTTTATTTCTTCCACGAATTATTACTTCAACCCCTATGATAGCGAGTTGATGATGATGACTATGATGACTGACCATCTGTCGCATAGAATTCTGAATAGCTTGCTACATATTGCCTCTAAGTTTCATATATGCGCGTAAACGCAACCCTGCCTACAGAGGGGTGTAGTGTAGTGTAGTATATTCAAGAAAAGTAAAAATAAGTGCATATAAAAAATGATGGTATGAAACACGTGCAATATCTGCATATCATGCTCGGGGCTATATAATATTTCCTGGGACAGGACAACAACGCGTCGCGACGGGGTGAATATCGTCCTATTTTGAATAAGGAAAAGCATATTTTTATGAATCTATAGAAAAATAGAAAAATTCCGTCCTGGCGTTTTTCATGCTTTGTGTATAGAAGTGTCGTCGCACATCAGTAAAACACACCCTTCAAATGTGTTTTAGTATACATATATTGACTGGCCATTGAACTTAGAGAGCTGATGCACCAACTGACATCTTTTTAATTGTTTTTTTTTTATGTCTTTTTATTATTCAATCCCTGGCATTGTCATCATTCAATCTATTACCACTCCAATTGTTTAGTGTATCTCTATATGGAGTTGTCCATTGAAGTGAGGTGTATTGTATCTGATGAATGTGTGGGTTGCAGCAGCATACAAATGTTCACCTAAGTGCAAATCATTTCCATTTCATGTAACCTAGAACCAAGCCATTGTTGCATGCTGCGTTTATTTGTTCTTTGTTTAGCCATTATGTGAGAGTTTGTGGAGCTACAAGTTGTCATCATTGATTGCCAGCCAAGTGGAAAAGAATATACAAAAAAATAGTTGAACTACGGATACTTAATAAAAAATTGAATTGTTGACATTGGTAACGAAAACCACAAAATTAATGATTTTGCTCGATTTTCGGGGGAAATCATCATTAACATTGATTGGTTACGACGTTGTTCACAATACCGTAAAAAGAGATGACAAATAGATCAGGTCATTCGGTTCAAGAGCAGTTGAGTAGGTGTTTTTAGAGGGTAACTTTTTAGGAATAAATACTTTGCAGCAATATTGAGCTTTTGGTACAGGCGACTCAAAAATTATTATATTAGGTAGTTCTTATTTCAAGAAAAAAATAGAACAGCATTTGAACATCGTCGAAATGTTTAATGTCTTCAGTTATTTTACAGGTTTTTTTTTACGAAGAATGCTCACTTGAGGTAGCCAGCTGCGTTCCACCCCTTAAACATTTCCCCCGTAACACTCGTCTTGCTAGGAACGCTCATCAGTTTACACTTGAGCCCAATTTTGGACGTACCGCGAAATATAGGGATTTTTTCTTTAGCCGTACAACACGAATGTAGAATGAATTGCCTGGCACAATTTTTCCATGCCATTTTGATCTTCAAACATTCAAGACCAATGTTCATGGACACCTCTTTTCCCTTCATTAAAAGGGCTATAACAAGCCCCTTGAGTCCATGTGCCGTATAACAAAAAAAAAAAAAAAAACCGTGACAATCAGAAATTTAGAGCTGGTATCTTTTCTAATCTATTTTTTCCTGGAGTACAGTGACAAAAAGACAAGCCCTTACACATTAAAGTTGTATGAAGAATTGAGCCAGACAAAACATTCAACATTCGTCCCGTGAGGCTCAACAAAGATTCAGTATACCTTTTTGTACGTCCGAAACTATAGGCTCTAGAGTTAACTGACGGATAGCCCTAGCGGGCGAGTATTACGGGGACTATGTTTCAGGGGAGGAACCAAACTGACTTTTTCGCTGGAACATTATTGAAGGTCATAACGACAAAATAAGATGAAGCAAGACAAATTTCGACGGTGTTCGAGTGAAACAAACGATTATATTGCGGTTCCAGATAAGATGGGAGTAAATATTACCTGCACCGTCCAAGTATATACTCAAATATTTTACGGTACCTACTGTCGTCAGCGAAACAACTACAAGTGCATTATAAGTAATGACAAGGGATTAAATAAAACTATAAGAAAGAGTGTCGGAGAAAAACGGATCCTTGTGACACACCTTGTGGCACAACAGGAGTATGTCAAGAAACGATACAATTTTTGTTCTACGAAGTAGTGGAGATAATACCTACTATTGTATGCATTCTTCGTAGATTTTGAAGAGCGATTCGAAACGGTAGAAAGAAGAGTTTTGTTTTATAAGTTGGACAATGTACAATACTGAAATCACATCTCAGTTTGGAAAATCAGCATTATAAGAACCATGTTAAGGATGTTTTTTTTAAGGAATAGAATTTAAAGTTAACAGCCAATTTGTCATCTGCCACTTGATTTTTCTGTATTTTGGTGTGTCATTTTATCATATATGTCTATCTGACTGTATAGTTACATACAGACTAAACGGCTAGACCGATTTGCTTCAAACTTGATACATAGTATTATTATGACGTCCTTCAGAGGGGTTTTTGGAATTAGCAATCTAGTTTTAAAACTAACGGTACCTGCCATACGATTTTAAGCGAAAAATTAATTTTTCTCAAAAACGGCTCTTATGATTTTGATAAAACTTTCTGAATAGAATTTTCTGTGAAAACTTTAGGTAGGAAAAGTTCTACGGTATCTCCCATAGGACCGGTGTTTTTAAATCAGATTTTCTCGTTTCCTTTTTAAGACAAAATAATATAAATTCTTAAACTTTTGAAAAAAAGTTTTTTCGAGTTAAAAAAATAAATTTTTTTTTTCAAAAAATTTTATTTTTCTGGTAAAAACTACAAAGTGGTAGAGGTTGGCATACTCAAAAAAAAAAAATTGGAATATATTTTGAAAAAGTTTTCAAAAAAAAACTGTTTTTGAGCAAAGTTGTTGAAAATTTTTTTTTTAATTCTTACCAATAAACAAAATCATATGACCTAGTTCATTTGTTCTAAAAAACCTTTTTAACTATTGATTTTTAAGTGATCAATAAAATGTCATATCATTTTTTTCCCTGCTTTTTTTTCAAAATCTCAAACCCCAAGACCACTGCCTCACATTAAAGCTTTGTCCGCCCCAGTCGTGCACTATATTTTTTTTAATGGTTGAAAAAACGACTTTCACAAGACAATTTTGTTCGACGATGCAGCTCATTCTTGTTTGAATGGCTTTGGAAAATCCCACGAGCCCAAGCTGGTGATCGAACCCACAACTCCAAGTTCTACATTCAATGTGTAACATAGTTGTTCATTTTGGACCCGTGTGTAGACTATTTTCTGTGGGGGTATTTGAAGTCTCTAGCCTACACCGGTAAGCCAGAAACGCTTGACGACTTGGGAAACAACAAATATATCCGATATACGACCCCAATTGTTGCAAAGAGTGATCGAAAATCGGGCCTGAAGATTGTAGGTACTATTACAAGTGTATGGCAATTAATACAATTTATCTGTGCTTCATTTCATTTTATAGTTATATACCTCTTAAAAAATATCGATGGCATGTCTGAATGGAAGTCAAGTAAAGACGACTTCTGACTCCATCGCCCTACGCATGCATTTTCACCTGAAATCCTACTTGTTTAAAGGACTTTATGTGTGCTGCCGGTTGTAGAATTTGACGGTGAGTTTTAGCAAATGCAAAAGAAGTTCATTAAAAATTGTAGGTGTATTGAATCAAAGTCCACAAACGAAAAATTCCACCGATTGAAATTGTGAGCCCTTAAAATATATCAAATTTTCGTAGCGGTGGCTGAATGGGTGATGTTGTGTGAATGCAAACTTTATCAGGTTACAAAAAATATGATACGTTAGAAAAAATGTTAAAATATTACGGGAGCGGTTCGGAAGCCCGTTTTTTAAAATCCCGTTTTTTATAATCCCGCAAAAAAAAAATTAAAATCCCGATTCTAAAGTACCGCTTTTTTAAAATCCCGCTTTTAATAATCCTGTTTAAACAGAATCCCGTTTCTCGTGAGCCCGCTTTTTAAAATCCCGTTTAATCCCGCTTAGCCCGTTGCGTATTTTGATAAATACAAACTTATTGAAAATTTAGCTAAAGAAAACATAGTTGTTAAAACAGAAATTGAAAAAATTAAAAATGGAGCTGAAAAGCTTTTCAAAAAAATTAATGTTTTGAAATCTAGAGCAATATCTAAAATAATTAAATATAGAAAATCAATGACTAAAACAGATTTTTTGCGCCGTATAGCTCACAATATAAAACTTTAATCTTAATATTTCGAAAAAATATCTAAAATCTTGAAACCTCATTTTTGTTATGTTCTATGTTCTTTATTTTTTTATTTGTTAAGTTACAAAATCAATAAAAAAAACTTCCCCAAATATTTGTTTTTTGTTTTCTTTTTGTCTCCTTTCATACGACATAACGCCCATGAACATTATGTCACCTCATCATCATCAGCATTGGGCTGTAAAATAAATTCAAAACCGCTTTTGGAATCAATACAAGGTGTTTTATTTTAAAAATCGCCGCGATTTTTAAAATAAAACACCTTGTGTTGATTCCAAAAGCGGGCTTATAAAAACGGGAATTTAATAAACGGGATGGTAAAAAACAGGATTTTAAAAGCGGGATTTTATAAAAACGGGATTTTTAAAAACAGTATTTTAAAAAACGGGATTTTAAAGACAGGATTTTAAGAAACAGGATTCTGAAAAACGGGCTCCCGAACCCAACCCAAATATTACTGGAAACGGATGTTTTTGCCTTCCAAGAACCATACCAAAAACATGATAACCATTAAGACTGAGTTACAACTTTGCTCAACAAAAAGCATAATCTTAGCTTGGACTTTTTAGTGGAATTAATCTGTTTGATGGCAGAGAATTGTCAAGACTAATAGACCTAGACTTCGAGCTATACAGAAACATATTAGAAGACATAGTAAAAAATAGTGTTAATTAAAAAAATCGATTTGTCTATCGCAAGGCTTATTGCTTGCAGCACAGACATACAAAACACGTTATAGCGACCGGTACCCTCCTTGTCTAAAACGCAGCCCTAAAACATTTGTTCTAAATTTATTGAAAAATGAATCAATTTTTTTCAAATCAACTTATCTCCATAATAATCTTAAAGGATTCAAGCATATATGTATACGTCATGTTATTATTCATCACAATTCGTTGCAAAAAAAAAAAATAAGCATATTAAAAAAGCTAACGCAGTTTTTAATTAAAAACAAAAAAAACATATTCTGAAAGGACCAAGGATACGTGAGTTTTTGCACAAAAGGGTGTGTGTTATATGAGCTTCACCAAGCATGACATTTAGCCATGGTCGAAGGATTAACGGATATTTAGCATTTAATTAAAAACTTTTTTTTCAATTTTTGCATACAATTGGTAAAGAAGATTGCGTGATTGAATGCTATTTAATTCCTTTTTTTTTTTTTTTTCATTGAAACTAATTTTCTAGGCGCGATCTATGAGAAAATAGTTAAAGTAGATAATTAATAAATATTCTGCAATATCATGGTAAAAAAAAAATTCTTTCCTACATGTTTGTATGCATGGCCGCGGGTTAACTAAGTGCAACTAGCCGTTAAAATGTAAATATTGAATTGAAATTCATATTCATTATCTAGGATAGGTTTAATTTATTGACATGTAACTTTGTGTCTAGTGTCTAGTTGTTAAGGTGAACGGACTTTAAGGATATGGGAATAGTGATGACGCCATTGGCGCAGATGCTTTAAAACAAGACAATGTTGTTAATATGAAGATAATGAATGCTCTTTATTAACGGTCAATTTTTAATAAGGACATTATTGAAAGTAGCATTGTGAGAAAAGTCTATGGGAAAATGATATTCAGGGAATTCTGAAGGCTGGACAATACCTATTATGGTCAGGAATAATTATTATTAATTCCATTAACTCAGGAAAACCGGGGAAAAAGCAAATTAGCTAGAGGGACCTGAAATGCCCACATTCAAAACCAACCAAATTTTTGCATGAATACGAATTAACGCAAATAAAAATTTTGTAAAATGCGTATGAAACTCAACTTCGTCCAGTTATTCAAAAAGCTTGCCAAGGACGTTGCAAGAAATATTTCCCCTCATGAAACCAGGCTACAGTCTTCAGAGGAAATATTCGACAAAAACTTGAGTTGATTTCCCATATCTGGGCGGGATTAATAACTACGAATGCTCATCAATTTACCTTGAGTCTTATATCGGCGCTATTTTTGATTATAGAGACTCTTTTTTAAATCGCACTACATGAATGTAGAATGCTTCATCCAGCACGATTTTTTACTCTCATTATGGCTCACAGACATTCAAAATCAATGTGCATTGGTATCTCCTTTTGTCGCCTATCGATCGTTCTGAGTTTAATCATTATAAGGGTACTAATTACCCCTTGAGGCGGCTTTCATTGCGAAATAAAAGAACTGTAACATTATTAATGTCCAACGGGAGATGTTTTGTTTTCGTTACCTTCAAATCAATGAAAGTACAAATATCTTGTCTAAGGATCTTAACATATCAAAGTTAGCAGTACGAAGATTATTTTTGAAATCAAGAAGCTATTGCCTTCATCAGTCCTTTCCATATTTTGATACTTAATATTTCAAAAGATTATAAAAATTATTTTAAATAATTTTGACTTTATTTTTAAACCTCCCATAGGAGTAAACCACGCAAATCGACCATTTTTCATAAAAGCAAATAATTTAAATTTTACTACAAACAAAATACAACAACAATTTAAAACATTTGAATAGAGTTGGAACATACAGAATTAATAAAAAATAAAATGAAAAATTACTCAACAATCATGAAAAGAATTTATTTACTAAAATCAAATTTATCATCACCATACCCGGCACAGGAGTTGACACCCTAATAAAAGTACAGTTACGTATAATATTACTGCCAATTCAACTCAGTATCATACTTTGTGTACGTTTCTATCTCCTTCTCCTCCTCTAAATCCGAAAAAAACACATCCCCAAAATTGAAGAATCCTTAATATTTTGTTTGTAGGTTACAACAAGGTTACAAACGCATATCCTTGATCGAATATAAAAGAAATTGCCTTGCCACTAAAGATTTTTAACAGTTTTGTCTGTAGATGCCTTCGAATCCCCAGGGAACATTTTACTTCTGTTTCTCAAATATCATTTTCGGAATTATAATGCACTGCCATTTTTTACAATTTCTTTTTTTTTTAAACGTTGCCTTGTTGGTTAGAATAAAAAAAAACATTTATAAGGAAGCAGACAGGAATGTCATATTAGCAAAATTATTGGTTTCTAAGATAAGGATTGAGAATAACTGCCTTTTTTACGAAATTGATGTGTTGTACTCGTACATAATTTTGAAACTTCCTCATGACAAAATCACCTTGGTTTTATCTATGGAGGAAGCATATAGTAACAGGACGAGAGGGTCCTTGGTTGTACATCAGATAAGTAGTGATAAATGATGAAACTTTTAATGTGTTCTTTTATTGGTCGATGATTTTTCGAAATTTAAAAGTTATCTTGTTGTTGTCCTTTTGACTCTGAGATGAACCTGTGTGGGTTTATATTGGACTTGTTGTGTTTCGGGTAGAGGAATGTATAGTTTTGTATCTGTGAAGTTTATTGTTATTGAAGTTGAAGAATCTTTTTCTTGGATTATACAAATTTTCGATAGCGCTTCTTTTCTGAGCGGTAAAAGAACGCAAACGAAAAACAGTTTTTTTCTAGAACCCTATGAGCCTCGCAGTTCTATGTTTTCATTTCAAATTTAGTGTTTTGTAAGTTTTGTTTTGTGTTTTTTTGTGAGGTACCTTGTCTTAAACCTATTCCAGCTGAGCAAGTTGAAAAGCGTTGACCTACTTTTGCTATCAAATTCCAATACCATCAGCAACCAGAAGTGCTAAGCATACTTACCGCTTATGGTACCGTATACGACACTGCCCACCGAACCGAAGGCGTTCTACTACGTTTTCTGCGCCTTGGTCGTAGAGAAGTCGCCGATTCACAGACTGAGTCAGATCCTTAAAATGTGTCAATCGGAAAGGGTCATAGCTCTTGAAACGTGACCCCAAATAAATGTCAACAAGAAAATATTTATCCTGTTTATTTTGGCCCATTGTATAGGAATTTGTTGTATAGTAACGTTGGTTATCCGACCCTGAGGTTCTGTGTAATGTGTAATCCAAGACACTTCCTTACTAACACCAGAATCTTTTCCATTTGAGATGGGACAACGTTGAACAACACAGGGTTACCAAAAGCAGTCATCATCATCATAAAATAGAAAATAGGAACCCTAGACAATTGATTAACACATTTCAGAAAGTTGATTTTGACGTTTTGAATATTCATATATTTCTCCGGCTGCAAGAACTGCAGTGCTTCAACTCCTGCTGGAACATAGGGCAGAAATAAGATCCTTGCAACTGTCCCGAATAGCTGCAACTGGTGTAAGCTGTGCGGCTATGATTGAATATCTTTGAGACTGAGCTTCATTTACTACAGATGTTGTTTTTGGTCTTCCGACCGACGCTCGTGTCTATTACCCTAAGGATTCCACTTGACAGATTGTTTCGCAATATTTCCGTCTGTCTGGCCTGTCTAATGCCATTTTCAGTTGCATGATTTCTGCATCCAATTTTTTCTGTCCGGTCCTGTTTCATAGCGTGGAGCTATGCTATATGTTATTTCAGAACAATGGTTTGCTTTTGCCAAGTCTGGTACCTTTCATTCATTGGCGTCAGAGGCTTGCTTAGACGCGGCATGAATGGTGTCACATCCTGCCGTGATTTTTCGGACTAAAATTTTATTCTGCTCTGCTCACTTGGTTAGAGCTCTATTTATAACTTTCGGATTGGACCTTTGACTTTTTGGGAGAGATGCACCACAGCTGTCTTCCAACGTTCTGAATAATATAGTTACATTATTAAGGTAAATAACGTGGTGTATATTTCCACTGCTTCCGTGGGAAGATATTTTAGTATACAGTGTTGAATATACCCCATCGACTCCTCCTGATTTTTGTTATGGTTCAAAGATGAGCTTAAGCTCTACTTTTCATTATGAGCAGGGAACTAGTCCCATCATTCCAATAGTCCTCCTTAAGATAGGTTAAGTCACTGTTTTCGGGTCGCCATTGCGGGGCTCTTTTCTTCAGGTATTAGTCCGAGCAAATGATCACATACTCCCTTACCACTTCTTTTCAAGGTCTTCCACCTTCAGTAACAAGTCGTCATTCAAAAGAGGGCTAAATGTACTTTTTGTTACCATTAAAACACCACAGCTTCATAAATTAACCTTCATGACCAAAAATTCAATGAGCTTTCATAAACTTTTGAATCAAATGATGTAGGTATCAGAACTAAATTCAGTCTCTCTGATATCGCAGTAGCTTCAGTTTTCCAATAATTATCAAGACATTTGAATACTGCTTGGAATCTCCAAAAAAATACCTAAGATTTCGTAATGTCAGTCATAAAATTTTACCATAATGGTTGGTTCAATGCGTTTACTTCCAACATAATTGCGGAACAGTTCACAAAACAAGTACAAAACACTATTAACACTTACATTTACAATAATTCATTGGCTAAACCTAAACCTACCTATTTTTCCCTAGTCTTTTAAATAATCCCTCCTTTATTCATAAGTCCTATCTCAGTTCTGCTTTGTAATTCTCTAAATTTTAGTGCTCCATAAATTATCAGAAATGACCACCAATGAATCCAACGAAGAAGACCTGGCATTATGCCCCAAGAAATGTGTCAACTTATTGTCAGTCAAGTCATTGGCATTCATCGTGATGAGGACCGCGAAAAAAATACCAAATCGTTTTTGGTATAATCGAAAGGAAATTGAGCTCCAACTGATTGCGCTAGCAACACAGGACACAGCCAGCACACTCCTTCGTCCTTTTATGTGAAACCATAAACTGAAAACTATGCGCACAGGTGATTCGTTACGCGGATAGCAAAGTCTCTATAGTATGCCAGTCAGTCAGTCAATCAGTCAGTCAGTCAGTCGCCTGCTATTAAATCGAAAATGATTGCTTCACATTTTTTATTGGCATTTGTATAAGCAACCTGACGACCAGCAGAATGTTGACAGCAATAAAAACAAGGAATAAGGAGCAACAACACTCACAAACAAACCAAACCAAATGTTGGGATCCTTTCAATTCTAACGTTTTATTGTTTTCCTCCTCTGTTGTGTCTTGCTGGATATTTTATAGTTTTCTAATCCATGAGCTTATTACCTTTATGGCTGTTTTAGAATAGAACGTTATAGTGTTGGGGTCGACTATATAGCTAAGGTAATGAACACTAAACCAACGCTAATGCAATAAGCAAAGAAAAGGATAATATTGAGCATAATTTAAATTGAGGAAAGGTGCCATTAATGGTGGCACAATATAGATGGCAATTCAGTTAATTAAAGTTTAATGTTTGGATTTTAAAGAAGAATTAAAGGAAATAATATGAAATTGAAAAATTTGCGTGACAGAATTTTATGCTAAGCAAAGCCAATTAATTATTCAGAATTGCGCATTTTGTGGATACAATTTCTAAGTTGAAGAGTTGATGGCTGGATCAGCGGGACTCAAAGATTTATAGATGATGAGGCAATAAATTGAATGATAATGATTTTGACACATCAAATGCTTATTTTTTTAATACATTCAGCGAGCATCAAAGGGGTCATTAATACCCTAATAAAGAAAAAACACAGTTCGAGAGTTTGGGAACGGTAACAAGGAGTATTTTGAATGTATGTGAATCATAATGAAAAAAAATCAAGTCAGGCATCCAACATTCGTTTAGTGCGACTAAGGAATGAGTTTCTACACTTAAAAAAACATTCGAAATAAGGTTAAGGGTAAATTTATGAACATTATTTCTTGCGATGACAGTATTAGGAGGAAGCCCTTCGCTGCATTTTCGGGAACGTCAAATATGTTGAAATTCTTTTGGAAGTTCTATTTTAAGGATGGAACACAGCATTCGAGTTTTAAAGCATTAAATTCGGCACGCTTTATAACTAGGAAATGCTGTCAAGATCAGAGTGCAATGAGCTTGGCATATGCCGCCATTAAAATTCCACATCTGTTAAAAACGGTTTTTAATCTAAGTGGATGTGAAGTCTAAGACCAGATAATTTAGAAAAATGAGAGAGAGATTCGGATAAAGAACGGAGCCTTGGGGTACACCAGGATTTTTTTTTTTTTGGAACATTTAATTTAATAAAAAAAAAACTGGAATGGAACGGCCGAAAAGAAAATTTCGTACGTTCCTCACAAATGGCCTAACAATTTAACTACGATTTCGGGACATTGCAGATTTTTTATTTTGTCTTAATTTTTGGTTCATGTTAAACTTGATTCTTTGGATACGACCAGTAAGTACAAAATGCGTCTCTAGCTCACTTCCACTTTTTCCGATATTCCTCAGAAAGGGTTGGTTTTGGAACATTGAAAATTTACTTCTTTCATATCGATAGCATCTCTTATCTCTTCTTTTCTCTTTGATACTTCTAGAAAAGTCGTATACTTGAAAATATTCCCTAATATTTTTTCTCGGCCCTTTTTTGTCTATAATTCCGTGTTCCTTATTTCAAAAAGGAAAGTAGGTACTTCAATGTAGAACAACTGTTTAGTTTCTCAAGGACCAGGGTATATGTAGGTTTATTCTTAAACCATTTAACATTAAACACTACTCAAAAATTCTTGATTTCCCACAAAAGATATTATTTACAACAACAACGAGTTTCGTGGATTTACTTTTTGTTTGTAATTAATTATTAACCAATTATGTTTTCCTTATCACTTTCAAGACATCTTTACAGGTACTTGAACCATTTCAGTATGAATATTCAAAGGTTTGAAATCGATTCGCCCTTATGTTTGTTGTTCAACTTTCGACCTAATTTCCTCTAAAGAAGGGGGTTCCCCGACACCACCCGGACGGAGTGGGCTTCCTTGCGGAAACTATACTACTTAGCCAACTCAAACAAAGAGAAACTATTTCTTTCTAATGGGGAATAGGAAAACTTGACAGCCATTAATTTGTTAAACTTCAACTTTTCTTTGATCATCCCGTGATATATAGCGCATTCCAAAGGGTTCATACGGGGAATTAGAAAACTCAAGAGTTTTCCCTCAAACAATGATATTTCAAAATTTATTTTTCCTTGCAATTTTGTACCTTCATTTTTTTTTTATTGATCAAAATTAATATCAATATCAATTGTGAGCCAAAACCAATTGGGCGTAAAAAATATAATATCCGACAAGGACATTAGTGTTGAAAATGTTCATCCGATTTAATTTACAGCGCCGCCGTTTACACTCCTGTTCAATGAAATATTTTACAATATTTTTTTTTTTTAATTCTTTATTTAAAAAAAAGGGTTACAACGAATGGCAACAAATGAAAGGCAATTTAAAACGCCACTACAAAAGAGAGCATGGCTGTTTGTTCGTATAGTCGTAGTCGTCGTTTTTTTTTTTTTTTAAGTTGGGTTATTTAGAGGTTTTGTGTTAAGGGCACCAAATGTCATCAAGGGAATTAATCGAAGAGAAATGATTTATTTACTTCGGATCCGGAACAATGCGAAAGGGTTGCAAGAATATTATGTTCAGATATTAAATTTGAACCCTTTGAGTAGTGT
This sequence comes from Platycheirus albimanus, assembly GCA_916050605.2. Lineage (NCBI taxonomy): Eukaryota > Metazoa > Arthropoda > Insecta > Diptera > Syrphidae > Platycheirus > Platycheirus albimanus. Next base: position 357,984,203 of record OU696696.1, read on the forward strand.
GTTTGGAGTTTTTTTTTTGTTGAGTATATTGATACCTTTCGTTTCTTTAAATTGAATAAAATGTTTTGGTTGTAAACCTTGAGAAAAGAAACTATGATAAAGGATTGTTTTGAAGGGCTATGATATGAGAAGAACACTTAAAAAGAAACAATTGTTATATAAGATCCAAAGTTATTAATATTTATGATTTTTTTTTCTTTAATTCATTGAACAACTTAAGTAAAGACGTACTTAAAAATAATTTCGTGGGAATCAATCAATTTGAAATGGTATTAAATATTTTAGGAAAATTATTAGTTTTACGTCTTGGACATTATTCTTGCTTAAACCGACTTGAAACCATAAGCGCGAATAGATGACGTCACAAGGAACCATGAACAAGCTTTTAGAGTTACTGGGAGGTGGCAAGCCTTGTCTTCAATTGCTTCAAATCGATTTCTAAAAGCATTTAGGAATTGAGTTTTCTTTAACATCCTTGTGTTGGTCAATATTTAAATCATTGTATTTCTTTTTTTTATATCCTGCGCTGTCCATAGCAACTTCGAAATAGAGTTCCATATAATTTAAGTTCATGCGGTTCTCGGGCAAAGCTATATAAATATAATGCGATTCAAAGCACTTAGCTATGAGTAAAAAGGCGAAACGCGTATGGAAAGCTTTTTGATCTAGAGGTTGGAAGGCAATTCCGAGTATTGCAGGGAAAAGAGCGGACAAGCCCTCCATCTTACCCACAATTTATCAAATGACGCCGTTTCAATTTGCAATTATTAAAAATGTCCCTTTCTGCTTGAAGGGCACCTCAAGAATCCTTAGCAAAGCTAAGAACAGTTCTAGAAATCCCATCGGTGCAGGGAAATAAGATTTTCTCGAAAATGACTCTAACTCTTTTAATACAATTTTCAGGGTATTTTTTTTTATATGAAACATCTTTTGGCGCCCTAGGCAGTAAAATCGATCGTAATCGTCACGAAAAATGGCATGACGCCCGATAAAATTTTTCAAAGTGTCACTGGCTGGAGCGTGTTGGTGGCGGTGGGGTGGTAATGGTGGAGGGGTGGGGTGGTAGTGGTAGAAGGGGTGGGGTGGTAGTGGAGGAGTTGGTATTGTGGGAAATGCGCGGGGGGGGGGGGGGGAAAAATTGTCAAAAATTGTGGATGGTTGGTTGGTGGACTGGATGGATGGGGTAGGTGGTTACTGGTGGGGGATTTGGTTTTGGGAGGAGGGGGGTTGATAACAAAATTGACAAAAGTAGTTGGTTGTAGGTGGGGTGCGTGGTTGCTGCTTGGGTGGATTTGGTGTGTTTGGGGGGAAATTGTCAAAAATGGCGGGTGTTGGGTTGTTGGTTGTAGATGCGCTGAGTGTATAGGGGTGGTGGGGGGAATCGACAAATATGAAAGGTGGTTGGTTGGTAGTTGCAGGTGGATTGGGTGGTTAATGGTGGTGGGGATTTGGTGTGGATGGGGTGAGGAAAAATGTGTCAAAAAAGGTGGATAGTTGGTTGGTAGTTGTAGGTGGGCTGGCTGTATGGCGGTGGTGGGGGGATTTGATAGGTGGGTTGAGGAAAATGTTGTTCTTATTTATAAATGAATATAATATGTAATAATTGTTATTATAATAAAATAATAAGACAAATATATTGATTAACGAAACACTTTATTATTAAAAATTATTTCACTCAATATTTTTTTGATAATTTTTAAAAATTATGAATTTTAATGTAAACTTGAATGTTTCATATCTTCGGGCGTCCCGTGACGGCTAATTTTTCTTACAACAATACAACTTTGAGTTAGAACTCATAGAACTTTTTTTTCAAATGCGGTTTTATCGTTAACCATTATGCTAATTTCAATACAATTTTGTACACAGGAAGTCACGTTTAATTCAGTTAATATTGCATTTCGAAAAAATTTCTAAAAACAATGGTTTTCCAAATATCTTGAAAATTGGTGATTTGAATTTTTTTAAATTATTTTCCCAGATAAAAACTACAGATTTTTCTCAAAAAATTTTCAAATATTTGTTTGGTCCATTTTCGATATTTTTTTTTCCTTTGTAGACTTTAAGTAGATAGCTATCCACATACCACATTTTATTGCATGCTTAGTTTTTCCAACGACTATCTGTAACTAATTAAAAAAAGAGGATTTTCGAAATTATTTTTAATTTTTTTTTTAATAAAACATACAGTATGCAGCCACTGAAAAAGTCCTCTCTTTCACAACTTCTCTGCTCCGCACAAGGGACAAGGGTATCACTTACTAGTCCTCTACAAGCAGGTGAAAACGCCAAGAGAAATCATTATAAACAGTAGGTACGTTCTTTATATGAACCTTAGCTCCTTGTTCTCCCGGTGAGGTGAATCATAAAAGTCAAAATCAAAAATTTAGGGCTGACCTGGGACTCGAAAAACTAATACAGGATTTCTGTCTCGAGGTATTCCGAGCACAGTATGTAACGGTTAAAAACTTCGGTTAGAAAATTTGGTTCGAGGATTTTTCGACTTTATCTACTTCTTGAGCCAAACAAAGTTCAAAACATTGTTTGAACGAAATAGCATGAATCAATTAATGCTTCAGAAGCAAAATGTTATCATGTGACTAATGTCCTACAATAATATGTCACAATACTTTGTAACCATTAATTAGAGACAGAAAAAATCCACTTTCAAGTGCCAATCGCACATATGACGGAATGACACAAGTGACAGATACCAATCACAAAACATTTACTTTATAACTCACAACATCCTACCAACAACAACAAACTGCAATTATAGGTCTCTTTAGTGCGACATTCTGAAATTGCCTCAATTAGTCAATCATAAAATATGACCACATTTTTGAATAAAGTACAAAAAAAAACATATGCTTAAACAAAATTTTTATTTGCCTTCCAATAAAACTAAGAAAACAGCCACCATATACCACAACCACCGCCTACACACGCAATATTTACTCCTTTACCGGATTTTCGTCCTGCTGCCGCCGAATCGCACCATAATTGCATAAAGGCGTCGAGAATTATTTTATCGCTGCAAAACCATCGAAATTCCTAATTACGAAAAGGTTATAAAGTCACCGGCCTTTGACGTCATATAATTGTAAAGTCAAGCTAAATAAGCCCACCCAAAGGATGACAAAAAAAAAAGGATACAAGGGTGCGCGTGCCATGCGGCCAAACTGAACAATTAAATTTAAAATTTTTGCGATTTGAATTAAGATAAAATTGGTTATCTTCAGTCAAAGATCAGTCACGGCAGATGTCCACCTTTTTATGTTTTCTGGTTGTTGCTGTTGTTACACCTAAGCCTTTATCAAAGGAATGTCGCGCATTGTAAAAGCGTGAAATGTCCTTTAACGCTTCGCTTGAAGTATTGTTTAACCCTTTTTGGCTTCTGGTGTTTGTTGTGTGCGCTTTTTATGCGCCACGGCATATAATAAAATTTAATGCAAATGGTGTTTTTTTTTTTAAGAAAATAAAATTTTATAATTCTCTGTTTTTCAACACACACAAAAAAACCATCTAATTTTATCCATAATTACATTATGTGTTGACAGGATACCATGATCCCGTTGCAAAAGTAAGTAAGTGTGTATTTGCCAAAACAAAAAATAACCTTGGAAGAATATTGTTTCCCTCTTTGAAATCAATGCAATATGTACTATGTACACACGTGCACTCCAAATGGGACGCACGTGTGATTACAAATGCATCCTGGTTTCGCCTTTGTAACATCCTTGCAAATATTTTTGCAAAAGTGATTCTTTTTCTTCCTTTTTTTTGCTTTGATCCATACCGATACCGCCTCAAGCTATTTTAGGCAAGGAAACAGGGGTTGACGTTGCATACGAGTATATCCGTCCCAAAACGAAAATTATTGTTTACCCCTTTTTTTCCAGGACACAAAATGCACTTTTCGCATTTCTTTGTTCCCTATCGCCACACACCGCACCGCACCGCACCGTTAAAGACGAACAAACCTTTCGAATCGATCAGCCATTAAATTATTATGATTGAGGTTTTGAGAATAAGGAGGGGGGATTGCCGTTTTTCTCAGATACTCTTAGTCACTTTTAGAACCAGTAATTTGCCAAATTGACGGGTTAACAACGTACCGACCTACTTGTTATGAGCTGCGTCCCTCTGGGTATGTGCTGTGTGGTGAACGAAGGGAAGCACCCAAATATTTAGGATGTGGGTCTGGGGTATTTATATTAATTAATATGAGATTTTAGAGAGTTGAAGAACAACTTGATGTCAAAAATTTTTTGAAGAATTGCAATTCGAGTGGGTTTGGTCAAAAAATGTTTTGCGAAGCGAAGCGGGGATTTATTGCAAGGGTTGCATTTTGCAGGGATACGATTGATTTAGTTATGGGAAATGTAAACATAGTAAGTTTTGGGAATTCGTGATATTATATTAAGTCAAGTTTTGTAGGTACTCAAATTTAAGGTAAACGCTTATATTTGTACTTCAAACAAATGACCATACCTACTCCAAACATTAGCCTAAACTATGGGTATTTTCACATAAAAATTTTATATAATCTCCATTAACATTGAGCTTCCCGCCAAACTGTTTTCATAAAATTTGTGATTTTGTTTTTTGTTGCTTATACAGGTAGAAGATAGGGTGGGGCTATAAGTGACAGGGGTAAGAAGTAACAGATGAAAAACAGGGTTACCCTGTCCACTAAGAATAACCTGTAACAGATTAATGTGTGTACTTCATCAGTTGTTGATTTGATGTCAACAGGAGAAATTCTGGGGATCGTCTCAATTTGTATATTTTTGTATCTTCTTCTTTATACGGATAAAAAGGTACCTACATTATCTCGCAATGCACCTTGAGATGTGCGTGAAATATATTTTTTCTTATAAACGGCTATGGGGATCTTTTCATTAAATGTCATCACGGGGCTGGTTGTAACAGTTTTTCTGGGGAAAATTGTAACATAATAAAACATATTCCGATATGAACTAAGTTCGTATCGAACTGAATGTTTTCAACTTTTTTGAAACCTCACTATTAATCCAGAAAGAGAGCACAGAGTTCGGCAAAAGTCAAGGATATCAGTAATTTTAGCAGATTTTTCACAATAGCAAGCAATTATTCAGAAAAGCAGAGAAATCTTTATTAAAAATGAAGACAACATGGGAGCAATCGAAGAAAAAGAATGTAGGTATTATCTTCATGTTAGAAAAAAAAATCAGATAAACATATTTGTCCTCTGCTGCTGTGTGATTTTAAAGAGTTATCCTGGCGAAAAAGGTATTTTTCCCGCATTAAAAGAATTAATTTATCTGAACTATGGGTTATGTTTTCCCTTATCTATTTATAATAATGTTTTAAGATTTTGGAAGAAACCAAGCCCAGCTTATGTAACGCAATAAGTGGGGTAAGTTGCAACGAAAGGAAATGCTTTAGTTCGACATTATCTGAACAGGATTTCCAAAGTTCCTTGGTTGATTTTGTAAATGAAACATGGAATCGTCTTACCTTCAAAACTTTCAAAATCGTTTAACAACTGAACAAGCCAATTTAATACTTGTTAATATTTTTATACAAAGATAACAACAACAACAAAAAAAAACATTTTTAAATTTTTTTGAGATAATATATTCCTATTCAAAGAAGTTTTAGGATTTGACAAACCTTAAAATTTCTTTGAAAAATGTTTAATAAAAAAAAAGTGGAACCGTTGAAAAAATGTTCCAAAATATTTATCAAAAAAGACTTTACAAATATGCATGTATCTAATTCGTTTCAAAAAACACGAAAACCGAAAAAAACACGTCACGCAAAAGAACCAACATCAAATTTTATCAAAATCAACAGTTTTCATCTACCTATGTTTGTATATAAAAGAAATTAAGTTCAACTTACTGCCGTCAGTTTTAGGAATGAAGCGACAATTTCAAAAACCCCTCTGCAGATTATTCTAAAACCATATATAAACAACCAAGTTTGAACCAAACTGGTCCAACCTTTTAGGTTGTCAATTTAAGAAAATATCTATAGTTTGGAACTCTATAAACATTTTCAAGAAATTTAAGAAAGCGTTTTGAGCTTAAAGTTCATGAAACGAATTTGAAATATTTTGAATTTCATCGAAATAGATTCAGTGGTTTATGAAAACGTTGGATTTGAAAAAAGTGCGCTTTGCTTTAAGAAACAATTGATATTGGAAAAGAATTCAGATTTTAAAAACAGTGCTTTCAATATTGTTTGCAAAAACAAAATTTTTAAGTTTTGATATGCAATATCAATTGAATCACTTATTTTCAAAACATGAGAAGTCTACAATTTGAAAATTTTCAGGAGATGAAAAAAAACTTGTATATTTTTGGTTGTGTGAAAAACAAATTTTAAAAAATTTATTTTCCCCGACTACAGAATATATTTTCTTAATCGTTATCGGAATTTTATACGAATCGGCTTTGCCGTTTTCACTATAGCAGCAGGAAAGAAGGTCCCGTTTTCAGTCTATTATTTAAATTTTGAAAAGTTAAAAGTTTGCTTATTTTTTGTATATAATTTTGAACAGCCGCGGCTAGCCGTAGGAAAAAATAAACTGAAGTATATTTTAGGTTATATAACGTGTGCCTTACTTTTTGTTAAGCTTAAGCGAAATAGAACTTCTGTGCGATATCCAAGACATTCTATCTTGCTTTTCGAGCTTCAATTAAATCGGTATAATCCTTCGTACTGAAGGTGCTTAAACATTCAACCAGAAACAAGCAGCAGACATTCAGTCGGGCAGAACAAATTTATATAAAAAGAAGTTAATATCGAAGGTCTGGTTTATAGGTAAAATTTGATTATTTGATAATTTCAACACCCAGATAATCAGTAGAAATATTGTGTTTTAAAATATGAGTAGGTAATAGAAAAATGACTTACCAAAAAGTGGGAAGGATACAAAAACAAGTAACTTCTGCAACTCAACTGAAAATGAAAAAGAACAAAAAAGGAATTGGAAAAATATTTAATTTTGTGCACTATTCTTTTGATGGAGAAACAAGTAAGATATACATACATACATATCTATAAACCTCTTAATTGTCTATAAATAAAATGTTGGTTCACTTAATAATGTCCAAATATAAATTTTATTAAAATTTGTTGGAATTAAGACTTCAAAGTAACAAGCATTAATAATGATCCTTAAGAAAAGGTTGCAATAGGTATCTAAGAAAAATACATAAATTATTTACCTTCCCAGTTATGATGCTCTTCAGATATTCTTTGTTGATGTTGATAAAAGCACAATATCACTTTTGTAAAAAAGTCTTCTAGTGGTGATTGGCGGCTACGGCAGCCGTGTTGGTCAAAATTATATTTAAAAAAAAACCGTATATTTTCTTAACTCCGCCACCTCGCGCATACCAACTTTGCAATACCCAAACGACACCACTGAGCCACCGACACGCACTGCTCTACCGACATCGACAACAATACGAACACCGAATACCGAAACCCGACGATACGATACAATAACACGAACTCGAAAGAACTTTCAATTGAAAGCTTTACATTTTTCTTAACCGATTAAAAAATACTTAAATAAATGAACTTCGCCGCTTTAATTAATTTATAAATACACTCCGACCACCCGTTGCGCATACCAACTTTCTGAAAGACATTACTTTCTTGATCCACCGACAAGCACCGCTCTACCGATACGAACAACAACACGACGGACGCCGACGCCATAACTTCATTACATTTTATTTTTTAACTTTTAAAAATTTACAAACAATTAACTTACTTCGACCCTTTAAAATAAACAACGACAAACAAAAATCTTAACCCGGCCACCCGTCGTCGCACGTCGCAAACTTTATTATGAACATCACTGAGCTGACGCGCTGGAGAAGCTCCGCCGGCAAACACTGCTCTAGGAAACCGATTCCGGAAACACCACAATTGCGATGCCATGACACCTTCAAACGAATTCGATTCAATTTTCAATAATTGAAATGCTTTAAATTTTATATTTCGACCGTTGAAAACTTCTAAAAACGTTGATATTTACAAAATTTAACACTTTATTAATATTTTTAGTAACTTTTTACGACCGCACTATGCGAATTATTATTTTAAATTAATATTTAATCACCACCGATCGCGGAGCAATATGATAACAAATCACAATTCGCACTGACTGAGTGAGTGAACCGATGAACTTGTCAAAATTACTAAAGCAGAAAACAAAGCACCAGTGTCCCCTGTGTCTGTGACATGATGCTGGTTGAGTGCACTTGCTATAATTCATTGCAGTCCGTAGCAAAAAACAAACAACAAAGAAGAATGATAAGAATGATGACGGATTCATAGTAAGTAGGTAAATGAGAATGGGCTAGGTGAGTGATTTTTTTGCTGTTAGAGAATCTTCTTTGGATGCATAATTATTTCTCTCTGTATTCTGTCATGTCAAATGTCAAATAATGCGCTTTTATTTATTCTGTTTTGTTTTGGTACCTATTGCACTTCGATTACACTGCGAGGCGAGCCAATCGTTTTTCCAGATGTATTCCTGTTTTATATTTGATTTCCGTATATTTTATGATTGTTTTGTAAGGATCACACAGCTGTAGCTGTAGGTCAATGCTAGGTGTTACCAACCATTTTCGCTCAATTAAATTGAAATTCATAAATTTGCTAATATTTATTGGTGGAAAAATTATAAATAGTGCTCTCAAAGGAGATGCAAATTTGCAAATAAGGGGTATGGGAACATATTAAACATGATTAAGATTATGTAGGAGTCTCAAATAATGGAACGATCATTTTATTCATTTGGCTGTCTGTCTGCCAATTTGCTGGAAATTGCCGTTATTTAATGATTATTTAGTAGAAACTCGAAGAATTTTCGTAATTTTGACTACATAAGTATTGCTTCAAAGGATTATATTCACATAAGACCAATGAAAAAGTAATGGACGAAAGTACGCTTATTTTGTCTTTTCTTTCACATTAAATTTTTTAAGAACAATGAACAGCTGTCGTATAACACAATTGAATACTGAGATTTTGAAGTTGGTTGTGGGAAAATAATGTATTCGTTGCGATGTAGATGGTATGTGGAACGTGAATAGACTTTGACAGTTCGAAGATATCACTTGGCGGTTCGCGGTGAATAGTTTATATAATATGTATAACTTATTCAAATAATAAAAACTTCCTATTTTATAACACTAATAAATTTTAAAATTCAATCTCCATCGACTGCGGAAGCCCAAAAATAAGCCAAATAAGTCAAATAAATTTGACAATTCTGTCAAATGTAAGCACAGCTTAATAGGGTTTTCACACTGGACCACAAACTCAAAAAGTTTACGAAACCTAGTTGGAGCATTCACACTGAACAAAAACTATAGGTTTTGTTTGACGTTTCATGAATATGTGAGTGTTTGAAGGTACTTTTTCCAAAAAATCCCTTGACATTTAGTGAAAAACCCACTCAAATAAGAAATACACCTCGCTTTTTCTCTCTTTTGTCGCTAAAAATACCATACTCTGAGAACACTACATTGTTTTATCGACGAGTTGATGGTGTCAAAAGATCAGTTTGTTTTCCCATTCTTGCGATTGCAAGTAGGTTTTGAGGAGTTTTATCAAAAACTACTAGTTTATGAAAGGGAAAAATGTATGGGAAACCTTGTGGTTTTGGTGTAGGTTTCGGGGTTTTAGACAAAACCCCGTTTTTGATCCAGTGTGGAAAGCCTATAACACAATTGAACACTGAGATTTTGAGGTTGGCCGCGGGAAAATGATGTATTCGCTGCGATGTAGAAAATGGTATGTGGAACGTGAATTAACTTTGACATCTCGAAGTTATCATTTGGCGGTTCGCGGAGAATATCTTATATAATATATAACTTATTCAAACAATAAAAAACTTCTGTATCGACTGCGGTATCCCAGAAATAAGCCAAATAAATGCTTTAAACCTCTTTTGTTCTTAAATTTGATAATTTTGTTAAATGTAAACACAGCTTAAGACTGAAAATAGGTTCTTTTTCTCGAAAACAATTTAGACGACAAAATTTTAATGGCTCTGCTTATTTTGTATTCTGATGATAGCGAAGACGTCATAAGTAAGTACCTACTCCTCAAACGTCTCGACCGATTTCCCCCAACCTATGGTACCTTCCCAGAGTATTTTCGACAACGTGAAAAGGGGAGATTAAGTTTTGTTGGGGGTATCGTTTTGCATAGCAATATTTTGACAAAGATTTGTGTTTGTTGTAGTAGACGCAACAAATAACACTACCAAGTGAGGCTATCGGCTCTAGACAATAACACTACAGAGAAAGACAGACAGAGCAGAGCAGATAACATACATCAACAGCATGTGGTTCGTTTCGCACGGTCCACCATCCGATTATTAATTAACCATGCGCAAACGCAATGATGCTTGATTTCACTGATCTACTTTGATCAAAAAAGTGTTTTTACTCGAACAACAACCATTTTTCAAAAAATCTTAGACAACCTGCCACTAAAAAGGTTTTCAAAACATGACAAAAAGAACTCAGATATTGGCTAAGTCAAAACTATGACAACAAAGCACATTTAAAACAATTAAATATAGTGTCAGCTGGATTAAAAAGGTAGGTGGGACTCAATTTAAAAGTGAATACTTAAAAATGTAGATTTTAAGTTTTCCTGGCCTGCGATTTATATAGTTTTGAATATAAAAGAAGGGCAAAAACTAGCACAAGCGATAATCGCAAACTGATTTGTTTGTCAAAAATTAGGAAACAATCCTTCAGCCTCATCAAACTTCACCCACTCTCGAAAAATGACAAATCTTAGAATACCATGAAGTAACTCATGACCTTAGGACTTCAAGTAGATTCAAGCGAAATAATGATCATTATGAGTTGAAAATCCTTTGAAGTCCTTTTTTTTAGACAGCTTTTAATTGGTTTCCAAAGATTGTCTTTATTTTGAAATGTCAATAAATACCATAAAAATGTGTCTTCACATACATACCTATATAAATAATACTGTTGTATACAATACTACCTACCTCAAAGCAAATGACAAATATTGTGAATAATGCTCTTTGTCATTTGTCCTTTGCTGTCTAGGTAAACGGATTTTCTTGTTTTCGAAGCAGAATGATGTATCATTAACACTAAAAATAAAAGAACTCTTATCCTTGCAAAATAACAAGTGAAACAGACAGACGAAATGCTTTCGGGGCATTCTTCTTTGTATTGTGTCATGCCATCCATACCATATCGTGCTGCATTACATCAAAGGATATCAAGATACAAATAAATAAAAAAAAAAAAAAAGGAAAATAATTTCGGTAATTCATAGAACTCATAGAGGAATTTTCCGCTTGAACTTTTAACACTCTGACATCAACAGAGCGGCAACTGGCTGGCAACCTAATAGAATCTAGAGCAACATTCTTTTTCGCTTATCTGCGTGTTGTTTTCGCTTATTATTATTTTGTTCCAGAGGCGAAAATTAATCGCAGCACACAAGTCAGATGATAAATGCACGAAAAGCTGCTTAACTTCTCTGTAAGGAAAGGATATAAAGGATATCATTTTTATCCCATTTTTTTTTCTTTTGAAAGTTTTTTTTTATTTTGTCTTTGCTTATTTTTGCGTCATATTGCACAAAGAGCTCTTACATATCTGACTTTTGTTTCTATAAAAAATGTTTCTACAAAAAATAATCCTTGCTTCGAAGGATATCCTGCGGAGATGCTTGGAAGATTATTTTACACGTTTATCACCGTTTTCATTTTGCTACATTAAAAATGAAAAATATTCCCGGTTTCTTTTTTTTTCTTGTTTTTGCCAAATGAAAAGAATCAGTTATCTTATCCTGTGAATCCTGATAAAAGGGGTCAATCTTCTCCAGGTCCTGCAATAACACTACTCGGAATAATTACGGACAAACGATGGCACCCGCCTTGGCAGGCACTTCAAAAATAGAAGAAGAAAAAAAGTGAAAGAAAAGAAAAGAAAAAAAAACGGGTGCATCGGGGTGAAAAGTCAGACCCAGGGATGAGTTCATTTATTTTAACCCCGACAAACGACACATAACATAGACTTCGGGTTCCTTTCTTCTTGTTTGTGATATGTTCCCGGCGGTATTCCTGAAAAATCAGAGCATATCGAATTTGGAAGTGGTGCGGATTAATGTTTGTCGGTATTTCTAGCACGTGACATGAAACAAATTTATGTTTTCTTTTCATTCTCTCAGTTGAATTGTTACATTTTTTTTTTTTTGACATTTTGGGCACGGGGCTAAAGTGATGCGGTATGCGGTTGTAGTTTTTACATTGAAATCGGATTAATGGGATTACTTCACACTTCAACATCGAGATGAATCAATTTCTTCAAACTAATTACGAGTGCTTCTGATGATTCTATGGGGTTGGATGTTGGTATTTTTACTTATTTGAGATGCAAAGGGTTTTTTCCTGGTAGGTACTTTTTGGGTAATTTTGCAAGTATCGAATATATTGACCAAATGATAAATGGATATGATAATGGACTCTGTCTATACCTACAGTTTCCTGGGAATTTGGTTTGAAAAGGTCATATAGATCAAGTATATGCGAGTGGGCATCATTGGACATGGTAATCGAAATTCGAGAGATGATATCTCTTAATTTTGGAATTTGAATGCATCATTAGTTTGAAGGGTCATTCAGTTGAATAAGTTTTTGATTTTGGGAAGACTTTTTGGCGTGATATCTATATCGACGGTAGGTTCTCACGGTGCAGTTTAGTTTTCGATGTAAGAGGAAGGGATGAAAATGCAAGGTTTTTCGATTTTGTGATTTGTTTACCAAGACTTTTTTTTTAAGTTAAGGAAAATAATTTTTGGAGTTAACTCTCCTTCGTATGTATGTACGAACTATTTTTGTTGGTGAAACTAAGTTCGAAGAGAACAGAGTGAAGTTTAATTAATTAAATTAAAATTAAGTTATATGGTAACATTAAATCATAAGGCAACTGTTTTTTGTACTCCAAATTAATTTGACAATAATATTTGGAGTTTACTCTCTTCTACGCACGATCTTTGGGTGCAGTTTAAAAAGAACTGGGTGAAGTTTTGTTAAACGTGAAGCATTGCACAGTTTTAAATCTGATTTATGGGTGATAGCATAGGTGGTGTTGGCAGCATAGAAAGAGAACAAAGAGCAGCGACTGACGGATGTGGCTTTATGTATTCACCCACAAGATGAAAGTCTGTGATGTGTAAATGCGAACGTTTTAAAATAAAATGCACGACTGGGTCGCACGAACTTGCTCTTATGTTCAATAAATTGCGTAGTGGCTGCATATATGGATATTAAAAAAAATTAAATAATTTCGAAAATTCTTTTATTTTTTAAATTAGTTTAAGAGTTTTCTCGGAAAAACTAAGTATGCAATAAAATTTCAAAGCTATACGTCAATCTAGGAAAAAAAAATATTGAAAATCGTTGGACCAGTTTTTTTTTTAAAAGGTTATTTTTGAAAAACTTTTTCAAAAAATATTTTGAAATTTATTTGAGTATGCAAATATATGGCAATCTGTAGTTTACATTTGAAAAATAATTTAAAAAAAAATCAATGTACCCGATTTCAACATATTTCGAAACCCAAAAATTTTTTTGAAAAAATTATAAAAAATCAAAAAAAAAAAGTTTTTGAAAATTTTTAAATGTCATATTAATAAAATTATGAATGACTTCCTGTGGCCAAAATTTTTTTGAAATCGAATGTTTAGTTTACGAGAAAATTTGATTTGAAAATACTGGTTCTATGAGAGGTACCGTTATTAGACAAATTTTGAAAAAAAAATTCAAACCAAAAGATAGATTGTCTTGCAAAAATAGCATTCTGAAAGTTTTATCAAAATCGTTAGAGCAGTTTTTGAGAAAATCAATTTTTGTCTTCAAGATTGTATGGCAGGTGCCGTTATTTTTCAACCTAGAGCAAAAATAAAAAATATGTTCCGAGGGACGGCCAAATAAATCCTAAATACCAAATTTGAAGCAAATCGGCCCACCCGTTCAGCCTCCAGAGGCGCGAACAGACATACAGACAGACAGACGGACGGAATTCCCAGACCCACTTTTTTCGACTTCTCCATCATCGTAATGTCATGTGTGATTGTTATCTCAATTTTTTTTTCTGCACGAATCCATAACTTGCCTTATAGTACCTATAATCGCAAGTAAAAAAGGGTCAATCTTGAATCAACCTAAATTCTAAATCGCATGGATGCTCTTCAATGGCTTGTTCGGGGCATTGGCCAGCTCATTGCTGGCTTTTTTGTCCGTACAAAGAAGAAGTCAAATGAGACAACTTCTGACTCTTCGCCTTGCCACCCTCTGCATAAGTCAGTATTGCTGGTGCCCATTCAGCCCATTAGGGTTCCCATCAATTTTTGACCCATCATGACTTCAACCAACAGGATAAACTGAATATGAACTGAATTTGGCCATTTTATCTACCATAATGTTCACCTCTGTGTCACAGTGACCCGGGGCCCAGAAAAATCTAAGTTGATTTCATTAGCTCCTCAAGTAGGCTGAACTTGACTTGTTTTGAATTTGTGACTATTGAGGTAATGTCCATATTATGACGGCTTTCATTCGACTTTCATGGCGCTGCCAGTATTAACAAGACTCACTTTTTAACACTTCAAGCTTCATTTGACCAAAGTGACCAGTTCTTCATGTCACTATTAAAGTCATAATTGCTATCTGCTTAAGTTGGATGCTCTTATTTCGTTTCAGCTCTGGGACATTGGAACCCTCTTAAATGATTATACTTTTTAATAGGAACGATATTTGAAATTGCTTAGAAAGGTAAAGGAAGCATTCCATGGCTCAGTGGAAGTTCCAACCTCCTTTTAAATCATTTTATCCTGATCAACAAACTTTTCAGTTCTCTTTCATTAAAAACAAGCCCAGAAATAAACGAACGGACGACGGATAGAATCGAAATGTACAATCACAATTAGCTCATAGTATCCTAACCACAAAATGTAAGTATTTAATCCTTAATTCCACAAAAGCGGATTTAACATGTTTGTTCTTTAGTAAATCAAAATGACCAACATTTATTCTTAGGATTTACGATTACAACCTCAGGATTAAGTATAAAGATTTCATATCTGCGAGTGCAACTTAAACAAAAACCCAAATGCAATGCACACAAGGACTTCATTTTAATTAAGATAATGTAAAGTCCCTATAGCTATCAGCACAAAGTGCACAGGCATCTCCATTCTCCATACATCTCCATGTTGTAGGACTTTGGTGTGACTCCATATAACGAGTTAGGTAGGTATAGTTGGAGGGAGAATGGTGACATCGAAATAATTAGAATCACATGCCCAACATGACAAGGTAACGGACTCTCAACGATACCTCGGCGCTACTCATACGCAATAATCCTCTTACCCCGATCCCGATACAAGGATATAAGGCAATAAGAGCAAAATCTAATTTCAAATCGAGCAATGTCGAGTGCTTTGGTAATATTTCTACGATAATGGCGCCAAACATGAATCGTAAAGTCGTGGACGCCAAGCTAAAGTCAATATCGGCTTCCATGGGAAAGCTAACTTACAATTCTAAGGAACGGAAGGTATGCATCGTCATCCTCATCATCGTCATCATCATCAGATACATTAGACGTTGTCGTAGTCGTCGTCGTCATCGTATCTGAGATTAACTTTATTACACGACGAAGAATCTAATTCGATTATCTTTGCCGATGAGTGCTGTGCTTGTAATGTATGAAACCTAACCTACAAAACACAAACGTACTCACCGAACTCACACTTTGACATTATACATTAGGACTTCAGAGAAAGCGAACTCATCCTTCTTGGTTGCGGTTTTGCATTGACTTGCGAGGTTTTGTCAAAGCAATTTGCTGCCTTTTAGTTGAATGCAAGTCGCAATTATCCTTAAAATGAATGGAATGTTTGAATGACATGACGTTGGGTGAAATTTATTATAGGTACTCATCCTCGCACTCGCACTTCCCTCCTATTTTACGCACCGAGAATGTCAACGCTAATTAAAATGCGTTAGCTTGAATCCAGTAAATGCATCGGGAGTACATGTGGGTAGAGTATTCACAAGGGGATACATATTGATTGTAAAAGTAATTATAATAAAAAGTGAGAGTACGGGAACAAGATTGCAGCGTGTGGGGCTAATTAAAGAAAAATAGAAGATGACTTGCAGGAAGTCTGTAAAAATATTTCCTTAAAATAAGAGGTGAAAGGGCTTACGGAAGTATTGAGCAGACCTCTACAGTTAATACCGGCCATCCGATGACTGAATGCTTTTTTGACACAATGGTGTAGCTGCATCTTTAGTACGTATAGCGCTGTTAAAGTTAAATGTACGTAATTCACGTAGGACGGCTACAATTGATGCTGTCGCTGTAGTACAAAAATTAGTTAAATTCAATTTCAGCTGCAGCTACAGCTACACCATTGTGCCAAGGCATCAGTGATACGAAAGTTGGAAGTGGCCTCTTCAGATACTGCCAACAGACTTTGAAAGGAATAGTTTTGATGGAGTCTTGACAAAGCTCCATTGCTACAATAATTGGTCATATATTTTCATGAAATTTGATTTCCGTATATAAGCATTGTCTAATCGCATGCATCAAATACGGCAATGTCACACTGGGGTAAAGGTGGCCCACTTAACGGAAAAAAGGATTCCAACGCATTCCCACTCACTCAGCTTCATTGCTCCGCTTTGGTTTTGTTCAATTGTCTTAAAATATATCCAAAGTGTCGACACTGGGGTTACTGGCTACACTAGTGCATCCAAATAGACAATCTAGAATCTATACAGAAATCACAACTGGCAAATTTTCGTCTGCGTCGAGCAATCTTTTTCGAGTGTAGTGAATCCTGATGTTGATTGTTTTACACTTCTATTGAAGTTTCTGCTAAAGCATTTCTGCATCTCCTCAACATGACGCTGATGGTGGTCTTTTTTCTTTCTCCCGATCAAGCGATAATCCTTCTTTAGCTCAATGAAGACCTTACAGGACGCTCTAGTTTTCTTTTCCTGAGCGCATTCGGAATCAAACCAGGAATTTCTCGGAGGTCGTTGTGTGAAGCCCTGAACTTCTGAAGCTGCGTTTCTTTTGGCTTGTTGACTGCATAACTGCCATTGTTCCCGGGTTCATACCAACAGTCATGGGAGTCCTCTTAAGCTCGAGAAATACGTATTCAGCATAGGCCATAGGCTGTAGTGGTGATGTTCAGAACCATCAATGAGCCTGCGTTAAAACCTGCATTATAGGCAAGCAAAATCGCATCGTCACATAAGGAGGTATGGGGATACTTCAGCGTGGGAATTTTTTTGTAATGCCCGGTGGATATCTGAAAGATGAACTGCCGACGAGCATTCGATCCATTTGTTGAAGATTGAGTTTTCCATGATTTTATTTAGCATATAAATGCACTAAACTAGTGTCACACCGAAATATAAAAAAAGACAAAAAAAAAGGATGGTATCCAGAATTCCAGATCCTTTTTCATTATAAAGTACCACCTGCAATATATGTACATAATACCCTTGCACTCCAACCATGAGTTTAACCGAGTTATCTATCTATCTTTCTGATGGCATATCATAAATGAATCTCCTTTGTTGCTTGACATATGTCTCTAAGACTCATTCTACATAACAACTTTCAAACAGATTATTAAACCTTTGTATATCATTATCTGTACATCGGTTCCTTTATAGGTATCCAATTACCCAAATACACTATTAGCTAATATCAATTTATTCAATTACGATATACAATAACCTAATCGAAAAATGTATTCCATTGGAAATACATATCAAAAATGTAGACTTCATTCCATTGTTATAAAAACCCATTTTTGGTTCTATATAACAAGAATGTCAACACCCGAGAACAATATACTCCTCTAAATCTAGATGCAAGTCCTTTAATTCCCACAATAAAGTTAAAAGGTAGGAATAGCGTGTTCCAGGTATATTAATGAAAATTCATTTTTGTTCCCAACAAAGAAGAATCAAACATCGAAAAGGAAAACCAAAAGGTCTTCATAGGTCAGTTTATGATTAATTGATGCCACTGGTACTCTGGACACATCAGGAGGGTTTATTATTCCCGAAATAAAAGAAACAAACACAAATAACTACAACCTTTCGTGTGAGTATGCCAAGAAGATTACCTGGATTGGACTATGGCACTGGACTTAACTGGACTGGGTGAGAGAGGCCAATAATGCTCATTACATCAACAAAGGCACGTTGTTCAAATCAGTGTCAATCCAGTATATTAACCCCCGCTGAGGTTGTTGTACCGGGAGGACTTCCTCGGTTGGTAGTGGAGTGTACCCTTATCACTCGGTCTATCCAACCAACCGACCACCCAACCCACTTAATGTAAAGGAAAGATTTGTCATTTTTCAAAAATCCAATGACCGCAAATCACTTTCTCACCCTTCCTTCCATTGCCACCAGAGGGAGTGTGGATAAGGCAAGATGAGATAGATCGTAGAGTGTTGTTGCAATATTTGCATTTCCTGTCCAAGTGGTTTACACACTCACACCTCACATCGCATCGCCGACAATGTGGCATGTAATTAATTTTAGAATTTTCATTCGATATCCTGCCCTTCCTTGGACGGAGTTTTTAGCGGAAGTTCCATTTGGATTCTTGCAAAATGAATTTAATGGATGATGGTCCTGTTTTGCAGGACGATTTCTTTACTTATACAAAAATCCACCGTAAAATATTCTCTCTCTCCCTTTCTTATAATGTATATTTTAAGGAGTGGGTGTGAGGAGAGTTCATCGTGCGCAATGTGAAACAATAATTAATGATTTCTCATCCTGTTTTGATGAATCTTTTGTAAGCATTTTTCAACAGCCCCGACTACTGCGTTTATCTAAATTTTGAAGTGTGAAAAGAGATGAATTTCATAGATAGGACATCATGGAACGGATGCGGATGTGTGGTGTGGACTGATGTGTGGCACACGTTCGTTTTAATTTAAAAATGCCACCGTATACACTCTCTCATTTTACACTTACTCGTAGTTAACGGATGGGTGTGCAGGAAATGGTGTTAAGTTAAGAGGGAACGATGATAGTGAGAAGATACGTGACAACGATTAACTTGAATTTCTGATTGTGATTTGTCTAAAAATGTCAAAAAAAAGTCCTTTGTGTAGTAATTTGGAAGAATATAAACAAAATCCAATGATTGAATAAGGTGATTAAAAAAGATGATTTATTAAAAAGTTTCTAAAAGTTAAGAAGTTAGATCTTTCACAAATTGAATAGAATTGTATTAAACTTTATCTAAATTTAAAATGAGACACCCTTTCAAAATCAGTTGGGATGCTAAAAACAAATTTTGAAAGAAGTTTTCACAAGGTCTGTGAATTTTCTTTTTTCCTTTTTGTTTAATAATAATAAATTCCTGACGAGCGTTTTGGGTTTAAGTAGTTGGGAATTCAGCGTCACGTTACTGGTAAAGGGTGATTTTATTGACAGTTCATAATGAATCGACTGACGCCTGAACAACGCATGCAAATTGAATGGGCTCGAAACGAGTTTGGTGTTGATCCCGATATCCACAAGAAAATTGTGTTCAGCGATGAATCTACTACTAAGGAATTCGGAGTGTAGAAAATCCTTAAGCCATTGTTGAGACACATCGTAACATCCGGAAGAACTGGCAGTTAAGTGGGTTTTATAATGTGGATGTAATAATTGAAAATTGAATGGTGAAGGAATTTCATCAAATTGCTGATAGTATTGCATCAGATCGTATCTTATCTCGTCAACAATCCTCAAAACCTTTTTTTTTAATTTCTTGTTTTAGAGAGAAATTGTAGGTGGAAAGGTTTATATATGTGATAATTATCAGCGATATCTATGTGTCTCCAAACCTCGTTTTCCCGTTTTCTCTCACTCGTTCTCCAGACTACCATAGATTTCATATACAATGGTTTAACTATAAACTTTGGCTTGACAGGATTCGAAAAATCGTAGTTGAAGCTAGATTTTCGTCGAAAAGACATCATCAATTACTAAAAAATATCTATACCTACTTTAAATAAAAATCGGTTTATTGAATTGAATTTGAACATTAGGTAATATCAATAAATTCTTCTAATTTTTAAATCTCTTAGGTGCATATTTCAAAATATGTATTTATTCTTTTAACTATAATTTATTTTTGTAAGTCCCGTCGGGCGTCGGTCGGCGTCGGCAAAAATGATATTTTTTTTTTTTGCATACAAAAATCTTTTAATTTTTGAAGTAATATCTTCTTATGGAAGGGTAAACCGCTTTGTAACGTAACGCGTTACGGCACCAATTATTAAAACAAAATTGGAAAAAGAAGTAGAAGCAAAATAAAATGCACGACTATGTCTAACGTCTAACGTACCTACATTGCTCTGCAATTGAACAGTAAATGCTATTCAAATTATAAAGACTTTTATGTGAGGCGAAAAAAAGTTGTATGGGAGCCACCGTTTTCAAAGAAGTTTAAAAAAAAAATTGAAAATAACAATGTTATCTTTTAGGAAACTACAGTGAACTATGCCGAAGACAGTTGGAGACTTCAAGCAGTTGTAACCGTTTGTTCATTAAAAAAAAAGATATTATTTTTTTTCGTTGCGACCAATTAAGCCAAAAATAAAAAAAAAGTTTTATGAAGAATGACTCAGATATGTTTATTTAATCAAAATCGTTTTAGCAGTTTTCGAGAAAATTTAAAACGAATAAAACCGTTACTGATATTATTCAAGCTGTGCTTAAACTTATCAAAAAACCTCGACAATACCGCTTTTCCTAAAGTCCGTCAAGAGGCTGTTGCTTAAAAAAATGAAAAGCGAACGAACAGACAGACCCTTTCTCTTTTTTAAGTATTTATCATAAGCTGGGCCATAAATGTACAAAATAACACTGAATTTTTTTTCATCAAGACCTAGTAAGAACGATAAATCTATTTTTCTAATATTTGCTCATAAAAATCAGAAAACCGAAGCCTCCTTTTGGAATTCAGCGTAGGTATAACTACTTCTACTGTTCATAAAATTTTACAAGGAATACAAAAATTCAGTCCTTGTGCAATATTTTTAGCACGAAATATCCATACAGGGTATTTAATTTGGAAAATGATTTCTGGACAAAAAAAAATTGACAGTCAGGATCAATCTTCAACTTTTTACAAAGAAAAATTGCATGGGGAAAAAGGGTTTTCCATACATCATGAACTGTTTCTGAGTTATATATGATGTTTTAAATTTACATGGACAAACAAAAACTGAATAGGCTAAACTCGAATAAAAATTAAGGCTCAAAGCAATATATAAATTTGTTTAGACGCAGTTACATATTGGCTGATATTTCTTCCAAAATAAACCAAAGCTCCGTAGATCTTCGGTAAGTGAAGTAAAAATTGGAGATACACCCATTGTGTTAAACAATTTTTTTTAAAATCATTTGCATAAATCATGTCCCATATCCTGTATATTGTATATTGTTAACCTTAAGCTTACTTCTCTGTAAAAGCTGTATTGAGGTTTTTGGTGTGTTTCAAGCTAATCATGTTAAAATTGATCATCTATTGTGATTTCCCAAAAGCCAAAACCATATAAAATGAGGTCCTGTTTTCACTTAAAAAATAAAAACTCTGAGATCACTATCACTTACTAAGTTTCTGGGAAACCATACACCAAACATGCAACATTCCAGTTTTATTAAAAATTTAATTATTTAAATGTTTCGATCACATCGTGAAAAAGTGAATTTTTTGTCTAACAGCGGGATAAAATTAAGAGCTCATAAAAAAAAAATAACTTTACGCCGATGAAAATAAATATGTTAAAAATGGTGTAGCATATTTTTCAAAAGAATTCCCGAAAAGATGCAGTTATGATTTTGAAAATAAACATAATCAAACAAAAGATACAAAAAACATTTTGCTTCGCAAAAAAAAATACCACGAACTTCTTTAATCACAAAATAATTAAAACCTTTTTTTAATCTGAAAGCAGCTTAAGTTTGAAAAGACATTAACTATAAGAGTAAGCAATGATTGAAAGCAATTTTATAAATGGAAATCATTTTTTTTAATCTTGCATTCTTTTATGAATTACTTTAAATGTATTTTGAATACCGTTGTACATTTATGTTTTTTATTTTAAATCCCCAGTGACAGCTTTCTATTTAAAATATTTAAAATTATGAAATTTCAAGACTCGAAACTTTTTGAGTCTATTCTAAACAAAACGCATACCACCCTTGATCCCAAGTAGTTTTTGAAAAGAGGTTCATAACCTTTTTTTTGAACACGTGTGATCTCAAAATTCTACTTTCAAAAATGATGCCCTAGGAACTAAAATTATAGTTTTTTTTTTTTATTTTTTGGAAAAACTTATCAAAACATTAGTGTATTGAATTTTTCAAATATCAACATACCTCGTATTGAAATGCTTCATAAGTTCTACATTGCCTTATTTAATTAGGTAAGGTACCTAGTACCTACTCAATATTTCCTTAATGAATTTTAAAAATTTTTAAAAATAAAATAATTTGTTTTTAATAAAAACCATTTAAATAATTAAAATCTAAAAAAAAAATTAAAACTGTTAGTCCTAAATAAAATCGTCGGTTTTGTGTACGTCTTTTATAAAATCATCAAATTTTAAAATCAAGATCAAAGAAAATAATATTAACTTGAAAACATCTTCCCAGAAAAACAGCACTTAACCATATATTAAAATAAAAACAATTAAGATATTTTTTTTTTTTGCAAAATATTATTTATTCCAAAATTATTTGCTACGTGATTTATATTTAAAACATAATGTTTACACTTAAAATTAATTCGTTTGTACAATTTTCATTGGTTTTTTTTGTTGTTGTTATGAGTTAACTTTTACATTTTTAAAATATTACAGACATGCAATATACTAAAATGGCGGCAAAGTAAAAATCATTATAAACACTTGTTTTTACTGCATATAAATATTTGACACGAGTATTGATGCTGAATAAGGAGAGTTGTAGTAATTTTTGTTTTTTGAGTAAACATGATGAATTCGTATATAGTTGAGATACTTCTGTTTTGAGTAGAAACTATTGGTGAAGAAGGAAGAAACGTTGAAAATCCCGTCGGCGGAGGACGAGGATTTTCCATTTCCGTCCAAACACATATCGGTTGAAAACCACTTAGTTATATTTTGGAATCACAATACGCTTTGAATGAGCTCCCATCCGTAATGAGAGGTGGTGATCTTAATTTTTCTTGCCACCAACCTGATGGTCCGTCATCATTGATTCCGAAGCCGAAGGATTAGCAGGTGATGATGGCTGATGTTGAGATGGAGATTCATGTGTAAATTCAACTGATATTTGAAGAACTCCATGTCCGGCCGTAAGATAGTGATATCGCAGAGCGTAGCGGAAAACTTGGGCCATAAGATCCCAGCAGGAATTATTGCTTAATGTATAGTCATTTAACGGTATTTTGATGTTCTTGACGACTTTTGGTTTATGCTTTTCGGCCAGTTTAGCCTGATCCGGGATGTAGTATGCAATTGCCATCTTTTCTTGACACTTTTTTTAAAATTCACAAAGTTGAATATGAACAATTTTTTTTTGGCGCCAAATTATTTTCAATTTACGAAAATACGACGAAAATTTTAAGTTTGGTATTTGAGGAAGGAAATATAATTTTATACGTGTTGCCACTTCGGTGGTTCTAAATAAACTGATTGAGAAGTCCTTTAGTCAAGAGGATATAAATGAACTTGCGGAAAGCAACAGCATATACTCGCAGAGGGAATCCCAGAAGCCGCACGAAGCCCGAACCCCGAACACCGAACACGACACCCTTGTCGGAAAATAAAAATAATAATCCCCTCAATGAAAATCAACTGTTGTATGCAATTGAGGACACCAAGTCTGAGTCACCCTTGTATACCTTTATTATTTTGTTTTGGATTTCGTTCAGGGAATATCTGAATATAGGGGAAACTCTGCTAGATATAGAAAGAAGTAACACGGCCAAATGTACATAACATTATGTATTCGAAGTGCGCTCCTTGAATCACTCACTCACAGCACAGCACAACTCACTAAAAGCCTTCGTTCCAGAAGAGGGTTGACACATATAAAATGTGTTAAACAATAAGTTTGACTTCCCCATTTATCAGCTAAGTACGTGATGTACATTATGTTATTATATCGGAGGGGCTTACAGCTAGCGGGGTGGTTTAGGTTATATTAAAGTGCAGAACTCTTTTGAGCAAACACTCGGGAATTCCTTGTTTCTTCGTGGGGTAGTCGTTTCGTTGTACCTACTATTTGTTATTATGTAGATACCTACCTATACCTCTACTGTTTGTTGATGCTAGTTCAATATTTGATAACTGTACTCTCTGTTACCAGGAATCCAGGATATAGGTAAGTTGGGTTTGGGTGGATGAAAAAATAAAAATTCCAAGAGAAGTGTTAACAATGCTTATGTGCTCTGGGAAGGGGAATTCAATAGAAAAGTATCCTTGTGAATTGTTATGTAAACCAGGATTTCGGGGGAATATTTGGACATACAAAAAGTTTTGGGAACAAATTAAGAGAGAAGTACAACAGATAGAGAGAAAGGGAGAGAGAAAGAGAGCAACGGGATGTAATTGGCTGTTAAGAGAGCCAAACGGAAGGTACCTCGTCACCTTATCCTTCGTATTTCTGGCTAAGCACGTGAACATTTATTTCAAATAGGAACCGGGATAAGAAACCTCAAATAAACAGTAGAGAGATAGTTTGTCCCACTTCATATTTCGGGAACTGCACTACTTTTGCCTTCATGAGCTGGATACCTTATTTGGGAATCGTCAACGTCACGAACATCAAAAAATTGCAAGATTAAAGCTCGATAAGTCAAAATTCCCTAAAATAAAAACCAGTAACATTAAAATTCATATTTTTTTGGTGGAAAACATAAATTATTGAAAGCTCTACTATCTATTTCTTAAAATAATTAAGACTCTCAATAACAAGTGTTGTCGAATCTTCTGGGTTCAAAACCTTTTACCTCCTAAGTTTTTATTCTTGGGTACCTTACCTAGCTTACCTATTGACTCTTGCGAGAAAGTGACATTTCTGCTAAGAGTAAGACTTGCCCAGGAGAGAGCATCTATACTAGCAGTAGCCGTTCGGATAAATTGGTAAATTGTAGATCCTTTCCATTTCTGCAGAGTATGAACGGATACACAGTAATGGTTGAGAGTGAAAGTTACTGAGCATTGACCTGAGGGCCACAATAAGTACAATTTTTTTTTTTAATAACAGCAAGTGAAATTTAGTTTATTTGTTTTTATTTTATATACTTTATTTAAATCTCTATATTACAATAGTTCAAAAAGTAAAAACAAGTAATTACAACTACATATGGCAAATTCCTTTCGTTTTATCCTTTTATTGTAGTGCCAGCGTTTGGATAATCTCAGCCAACAAATTTGAGCAATTAGAAGTTGTTATAATCTTTTGCATCCATTACGTCCTTAATATGAGATTTAATAAAATGCATTGTTTGCGTTTTTAATTGATTCCAGTTGTGCAAATGTGCCAGAATTAAAGTATCAGCTGCTATTTCCACAGAAAGTTTATTCAGCAAGACTTTCTTACACGTTACTATGAATTTGTTTAATGCAGCAGCTAAGAGAACATTGGCGTTTTTGTCCAAATTGATAGCTTTTATAGTATAGATTAAGTCCACAATTTCTTTAAGTATTTTAGCTTCGATATCGTTGACCGCAACTCGATCTACTTTGTTCTTCTCCAATAACGCAGCAAATACATCACTTTGGCCAGCTAAGACTGCCTTTTGAGCTTGAATTTCTTGTCCGCCTGTTTCCATGATGACATCACTGACATCCTTATTTAAAACGATGTTATTAAAATCCTCAGAGAGTTTACATTCCACACCATTTTGTTGTGGTCTGTTTAAAGGGCCAGATATACGCGTAGCAACAGTTTCATCCACAAAGCTAGCTTCACACAAAATCGTTAAATTGTCCTCTACCAAACAATTTAATATTAGAATATTTCGCTCAATAAATTTGGGAAAACCAACAATGCCTCCAATTTTACACTCCTCAGCTTCTACGGCTTGACTCTGTGTTTTAATTTGATCACCTTTACCATTTATAATAGAAAATTTATACTTGCACATAACCTTAGGAGTTTTAGAATTTGAAAACTGAAGATATGCCGATAAGAATTGGTGGTATTCCGGTTTCACACCTCTTGGATACAATATCAATCTCCATTGGTATTCATCATTATCACCAGCGCAGAATTCGGAAGATTTAATGCATTCAGTTTTCTGGGAAAAGTAACTAAAATTCTCTAAAGTCCACGTATAGCTAAATTTGATCACTTTCGACTGAATGGTACACCATTTTATATCGACTTCCTCTAATTTTGACAATGGTTCAGAAGTAAGCGACATATTAAGTAAGCTCGGTGAGTACACGTCCACGTTAAAAATTCTTCTGGCAGATTCAATTCTTTGATGGCAATCCTTAAATACTTCTTTCGTGTGTCCTTTTTGATGGTATTTACCGATTCTCGTCCTTAAACGCAGTCACAAATTTATTCAAAACTGAGAGATTCACAAATTTTACATACAACAGTACTCTTTGGGAATTATAAATTAACTAATATATTTTGGAAAAATGACCCAACTATTTATCTCACAAATAAATTTTTATATTTTGACAGCTTTTTCAAGGTATTCTTATCCCTTGATTGTATTTTAATTGTATTTTTATGATTTCCTTTTAAGGACAGGTAACTTAATACAAAATACAGATCAAGGAATAATCCAGTTATCCTCAAGGCGTAGTCAAACAGAAAGCAGGTTAGTATTGCAGGCTGCATGCTTTACTTCCTTCGATGGCAGTGAGTGGTCGAAGTTGTTGTTTTTGTTTATATTTAACAAAGTCCTTTGCGCCTTATGTTTTCGCAATATTTTAAGTCATCTGAAATAAATAAAGTGCACGATTAAGGCTATTCTGTCAATAGGATCAAACGCAGCTCTGAAATCCACGAAAAAAGCGTATAATTTTCTATGTCTGTGTAGATGAATCTCTGCAATATTAGTCAGGCTAAATATGTGGTCTACTATGGAATATTCTTTTCTTAATCCAATTTGGAGTTTACTGATAGATGGTTACTTTCAATCCATTCTGTTTGACGACGTCTTACCATTTCCAGAAAGATTTTAAGCGATGTGTTGAGAAAAGCAATGCCTCGCTAGGTGGATGGGTCCATCTTGTTTCCTTTTTTTAATTATGGGAAAAATATTAGATTTTCGTAAAGCCTCCGGTGGTTCTCATGTGGTGAAGATTTCATTGTACACTTTTGTAAGGTGTATTAAAAACTCTGTCGTTGCATATTTCCAAAACTCCGATCAACCCCGGGAGCTTTGTTGTCTTTTAAATTCGCTCCAACTGCCTTAAGTACCTACTTCAGAAATCGTTATTTCACTACCCAATATTTGATTTTCGACATTTGGTCTAGCGTATTGGATTGGTGGTGCAAAGAGTTCAGCGTTCAATTGTCCTTCGAAGTGGTGTCGTAGTGTTGCTGCAGGTAGATGTATTTTTGTTGCGAAAGGTTGACAGTTGTGCAGGCTTAATCAGTTTTTTTAATCACCGATTTCAGATTTGAGGAAAGAATGCAGGCACAATAAATGACCATTAATTCAATTTAAATGACGAACAGCACGCACAGCATCTATAGAACCAAATCAAATAGGATTTTCTCGAGCGTTTCTCCAGGATTAGTTAGATTTTCCAGCTCTGACGCCTCATTGGTATACGATGAACCAATTAGGTCGTGAGCAAACAGCTTAAGACACTCTCATATGACGCTGGAATATGCAATGTTTAAAAGACGTATTTGGTGTAAAGTGTGTGATATCCTTTTCTGTGGATGAGTCAGATGAGACTTCATAATTCGGGCATAGTTTCCTCTAACTATATTTTGTAGATACTCATGTCATCTACAACGTATTTTAACAGCCCTACCAGTTGTCCATCCGATTCAGGTGCTTTGTTCATTTTAAGTCTGGCGTAGGTAGTTTGATTTCATTTAAATAGGACGGACGCGGTTCTTGGATGTCATTCATATTGAATGGTACTCACTACTCATTAGCGGGAATTTCGCTGTCATCACCATAAAACAACTTAACAGAGTAGTACCCCTCATCTGTTACCTAAAGTACATTCTATCACTCAGACTGAAAAATAAATATAAATCTGTTCCTTTGAGTCATCATACAAAAATTCTTCAAAATGCCGGATAAAAAAGGGTTCGTTCAAAAGTAACCAAACATTTTAAATCAACCGCTTTGTGTTTTGTATTCCTTAAATTTTTATATTCAACTTCATCTCCATGGGATACAAAACAAAAAACCGAAGCGGAAACCAAAATCAGATAAATCCTTAATTGCCTGAAAATTTTGTTAAATACAAATATGAACGAAAACGAGTCCTTTGCCACAGCAAATCCTCAAAGTAGGTACTATTCCTACGAGTATTCCTGTTAGGTACAGGCAGTCATGCAAAATTAGCAATTTACTACTCCATTGTGTAATTGAGGCAATTTCGTTTTCTTTTTAGCGTAAAATTCAATTGAAACCAAACGAAGTCTCCTTACAGACAGTGAGCATGTTTTTCAGGGCGGCAATGTAATCAAATAATCCATCACCACACTACCATTGAGATTCCCACCAGCCGCCCACCACAGTGCAGCCCCAGTCACCACCACAATGCTTTAGGTACATAATAATTTCCAATTGAACAATATGCGTCGTCGAGTCCTTTAATCGGAGCAATAATCACAGAATGTCGACGATGTTTTGTATACCACGACCACGACCATCATGACGATGATGATGGTCCCCAAATTGACGGCTTTTTAATGAATTCATAGGCCTGCACCAGTATCGCCCCCAGGGAGTCGCAGTCGAATATATGTATATGTAGAACCAACTACCTGCCATAGAGATCCAATGAAGCATAGTTGCACCACGACAGAATGTCTCTGAAGTAATTATTATCTCTCTCTCTCTCAATGTCCGTTGGAATTGAAATACCTAGTATAGGTACTAGTTTACAAGTGGTTCCTTTCCTATACCCATCCAACATCCTTCCTCAACAAGCAACATCCTACATTATAGCTGCGATATACAGTCAGAGATAATTGCGGCATTGAGCTACCTAAAGGTCCTGCACCGAGATAGCAATTACTCATACATGGACAATTCCACAAGTGAATTTAATTTTAATTACTCAGAGACATCGCAATTTATGTCCTTTTATCCTCTGTCCTCCTCCATCCACCATCCACCATCAGCATCGTATTTTGTTCCAATTTATGTTTACTTTGGTTGAAGTTGTCCTAGGTCATTCAACTTGTTGTTGCTTTTGTATCATTGTATGTGTGTGTGTGTGTATAATAAATACGCCCTTATCAAAGACTTTTCAGGTTGCAATACTACAAGCAAATACAACACACAAAAAAAGGATTTAAAAAAAAAAATGCAAATTACTTTTGTCGTTGCCATTCAATTTAATGCTTGTATCCGGAGAGAGGATTCACACAGCATTTTCAGCACTCTTGCCGTGCAATTCTAAGATCCCTTGACAGTTGGGATGATTAAAAACAAAACAGGATCTGCATAAAGTATTTTTTTTTTATTTGCTGCTGCATTTCAAATGCAGATTTATCAGGATGAAGGAGCAATCTAGTGAGAAATTCTACCTTAACCCTGTCCTTTAGGAAATTCCAACATTTTTTTTTACTTTTTTGAGGACTCTTGTTGTATGTAGGTACTTGTAAATGAATGTATGTTCCGGGAGAATGTCAGTGGGTAAATGGAGCATTGCATTCGGCAGCAGTCATTTGGAGCAATCACATTTCAATTTGCCACAGAATAAGGATGAACTGGCAGTTGTTGTTGCATGCAAATAAATTGAAAATCGTGCCTTTGTTTTGTGTCCTTTTTAACTAGGTATGGGTGCAACATAATTTTGCTGATGAATTTTAACTACAATGTAAAAGTAAGAGAATTCCAGCTGACTTCGGAAATGGAAACGTGAATTCCATCCCCAAAGGCCGCTAAGGGAAATCACCTGTACTGGCCTGTGTAAGCCCTACTTAAATGTCACATTGATTGGCGTCTTTAATATCTTTATAACATTTTCCATCTATGTGTCTTACTAACTATACAAAGTCTTGTTAAAAATTTCCCATACAGATTTTGACAATTCATTAACCACGTGGTAAATTTTACGACAGACGGTGCTTAGACTGTTTTACGATGTCGTATGTGTGTTGTGTACTAAGTTTTGTTGTGACTAGGTATCAATTATTGCAACTATCGGTACAAATCGTGAAGTATTTCAAAACAAATTAATATTGCAATTAAACGCCAACAAAATTTAAAAAAATTTAACGTTTGAGTTAGCACTTGCTTCGATATATTATGCAAGTAAAAACTCTGCAACAATGAGAGCTTACACACAAATATCAATTGCAATTCTCGAGTTTTCCATGTGTGAATCAATAAGAAGACAGTTCAGTGTAAGATTCTATACTAACTATTTTTCCTGGCGCATCTGTTTCGTTAAGTTTTTTCGATAAGTTTTGCTTAAGGATGTAATCTCTTCAATGGAAAGCACGATGAATGTAATGATGAAGCTGTAGTACGTAGCGCTGTCAAAATTAATTACGTTAATCGTACAAACGGCCGCAATCTTAAGCGGCAGAACCCTGCAACACTAAAAGCTACTTCTTCATCATAATGTTGTAGGCTATATTATATACATGGCTTCTTCTTGCACTCACTGTTTGAACTTAATAGAATTGTTTGTTGAGTTCTCTTCCTTTTGTTTACTGTTTACTGTATTCAATAGTGAAGTTTATGTGGAACAAAACTTTACTGTGAGCAAACTGACAACAAAAGCAAACCATTCACTAAAACAAAACCAGGGATGTTACAAATACTCAACGAACATATTGCTAATGTCTTCCGAATCAATGTTTTTAATACGAATCTCGTCGACTTCCATCGTTTCAGCATGATTTTTCAGAACTGACACTTTTACCTTTGCTGTCAAAAAACGTTTTCTTGTTAATAAAGAATTGCTTGACTTAAAAATTAAAAAAAGTTTGACAGTTAAATTTTAATCGAAATTCGAAAGACCACTGATTGTTATTATTGCTGCTTTGATTCATTAAAGTCGAAGTAATCTTTTCGTCAAGAGAATTTAATAATTTTGTGTGTATTCAAGATACGATACTAAATTGATAGTTAAAAACGCATAAATCACCCAACCTTTGACTGCATTTTAAGGAGCTCATTTTTCAATTTCCTTAGATATTCAAAAATGTGCTCTACAAGCCAATACCCATATAAGAAATCGTTTCATCATTCCATTTACTCAGCCGCACAAAGAAGAAAGTGCACCTCCACAAAAACAAAAACACTCGCCCCCTTTATTTTTCTTTAACTGAAGTGGAAATATTCAGAGGTTAGATATGAACTCGCCGCAACTCCTGAATACATCCTCTTCTCCGGCAATATAACCTGGTGAAGCTGATGAAAATGAAGAAAAAGGACTGGAAAAACACTTCAATGCCACTCAGTTATGCGGGTGATTTCTTTCGCTTTCCTATTTATGACCATCATCGTCGTCATCCTATAGTCCTTGTCGATGGTGGTTTTATCCTATCCTCCTCCAGGATTCTCTCTCCGCTTTAGTTTCCATCACAGAAGTGATTGTCGGGGAATATTAAAAAAAAAAAAAAAAAACCAAGTGAATCACATATCTTTGGGGTATATTTCTAATTAAGAGAAGAACTTTCCGTCGAATAGCTCCTAGAGTGGTGCTTCTCGGTTTTGCTGATTCCCCATCAATATGGTTTACCAAGCGCAAGCATCCTCCGAGTTTTTATGTGGGTTGCACTAGCACAGAAACCAGCCAGCATAGTGCAATGAAGCTGCTCCATCAGTCATATCATTATTTTATGCAAGGAGAGTTGTAGGTAGTCGTATAGTAGTAGTCGTTGATTCTCTTTCCAGTTCCCCGTCCCCCGCGGGAATTAATGTAGATTTAAACATTTGCATTTGTACTTGGAAGTTGGAACGCTTAAAGTATAAACAAGCTTCAGGAGCATAGCATATTATAGTACGGTGTGGATATAAAAAAGGGTTGCAAAGAAAAATAAACTTTACGGTTGGGGAAGAACTTTAAAATTCAATCTTTCGGGATGTTTTTCTTTTCATTCTTCTTTTAATATTCTTAAAATGCATGTTGTTCTTCGTAGAAAAGAGGTGCACAGGAAATAGCAGGAATGAAGTTAGCTCTTCCACCACATTTTAGTGTTGGTTTTAGTGCGTGCTAAGGATTCTTCTCATCCTTTTTTGTGAGTTTCTATTAGTATTTATACGGTTTTTGCCTTTTTTTAAATTCAAAAACTTAATTTGAAAACTTTTTATTGCACTTTGATTAGTTTTTTTGTACGGTTGAATTAAAACACGGAGTTAAAAATTGAAGCCACTAGAATTGCATACCAAATTAATAGCCACAAATTTTCTTTGGCAATTTTTAAATAACTTAAGCATTTCTTTTATAATAACGTCGGGATTTCAAGGGAATTGAAACTATAAGACTGTTTCAGTAACTTCAACAAGAGCTGCCAATAGCGATCGCTGTCTGTCAGCAAAAGAGAGGAACACTTTAAACAAAAATGCCGAAATTCTACAAAAGGCGTAAGATTAATCTTCCAAGAGATACTGAATTCTGAGCGGAAGCCTGCAGGGACGAGGGTCACAATCACGTAGCAGCTGTAAAGTCGGTGCTGAGGATTTGGTTAGAACACTTCTGCAGACGGTTCAACGGCTCTACCAACTAATCCCTGTCAAAACTTTTGTCCAACCGAGTCCCGACTATTGGAAGAAGTTCGGGTAGTGATATCTAAACAAAAGTCCATTAAAAAGGCTGCTGGAGCGGATGGACTGGCCGTACTCTGGTTGTCTGTCTGTACCGGCACATATTTTTGAAACGTCCAACAGAGATGTTTTTAGAAAAAAAGTAGCGATCTGTCTTTAATAAAAAACTCAGTTTTCGAAAAAACTTTTTGAAAATTACATAGATCTTTTGGTATAGTTTTTTTCGCTTCAGATTATTCACAAACACTTGATGGATTTCGATAAAATTCTTACAGATCATGAATAGACTGACGCCTGAACAACGCATGCAAATTGTGCAGAAATGCGTCAAAACGAGATGTCTGTTGATCGCGATTTTCAGAAAATGTAGCTCATTTTTGGTTGAATGGCTACGTCAAATAGCTAAACTGATGTGTATGAAGTGTAGATAATTCTCAAGCCATTGTCGAGACATCTAAACATCCAGAAAAACTGACGGTTTAGTATGCTGCTGGTTGAATCATTGGTCTTACCTAATTTCTTAAAAACGATGCCGGCCATAAGGTTATAGGTTATAGTTTTAAATTCAATTTAAAAGTCCACAAACACAAACTTCATGGTTATAGTTTTAGTCAATGGGGACCGTTGTAGAGCCATGATCAATAACAT
The DNA here is from genome assembly GCA_916050605.2 of Platycheirus albimanus. Classification (NCBI taxonomy): domain Eukaryota; kingdom Metazoa; phylum Arthropoda; class Insecta; order Diptera; family Syrphidae; genus Platycheirus; species Platycheirus albimanus. The sequence goes on from OU696696.1 coordinate 358,017,895, forward strand.
TTTCGTTCCTGAATTGAATCGCCTTGATTCTTAAGGAAGCTGTGGTTTCAACAAAACTGGGCAACACGTCACACCAATATGTTAAAGGAAATGATTGGTGAGCACATAATTTCGCGTTTTGGACCAGTGAGTTGGCTTCCAAGATCGTGTGATTTAACACCGCTATAGACTATTTGCTGCGGGGGTCGCTTGTCTACACCAATACGACAGATGTAATGCACGACTTGGAAAACAATATTGGCCATACGCTATTGCAGGTATACCTACGACCCAAATGCTGCAAAGAGTCATATAAAATTGGACTAAATCCGAACCAGCAGCGGTGGCCACATGCCAGAAATTATATTCAACAATAATAGTTGCGAAAAAATATCTTTCACATATAGTCAATTTTATGGCAAAAAATACAATTTATCTGTTTTATTTGATTTTATATAGTTCTAAGGCCTATAATACAAAATACGCTTTATATCAAATCGAATTTTATACTTGTAAATACGCAAAGAACGAGTATGAAATAAGAAAGTGATAGTGAAAATTGCATGAGAAAGTTAAAAACAATTTTTTGTAGGTAGGTACTTGCTTGCAATTAAAATTAAACGAAAACTTCTTCCAAAATACCTTAATCAAGAATCAATCAAATTATGGAAAAAAGGATCGATCGATGTTAAAAAGAACAGCCTTTATTTATAAGAAGACCTCAATTTTACAAGTGAAGCCCGTAAAATTGTCAGAAAGGTCAATGTTCTAAAATAACTTTCATTCCTTTAATTTCCTCATTACACAATATATGTGCTTCGGAGTTCGGACCCTTTAATTGTAGGTATTTACTTTGTCATTTTTATTCAAATAATATCAAAGTTCAATTCTCAAACATATTTTGCAGACAGAAATAAGTTGTTTCCTTCCATTTGCAATTTTGCATCTGTCCTCTGAAAAAGAAACATATCATCCTACGACCGACGACGTAACAGCCGTTCGTCTGCTGTCATTATATATGGGCTGTGTGCAGTGTGAACCCAACTTAAAAGGTATAGTTAATATTCATGCAGACAACAGACACCACCTTGTTCACTTTCTGTCACCTTCCTATAATACGCTTTACAAGTTTACCGCTCAAATTCATTTGAATGCGCTTTTACAATTTCCTTTTGACAGTGTGATCTCCTATTATAGAAAGAATGAAAAAACAAAAACAAATCAGCACTAGGTTTTTACTCTCTACGTGCAAATCCGTTACACTCAAGTGCAAGCTGCAAGCTAACCCCCCATGTCCCATCTCCCATGCCGTGATTGAACTTGAACTTGACAACAGACACTCAGTTTCATTTCTTATCTCTTTGAGTGTCATTGTCCGAACTGAAAATCTTCGTCGTCGGTGTGGTGTGAAGTCGGCCATTTTTGTATTGTGTGTGATCGGTCGTTTTGCAAAAAAAAAATAGTAATACAAATAATTTTTACTGTGTTAATGTTTTATCAAGGATTATTCGTTTCTAATTTCTCTGTAAATTTTGTTTTGTAATATTTTTAAATAAAATTTCAATTAAAAATGAAAGTAATTTCGTGTGTGCGCGTGTGTTTTTGTGCCAATCTATTGTGGATTATGTTCGGATGCCGGCTTTGTGAGAAAGCAGCCTATGTATACATGTCCAATCATGTTAATGAATAATAATTTGTTAATGGTAAGTTTGAAAATTGTTTCTTCCTACATACAATGTATATTTTTATGAACATAAATAATTTAAACTAGCCCATTTTGCATAAATAATGTACATTTTTAAAATGCCAAACTGCAAAAAAATTAAAAAAAAATTAATTTCTATCGAACACCTGCCTGGGGGCATGCTTAAGTAAAATATTCCCATCAAAAGCAAATTCTCCGTGGACAATAAATTATTCTCCTAATTTTCTTTTGAGAAAATACATATGTATATGTATATGTATGTATGTATGTATGTATGTATGTATGTATGTATAACACAATAAATAGATAAAAACAAAATTTTCCAGAATGTTCCAAATTTATAGGAAGGTATGTGCACATCCCATAATATGAACGAAAACTGTTAAGAAATTTGCCATTCAACTTTGGCAACCATTTTTGTTTTATTGATTGATCTTTCACAAGTGACAGGGTGTTTCCGAATTCGATGGCAATCATTTTGGAAATTAATGTAAGTCGAAACCTTTATGTTAAGACAGCTAAATACGCCAAATTAAGCCTCTTCCTAAATATTCCGTTAAAGATCCAAAATCCAAAATTAGTGCAATCGAATTAGGAAACACAAGGCTTATTTTATTCAAGACTTAAACATTTTGTTCACAGGTGGCACGTCGATCAATTGTTTATTGTTTCTCGAATAATAGAATTTCGCTCACAGCAAATACATCATGTTGCTTTTAAAATGATTGTGGTAGGAAAAAAAGCAAGCTTTGACAAGATTATAAATTTTAATTTTTGGGTTCCTGGGGGCACCCAGTGTCGCCATTATTTTTATACCTAACTTACAACCGATAAAGTGATCTTGATCATTGATCATTTAAGATCAATTTCCGTTCTCTTCCTAACTTCGAAACAAAATTCGTACTTATTGTTAATTTGGTTTTCTTCAAAGACCTTTTTTGAATTTTCGTTCTAGGTCTAATGCTAATGATGCCTGTTTTACTTTTCATTTTTCTAGAAAACAACTTTATCGATTTTCAAAAAAAAACTGTTCTGATTCTGTTTTGTATCAAAAGTCTATCTTTGCTTTAAATGTTACAATGCAATTTTGTTGGTATGTTTCTTGTAACGGTAGGTCCTTTCAGAACTGGTTCTTGTTTTAATCGCACACATTCACGTAAACCACAATGCCGATTTCATTGTAACTGCGAAGTATAACAACAGGATAAATAGGTTTTTGAATGCGTTTCGTTCTTAAACTTTTTTTTAATTTTCAAGTATTTTGAAGGCTGCTCGATTAATTTTTTTCCCCTGACGCTTCAAAACGAATTTCCAAATATTTTTGTGAAGTTTGTGAAATAGGTTTTTAAATCTATAGATAGATATTCTTAGGCCTAAAAACTGTTTTCGTTCTCGGACTTTTTTCGACATTCGATTTTTTAAAGATCCACCTGGTATTGCTAGGCTTATTCCTATAGTTGTGCAGCTCTTTTTACTTGCGATTATAGTCACTTGGGGAAAGGGAAATCGAAAAAGCGGTTCAGGCAATAATTGTGTCTGCCTGTCTGTCTGTATCGGCAACTACAGCCTAAACGGCTTGACCGATTTGCTTAAAACTTGTTAAACAATATTTTATTTTGCTATAAAACTAACAGCAGCACCTGTCATATGATTAAATTTTTTATGATAAACACATTTTTCTCAAAAACGGCTTCTACGATTTTGATAAAACTTTCTTACTGGTTTTTTTAATGTAAGATATTTCTTTTGGTTTGAATAGATTTTTTAGGGAGAGCCTTGTAACGGTACCTACTTGCAATAGAGGAGCAGTTTTTTTCTTAAATCAGATTTTCTCGTACCACTCAACCGATTTCGAAGAAAAATTTAATGCGGGAATTATTCATGATAGAAATAAAGTTAAACATTTTTTTTTTTAATTTTTGAAGCAACGTACTTTTTGCTTTTTAATTTTTGAATATTTAAAAAAAAAATTGAACATGTCTTCGAAAAGTGTTTTAAAAAATAGTTGTTCCAAAAACTGTTAGAAAGATTTTGAATTTTTTTCTTTCTTAAAATACAAACCCGCTTACTTCATTTATAAATTTAAAAAAACTGTACCTGTTCTCGAAAGTGTGAAGTTTTAAAATTCGATGTGATGAATTTTTGTGATGATTTTTTTCAGGTTGAAATTGTTAGTTTTAGGCCATGAAAATGTTTATTTATTCCTTCTTCCCGGCACTCCACTTTTCGTATTTTAAAAGTTGTGTTAAGGGTTATGTTGGGGCACCTCGAAATTATTCCTGTTCCAAGATTTTGTTTTAATCAAACTTCAAAAAAATGTTCCTCCAGTATACCTACCTACCCCTTTTGAGAAATATGACACCAAAAACTGTTTCAAATATGCATTCAAGAATATTCCGAAATAGAGATTTTGATACCAGAAAACAGCTTTTACACATATATTTATATTTAGGCTCCTCGACACAATCATCTTGTCTAGACAAACATTACCTCTTCTTTTTCAATTCTTAATAGGTGTCTAGTTTCCCGCACCCTCAGACAGATTAAATATTAGTTGGTATTTGCCCTTTTAAAACCCTACATTTTGATATCCATTTGAGGCTAGGATTAAAAGAAACTCTACCTAGAGTGAGCCTCGAACCAACATCTCTAGCTAAGCAATGAAGCGCTACATCTACCTATTGATGATAATTCCCAACGCTATGCCATTCCATCGAAAATATTTGTTTCTAAGCACAGGGTATGCTGTTTTTATCTCAATAAACAGCTTTCCGATTTTTTGAGGTTTTAAGCAATACACGGTTTGAGACAAGGGTGTATATTTTGCTAGCAATTACCAAATTACTTTGGCAATGGATGATCTTAAGGCTGCCACCGTTGGTGTAAACGAAGACTTAATATCGAATGTAGTTATTTAAAAAAAAATTCCTGGTAACAAACTATACTATCAGCAAGTCAATATACCAAAGGATAATGATACTCGTCAAAGTCAGAATTCATACGAGACTGCAGAATTTATTAATTTATTTTTTAAACAGATCAGGGTCAATTATAAAACATGTGATTGTTGGGTAGAGTTGAAGAATAATAAAGAGTTCCAATTGGAACCGTATTGACGAGTGGGCATGGCGTCGCAGCGCCCGCCTGGAAAGCGTAAAAGTAAGCATGCTACTTTTCTGATGACATAAAGCGATGAGCTTACAGACTTGACGAAATTTGGCTGAAAAAACTTACGTTGATACCGTCCTTGAGGGCCCTTAAGTCGTGATCCGCGCCTGTGACCCATCGAATATGAATTTGAATGGAGGCCTTTAGATGACTTCAACTCTCTTCAGCATGTTGGTTTTTCTTTCGATTAAATCTGTTTAATGAATTTTATTAATTCATTCTGTGTCTTGGTTGAATGTTGAAGTTGAAATAGCGATGCATGTGTCGAAATACCGGATAGCTTCTACTTTGGGATGAATTGTTATGAAACTTAAATGATGAAATGTTTTTCGATGGTTACTCCAAATGATATCCCCACAATATACGATGCTCAAAGCCTCTCATTATGTGTAAAGAGAAAAAAACAAGCTGCGAATTTAAAGAGCGAACAATATTAATTCCCTACGGAATGTAAATGAGGCAAGTCTAAGCTTTGAAACTGGAACCTGAATCAAAACAATAAAATCAATTAATCGGCGGAACTTAACGGATTTCTTTGGCATAAACTCCTAACCAAGGCATTTCCATTTTTACTTTCAGCGATCGGCACATTTGATTCAGTCAAAACGTAACACAATAAGTTAAAAAAAAAAATACTCCCTTGTCCCACTCACTGACATACCTCAAAGGATTCGGAAGGTTTTTATTGTACAAAAAAAAATCACCCTGAATATTGGAATATTTTTAATTTTCCTGAACAGCCTACCCTAAACAAAAGAAAGACGACCAATTTTCCTTTTATTCCAAGGTCCTGCTCTCAGAAACTTAGTAGGACATTTTAGAAAATTGTGTCGTAAAGATCCATTCAAAATAATCTACTCATAATCTTTCATCTTTAATATCTTTCAATATCGTGCTCCCCAAAAATGTATCGTTGAACTCAATAGTCTCCAAAGTGGTTGTTTGTGATTGCCAAGTGTCTTTATTTATGTTGGTTTCACTTTTTAGAAGCAAGCTCTGAATTTTGAAATTGGACTAGTTCCATGGCTCTATACAATCTAAACCTATGTTGACCCATTGCGATACCCATTTGATAGTTCTCCACTTGTACGCTATTTCTTAGAATGGATAGGTATTTCACTATTGCGTTATCTCTCAGGGTTGGAACTGAAGTATTGCATACCCCATCCATGTATGCCCATATAGTTCCATACTCCATTGGTACATAGGTACAGGACCAAATATCACCAGAAGAATCGAAAAATCTCAAAGCACCCTCGCTTCTGGCCCATACAGCAAGAGTGGGATGATTAGGGTCTTAGGCAGGGTCTTCTTGGCCTTTGCTACTGTTAAGATGCCTTCTAAGCTTGAAGAAACTGGAAGAGTGATTCTTCGACTATGATCTCGTCGCTGATATTGTTATTAAAGGATAAAGTGGAACCCAAATAGATAATACTTCAAAGTTATATCTGTCCATCGTGACGTTTTGTCTAAGCCTACTATGATAATGTTCTGCACCTGATTGTACAGATGAGTTGGTGCATGCTCCTTACCAAGGCATCTCCCTCTGCTTTGAAAAGTACGGCCGGAAGGCCATCCGCTCCAGCAGCCTCGTTGGGCTTTAGTTTCGATATCGCTAGCCGAACCTCTTCCTTGTCGGGTAGAAGGAATTTTTGTTCATCATCGTCCCATAGAATGGATCATTCAGCCCGACAGCAATTAGTTGGTATGAATAGTCTACAGAAGTGTTCTTTACTAATTATAAGTGACTGCTACTACCATGCCACCTTTGAACCATCGATCGGCTGATTTCTTTATAATTTTCTTCTTCCAATATTTCAGTATTCCCCTGAATTGATTTTATTTATCTTCCTTTTAGTTGTATTCCTAATCCATAAGTTCCATTTACAATTCCCACAAAATTTAATTTGAATAATGTTAGAAGATCTCATTTGTAAAATAAAGTAATTGCATAGATTTGGTTTCCCGATGTCATTATACCATACCTCCCTCCACACGCAAAATGCCAAAAGGTGGTATAAGATGACATCCCAAAAGACCCTTGAACAAAAAAAATCTTCAAAGGACTGCTGACTGTGATAAATTCCATAAAACCTGGTTTTCTATACACAATCACTGTTTTCAATGGCTTTTGCAATTGAAACAAGAATGTTGTCTACTTCTCTGCCAATGCATATTTGAATAAAATTATACGATAACTACAACAACAAACAAGAGAATCATTTTCATTTTGAAATTGAAAATAATTTATAACAGACCCTTAGAGTAAAAATTAAAAGAAGAAAGAAAAAAAAACCCGAACAAGGATGTGATTTGAGGTGAGCAAGGCTCCTTCAAAATGTTCAATTACTTTTTTTTTTTGAAGAACGCATTTTTAGTCGTCGTCATTGTCAGTTGCCATTGCTATTTCTCTAAGCGAAATCAAGAACCCGCATTACAAAAAATAACGACAATCATCGTCATTTTTCCATGTGCCATCACAAACCGAGGACGAAAAAAAAAGAAAGGACTCATACTCACGATTGAATGCCATCTCCATCTCCGCAATCATTTGAATATTTTTCAAGTGATTAAATCCCAAGTACAATTTAGTCACAGTAATCTAAAATACAAGGAAGAAAAAAGAAAAGTCTCGGCTGAAAAGGAAGCAACAACCCATAAGAGCCTCGAACGAACACACAGTGGCAACCTTTAGCTGCAATTTGGGCACTAAAATTTGCATAAGGAATCAATTTCAGGTCCCTGTTGCGACCCTTGAAATGAATGACATCCTCGCATTCAGCACAGGCATATATAGTCGTCATCATCATCTTCATCATCATCATCATCATCATCATCCTCGTCGCATCGGTCGGTCGTCGTGATCATGTACCTACAATTTGTTTTCTGCTCCTTCTTTTCGGTCTTTGGGTTGTTGGTTGGTTGGTTTGTTTGTGTCGTGAATCTGAAGACCTTTTAAGTACCATTGCGTGTACCTTTGGCTCATCGTCATCGTCATCATCATCGTCGTCACACAATTGAAAGAAAACAGCTCCTGTGTTTGGTCTTGAACCACAAAAGAGTGTACATCTCTGTCCTTTAAGGCAGAATGAATACATTTTAGTCACAATTCTGGCTACGATACGAGTGAGTTGTGGAAAACAAAAAAATAAAAAAAAAGGATGAAAAAAAGGAACAAAAGTCTCTTCTTCTTGAATATAATATGATGACACGAAAGGCAAACGGAAGGTTTCTTTAAGCACACACTTGACAATGTCTACGACACTTTTTCATCAATCTGGTCGTCGTCTGTTAATTTTTAAGTGTGCCTACCAGTATGGATGAGATGATGGTTGTTTTTTTTTTTTCAAGATGTAAACTTCACGCATTTAGCAAGCGATTGTGTAGATATCTAGATACATTTTCAAGTAATAATGACCCTTTCAAGTGTGCATACAATACCTACAATACTTCAGAAAATAGAGAAAGGTTCTGATGGATATTTGTATATTTGTTTGCAAAATGTCAAAGGGAAGTGTCTTTCACTAACACTTTTTTTGGAGGCTTGGATGATGATGGCCGTAGTAGAATTTAATAAAGCTTAAAACTCATATAATGTATTAACTGTCATAAATCCTTCATCACTTTTGTCACGTTTTTGAATCAAATATTCCATATAAAACAATGAATATTTAAAAAAAAAAAACGAGTTTCTGGTTTTGCTTGGCTTCTGAAAACATTGCCTTGAAGATAGGTACATAATATCCTTTTAAAATTGAGTAGTTTCTGTCCGGTGACAATAGAATACTTATGTTCTTTCTTACGAACCTGTCTGGGTTCTGAAACTTGTCCCAAACAGTACTTGCTCACATAATTTATCATGCAAAAAAAAAAACAATTTTAAATCATAATCATTACCTTTTTCCCGAACTGGGGAATGAGGCGCCCATAAGTCTTCTCTTACCCTCACAATCTGTAGCTAGATATTTATACTGTTGCCACATTTTTCTCGAGGAATTTGCCTCTGCTAGAATTGTTGATCTATGTTGTTTTAATTTTCGAAGTCACCGTGTACCTTGAAGAATTTATTCACAGGACTGCTTAGCCAAATTGTCAATGGGTTTCATTAGTGTGTGACCAATTCGTAGCCTTTTTCGCTTCCTTGAAAGCATTGTGTGCTGCCAATTATTCTTAAAGTTGTAGCGCAGATAGCGATTCACACACGCCTTCAATTTTCTTGAGATAGATACTTGTTGAAATTTGAAGCTTAAAAAATTTAAAATTATTGGATTTCCACAGTTCTCTAAAACACTTTTGTGTCAAGGAATGCGATCAGAAGCAGAACAGATAGGAGACGCAGAACCGAAAAACAGTTCACATTTTATTTATTCTTCTTTGAAGGTCCACATTTCGTCGACCATCAGCTACGTCAATGCTTTCGAGGAAATTGAGATTGACCACTCAATAGTAGTCTCTTGAAAAATAATAGTCTGATGTTTCGAGCGCCCTCAAAGCACTTTTTTACGTCCATCCTTGGACCTACTAATATTGACTTGGAGTGATGCTCACATCCCGTTGATCATTCTGGAAATATACAGGGTGATTCACGAGCGTTGTGCCAAAAAGCTAAAACGTGTAGTTTTAGTTGAGACAAGAAAAAAATCGTATGAGAGGGGGGGGTCTATTCCCCCCCGTTTAGCCAGGAGGGGCAATTTTCTGAAAAAATTGACTTATTTTGTTAAAAAAAAATATTAAAAATCGACGGCTTCGTTTACAACACTTTGTTATACCTTTTTGGAAAGCCAAAAACTTCTCCCTTCATTTCGTTTTTAAATTAAATTGTTTTAACGAATAGTTCAAAAAACATAAATTTTCAAACTCAAAATTCTGAAAAAAAATTTGAAAAAATAATTTTAAAATTAATTTTTTTCAAAATTTTATGTAATTAAGTATAATTTTTGTTCTCAGAATTCAGCGCTCTTATTAATTTTTAATCCAACACTGAAAACCGTATGGCTCTACGACTTTTTGTTGCCAAGGTATTCAAAAATAACCGAACCTTTTTCTTCACAAAAACAAGAAAACCTAGACTTACGGGATGGCACAAGTGATCATTTAGCCAATTTTTTCGTGTTTTTGTGAAGAAGTAGGCTCGGTTATTTTTGAATACCTTGGCAACAAAAAGTCGTAGAGCCATACGGTTTTCAGTGTTGGATTAAAAATTAATAAGAGCGTTGAATTCTGAGAACAAAAATTATACTTAATTACATACAATTTTGAAAAAAATTAATTTTAAAATTATTTTTTCAAATTTTTTTTCAGAATTTTGAGTTTGAAAATTTATGTTTTTTGAGCTATTCGTTAAAACAATTTAATTTAAAAACGAAATGAAGGGAGAAGTTTTTGGCTTTCCAAAAAGGTATATAACAAAGTGTTGTAAACGAAGCCGTCGATTTTTAATATTTTTTTTAACAAAATAAGTCAATTTTTCAGAAAATTGCCCCTCCTGGCTAAACGGGGGGGAATAGACCCCCCCCTCTCATACGATTTTTTTCTTGTCTCAACTAAAACTACACGTTTTAGCTTTTTGGCACAACGCTCGTGAATCACCCTGTATAATGTCCCCATTATTTATCTTGGCTGCCCTCCATTACAATAATTGTCGCAGCTAGTATAACTTATGTCTTCACAAGGATAGGAATGGATAATTGGTGGCTAAATATCCCTTTGATTTCTTCCCTGTTGTCCTTGAAGTAAAGTGTACAGTGGTCTCGGGATTTTGGAAAAAAGCAGGGAAAAAATGATATGAAATTTTATTGATCACCTTAAAATCACCAGTTAAAATTTTTTTTGCAAAAAATGAAGTAATTCATCTGATTTCGTTTGGTGTTTAGAATTTTATTTTTTTTTTTAAATCGGTCGACGATTTTTTTTTCAAAAAACAGTTTTTTTTTAAAAAACTTTTCGAAAATATATTCCAATTTTTTTTTTGAGTAGGTATGCCAACTTCTAGCACTTTGTAGTTTTTATCAGGAAAATAAAGTTTTAAAAGAAATTGATCAAACCGTTTTTGAAAAAAACCAAAAACTAAAAAAACAAATTTCATCGAAATCCGTCAAGTGGTTTACGAGAAAATCTGATTTAAAAAAAACCGGTCCTATGGGAGGTACCGTTATAAGACTTGCGGAAAAATCTATTCCAACCAAAACATAGGGTTTGCACAGAAAACACTATTCAACATTTTTTATAAAAATCGTAGTAGCCGGTTTTGAGAAAAATAATTTTTCACTAAAAATCGTATGGCAGGTACCGTTGGCTTTAGAGCTGGAATGATAATTCCAAAAACCCCTTCTGGACGAAGTCAAGATAATACTATTTATCAAGTCTGAAGCAAATCGGTCCAGGCGTTTAGACAGAATTGTCGGACCCACTTTTTTCGGCTTCTCTATTTTTTTTACTTGCCTTATAGTTCCTATAATCGCATGTAAAAATAAGTAGAGAACTGTCCATAGTATAACACGAAGTTTATTGCGTTGCTATAAGACTTCATTAATTCACTTGATCGAAGTCCATCTCAAAATCCACGACCTGCCACTGCGAAGCCAACATGTTGCCTCTTGAACATAGACGGAGTTCTAATCTTAACCCTGCGAGAATCTCAGTTGGAGTTAAAAAAACAGAAACAAAGAAAAATAGTAGCTGACCTGGAAGAATCTGACTTCAGAAACTCAGGTGATGGTGTGTCATCAAGTCCACCTATTTTTTTGTATCGCAGTTCTGGTTCGCCGCTGTTTGAGGTTAGATATGATACCCTTGGGAGTATACGATGGTTGATGTTGCTTTACTAATAATTTCTTCTCGTCTTATTTTCTGTATATAATCCTTTTTCGTCCTCTATGTGCTGTCTCATATGTGGATACATTACCCACTTCCCAATTTGACCTTTCGTTGAGCGTTTTTCTGAGCTTTTACTTGCTCACCTTCAACTATTTGTTCCATTTCATCCCAAGTATCTGGGGATAGCCAGGAGTAGCAAGGTCTTGACCACAGACATACAGATACAGACCGCCAACTCGTATTTCTCTTGCCTTAAATACCATCAAAATGTTTTGTTCATCACCGTATATTTATTTATATCTCTGCCTGTGCATTTTATTTTTTTTTTCGTGTATTGGTTTCCCATTTAAAATGCACAGGAGAGCTTATTAGAGAGAGCTTTAACATACTCAAAATAAAATGCACACCAAGCAGGGTTACCTCTGGGATTTTTCAAAAAGTCGCAGAAAAAAGTCGCTTTTACAAAAAAAAGTCGCAAATTAATTTTTTTTTGAAAAAAGTCTCATTTTCGAACAAAAAGTCGCAATTCCAAAAAAAAAAATGCACGACTGGGTTGCACGAACTTGCTTTTATGCTAGATATTTGCTTAGGGGCTATGTATTTTGAAAAAAAAAAAAATAATTAGAAAAATCTTTAATTGTTTTAAGAGTTTTCTCTGGAAAACCAGGTATGCATAATATTTAATTGCTTAATATCTATCTAGACAAACAAATATTGAAAATCGTTCTGCTTGTTTTTTTAAAAAATTATTTTTTTCAAAACTTTTCGAAAAAATATTTTAAAACTTTTCTAAGTGTGTGTCTTTATAAGAACATTTTTAATCTTACCTAGTAAACAAATATAAAAAAAATCAATACACCCGTTTTCAAAATATTTTGAAAACTAAATTATTAAAAATCGAAAAAATAAGTTTTTGAAATGCAATATAAATTTAATTATTATTGGCTTCCTGCATTGAAATTTATATTGAAATTGGAAGAATAGTTTACGACAAAAAACCTAGTTTAAAAATAACGGTTCTGTGAGAGGTATCGTTACGAGACAAATTCCGAAAAATTTTTTTTTACTAATAGATAAACTAAACTAAAAAAATAGCATTCTGAAAGTTTTTTCAAAATCGTTAGAGCCGTTTTCGAGAAAATCAAATTTCCTCCTTACCGTTGGATGGTGCCGTTATTTTTGGGCCTAGAGCCAAAATTAAAAATATGTTAAATAGATCCCAAATATCAATTTGAAAACAGACTGACAGACGGAATTTCCAGACCTTTTTTTTCGACTTCTCCATCATCGTTATGTCATTTGTGATTTTTTCGAAAGCTGAAGTTGAACATAGAAAACTGGAAAGTTTGATGATAAATGTTTAGGCATAAGAAAAAGTCGCATTTTTACAAAGGTCGTCGCATAGTCGCACAGCAAAAAAAGGTCGCAAAAATGCGACTAAAGTCGCCAAAGGGTAACACTGACACCAAGCTTGTAGACAAAGAGAGAAAATATAAAGAGTTGGCGGTCATGTCTGTGGTCTTGAACACCAAAGCACATATTCTAATCTGATTTCCACGAGAACTATTTTCCTCATTTAAACAGCGGCGGATCTAGGATTTTTGGAAAGGGAGGCAAGAGTCAAATTTTGGCGACTAGCACCATTTCAGAATTTCATTACCATAGCAGTTTTTTTGTTTGTTCTTCACTTTCAATATTCTTTTATTCTTTCTTTTTTTCTTTTTCATCTTTTGCGCCCCCGGAAAATCACGCCCTGGTTCTTTCTACATCTTTATGGGTGACAAATTACAGTCTTTTGTGCCCCCGCTGCCGCCCGGGGCAGCTGTCCCCCTTTGCCCCTCCCTAGATCCGGCGCTGCATATAAGACTTTCGACTTTAGTTTTGCACTCTTCACATTACCCACAAAACTGACAGATAATGTCTAGTTCAGTATTTCTTGTAGGCACTGCGGATATTTAACCATCAGGCACGACTTGAGTTCGGTCGCAATCCTACCCAATTTAAGACAATTCGCGTTTCAGATATCGCCAAGCAAAACACTGTTTCCATTTCTTGACCCGATTCCAATTTTACCCAAAATGAGTTCAAATACCGTAATTTTCTGATCCGCGTGGGGAAATAGACACCTTTATAGCCATGTACTCTAGGAAAGAGCCGCTACTTACTTCTACCTATGGTCTTACTAAATATAGGCTTTTAGAGGGCTTTTATATACCTAACCCAAGGACAAGATCGTGCCCGACCAGCATTACTGGGTTTGCTTATGTTTCTGTAATTATTCATCCGGTCCCAAGGAACCATTTACCTAAGCATTAACTTTGTAGTTGGCACTTAATTAGCAACTAATGGGCATCTTTATATGTAATCATAAAACCTTTGTTCTGCTGAACTCTGTCTGCTTACCCCTTCTTCCTTACCTCCCTATCTCTTGGGTTCAAACTGTATGCCTTCAATATATTTTATCTTTTTTTCTCACGACCTAAAGTATGCTCCCTTAATTGTTGAGCTCAATGTCCTTCTTATCATATATTACAATATTGTAATTCACCTGTGGATTATCTATTCAATTTAAAATTGTAATCCTTTCTGAAAAGGTTCATGAATATCATGCACACACAAAAGGAAACCTGTTCAAAATTATTTAAGTAGATCCCACTTAAAACCTCATAGATATCCATTTCACATGAATTTAACTTTGTGAGAAAAAAAAAAAAAAAAAAAAAAAAAAAACTAGCGATCCTGGTGATCTGATCTATTCCTTCTTCCTCTTCCCCTCCATTTCAATCAAAGACAAAACACACCACACTATGCTACAACTATATTACTTTCCGAAATTGAATACTGTGTCATCATTCCCGAATTGGATACCTTAACCTTTGAACTTAAATACTCTCTTTGCTTTATTAAAATTTGTATGTCAAAATCAACGCGAGACAGTTCACTTTACATCAAGAACAAAAAATAAATAAAAATAATGCATTACACAGGAGCAAGGAGCAGTTAAACATGTGCGGTGCGTTTACCGCCTTTTGAAATCCCATTTCTATAAGAGACAGAAAAAAAAATGGAAATCGAATACAATACTCCCCAAGTGTGCAAGAATTAATTTATCCTCGTTTTCTTCATCCCGAGAGCTGAACAAAAAATATATACCCTCTCTAGAGTTAAGCAAATCCACATTCGCCCTATAAGTACATTAATACACCACATACATAAGTATTATATCTTACGAGAGTATATTCTCGTCCGTTTACGCTCAAGTGTAATGCAGGTGTTCAATTTTTCCCGCCCCATCTTAAGGGCGAAGATACTTCGACAATATACAATACCTATACGTAACGTGCACAAAAAAAAAGCAGAAGAAGTAGAAGAAGAAGGGTCTAATTCCTGACTTGAGCGTATGCACAATTACCGTGCCGTATTTAGTTCGCATTTAAGTTGAGAAAAAAAATTGGTCGAATGCGTCGTAAGGACTTACTTAGAGTTCATTCTGTGTTTTGACGAAATATTGTTCGTTGCAGAAATTTCGTTCTTTGTTGCCAAGTATTGGAAGGTGTAGAAATTGGTCGAGCAATACTAAATTATTCAAATAAGTCTTCGTTAAGGAATCGTCGAATGTGCTGAAAACTGAAGGACAACAATTATTACGTCCTTCTGCAATTAATGCAGCTTTTCCACTCCTCCTGGAACAGCAAGAAGATCTTTCCAGCTGTCGCAATTCCCCGCTACTGTCCTTTGGCTGAGGCCATGTTTGAATTCCTTGAGATTGAGCTTCTTTTACTACAGAGAAGCATCAAGTCCTGTTCGGGTTTTCAAAGCATCTATTACCCTGAGGGTTCTATTCGAAAGACTGTTTCGCTATTTTATCGTCAGGTTTTCTCAGTGAATGGTCTACCCAACATCACTTCCGTTGCATGATGTCTCATGATGATCCAATATTTCCTGCCCGGTCCTGTTCCACGTTCGATATGGTTTGAAGAATAAGTATTGATATGGAAGCAAATCAACACTATTCTGCTGCCAGTGTCTCTTAATCCACCAAACTGCTTCACTTACCTTCTCTGTCGATTTTTTCCATGAAACCACTACTAGACCCTTAATAGGAGCCCATGTAAAGAAGGTGCTGCACTGGATAACTGCCGAATGAGTCACCATCCAGGCATAGTAGAGCTACTACACTACCATACCACCCCTCCTAACCACTTGTGGTGCTGCAGCAACATGCGGTATTCCAAATCTATGAAGTCTCTTGCACCATGGTATACAGATTGGAATTTATGGTGCAAGTCGTTTCCCCATTTCGTTTCGTTTGGTTCTATTTTTTTTTTTTTTACATTTTTTTTTTCGATCGGATACCCAACAGTGTTGACGACGACCATCGTTATGTTTTGTATACACTTTTCATATTATGCACCACAGAAAGGATGACTGAAGGATTTTCTTCTTGTACCTATACTATATATGAGGAAAGTGCTGATGGGAAACCTCCTTTCCTGCCTTTGGTTCCCGCTCATGATATGCAAGGGATGCCAACAAGCATTATTATTTGTCTTCTTTGGATTCCTCTTTTTCAAAGTGGATGTGCCGTGTGCTGTGTGTTGTTGTTACAAAATCGAATGAGTCATACTTTTGGGGTTAACGTGCTCACTTGCGGGATGATGGCAGTTTTTTTTTTTACTAAATTCTTTTTTTTTTTTTTTTGCTGCAAAAGTGAATCGATTCGTTAGATAATAACCCTTTTTTTTATGTGTGTGTGATGCCTGCCTGTGGAGAGGATGAATGAATGGTAAGTCGTATGGGAAAATTGTCAAGTTTATGTGGATATTATGACGAGAAAAGAAAAGGATTTTTCAGGATATTAAACTAAATTCACATTCTAGGGGATTTTTGAAGTCGTAAGATTTTGCTGTTATTATCGGGATAGGGTCTAGTCAGGTGGCAAATATGGAAATGAAGAAAGTTTATGTTTTTAAAGTAACCAAAGTTTTTATGGCAGCATGGATATTTTACAGTAGGTAAAGATTTGTCTAGTTAACTGCATTAGTATCTATTTATATCAATTTGATAGAATTCGGTCAGAAAGTTTAGGTATTTTTCGAATGCTCATTAAGATACTGTAGGATTTTGTATGACCTTCGCCCGGGCGCCAGTTAATCTTTTCCACCCGGAAAAACTGTGAAGCTTGCGATATCCAATCCATGTCCGGAAGAAAAGTTTCTAAGACTTTCGCGAGACGATGTTATGAGTGCCCGCAGAAGAAGGCGGTCAAGCCTGTTATTGGCTCCTTTAACGTTAAGATCGGAAATGAGGCTTAGTTTGGGTCTTCAGTTCGTATCCACACTCTGCACGAATTTACTTCCAGTAACGGACTCAGTCTTATCGGCTCTTCCTTGCTTACTTAAAAGCCAGTACCTTTTGATGGCGCTACAAAGCGTTTTGCTCCCGAGCCCAACTCAATATTCCTTTGATGTAATTTTTAACCACTTTTTCACACATCTCGGCCATATTTTGAGTTCTGTTGGTTTTTAATGCGTCTAGAGTTCGGGGATTGTTTGCGTAAACATGGTCTTTTGCGTAGCCCAACAGAAAAACAAATCTCGTGGTGTAAAACCGAATTATCTCGGTGGCCAATTGGAGTCGCCAAAACGTGAAATTACGCGTCCAGGAAACTTCTCCCGTCTCGTTGGAACCACATATCATCCAAGTCACGACATCAGTTTCAGTAACGCTTCCACTCTCTTCAAAATTCTTGCACAGTCGGTCGATTATGGTGACTATAATAGTCATCGTGTAATCAGCGAAAAGTGGCTATTTTTAGATCACCACCTTTGTAGTAAGTTTTAATAATTTGTATGCGTTGTTGGATTGCTAAGCGATCTTTTATCGTAAATGGCAAACATTAAACTGATATTGTGATACATCAGATGACAGCTGTGTTTGATAGGTGTCAAATGCCAGTGCTACCAAATTGAAACCAAGAAATGAATGACCTTGCAAAAGACAAAGTATAAATACTGGCATGGTAACTGTTTTGATTGAGAAATAATAATTTTGGGGTAGTCAATAACTTTGGCTTTGACATTTTGAAAAGAGCATCTTGCTAATTGCTGACACCCAACACAAGACTCTAGCTATCCCTGTCCTAACATGTGGTAGAGATGCATTGCCTCAAGATATTTCCTGGAATCGACAATGATGTTATAGTCTTCGAGTTGTTACGCAGCTAAGCATTTCATCATACAAGAACTTTAAAAAGAAATGCATTAGCTCAGATAAGTAGTACCAAAGGCTCCTGAAGAAAACAATGAGAAAACACCAATACCTTCTTTAATTTTTAATGATAAAAAAAAAACAATAACGTCGGGACAGCAGTTTAGTTTTTCTCAAAATAAATTGCCACAAGACACACAAATCATTGAAATCGTCCTTAGCTAAGCACGGAACATCCTAGACAATTCTTCTTCATTGGCAAAACGTATATTATTATCTATGTGAGACGACCACAGATTGTACACGATGTTGTAAGCGCCTTAGCTTTTGTTAAAAGTCATTGCTTGCACATTGCCACTTTATTTGATATACTACCACCATCATGTATAGCATTGTGGTAATAATTCAGCGAATAATAGCTATTGCCGTAGTAAATATATTACGCCAAGTGTCGACAAGGGAATTGTAAATAACTAAAATCTTCAATTGGATAATTGCCAAAAGGAGACACTGTGGTTGCATAAATTTCGCAGAATTATAATATTGTGGTCCTGGAATTTTGGAACTCCAAATTTTCCTGATTTACATACATATTCCTTAAAAGTCGTTTGATATTAATTCCATATGAAATAAATTGAAACAAATGTCAAATGTCATCAATTGTTGAATATAAAATTCAATCCCATTATTGTTGTTAATAGAAAAGGATAACACGCATACTATACTCTACCCTACATACATCCTTTATTATACATATAACAAACCCTTGAATGTTAATTATAATTTTTTGTTTGAATTTTATGGCCGATTAGATTAGACTTGGGAAGAAATATTTGTTGTTGTCATCAGGGTAACAAAACATATTATAGTATCTTTTGTGTCACGCAATTCAACAGTCTATCTAATGAAGGCTAAGGGTAGTTACTTTATAGATACAAAGCTATAGCACTAAAACTCGGTCGTCGAGACTGTACTTACTTTCTTTTAGCTAGCTATAGCGAGAACGATGACGAGAAAAAGACAATTTAAACGACTTCAGGTGTTAAGAAACCGTAAACCACCCTATTGTATATTGTGTGTGTTATCTTTATGAGTTGGTGTAAAAAAGAAGAATTATGTGCAACTGTGAAATTCATCGTTTAATTGATAAAATACTCAACACACAAAAAAAAATATAAAAAGGAATTATAATAAACAATCCTTGAGTATATGTATAATTGCTTTTGGATTTTTCTGAGGGCTGCATAATTAGAATAAATGATTGGTATTCTTTTGTGATAGGATTTACACAGCGTAGATACACTTTATGGAAATTAATGATAGAAAAAAAAGAAGATATTCTCATAAGACTGCTTACATAAAACTGTATAACCGTACCTTATTTTTGACAATGCAATAGATACCTTCAAAACATGCTGTATTCTTTGTTTAAAACCATGATTTCATGAATTTGATTTAAGGACGAGTTAGATCACTAAAATATTCTCCTATAGAGAGGTTGGACTGGTGACGTAAAAAGACAAAATCCCCAAGAAAAAATTCAAAAAAATACGATGAGTTGTGCATACCGAAAAACTGTTACGATTTAATTGCTTCATTCACTACTTGTAGATCTTTATCCAAAAAAAAAAAACACGTCACTTGTGTTGGATCAAATTTTTTCGGGAATAAGTCTGAATGCTGTTTTACTGAGACAACGTGTATTTCACGGACGGATCTGGTTACAAACACCAATAATTTAAAGCCCAAAATCTAAAACTCAGAAAAATCGTATTGACAGAAAAATGAGAATCCAAAAAAAAATTAAAACCCCAAAAGGCAATAATGCTGCTCTAAAGATTGTTTAGTTGCATAAAAGGAGTCTTTCTCAAAAGTTTTTTTTAATGAACAGTCGTTGACTCTGAATTAACTCCCAGTTCGTGTAGTGAGGACTGCTCAGGCCACCATATTGCTCCTTTTAGGATAGTCATTTGTGTCAAAAGTTTTTTGTATATATGTACATACATATGTACATACAAAGAGTATATACATATGTAGATTATATAAGACTTTTGTTTTCAAAATAATATTTTTGAGAAAAATGTCGGCTTTCGATCTTTCCGATTTTTCCAGACATTAAAATAATGCACTTATTGACTTTTCTATTAGAGATCCATCCGAGTAATATTTAACCTAATTTTTCAAAGAGACTGGCAAAAACAAAAACAATGTTGTCATGGCAGCTCCCAAAACAATAAAAATAAAGTGCATGCATTTGCTCTAATGTGCTAAAATGGTCTCGGGGCTTGAGATTTTCGGCAAAATGCATTGAAAAAATCATAATGGAATTTTACTTATCACTTAAAAATCAATACCTAGTTAAAACGTTTCTTTGGAGAAAATGAAGTAAGCCATCAGATTTCTTTTGCTTTTTTAAATTTTAAGAAAATTTTTTTTTCAAAATCGTTAGACCAGTTTTTTTCATAAAACGTGTTTTTTTTAAATCTTTTCGAAAACATATTCCAATTTTTTTTTGAGAATGCCAACATCTAACAGTTTTAAGTTTCTTATCAAAAAACAAAAATTTAAAAATTGTTGAAAAACCAGGGGTGGAATCGGCTAATGTGATTTGTGATTGTCACATTTCTGACAATCACATGTGATAAAATAATTTTGTGCGTCTGCATAATGTGATCACCGGAATTTTGTTTATTTTCATTATGTCATTTTCCGTTGGGCAATCGGAGAGAACTCCGAAGACAAATCGTTTCTCTTCGGAGTTGGGTTTTGCGAGTCTTACTTCTGCTTTTTATGAAATATGCGGTCTGAAGACACATATACAGGGTGATTCACGAGCGTTGTGCCAAAAAGCTAGAGCGTGTAGGTTGAGTTGAGAAAAGAAAAAAATCGTATGGGAGGGGGGTCTATTCCCCCCCGTTTAGCCGAGAGGGGCAATTTTCTGAAAAATTGACTTATTTTGTAAAAAAAAATATTAAAAATCAACGGCTTCATTTACAACAACGTGTTATACCTTTTTGGAAAGCCAAAAACTTTTTCTTCCATTTTGTTTTTAAATTAAATTGTTTTAACGAATAGTTTATAAAATATAAATTTTCAAACTCAAAATTTTGAAAAATAATTTGAAATAATAATTTTAAAACAAATTTTTTTCAAAATTTTACGTAATTAAGTGTAATTTTTGTTCTCAGGTTTCAATGCTCCCATTAATCTTTAATCCAACACTGGAAACCGTATGGCTCTACGACTTTTTGTTGCTAAGGTATTCAAAAATAACCGAATCTACTTCTTCACAAAAGTAGGTTCGGTTATTTTTGAATACCTTGGCAACAAAATGTCGTAAAGCCATACGGTTTCCAGTGTTGGATTAAAGACTAATGGGAGCATTGAATTCTGAGAACAAAAATTATACTTAATTACGTAAAATTTTGAAAAAAATAGTTTTAAAATTATTTTTTCAAATTTTTTTTCAAAACTTTGAGTTTGAAAATTTATATTTTTTAAACTATTCGTTATAACAATTTAATTTAAAAACAAAATGTAAGAAAAAGTTTTTGGCTTTCCAAAAAGGTATAACGCGGTGTTGTAAACGAAGCCGTTGATTTTTAATATTTTTTTATACAAAATAAGTCAATTTTTCAGAAAATTGCCCCTCCCGGCTAAACGGGGGGGAATAGACCCCCCCTCCCATACGATTTATTTCTTGTCTCAACTCAACCTACATGCTCAAGCTTTTTGGCACAACGCTCGTGAATCACCCTGTATACGAACGTCACAGTTTTTATATATTTTGTATTTCAAATTAAACAATTCGAACAATTTTAATATATAATTTACATTTCTGGTTATATTGAAAATTGATACTCTTAAAAGTAGATAGTCTTCAATTTCATATAAAATCATACATACAAAATAATTTATTTTGTTTTTCAACTTTTTGACATTTTGCCCCAGATGCAATAGGCAAATCTAAATAATAATTAATATTTGGATTATGGCGTTTCAGCCCGCTTTCAAACAAAACTTTTAATATTTTGTTTATATTCTAGCCAAAAAGAATTTTAATATAATTATATAGTTTCCGGCAGCTTTAAGGGAGCTTTATAAAAGAGCTTTCACATTAAAATTTTCATCGAAATCCATGAAGTAGTTTACGAGAAAATCTTTTAAGAAAAAACTTCCTATGGGAGGACCGTTATAAGACTTTTCCTGAAAAATCTGTTCCAACCAAAACATAAAATTTACTCAAAAAACACTATTCAGGAAGTTTTATCAAAATCGTAGGAGCCGTTTTTGAGAAAAATTAATTTTTCACTATAAAACATATGGCATAAAGCTAGAATGCTTATTCCAAGAACCCCTCTGTACGACGTCATAATAATACTATCTACCAAGTTTGAAAGCAAATTGACCCAGCCATTTAGGCTGTAGGTGCCGATACAGACAGGAGGACAGACAGACAGACAGACAGACAGATAGACACACAGACAAGACATACAGAATTGTCGGTCCCACTTTCTCTATGATCGCAATGTCATGTTTGATTGATAGAATTTTTTTTTTGCCAATGCATAACTTGCCTTATAATGTCTACCTATTTGTATAATCGCAAGTAAAAAGGTCTTCAAAACTGCTATGGCAATGAAATTCTGAAATGGTGCTAGGCGCCAAATTCTACTTTCGCCCCCCTTCCCAAAAATCCTATTTCCGCCGCCGCGCCGCTGTAAATAAACACACATCTTGTCGCATAGCCAAAGCACTCTAGCATACACTGTTTAGCAGTCTATTGCCAGCTCCGGTCACCACGGTTTATACAATTTTTATAGTTTTCATCAATTTACAAATTTGTTAGTCATGTTGAATATTATGATTAGAAAAATGTTAAATCTGAATCTATCATTTATTTTATCCCAATCTACCACGTTCTATAAAATGGAAATGACAACTGACAACACTGATCCTCACACTTTGATGAAAATGTAAAGAAGATTCATATCCTCTTGACTCTTGATCATAATAGAGTAGGTAATAGAAAAAGCCATTCCAGAAATGATGATCAAAAATAGTTTTTTTATTTTACATATTTAATACATTTTGAAAGAAAGATATAAGAAGAAATAATAGTATAAATCAAATCCTGTAACTAAAGTTTGAAACGACAATGGGTGAAAGGTGATTTTGTCTGTATTTTCCAAATATTATTAAGTTCAAGGAGTTAAGGACATTGTTTGTATATATGTATAAACATAAGTTGCTATGTCCTTTGCTGTCTATTGTTTTACGATTATTGTATGATTTCCGCTACCAAATCTGGATATGAAGTCATCATATCGAGCCATCCTTTAGTTTTCATGATATCCGTGATATGGAACTTAATAAAATTAATCGTTTCCGCTTTCATTTGAACTGAGCTATGAAGATACGCCAATATTAAGGTTTCAGCTGATGTTTCTGCAGAAAGATTCTCCAACAACGCTATCTCGCACATTTCTTTTAGTTTTTCTAAAGCATACTTATCGGCAGCAGCATAGAGTTCCTTTCCAATTTCTTTCAAATTAGAAACAGTTCCAGTATAAATAAAGCACAACATTTCCTTGAGTACTTCATAGTCGATATCTGTTATAGAGACTCTATTTGATTTATTCTCCTCCAACTCGTTTTTGAACATCGCTGCAAATACATCACTTCGGGAAGATAAAATTGCCTTATGTGCCTTTATTTCACGTCCATTTACGTCAAGAATGACGTCACTGAAATTCTCATTAGCAATTAGACTTCTAAAATCCTCGCTGAGCTTAGAGTCGGGAACTGTGATTTTTGGGCGATGGCCTTGACCAGAGGTATGGACTCTGTCAGTTAAAATGCTTCCTTCACATAGGATCGTTAAAGTATCATTTGTCAGAAAGCGGTTTGATTCTTTCAACAGAAGATCTCGTTTTATGAAGCCTACATAACCATAATCTGTCTTTATTTGGAACTGGTGAACTTCGACAGATTTTGAATTGATTTGTTCTCTTTTAGAGTTTAGAATGGCAAGTTTAAATTTGCATTTTGCTGTACTTTTATGACACGAGCGTAGACAAAGAAAAACCGACAAAAATTCCATGGATGCTTTAGATGCGCCTTTTGGGTACATTTTCAAGTTCCATTTGTATTCATCATTAGCGCCAACAGAGAATTCGGGAGACACTAGGAATTGTCCAGTTTCTTCGTCGAGCAAACTAAAATTTTCTATAGTCCAAGTGAAGCTGAATTTTTCATTTTTGATCTGAGTGTAAGCCCAACTTTCAGTTATTGGTTTGTTGACGTCCACTAATGATGGCATAGAACTGAGGGCCATTTTTCTCTAAATCGATATTTATGCGTTTAGGGTAAGTGTTGTCCTGTAGGATTGATTTTATAGCCTTGCTAATCTTATACAAATGTATATAATATTTTATATGTATGTACCTACCCCTACCTTTTCTCGTCCTTCTTGAATTTTCTCTCTCTAATTTTTTAGCTTCTAAATATTACATTAAGACACCAGAGAGAAGAAACAAGAAACTAACAGTAACACTAAACTATCTTACAACACAAATGTCACAAATGTCAGAATCTCACCGCTGACTAGATTGATTTTTTTTGTTTTTTTTTGTTTTTTTTTTTTTTTTTGTTCTGCCCGAGGTGTAAACATGTATGTATACAGACACCGATCATAGGAGTTCAATGTTCAACATGTTATAAAAAATTGCAAGAGACTTCAATTATATTTTATATCCGAATCCGAATTCCGAAGTAGGTCTAGGTAGGTACCTAACCTAACCTACAGAAAAAAACACTATTCGATATTCGCTTGGGCGATTTGGCGATTATGAAATTTAAATGAAAGACTACTTTGATTTTGTTTTTTGGAAATCTAGCAATAAGTTTTATTAGTTAACATTTTAATATTTAATGTGACTACCTTCATGAAATTCATTTAAATTTAAATCAAAGCTAACGTGCTTCTGACAAAATTAATTGAAATTCTTTTACACAATTTTTGGATAAAGCCTGGTACTCGGCTCGCGCTAAACTAAATTTTATCTCTACAATATTTATCTCTACACGCCTTTGCTAAAAAGGCCCGCTAAATTTTGAAGTTGGAGAGAAAACAGCTGCGATTATAGGTACCTACTATAATGGCGTTTTTAATTGGCAATCTGGAAGCAAAAAAAAGCAATCTGAATGCGTTCAATTGGGCAAAACTGACAGTTCTGATTCTGAAAAAAAAAAGAGAATTTCTCTTCTGGTTTTAAAAACAGAATCAGAAGCAGAATCACTCACACATTCATAGATTTAAATGTCAGATGTCACACTTGACCAATGTCATATTTTTTGTTACACATTTGTTTGGAAATTATACCAGCAGTGAAGTGATTTCTTGAAATTGAAATAAAAAATTATAAAAAAAATATAATCAAAATGGATTTTGATTCGCAGCACAAAAACAAATGAAATTTTGCGCGAATACACATATATGTGACACATGTCAAACTCAACCAAATACATTCACACCAAACTTCAGATTCTTCGGAATAAAAAAAAAACTGTTCAATTGGGTTTCCGAATCGAAGAACAAAATTCCGGATTGCCAATTATAAACGCCATAAAGCAAGTTATGGATTCGTGAATTTTTTTTTTGAGATAACAATCAAATTATAAAATTGTGTGTTCGTCTCCATATTGTGTTGTTATTTAATAATGTTTAAATAAAAGTTAAAAAAGAAATTTTATTAGTTTAATTTGTATTTATTTATTGGATCATTGGCAGTCAATATTCAACGCCCGAAGATGGACATTATTGTCCGAAACGCGTCGCGTTAACATATAATTAAAAATAAATAAATATTGTGAAAATTAAAGATAAACAACAAATAAAATACAAATTAAATTAATAAAATTTGTTTTTTAATTTTTATTTAAACATTATTAAATCGAATTATGTCCGTCTGTCGGGTGGGCCGAATTGCTTCAAACTTGGTATTTAGAGATTTTTAGGTATTGTACACAGGGGAAATAAATAAAATTTTTAGTTGAAAATTTAGGGGACTTGCCATATAACCATTACGTTAAAAAAATCAGTGTAGCTTTTTAGGTACGACCAATCATATGGCTGAAAACACATTTTAAAAAATGTCTTAAAACGGTACTTTCTCGAAAACGGGTCAACCGATAATTTCGAAATTGGTAAATTTTGTGGATACTTTTTTTCTTAAGCCTAGTACTCAGATCGCGCTAAAATTTATCTTCCATACAAATTTCCACCCAAGATAAATTTTAGCTTGGGTTTTTAGCTGAGCAGTACTCACTTCAAGCTAAATTCCAGGTGTCAGGCTAACGGCTAAGAAAAAAGTCTCCACAAAATTTAGCTTGCGAAAGAATGTAAAACACATTATTTCACAAGATAAATTCTGACAGTTGTCAGAAGGTCTTGCGAAGGTCGCACGAACTTGCTCTTACATATGTTCGATAATTGCTAAGTGGCTGCATAATGTAGGTATATTAAATAAAATGCACGACTGAGTCGCATGAACTTGCTCTGATGTGTGACAGTGGTCTTGGGACTTGAGATTTTGATAAAAACTAATTTTTAAAAATTCTTAAATAAATACTTGAACTAGTTTGAGCTGAAAAATAAGTAGGCCATTATATTTCTTGGATAAATTATGAGAATAAATTAATACAAATCTG
Source organism: Platycheirus albimanus (assembly GCA_916050605.2). Classification (NCBI taxonomy): domain Eukaryota; kingdom Metazoa; phylum Arthropoda; class Insecta; order Diptera; family Syrphidae; genus Platycheirus; species Platycheirus albimanus. Next base: position 358,044,485 of record OU696696.1, read on the forward strand.
TGGAGCGGATTTTGAGAAAAACAGTTTTTTTTCTAAAAAAAATTCGGAAAACCTTTTTCAAAAAAATCAAAAACGACAGTTCATTGGTATTCAGCAAATACATTAACATATTTCTAATTAAAAAAAAAGTTAAATGGGCAGTTTTTAAAGTATCTAATAATTTTTGTTAAATATAGAGAACTATATTTTAAAAATATTGGTATGTAGTATAAATTGAGCTACCTGCACCTATATATGTGTGAAATTCCGAAAGTATCGGTTGAGCCGTCCGATAGAAAGTACCATATTTGGACTATTTTTTTTTAAATTTTTTCAGACATATTTTTGCACAAAAATAAGCTTTAGTGTAGGTAACGGTTATTTGGCAGGTACCGTTATTTTTTGAGCTAAAAAAAATTTCAATTTCACCTCTGTACAATACCTTGGAAACTCTATGTAGGTATCTATACATACAGACAGACAGGCAGGCAGACAGACAGAATCTTTTGACCATCTTTTTTCGTCTTCGCTATCATCGTAATGTTATGTTTAATTGTTATCTCAAAACATTTTTTTTTGCATGAATCCATAACTTGCCTTAATAGTATCTTTAATCTCTCCAACTTCAAAATTTAGCGCGCCTTTTTAGCAAAGGTGTGTAGAGATAAATATTGTAGAGATAAAATTTAGTTTAGCGCGATCTGAGTACTAGGCTTTAGCCGTTAGCTTTACACCTGGAATTTAGCTTGAAGTGAGCACTGCTCAGCTAAAAACGCAAGCTAATATTTATCTTGGGTGGAAATTTGAATGGAAGATAAATTTAAACGCGATCTGAGTACTAGGCTTACCGTGCTTCTGACAAAATTAATTGAAATTCTTTTACACAATTTTTGGATAAGGTAGATATTTGCCAAGCCTAAGTACTCAGATCGCGCTAAAATTTATCTTCCATACAAATTTCCACCCAAGATAAATTTTTGCTTGGGTTTTTAGCTGAGTAGTACTCACTTGAAGCTAAATTCCAGGTGTCAGGCTAACGGCTAAGAAAAATGTCTCCACAAAACTTAGCCAAAAAATGAAAACTGTAAAAATTTCTCAAATGAGAGAAAAATTTGTCTCACTTAAGCCTAGTACTCAGATCGCGCTAAACTAAATTTTATCTCTACAATATTTATCTCTACACACCTGTGCTAAAAAGGCGCGCTAAATTTTGAAGTTGGAGAGATTAAAGATACTATAAGGCAAGTTATGGATTCATAAAAAAAATTTTTTTTTTGAGATAACAATCATACATAACATTACGATGATAGCGAAGACGAAAAAAGATGGTCAAAAAATTCTGTCCGTCTGTCTGTTTGTATGTATGTATGTATGTATAGACACCTACAGCCCAAACGGTTGGGCCGAATTGCTTCAAACTTATATACTTATATACGAGTTTTTAAGGTATTGTACAAAAAAAACTTTTTTTCTCAAAAACCGCTCCACAGATTTTTATAAATTTATTCTCATTAATTCCAATTTTTACAAGAAATAAAATGGCGTACTTAATTTTCAGCTCAAATTAGTTCAAGTATTTATTTAAGAATTTTGAAAAATTTGTTTTCATCAAAATCTCAAGCCCCAAGACCACTGTCACACATTGGAGCAAGTTTATGCGACCCAGTAGTGCATTTTATTTAATATACCTACATTATGCAGCCTCTTAGCAATTATAGAACAAGTTCAAGAGCAAGTTCGTGCGACCTTCGCAAGACCTTCTTACAACTGTCAGAATTTATCTTGTGAAATAATGTGTTTTACATTCTTTCGCAAGCTAAATTTTGTGGAGACTTTTTTCTTAGCCGTTAGCCTGGCACCTGGAATTTAGCTTGAAGTGAGTACTACTCAGCTAAAACCCAAGCTAAAATTTATCTTGGGTGGAAATTTGTATGGAAGATAAATTTTAGCGCGATCTGAGTACTAAGCTTTACCGAAAAGTACACGAACGCTTTTTGTGTAAAAACTTGAAAAACGTCAAATTCGAATTTTTTGATTGGTTAGCTCTTCGCGGTAAGGGTCATCTGCAACAACAAATGTTTACGTCATTTGATTTTGACAGAGTTCAAGTTTTTACCAGATGAAATTTCAGTGGGCAAAAACTTGCAAATAAATGAACGAAAGAATAAAACAGCTGTTATTTTCTTTCGTTCATCTTTCGTTTATCTCTCAGTACGCGAACGCTTTTTGTGTTAATGTAAACGTATGAAATCGAATGCAAACTGTTTCATTTGGGTACGCGAACAGTATTATTTCACAAGATAAATTCTGACAGTTGTCAGAAGGTCTTGCGAAGGACGCACGAACTTGCTCGTATGTTCGATAATTGCTAAGTGGCTGCATAATTTAGGTATATTAAATAAAATCCACGACTGGGTCGCACGAACTTGCTCTAATGTGTAACAGTGGTTTTGGGGCTTGAGATTTTAATAAAAACTAATTTTTTAAAATTCTTAAATAAATACTTGAACTAATTTTAGCTGAAAAATAAGTACGCCATTTTATTTTCTGGAAAAATTTGAATTTATTTATTTAAATTTATAAAAATCTGTGGAGCGGATTTTGAGAAAAAGTTTTTTGTAAAAAATTTCTGAAAACATTTTTCAAAAAACAATATACCTACATTAACATATTTATAATTACCTAAAAAAAAATTTATAACTAAGTATAAATATAATATATCAATCCGTAGTTTACATCTGAAAAAATAATGTTAAAAAAATCAATATAAGTACCCGTTTCCAACACATTTCGAAAATCAAAAAAATTTTTGAAAAAATTATTAAAAATCAAAAAAAAAATGTTCAAGAGAATTTTATAGTTTACGAGAAAACTTGATTTGAAAATACTGGTTCTATGAGAGGCACCGTAATAAGACAAATTTTGAAAAATCTTTTCCAACTCAAAAAGTGACTACCTTACAAGAAATAGCATTCTGAAAGTTTTATCAAAATCGTTAGAGCCGTTTTTGAGAAAATCAATTTTTTTCTTCACGATTAATAAATAAACACCAAATTTGACGCAAATCAGCCCATCCGTTCAGGCTCTAGAGGCGAGAGCAGACATACAGACAGACAGACGGACGGAATTCCCAGACCCACTTTTTTCGAATTCTCCATCATCGTAATGTCATGTGTGATTGTTATCTCAATTTCTACTTGCGATTATAGGTACTATAAGGCAAGTTATGCATTCGTCGAAAAAAAAAGTTTTGAGATAACAATCAAAGATGACATTACGATGATAGCGAAGACGAAAAAGATGGTCTAAAAATTCTGTCCGTATGTATGTCTGTCTGTCTGTATGTATAGAGACCGAGAGCCCAAACGGCTGGGCCGAATTGCTTCAAACTTGGTATATAGACTTTTTTAGATATTGTACAAAGGGGAAATTGAAATTTAAAAAAAAAAAAAAAAAAAATAACGGTACCTGCGATACAACCGTTACGTTAAAGCTTATTTTCCTCAAAAACAGCTCTAACGATTTCTATTTAAAAAAATCAGTGTTGCTTTTTAGGTACGACCAATCATATGGCTGAAAAAAAAGTTTTAAAAAATGGCTAAGAACGGTACTTTCCATAGGACCGTTTTTTTTTTGCTTTCGACTAACTCGAAAATGACTCAACCGATTCTTTCGAAATTTCACACACATATAAGCTGTAGGTAGCTCAATTTGTATGACATACCAATATTTTTGAAAAATATTTTTTGTATTTTTAAAAGCATTTTTAAAAAAAAAATTTAAAAAATTAATATTTTGAAAACTGGTTAATAAATTTTTTTCTAAAAATTTTAAATAAATGTATTTGCTGAATACCTATAAACTGGCGTTTTTGAATTTTTTTTAAATTTTGTTCAAAAAGTTTTTCAAAAAAACTTTTTTTCTCAAAAACTGCTCCACAGATTTTTATAAATTTATTCTCATAAATTCAAATTCATCCAAGAAATAAAATGGCGTACTTTTTTTTCAGCTCAAATTAGTTTAAGTACCTATTTATTTAAGAATTTTGAAATTTTTTTTTTTTTTTATCAAAATCTCAAGCCCCTAAACCACTGTCACACATTCGAGCAAGTTCGTGCGACCCAGTAGTGCATTTTATTTTTTCTGCACGAATCCATAACTTGCCTTATAGTACCTATAATCACAAGTAAAAATGGCTCTCAATGAAAACTAACTGCCAACGTATAGATATATAGCTCTAAGAAAGAAATTTGAGATTGCTGTTGCCTGTTGCTGTCCACTTCCGATTTACTATCTATCTCGCTTACTCTGTTTGCAAATCTATCTAATTATATATTTCTTAAGTAATTTTACATCTGCGTCCAATGGACGGTACGGCACCAAGTATGCTTGTGAAGTAAAGCTCTTAAGACATGATATACGCTGAAACAGAATTCCTCCATTTCCACACTAATTTCATCCGATTCAGGACACAGTATGTAATGGCGACAATAAAGAAAATATTCAAAGATTAAGATCTCTCTTATAAACTGATAAAGTTTTCCCTTTCCTCTGTTCGATTTTTTACTCTCTCTATATATGTTCATGACGTATGTATGAATAAAAGTATGCAGGTGAAGCAATCTTGTTGACCCTCACATAAACAACAGGATATTACACTTTTTCCTCGTTTATTAAATTAAAGTCCATTAGAATTGACAAGAATGTTTTTTGTTTGCTTGCGTGACAAAAAAAACATCTACTTACATAAAATCGTATATACATATGTACGTATTGTCCTTGTTTAGGGTGTAATTTTTTTTTTTGATTGGCGACTAAAGTTCACAGGTCACACCAACAACAGCACATATTACGGTAATTAAATATTGCATTCAGATTTCAATTTTAGACAGCCAGTAATCAATCCTTGGTGGTAATTCAAAAAGATGAAAATGCAAAAGACATCCTTGATGTGGGAATTATATGCAAAATGTAACCATACACCTTGTGGATTGCAATTATTGTATCTCAACTCACCGCATTGTCAATTATACTGTCAATTTCACATGTAGGATTGAGATACATTTCTTGTGCAGGTGACTTACTGATTGCATTACTCAATAAAATAATTGTGAATTCTATTGCCCAGGACACTTGTAATTATAAAGCCATCTCGAAACCTATGGGGGTTGGTAAACCGTATAATTCAACACTGCGTACCTATGACACTCGTATATATCTATGAATAGTCATGCAAATTGGACTTCGTTTCGGATCATTAAGTATCTACGAGTATAAGTTGTAAGAAGTCCTTTTTTGTATCCTGAATGCCTGCCTGCTTGCCTGCCTGCCTGCAGACACTAAAGACAGATGGTTTTTGAGAGTAGTTTTAAAGTGTGACATATGATTTCAAAATAATGTCATTTACGATTGCCTAATGGCTATCGTGTGATTGGCAAGGTAGTAAACTTGTGAGACTAATGAAGTTATGTTTTTTTTTTATTAAACTAGACTTTATGGGCTTGATAGGTAATTTTTTCAGGTGGCGACAATAAAAAAGTCAACAGAGCAATTAAGATCAACATGATGGACATATGGCCGAAATGTCCTTTTAAATTGAAAAAGCGTTAAGTCTGATTTTTGATTACTTTGAATAATTTTGTCCTTGTTTGCGTTAGAGTTTACTTTGAAAATCATAAGTATCCAACTGTCTGTCTGCCTGTCTTTTTGTTGTTGTTGTAAAAGCATACCAACAGATAAAAGAGTTTGGCCAATTTAGGATAGGGAGACGTAATTGAAGGAGATTTTGACGTATAGTCTTCCTACTAAATTAATAAAGATGTCGTATATCAAGCCCTGTCCCTACCCTTCATCTACATACGTACACCAAATTGATTCAATTGATAGCTACACCTTGGATTGAATCTACCTACATATCTTGAGGTTTGGAATTGAAGACTCAGTGGGCGGGTGCGTACCAACTTTCTTTCCTATCTTTCTATTCCTTCTCTCTCCTCGCTCGCACAGGTTAATTCATTATAAAGGTATTAATATCCCTTTGAGTGCGAGCGCATTATACAAAAAAAAATTGTCCATATGCCCAAGCCATATAAGTCACTGAATTGTCAGCTTTTTGACCAGGTAAATGTCATAACGTAGTACCCCGTGGCGTAGTGGTTAGTGTGTCAGACTGCCACGCCGAAGATTCTGGGTTCGATCCCTGACGACTCCACCTAAGTTATTTTCCGGGGTACTGCCTCTTGCAAGGAAGTGACAAATCTTCCAAGAGTACCTAATTAATGTCATGAAAAGTGCTTCTCTGTTAGCCGTTCGGATTCGGCGGTAAATTGTAGGTCCCTTCCATTCCTGCATTCCTGAATATGAACGCACACACAGGAATGGTTGAGAGTGAAAGTCACAGGCCCCGGCCCGCTTGGAGCTGTTGTGCCAACAATTTATTATTTTTATTTAATGTCGCTACATAGCCCATACATTTTGTATGTGTTCCACTATATCCTCCGAAGAATATTTCTCTCAAAGAAACCCAACCGTTGATCATCTGATTATGACAGGGTCCAGGTCCAAGCTTCTTTCCCAAACAAGAAGACCATGGTCATTGGTTTTTTGAGAGAGAGAAGACTTTGCTTCTTAGTGATTCGTCAACTAGTCTCAGCACTGATATTGTTCTAAGAGGTTTTATTGGAACCCAAATAGACAAAGTCCTTGATTATTCAAATCTATGTCTGTCCAAGGTGAGGGTTTGTCCAACTCTATGATGAGAAAGCAATTCATATTAAGACATGATATACTTTGTCTAGTCCTCATGAACAGCCAAATCCATTCTCGATGCCTCGGAGATGTTCTTCCCAACCTAGATGATGGAGCAGCGCGAGTTCCCCAAAGTCATCATTGGATCAAAAGACCGCACAGACCAAAAGCTTATAATGGGTTCCTTGGTTTACGTGGGTGGGGTACAAGTCCTCAAATCTATTGTTAACTTAACTTTGTGGACTTTTAATCCATCCAAGTGGGCTTAAACGTGACCAAGCTATTTCCTGCTGTTTTGGAAGACCTCTCGGCCAGGAGGCCATCTGCTCCAGCAGACTTTCTTTTTGACTAAAGTTTAGAAATAGCTGCCCGAACTTCTTTCTGGTCGTGTAGACGGAAGTCTCCTTCTTCTTCATGCTAACGATGGGTTGGTTGGTTTTGCCGTTTAACAGTCTGCAGAAGTGTTCTTTACAATTTTTCAGCATTACCAGCCTCTGCCATAGCACCCCTCAATGGATTCGACCTGTACCTTTTTGATTTCTATCTCTTTTTATTTCTGAATAGTGGATTTTCCTCATTTTCCTTATAGTCGTAGTTTCCTGTATATATTTCTCCTAATGTTGACAATCAAAAGGCACAGCAAGGTTCATTGTTTAAATTGATTTGACACCATAGTTCCAAAAAACTAAAAATAAACAAGGGAAAGCCACTGCTTTGAAAAAAGGACAAAAAAGGACCCAATAAAAAAAAAAGGACAATAATCATGACGATGATGATACCACTAGATTACAAAAAACCCACGACACCATTTCAAGTCCATAAATTGAAAAATGATCAGTTCCGATATAATATTGACAACATTTTCGCCATCAATTTAAAGTATAATTGTGTGTCATTTGTGGATTCATTTGAAGGGTGTGTGTATTGTATGTGTGGTATTTATTTGAAGGATACAACATAAAAAAGGGTAAAAAAAAAACATCATTATCACGAGGGTCCTTTTTTTGCTTATTTTTTTTTTTTATTGTATCTATCCTCAATTGCGTTCACTGTACAGTGTACATGTGTTCAGCTGTAAATGGATTGAATTGAGTTGGCACTCTGATGATGATGTATGATGTTTGCCAATTTCAGTTTTTTTTTTGAATTTTGTTTAAAGTAAAACCATTTTTCATCCAGTTTTGCTGTCACAAGTATGGCTAGGTTTTTATTTAATATCAAAACACAACTCTGTAATATGCAACGGAAAGCTATGTCATTGAGTGATATCTCATGTTACAAGATGTCCTTTGCAATTGAGTGATGATTGGCACTTTTTTACACACAGTTTTGACAATATTTAACAAAAATATTGGTTCCTTGGAAGAGCGTGTATGAAAAAGTAAATGAAATTTTAGATTTGCTTGACATCCGTTACGAACATTTATTAAATCCTTTTATTTGAAGCATTAATGACAAAATTGAGAGAAAGGACACCCAGGATGCACAGAAAAAAAACATGGAATTGATACAGACTTCGCCGACTGCAGACCTCAAACCGTTAATAACACTATTTTTACTAGATCTTTATGCACGAGAGAAATGGTGTGCAGCCAAAGCGTAGGGACAGCATATCCCTATAAGCAAAGACTTTTGGGCCTTATTTCAAATTAAATACAATTTGAAACAAAAAAAAAACCATTTTTCTGCTATTATTTTCAAACTTTATGAATTAATAAATTGAGGCTCAAGAAAACGACAGGGAAATACAGACAGAACATAAGAGAAAGATAGAGAGAGAGAGAGAGCAACACACAACACATCATATGTCAATAGCAATACCTCTGTTCGCGTACATTTTGTGCCAAAAAATGAAAACTGTCAAAATTTCTCAAATGAGAGAAAAATCTCTCTCACTTACCGAAAAGTACACGAACGCTTTTTGTGTAAAAACTTGAAAAACGTCAAATTCGAATTTTTTGATTGGTTAGCTCTTCGCGGTAAGGGTCATCTGCAACAACAAATGTTTACGTCATTCGATTTTGACAGAGTTCAAGTTTTTACCAGATGAAATTTCAGTGGGCAAAAACTTGCAAATAAATGAACGAAAGAATAAAACAGCTGTTATTTTCTTTCGTTCATCTTTCGTTCATCTCTCAGTACGCGAACGCTTTTTGTGTTAATGTAAACGTATGAAATCGAATGCAAACTGTTTCATTTGGGTACGCGAACAGAGGTAATATTTTGAATCAAACAAAATTTTACTGAGGAATTTCCCATACGAAATTCCATCATCTAAAAGTGAACAGATGCAAGGAATCGTTTCAATCTATGTACAAAAACTTGACAATACGCAAATATAATAAACATTCTACATATTTACGAACAGCTTAAGTCGGATACCGTCTTTGTGTGTTAGGCCTGGCACCTAAGAAATAAAATGTAATTACAAAGTAATTATACAGGTAGCATTGTGGAAGGACGATTTATGTAATTAGGATGTTTAGCGACCTGATTTACGACGTTTCTGCGAAATTGGAATACAAAACAGTATAAATAATTTGAAAACATAGATTTTTAAGTCAGTGTGTTTTTTTTTTCAGAAATCAAAGCAGTTCATTTCTTTCAAGTCAATATAGTGCAGTTCTGTGTTTGAGTATATTGAAGTTTCGCAATCGCAATCGAAAAGTGTTTTATTTTGAACTTTGTAATTTAACGACGGAAAATTGAAGAGGAAAGAGAAAAGTAAAGGATTGACAATTTGTATAAATATGGCATTCAGTTCTTCACCATCATTGCCCTTAGAGGAAGTTAACGTCTCAATAACTGAAAAATGGGGTCACATTCAGGTCAAATATGAAAAATTCAGCTACATTTGTACTATTGAAAATTTTAGTTTGCTCGACGAAGCAAATGGAAAAGTGCTAGAGTCCCCCGAATTCTCTGTGGGCGCTAATAATGATGAATGCAAATGGAATTTGAAAATGTATCCAAAAGGCAAGGATTCAGAATACAAAGAATTTTTTTCGGTTTTTCTTCAACTACGATCGTGTAATAAATCAGCAGCAAAATGTAAATTCAAAATTTCCATTCTAAATGCTAAAAAAGAACAAATCCATTCAAAATTTGCCGATGAAGTTCACAAGTTTGAAAAAATGAATAGCATTGGTTTTGGAAACTTCATCCAACGAGAAGTTCTGCTAAAAGAATCAGACCTTTATCTACCGAAGGACACTTTAACAATCTTGTGTGAAGGAAGCATTTTAACTAACATAGTTAATACCTCTGGACAAGGCAATCGCTCGAAAATCACAGTTCCCGACTGTACGCTCAGTGAGGATTTTAAAAATCTAATTGTTGATGAGGATTTTAGTGATGTCATTCTGGAGGTAGGCAGACATGAAATTAAGGCGCATAAATCAATTCTAGCTTCCCAAAGTGATGTATTTGCTGCCATGTTCAAACACAACTGGGAGGAGAATAATTCAAATCGAGTCGCTATAACAGATATCGACCATGAAGTGCTTAAGGAAATGCTGCGCTTTGTCTATACGGGAAAAACTTCTAACTTGGAAAAAAATGCCAAGGATCTCTATGCTGCTGCCGATAAGTATGCTTTGCAAAAATTAAAAGTATTGTGTGAGAAGGTGTTGTTGGAGAATCTGTCTACAGAAACAGCAGCTGAAACTTTAATACTTGCGCATCTTCATAGCTCAGTTCAAATGAAAGCAGACACTGTAGATTTTATGAAATCTCATATCACGGACATCATGAAAACCAAAGGATGGCTCAAAATGATAACATCATATCCAGATTTGTTGTCGGAAATCATCCAACTTTCGTAAAACAAAAATTACGAGCACAAAATTAAAATCACCCATTGTCGATTAAAAACCTTGAATTTCGAAAATACAATTAATTCTATTTCGAAACACATAAAACCAAGCCCTTCGATTAAAATAAAAAATGTCCTTAGTTTAAGGATTTGATTTATATCATGTATTTTGAAAAATGTATAAATATGCAAATTAAAAAAAAAGAACCTAAAAATAAAATAAAGGATTTATTTGTTTCAATTCTGGAAAAGCTCTTTCTTAACGCTATTATGATTAAGAAGCTATGAATCTACTTCACATTTTGATCCAAGTGTGAGGATTGAAAGCACTATCAGAAAATATCGCTGAACCTCTCGATCTCGATCGGTTCTTATCTGAGACCAACAATATAGAATTTATAGAAGGGATTGAGTTGGTTGGGATTTTTTATTGTTAAAAAAACACATCACAAAGTATTGCTAAATTTAAGGGTTGCGTTTTTGAGAGCTTACAGTAAAACACATTTTTCATCAGTTTTTCCCTGATAATACTCTAAAGCAGAGGAAATTTTGAGTTTTGTACCTACCACCGAAGTGCGTTTTTAAAAGCCAATGTTTTTTGACTGTTAGTTAGTCAAAAACATATTGTTTTTAATTTTTTTTCATATTTTTAAAGCGGTTTTGTCTATTTAAATTCATACGGATCCATCCTCCATCCATCAGTCCGCCTACACCACCATTTAGTTGGTTTTCGACAACCACCATCCAGCTTAAAGCTGGCTTTGATCATTGTAAACGTTTTTCTTTGGGGAGGCCGATTATGACATTATGTAGTGGCCATATGGTTTTCAGCGTCTGTCAAACCTGTTGTTTATTACTAATTCAGAAATGCCAAGTTATCATTGAAACTTAAAAAATTCCACATTTAAATACAAATCAAAGTGTTCATCTTCTTACTTCCAAGCTGAGATCAATAGTTAAAAAACATTAAAAAATTAATGCATATTACGACTTTTGATGAAAACGCCCCTTAAAAGTGGGCGTGCCCTACAAAATTTTAAGAAAAATTTAAAGCACTAACTAAGCTTTGATCATTAGTCAGTATTTAGGCATATGTGTAAAACTACAGCTGAATCGAGTAGTTTTTTAACGATCTTACCTGAATAAAGGTATTTTATAAAAATCACGCCCTTAAAAGTGGGCGTATTGAAAAAAATATATAATCAAATAATGAAATAATGACGATTCTTGAATATTGGTAGGTACCTTAAATTTTTAAAACTACGTTTTCGTTCTTCATGAAAAAAGGCGTAAGCCACCTCAAAAATTGAAAAACTTTTTTTCACTCTCAAGCTTCTCAAATTCGACTAAGAGACGCACAAATATGCACTTGTGGATTCATTATAAACACTGTTCATTTGCAAAAACAATTTGTTTATAGTTTCCAGTGAAAAGTTGGCGTCGGCCACGCCCAAACTAAAATATTTTTATTTAATTGGAAAAAGATTCGCCTAAAGGTTACGGGTGCAAGATTTTACCGATTTGATTCAAACTTGGTACATTTTATTATTATGACGTCTTACAGAGGGGTTTTTGGAATTAGCATTTTAAAACTAACGGTAACCTTTCATACGATTTTTAGTGAAAAATTATTTTTTCACAAAAACGACTCCTACGATTTTGATAAAACTTTCTGAATAGTGTTTTCTGTACAAATTTAATATTTTGGTTGGAATAGATTTTTCAGGAAAAGTCTTATAACGGTACCTTCTATAGGACTGGTTTTTCTTAAATCAGATTTTCTCGTAAGTCACTTGGCGGATTTTGATGAAATTATCAATGTAGAAGCCCTTTTATAGACAAAATAATATAAATTCTTAAATTTGCCAAGAAACGTTTTTTTTCCAAAACCGGTTTGATTTATTTTTTTTTAATTTTATTTTTCTGACAAAAAGTACAAAGTGCTAGAATGTGGCATACTCAAAAATATTTGGAATATTATTTTCGAAAAGTTTTTCAAAAAATATCTGTTTGTTGAAAAAACTTTTGGAACGATTCAAATTTTAAACAGTAAACGAAATCAAATGGCTTCGTTTTTAAAAAAACGTTTTAACTACTGATCACCTAAAATCAATAAAATTTCATATAATTTTTTCCCTGTTTTTTTTCAAAATCTCAAACCAAAAGACCGCACTTTCATACATTAGAGCAAGTTCGTCCGACCCAGCCGTGCACTTTATTTTTTGTAGTTTTTGATGTGAGAAACCGAAAAAATTTTTATTAAAACTGTTTGTGCGAAAATAAAAAAAGCCCAACTATTGTAAAAAACGACTCCCGGAAATTACACCGTTTTTTTTTTTTTTGAAAAACGTCAGAATTTTGTTTTCTCATAAATTGAAGAAAAAAAGCAAATATGCCCGAAATATTGGAAACTAGGCTATTTAGATGTGGTAAAAGAGCCAAAAAGATAAAATTGTTAATTTACACACGCGCTCAAGAGTTTTGGAAGCCCTTTTATTGTTTAGTCACAGAGTGAACGATAGGAATTTAGAGAGGGAGGGAAAGGAGGTATCAATGAACATTGGCGTTGCATTTTTGAAGATAATATTTCATCGGGTATAAGAAGAACATTTTATTGAAATCAGTAAAGTCATCATTTTGAACATCAAAATACCGAAATCTTATAAAGGAGTTTTAAACGATTTAGTACTTATTTTTCTATGAATAAGCTGTCAATACTCTTAACTGTTTTTGTTTAGGTATCCTAGCCCTAGCCTTTGTCAAGCACTGGTCCTGGAGGGGCACTCTTATAATAAAAACTCCTACCACTTCCTGATTAAATATCCAGTATCCTACGTGAGGGCTTAATGTATCTGGATCTGGAACTACCCCGCCATCTTGAATGGTCAAAATCTCGTGTGACAAAAATGTCGAAATAACCTTACTCATTTGAGTTCTTAGGTTTTGAGATTTTTGTTATACAAGATTTTGGAATAGTGTTCTTATTTTTCGACATTTTGTGTTTTGAGGTTAGATGGACCCACCATTTCAAAAAAGATTTTGAGGTTTTTCTCGTATCATCAACTCTTTAACTACGCCTATAAGATATTGAACTTATGTGTTCTCCGTCAAGCGAAGATTAAATACACTTTTTTTTAAGTGCTTCACGTTCTCAAAACTTGTAAAGGGTGTTATTTTAATAGTATACAGATACAGAACCTTAAGTTGGCAGAACTGTTTTCATTGGCAGCCATTTATGCATCTGCCATGTGATTTATGTTTAGTTTGGTTCATTATGAATCGACTGTCGCCTGAATATGAACAACGCATGCGAATTGTACAGATTTATTTAGAAAAATATGTCCGAACAGATCGCTGTTGATCCTGAATTTCACAAGAAAATTTTGTTCAGGGATGAAGCTATTGGTGCAATGGCTACGTCAGAAAGCAAAACTGCTCCATCTGGAGTATAGATAAGACTCAGGGTTTTTAGAATTTCTCCAGAAAAATAATTATTGCCAACTGAGCCAGTTGGGTTGTCTAATATTAAAGTCATTACTTCTTCACCCTGATCCTTTGTACACATTATTTTATCGAGCTTTGTCACTAATGCTGTTGGCCAAGAAAAAAAAACTAAAATAAGCTTCTTAGTCTCAAATCTCTTACTTCCCTTCAAAACTTGTATTACTTTCTCAATTCAAGTTTTCAAAACCGCCATAGGCTTCGTCTGAAACGTCATCAAGAGAAAGGGGTGAGCTTGAAAACGTGTCAGGAAAAAATACCACATAGTCACGTAGCGTGGCATCATTTTCCTTAACAAGATGATATTCTAAACACATAACTCCTAGATACGAGGAGATACTCCCTGATAGCTAGTCGAACATCCCGAAAACCAATCACATTATTAATATTAATGGATTGTTTAACATGATGGGCGTACGCGGGCCAATCCCTTTACGATAGAACTTCTACTATAGCCCATATCCTGAGGGAATTGCAATGTTTGTTAAAATTCTTTCTAGGCGATGATCTATCTCTCCCTAAACTTTAAAACTAAGCGACGACACACAGTTGAATTGTACCTATACATATAGCCCCAGGGAGACCTCATTGATACTTTTCTTCATCGCTTCCTCAATCCTTCCTGCTGTCGAGGTGGCCTTTTAATTCAACTTCCCAACCCCAACCCTTCTGTGTCTATATTTTCTGAGAGTGAAATGTGTCAGTTTTCGGTTGCATTCACGAAACGATTTGTCACGGTTCTGTAAAATAATAAATTGTTTTGGGCCATTTCTGTGACTTCAAGGCATTTGATTGATCCCATCGGCGGCGAGGCGGCTGGCTTCACATCGTCGGTCATGACCCGGGAAGAAAATATTCTTACGCGTTTCTATATAATTTTTCTTTTTGGAATATTTTTTGTTTTGAAAAATCGTCCATCAGATGACACCAATCAAGTATCTAACTCATCAAAGGGTGTTCACTGTTCACTCTTCTCTCTCTGATTTGGACATTTGTATATTTTTGGATATTGTTGTTGGTTTGGGTAATTTGTGGATAAGTTTTGTTTCTCCGAGGGTCCCAAATCTATACGTCCATAGACCATACCATACACCATACAGCATCAGTCAGGGCACAAGAGATCGTTAATTATATTTAATTATCAAGGATATTGATTGCTTTGCTAAGTACGTGCGATAAGAAAATGCTGCTGTTGTACTGATGTTGGATGCCATCTTTCCTTTCGGGTGCAGCCCACTAATTTATATTTTCTTTTTTTTCGTTCTTTGCGATGAATAATGATGTGTTATTCAGGAGTTTATATTTGGGCTTGAGCCACCATCGAACAGAACAACCGACCAAAACGACCAAGTCCATTAATTTCTATTTTCATGCAATTCAGTCAAAGATTGATGTGGTTGTGGTTACGATAAGGTTAATTGGTTTTGGTGTCATGTTATAGTTTTGATTCTTTGAAAAAAGTAGTTCATTTAGATGACTCTCATAAATCCCGTCGGGTTCTTCTCATATAGCTACGTGAGAAATCAAAATTTTCTATAGTAAAATCAAAAAAATACCTAAATTAAGTGATTTCGTTTAGATACCCTTTATGGGTGTTCTTCGAAAAATATATAATAGAAATGGATGGATACATTTTATTGCTTCATTTTGGACTCCATCACAATGTGGAGGTCATTTTTACGAACCCATTTCTCTCGCATATCTTTCATTAGGGCACTTATTGTTGTGTTTTTTTTTTTCTTGGGGGAAATTAATTTCACAAATTTTTATTTTATGCCCAATTCATGGAGAGTGTGTGTATCTGTATCTTCCTTCTTGGAACTTTGATTTCGTGGTGATGTTTATGGAATTTCAATAGAATGAAGAAGATACTAAAGAAGTCTAGCTATGCTGTTAAAAGTATCCAAGAGGAGGGCTTGACCAGGCTTTGATGGATGGCAATTAATTTTAGGTGCTCGTCACGTATATGTCATTATTCGCTATTATATCGCTGGATGAGTCATACGTGATTGAGGAATTTTTTTATTTTGACAATCAACAATGAGATTGTTAAAAATGACCGTTTCTATATTTATGATAGAAAAAAAAATTAAAATGAAAATAAATTGATTATTTTCATGGAGGTGGTTTTAATGCAACACAAAGACATTATAGCAGCAAATACTTAAAATAAAATAATCAAATTTATGAAAACCACTAAATTAAATTGGGGAATTTATCTCAAGACGAGGCGTTATGAAATTGTTAATACATTTAACCTATTTTTTTCTATGTTAATGGAGAAAGTTTTGATGAGGGAACGAATTTTGAAGATTGCCATATTTTATTACAAATGGTTGGGATTTATAGTGGCTGACAAATGTTCCTTGGACCCGTGAAATACTTAAAATATCTACCTACTTGAAGTAGTCTATTTCAAGTCCAATTCTGTTTAAGTCGGCATCGAGGTAAATGAACTTGTGATCTGAATACGCCCACGTGTATGCCCAGTAAAAAACTTATTTTCCAGTTGTTACCTCAGTCCCTTTATGGTCTTCCAGTCAGTCCAGGATAGACAGTTCTTTTTGTCCGTTTTTCTATACCAAATTTTTTCTTGCTGTATCTCATACAGCTTGTCTTTGAATCATTCTCTCCGACACTTTGTTGACACATTCAGCATCGAATAGCCCAATTAAAGTAACCCGGCTAATATCTTTCCAATTTTGAGAGAATCCACGCTACCGGGATATCTAAGAGAGAATCACCTTCCACTTTTGTGAGAAAGATTTTCTAGATTAAGGTGCCATTAAGTCTGAAAAAACAGCCATTGACATCAATGATTCTTCTATTGATCACTGATATACCTTACTTTAACTTAGAAAGGTAACAGCGGAAGCAAGTCAGACAAAGTCCGTTTTTCTTCAAAGATATTATCCTGTTCAGCGTCGCGTCGTGGCGTGTCCAAAATACTCCGCTTAAGATGCACTGCATCTAGTGACAGAGCATCCTTCGTCATTTACTCATAAACAGCCAAATCCATACCCGCCCGCCCCATCTAGTTCCAAGCTTCATAATGATCTCAGTGACAGATCAAATCATTCTTCTTGTAACGTCAATATTATATCAGCATAGAAAAGTATTGAACAGGTCTGTAGAAAATCCTGCCGCTTGTGTTGACATGGAAGTTGAGTATGATTGCGCCTCGAAAATGATGTTGAAAAAGATAGCGGGTAATCGTCATCGAGACAGCCCCTAGTGTTTTTGCCGATCTTGACGGAGATTAGGGAGACTGATACGTCTGAGTTTTGCGCGTGATTCAGAGTATCTCCTACAATCATCAGACATACCCATCTGACTTGATTGGAAAGATTAATTGATGTAAGAGTCTCGAGTCTCGTCTATTAGGCCATCCGATACAAAGGCTTGTTTGGGCTTACGATAGGAACACTCTAACACTAAATTCGTCCTCATCGGATAAGTCTTCTTCATCATTGTCCCAAATAAGTGAATCATTCTGCCTGTCAGAAAATAGTGTATTGTTTCCGGCGTTTAAGATTGCCCAGAAAAGTGTTATTTCAAAATTTTCAGCACTAACTTTCCAAGTTTTAGCTCGTTCGTATCACTGAGACTAAAGTTTTTCTTTCTGCTGATAGATCCCATAGATAGACCAGGGGTTTCAGCCAGGCATATCGTGGCAACTTAGTGAAGCCCAACACATTAAAAACTATGCATGCATACACTGCTCTTTCTGGTGCAGTTCCTGATTCTAGTTTTTTTCTTTGTAGTCAGTCTTGTCCAGTGGAATGTTTATCAGTCTCTATATCTTGGCATGTTTCTGCCAAAATATTTTTTTAATCAAACCATGCTGTAGACCAAGTACGATGACGGGTATTTGTTTTGGCACGCTACGTCCAAACCTGTGTTAAAGAAAAAATAAACTAAAAACAAAGTTGGGTCCTGTAACCCTATTCGTCATGTTCCATTTTGACCAAAAGAAATACCTACATCTATTTAAAGGAACTTGCCAGTTCGACTCCAGAAGTGATTTCCTTGAATCACTCTAAATTTGCTTAAAAACTATTCTTCAAAAAAAAAATCATCCCAAAAACACACATTCTACGAATACGCAGAGTTCACTTTCGTGTCAAAAAAAAAAAAAAAAAAAAAAACTGAACTTAAGAATTAAATGCCATTCCAGAAATCAGTCAGTACACGCACATACAAATCCAACCTGCTGTGTTCACTTAATACAAACTTCTTCAAGACTCCTCTCAGGCATTGTTTAAAAATCCTCTCAAATCTGGGACAACATTGTGCAACGAAACCACTCTATAATGCATTTCAAGACCTAGGACAACATTTTCCTTATTGCTCTGGATTTATTACATACTTCTTAAACTTATATACGCATAAAAAACGTTACCCATTTCTTCTACACACATCCCTTTTGCATTAATTTTAAAGACAAAAAAAAAAAAAGATCTATTGTGCCCGTTCTCTCAAGTATTCCAGCGACTTACCCTTCACTGCATCCGCCTTGCAATTATTATTTTCCATGTGCCAAGATGTAAGCGCGAATAAATGCCTAAGGATATTTTTCGCGCACACAATTTCTATACAGCAGTTCTCTCGTTGTTGGTGTTTTTGTTGTTGCTGTTGTATGAATGTGTTTGTGGGGATGTGCATTTTACATCCTTTAGTCCGCTCGTTTTAAAACTTAGAAGAAGTAGCGGAACGGGACGCGATTGCAAAATGACTTTGAAAAACATTGCACATTATGGGGTAGTAGGTAGTAGTCGTCCTCCTCTTCAACTGCGAAAGAAGAACGAGAGTTTGAGGCAAAAAGAAACGGAGCTACTGCAGATACGAAACAGTTTTTCCGGTTCAATGACCGATCTATGTAAATGATGAGGCGCATTAAAATATATGCATACACTCTCACACCACACTTTATGTAGGTATTATATTAAATGCAACAGGAAAAACTACGTCGTAATAATATACTGGACGACTTATTAAAAAGACGGTGGGGTGTGTGCCTTGTGTGATGTGCGATGCAATGCAATGAAATAGGGGGGGGGGGGGGGGCTTTTGTTTAAAAAAAAGAGGATATTAGAAGGTCCTCATACCTTCTTTATAGTTAGTTTATTAATGCATTTCCTTGGCAGATTACAAGAAGATCTCCCGTTGTTTTATAGCGGTATGTTCGTGTATAGAGGATTTTCAATTAAGTTTATTTGCAGAAGGGGTTTGATTATTTGCAAAAGAATAATAAAAAAAAACAAGATGGAAGAAATGTGTGCTACTCAACTATTTGTTTGCGGAAATAATTATGACATGAGTTATGTTGGAAATATTACTTCGGTTTTTCAAAATTATCCGGGAGTGAGGTGTTTGAAAGAAGACACTACATGGTTGATTTTTTTTTCTTTTATTTCTTGTACTCATCCTTGATCCTTTCAAGCAAATAAAAGGGAGTAAAGCTGATGATATGTATAGGTACTATAAATAAGAATGCTTTTGCCTCTTAAGCCTGGATAAACTAAATAACTTCATTCAATATCCTTTAGCAGCGGTATGTAGACATCTTCTCTCACATATTTATTTACACAAGTATAAGAATTTATAAGGATGAACAAACCTAGAAACAGAAAAGATTTAAATTTTTATCAGGGATAGGCCAAGGCGAGTTTCCTAGCAACAGAGTGACTTCGTACAGTTTTAAGGAAATTTTATTATAAGAAAGAGTAGTTTCTTTCATTCCAGGAAGCAAGGAGCAGGATGCAAAGAATGAACATGGATGGTCATAATTTAGAATAATTGCCCGCACACATCTTGAGCTGTGGTTGCTTTAGTCATACCTTTAACATGCGAGTTCATTCAACGTTAATACTTCACATGTCTCATAGAAGTCCTGAAATGTATATGTAAAGGAGTTTTTATAAAGGGATAGACCTATAAAATGAAATAAAAAAGGGTAAATTGTATCAATTGACAGAAAATTGACTTTGTTTAATTTTTTAATATGATTTACGGCATGTGACCACTGCGGCTGGATTCGGATGTACTGTAGTCCAATCTTGGGGTTCAATCTTCGATCACTTGTTTTATTTTCCAAGTGTTCAATCGCCTCTGTCCTATATCGGTGAAGACTGCAGACTATAGTGACTTCCTATACCCACACCGAAAAAGTCTAGCGGTTTTGAAACGCATGATTTTGGAGGCCAACTTGTGTGAAATGTTGCTCCGTTTTTCTGAAACCACATAGCTCCCCCACTACAAGGCGATTCAATTCAGGAACGAAAAATTCATTGATCATGGCTCTCCATTGACTGTATAGCCGTCTGGCTGGTGATTCTAGCAGCAATTTTTTTTAAATTTAATTATTTTTTTTTTAGAAAATTGTCTTAGGGGAATAACGCCCCCCAGCCCGCTTCCATACGATTTTCGTCATGTCTCAACCCAACCTACTCGATAAAGTCTGTCAATCGTCATAACCGGAAGGAGGTCTTCTGGCTACTTGTGGCTAGAGATCTAACTGGCTGGCTGGGGGAGGTGCATCCTAAAACTCCTGCAGTATCTGAAGTTCTATTCACTTGAATACAAAAAATGTACGCTTTACCTATACGTACGAAAATCATCACAAAAAAATGTCTCACATAAATATTCCAAGACTCCACCGAGACGATAAAGCCATAACCAACTATAATAGACCAACAACAACAACAAAATAAAAAAGATGATTGTCAGTGAAACGGAAGATTTATGAGCAGAATTCCAAATAACCCTTCATGCCCATATGGACCATTGCCGGTTACACTTCGCCATCATCATCAAGAACAAGAACCCCCAGCTATCCATTTTCAACAGTTGAGCTCATAATTGAAATGAGCTATGGAAGGACCAAAAAAAAAAAATTGCTTAAGTGTAGAATTTTTTTGCATAATCATTTTGTTGGTTACAATTTTCCATCAGCAAAGCTCGCAAACACCCCGCAGACAAAAAATAAAAAAAAATAAAACTCCTTCTTTCTGGCCACTCGCTCTATACCTTCTCTCCGAATCCCAATCCTGAACTGGGTGAATGCGGGCTGGCTGATGACGTTCTACGTTAGTTGTTGATGTTCTATACGAATCGTTCCGCATAATATTCTCATTAATCATAAACAAAGTTATCATGCGAAAGTCAAACAATGAATGGGCGAGACGTTGAATTGAAACCACCGAGCATCCTAGTTGCTTTTACAATATCTCTTTCCAAACGGGTGAAAGTATCTATATGTACCTATGTAAAACAGTAAGGACGGGTGGTGTTACTCGTGATGCTCCTTGTGCACTATACTTTTGTATAAATAAGTTGTGTTTAGCATTTGCAATGAGAGAAAGAGAACCCTTTCCCCGACCAGCCAGCCAAGGTATAGATTTTTAATTTGTATCCTTTTTCCACTCTAAGGGATGACATGGCTGAGTTCTGCTCCTGGCATCGAGCACTGCAAGGAATTAGATAATTTTAAGTGACCATGAAATATCTGCAATGGTCAGGCCGATGTTTTCTCCTTTTTTTTTGCTCCTATCTATCAGTTATACTCGTCCTTACCAGGATAATATCTGAATGCTTAAACAAATACAAGATGATGATGGGCATGGGCATGGGCAGGGCATGTCCCTAATGTAACATAGACAAATGGTAATTATAAATTCTCGGTGTTTGCTTTAATTTGAGTGATGAATCTGATTGTGGTGGGTGAGGACTGTCGATTGCAGTAGCCATCAGTTCAGACTGTTTACGAACAACAATTAGCTTGGAGCATGCTTTTTAAGCGTTCCTAAAAAAAAAAAACAGTTAGATAAGTAAGCAGGCTAAGAGACAAAACGTTTTATCATGGCAAGGGGTTTTAAATATCATGAATTGAAAAACGATTTCAGTTCGGGTAAGTAATAAGTCTCTATACTTTACAATATGTCCGAAGCAAGACTCCAAGGTTAACACAGGGTGGGCCATTGATTGGTTTATTTTTAATCATATGCTATATTTTGACACTAAGAGCTTGAACAACGTTGTGAAATATTGCCAACTTATTTCCAAAGCGAGTGCTGTAGCCCAAACAGTGGGTTTTTTGAAAAGAATTTTTGGCCGAAATGCAGCACCTACCGTGCCTTCTGTACTCAAGTTTGTGGAAAAAGTTAGTGAATAGTGAGACTAGTATGGTAGTGGAAAAAACTCATGGTCCCGTCATGGTTGTCGCACGGCGCGCGCAGACGGGAATACGGCTGCTGTAGAAGGGAGTGTGAGACTCAATTCAAGAACATCAACTCACCATCGATCTCAACATTCCACTTACTAGACTGAGGGGAATTCTGCTAAAATATCTCGAATTATTAGCTTACAAGGCCCAATTGGGTCTGGTTCAAAATCCCGAAAACCAAAATCCCGAAAGTTCAAAATCTCAAAAAATCAAAATCCCGAAAAATCAAAATCCAGAAAAATCAAAATCCCGAAAAATCAAAATCCCACAAAATCCCGAATAGCAATCAATACTGATAAATCGGACTAGTGATGCAGGCAGGCGCCTGTGTCAACACTTTTCATAATCAGCTGTACTTGGGTGGCCCGCTTCGCGGGTTCTTGGGATTTTAACTCCCTTTTTCGGGGACACACCCACTCACGCAGCTTCGCTGAAGCTGCGTGAGTGGCAGGCAGTGTCAGGCAGGCACCTGTGTCTGTAACATTTGTAATTAATTTGACCTGGGTGGCCCGCTTTGCGGGTTCTTGGGATTTTAACTTCCTTTTTCGGGGACACACCCACTCACGCAACTTCGTTGCTCCGCTAAGGGTATGTCCAGTTGTCTGGCAGGCGCCTGTGTCAACAGTTTTCTTAATAAACAGTACTTTGCTTTTTCTTATTTTGATATTTCTGGATTTTGATTTTTCTTGATCTTGAATTTTCGGGATTTTGATTTTTCTGGATTTTGAACTTTCGGGAATTTGGTTTTCGGGATTTTGAACGGATCCCGGCCCAATTGCCTCAGGAATTGAAGGCCCCCGAACATCCGCTTCGTTAATTGGGCCTTAGAGCATCTTACTGAATTGGACAACGATTTTGGGCGAAAAATCATCTTTTCTGAGATTCTGACGAGGCGCATTTTCATCTTGGTTGCTACGTTAACAAACAAAATTTTTGAATCTAGGCCTCGAAAACCCGCACGTAATTGTTAAGAAGGCAATGCACTAACAGAAGTGACAGTTTGGTGCGGATTGTGGAGTGGTGGCATCATCGGACCATTTTTCTTCGAACACAAAAACATGCATTTGGACGACCTCTATTTCATGCAGGATGACTCACACAGCCCATGCGACGATCGATCTTTTGCGCACCAAATTTCTAAATCGTGTTATCAGCGGTCTTGACAATGTTGATATCTTGGCTGCCTCGGAGCTGCGATTTGACCCCTTTGGACTTTTCTCGCTGAGGCCCTTGAAGGACCGGTGTTATGCCAACAATCCGGAAAAGTTTTAAGCACTTAACTCCAATATCGTCCGAGAATTCCGTGAGCTACATCATTCTGTAGGTGGGCATTCCTAGAGGATATTGTGTCAAGCGAAGAATACAACTAGCTATTTCTTTGAAGCATTGCATATTAAAGTACAACTGTAAAATTAGGTGAGACAAAAAAATTGGCGATATTCACGGTAGACAAAGGTTGCCTTAATGGGTCTTAAGAATTACACCTAACAATTTTAAATTTCTCAAGAAATCGTTATTAAAGGCAAAATGCTGGTGCAAGAAATTTCGCTGGACAACTTGGTCTTGTTCAATAATAAACGACCATGGGGTATAAAAGAGATCAAAAAGACTGCTTCTTTGCTCCATAGTTTACATATTCCGGGGTATTGCATCTTGCGAGTTGAAAGGAAGTGACAAATCTCAGAGTAATACTTGTCCAGAAAAGAGAATCTCTACTAGCCGTTCGGATACGGCTATAAATGGTTCGTCCTTTCCATTTCTGCATAGTATGAATGCAAACATATATAATGGTTATTAGAGCTGTGCGTTCCATAACATTTATTTTCAATAACAACAACAAGGCCGGGCTACGGATGTGAAATTTTTTTATTTGTTTTTATTTAAGAAAATACATTTTAAAGCATTTAATATTATACAATACCAATATGTAGTTTGAAATAGTAAAAATACTACTAATACCATATTTTTGGCAAATTCGCTTCGTTTTATCCTGTTTTTTGTGTTGCGATGATCTCAGCCAACAAATTTGAACCATAAGAAGTAATAATCATGTTCTGCCATCCTTTGGTGTCTTTTACATCCTTAAAATGAGATTTAATAAAATGTATTGTTTGCGTCTTCAATTGATTCGAGTTGTGCAAATGTGCTAGAATTAAAGTATCAGCTGCTGTTTCCACAGAAAGATTCTTCAGCAGCACTTTCTCACACATTACTTTTAAATTGTTTAATGCGTACTTGTCTGCAGCAGCTAAGAGAAAATCGGTAGCTTTTTCAGTATAGATGAAGTTCTCAATTTCTTTAATTATTTCAGCGTCGATATTCTTGACAGCAACTCGATCTTCTTTATTCTTCTCCAATAACGCAGCAAAGGCATCACTTTGGCCAGCTAAGACTGCCTTTTGAGCTTGAATTTCTTGTCCGCCTGTTTCCATGATGACATCACTGACATCCTTATTTAAAACGATGTTATTAAAATCCTCAGAGAGTTTACATTCCACACCATTTTGTTGCGTTCTGTTTAAAGGGCCAGATATACGCGTAGCAACAGTTTCATCCATAAAGCTAGCTTCACACAAAATCGTTAAATTGTCCTCTACCAAATAATTTGATATTAGAAGATTTCGTTCAATAAATTTGGGAAAACCAACAGTGCCTCCAATTTTACACTCCTCAGCTTCTACGATTTGACTCTGTGTTTTAATTTGATCACCTTTACCATTTATAATAGAAAATTTATACTTGCACATAACGTTAGGAGTTTTAGAACTTGAAAACTGAAGATATGCCGATAAGAATTGGTGGTATTCCGGTTTCACACCTCTTGGATACAGTATCAATCTCCATTGGTATTCATCATTATCACCAGCGCAGAATTCAGAAGATTTAATGCATTCAGTTTTCTGGGAAAAGTAACTAAAATTCTCTAAAGTCCACGTATAGCTAAATTTAATCACTTTCGACTGAATGGTACACCATTTTGTATCGACTTCCTCTAATTTTGATAATGGTTCAGAAGTAAGCGACATAATTAAGTAAGCTCGATGAGTACAAGTCCAAGTTAAAAATTCTTCTGGCAGATTCAAGTCTTCGATGGCAATCCTTAAATACTTCTTTCGTGTGGCCTTTTTGATGGTATTTACCGATTCTCGTCCTTAAACGCAGTCACAAATTTATTCAAAACTGAGAGATTCACAAATTTTACATACAACAGTACTCTTTGGGAATTAGAAAGGAATTAATATATTTTGGAAAAATTACCCAACTATTTATATCACAACTAAATTTTTATATTTTGACATCCATTTCAAAGCATTCTTTTCCCTTGATTGTATTTTAATTATATTTTTATGACTTCCTTTTAAGGACAGGTAAATGCAAAATAAAAGATTAAGGAATAATCCAGTAATTATAAAGGCTGGGTCAAACAGAACACAGGTAAGTATTGTAGGCAGCATGCTTTACTTCTTGCGTACTGCGATGCCAGTAAGTGACCTGTGTTGTTTTTGTTTTTAATCAATAGGATGCTTTGCACCTTATGTTTTCAGAATCTTAAGCAATTTAAAAATTAAATAAAGTGCACGACTGGGTCGTACGAACTTGCTCTAATGTGTTAAAATGGTCTTGGGGCTTGAGATTTTGGGAAAAAAGCATTGACAAAATCATATGAAATTTTATTAATCACTTAAAAATCAATAGCTAAAAAGATTTTTGGAGAAAATAAAGTAAGCCATCTGATTTCGTTTGCAGTTAAGAATTTTGAGAAATTTTTTTTTTTCA
This sequence comes from Platycheirus albimanus, assembly GCA_916050605.2. Lineage (NCBI taxonomy): Eukaryota > Metazoa > Arthropoda > Insecta > Diptera > Syrphidae > Platycheirus > Platycheirus albimanus. The sequence goes on from OU696696.1 coordinate 358,070,527, forward strand.
AAATCGTTCAACCAGTTTTTTCAAAAAACAGTTTTTTTTGAAAAACTTTTCGAAAATACGTTCCCATTTTTTTTTTTGAGTATGCCAACTTTGAAGTTTTATCAGAAAAATAAAATTAAAAAAAAAATTAACTCAAACAAACTTTTTTTTTTTAATTTAAGAATTTTTATTATTTCGTTTATAAAAAGGCTTCTACATTAAAAAATTCATCGAAATTCGTCAAGTCTTTGGGAGGTATACCGTTATAAGTCTTTTCCTGAAAAATCTATTCCAACCAAAACATAAAATTTGCACAGAAAACACTTCAGAAAGTTTTATCAAAATCGTATTAGACGTTTTCGAGAAAAAAATAATTGTTCACTAAACATCGTATGACAGGTACCGTAAGTTCTAGAGCTAGAATACTAATTCCAAAAAACGCTCTGTAGGACGTTATAATAATACTATATACTAAGTTTGAAGCAAATCGGTCCAGCCGTTTAGGCTGTAGGTGCCGATACAAACAGACGGACAGTGACAGACAGACATACAGACTGGCAGACAGTCGGAATTGGCGGACCCACTTTTTTAGCCTTTTCTGGCATCGTAATGTTATGTTTGATCGTCGAATTTTTTTTTTTTTAAGAATGCATAACCTGCCTTAAAAAGGAGCCAGAAGAATTCGTAGCCAGCATCATTTTAACAAAACTGCAATGCCTAGATGATCTTGATTTTGTCTCCATGTTTTATCTGGCTATCTATCTATTTTTAATGACTGCATGCATGAACAACTCGACGGATTTGAATACTTTTTTTTTGATTTGTTCCTTATTCCCAGGACCAGCTTCATATAATGGAATATTTTCGGAGAACCCACTGGAAAAGACATATTTGTATGAGGTTTTTTGTATACAGTTACTGGATCATGTTTTCAAAGAAGAATTGAATTTAATCTGTCTTCAATCAGTGGTTCCGTAAAATTAATCAAATTTTGATGTGTTGCAAAGATTAAGTTGATTTCAGTTTTTGGCAAGGATCGCAAACTCAAGACGTGATCATTAATTCAATGACACTGACAAACAGCGTCTGGAACCAAATCGAATAGGGGTTTTAGAATTATAATCCATTCCGAGAAGGTATGCTCCTATACCCTAATCTCTAACACTCTTTTACAGTGGAAACAGTCGGGTTCAACTTGCTCAATTGGAAGTGTAAATTCAAATCAATAGTAGAAAAGGAAGCTATGTTTTCCAATATTTCAATGCTTCGGGTAAAGGTCATATCACCATGATTGGCCATTTGATAATTTTGGTTGACGCCTCATTTCGTTTTCATCTAGTTCTGTAAGTTCACAACGAAGAAAAAATTGATTCCAAAAAACCTTGTTGGTGTTAGTTAAAAAAATAAAATAAGTGCGGTTTTACGAGCTGAAGCGTTTATGTCCATTCGTTCCTTCTCCACGGTTAGGAAATCGTAGACAAATTTTTTGTCTCTAATATTGCAAGGAACAATCCCTTCTTCTGCACCATATAGCAGACCCAAGATGATGAATGTTCGGTTCTACGTCTTCTTGGTTCCTCTCGATAGTACTTATTCCTTTAAAACAGAAAACAGCAATTAACGAAATTATATTTTACGCGTGCCTAAGCTGTCAAGTATACTGACTATCTCGTAGTTATACCTGTATCTTTGGTCACAATCTGATAAAAATGGTGGAGACATGTCGTCGTTTAAAATCAGTCCAATTCTTCTTGCTGCTGATTCCATGGTAATAAAGGCACCTTTTACTCCTCGCTTTCCTTTTCCTATCACATGGCCTTAGTGAAGTTGTTCCTCTAACATCGACTGTCTATATCTACTACACTGTTTCTATCACTATCGCCTGATGTTGACAGTAATACTCTTGACTCCTTGTTTACATGGAGTCTTGGATAATTCCCCGAGATATGCATATAACGTAGTGTGAGCTGCGGCTGTGCACTTTCGGATTCTCTAGTTACTCTGACAGGTTGGGAAAATTAACCCGCAATCCCTTGAGCCTACAACAGGTGAATGATTGGGCGGGAGGGAGACTGTTTTGGTCTCATCTTGACTCTTTTGCTGCCAGCTGTGTGTTCACCCCAACGCTGTTTCTTGCTGTTGTGATAGCGCCTTTTGTCCTAAGCTTTTTAACTTAGTGACATCAGGGCTGGATCTGTTGTAGGAGACTGTGTGGGGATTGGGATGCCTATTCATAAGTGCTCGAGAGGCCTAAGGGTGCACAGCAAATTGCGGTTCTTCCTTAAAATTACAACTTGCAGGTGTCAGTGGTAGTTTTGTGTATTGTTATTGTAGTAGTTTTTGATGATACGTCGCGTTTTTGGACTCCTAGCGTGGAGAGGGTTCTCGTGTCTTACGACATTTGGCTTCTCCATCTCAGACTTGCTATGAGAAAGACCTTGTGGGAGTATCGTGGTGGCTGTGGTTCATCGGGTGCGGAAGCAAATCGCATTTCAAGGATTCTTTGATGCGAGAAGTGCTAGATAGAGCTCGCTCCTCAGCAAAGAGAATGGACATGTTCATAGAATTGCTACTGAGGTAGCACTACCTCAGGGCCTTGGTCAACACTTAATCTTAACGTTGTTTATTCTGCGGGAAGAGGGTCTCTATGGGACAAGGCTAAATTGGTAGGTGTCCTCGTAAAGCTTATTTTCATATTGGAATACTTTACCTACTGTAGAATTTTGTTTTCCTTTTGAGCCAGAGTTTCTCATCCTTCCTTCGCTAATCAAAAAGCTTAAGCTTTAGTTCCTGAGTAAAGACCTATTGGTTTCCATTTAGGCTAGGCGCGCACTTGGCGGCCAGGTCGCGTGGCCAAGGCGCAGCGGCCAATTAGTTTTTCTAGAAAGCATGCAAGTACGAGCATTAGACGGCCAGCGACCAGTGGCCAAACTCATATAAAACCTGGCCGTTGTGGCCTGGCCACGCGACCTGGCCGCCTAGTGCGCGCCTAGCCTTATTTGCTTTCTGGTCACGGAGGTAGTTGTGAGAATTGCTTGGTTTCGTGGAGCCTGGGATTCGTGGAGCCTGTGCTGTTCAACTCGATGCTACTTCTTGGGACAAAATCAAAAGGCCTTGGTCCGTAATCGGAATTGCTGTCTAGTAGGAAGAGCACTCCAATTTGAACGTTAAAGTCTAGAAAGACAATTTTTGATGTTTGGGATACACTTAAGCGTTGAGCTCGTAGAAACTTGGCTTTTTTCTTCTGTAAGGGCGTAGGGGCTGATGGTGAAAAATTAAGCCAAGAAACGGATCTTAACCACTTTCTTGCTGACTTCGCGAAAAATCGAGACACTTTGCCTGAGCCTGCTTTTAAAGCAAACCCGTTTCTCAACAATCTCGACTTCCCATTGAGGTGGCATTTCACATTTTTTGAATACTGCCGTTTTTTCCATCTAAAGTACGAATGTTTGACCATTGGACCATTGTGCTCATTGCAAGTGAAAGGAAATTGAAGAAACTAGTGAATGAAAAATTGATCCATCCAATGCATCGAATTTTTTATTCGAAGCAAACACTATAACAACCAACGGCAACGTGACAAGAATAATGAGTGTCAAATAAATCTAAAAATTTAAAATTCTAAGACCGAATGATTATAGGATTATCGAATTAGTTTCTCAAATTCAATTCAAAAACTTCATCCAATTTTCAGTTCACAATGATTGATTCGACAGCCCTAAGCACCAATTTTATACTAAAGCAAGACGAAGTAGAATAAGATAGATTGTCCTTAAACTGTGCTAAGGGGTGTGAGGGAATGTTAACTTTCGTTCATATATCGAAATAACCCTTTACCATATTCAAAACATCAAAGTATAGAGAGTCCATCCAGATATGTATGCGCATACATTATATTCGATATAAATGCAAACCATTTATGCCTCTTGGATAGCCAAAGTAATTTAACTTTTTGTGCATAGTGTGAAGATAAAGTGTCGAAAGGACACGACAATCCTTCCTCCTATGTCCACCTCCGATCCTTCCCTATAAGATTCCAAGAATAATAATACGAAATGGAGAAAACTTTCCTTATCTCTTTTGGCAAAAAGGTGATTTCGTTTCGCTTTGTCAATGTCCAGCTGAATTGTTTAGATTTGCTTGTTCCATTCATTTTAGTCCTTTTTGAAAGTGCTATGATGACGCCAACAACGACGACAAGGATGCTAAAGATGACGATGACTGTAGATGACGTTGAATCCTGGACAATATCAGCAACTCACACACACAACAACAATACGACGACATTTTGACTAAATTAAATGAAACTCAAAATTTACTTCAAATGCAAATTAGCTAAAGCCAAAGCCAAAGCCCGTCTGTACTGTCCATCTTTTATGTGACGACGGTGTTATTATAGAAAGTCCTTCAAAACAACGAACAAGGACACTTCAACCGGAATGGTTATTCAAAGTTTTTAGTTGGTTGGTAGGTATGTACTTCGTTACAAAAAGGTTTGACTTCTTCCACTTCGATTTGCGTCCGAAAAACTCACATCATTTATTATATCTCTCATCATGGAGTCGATGGAGTGCAAAAATTACGAACGACGCGACGAAGCGACGGCAGGAAGAGAACAAGGTAAAACAAGGATGAAAGGCTTATTGTTATTCATTAATTTCAATGTTTACTTTATAAAATATACGACCAGAGTTTGGAGTTGTATACAATAGATTAACCCTTTGGCTAACAAGGTGTTTCACAATTCGATTAACGAAATACAATTTGGGTTTTGTGTTTGACTAAGTGATTAGGTACCTGGAATGACACTTCCAGACAAAAAGGAAGTGGTTTTGATGCTTTTATAGAAATGGATTTTTTGTTTTTGACCGCAGATTGGTTTTATGTAAAATTTATAATATTAAAGCAAATCAAGAACTTTTTACCATTGGGTGATGTTCTGGAATTTTTTTTTTTATTTGACACCACTATTTACAATATTAAAAATTTTTGTTGGATCTAGTTTATATTTGTTATTTACCAGGAGGTATTGAATTTGCGGGATTGCAAATTAAAACTTTGCTTTTTGCAGACGATGTGGTGATGTTGGCATATTCACCTGAAACTCTCCAGTTAATGATTAATAAGTTGCAAGAATATTGTAAACGTTGGAATCTTGTGGTTAATCTGGACAAATCCAAAGTTATGATTGTAAAGAAGGGAGGTGGCAGAACTGCCTCTAATGAGAAATGGTTCTACGATGGAATAGCTATTGATGTTGTTAAAGAATACAAATATCATGGAGTGACGTTCACGCAAAATATGAACATGGAAAAACATTTGAACGAAAAACTCATAAAAGCAAAAACTGCAATAAATGCTACTTGGAAAAATTGCTTCAACAATAAGTTTATAAGTCACAGTAGTAAATATCGAGTCTTCGAAACAGTAGCTGAGTCAATCCTCTTCTATGCTGCACAAGTGTGGGGATGTAAAGAATATAATGCGGTTGAGAAGCTTTTGAGATTCTATATCAAAAGAAACTTTCATCTCCCTCCGAACTCACCGAACTATATGCTTTTGCTGGAAACTGGGTTGTCCCCGTTGTTTATAAAGACACTCAAGCTTCAAATTGACTACGTGATTCGTGTAATGCAAATGCCGGAGCACCGCCTTCCTAAGAGGGTGGCAATTCAAATGGTGAGGAGCAAAAAAGGATGGTTTGAAAAATGGAAAGATTTAGCGGAGGATTGTGGAATGGATCTGAATATAAGTATAGATGAACCAAGTACATGGAGACCAATATTGTATGACCTGATAAAACAAGTGGATCTAAGACAGAGAGCAAAATGCGAGGAAGAAGCTGCAAGTTCTCTATACCGAACTGTTTACAATCGCCTTGATTATTCTCTCATTGAAAAAAATTACTTCAAAGATGAGTACCAAGTAGAGATAATTTCAATGATGTTTCGTCTACGAGGTGAAATGTTGGAACTCAATTACATACCACATAGGAGTGATCTGCCAGTTATATGCGATCTTTGCAACACGAAGGAACGGGAAGACATCATACATTTCTTGGGATATTGTCCAGTCTTGCGAGAAATAAGAAGAAGTGTATTCGGAGATAATATTCTAACAGATGAATACTGTATAGCCTTGCTAAACCAAATGGATGTGATGAAACTGTACAAATTTCTGAAAATTGCACTTAAATATAGATACAGAATAAAAAATGGTGATTTTTAAATAAAATTTAATTAAATAAAAAAGAAAATTGATCTAAGATATTAACTATTAAATTAAAATGTTATGCATGTAGATTTTAAATATAGTATAAATTGGATTGTCAATCGGGCAGACGGCAAAGCCATGCTCAAAAGATTTTTGTAATATAAATATTGTATAAAATATAAACCTTTAAATAATATGCAACAATAAAATCAAATCTAATCTAAAAAATCTAATCTATTTGAGATGCTTCTTAAGAAACAGTGAAAATCACAATTTTTAAAAACTTATTAGTGTTCTCCATTAAATTTTCATTTCAGGACACACCCTTTCATATTACTCTACTGGAAGTAAAAGCATGTCCTTTTTACTTGTGATTATAGGAAATATAATTCAAGTTATGCATTCGTAAAAAAAATTCTAACAATCAAACATGAAATAACGATGATAGAGAAGTCGAAAGAAGTGGGTCCGACAATTCAGTCTGTCTGTCCGTACGTCTGTCTGTCTGTATATAGTTACTTACAGCCTATAAGCGGCTGGGCAAATTTGCTTCAAGCTTGGAACATAGTGTTATTATGATGTCCTACACAGGAGTTTTTGGAATCAGCATTCTAGCTCTAAAACTAACGGTACCTGCCATTCGATTTTTAGTGAAATATTAAATTTTTTCAAAAACGCCAACTACGATTTTGATAAAATTTTCTGAATAGTATTTTCTGAGCAAACTTTATGTTTCGCTTGGAATAGATTTTTCAGGAAAAGTCTTATAACGGTACCTCCCATAGGACCGGTTTTTTAAATCAGATTTTCTCGTAAGCCACTTGACGGATTTCGATGAAATTTTTAATGTAGAGCCCTTTTAAAGACAAAATAATATAATTTTTTAAATTTTTGAAAAAAAAAAATTTTGTTTGGGTTTTTAAAAAAATTAATTTTTTTTATTATAGGTACATACATATTTGGTTTTTTTTTCAAAAACGGTTTAAGCGATTTTTTTTTAATTCTATTTTTCTGGTAAAAACTACAAAGTGCTTAAAGATGGCAGACTCGAAAAAAAAAAAAAAAATTGGAATATGTACCTATATGTATATTGGAAAAGTTTAAAAAAAAACAGTTTTTTGAAAAAACTGGTCGAACGATTTTGAATTTTTTTAAATTCTAAATAGTAAACGAAATCGGATGGTTTACTTCATTTGTTCTGAAAAGTGTTTTAACTGGTGATTTTTAAGTGATCAATAAAATTTCATATCAATTTGTCCCTGTTATTTTTCCAAAATCTCAAACCCCAAGACCACTGTCTCACATTAGGTCAAGTTTTCTCCGACCCAGTCGTGCACTTTGTTTCTGAAAGGATATTGAAGTTTTTAAATGTTTTCAAAACTTATACCCATGACGTTGTCCAGAGTCACTGCACTAACTTTTTTGAGATTTTGAAATGCTGGGTAATGAACAAAGCAAATACCCAAGTTCGTGCGTTTTCCCCGGGGCTATCCGTAGCAAAATTCCTAGTAGCTACCTTCTTAACTTCTCCACACTTTCATGCCTAAAAACTTCCATTTTTTTTTTCGGAGAATCATAGTTTACTGACAAACTGACAAACGATAAGATAAAAGTCCGATAAAGGAACCTTAATCTTGGCCAAGCATTTGTCAGTTATGAGGTACCTACTTACTCACTTTTGTGCAGTGTTAACAGTCCATTGTGGCATAGTGCCTAAACTAACATCCAATATGTATAATATGTGGCAGAGCAAGTTGGTTAAGGTCGCTGTCCGCCTGATAGCACCACCTTAGATGGTTATCGGACCAGCCACTAAAATTTCAGTATTTTCTTTTTTCTTCAAATCATTTCGTTTGCTGATATTCAAGTGTTTGTGAAAGGTCCATGATTCTGTGCGATATAAGCTTCTACTTAGATACTTTTGAGTGCTTGACTGACAGCTGTCAATGTCCCTCCAATAAGAACTGCTCAGCAGTAAGAACAGATCAGCGATCTGTAATTTATTCGAACCGCTTTAAAATCATGATGTTAACTTGGCAGTTTTGTAAGTTTTCTCGGTTCCTTCAAGTTCATCCTGCACAATGTAACGAGTTTGACAGGGATTCAACTTGGCTATGTAAGGCTCGCCTCAAATGATTACTTAGTTCCCAAAAAAATAAAGGAAACAAGAGCTTTGTTTGTTGAACTTTACCCAGGGTCGCCCTGGGTTTTCTTGACAACTCCAAGAGTTGTCAAAAAAACCTGGGTTTTTCGGTTCTCAAAAAACGCATGACGGCTGCTGATTGTATATTTTTCACAACGCACAAAATCAAAAGTTTCCATTTTGCTTTATTTGTTCGATTTTAAGTTATTTTCATCGAAATTAATGCATCCGCTTGCATTTCTTTTACTATTTGCTGAAAAAATTATATGAAAAATCAAATACAGGAGAAAAATACACAAGAAATGCTTGACAGCAAAAGTCACTTCAACAGCTGATTCGTTACCTCAACTCGCCAGAGCTAAATAGCAAGATCGAGTTCAGGGTGACTTCAGGGCGACCCCAGGTTTCAAAAAACAGAGAATTTTGTATTGAGGGCGAGTTGAGGTAATTCAAAAAACGCGCTGTGGCGACCCCAGGGCGACCCCAGGGTGACTTCAGGGCTCAACAAACAAAGCTAAGGAATAAATGTGGTGGATGTTGTTGTTCTAATACCTATAATAGATCTTCCCGGACTAATGATATTGTAGTAAATCATGCATTTTATTTTTTAGAAGTGAATCTTGTTATAAGAAAGCCCTAAAATACATTCGTCAAGTTTTAAATGCGCGCTGGTAAAGAAGAAATAAAGATTGGTTATAAATCCCGAAAATGAAAAACATCGACTAGTAACAAAACAATGGGAGAGAGTGGGGTTGGAAGTAACAGGGGTTAGATGTAACAGGTGCAAAATAATCTAGTTTTTTTTTTCGAAAATTATAAATCATTTTAAATAGATACAGATACATCTTCTTCATAAAGCTACCTTCGTATCTACTTATGTCATTTATCGGGACCGGGAGTCAACGAAATGAAACTTTATAGGTAGTCACAAAAAAAAGTATTCTAATTGTTTGTATTTTAAAGTTTCTGTCATCCTCCTCACACGGCAGAGCTGTGCTGGAAGGTTTTTTTTTTTGTGTAGAAATGCTTTTGTATTTTGATGTGTATGTATGTGAAATCCGGTTTCATGTAGGTAAATGTTTTACTGTGCTAAATTTCACGAAGGGGCTAGTTGGCACATTTTTTGGGATGATTTGTAATATGTATGTTAAATCATATTCCGTTGTGAAGAATGATTCAGCATATGATTCGCCGTTTTTAACTTCTTCGATACCTTACTGTTTACCAGAGCCATCCTTATTACAACGTTGCTTTTTTCCAGAGAGCAGCATTACAAAAAAAAGATTATTTTGAGTTTCGCGGAGATCATGAAAATCAGCAATTATTCCACGTAGACGCGGTCAATTGAAACAACACGATTTTTGTAAATGCTTCGTCTTGACATCTTCGAAACAGGTTTCGTCGAAACAGGTTTCGATAAATTTTTTTGTGCATTTTAAAGGCGATACATTTAAAAAAAATTTTGGTGACTTATTTTCAAAACCTTGGGCGGCTCATCGGTTTTAGTGAAGATCCTTAAAGATCCGAGAGTCTACTGTTTGATATTATTTTTGTTTTGAATATGTTGTTCCAATTTTTCGATTTTTCTTTTTTTTTTAATTTACTTGCATTTTAGATTCTCGTGTTTTCTATTTAAAATTTTCCGGGGTATAAACGTTTTATTCAAAAACGCAATTGCGGGCAAAAACTTTACAAAAGAATAAGGTTCAGAATATTGAAGTTAACGGATCACTTGAGTATAACTTTATTTCTAAAAAAATATATGTCTTCGAACGACATTCATCCAACACGATATACCTTCACTTGATCTGAAGTAACATGACATTTTACCACTTAATATATGATACGACGACTATACTTCCATACTCATCAATCAGCAAACATGATTTTCATACAAGGAATCCATATAGTTTAATCTTCAGTCTATCTATATTTTCACCATCACCCTCCTCCGATTGGAACAACCGATAAAATAGATTTTGATGACCACTGTCATAAATATCCTTCTTCGTCCTCCATCCAAACCACTTTCATAAGACTTCGTCCCATAACAGCCGATTGTTGCTCAAAAGCATTGTCCGCCGCCAAAAACGATATGACCACCACATCAAGTCCCAGTCCAGTCATGGGCCAAAAATAATTCCATTGATTCGAAAACTATTCAATTGTGAATAATAGCTAGCAATCAATTTTGAGGACTCATAAGGAACAGTACAAGTACATAAGTTCGACCGGAATGGGATGTTTGCGTTTGCATTTCCCATCAGGCTAAACAAAAAAAAGCACTCGTGAATCCACAGCGACACCAATAAACTCGATCATTGTTCATGGATTCATCCCAGGACAGTGCCGATAACATGACAAACATCGATTCTCACTTTCGTTGCCAAGAAAATTGTAACTGCCTTGAAAGAAGGTGAATTTCACAAAGGGGGTTGTTAATAATTTGTGTAACCGTTGCACTTTAGTTCAAACACAGAGTGCGGCTAAAAAGCACCACAGAAAGAGGATACACGATATCTCACTCATTCTCTGGCATTTTAAATCCTAAAGGTGTAGATATGTGTGTCTTTTTAGTGTCGCTTTTTCGTTTCATTGAGTTACAAAATACAACGTCGCTGAAAAAGTCTATTTTTTGCCAACAATTAATGCTGGAAAAATCCTGCTGTCAGGACAGTGGGCAATCGGATAATGGCCCACCCATATCCTGGTGGCATCAATAATTTTTTACTGTTATTACAATAACTATACTATCACCGATGATGTTGATGATGATGACTATGATGGCGATGGAGTTCTTGACATATTTATTTCATGTTATTATTTTTATTATTATGATTGTGTGCTGAGAGCTGAAGTTGCCGCGATTCTTTCCGATTGGGGTGGGAGACGGGATACGTAAAAATATTCTTAGAAAATATCCTCTGAAACGGATAGACGGATAGATACAGGGAGATTCGGCCGACGACGACGCGACTCTTCGAGACCGACATACGTAAAGATTCTAATGTCAAGGAAGTATCTCTTTTATATTTCCGATGATGGGTTTTTAGAAGTGTTATCTTTGAATCTATTGCATAAACGTGGCGCGGCGGTGGCGACTATAATACTGATATGACGAGTATGTTAAGATGGAATAACGAATTTGAATTGGTCACAGACGTTATGAGTAAGTTTTTCTACAATTATTCTTATGATGGATAATATTATCTTTGCAATAATATACTTTCGTATACCTTAAACATAACGGATCCCATTCGCAATAATAATAAAGAAGAGTTTTTCTTTTATGGGGTAGAATAAATTAATTGCTTCACAATGGTGGGGTCGTTCCTTAAGTTTTGATGTGCTGTTTGTCAATGATTTCATAGATCTATGTAGTATAAGAAACTTTTGTAAAGTGATGAACTATTTGACAAGACTGTGATGCAAAAACATGACTTTTATTCTGACAGCTTCTAAACGGAGTTATTGGGACCCCTCTCTTCCATTTCCATCTTTTTATATGAAAAAGAATCCTCAAATTGGTGTTTCGAATAATACAGTAATACAGATAAAATCAAAATGCAGGAAAAATTGTGTTTGAAGGGGGGGGGGTGTCAGTTATCAGAGAATAACCTGAAAGTTATGAAACTTCAAACATTTTAAATGAGGATAATGTAGTGGAGATAATACATAGTGATTAAAAACAGACACAAGATAAGTTGTCTTACACTTTGAAATTCAGATTCTTGAGTACAGAAAAAATGCCGAACTATATGAATGTTGTGAACACTCTGAATTCTGCTAGAATTCGTTCCACTTTTTTTTTAGTAATCGTTAATTTTTTAGAAGAAGCAACTATTTTGCAGATAGACAAATTTCAACTTTTTAAAAACAATAAATTGTTAATTTAAATCAAACTCTGAACTTTGGTGACCGAAGTCAAATTAACTTGGGCCTAACGCTTATCAGTATTTTTATGCTCTGCATACCCACCATAATCAGACAAGAAGACTGTCAGTATGATTAGTCCCATCCAAATCTGTTTCTATTAACGATCCTTTCAAACTACTTCCTAGTATTAACAGTTTAGGGTTTGGAAGAAACAGTTGTTTTTATAGAATTATACTAAAGATGATTTAGAGATGTTCTGATAGTACTGCTCCCAATTTTCCCAAGAGAGGCACTACAATGCTGGTGATGGGAGCAAGAAAACATTTGCATGACTGGCACAACGGTTTTCGTAGCAATAGATCTATAGATACGCATACGATGATCTCACCGAACAGTGAAAATATTATATGCATCGCTGTTGAAAGTCTTTCATTTACTTTGTTTCAGACAATTTTCTGTCTCATATTCACAAACAAAAATGGACAAGTTCCGTTGAGAAATTACTCTGAGACAAATGGCGGCGATAGCTGTTTTCGCAATCTTTTTTTAAAATATAATACATTTTTTTTTTTTAGTTTTTATCAGTAAAAGAAAATATCAAAAAATCAACCAAACCTTTTTTTGAGATATGAAAAAATTAAAAAAAAAAAACAATCCTATCTTCGTTTCCAGAATATTTTATTGACTAACCGTCATAAAACCATTGGTTTTTAAATTCGCACTTCGATGGTACAAATTTAAAACTTTTCGTTGTTTTAGAGTTCCAAGTGAAAAACTGACAAAGAAATACTTTAACTGTTAGCTCTCAAATACGGAAAGCTTGAATTTAGTAATTAGGTACTTTGTGGATGTGTTCATGTTCATGTTCATGCTTTGATGTCAATTTAACATATTAAATTCCAGAAATAAGCAAGAAACTAGTTTGACTTTGTATTATTTTTAGTTTCTTTTTATTTCCATATTAAATTAAATTCTTAAATTAAGGACATATTTATTAAATTATTATTTTAATAAGTTATATTCTTAAATTTCTAACTTCAAATTTTTGAATCGACAATGGCTGATTTTATTTGTGTTCTCCTAATTTTTGTGTGCAAGGAGCCAAGGACATTATTTGTATTAGTTGCTATATCCTTTGCTGTCTATTGTTTTACGAAGATTTTATAATTTCCGCTACCAACTCTAGATATGAAGTAATCATATCGAGCCATCCTTTAGTTTTCATAACATCCGTGATATGGGACTTAATAAAATTGATCGTTTCTGCTTTCATTTGAACTGAGCTATGAAGATACGCCAATATTAAAGTTTCAGCTGCTGTTTCTTTGGAAAGATTCTCCAACAACACTACCTCGCACATTACTTTTAGTTTTTCCAATGCATATTTATGGGCAGCAGCATAGAGTTCCTTGGCAATTTTTTCCAAATTAGAAGCTTTTCCCGTATAAATAAAGCACAGCATTTCCTTCAGTACTTCATGGTCGATATCTGTTATAGAGACTCTATTTGATTTATTCTCCTCCAATTCGTTTTTGAACATCGCTGCAAATACATCACTTCGAGAAGATAAAATTGCCTTATGTGCCTTTATTTCATGTCCGCCTACTTCCAGAATGACATCACTGAAATTTCCATTAGCAATGAGACTTCCAAAATCCTCGCTGAGACTACAGTCGGGAACTGTGACTTTTGAGCGAGGGCCTTGACCAGAAGTATTAACTCTGTCAATTATAATGTTTAATTCACACAAGATCGTTAAAGTATCTTTCGGCAGATAAAGGTTTGAGTCTTTAAACAATAGATCTCGTTGGATGAAGTTCGTAATACCCCACATTTTATTTATTGGAAACTGGCGAACTTCAGTGTCAGATGTTGACTTGATTAGTTCTTTTTTAGCATTTAGAATGGAAAGTTTGAATCTGCATTTTGCTGGAGATTTATTACACGTTGGTAGATGGAGAAACAATGACAAAAATTCTTTGCACTCTTTGGTCAAACCTTTTGGGTAAATTTTCAAGATCCATTTGTATTCATCAGTACCACTACTCACAGTGAATTCGGGGGACTTCAGAAATTCTCCAGTTTCTTCTTCGACAAAACTAAAATTTTCTATAGTCCAAGTGAAGTTGAATTTTTTAACTATAATCTGAGTGCTAGCCCAACTTTCAGATTTTGATGTGTTGTCGTCCACTAATGGCAATGATGGCACAGAACTGAGGGCCATTTTTCTCTAAATTGGTATTTTATACGTTCAAGGTTAAGAGTGGCAACCCTATATTTATTTTGTTTCAACTTCAATTTTCCGTCGTTTAATTATAAATTTCAAAATGAAACACTTTTTGATTGCGAGACTTCAATATACTCAAAACACAGAACAGCACTAATTCCGCGAGTAACAAATCAACTGCTTTGATTTCTGAAAACAACTACACTGGTTTAAAAATCTATGTTTTCAAGCTCTTTATACTGTTTTTAGTGTCAATACATGTATTAAATCCCTCAAAAACGGCGTTAATCCGGTAACGTTAAACACCCTAATAAAATAAATCCTTCTTCCGCATGGCTTTGCTACCTACTTAGTGTATAATAATTACTTGGAATTAATTTTTATTTCTTAGGTACCAGGCCCAACACAAGGACGGTATCTGGCTTAAGCTGCTCGTAAACATTCAGAATGTGTATCATATTTGTGTATTGTCATGTCAGTCATATAAACATTTCCACATTTTACATTGCACTACATACCTGGAAATAGTTTTTCGTAATAATTCTGATAAAACTTTTGCTCAGGTAAAAATTAAAGTTTTTGTAGATGGAAACGAATTTTTGTATCCTTTGGAATGTCATGCAGTAGATGTAAGGTTGGTTTTTTTTTGTTTTGTTTTTTTTTAATTCAAAATATTGCTGTTGAAAAATGTTGTCTATTTATCTCTCTTCTGTTCTGTTCTGTCTGTCTCTCTCTGTGTCGTGTTATTGTTCGTTCATTCATAAATTTAAAACTAATTTGTTGCGCAAGAACCGAATTTGTTACTTGGCTTTCGTGCGCTCCTATTTAACATTTGAAAATATATTTATACAAAAAAAAACCTCTAAGGAGGAACTATGGAATTGATCTGAACTTCTGGATCTTAATAAATCGCATATCCCGACCAATTACCTCTACACGAAATTTTGACTTAAGCAATCAAGGGTTTGGCAGAGGACCCGCCTGAAACCATACATCGCGCTATGATGGCGGGCTATGATTCTTGGAGAATTCCTAGGCAGAGCATGTTATAATTGAGCCAAGCCTCTGACAAGGCCAATGTACCCTCACCAGCTCATCGTGTTTTTATCTATACAAACAATTCGTCTTGTCCCATCATATCCTGAAACAATCAAGGTGGACCAAGGTGCCTTCTGGGAATCATACATTTTGCATAGGTATAGCGGATTTGTGATTCTTAAATGGATTCTTAACAGACCCGTGAACCGAACAATATCTTTGGTGCATCAAATGTGACCTAACTGCAAATCTGGCATAAAGTCTGAAGTCTGGTCATAGTCAAGGGGATCGTCTGGCACTTGAAGATCAACTTCTAAGGGAGGGTTTTGGATCATTCTCCAACTTAAAAATATAGTGTTGGCAGAAGACCTGTCTGGGGCATTGAACATCTCACAAACCAAAACCAACCCGTAAGCTGAACAATTTGTAAGATGTATCAAATGTGCTTTGGCCAACTAGGAACCTATTAAGCTGGTGTTGATTCGTTGAGGAGATCGTTGGGCAGTTTAATCGCCATAACCTGACCAATAACCGCACCCACTAAAATCATCCTTTTACACCCCTTTAATTCCTCCGTAAAGCCATGCTAACAATTAGGCGTGCTCCAGCGATGGATATTTTTTTTTCAATTTCAATCCACTGTGCCACCAAAAACTCTTTCCTACCTGTCTATTCTTCTTTACTCGCTCGCACATGTTAATTCGTTATAAGGGTATTAGTAACCCTAACCCCATTGAATGCGAGTGAATTATAATAAAACGTAGGTACGCAGCGCCGCGCCGTGCCCGGTCGTAGTGGGTCGTGCGGATTTAATTCTTGCACGAGTGAGATTTTGCGAGTCAGCAATCCCCGATCTTTCCCCACATTTAAAAAAAAAAATGGATGGACACAGATCCGATTGTAGTTGTGGACGATGGCGGCTGTACTCCTTCGGCTCTTCCCCGATGCTGCGCTCTATAGCAGCAATAGCTTCTTCCGTACGTAGCAAAACGTTTCGTTAATTAAATGGGCAATTGTATCGACTAAACAATGAACGTAGTACCCCTTATGCCGTAGTGGTAAGTGTGTCGGACTGCTACGCTGAAGGTTCAGGGTTCAATCCCTTACGTTGCCACCTAAGTTCTTTTCCGGGGTACTGCCTCTTGCGAGAAAGTGACAAATCCTCCAAGAGTTATTAAAGTCATGGAAAGTGCTTCTCTGTTAGCCGTTCGGATTCGGCGGTGAATTGTAAGTCCCTTCCATTCCTGCAGAATATTAACGCACACACAGGAATGGTTGAGAGTGTAAGTCACAGGCCCCGGCTCCGCTTGTAGCTGTTGTGCCAACGATATATATATTTATTTTTTTATACAATGAACGTAGTGTGGAATGCGTTTCTCGAACAGAACCATATTTTCGAAATAAATCTGCACAATTTGCAAGCGTTGTTCAGGTGTCAGTCGATTCACGAAGAAATGGCAAACTAAACTAAAGATAAATCACATGACAGATGACAAAATGGCTGACATTGAAAACAGTGCTGCTAACTTAAAGTTTTATACCTTTAAAATATAAATCCTATATAAATAAATTCTGTCCGTCGCTTTGCATCGGCACCTTAAGTCTATTGATTCAGGCTTTTTTTCAAGCTTCGTATTAAGGAAACGAATTTGGAACTGCTGCTGTCGGTCTATATCAACTCACTGAACTGTACTTACTACGAATACTACCCCTCGGAATTGGCATATTGTAATGCTTTAAAGTAGCTATTTCAAAAATTTCAAGCTACGAGTATGCCTTCTCATAAAAGAGTACGTTGTGTAATCTTCCTTAAAATATTGTACCTATATCTTTCCTTTTTCAAGCAAAACATTTTTCCGAGTACCTTTGTCTTTGGCTAACAAAAATCCGTTAAAACAAAGAAGTTTGAACAAACCAAATTAAAATTCAGCTGCCACTCAAATTTGTTTATCAAATTCAAAATCAATAAAACTGAAAGCCATTTACGAAAATCTTTAAAGACTTAATTACAGCCTTTAACGCATAATATTAAGCGCGATTAATCTCATTCCATTAGCCGGAATGTCCGCGAAGTGTGATTGCCATAACTAAGTGCTAACTTACACCTTACGCCTTCATTAGCATTTTTCTACAAACCTTCATGTTCCGCAAGTCTAACCACTTTTACCCAAGTTTACAAGTTGTATGTAGGTTCGGTTGGTCAATTATTTACACCGGCTAAGAGATCCTTGTTGTAGCCGCGTATACATAAATCTAACTTACTCCAGTTGCAGTCGTCGGTCGTCATTGTGGTCTAAACCGCATTATTTTGACTAATTGTCTAATTAACTGACATTTTGTACGCCTTGTATTTGTGTGTGATTGCTATACCTACACCTGTATAATATTGCCTTCATAGAAATGTCAGTTTACTCAGATGTTGGCTTCTCGCTGATAAGGATCTCCAACATTGGTTGGGCAATTTCTTGGCGTTACGGCAGCCTCGACCAACGTTAACACAGCACCCATTGTATTTGGTAAATGGACAGGAAATGTCTGTCGGACAATAGTTATCCAGAGCAGGCCTGTAGTAAAGCAATAGCAACGCGTTCCTATGCTCCTGCTCCTGCTCCACACCATTGCATTGTGTTCCGTGATAAATTTTCCTTGATAAATGGTGTGCTAATGGAATGTCATGTCAAAATTTTTATTTGTTTTAAGATTTAACCAATCTGATTGTGGTTTGTATGATGGCTGAATAGGAGAGTGCAAGTTGATGGAGGGACAAAGGACTCTATATTATGATGTGTATTGTTTGAATGACCGACGAGACGCCCTATTTCATTTGAATAAATTAGTAGGAAGGATTTTTATAGCATGATAAATAGGATAATGCATTATTAAGGTGTAAAACTGAAAAGTTTTAGAAATCCTTTCTTCCTGTGGTTTTATGACTGGTCATTTGTTATTCCCCGCACAGTCTAACAGCAGCGTCGTTATCAGGACAAAAGTATAGAGTTTTTATTTTCACACATTAGTCCCGGTTATGTGTTTTGTTGTGGGAACTAATTGACCACGGTTGAGTAGTTGTCGGGCATGACATGATGCAGGTGAACTTATCTATCTCAATTATTGTAACATTTGTTTTTTACAAGGACCTGCAAAACATTTATTTCTATAATCTTGGAATTTATGATAATCATCCACGCACTCTGTGTTGTGTATATTTAAATATCCGAACAAGTGTGCAAACAGAGTCCTTTTAAGAGCATCCCTTATGATGTTGCCATCTGTCATCTATCGTCTAGAATCTAGATGACGAAGCGACGATGCGACGATGAGTGTGTAGAAATTTTCTTAATAACCAAAAAGGGCGAGTAAAAAACGCACGTGCAATATTTGCATTTCAGAGTCCTTAATCGTATTAACATCCTTGCTTCTATTCTAATTGAGGAGATCATTTTCTTTTTTCGAACGAGAGTATACATTTCACTGTTCCATTAACCATATGTGTATCATCTGAATAAGTGTGAGGTACTTGTATCGTATAAGGATTAAATATATTTTTTTTTTTCTATTGTGTCCTTATTTTAATCTTTCGAGCAAATTAATAATATTTTTGGTCTGTAGTCAAAATAATCGGATGAAATTGTATGGTAATTTTTTAGATTTAGGAAATGTTAATGAATAAAATGTTGTGGGCATTAATTTAAGTCAATGTGGGTGAAATTAAGGAAGGGGAGTTTCAGTTGGTTTAATGCTTTTTTTTTTGCTGTTGGTCTGGCCGACAACTGTTGTGAACTCAATTTGTTCCGGATGATTTATAGTAAGGTCTGGAATAATTTGTAGGGGATTGCGATTTATTCGGACAGGTGTAATTTATGTTTCGATAATAATAATTATGGACTTTAAGGACCTTATGATACCTTTGTGTTTGATTTGGTCCTTATTGGAGGGTGCTTTCGGCGTGCGTAGACATAATTACAATAAAATTGATTTGACCATACTAAACTGAAAATACGTTTTTTGTTGTGTTCACAAACGTGTTTTTATTTAGATATAAATAAATTCGATTTTTTACGTACTGTGTCGGATTGCCACTCCGAGGGCCCTAGATTCGATCCCTGGATTTTACCAAAGTATTTTTTATTCGGTGTTTTACCTATCTCCCGAGGCATTTCTGCAAGAGTAAATCTTGCCATGAAAAAGTGCTTCTCTGCTACCCGTTCGGATTCCATTCTAGTCTTGCAGAATATATACGCCCACACAGGAATGGTTAAGAGTGTAAGTCACAGTACCCAGCCCCACATCGAACTTGTTCTGACAAGATATGAAAATTATATGTTTGGTGAAATATTAGTCTTATAGCCTGGCCTAATGGAGAATGATATTTCCTGTAACGTCTTAGGAGACCATAAAACTGCGCGGCGTTTTTGGTGACGGTGTTTGTGTTCGTTCCACAGAAGTTGGTTCCTCTTTCCCCATTGGAAAATGCTGTCAAGATCGGGAGATTATCGTATGCTGCCATTGCAGTTCCACATCCAAATAATAGGGCCGTGAATCTGAAAACGAATATGAAAAGCGAATATAACGGAGAGGTCTTCGACAAGAGATCGTTGATTAAAATAAGGAAAGAGTCGGAGATAGAATAGATCCATAGAGCAAATGATGCTAAGATCGGTTCCACTGCTCGGTTAAATATACCATCATATCAGCTGTTGCTATGAAAACCCTACTGTTGGCAACTAAAAGTTCTCGTTTCTCAAGATACTACTTCAGCTGAAAGCATCATTGTTTTCATCACCTTGGGAAGAAGGGAAGTGTGTGCAATTGGCTGGTAGTTTAAGTGGGATGAATATGCGCCTTTCTTAGGAGCCTGCTAGACAAATAATGCTGGTTCGATGTACTCGAAAAGAGACCTGTAGAATAGGCAGATGGATTATCTAAGTCAGTGTGGAAATACACTTGTTTAGAGCTTAAGGTGGAGATGGTAGCTGGTTTCTCCTCCTAATCACTCTTGTTTTTCCCAGTCTTCTTGAAAGATTAACATATCCCTTTTTTACTGATGGTCCAAAAACAGACTGAATCTAAATATCTCCTTCCTTCTTCCAAACCATTGTAGCATGTTCCAAGCTAACATAACAGCGATAAAGGCGGTTTTATCCCGGCTGATAGAAAACGTTATATTCTCGAAGGGCATCATCATTTTCTCGGATAGCCAGGCTGCGCTGAAATCACTGGATTTCATCTCCACCTCTATCTACAAAACAGCTCTCGATTGTCGATCACCTCTCAGAAAGATGGCGGAATAGTTAGAAATTCACTTTTGTTCTGTGTCAGGACACAGAGATATTCGAGGGAATTGCAAAGCCGACGAACTTTCAAAACAAGCAACATTATAACCCCACAAGATGTTTCTGCGAAACAAAATCTTATCTGCCAAAGCCAGATCCAAAACGTTTTAAACAGACGGCACATTAGACCCCGTAAATGTGTCATTATTCAGGATACTGTGAAGAAGTAGGTTCGGTTATTTTTGAATACCTTGGCAACAAAAAGTTGAAGAGCCATACGGTTTTCAGTGTTGGATTAAAGATTAATGGGAGCGTTGAATTCTGAGAACAAAAATTATACTTAATTACGTAAAATTTTGAAAAAAATTATTTTTTCAAATTTTCTTTTCAAAATTTTGAGTTTGAAAATTTATGTTTTTTAAACTATTCGTTAAAACAATTTAATTTAAAAACAAAATGAAAGAAGAAGTTTTTGGCTTTCCAGAAAGGTATAACACGGTGTTGCAAACGAAGCCGTTGATTTTTAATATTTTTTTTTACAAAATAAGTCAATTTTTCAGAAAATTGCCCCTCCCGGCTAAACGGAGGGGAATAGACCCCCCCTCCAATACGATTTTTTTCTTGTCTCAACTAAACCTACACGCTCTAGCTTTTTGGCACAACGCTCGTGAATCACCCTGTATACATTCCAGTACACTTGCAACTGTACGAGTGCAAAAGAAGATTTGTGTCAAAAAACAGACAGTCTTTGACACATATTTTCTTTGGTAGTGAAATTATGAGATATTTTCTGAAATCTGAAGTGACAGACGTTGTTAGGGCATTGAATTTTTTTTTTTCGTTTTAAATCAAAGATTACCATGCCAGTTTTTGACATTTTAGGTGCACTCCAACGGTTGCAATATATGAACAGGCATTAGCGATATTCGCCACTAATATGCATAGTACCATATTTGGTTGTCGATTTCAGATTCGCTTTCTTTTAATATGCGCCATAAGCTATTTTTATAGTCGTTAAATATTTCGTGATAGTTTCGTATATACCTTGTAATCGTTGCAAAAAAAAAAACAAAAAAAATTCTTTTCGCCAATTTTTTGTTTCTATTTTTGAATCATGTCTTTCTGCCAAATATGCTAATGACACGCCAATTTACTTTCAATTTGAGCAACAAAAGAACTATTATCGACGAATTAAAGGCAACTCCAAAAAAGTGAAACAATCCTTCTTAGAAGTTATGAACCCAAATAAAAAATAAAAACAACTCACGCGATACCTCACAAAAGAATGTGCACATCAAAATAATAAAAAAAAAACACGAACATATTTCACTTTTGTCAATTCAACCATAAATTTTGAGTTTGTTTAGTTTAGTTGTAAAAGAAAAATAAATATCCCAACAGTTCCCAGAACTAAAAAAAAAAAAATCATAAAGAAAATAAACTTTTCGACTCTAGAATAAGTTACCCGAAGCGAGTTGTGCAAACGTGCACCAAAACTCTTCTTATGCAACCTCATTTTAACCCTCCAACCTCCCCCCACCCACGAATACCGAATTGAATAAAAGCTTTTTTTGATTACGCCCTTGGCATTTATCCATGGTTACGCGAAACTCAATACCGGGACTCTTTGTTTTTGGTTCACACACAAAAAAATCCTTTGTTCATTTTTCCTGCATCCCGGTGCTTATATTATTATTCCACTCACCCCAAGACCCTGAGATATTCCAAGCAACCCAACTGAAACGTTGTTGACAAAAGTGTCAGATGCAAGGAGCTGGATTTAAGTGCCAATGCCAAGGTAGTGCGCTTCTCTCTCTCTGATGTTACCTTGGAATCGAGCTAAGAGCAAGGACACACATAAAGTTTTCTATGCTGTATTAAGACACTGGCGACGAAATATACACAAAGCTTAATCCAAGGACAATAAAATATTCAACGAACAAGCACATGTACCGCTATCATACCTCTCCATTATACTATCATTTTATAAGGACGAGAACTTTGAAAGAGAATGTCATGGTGACTGTGACTTCATGTTGATTTGTTTCTTCTCTTTTTTCCCTTTTTCTACTTTTCAGTGCTAATTTATATTTAGTTAGCACGTATCATTACCGGAATGACAAACTAATTGCCAATAAGGACCCAGTGACTTAAACGTGCAAGTAAGTTAAAAGAATGTGTTCTTTTTTGCTGCGAGTAAGATGGGAATGTAATGCTTCAAAAAAATGTAGAAAAAGTAGATACTGGATTTATACAGTCAGAGTTTTTCGAGTTGGGGTTTTTGTTGAGCAGTTTCCTGAATTTTGATACCCTCGGTATTTAACATGATGGCAGCTGGAGAGGAGATGCGATTGGTATTCAGAAACCCGAGCAAGATGAAAACCTCCGATTTTTTTCACTGAAAATTCTTTTTATACTTAGATAGAAAGGGTCGCTAGTTTGGGTGTTAAGACAGAATCAATTTCTACAATAGTTTGTCAAAATGACTCAGCTTTATTGACATTGTCGAACATGGAGACAAGCAGCGAAAGGTTCCCATGTTTCAACTGTTGCTCATTTACGCAGTTGTCACTAGGTTCAACTTAATTGAGACACTCAAGCAGATTTGATTTTTTTTGACACTCCAGATGCTATGCCACTATGTCATAGTTTGAAGATTGGTAAACATTTGAAAGGTCAAAGAGCTATCCACTTGGTTAAGTCTTACTCCAAAAATGGTCTGCAAGATTGGTGAAGAAGTCGTCCTAGCCGAGAGATGACTCTTTTTTTGTGGTTGGTGTTTCATTGAGCGATTCGTCGATATTACCAGTCTATTTGAACAATCGAACATAACATTACGATGATGGAGAACTCGAAAAAAGTTGGTCTGGAAATTCCGTCCGTCGGTCTGTCTACATATGTCTGTTCGCACCTATAAAGCCTAAGCAGATGGGACGTCCCTCGGAAAGTATTTTTAATTTTTGCTCTACGTCCAAAAATAACGGTATACCTGCCAAACAATCCTTAAGAAGAAAATTGTTTTTCTCGAAAACGGCTTCAATGATTTTGATTAAACTTTCAGAATGTTTAATTTTTTTCAGAATGTATCTTTTGGTTGAAAAAGATTTTTCGTAATTTGTCTTATTAAGGTACCTCTCATAAAACCGGTATTTTTAGGTCAAATTTGCTCGTAAACTATACCGATTTCATTAAAATTTTGGACACAGGAAGTTATTTAAAGGTTATTGATATGGCATTTCAAAATGTTTAACATTTTTTTTTTATTTTTAATAATTTTTTAAAAATTTTAGTTTTCGAAATATGTATGTTGGCAACAGGTTTATTGGTGCAAACTACAAATTTCCATATATTTGCGTACTCGAACACAAAATGTTTTTTTAAAAAGTTTTTCAAAAATATCCTTATTGAAAAAAAGTGCACGACTGGGTCGGACGAACGTGCTCTTATGTGTGACAGTGGTCTTGAGGTTTGAGATTTTGAAAAAAAAAAAACGGGAAAAAACATATGAATTTTTATTGATCACTTAAAAATCACTAGTTAAAATGTTTTTCGGAAAAAATGAAGTAAACTATCTGACTTCGTTTACTGTTAAGAATTTTAAGACATTGTTTTCAAAATCGTTCGACCAGTTTTTTTTGAAAAACATTTTTTTGAAAAACTTTTCGAAAATATATTCCAAACTTTTTTTGAGTATCCCAACCTCTTGCACTTTATAGTTTTTATCAAAAAATAAAATTAAAAAAAATAAACTCAACCGTTTTTGGAAAAAAAATTAAAAATATTTTTAAAAAACTCAAATTTTTTTTTTTGAAAAAATTAAGAATTCATATTATTATACTATAAAAAAGCTTCAACATTAAAATTTTCATCAAAATCCTTCAAGTATCTTACGAGAAAATCTGATTTAAAAAAACCGGTCCGATTGGGGGAACGACTTTTCCTGAAAAATCTGTTCCAACCACAACATAAAGTTTGCACAGAAAACACTATTCAGAAAGTTTTATCAAAATCGTATTAGGCGTTTTAGAGAAAATTTAATTTTTCACTACAAATCGTATGGCAGGTACTGTTAGTTTTAGAGCTATAGAACTCTAATTCCAAAAACCCCTCTGTAGGACGTCATAGTATTACTGTGTACGATATGATACCGAATCATATCGTTTTTTAGTTTGTTTATTATGAACTACACTACTCAGACGCTCATCATGAAATTTTGTACACGAATTGTTAAGGATACGGAAAAAGACATAGGGTACCCTTTATCCCTAAGTAATGTTTGCTCCCGAGGGGCAGACAAATTAGTTTTTATTTCGGTCACTCGGCATTTCAACTTGAACCCTCGTAGCAGCACACGGGTACCTGCTAGTAACTTGCATAAATCGAAGAGTATGTTTCAAACACAGAAACGAAGAGTGTGGGCCTCCAAAACACTTGAGAAGAGGATGTTAAAAACACTGAAAACTTGCAAAATAAACAAGCCGAGAACTTTCAACATTAGTACAACTTTGTAACAAAACAAGAAAGTAATTACAATGATGCACAATATTTTATCATCCAAATGTCCTATCCATCCGGTCTTCATTGCCTTAAAAAATAACTGAAAGACAAATGCACTATTTTCAGTTTTAATTGCGTTAAATATTTTATTGCAGAAATGTAACAGCTCCAAAAGGGCTATATATAAAGCCCGCACAGATTTCAATTAACCATGATTGCATTGTAACCAATTTATTTGTGTCAACGTAATAATTCCAACGAATTATAACGTAAATTCCAATAATATTCATTTTAATTGCTTCTTCGGATTCGGATTGTGATTCGGACTCATAAAATGACTTTCAAATAAATCAGAACCATATTATTTATGGACAAAAGTATCATCGATCGTTATAATTCTTCGTTAACAAAGTACAATTAAACATCCATATAGTTAGTGTTATACAAATTTTGTTTCCAAATGCTGCAACATACCATCGATGATGTTAAACAACATTAAATTTAAATGGAACATTGTATTTGGACATAAATATTGCGGTCATAATCATAAACTGTTACTTTGTGTTTTTGTCAAATATGGAGTTTCTACCATCGCACCATCGTTTCGTCCTAAAATGTGCTGGTTTTTGTTGCATCGATTGATTGGTTTTAATATTTCGTGAGATATGCTGCTGCCGCGCCCTTAAGTGTTATGAGGATGTAAAAGATACAAATAAAAACGCACAAACTTCTTCTTCAATATAATTCGAGTTCATAAAAAAAAAAATACTTGGAAGCTGCTGCTTCGACGAAGAAGGGTATCAGTAGCATCAGCTTCTATACTGATACCATCAATGGAGAAAGGGTGTTTTTTTTTCAATGAATCCAGCCAGATTCAGATTCAGATACGGACGAAGAAGAAGTTGAACAAAATTTTAGTTGTCATAAAGAGAAAATAAATCTCCGAGTTGCTTTGCTTATCACGTTGAGATTAAAATCAAAAAGAATGCTTCAGATGGGTGAATTAAGAATACACAAAAAAAAAAACAACAATTTTTATTGCAAATAAATGCTGGAAATCGTTAATTCTTTTTATAGGCAAAATAAAAAAAATTATATTTATATGAAATGAATGAAAAAATTCCGCCGCCATTGTAAAGTGGATAAAAAAAAGCGGTTGATCTGGGTAGTTAATAATTTTTAATAGGAAACCTCTCGTTTGGGTGTTATTTGTTGAAAAGATTGCAACATTGTAACAATTCTAACCCCAAAATATGGAAGGAAGGGTGCGATAGCGATAGCATTGTGCATAAAAGGGCAGTGATAAAAATTTATTTTTCTGAATTGGCAATTTAATATTTTGGAAATAAAAAAAAAACGGTTTTATTCAGTTTAAGTCTTTTGAATTGATTGCTTTAATTAATCAGATGGAAAATGATTCAGTTAAGGGTTTTGATATTAAATGAGTTTAAATAAAAAAAATTATTGAATGCCCCGAGGAAACCAATTTTTTTCTTGTGACAAATTTTTATGTTCGATGTCAAGCTGTGAAGAAAGTGATTTAACTTTGAAAAAGTTTCTTCAAATACAATATTGGTGATTGTATATTTTCAGGACCTGTGGCGGCCATGTTGTTTTGGTGACATCTGTTTAATCTGTTGTTTATTATTCAGCTACTGATGCCTAAACACCGCGACTAGTTACTAGTTAGCTACCCGCTCTTATTGAAAAACTACGGCTGGCTTCGCAGTAGCCATTCTGTCAATCCAACTGTCCAAGACCTTGTTGATGGTTTCGGGCTGTATCTCACGGATTGCTTAAATCATTTCCGGATTTTTGGAATTGGCATAACATGGGTCCTTCACGGTTCTCCACAAGAAAAAGTCCAATGGGTTCAAATCGCATCTCCGAGGAGGTCCATCGACAGCTTATAACTCGATTTGAGATTTTTTTGCGCAAAAGATCGATTGTGGGGTGGGATGTGTGGCATGGCGGGCCTTGCTGCATGAACCAAAGGCCGTCCAAATCCATGTCTTCAATGTGTATAAAACATGGCTCTCCAACGCCCACCGTTGATTGAAACGGTTCGGTGTTCCCAGCTTTATTTTCGGAGAAAAAAGGTCAAATGATGCCACCAATCCTCAATCAGCACCAAACTATCAATCTCTGTGGATGCATTGGCTCCTTCACAGTAAAATGCGGGTTTTCGTAACCCCAGATGCGGCAATTTTGTTTGTTAACTTAAAAATGCACCTCGTCAGAAATGATGATTTTTCAAAACTCGCACTGTTTTGGTCTATACATACAACTTAATATACTTAAATAATTTTTCAATATTTCCCAATGTTGTTTAAGTGTAAAGTGATTCACGAAGAAAATTATCAAAATTAAAGGACTGCTTACGATTTTGATAGAAGTATCAAATTCGCGCGAATTTTTGTTTTTCCACACCTCAAATTGTATGTTATGCAAAATTTTGTGCGCTCGCTACGCTTGCTAGAAAGCATGCTGCATTTTGATTTTTTTCAAGCTCAAAATACTAAATCATATAAAATTATTTGATTTGAAATATTTTGGTTTGATCCAAAAAAATTGTAAACCTTAAGATTTTGTTCTTGCATTCCTAAAAATATTAAATCTAGTATGGTGACTTTCTGATGCAGTGACATTTGGCCAAGCAGACATTTCTGTTAGCGTTGAAACTTGAAAGCTAGCGAAGGATTGAGCTTCTTTCAATTTCTTAGCACTCTATTTTTACAGTTATGACAGCAAAAACTATGAAACTAAAAAGTGTCTAATAATTTTTCTTTTTTTTTGACTTGATAACGTCTAATAAATCGGTTTGGAATATATGGGCAGCACACACAAAAAAATGTCACAGTCACGTCACAGTCACGTTACCTAGCTGCTTTGATAGCCTAGAAAGCCGATAAAGTGGGAGGGGAGGGTGTTGGGTGGTTGGTTAGTGGTGGTGGCAGTGGCGTAGATAGGGGGGGATCAGGGGGATATATCCCCCCATTGGGATCGATAATTGTTCAACATAACCAGTCATGCCAAATAAGTTAAAGAAACGCACTCTGAAATTTAGTAGATACCTACTTCCTACGTAAATTAAGTCTTATTAGTACTCACAGGATTCCTAGAGGCATTGTCAATTGTACAATGTACATTCTATACCTACATTCGACGGGGAAAATACAAATTCAACTTCATCTGAAAGAAATTATTATTTCGGCAAATCACCTACTCTTTTGAATTTCTTTTTTTATATCGATTTTTAAAAAAGTATATTTTTTTACGTCTCTCACCAATAATTGATAATAGGACGCGCAAGAAAAAGAGCTTCCATCCTGCTTTCCATTACTTTAAAAATAAAGTGCACGACTGGGTCGGACAAACTTGCTCTAATTTGAGACAGTGGTCTTGGGGTTTGAGATTTTGGAAAAAAGCAGCGAAAAAACTAATTATATGAAATTCTATTGATCACTTAAAAATCAATAGTTAAAACGTTTTTTGGAAAAAATAAGTAAGCCATATGATTTAATTTATTGTGAAAAATTTTAAGAATTTTTTTTTTCAAAATCGTTCGACCAGTTTTATCAAAAAACAGTTTTTTTTTGAAAAACTTTTCCAAAATAAATTAAATTTTTTAAAATATGCCAACTTGTAGTTTTTATCAGTAAAATAAATTTAAAAAAAAATTGCTTGAACCGTTTTTGAAAAAAAAACAAAAAATAAAAAAAAAATTTGTTTTAAAAACTTTTTTCAGAAATTTAAAAAATTATATTATTTCGTCTTTAAAAGGCTTCTACACTAAAAATGTCATCAAACTCCGTCAAGTGGCTTACAAGAAAATCTGACTTTTCCTGAAAAATCTATTCCAACCAACATAAAGTTTGCACAGAAAACACTATTCAGAAAGTTTTATCAAAATCGTAGGAGCCGTTTTTGAGAAAAATTAACTTTTCACTAAAAATCGTATGGCCGTTATTTTTGGAGCTAGAATGCTATTTCCAAAAACTCCTCTTTAAGACGCCATAATAATAGTATGTACCAAGTTTGTAGCAAATCGGTCCAGCCGTTTAAGCTGTAGTAACTATACAGGCAGACAGACACACGTACAGGCAGAAAGAATTGTCGGACCCACTTTTTTCGACTTCTCAATCATCGTAATGTCATGTTTGATTGTTAGAATTTTTTTTACGAATGCATAACATGCCTTATAGTACCTATAATCGCAAAAAAAATGAGCGAACTAGATCCATCCCCCCCCCCATAGCGAAAAGCTATCTACGCCACTGGGTGGTGGGAGTGTGTGTGGGGCAGGTGGGGGGGGTAGTGTGGGGAAGAGAAACAATTGTCAAAATGGTGGGTGGTTGTAGCTGGTTTGGGAGGTGAGACAAAAATTGTCAAAAATGGTTGGTGAGTAACAGGTGGTGTAAGTGGAGTAGGTGGTTGAATTTGGTGCGTGGGGGAATTGTCAAAAATAGTGGGTGGGTGATTAGTGTGGTTTGGAAGGGCTGGCTTGATTGTGTGGGAGAGGAGGAACAAATTGTCAAAAATAGTGTGTGGTTGGTTGTAGGTGGTGTGGGTCATTGGTAGTGGTTAGGAAGGGGGGGATTTACTGTGTGGGGAGGAGGAAAAAATGTTCAAAAATGGTGGGCTGTTGGTTTGTGGTTGTATGTGGGAGTGGGAGGTTGGTGTTCAAGGGGTGAAAAAAATTTAAAAATTATGGGTGGTTGTAGGTAGGTTGGGTGGTTGGTGGTTAGAGAGATACCTATACACATAAAGTGTTTTGTGAACTGGTTATCACTTATTTCTGAAAAAAATTACCAGGTAACCCACCTCCAAAGTCCAAAATTTAGTTTTCAGGACTTATAACCCACCATAGTATGTCAAAAGTCCCAAATTAAGATTAAGACTCACCATAATGGGTCATTAGTCCCGAAATTCGGGACTTTTGTCTTCCCCTCATCACTATGTCCTTATGATTTCAACGCACTAGCCACATGACTTCAAACTGCTGCTAATCTCCGTGCATCTGTCTTTTAGGATAAATATCGGAAAAGCAAAGGGTAGTCATTGGGCGTTTGTACGATTAACTTGGAGTATATTTGTTTCGCTCAACTGACTGTCGCATGTTCGCGTGTCGTGTATGGAATCCATTTGAGTAATGGGGCTAACTGAACGTTCTGTCTTTGGTGTAATATTGGAAAATACATACCTAAACATAAAATCCAAAAATTCTGCAGTCTTGGGCATATTATTTAATTCATTTCATTTATTTATTTAAATGAAAAGCTGAAGATGAACGTTACCTTTCAGTAAGTTACGCTCATCTTCAGCTTGAGAACGCTTGCGCTTCTTTCATTGGACACATCTTCGTTTGCACTCTTGCAATTGAAAAAGTACTTTGCCCTTAGTGAGGATATAAATTTCCTCTTTGTTTTGAGAAGGCGTTCTTCTAAGTAAGTAAGAGCCCAGTGCGTAAAACGCTTTTCCATCTTCGCTGTTCTACAGGTCTTTTTCCAAGTCGATGCACAAAGACTTCTAGCCAAGCCTTCATTGAAAACTAAACCTTTATTTATCCCCCCAATTTATTGACCAATTTCACCTAGGTCACTTGTTTTTAACGCCGCATGAAAGCGCTTATTACCTATATCAGCTTGAAACATCTTAAGGAACGGAAACTTCTCAATGACTGGAAGCTCTTGTGATTTGGTGGTTTAGATAAGCACACTTGCGAAGTTGGCCAATCTTTTCCTCATTTTGGGGAAACTAAGATTATTGAGCTTTGTATTTCCAAAGTTTCAAATCTTGTCGTGTTTGACGGTTTATAAAAAGGGACTCATAAGATATGTGCTGGTGTGCCCCAAGGTGTCGTCCTGGCTCCTTAGCCTGGCAACCCAGTTATGTTTTAAAATATGGTATTTTTATTGCTGCCTCTGATTTTTAATTTACATCATATATTATTTTTTTTAATAAATTGTCATAAGAAAACATTCTCCTCGGGTTTTTATTTACGCACTCTAATGTTTCTGATCACTGCGCTGGCCAAAAAACAAGATTTGAACTTCTAGTTTCAGCACTTTCCCCATTATCATCCATGCAGTATATTACAACGATTCCGTCAGCAAAAAATCCTTGTCAAACAGGATTGATTTATGTTAACTCCAAAGGATAACAAAATGCATCCAATCAATTAAGCACTTTCAATCGAGTCCATTTATTTTGGAATTTAATTTTCTCTATTATTTTGTTAAAACACATCGAACAGATTAAATCAATTAAGAAAATTAATTTCAATTTCAACACCAGCTGCACTGCCAAAAGTGCATATCGAACATGCCAAACATTTCCAGAATATCAATTACTTGGTGCAGTGAGTGAATGGACTATAAACCAAAAAAAAAAGAAAGAGTTCAGTTGCACATTTCAATGATGCTTCAGTTTTATATATACGTAAAATGTACCTTCCTACTATACCGAAGGACATTCCACTAAATCATTGAAATAAATCTATAGATGTTTATTTGCCATGAAAACATGCAACCAGGACTCATTCTGGTTGCACAGCGCAGCGCCACCATCCATCCATCAATGCCATCCCGATAATCAACGTCGTCGTCATAGTCGTGGCATCGTCGGCTCAGTCTATCTGTTTCCCATATTGAGGGTATTTTTCTGTTTTGTGATAGATGGAGAGATACAAATAAATAAATGTATGCACGCATGTAATGTCCTTTATAGATACAAAAGGGTGGTGATGGTCCAAACCACCCGCCACTGACCATCACAGCACTTATCCTCAAGCACAGTGACAAAAGCCATTCCCCGCAACACATTATCGATGACCAAGCGATAGCCAGCAGGAACAATGCCCATCCATATTGAACACTAGACAGGACACTGGTCACTCGACAGATTCAGATCCCAGCTAAAGGACCATGTTTGTTGATTTCTATTTTTTTTTTTTCATTGTGGCTCTGTGGTCATTAGATTGGCACACGTGCAAGGCTGACTGTCTCACACACGACACATAATTGCGATAAATAGAAAGTGTCCGTTTGTAATTCACTTTGACAACCCTTATCACAGAGAGTCCTGTGTGTGCAACATCACTATATTGTATATCGCGGTAAATCGTCACAGTCACAGTTCATAGTATTTAATCGCAACTAACTAATGTTCT
This sequence comes from Platycheirus albimanus, assembly GCA_916050605.2. Lineage (NCBI taxonomy): Eukaryota > Metazoa > Arthropoda > Insecta > Diptera > Syrphidae > Platycheirus > Platycheirus albimanus. The sequence goes on from OU696696.1 coordinate 358,102,944, forward strand.
ATTATAGGGAACTTCCTAATGAAAACAGGATTTTCGTCCTGTCTGACCGTTGGCGTTGTGTTGGCGTCGTAGGTGAAGGTATAACTCCTTCCAAATAAAAAGGCCAAATGCTTTTCGATGTTATTAATTTGACCGCATTTCGATTTTCATTAATCAATGAGTCGTCGTCGTCCTATGTATATCCTTTCCCTTCATTAAGGCTGAAAGGAAAGGATTTTGGTTTTGAAATGAACTTTGGCTAACAATTGAAGCGTTCTCTAATCATCATCAGAGGAGTATACGGTTAGTTATGGGAGTTTTTGGCTAAGGAGTGGTAGTGGGAGTGATAGTCCTTGATTGAAGTTGGTCTTTGTTGATTTTTTGAATAAACACAAGGAGCTTATTAAATATACTGTAATTTTATTTGAGACGTGAAATACACGTGGCGTTTGTCAACGTCTTTGAAAGAGGATACTGTGTAAATAAAAGTGTGATACAGCAAAAAGGAGTGGCGTGTGACCTAAATAAAGGAGGATGATGGACAGACCGCAACGCAATGGTAAATACAAACGAACGAAGTGATTGTCAGCGTGTCTTCTTATTTGTCTTGACACGTTTTGTATAGTCAGATGATTTTTCGTTAATTTATGGTTCAATGGTGTAATTTGTAAGGCGACAATTGTTTTTTATGTTTATTTAGTTGTTTTTGTTTAAGTTCAGGGTGCTTCTGGGTCTCTGATGACAGCCCTGTTAAGCCATATCGACCCATTTCTTACCTTCCGTTGGCAGTTTGAAAAATTTGAAAGAATGAACATTTCCTTTAAGCAGTCCTCAGTTCCTCAGCGCTGATATTTATTCGACATTAAAAGCCTTTTCATCTTGCACTTGGAAATTTTTAACTATATTCCTGAAAAAGTCAATTTTTTATCCAGTCTTTATTTTTTGGAACAAATCACGTTATTGAAACGGGGAAAAAGAATGTGAAGAAAATCAGAACGCTCAATTTCCAAGTCTTGAAAAAAATCAAAAGTGGCAACTGCCAGGCGAAGCAAAGCAACGTAGTTATGTGAGTGTGGGACTGGCTGAGGGTCTTAGAATACCTTGATACCTTAAAGACCTCTAAGAAAATGTACACGAAATATAGAAAACTTGATGAGATGAGAGAAACAAATGTTCGAAGAAGCTTTTTCACAAGGATAAGAAGAATAATGTAGCTCTTGAAGTTTTTAGAGGGAGTTGCGCCTCGTGGCGTAGTGGTTAGTTCAGACGTTCGGGATGCATTGGAAAATATTGCTATTTGATTCCTGCAGAATTGTTATAGGAGTGTAAATCACTAAGCCCTGGCTCACAAAGTTTGAAAGGTTACGCCCAGTTAATACGAGAACATTGATACCATCAAATTTCTCAAGAGCAACAAAGCAGAATCAGTTCACACTACAAACGAGCTTTTCCAATGAGTGAAAGAAGTGGATGAATGAAGGAAATCTTTTGCAGAAAAAAATTAAGGAGATGATTTTGAGTGCCTGAAACAGAGCGAACATTAATCTGAAGCAACTTAAACGACACCGCTCTGGGTCTTCCATGACCGAACACATCAACACCTTTCCGGGATAAGCTGTTTTGGCGTTCTATAGTGCTAAAATGGAGTGTTGTGAACTCTTCGTATGATTCATGCTCTGAATAATGTTTCGGAAGGCGGTATCCTATCGCCGACTTTGTTACTGACCAATTATAGAACTCAAAACCTAAAACATGAGATTTTCAAAGGATCGACGAGTAGATCTCAATCAGATTGCAATAATATTGTAAAGGGAGACCTGATTTCCTGGGACTGAAGAAGATAGAATGTTTCCAATATCTTGAAAGCACTGTATATACTGAGGTGGAATCAAAGAAAAACAGTATTCGAAATGCTTACAAAGGAATGATAATTTGAAAAATCGTGCTTTAAAAGTTCCGTTTGAACTTCGAGATCGTTTGCTTCAAGGACTACAAAAGTGGCCCGTATACGTATCTTTACTGAATTCAGGGCCGGCCCGAGCTAAATTAGCGCCCTGTGCAAGCTTTATCATTGGCGCCCTCAATTGCGGTGATTTTTGGAAGAATCATTTCCTCATTACCCAAGGGGTATACTTTGCAATGCGTTTTTTTAAATAAAATTAAGTCAAAAAATATAATTACAAATTATAGGAGATATACAAGATATATTTGAGGTAGGTTGTGTAACGTACAGTTTGTGAATTTTCATAGGCGAAAGCTTATGAAGGGTAATTCACTTAAGGTGTGCCAAACTGCTAGAGCGAGTAGGTTGGGTTGGGACAAAAAAAAACTCATGTGGGAGGGGGGGTCTATTCCCTTCCGTTTAGCCGAGAGGGGCAATTTTCTTAAAAAATTACTTAAATTGGAAACAAAAATTATTAAAAAATAAAAAAATACCTTCTACAACGCCATGCTATGCCATTTTTTAAGGCCAAAAACCTCTTTCTTTTACCTATTTTGTTTTGAAAAATATTTATTTTAGTGAAATTTTTTCAAAATATTAATTTTCAAACTCAAAATTAAAAAAAAAAAGTTAAAATCAAATTTTCAAAATTTTATTTCAAAATTTTACCTTATTTAGTATTTTTTGCCAAAATTCAATGCTCTTATTTGATTCAAGTCCAACATTAAAAACCGTATGTCTATAGGATTTCTTGTTGCCAAGCTATTAAAAAATAAAAGAACCTATTTCTGCAAAAAAAAAACACGAAAATCTAGCCTTACGAGATGGCACAAGTAATGCAAATTTTTGTGTGTTTCTTATGAACAAGAAGGTTCGGATATTTTTGAATAGCTTAGCAACAAAAAGTCATAGAGCCATACGGTTTTCAGTGTCTGACCCAAAACTAATAAGAGCATTGAGTTTTGACAACAAAAATAATACTGGAATACATCAAATTTTGAAAAAAAATAGTTTGAAATTGTTTTCTATTTTTTGTTGCTATAATTTTGAGTTTGAAAGTTAATATTTTGAAAACTGATCACTAAAATAGCTTTATTTAAAAACACTAAAAAGGAGGAAATTTCTGGCTTTACAAAAAGATATGACATGGCATTGTAGTTGTAGGAGTTACCGTTATTTTTTAATTATTTTTGTTCCAATTTAAGTCATATTTTTAGAAAATTGCGCCTCCTGGCTAAACGGTGATAAATAGACCTCCCTTCCATACGATGTTTTTCTTGTCTCAACTCAACCTACTCGCTCTAGCTCATTAAACAACCTCACACCAAAAATAATACAACAAGTATTTTGTGTTATATTAGGTATCTTTGCTAACCCTGTATTAGTCAAAAAATTCTTTTTTTTTTTAATGGAAACAATGACTGGCAGCGGCAGACAAGAACAAAAAAAGAGAAAAAGAAAATTGAACAAAAAAGATTCACTCAATAACGACAAACGACAAACCTCATCATTAGTCATCGCATCATCATCAGTCATCACTCATTATTTCCATATTTAAATTCCAACTCAACCCTTTGTCATCTCTCATCTCTCCAGACGAGTGATAAGATTACACTCATAAAGAGAAGCCATTGACAAACTTAAACATAGTACAAAAAACACTCAACCGAAAGAGTTAAAATTCATAGGTGCAGTTTTTAATTTTGCACACTGTTGTGTACATGAGTATGAATTTTTTACCTCAGAATTTCTGTTGAGTAACTTTGCTCACTTTGATTTCATATAGAAGCACTGACATCGTGTGCATGTTACCAACATGCACACTGTTAATTATCTGTATTTATGCTGTTGACATTTTTTTTATGATACACTGCATAGGGGTGGGTTATGAAAATAAAATAAAATTTCTCATACGTGGTGATGCCTTATAAAGAGAAAAATAGCATATAGCTAGGTAGGTAGGTATCTATTGAAGCTAACTTGGTAGATAAAGTTTTGTTTTTACTGTGGGACTGTGGGGTGGGTGTGAATAAAAAGGTAAACGTGGATTAATTTTTGGAATAGTTGATATTATGTAAATACATAATTGTATATCTGTCATTAAATTCAAATTAGCTGTTAGTTATATAATGAATATCAATATTGGTGTGAGCTACAAAAATAAATGAGAATTAAAAAAGAAGGTAGTGGTTACGAGGTGACTATTTAAACGCTCGCCCAAGGCGCCCATTGGTTTCAGCGCCCTGTGCATTTGCACCGTTTGCACGTATAGCTTGTCCGGCCCTGACTGAATTTCACGAACAAAAGAGTCACTAATCAATAGCCGCTTCATAAAATATTTTCCACACACATGCGGTAATTTTGGAAGATCATGCCTCCGTGATTGCAAACAGTTCCAAGATAATGAACAGGTAGGGTAGGGATGCCAGATTTGAAAAAATTATTTGCGGGACAATTTTTTTTAACATATCAAGCCAAAGTATAAATCCTTTAAAATTCTTGTTATTAAGTTACTTTTTTTTATTTTTTAAACGTCTTTTAACATTAAGGACATACATAGGTTCTAATGGGTTATTCAACAGGCTTTTCTTGTCAGATCACGCGTGACTCCAATCAAACTACTTTGTCATTTTTGTTCAGTATCGTGTGACAATTCATCATGGAAAAACTATCGCACCATAACAACGTCTATATTTTCTGTGAATAGGCTCAGAAAAACTCAAGCCCATGGTCTTGGTGAGCTCTGGTTCCAATAAGACGGTCGACGATACGAGCCATAAAGCGCGTGAAACAATGGACTAAGGCGTCAGTTATAGCGACCATTAAAAATTTAAAACAAATCAATTAGACATTTTTTTTACTAATGGCCGTTTATAGCGATCAGTAAAATTATGTCGGTAAAAAAAGTGGTAATAGCAACGCATCCTGTCTGTTTCTTCTTCTTTCTGGTCGCAAATGTACAAACAAAAAACACTTATTTAATGTGAAATTAAATTTATTTTTTATTTCATATCAAAGCTAGCGGATAAACAATATTTTTGGTTAAGTCCTGCATTTTTTTTTGTCTTCGACCCGATCGGCCATTCCGGAATTTTCGCTGATATTTCAAACAGCTATAAAAAATGTATGAAAAAAAATCAAAAATCAAAAAAAAAGAAAATGATAAAAAAAATTTTAAAAGTCTGCATTTTATTTTTGTCTTCCACCCGATTGGCCATTGCGGAGTTTTCGCCGATGTTTTAAACCTCTAAAAAATTTATGAAAAAACCAAAAAAAAAAAAAAAATTGACAAAAAAAAAAAGTTTATTTTTGTCTTCCACCCGATCGGAACCAATACTTCACAGGAACCATCCCTGGACTAAACTATATTTACTCTGAAAATTTCATAAAGATCCATTGGGCGGTTTAGGAGTCCATAGACAACATACATACAAACATACACACATCCATTTTTATATATATAGATTATCAAATTTTGAAATGAAAATATTTTCGGCTCCTATGATTGATTTTTTTTTACGTTTATGCGCTTTTTAGGTGTGTTTGAAAACAATCACTAAAAACTAAGGTGTGTTTTCGTCAGGTTTTATACAGGGTGATTCACCAGCGTTGTGCCAAAAAGCTAGAGCGTGTAGGTTAAGTTGAGACAAGAAAAAAATCGTATGGGAGGGCGGTCTATTCCCCTCCGTTTAGCCGGGAGGGGCAATTTTCTGAAAAATTGACTTATTTTGTAAAAAATAAGAAAACCTAGCCTTACGGGATGGCACAAGTGACCATTTAGCCAATTTTTTCGTGTTTTTGTGAAAAAGTAGGTTCGGTTATTTTTGAATACCTTGGCAACAAAAAGTCGTAGAGCCATACGGTTTTCAGTGTTAGATTAAAGATTAATGGAAGCGTTGAATTCTGAGATTTTTAGTTTTAAAATTATTTTTTCAAATTTTTTTTCAAAATTTTGAGTTTGAAAATTTATATTTTTTAAACTATTCGTTAAAACAATTTAATTTAAAAACAAAATAAAAGGAGAAGTTTTTGGCTTTCCAAAAAGGTATAACACGGTGTTGTAAACGAACCCGTTGATTTTAAATATTTTTTTTTACAAAATAAGTCAATTTTTCAGAAAATTGCCCCTCCCGGCTAAACGGAGGGGAATAGACCCCCCCTCCCATACGATTTTTTTCTTGTCTCAACTTAACCTATACGCTCTAGCTTTTTGGCACAACGCTGGTGAATCACCCTGTATAAAACTAGTTGTTTTCGAAAACTTTTGGTTAGCAAAAATGTATGGTAAAACTTGTGTTTTCGTTCAGGTTTTAGGGGTTTTCAACGAAAACCGTGTTTTCAGCTCGTAGTGAAAACCCTGTAAGAATCTAGAATGAATTATTGTCTCATTTTGAGTGACATGACAATCAGCTGATACGTAAAATGGTGTTTTGTCAGTAAAATCTAATTATTGGTTTTCAGCAAAAAATACATTTCCGAATCAATATTATTTTTTTAATATAATTACTTTTTCTTTCAAAACGCATTCAAACATATTAAATATACATACTACAAATGAAAATTTTTACTGATGCATTTTACTGATCGCTATAACCGACGCCTTATTGAGAAATCATTTTGGTGAGCTCCGGTAAATTTGCTGACTAGATCGATATCACACCTGTGGGCTATTTTCTCTGGGGATATGTAGTCTCAGGCCTTCAGGGATACGCCAGCTATGATTGACGGTTTGGAGGCCAACATTACTCGTGTTATTCGCGAGATATCAGTCTCTATGCTCGCCCGAAATGGAACCAACATTCACATAAAACTATAGTGTACTTCAAGTACAAAATAACAAAATATAACATTTATGATTAATAGTGGATTTATATTGTTCTGCAACATCTTGAAAATTCCAATAAAAGTAAAGCGGGAGAGAGTCTTACATCACTATACAGAAGAGTGAAAATTAAAACATAAACGTACTCATCAAGATGAACAGAACATGTTTATCTTGACCTTGGTTTTTTGGGGTTTAGCGGGACATTAAATCGAATTGCGGGACATAATTTTCCAGCGAGACACTTGCGGGACAAAAGTCATTTTGCGGGACAGTCCCGCGCGTGGCGGGACGTCTGGCTTCCCTAAGGTAGGGTCAAACTCATACTCATCATCATCATGTTTCATTTTTGCTTGAAAGGTTTTTTCCCACAATTAAGGGATGTTGGCAACCTTTTTAGTATGAGATGTGGGACCGCTTAAAAGGTAGGATCAGGCATTTCAGATCACTCTCCGTTAAACATATCAACAAGTCTTCCAAGTTTGTCCATTGTCTAACAAGCTAAAGTATACACGCAGTCTGAAACTTTCCGCCGGTTGCAAAATATTCTGTTGCCAGACATTTCAACTCCAAACAAAGTGTTTGGAATCCAAACTGGTCACAATTCAATCTTCCGACTTATAAAAAAAAGTGTTAAGACCCAGAAAGTGCTCCTGCTTAGTGTGGATTAGGAAGGCAGCCGTCGGAAAAAACTTCTTTAACAAGCTGGATGATATGTCCAGATCAAGCCACTAGGAACTTTCTTAAGTTCATCCGCACCTCGGGATGATTTAAGAAGGATTTCCAATCCTTTTTCCTACTATAATCAGATCCCTGAGAGCACAATACATCGTTATTTAACTCTTGAAGAGTCGAGAAGAAAGCATTGGAAAAGAATTGAAGGGAGTCCATCGTCAGTAGCCATAGACGACAGCTCGAATGTGTGTGTATAAAAATAGGGGATATTTATGTATGTAACCGTTCATCCATGATCAATGTATAAGTACGCCTAATATTAAAGATGTACGTTTCTATATGCATTTCTGAATAAATTTCCAGAAGCTTCTCGGCCTTCGAACCAAAGATTTCTTTAACATTCAGATTCTAGACATTATTAAAACGTGAAACATTCCTCTCCTCAGTATGTTCACTAAAACATTCAAATCAAATCTAAAGAGCCTAAGGAAGCTCTTAAATTTAACGTCCTTCGCAATGAACATTTCTCGCGCGCTATTCGATTCTCCTGACGGATTAACAATAATAGTAAACGAACATAAAACAGATCAAATAAGATACAAGAGAAGCAATACTTCCCGTCGTCGCATCGTCGTCGTCTTCGACATCCTTCTAAGGATACAAATAAAATTTTATGATTTTCCGTCATCATCATTCTCTTTACAGGACAATGTTCTTTCAATACTTACTTCTTGTTCTTATTACAGGATTATAAACTGCGTATTTCGGTCGAGTGAACTTATGAGGACATTCCAATCGTCTTCGGCTACAAAATGACAAGCAATAAGGAGTTAGAATATAAGCTTCTTCGTTCAATAAATAAAAACACATTCCGGACGGAAGTGAGGAAAATATTCCACTGTGCTACTGTTTTCTTGACAATTTCCGTCCAAAGGATAATAACAAAATAAAAAGAGCAATAGCAAGAAGTGTGTGTTTAGTTTTGTTGTTTTTTTTTTCGTCTTACATATATTTTTATAATGAATGCAATGCAACTCCTGGAATTGTCACTCAAATGGCCGGATGTAAAACAATTGGCGAGGAAATAACACTAAAATAGAATTACCCATCGTTAAGATGTCGCTCGCCTTGGCAAAATTATATACGTTGAAGAAAATTCCCTTTCGGCAAAAGGAGTTTGTCTTGATTAAATCGCAAATCCTTGCCTTGCTGAAAAGGGTCTTGTCTTCCAAAGTCAAGATAGAAAAAGGATCGTGGAAGGAGGCTGAAAAGTTTTCTTGTAAAATTACAATATGAGGAAATTTGAAAATTGTTATCGTTATTTGTGACCACTTCAAATTGTAAATTGGCTATTATCAAAGCAAACAACCCGCCCTGTCACCATCTCCTCCTGCTTCAAGGGTTGGTTTCTAGTACTTGTATGTACAATCAAGCTCTTAATTGTACGAGAATTGACTTTGTAATTTTACAAAAGGCTCACAAAATAAAAATTTTGTTCCCACACCGAAAGAATGTATTTTTGAATTTTAAATCACCCTTATGGTATGGGTTGATATAGCATGGGTGACAAGGACCAACGCACGGCCAATTTGTCAAGGGATGCATTAATTTGTTTATATCTAGATTTGATGACAAAACCAAGAGTGTTGTAGTTGTCGCTGACGACGTGCGAATTTAAAGAACATATTCTAGTCCTTCAAAAAAAAAAAAATGCGGGTTGTTTCCAATAAAAAGGACTTCAAAATGAACATCGAATATTGTAGAATGTACCATTGTTTGAGAGGTCTTATATCTCTCAAAAGTTATGTTAACCTTGTTCTATATCGGATATGGGAAACCCAATTGAAAAGGGTGGGAAGATTGTTGATTTTATTGTGTGGGCGCATATTGAGGAGTTTGGTACTTCATCGAAATGACAAGACTCGAAATGACTCAAGAACATCATGAAGTGCTGCGTGTATGTTTGTGTTATCGATGGCGTTGGCAATAATGACAGCGATGACAATGTTACACGTGTCGTATCTCTTGTAACGTCACGTGTTGAATGAAAAAGTTAACACAATTTTTCACTTCACCGAATAATTTTGTTCCAAATGTGTGTGTTTTTATTTTTTTATTTAGACAACGTGAAGAGTTTAAAAGCATTAAGACAATTAAGATAGCTACTTCGTACCTTATATGTACGCCTGTCAAAGGGTTAAAAATTAAAAAAAAAATACACACACACTTCTTTTAAGACTCGAAATCTAAAAGGATTTGAAAAAGGCGGGATACAAATATGGCGTGTTTAACTGTTTTCTTTTTGTTTTCATATTAAAAGTGCTCTCAAAGAGATTCTTAAAGATAAAACCACTTTATAAAAAAATGTATTCGGTGGAATTTTGGCATTGACGAAATTTTTCTCACTTTTGATAATCTGTGGTTCTGCACTTAAACGCCATGGTAACTGGAACTTTAACAAAAATAGAAATTCAAATTTTGCGATAAATGTCCTAACAAATAACACACAAAAAGTGACGTGTTGTCTCTTCTGTCAATACCATCTCTTTGGGATAAGTAAAACCTATATTGGGCAGTGAAAGGAAGGAGTGAGCTTGTTTGGTTAACCTGTCAAAGAACAGTGACGTGCAATAAAGAGTTTAAATTTTTTTCGAAATAAGTGGAAAATAGCATTATTTCGGAAGAGATGGAAGCTGTCGTGTGTAAATCCAGATCCTCACCCTATCCTATCCTATACCCCCTGGATGAACACACGACAATTTTCACGGAATTGTGAAATAACTTCCCAAGAAATATCAAAAAAAAAAAAAAAAAAAATTACCCACGAAATTAATCCGCACTTACGCCACTGCCCTGGTCCCACCACGCCGCCATTGCCCTGCCTCCTAACGCGCCAGCCGAACCGAGATTGAAGCTGTTAATGGTAGTTCAATTGGGGAGTTATTTCATCATGAAATATCTTTTTTTTTTAATTTTTTTTTTTGGGTTATTTCTTGAGGAGTTATTTCACGGAGCCGCTTTCCTTCTCTGCAGAAGTGCAACACTGAGTGAAAAAAGATGAAGACGATCATGTGAAAATAAGTTAATTTTTTGGGATAGAAAAACTAAGAGATCTCCTCTACAATCTACTGTCTCTCGATAACTTGCTATTGTTGGTCCAGGCTTGTGGATAGTAGTTTTTTCTTAGAGTTGGTTCTTAAGCCAGCAACTTAACCTTTTGTTTAAGGGAGTGACACATTTGGTTAAGGGCTTCATTATCGTGCCCTTAAACATCAGACCATATCAACATAGTCCAGAAGGCTCTGCTCGTGAAATAAGTGTCACAAACGCTGCCATTTCCCCCCCCTACGTTGCTATCATAATATCTGGAGTCAGAATTCAAATCAATTTTTACCCTATAATCCTTCTAAGCGTGGCCAAATATTTCGAGACATTATCAACTTGATGTCTGTATAACAAAATTGCATCCACAATCTACATAATTTCCGACCATGAAATGTAGCAAGACAAATCAACGCTTGCAGACCGAGAACAAACCAGGGTAACATACCATCAGGCTTATGCATCTTTTTTTTTTACGCTTACCTCTCTGACCTATTTTAAACTACACATTCACATTATCATCTACATTCACCCAATTTTTTTTTTTTTTGGGAACCATACTCCTCTCACTAGTCCTTAGGTTATGTAAGGTTAGCAGGCTGATGAAAGGAAACCAGTTCTACTCCACCACACTAAGGTCTGTATAGAACTATTAAGATACAAGGTTTTTACGCATTATCCTACTCGTTCCTTCGTTGCTTATGAAGTTTTCAGGGAACCAGTAAAAATCGGTTATTTGACACTGGGAAACTGTATCTGTCGATAGTTTTGTTTCTTAAGTTACAGAGGCTAGTGCACTGACCAGTGACAAAGGATGTGGGATATATCCTCATGTTCGTCCTAGTAATTGCAGCTTCTGCATAGGTCTTCTTCAGCTAGACGTATAGTTTTTCAGCATGCATAGTGTACCGTTGCGCTATGAGCTAAGGACCTTAAGTTTTTCGTGATAGCTTTTCACAAGCTTGGATTTTATTACAACAGTTGAAATTGATTTCTGGCTATCAATATAAAAATGGTTATTGGAATACACTGCTTGAGTTGGGTAATCTAATTGTTCATATCCGACCAGAAGATGTATTTGAAGGGTTTGTCAAAATCAAGTTTGAGCACAATGCAATCACTTGTTCCCAAATAATGTTGTAATATTTCTGAATGAGATTGGCTTATTCTGAGGGCACTTCAATTGTCAGCTGGTATTAGATTGTTTCAAGTACTGCTCTTGGTATGGCTCGCAATTTACTGGTCAATTCGATGCACATAAGTCTCTTAGTTCTTGTCTGTATGCTTATTGATTGGTGGTTTTCTCAGCTGCTTTCCAAGCATTTATATTTCAATATTTGCCTCACTATCATCCACAGAATGACATTTGGGCTTGGGCATCAGGTTTTGCTTCAAATTCTTTTGCATGAATAGAAGGCCAGGCTTTCTTTATTCTTTCTTCAACATTTAACTGCAATTTCAATTTTGTATCAAGTACTAGCCCAAGATTTTTAGAGTAGACACTTTTAGAAGGTGTACTGAATTCCAATAGGAAGGAGAGAACAAGTTCAGTTTGTTGGGGATTTATTCCCAGGCCTTTGTCCACAAATTCTGTGGTTTTCTATTTCCTGCTTTTATGTCTTTGGCTCTAATATTAAACCATTTACCCTTAACTCTGCATACGTGTAGGCTTAGCCATTTAGCTTCCGTTTCATACCCTTTTAGTTTTAACTATGAAAAACTGATTAAGTATTTCTTCTTCTACTGTATCATCGCTGCCGTTTCTGATAATTTTTTTAAGGTTTTGACGAGATATTGTTTCAATTTCGTCGTAGCGACCTGTGCCTTAGAAGTAAGTGTTTTGGACTGCCATGCTGGTGGCCTTGGTACAATCACTGATTCTTATTTTTTCCTTCTGTGATAAAACCTCCAAGAGTAAATTACGTCATGAAAAAGTGCATAACAGATTGAAAGCCTCTCTTCCCCATCATCTATTACTGAAAAGTATCATTTTAGGAATGTTTGAGGATGATAGTTACTAGGGCTATGTCCCAACTATGGAACTGCACAATATTAATTAAATTAATTTCAATGTTTCAATTTTCCAGTGATAACAAAACACGTCAAACTGGCAATGTCAATCGAAACACCCACAAACTAATTGACTTTTGTGTGGGTACTTTTAATTAAATTGAGAAAATACAATCCAAAATCAAAAAGGCAACAATTCTTCTTTCAGAATCCTAAATCAAATCAAACATTTCACTTCCGCTAATCGCTATTTCCCATCCGCTATCATATTGTTCCTATTTGATTTGCTTTTAGCGTAAATATGCAAAGTTTAGTTTCACTCAATTCATACATCATTTCGGGCAAAAAGTTTCGTGCCGCCAAGCAACTGCCACAAATCAATTTGAATATTGTCCGCACCCAAAGGGGTTTTCCTGAATACAAAATGTAACTCCAAAACAATATTGCAAATCCCAATCCACTTTGAAACAGCTATAGCTAAACAGCCACAAGGACGATGCGACGCAACTCACGCTACGAGATAGTAAAGTAATAAACCTGTGCGACACAAAGAAAGGACAAAGTATGAAAGGACTCCTCGCGTATTCGGTTTCGGGGCTTGGCAAACATTCGAGGATAGTATACAGTTTGGGCGGAAGCATACATTCTTAGCTAAGTAAATAATCCTCGGCATATCGTCCTTTTTGCTCCTTTTTGCGTGTAGCATTCCTGTGGAAACGCAAAAATGTACATACATAGGTGGGTACGAGGATAATATTCGCAAACGGCTGATGTATCTTCGTTTTGTATAGTTGTCATTTTGGTTAACAAATATGAACTAAAGGCTATACTTTATATCTGATAGGGATGAAGGATTCCAAATAGACACACACATGCTCAGCTCATACACAATTCATTTAACAGCCATGAAATATAAACAAGTCAACTAAAGTCGATGAGAGTTGGATGACGACGATGATGATTGTCAATTAAATTAAGTGCACCCTTAGGCACTTTGATGGAAACTAGCTAAATACCATCTCTCATGCATTGCATATCCCCTACACCCCCTTATGGAATTAATTTATAATGCTTGAGTAAAGATGAACAAACTAAAAATGATTTTTCCTTTGAAAAAGGTGCTGAAAGTCCTTTAAATGAATGAGTTTGTTGCAGACAGGCAACTAGTACTTTTCTTCTTTTTTTTTGTGTGTGTTGCGAAAACATCAAACGAATGATTAGACGGTATTTGTTTTAACTATTTTCATCACAAAGAGATTAGAGTATCTATAAACTTAATAACCAAATGGAACTTTTAGTTTTATTCGGATTTTTTTTTATTATTTTTATTTAACGACACATTTTCTGCTAAAGATATCTCTGGTGCTGAGCCTTAGAATGAAAATATCATATTAGCAATTATTGTAGGTATCCAAAGGATCTTTCACTAAAAAGAACATATTTATGAAGACATAATAAAAATCTTCCTAAACTTAAAAAAAAAAAGCTCCAAAATTTTTTCGAAATTGGGTTGAAATTCGGTTGAAATTGAGTTGAAATTGGGGTGAAAGTGGGTTGAAATTGGGTTGAAACTGGGTTGAAATCAGGGTGAAATTGGGTTGAAATTGGGTTGAAACTGTGTTGAAATTGGGTTGAAACTGGGTTGAAATTAGGTTCAAATTGATTTGAAACTGGGTTGAAATTTGGTTAAAACTGGGTTGAAATTGGGTTGAAACTGGGTTGAAATTGGGATCAAACTGGGTTCGAATTGGGTTCAAATTGGTTTGAAATTGGGGTGAAAGGCGGTTGAAATTGGATTGAAATTGGGTTGAAACTGGGTTGAAATTGGGTTGAAATTGGGTTGAAATTTTGTTGAAATTGGCTTGAAACTGGGTTGAAATTGGGTTGAAATTGGGCTGAAAATGGGCTGAAAATGTCTTGAAATTGGGTTGAAATTGGGTTGACTCTGGTTTGAAATTTGGTTGAAGTAAAGTAAGTAAGTAACAAATTCATTTATTTATAGTAGTTTTTTTTTAATTTTTACGTAATTTATGAATCTTAAAGCTATGGCTAAGCCGAAATTGGGTTGAAATTTGGTTGAAATTGAGTTGAAACTGGGTTAAAACTGGGTTGAAATTGGGTTGAAATTGGGTTGAAATTGGGTTGAAATTGTGATGAAATTGTGATGAAATTGGGTTGAAACTGGGTTGAAATTGGATTGAATTTGGGTTGAAACTGTGTTGAAATGGGGTGGAAATTAGGTTGAAATTTGGTTGAAATGTGTTGAAACTGGGTTGGAATTAAGTTAAAATTGGTTTGAAACTGGGTTGAAATTTGGTTTAAACTGGGTGGAAATTGGGTTAAAACTGGGTTGAAAATGGGTTGAAATTGGGTTGAAACTGGATTGAAATTGGGTTGAAATTGGGTTGAAATTGAGTTGAAATTGGGTTGAAACTGGGTTGAAATTGGGTTAAAACTGGGCTGAAATTGGGTTGAAATTGGTTTGAAATTGGGTTGAAATTGGGTTGAAACTGGGTTGAAATTGGTTTGAAATTGGGTTGAAACTGGGTTACATTTTTTTTGGAAATTTGGTTGAATCTGGGTTGAAATCGGGTTAAAATCGGGTTAAAATTGAGTTGAAATTGCGTTGAAATTGGGTTAAAATTGGGTTGAAATTGAGTTGAAAATGGGTTGAAATTGGGTTGAAACTGGGTTGAAACTGGGTTAAAATTGGGTTGAAACTAGGTTGAAATTGGGTTGAAATTGTGTATCTACTTATTTTCATTTTCATTTTTCTTAATTAAAACTAGAATTAAATTAATTAAACTCCTTTGTTTTGAATTTAAATTCGGGTTTTCTGAAATCGCTGGTCAATATATGTATAAACTTCAATCGACCGTTGGCCGATGCCCTTAAGGTGAACATAACACATGCCATCGATCAAGTTCACCCGGGTCTATGAGAAAGAGTCATTGAAAATCGGACCACTAGAATCCTTGCCACCGTAAGAAGACGACTTGGGTATTTGAAACCTTTTTTTTCTCATAATTGTCGGCTTCACCCTTTTTAACGATTTAAAAAATGTGTCCCCTGAAGAGCTGTTCATGAAGCATTTGCTCCTTGGAGTAAAAAAGTTAGTAATCATAATTCAATGTGGATAGTATTGTTTAATTGAAACTTTTGACTTAACCGCAATTATTAAGTTTTAATTAAATTTTCCAATTCCCTGGCATGTTGTTGACACATTTCACGCACCATAATCATGTAACATGTTAAATTTTTCAAAAAAAAAAACTTCCACAATATTTGGACTTGGACAAAAAACCTGTTTAAAAAAAAAAAAAATACATTTCCATAATGTAACAATACAAAACAACTCACACATTTTAGCCTTCAAAATTAGGTGCTGTTCTGGCACTTGCCACTAGAGTTTTTGAACACACAAATACAATATTAAATTTTCTAAATTACACCATTTTGCTAGAAAACTTCACTTAACCTAACCCTTTGTTTACTAAAATGCACATGCGGTATACGTTGCTCTTTACAGAACACCATCATTGTAGCTTATTTCGAACAAAAAAAAAAGTCCATTTCGTTATAGCCACCCAGAAAACTGTAACCTCCTCAACAACACTGGTTGAAAACTTCAGCTAACTCTGTGAATTGCTCACACAAAGGAACTTAATTGAATTTTAAATTACTTTCGCACAAAATGTCTTGATGCATAATATGTGTGAAGTGAAGGTCCTTCAAATATGCAAAATTGAAATTACCAACCACCTTCTCTGTCCCAAAGGATATATTCACAACGATATCTACAAACTTTTGGTGGCCCAAAAGTCTTGTTTACTGTGAAAGTATACAAAACACTGTTAAATGCAAACGGTCAATACTATAACACAGTTGTTGCCAGTATTTGGGAGAGTTAATCCTAGACTCTTGGGTGAATAATGCATTTATTATGCAAGATTTTCGAGGACACAAAATGACAAAGGATTAACGGACACGGTTTATGGCGGACTTTGCACACTTCACTTTAGATGGTTCTATGCGCATCGACAATCTGCTTTGAGTGTGGCAGTAAAGGGTGTTTCATTATTTATCCCATGAAAACAAAAACTTCTGAACTTTCTTTGTTCTCTAACTTTCAAATTATATTTATTCGTGGATGATAAAGTTGGTGATCCTCATTTCCACAAGTATAAAGCATGGTATAGCAGCATAAAGCATATATGTATCAATGGAAAGGTTATTTTAAGGAAATTTGCAGATAATATGTTTGATGTTGGTAAAAAAAAATCAACTCAGGAAAACTGTAGATTGAAGCCAAAAATTTGAGTGAGCCACAAAACAAGGACAAGCGGTCTCACGGCGACATGTGTCTATAGATTTAACAAAACAAAACATAACATCCGCGTAGGTTCTGAAACGCCCTGTTCTTCAATTCAGGCAAAGAAACATATATCTTTCAGGGATGAGTGGCGAAATCAAAACAGGTACAAGTACATTGTCCGTCGAATATTGTCTGTCTTGCAAGGACCGAAAGTATTTAAGACTTTCTTGTTGTATGAAGATAACAATTGATTGCCGCTCATTACGGCCATTAGGTTATATTTTGGAAAGTATACACCCTCATATCGCCCGCCCGGTTACCATGATGTTGTGTTGTGATGTAACATGTAACTCCCTTTCTGACTATTTTCTAATAATGACGAATCATAAAAGATTTATCCAAATGTAATAGGCATATTCCGACGACTCTTGGAAGTTGGCATGCACACACACTAAAATAAAATAATCACAGGAATCTCTCTCCATTTTCCTGGGGGAACACTCGGAGAACAATGAAAAATAATTGGACACATGAGTGGTCATTTGGTCCATCGAAGTCATTATTTCCGCTCTTCAAATGAGATATGCCAATTGTTGTCATCTATTTTAGAATAAAGGCCAAAAGGTATTGTGTTTCAGTTTCGTTCACAACGCAACACAGGCAGCATTGTCCACACAAAGATACAGAGGCTTTTTCGGCATTGGGGTTCATTTAGTTTGAATGGACAGAATTGAACGGCCAGACATTGATGATGACAGAGAAGTGATGGGTTTTTGCTTTAGGAAGGAATTTTACTCAACTCGATATTAAAATCGCCTCTCGATATTTTGTGTTGCCAAGGGGGAGTTTTAAGATTTTGAATGCATTTTCGATGCGCGTCGCTTCTGTTTGTTGGAGATATGTTGATGATGTCAGTACATGTATGCAATTGTATGGAAATGCATTGAAGTTGATTACTTTTGTGGGAGAAATGTAATTTTGAAAATGCCATTGGCTGTTATGAGAGTCAGGGGGAAATGTAAGTAGCATTTGGTTGCAGAAGTTATTAAAGATTGAAATCAAAATTTTGAAATTTAATTACCTTCAATTATTATCTTGAACACGAAGTTTTGAACATATACCGATTAATAATTTCTTATATTAATGTAAAATGTAACTGATTTCTGTAAGACCATGAAAGCCAGTTCAACAATAACTCTTCATGTAGAATGACTTTATTCTAGGCAATTTAAGAAATGTTTGTCCTTTTAACGGGACAGCTTTAGTTTCTTTGTTTGTTTGTATGCGGATGCTTCAGCCTCCTTTTGAATCTGTTTGTATAACGATTATTCAAGCTCTCCTCTTCCACATTTGTGCTAAATTAGGTACATATTGTTTAATACTGTTGTACAAAAGTATTATTTTGTTTGAATTATTTAACCATGGCAACACTCACAACAATATATGTAAGCTCATATACACATTACATAAGAGTAAACTTATATGTCAAACTCACCTCTAAATAAATTTAGTCTTCTTTCTAATCTTTCAACCACCAGTCTTTTTATTTAACAGGTTCTGGGCCCAGTCCCACGTATAGATTCCAGTATATAAAAGTCTTTGAAAGTTCTTGAAGGTCAAGCGGTAAATTCTGATTATTTTTTTGCTCGAATTATTTTTTTTCCTTCTCTGTATCGAATCAAAATGGAAGCTGATCATTTTAAAATCGAAAAGCTGGAGAAATCTGAGAATTATGCTCTATGGAAGTTCCAAGTAAATATTTTATTGAATGCATCTGGTTTAAGCGATCATGTAGAAGATGGTACGGTTCCTGTAAAAACGGAAAGCGAAACTCAAGCAGTATATGATGTTCGCTTTGTTGCTTGGAAAAAGGCAGACAGTAAGGCTCAACGAATAATTGCAACAAGCATTGGTTCGACACCGCTAAGGCACATTATCAATTGTAAAACGGCCTTGGATATGTGGAAAAAATTGAAGGCTGTATATGAACAATCTTCTCAAACCAATGTTCATATGCTCTTGCAGCGCTTTTATAGCTTCGAAAAAATTCCTGAGGATGATGTTGCAACACATATAAGTAGGCTGGAAAACATAGTGAAGCAATTAAGGGATGTTGGTGAAGAAGTCTCCGAGAGCATGGTCATGACAAAGGTTCTTATGACTCTTTCAGAATCGTTCAGTCATTTTTTTTGTGCTTGGGAATCGACCGCGAAGGAACTTCAAACTTTAGATAACTTAACGTCGAGGTTGGTCATGGAAGAAGCGCGGTTAGTATCCTCTCAGGCTACAGGGACAACCTCTGCATTAATTGCCAGACAAAAAATGCGAAAGCCACATGTTTCCCAGCAAAGGCAAACAAATTCCAAGCCAGGGAAGTGTTTTGCATGTCACGAGTATGGCCATTGGAAGAGGGACTGCATAAAGAAAAAGAAGGGCGGTGGTGGTAATTGGAGGAAAGACAGTGGAAGTGGTCATTTGGGAAACAATCAAGTTGGAGATGCATTGATATGCAATGCATTTATGGTCGCAAATGACAAGGGAGATAGAGATGACGGTTGGTATTTGGATTCCGGTGCAAGCGACCACATGTCGTTTAAGAGGGAATGGTTTGTCCGTTATCGGAAATTTCGTCAGCCGATAGATATTCGTATTGGAAGTGGGGAAAAGATAGCGGCACTTGGTGTAGGGGACATAAATGTTTTGGCTTTTGACGGAACAATTTGGTTGGAGAAACATCTTGCAGAAGTGCTCTATGTACCGCGAATTTCTGTAAATCTATTTTCTCAGAGCCGAGCATTGGACAAGGGCACGCGTTTCATCTCGGACAGAGACAATTGTAAATTTGTGAAGATGAATAATGGGACTACAGTTGCAGTGGGAGAGCGCAAAGAACAATTGTTCAGAATGTGCTTCAAGGTTCAAGTGGCTGCAAATGGTTTCGCTAATCTAGCAAAAAGCCAAATTATGTGACTCATGTTGTGGCATGAGCGGATAGCTCACCAAAATGTATTTCAGGTGCGAAATCAACTAAAAAAACAAGGCCTTGAATTTGTTGACGTAGAAAATTTCACTTGCGATGCATGTTGTTTCGGGAAACTACACAGACTGCCTTTTCCTAAGAGCAGCTTTAAAGCGCAGTGTCCAGGTGAACTTGTGCATGTTGATGTTTGTGGTCCAATGGAGGAAGTTTCAATTGGTGGGTCACGATATTTTGTTGTTTTTAAAGACCATTATTCCCACTTTAGAAAAGTGTATTTTTTGAAACAAAAATCGGAAGTGTGCTCAGTAATGGACCGTTTTATCAATGAAGCTGAAACAGAAAGTGGCCACCCCGTCAAGGTATTGCGTTCAGACAATGGCCTTGAATTTTTAAACGAGGGAGTAAAGTCACTTCTAAAAAAGAAGTTTATTCGTCATGAAACCACAGTGCCCTACACTCCACAGCAGAACGGCAGCGCGGAGCGGGAAAATCGCACAATTGTTGAAGCTTCTCGAACAATGCTTGCTGGTGCTAATCTGCCAAAGAAATTTTGGGCTGAGGCCGTAAGTACTGCTGTGCATGTTTTGAACAGAACTGGGACCAGTTCAATTCAAAATAAAAATCCAATCGAGCTGTGGAATACTCGTAGTCATTTCAAAGTAAGCGACTTAAAGGTGTTTGGAGTTGAGGTTTTTGTTCATGTCCCAAAACAAAAACGTAAGAAATGGGATCGTAAGGCGGAGAAGGGCATTTTCATGGGATATGCGGAGAATACTAAAGGTTTTAAGGTCTGGATGCCATCGTCTAGGAAAATGGAAATAGCAAGGGATGTGCAGTTCAGGGAAGTGTCAAGTCATCTTACTAAGCAGCAGGATGATCCATTGATTAAAAGTTCAGAGCATACTGCTGTTTTCTCGGTTCAAGAGCTGGATAGTGATGATGGTGAAATTGATCATGAGGAAGCTACGGTAGCAGAATGTGATGAGGAAAACTTGGCAAACCATGTTGAGGCGGAGGAGCAAGAGTTAATAGATGACGCGTTTCAGTCAGCAGAGGAAGAAACTTTAGACCATGATGAGTCAAGTGGTACATTTGAAGAAAGGGAAACTGGTAGGTTATCCATACCCTTGAGGGACCGGCTGCGCAGCGCTAAGTTGGACCTGGATGCTTGTATTGATGCAGAAAGGCATGCGTTTTTGGTACAAGGTGAACCGACAAATTACTATGATGCTATGAGTAGTGCCAATGCAGACGAGTGGAAGAAGGCCATGGATGAGGAAATACATTGTCTCGTTAAGAACGGAACTTGGGATATAGTTACATGTCCTAGAAATCGGAAGATTATAGACAACAAGTGGGTCTTTAAAATAAAGGACTTGGACGCAAAAGGAACTCAAAAGTTTAAAGCTAGATTGGTTGTTCGCGGTTTTACGCAAGAGTATGGTGTAGACTACGAGGAGACATTCAGCCCTGTCGTTAAGTTCACCTCCATTAGGACAATACTTGCTATAGCTGCTAATGAAGCGCTTTCTCTCACTCAATTTGACGTTAAAACCGCGTTTTTGAATGGCGATTTGAATGAGGACATCTTTATGCGTCAACCACTCGGATATGAGGATGGTACAACGAAGGTGTGCAAGCTGAGAAAAAGTTTGTATGGGCTAAAACAAGCTTCCCGTTGTTGGAACCAAACGCTGACACGAGTGCTTAAGGAATTCAACCTGGAGCCGTCTCGAATGGATCCCTGCGTATTTATTTCCAAAAGGAATGAAAGGCGTATGATAGTAGCGGTCTACATTGATGATGGTTTGGTGGCTTCCCAAGAAAAATCGGATGCTGAGGAGTTGCTTGATTTCCTTAGAAAATCTTTCGAAATAACGGTCTTGGATGGAACTTTCTTTCTCGGAATGCAAATAACGAGAAATTCTAAGGAAGGAATTCATGTGAATCAGGCACTTTATACAGAACGAGTTCTGAAACGATTCTTCATGGACGGAAGTAAACCTGTGGTAACCCCAGCTGAAAATGGAGCGAATGCATCTGTGACGTCTTTAAGTGAAATCAAGTTTCCATACCGAGAAGCCGTAGGTAGTTTAATGTATCTGGCAATAGCTACACGTCCAGATATTGCTTATGCAGTGGGAGTTGTGTCTCGTTTTTTGGATTCACCAAACCAGTCTCATGTTAATTCTGTTAAGAGGATTATGAAGTACCTGAATGGAACGAGGACAATGGGTATAATTTTTAAAAAGTCTTTAAATTTCAATTTAAATTGTTTTAGCGATGCTGATTACGCTGGTGACGTAACCACCAGGCGCTCGACAACTGGCTTCATTTTTTGTCTCGGTGATGGGCCTGTGTCGTGGTCATCTCAAAGGCAGAAGTGTATTGCCTTATCTACAACGGAGTCCGAATATGTAGCAGCATCGCAAGCTGTTAAGGAATTGGTGTGGGTACAAAAACTCTTGTGCGAAATTTGTACAGACATTTCTATTAAGGCAACTCTCTATATGGACAACCAAGGTGCGATAAGGCTGGTCAAGAACCCTGAGTTTCACAAGAGGACCAAGCACATCGATGTGCGTTACCATTTCATCAGGGAAAGATACGAGAATGGTGAATTCAATATCATCTATGTTCCCTCTGAAGATCAAATAGCTGATGTTTTTACAAAGTCACTTTGCAAAGATAAATTTGAAAAATTTAGAAAGTTAATTGGAGTAAATTGTTTAATTTGAATTTTATTTTTTTTTAAACACCTAATGAACTTTAAAGTTGATAATGTTGAAGATAAATTTCAAAACTTAAATTATTCAAAAGTGGGAGTGTTGTACAAAAGTATTATTTTGTTTGAATTATTTAACCATGGCAACACTCACAACAATATATGTAAGCTCATATACACATTACATAAGAGTAAACTTATATGTCAAACTCACCTCTAAATAAATTTAGTCTTCTTTCTAATCTTTCAACCACCAGTCTTTTTATTTAACAAATACTGCCTTTTTGACGTGAATACTTTCAAACTCCTTTGTTAAAGCATTGTTTTGAGGGATTTTTCCGGGGTAAGAATTTCGGGCTATCTACCCTATCGGCGCCCAACGTGGGGCTCATAGCAACATGAGAATATCATCTTATCTGGTCGCTCTATTCTTCAATACTTTTTGGAAATTTCTTCATACCACTTCGAGGTGCTCTAGTTTCTGATTAACCTTTAGGTTATCAAATTGGATCTGACATTTTTATTTATTTTGATCTCTCCTCTTGATTCGTATTATACAAGGATTCACTAATCTATCCGATCAATTCGCAATTGGCACGTAGTTTATCAAAAGCCTTTTATAATCATATTCTAAGGACTCTTCTACCACATAACGTGTTTCGGGCTATGCAGTTTCGGTGGTTCATTATTATTCTAAATTCATAATATACTCTCTTTATATTTACGATGCAATCGCGAAACAATCCTTAACTTCCTTTCTCAACATAAAACATTCTTCTAAGTATAGCACTTAATTCGACCCATAATTGTCTCCATCTCCGCACTCCTTCGCCATTTAACTAGATATCGTCTTTTAACGGAATGAAAAAAAAAAAATATTTTAAAGCAAATTTCTCGTTAAAGAACTTTATTGACTGTTTCCTACTTTCCTAGTCTCACAAAAGGTTGCTCCTTCGACACGCCACCACCGCTGCTTAAAATGATGACTGCATATTATACCGCGTGCGCTAATAAATTGGAATTTTAAACTTCAAAAGTAGAAATATTAAATTTTATGAGTACGGTTGTGCGTGCCTGGCTTAGGCTACTTTTCCATCAGTCACAGCATAACCCCCCCTCCCACCATAAAAATGTTGTTTTCGTCCTGCCATCATCCATTAGTGTGGTACACGTTTTGGTATTAACTAAATTGAACCGCAACCAAAGCACCCTTCTTCTTCGTGCAAAAACCAACGGCAAAAGGTACATAAATAATTTTATTGAAAATTTTCGCACTAATCTCTGATGAAAACATCAGATACAGAGGGATGCAAGCAAGGACGCAAGAACGCTCACAGGAGGCACAAAACATTTCATCTAATAACGAAGAGAAACATGAACATTTTGCAAAACAACCATTAATGTTTACGATATGCCGTTTAACTTAAGCTGCACCAAAAATATGACACAACTTGCATCTACAGCTATCTACACAGAGACAACGCTAACTTGGATATGGATATATACCATTTCGTCCTTTTTGTAAGCCAATTCTGAAAATTTGGTATAGTCATGGTGATGAGATGATGTTAACTCAAGTTTCTCGTTTTGTCGCTTATATAGTTTTGTTGTGCTGTATGATACTTGAGTTTCCGGTTTTGCTTTTTGCAAAAAGGACTTACAACAATACATGAATATATGTGTATGCATAAAGGGAACCAAGCTAAGAAATAACTTTTGGCGTTGAGTTTTCGGTGAATACACAAGTGAAACACAAACTTTGCATATTAAATGACATTTGAGTTGAGTATGGAACGTTAAAACGTTTGTTTTCTCAGGAGCCGCAGAAGCACTGCTTCTATACAGCAGCAGTAGTGGCAGAAGTACTATAGGAAGCTAGCGGTTGATGTCGGAGGAATTTTCATAGCTCTTTTGACAAAATGCAATTTCGGTAAAGGATCCTTCTCTCTAAATTTGATCTCATCGGATAAGACCACAAAATGAGTAAATGCAATAAGTTTATGTCATGAATTTCAGGATATGTGCGAAGTTAAACAGGAATTTTAAGAACGAACAATTTTATGAAGGTATAGGAAGTTGAGTGTGCATCTGTGTGTGTGGGTAGGTATAATAAGGATGAAGACGGATGAGCTTGCATAAGTTATGTCAAAGTGACAAATTACAACTTGTTTGGGTTCTTGTTAAGATGGAATTTTTAAGTACCAAAACTCTACCTAACTGTTAGGTTTAAGTTCAAAGTTTTTGCTAATTTTTTGGAATTTTTAATAAAAAATATTTCCAATGTTTTATGTTGAATGAAATTAAAAGTTTGGAGAAAAATAAATTTGACTGAACTGTAATTAATTTATATAAGACTTCAATCATATGAATCGAAATCCATATGAGAACCGAAAAATGATACATATGCAGTTTTTTTTCCACAGAAATCGAAAATTAAATACGATATAAATTAGGAGCCCCACTTCAAATCTTTAAATAACAAAAACCCAATTCTTCAAATTTGTACTCCATTCAAATGTTTGTAAGAAAACTGCACTTAAAATTAGAAAATACAGACAAAATTTCACACTGCCCAAAATATCTTGTAGGCTTATTTTATTTGATTTAGTTAAAATATACATTTATCACATTTCACAATGTAAAAGAAACAGCAACCTATGTAAAGGGTGTTTTTTTTTTTTTTTTTAATTTTTAAGAACATCAAGTTGGCAGCACTGTTTTCATTGACAGCCATTTTGTCACCTGCCATGTGATTTATCGTTAGTTTGGTTTACCATTTCCTTTTGAATCGACTGACGCCTGAACTATGCATTGAAATTCTGCAGATTTGTTTAAATAAAGTGGACGAATGGGTCGTACGGACTTGCTGTAATGTGTTAAAATGGTCTTGAGTGCTGAGATTTTAAGAAAAAAGCGTTGAAAAAATCTTATGAAATTTTATAAATCACTTAAAAATCAATACCTAAAACGTTTTTTGGAGAAAATGAATGCAGCCATCAGGTTTCTTTTACGTTTTGAAATTTTAACGAAAATTTTTTTCAAAATCGCTCGACCAGTTTTTTCAAAAAACAGTTTTTTTTGAAAAACTTTTCGAAAATATATTCCAAATTTTTTTTTGAGTATGCCAACTTCTAACACTTTGTAGTTCTTATCAGAAAAATAAAATTTGAAAAATTTAGATTAAACCGTTTTTGGAAAAAACAAAAATTTAAAAAAAAATTTGAAACTTTTTTAAAAAAATCAAAAAAACTTTTTTTGAAAAATTTAAGAATATACATTATTTCTTTTATAAAAGGGCTTCTTCATTAAAAATTTCATCGAAATCCGTCAAGTGGTTTACGAGAAAATCTGATTTCAAAAAACCGGTCCTATGGGAGGTACTGTTATAAGACTTTTCCTGAAAAATCTATTTCAACCAAAACATAAAGTTTGCACAGAAAACATAATTCAGAAAGTTTTATGAAAATCGTAGGAGCCTTTTTTGAGAAAAATTAATTTTTCACAAAAAATCGTATGACAGGTACCGTTAGTTTTGGAGCTAGAATGCTAATTCCAAAAACCCCTCTGTAGGACGTCCTAATAGTACTATCTACCAAGTTTGAAGCAAATCGGTCCAGCCGTTTAGGCTGTAGGTGCCGATACAGACCGACGGACAGACAGACAGACAGAATTGTCGGACCCACTTTTTTCGACTTCTCTATCATCGTAATGTTATGTTTGATTGTCAAAAAATTATTTTTTACGAATGCATAACTTGCCTTATAGTACCTATAATCGCAAGTAAAAAAACATTTATCGAAATTTTGACCTCAAGATTGGATTACAACACATCCGGTGCTTGTATCCATTGATCACTTGACCAATTTACCTCAAGATTGGTCTATGCGATGCATCCGGGGCTATCAAAGTAGGCGCCTGTATCCATTGATCTCTTCTTCATTTGATCCAAACTTCTTCTTTTGACTTATGGAAACTAGAAAACAGCTGTTGGGGCTAAATCTTTAGATTGGGCTGCCCTCAGCTCCAACCATGAGCTTATAGACGTACATTTTCCATTACGACAATGAACCGTTGGATTTTCTTGTGTGGAAAAAACTCGATTCCTTGTCAAATTCCGCCGCTTTTGATTTGAAATCAAATAACCCTCCCCCGCTTCGATTCTCTAGGCAAAGTCCATTTTTTCGACAGTTCATTGTGTTGTGATGAGTCCATGTTTCCAAGCTGATGTTGTCAAGCAAACACAGCACATACCTTGCGTTAAGCTTTTTCACATTGAAATAAGTAGAAAAATGCAAATCATTGAACCATGTGAAAAGCCTGTTTCCTTGACTTTGACTTGATCTTGACTTGATCTTGATGATCGTCCAGAATCCAACCATTGATTTTACTGACCATTTCTGATTAAGTGACCACAATTAGACGTTCTGCGTCACTTGTGCTGATACTATCGCACCGAAATTGAGTAATGCTTGCAATGGTATAGTGGATATAGGGTTTGGTTGCTTACCTAGAGTTGTGGGTTCGAGCCCCAGAGACAGAGCTTTCAAAAATGTAAACATGATCTTTCAGAAGATGTTTTAAGGTGCGTTTTTAAATTTTCAGGGACTAATCGACCCTCACCCTTACATTGAAAGTTCAAAAGAAAAGTTGCTAAGAAATGTTGTCAAACAATAACACGCACACATGCTCACATTTTAATGGATTTTGATCAGTTAAAATAATTTTAATTCGACTGCCAGAAAAAGTCCATCAACGATATAATTAAAACCCCCCATCATTATATGTCCTGTAAAGCCATTTCGTTACGCAAAAATCGTATTCATTTCTTAACTTCTTCCATTGGATCATCAATTATAAAAAAAAAAAATCAAATTAACAATAACCTCAAATGGCATTTATGCTCATATGTGTGGATATGGACATGTAAGTCCTTCCCGGTTGTAAATCCATTAGCAATGCGCACATTCCCCATATATAAATGTACATGTAACATGCAGCCACCTAATTCATATCACCCAAATCACCCAATAAAACAGAAAAAAGGGTAGTGCGGGTAATTTATATTGTCGCCTATAATTAATTGCATCGAAGATTTCACTTGTTTGTCCTTTCACAGGCTTTTCCGAATCTTCTGTTGTGTTTTTGAAAAATTGAAAAATATTCTTCAAAAATATAATTTTAATTTCGAAAAGGGGACGCGATGATGCGGCCCGGCGCGTCCAAGTGGAAATTCTACACAAAAACTTCTAAAATGTCCTGAGTCATGTGTGGAAGAACGAAGAAGACCCACAATATCATTTTCATTATCATCATCATTTTCCACACACAAAAACATATCCTTTTAAATCTTGATGGGTAGGTGGTGCTTCTTCCATTCGGAAACTATCTGGCATTCACTCTATCAAAGCAGCCCTTTAATTTGGGGATAAGATAATATCTCATAGATGCGGCAGGCTATAAATTATAAATCGTTGGTTTGGGCACTGGCTGGCTCTGATGGCACACTTGTCTTTACATTGTTGGGTGATGTGTGCCTAGCCTATGTCTTGTCTATGTTACACAATATTTTTGGAATATGATCCTTTCACAGTAATAAAACCATTAACACTTTGTTTTAATATGCATGCATATGTAAATTATATTAAATTGTACAAAGTGGATGTGGGTTGTCTGGCTGCTTAGCAGTGTGTGAAGAAAAGTCTACATTAAGAGCCTTGCAATGGCCGGACTTTTACAATAAAAGGTACCTAGTGATAACAGTTTCTAAATTACATAAGTCTTATTTTAGAAAACTACAAAACATGGTTCCATCTTGAAAGGAAATTCCAAATCCTTCCTTCTAAGAAAATCATACAGAGTAGTTGATGACATAATAGCTGAACTTGATATTGTCCCAGGCGCTTCTTGACAACTACTACGTCCCTGAGCAAAATGCCATTCACACATGACACCCTCGCATATGCAAATGTATACGCGCTAACTCTTATACCTACTTAACATATCCTTTTTCAACAACATATAAAACGACAATGGCTCGTTACGGTTCCTTAAGGAAGTCACTGGGTGTGAATTTTTAAAATTGGAATGAGAACTTTTTAACGCGACAAACCTGTCGCGATCTTGATGCTATTTCACTAAGTTTTTAACATTCCAGGAAACCGTGCTTGGCTTGGCAGTGCGTTTGCGTTATACATGAAAGAGTGTGATGTGTGTTTTAAGACGCTAAGGAAAAGGATAATTTATTGATTTACATGCGATAAGCACTACTTGCTGACGGGCGGGCGGGCGAGCCATTAAAATCGCGTTAAGTGCTGTTTTTAATTACACAACACTATTTACGGTTCGTTTCGTATACATATATGTTTTGGTGTGTGTGTTTTGTAAGTTTACGACTCGAGGATGATAGTAAATTCTGAAGATAAGGAAATGTGTCGTATGCTGTAACCCTTTCAAATAAGAAAAAAAATTAAATTAAGTTGTAAACAGAATTCTTACTTTTATTACTTCTTTTTTTAATTCAGGCTGAGCAAAAGATGGCGCTTGATAATTTTTTTGTTTTATTGTATTTTTTCACGCGACTTTAGTGGGAAGATAATTTTATTACTTTGGTTAAGAATGACTAAATAAAATTTGGAATAGATTAACAAAGCTCAGTAAGTGTGACTAATTCCTTTTCTATGTTTTATTGGTTGATTTTTATTTAAAAACACTGAATTCTTGAAACGAAAACGAATAACATTTGGAAGACCCGTGGACAGGCATATTTTAAGCTATTCTTCTAAAATCTCATCTCGAGCCCTAAGAAACTCCGAAATATTTGAAAGGTGTTGATCCCTTGTGTAAATTTATGGCCTAGTTTATTACCTGGCAGTCAACTGCAAGAAACTAAAAACCAATAAATTTAGGAATCAGACATTAAACAATGTTTTAAAGAGAAGTGCAAGAAGGGGACGGTGCTCGGATCTAATTTCTTAATTGAACGTGGGCTGCATTTTATTGATAGGATCAGTTTCGTAGTCAAGGAAGGAACAGTTTTAGCCCTTTTGCTCATAATGATGGAATTGGCCCTTGTAAGCAGAGGTCCAATATGTTCATGTCAAACAAATCAAACTTTGTAATCCTTAAGAATATTTTTCTTTTGCTAACACAAATTCTTAGTTAAGGAAGGAACTGTTGGAGAAAGGCCACAGTTTCCTGGATGTAGCGAGTGCTTTATTACCAATCGTCTGTTTAATGTAACAGGTAGAGATCCTTGCTGTTGTGTTTGCCAAACTGAGTTTTATGGTGACCCATGTTTTATCAGATCATTAGCTCTTTCGTTTCAAGCATACCTTTGTGGCCAGGAACACAATAGTGTCTTATGTTATGTTGCTCTCCAAGGGCCCTTAACTTTTCGCGACAATGACAGAAATTATGCTTATTTCGTCGCTCACTGCATGTGGTATTGCCTTCGTTGCAGCCTGTTAAACATCTGCCGTCGCTACCAAGTCCTCAGCCTGAAAGACCCTGCAGTCATCAGGGAGCTTGATTGCTGGTTAAGTACACCTGATGCACCAACACGAATTTTCATTTTGAAGAGATATTTAAAGTTTGGAATAGCTGTTTGGTATTGTTCATCCCAGTCTGTTCTGGGAATGAAGTGGCTATAGTCTTCCGAAATCAAAATGCGGTGTTGTGCAAGCATTTTAGCAAATCCCGTAGATTCTGTTTTACTGGGATTTTGTGTATGTGCCCCACCCCCAACTAAGAAAGAATTGTCGAGACTCAAGAATGTGAAATATGTGGCCTAACTACAATGATGCGTTCACCTCAGCTTGGAGATGACATTTGGCTGAATCATTTCATTAGCATTTTAGAAATCGTGGTCTCAAAATTTCTTATATGAATGTTGCTCACGTAACACAGTTACACCTCCTGGATAGGATTCAAAAAAGAGCATTAAAATTGATAGGTAACAGAACCATTACCAAAACATTTGTCTTACTCGAACGCGGTAGTGTTTCCTGTCAAATATTGTTTTATCGCTCCTACTTTAAATAGTGCTTGCACAAAATATCCAAATTCATTCCTTCCCTTAAAAAATTTCCCCGTATCAATTGCATCTCTAGGTATGCCCATCAATTTACCTTTGAGCCAAAATTCGTGTGTACTGTCAGGTATAGGTATAGCAACCCCCTTTTTAAGCCGCACTACAAGAATGTAGAATGCTTTACCCGGCACGATTTTTCTCTTCCAATGTGATTAACAGAAATTCAAACTGTATCCTTTCCAACTTTGTTAAACGCTCGCACTGTCGTCATTCATGTTAAGGGAATAAATAATAACCCCTTGAGTGTGAGTGAAATTATTACAAAAATCTATGTTCAGTAGTTCAGCAAGTTTTAATTTCAACAGTTTTTGAAGCAGCGAGATAAATAGATTTTAGCAGACTTTTTCGGGAGATACCCGCTCTTGAAACTTTGTTGAGGTATATTATGGTCATGTGGCAGGCACCTACTGTATCAAATGCTTTCTACCGCAACTTTGGTGCTCTACTGAGGGTTTGGTCAGTCCAGTTTGAGACGAAAAACAAAAACTTTCCCTGAAAAAAGTACCCTGGAGAAATATCAGTCAAGTTCACGATTCACTGGTTCAGAAGCTTTGTATCGACTTTCTCGCCCTAGGGCCACTTAAATAAGGTTAACAATTACGTTGTATGCCTTCCTGATGTCTGTAACCTGAACATTCACGGAGTTAACGCTATTTCCTAGATGAAAGTTTTCTCACAGAATTTTTTGACTATTGTATTGGATAAGATCCCCTGGCTTGAAATCAAGAAAACTCGTTCGACGTAGATGTTTTGTATTCAGTCTTTCAAACAAAACATTAGAAAAACTGTTCCTCACAATCATTTGGTGAAACTACAAAATCCAATCTCATCTGAATCATTAACTTCCACAAAAGAAAAATCTCGGAGCTTTATAGAAATTTTGTTTGATTGGATTGCAAAGAACTGAATTCGCACAGACGACGATGCCAAAGGAAGTTCTCATCATTAATTGCCTGTCATGACATAACAACTTGCAAAACCTGGTTATAAATTCATCGAAACAAGCCCCTAGAACAAAATTAAATGTCTCTCCACTTTAAATACCGCGTGGACGTGGAGTGTTATCAAAGATCTAACGTTGGCATTTCATTAAAACGCATTTGATAAAATGATTGATTACGGACAATATTCTTGTTTGCAACCCTTGCTTCGCTGGCGCGGACGCGAAGTCATCATTATTATCACCCATCACCAACAGCACGAATCGTTTATTTCGCGACAAGCTATTATGTTAAGAGTGTATATAGAATAGAACACATTTTTTATTTGCAAAGTTTAAAATATTAAAATTGCTACCATCATTGCATAATGGCGGGGCTGTACAAAACAGCAGCAAGTAAGATCATATAAGAATGGGTGTGTATGATGGCATCAGGATTCAGGATTCAGGAAAAGGCTCCATTACCTCCGTGATTTTGTATAATGTAGTACCTAGTAGCATCGGAATGATATGCAGATTTTTTGCCATTTTTCATTTCATCATCTATTTGAACGGGTGATGGTGGCATGGCGTAAGGATGGCTATAAGGACGAACGAATCTTAACGTTTGGTTGTTGTTTTTTTTTTTTTTTTTTTTTTTTGACGGCAGATTGCTGGGATTTTGTGTATTACGTCTGGTTGCACTAGATGAATAAAGTTTACTAGGAAGGGTTATTCCATCCGCAAATTTTATCTCATTAATCTTTCGCGGTATTGTGGAGCTGCCAACAAACGTGCACAGCAGCATGACGCTACCACAAGTTAACGTTTTGTCGTAGCGCAAGTAACTTTAACGAAATAGTTAAAACTCTATTCATTCAATTAAAATTATTTGTGTTGGGAAAAAGATACAAATTTGTATGAACAGTGGGTGGTATTTGACGCAGAGTGATGTGGGTAGATTGGCAGGGTGTGTGGTAAAAGTTATGGCGTTATTGTGTACCCTAACAATATGTTCCACGAAATTTCATAATAATTATCTTTAAACAAGGACAATACAGTTTTGATCCTAGGCAACTGGCTTTGTTTTATGGTTTATTCTTTAAAGACTGTGGTTTTTGTGAATTTCTATTAAAATCAGTTTGAGAGAGAAGCTCTTGAAAGCATTTCATTATAAATTATTAGATTTTATATTTCTTTTCAACCATAGTTAGACCTTTTTCATTTCATAAAGCCGCCATTCCACTGTAAAGTTGAAGCAGCCATATGAAATTTCGCTGATTTAAGCAGACACGTCCACGTCCCCCTGTCCTATTTTTCAATTCTGTTTCTAGCACCGTCTAGTTCTTAACGTTTTTAATGTGCATGAACTCATTCTTTAGTCACACTACACGAATGTAGAATGCCTTCGCTGGCTTGATTTGTAACTTTTATAACATTTCAATTAAAAAAAAAAATGTTGGCACAACAGCTCCGAGCGGGGCCGGGGCCTGTGACATACACTTTCAACGGTTTTTGTGTGTGCGTTGATATTCTGCAGAAATGGAAGGGACCTACAATTTACCACCGAATCCGAACGGCTAACAAAGAAGCACTTTCCATAACATGATTTACTCCTGGTGGATTTTTCAGTTCCTCGCAAGTACCCAGAAAAAGCACTAAGGAAGAGTTAAGGATCGAACCCAGAACCTTTGGCGTTACAGTCCGACACACTAACCACTACGCCACGGGGTACTACATTTGAATTTACAATCATTCAAAACCATTGTCCATCAGTATAATCCTTGATCTTCCTACGCATTGTTTCTTAACGCTCTATCAACAAAATGGCGACAAAAGCTAACTCTGAAAGCAGGTCTATGTTTGTCTTTATTGTCTGAGAAAATATCGCAGGTGCCTTTATGCTACCTGAGTTCTTAAGACACGCCTATCGTAGTAAATACTCATATTATTTACGAAGTTGGTTATGAATCTCATTTGGTTCTACTAAAAGCCACATTGAACTGACCTAAAAATATTCATAATCTTGAAAAATATTAACTTCTCCTGGATTATGGCCAAAACTAAACACTGTTTTGTAATCCGAACAAAACAATAAATCAATATCACTCTGTCAACTGGTGTCACACTAAATACTCCACTACAATAAATTTCTGCTTACACAACAGAAACCCCAATGATGAAATTCAATAATCACTTTGAATTGGAAATTGATCCAAATGAATTCCCAATGAATCAATACTAAAACCCCTAAGGACATTATACTCGTATGTTATCGAAAGCACAAAGAGTATCTTCGCCAAGCGAGAGAATAACTCACTTAAATCCTGTCCATGACAGGCCGCAGGATAACAAAACTCAGCAAAGTCGTTGTTGTTGAAAACCACAACAACTCCAAACCGCAATCTAATTACTTATTATTTATTTATTATAATTGCAACCAAAACCACTGTTATATAGTTTGGCATTTCGCCTCTCCACAGGACCTCTTTACGAAATTCCTTTTTATTATACGACGACGAGTATTATTGAGATTGAGAAAACAAAATCGCAATGTGTTTAGTGAAAAATCTATAAATCTCTTCTGGGACATTTAATGTGCACCAGAAAAAGCAATTATATGCAATTTATTCCACAAACTATTCTATTCTGTGTGTCCTGTGATAAGGAGTCATTTTCAAAAGAAGCACACCAGCCAAGGCCAACACACCCAATGCGAATCTCTATCAGAATGTCCAGTCAAACGATACAGAAGGAATAGAATAGAAAATAAAATATTCCCAGAAGAGAATTTTCTGAAGTTATCTTTATCCTTGCACAGGATGTAAGAATAAAACAACCACGACGACGACGACGGACGGGGCAGAAGCAGCAACAAGGAGAAGCAGAAGTAATCTTCATCTTCTTGGGCACAATTGTTGTGTAATGAAAATGAAAATGAAAATAAAACCAATTCTTATATTGTCCTGAATAGAAGACCAACACAACTCGAAACAAAGACGAAACATTAAAGTCCTGTAATTGTCCATAAAGGTGGTTGACAGCCCGTTTGAGTACTAAAAATGAACTCACTTCAGTTCCGGCATTCGAGAAGTTTATTGTTTTTGTATATTGTCGGTTAAGATGTCCTTTGGGCATTTTCTGACTGAAGTCACCTATCTGATGGCTATAAGATTGGCACACACTCTTTAACCGTGTGAGGGGAAAGGTGATTTTGAAGGTAATAAATTCGTTTGTGGAAGAGATTGGTGCTGACTGAACTTTGGATTACGTGTGTGTGTTTGGCTATCAGCCCCAAACTGAGGATTTATTTAGATTTTTATTATACCAAACATCGTCGTTGTATCAATGCCAATTCCAACGCCATTCGCCATCAGTCGACGACGTAAATGTGATCATTAAATCTTTAAGCCCGATAGACAATTGACTTGGGCTTAGGCTTGGGTTTGGACGTGGTTGCCTGGCTCACATAATGGACTATCCTCACAGTGGTAATGCATTAAGTTAACGTTTAATTGGCGGAATTGCTATATAAACGCTTTACGGCGACTTAATCCGTCACTTATTATATATGTGCCAGGTCCAGTAGTTATAAAGGAGTCTTAATCTGTTATCTGAGTTTTTGTGTGAGTAAATAAAATAAAACAATGAAATAACCGTTCGTAAATGTTAATACTACAATAATAAAAATGGCAGAATGAATAAAGCGATAACGCAGGTAAAGGAACATACCTACATACACGTAGTTTCGAAAAATAGCGAAATAGACCTTTTAAAGGTGTCATTAAAATAAAACTGTGCACTCACTGAGAAGAGGGTTCGCATTTTAATCGATTTTAATTTGATGAAATTCTTAAACGTTTATACATTTTGTCCATGTATAGTTTTGGTCATATCCATGAAGAATCTTTTCCTAACAGGAATGTAACTGACTACTTCGCTAGAGCAATGTCTTATGTCTATAAATCGCGAAAAAACTTTGTAGATCAGATGTAACGAAATATTTATTGCAACGTCTTATGAAACCTTAACATTTCGGCATTTTTGATGACGTCAAATATGGGGCTTGTGAATTGTGATACACGTACTTAGAATGCAAAACTATTCGGTTTCCTCGATGCAAGTACCATTAGTTGATAGTGGAAATATGTTTTAAGGCTGAACTACAGGGTTTTCTAATAAGAGGTGATATTTTGATATTCAAAGAAAAATACCCTTTTATGAAATTTACCATCACCAAATCGCAAAGTGGCTGGTGTATGCCCTCAAAAGCTTCACGAATAAGACCTTTGAGGTCTGGAATCGACGCTGGGCTGTTGGCGTAGACCTTATCTTTCAAGTAACTCCAAAGGAAGAAGTCACAAGGTGTGAAATCACAAGATCTCGGTAAAGTCCAATGCTCCCGCCGGACCACAAACCACAGTAAACAGTTACGTGTTGAGGATTGAGAAGCTCTTCAACAATAAATCTTGGGTTTCCGAGCCACAGATGCTACAATTTTGCTTGTTGACGTAGCCACCGAAGTGGAAATGGGCCTCCTCAGTTAAGATGATTTTTCGATGAAATTCCGGATATTTTTCATGCATTTCAAGGACCCAATCAGCAAAGACACGACGTTGTTGATGATCAGCCGGCTTGAGTTCTTGTGTTTACTGAACTTTATAAGCCTTATGACCCAAGTCATTATGTAAAATACAGTGTAAAGATGTTTGTGGAATGCCCAATTTCAAAAAAACGACGAAGAATGGACAAACCTGGATTTTCTTCAACACTTTGGGCTTCTACAGCAATTATCTCAGTTATTCTTGAGCAACGTGTACTGGTTTTATTCTTCACATCTCAAACTTGTTCAAACTGCTCAAAGTTGTCCACCAATTTCTGAATTGCTGTTCGACAACACAAGGTGCTTCATGACGACCAAAAAATCTGTATCTGCCTAGTTTTCACCAATTTTATAGTGAATTTTAATTTAATTAAATCAATGCGTTGTTGAAGCGTGTATCGTTCCATTTTTGTTAATGGCGTAGTTTCTATTTCTACTTGCCAAATGTCAAAGAATTACAGCTTCAAAAGTGACAACTACCAAAATAAAAAAATTTCAAAATAGCACCCTCTTATTGGAAAACCCTTTATAATGAACGGGAACAAACGTTTTCCCGAACCAAAACCGAACGAAGCGTTGCCGTCCAGGTCCGGCCTTTAAAATAAACACGCTACCCATAATGGATGGATTGCCGCGGAAGCAAAACATGTATTTTCCTCTGAACAATAAGATGAATGTGACGTCAAAAATCAAAAAATCAAAATACCTCTCACTCTCATATCCATTCACAGTCAGATGTGAAATTTTTTTTTTACGTCCGAAAACTAAACTGATCGAAATTTGACGAAACAGAGCAATCTGCTATTTCGGACGTGATATACGATATGCGCGATTGTGAATCTGGGAGCGAATATGTAAACCTGAGAGCAATGTCATGGTCACCAGCAAACCAATTAAATAGATAAGAAGTCTCGGACAAGAAATCTTTGATAAAGATGTGGACAAATGCCGGATACAAAAAGGAGCCTTGACACACACCATTATTTGAATGCCCTTATTTATCTGTAAATTCATGTCGTTGAAGAAGAACTCTTCCAGAAAGAGCATTTGTTTTTAAAGACAGTTTAGGGCAAAAGTACAAGGATGTTGGATAATTGAGACCTCTTCTTGCTTATCCATGCAGCTGATGCAAATGGTGTCTAGCGGGGTGTCTACGTGTGAGACAGTGTCCTGGAATAACAACTATTCTGAAGCTTATGTGTCATCTGCTAAGAGAGACCAATATTTTTGAGCCTTTTGGATCTAGTTTTCTGTTTCAGTGCTTCTCTGGCTGTGCAATTGAAATCCGGGTTGTTTGTTGATCCTTCTTTGATCTACAGATTCCTGGAATACTTGTTTCCTTACATCCATCAAAGGAGAATTTTGAAATGATCCAACGTTATCTTAGAAATAATCCTAATCCTACAGACTGGATATCCAAAATAATGATGATGTCCTTGGTGTCAATAAGTTAATAGACATAATTTTTTTTAAACACTTGATCTGACAATCAACTTAACAAGAGAGCGGACCGAAAAAGCATAGAAGGTTCCATTGGTCAGAGAAGCTATATCGACTGTGTTTTTGGTTATTCACGAAGAGTTTAAACCAAAGTAGAAAAAGAAATTACTGATTTATGAGTATAACGTATCAGCAGTACTTACACTTCCTATTACGGAAATTCACTATGCAGTCAAATAATGTCAAAATGTCATTTGCAGTGTTTCAAGTTATCAATCGAAAAATTAAATCAGCAAGGCAATTGTAAGTAGCATCTATATAAATCTGAATCTATAAGAATTTTATTTTGTAAATAATAGTTAATATGAACATATCTCCTGTAAGTCCTTTAAAAAACAACTGAATTTTCGCAAAAGGCAGTCGCCTGAACCCCCTTCAATCCGATGATTCATTTTAACCCCTTTTCATTTCCTCCAGTAAAGTTACTGTGGCCTCATCCAGGGGTAAATTTAAATTCTGCTTTCCTAGCTCATTAATAACATCCGCTTATCACAAGATTTAACGCATTACCTTTGAAATATATTCAATCTTCACTAATTTACTGTACCTAAGCCTTTTCCTTAATATATGCAAACACTCGCCAATGTCTACATGGACCAATGGTCACAATCCGATCTATCATCCTGGACAACCCATCGCCTGTCATCCAAACAATAGATTTTATGTGAAAAGCCCTCCAAATCGCATACACGCGCCCAGATTTAGAACTGTTCTTTTAAGCGATTTTCAATTTCAATCAAAATAATTTAAAATAAAAAAATTCAATTCGAAAATTGAAAAATCCCATTTGAGTAGTAGTGACTCTGACATGGCATGAAATTCGAGACGAATTGCAAAGGATGCTCATTTCGTCCGTCGGTTGGAATATGGGAATCGTGATTCGTGAGCGACAACATCACATATCCAGATCCAGATCCACGCGGGTGGAAATCAAAAGAAAAATGAATTTTCAAATTTTCCGGTGTGTGTTGTGTTGTGTTGTGTTCTGTTGAGTGCGTTTAAAATTGTGTAACGCAGTTGACTGGTTTTTTAGCTGGTGTGTCTGTGTCTATACACGTCTACCTAAACTCATGTAATAATGTAAGTACTCTAAATCGACAAGGATATACCAACCAGAGGAGAGAGTTCATTTTCATGTTTTGGGTGTGGGGAAAAGTGGAAATGTCATTGTTTGACATGTCACAATAGTTGATGAGTTTTGACAACCCGAACTGAATGTTGAGTTCTTTTGAGAGCAGCGATTTAAATTCAATTTTTATGGGAAATTACATTTCTCTGTTTTTGTATGTCCTTTTTTTTCTGTGAGAATATCAAATTTTCTCGAGCTTAGTGTTCTTTGTGTTGTGAGTGAGTTGAAAAACTTTGAGTTTAACAATCTAAAATATTTTCAAGCAAATTAGAAATGGAATTGAGAAAACTTTTCTAATCAACATTAGATCTCATGGGAAATTTGAATGGTCCCAAAAATTATTCAACTTGCTAAAAGGGGTTGTTAACTCTTTTCTCGGAACTTTCGATATAGTACCTAAATTAGAGTTATAAAAATTAGTGAAATCATATTTGATTCATTTCTAGTGTTGTGTCGAGGATATGTTTTGTGGACATTGATGGGGGTGTTGAGTAGCATTTATCATTATTTTGTGCTCGCTGTTTGGTGCTTCTCAATGTTAGATCCCTGTATTTGTCGCTAACAGGACTGGCTATAGGTTAACTGATATAAGTAGTTTCTGAGGATTATATGTTCAGCTCTTTCTTATCAGGATCTTTTGGCTTTCCATTTAATGTCCAGACTTCTTTTTCTCTCCTACGGCTTCGGACACACTAAGCTGTCTTTAATCGTTCACCAAGAATGTTGCGATGCGCTGCAGTGGGCCCTTCAGCACCGGAACCTTGATCGGTGTTGCCTTGGCATATGACTTGGTAGTTTGGACGAAAGAGCATGTTATTATGAGATCTACATTTAAGCTATCTAAACTGCCAAAAGACTATCAATCGTCGTATTAGAGAAAACATCATCCTCCCGGCAATTGTAACAATTCTGTTTCCAGAATAAGTATAGTGCCCATTAGATGATTGTAGACCAGCAAATCGATCAGAGCACTGCTTCACATCTAAAGGTTGGAGCTTTTTTTTTTTTTGAATAGTTAGTCCAGTCGACAGGTACTTTTAGGTGGAAAAAGGTCAGAAGTTAATGAAACTTGAGGATTTTGTTCAGGTTTAGTAAAGTAACATTTTTCTAAAGTTTTTGACCTCGTGGGCCCTGTGCTAACAGAGAAGGGGGATTGCAAATTGTTTGACCTTGCTCCGGTTTTCCCTCAATAAGTTTTTTCTTTACTTCCTACGCCAATAGCAAATTTCAATTTTATGTAGAACATACAAACATTTTTGTATGTCAATTTGTTAGCGAGATATTGAGCTTGGAAAAACAAGTCATTTTTCAAAAAATGAAGAATTCCACTTTAGGCGTTTTTCTTTTTTCATTCAGAAACGGGCTCTGAACATAGTTCGAGTATATCGAGCTCGCTCTGAACGTCCTTTGAACCTATTGTGTTCAGAGCGCTCTAAACTATTAGTGAAACGAATTTAATATCCCACTTGAAAAACCTGAAATTTTTTTTTTGAACAAATAAAATACTTTTGGCGGCTATTTTAATTGTTTTTAATTTCAGCCGCCGCCGCTAAAAAGTTCTTTCTATCAATTGAATTTAATTGGAAGTGTCTTACTTTTGACGTTTATATTTTTGTTCAGCTTTTAGCTCAGTCTGCCCCGCATCTATTTATTTGGAGCTCATAGAGTGTACTCTGAACGCACTCTGAAGTAGAAGAGAAATACGAATTCTATAATCTGAAGTCTCTGAAACAAAAAAGAAAAACTTATTTTTTTTTTTTTTTTTGACAACTCAGGCTCTGCTATGAACTAAAAAAGAAAAACGTCTTTTATTTCTTCGGATGTACCCGAAGAAAATAATCATGAAATGCTGTTGTATTTATGGTTCCTCGTTAAGATACTTTTGACTTTCTCTCTCATCCTCGCTTGCCCACCAGGGGTCAGGTCATACCCATTATTATTGTCATCCCGCCGTAATTTTAATTTATTATTTTGTTTAGTCCAGTCGGTTCGTATTTTCGGGTAGAAAAGTTCGAAAGTTCATGAAACTTTGGGACGTTGGTCAGAGATAGTTAATTAACATTTGACAAAGTTTGGACCTCGAGGCTAGAGGGCATTGTGGAAAAGAGAAGGAGGGGGAACTGCAAAATAAAAAAATGTCAACTATGCCAACTATCCATGAACAAAATCCCCAAGTTTCATTAACTTCTGACCTTTTTCCAACTAAACCCATTTTTCCGACCTGTCGACTCGATAATAAAAGCACGTGGTTTCAGACGAATTATTTACCCCACAAAACTTGGAGAAGATGCAATTGGAAAATTTTCTATTCGTTTCGGTCGTTTTCGTCAAAAGACAGGTGCCTAATTGGAACAGATGGAACTAGAAAATTCCTGGTTTAAGCAGGAAGAAAATACATTCCACAACACAAGTGTTTGCATAGACTATTTGCTTATCATATTTCCCGGGCGCCTTTTCTCACCCTAAGAGGTGAGTTTTACTGGCAAGTTCATTGTTTTCACTTCGTCTGGAATTCGGGTGTTAAACTCTCTATATGGTGACAAGGACATAACCCGAAATATGCTTTAGTAAAATTTAGTTTGATACATCGAAGTTGATTGGCAATAACTTCAAAATAAGAGTAACGCAAGGCAGTGATATAGGTCCCATTCTTTTTATAAACGCTATCGATGACGTGTCATCTTGCATTTTAACTCAGTGAGATTGGTCCTTGTGTTCACTTACAAATTGAATATTTTTAAAACAATCAACTCTGATTATGACCATGTGAATCTGCAGATTTTTTAAGAATAGCTTAAGCCTGAGTTCGGCGAAATGTCAGGCAATGACCTTTTCAAGGAAACTGGTACCAAGTATACTTATGATTATGATCATAATATTTCACAACATGTTTTGCATAGCATTTCTAGTTTATTTGCGAGTAAATTTCAGCCAAAACTTCCATCACAGGTTCCTATGGTCCTCTTCCTATTATGAAATAAAGTGCACGACTGGGTCGTACGAACTTGCTCTAATGTGTTAAAATGGTCTTGGGTGTTTGAGATTTTGGGAAAACAGCGTTGAAAAAATCATATGAAATTTTATAAATCACTTAAAAATCAATACCTAAAACGTTTTTTGGAGAAAATGAAGTAAACCATCAGGTTTCTTTTACGTTTTTGAATTTTTACGAAATTTTTTTTCAAAATCGTTCGACCAGTTTTTTCAAAAATTAGTTTTTTTTTGAAAAACTTTTCGAAAATAAATTCCAATTTTTTTTGAGTATGCCAACTTCTAGTACTTTGTAGTTTTTATCAGAAAAATAAAATTAAAAAAATATAGATTAAGCCGTTTTTGGAAAAAACAAAAATTTAAAAAAAAATTTGAAACTTTTTTAAAAAACTCAAAAAAACTTTTTTTGAAAAATTTAAGAATTTATATTATTTCTTTTATAAAAGGGCTTCTACATTAAAAATTTCATCAAAATCCGTCAAGTGGCTTACGAGAAAATCGGTTTTCAAAAAACCGGTCCTATGGGAGGTACCGTTATAAGACTTTTCCTGAAAAATCAATTCTAACCAAACCATAAAGTTTGCAAAGAAAACACTATTCAGAAAGTTTTATCAAAATCGTAGGAGCCGTTTTTGAGAAAAATCATTTTTTCACTAAAAATCGTATGGCAGGTACCGTTAGTTTTGAAGCTAGAATGCTAATTCCAAAAACCCTCTGTAGAACATCATAATAATACTATCTACCAAATTTGAAGCAAATCGGTCCAGCCGTTTAGGCTGTAGGTGCCGATACAGACCGACGGACAGACAGACAGACAGACAGACAGAATTGTCGGACCCACTTTTTTCGACTTTTCTATCATCGTAATGTTATGCTTGATTGTCAAAAAAAAACGAATGCATAACTTGCCTTATAGTACCTATAATCGCAAGTAAAAAACCAATATTATTGCCGCGATGTTTTAATAAAAAATAACTTTATTCCAAATTCTTAGTTTTTCCATTTTTTTTCAATTAATACTTTTTATTTATTTTATTTTTACAAATTTAATGCTTTTTCTGCAAAAACTGCGGCAATTCTCAAATTTTGGCGAAAAAGCATCGTTTCGTCACCCGTTTTGAACCTGAAGTTGGCTCTGAGTTCGCTGAATTAACTTTTAAGTGCTGCCAGGCTTAGCAATAAATATCTACAAACAAAAATGACACAACAAAAAATGGCATAAAATAAGTATCATCGTCCTTCATTTCAAGAAACCAATCAATTTGTTACCATCCGTCAGGATGAATTAAAATTTAATAAATCAAAAACTGAACCAAGCACACTATCTATATAATGAAGCCATCCGTTTTCTATTGCACTTCAAGAGCACATCCTAATTGCTTCGGACAGTTTATCTAAAACAGCACAGACCTTTGTCCCTTTCCAAGCTCCTTTGTAAGTTAAGTATAACCAGACAACAATATTTTAGTTTTCTGCTTTCGAAATTAATTTCCAGGTTGCAGTCACAAGTAAATTACATGGATCAGTTGTTTGTGTTGCTAACCATATGCTCAATAGATATGTACTTATTAAAACACAGATACGGATACGCAACAACAAGCGATAGCACACTCTCGGATACAGGTACAACATATGTCACATAACCGCACGAGATAAAATTCTAATCTTAAGTTGCATCAGTTGCAACAGGGACACGAGGGCAAAAATTATATTATCGCGCGGATACCACACACATTTGGTTGGTCACCCTTCCCCCACACATGCATGCTTTTCAAGGTAGCATCAAATCGTTGTCATTATTTTGATGACTTCACAACCTCTAATTTAGCCGTTTCATGTTTTGCGTTTCGCCTGTGATGCCTCTACCTCTGATGTCCATATTTTTGTCCACAAGTATGGCCATAAACTAGGCTGTTTTTAGTAGACTTGTATTCGAGTATCTAATGAATGTCGCGTTCGCCAGCTTGGCTCCGGGGGTAAACTACATAATTTAACCTCGACTCGACTACTTTCGCGGAGGGTGATGTCAAGTCAAAAACATTATTCATTCATCGGCGTTTCTAGGTGTTCAAATGCATGTAATCAAATAAATTATGGCATTTCAAGAGGTTATTCGAATATTGAGCACTTAAATAAACCAATATAGAGGATGTACGTAGCAGCATCAGGTGGAGAAAGGTATAGTGTAGTGTATAGAAGGTAGAAGATACCCCCGAACCCGTGCTTCGGCCGTGGCCGTAATAAGTTGTCATCTGCGATGTTCAATATCATAAAGTGCACTTAATAATTCGAGCGAAACTAATTCTCAAAAATAGATGGCATGAGGCTTGAGTTTGAGTTTTGGCCTATATTGTGGGTGGATGTTGTTTGTTCTTTGTCGCGTGGTGTCGTGCGACGTCGCGTCGGTGTATGGTGATGGTGATGGTGACTATGGGATATAGAAGAAGTAATTTCCGGGAGAGTTTACCGGCTAACAACAGTTGTAAGTTGTTATGTTCAATTATGTACGGTTATTGCCTATTTCCAGCAGGTATTTCAATTTATGGAATTAGAAAATGTATACGAACATATTTTATACAGGAAACGACATTGCGAGGTTTAATCGGATGTTTGCCTCGAAATTAAGTTATTGGGAGTATGAAGTAATAAAGAGTGGGAGAGAAATTTTAAAGCCAAATAATGTGCATTGAATTTTTGTATTCCACTGTTTAATATACTTCTACACCAAAGATATGACATTTTTTGTTTACAAAAGCTTTTGAAGAACATACATATTCGGATACGAATTACATATTGTTCTTCTTATTTGATATTTTGAGAAATTTTTTATTCTGTAAGTTCAAATTGAAAATCGTTTTTCATCTTTCAAAATCATCATTTCATTTTCATCTTTCAATACAAAATCAGTGCTGTGCGTTTTACTTGCTTAAGCTCAAGAACGGATCAACCGATTT
This sequence comes from Platycheirus albimanus, assembly GCA_916050605.2. Taxonomy (NCBI): domain Eukaryota; kingdom Metazoa; phylum Arthropoda; class Insecta; order Diptera; family Syrphidae; genus Platycheirus; species Platycheirus albimanus. The sequence continues at coordinate 358,147,679 of OU696696.1, forward strand.
TGATGAATTGTTTTGAAGTGAAACTTCTTTAATATCGGGGTGAATTGAAACTCGACGAAACGGAAATGCGCCATGACACTTTTAAGCAGTAAATCAAACAAATTAATGTATCGCAACAAGCCTGACAGAGAATAAATGAAAAAAATTTGATGACAGTATTTGATATTCTAGCTCTCATATTTCTCCCATGCTATGTAGCACTAAGCATAAATAATTCGTGATTTGTATGTGCCTGCAAATTTTGTTGTTGTTTTTTCATTAAATTTTTCTTTTCGAATTTTAATCATTTGCGGGTGGCAATGGTACAGTGGATGTAGTGCTTGGTTGCTAACCTAAGAGTTGTGGGTTCGAGCCCCAGCCTGGGCAGCAATTTTTATTTATTCCCCCAGTTTCAACTGGACGCCACCCGTGGGATTTTCTTGAGATAAATACCATCTTATTCTCAAAATCCATTGTACCAACAAAAATTCTTTCCTATCTTTCTATTCCTTCTAACTATTGCCGTGCAGTTTGCATTCAAAAGACCTTGGGTCTTACAGGTATTTGGTTAAAATTATTATTATTATTATTATTAAAAAGGAGTCAAGAGGACGCAATGGAGATAAAAAGGCATCCCTGCTCTACAGATCTAAAGCGAAAGAGCAAGCGTGTCGGTATCTACGTTTGTATGCTTGAATGTGTGTCAAAACGATTGTATATACGTGATGCAAGCATTTAATCATAAATAAAGTTTGAAAGTAAGCCGAAAACTATTGTTGGAAAGAGTTTTTTTTATCTTATTCTCTCGAACAGGTTACTTCTCTAAAGATTCACTTAGGCCGAGTGTAAATTACACACACACATTTTATTAAATTTTGTTTTTCGCAATATGGGCATTAACTAAAATCATTAAACATTTGCTAACCGCAAATTTTAACTTAGTATTGGAATGGACTTAACACCAAAATTTTATTACGGGAATGACTATAATCCAACAGAAAAAGAAGCAACGGAAAGTTAGAAGTTTTTAAAAGTAATTAAATAGTGCACAACGACGACCTACAAAAGATCAGTATAGAGGGGCTGACTGAAAAGATCATTAAAAGATCTTCGTACCAATCAGAATTTATAAGTATGTGGAGTGCGGAGCCATGATTTTGTTGTCTGGTTCGTTAGACTCTTATAGACCGAGAGCCAACACCATAATGAATCAAGTCATTTATATAATGTTGTACGGCACATCAATAGAAAGCGTTAGGGGAGTTAGACAAGAAAAAGTTTGTCTGGCAGTTGTTTGGTGTGACGAACATGGGGTAAATTCGACACAAAGTATGACAAAATTTCAAAAATTAACTTATTTGGGTACTTTTGTAACAAGGATTTATAACAAGGAATTCAAAAGAATTTAAAGATCCGTTTACACTTAAAACTTTATATTTTACTTATGTTAGATCTATCTTAGAATATTGTTGCATTATTTGGAATCCCTTCTACAAAGTTCACTCAAATTCAAAAACGCTTTACCAGGTACCTTTTTTATATTTTACGTTGGAATATTATAAGACCTTCTTATACTTTTCGGTCTTCAAAGTCTAGAAACGCTTTGTAAATATTTTGCTGTTATGTTTGTGAGAAACATAATAAATTACCAAATTAATTGCCCAATTTTGCTTAATATGATCGGTTTTAATTGTCCATTATACTGCTTGCGATCGCATAATACGTTTCATGTTCCACACCATAGAGTTAACTATGGTTTAAGTGAACCAATTTCACGATGCTTAAGACAGGCAAACTCAGTAAATCACATTTTTTATCTGTTTTGAAGAGCTTTCTGTTCTCTGATTGACGAAATAAATAAATAAATAAAACGGATAAACTGTGTTAAGACAAGAAAAAAATCCTAAAGGAGGGGGGTCTATTCCCCTCTGTTTAGCCGGGGGGGGGGGGGGGCAATTTTCTGGAAAAATTACTTATATTCGAAAATAAATATTTAAAAATAACCGAACCTCTTACAATGCCATAATAGACCTTTTTGTAAAGCCAAAAAAAAAAATCTTTTCTTCAATTACATTTTCAAATAAAGTTATTCTATTGAACCGTTTTAGAAAAATAAATCTACAAACTCAAAACTTTGAAAAGAAAAATATTTCAAACAAATTTCTTTCAAAATTATACGTAATTAAATATTATTTTTTTTACCAAAATTGTATGCTCTTATTAGTTCTTAGTAAAACACTGAAAATCGTATGGCTCTAGGACTTTTTGTTGCTAAGCTATAACCCGCCCATGTGGGCTTACAGTCCATTATGGTCTTTTGGGATTTGTTCGGTTTTGGGCAGATTCCCACATTTGGCAGTGTCAGAGTACGAGTTCTACATTATTCTGTTCCCTAAATTAAGATGTTTTATATAATGTTTAATACCTTTGACCAAAAATGTAGCCTTTCCTCTTTAGGACTGTTGAATGATGTCGAACTTAGACTTCCTTAAGTACCTACTTATCCTCAAATATCCATTTTCTATAGTTTTCCTAATGCTTTTGTATAAATAAAACTCCAAAAGTATTCGCCTCATTGAACTCATCAAAACCAAAGGACATTAGACACACATGTTCAGTAATAATATAATTTATTATCCATTTCGACATTAAACAATACAAACATGTATACCTCGATATTAGATACATGTATCAAAACATTAATCCTTTCCTTTTGACATAATATTTCCAATTTCCTAACGAAAAATCACATGAAAAACCCAAAAAAAACCACACAAAATTGCCCATTACATTCGCCTCACCATCATCATCCTTTGACTGGATGTAACAACATAATTTTGGCATCATTAACGTCCATTTGGTATAAATATATGATTTATCCTATAAAAAAGGACAAACACAGAAGAAGAAAACGAAAAAAACTTTCCAAATGGGCTTGACGCATGTTATTCTATAATTTCTTTCTCTGGTCGAAAAGGGTTGCAAGCCATAAAAAACAACCCAAAAACTCATTTGGTCACTCTCGAAAATTTAGATGTAAATTGTCGGGTTCGCCACTTCCATTTACTCTCTTTCACAATAAACAATACCCTCTTCTTGTAACAAAGAACAACCATCACCATAGACCCACAACTCATCACCCGGCAAAGGATTGAAGAAAAAAAAATAATAATAATAAAGGATCGAAATAGGAGTTCTCTGAAGCCCAAACAAACGTACTTACGATGCATGAAAATTTATTTGTTACGGAACAATTCAATAAGTTAATAATTCAATTTCGGCGATAAAAATCTGATTTTGGGTGAAAAAGTCCCGAAAAAGGAAAACACACACATCACAACAGGATTCAACCCTTTCTAGTCAACCGTAAACACACACTGTGCTCTGTGTCCTATGTGTTGACTTCAAAAAGTGCGTGTAGTAAAGAGGTCTAGCTATGTTTTTTTTTTCTAGGTTTTCTGACTGATGCCTAAAAGCAAAGGGTGTGCATAAATTTTACTGCCGGGTAGACCCCAACAAAAATACACACAACTAATAGAAATAACCCATAAATGCGTTCAATGTGGATTGAAGAAAATCACATATGAATGTGTCATGGGTGCATGTCCTTATTGCATATCCATTATTTTTACGTAAATTTAAAGTAATTGCCAAGCCGAGTTGTTGGAAGAAAAGGGTGACCTAGCTTGCTTTCGTACAAAAACATGGTTTATGTAGGTAAAGTGGAGCTGAAGATGTATGGCGTACGACTTTGTTCGCCTAAAAGAAGCACTAAATCAATTTCAGATGTCGTCGACATCGTCTACGACATTCTTACATTTGTTTCGCGCTTCGGTGCATTTGTTTTGAAAATGATGCTGTAAGGACAACATATGAGTTGAGCAACAATGCCGGAAGAAAAATTAAATTCATAAATAAAATAAAATCACGTATCATTGGTATCATAAATAATTCATTTGGAATTTTGATACAAATGCAAATTAGGATGAAACATTTTTATTTTGCGTCACAATATGGAATTTGTTTATTTTTGTTGTTAAATATCCTCAAGGGTTATCCTGATAATGTATTGCAACTTGTATATATGATTTAAGGAATTATATTATTTTTTTTTTTAATGAATATTTTGTGGTAAAAATTATGCGGTATTAACGGTTGAATGCATGTTTGAAAACAAAATTTATAAACAAAAGAGCTGGCGTACAAACCTGAGATGTGGAGAGCATTACGATAATCGAGGGAGCAGTGAAAAAAGTAGGACTTCCGGTGGGTGTCACCGAAGGGTTTTTTAAACGCAAGACATCAGAAAGCTTCTTGGGTCCTTTGGTCTCAGTAGCAATCCTTGTCTTTATGTTTGAAAAAGTGACTTACCCCAGAGTGCATCAGAATTCTTTGTAGCCCAGTGGTTTTGCCAGCGTGGAAGCACAATATTTCAAACTATGGAAGAGAAACTATCCCTGGCCATAGCATTTGTGTATATCGATATATGTACCATTTTCGCTCTCAAGTGCAGAAGGAGTCGAATCCCTCTGCGGTAGCTTCGCATTTGTAGCAAATTGTACTGCGAGCAAACCAGCCCATGCTTATGAACTGACTACAAGTGTCTCATCTCAAGCAATCTTCGGAACCGAAGACCAAGTGGAGCTTCGAATACTTAATACAAATGACCAAAAATATTATGGTTATAACGAAAATTCAGATTTCGGAAAGATGCTTGTTCTTCCCTGAGCTTGGACAAAATCTTGAAAAGCTCTCATTCCCACTACGCCTAGTACAACAGTGTAAAATTTTGTTATTAAATGTTTTTTTTTTAAGGTATAGAACTATAAAATGAAATACATCCTTGTACAAATTTAAATTGAATAAATTGCCATAAATCTGTTTCCAATCTTGAGGTCCAATCTTGAGGTCCAATTTTCGATTACTCTTTGCAGCATTTGGGATCGTATATTGGCAAAAATGCGGCAAATTTTGTTTTTCATATCGTCAATCATCCCTGATGGAATATTGTTGTAGACTAGCGGGACTTCACATACCACAGCAGAAAATAATCTAACGGTGATAAATCGCATGATCTTGAAGGCCAACTCACGGGTCCAAAACTCGAAGTCATGTGCTCAGCAAACGTTCCCTTCAACAAATCATATGTGGCAAGTACTGTGTGACATTTTGCGTTGTCTTGTTGAAACCACAGCTCACCTATGGCAAGGCGATTCAATCCAGAAACAAATAAAATGCACGACTGCGTCGCACGAACTTGCTCTTATGCTAGATTATAGAATTGCTTAGCTTAGCATAATGTATATTAAAATAAAATGCACGACTGGGTCGCACGAACTTGCTCTTATGATAAGCAATTTCTTTCTGGCTGCATATGTATATTAAAAAAAAATTAAAAATAATTTCGAAAATTCGTTTATTTTTTTAATAAGCTTAAGAGTTTACTCGGAAAAACTAAATATGCAATAAAATTTCAAAACTATATGTATATCTAGGAAAAAAATATTTAAAATCGTTCGACCAGTTTTTTTTAAAGGTTATTTTTGAAAAACTTTTCCAAAAAATATTTTGAAATTTATTTGAGTATGTAAATATATGGCAATCCGTAGTTTACATTGGAAAAAATAATGTCAAAAAAATCAATATACCCGTTTCCAACATTTTCCTAAAACCAAATTTTTTTTTGAAAAAATTATTAAAAATCAAAAAAAAAAGTTTTTGAAAATTTTTAAATGCCATATTAATAAAATTATGAATAATTTTCTGTGCCCAAAAATTTCATTGAAATCGGATGTATAGTTTACAAAAAAATTTGATTTGAAAATACTGGTTCTATGAGAGGTACCGTTATAAGACAAATTTTGAAAAATCTTTTCTAACCAAAAGATAGTCTTAAAAAAAAAGCATTCTGAAAGTTTTATCAAAATCGTTAGAGCCGGTTTTGAGAAAATCAATTTTTTTCTTCACTATTGTATGGCAGGTGCCGTTATTTTAGGGCCTAGAGCAAAAATCAAAAATATGTTCCGAGGGACGGCCAAATAAATCTTAAATACCAAAGTTGAAGCAAATCAGCCCATCCGTTCAGGCTCTAGAGACAGACAGACAGACGGACGGTATTTCCAGACCCACTTTTTTCGACTTCTCCATCATCGTAATGCTTTTTGACGTAGCCATTCAACCAAAAATGAGCTACACCGATGAACGAAATTTGGGAGCCGTTCAATATCTTCAAAGTTCATAATCCCGAAAATTCAAAATCCTGAATGATCAAAAGCTGGTGCCACCCAAAAGTACTACTTATTAAGAAAACTGTTGACAGAGGGGCCTGTCAGACTACTGGACGTACATATTTTAGTATTGATTGCTTTTCTAGATTTTTTTCGAGATTTTCGTTTTTCGGGATTTTGAACCAGACCCACTAAATTTTCTTGTCAAAATCATGTTCAACAACTATCTTGTCGACCATGTTTTTTGAAGTAATCAGCGTAATTTGCTTTCGTTGTTCAGGCTTCAGTCGATTCATGATGAAATGGCAAACCAAACTAAAGATAAATCACATGGCAGATGATAAAATGGCTGTCAATGAAAACAGTGCTGACAGATTAAAGTTCTATACCTCTAAAAAAAAAATTACCTTTTATATCCTTAAAATGTAAATTAGGGATGTTCTTTTGAAAAAAAAATATGAATTTAAGATTTTACTGATTGCCTGAATAAGTTTTTGTTTTGATAGAACATCTGCATTATTATTTCATAATATGACCACACTCAAGGTTCTTCTAAAATTGTACCTACTCAAAATTTTTCAATCAAATAATCTTCTCTTCAGAATATGCTCCTTGAGATAGCTATCAAGCAACAAATCACTCAAAGTGGTTTCTATCATGCATTTGTCTAATTTCAACTTAATTTGATTAAGGATTTGCAAAGGATGCGTGCAACTTTCTATAACAAACTCCATCAACTAGCCAGCAATATCCGTTTAAATGGATCAAAACAATCATAACTGATCACATGCAAATAGCATTCTGACAGATTTCCAATAAATTTGTCTTTCAAACTTCAAATGACATGAAATCATGTCCTTCGAGCATAACCAACCACAGCAAAATAAGAAGGCAGCTTAATAGTGATGTTTGTCCTTGGGGTGTGCCTTTTCTTCGGTTTCATATAAATGGCAAATTTTAACCATCCATGAGTAAACTTCAATGTCTCTTTGCACGACATGTGGAAACTACATACGAGTATATCCAAAGGTGTTTCATAGCACTATTAAATATTTACAGTTAATTTTATAACCCAAAAGGGCAATCGCTTGTGCTTGGGATACATATTTTGGCATACAACATGGCTCCCAGGTCAACGGAAGCCATAAAATACTCGTTTGTCACGGAATGCATGAAACACAAACACTTGCACGAAAGTAAAATGCATCCTTTTTGCCACAAGTTGCAGCTGCACTCAGAAAAGCTTATATGAGGTTGCATGTTCTGTATGGATTCTAATGTTAAGATATTTTGTGTCACCTAAGAGTATGAGAATGTGGTCTTTTTCCATTTTAAAGAACTCCCAGTAAAAAAAAATATATGTATATACGAGCGGAGTTTATTTTTATAGCTTTACTGTATCGTAACCATAAAAAATTGCACTATAAATATTTTTCACATATTTATCGTAACACACGCTACAACAATGGCAATCACAATGCTCATTACAGCTTTTGCATTAAACAAGAGGAAAAGAAGATACCCACCGAAAGGGAGGCGGGCGGGCGGTCGGTCGGTGGTGTATGGAACCTTACCCTGAATGTCCTTTTGTGTCTTTTTAATGTCATTTCTTTGGTAACTACGGTGTCATTGGTGGGAGAAATGACTCCGGTTTTACAAATTTTCTGTGACAGCACAATGGGATACTTTTTTTTGCTCCTTCTGTTTCAGAAAAAAAAATTTGTAGAACCACATAAATCACAACATCAAAGGATATAGCGTTGCTAAGCAAATGTATGATACAGTAAATCCAAGGATTAGACGATGGGTATGGAGAACATTTTTTTTTTTCATATTGGCTGGAAGGTAAGTACCTTTTTTCTCAAAAAGTATATATCACGTTCTCATTACAAGCGACTTTGAAGACTGTCTTTTCCGGCTTAAAATATAGATTTTTCAAAATTTAAATTTTCAGATACATTTCTGTAGTTTAAGTATTTCTTAGATTAACATAAATTCCACACTGTCCATAACCATTGAAGATATGCTTAACATTTCTCTTGAACATATGAATGTATCTCATAATAAATCATAATGTCATCTTTTCTGTAAAATAACTTTTGATTAATAGCTACAAACGGATAAATGAAATTTTCCACAAATTCCGTTTTTTTTTTTTGCAACGAAATCAATTCGGTTGACAAAAAGCTTATACAACTTTGCTGAAAAAACGGTAATGTGGTGGAACACAACATACACACACAAATAATAATAATAAAAAAAAAACGACACCAAATTGGATATGTTGTCATCGCACACGTCCTGTCGTCCTGTGTACTTGTTGATTTATTATTCTTCCTGTCTGGAAGAAATTCATCTTTATCTGGTGTGGCGTCTCTTATGCACTGTTATCCCTTGTACGTTGAATACGAAGATGTGTAAAACCGAAAGATTTCTCTGCCCCCTTTTAAAGAAGTCAACAAATTTATTATTCATAAGTTACAAAATCAATTTTTGAAAGGAAATATGCGTTCAAAGACATTCTAGGACTAGGTGAAAAAAAGATTTAACAAAATGCTTTTTGAACATTTTTCGTTTTTATTACTAAAATTTGGTTGTAGTGCGAAATCCCCAAAACGCTTAATCCATGGACAAAATATCTGAGGCAATCCTTTTTTCTGCCAAATCCCCAAGAAATCCGAATCATGCTATTAAATTACGCGATTTAATCGCTTGATTCGCTACTTGTACATATTTGTTTTGGAAATATTGGCTTGGAACTTTTGCCTTGGGATTCTCTCTTTTGGGATTTGTTGGGAATTTTTCTTTGGGGAAAATATCTTGGGGGGAGAATGTCGGTTAAGCTATCATCGTAAATTAATAAGTTCGGAATATAAAAGAAATTTAAAAAAAAATCTGACATTTTTGAAATTATCATCCTAGCTCTAAAACTAATGGTACCTACCTGCCATACGATTTTTAATGAAAAACAGATTTTTCTCAAAAACGACTCCTACGGATTTGATAAAACTTTCTGAATGGCGTTTTGTGTGTAAACTTTGTATTTTTGTTGGTTAAGATTTTTCAGGAAGTATTATAACGTTACCTACATCCTATAGCACCAGTTTTTTTCAAATCAATGTAGCGAAGCTTATAACAAAATAATATCAATTCTAAAAAATTTTAAAAACGTTTTTTTATTTTTTTTAAAGAAAAAGTTCATTTTTGTTTAATGTTGGGATTTCCAAAGACGATTTGTTTAATTTTGTAATTTCAATTTCCTGATAAAACTATAAAGTGCTTGAAATTGGTATACTCAAAATATTTTTAAATGAAAACGTTTTTTTGAAAAAAAAACTGGTCGATTTTTTAAATTTTTTTTTTCTTAACTTTTCCAAAATTTGTTTTAACTTGAGATTTTCAAGTAATTTATACAATTATTTCATATAATTTGGTTGCCTGCTAGTTTTTTTTCGAAATTATAAGCCCCAAGACCACTGTAACACAACAGATCAAGTTCGTGCGACTCAGTCGTGTACTTTATTGTTTTTCGACTCTTACATACACAAATTGTTTGTAAAGATCAATATGCACACGTGGGTCATTCCTATTTGCTTTCATTTTTCAACAGTGGTTCAGCACTGAACTTCTTTTAAAAAACATTTCTCTTGAATACTGCAAAGAACTTTTCGTCCGACTGGTGATTATGGAAGAGGGTACATGCAGGACTGTGATGATAAGTGTTCTGTACACCGTCTCCTTGGTTCTTCTCGACAGCTTATCTGATTAACAGGAATTCTTAGACTGGTTATAGGGTGATCGGTATAAGGTGTACCAAAAAGCTAGAGCAAGTACTTTGTGTTAAGACAAGAAAAAATTGTATGGGAGGGGGTCTATTCCTCTCCGTTTAGCCGGGAGGGGCAATTTTCTAAAAAAAAATGACTTAAATTGGAAAACAAAATTTAGAAAATAACAGAAACTCCTAAAATGCCTGCCATATTTTTTTGTAAAATTTTTTAGAAAAATTAAATTTCAAACTCAACAATTAAAACAAAAAAAAAATTTAAATATAAATTCAAATTAATTAATTTTTCAAAATGTTAGGTAATTAAGTACTATTTTTGTTGTCGACATTTTGTAATGCTCTTATTAGTTTTAAGTAAGTTTGATTCTTGTTTTGGAATATTCAAGTCTTGTTCGTGCCTTATGCTGTTTTAAAAGTCGCCAAAATAGTACATAGCTTGTAGACGTAAAGTTAAATTAGCTTATAGGTTACTTTCGTTTTTAATTAGAATCCGGCCTCTAAGTATTTGGGTTTTTTTTTATATTTTTAGAAATACCTTATATAATCTAGAATTTGGAGTAAACAAAAAATCTGGTTGATCCTGCCACTAGGTCATACACAAACAGTATATTAATTTTTCGAGTCGTGTTTTTTTTTACATTTCCCCAAAGACATTTTTTTCACGAATTCCTTTGTTCTTCCTTGTGTTATGGAAGAGGATATATTTAAATCAATATTAACTTCCATTTAAAAAAAAAAATAAACTAAACATATCCTTCCAATGCGTCAACAGGGCTAGCTTCATTTGAAACAAAAATTATCTACATTTTCCAAGTTTAAAGCAAATCGTTTAAGTCGACCAACCCTTATTTGGTTGGTTCCTATATCGATATCCTTAAGGCGACAAAAAAGGGGCCATTGAATTGTAATAATTCTGCGCGTGATAAAAAGCAGCTTCCTACATTGTTGTGTTTTTAACGCCAATTAAACGAAACAACAACATCTAATATGCCCTCAAAATTTTGTTTAAACACTTATCCCTTTTTTTGCTTTCAAACAATATAATTCCTTTAATTTTTTGCTCTTCCAAAATACGCATCTGCGTGTCCTTTTTGGTCGTAACAAACATCTCAACTTAATCCTTAAGGAATCGTAATAAAAATGCTACCCTTTTTTATGTTCTCTCGATTCGCATTGCCTAATAATACGAGCAGTACTCCTGGTTCAGGTAGGCAAATGTATTATCCTTCTGATCCTGTTTAATGTTCCTAATGCAAACAACAGGAAATCTGCCATCCATTAAAATATTGCAACAAAGTAACATCACAACAATATAACAATGTTGGAAATATACATATCAAACAATTGCGTCTGCAAGCCCAAATCTCTATGACAAAATATTATTCCCTCTCTGACAATAAGCATATATAACGCAACAATGTAGATAAAAGGTATCCGTATCGTCCTTTTTGACGAAATGCGTCAAAGTCACCTCAAGGTAGGCTGAACAAAGCAATAACTTAGTCAAAGTTATTGACAGTTTACCTATCATTCCATTGTGCTCAGGCGAGATCTGAATTTTCATCACAAAAGGATTCACTTTATCACTTTCCAAGAATAAAGGATACTCCTTTAAACTGGAACAAAACCGAGTCAACAAACGTCTTCCCCTTTTTTTTTTACTGGTGCACATGGGTTTCGGTTTAATTTGATGTGAGTGACGTGTCAGCAAGGAAAGGTAATAAAATCACTTAAAGATTTTATGTTGCGGCTAATAGTGGTTGAGAACTGGCGCAGTAGATCAGATCACATACTGCACACAAGGGATTCCATGAAGGATGACGATGACGAAGACAACGACAACGACAACGACAAACACACATCACATCACATTTCACATGACAACAACAGGAAATAAATTAACAACTTAAATATGATGATTTACAGTGCTGCTCTATAAAAGTGACGTCCTCATTTGCCGTTGGAGCGGCGAAAATGGTGGTATACACTCGTCGTATCTGAGCTAATCTAAAGATTTATATGCAGAGAAGTTGATCAATAAAATCAGCGAACAAAGAAAAAGGACCTTTTCTTGGCGATGCGATGCGATGGCGAATGGAAATGTTAACTTTTTTGGTGGTTTTTATTGCCAGATTAGAAGAGAAGACAAAGTAGAATTATATTATTGTTTTTCTTTGAAGCAGCAGGAATTGAACTGTATATCTGAGATTGACCATTCTCCATGTGTCCATGTGTCGACATAGCCAATAAGTAACATTGTTGTATGGCGCGGCGGGCAATTTCGTCAGATTTTATGGGAAAACTTTTAAGGCAATGCTTGAGAGATTATAGGTATAGTGAATGGAAGAGGAATGTAGTTTTTTTTTTTTGGTTGATCTGTGGCGGCAGAATATTGTGGTGAACATTTTTATGTTGTGAAATAAAATTAAAATTTTGTTGCAATTTATGGCCAACTTAACGTACTACGTTGTAAGTGAGGTACCTTTATCCGTGGGGTTGTACAAAGTAACCATGGGAATTTTGTTGGTCTTTCTTTTGTAGATCATCATTCTTGGAATTTGTGTTGCTATTCTGATAACTCCTAGAAATTGTTGGTTTCTGGCATGGAAATTGAAGCCAAAAAATTCAAGAACCAATAGTGCCACACAAAAATATTCAATCTCAAATAAAGCCAGCTGCAAGCAATATTAGCATGACCTCCTTCATGTGTCTTTAAGGCTAAAATGAGTCTTGCACTCTTTTTGAGGAAATATATTGAGATCGTTGCAGTATCAAGAAAAACGGCTGTAGCGGTTTTTTGAAAAAATTAAGTATTTATATTATTTCGTCTATAAATGCGCGTCTACATTAAAATTTCATCGATATCGATCTGAAAATCTGATATGAAAAAACCGGTCCTATGTATAAACCTGAAAAATGTATTCCAAGCAAATCATAAAGTTAACACAAAAAAAAAAACACCACAAAAAATTATATCAAAACCGTTAAAGCCGTTCCTGAGAAAAATAAAAGTTTCCATAAAACTCAGAAAATTTTTTGCTGTTTCGAAAAGTTTTCAAAAAAAAAACTGTTTTTTTGAAAAAAACTGGTCGAGTGAATTTGAATTTTTATTTCTTAAAATTCAAAACACTAAAAGAAACCAGATTTTTTGCTTAACTTTTTCCAAAAATATGATTTTTAAGTGATTAATAAAATTTCGTATGATTTTTTCATACATTAGAGCACGTTCGTGCGACCCAGTCGTGCTTGTTTTTTGTCTTAAGGTCATTTTTCTACCTCCAATTGCTCTAAAGCCAACCATGGTAGAGGTAGGTATAATATTCCTAAATTAAAGTTCATTTAACTGGTGTCATTTCACCAGAACGAAGACGCTAAAGCTTCAAGTATTAACAAAATTTTATTTACCGGCAAAATGCGGGGCTAAATATTTTTATTAAAATGTGAAGTAGATTCAAATCCTATTGTTCATAACAGCGTTTAAGATAGAGCCGCTCCAGAAATACGCAAATCAATAGTTTTTTTTTTCATATTCGTTTTTTTTTTTTTTTTTATTTCAATATTAATACATTTTAAATAATACCTACAAGGTTTACATCAAATTCTTAAACTAAAAAAATTTTTTTGTTTTATTCGAACGGCTTGGTTTTTTTTCGATATAGATATTATTGAATTGATTTCGAAATTCAAGATTTTGAATCGACAGTGGGTGATTTCATTTTTGTTCACCAAATTATTTTTTAAGAGAAAGTATTCCTATCCTGTTTATTATTTTACAAGTGATTGGATGATTTCAGCTACCAAATCTGGATAAGAAGTCATCATATCGAGCCATCCTTTAGTTTTCATTACAACGGTGATATGAGATTTAATAAAATTTATCGTGTCTGCTTTCATTTGAACTGAGCTATGAAGATACGCCAAAATTAAAGTTTCAGCTGCTGTTTCTGCAGAAAGATTCTCCAACAACGCTTTCTCACACATTACTTTTAATTTTTCTAAAGCATACTTATCGGCAGCAGCATAGAGATCCTTGGCTATTTTTTCCAAATTAGGAGTTTTTCCCGTATAGATGAAGCGTAGCATTTCCTTAAGCACTTGATGGTCGATATCTGATATAGCGACTCGATTTGATTTATTCTCTTCCAAATTGTGTTTGAACATCGCAGCAAATACATCACTTTGGGAAGCTAAAATTGCTTTATGTGCCTTGACTTCATGTTCGCCTACTTTCAGAATGACATCACTGAAATCCTCATCAACAATGAGATTTCTAAAATCCTCGCCGAGCTTACATTCGGGAATTGTGATTTTTGAGCGATGGCCTTGACCAGAGGAATTAACTCTGTCAGTTAAAATGCTTCCTTCACACAAGATCGTTAAAGTATCCTTTGGCAAAAAGCGGTTTGATTCTTTCAACAGAAGATCTCGTTTTATGAAGCCTGCAAAACCACAATCTGTCTTTATTTTGAACTGGTGAACTCCGGCCGATTTTGAATTGATTTGTTCTTTTTTAGAGTTAAGAATGGAAAATTTGAATTTACATTTTGCTGTTGATTTATTACACGATCGTAAATAAAGAAAAAGCGACAAAAATTCATTGAACTCTAATTTATACCCTTTTGGGTAAATTTGCAGGGTCCATTTGTATTCATCATTCGCGGTCGCAGAAAATTCGGGGGACTCTAGAAATTTTCCCACTTCTTCGTTAACAAAACTAAAATTTTCTATAGTCCAAGTGAAGTTGAATTTTTCGACTTTCATCTGAGTGTAAGCCCAACTTTCAATTATTGGTGTGTTGACGTCCTCTAAAGTCACTGATGGCACAGAACTGAGGGCCATTTTTCCATAAAACGATTTTGTAAATGTTCAACTTCAAGTAAAGTGTTGTTCTGGTGGATTGGTCTTGCCTTTTTCTTCCCTTTTAAATTTTCTGTTGTTTTATTAAATTCACAAGTAAGACTTTTCGATCGAGATATTTAAATTAATTTAAAATACAGAACAGCACTATTTCGGAACATTAAATGAACTGTTTGTTTTAAATTCTGAAAACAACTTCACTGGTTTTAAAATCTATGATTTCAAACTCTTTATACTGTTTTAAATTTAAATAAATGTATTCCAATATCGCAGATACGGCTTAAATCAGGTAACCTTTAACACCCTAATTAGTAATTACTTAAATCCTCCATTCGCATAGCTACCTTATTACCTAAGTACCAAGTCCAACACAAAGACGGTATCCGGCTTAAACTGCTCGTTAACATTCATAATGTGTATCATATTTGTGTATTGTCATGTCAGTCAAAATCATTTCCACATTTTATATTGCCCGAATACATGCACACACTGGAAATGATTTTTCAGGTATTACTTTGCCAAATTTTTTGTTTGTGTTTCTTTCTGAAAACATTTTTGTATTCAAGAAAATTTTTGTTCGTTAAAAAAAAAGAAAATCAATTTTAAAAAAACTTTTGTTCAGATAAATATGAAAGTTTTTGTAGACTGCATGATGGAATGGCATGCGGGATATCCAAGTTTTGTTTTTCAGGAAATTTTATCTTAAAATATAATTGAAGATATGTATCTATTTGCAACCAATGGAAGGAAAACCCAATAAAGGAAGAGTGCTAGAGGAAAGCACTTTGCCGATGTAATTCTTTTTTTTTTTTGTCAAATTTACCAAGATTTGTTTGGTGTTGCTTATTTACTGCTAATTTGTTGCGCATTTCCCAAATCCATAGCTTGGTTTTCTTGTGCGTCTATTTAACTTTTTAAAGCATATTTATAAGAACAAAACTTCTAAGGAAGAACTCTGGAATTGATCAGAACTTCCTGTTCTGACAAAGTGGATCTGAATGAATAGTTTATCTCGACCAATAACAAACTTGACAACCTGTATGAGCTTTTGACTTTAACAATCAAGGATTGGGCAGAATACCCATCTGAAGGGTCATGATTCTTAGAGAATTCCTAGGCTGAGCATGTTAACTGAGCCAACGCTCTGACGGAGCCAGTGTTCCCTCATCAACAGGACTATGTGGCATTAATTCTGCAGTATTGTTGCAAGAAATCGTCTTAGGATTGACTTGGCAGATCAAGTCGTTTTCCATGGGAGTGCTAGCTCATCGCTTCCTTCTCTCTGGACCAAAAGGTACCTTCTACAAACCAAACACTTCGCATAGGTGGCAGGTTTATAACTCTTGAATGGCCATCAGCTCTAGCAGCCTTATTGGTCTAAGGTCTGGATACCTCAGCTCCTACTTTTTATAAATTTTCGTCATTTGTTCATAAGTCTCCCCAGTCACTTTTCAATCGCAACGCTCCTCAATAGACTCCACCACTCGTTTTTCTTACATCTTTAGAAGCAGTTGTTCCACACTTCTTTTTTGTTTTGCTTAACAGCAATCAGGCAGCACTTTAAGCAGCTCTGGTTCTAGCTTCCAGCTTTGCATGATAGGGTTCATTTCAAGCTGCGCTGGTCCGACCACATTTACCATCCAACCAATGGTTTAATTTTCATCGCTAAGTGAAACCCAGTTGTACCCCGTGACGTAGTGATTAGTGTGTAGGACTGCTACGTAAAAGGTTCTGGGTTCGATCCCTTACTTCATCTAAAGTTCTTTTCTAGGTATTGCCTCTGGCGAGAAAGTGACAAAATCCTCCAAGAAAAAATCTTGCCAAAGTGCTTCTCTGTAAGCCTTTCAGTTTCGGGGGAAAATTGTAGGTCCCTTCCATTCCTGGTACAACTAATGGTCAAAGTCTATATTGGTGCTTCGCCACATACTGACATCCAAGATGCTAGAGGGTATAGTAGACAGATCGAAATATGATAGCTTTGATTCGTGATGTATTGATCTGGATCAAGTCACCCAGTTGATGTTGAGCTTTCGAAATCTAGTGTTTGCTGACATAACCCCCCTCCCTCACAGAAAACTCGATAAGATTGGATGCATGAAAATGTACTCTCCATTCCAATTTTAACTCCAGAGTTTTCAAGGCTAGCCTTAAGCCCAGCCGGACTTCGGGCACACGTCTAATCAGCGTATAGTCTCGAGAAGGTAACCGTTTCCCTCTATGGGGACGGAAATACAGAGCAGCGATATGTTCTTCAGTTCGGCCAGACTGACGCATTTGTAGCCGTAATCCTTAGCTTATTACAAAACCGCTTCGAAAAAATCCCCATCCAAGATTGTAGTTCTTTACAGCATTCTACTAGGATTTTCATTATCTTCCTGGACATTCGTTTTTATTTTAACAAACATTTTTAATTTCAGTGTTATCAATCATGAGAGAGCAATACTCAAAGCCTAAGCAAACTCAGCTTTACTGAAAGGCCTAAGGACTTCGAACTTCTTAAAAGGTAGTTATATTTACTCTTCAAATTGACCGCCCTAATCCATTAACTCATTTCCCATCGTCGTCGTCGGCGTCGTCAGTCATCATCACAATCCTTTCATTGAAAATTATAAAACCAAAGATATTTCTCATCCGCGAAGTACTCAATCCAGCTTTTAACTAAGTCAACAAAAATCAACGCCATTACACCCAAAATTTAAGAAAAAAAAAGGAATTACTCACTTTTAATTCCCAATACACCAAACCAATCCAGAAGGATCAAAGGGTTTTTGGTGTCTTTTTTTTCGTTGTGGTATAGTGAAAAAAATCCTTTCAAAAATATGTTCTTATCCTAAGTAAACAATAAAGCAAGTGTCAAGCGCACAGCATCAGGATACCCGAACGTCATATTTCCAGTACAGTGCGTTCCTCCGCCACAACATTACACTTCTCTGTTTATTATACAAAAGCCACTCCAAGAGAGGGTGGATGGCGGTCGGTGGTGGTAGAGTTGTTGGCAACACGGTAATAACAACGGAAACAAGAGAGCCCCGTTAATGCTATTTAACATTCTGCCTTTTGGGTCAAATTGAATTCGGAGTTTGACGAATAGATTTTGTGGTGCAAAATTATAATTAACAGCCTCACAATAAACCGCTAAAAATTCAGCTCAGCGATGAACACTGAGCACTGTTTATCCTTGAAAAACCTTAAACCCTAAATAATTACATCACCAAAAGGACTATTATTCGATGGCACTATAGAGCTTTGTGGCTACAGACACCATCAGAGCAGCATAGCGGCTTTAGCTTTCGATCAAACGAATATTATAGGAATACCGACGACCTTTCAAAAGGTGGCTATGGCTATGGCTAGGCTTTAACAGGAGAGTAGGTGGGGTATTGGGATTGTGTTGTACATCAGTGAGCTGTAAATGTATCTAAAACGTTATAACCCCTGCTTGCTGACGGTTTGCTCGCTCGGTTGGTTTGGTTGCTCGGTTTTTGCGTTAGCGTTTCGCGGATACATTCATCTTGAAAATAATGTTTAATCAAGGAGATTAAAATTTCCGCGACTCGCAGGATTATGTGGCAGGACTGTGTGTGTGGAAGCAAATCCTTTGTTATTAATTATGCGCGCTTGAGTAATTTCTTCTGCTAGAGTTTTTTAATTTAGTATTGTGGCAAAGCACCGATGCGATGATTTCTAAGCACTTGGATGCTCAGAACTCATTTTCTCTTGCTAAAGGACTTTCAGCTAAAGGTAAGCATGATGATGGTGGCGGTTGGCGGATGGATGGATGGATGATGGCAAAAGAGTTACCACTTACTTACAATTTTATTTGGATTAATGAACAAAGCTTCGATACGACTCATTAGTCTACCTTTTGAAGGGTTTTCTGTTTTGTTCCGCACTGTTGTGATGATCGAATGAAAACCGTTTTTATCAGAATGATGCAGTCTTCGGCTCAGGGCCTCAGGCTCAAGCTCTCTGATGACAGGAGTGAAGTGTAGGTGAAGGTGGTTTTCATTTAAATTGATATGTGATTCAAACATTTCTATTGTATTATATGTTTTGTTCAGAAGAGACTTTTCAAGTTGTACAAGGTTTGTTGACTCAGTCATCAGCCTCGACATAATGGAAAAAGTAAAAAAGAAAATTATTGTTTTGTGGAGGCTTTTTGTTGTTAATGAAGCTATTGTTATGTCTGTAATTAATTTTAAATATTTCAAATATTGCTAAAAGGAGTGAAGTGATTTGATTTTTTTTTTTTGCCGCTCAGTATAGATTGAGGGTTCTATTCTGTTGGATGGAGATGGAAGCGTCTTGGCAAGTGCTCCATCATTATATAATGCCAATATAAGGTGTATAATTGAAGCCGTAATGAGCTTGTGAGATATTTGTATTGTAAACATGTTTCCTCTCTTGGCTCAACCTTTAATGATACAACGGAGCAAGATATTTTTTCACTACTTTTAATTTAATTGAAGAGAACCCAAATTGACCAATTTCAGTGAACAATATATGTTAAAAAAGCATACCCCTTTCCCCTCGGAAAATAGACTTTATTGGTACCAGCTTTACAATTAAAGTGACCAAAAACATGAACAAGAACTACAGCTATTCCAACATGAGTACGTTTGTGACAAAATTTTTGGTCCCAAATTTTTCTTACAAAAATTCACGCTCACTAAGTGTTTGATTAAGACTTGTGCTATTCCATATGGCCACATGTATTGTTCGCGGCCTTCATTTTTGACAATTTTTTTTTTCTTTGTGTATTAAAAGTTGGTGTCTGTCTGCCCGCCCGCCGCTGCTGGTTTTCTTTTGAATGAAAATGTGGTGAGGGTCTATTTTGAAAATAGGTACTTGAATATTTTGTGTAACAATTTTAACCGAATAAAGGTATTTTATAAGAATCACGGCCCTAAAAGAAGGCGTATTGGAAACCTATACAAACCAAAAATTTACAAAAAATATATTTCTTATTAACAGACAGAAAAATGTGTTTAAAGTATTGAGTATTGGTACCATAAATTTTTGAAACTATGGTTTTTGTTCTTTAATGAAAAATAGGCGTAAGCCACGCCCGAAATTCACATTTCTTTTTCATATTCAAGGTATTTAATTTCGACTTAAAGACACATAATGTTATTATAAGTACCGTTTATTTGCAAAAATATTTTTTACAGTATCTAATGAAAAGTGGTTTCCGTTTCGCAACTGTACAAAATACTTGTGGGGGGATTTCACCGGTTTAAGAACTTAGCCTTACTCTTGGACCAAACTTTATACAAATGTACAAAACTAAAGTTTTCGGCTTTTGCTTCTCAGTAAGAATACCCATATAGATAGAGCCAAAAAGATAGAGCGAGTAGATTGGGCTAAGAAAAAAAAATTGGAGGGAATTGTCCATTCTTGGGAGGGGCAATTGGCAAACAAAAGTCATAGAGCCATACGGTTTGGAGATTTTGTAGTTTAAGCTTACATTTTTTTTTGGGAATTCGTCCGATTGCGAAATTGTTTTTTGGAGTTAACGTATGTTCTCCTTACAAATCAAATAATTCGTGATTTGAAATACTTGAAGTCGTCTGGCAGACGCCTATGTCCAGAGTTTTCTTATAATCAGCAGTACTTGGGTGGACCGCTTCGCGGGATCTAGGGATTATAACTCCCTTTTTCGGTGCACACCCGCTCACGCAATTAAGTTGCTTTGCTAATGGTACTCGTATGTCCAGTTGTCTGGCAGGCGCCTGTGTCAACAGTTTACTTAATCGGCAGTTCTTGGGTAGCTTTCGATCATTCGGGATTTTGAACATCCTGCATTTTGATCTTACGGGATTTTGATTTTTTTGGATTTTAAACATGCGGGATTTTGGTTTTTGGTTTAGGATTTTGAACGGATCCCCCACAATAGTGCTTAATAGCGTAAAATTTTAAATAAATTAGTTTGAGATTTTTTTTATCAATTTTTACCAAATTTTTGTTTTGATTTTGAAAATTAATTTTTCTGAAACCGACCACTTAAATAATTTTATTTAAAAATACAATAAAAGAGGAATTGCTGTTAATTATTTTTTAATATTTTTTTTTCCCAATTTATAAGTATTTTTTTGTTTAGAAAATTGCCAACTAGAAGATTGCCTCAGAAAACTTGGTCTATGTAGCAGGTTGTAGCTGGATATGGGCCAGACCAGCTGGCGAGATATGTTGATTTATGCCGTCTGTCGTCATCAAAAACCGGCTGTAAGCACCACCTTAAGTATTGAGTATATTTAATTGGAATTGAAATTTCCGTCGATTTGTGACTTTCATCTTGTATTAGACTTTTAAGAAATTTTAGCACAAACATTGTCGTTGCTATGACATTAAAAAACAAAAACAGAAATTAAAATCTTGTTGAAAATTTAAGATTAATAAGTTTCTCCGAAATGCATCCAAATCGACCACGGCACTATACAAATTAAAAACCTTCAGTCACAAACATTTTGGCAAAGTTGGATTTTGGCTGAAATCTATCCTGAAACCTTAATAAAGGTGCACTCAGAATTCAGATTCAGGATTGTCGTTAGTAGTAGGGTACCATTGCTCTAAGTGGCTACCTTAACTCATTAACACAGTATATTCAGTTGTGTCTGAAACTACACCCAAGTTGAAACCCTAGACACCTCTCACATATATATCTATAGCAAAATGGTGCACTAGCACAGCAAAACACATTAAATGAGTTTACAACCTTTCAAAAACGTTTCGAAACCTTAAACCCACCTTGATAAACATCAATGAGGAGTAGTTTGAAATAGTTTAAAGCAAAAGAAGTGCAGTCGTTTGGTCTGGACAGCGGTTTTGAGACAGTAAATAATTAATTATAACTTTTTCTTTAATTCTAAGCTTTGAAGATAAGATTACAAAAAAAATATAAATTTTAAAGAAAAATAGATCTAGTACTTTTCTCTTTGTTAATAATAATTGGCGCAACCACAATGTGTTATTAACCCTTATCATGAATTAGCAGAGTACGAGCGTTTAATAAAGTTGAATGAGATGTGAAAGGTGAAACCGATGCTTTAAAACGTCTGTTAACCATAATGGGAGCCGGGCAAAGCATGCTACATTCGTGTTGTGCGGCTAAAGAAGAAGTTTCTGTTCTGTACAATAAGGTCAAAACTAAGCGCGAATGATGGTAGAATAATGGACATGTGATGGGAACGTTACGACGCTATTCGGTGGAGCCAAATAAATATTTCTGTTGTTGACCTAAGACTGTGAATTTCAATTATTTAATTTTAACGAAAAAAAATGTCGATGTTTCATACAAAATTGTATTTAGAAGTAGGTACTTATGCGTACTCCATTATACTCGTATGAAAAATGTGTAACTGGATATTAATTATTATTTACAAAACATTCTGTATCGTATTACAAAAAAAAAAAAAAAAAAAAAAAAAACTAACACACGATGACATAATAAGTCGTGTATGAGTTTTTCTTTTTTTATATTGGCAGGGTGCCAACCACGTTCTTTGTAATACAATTGAACTACCCCCAACAAAAAATCTGCAGCCACATAATTAGAGGTGAATAGCTGTCAGGAAAGGTTGTGACATTTTCTATCTGAAAGATATAAAAAACCGAAAGCAATTACGAAATAGCCAGTGTTTTCATCATTGACTGTTGTCATTCGACACCACTTATAGTTCAGAACGGATTTGAAAACCTCAATACGACCGATACCACGACCAAAGCCACCCTCCCTAAAAAAAAGGGATGATGATATGATTGCTACTTTTTTCCCATTTATCTTTTCATCTATCGAGTTACCACTTTAA
The DNA here is from genome assembly GCA_916050605.2 of Platycheirus albimanus. Classification (NCBI taxonomy): domain Eukaryota; kingdom Metazoa; phylum Arthropoda; class Insecta; order Diptera; family Syrphidae; genus Platycheirus; species Platycheirus albimanus. The sequence continues at coordinate 358,170,334 of OU696696.1, forward strand.
TATCACATATGTCTGCCGCTACTATACTCCGTGACGTGAATTAAAGTCAAATGATATTTTTCTTTTCACTTTATGACTAAGTTAAATATTTTTATTGTACACCAGATTTTGTAAAAGGCCATATGTGATAAATTCGCGCAGCGCAGTCAAATTTGGTGGGTAAGGCAAGCTTAGCTTAAAAACTCAAACACACTAAATTAATTTTCGTGTGCAGCAACCCTTACGAAGAAAATTGAATCACTTTGCTCACATTGCATATACGAGGCGAGGAATGCATGAGATGGTGACAGCTTAGCTCATGTGGAAAATTCGTTAAAAGGTTCTGATAGCTGGAATCGCTGTTTTTTTTTTTTTTTTGAAAAAGTGCCCTCTTTTTTTACTTTACTTGTTTAAATTGAACACTTGCAACTTGTTATTTTTTTTTTTTGTATACGATTTCAGATGATTGCATTTTTAATCGGATTTTGTTTAAAATGATTTAAATTAGTGAGGTAATGACTGGTTTCACGGAGCACTTGTCGTCGCTTGTCAGTGCCATTTGAGTGACAGTATTTTTTTTGCATCTTTTTGTAACTATTTTAAAATCCTTTAGTATGAAAAGACTTGAGGGTCTTAATGTCGTTATGTTAAGTCATGTGTGTTCCTTTTAACATAAATGACGTGATATTATAGTTCAGCTAAGTGGAAAGTTGGAATTTCCTTTTGTTAATCAGGTGCATGAGAATAATTGGAAGTGCTTTCAAATATTCATTCAGGAAGTCATTCAAAAATTTGCTAACGAATTTTCGTACTTGCAATTATGGGTACCCACTAAAGGGCGTTTTTATTTAAAGGTAGAGAACTTTAAGTTTGAGCTATTTTGTCATATGTATGTCATTTGATTTATCTTAAGTTTTTTTTTTTTTTCATGAATCGACATTCACATTAAGCGGATTTTTTTCGAAAAAATAGGTTGAAAAGATAGCTGTTGATCCCGATTATCACAATAGAATTTTGTTTAGCGATGAAGCTCATTTTTCGTCTATAAGGTTGCCGCCGATAAGCTAAATTGTGGCATTTGGAATGTAGATAATCCTTAATGGGGGAGCAGTTGTTTCAACAAGACACATTATTTTTCACAACGCGTGCTACAATGATTTAGTGATGGAAATGTTTGGTGAACGTAAAATTTTGCGTTTTAAATCTTAAGTTGGCCTGCATGATAGTTCGATTTTCTATTTACTGCATTGGTTTTTGAAGTCGCTGTCTTCACTGATAAGCCATACACGATTGACCACTTGCAAAAGAACATTTACGTTCGCAACATTTTGTATAGGTACCTTCAAAAAAATACCCCTTATAAGGGAAATTTGTCATGCCTTAGTCAATCCTGGCATATGAAAAATGTGGGTCAGAAAATTCTGTCTGTCAGCTCTTACAGCCTTAGATTAGATGATTGGCCAATAAATTCTCTGTAAACTTGGTTATGCATACGTTGTTGTGTATGCCAGATGTGCCTGTATATAGATTTGGATGATTAAAGAAAGAACAGATTTTAACTGATGATTAATTTAAAAAAGCTAACTTTTACAAATGTATGTCAAGACTAAGTCTGTAAAGTTTTGAAAACTGTAGAAAGGGAGTTTAAAAAAAAATATACACACATATGTATGCTTTTGAAACTGGCACTGCTCTAACAGACAGAAGATGTAAATTTCGTCCGTTTCCGCTTACAGCAAAGTACATTATCTACCAAAATGTTTTATTACCAAAAAAAAACAGAACACCCCAATTCTATAAGCATATCAACACATCATTCTCGCTTAATGTGATTATATGTTTATCAAATGAGGCTCTGCATACACATACGTACGCACATCATATTGACTTGATTCGACGGCAGTCGCGATGACAACACCAAACTCCCGGTGCCGCTGTCTACAAGTCCATATTTTTATGGGCATCAATTTTTTACCAAATATCAAATATTTATCAATTTTTTCTTTTACCCTCGTCGCTCGTCGGCATCGTACCGTTTTTTGTATCTTCTATAGCCATTTGGCCTCCGGTTAACACAACTCAACCCAAGGACCAAAAAACTTGACGAATTGTACCGCCATTTATCAAGTAAATTGACGGAAATCAACAAACAAAACGCCGCACCATAGGGATGTCCTTATTCCATAGTACAATTCAATTGAATATACTTTTTTTTTGTATGTGGGTGCTTTGGAGTCGGAGGCACATTACCGACCGATTCGAATCATTCGAGTGGAAATAAAACAATTCCAAGGGATGAGCGAAGACGCAACCCTCTTTAGCCTCTGTCACATGTGAGACATCTATCAAACTTGCGAAAAATTGCCAAAGTTATTTTATTCTACCAGCGAAGTGAATAAGTTAATGTGCCATGCTTTAGTCCTGGCGGCTCGGTTGTTTTTTTTTTTTCTATTTGTAAGGACGAAAAGACGCGCTGCGATATCTCCGATATAATGAATTAACTCAGATGTGGCCTACATTTAATGGAAACTAATGCGTTGCTGTCATCCACTTGTTCAATGGCAATCTGTATGAACGGTTTAGATGTCGACTGGGATGACATGTACCTGTCATCCTTAAAAGTCAAATGAATAGTTAGTTGTTCATTGAATCTAATTAAGTTAATCGGAAGTGTTTGTCTTTGTATATAAGAGTATAATAGTGGTTGCTAGGGCAAAGTTTAGAGCAAATGGGTCGTACTTGAATTGAGAGTATTTTGTGCAAGAGCATGGAGTGAGGAATTTTAAGTTTTTCAAAAATTGATTCACTCACTGGGAGTATTTATAAGAATCACTTAAGAAATTTGTATGGACGAATTCGAAGATGAAGATATTTTGTCTTGATGAACACTTACTCACTTCACTTGTGGTACCCCTCATTCTGAAAGCCATTCGCACAAATTAAATTGCTTCTGCTCAATTTTGACACAATGCAGTATTCGCACGCATAACTTTAACTAGTTTTGGCAATGTGAAAATAGCTAAGGGTTGAGTCGTCAGCAGAACAATTTAATGGGTTAGAAGTCACAGACAAGAGATAATTTATCAAAATCAGAAAGAGAGTCGGAGACAAAACGGAGCCCTGGGGCACACCAGCATTTATTTTGTGGAGATCAGACTTGAAACCGTCTAATACAACTTGTATTGAACGGTCCAGAAGATAGCTTCTAATCCAACGAATAAGAGTATCATCGATACCAAATGCACGCATTTTCGATAAAAAAGCTTAATGCCAAACTCTATCAAATGCCTTTGAAATATCAAGTGCAATAATCTTGCTTTCGCCAAAGCGATGCAAAGATTTGTTCCACTGTTCGGTGAGATATGCCATTAGATCAGCAGTAGAACGATTGCTGCAAAAGCCGTACTGCCGGTCATTTAAAAGCTCCCGATCTTCGAGATATTTCTTGAGCTGACGATTTATCAGCGTTTCCATGAACATGGAAAGAAGGGATGTAAGTGCAATTGGTCGGTGGGAGGAGGGGAGGAGGAGTCACCTTTTTTAGGGACGGGCTGGACAAAAGCTGTTTTCCAACTACTAGGAAAGATTCCTGAACGATAGGAGCGATGGAAAAGCTTACGCAGTGGTTTTGCCAGTGATGAAGAACACCTCTTCAGAAGAATAGGGGGTATACCATCCGGGTCAGCGGATTTGTGTATATCAAGATCTTGAAAAACTCTTGCTACTGTACGAGTGCGGAAAAATACCTGTCCCATAGAAAAATGTACGTTCTCAAGTACAGGAGGGTCACTGTTGCGTGCATGAAACGTAGAACTTGCAGCAAAATGAGCTACGAGCATATTCGCCTTCTCTGAAGAGCTGACAATTGGTTTATTGTCGATGATGATCGTTGGAACTGATGATGACGTTGAGTTGTTGACGTTTTTTACAAAGGACCAGAAGTTTTTACTGCCTTTGGGACATTGCATAATTGTTTGCCGTAACTTCTGGATTCTGGTCATGTAAAAATTTCGTTTTTTTTTTTTTGATAACGGAGTTTCACCTTGCACGAGTTCCTGACTTGGTTGTGTTTCTTCCGATTTTTCTCAGTTGGGTTGGCTTTATAGGATCGGAAGCTTACTTCTTTCAACCTGATAGCTTCTTCACACTCTTCGGTAAACCAAGAATTTTCTTTTGTTTGATACCCTTTGTTCTGTGAGGGACAAAAGTTCTCATTGCAAGAAAAATTACTTCTGTAATCATTTCAGCACTGGCATCAATGTCATTATCGATGAAGCATAATGACCAGTTAAAGTTGAGAAAGAAATTATTCAGACCGTCCCAGTTGGCTTTCTCGTATTGCCAAACGGTCCTAGTGGGAATTTTTTCTTTAACTGGATGGTTGGAAATCGGGAAATTAGCTGAAATGACACAATGGTCTGAGGTGCCAAATGGAGAAGCTACTTTAATAGTAGGTATTTATTTATCAGGATGGGAAGTAAGGAACAAGTCAAGAGTAAGATGACTATTCTCAGTAAAGATCTCGGTATACCTTCCTTCGAGTGTTGTCTGACCAGAATAGCGGAGCCCACCCGTAATCACGACTTCAGCGTGAGGACAATGGGAAACAAGAAACAACTCGGAAAATTGAATCTGACTGTGCATCTAGCTGTCAAGACTCGGGCTCCTTTAAAGGAAACAATAATGAATGATATGCTTGCGCACAGTGAATTTGAGCCACAGGAAATTAAAGTTCGTATATTAGAACAATGCCCATATTGTGGAAGGCTCTGGCAACCAATATCGCTCGTTACATAAATAACAAGACCATATGGTGGGAAAATAGTAATGGCATTAAGTTATATATCCAACCAGATAAAATTCTGATAAATCAGAATTCTGTCAAACCTGGGTTTCACTCAATGCCAAAACAGCTGGCCTGTATTGCACAGTATGGGCTTACACAGAAAAGAAAATCTTTCTTAGCACACGGACATTTGAATAGATGACTCAAAAATCACTTACCATTTTAAGAAACTAAACTAAACTGCTGGACGTCGACGAATATACCATCAGATATGGATGCAACAGTATGTCACATGTATCGACATTACCGAAATGCTGCATGTGAATAGACACATCTTAATGAATAATCGGTGGCTGATGTTTGAGTTATATTTGTATTTTTGCTTCTTGAGTGGATTCTGACTTCAAATCCAGAAGCAAAATTCTCTTCGCAGAATCGTCAGAAGTCCCATTTGTTTATCAATGGAATGGTATGAGAAGACTTCCGGATGCTTCTGGGCGCTTCTTTTCTTCCAATGGAAAGTGATATTAATGAAAAGACGGTTTCGAAAGACGCTGATCAAAATATTTTTTCGGCGAAATCCTCAAAAATCTCCGTACAAGATGCTGCACCAAAAACCATGTTTTTCAGGCGTCAGTCAATTCATAATAAAATGGCAAATTAAATTAAAGATAACAATCAGAAAATTCAGAGCCGCCACATTTCGATGTCATTTTAAGATTCAAGCTATGATCACACTATTAAATTTTTTATTTCATCGAAAAAATTCAATTTGTGGAACTTAACCGCAGAAAACTGCAGTGGAACTGCGCATTTCGACACTCAGCGACAAGGCTGAGGTTTTGTAGTATAGTGTAGTGACTTTGTGTTTCATGTGTTGTGCATGCGTACAGTGCCGCATAGTGTGATCTTACTTTTTGCTCTCTAAATTGAATTTTAAAATTGATTGATAACAAACTTTACAATAAATTATTCTTGAATTCAAATGTGATTCGTACCTATATAAATAAGTGATATGAAAATAATCCGAACCAAGGACAAATACATTTAGGTTCATGGCCTTATCTATCAAAACGCATCGACCTTCTTGTGGTTTGTCCGGAACATATTAATTCAATGCCAAGACCGCAATGTAATTTTCCTGATAAAACATGACAACATTGAAATAATCGTAACGTCTGATAGAGTTTGAAGTCTTATCTGCTAGTTTGACTGACCAAAGCAAATATGTAGTTTAAAACAATAAAACTATCGCTTAAAGTTAAAAATATGTTTGAAAAATAAAACCATCAGTTTTCGAATATTACTGAGACTGAAAGCAAGTGATTGACATTGATTAGTTTCATATTAAATTAATATGAGTTCCTGGGAAGAAAATGAAGAAATCAAAATATTTCGAGAATATCTTCGAATACCAAGTGTCCTTCCTAATGTTGATTATGGTAAGCCTGACTTCATTTTGAATAAGAAAACGGATCATGGAAGAAACAAGTGAACAATATTAATCGTCAAATGTGTATGTGTGTTTTTTAACAGAACCATGTGCATCCTTCATAATAAAACAAGCTGAAAATTTAGGTCTTCCTTATAAAATCTGTAGACCAGGGGGAGATGATCAGCCTGTCATTGTCATCACATGGCTAGGTTTGAATCCTGAATTGCCATCGATAATGCTCAACTCCCATATGGATGTTGTAGCAGTGTATCCAGAAAATTGGACCCATCCACCATTTGCTGCTGAAATTGATTCGGAAGGTCGTATATTTGCTCGTGGTGCGCAGGACATGAAGTCGATTGGAATGCAATACTTGGCTGCAATTCGAGCTCTAAGAAAAGCTGGTGTGACCTTAAAACGGACTATACACGTCACTTTTGTTCCGGGTAAAATAATATCCAAATCCGAAATTGCAACCAAAGATTCCAACAATTGCATCCTTAATTTTTTTAGACGAAGAAGCAGGTGGTAAGTTGGGAATGGATAAGTTTGTGCGTTCTGATGACTTCAAGAATCTCAATGTGGGTTTCTCACTAGACGAAGGCCGAGCTTCACCTGGTGAAGATTTTACGGTTTATTACTCGGAGCGCAGTATTTGGCGTGAGTACCTACCTACTCCAATCCAGTTCCTTAACCTTCAGTGAAGATCAAAAAGTCATTGATACATTTATTTTTTTTATTCCTGAAGGCCTTCATTTAAAAATATCTGGTTCAACTGGACATGGTTCCCTGTTGCATGAAAACACTGCTGGCAGTAAGCTCAATTATCTTCTTGAAAAGCTTATGGAAGCTAGGCAACATGAAGTGGACTTGTTGAAAAACGACAAAAATCTTACCCAAGGTGACGTCATGACAATAAATCTTACCAAAGTTGAAGGGGGAGTACAGAGTAATATTGTGCCTCCTCTGGTTTTAGCTGTTTTCGATGTTCGTCTACCTTTTACTATGGACCATGAAGAATTTGACAGAAAGGTATGTCCTTCCTTATGTGAGAGATCAGTTAAAATGAAATTCCTTGAAAAATAGATCAGAACCTGGTGCGAGGAAGCTGGTGGTGAAGTTGAAATATTTTATGAACTGAAAGAGCCTAGAATAGAACCAACTAAGCTAGATTCGAGTAATATTTTCTGGGCTGCGTTTAAGGGTGCGTTTGAAGAGCTGTAAGTGACTGAAAGTTTCTGGTCTCACCATCTTTACAAATCGGTGGGCCTTAAACTATGCAATATTAAATATTTTCGTTATTTGCCAAAAACTGATTGATTTTTAAATAATTTTCCAATATTTAAAGTGGCCTTAAGATGAGACAAATAGTCAGTCCAGGAGGAAGCGATAGTCGTTACATTAGAGAAGTACACATTTTTTTACAATTAAAAAAGAAACTAAAATTTAAAACTATATTGCCCTTCCAGCTTGGTATACCCGCTTTGGGATTCGGACCGATGAATCTTACCCCAACACTCCTTCATGCTAACGATGAATTTCTAAAAGCTGATACGTATTTAAAAGGAATTGAAATTTATAAGAAGCTTATTGCAAAATTAGCTAATGCATAAGAAAAAATATTCCTTTGACTTTTTTCTGAATCATTTAAAATAAAATAAATAAAATATTTGAAAATAAAAAAAATATTTCAAAAAAAAATTGTTTTATTCGGAAATAACACTCTTTAAAGTCACCTATGACAGCTTGAATAAGGACGCGCTATACAGAGCCATGTCACTATTGGGTAACGCTGCTATGGTCAACTTGCACTACTCCGTCAAAGTTGGGAAGAACACCACCGACTTTTTTGATTTCGAGAAAATCTAAGACAAAATGACGACCTGTTTTCATTTCAGGAATATTTTGAATTAAAAAAATATTTCCTGAGGAACAAAATTTGGATAACATGCATGACATTCCACCATATAGTCAACAGATACAAAAATCGTTTCCCTTGACAAAAACTTTTAATTTTATCTGAACAAGTTTTATCAAGAGTGATTCTTAATTTTCTTTTTTTCAGCGAACAATTTTTTTGCTTAACCTGAGAGCTGTGAGTTCAAACCCAGCCTGGGCAGCATTTTTTATTTATTTCCCAAGTTTCAACTGGATGCAACCCGTGGAATTTCCTTGAGATAATTATCAGCTAAAATCTCAAACCACTGTACCACCTTTCTTTCCTATCTTTCTATTCCTTCTCTCCTTGCTCGAACATGTTAAATCATTATAAGGGTATTCATATCCACTTGAGTGCGAGTGCATTATAAAAAAAATAAAATGCACGACTGGGTCGCACGAACTTGCTCGAATGTGTGACAGTGGTTTAGGGGCTTGAGATTTTGATAAAAAAAAAATTTCAAAATTCTTAAATAAATACTTAAACTAATTTGAGATGAAAAAAAAGTACGCCATTTTATTTCTTGGATAAATTTGAATTTATGAGAATAAATTTATAAAAATCTGTGGAGCGGTTTTTGAGAAAAAAAATTTTTTTTGAAAAACTTTTTGAAAATTTTTTTTGAAAAAAATCAAAAACGCCAGTTTATAGGTATTCAGCAAATACATTTATTTATAATTTTTAGAAAAAAATTTAATAGGCAGTTTTCAAAATATTAATTTTTAAATTTTTTTTTTTAAATTCTTTTAAAAATACAAAAAAATATTTTTCAAAAATATTGGTATGCAATACAAATTGAGTTACCTACAGCTATATGTGTGTGAAATTTCGAAAGAATCGGTTGAGTCGTTTTCGAGTTAGTCGAAAGCAAAAAAAACGGTCCTATGGAAAGTACCGTTCTTAGCCATTTTTTAAAACTTTTTTTTCAGCCATATGATTGTTCGTACCTAAAAACCAACACTGATTTTTATAAATAGAAATCGTTAGAGCCGTTTTTGAGAAAAATAAGCTTTAACGTAACGGTTGTATGGCAGGTACCGTTATTTTTTGAGCTAAAAAAAAAAATTTCAATTTCCCCTCTGTACAATACCTAAAAAAGTCTATATACCAAGTTTGAAGTAATTCGGCCCACCCGTTTGGGCTGTAGGTCTCTATACATACAGACAGACAGACAGACAGACATACAGACGGACAGAATTTTTAGACCATCTTTTTTCGTCTTCGCTATCATCGTAATGTCATGTTTGATTGTTATCTCAAAACTTTTTTTTTCGACGAATGCATAACTTGCCTTATAGTACCTATAATCGCAAGTAAACAACGAAAATTTTCTGGAATACAAAAATATTTTTAGTAAGAAACACAAACGAAAAATTGACAATGCTGTACCTGAAAAATTATTTCCAGTGTGAATTTATTATTATTATTATTATTATTAAAATAAGAAATACAATTTCTGTCATTCAAAACAGTACATATATAAGGAGTTTGAAATCATAGACTTTCAAACCAGTGTAATTGTTTTCAGAACTCAAAGCAGTTCATTTCTTATTCTCACAAAAGAAGTGTTGTTCTTTATTTTAAGTTAATTTAAATATTTTGATCGAGAAGTGTTGACATTTTGAATTTAATTTAACAACAGGAAATTAAAGAGGGAAGAAAAACTAAAAAATGGCCCTCAATTCTTTGCCCTTAGGTAAAATTGAAGATCCAATAACTGAAAGTTGGGCTTACACTCAGATCAAAAATGAAAAATTCAGCTTCACTTGGACTATAGAAAATTTTAGTTTGCATCACAGAGAAACTGGACAATTTCTAGCGTCCCCCGAATTTTCTGTGAACGCGAAAGATACGAGTAAATACAAATGGTTCTTGCGAATTTGCCCAAAAGGCAACATTATAGAGAACAAAGAATTTTTGTCGGTTTTTCTTTATTTACGATCGTGTAACAAATCTTCAGCAAAATGCAAATACAAATTTTCTATTCTAGACGCTAAAAAGGAACAAACCAATTCAAAATCTGTAAACGAAATTAGACAGTTCGAAATAATGATAGGTAATGGTTTTAGAAAATTCATCCAACGAGATCTTCTGTTTAAAGACTCACACCTTTATCTGCCAAAGGATACTTTAACGATCTTGTGTGAAGGAAGCATTCCAACTGATACAGTAAATGAATCTGGTCAAGGCCATCGCTCAAAAATCACAGTTCCCGACGGTAGGCTCGTAGAGAACTTTAAAAATCTCAGTGTTAATGAGGATTTCAGTGACGTCATTCTGGAAGTAAGCGGACATGAAATTAAGGCGCATAAGGCAATTCTAGCTTCAAAAAGTAATGTCTTTGCTGCGATGTTCAAACACAATTTGGAGGAAAATAAAACAAATCGCATCGCTATAACAGATATCGACCATGAAGTACTTAAGGAAATGCTGCGCTTCATCTATACGGGAAATGTTTCTTGTTTGGAAAAAATTGCAAAGCATCTCTATGCTGCTGCTGATAAGTATGCCTTAGAAAAATTAAAAGTAATGTGTGAGAAAGTGTTGTTGGTGAATCTGTCTACAGAAACAGCCGCTGAAACTTTAATATTGGCGTATCTTCATAGCTCAGTTCAAATGAAAGCGGAAGCAATGGATTTTATTAAGTCCCATATCACGGATATAATGAAAACTAAAGGATGGCTCGGTATGATGACTTCATATTCAGAATTGGCAACGGAAATAATTCAATCACTCGTAAAACAATAAACATCGAACATTTAGCAAGAAATACAAACAATGTCCTTGACTCCTTGCACTTAAAAACTATTTCGAGAGAAAATGTAAGTTCACAAAGTGTTGATGCAACAAATAAACTTTGAAATCGACTCGCAGTATTCTAGCTATATCGATACAAATAAATCAACTTTAACTTAAATATAAAATATCCATAGTTTAAGGATTTAATCTATGTATACTTTTACTATTAAACATGTATATACATAAATTTAAAATGTTTAAATATATAGAAATTAAAAAACTATTTATTTGCTTATTTCTGGAGTAGCGTGATCTAATGAAGATTGAAAGAGTTTTCAGAAACCGCCTCTCGATCATTTTATATTTCAGACCAATAATATAACATGAACTTGAACATATCACAAAGTATCATTAAATTCAAGTGTATCGTTTTTGAGAGCTTACATTCAAAGATTTTTTTACTTGCGATTAAGGCAAGTTATCAATTCGTAAAAAAAAATTGTTTGGACTGTCAAACATAACATTACGATGTTAGAGAAGCCGAAAAAAATGGGTCCGGCAATTCTGTCTGTCTGTCTGTCTGTCTGTCTATCCGTCCGTGTGTATCGGCACCTACAGCCTAAACGGGTTGACCGACTTGCTTTTATTATGACGTCCTACAGAGGGGTTTTGGAATTAGCGTTCTAGCTCTAAAACTAACGGTACCTGCCATTTATATGATTTTTTAGTAAAAAAAAAAAATTTCTCAAAAACGGCTCCTACGATTTTAATAAAACTTTCTGAATAGTGTTTCGTGTACAAACTTCATGTTTTGGTTGGAATAGATTTTCCAGGAAAAGTCTTATAACGGTGCCTCCCTTAGGACCGGTAAAAAAAAATTAATGTAGAAGAAACAAAATAATTTGAATTCTAAAATTAAAAAAAAAAATTTTTTTGAGTTTTTTAAAAAAGTTTTAATTTTTTTTATTTTTTTTTTTTTTTCAAAAACGGTTTAATCTTTAATCTATTTTTTTTAATTTAATTTTTCTGGTAAAAACTACAAAGATCTAGAAGTTGGCAAACTCAGAAAAAATTGGAATATATTTTCGAAAAGTTTTTCAAAAAAAAAAAAATGTTTTTTTAACAAAACTGGTCGAACGATTTTGAAAAAAAAAAAATTTTTAATTTTAAACAGCAAACAAAATCTTACAGTTTACTTCATTTTTTCAACAAAAAAAAAAAAAACGATTTAACTAGTGATTTTAAAGTGATCAATAAAATTTCATATCATTTTTTCCCGGTTTTTTTCCAAAATCTCAAACCATAAGACCACTGTAACACATTAGAGCAAGTTCATCCGACCTAGTCTTGCACTTTATTTTTTTCGACAACCACTTCCAAAGCAGGCAAATGGGTTCGAAATGAGATTGCTGATGATCTTGATTTTCACAAAAAAAAATGTTTAGTGATTAAGCTCAGTTTTGATGGAATGGCTACTTCATTCCGCAAAACTTCAGCAAGCCATTGTCGAGACCCGCCCTTTACATGGATATGTAAATGTGAAATTCCTCAGCCACAATTATGATCTGTTGAAGGAAACGTTTTGTGAGCGCATAACTTTTGGACCTGCTAGTTGGCCTCCAAGATCGTGCGATTCAACATCGCTGTACTAATTGTACTGTGAAGTGAAGTCGCTAGTCAATTCCGATAACCCAAAGACGATTGAATATTTGGAAATTATTCACTTCAAAAATCACAATATCTTTATTTCAAGCAACTTAAGTGTTCAATAAAGTTTGAACGCAATTTTTTGAATATTTTTAATTTTAAGCATCGATATTTTAAAAATGAAATCTCAAACATTTCCCAAGGATATGCAAATTTAGAATCTATTTTTAAACGTTTGCCAATTTTGGAATGAGAGTCTTATAAATTTCTATTCCCTTTAAGTATGTCTCAGCTTTCAGATATTCATCATTGTCATGAAGCAGCGGAGGTGTAAGATTCATCGGAGAGAATCCCAAGGCTGGTATACCAAGCTGTAAAGATAAAGATTGAGAATTTTGATTTTTTTATTTGTCTTCCTTACCGCTCTCAAGTAACGGCTGTCAGTTCCTCCAGGACAAATCAACTCTCTAGTCTTCAAGCCACTAAGGAAGCAATTTAAGGATAAGATTTATAAGATTTGTAAAACATACTTACAGCTCGTCCAAGGCACTTTTGAATGCAGTCCAGAAAATATTACTTGAATCTAGCTTCGTAGCTTCAACTCTTGGTTCTTTAAGTTCATAAAACACTTCCACCCCACCACCAGCTTCTTCACACCAGACTTTAATCTATATCGAAGTTTTAATTTCAATTGAAAAGGTAAAGATTTAAAAGATCATTTGTCATCGATTACCTTTTTGTCAAATTCATCATGATCCACAGTCAAAGGAACACGAACATCAAAAACAGCAACAATCAGAGGGGGGACAATGTTACTTTGAACTCCACCATTTACTTTGGTGAGATTAATGCTCATGACATCGCCAAGCTTAAGATTTGTATCTTTTTTTAAACGATCGGATTCATGTTGTCTGAGATCGATAAATTTTCCAAGAAGATAACTCAGTTTGCTACCAGCAGTATTTTCATGAAGCAAGGAGCCATGGCCCGTATGTCCGGATATTTTTAAGTGAATGCCTTAGGAAAAATAGAACATATTTTTATAACAAATTACAAAAAATAAAATTGTTTGAAGTAGTTTTAAAATACGGTCCGATTTTGATAAAAAACATTCCAATATAGTATTTTAAGTAGATTTTATTTTTTTACTTACGCCACATACACCGCTCTCCGTTAAATACTGTGAAAACTTCATCAGGTGAGGCCAGGCCTTCCTCCAGAGAGAATCCAACATTGAGCTTCTTAAAATCATCTGTTTGAACAAACTTATCCATTCCCAACTTGCCACCTGCTTCCTCATCTGAAAAATGAAACAAAATTTATATACTTCATTCGTCTATTAACCGGCAAGTGCTTCACCTGGAACATATGTGACATGAATGGTCCTTTTGAAAGTCAAACCAGCCTTTTTTAAAGCACGTATTGTAGCCAAATGTTGCATTCCAACGCATTTCATATCTTGCGCGCCACGAGCATAAATTCGACCTTCCGAATCCATTTCAGCTGCAAATGGTGGATGTGTCCAATTTTCTGGAAACACTGCCACAACATCCATATGGGAGTTGAGCATTATTGATGGCAGTTCTGGATTTGTTCCCAGCCATGTGATGACAACAACAGGTTGATCAGCTCCAGCAGGCCGATAGACTTTATAGGGAAGCCCTAGGCTTTCAGCTTGTTTTATAATAAAGGCGACACATGGTTCTTTTGGAATTGGGACAGAAATGAACAATATGTAATAATTTGTTTTTTTTCAAGTTCTCACCATAACCATTTTCGGGCTGGACAGTTGTAATTCGGAGATATTCTCGAAAGATTTGAATTTCTTCGTTTTGCTCCCAATCGCTCATGTTTGTGTTTAATTTTCTTATAATCAAATGAGTCCTTAAATACAAAGTTCCAAATTGTATGTCTAATAAGTAATTTTTAAACAAATAAAACTCAACTACTGTGAGTTTTTGAAATGCAACTTCTCCTTTTATAAGAATTTCGGGTGTCTGAAAAAGGTTTTTTATCGTCACAAAGGCTGATAAGAGTTTTTGTGTGTTTTTCAATATTTTAATCGCAATAAATCAAGTCAAAGTGTGGTTAGATAATTTTAAAAATCCTACCACAAACTTGTATCACAAATATAAATATTTTTAGTTAAGGTAAAATGAGAGCAAACCTAGAAAAGTGAATGATAAAAAAAGAACACTAACAAGTAATAAGAACTTAGGCAAGAAGTCTTAGCGTTTAGTTGGCATGAGCGAACGCATTGTCACAATCCGCATCAAGTCCAAAATCCAATAACACCTAAACCTTGCTGGTCTGCGTCCATCATTTTTGGTTGCTCTCTCATAAATTTCACAACGATTCTTGCAATCAGTCCCATAAAATGAATCAGTAAACTCCTTAGGTCTTGTTATCTTAGTTATCGAGGGCCCCGCCTTACTACACATACAAAACATCCCTCACGGTTTACCGACCTTGTCTCTTCGATTTTTGTGAGTTTATAAAAAAATCATGCCGGACATTTTCTGCACTAGTAAGGGACTAATCGATTTTTCATTGACTTAATGATCCCTGTTAACAGAATTAAAGCATTCATCTTAAAATTGACATCTATCACAAGTTGGGTGACATTTAAGTCTTACAGGTTAAATACCTTAAAATTGTTAAGAATAGTTTTTGACACTGTTCAAAAATTGTGAGAATTGAATATGTTTTCGTCCTTTATTCCTCATAAGGTGTTAGACAATTTTTACAAAGGTTTTCAGTCCAATCGGTTCAAATCCTCACTTACAATTTTTCTTCCTTTTTAATAATCAATTCCCCTGCTCCTTGTATACAATTATTAAGTACAAATGAAAGGATTCTGTTTTCTGTCTAATCACCTTGCCATTAAAATCTATTTCTTCTGCGTCTTCATCCTTAAACTTAACATCAGCGGCGGCGGATAATTTTTAGTTTTGTTGTTGCTTCCCTGAAGCCTGATAAAAGTTTTTGGAAAACTTTTCTTATCTTAACATTTTAATTAGCTCCATTCGAGCGCATTTTCGCGAACACGATTATAAAAGTCAAAAACTTTTTACTCCATTTGAAACTTCTATAAAAACAAACTCTCCTGTTGTAGTTGAATGGCTTGGCAAAAAAAAGTCAATGGGAAAACTTAAATTGAATAGGTGAGAGAAAAACTATGAATGGAATTAGCTTTGCGAATTTTCCAAGAGTTAAAATTAAATTGTTTTGTTAGGTATTGCTTCTACTGGGAGTTCAAGGAAATCAAGATGAAAAAAAATAAGAAAACTTAAACAAACAATTCGATGTAATAACCTCGTCGGAATATATGCTCCTTCGTCGCCATGGATATTCACTCGAAAGTATGTAAGTGATTTTGTTTTGTTGTTGTTGCTAGAGTCCTTGATCCATAGTCAATATGGCCAGAGCCACCCCCTATAAATTAAGTTACAACCAACATTAACATGACTGAAGGAAGTATAGTGTTGTTCACTCACTTCAAGCAATATAAATCTTACGTGCTTCACATTCAGCAAATCCTATTATCTGGAAAAGAAAAAGATATATAAAACCCCATCAAGATGCAATGGTCAATAACTTGAAGACGCAGCATCATCCAGCAATAGCCCCTTCTGTTCGAAAAGCTTCTTATTGTAGAAATACATGGCATATACAAGAGCGCAAATAAAATCGATGTCCAGTCAGTAATTTCAGTGCGAAATGATGACGTTCACGTTGATATAGGTTTGACATACGGTCACATTGATGGATCATAAATAACTTATGAACGACGCACGACCCTAAGACACGGGTTGATTCGAGAGCTCAAGCTCTTTTCTACACCCCCAACATCCAACAAACTGATGGAAGTGCAATGTTCGGGATTTTATCACAGTTGATGATGTGTCGTAAAACTATGGACTTGGAAGTAATGTCCTGGTTCAATGAAGTGTCTATTAATTTTGGCAGGAGTTGAGTGCCTCGAACTAATTTATGCATTTTCATCAATTAGTAGTGCCCCGTAGTACCTACTCGTATTCCGTATATGAGTAAGTACCTTTTCCTTCACAAGGACCGTTTATAATCTCAGGAAGTAATTAAAATTGTTCGCCCTCGCAGCAAACCCAACCCAGTTCATCATCATCGTATACAAGGATGGAAATTCTAATTTAAATTAATATTCCTTTTCATTTTGTTATATCGCACAATGCTCCTTGTTGTTGTTTTTGTTTTTGTAGAATGCATCCCATTTATATGGGGATATCGTAAATTTAAGGTAAAACGTCATCAACTAACAAAAGTAATGACATTTTTTACTGCCGTCCTTCATAAAAGTTGATACAATGCTTAAGACAAGCTATGACTGTTCCTTTTCTTTTTATTTGTTGTTGAAAAGGACGAATGGACTCATATAATATTCCATTTCATTGTTGGAGATGGAGTTGAGATCTCTTGGGATGCTTTTCGTGAAATTGGGGTGTTAAAGGAATCGGGAAAATTAAGAAGTTGGACTTTTAAGGATGTAGGATTGGAGGTGGTGTAAGATATTAAAATATTAATAATTATTTGGAATCATTAAGTGTTTAAAAAATTCTTTGCTTACTATAAAACTATAAAGGGTGTTTTTTTTTCAATACTGTAATACTTTTATCGGAGTTGGTCTTTTAGACAGCTGTCACTTGATTTACTTGGTTTGGTTTGCCATTTCATAATGAATGGACTTACGCCTGAACATCGTTTGCAAATTGTGCAAATTCATTTTGAAAAACATCGTTTAACCCGCGAAATGATTTCCGATTTTCACTAGATAATTTTTGTGCAGCGATGAAGCTCATTTTTGGTTGAATGGATACGTCAATAAGCAAAACTGCGTCGCTTGGAGTGATGACAATCCTCAAGTGTATGTTGAGACACCGTTACATCCACAAAAACTGACTGTTTGGTGTGCTTTATGGGTTGGTGGAATCATTGGTGCATATTTCTTCCAAAATGAAGCCGGCCACAATGTTACAGTCAATGGGGAACGCTTAAGAGCCATGAATAATGATTTTTTGTAACTGATGGAGGATGTTGGTGCGGAAAGTCTTTGGTTCCAACAAGACGGCGCTACATTGCTACATGCCATACAGCCAACGAAATAATCAATTTAGTGAAGGAAACTTTTGGTGAGCGCAATATGTCGCGTCGTGGTCCTCTATAGCGTGGCCTCCACGATCGTGCGATTTAACACCGCTGGACTATTTTATGTGTTGTTATGTGAAGTCGCTTGTCTACGCAGATAAGCCCGAGACGATTGACGCCTTGGAACTTGGAAGAGAATATTCCATACGGCCCCCCAATTGCTGCAAAAAGTGGTCGGAAATTGGAACTTTCGGTTGGAAGTTATTCAAGCCAGACGCCGGCGCCCTTGCCCATTTTTAAATAATAATGGCAAACTCTAATCTTTATACAAAACCTGAATTCTTGGCCATAACATTAAATTTTATGCGTTTTATTTCTTCTTGAAAACCACACGCCTAAAAAGAACACCTTTTAATTTGAAAGGTTGAAGGAAAATCTCACGGGAAATAAATTGACTTTTTTTAAGGTGAAATGTCAGGAATTTTAAATTCTTTCAAAGTTTTATCACCAATTAAAAATTTGTTTAGGAAATAACATTGTCAATTCAAGTGACCATTTTCTTATGGTATTCAAAATCTCCGAAAAATAAGAAAGGGTGTATGTTTTAGAGGTACAAAATGTTAAATTGAAATAAAACATTTATGTAAATAATTGTAGTGATTTACACAAAATTGACTTTATTTGCAAGACCGTTCACGCATTCACAGCTCAACTTGACTTTTAACGATTTTCGAGGTGCCGTCTGACTTCATCCAAAGAATTGTTTTCCACTATCCTCGCACTGAAATCGTTGTTACGGGCAATTTCAATGAACACAATTCTACGTGGAATAGCGAATTCCAGCCAGACAACACCCGAAGGAAGGATTGCCTAGATTTTCGCTAAGATTTACAACTTAACTCAGCTTTTTGACCTTTATCCCGATAAAAAATACACCATCGTTAAAGAAAAATCCCAATGAGAACCGTATGGCAATACGAGAAAGTCAACTGGAACGGTCTCAACGATTTCTTCGGAAACTTTAACTGGTCGCTGTGTTTCCTCGATAGTGATGTCGACTCCAGCGCTGATATGAAAATAAACATTGTTCTCTATGGTTCCAGGAATTTTGTTCCGAACAGGACAAAAAGTAGATATCAATCTAAAAGAGAATTCATGGTTTGATTTTTTCCAATGTTACAAAGCCAACCCATTTGTGGAAACCCGGATAAAGTTCAAACAAGCTTGAAAGACCTTTAATGTACACATTCAAATATCCAAATTTTTACATGAACAAAAACTAAGGCACACAAAAAATTCTACAATGTCCTAAAAGTAGTATTTTTTTTTTTTTGTAATTTGTAAAAAACATACGAAACTCAACTACGTCTTCGGTTCCGACGCTCGTTGACAATGACACTTCTGTGGTATGGTTTTAAGCGAAAGAAAAGTTTGATGCAAATTCAAAGCTTAGTTAGCGATTTATGGGACGAATCAACTTTCACACTCGTTCAGTGGCAAGAGTAATAAAAGATTCTGATAAACACAAATCCGCTGGGCCCCATAGTTTGTGGAAGAGGTGTGCTTCCAGGCTAGCAAAACTACAGTGCAAGCATTTCCATCTGTTATCTATTCTGCAGGTCTCTTTCCGAGTGGATGGAAAAACAGCATTTGTGCAGCCCGTTCCATTTCTCATTTTTAGCCGCACAGCAAGAATGTAGAATGCCAGGTAAAGGTCAATTTTCCCACTATTGCGAAACACAGAAATTTAAAACCACTGTGCATCGATATCTCCTTTTATCTCAAATCCTACTTGTCTAAGTGATCGCACTCAGTTAATTTATTCATATTAAGGGTATTAATAACCTCTTTTTTGCGATCTCATCTTTCCGCGAATATTTCCATAAAGTCAATGGGCACATATCCAATTGATGTACGTGATGGCGGATGGACTCATTCGAATCTTACTCGATGACACGCTCTACGGCAGCAATAGATTCTTCGATAAACCCACTGCACTAAACCTCAAGTGATGGATATCATCATTTAGACTTGTGAGTAAACGTGGTGCGAAAATATTCCATCTTTAATTGAATCTATTGAGGTCTGGTTCAAAATCCCAAAAACCAAAATCCCGAACAGCAATCAGTATTGAAAAATCGGGTTAGTGATGATTGGTCGGTCGAATGGCATAATCTCAAAACGAAAATCCCAAAATACAATTTCCACAGGAGGAACCCAAGCAGGGTTCGCCAGTTGTCTGGCAGGCGTCTGTGTCAACAGTTTTGTTAATCAGCAGCTTTCGATCAATCGGAATTCTAATTTTTCGGTATTTTGATTTTTCGGGATTTAGAACGGACCCCAATTTATTGGTCTGATGAATAATTGTGTCGACCATAAAATGGACGTAATGTTTGCCGAAGTTTTTCGAAATTAAAGTGCTTAATTTGCATGCTTTGTTCAGGTGTCAGTCGATTCATGATAAAAAACAAACCAAACTAGAAAAAAGTCATGGCAGATGATAAAATGGCTGCCAAAGAAAAACACCCTTTAAAGCCTTCTGTCAAATGTGTTCCATATGAGCCCATCGAATTGAGACTCATCTGAGATAATTGGAATTGCGTTGTCATTTCTAGTAGTTTTATATTGCAAATCAGGATCAATGGTGGCGTGATTGAGCTGACAAAGTTGTTGGGATGTTGTGTTTCACAAATTAGAATAACATTCTCCATAAATTTCCGTCAAATCGAGTATATATCAAGCAGGGACACACATAGCTTCTTGCACTTGGCAGATAATTCAAAAACCTTTGGTTACCCAACAAAGTTCATATCGCTTAGCAAACTTCTTTCATTTAAATTCACTTTAATGCAAATTCAAAATAGTAATCCATAAGCAGTAATACGTATCTACTATCTCACCAATCCATCTCATTATCTGAAGACTACAATGCAAACCTTCTTTGCAAACTGATCAAAGTCATTCGTCCTTTTTTTCCCATTATAATCTTCGATATTCTTTGATATCACAATTTGCTTTGTCATCAGACATTTCTGTTATGACTTACCGATGAGATGAAATATGCCTTTTTAAAAATTTCTCCACAATGTCCTTTTATTCAGCTTCAATAAGCGAAAGCGAAGTATAAAAAGAAAATTCAAACCCATCATCAGATCAAATAATCCTGGGCTGGGCATCATTTGTGTGTTGAAATTCCCCTGTAAACATAAACACCACAAAAATGTCTCAACAGATTGAAAATAAGATCTACAGTATGATGCTGCGGTATCATTACAATCTAAATCATACTCCTTGGTATATATATCCTTGTTAAACAAATTCCATCTCTTAAGACCGATAACAATAACTTATACTGGAAAGTGAACAATTCTCCCTTCAAGCTTCTTATGCAAAGGCTGATGATGGCTCAAAATTGAAATGTGGAGCTTAGTGTGAACGCTATCGGTTTGGTTTTATATGGTGGGGTGGCAAACCGACGAAGGTGAAGGGCGTCAAATTACCAGATCCTGCACCATCACCACCACCAGAATATACTCGTAAAAAGAAGACTGAGTGATAAACTCTTCTGGTGTAGCAACAAGACACGACAACCCTTTGCCTATAACACAGGACAAACAGGACCCTTTCTTCTTTTTGCTTTGAAAGAGTGCACAGAGAAGTTGGCCGGAAGCCAAGAGTCTAATGATTGACATAGGGATTTAACAATGACACGGCGAAAAGTGAAATTCAAATTGAAGTGATTCCCAAAGAAGGGTGAATACTGACTGCTTTGGTAACAGTAGTTAGTTCCATAGATAATGACTTTTCGGTGGATATAGAAAAGATTTAAGGGTAGCAACGAGGACGACAACCAACGCAGCATCACTTCGTTGATAGGGAAATTGACAATACCAGTTGTTGTTTTTGTTATACAAAGCAATACAAAAAAAAAGTGACACAAACTTGCCACCGAGGTATATCGCCTAATCGTACGATAATTCTGATTCTATTAATTTGGGGTATCTTCGAATCTTTTGGTTAAAAGGGTTCAATTTGCCATCCGAGAGAGAGTCCTTATAGAGATTCACAAAAAGACTATTCCAACTGATGAATAACGAACGCTTGCTAAGGAGGTGTCACTGTCACCCACCGAATGTTCAATTACACTATCAAAGCCGATGGAATATTTTTGTCGAGTCATAGTAATCAATTTTTTGTTTGCTTTATATTTTGGGACAAACAAAAAAACCACCGCACCGCACCAAAGAATAGTGCACAAGCACATCTGTGTTTTACACTTTAATCCTGTGGAATGGAATATTTGACAGGAATTTTAATCTGGGTACACCATAAATGTTTACGATTATGCGTGTGATTTAGATTTTATTTATATTTTTTGATATGGAGACTTGTAAGAGCAATTCTATGGTTCTGATTCCAAATATGAAAATGGAAGAAATTTGTTTGCAATAGCGACATAACTCAGATGTTACTTTGTTTATACTTAATTGTATTCTTGAAATGTGTATCCTTTCAGAAATCTTGTCGATATTTGCTATCTTGTATGCTTACTCCAAAATCTTCATAAACTAAAAAAAAAAAAAAAACCACGATTGAGACTTGAATATTGTTCATATTTCGCAATAAAATGAAGAGATCCGTATAAAGGTGAAGATCATATACAATGGATGCAATAGTATACATTCTGATTAAATTCAGCCTATACCTCGGATCTGGAAGGGTATTTAAGCAGCTTAATGAAACTATTACAATAGCACCAAGAGCTTTTTACCACCGATGTTAAGCGATCTAAAATCTTCCAAAACTTCCTAAAAAAGCATCTTTCAAAGCAGAATGCTGGGCATACCATCTGCATTCAAAAATCAATACTACAAGGCTGAAGTGAACTTACTTAACTAATTGAATACTCTTAAAGTCAAAGTTTATTAAAAGAAGATCGGTAATATAACACAGCCTTGTGTAAATCCACTTTTAACTAAAAGTTCAACTGACAACATTCTATTATGCAGAACAAAAATAATTGGACTTAAGTAAATCCTTTCATACCGCCGCGTATCATAAAGATGCCAAGGCCAAGCCAATAAAAAGGTAACTTGGGGAATTTCAAGCCAGATCAATTTCTGAAAATATTTTTTCAAAATCGATAAAATGATACCTTAAGGGGAAATTTTCCGTTGTTTTAGAGTTGTCAGAGAAAAATACTTTTACTGTAAGTTCTCAAGAACGCAACCCTTGAATTTAGTAATACTATGTGATGTGTTCATGCTTTGGTGTCAATTAAACAAATTTAAAAATTAAAAATGCTTTATGCAATTCCCCACTTGTCGGTCTCAGATATTGAAATGATCAAAAGGTTCACCGATGGTTTCTGATGATTCCTTCGATTCTCATACTTGGATCAAAATGAAGATTCATAAATCGTTTTGATCTTAATAACGTCATAGAGCCATTCCAGAAATAAGCAGTAAAATGTTTTTTTATTTTTATGTTTTTTATTTCCTTATGACTACCTATACATACATTTTAAATATTAATATGTATATATGTTAATCAAATCCTTAGACTAAGGACATCTTTTATTTTAATAGAAAGGCTTGGTTTTATTTGTTTCGATATAGAATTAATTTAATTGGACATTGCTAGTATTTGTTGCTAAATTTGTTGATGTTTATTGTTTTACGAGTGATTGAATTATTTCCGCCAGCAAATCTGGATATGATGCTATCATTTTGAGCCATCCTTTGGTTTTCATGATATCCGTGATATGAGATTTAATAAAACTTATCGTTTCTGCTTTCATTTGAACTGAGCTATGAAGATAAGCCATTATTAAAATTTCAGCTGCTGTTTCTGTAGATAGATTCTCCAACAACACTTTCTCACACATTACTTTCAATTTTTCTAAAGCATATTTATCAGCAGCAGCATAGAGATCCTTAGCAATTTTTTCCAAATTAGAAATTTTTCCCGTATAGATGAAGCGCAGCATTTCCTTAAGCACTTGATGGTCGATATCTGTTATAGTGACTCGATTTGATTTATTCTCCTCCAAATTGTGTTTGAACATCGCAGCAAACACATCACTTTGGGCAGCTAAAATTGCTTTATGTGCCTTTATTTCATGTCCGTCTACCTCCAGAATGACATCACTAAAATTCTCACCAACAATTAGATTTTTATAATCCTCACTGAGCTTACATTCAGGAACTGTGATTTTCGAGTCATGGCCAGAGTTATTAACTCTTTCCGTTAAAATGCTTCCTTCACACAAGATCGTTAAAGTATCCTTTGGCAGATAAAAGTTTGATTTTTCAAACAGAAGATCTCGTTGGATGAATTTTCGGAAACCCAAACCTATCTCTTTTTTGAACTCGTAAACTTCTCTTTCAAATCTTGAATGGATTTGTTCTTTATTAGCGTTTAAAATGGAAAATTCTAATTTACAGTTTGCTGAAGATTTTTTACACGATCGTAAATAAATAAAAACCGACAAAAATCCCTTTGATCCTATACTAGAGCCTTTTGGGTAAATTTTCAAGTTCCATTTGTAATCGTCATTAGCACCCACAGAGAAATAGGGAGACTCAAGGTTTTCTTCGGCGACAAAACTAAAATGTTCTATAGTCCAAGTGTAGCTGAATTTTTCAACTTTGGACTGAGTGTAACACCATTTTTCAGTTATTGGTGTGTTGACGTCCGTTACTTGTAATGATGACACTGAACTGATTTCCATTTTTCTCTAAATCGATTTTGTATGCTTTTGGATTGGTCTTATAACTTGTGCTTTTTCTCTTCCCTTTCCGTTGTTAAATCAAATTCAAAATGTAACACTTTTCGATCGAGATAAATTAACTTAAATTAAATAACAGCACTTCTTGGTTAGGGTAAGAAATGAACTTCTTTGAGTTCTGACAACAATACACTGATTTGAAAATCTATGAGCTACTGTTTTAAATGACAACAAATTTATTAAAATGTCTCAAAAACTGCTTAAATCAGGTAACGTTTAACACCTTAATTACTTAAATCCACCATCCTCATAGCTACCTACTTTCAATTAAATTGTATTGCTTTAACAGGCCCAATACAAAAAACGGTATCCGACTTAAGCTGCTCGTTAACATTCAGAATGGGTATCAAATTTGCGCTTTGTCATGTCAGTCGTAAACGTTTCCACATTTTATATTGCACTAATACATACAGGGTGGCCCAAGTAAGTTAACTTTTTAAAAATGCAATAAAATGAAACAAATTAATTTGTGTCCATGTTTTATGGCTTAATTAGCTAAAATAAACATTTCTATTAATTATTATGGAACAAAACGTCGTTCAAGTCGCTTGCGCATAATGTCACTCCAATTTTCCAAAAGCTTGTTGATGGTTTCGGGCTCTAGCTCACAAAGTGCGTATTGATATTGCCCTTAAGTGCTTGAATCGTTTCAGGATTGTTAGAATAACACTGGCACTTCACGGTTCCCCACAAAAATAGTCAAATCGCAGCTCCGAGGCTAATTGTTATCGCCAAGATGGCTGATAACATGATTTGGGAATTTGCTTTGCAAAACATCGATTGCGGCATGTTCTGTATGACATTGCGCACCATCCTGCAAGAACCAAAGTCGTCCAAATCCATGTCTTCAATCTCAATAAATAAAGTGCACGACTGGGTCGCACGAACTTGCTCTAATGTGTTAAAATGATCTTGAGTGCTTAAGATTTTGGGAAAAAAGCGTTGAAAAAATCATATGAAATTTTATAAATCACTTAAAAATCAATACCTTAAACGTTTTTTGGAGAAAATGAAATAAGCCATCAGGTTTCTTTTACTTTTTTGAATTTTTACAAAAAAAAATTTCAAAATCGATCGACCAGTTTTTTCAAAAAACAGTTTTTTTTGAAAAACTTCTTGAAAATATGTTCCAATTTTTTTTTGAGTATGCCAACTTCTAGCACTTTGTAGTTTTTATCAGAAAAATAAAATTAAAAAAATATAGATTAAACCGTTTTTGGAAAAAACAAAAATTGAAAAAAAAATTTGAAACTTTTTTAAAAAACTCAAAAAAACTTTTTTTGAAAAATATAAGAACTTTTATTATTACTTTTATAAAAGAGCTCCTACATTAAGAATTTCATCGAAATCCGTCAAGTGGCTTACGAGAAAATCGGATTTAAAAAAACCGGTCCTATGGGAGGTACCGTTATAAGACTTTTCCTGAAAAATCTTTTCCAACTAAAACATTAAGCTTGCACATAAAACACTATTCAGAAAGTTTGATCAAAATCGTAGTAGCCGTTTTTGAGAAAAATTTATTTTTCACTAAAAATCGTATGGCAGGTACCCTTAGTTTTAGAGCTAGAATGCTAATTCCAAAAACCCCTCTGTAGGACGTCATAATAATACTATTTACCAAGTTTGAAGCAAATCGGTCCACCCGTTTAGGCTGTAGGTGCTGATACAGACGGACGGACAGACAGACAGACAGACAGAATTGTCAGACCCACTTTTTTAGGCTTCTCTATCTTCGTAATGTTATGTTTGATTGCCCAAAAAAATTTTTTTTTTTTACGAATGCATAACTTGCCTTATAGTACCTATAATCGCAAGTAAAAAAGTTCGCTAATCAAAGCTAATCCCAGCGTCATTTTCGAAAAAAAAATGATTCAAAGCAGCAAACTATCACCCTCTGTGCATGCATTGGCTTCTCGACAATAATCGACAATAATAATAAGCGAATAATCTGAGATCTTTTTAAAGAATTCTCCTCAGGTTAATGCGTGAAATAATAATTGTTGAGATCGATGGCGAGTTGAGGTTCGTGAATTGAGTCTCACACTCTCTTCTGCAGTAGCCACCCAGCCATACTAAGGACCATGAGTTTTGTCCACTAGCTTACAACTAGCTTCAAAACTGCAACCTCTGGAGAGTATACATAAATACGGACGGACGGACATACGGACATCGCTTGATCGACTCAACTTTTGATTCTGCTTAAGAATATAAATATAATTTTAGATAACTAACGGTATTATGTCTCTTATGTTACAAACATCACACCTAATACAATATACCCTTCTATATGGAATAGGGTATAAAAACCCACTAGCTACTACTGCCGAACAGTTTGTGTGAGGTAAGCAAGTGTCCATGAGACAATTTCAAGCATTCCTAAACCTAATGTTTTCTTCAAGTTAGAACCCTTGAACAAAATATGTAAATTTAAGTTTTTTTTTCCTAAATTACATTGTCAAACTCCAAAAGAAAAGAATAAAACCCTCATCTTTAGACAAATAATCATTTTCATTTATCTTCAGCTTTCCACCTATTTTAACCCCGCAAATTATTTGTCTACTTGAAACGGTTAATCTTTGATTATATGCAAGACCCTTTATCTGAAAAAAAAATATCACAATCCAAGGCAGGACACAAAAACGCCCAAAATTCAGCAAGGGAAAAAAGGGTTGATTATGGTTTTTGCGGATATCCACCCACTCTCACACTTTGTAAGCCATCATCACCATCACAGTTCAAGACCGCATCAGGAGCAATGGGATAAGAAATATTAAAAAGAAAAATTTAACAAAAAGAAAATAATCAAAGAATTAAAAGCAAATGAGCCGTCGTCATCCTCGACGTCATCTTCTTTTATTTTTACAGTTTTTTTTGTGTGTTGAAAAGGATATTAAGGATTCTCTTCAAAATGAGAGAATACAGCATCACATTTCTTTCTGTTTATTGTTATCCGCATTTTTTTTTTTGTATCCTTGTATGTTTTGTTGATGCCATTTCCGTTTGCCCTCCTTTGATGTTGAAGATGTAATTTGTAAGAGTGCATAAGCTCTCTCTGTTTATAATTATTGTCCTTTTTCTCATTATGGTTGCGTTCAGTGTTTTTTTTTTTTTTTTTTTCATTTTTCCTTTTTTTATTATTTTTTCTTCGGCGATGCTCTAATTAAAAGTACGCGTTTAAATAATGCAGAACTTCTTTCTTCCGACAAATAGATTCCAACTGAACTGCACCAAGCTGGGGCAAGCAGAACGCAGCTAGTAATTAGGGAATTGTTGTTTATTTTCTGTTTTTTAATTCCTCTTATTTTTGCTTTCTTTGGTCGTTTTTAATTAACTTTTAATCCTGCGGAATTTTAAATATCCGATTTGAGTTAATTTGATATTTTTTGTTTGAGTAATAAGCTCGGTCTTACAAATATTTTCTGAATTCTGGTAGGTAATGTGGCTTTGGCTCCAGAGAATCATTTGGGGAGCCTTCAAAATGAACCAAGATTTGAAGGATTACCTTGTGAGTCATGCCAAGCTGCATTTTAATTTCCTTTTTTTTTTAAATACAATTCGGATATTGCATTTGTGTTCGAAAAGACATCAAGAGGAAAGAGGGTAGATTGAAACAGAGAATGACTAGGATATCGGAGTTTACTCAAAGACAATAATTTTCAAGCTCACAGCTCAGATATGAGAATTATATCAAGACTTTTGGTGAACTTATGATTTGTCGATTGTAGCCAGCTAAGACAGAGAGAAATTTTTATGCACAAGAGATAAGGTATAGAGTTTCATACGATTTTTCTACACTTGACATCCCAGTTTCAATCAGTGTCTGTTGTGCTAGAAAAGAAAAAAAAAATTTTGCTTTTGCCAAAGCTTTATTGGAAAATATCCACTGATCAAGGAGTTAAGTCCCTTTCTAGGAAGGTACATTCCAAGTTGGTGGATACAGATCAAACAAGGATAGGCTATCAAAGAGATGGAAGGGTACATTACATTACAATTTACTCCGTCGATGAATCAATCGGAGTAGACACACTTACAAGCACTGGCAACTAGGCCTTCGGATCAAAACAATACAAACACGAAAGAGAGAGACAGAGAGACATTACATTACAATTTACTCCGTCGATGAATCAATCGGAGTAGACACACTTACAAGCACTGGCAACTAGGCCTTCGGATCAAAACAATACAAACACGAAAGAGAGAGACAGAGAGATAAAGGAGTGAAGAACACACTTTGAAGAGATGAATAGACAACATATTATGTCAACAGCAATAGTTTGAATTACAAAAACTTTTATTTTTACCTGAACAAAAGTGGAAATGTTTATATGACAGACATGACAATACACAAATATGATACACATGCTGAATGTTTACGAGCAGCTTAATCCGGATACCTTCTTTGTTTTGGGCCTGGTACCTAAGAAATAAAAATTAATTACAAGTAATTATTATACACTAAGTAGGTAGCTTAGCTATGCGGAAGGAGGATTTATTTTATTAGGGTGTTAAACTTTACCTGATTAACGCCGTTTTTGGGGGATTTAATACATGTATTGACACTTAAAACAGTATAAAGAGCATGAAAACATACTTTTGTAAACCAGTGTAGTTGTTTTCAGAACTCAAAGCAGTTTATTTGTTACTCGCGGAAATAGTGCTGTTCTGTGTTTTGAATATATTGAAGTCTCGCAATCGAAAAGTGTTTTTTCTTGAAATTTATAATTTAACGACGGAAAATTGAAGAGGAAACAGAAAAAGAAAAGGATTGATAAGCTATACTCTCAACTTGAACATATACAATACCGATTTCGAGAAAAATGGACTTCAGTTCTGTGCCATCATTGCCCTTAGTGGACGTCAACACACCAAAAATTGAAAGTTGGGCTAGCACTCAGATTATAGTTAAAAAATTCAACTTCACTTGGACTATAGAAAATTTTAGTTTTGTCGAAGAAGATACTGGAGAATTTCTGAAGTCCCCCGAATTCACTGTGAGTAGTGGTACTGATGAATACAAATGGATCTTGAAAATTTACCCAAAAGGTGTGATTAAAGAGCGCGAAGAATTTTTGTCTATATTTCTTCATCTACCACCGTGTAATAAATCTCCAGTAAAATGCAGATTCAAACTTTCAATTCTAAATGCTAAAAAAGAACAAATCAAGTCAACATCTGACACTGAAGTTCGTCAGTTTCCAATAAATAAAAAGTGGGGTATTACGAACTTCATAAAACGAGATCTTCTGTTGAAAGAAGCAAACCAGTTTCTGCCGAACGATACTTTAACGATATTGTGTGAATTAAACATTATAACTGACAGATTTAATACTTCTGGTCTAGGCCCTCGCTCAAAAATCACAGTTCCCGACTGTAGGCTCAGCGAGGATTTTAGAAGTCTCATTGCTAATGGAAATTTCAGTGATGTCATTCTGGAAGTAGACGGACATGAAATAAAGGCACATAAGGCAATTTTATCTTCTCGAAGTGATGTATTTGCAGCGATGTTCAAAAACGAATTGGAGGAGAATAAATCAAATAGAGTCGCTATAACAGATATCGACCATGAAGTACTTACGGAAATTCTGCGCTTCATCTATACGGGAAAAGCTTCTAATTTGGAAAAAATTGCCAAGGAACTCTATGCTGCTGCCGATAAATATGCATTGGAAAAACTAAAAGTAATGTGCGAGGTAGTGTTGTTGGAGAATCTTTCTACAAAAACAGCAGCTGAAACTTTAATATTGGCGTATCTTCATAGCTCAGTTCAAATGAAAGCAGAAACGATCAATTTTATTAAGTCCCATATCAGGGATATCATGAAAACTAAAGGATGGCTCGATATGATGACTTCATATTCAGAGTTGGTAGCGGAAATGATCCGATGTTAGTAAAACAATAGACAGCAAATCTCAATCTATACAAAAACTGTCCTTGACTCCTGGCCCAAAAACAAAATAAAAATAAAATCACCCAATGTCGATTCAAAAACTTGAAGTTAGTATTCGATTATTATCAATTCTAGAAATATAACTTATTAAAATAAAAATGTCCTTAATTTAAGAATTTAATTTATATTATTATTAATAAAATATTTAAATTTGGAAATAAAAAGAAACTAAAAATAATACAAAAAACATTGCATCAGAGCAATTTCTCACCGACCCATAATCCAATTAGCCATACCAATATGACTACATCACTCCCAGTTGGTTTTTGACAACCACTTCCTATAGTCCGGGAGCCAGCGACAGATTTTCATGACCAATTTCCTCTCAAGCGGTATTTAGTGGAATGCATCGGAGAGTAGTATCATACAGCCTCGTGAACGTCAGCTGCGGTTCCGTGGGTGGGTTGAGCGGGGGTACCCGCCCAAACACGTCGAAAAAAAAAAAATTTTCAGTCATTTCCTCCCGACTGAAACTTTGTCAAAGTATAGGTTATCAGGTATCTAAAAGTAAACACTAAGTCAGCTGGCTGTAACGTGGTGGATTATACGTCAGCTGGACGCTTGAACATGCCAATTTATTATTTTTTCGTACACTTAATATGGCACAGCATGACATTTTACCCTACAAAAGGTCGGGTAGTTCTAAATTTTTGATATGTTATATGGTATGGCTGGTAGATGCAAATTCCAAATTTCCACAACCACGCCTCCTCCGCCCCCTTCAAAATCCTGAAAAAACCACAAAAATTGGCACTTTTGTCAGTTTTTTGCCTATAACTTTTTTTCAGTGTATTTTATCGAAAAAATAAATATGCAAATTTGTAACTTACAACATTTCCTATAAATATGATGCGAGAAGTATTTTTGTACAACCAGTACGAACGGCGCTATGAAGCTTCCAAAAAAGGCTAAAATTTCTTATTTTGAAAGATTTTCAGTTTCCGCCCTCTTTAAAGCGCAATAACTCGTTCGTCGAGTTTAGGGCAATTTTTTCCAAAGTAATCTTGTAGATAACTTTATTGGCTACCGATTGCATGCAAGCATTATTATTTTGTGACCAATACAATCGGGTGAAGATTGAGATAGTGGTTTGTTAAAATATTCTCACTAACTCATTTTTTCTCTGTATGTCTGTTTGGTTGCTGAGATTTTAAACTAACTTTGAGATAAGCCAGAAACCCAAGCGCGTGCATGCCAGTCCCTGCACCCCTTTCTTTAGTCCGTTGCAGGCACCCCCGTCAAGGCCTTACTCAGGATGACAATCAGGGGGAGGGGGGCAAAATCATTCAAAAATTAATATTAGTATACAATTATTTCGGTTTCTTTATCAACTTTTATCACACCCTTCTACTTAACAGCCTGTTATTATATCCCCTCCTACTTCACTCCCTTCTACTAACTCATACGTAGTGCACCCGATCATAGTCCACTTCTTTCTAAGCGCACGAGAGTGTAAATATTTTAATCTTAGTATTTGATAAGCTCATTTCACTTAACTTTTTCTCAATTATCTGACATGTTGTCAATACGACTTATGTAATCTCGAGATTTTTTTTCAACTTTTCATTATTTATAAAAAAATTATAAGCCGGGAATGGCATGCACGCGCTTGGGTTTCTGGCTTATCTCAAAGTTAGTTTAAAATCGCAGCAACCAAACAGACATACAGAGAAAAAATGAGTTAGTGCGAATCTCAATCTTCACACGATTGTATTGGTCACAAAATAATAATGCTTGCATGCAATCGGTAGCCAATAAAGTTATCTACAAGATTACTTTGGAAAAAATTGCCCTAAACTCGACGAACGAGTTATTGCGCTTTAAAGAGGGCGGAAACTGAAAATCTTTCAAAATAAGAAATTTTAGCCTTTTTTGGAAGCTTCATAGCGCCGTTCGTACTGGTTGTACAAAAATACTTCTCGCATCATATTTATAGGAAATGTTGTAAGTTACAAATTTGCATATTTATTTTTTCGATAAAATACACTGAAAAAAAGTTATAGGCAAAAAACTGACAAAAGTGCCAATTTTTGTGGTTTTTCCAGGATTTTGAAGGGGGCGGAGGGGGCGTGGTTGTGGAAATTTGGAATTTGCATCTACCAGCCATACCATATAAAATATCAAAAATTTAGAACTACCCGACCTTTTGTAGGGTAAAATGTCATGCTGTGCCATACTAAGTGTACGAAAAAATAATAAATTGGCATGTTCAAGCGTCCAGCTGACGTATAATCCACCACGTTACAGCCAGCTGACTTTGTGTTTACTTTTAGATACCTGATAAGCTATACTTTGACAAAGTTTCAGTCGGGAGGAAATGACTGAAAATTTTTTTTTTTTCGACGTGTTTGGGCGGGTACCCCCGCTCAACCCACCCACGGAACCGCAGCTGACGTTCACGAGGCTTTATGATATTATTCCCTTATTCTGTTCACCAATTATCATTCGAGAGGAAATGATTGACGAAATTTGTTCCTGGCTCCCGGACTACTAGCCACCACTTCAAATTTGCCCATATGGTGCAATCCTATACAAATCTGAGTTTAATGAGCTCACCATACGCTGCCATAACATATCCACAACCAAAGAACTGGGTTGTAAACCTGGAATCAAATATGAGAAGCTGATGGTAGTGGATTAGAAGACTTTGAAAAGAGATCATTGATAAAGGTATGTTAAAGAGTCAGGGACAGATCGGAGCCTATGTACTATGTACTATATACATAGTACAATATTATAACAGTTTATAGTTTTAGAGAGGTTTAAAGAAATGGATAAGTTAGAAAAGTATTTAATTGACCTCAAATGTTCACCCGTTTCAAGTCTTTCCAAGCGCAGATTGATTGTACTTGGAAAGATCTAACGTGCAAGGGAAGATTTTAGAATGTGTCGCTATTTTGTCTTATACAAAAATATAAAATGTGTTATTTTAAAGGAACGAAAAAGTCTTTGATCAACGATCTTTAATAGTCTCCCTTGAAAATAACCCTCTGTGTGGCAACGTGTCTAAAGAAGATAGGACCATTGATTCCACCCGCCCATAAATCACACCAAACTGTCAGTTTTTCTGGAGGTCTATCTACACTCCAAATATGGTAGTTTCGCATATTGACGTAGCGATTCAATCAAAAATGTGCGACTATAAAATAAACGTAGTGCGCGATGCGTTTCACGAATAGAACCATGTTATCTAAATAGGCAAGCAGTTTTTTTGTGGTACCACTTGCGAGGTTGTTTTTTAACCGATTCAGATGATATATATATCGTTGGAAAAGTATTTCTGAGTAGGTGTGCTGGGAATATTTTGTTTTGTAATTTTTTTTTTTGGAAAATACGGGTGAAAATGTCTTGGTGTTTTTTCACAATTTTTTTCAAATAAATTCGCTGTGAAATTTTGTTTCCAACATTTTTGGGCATTTTAATGGCCGAATTTTGGCCACTGGGCGAATCTAGTTTGTAATAAATCTGCATAATTTACATGTGTTGTTCAGGTGTCAGTTGAATCAAGATTCATGATGAAATGGCAAACCAAACTAAAAATAAATCACATGACTGATGACAAATAATTGTCAATGTAAACAAACAGTGTTGCCAAACTCTTAAAAACACCCTTTATAAATGTTTTATTTGACTCCGGGCTATAACAACGATAACGAAAGCAGTTCTTGTATTTTTTTTTTTACAAATCTTGGTAAGCTTGAGTTTAATTTTCTTTTTTTTTTTTTAATTTGTTCAATTCCCTCTTTCTAATTTGTTTCCATGGTCTTTGCTTTTTTATTTTATGTTTCATTCGATTCATCTCAAACAGGGAACCGCATTTAATAAATTTGTAATTAAATTCAAGCCCTGTCTATGGAACTCCATAGGTATTGTAGGTTAGTTAGTCAATTGGAAAAGTTATGTCATTGCAGCCTCTTCTCCAAATGACTGTCCATTGCAGCATTATGGATGAGCGCCG
The DNA here is from genome assembly GCA_916050605.2 of Platycheirus albimanus. Classification (NCBI taxonomy): domain Eukaryota; kingdom Metazoa; phylum Arthropoda; class Insecta; order Diptera; family Syrphidae; genus Platycheirus; species Platycheirus albimanus. The sequence continues at coordinate 358,204,675 of OU696696.1, forward strand.
CCCATTCCGAATCACAGAAAAATAATTCCTACAAACACCCCATTATCGAAGAAAGATGAAAGAAAGTTGTATTCAACCGCGAAATCACTCAAACCAAAGCTGTGGCTATATAAAGAAGTGTAAGAAGGTTCAGCGGAAATCTCTTTCCTTTCTTTTTTGAAGAAATCGTAAGAATAGAAAAAAAAAAACCAAAGTCAAATAAAAATAATGTAAACAGGAAAATATCCAAATCCAGTCAAGCTTAAGGACAAAAGCCGGAAAGGAAACTAATATAAATAAAATTTCAATTACTCAACAATTAATTTTCTTGTGCAACCGACCAAGCGTTAAGACAACCGTGTAATTCGATGAATTTCACTCTTAGTTCCCCCACCCAGATCCCATTTTGCTTCCCAACACCAACACCGATTCCAACTCCACTTCCGGTTGGAGTGTATAAAGTGTATAGGTTCAGCTTTTTCCTTAACGTTTTCTTGTGTCATTGTTGGAAGAAGTTTTTCTCTTGATGAAGGTTCAGGATAATGCGACAACGGCGACAATATCAGCAAAGACGTTGTGCACACACATTCTTAAGATGATGCAAAGGCGATATAACTTCTTGTTTTCTTCTCGTTAAGCCTTGGAAAACTTTTTGTCAAGGAGGGGTAAGTTCGAAAATTCGATCCTAAATTCGTTTACTTACTCAACAATATACAGAATGGTTTCAAATTTTAGATTTGTAATTATAATGTTAAGACAGCAAACGGATGAGCTGACAATTTCTTGGAGAAACTTTGAATATTCTTCTTCTTCCGAAGGAGAACATCGGAATAGTGAAATGGGAAGGGTGCCAAAATTAGCTTTCTCTGCGAAGGGACTTGCTATTTAACATGGGATAATATGGTATACTGTTTTCGTTTTGCAAAATTAGATGGTGTGGTGTGGTATATGAAATAAAAAGCAAATATTTGCAACCTAAGAAAGGATAATATTCATCATGGTGTATCGCATTCGCATCCTAATGATGTTAACACGTCTTTGGTCTTAAGCAGCTCTTGACCTGCCCACGACATCCAAGCCGAAGAACAACGTTCGATAAACCCAGATATTTCCCAACACTTCCGACATTATTGGCAATATACAAAATGAATGCATATTTGTCTGTGTTTGTGTCTATTTACACAGCATCATCATACATATTTGCAGGATTCCAATCCTAATTGCTATTGACATTGGTCAACAAGAGTGCGCGTCGTGTTTGTTTGCCAGGATGCAATTAGTGGTTCATCTCGAAAGCTTATTGTATTTGTTCTTTGAGCAGAAACTTAATTTTATTCTTAGACACATTGTCCTGTAGAAGAGTGTGTTTTGATGTGTTGTGTGTCTTCTCTTTGGGCTTTGATATAGGTACAACAATGGTAGGGGATCTCCTTCTCCTCATACCTATCATATGAGTGGGTTACAATAAGCCTTTATTTGTGCAAGGTGGTCAGTTTTCGTTGTGTAAACAAAAACGGATATGAAACACGTAGAGTTGGGTTGTATTGAATTGAATTCGGTAGATAAACGACTTTGGTGTTCAAAAATAGCTTTTGAAGTGACCATCATCCAGTGACATTAAAGTGTCATGCATATGTTATCAGTGTTTGACACGTGTCCTCGATGGACAAACTTTTGTTATAGTTGAAGAGTTTTAATTAAAAACAAATAGTGTTTTTGACAAAGTTTGTCTTTGACAATTTGTTTAAATTTCTTCAATTATTTTCATGAGGATTTTTAAGGATCTCAGGCGCGTGTGGGGACAGTTGTTGACTGAAAGGGCTTAATACAACGATTCTTAATTTGTTTGAGACGGAAGCACATATTATGCGTTTCAGATTATGCGCTCACTGCAGTCTGTTTTTCTCTCAATATGACTCAACCATCAGAGTCGCTTAAAACGTACATTCCGCTGACCAGTTCAAGGTCACTGAAAAACCTTTTGTTACCTTATTTTTGCACATCATCAATTTACCTTGGAACGTCAATCACTCAGAGGTTCTTCCCTTAGAAATCATCTGGTCGTCGAGTGTTCGCACGAATTTAATGTCCGGAAGTCAGAGTTAGACATTTTTTTTTTTACAAAAGAAATCGCTCACGGAAACTGGAAGGTAAATTCTAAAACTGATTGCGATAGGCTCTAGTGATTTCTTGGTATTGCATATCTTAAAAATCAAACATCCCGTTAAACCGTTTCCATTGTGCAACGGTATTTACGGTGGAAGGACATAACTCCCCAACTCTTTTTCGGGTTTGATGTCCCAATTCAATGTGATATAAGACCCGAACTTACATAACTCAGGACATATCTATGTATGTATGTCTCATTGAAAGGGGGCCGAAACATAAGTATCGAAAAAAGGGCTCGTAACTTTATGTCCTCGCGCCGGTGTTTATCATGGGGGCTTATTACCGAGTCAACTTGACTTAAATCGTTCGGATTTTTGGAATGCTATGTTGTTGCCTCCGTAGTACCCCGTGGCGTAGTGGTTAGTGCGTCGGACTGCTACGTCGAAGGTTCAGGGTTCGATCCCTGGCGTTGCCACCTTAAGTTTTTTCCGGGGTACTGCCTCTCTCGAGGAAGTGACAAATCCTCCAAGAGTAATTAATGTCATGGAAAGTGCTTCTCTGTTAGCCGTTCGGATTCGGCGGTAAACTGTAGGTCCCTTCCATTCCTGCAGAATATAAACGCACACACAGGAATGGTTGAGAGTGTAAGTCACAGGCCCCGGCCCCGCTTGGAGCTGTTGTGCCAACAATTTATTTTTTTTTTTTTTATTTATGTTGTTGCCTCCTATCGTTGAAATATCGTTAATTTTTATGTCGTTTTCAAAAAATCAATTGTGATCTTATAATTCACTTTAGTGAGCGAAAAGTCCATATAAATTTTACATTTAAATGTGACCTTCTGGTTCTTTACGAAGGGCCAATGAAGCAATGTTAGACATTCTAATTGGCTTTTAAGCTTACGTCATTTTGGGAGTTACCGCAGACCCAAAGTGGACATTGCAAAAGTACCGGAAAAAATATAGGATGTTTTTTAAGAGCTTTATAACTTTAAATATTTTCTCGCGGGTACGATTTACATAGCCTATTCGACCAGTACAATTTTTCACTACTTTTTCCAATAAATCTGGCCGTATGGCATCAATGGTGGCTTAAATATTGGCTTCCATTGCTTCAAGAGTTGCTGGTTTGTCGGCGTAAATCAATGACTTCACATAGCTCCATAAAAAGTAATCGAGAGGCGTTAAGTCGCACGTACGAGGACCGATCGTGTAAACCGCACCAAACAATGTCTTCGCTCCATACATGTCAATCTTGCTTATAATTGACGAAGTTTATTGCTTGCTCACTAGGCCGATAATGTTGACCGTTAAATTGATAAAGTGCTCTATAAACTTCTCGAACAGATATTTTTCTTTTTTAAAGTAAATTTTCACAATTTTGAAGTGTTGTTCCGGCGATAAACACTTCAGGATGAATTGTCAAACCTTATACTGAACAGTAATATCAACACAGTTTGACATTCCCAACTGTCAAACCAAAGAAATACCCTTTATTTTAAGTGAATAAAAACTGGAAAAAAATACGGAATCAAATCTTTGAAAATTGCGGAACTAAGTGAATTTTGTCCTGATTCCTTTTATTCATTGGACACATCAAATCTTTCGTTACGTTAGCTTCATATATCGTTATTCCAAAATTGTTTTTCCATCGACGAGAAAACATGACTCTCTTCGGTTCAGTTGTTCTTTTGACTTTTCCCTAAAAACCCTTAAATATTCATCACAATATTTGTATGTCCATGGAAAATTTATTGACAATTGAAAAAGTTAGGAAATGTGTCATCAGTTATTCTATACAAAACCTCATAAAGAAAGGTCAGTTTCGAATAGTTTAAGTACAAGTTTGGCGACTATTTTGACCATTGTTTAACGATAGAAAGCAATTTTTATGTGTCTAGCTGATTGTATCTGCCGAGAGAAAAAAGTATAACTGTAATTTTTCGTCCTTTCTTCGTTTTCTTTGATTGTATATTTTTGTGGTTTCACAATCAGCAGCACATACTTTACCCTAATATACTATAACAATGGCCAAACGATTCAAGAATATAAATCCACGTCCTTATCTAAGTATCGTAATTTGTATTGCATGCATTCTGTTGTGCCAGAAAGGATATACAATTCTATAGTTTATGCATTGATAGTTAATCGTCGTCGTATGCCGTCGTTGGTTGTAGCCATGAAGGATGGTTTTGATGGTAGTTGGGGGTGGAAAAAGTTCTTGGGAATCGGAATCCCTGAACGAACAATTGCGACATGCAACTTTCCGGATTTTAACTTGGGTTACCTAAATTACGGTTTAAATGGTAATTATTTTCCGCTGTTGTACTTTTGTAATACACCACAACACATAGTCTTGCAATAAATAATTGCGCAACTATTTTTAACTGATAAGGTCGTGTGGTCTTTGGTGGGTGCGAGGGTAAATTTTTCGACAAATTGCTTTTATTGCGCTAATTTGGATACAGGGTTTGTGTGTGTGTGTCGCGTAGAGTGTCACGTAGTGCTTTCCGGTTTCATAATCGTGAGTTAAATTGGATTGCACCATGGGAGAGTTTATAACTTAATTGGTTAATTTGACAATAAGGATACCTGAGCTGTTGGCAAAATGACTTTTACTACACCTGGGACCAAACCAAACTAGAATACAATTTTCCACAGCTCACTGTTCGCTACACGCTATATCTCAGCTGTGATGATTACAAATTTAGGAATTCAACTTCCTTAATAAAGCAGTCTGCATTCATCTCGCTTCTTTACTATATGGCTGTTCCATAGTCCTTAGCCACAATTTATTCTTGATATAGTTTGTGGCCACTGAATCTTTTGGCTGCAACGCATATAAGGGTTCTCAAAAGCTTGTTACCTGTTGGCAGAGCATTTGCAAGTTTCACTGGCACACATCAGCACAGATTCCACGTAAAATTCATAGAGACTGTATTGGTGACTTCCGCAGGTCTGTTCCATCACCGAGTGAAGCATAGCTAAATTATCCTCTTCTATGGTGTCTTTTCCCTCTGGATGGTGTGTGACGTAGCGGCGATGATACAAATGCTTTTATTTTTTCCAAAGCTGAAAACAGTGCATATTTTTAGTTCCTTTTCGGACAAATATTCGGACAGGAATTGCACCTTACATTTATCTACAGCAGTTTCCTCCTCACAAAACAATTAAGAAACACGTGTGGTTTTCAATCTGGCAATATTTTTATGGAGTCGGTCTTTTTAACAGCTGTCACTTGATTTATGCTCAGTTTGGTTTGCCATTTCATACTGAATAGACTTACTCCTGAACAACGTTGCAAATTGTTCAAATTTATTACCAAAATAAAGGCCGCGGCTTCCACTTTCCTGAAATTGTTTTTGAAACATAATGGCAAACCCTTATCTTTAGAATAAAGCTGAATTCCTGGCCATAACAATAAATTATATTTCTTCTTGAAAACCACACGTTTAAAAAAAACACATTTTATAAAACAGGAATAGGGAATACCTACATCGGGAGAAACATAACTTCATTGCATACAAAAATCTATGGTACCTACTCTGGAGATTGTGTTTGACTGTGTCGCCCTCTAGTGCTTCAGAATTTCGTTTCTAATTGTTTTCCAATACCTACAACCCGAAGATAGCAGCAAGCGGAGCCTAATACCAACTGATAGCAACAGTAAATAATTGCTTCCTGTTCTTAGTACAAACTAAACTAATTTTTTTTACCAAAGGTGACTTTAAAATATTGGCTTGTAATCAAATTGTAAGAAATACAGCTAACTTAGATTTAAAATTTAAAATTTAAATAAACACAAGAAATCAGTCCACCTTCCACCCCCAGAAGTGTCAATTATCCATAAATTTTACATAAAGCACATTATATGACACATTACAGAAATGCCGAAAGAAATAATTTATTATGCATTCGCAGAAGATTCCTTCAAACCAATAACGTCACTCTCCTATAATTCTCATTTCACTTTCCATAAATCACTGCAGAAAATAGAGGCAGAGATCATTCTCAGCCATAATTCATTCATTCTTATCATTCCTCTTTGTTTTCTTTTTTTCTACTGACTGCAATGAACTATGGCAAGTGCACTCAGCATCAGCAGCATGTCACTCACAGCGGCAGTGGACAGTAACAGTAGTGTTTTCTGCTTTGGTGCTTTTGACAAGTAGTTCATCGGTTCACTCAGTCAGTGCGAATTGTGATTTGTTATCAGATTGCTCCGCGATCGGTGGTTAATAAAATATGGATTTAAAATTATAATTCGCATAGTGCGGTCGCGAAAAGTGAATAATATTATTATTAAAGTGTTAATGTTTGTTAATATCAACATTTATAGACATTTTAAACGGCCGTAATATAAAATTTAAAGCATTTCAATTAAAAGTTGAATCGATTTCGTTTTAAGGTGTCATGGCGTCTCATTCGTGATGTTTCCGGAATCGGTTTGCTAGAGAAGTGCTTGTTGGCGATTCAGTGGTCTTGATAATAAATTTTGTACGTGCGACGACGCGACGGGTGGCCGGGTTAAGAATTTTTTTTTTTCGTTTTGTTGATTTTAAAGGGTTGAATTTTGTTGTATGTAAATGAAGGTAATATATAATATTTGTGTTAAATGCTAAGAAATTAAATTAAAGTAGTCATGGCGTCGTGTTGTTGTTTGTGTTGGTGGAGCATTGCGGGCGGTAGCTCAGTTATGTCTTGCAGAAAGTTGGTTTGAGCAACGAGTGGTCAATTTTGAAATTAAATGTGTCGTTTTTTAAAAATTAAAAATTTTAGTCGGTTAAAAAAAAAAGTAAAACATACCAATTCTTAAAAGATCTTTCGAATTCGAGTAAGTGTGTCACGAGGCGTCGCGTTTCGGTTTTTGTATTGTTGTCGATCTCGGCAGAGCAGTGCGTGTCGGTTGCTCAGTGATGTCGTTTGGGGTTTAAAAAGTCGGTGTACGCGACGGCGACGGTTGGCGGAGTTAAGGAAATAATTACTTTATCGATAGTATAATCCTGACCAACAGCTACGTTATCCCCAATCCCCACTAGAAGACTATTTTACCAAAACGAAGGTGTACTTTTATTTTTAAAAATAATATCTGAAAGCATCTGGGAAGGTAATTAATTGATACCTACATATTATATTTTTTTATTGTTGAAATTTTTCTTAAAGATCATTGAAAATATGCTAGATAGCTTGAGGTCTTAATATCAATTAATTAAACATTTTTAATGTGTTCCAAAATCTTATTGAAGGAATTTATTGATTTGAAAAATCTTTTTGATTAAAAATTAGTATGTATTACCAACATTGCTTTTCTAATTCCTTTTATTTTTGTTTTTATTTTTAGGTGAGTTGCAGAAGTTGCAAGTTCTTATCCGCTTCCCATTTCTTGGTAAGTCATTTTTATATTACCTATATTTTAAAATTTCAATTTACTGGTTGATCAAATTTTCCAAAAAAAAAAACCAAATCATAAAAAATTGGGTCCTATTAGAAGTAGATCTCCGATATAAACTTTTTTTTTATAAAAAATGGATTTAACTAAAAAATAAAAGTTTAGTGACCTTTAGTCCAAATGCGTTTCGCCCAGGTACAACAGTTGGGCTCATCAGTTAGATGCTGTTGTACCCTTCTAAGACGCAAAATTTTGGTCGATGGTTACCGACATTTGATAAAATTACAGCATGAATACACATGAATACATTCATGCTGTAATTTTATCAAATGTCGGTAACCATCGACCAAAATTTTGCGTCTTAGAAGGGTACAACAGCATCTAACTGATGAGCCCAACTGTTGTACCTGGGCGAAACGCATTTGGACTAAAGGTCACTAAACTTTTATTTTGAATTTCAATTCAATAAAGTCCACTAAAAACAAAAACTTCTTCTTTAACTAAAAAAGTTAGCCTGAAAATTCTGTCCGTCTGAATGTTTATCTGTCTATTTGCTTGTCTCTTTTATTAAATGTATGAGCACCTTCAGTTCAAAGGTCCGAAGGATTGTTCAGATTTCCTTGAAACTTGATAGTCACAAAGAATGAAGGGGGTAGTGACGTTATCGCTTTAACTAACAAAAACAGCGGTACCATACAAACTAATGGCCAAAACTAGTTTAAACAAATATGTCAAACGGAACTTTCTGTGCAAGGTACAACCGATTTTCTGACTTCCCATAAATTCTTTTGTTTCTAGAATATACTGAAGAAACATTGAATAGACTATTTTGTCTAGTTCAAAATTAGATTTTTTCATAAACTGACTGTCTAGAGAAGGTTCGACGAATTTCGTTCAAACTTGATGTAAAGTAAGTGTTCTTAGAATACCTACATTCCTCACGGTGCGGTTTTTGTAATTGACACTCCAGGTCTTAAACTGACGGTATCTGTTACAGAGTTCTGGTGACCACTTTCTATGATGTATAAAACGTGGGAAGTCTTTCATGACTTCATGTGTCGAAATTTTCAAAAAAATATAAAGGGTTTTCCAATAAGAGGTGTTACTGTGAGTAGCCCGCTATTGCGGGAGTTGTCACATTTGAAGCTGTAATTTTTTGGCATTTACAAGTAGAAATTACGCCATTAAAATGGAACGATATACATACGCTTCAACAATCATCATCGACAACGTCGTGTCTTTGTTGATTGGGTCTTTGAAATGCATGCAAATCATCCGGTATTTAATCGAAAATACTTCCGTTGAAGCCACGTGAATAATAAGGTCTACGCCCACAGCCCAGTATCGACTCAAGACCTCAAAGATGGAATGCGTGAAGCTATTGAGGGCATACAGCAGCCACTTTGCGATTTGGTGATGGAGAATGAAAAGTATATTGTTGTGTAAGCATTTAGCTGATATTGTTTTCTATTATTAATGGCATACTTTTTTCTTCACATTGAATCCGATAATTTATCTCAAAAAGTGCCATTTTTCTTTGAATATCAAAATAACACTTCTTATTGGAAAGCCCTGTATTCACGATATGTACCTACTTTTTTCGGGTATTAAATTTTCTGAAATTCGCCCGCATTCGAGTAGTTCAAACTGAACCCGTAGATGTGCTTCAAATGGCTCATCGAATTTTCAAAATTTCTCCCTGCATAGCCTTCACAATCCAAGGACTATGAAGGGAATTGAACAGAATTTTCAAAAATTATGCATAAAAAACACAGTTAACACTTTGTTATTTTATGGTTGTCTTATTTCAGAGAATTTCATATCGTTACACGCAGCTCCATTCTGTTAAAATTTTATTAATGAGTTGAAAATATATTTTTCTTCATTCTATTTTTGGACAAAAAAAAACGCATTTTATTGTTTGCCAAAAGTGATAGGTAGTTTTTGTTTCTTTTATCTCGTTTCATCGTCGGTCTCCCACGTTCATCTAGCACTTCTCAATAGATTGGACTCTGGATCCTTTTTCTGAATTCTAGACTGAAATATGTAGGTGTTCCATTATTTTGTTTTTCTTGCGGGTAAGTGACATCAATCCAAATTTTGTATTGTTTACTCAACTCATAGACGCAGCGACTATCATTCACAATTTTTGTTTTAGTTTTTACGAAGTATTCCTTTCGCTCCCCGGCATCCTTGTTCTTAAAACTAATCAGAAAGACCTTTTTGGAAATATTTAAGCCTATGTCACGATGCGTTCAATTTAAAATAACATTTAATATCTTCTAGCCCCAAAAGATAAAAACTTTTCAAAAATTCAATTTTCAGTTTTATTGTTTACGACAATCACAAAGAAACCTTAAAATCTTCGATCCTAATGACCACACATCCATCCCCAGGGGGATAGTTCTGTTTTCTTGGATTAATCTTCAAAACTTCTCTTATGTTTTCATATTACTCCATAGTCCATACACACATGCCGGCCACATATCGATATCACTTTTCTTGGTTTCTTCAGAAAACAAATCAAATTACCAAGTCAGAGACATATTAAGCTTATTGGACTTATTTGTCTTAGGAAAACTTTTTGTCCGGGTCCCAAGTCCATTTGCTGTAAAATTCCATAACCAATTATATGTGAGATGTGGGATGTGTGTCCTTTAAACACAAAATATACGTACTTCTATCGTATAGGTAGGTATACCTACCTTCGGGTTACCAAGGATTTATTGAATCAGAGAAAGTTTAGAATTTGATCAGTCTTCCGTGAATCCGTGAAGGAGGAAATTTAAAACCACATTGCCATTAAGACTTTGTCATTTTTTTTTTTCATCCGGTGAAGTCTCTCACTCCTAATGTGGATGGACGCTATAGAAACCACTTTCCTGTACGTGGATGCTTTCTTAAAAAAAAATATTGTGTGGTGATATCCTCTGATTGATTACCAATTACCAGTAAAAAATTCGTCTGACTTAATCCGAAATAGAATTTTTGAAAAGATGGTTTGCATTGTTGTCAAATATAACTTTACAACAATTTAGGGGTTGCCAAAAATGTGGGTGGGGATGTTCTTATTCGATCTTTGTCAGTTGTTATAATTTTGTTGAATGTTTTGAAATTTTCAAAAATATTTTTTGGTTAAATAATTTATCCTTGATGTAAAGTTGGGTAAGCTACAGTTACATTGGCTATCCGCTATAGATTTTATAGCTAACACACTTAGTTAAAAATAAGACCGCTGTGTTTATAATAATATAAGTTAGGCTGTCACCCTCCGAAAATGTACACACAAAGAACCAATTAGAGCTTCTAACGAAGCGCATAAAAGAATTGTTGTCTTAATTCATCAGTTTCTCAATGTTATTGAAAAATGATTCACCTTTACAGAGTTTCCGTCTATAAGCAAGTGCAGGACATGTACATAGGAGTTGGAAAATTGTCTCCTTCTCTTCTTCGTCCATACAACTTCTGCAAAAGCCATTTGCGAACACGCCAAGTCTTGCGGCATGTCAACCTACGAGACAGTGTCATGTAAAGACACCTATTATTAAGCCTAAAAGCGTTTCGAATCCAGCTTTGGCCAAATCCGCTTTGTCGCTAGACATGTGTTACCACCTGTGCATCTAAGGTTGGTCCTCTCAGAAGCATCTTGTTTTAGTCAGAACTTTCAGGTATGCTTATTTGAAAGTTTTTCTCAAAACCTTATAGAAGCGTGGAGTAGTCTTTGTTTCTTTGTGTGATTCGGAAAGTATACAGGACAGCATATTAAGCGAGTTGCTGAGCAAGCTGCAGTTTGGCTTTCTTGCAAGAGAAAAGAGCTCCTGTAGCTTTCCTTACTCTTTCTTGTATTTTCGATTTCTAGGTTGATTTCCTGGCCCAAATATCTTGCTTCCCCAGAGAATTTAAGACTTATCTATAACATTTATTGAGGAAGGATTATGTTTTGATTTTCTTAGTAAAGAGGACAAGCTCAGTTTTGTTTGACCATACACCTAGCCCCTTCGAGTTATCCAGTTATTTCGGTTATTAATTGTAACTAGGGGTAACAGGGGTGTTTTCCTGAAACGGAAATAGCAATGTCATCTGCATAAGCAATCACCTTGAATCCCTTCTTTTGTTAGCAGTTCATTAACCACTTATTTCCAAACAAGTGGGTATAGAACACCACCTTGTGGCATTCCTTTACTGACAGATTGTCGTGCAAATGTTACACTCAGTTTTGAGTTTATCGCCCTGCTAATCAGCATTTGGACGATTTACTCGCCAAGTGAGCCATCCACCCTAAGACCTGCATTTGCGATTGCAGATGAGTTGACGTTGTTTAAAGCGCCTTATTTATCAAGGCAAGCCAACATTGTGTTTTTTTTTTTTTTTTTTTTTTTTTTTTTTTTTTGTAGGTAGTAATGGATTTTTTTCCACAATATGTTGAGACGTCGGAAAAAGTCTAGCACCTATGATTGTTATTGCGAAGATTGATTTCAATAACAAGTTGCAAGGTTTTTAGTAGGAATGATGATAGGCTAATAGGTCTTGGATTTTTTTGGTTTTTTTTTTTGGGCACTTTTACTTGCTTTTGGAATAAAAAATCTGGAGTCCCTCAAGGTTCCATTCTCTACCCGACTCTCTTTCTCATTTCTATCAATGATCTCTTGCATAAGAGTCTCAGCCTTTTCTTCGAATCTGGCAGCATATGTTAAGCTCGTTAAATTCTGAGCTCTATCCATAGCGTCCCCAAAAATAATGCAAAATGTTAAGGGTTTCTAGGTCAATGCAAGAAATGTTTTCCGCGTGCGATCTGAATACAATCTTCTAGGCAAACATTCGCCTGAGTATACTTTTCATACCCGGTCAGGTGCCAGTAAAGGGACTTTTGCTTTAGCTGCACTACCACGAATATGAAATGTTCTGCCTGATTCGTTTTTCCCCATTGCAATATACAGACATGTCCCGTTCCTGCGTTCGATATATGGTCCTGTATGTGTTAACAGAGAAAACAACATTTGGCGAAGTAGAAACAACGACGGAATATACGTGCTGTACAGCAACATAAGCCTCTGGTCAGAAAAATTCGAATTCAACTATTAAGATTGCTGGCCCATATAAAGCGAATGGACAACAACGCTCCAGAAACCAAACCAAAAGGAGTCAGAGGCCAAGGTAGACTTCCTCTTCGATTGAGCTGGGTACCAGGTAGAAGGGCATCTCCGACTACTTGGAATGCAAAATTGGAGGTGACAAGCTAGATATTGAACCGGCTGTAGAGGCGTATTAAGAAAAGTCTAGGAGCTCTAGTTGAGCCACCAAAAGTAAGATAAGTAAGATATTTATGCAGAGGCAGACATTCAGAACCAATGTGCGTCGGTGTCTCCTATCCAACCTTCCTAAACGCTCGTACTGTATTAGTCCATGATAAGGGTATGCTAACCCCTTTATCGCGTGCTCATTATGTAGCAAAAACATAACTAAGTAGGTACAGGTTTATTATTTGCAGAGTTTTTGTCAGCCTTAAATTTTTCTGATTTTTTTCTTTTGCAAAAATTGAATTGAACGATCATTTAGAAACCAAAACAGATTTATGTAGTTTTTTTTTGTCACTAAGCATCAACATCGAAACCAAAAATTATCATCAACATTATCCCAACACACATATTCTTTCATAAAAGTCACGATAACGATCCTGGCGTATGTTAAGCATTAATTTTGTTGTTTATAGTTTGCCCATAACTACAAATTACACTTAAGCCTTATGACATCCATACACCAAAAACGGAAATACCACATCGCCTCTGTGCAATGAACGCACATTTGCATGTGTGAATTCAGATCCCCCATTATCGCACACTGACTTATTTATTCTATTCAAAAACGGTGTTTCAAAAACGAAATGATTATGCATCTCAATTCCAGCTGCCGCGCCGCGCCGCGCTCCGGCCGCCTCCTAACTGTTTGCAAAACAAATAAAATTGTCATAAAAACAAACGACCGACCTTTGGCGAAAAACACATTGACACTGTCAGAGCTATAAAATCAACGCCCGATTGCAACAATGGGACAAATGGCTGGCCTGGCAGTAGGTGAGTTTTGAATATTTCAGGAGTTACCGAGCGACCGACGACGGCGCTTCTATGTCATCCCTTTTGATGTTTACACATCACATATGAATATACACATAATTACAATTGTATTGCAGAGGCCCTGCGAAAAGGACCACCACAAAACGCACACGCACACCCCGCAGAGTGCGAATTCTATAGCCATATGAATTAAAATCATACAAAAATATCGTTTTTTTGTTGCGTTAAGGAGAAACTTCCTTTTCCGCAGCAGCACAGGATTTCATGATGAGGACGACAACGGACGAAGATGATGATGTGCATCAATCCGCGTCAAAATCTAGGAAACTCTTCTCGCACTCTGATGCTCTGTATGAGTCTGATGTGCCAGAACTGATGAGTTTGATGCGTTTGACATACGCTCACATTGATTGCCCATAAATTACGGATTTATGATGACAGAAATAGTCGTTGCGTAATGCGACGCGGTAAAGATATTTTCGCAAAAGGATATAGCATCAAATGGATGGAAACGAATGCAAAGAATGAAAAGGCTGATGGGATATATTCTTTTCGAGAAAATGCTCGTAAAACAAATAAAATATGGAAGCGATGAATGTTGGAATTAATGGGCCAGTACGGATTGGGATGTTCTTCTCAAGCTTAGAGGCGAGCAAATAAAATACTGTTTTGACGTTTTTTTTTTTTTTTGAAAATAATTATTTTGAATGTGCGAAATATGAAGAAGGGACACTTTTAATGGTTTTAATTGTGTGTTTTTTTTTTTTTTTTAAGTGACGAATATAATTTGGAAAAAATTGGAAGTTAATTGATAAATTTTCATTGAAAATACAAAACTATTAAGGCAACCAATTAAATGAAGGGAATAGTGGTTTGTTTACAGGCTCGTTAACGTTATTCGGTTAATGCGTTAGATGTTCTTGTCAAAACCAAAAGTGATGCGTTTAAGGGAATGTTTTATCAAAATCTGATGTTGGTAGTGATGCCTTGTTAAACTTGGTGGATTCTAGTCTTGCTTTGCATTGAATCGGTTATTTGAATTATTTTTTATTCTAATAAATAATAAATTACTAATACACATAAACAAAATCAATAAAACTTGTAGTCATATGATTAATAAAGCCAATTGTTTGTATCAAAGATCGTTCAGTTCAAAGTTATGCATAATAAGTTTAAATTTTTTGTAGAAACAAAAATCTGTACAAAGAAATGAGCCAATTTAAATTCTTTCTCGATAATCGAGCACAATTCTCAAATATATTGGAAAACGTGTCTAATTTGATAGGTATAGCACAATGATCCATGATTTAATCGTTAATAAGTTGGGTAGTCGTTACCCAAAACATTCCCTCGTGTCTCGCGCATAACCATTATGATATAGATGTCCTTTTTATACACTATTCCATAGAATGGGTATATTGTATTTGGTGTGGAGTTTGTAACATAGAGAAATAATACCGTTAGGTATAGAAAATATATATATTCTGACTCAGAATCAAAAGCCAAGTCGATTTAGCCATGTCCGTCCGTCCGTCCGTCCGTCCGAATGTATACTCTCTACAGGTCGCAATTTTTGAGCTAAAAATTTGAAATTTGGTATATATAATCTTTGGTTCAGAAGTAAGGCTAAGTTCTTGAACCGGTGAAATCCGCCCACAAACACGCCCACAATCGCCATTTTTGTTGAACAACCTCAATTTGGTAAACTTAAATTATGTTTTTTGTACAGTTACGATAAAAGCATAACGCTAAAATTTTGCACGCGAAAGCTTCAGGTAAACCTTCTTCCAATTAAATCAAAAAAAATTCAGTTTGGGCGTGGCTGACGCCCATTTTTCATACAAAACCATCAATATTGTTTTTATAAAATAACAATTGTTATATTAAAGAGAAAAACATTAAATTGTGTGGGTTTTACTTACACATAAGCACCTTGTGTATGAAATCAAAAAATTTGATTTTGGGCGTGGCTGACGACCTCTTTTCACTAGAAACTATAAAAAAATTGTTTTTGTAAATAAACGGAATTTATAATGAATCCGCAAGCCAAAATTTTGCGTCTCTTAAGAGAAACTAAAAAGTTCGTGTATGAAAAGAAATGTTTGAATTTTGGGTGTGGCTTACGCCCACTTTTCATAAAAGAACGAAAAACGTAGTCTCAAAAATTTAAGGTACTTCCGATATTCAATTTAAACCTTTTTCCTTCCATTCGTTATTTGAGAAATATATCTCTACATTTTCTTGTGTAAATTTTTTGAAGGCGTGATTTTGATAAAATACCTTTGTTCAGGTAAGATTGTTTAAAAATCTATTCGATTCAGCTGTAGTTTTACACATATGCCTAAATACTGATCAAAGCTCGTTAGTGCTTCAAATTTTTAAGACACTCCCACTTTTAAGGGGCGTTTCCGCCAAAAGTCGTATAATGCGTTAATTTTTTAACGATTTTTAACTATCGGTCGCAGTTTTGAAGTAAAAAGATGAACACTTTGATTTATATTCCTTGGTTACGTGGCAGAGTGGGGTCCAAGAATTATTAAAAACACCCATAATCGCTATTTCCATTCAAAATCTAATTTTTAAAAATTTTAGTTTTGTTTTGTTCAAATCGATCTGCAAGAATAAAATTGAATGTCACTGAGCTCATACCAATCGCCTTGGCAATAAAAAGTTTTAACTTTGGGCGTGGCGCACGCCTTTTTTAGTGCAAAATTAATGTTGTACTTTTGTCTGTCTGCTCAAGATGAATTTTGTTTCTGAAACCGAAACATCGGCTGGCTGCGGAAGGCAGACGCATACACATACAAAAATATAGGGAATAGGGTAGCTACCTATCCAACAATTCGTTGCCAGCGTACTGTAGCTCTCGCTTATGTTTATTATTGGTATAGGTAGAAACTATAAGGCAAGTTATGGATTCGTTCAAAAAAAGTTTAGTTTTTAGATAGAGAAGTCGATTAAAGTAGGTCTAGAAATTTCGTCCGTCTGTCTGTTCTCACCTTTAGAGCCTGATAGGATATGCCAAATAACTTACAATTTATTATTAGGTATAAGTATTTCTTTGGACGTCCCTGGAAAAGTATTATAATTTTTGCTCTAGTCTAGGCTCAAAAACAACGGTATAACCATTCCATCATGGAAAAGGATTTTGATTTCCCGGAAAACGGCTCTAACAATTTTTATAGGCTTTCAGAATGCTATTTTTTTAGGACAGTCTATCTTTTACTTAGAAAAGATTTTTCGGAATTTGTCTTATAACGGTACCATCCATAGGACCGGTATTTTCATATTAAGGTTTTTCGTAGACTGTATATCCGATTTCAATAAAATGTTCGACCCAGGAAGTCATTTATAACTCTATTGATATGGCATTTAAAAATTACGCAAAACTTTTTTTTTATTTTTAATAATTTTCAAAAAAAAAAATTTGGTTTTTGGAAATTAAATTTAAAAAAAAATTTTGAAACTAATTTTTCCAAATTTTTACGTAATTAAGTATTACTTTTGTTGTCAAAATTTAATGCTCTCATTAATTTTTAGTCAAACACTTTTTGTTGCCAAGCTATTAAAAAATAACCGAACCTACTTCTTCACAAAAACAAGAAAATCTAGCCTTACGGGTGGAGTGATGATTTAGCCAATTTTTTCGTGTTTTTGTGAAGTTTTTGTGTTATTTTTGAATAGCTTGGCAACAAAAAGTCTTTAGACCCATACGGTTTTCAGTGTTCGAATAAGAATTAATGAGAGCATTGAATTTTGACAACAAAAATAATACCTAATTACGTACTCGTAAAATTTAAAAAAAAATCAGTTTTAAAAATTTTATTTTTTATTTTTTTTTTTTTTTTGTTGCCAAGGTATTCAAAAATAACCGAACCTACTTCTTCACCAAAACACGAAAAAATTGGCTAAATGATCACTTGTGCCATCCCGTAAGGCTAGATTTTCTTGTTTTTGAGAAGAAGTAGGTTCGGTTATTTTTGAATACCTTGGCAACAAAAAGTCGTAGAGCCATACGGTTTTCAATGTTGGATTAAAAATTAATGGGAGCAGTGAATTCTGAGAACAAAGATCATACTTAATTACGTAAAATTTGGAAAAAAATTAGATTTAAAATTATTTTTTCAAATTTTTGAGTTTGAAAATTTATATTTTTTAAACTATTCGTTAGAACAATTTAATTTAAAAACAAAATGAAAGAAGAAGTTTTTGGCTTTCCAAGAAGGTATAACACGGTGTTGTAAACGAAGCCGTTGATTTTAAATATTTTTGTTTACAAAATAAGTCTATTTTTCAGAAAATTGCCCCTCCTGGCTAAACAGGGGGAATAGACCCCCCCTCCGATACGATTTTTTTCTTGTCTCAACTCAACCTACACGCTCTAGCTTTTTGGCACATCGCTTGTGAATCACCCTGTATATTTACTTGCGATTATAAGTACATATACTATATAAGGCAAGTTATGCAGTCGTCGAAAAAACAGTTTTGAGATAACTTTCAAACATGACATTACGATGATAGCGAAGACGAAAAAAGATGATCCGTCCGTATGTATGTATGTATGTTTAGACACCTTCAGCCCAAACGGGTGGGTCGAATTGCTTCAAATTTAGAATATAGAGTTTTTAGGTATTTTACAGAGAGGAAATTGACTTTTTTTTCTAGCTCAAAAAATAACGGTCGACGTTACGGTCAAGATTATTCTTCTCGAAAACGGCTCTATCGATTTTGATTAAAGAAAATCAGTGTAGCTTTTTCGGTACGACAAATCATATGGCTGACATTTTTTTTTTAATGTCTAAAAACGGTACTTTCCGTAGAACCGGTTTTTTTGCTTTATATTATCTCGAAAACTTGAAAAATATTTTCAAAAAGTTTTTAAAAAAAACCGCTAAACAGATTTTTTTAAATTTATTCTCATAAATTCAAATTTATTCATGAAATAAAATGGCGTACTTTTTTCCGCTAAAATTAGTTTAAGTATTTATTTAAGAATTTTGAAAAATTGTTTTTTATCAAAATCTCAAGCCCCAACACCACTGTCACACATTAGAGCAAGTTCGTGTGACCCAGTCGTGCATTTTATTTCTTCTTTAGATTCTTATAAAGCAATGAAATATTGTTGCATACTTAGTTATTCCAAAACCCTTACCTGGTATTTTTTGTGTGATGAATGTTAAGGCGATAAATACATGTTTAGCTTCCGCGACAATCCGTCCATTATGGGTATCGTGTTCATTTTCATTATTTATATTTTTTACAATGTAGAACGAGAGGACAATGATCGTTATGTAAAAGGAAAGAATTCAACCAAAATGTACAAATCGAAACCAATTTAATTTTTGAGTTCTTATGTTTCTTAATAACACAATATTTACTGAAGTCTTTTCTTCAAAAATAGATGTGAAACGAAGAAACAGAAAAACTCTGACCATACTTAGAGAGAAATTTTGTCATCTGGCCTTTGATTAGGTAGATAACGTATTTTAAAAGATTTTTACCGAAAGACATGTCGTTTCGATTAAAAAGTTCTTTCCATTAAAAATCCCTACTTCCCTACTACCAACCTCGCACCCCTCTCGATAGAAACGAAAATATCCTTTAAAAAAATCCCAGTATGTAATGTCCACATGAATATTGTTAAGACAGAAGTACTTAGCCACCGGCACTTTACGACCTCAAGAGTTTGGCACTGTATCCAAGTACATATAGTAACTTGGCTTGCATATTATAACACCACCGCACCAAAAGTATAAAATTTCAATGTTTATCTGCCATAAAACCCACCATGACGTTCTCGACAACACAACTTCCAATTCCGAATTCAACATCAGAACACTCTGTAACTCTCTGACCACTTCGTTTCGTATGTCTATTAAAACAGAAACTGATGGCCAGCCAAGCAACGTTCATGATGTGGACGGTGATTTGCATATCCATATGCCATACCATCCACATCCATGTATGGCATTGGCATGTCCTTGTTCTGATGCTGATATGCTCTATGAAAAGGTATACCTGCGAGTATGTCGAATGTCCAAAGTCCATATCTTTTACGGAAGAGCATACCAAAGCCAGGCAGTTTGCACCGAAAAACATCATCAATGACCGGCAATTATGTTTCGTTCCGTACATTAAAGTGCAGCCATTTCGGAACTGAAATAGCCCCGGAACGCAAATTAAATTAAAAAACATTAAACCAGGCTGAGGCCATTTGCTCTGTTTCGGGTTATTATCCCGAATGGTTTTTGAGCACTTTCCAAAAATGATGCTTAACCAATATACAAACCGGAGAGAGCAGCGTATACAATGTGTGTGATTGGACTTGGACTTGGACACTATGAAGTGTGGATCTATAGAGTTGTAAGCAAATGTATCTGATGATGTCCTTTTGTGTTGTTACATTTTATTTTATTTGTCTTTGCAACAGTTATAAGGACGAGAACACCATGCCATAAGTAAGTAGGTATAGGTAGAGTAACAGTTCCTCAGGATGGGAATATTGTTTAAAATAATTCAGACTATCATTAAGCGGTTGGTTAGCAGTACTTATTGAGCTTGTCAAGCACTTCATGCCAATCTGCCGGAGAAAATGGTAATACGGTTCATGGATCCAACAAATGGCACACAAAAAATAAATGGCATTTCCATATTAACTCTTTTTTTTTTGTTGGGTCGAAAACAGGATACATCAAAACATGCCGGTGGATTGGTGAACACATTTATAAGTAGCAGTCTGACAAGGTCGTTAAAACAAGTGGAATATTATAATGAAACTGTTGGCATGTGATGGGGAAACAATTTAAAATTATTACCCTTATAAGCCATAAACAAAATTTTGTAATGTCTTTCTGTATACTAACAAGTAAAATAAAGTGCATCGGGAGTCGCACTGTTCGGATCCCGGGCTGGGCGGATTTTGTCGAAGCAATGCAATACAGAGCTGACAGGAATATTGTCCTTCTAAAAGTACATTTTAAAAATGTACCTGCTCCTCGAAGTAAGGACCGGCGCTGAAGAAAAACGAGTTTGCTCATGGCCGCACTTCGGTTTTTGATGAGCCAAGCTCAGGTGCCCCGAAAACGGCTACTACGGAGGAAATGTCCAAAAAATCAACGATCTCTTGTGACATACCGCCGATTGAAGGTTCAATAGATAGCTCAAACTCTAGGCATTGCATGAAGAACTGGGCATGAGAAAGCTGTTGGCGCGACGAGATCCACGTCGCTCACACCAGACAGCAAGCACAACCGTGAGACCACATCGGCGACGTGTTTGGTGCTGTTTCAGAGCAATTCAGCGGATTTCTTGCGTCATTTTGTGACCGTTGACTAAACGTGGATTCATTGGTACACACCAGAGACCAAGGAACAATCGAAACAGTGTTCTTCACCCGGGGAACGAGCTCCGAAGAAGGCGAAGACTGTTCCATCGGCCGGAAAGGTGATGGCCACCGTTTTCTGGGATTCAAAAGGTGTGATCCACATCGCGATTATCTCGGGAAGAGTAAAACAATCACGGGGACCTACTATGCCGACTTAAACATATTTTTTGGACGGGTTGAAAAAGTTGGAGCATCGCTGGGTTAAGTGTATTAATTGACCCTCGTATAAGAGGACAAAGTGCGGAATTGATGTTGCGGAAGCGGCTTCGGAGAACAAGGATCCAACCTTGATCCTGCGAATTGCCACTCAAGTTCTTTTGATTAAGAGGACTGTTGACATAGACGCGTAGGTACTTGACAACTGAATATTTCCCGCAGTAATAAAGAAGATTAAGTAGGTGCGACTACGGACAAAATTAAGATCCTTTATCCTCCTATCACTGTTTCTATAAACGATGATCTTGTTTCCCGTAACTTGCATCGAGTCTTATTTCGGACGCACTTCTAAGTACAAAAACTCATTCTTTGATGTTTGACCGTACGGCACTAACCGCGTGCTGTTGACATTTGTTCTCTCTTCTGTTTTGTGTTATTGCCTTGTGTTGTCTTGAGCCGATGGCCTCAGTTGTCAGTGCTTGTAAGTGTGCTTACTTCGTAGATTTATCAACGGATGTGATATTTGAAAACTCCATTACTAGTACCCTCTGGGCTAAAAAAGAAGATGCGACATATGAGGTTGAAATGGATCTCGATTCTGCTCTTGAAGTTTATAAAAATGAGTTGACATACATAGCTAAAAAACGAAATATTCTTAAGCGACATATTCTGATTGAAAGATTACTAGTTCTGAGTACTAAGGTTGACGGGGGCTTCCAGGTATTGAAAGTATAGTTATAATAATTTCTGCATGCAATAAGACAGACATCCTAAGCGAAAGTTTACGGGATAGAAAAATGTTCAGAGCTCTACCTAAACAGGAACTATCACAAGCAAAACACCCTTCTCTGGATACAAGACCATATCGGTCGAATTTCAGCTCTAATTGGACTAGAACTAGACCTTAGAGTAGCTTTAGGTACAACTGAATCAAATCAAATCAAATCGGGAGGCAAAATGACTTAAAAAAAACTCTCCAACCCAAGACCAGGCAGAACTTTAACCGATGAACTAATACTAGGACCTTGACAGAAAGACAGTTCCATACCTCCGCAGAACAAAATAAGTCGCTTTACGCTTGAATAACATTGAAGAATATTGGAAACTGTGTTGCCCTAACAGTGCGTTTTTTGAAAAATAAAGTTTTAGCACAAATGAAGCACCCACCGCGTCTGCTGTACGCAAGTTTGTGCAAAAAGTTCGTTGGACTGGTACGCAAGTTTTTGCAAAAAGTTCGTTGGACTGGTATAATAATTAAATAAATATTTGGCACAACATCTCAAAGCTGGGCCAGGACCTGTGACTTACACCCTCAACTATTCTTGTGGGTGCGCTGATATTCTGCAGGAATGGAAGGGACCTACAATTTACCGCCGAATCCGATTTACTCTTGGCGTATTTGTCACTCCCTCGCAAGAGGCAGTATGCCCTGGAAAGAGAACTTATTCGTGGAGTCAGGAATCGAGCCCAGAACCTTCGGTGTGGCAGTCCGACACACTACCCAGACCCACTACGCCACTGGTTACTACAAAAAAAAATATTTTATTTAAATAAAAAAGGTTAACTAGTTATTGATAACATATAACAATTCAGTAAAAGATTTAATATCCCAAATATGTGGGAAGTTTTTAGGAAAGAACAAAAATCCATTTGAACATAAAACTCTAAATCCTTACAACCCAAAAGCACTTAACGCACATCGCAATCAGACTGTATCCTTCAGCTACATAAATCTCAACCGACATTGAAATGAATAGTGAATTGAAATGCTTTAAAAAAAAAAAAAAAAAAGTCCGCGATTTCAGCGTTACACAAGACACAACATTTTAAAATTTCACTTAACGTTTCTCCACGGTCGATGGGTGTGTGGTGGTGATAAAGTCGCCAAACCACGCACGCAACGCCGCCGCTGAATCTGACTCTAACTGTCTGCCTGCCACTCCATATCCAACCTGTGACCTGAAATTATACCGAGTTCTGTGTCTGTATTCAAAATACATATGTCATTTGATTTCTCCCTGGGGTGAGCTTAGAAAAGGACTCGAGCGAGCATCTATACTCCCCTTTTAAAACGAGAAGATGCGGACGTGCCAAACGGTGTGTTCATCGAAATGGAAATATTTATGGATTCCGCCGTAGTTTGAATGTTACCAGGTTTAATGTTTCACCGAAAAAAAAGAGAAAAGCCTTTTTGAATTATTGCGCTCCTGCAGAAATTCGACTCAACAAGCGTGCTCCGAGGAAGTCTTTTAATTCATAAATCTAGAGGAACATCGATAAATTAAAGCTACGCGCTGCTCCGTATATTTTGTTTTTTTTTTCCGGGCCGATATCAATGATTATGTCGCAAATTAATTTCGTAAGTGAGATTTCACATTTTTGCTCTCCTGCACACGGCATTAATTGATTTTTGCACGAATTTAATTTGCTTTATTTCCACCATCCTTTTTGGCATACAAAAGGATAACAAAAAAAAATCAAGTCCAAAGAAAAAATAAAATGACATTTGCAAATTAATGACGTGGAGACCGAGACCGAGACCGAGACCGGGCCATGAAGCTTAATGTTGATTAAAATGCTTCCATGTCATGTCCTCCTGGAAAATTGTCAAACAATGCTTTGTGCAAAAATAAAAATTGAAACGATTCGCAAACCTGAAAACAAAAATAAAGGAAGCCCAATAAGGATGACGAAAGGCACGAAATGAATTGAAGTTAAAAAAAAAAAACATAATAAAAACTTAAATGCGAAAACGCGCTGACATTTTTGTCCTTTTGTTTGACAGGTTTCCTATGCGTTGGACACCACCCGACGCCCGACAACCACGACAACACCACCACCGACTACCCGACTAAGGACAACGAGAATGATGTAGATTTGCTCCTAAAGTCATTTATCGACGTCCATATAGTGAGTCTAGATGGGCAACATGTACATGTCAACATTTTAATTAAAAAAGGATACGGATGTTTGTCGAATTCATATGTATAAGTGATGGCGCCGTGGTCAGGAGCATTTCGCGAAATATACAAGTGAGAAAGAGGGTGCCAAAGTAATGAACTCGTTTCGGTTGAATATATTCCAAGAGGGGGCTCTTTAGGTATTTTTTTTTTTTTTAACTTTCATCAAAACCAAAGGGTGATGGCTTTTGGGAAGCTCTATAGCTACATATAGCTGACAACATTGGCGGCATCCATTGTTTGGATCATTTTAATTTTATTTATTGTTTGGCCCTTAACAGATGGACAACGTGGCAAAGTGTTGTGACGAACAATAGAACCGAAGAACCGAAGATGGGTGCCACAATGACCATGGTATTCAAATTAGATGAATTGCTTTAGCCTTAGCCGTTAGCCGTCTGCATCTCGACACACAGAGTGCAAAAAAAAGCAGTCCTATTCAGCTATTCGACATTTATTGTTTGAAAGCTATTACTCATTCCATTGTATTTGATTGTGCGTTGTGTAAAGTCTCAGAAGTGGGGTTTGCAATTTTTGCGAATGAATTAAAGAGGGCAGCAAAATACTCTTATCGATGAAGTTACAATATTAATTGATATTTGTGTGTTTCGATACAGTTAACTTTGTATCTCACATTTTAAAAGGAAGATACAACCATTTGAGGGTTCTTGAATCAAGGCGTAAAATCCAACACTTTTAAGGAAATCATGTATAAACTTTTACAAGTTTTGTTTTAAAAGCAGATTAAAAAAAATTCCTTTATCTTTACTATCGTGCTTTGCTCTTTGTCTTCTTTTGGCCTACAGTTTGGGCTGAACATGTGAGTCAGCCAATAAATCTCTCCAGCCAAAGGCCACTATGTCTTGTTTCATGCACCTTGTTCTTAAAGATCCTTGTCGTACTTAGGGCTTTTCTCTTCTATGAACTCCCACAAAGGGTTCTTCGACGTTCTTAAGAATCAGAGAGTTAAAGTTGTCTCGCTGATCATACGAAGCTTCGGAGTCATTGAACACGGATTTTTCTAGATAGACGCACGACGCTGCTCGTCTTTCAAGCTTCTAGGACACACGGAATTTACCTGTATAGGACCAAAAATCAGTCAATGGATTTTTGGGTCGAAACGACGAAGCATCCTTGCATTCGTTCTTAGTCCTTTTTTCTCCTTGGAAACATATAATGGTATCTGTTTAGCCTGAAGCATGGCCTTTGGCAATTTTAGGAGTTAGGTCTACAAAAGTGTATAAATTCTGCCTCAGAATCAAAAGCCAAGTCAATTTAGCGATGTCCGGTGAAATCCGGCCCAAAACACGCCCACAATTGCCATTTTTGTTAAACAACCTCAATTTAGCAAAATTAAATTGTATTTTCGTACAGTTAGATCAAAACACAAGGCTTGAATTTTGTAAACGAGAGCTACAGGTAAATCTTCTCTAAATTTAATAAAAATATTTCAGTTTGGGCGTGGCTGAAGCCCACTTTTCATTAGAAACTATTTAAAAAACTTGTTTTTGCAAATAAACAAGACCGAATTTGTGTCTCTTAGTCGAAAATTTGAAGCTTGTGTATGAAAAGACATTTTAGAATTTCGGGCATACTTTACGCCCACTTTTTATGAAAGAACAAGAAAATATAGATTTAAAAATTTAATATTCACTTTTTACCATTTTTATCGTTCGTTATATGAAAAAATATATCGCAATATTTTTGTGTGTACATTTTTTCAATACGCTCACTTTAAGAGCTTGATTTTTATAAAATACCTTTATTCGGGCAAGGTCGTTAAAAAGGTGCTGGATTCATTTGTAGTTGTACCTTAAAATTGACTAATTAAAGCTCAGTTTGTGCTTTTACTTTTTTTTACAAATTCTTGGGACACCCCCACTTTTAAGCTAAAATTCAAATTGGGTCTTCTTTTGTTCAAATCGAGTTGCATGCTTTAATTGAATTTCACTAACCTCATAGTAACTGCTTTGGAAGTAAAAAGTCTCAATTTTGTGCGTGGCACACTCCTTTTTACTTGCGATTATAAGTACTATAAGGCAGGTTATGCATTCGTAAAAAAAAAAATTTTTTTTTTGACAATCAAACATAACATTAAGATGATAGAGAAGCCTAAAAAAGTGGGTGCGACAATTCTGTCTGTCTGTCTGTCCGTCTGTCTGTCTGTTTAGTTACTTACAGCCTAAACGGCTATTATGACGTTCTTCAGAGGGGTTTTTGGAATAAGCATTCTAGCTCCAAAACTAACGGTACCTGCCATATGATTTTTAATGAAAAACTCATTTATCTCAAAAACGGCTACCACGATTTTGATAAAATTTTCTGAATGGTATTTTTTAGGTTAACTTTATGTTTTGGCTGGAACAGATTTTTCAGGAAAAGTCTTATAACGGTACCTCCCATAGGACCGGTTTTTTTTAAATCAGATTTTCTCGTAAACCACTTCACGGATTTCGATGAAAATTTTAATATAAAAGCTCTGTTATAAACGAATAATATAAATTCTTTAATTTTTTAAGTTAAATTTTTTTTTTTTTTTGACTTTTGGTTTTTTCAAAAACGGTTTTTTCAAAATTTTTAAAATTTTTGTTTTCTTCTAAGAGTTTTAAACCGCTAGATTTTGACATAATCAACATAAAAAACGGCTCCAACGATTTTGAAAAAAAAAATCCTTAAAACTCAAAAAAGTAAAAAAAAAATCTAATGGCTTACTTCATTTTCTCCAAAAAACGATTTAACGTTGATTTTTATAAATGATTAAAAAAATTTCATATGATTTTTGCATTGCTTTTTTCCCAAAATCTCAAGCCTCAAGACCACTGTTACACATTAGAGCAAGTTCGTACGACCCAGTCGTGCACTTTATTTTATTGCGCCTGCAGTCATTGAACATCGGCCCTCAAAATGAATGTTATTGAATTTTTTCCTGTCTGCCAAAGAAGCCTCGGTGCCTCAAAAACCAGCTAAAAATTTCCATATTCGCCCTGCTTCTTTACATTTTCCAAAATCCACCCATTTCCACTGTGAAATCGATTCGTGAATTCGGCACTTGGTTATGTGGAAAATTCTCCGACTCAACTAAATTTGCTCCCTCTACAAACCTTTTGCAGCCGGTACTTCAACGTTTGATAACAAGTAGTGTGGTTCCCATATCAACACACCGACGCAACGTCTCTATAATCGAAAACACTCAACGTAGTTTCCTAATATTTGCCTTTCACGGTCTGCCTTAGAATGATACTTTGATCCTGTCCACTTATAAATGTTGCCTTCAACTTTCTAACCTGACCGCTCTGCCAGAACTGCACCATATTTTCGTGGTATGTTGCTACATGCTCCTTAATGACTCACTTCAATCGGCTTTGGAAACATCGATCGGCAGGTCATGATCTCAAGAAGTGGAGGTTGATGTTCTTATATTTGAAAGTGCCATTGCTATGTACAGTAGAATCTTGAAAAGATGAACAGATATAAAACAGACCCCGTTCATCTTTTCAAATTGTTCATCTTTCCAAGCATCGAGCATTAGTTTAGGAAAAACATAAAGCTATACATACAAATATTGCATCTATTTGTTAACAAATCATTTTATTTAAAAAAAAAATTAAAACAACATAAATTCATACAAAAGTCGTTGATGAGAAGTAAAAACTTATTTAGAAAGTTTTTTTTTTTTTTTTTTAAACTGCTCTATGGTAGATTGTCACACGGGAAAAGCGTTCATCTTTCCGAATTGTTCATGTTTTAGAACCGTTCATGTTTTCGAGATTTTACTGTATATGAAATATGACATCGCTTGCCCGCCTCGGTTTCTTACGTTAGCACGGATATAAAAAATCCAATTTTCAATGACTCTTCCGCTTTCACCTCAAGGCCATCGGTTGACTGTGGTTTATTTGCATAGAATTGGTCTAGAGGGGTCAAGTCAATGGTGGCCAATTCAAGTCACCTCATTTTGCGCCATAAGAAATTGATTTATCATCGTTGTGTAGCTCTCGCCATTGACCGCAACACAAACTTTGTTTTCGAACAAGTATCTTCAGACCAATAACGCCACCCACCGACTCATCAAAATCCACACCAAACATGTACTTTTTGAGGAAGCATTGTCACCTGGTTTCGTTCCATTTACAGCTATTTGGATTATTAACACAGCCGTTCAGCCAAAAATACTCCTCGTCACTAAAGATGATTTTTCGGTGATAATTGGGGTCCGAAGCCTAATTAGCAAACAAACGGTGTTGTTTGTGGCCATGAACTTTGAAGTCCTATGTAAGTAAGATTCCAATCTGCAAAAGGTTGAGTTCTTATGCACGGCTAAGAACCGAACGTCCCAAATCGCCAAAATCTCCCCGCGCCAATGGATAAAACATTTCAGATGCTTTCTGTACCAAGGAATTCGGAAAATAAAAGCCTAGAATGAATCTAACGTTGTATACTTGCTTGCGCCTATTGTCATTAGGATTTTGTTTACGCGCTCGAAGCTTGAGAAATCTCATTGCAGTCTTCTCCCAATGATGAATAACAACCGAATCAAAGCCTTCGCACTCTAAGAAACCTCACGAATCAGAGCTGGAATAAGTAGCTCCTTGTTGCCCTAAAATTCGGGTGAAAACAAAGCTCTGAAAAAATCAGCCTTACTGGAGATATGGGCACAACGATTCGTTCCCATCCCAATGAAAGAAAAAATGCCACAAGTGTACGCACTTATAATTTTAGCAAGTAAAAACTCCAAAAGAATAGAACCTACATAAAGGAAGCATAATATTATCTCCTCCAAACTCTGAAAATTAATTCGCTCATAATTCATGAGCACTAATAGTCTTAAAAACGAACATTTCCATTAAATATCCATAAATCCAGAAGCATATCAAAACCAAAGGATTCTCATTTTATTTATTTTTTTTATTCATGTTAGCAGGAGTAAACCAACTTTTATATAAACTTTTCAAAGTAATTTCAATAGTAACTTAATAGTCAATTAAATCCATGGTAATATGCGATGCGCATGCATTAAGCTCAGTAAAACTAACTCCAATTTGAGTGTTCTATTTTAATATTCAAAAAGTGTTTAACCAACGTGCTTCCATATGAATATACGCAAAAGGTACGTAGAGCTTCCTCAAAAGAGTCATCAAGAGTAGAAGTAGAAGTACGATGACGAAGACGACGAGGACGACAAAAAACCTCACTTTATTTCTTCTCTAATGTGCCACTATAGAAAGGTACTTTACCTTAAACAACCATACCGTCTTCAAAGTGTTGGAAGTTTTTGAGAAGCTTTTAAGAAAACTTTACTTCATACAATAACCAAAAAAAAAAAAATTAAAGCCAACATACAAAACCATATCCGCAAATGAGAAACGATAAAGTTGATGTGCCACCACTTCATCCATTGAAATCTGTTAATAAACAAAAACAGAAGTTTGCAATTAGATTATTTCAGAAGCCATAGTATGAACGAACCATCAAGAAAATGTCCCCTCCACCTTCACCTCCAAATTTAATTAAGTAATCAAATCCATTAAAATGAGAATTCAACATCCTGGCTCCTGGGCAATGAATGTTTGAGATGAGGATGATGTTAAGCATTTCGTTGCATTTCTCGGTTTTTGGATTAAGAAAGTGTAGCATGTGCCATGCCGATGCCGCTGCCACCGCCGCGCCGTGTCGTGGCAAAACTTTATAATATATAGGTTCCAACAATTTAGATTTGAAAAGGGATCACAATTCGGGTTGACAGGCTCTCTTTCGCTCACTTTCTCCACTCTTGCCTTGCCCAGCTCAGCCCCAGCCCTCATACAGGATATGCCCATGCTTGCTTATTTCGATTTTGTAAGGATCTCATAGATTTTCACTCTCGCATTCATTCACATTGCATTATTCTAATTGGATTCTGCAAATGGATTTGTTTTTGACTCAACACAATAAATCTTTTGTTGTGTCAAAACACCTTTAAGACAGAAGGCAACATGTCAAAAGAGATTCATTATAGTTTGACAGTTCCAAAGAATAAGTGAACCAATATGTTTGTGTGTCTGAGATGACGGTGAATGTAGTGTGTGTATGTGTGTGTGTGTATTATTTTATCACACGGATGACTTCACAAATTGGAATTCTGTCAAGTTGTTGGGGATAAGAAGATTCTTATGTGAGGTGTAGTTCACAAGGATAGCAGTGGCTCATGTTCGGATTCATTAGAAATATCCTTAAAAAATTGTACGTATACTGAGAACTATCCTTCAATTTGTACATACAAATAGGTACATACATATGTATATGATTTTGTATTATTATAAAAATAAAAAAAAAAATAATGTGACACGAACAACTTCGGGGAACCAAAGGCTAATGGCAACCATTCATTTGTGTACGTTCATAATTGTCTGTAATGGAAGGAACCTACAACTCGCCGCATCTGAACGGCTAGCAGAGAAGCATTTTTTCATGACAAGATTTACTCTTGGAGGATTTGTCAGTTCCACTCAAGAGGCTGATCCCGGAGAAACAAACTCAGGTGGAACCAACCTAGAACTTTCGGTGTGGCAATCCTACACACTAAACACTAAGCCACGGAGTACGCCCGAAAAATTAAGATCCTGAAAAATCGAAATACCCGGAAAGTATAAATCATCGCATTTAAAGTTTGATCTGCGGGAATCGAAAGATACCTATCATTTGGAGCGAAATTAAGACTGTATGGCAAATGAACCATCAATTCGATGTTTCAAATGCTCAAAAATGCACTTGTTTCAGCCAATGTGAGTAAGGGCTTGTGTTGTGGTAGAGACTGAATCATTTCCTCTATACTATTTCGGAACACGCCCGACAAATAAAGAGCAGTGTCCCATTTGTATGAAATTAATTGTTCTTCAGTAAGTTCGAAAAAATAGGCTACCAGTTGATTCGTTCGCAAAAAAAACTTTTGTTTGATTTGGCTCGACCTTCACGAAGTTCGTTCTGTAGCAAAGTGTGACTGGATTCTCGACTTCGGATAAACAGGAAAACACGCTAGATGAACATCGTTTACCAAAAGTTGAAGCGAGTTGATTGGCAAACTTTTGTGAGTTTAATCCACTTCGAAAACACATACGAGCAGGCTGACTTAAGTAAGATATTAAGGTGAAACCACCGAAGAATTTCAAACGGTGCCCCTAACAAAAGTGTCCTAAGCCTTCTACTTCATTCTTTTGTTCTTGACCTTCTTGAAAGCAAAGTGACGGACCTCAATAATTTTACACCCCTGTAACGAGGTGATGAACTGAACTGACTGAATATTTGTGATAATTTCCTGATTATTGGTAAGTTCATTTCCGTTAAACCAACAGGTGGATCATAATTTGAAGCAGATTTATATTTAATATGAGTGATATCTTCTCGATCAGCGGAAGCGCCGCGCCGATGAAAAAAGTACAGATAAAGCCATTCCAAATATATTTTTTTTTAATTTTCCTGTAAATAAATTTTAAAACATAGAACACATTTAATTTTTAAAACAAGGACATTTTTATTTTAGTTCAAGGAAGAAGTTATATTTTTTAGAATTGAATCAAGTTTTTGCCTCGATAATGGGTGATTTTATATTTGTTCTCAACATTTTTTTTCAGTTCAAGGATTCAACCACATTTATTGTAGCTGTTAGTTGCTATATATTTTGATGTTTATTCTGATTGAATGATTTCCGCTACCAAATCTGGATATGATGCTATCATTTTGAGCCATCCTTTGGTTTTCATGATATCCGCGATATGAGATTTAATAAAACTTATCGTTTCTGCTTTCATTTGAACTGAGCTATGAAGATAAGCCATTATTAAAGTTTCAGCTGCTGTTTCTGTAGAGAGATTCTCCAACAACACTTTCTCACACATTACTTTCAATTTTTCTAAAGCATATTTATCAGCAGCAGCATAGAGATCCTTAGCAATTTTTTCCAAATTAGAAATTTTTCCCGTATAGATGAAGCGCAGCATTTCCTTAAGCACTTGATGGTCGATATCTGTTATAGTGACTCGATTTGATTTATTCTCCTCCAAATTGTGTTTGAACATCGCAGCAAACACATCACTTTGGGCAGCTAAAATTGCTTTATGTGCCTTTATTTCATGTCCGTCTACCTCCAGAATGACATCACTAAAATTCTCACCAACAATTAGATTTTTATAATCCTCACTGAGCTTACATTCAGGAACTGTGATTTTCGAGTCATGGCCAGAGTTATTAACTCTTTCCGTTAAAATGCTTCCTTCACACAAGATCGTTAAAGTATCCTTTGGCAGATAAAGGTTTGAGTCTTTAAACAGAAAATCTCGTTGGATGAATTTTCCGAAACCCATACCTTTCTCTATTTCGAACTGGTTGACTTCGCCGGCAAATTTTGAATGGATTTGTTCTTTTATAGCGTTAAGAATGGCAATATTGAATTTACATTTTGCTGTTGATTTATTACACGATCGTAGATAAAGAAAAACCGACAAAAATTCTTTGTACTCTTTAGTGTAGCCTTTTGGGTAAATTACCAGGTTCCATTTGTATTTATCATTGGAGCCCACAGAAAATTCGGGGGACTCTAGAAATTTTCCATTTTCTTCGTCGAGCAAACTAAAATTTTCTATAGTCCAAGTGAAGCTGAATTTTTCATTTTTGATCTGAGTGTAAGCCCAACTTTCAGTTATTGGGTCTTCAATTTTATTTAAGGGCAAAGAACTGAGGGCCATTTTTCAAATTTTCTTCACTCTTTAATTTTCTGTTGTTAAATTTAATTCAAAATGTCAACACTTCTCGATCAAAATACTTAAATTGACAGAATAAAGAATAGTACTTCATTTGTGAGAGAAATGAACTGCTTTGATTTCTGAAAACAATTACAGTGGTTTGAAAGTCTATGATTTCAAACTCCTTATATCTACTGTTTTGAATGACAATAAATGTATTCCAATGCTGCAGATACGGCTTAAATCAGGTAACGTTTAACACCCTTATTACTTAAATCCACCATCCGGATAGCTACCTATTGACTTTGTAATCAAATTTTATTGCTTAGGTTTTAGGTACCCGCCCTTACACAAAAACGTATCCGAATTAAGCTGCTCGTTAACATTCAGAATTTGTATCATGAATTCTTTTTCCAGTGGAACATTTTAATTAAAAAAAAAAACTAGCAAAACCATTCCCGCTTTGCTGAGAAGATTCCCAAAAGGCTGTAGTTCAGTTAAGAGGCGTAAAATTATATTAGCCACACAGAATCGTAGCTGACGTCATAGAAATATTTCATGAAGGTATGCCTAGGCGTTTCATTTAAGTACGACCGTCATCTAATATCGTGGCTGCAATTCCATAAAGGTCCACAATGTCTTACCCTTTATTCTCATTGTTCACAACTCTCAGATAACAGTTACACTTACAGTTGTATCGTAGGCATATTTCTGTTGGTCATTTAACTTC
This sequence comes from Platycheirus albimanus, assembly GCA_916050605.2. NCBI lineage: Eukaryota > Metazoa > Arthropoda > Insecta > Diptera > Syrphidae > Platycheirus > Platycheirus albimanus. Next base: position 358,238,163 of record OU696696.1, read on the forward strand.
GGATCATTATTAATTCGTTGTAATTGTATTGCCTTTCGCGTAGCATATCCTGATCAAAAACATCCTGCAAAGGGCAATCAAGTACAATCATACCAGATTATGGCAATTTTATGTTTGCGATATTAAAACACATGTCCTCGATTAAAACCAACGCTTCATTATGCATTTCAGGTGTGATTTTTATACCCTATTCCACAGAATGGGTATATTGTATTTGGTGTGGAGTTTGTAACAAAGAGAAATAATACCGTAAGGTATAGAAAAATGTGTATATATATATCCTGACTCAGAATCAAAAGCCTAGTCGATTTAGCCATGTCCGTCCGTCCATCCGTCCGTATGTATACTTTCTAGAGTTCGCAATTTTTGAGCTTGGTTCAAGAGTAAGGCTAAGTTCTTGAACCGGTAAAATCCCCCACAATCGCAATTTTTGATGAACAATCTCAATTTGGTAAAATTAAATTATGTTTTTTTTACAGTTACGATAAAAGCATAACGCTAAAATTTTGCACACGTAAGTTTTGAGGTAAACCTTCTTCCAATTAAATAAAAATATTTCAGATTGGGCGTGGCTGACGCCTATTTTTCATACAAAACAATTTTTATAAAATAACAATTGTTATATTAAAACGAAAAACTTGAAAATTTGTGTGTATTAGGTACTTGCACATAAACATTTTGTGTATGAAATCAAAAAATTTAATTTTGGGTGTGGCTGACACCCACTTTTCACTAGAAACTATAAGAAAAATTTTGTTTGAATTTTAAGAGTGGTTTTAGCCCACTTTTCATGAAAAAACGAAAAACATAGTTTTAAAAATTTAAGGTACTACCAATATTCAATTTAAACCCTTTTCCCTTCCGTTCGTTTTATGAAAAATATATATCAACATTTTCTTGTGTACATTTTTTCAACACGCCCACTTTTAAAGGCGTGATTTTGATAAAATACCTTTGTTCAGGTAAGATCGTTTAAAAACTACTCGATTCAGCTGTAGTTTTACACATATGCCTAAATACTGACTAATGATCAAAGCTCAGTTAGTGCTTCAAATTTGTAAGACACGTCCACTTTTAAGTGGCGTTTTTGTCAAAAGTCGTATAATGCATTAATTTTTTTATCGTTTTTTAACTAGCTATCAGTCGCAGTTTTGAAGTAGAAAGATGAACACTTAGATTTAAATTCCTTGGTAACGTAGCAGAGTGAGGTTCAAGAATTGTTAAAAACACCCATAATTGCTATTTCCATTCAAAATCTAATTTTTAAAAATTTAAGTTTTGTCTTGTTTTGTTCAAATCAATCTGCAAGAATAAAATTGAATGTCACTGAGCTCATACTAATTGCCTTGGCAATAAAAAGTCTTAATTATGGGCGTGGCACACGCCTTTTTTTATTGTGCCAGCTGTCTGCTGAAGAAGAATTTTGTTTCTGAAGCTGGAACATCGGCTGGCTGCGGGAGGCGAACGCATACACAAACAAAAATATAGGCAATAGGGTATCCAATAGTTCGTTGCAAACGTACTGTAGCTCTCGCTTATGTTTATATAGATATTCGATGTTGATCGACGCATTCGATTAGAATGTCCTTTGACATGTGATCCCGATAGTTTTGGCAAAGTTCAAGTGGACTTGAAGGATTACATGCGGATAAAATTATTGCAACATATACAACATACGCAATACATCCAAAATTGTGGAATTGTTTTTTTTTTTTTTAATATAAAGGGTGTTTTTTAGACGTGCGGTTTTCAAGAAGAAATAAAATGCATACAATTTAATGCTATGACCAAGAATTTAGCTGTATTATAAATATTAGGGCTTGCAATTATGTTTTAAAAATGATTTCGGGCAAGTGGCCGCCGCGGCTGGCTCGAATAAATTCCTGGACGATTATGTCGACCGAATTATTTTGAAATTTGAAATTATATTTTTATACTGCTTTTTCATTAGGGCCGAAATTAGCTCATTTCAAAATTATAAAGGAGAAAGTATTTTCATTTGAGTTTGCTAATTTCATTTGACACCAGGCTAACATCTATCTTTTTCTTGCTTTCTTCCTTTTCATTCCTTCTTCTTGTTTTGTTTTGTTAACTCTTCCGTTGCCTTGGATTTTTTTTCTATATTGACATTTTATAAAATATCTGTTCAATTGTTTTCAATTTAGTAGCGATCGATTTGTTTTCACATAATTTGCAACCTAATTTCTTCCAAATGAGATAATTTCGTAATGAGAGGTAATTTGGAATCTAGTTTGGAAATTTTCTACGAAATTACCTCATTTGCCCTAATGAAAATGTAGTATTAAGAGATTTTTAAATTGCAAATCAATAAATTCAATGAGTATTGTGGCCTCCATGTTGAAATGATTTCATATTGTAGAAATTCACCTTTGTTAATCCCATTCAGAGATAAAAGTAATATTCATTTCTTTATGTCATTGAATATAAAAGCTTGCAGATATTGTATCCCGCAGCACACACTGCACCGTTAACGTGGACTGCTATGCGATGATAAAAAGAATCCTGTGAATGTAAATCATCCCCCCAAATTGGATTTTTCATTTCCCTCAACAAAAACTCGCATAATGTTGCCCATTAAAATTATTTACGTTTACACCTTTCAAAAGAATGGTAAGGTTGCACTATGCTATGCATCCGATCCACCCACATTTCCATCTAACAATAAGTTGGATAAAATCCAACTTTTTTTAGTATCGCACAAAGTCATCATTGTCATCCGTTGATATCATTCATATTTCCTGCTCCTTCGTCCTTTAACGTTACGGCATGGCACACAAACATACATATATACCAATATACCTACCAACAAAATAACATTGGCAACAAAGTAAATTTTATTAATATTAACGACAATAAACATACATTTTTATGGATGAGATATTGCCTTGTAGATTTCCGTTATCCTTAAGGAAATGTACGTACTCGTATATTAAAAAGGAAACACTATGTTGTATAAATCTATAAAATAAAAAAAAAATTGAAATTATATTACAAGACACGTTTTTCTTCGTCAAAGCGGTTTATCTAATAAAAATGAATAGAAACTAAGGTCTAACATAATACGCCTTCGGTACACCTCCTAGTTTTTTTTGTGAATTATATAGTAGAAAAATTAATTGAATGTGACTAACAGTAATAAAACTGAGTGTGTGTGTTTCTTTTGTAAATAAATTGCAAGAATTGTGCTTGGAGGAAGAAGAAAGAAAGAAAAAAAAAAACAACGACAACAATAAAATGATTTTCTATTGCCCATCCACTTATTTCCAATGAACCGGGGTCAGTTTGATTTTCTATGAATGGAATGATGTGTATTTTATTGACCAATGATTTCACCCGCTCGCCGGCCGTTGCCAGGATTTGATTTTTTACGGATTAAGTTTTTATATTCAATTATTATTCCCCACCATTCGCTGTCGCAGGGAATCGGGATTAGACAATGTAACGAATTTCCATTAACTTTCAGAAAAGTTAAGATTTTTCCAAGACCGCCAAGTCCATGACTTTCGCGTGATGTTTGAATGGAATATCAAAGAAAAACTATAAAAAAGGGAGCTTGTCCGGTATTAAAAGAGATCCTTTGGTATGAAGTCATATGCGCTGAAGGATAAGATATTTCAGCAATGATAGGAAATCTCTGAAAATTTTTCCTTTCGCATGGTTTTCTGCTTTAGAAGCACGGCAATCATTCGATTAAACAGACTCGTCAACAAGAAGACGTAGTACCTCGCTAGATAAAAATGGGGCTGGTTGTAGGAGTTCCGCTATGATTTTTTCAAGTTATACAGCTTTGGAGGTTGAAGCTTAGAACGTCATTGAGGTCTTTGGTTGTTCTATAGATATCAGAGAGAAAGAACTAATAGAGAGAGACAAATTTCCTCACCTCCGTCCCCACATACCTTTTTGTTTAAATTTGTTATGAGTTGAATTCCTATTGGTGTATAGGTACATGTTTTCACCTCGGAAATCATATAACTGTCTCTTTCTCTCTTTCTTGATTGTAAGAAGAGTACATAAGAATTCTAAAGAGGAGATCCTCTTCAGAAAACTATATAATTCACATAATATTTTTGGGAAATTAAAAGTCGTTATTATCTCAAAAAAAATCATGGGTGAAATCCAACTGAAGCTTGGGTCGCACGAACTTGCTCTAATGTGTGTCTAGGGGCTTGAGATTTTGATAAAAATACATTTTTCAAAATTCTTAAATAAATACTTAAACTAAATTAAGCTGAAAAAAAGTACACCATTTTATTTCTTATGAGAACAAATTTTAAAAATCTGTTGAGCGGTTTTTGAGAACAAAAGTTTTTTTCTGAAAAACTTTTTGAAAACATTTTTTGAAAAAAATTCAAAAACTTCAGTTCATAGGTATTCAGCAAAACCATTCATTTATAATTTTTAGAAAAAAATTTTTTACGCAATTTTCAAAATATTAATTTTTAAAATTTTTAAAAAAGCTTTTAAAAATACAAAAAAAATATTTTTTTTAAATATTGGTATGCAGTACAAATTCAGCTACCTACACCTATATATGGGTGAAATTTCGAAAGAATCGGTTGAGTCGTTTTCGAGATAGTCGAAAGCAAAAAAAAAAACGGTCCTATAGAAAGTAGGTACCGTTCTTAGCCATTTTTTTTAAACTTTTTTTCATTCATATGATCCGTCGTTACAGAAAAAGCTACACTGATTTTTTTTAAACCTAAATCGTTAGAGCCATATTTGAGAAAAATAAGCTTTAACGTAACGGTTATATGGCAGAGGTACCGTTATTATTAGAGCTAAAAAAAAATGTCAATTTCTCCTCTGTACAATACCTAAAAAACTGTATATACCAAGTTTGAAGCAATGCGGCCCACCCGTTTGGGCTGTAGGTGTCTATACGTACAGACAGACAGACAGATGGGCAGAATTTTTATACCATCTTTTTTCGTCTTCGCTATCATCGTAATGTCATGTTTGATTGTACTGGTACTGTGTACTAATATATAAAACAAATATTTTTTGTATTTTTGAAATTATATTTTTTTTTATTTAAAAAATCAATAATTTGAAAACTGCTTATTAAATTTTTTTTTTCTAAAAACTATAAATAAATGTATTTGCTAAATACATATGAACTGACATTTTCAATTTTTTTGAAAATTTTTTTAAAGAGTTTTTCAAAAAAAAAAAATTTTTTTTCTCTTTTATGAATTTATTCTCATAAATTCAAATTTAAACAAGAAATAAAATGGTGTACTTTTTTTGAGCTCAAATTAGTGTAAGTATTTATTTAAGAATTTTGAAAAATTTATTTTTATCAAAATCCCAAGCCCCTAGACCACCGTCACACATTAGAGCAAGTTCGTGAGACCCAGCCGTGCATTTTATTTTTTATACGGAGTTATACATTTATGCAAGTTGGTAGTTGGTATCCAAATTCGCAGCTTGTAGGTTAAAAGAGAACCACCGTCCCATTTTCCTCTCTCTATTTGTTCGTTCTCTCTGATAGGCCGTAGTTCAAGACTGTTGAGGTGAGGGATCAAGGCTGCTTTTACCCGTTTTAGAAGACGTTCTTCAACTGCTGTTCAATGTGATATCCCTTAGACTGTCGCTATGAAGACAGTTCTGCTGCCAAATCTCTTCTTTTGCTATTCTAGTCACTCCATTAATGACTTTTTCTTCCAACAAAGTAGGTGTGATGTAGAATGCGGGCTTAGGGTTGCTTTCTTCAACAGCGAAAGAAGTTTTTCAGAAGATGTTGCACTATGCTGTGATCTTACTAAGTCTCTCGGTGTTTTCATGCATCATTTCAATTATAATATACTAGAATCGTAAGCCATTAAAATATCGTCAGCTCTTCTGTTCTAGACTTCTAAGATACCACTTTTAAGCTGTGGGTTGGTAGTGAAGTTGGCTTGCTTGGTGCCTGCTTTCACAACATGGATGACGCGACATTGCTGGATGAGGACTTTTAGCACATTCTATACCATAACTTGCCTGAGCCATTGTTTTGGTTTTGTTTACTGTCTTGGTATTTAAACTTCCCGCTATCATTTTGATACCCCTGTGTAGTTTCACAAATAGCTGTATTCTCCCAAATTGAGCCTTTCCCGCGCTAAATAATTTTTTTTTTTTTTTTAAGCAATTCGTAAATGAGCTGTTTTGGTGAATAGAAGACCTGACCACCACCGGTACAACGAACGACTTGAAACCCTGAACATATGAAAGTTGTTCGACTAGCATTCCTGCACTACATTCCAGATCGATCTGCTAAGCAGCATGTTTTTGAGTTTGGTTATAGCTAGCGTATCTTATTTTATCTTATTATAAATATAAACTCCATTTTTGTTGGGTTGGGTATATGCACGCGCCCTTATCTTGGTCTAACATATCACAAACGGTTAGTTATTCTGAAGACCCCGGGAACAGCAAACCCTATTCGTGTAGTGCGCCTTAAAATATGCCAGAAGTACGACTTCAGGATGAAATGGGCATTCAAAACATTGCAATCTTAAGAGTTTAATTTTCTGCGTGAAGAAGGGTTCCGTCAACCCCTATCCGGGTACAGTTTCAATAATATTTGTGATTTCTTGTTATAGTCAAAGCCACACCAAAAATTCAGTTTAACAGGTCAAAGACGATTCAGAAAGGTGGTTCTGGACATGGTCAAAGGATAGTTATAAAAACAGATTTCTAATCGATTGCAACCGCAAGAGCTGAATTGGCTTTTAGGAAAACATTATCGATATGAGTCAAGCAGTTCAGCTGGATTTGCCGGGCAAGTATCGACTTTACGGAGGATATATAATGGAGACAATAGAAGATTTGATTCGCTATCGTGATAAAATGATTTGGCGTTTGATACAATTTTGACTTGAAAAGCTGATGTCGTCTTCGTAGAGTAATAGATATGGGAATGTTTAATGATAAAAAGAAAAGGTCCAAGTTGGCAGCCTTGAGGAACCCCGAATTTTAGATTTGTTTCGAAAGTTTGGCCATGGGTTGTGAAAAAGGTGTTTCGTATCTAAGTAATTCTGTCTTTGGTAGCCTTAATCTGGAAGTTTTTAGAAGAGGAAAGTATGGGTTGAGATTGACTATAATTTTGTTCATCATTTAATTTATTTCACTCATCATTTGACGAGGAGGAATAATCCAAATAACCTTAATTAGAAAAGCAAGCGATAAAATGTCTTAAGAAAGGTCGAAAAAAAACAATCTTTAAAGCAGAAATATTTGAATTTGGAAACTGAAGCTCATCCTGTGGGAATATATCCAAAATCAAAAATAAATTAAATAAGCTAATGGAGAATTTGTGTTGCAACAAATATTTCGAACATTCTTCGTCTTGAGGGTGATAAAACAAGGACAAGAAAAAATCCCCAAAAAAACATCAATGTGAAAGAAAGCAGTCCACATTAATCATTCCACTGGAAAATGTCATATCAATTTAATTTTGTTCATCAAAAAAATTATCAAAATATCTTACAAGGACGATATAACTCAATGCACCACCGCCAAGAGTGACATCTTGAAAACATTTTGTAAAATCTAATTTTTTGAAGAAAAAAAAAATCAGCGATGAAAATTAATGATGGTGTCCAAAAAGCTTTTACGGGAAAATTAGTTTTTCTTTCTGATTATTATTATTATGTAGGTACTCATCGTCAGCATATATTATGGCATAATGCCTTCGGTTTTGATTGATTGTCCTTTGACATCCCCATCAGCTAGAGAGGATATAGACAGAGTCCTTCTACTTGCATATACATTAATTATTGATGTCATGAAATCTAGGGCGCGTGACTGCCGTAACGTTTCCGACATATGACGCATTAAGCATGCTCTCCTTGAATTTTAAGTGGCTCGCTCTGTGGCTGTGTGAAGAACGACGACTCTCCACCATTCAAAAAAGGACTTTGAGCAGTGATTAATATTTAGGCAGCACGACGCGACGCGGCAGGTTCTGATTAAGAGGCTATTAATTTGGCGGTGACTTTTTTTGTTGGTCCTTCCATATAAGAAGTTAGTGTACCTTCCGATTAGGTTGACGCAAGAATTGATCACTTCGCTTCCTACAGAGATATCTGTTTCCGGTAGTGGACAAAAGGATTATTTAACTCATCTCAGCATTATTTACGCAGACCTCACATGCAATGTATTTGCTTGTGGTCCTCAAAAAGGACGCGCACCCTTATTTTGTTTCGTAATTATGCGGGTAGCAAGACATCGTTGTCGTCACGCCACCGCTGACGCCGCTGCCATCACCACCAGAACCAGTGGCGTTCTTTTACAAAAGTGTTGTCAATTAAATGAGATCAGATGGCTAATACCCCGTTCGTGCAAACTGTACCAACCGACACCGCTACCGCCTTCTTTGAATATTTTAATGCGTTCACATTACTGTACATTACCTTTGACTTTTTTTTTATTTCATCCTTTATTTTTTTTGTCTATCCAGAGATGAAGTCAGGTTTGATTAATCATTTGGAGCGTGTACGCACGTTGAATTGAACATGCGGGATGACACGACCGACGATAAAACTGGGAAACAAAAAATATTTAAATTGGAAGTAACAGGAATATCGAATTCACACAAGAAGGAAAGAAAAAGGATGATTACCCTCAGAAGGAATGTTATTTCTTCTTGGGTCCTTGTTTTTTTTGAATTGTGATTTAAAATGTGAATTTTCTCGTTTTTCAATTGATTGAGTGGAGTGGGTACTTGAGAAGCAAATTAACCCTTAAATCGAATCAATCTCTCGCAATTTATTCAAATCAAATTATTTGTCTTATTTCAAATAAATTTTTAGGCATTGTAAAAGGAGTAGCTATGTACAAGGACCATCAGAGACTGAACCCGACCGAACCAAAACCAGAACCAAACCGAAAAGCGATTAATGGGTAATTGGGATGGTAGTTGAGTGTTTGTGGCAGTGAAAGAAATTTCATTTATTTAAATGGGTTATTTTTTGATTGAGTGGTTTTTGAATTGTTGCGCTTTGGTGGATAATTTGTTAAATAAATAAAATGGGTATTGCAAAGGGTGGTTGGGCGAGGAGGTTTTATATGTTGGTTTTTTTTTTACACTGCGGAATTGCATTATAATGACTTAAAGGAATGGCAAACAATTGAAAATGCAGGTAAGGCTAATTGGGAGTATCAATATCATATAAATCTTGACAAGCACAAGTATTTTGAAAATATGAAGAATGGAGTTTTTTTTCCCAATACACCCTGAGATATAATTGAGTTATATGTATATTTTTTTGGGGGAATATTTATGCATAATGAGAACTAAACCAAAAATAGTTTCACATTAAAATTCAAGCTTATGCATTCGTAAAAAAAAAGTTATTTTTGGACAATCAAACAAAACATTACTAGAAAGAGAAGCCGAGAAAAGTGGGTAGTACCATTTTGTCTGTCTGTCTATATCAGCATCTTCAGCCTAAACGGCTGGTCCAGTCAGTATTATAATGACGTCCTACAGAGGGGTGCTGGGAATTATCATTCTAGCTCTAAAACTTACGAGGCCTGTCATAAGATTTCTAATGAACAACTCATTTTTGTCATAAACGGCTGCTTCGATGAAACTTTCCGAATGGTGTTATTTGAATACATTTTTGTTTTCGTTGGAAAGATTATTCAGGAAAAGTCTTATAATGGTATCTTCCATAGGACCAGTTTTCTTCAAATCGGACTTTCTCGTAAATTATTTATAGTGCCAACTACCTACTTAATATTTCCCAAAAATTTGTTTTAAGTTTAAAAAAAAATTGTTAAGTTTTCTTTTTGGTTTTTAATTATTTCAAAAATATGTAGTTGATCATGTTTTTTTCTGATAAGAACGACAATATTCTTGAAATTTGCATTCCCAAAAAAAAAAATGGAATAGTTTTTCATAAAAAACCTTTTTTTGAAAAAAAAAGTGATCGAACAATCTTAAATTTTTTTATTTTTTCTTAAAATAAGTTAGTTTTCTTCTCGAAAATTAAAGACTTCATGAAAAATTCATTCCAACAAAAAGATGGAATATACCTTCAAACTACCACACATCAGAGATGTTTCATAGAAATATTTGGAGCCGTTTAGCCAAGTACAAGATTTTCGTTAACTTTTGTGTAGCAGCTACCGAAATCCATTGATACAGATAGACAGACATAGTTATGTCTTATCCACTTTTTCCCACTTCCTTTTAATCGCAATGTCATGTTTTAATGTAACTTTACTTTTGTACTTGCTTTATTTTTGTGTTATCATGACATCTGCGTCGCTATTTTCGCTTTTGGAGACTCATTGATGTCAGTAGATCACTTTACATACTCGTTTCTTCATAATCCATGTAATTTCATTTGGGGAACTTCCAATTCTGTTATCTGTTTATTTGGTTTCGTGGCTCTGAATTCGTTTAAGGAATTTCCTTTTTAGGAATTTGTGTTTTAAGATTTCATGACCAAAGGGTTATTTGTTTTTTTTTTTTTTTTTTTTAATTGCTCTAAGCGACGTTGGCTAGTCTAGAATCTAAAATTTGATTTTAGAAGGTGCCCGATCGCAGTAAAATTAAACCATGGTTATAAACAAAATCCACCCACCAGCCGAAGTCCGAAACAAACTTTCAATTGTTTCTCTTGGACGATGTTGAGCACTGATTATTTAAACTTATCCTATACCCCGCAAAAACAAATCTCGGTTGGCGAAATCTCGAATTTTTAAATCTCGAAAAAGCTAATTTCGCAACAAAAAAAATAGTGTTAGTCCCGGTTTTCATAAAATTCAATTTTTACTTACGATTATAGCTACTTAAGGCAAGTTATGCATTCGTAAAAAAAAAATTCTAACAATCAAACATGACATTACGATAGTAGAGAAGTCGAATAAAGTGGATCCGACAATTCTGTCTGTCTGTCTGTCCGTATGTCTGTCTGTCTGTATAGTTACCTATAGCCTAAACGGCTGTACCGATTTGCTTCATATTCTACATTCTAGCTCTAAAACTAACGGTAGGTACCTGCCATTCGATTTTTAGTGAAAAATTAAATTTTCTCAAAAACAAAATAATAAAAATTTTAAATTTTTGAAAAAACGTTTTTTTGAGTTTTTAAAAAGAATTTAAACTTTTTTTTAATTTTTTGTTTTTTTCAAAATCTTTGTTAGCTATTTTCTTAAAATTTTATTTTTCTGATAAAAACTATACAAAGTGCTAGAAGTTGGCATACTCGAAAAAAATTTGGAATATATTTTGGAAAAGTTTTTTTAAAATAAACTGTTTTTTGAAAAACCTGGTCGAACGATTTCGAAAAAAAAAATTCTTAAAATTATTAACAATAAACAAAACCATGTGGCTTACTTATTTTTTTTTTTTCAAAAAACGTTTTAACTACTGATTTTTAAGTGATCAATAGAATTTCATATATGTACTTAGTTTTTCCCTGTAAAAAAGGCAAACAGACAGGGTGTCTCTTAAGTACTCAATTATATCTTAGGGCATGATTAATGGGTATATTATAATTTAAATATCGTTTCACAATAAGGAAAATTAGTGTTTTTTAAGAAAAATTAGCTGAAGGTCAAAAATGTGTATGGGAATTATTTTGCCGTTTCCAGGTTTTATCCCAAGTATTATATATGTATAATCTATGGGTTTTTCTGGTAACCTTTTATTGATTTTTTTTATTAATGTAACGTTCATTAAAAAAAATTGTAAAGCGATATGTTTTTTACTAATTGTCTGAAGAAAATAGACCCATAGGCAAATTAAATGTACGACTGGATCGCTCGACTTTGCTTAGTGGCTGCAGTTAAAAAAAATTAAAAATTATATATCGAAAATCCTTTTTATTTTGTTTAATAAGTTTAAGATTTTTCTCGGAAAAGTAGCTATGCAATCAAATTTTAAAACTAAATGTCTATCAAAAAAAAAAATAATTTAAAAAAATTCAATCTACCCGATAAACATATTTTGAAAACCAAATTTTTGTGAGAAAATTTTTAATTTTTTCGAAATTTTGAAATGCAATATTAATTGAGGGTTGGGGTCGAAATTCTGCTTTTCAAAATTCTGCCAGCTCGCCCTTTTTAACATTTCCCAAACCTTTGTTATCTTTATATCTGGCAGAATTTTGATAATATGGTTGCAAACTCTTAGGTACTTTCTTATGAGTATAGAAACATAGTTTTTTTTATTTCTTTAGGCCCAGTGTACAACAGTGGTTAGTCCACGGACAAAGTTTGAAAATCCATTTAACTCCTTTCGTGTTTGTATAATCAAAGTTTAGACGGTGGTTCAAGAGTGATTTGTGAGTTGACCTGTCGATATCCACAGATTAAATAAAGCTGATCCACGGACCAAGAATTTAAAAAAGATATTCAGTGCTGAACAGCTGAACCACCATTGTACAACTGGTATTTATAGCGTTGGAAAATATTGTTCTTTTATTTTATTTTATTTATTATTTCATGCTTAAGGTTTCTGGATTGTTAGTGAAGTCAATGAATGTTTTAACCCGGAAGTCCACACAAACATCTTCGGTTTTGATAATTTTTTTTTTTTTAATTTTTGTTTATTTATATTGTTCAAAATCAGAAACATTTCAGGTGGGGGAAATAATTAATTAAATTGTGTAAACAATATGTATTTTTGTAAAATTGGAAAAAAATTATTTAATATTAACAGTGACTCCTACAATATGCCATTCCATATCTGTTTGTAAAGCCAAAATTCTATTATTTTATTGTGTTTTTAAATAACGTTATTTAAGTGGATCGTTTTTGAAATATTAACTTTCAATCTCAAAACCTTGAAAAAAGTACAAAAAAACTAACTTTCAAGGTAATTTTTTTCAAAATTTTACGTTACGAAGTAGGTACTAATATTGTTTTTATCAAAATTCAATGCACCTATCCTATCAATTGTCAGTCGAAAAGTGAAAACCGGATGATTTTATCTCTTTTACTTTTTGAGAACATTTAAAATAACGAAAACAGAATTTTGAATTACAGAATTTCGGAATAAAGAATAATAGAATTACAGAATAATGGAATACAGATTTATTGTCATACAGAATTTTTTACTAATTTACAGACCCGCTGTATTAATCTATGACATGCAATCACGTATAACGCACTTCAGCAGATACCGAAAGTCGTGTTCATCTACAAAAACTTTTCTTCCCCCTTACACAAATTTTATTGAAATTGATACATTATTACAATTGTTTGTCTAAAAAAAATTGAAAAATAAAATAGGTATCTTAGGTATAATTTTTTTTCTTATCAACAAAATTTGTGTGAATACAACAAAAACGTGTTCAGTAAATGACAGAAATAAGGGACTCAAGACACTTAACCGTCAACCCACCTCATTTTGTAATAGTTCCGACCCCTTGATATGATATTCTTACCTTAATTTAAAAGACGATACAAGAATCTTAACAAGAAACCAATACCTATTCCATGTTAATCTTCTTTTGATTAATAAAACCCGTTTTGCGATAAATTTTTGAATTGCTTAAGGTGACCAGCCTTGAACCAAGAGCGCAATAAGTAGGTCACGAATAATTTTTTTTTCTATTAAAGCTTAACAAGATCACAATTGTTTTCACCAGTTTGATACTTAGGATTCACCTACACGCTAAATTGTTCGTCAATCAACTTTCAATAACGACCTTCAATTTTTACCAAAGTAAATCCCACATACCCTTGCTTCTTTAATTTATTTAAAAAAAAATTGGAAGTATTTTAACCGATTGCTTTTGTATCCGTTTAAGCAAAAACTTTCAGTTTTAAACGTATACGCAAGAATCTACATCTAGGGTCAATACACCTGAGCACGCGACATACCTATCCTACATAGGTGCAAAAAAAAGCAAAATTTGAATTCCATTTGGCTAAAAATCTCTTCTCACGCCGCTCGCTGCCACCCGCCGCCACCGCCGTCGGGTTTTGTTAAGAAACAATCAAAACAGAATAAGATACAAAGATTGCCGAAACCGGTTCTCACAATTTGTAAGTGAGTTAAACAGGTTGATACCTACCTGCCTTCCTACTGATTTTTATTTAGCTTACCAATTCAGTTCATACCTCAGCAATCTTTCAGATACAGCCAAAAATGTTAATCGAAAAATTTGGCACTGGCACCATAACTACAAGTCATACAATTAAAATTATTGTACCCTGTCATTAAAATGTAAATGAGTAACTGTATTAATTGGAAGGCGTGGAGTTGAGTGTACTTTTACAGTTATAACAATACAAATATCTAACCACGTCATTTTCTGAAGAAGGAAAACCCAATTTGATGAAATACTTACGAAACAAAGAAGTGACCAGACCACCTGCGTCACAAAAATACACAAAAGAAAGTAACGGGACAATAGCAATATGAATCTGAAAATTTCAAATGAGTCACCCCGTAATTCGTGTCAGTGACCTGATTAAAGAAAAAAAAAATTAATTAAGAACAAATGGATTTCTTTGTATTTTTTCTTAAACATGGATTTTTATTGAATTTTTTCTTTTTTATAAAAATAATAAAATATATATTAATTTTAATTTTTTTTTCTATATAAAATTTAAATTTTAAAAATAACATAAAATTAATCTATAAAGGACAAACATTTTTTGATAATTTTGTTTTGATACAAAAAAAAACTTAAAATATTTTTTTCTTAATTTTAACAAATTGTATTTTTTTTTTCAATTCACAAATTTTCATTTTTCTGCCAACTTCCCGTCGGCTATGAGCACACCAGCATTATCGCGTTTTCTGGTTCTGTGTTTGAATGAATTCCAATTCATTCACCTTGTCTTTGGTCCTTTCTTGCTGCTGAAGGATCCTTCTTTTTTGTGCATGTTTTATCTCTGATAAATTTTAATTTCGTTTTATTTATTGTTTCACTTAATTTTTTGATTTGCTAATTTTTGAATATTTCGGTGAATCCTCGATGTATCTTTTGAGTGCTTCCAGGACCACCATCGCAATCAGTTTCCATTGGAGTTCTCGCATTTTAAGGATTTGCTTTTCTTTTTCCTTGGATTTGCGAAGTAACACTTCCTGATCCGGGATATAGAACGCCACTGCCATTTTGTCACAAAATTTCTTTTAAAAGTCTTTTTTTTTTTTTGAAAAATTCAAAAATATTTTCACTTTTTTTACGTAATCGTAAAATAAATTTCACTTTTATTTATTTTCTTGAAGCGGCGCGATATTTACACACAACCTTCTCGTTTGATGATTCAAAACCAACTGAAGTCGAAGAAGATTGTGAAGCACTCAAATTATTATTATTCGACGAGCTCTTCTTGAGTCTTTTTTGGCTTCGAGTTCTGGTTCTGCTTCTGGTTGATGGCTTCAGCTTGGTGTGGTGGCTCTTTTTTGTCCAAAAATCATCCCTCGTTCGTTTTATGTAATAAAATTCTCGGCATTCGACAATTTCAATTTAATTTGGGGTGGTTTCGGTTTGGTTTGATATGGTTTTGGTCTGGTCTGGTCTTCCCGGCACAACAATGCACTTATATCTAACTGTTGTTACGCGTAGGTAGGTGAACAAAAAAAAAAAGATATAAACGTATCTAAAAGAGCGTTCAACAAATGTCATTTACAACAAAGCGTGGAGTTAGGCAACGTGGTAAGCATTATGTTATGACGCGATAGTCGCTATGGCTGGTTGGTATTTGTAGGTAGCACAAGAACTTGGTCATCTAGAAGCATGGATAGATAGCATTTCCCCTTCCGGGTATACCGATACCGAATTTGAGTATAATATCTAGAGAACTTTCAATCGTTCTTTCATGTTTTTGTACATAAGGCTCTGAATTATGTATATTTCTAGGCTGGAAGAGCATAATACAGTGCGTAAGGTTAAGACGTTTTCTATGCGATTTTGTGTTGTTGTTGTTGGCTAGGAAGGTATAGTATTTCGGGCTTTGATATTTAGAGGGTTGGGGTTTTAAGTGGCATAGAAATGTTTAGTTTTATTTCGCAGGGGAACATTATTTGATTCATTATTTTGTATATTTTTTTATATATATATATAAGGAAGGCGTGTTTTAAGCATGTTCAACCTTTGAATGAGGAGGTGTTCTTTGAAGCTATTGGTCTGTGGAATAATGGGAAAAGTGTATAATTTTGCCCTTAAATTGGAACAATGAATCATCGATGGGAGGTTACAAGAAAAACTTTATACTTAAGGTTAATAAATGTTGTTTAATATGAACAAAGTGGAAATATGTGGAAATTTCAAAATGAAACCGCTCTGTTTGAATTGATTTGGTGTCATTTAATGAGTCATACATTAATAATAATTGCAACAAATTAGGCTTATTACGAAAATTAATAATTTAAAGTGAAAATTTGATCAAGGATTAAGATTGGAGTTTAATTTGTGTATTTTTACCTACGGGAAAAAAATGATCTTTGAAAAACTTGGTGTCCTTTTCATGGTTAAATAAACGGTTGCTTATAGAAAAATAATTTGTACATTGATGATGAATCAAAGAACTTAGAATCCGACAGGTGAAAGCGATCATAGCAATATGATGTTATGTTTTTATTCAAACAGAAAATCAACAGGATTTTTTGCGAGGATGCTTTATTTAACTCAGTGAACAGAGGAAAAACATCTAAAGTGACCGAAAATGGATCATTATTTTTTGCAAGCATAGGTAGTTGATCGACTTTAAACAATATAAGCCGCGTGTCGTTCTCAGACTCTGACTCGTCGAATAGATTAGGTTTTTTAGGTTTTTTTGTGTTGTAAGGAAATGTGAAACCCTCAAGTGTAAAACTTGTCTATAAAAACTGCACCTTTTTATTGTCGTTCGTATCTGTCGGTATATTGCGGATGTCTCTCCCATCCTCATTAGGTATCAACTCACAAGCGTGAATAGTTGGCGATTTAAGGCACTATAGGCCTTGGCTGTCATGACAATAGTTTTTTTTTTTTTTTAAGATAAGAATAAAAACTATTAAATTGTGCAAAAAATTAGTTTTTGCTAAAAATTCAATTTCGTTTCAAAATTGTTTTAAAAGTTATCAGAAATAAGGACTTAAAGAACACTCAGCTAACTAAGATTGTTTTTTTTTTTATTCCAATCCAAAAGTTCAGATCAAATAACGCTAAGACTATTCGTTTTATTTTTTAAGAAAATTTCAAGTAAAATAAAATGATTTGAAAACATTGTTTTTAAGTTTACTTTGAGATGTAGTGCACATGTACTCCATTTTTAATTTAAAAAAAAAATCATGGTTTAATTTATTTACTAAAGCTCCTCCCATTCTACACAGACCCAAATAACTATTTAAATTTCTTGACGCCAATAATAATTGATATTTTTTTTTCATGAAATCAAATAAGAAGCTTTAGAATAAATTCTTGTACATTTGAACTTCGCACGTTTTCAGCTATTGAATTTAAAAAATATTTGAGAAAATCAAAATTGTTTTGGTTTTCTTCAATAAACTGTATGCGGATTATTTATGTTAACTCATATTAAATCGATTTATCGGTGAATAAGAAATTCAATGTTGAAACTAACGTTTTTGTAAAGTATGAGTCTCGGCGAACCGTTTCGAAACACAAGAATAATTACATTTTAACGTAACACCTCAGGAAGTCCAGTTATACAATGTTCTCCGTCTCTATTCTATTTTCAGAAATTTCATAGCTTAAACAAAACTAATTTTACGTCCTTTTGAATAATAAAAATAATATTTTCCCGTCGGTCGGTTTCTATTTTTTTTTTTTTTTTTTTTTTTTATCATCGATTTCATTAACCTGGATTTAGCAAATTAATTTGTTAACAAACATGAAGCACTATACCTACCTATGATTTACTTTCATTAAAGTTAGTTTAATCCTCGTTTCGTTTTTATAAACAATAGTTTATTTAAAATAAAGAATTTAAAGATAAGATAGTTTAAGCAATAAACAAAAGAGTTGAAGTGCAAACTTTAAACAACTATTCACTTTAACATTTTAAATTCTTAAAAGATCAGTAAAGTATCATAAACTTTTATTTACAATAAAAAAACATAAGCGTGAGCTACAGTGCATTTGCATCGAACTGTTGAATACCCTATTGCAACATTAGTTCATTTGTGATAACTAAATACTTTTCTTGCGAATATTCATGCCATAAGTGGGCGTGTCATACACACCTTAAACCTTTAATATTTCATTCATGAAAATTGAAGCTAATGACGGTGCTATATGCATGTGGTTTTAATTGCATTTCAAGATATTAACAATGTACAGTTTCCACATCAGAAAACGCAAAACATAATATGTATTCTTTTTCTTAATATTAATTGTAGCCCTAAACTTTCGTTAATAGAAAATTGAAATATATAGCGTAGTAAAATAAAGGCGTGTGTGGCACTAAAGTTTAAAATTTTGATAGCCAATACATATACTATAAGCTTAATAACACACAATGTAAAGCGAGGAGCTCGATTCTTAACTACAAACAACAAATAATTGGAATTGGGTGGGCGTATCTTAATAATTTTGAAATACACACCCTGTAACGTAACCAAAGTATTGCAAATACGAAAAATGTTTCATATTCTATTTTCAAAATTGCGACCGATAATTTTGAAAATATTGGAACACTTTAGTAGATTTAGACTTTTAACGAAAACGCCCCTAATATTTTGGCGTATCCGTACTTTGTTTACAAAATATCAAGAATTAGTTGAGCTTTCATCGCAAGTTATTCTTTAAGCATGATGCGTGTTATTACAGTTCAATCGAGTAGTTTTTGTAAAGTTATTTAAAAGTCTTTTTTTTTAAGCTACGTTTTCCTGTTCTTTTGTGAAAAGTGGGCTGCAACTACGCCCGAAATTTAAATTTGTTCATTTATACACGAAATATTTATTTTTATTAGAAGTACTTACTTTTAATTTCCAAGAGTAAAGTTCTATAGTTTACTATACAAAATGAACATTAGCCACGCCCAAAATCAAATTTGTTTCTTACATCAGACGGTTACTTACAACTAGTAGCCACAATATTTTAGGTTTCTCGATCGATTATATATGCCGTTAATTTATAAAAAGAATATTGTGATTTTGTATGAAAAGTAGGCGTCAGCCAAACCCAAGTTCAAATTTTTGTATTTTATTAATGTCATCGACATTAAACTATATACAAGATTAAACAAAAGCATACAAATCATGTACAAAACTATTACATCCAGGTGTTGTCTGAATAGAACAAATCACTCACTGGTCCGAAAACTGCCAATACCGTACCTACCCACATACATACATGCATTTTCATTTAAGTATATGAAACGAACAATTAAAATAAATTTTCAACAATGATTCGGATTCCAGGCCGAATTCGATACAACTGTTATAGATTCCTCTTTGTTGTTCTTTTTATAATTACAAATTTCCTATCTATAGGGACATAAGGACAAATCATAATGAATTTTTCCTTGAAACTATAACAATAGACCATTAGAACAATAGAATCCTTAAAACAATGCCAAACAGTCAGATGGACCTTTTCTATTGTCTTAGCGGCTGCTTTGGCAAAATAAACCGACAATTATAAAAAAAAATCTGATCCTGTCTGAACAAGATGAACAAATTGAAAATAAACGTGAGAAAATATAGAATCCCTTTTGTTTTAGGTAGGATCATTGTATGTAATTAAATTTCTGTGATTGGAAATCTTTAGGTGGAACCAATTTTTTTTTTTGTCAAAAATTTCAGGAATAACGAAAGAAGAAACATAATAAACATCCTTAGCAAAATATCAAATGAGGTCCTGTATTGTCTTACCGTGACCTGAAAATTAATTTTTTTTAATTGATATCGGTTTTCGATCTTTTAACAGATTTGTCTTTTGGACATACAAAATACGGACAATGTCTTATATAGATTCTGTAATTTATTGCGATACACTTAAAAGTTTCCTGTGCTATTCATTCTTTGATGCAAGTGTTAATTCATTATAAAGGTATTAATAACCCTTTGAGTGCGAGTGCATTATAAAAAAAAAAAAAAAAAAAAAAAAAAAAAGTGCACGGAGAGGTCAAACGAAGTTGCTTAATTCCAAGCTAGCTTTTCCATTATTGAGTTTATACTTTTGAACGAAACCAAAGTTTTGTCGAAGTCCTGAGCCTATTTAAAAGCTTTAGCAAAAATGACTGAATTTCATAAAGTGTAAGTAGTCAAGAGAACACGATTTTATTTATAAGCAATACTAACGTTTTTATTTTTAAAATATACAAAATGAGTTGATCTTTAGTTTTCATCTTAAAAAAAAAGTAACAAGTATAATACTCAAAATACCTACCTTTAAGAGCTTAAAAATGTTTTACAAAATCTAAACTAAGATTTTTGGAAAATTTGTGTCGGTATACAATACTGATCGGGTTTTAAAGACCCTTTTCACTAAATCTCATTAAAATCGGTCAAGCGCTGACGGCAAGTCGGAGCAAAAAATTGAAGCAAACATTACTCCATCAAATTTATTAATATTTGTTTACAAAACAGATTTTTCTATTCAACAGAACACTTTGGTCTTAAAATTTTATTTTTATTGCTGAACACATTCATTTCTGTCATTAAAATAAAAATGCAAAAAAAAATACAAAAAAATTGTTACCTTAACAAAAATGAAAACATCAACTATGACAACATTTTGTTGCAGTAAACAAGTTTTTGTAGATGGGTACCCACGATTTTCTATACCTGATAAGAAACTCACTTTTGCACTTTGTTGGACGCATTTTGGAAAAAAAGATTTTCTGATCCAACCCTTATTTCGGCCACATTTACCAGGATATGATTTTATTGTCTGTGACTAATCTAATCTGTATTGTTCATGTTCTTTTGTCGGAGTCTCTCAAATCTCTTTGTTTATAAACAAACTCGAGATGAACCGTTTGGTGAGAATGTCATCGTTGTTTATGAAAGTGTACATTCAGTTGATCGCAGACGCCAACATGGTTAGATCACATTTAGCCCAAAAGCTAAATACAATGCCTTCAACCCACACGAGATCCAACAGGTGCAAAAACACCAACAAAACATTTTGTTTAATGCGGATCTTGGGTTCAGCGATATCAAAACGAAGGTACAAAATAAAGTGCACTACTGGGTCGCACGATCTTGCTCTTATTTCTACCAGAGGTCTTGGGCCTTGAGATTTTGAAGAAAAAAAGTTGTCAGAGAAAAAAATCATATGACATTTTGTGAATTGCTTAAAAATCACGTTTGTTGGAAAAAATTTAAGTAAAACACCTGGGGGGTCATTCCGTATCTCGATTATCGTCAGACGATATCGTTTGGACGATAGACTTGCTTCATGTAAAATTAAAAATCACTATCGTCTGGACGATATCGTTTTGATACTTAAATGTTTGCTTCACGTAAGCCAATAATCGTCATATCAATGTCGTCTAAACGATAGCGTTTGCACGATAGCTAAATAGGTATCGTTTCTATTTGATTTTTAAAATGTTTGATAATTGTATCTTTAATTGATAGCTTTAAACGACTAATTGGGAAACCAACTTTCATTTCAATACGCGTTTTTGTTATTATGTATTTAAAAAATCAT
The DNA here is from genome assembly GCA_916050605.2 of Platycheirus albimanus. Taxonomy (NCBI): domain Eukaryota; kingdom Metazoa; phylum Arthropoda; class Insecta; order Diptera; family Syrphidae; genus Platycheirus; species Platycheirus albimanus. The sequence continues at coordinate 358,259,741 of OU696696.1, forward strand.
GCATAATCATACATATATACAAAATATCTTACATTTTGGAAATTCCTCTATCAAATCAAACCAAACACAAAACTACTTAAATTCACATTAAATTTAAAATTTTTTCTCAAAAAAATCAATAAAACCGAAACCGCGAATGCACGAAAAATAAGTTAAACTTAATCGAAAATGCGCGAAAATTAAAAAAAAATACACAAATTTCATTCACTACTTTATTATTTTGAAACATTTTTAAATTTAATCAAAGAAAAGCGTAAAATTTTTGTTTTTTGACATTATATACAGTTTGAGAGTTTCTGAAAGATACTAAACGCTCTCAAACTACATTTTAAAATAAACGATAGACGACACGATAGGCGAGACAATAGTAGTAAGTTACGTGAAGCAAATTATTGACGATATCGTTCACGACTATCGTCTGGACGATGATCGTTTTGAAAATTACGGAATGACCCCCCTGATTTATTTTATTCTTTCAAATTTTAAGGAAAACAATTTTCAAATTCGATCGAACGGTTTTTAATTTTTTTTTTTTTTTTTTGAAAAACTTTTCGAACACATATATATCCCTTTTTTTGAGTATGCCAATTCCTAGCACTTTATAGCTTTTATCAACAAAATAAAATTTAAAGAAATTGATCTCACCGTTTGTGAAAAATTAAAAAATAAAAATAAATTTACGAGAAAAAAAAACCGGTTTTATGAGAAGTATACCGTTAAAAAAAATAAACTTTTTTTTTACTAAAAATTAAAAAAAAAAACATTTTTTTGAAAAATTTTAAGTTTATGAAAAAATTTAAATTGAAAAAAGTCGATCCTATAAGAGGTATATCCCGTTTTAAGACTTGTCCTGAAAAATCAATTTCAACCAAAACTTAGAACTCGAAAAACACAATTCAGAAAGTTTTATCAAAATTTTTCATTAAAAATCATATTTTGCAGGTCTACCTTGGTAGCGTTAGTTTTGGAGCTGCAATGCTTATTCCAAAAACCCCTCTAAAACGTCATAGTCAAGTTTGAAGCAAATTGGTTCAACCGTTACGGCTGTAGGTGCCGATACAGACAGACAGACAGAATTTTCGGACAAGCTTTTTTCGACTTCTCTATCATCGAGTGTCATGTTTCATTGTTATAATTTTTTTTCACGTAAGTTATGGAACTTACCTAATAAACATTACATAGTTTTAAAACCTATAATCGCAAGTAAGAAATGAGTTCTTTTTGTTTCAAGTATTTAGGCTGGAGGCTGTATTATTTAATAGACCAGCATACCGTAGTTTGAAGTGGAAAGTTCTGGTGTAATTGTTTTAGTGGCTCCCTTTATGTTTTGGGGGTCGCTGAACACGAATCTAAAGTTTTCGAACACAATTTTTCACGTCAAATATGAATAATCGCCAACAAACTTCAAAATGGTCCTGATTTTTGTGTTTTTCCCTGATTATTAAAAAAATATTTTTGCTTGCAAAAAAAAACTAATGCAGTAGTCAAGTCATTTTTTGTAAGACTTATAGTTTTCTTAGAAACGGGCATTGAAAAATTAACTAAAATATGCCATTTTTGAAAAATTCAAAAAATAACCAAATAAAAAAAGTATTAAACACAAAGCCGTATCAAAATTGTAGGTAATCGTAGGAAATGCTCTACAAAAAAGTCGGATTTTTTTTTGCCGTAGGACGTAAGGAATAAAATGCACGACTGGGTCGCACGAACTTGCTGTAATGTGTGACAGTGGTCTTGGGGCTTGAGATTTTGATAAAAATAAATTTTTCAAAAATCTTAAATAAATACTTAAACTAATTTGAGCTCAAAAAAAAGTACGCCATTTTATTTCTTTTATAAATTTAAATTTATGAGAATAAATTTATAAAAATCTGTGGAGCGGTTTTTGAGAAAAAAAGTTTTTTTTGAAAAACTTTTTGAAAAAAATTTTCAAAAAAAATTCAAAAACGCCAGTTCATAGGTATTCAGCAAATACATTTATTTAAAATTTTTAGAAAAAAATTTAATAAGCAGTTTTCAAAATATTATTTTTTTAAATTTTTTTAAAAAAAATTCTTTTAAAAATACAAAAAAATATTTTTCAAAAATATTGGTATGCAATACAAATTGAGCTACCTACAGCTATATGTGTGTGAAATTTCAAAAGAATCGGTTGAGTCGTTTTCGAGTTAGTCAAAAGCAAAAAAAACGGTCCTATAGAAAGTACCGTTCTTAGCCATTTTTTAAAACTTTTTTTTTTAGCCATATGATTGGTCGTACCTAAAAAGTAACACTGATTTTTTTAAATCAAAATCGTTAGAGCCGTTTTTGAGAAAAATAAGCTTTAACGTAACGGTTATATGGCAGGTACCGTTATTTTTTGAGCTAAAAAAAAAATTTCAATTTCCCCTCTGTACAATACCTAAAAAAGTCTATATACCAAGTTTGAAGCAATTCGGCCCACCCGTTTGGGCTGTAGGTCTCTATACAGACAGACAGACAGACAGACAGACAGACAGACAGACATACAGACGGACAGAATTTTTAGACTATCTTTTTTCGTCTTCGCTATCATCGTAATGTCATGTTTGATTGTTATCTCAAAACTTTTTTTTTCGACGAATGCATAACTTGCCTTATAGTACCTATAATCGCAAGTAAAAAAGCTGTTGAGGAAAAACCAGAGCAAGGTCGAACATTTTGCAGTTCCCCCTTCCTCCCATTTTTCTATATCTTGGTAACGAATTGAAATACAACATTGTTTGCCGTATTGAAATTGTAGAAAATTTTATGCTCTAAAAAAAAGTCGGATTTTTTTTGCCGTAGGACGTAAGGAAAAAAGTTTTTGAGTGAAAACCGGAGCAACTTCGAACATTTTGCAGTTTGATACTTTTTGTATTTGGTTATTTTTTGAAGGCAGATAATAAAAAATTAATTTTTTTTTCATTTTTCAAAAATAACATATTTCAGATAATTTTTTAACGCCCGTTTGGAGAAAACTATATAAGTCTTACAAAAAATGACATGAACATGAATTGTAGGTAATTTTATTATCTTAATCTGCATTAACTTTTTTGGCAAAAAAAAAATATTTTTTTAATAATCAGGGGAACACAAAAAATCACGAAAATTTTTGAGTTTTTTTACGGTTCTTTATATTTGCCGTGAAAAATATTTTTTGGACAGCGACCCCAAAAACATAAAGGGAGCCACTAGAAAGAATAACACCTGAACTTTCCGCTTGAAGTCCTTTTTGAACACCATTTGAGTAGTATTAAGACTTCAAATAAAATAGGAATTGATTTTGAAGTTAGAGACGATCCATAAACGAAGCGTTTGCCCGATTTATGACTCTTGGTCCTTTCAAATAAAGAGCAAAATGTCATTCAATTTATTTTGACACCAACAAAACACGGTTATGTTTTTTAAATCATCTTGAAATCAGAAATCAAAATTTTCACGGATCCATTTCAATGATAGCGTGTAACTGGCCCCTTAGGTTCTTGAATTGAGTAAAGTAGAGTTATAATTTAAAATGCAGGATGATAGAGATAAGTCTTTAAATCCTCTTATATTTTTCTATTCCAATTTAAATCCTTAACAGTTCGAAATGAATGAAATAGATATTCACCGCGAATCCAGAACATAACTATTAAAAATAAAGGATAATGTGTCAACCTGCATTTTATTACTTTTATTTTTCTTGCACACAATCAAAACTATACCATCGTGGGCGAGCGAATACATTAGCCCATTGCTTTTTATGCTTTCTTTCCTTTCCTTTCTTTTTTATATTTTTATAGCCGCGTGTGTCTTGTCTTGCAATCCTTTCTAACGGTTTTTATTGCCAAATATGACATCAGCGATAGGAAACTATATAAGTTGTGAGAAAACATTTTATGGTTCATTTCATTGCAAGGGATTCTCTTATTTTTATTTCACAAAAGAAAAGAAAAAAAAAACCATATATTACGTATTCTTTGGAATTTTATTGCAACTGATAAGAAATTTGAATCGTGCCATCCCAAAAATGGATTGAAATACTATTTACTGTTTCTATTTTGCATATCTTTTTTTTTTCTTTATATTTTATTGGCCCTAAACAAAACATACTTAGGAGATAAAAGTTCCATTGTGCCATTTATAACGCAGAGACCAGTAAGTGGGTTTCGAAGACATAAAACGATCCACAAACGGAAAGAAGAGTGACAAGTTGACATTATTGTGACATCGTTTGGTTTAAAGTTGATGGATGCATTTTTCGGATGACTCATAGAAATTTTGACCCAAATAATTGTACATTTGTTGGTTGTTTTCTTTGAACTTCCCTAACTTGTGGATTCTTTGAGGTGTTTCTATGATGTTGTTCCATTTATTTATTTTTCACACACTATTCTTGCGTCGGCCCTTGCATAAGTCATGCACCTCATTCATGACTCGGCTGTGATGCACATTTGTGTGTTAACTACGCAAACTGCTGGAGGCGACCATAAGTCTGGAGTGGATTTGAATTGAGCTGGTAACAAGAATCGGATAATTTATAAGTCCATTGACGTCATTGAACAATGAGTCATTGCGTGAGAGAAAAATTCTTATAAGAACTGAATTTTTGAAGAAAAGTGAAAAAGTGCAACAAAAATTATTTTGGAAAAGCATTGTAACGGTAGGATTTTAATGCTGCCAGACAGACAAAGTTGGGGAAACGTTAGATAAAGAAAAAAATACAAAAATTGATGGTTTTTGATAATAGGTTTGTTGAATTTGACATTTTTGGAAAAAAAACTGTTGATAAGGTTTTCTTTATTTGGTTTAAGCCTGGCTTGGGTGCTATTTCTCATGTTACATAATTATGTCTTCTTTTACGATTTGGTTAAAAATAGCTCAAGCGATTTTGATTAAAATTATAATAAAGCAAAATTTAGCGACCAATTTTAAACACTATTCCATAAAATGGGTACCTCTATCTATTGTATTTGGTGTAGAGATTGTAACAATAAAATCCGCCCACAAGCGCCATTTTTGTTCAATAACCTCTATTTGGTAAAATTAATTTATGTTTGTGTATACAGTTATACAATCGAAACACAATGCTTACAAAATTTAAGCATGGGAGAGATAGGTACAGTTTTTGTAAATATAATATAACTATAAATATTTGAAGTTAGGAGTGGCTGACGCCCACTTTTCATACAAAGCTAACGATATTGTTTTAATAAATAACCTGTAAATATAATCCATTATAAATGGTGTAAAATAATTAAATCGATTTTGGACGTGGCTGACGCCCAGTTTTCATTAGAAACTAAAGAAATAATAATTGCCTTATGTATGAAAGTAAATGGTTTCGGGCTGGCTTACGGAAACTTTCATGAGAGAAGAGAAAACCTAGTTCTTAAAATTAATCTATGAATAATCACATTCAACCAGTTTTACTTGTGATTATAGGTAGATACTACACATAAGGATTCGTAAAAAAATAAGGTGCATGACTGGGTCGGACGAACTTGCTCCAATATGTAACAGTGGTCCTGGTCTTATGGTTTCAGATTTTGGAAAAAAGTCAATCAAACATGACATTACGATGATAGAGAAGTCGAAAAAAGTGGGTCCGACATATCTGTCTGTATAGCTATGTATCTACAGTCTTAACGGCTGGACTGATTTGCTTCAAACTTGGTACAGAGTATTATTATGGCGTCCTACAGAGGGTTTTTTGGAATTAGCATTCTAACTCTAAAACTAACGGTACTTTGTGGTTATCTTAATAGAAATCCGTTTAATAAAACATATCAGCTTTTTAAAAAACGAAAAACAAAATATCTTGTATGGACTAATTAAATTGAATGCATAAACTAGAATGAAAAATAATAACTAGAAGAAGAATTAATTAATTGTTTTCAAAAATTAAAGAATACCAAACATTTATCAAACAGTGTTTTGAAAGCAAGTATAAAATTAAATGATTTTGTGTTGATTATAAATTTAATGATCAGCCACAACTTGCCATACGATATTTAGTGAAAAATTAATTTTTTTTCAAAAACGATTCCTACGATTATGACAAAACTTTCTGAATAGTGTTTTCTGTGCAAACTTTATGTTTTGGTTGGAATAGATTTTTAAGAAAAAGTCTAATAAAGGTACCTCCCATTGGACCGTTTTTTTTTTAATTATTAAATTTAAAATTTTTAAAATTAAATTTTCTTGTAAGACACGGATTTTTATAAATTTTTTAATGTAGATGCCCTTACATAAATTCTTAAATTTTCAAAAAAAAAAAATTATTAAGTTTTTTTTTTAAAAACGGTTTAATCTATTTTTTTAATTTTATTTGTTCTATAGAAGTTTGCATACATAAACGAAATTTGAAAAAAAAACTGGTCGAATAAAAAAAGAATTTCTTAAAATTCTAAACAGTAAACGAACTCAGATGGTTTGCTTCATTTTTTCCAAAAAAAAATGTTTTAACTAGAGATTTAAGTGATCAATAAATGTTCATGTCATTTTGCCCTGCTATTTTATCCAAAATATCAAACCCCAAGACCACTGTCTCACATAAGAACGAGTTCGTGAGACCCAGTCATTCTCTTTATTTTCGATCGTTGCATGAAAAATATATCCTAAAATTTGGCACAAATACGATACCTTATTTAGGCGCCAAAAAATTATAAAGTTTTTTTTTTATAGAGGGGTCGAAAACAAGCATTTTTACTTGCGATTATAGGTACCATAAGGCAAGTTATGCATTCGTTGAAAAAAAAGTTTTGAGATAACAATCAAACATGACATTAGGATGATAGCGAAGACGAAAATAGATGGTCTAAAAATTCTGTCCGTCTGTATGTCTGTCTGTCTGTCTGCCTGTATGTAGACCTACAGCCCAAACGGGTGGGCCGAATTGCTTCAAACTTGGTATATAGACTTTTTTAGGTATTGTACAGAGGGGAAATTGAAATTTTTTTTTAGCTCAAAAAATAACGGTACCTGCCATACAACCGTTATTTTAAAGCTTATTTTTCTCAAAAACGGCTCTAACGATTTCAATTTAAAAAAATCAGTGCTGCTTTTTAGGTACGACCAATCATATGGCTGAAAAAAAAGTTTTAAAAAATGGCTAAGAACGGTACTTTCCATAGGACCGTTTTTTTTGACTAACTCGAAAACGACTAAACCAATTCCTTCGAAATTTCACACACATATAGCTGTAGGTAGCTCAATTTATATTGCATACCAATTTTTTTGAAAAATATTTTTTTGTAATTTTAAAAGCATTTTAAAAAAAAAAATTTAAAAAATTAATATTTTGAAATCTGCTTATTAAATTTTTTTCGAAAAATTTTAAATAAATGTATTTACTGAATAGCTATGAACTAGCGTTTTTGAATTTTTTTTGAAAATTTTTTTTCAAATTTTTTTTCAAAAAAAACTTTTTTTCTCAAAAACCGCTCCACAGATTTTTATAAATTTATTCTCATAAATTCAAATTTATAAAAGAAATAAAATGGCTTATTTTTTTTCAGCTCAAATTAGTTTAAGTATTTATTTAAGAATTTTGAAAAATTCATTTTTATCAAAATCTCAAGCCCCAAGACCACTGTCACACATTAGATCAAGTTCGGGCGACCCAGTCGTGCATTTTATTTACTATGCGAGGAGGTCTACAGCACCCCTTTAAAAGATAGGGTCAATTTTATCAAAAAATACTTAAAGGAAACAAAATTATTAAAAAACAACGGCAACACTCACAATGAAGTACTATATCGTTTTTGAAAGCCAGAATTCTGTTCTTAAATCCAAAATTGCAAATTTGTTTTTTATTGTTATTACTTGCGATTATACATATGTATGTAGGTACGACATAAGGCAAGTTATTGGTGCAAAAAAAAAATTGAGATAACAATCACACATGACATTACGATGATGAAGAAGTCGAAAGAAGTGGGTCTGGAAATTCCGTCCGTCTGTCTGTCTGTCTGTATGTCTGTATTTTTCAAAATTTGTCTAATAACGGTACCTCTCATAGAACCAGTATTTTCAAATCAAATTTTCTCATAAACTATACATTCGATTTCAATAAAATTTCGGCCCAGGAAGTCATTCACAATTTTATTAATATGGCATAATTTTTTCAAAACAATTTTTGGTTTTCGAAATATGTTGAAAACGGGTATATTGATTTTTTTTAAATTATTTTTTTCAAATGTAAACTGCAGATTGCCATATATTTGCATACGTACTCAAATAAATTTCTATATATTTTTTGGAAAAGATTTTCAAAAATAACCTTTAAAATAAAACTGGTCGAACGATTTTCAATATATTTTTTTCCTAGATTGACGTTTAGCTTTGAAATTTTATTGCATACTTAGTTTTTTCGAGAAAGCTCCTAAACTAATTTAAAAAATAAAAGAATTTTCGAAATTATTTAAATTTTTTAAATATCCATATATTTTATCATAATTGCTTATCATAAGACCAAGTTCGTGCGACCAGTCGTGCATTTTATTTTTTTTTTTTTTTTTCATTTTTTCTAAAATTGCCCCTAATTCCTAAACGGGATTTCTTACTTGTTTTTGAAATTTCTACGAAAACCCGTTATCAATCAGTCGTTAAAAATCATACTCTCCACTGAAAAATTTTGTTTGTAAAGTTTTTCAATACGCCCGCTTTTAGAATTGTGATTTTTATAAAATACCTTTATTCAGCTAAAATTGTTAAAAAACAACTCGATTTAGATGTACCTAATATTATTCATATGCTTAAAAATTTACTATCGATCAAAGCTCATAGTTAGTGCTTGATATGTCAAAAAAAAATTAGGACACGCCCACATTTTATTAGCGTTTTCTTTAAAAACCTGGATTATCCCAACACTTACTTACTATCCGTCGCAGCTTTGAAGTTTTCCTTGGTTACGTTGCAGAGTGTAGTTCAAGAATAATCGATATATTTTTTCAAAATCTAACTTTTAAAAAAATATATTATTATTTGTTGTATCTATTGTTTAGCTCTGGCCTATGTTTTTGATTGATGCTAAAAATAGTCATAACGGAAAACAGCTTTAAATAGGTTTTCCTTAAATGCCCATTAATTGGCTACGGCTTGATCAACTACTTTTTTTTTAAAAGATGGATCCCATATAACAATACACTTGGTTTCAGACAAATTTGTTTGGTTTTTTTTTCCGAAAACGGCGCTAACAAAATGAGAATGCCTTAAACTCAATTTTTGTAGGCTTATTAAGCCCAAATAAATTTGCGTAATTGTCTTAACTTGTTAGAGTTTAGTGTTTTTGTTCCTTCTGATGTCCTACAAAGAACCCCATATACCTACCTATCTCGTCTAATCAATTTAAACTCGTATAAAAATAATGTCCAGGCATGTATGTATACATAGCAACATAGCTCACCTGTTTAAACTTTTATAGCTTGTTGTTTGTTCGTAGCACTTAAAACTTCATTCCCAGAATTAAATTCAAAATCTCCCACGCAAATTCCCCGTAACGGTATCCCATATAAATAGAATATAAATTTTCCTTTCAATTGAATAATTTCAATCAGTTTAAAAGCAAAACCAAATTTCAATCAATCCCGATACCGATGCCGATGCCGATACAGACAAATGGATGAATTGTGTGGACGAGCTTTAAGCGGCTCCGATGGCATTAAACCGAACACCAAATGGTTTTGTGAATACAAAACCGTTGTTGTTGTTGTTGTATTGGCATCTGGTTCGGAATGTACAAGCATTAAATTCCATCATACCCAAACCAATAATCTTTTTCAAACACGACCAGGTGAGGCCATAACAGGATGACGACAGGACATTGGAATATCGAAACAGTTATTCAAAATGAACATAAGAGGCATATAGGAGCCGCATTCCGCATTCATGATAAGTGCAACAGTTGTTGTTGTGATTGTATTCATGTGGCAAACCAAGTTAAAACCAAACTAGTCCAAGTCCTTCCGTTCATCGACTACCACCAGCCGCCACCAACTCCAATGCCGATAACATCAGGATTGGCAAAATGATTGGCATTGAATCTGAAATGCGAAAAGGATTCGAATGCATGCACAGCACAACAGCTCAGTCAGGACACTCTATATGGGCCCCTAACTTATGGCAATTGTTAATTTATTACTCTTTCCTGGAAGTATAGTATAATGCCTGCATGCGATGCTTTGGAGCTGGTGGTGTAGGAAATTTCATTTTAAACAGAAGCTATTTAGTCGATTCCAAAAGCCTATAGTCCTCCCTCCCAACTCTTCCTAAAAAATAGATAGACATGCATACACACAGGAGGAATCCTTCAATCAGTTTCAGTATCGATTTTAATTAAAGAATTAACAGGAATATGTCAACCGTATGGTGAGTTTGATGACAGATATGTGGACAGTCCTACAACTCACATTCAAATTCCAATGGACACTTCGATGCCTGCTCATACCATATCCCCAATATAAATACCCAGAATTCGATGTGAAACCTGGGAGCTGGGTGCTGGGGTGTTCTGCTCATTGCTCATCCGGCACATCCAATAGATATCGGTTGACGTTCATATGGATATTGGGCATTTTACTTTGTTGCAAAATAGAAACGGCAGCATAGTGGCGGTTGGTTTGGCTTTGATGGTTAAAGCAAAGGCAACCAACAGCCAACACTAATCCCGAATAAATGAGAACGGTCCCATTGGATTGGTTTTTGTTTGCTTCGGACAGCATTTCGTGTCCTGTTCCTGTCAGGCTAATATGATATAGAGTTGTGCAACATTGTATGCCAAATGTTTCACCATCGCCATCACCACCACTAGATACCGTTGCTATTTTCCTGGATTTGTATCTCCTGTATTGTGAGTGTCCTCATCCTGCTAGTGCTGACCATGGTTCAGCTGATGTGAAACTCCAAAATTATGGTTGGCTAAATTTGGATTAATTGAGTAAAAATTCACAGTAAATGCACCTGCTAAGCTGTTTGCTTAATTGATTTATGGGGGATTTCCACTTTGTTTTTTGGGATGCGAATGTTTTTGCATTTTAATTCCTTGTCAGGATTTCTGTAACGAAACAGCAACAACAACATACAAAAAAAACCCACGATATATTGTGTTTTAGTTGGTGGTGGCTCGGTATAGATTTGTGCGCTGCGATGGTTGTTGTTTCGAATGAATGTTTTTGATTTGCATTTGGAATTAATCTAAAATTACAAAATAAATCATTTATTCAAGCAATTTGGCAGAGTTATTGGGGTTGCTGTACGAAGGATATAGTAAAAAAAAAAGTGGAAAGCTTTTAATCTTGCGTTTGGATATATGGAGTTGATGTTGGTTCTATAAGGTTGGTTTTTAATATTTATCTGGAATAATTTGATAGATAAATTAACACATAATAATGAGATTGAGCATTTTAATTATTGTTTCATAAACTTTTGATCATATAAAATGGTGCTAAATAAGGTTTACAGAAATGACCTCTGATTGATATTGCAATAAACCCCCAAATGTAAAAGAAAAAGGGGATTTCAAGGTATGAAAAGAGTCCTCAAAATCGTTATTTGATAATTCAATGGTATAGTCTTTGTGCGCGGTATCAAACACTGACTTTTCCGAATTTAAACAGTCACTGGACTTCATAAAAATTCGATGGAATGTCTGACTTTATGCAAAAGATTGTCTCTTATTCCTATCAGACTGAAATCATTTTTACCGGTGATTTCAAAGTATACAATTCTACTTGGCCTCGCTATTCTGTCCAGACAACTCACGCTGAAAGGTGTCATCAGCTTTTTTTTCCATTTCCTTTTTTCAACCCATTCATATAAAAAGCCATTTCTTCGTCCACCTAACATTACCGATCAATTGCACATACTTTCCTTCTCTAAAAAGTTATTGAGATTCTTATAAACTAACACATCAAGAAATATTTTGAGAAAAGGAAGCTTCTTGCTGACCGGCAGGACGGTTTTTGTAGCAACAGGTCCACTCGTCATGTGATGGTACCTATGTCTCACCGAACAATTAAACCAATCCTTACATTACTTTGGAGAAAGTCAAATTATTGCCCTTGATATATCAACAGAATTTGCAAGATTCTTGCATTAAGTTCTCCTATCGCAAATATGTGTGTTTAATTGCAGTGGATTAGAAGTTACTGGAGTGCCACAAGGCTCCCTTCTGTCTCCGAGTCTCTTCATTATATTTGTAAATGATCTCTTTTCTAACTCATTTCATATTCACAACCCTGTGATTTGGATGTGGAACCCCAACATCAGCATATGATAATACTCAATACATTCCGATCTTTATAGAATTCTGGAATGGGGAATTATCAACCATGTGGAATTGGATGCTTCAAAAACTCAACTCTGTTTTCTGTCGTTATAGAACAACCTACCTCCTATTGTATTCATGAGTGACTCTTTGCTTCTAGAAAAGTACCTCCAAACTTCTAGGTGAAAAAACGCAGTAAAAATATTTGTTCCACTTGAAAATTGTCGTAAGGTTCCTCTACTTACTAAATTGTATCGTCCAGCGAAATATATGTATGCTTTCCTTCCATGAAACAATTTTGGCTCCCTAAAATAGGAAATTACACAAAAAAAAAAACGCCCAAAAATCTCCATACAATATTTTGGTACTTTTTCCTAGGAAAAAAGACCCAAAAATGTTGGCTTTTTTTTTGTGAATATTTGTTTTTTTTTTCAAATCGAAAACGAAAAAAACACCAATAAATCAAAATTTTGTTTTTTCCCAAATAATTATTGTGGCGATTATTATGATGTACCTAATCTGTTTAAAAACCGTGCGATTACATTATAATAATCGCCACAATAATAATAATCGCCACAATAATCAATTTGAAAATTGCAAGATTTTTAAACTGATTACGTTATTATAATCTCCACAATAATTATTTTAAAAATCCTCCCTCACATTTCTTAGTAACAGTAGGAAAGATCCTTGAAATATCTTTTTACTTTTTCGGCGTAATTTCCAAAGCCAATTTTGGAAATTAAGCCAGAAAAAGCAGTTTTTTTGGGTTCTTTTTTAAAATCAAGTTTTGAAATTGAGCCAAAAAGTTTATATTTTTTTTTGGCGTAATTTCCATTTTCATTTTTTGGCCCTTCTGCCTAAATTGCGGCGTAATTTCATGCTTTTCAGAGAAATTTTCAAAAACATTTTGGACGTTTTTTTCCAATTCTTTTACTCCCAAATTTGTTTTGGCTTTTTTTCCAAAACTTATTTGGGCGTAATTTTCTATGGAGTAATTTCAGGGAGCCACAATTTCCCCATAATACTCTCTCTTCTTGGAATAAATTATCAGTTGAACCTCGAACCAAATTTCAGACGTATTGAGGCTTATTCCTTAGCCACACTATACGAATTTTGCATGCTCTTCCCGGTTCCATTATCCCTTTCAATTAGGCATAGGCAACATTTTATCGTATGTTTTGTGGACGGTGAAATATTTCGTAAATTGTTCCCTTTCGTTGTCTTATTCTTTGAAAACCTTTTCGTTTATCATATTCAAAGTTTAATATTTTAATTTCTTGTTCAAAATTCAAAGAACAAAAACAAATTTCAAAAATCAAAATTTTAATACATTCCAGCTTCTCTTCCCAAATATCCTTCTTGCAAACATAAACGTAATTTACATTGCCAATTTATTTGACATTGCTTGATAAAAATTCTGCCTACCGAATGTTACATTGTTTACAACAACAAAAAGATCAAACGCGATTGCAGACATCATTCATCCTTTCATTCATTCATCATGCAACGAAATTCATGCTTCACAGAGCATACATTTCATAAATCTACAAAAGATGACTAATCCGTTGTAAAAATTATAATAATATTAAACTCGCATTATCCATATCCTGCCATATTACAGGGATAACACACACACATACACAGAACACCTTTGGCATTTTCCCTGCAATCAGTCTTTTAATTGTTCTCCATTATACAAATGACCAAAGCAACTGCATAAAGAGACAACCAAGAACGCAAAGCAAAACAAAACAAAAAAAAACCGTTAAAACCGAATGTAAAAGATGAAAGGTAATTTTCCTGATCCTATTTTCAACTTTCATACATATACACATTTAGCGGCGACATATGTTAACGCTTCGCTGCTTCCTATAATTATGCTTCCTCTTTTTTTTTTTTTTTTTGTGGGCTCAAAATGTTGACGAAACCTTCGGTTTCGGTTGCCCCCACAATCAGACAATTCGGTTAAGCATCAGTTGGCTAAATCGCAATTAATTGAAAAACCTTCTGCGAATGTCCTTTTTTATGGATTTTTCCGCCACACCGCAGATATAAGAGATAAAGTCCAACCATTTATGATGAGAAACGCTTACAAAATGATTGCTGCCGGCTGCTGTCATCTTTGAGTCTTCCAAATGATTGCCATTACTGCTTTGGACTTTGAAACTCAGACTGGACTTCCCCCCATATCGCCAACGAACGAACGAGCGACCACATCGATTTGAAAAAAAAGGATGAGTTTAATGGTGTCTCTAGTGGCGACGACAGTTTTACAATGGAATCGGCATCCACCTTTGTACATTTTAGCTTTGTCCATCCGCGTGTTGTTAAGTAAGTCCCCGACCACCAATTACTTCCGACCAAAGGCAATTAAGACACACTTGTGCGGATCAAAATAAAGAATATGAATTTTGAGTGTCCAGGTCTAGTTTTTTTTTTTTTTTTTTTTACCTCTCGACAATCCAAGTCATTGCAAACTGGCCATCAAAAATGCAGCAACTGAGTTTCATTAGTCGACCACAGAAACACCTAGTTCTATAATAAGTGCAGAAGGGCACAAATGGCCAAGAACAATGCTTTATCGAGCAAGGCTGCACTCCAGAACCAGAGCTGCCAAAAGCGCTTCCCGTGCGGTCTACCAGAAGAGGAAGGGGAACATCAGTAGCCGTTTAAAATCCCGAAAATCGAGATCTCAAAATATCAAAATCCCAAAAAATTAAAACCTCGAATGATCAAAAGCAAGTCCCTTGTGCCACCCAAGAGTACTGTTGATTAAGAAAACTGCCTGCCAAACGACTGCCAGCTCACGCAACTTCGTCGCTCTGCTTAGGGTATGCCCCCTAAGAAGGAATCTAAAAATCACTAGATCCCGCGAAGCGGGCCACCCTCAGCCAAGCAACGAAATTGTGTGAGTGGATGTGCCCCCGAAAAACGGATTTGAAATTCCTAGATCGCGCGAAGCGCGGTCCACTCAAAAGTATTGGTTTAAGAATGCTGTTTACATAGGCGCCTGCCAGACGTATGGACATAACCTAAGCGGAGCAACGAAGTTACGTGAGCGGGTGTGTCCCCGAAAAAGGGAGTTAAAACCCCTAGATCCCGCGAAGCGGTCCACCCAAGTACTGCCGTCACAAGACGCCCGGCATCATCCACCTTTTTTGCCAAATTTTTCGTCACCCCACCTCCACAACAATTTGTTTCCTAGCCCCCCACCCCCCTACACCAAATCCCCCACAATGTCTCAAAAAATAATATTAATTCTAGATTTTTTTTCTAGATTTTCTCTTTTTAGATTTTTTGGCTCTAGATTTTTGTTTAGATATCGTGGTAAACCCATCCAGCGCACATACAACCACCAACCAACCATCCACAATTTTTAAACATTTGTTACCCAATAACCCCCCATAACTCCTCATGTCCCCTCCTTCAACAACACCCCCCCTTCACCACTAAAACCCCCCCGACCGTCATGCCATTTTTCGTGACGATTACGTTCGATTTTACTGCCCAATAACATCTATTTAAAAAAAAAGAATTTAGAAAGAACTCTTTCGGCTGTCTGCTGTTAAACGGCAAAGACAACCCATTAATCGCTGTCAGGCATAATGATCCATTCGATTTGGACGATGATGAATAAAATTGCCGTCTTTTTTTTTTTTATAATGCACTCGCACTCAAAGGGATATTAATACCTTTATAATGAATTAACATGTGCGAGCGAGGAAAGAGGAGGAATAGAAAGATAGGAAAGAAAGGTGGTACAGTGGTTTGAGATTTTAGGTGATAATTATCTCATGGAAATTCCACGGGTGGCATCCAGTTGAAACTTGGGAAATAAATAAAAATTGCTGCCCTCGGCTGGGTTTGAACGCACAGCTCTCAGGTTGAGCAACCAAGCACTACATCCACTGTACCATTGCCACCCGCAAAAAAACTTTCCTACTCACGAGGAAAAAGTTCGGTCAAAAAAAACTTCTTCTTAAAAGCAGCGGAAGACGACTTGGTGAGGAGCATACACCAACACATCTGTTCAATTTGGTCACATTAATGTATGCCTGACGAATCGATCCTCAACGTTGGAAGCCCAAGAAAGGAGATACTCTGAGCTGCCCCAATTACAGAATACAGAGGTATAAGTGTCCTAAAAATCCAATCCTATCTTGAACGTCTGAATTCTTTCGAGAGTGAATTTCAGGCTAAGTAAGTAAACACAGATCTAGAAAAAGACCCAAGAATTCCAGATCGATACTCAGCGATCGATTTCAAAATCACCTGTGGCAGTGTGAATACGGACGAGCTATACAGAGCCATGTCAATACTCGGCATCCATGATAAAAACTTGTTCGATTGTGTAGGATGACTATGGAGAACTCGAGCTGCCTTCAGGTGGGGTAAGAACACCAACGACTCTTTTGATCTCGAGAAAGGCTTCAGATAAGGTGACGTGCTGTCATTTTCAACACCCTTCTTGCAATCGTACGCAACCCGCATGTACATTTTTTATAAATCCGTTAAATGACTTGGCTATGCTGATGACATTGACATCATCGGAAGAACTATATCAGTGGAGGATTCGCAAGTTATAAAAAAGGGTGGCAATGGTACAGTGGATGTAGTGCTTGGTTGCTTAACCTGAGAGCTGTGAGTTCAAACCCAGCCTGGGCAGCAATTTTTATTTATTTCCCAAGTTTCAACTGGATGCCACCCTTGGAATTTCCTTGAGATAATTAGCACCTAAAATCTCAAACCACTGAACCACCTTTCTTTCCTATCTTTATATTCCTTCTCTCCTTGCTCGCACATGTTAAATCATTATAAGGGTATTCATATCCCCTTGAGTGCGAGTGCATTATAAAAAAAAAAAAAAAAAAAAAAAAAAGATATAACAAAGTATATTATGCTGTCCTCGGGTGCAGAACATCATCACCGCAGGCTTGGACAAAACGTGACAATAGACCGCTATAACTTTGAAGAAGTCAAGAAATTTGTCTATTTGGGCTCCACTATAATTTCTTAGAACAATATCTGTGAATCGATGAGTCGAAGAATCACTCTTGCCAATCGCTGTTTCTGCGTAAGTACTTAGTTAAAAGGCATCTTTAGCAGCGATTCCCTCTCTAATAACCAAGGGGACGCTATACGAGACCTTTATGATCCCAATCTTGCTGGGTGATCCATAGTCCACAATGCACCGTCTGCGGCACCCTTTTCAAGTTGGCAATAACGAATATGCAAAACTATTCGACAATAGGTGATCCTGATGTATGAATTTCTAGCTGATAAATGCATTGAAAGTGATTTAAAAAATGATGCTCGTTGTAAGTGGATGGATGGGGGCCGTAAGTCCATCAACCGCGTGCTTTTGACATGTGTTATCTGTTCTTCTCGCTCTGTTGTGTACGTCTCTCTGTCGTGTTATTGACCAGATGCCCTCAGTTGCCATTGGTTGTTAGTGTGTCTACTTCGTAAGTTTATCATTAAAATGTAAATGTAAATGTGAACATTTGGATGTTTCACAATTCCCCTAAAAAAAAAAACTGCAAAATGCCATTTGTATTATGTCCTCTGATATCCTGACAAAGGGAAACAGTATCTTTGTGTTTAATTGCATTCAATTTGGCTTAATTTCACCTATCGCATGAAGGAGTACTTGTATCGTGTCCTTTCTGCAAAGTGTATGATATGAATTATTAGGCGATAGAATTTATGTTTTCAACATGTTATACAGATTACCCGGATGAAATATGTTCTTTGGGCTTCGACTTCATTGCAATGTTGTGCGGTTGCTCCTGCAAAATTGTTGACAAGGTATATGGCGATTTATTTCCAGTAAATATCAATGTTTGAGATTAAAATGCAAGAAGACAGATACGGCAACGGCGGTGTTGAGATCATAATAATTTATGTCTTAATCCTTAATCGCATTGAGATGAAGTTCGACTCATGAATGCAGTATTTGAATTGAATCTAGGGGATGGGGATGTGGTATTGCATGGAATGAAATGAAAAATAAAATGCACGACTGGGTCGCACGAACTTGCTCTTATGTTCAATAATTGCGTAGTGGCTGCATATATGGATATTAAAAAAAAAATTAAATAATTTCGAAAATTCTTCTATTTTTTAAATTAGTTTAAGAGTTTTCTCGGAAAAACTAAGTATGCAATAAAATTTCAAAGCTATACGTCAATCTAGGAAAAAAAAATATTGAAAATCGTTGGACCAGTTTTTTTTTAAAAAGGTTATTTTTGAAAAACTTTTTCAAAAAATATTTTGAAATTTATTTGAGTATGCAAATATATGGCAATCTGTAGTTTACATTTGAAAAATAATTTAAAAAAAAATCAATGTACCCGTTTCCAACATATTTCGAAAACCAAACATTTTTTTGAAAAAATTATAAAAATCAAAAAAAAAAAAGTTTTTGAAAATTTTTAAATGTCATATTAATAAAATTATGAATGACTTCCTGTGTCCAAAATTTTATTGAAATCGAGTGTATAGTTTACGAGAAAATTTGATTTGAAAATACTTGTTCTATGAGAGGTACCGTTATTAGACAAATTTTGAAAAAAAATTTCAAACCAAAAGATAGATTTTCTTGCAGAAATAGCATTTTGAAAGTTTTATCAAAATCGTTAGAGCCGTTTTTGAGAAAATCAATTTTTGTCTTCAAGATTGTATGGCAGGTGCCGTTATTTTTGGACCTAGAGCAAAAATAAAAAATTTGTTCCGAGGGACGGCCAAATAAATCCTAAATACCAAATTTGAAGCAAATCGGCCCACCCGTTCAGCCTCCAGAGGCGCGAACAGACATACAGACAGACAGACAGACAGACAGACAGACAGACGGACGGAATTCCCAGACCCACTTTTTTCGACTTCTCCATCATCGTAATGTCATGTGTGATTGTTATCTCAAATTTTTTTTTCTGCACGAATCCATAACTTGCCTTATAGTACCTATAATCGCAAGTAAAAATATACTTAAGGGGTTTAGGTTTGGTTCGTCGTATATGTCTATTTTTGAAATTGTGCTGGAATACCATTCATAGAGTCCTTTATCAATCTATTCAATTTAAAGCAAAAAGGAGTTCTACCATACTTTGCATTAACTAAGGTAACCAAGCTTAAAATTAATATCATCAGCTTCCCTCAGGGGTTGAGTTTTGACCATAAAAGACCAGCAAATATTAATCAAAGCAAATATAATTTACCATCTGTGTGGTCATTACTATCCAATAGATAGAAATGTATCTATGATTGACGATTTGATCTAAAACGGTAAATATCCAAATTAATATTTGGAATAGAATTCTAAATGCATCTTTCAGCAAATAAATCGTTCAATAAAGTCTTGTTTGCATTGCAGAAAAACATGAAAGCACACACAAAACCATCATCAAACGGTAATCTGGCCATAAACTCAATACATAAGCGATTTGTGGTTATGTGACTCTGTTTTAGAAAATGTATTTAATTGCAAAATAGTGAATATTTGCGTTTGATGTTGGTATCGATATGGTCGAGCTTTATGGGTTTATTTTCTTTTTTTCTTAGAAGTAGTTAATAGATTTGGAAACACTATATTATTTGTAATAATGAAGAAGGGGTTATAAATACCCTTATCCTGAATTAAAACATTGTTTTTAAGTGTCTGTACAAATCGCAATGAGAGGGCAAAGCATTCCACATTCTTATCGTGCGTCTAAATATGGTGTCTCGAAAACACTTCGCCCGAAAATGTAGGCTGAGTAAAAAAAAGAGCTTTCCTAGCCGGGTGACTATTACGGAAAATTGTTTCAAGATATGGATGAATCTCGCTATTCCGCTGGAGCTTTATTTATAGAAGTTTCCGTTATGGCTCTTTCTAATTTCTATCCAGCAAACTCAAATGTGTAATAGGACCACCTCGATATTTGTGCATATACTTGCCTCATAACTTGCAGCCATTTCAGGTGGAAAAGTAACCAAGGAAACGCCAGCAAATATGTGTTCGTTCGGTTTCCTTGAAGCAAGTGTCACTCCTTGGATGTGATGATTGAATGATAAAAGATAGTATTAAGTTTGTGAAACACTAAATTGCACATGGTTTTTAATAAATTCCCCATTGGGAAAACTTTTCAACATCGGAATTAAATACGCTGCCACTGCAGTTCAAAGTCCATAAATCAGAGTAATGATTCGGGAAACAATAATGAAAAGCTCAGGATTCTTAAGTCAGCAAATCAATTAAGTTTACTATTAGGAAAAGAGTTGCAGTGGGCTAAATTGCATAGTCATTTCCACGCGGCGTCGAGTCACTTCACCGAAAGGTGACTAGCGAACTAGGAACTAGAGGCAGGATACAAGATACGCTCTGAAAATCCCAACACGTCATGCACAGTTGCACAGGCTTCACAAGCCGAACCTGAGAGGAAAAATTCTTGTGCGACCAGAAATCTCTACATCGAGCAATGATGGAAGAATGAGAAACGCTTACCTACTTAGGAAAAAGACAAACCATCATCAACAACAAAGTGAAGTCGAGGAGATTCACAACATCTATAAAAGAGTGAAACAATCAACATCAGGATTCACCAGCCGTAATACAAAGTGACACACTCTCATGTAGCAGTTTCAACATTATGCTTGAAAATTTTCTAAAAAAAAGTACCTACTTGGCACAACAGCTCCAAGTAGGGCATGTGACTTACATTCTCAACTATTCCTGTGTGTGCGTTGATATTCTGCAGCAATGAAAGGGACCTACTTCCTTTCATGACATAGTTTACTCTTAGAGGATTCAACACGTAGCAAATAAGCCCTAAATTCCACTGCTAGCCTACACGCATACCAGAGTCAAATTACGCTAAGACAAGAGCCCTAAGATCTACCCTAAGGTATACCTTGGTACCAGTTTTATGGAACATGTTGAGGCATGCCCCCACTCCTTGTTGAGGAGCGAAGTCTATCCAACACCTCTTGAATCCAAGAATGGAATCCTTGGATGCCATATGTTTCCGTATTCGTATAGTAACCAGAGCCACCACGATACTCCCACAAGGGAGCCTACCTCATAGATAGTCGCAAATGACAAGGCCCCAGTGTCGTGAAACACCAGAACTTCACCACCCAGGAAGGCCTATCTTTGCCGCTTACAATATACGATTATACTTGCATACGGTTCCAGCACAGGAATCAATAATGCAAGACAAATAAATATAGCTGCAATTACTCACCCTTAAATCATTTACATCAAGTTGTCTGCCATTCATATTGTTATAGAGAGACCACTAGGAGATAGACCAAATACTATTACAGAGCTACCTTATATCGAAGTCAGAGACCCGAAATTATGGTTGGATAGTAGCCAGCTACGAAATATCGACAATTCTAAGCTTTTCAGGCCCCCGGCGAAACGACGCCTAATAATCTGCCAAGACAGAAAGAGTATTGTCGAATTTTTCGCTGCCTTGGTTAAGCGTTCAAAGGCTTAAGAGAATCATAGTTTCGCAAAAGACGTCTTTAATAATAATTGGGATTGCTGAAGACATTGGCGTGATATAAGGAATAAAGCGAGCAATTCCGGCTCGGAAATCAGACATAGTTTAAGTCTTGCTAATCACTATTTCCTTGGGCTAAATAAGCAAATGAAGAATAAATCCTTTTCGAGAAAAACCAAGAAGACGCTCTTCACAACACTCATCGCCTGGTCCTGCTCTTTTTTGAAGAAGCATGGGCCCTCTCCCAATCGGATAAAAAGCCACTTGAAGTTTTTGAGAGACAAATTCTTGCTTTGATTGAAAGTCCTGGCTGAGTTAACAGATAACAAAATATTTGGCGAACAAGGTACAACGACGTATGCCTAGCCATATACAAACTGGAATCATACGACTAAGATGGCAAGGCCATTTAGAGCAAATGGACATCAACATTTTAGCTCGTAAGGTCTTCATCTGTGATGAAGCGACCAGGTAAAGGGAGATCTCAGACTTCTTGGAGCGCGAGATTAGAGACGGAAGGCTAGAGATCGAACCTACTGGACAAGAGTACAAAGCAAGGCTTAGGAGAACCACACTCTAGTTGATCCATCATAATTAAGTAACCAAGTAAAATAGTTCTGGACAGAATGGAGCCTTGCAGCATAAATCTATTTTGTGAATACCAGACTGAAAACGGTCCAAATCAACGTGAATGCAACAGTCCCACAGGTCGGAATCAAATGCACGTATTTCCGATAAGAGATCTTAGTCCCAAACTCTATTAAAGATATTTATAACCCTTGCAAGTGCAACTGAACTGATTGAAAGTGTAAAGCTATTATTACACGGTCATCGAAATATGTCATTGCAATGACATTCTGATGTCGTAATGATGTAGTTATCTATCTGTCCTAAAGTCGTCATGTCGTGTGATCGCAACTAGAATGGCCAGCACAATGACAGAAATGTTTACGTCATCAAAATGATTTTTTTTTGATAGAACACAATGACAGATTTTGTGATCAACTTGTCATTGCAATGGCAGTGCCCCAACAATGCCTTTGCAGAAATTTCTGTCGTGCCATTGTTGTCAAGGTTGTCTGAATAAATTACAAAAAAGTTTATAATGCTTGAAACAAAAAGCATAAAAATATTTTTTTGCAAATTATTTTACAGTTTGTTAATGCGGCAGGGTGTGCATTATTGAATTGATCATTTTTTACAAAGTTTAATTAAAAAGCCGTATCTCCCCGTGTGGGTTGAATATTTTTGGTGGAGCAGGAGCTTTATACTCTCCTAATTCAACACCATAGTACAAAGCAGCTCTATATGGTCTGAGTTCCCATGGAGCTTGACTTTTCATGGTGGTTAACTGAACTCTTAAGTCCACGAGCTTTGGGACACCACTTAAAACATTGTAAGTAACACACACAACACAACTCAGGCCTATTCGTTTTATGTGAAGCTCTCCAACAGGATTTCTTGGACAAAGAAGTGCCATCACTTTGGCTTTCAAGGTAAAAGTTGATTCAAAGCGCATATCGTACCGCAAATACCTCACCATTTTTCATCCTTTCGCATAACGCGTTGGAACCAATCATCTAAATCACTCAAGAGATTCGCAAGAAGTAGGTACTTCCATTCTTGAAAATCTGACCCTTCCGTATCAAGACGCAGCAACCAATTTTTGGACTACACAGAAGGAACTCATCGTGATGGTATTTGGTTCAATTTATGAAAGTTCAAGATTTGAAAGTGGGCAAGTCGTGTGATCGTCATTCCTTTGCATGTCATGGCAATGACAGCGAACGTCAAAAATCACAATGACTAGCTCTGCCCGTCATCGTATTTTGGTACACCAATGACATACTTGCGCCATTCGTGTGATCGTCACGGTAGATAGCAATGACACTGTGAAAAATAACAGTTCACTGACGTTACAATGACTTCTTTTATTGTGACGTCAGAATGTCATTGCAATGACAGATTTCGATGAACGTGTAATATTAGCTTAAGACAGAAAACTGGCACCACAAGTGTCATTGTCAACGAGTGTCTGATCGAAAGACGTAGTGTTGTTTCGTACATTTTTCAAATGACAAACTATTATGGACATTGCAGTATTTTATTCCTTAATTTTCAAATAAACTTTGAATTAAAAGAAAAAAAAATTGTCATTAAAACATAGGTACCTACCCTCTCCTTTTTCTTTCTTATTTAACTCCATAATTGTAATTGAATTACCGTTCATTGACTTCCATCAGCTTCATCATCATCATAATATATGTATAAAGTTAGATTTCCAATTCCATATCCAATCAAATCATTTAAAAGTATAAGTCACAGCGAGCGGATTGAATGCATTTCTTCAACCTGAATGCATTTTATAGGATTAAGGACAAATAAATTGCCAACTGCCTACTCATCGAAACACCATGCAGTTTAATGCATTCTAATTACTATGCAGCAACACATTTCACAATCCTCTATATGGCTGCCAACGGACGCAACGCTGAGCTATGCCGAAGGATATATTCGTTGCGTAATCGCTTTAAATGAAAATGCAATTACAATGCACATAGAGAGAGCCTCTGGAAAATAAGTTCTTAATCCTGTTGCTCCAAGCAAAGTCACTTCTCGTTGAAATGACGACCGAGACCGACCGACGCGACGCAAAGCAGAGAAGAAGAAACTGCTGCAGGATGTGGATAGTCCCACTATGGTACACTACCTATATTTATATACAGATGGTGCATTTGCAACATCATTCAGGATGCAGTGAGTCTTACCATATATATATACTCGTTCAGTTACCAAGGACGAAAAAAAAAAAAAAAGACGACTGCAGGATACATCGAAAGTTCGTATAAGCCACCTTCAATATTTTGTTGGTTAAGGTTCGCCCAGCATGGCAGTCAGCAGCATTGTTGGGCATTATTGAATCATTGGCTTTTAACGCTTAAATAAGCTTAATTAAATTTCAACCCTGTCTTCGGGTGGCCATCTTCCCAAACCACCACACCACACCACATTTCAAAATCCACCGTCTGTTGCTTCAAAAAGTCACATTTAGATTCGCTTCGTCTAAATGCACTTCCATTGTCTGGAACGAATTCAGGAGGAAAATTCCATTATTCGAGACATCAGCATCGTACATTACAGAGTGTGTATGTGTAAGTGTGTGTGTGCTTGCAAGGACGAAATAAAGGAACTGAAAAGATCTTTTCATATGCAATTCGGCAAAAACTGTTTGTGTTGTATATTGGCATACAGCACAGCACAGCACCATGGCAGCTTAAGAATGAAACCCTTTCGTTCCTATTGTACTTTTGTCTTAGCCCGTAAAATGAACAAAAGGGTTATTATGGGAATGCACTCAGTGTGTAGGGAAATGTTGTTTGGTTACATGTTGTGCTTGTGCACCTTACATACTCACTGTTCAAAGGGGGAGATCAAGACAAAATATACAATACAGGTTTATTGGCGGTGCAAAACGATAATGACACTGGAGTTGGGGGTTTTTAGAAAAGATGCTGACTTTGGACAGATGGATAAATGTAGGTACCTCGGGATGCGAGATGAAAAAAAAAAATGAATTGCACCTGAATGTATTTGGGAGAGACAGTTTGGCAATCTAAAGGAACAATAACTTTATATGGAATTGCCAGGTATGTACAATATGATTTGAATGACTAGCCCTGGTAGCTCCTTGGAGAACACGGGTAATTACATTTAAATATAATGTTAAGCGTATGCGCTTTATTGTGTTCTTTACATTCAAAATTAGGGACATTATCATAAGGAGCGTTAAGTAGGTACACTCCTTTGTTGTTCTTACGTGTTTTCGAGCATCTATTTGCATTTGAATGGACAATTTTTAAAGAACCCAGACCCTGAACCGTGACAAATGATTTCTTCTGATATCAGTGCAGCTTGGCACACAAGCATATGTGCCGATTTCATTATCACTGAAATTCAAAATTTTAAACGTTCGACAACCCCATATCCTGAAAAATTTAGAGCTCAAAAAATCTGAAAATAAATTAATTAACGGCACAACAGCTCCAAGCGAGGTCGGGGTCAATGGCTTACACTCTCAACCATTCATGTGTGTGCGTTGATTTTCTGCAGTAATGGAAGGGACCTACAATTTACCGCTGAACCCGAATGGGTACGGTTATCACAGAAGCACTTTTACCCTGGAAAAAAACTCAGGTGGAGTCAGGAATCAAACCCAGAAAATTCGGTATGGCAATCCGACACACTAACCACTAAGCCACGGGATGCACCCGAAAAATTCTGCTTCTGATAAATCGAAATAACCGAAAAGTATACATCCTGAAAAGCTAGGTATATACCTATATGGTATACATACAAGTTTCAAAATTAATAAATTTGTCCACTCCCATTGAAGTACTACTCCTCTTGGCCGTTCTTCGTTGCTCAAATGGCGTGACACGTTGGCAACGTTTCTTTGTGTCTAGTTGTTCCGAGGCTTCCAATTCTTCCAGTTACTTCGTGCGCGAACATCTTTTGTTTGATTTGGCTCGGCCTTCACGAAATTCGTCCTGTAGCGAAGTGCGATTCGAAAAACAGAATAACAGCGAAACACGCTAGCTCTAGAATCTAGGTCGTTAACCAAAAGTTGAAGCGAGTTGATCGACAAGCTCTTGTGAGTTTAATCAACTTCGAAAAAAATACTTTAATAGTTGCAGGTTGCACGTTTTTGACGTGATAACGTCTTATAAACCGGAATCTATGGCCAGAACGCACGAAAAAGTGTCACAGTCACAGTCACAGTCACGTTATATAGCTGCTTTGATAACCTAGAAAATCGATAAAGTGGGAGGGAAGGGTGTTGGGTCGTTGATGATTGTAAGTGGCGGTGGGTGCGTGGGGGGAGTAGTGTCCGGCAGAGGAAAAATGGTGTGTGTTTGGTTGGTTGGTGGTTATAGTTGGTGAGGCAAAAATTGTCAAAAATAATGGGTGGTTCGTTTGTGGCTGTAGGTGGGATGGGTGTTTGGCGTTGCGAGGGATTTGGTATGGTTTGGGGGGGAATTGTCAAATATGGTGGGTGGTTGGTTGGTGGTTGTAGGTGAGTTGGGTGGTTTAGGTGGTGGGGATGATTGATTTGATTGAGGGCGGTGGAAAAATTGTCAAAAATGGTAGATGGTTGGCTGGTTGCTGTAGGTGGTATGGTAGTTGGCAGTGATGTTAGGTGTGGGAGTGATTTGGTGTTGGGGGGAGGCCAAAAGTGTAAAAAATGGTGAGTGAGTAGCAGGTGGTTGTAGGTGGGGGGGATTTGGTGTTTGTATGTTAATTGTCTAAAATAGTGGGTGGTTGGTTGGTGGTTGTAGGTGGTGTGGAAGGTTAGTGGTGGTAAGGAAGGGGGTATTTATTGAGTGGGGGAGGAAACAATTGTCAAAAAAGGTGGGCTGTTGATTCGTGTTTGTATGTTGGGGTGAGAGGTTGATGTTTGGGGTTAAGGGGTGAGAAAAAAAATTCAAACATGGTAGGTGGTTGGAGAGATACAACCTACACATGAACTGTTTTGTTAACTGGTTATCACGTAAAATTATCGTCCGTAAACCGACAACCAAGTTTTTTTTTTGGCAGAAGGTGACGTCAAAGTCAAGGAACATAGGGATTCCGTCAAAATTAAACCGGTCACGCCAAGGCTAAACGGGATGCCCTGCATTTAAGAAAAAGACCGATGTAGTCGGGCTATGATGGCTTAATTCATGCGTCGGTCGGCTGCAAGGTAAAGGTAGATGAACTGATGACGAATACCTAATCAATATGGATGGTATGGTTCCTTCTCCTAATGTACAAAAAGGAGAGGTACCCATTCCCATCCTAATCATTCAATCAAGCTGATGTTTTGATAATGTCTCGATTCCTTGAGCATGGTTGACTCTCAAGCAACGAAGAGTTCTATGAACGTTTTTTGTGGGAAACGTGGTGAAATATAAGTAAGATATTAAGGTGAAACCACCGATGAATTTCTGTCGGTGCCCGTAACAAAAGCGTCTTGATCCCTCTACTTCATTCTTTTGTCCTTGGCCTGCTTAAAAGCAAAGAATTTTACATCCCTGTAACGAGGACATGAACTGAACTGACTGAATATTTGTGCTGGTTTCCTGGTATACACAAGCAATGATTTCTGATAAGTTCATTTCCGTGAAATCCATACAGGTGGATCATAATTTGAAGCAGAGGTAAGGGGAATATTTTAGCGGTCCTCGCTAGCGCCGATGATGGAAAGAATAAAAAAAGCCATTCCAGACATAATTTTTTTTTATTTTCTTTTAATTAAATTTTAAAACATAGAACATAATTAAACAATTGGATTTCTAGCTGTTAGTTATTACATCCTTTGATGTTTATTTTTATTGTGATGAAATGATTTCCGCTACCAAATCTGGATATGTTAACAAATTGTGCCATCCTTCAGTTTTTATGATATCTGTGATATGAGTTTTAATAAAATTAATCGTGTCTGCTTTCATTTGAACTGAACTATGAAGATACGCCAATATTAAAGTTTCAGCGGCTGTTTCTGAAGAAAGATTCTCCAACAAAACTTTCTCACACATTACTTTTAATTTTTCTACAGCATACTTATCGGCAGCGGCATAGAGATCCTTAGCATTTTTTTCCAAATTAGAAGTTTTTCCCGTATAGATGAAGCGCAGCATTTCCTTAAGCACTTCATGGTCGATATCTGTTATAGCGACCCGATTTGATTTATTCTCCTCCAAATTGTGTTTAAACATCGCAGAAAATACATCACTTTGGGAAGCTAGAATTGCCTTATGCGCCTTAATTTCATGTCCGCCTACTTCCAGAATGACGTCACTGAAATCCTCATTAACACTGAGGTTTTTAAAATTCTCGCCGAGGGCTCTGTCTCTGTCCTTAACTGTGATTTGTGAACGATGGCCTTGACCAGAGGTATTAACACAATTTGCTAAAATGCTTCCTTCACACAAGATTGTAAAAGTGTCCTTCGGCAGATAACGTTCAGATTCTTTTAACAGAAGATCCTGTCGGATGTAGTTTGCAAAACCATAACCTTCCTTTATCTTGAACCGGCGAACTGCGATAGATTGTGAATTCATTTGCTGGTTTTTAGCACTTAGAATGGAAAATTTGTATTTGCAATTTGGTGAAGATTTATTACACGATTGTAGATAAAGATAAAGCGACAAAAATTCTTTGTTCTCTGTAGTGTTGCCTTTTGGATACATTTTCAAGTTCCATTTGTATTCATCATTAGCGCCTACAGAGAATTCGGGGGACTCTATAAATATAAATTCTCCAGTTTCTTCGTCGAGCAAACTAAAATTTTGTATAGTCCAAGTAAAGCTGAATTTTTCATTTTTGATCTGAGTGTAACCCCATTTTTCAGTTATTGGCGTGTTGACGTCCACTAAAGGCAATGATGGCACAGGACTGAGGGCCATTTTTCCCCAAATCGATTTCGTATGCTTTAGAGTTAAGCTAAGCGTTGTCCTCGTCGATTGCGAGATAATATACTTAAAACACAGAACAGCACTATTTCGGCGAGTAAGAAATGAACTGCTTTGATTTCTGAAAACAAACAAACTGCACTGACTTGAAAATCTATGTTTGATTATTATTTATACGTGTCAATACATGTATTCCAATTTCGGAGAAACGGCAGGTATCGTTAAACACTCTACTTATACAAATTCCCCTTCCGTGAAGCTACCTACTCAGTATTATACCTAATAATTACTTTGTAATTAAATTTTATTTCTTAGGTACCAGGCCCAACACAAAGACGGTATCCGACTTAAGCTGCTCGTTAACATTCAGAATGTGTATCATATTTGTGAATTGTCATGTTAGTCATAATTATAATCATTTCAAAATTTTATATTGCACGAATACATACATACCTAAAAATACACTGGAAACTTGTGTGTGTCAAATAAAAAATACTGTCACGGAACAGCTCCGGATAGCCAAGGCCTAGATCACGCGGTTTACACTTTTGGCAGCTTTGGTTCTGGCCTACAGCGTTGCCTGACAGGCTTCGTTTTCAGCTGTGTGTGCCATTTGCCACTGATCATCGGGACAGGTTGAATGGTTTCCATAGTAACCTCGACAACAATTCATGCCAGACTATTGAAGAAATTCATACATGAACATGATAAAGGGCCTTGGCTTCAAGTAACAACTTGTCAAGTATCAGCATCTACTCGAGTTTATAAAAACTGCAATTTTCGCCCATCCTTTCCTTTCAAAATATTTTTCTTCTGTCGACTACTTTCAAACATTCCGTAATATTTCGGGAAAAAAAATTCCGTAAATCCTTGTTACCAAATTAAAGATCAATTCAGGCTTTCCGAAGGGTCCTCAGTTCACAACTTTTTTTTTTTGTAGTTTCCTCACTTGACTTGGCATCACAACTAAACCTTACTTTCTGAATTATTCTAGCCGTAACCGATTAGCAGGATGGTTTACCAAAACGCTTACCACTTCTTCCATTCCATTTCCATTCCCTCATCGGACAAGAGATGTTTAAGTTTGTAAGTCCTGTCGAATTCATTGAAACGGACATTGGACAATGCCACTGCTACACTACTTTTCCGTTCATCGTGTGCCACCAATCCATCTCCAGATGAGTACATGACAATCAAATTTTTGAGCCAAAAATACACAAAACAAAAAAAAAAAAAACTTCAAGAATAAATAAAATAATTCCAAGCTACATGTGATTGATCGTATGCAAACATGATGGTGGTCACGTGTCCTTTTACATTGGACACGTGTAAAGTTGAGTAAAGTTTGTTTCTACAATTTCCAAAATGCGTCCTTTTGTGTTTGTCATTGCATCACAGGCACATAATATTATAAACGTATATCCCATCAACACTATGAGCTCCTGTATCCTGTATATGCTGTGCTGTGCCAGTGTGCCACTAAATCAACACACTCTACAATGATTTTTTAAGCATCCTTCATAAGTCCTTTTTTGGCTGGCTTTTGTTTGACTTTTGTTGTAAGTACAACATTTATACAATAAATTGTATACGCACCACGATGACAGTGGTAAGGAATTTACAATCATACTCTCGTATAAGACTAAGGCGCTGCTCCTAATACCTGGGTGAATAAATAATACAAAATAAATGAATCGTTCCCTGCTTTTTTCCCTGCAAAGTCCCCATCCTAAAGATACAAAAATTATACTACACGCATTTGGATTTTGGAATTGAATTTTGTGCGAGAGTTGGTATGAATTTTTTTTTTTTATTGAGAAAGCAATTTGTAGAGAAAACCCTTATACGCGCTTTAACTGACTTTCACACCCGGGGGGTATTAGCCAAGAATTGCGGAGTGTGTCCTGATTTATTTTAACAACTAAACAATATTGTCAGTGTGTATTCACTTGGATTGAAATTAACTTGAATAAATGTTGTTTATTGGGCGGGCGGGCGTTTTATATTATTGTTCATGGATATAGGTTTAAAAGTACGCAACGTACATATACTCGTCCTCATATAAAAGTTAAGGATCATCCTTCTTTCCTTGCAGCAGCAGCCCGCATTAGCGTATTACTGTGAACCTAGTAATTATTTTGGTTTCTATTTTTTTTTTTTTTGGTATTTGGGATAGACGAAAGGATAGAACTTGGCAATTAGAAATCTGATGCGAAAAAATACCCGCTTGAATGGATAAGTAAAAAAGGATTGCGAATTTGTTGCCCAACGATTTGGAAAATTGATGGTATGGTATACAAAATATAAAAAAACATGACTTTTTTTTAATGAACTTATAAATTTCAATCAAATTTATCCGTAATAACGAATGATCGAATGACTTGAATTTTGCATGCATATGTGCAGTGCAGTGCAGCAACATGTATGAAGGTAAACGTACTTTTCCTGAATGTCCTTTTGAATAGCAATTAAAGTTCATTTTAATTGCTATTTAAGGAGTGCACATTTCCAGGACTTTTGTTTTGGAAATGCAGGTTTTTTAGATTCGTTTTTTTTAGGGGGAACTTGTTTTTATGGTTTGAGAGTCTAACAAAAAGATTTTCAGATTTTTTGATTGGCAAAAAAAAAAAAATGGTTGAGTGCCCTAATAAATGGTATTTTTTTATTAGAGGTATAAAACTATATAGGTTTTGTATTGATTACCATAAAATTGGCGGATAATTCTTTCCCATTTTCATATATGGATCACTGGCTCCAATGCAGCCTAATCTTGAGGTCCAAATATCTTGGAGGCCATCTAAATTTCCAAAACGAGAAATTATGGCACGCGACGATTATATACACTTGTGAAAATTGTCATCAAATGCACAATTTGTATGCCTTGTTCAGGCGTCAGTCGATTTATGATGAAATATCAAACCATTGCACTTAAAGAAAGACCGTT
The DNA here is from genome assembly GCA_916050605.2 of Platycheirus albimanus. Lineage (NCBI taxonomy): Eukaryota > Metazoa > Arthropoda > Insecta > Diptera > Syrphidae > Platycheirus > Platycheirus albimanus. Next base: position 358,291,871 of record OU696696.1, read on the forward strand.
CCTTCAAAACAGAACTCAAAAAGTTTTATTAAAATTGTTGAAGGCGTTTTCAAACAAAAAAAAATTGCACGACTGGGTCACACGAACTTGCTCCTAAAAATATATCCACACTATCCCACAGTGTAGTACGAAATGTCAAAAAAAAAGTGTGAAGGAATGTGTGATGGTTTTACATTCAATCCTAAAAAAATATTTCAGATCTAAACACATGTCTAATCGTATGAGATCTGCGCTGTCATATTCTGTTTCCACACTATTATACACCTGTTTTATCACACATTTTTGACATTTCGTATTATACTGTGGGATAGTGTGGAACTACCTTAACAGAGACACGGAAACAAATACGGCAACACAATATTATTTTGGAACAAACGGACCTTATTGCAATTTTAAATGGAACAGACTGGCAAAAATTATCGCAATATATAAAAAAAGCACTTACTTATAGGCAGCAAATAATAGGTAAGAGAAGACTTTTAATTTAAATTGTTACCAAAGCACCAGCTATTTACAAATTTCGAAAATGTTAATATAGGCTAAAATAATCTGGCTGACTTTCCGGCCATTTTTTTTTCTTCTGTAAATTCTTTTTCCTTATGAATCAATATATCTAATCTAAAAATCTTATCTTGTCTTGAAGATTACGAACGAATCAAACTAAAAGTATTCTAATCAGTCCAGTTGTTATCTAATGAAAGGAAAGGAAAAGATAGATAGATATATAGATAGTATCTGTAGCAGGTTTTGTATGGAGACAAAATCAAGATGTACCAGTCGTCAAAATGATGCTGCACCTAATTTTATATTAATTCTTCTGTCTCCTTTTTACTTGCTAAGTACTATAAGGCAAGTTATGCATTCGTCGAAAAAATAAAATGCACGACTGGGTCGCACGAACTTGCTCTTATGAATTGCTTAGTGGCTGCATATATGGATATTAAAAAAAATTAAAATAATTTCGAATATTCTCTTATTTTTTAAGTTAGTTTAAGAGTTTTCTCGGAAAAACTAAGTATGCAATAAAATTTCAAAGCTATATGTCAATCTAGGAAAAAAAAAATATTGAAATTCGTTCGACCAGTTTTTTTTTTTAAAAAGGTTATTTTTGAAAAACTTTTCCAACAAATATTTTGAATTTAATTGAGTATGTAAATATATGGCAATACGTAGTTTACATCTCAAAAAATAATGTTAAAAAAAATCAATATACCCGTTTGCAACATATTTCGAAAACCAAAAAATTTTTTGGAAAATTTTTAAAAAATCCAAAAAAAAAATTTTTGAAAATTTTGAAATGCCATATTAATAAAATTATGAATCACTTTCTGTGCCTAAAATTTTATTGAAATCGGATGTACGGTTTATGAGAAAATTTGATTTGAAAATACTGGTTCTATGAGAGGTACCGTTATAAGACAAATTTTGAAAAATATTTTCTAACCAAAAGATAGACTGTCTTTAAAAAAATAGCATTCTGAAAGTTTTATCAAAATCGTTAGAGCCGTTTTTGAGAAAATCAATTTTTTTCTTCACGATTGTATGGCAGGTGCCGTTATTTTTGGGCCTAGAGCAAAAATTAAAAATATGTTCCGAGGGAGGGCCAAAAAGTCCTAAATACCAAATTTGAAGCAAATCGGCCCATACGTTTAGGCTCTAGAGGCGCGAACAGACATATAGACAGACAGACAGACGGACGTAATTTCCAGACCCACTTTTTTCGACTTCTCCATCATCGTAATGTCATGTTTGATTGTTATCTCAATTTTTTTTTTCTGCACGAATCCATAACTTGCCTTATAGTACCTATAATCGCAAGTAAAATGTTTTGAGATAACAATCAAGCATGACATTACGATGATAGCGAAGACGAAAAAAGATGGTCTAAAAATTCTGTCCGTCTGTATGTCTGTCTGTCTGTATGTATAGAGACCTACAGCCCAAACGGGTGGGCCGAATTGCTTTAAACTTGGTATATAGAGTTTTTTGGGAAATTGAAATTTTTTTTAGCTCAAAAAATAACGGTACCTGCCATATAACCGTTACGTTAAAGCTTATTTTGCTCAAAAACGGCTCTAAGGATTTCGATTCAAAATAATCAGTGTTGCTTTTTAGGTACGGCCAATCATATGGCTGAAAAAAAAGTTTTAAGAAATGGCTAAGAACGGTACTTTCCATAGGACCGTTTTTTTTTGCTTTCGACTATCTGGAAAACGACTCAACCGATTCTTTCGAAAGTTTACAGTAGGTAGCTGAATTTGTACTGCATACCAGTATTTTTGAAAAATATTTTTTTGTATTTTTAAAAGCATTTTTAAAAAAAATAATTAAAAAATTAATATTTTGAAAAATACTTATTAAATTTTTTTCTAGAAATTATAAATAAATGTATTTGCTAAATACCTATGAAATGGCGTTTTTGAATTTTTTTTTCAAAAAGTTTTTCAAAAAAAACTTTTTTTCTCAAAAATCGCTCTACAGATTTTTATAAGTTTATTCTCATAAATTTAAATTTATTCAAGAAACAAAATGGCGTCCTTTTTTTCAGTACAAATTAGTTTGAGTGTTTATTTAAGAATTTTGAAAATTTTATTTTTGTCAAAATCTCAAGCCCCTAAACCACTGTCGCATATTCGAGCAAGTTCGTGCGACCCAGTCGTGCATTTTATTTATTTTAGGTGACTTAAAATTCTAAAAACATAACTCGCAAAGGATTTTGTTAATTAAAAACAAAAACAACTACTATGGCCACCCACTGCCATCGCAGGAAGTAAAGCATGCTGCCTGCAATACTAAACTGCTTTCTGTTTGACCAAGCCTTGAGTATAGCCGGATTTTTCCTTAATTTTTACTTGCGATTATAGGTACTATAAGGCAAGTTATGCATTCGTAAAAAAAAAAACTTTTTTTGACAATCAAACATAACATTACGATGATAGAGAAGTCGAAAAAAGTGGGTCCGACAATTCTGTCTGTCTGTCCGTCTGTCTGTATCGGCACCTACAGCTTAAACGGCTGGACCGATTTGCTTCAAACTTGGTAGGTAGTATTATTATGACGTCCTACAGAGGGATTTTTGGAATTAGCATTCTAGCTTCAAAACTAACGGTACCTGCGATACGATTTTTAGTGAAAAATTGATTTTTCTCAAAAACGGCTCCTACGATTTTGATAAAACTTTCTGAATAGTGTTTTCTGTGTAAATTTTATGTTTTGGTTGGAATAGATTTTTCAGGAAAAGTCTTATAACGGTACCTCCCATAGGACTGGTTTTTTGAAATCCGATTTTCTCCTAAACCATTTGACGGATTTCGATGAAATTTTTAATGTAGAAGCCCTTTTATAAAAGAAATAATATGAATTCTTAAATTTGTCAAAAAAAGTTTTTTTGAGTTTTTTAAAAAAGTTTCAATTTTTTTTTTAATTTTTGTTTTTTCCAAAAACGGCTTAATCTATATTTTTTTAATTTTATTTTTCTGATAAAAACTACAAAGTACTAGAAGTTGGCATACTCAAAAAAAAAATTGGAATATATTTTCGAAAAGTTTTTCAAAAAAACTGTTTTTTGAAAAAGCTGGTATAACGATTCTGAAAAAATTTTTCGTAAAAATTCAAAAACGTAAAAGAAACCTGATGGCTTACTTCATTTTCTCCAAAAAAACGTCTTAGGTATTGATTTTTAAGTGATTTATAAAATTTCATATGATTTTTTCAACGCTTTTTTCAAAAAATCTCAAGCCCCTAGACAATTTTAACACATTAGAGAAAGTTTGTACGACCCAGTCGTGCTCTTTATTTGTATTGTATTTACCTGTCATTAAAAGTTAGTCATAAACATTTATAATTAAAATAGAATCAAGGGATAAGAATGCTCTGAAATGACTGTCAAAATATAAAAAATTAGTTGTGAAATAAATAGTTGTATAATTTTTCCTAAATAAATTAGTTCGTTTCTAATTCCCAAAGAGTACTGTTCTACAATAAAATTTTTGAATCTCTCAGTATTCAATAAATTTGTGACTGCGTTTAAGGACGAGAATCGGTAAATACTATTAAAGAGGACAAACAAAAGAAGAATTTAAGGATTGCCAACGAAGACTTACATATATCTGCCAGAAGAATTTTTAATTTCTAAGTGTACTTATTGAGTTTACCAAATGGCGCTTACTTCTGTACCATCATCTAATTTAAAGGAACTCGATACGACAGTTACTTCAAAATGGTGTACCACTAAGTCCAAACTCATCAAATTCAACTACACGTGGACTGTGGAAAATTTTAGTTTTATTTGCAAAGAAACTGGCGAATACATTAAGTCTTCGGAGTTTACCACTGGTGCTGACGATAAGTTCAAATGGTGTATGACAATGTATCCACAGGGCTATGATAAGGAATTTAAAGAATATTTATCGGCATATCTTCATCTTCTTTCAACATCGTCTGATAAATCAAAAGTTGCGGGCAAAATAAAATTGTCAATTCTAAATGCTGAAAGCAAACAAACCTGTGTAAAGAATTTTTGGAATGCTGCCCAGTTGTACCCAATAAACAAACCCAGGGGCTCCAACAAACTTGTCCGAAGAGATTATCTGTTTGACAAAGGAAACTGTCTCCTGCCAAAGGATAAATTAACTATTTTGTGCGAAGTATGTTTTGTTGCAGGTACAACTACTGTTTCTGGCAAAATTCAGAACGTACAAATCAATATTCCCGAATGTAAACTCTCCGAGGAATTAAATAACCTTGATGTCAATGAAAACTTTAGTGATGTCATCTTGGAAATAGGTGGACTGGAAATAAAAGCTCACAAAGCAATTTTATCAGCTCAAAGCGATGTATTTGCTGAGTTATTGGAGAAGAATAAAGTAGATCGAGTTGCTGTCAAGGATATCGACGCTGAAATACTTAAAGAAATTGTGAATTTCATCTACACAGGAAAAGCTATCAATTTGGACAAAAACGCCAAAGTTCTCTTAGCTGCTGCTGACAAGTACGCAATAAATAGATTAAAAGTAATGTGCGAAGAAGTGCTGATGAAGAAGCTTTCGGTAGAAACAGCAGCTGAAACATTAATTTTGGCAAATTTGCACACCTCGGATCATTTGAAAGAAAAAACAATAGATTTTATTAAAAACCATATCACAGGTGTTGTGAACACTAAAGGATGGCAAAATATGTTGACAGACTCTAATTATAATGACATTATATCCAAGATAATTATGGAACCTGCCATCCGAAAAATCCCATATAGACTTAGCCCAGTGGAAGTAGAGGAATTAGAGTTAGACTTTGGTTTGGGAATATAAAACGTTTAAATTTAATTTAATGCACATTTTGTATTTAAATTTAACAGAAAATAAAATTTTTGGAATATTCTATTAAATTATTTTTCAAAAAACTTATAAATCTGGGTTTTTCAAAAAATCTTTTAAAATCTTGGAAATCTTTTTAGCTCGATACATTTAGGCCATAGTCTTCCATATTTGGAATTCCAACTATTTGATAAGTTTTCTCGAGGTCTCCAAAATACCTAGGCGTTTCTTCAATTATAACTTCTCATTGCACCCAAATCTTTTGTTGTACAGTCATTTATACTGGTTTAGAAACAGGAAAAATATAGCCGCAGATGATGGATTTTTGCCATGTTAACTTCAAAACTGAAGTTAAAATCGTGAAAAATCTTTTTTTCGCCAAATATGAGAGTTTTCGGTTCAAATGAAAGTCAAATCTTTCCCACATCTATGAAAAATATCTCGATCGTCTTAAATTTTTGAGACCGCATGCACCCCAAAAATGAGTGTAATGACAGACTCACTTTGATGGACTTCTTTGGTGCAGGTATGATACTGCAGAAAAATACAATACCTACAATACTCATAGCGCTTCTGTTTCCATGTCTTATCTTCTAAAAAATTTATTATGAGGGTCTAAAAGAAATATATATAACCTCGAAAAATATAAAGCCAGAAAAACACAATTTGCAACCCCTAAAGAAGTTAAGTCTAATTTTTAATATTTTCGTTAAAATTTTCCCACTTTTGATTTGAATACTTTTTTTTGTTGAGAAAACTGGCTTTAAAGTTCGGTTGTTATTTAAGGGAATCTTCCTTTATCAAGTTTTAATTTTTCGGGACATGGACGACTCCCAAATAAGGTATTTGAGGTAATGCTGTTCCAGAAACCGATGTCGGACAAAGTTTAATAACTACCTCTGTACATATGAATATTCAAATAACAGAACCTTTCAACTTGTATTGTTCTTTTTTAATTTACATATTTTACACTATCAGATTCGTAAGCCACTTGACTGATTTCGATGAAATTTTTAATATAGAAGCCCTTTATAGACGAAATATAATACTATTTAATAAGTTTCTCAATTTTTTTTTTTGTAATTTAAAAAATTATTATTTTTTCGTTTTGGGTTTTTTGCATTTTTTTGTTTGTTTTATATTTTTGGTAAAAACTTCATGACACTAGAAGTTTCGAAAAGTTTTCAAAAATATCCGTTTTTCTAAAGAAAACTATTCCGACAATTTTAAAAATTCATTATCTAAAATTCAAAACAATATCTAAAAGAAATCAAATGGCTCGTGACATTGTGCCAATTTTAAAAATTTGGCACAATGACGTTTAAGTAAAGCGTCATAGGGCCAATTTGGCACAAAGCACGCTTTGATTGTAAGTACATTTTAATTTCTTATGCTCAAAAACTAAAGATTGGTTTGAAAAATTAGATATCGTGCGAATTTTTTACTATTAATGTATTTTATGGTAACGTGGTATCAAATTATTTAAAATAATATTTAGTTTTTGAGCACAAGATAAAGAGTAATAGTAAGGAATTTACGCGAATTTCTTATTGATCTGACCTTTGCACTAAGATGATCAGTGTGTGTGTGTGTGTGTCACAAATTTATTTGGCCCTATGACGCTTTACTTAAGCGTCATTTTGCCAAATTTTTAATGTCACGGCATCGTGTTGATTAGTGATTTTTAATTGCTTTATAAGATTTCATATATTTTTTTCTTTTTTTCAAAATCTAAGGCCCCAAGACCACTGTCACACATAAGAGCAAGTTCGTGCGATCCAGTCGTGCACTTTATTCATTTCAGATGACTTAAAATTGTGAAAACATAAGGCGCTAAGGACTTTGTTAATTAAAAACAAAAACAACAACTTCGGTCACTCTCTGGCATCGAAGGAAGTAAAGCATACAGCCTGCAATACTAATCTGCTTTCTGTTTGACTAAGCCTTGAGGATAACTGGATTATTCTATGATCTGTATTTTGTATTAAGGTACCCTGTCCTTAAAAGTAAATCATAAAAATATAATTAAAATACATTAAGGGAAGGGATAAGAATACCTGGAAATGGCTGTCAAAAAATAAAAATTTAAGTTGAGAAATAAATAGTTGGGTAATTTATCAAAAATAAATCAGTTCCTTTCTAATTTCCAAAGAGTATACTGTTGTATGTAAAATTTTTGAATCTCTCAGTGGTCAATAAATTTGTGACGTGTTTAAGGACGAGAATCGGGTATAAATACTATAAAAGAGGACAAACGAAAGGAGAAATTAAGGATTGCCAACGAAAATTTATCTGCCAGAAGAATTTTTAACTTGCAAGTGTACTTATTGAGCCTATACCTATAATGGAACTCGATCCAGCAATTTCTCCAAAATCATGTACCACTAAGTCCGAACTAATTAAATTTAGCTTTTCGTGGACTATGGAAAATTTTAGTTTTTTTCCCCAGGAACCTCGTCAAAGCATTAAATCTTCTGAATTCTGCGCTGGTGCTAATGATGAATTTAAATGGTCCTTGATCCTGTATCCAAGAGGTGTGGATAGGATAGGAAATCTGGATTACATATCGGCATATCTTAAGCTTTTCTCATTGCCGCTTGGAAAGACGAAAATTATCTGCATGTATACATTTTCTATTATAAATGGTAAAGGAGAACAAACCCAAACACAGATTCAAACCTTGGGTAGGGAGTGTAAAAAACACGGTCTTGTCGGTTTTCGCTACTTTATTCAACGAGATTTTCTCTTTAAGGAAAGAAAGGAACTTTTACCAAATGACAATTTAACGATTTTTTGTGAGGCAAGCTTTATAAATGAGCCTGTTACTATGTCCGGTGATATAAGCAACGAACAATTCAGTGTTCCTGAAATTAAACCCTTTGAGGATTTTAATAACCTCGTTTTAAATGAGAACTTCAAAGATGTCATCCTGGAAATAGGCGGAGAGGAAATTAAAGCTCATAAGGCAGTCTTAGCTGGTCAGAGTGATGTATTTGCTGCGTTATTGGAGAAGAATAAAGTAGATCGAGTTGCGGTCAAGGATATCGACGCTGAAATACTTAAAGAAATTGTGAACTTCATCTATACTGGAAAAGCTATCAATTTGGACAAAAACGCTAATGTTCTCTTAGCTGCTGCTGACAAGTACGCATTAAACAAATTAAAAGCAATGTGTGAAAAAGTCCTGCTGAATAACCTTTCTGTGGAAACAGCAGCTGATACTTTAATTCTGGCACATTTGCACGATTCGAATCATTTAAAGAAACAAACAATACATTTTATTAAATCTCATATTAAGGACGTAATGAATACAAAAGGATGGCAAAAGATGATTATAACTACTGATGGTTCAAATTTGTTGGCTGAGATTATCCAAACGCCGCCGGCACTACAGTAAAAAAGAATTTGCCATATTTGTAATTACTTTTTTTTTACTATTTTGAACTGTTGTAATATAGAGATATAAATAAAGTATTGTTACATGAATAGTGTTTGTCTCAACTGCAGTTTTTATTAATGGTTTTGGTCTCTACTACAGTAAAAATGCTGAATAATTCTGCTGACATAGCAGTGCCGCCCAAACTGTACTTTAACATCAGGAAATTTGAAAGCTCTGAAAGCTTTCAAATTATTTTGAAAATTCTGAATGGCTCGAGACTTAGACTGTTCGGGAACTTTGATCCCAGTATAAATACATAGGACATTTTATTCGGAAATGGACTCAGTTTCATTTTAGATTTTAACCGTGGTAACGTATAAATGGTGAATAATTAGTGGTGCTAAGATAAAGAAATAAATAAAGAGTTTGAACGTAGATAAAAGTGAGTTTCATTTTATAGAGATAGTAGTGGTGATTTAAAAGTAAAAGAAAATAAGTTTTATTTCGAACCCAAGACTAAAAACATTACAGTAAATAAAATAAAAACAAATATATTAACTAAATTTCACACCCGTATAGCCTGTCAAATTGTTATTATTAAAAATAAATTAAATTGTACCTATTGTGGCCCTCAGGTCAATGCTCAGTAACTTTAACTCTCAACAATAACTGTGAATCCGTTCATACTCGGCAGGAATGGGAGGGATCTACAATTTACCAACGGATCCGAAGGGCTAGTATAGATTATTTGTTGTGGACAAGTTTTACTCTTGGCGGATTTATCAATTTCTCGCAAGTAGCAAGAGTCAATAGTCAATAGCTAGGTAACCAAGAATAAAAACTTAGGAGGAATCAGATTTTTAACCCAGAATCTTCGACGACACTTGTTATTGAGAGTCTTGATAATTTTAAGAAGTAGGTAGATAGTAGAGCTTAAAGCATCCTTTTTGATTTTTTTTTTTTAATCAGGATCACTTTCACTGGGATTATAAGACTGCAAGTTCTGGTTTCTGGTTCATATTATTGAAAGAAGTCCACAGTCTAGTTTCAAACGTATTTTCCTTTAGTTTCAATAATTTATGTTTTCCACCAAAAAAAATAGGGATTTTTATGTTTCCGGTTTTTATTTTAGGGAATTTTGATTTATCGAGTTTTAATTTTGCAGTTTTTTGATGTTCGTGACGTTGACATTTCCCAAATAAGGTACCTATCTTGCTACTTGAAGACTATATACTTGTATCTTAATTTACTCTGTGTTTTGCGAAAGAAGCATCAAAATACTTGAGTACGTAGCTCCGTCAAAACAGGGAAATCCGAGTGGGACGTAGGGGGGATCTTTACTCCTCTTAAGCGGATCGGAGAAATTAAAAAAAAAACTAATAAACCCCTTTCCATTTAAAAAGAATAATAAAAATAACAACAACAAATTGCATTCTTAAAAGTTTAATTGTTCACATTTCCATTTATAAATCAAACAAATAAACTTCTTATTTATTATATCCCCGCGAATGAAAAACAAAAATAAATAATTTTCACTGTTCTTTTCTTAAGTGCGCAAATAATAAAAAAAAAAAAACTCGTATCTTGAAGTAGTGACTTTATTTTTAAGGAATAGGGTCGATATTATAGGTAGATATACGAGTATCTCCCCCGAAAGAAGGAAAATTGAAAAGAAAATTCTCACTCCATTCTATTCCATACAACAGCAGAAACACACAGTTACAGTAAAAAAAAAAAAAAAAAAAGTTTAAAGTACGCATAAATGAATTACAACTTCATAAACGATAAAACTTAATTCCATTATTTTATTACCCCCTCCCCATCGTATCGCGTCGTCTTATAGTAATAACATAACATAGTCCTTCGTGCATTTCGCGCCAAACCATCCCCTCCCCTCTCTAGTCTTTACTTTTCTGCTTTGCAAAATTTAAATTAAAGGATTATAATTTTTATATGCTGCACAAGCACAAGCAAGCACATTCATATTGCCTGCGAGAATATTTGTTTCCTTTTTCTTCTCTTTTTTTGTTGTTGTTCTATTTTATATCCGATCCATCCATTAAAATTGTTTATTCTTTGAGATAATGTCACTCTAGCAATCCTGAAATCCATTAGAAAATAAAAATAAAAAAAATAAAACAGCAAAATATTTTTTATCCAAGGAACACAGGATAATATTATAAGGATACCCTCCTAATCGGGAAAAAGGTCGTGCCGTTTGTGTGTTTCTGGCTCGGGGTCGGGGTTTTTTCTGTCCTGTCGTCGACTACTTAGACTTACCTTAGATGGTGTATTTGACTACTTTATTGCCAAATGGATTGTGCAAACAAGAAATTCACCCCTAAGTATGTTTACCGTTCGCTGTTTCATGTTGCTATGTATTGACACTGGTAGAAGGAAGATGGTGGGTGGTTAGCTAGAGTCTTCACCTTCAGGCTTAAAAAAAAGAAGTCCTTTTCCTCACATCATATACACTACACACAAAGTGCGCGACGACCTGTACCCATGACCATACCAGACCAGACCATCAGAACAGCCCACCCGCAGAAGCTCGCTTGGGCCGTTTAGTCCTGATGAACCTATTATTTTTCCAATTGTAAACAGTTTCAATCTGTGTTCTTGTTTACAAATCCCTTGGAATGTATTAAATTAATGCGAAAAGTCCTTACAAGTTGTAAGGTTTGATTTTTTTTTTTTTGCTCTATATAAATTTATTGGCATGGATGTCTTAAGGGTGGTATTATCTTTTCGTCCTTTTTTTTAGCCGATATAATAAATCGCACAATGAAAAATTATGCTATCAACATTTTAAATACATCCATTTGGTAAATTAAATTGCTTTTCGTGTGGAAAGGTAATGGAAGAAGCATAATTTTCTCATCACCTTAATCGCACTTTGTAAGGATTATAGATGACTAGGATCATAATATCATGCCAATGGAACAGGCAGGCAACCATGGATATTAAATATATTACTCAAACTACTTTTTGAATATTTTGTTCGTTTTTTTTTATATATATATTTTTTTGTAACTTAAGGCAACAGTTGGTATTTTAAGATTGAGGATTTTTCGGGTAACCTGTATCTAAGGAGATTAATCAATCTTAAGTTTTAATTGATTCCAACTTCCAACGTTGGGATTCGAATTGTGAAATTTGCTCGCTTTGATAGAGTTTATAGTTGGATTTTTGCTCATTATCTTGAGTGAATATCCGTTAAAAGAGGATCCTTCTCTAAGAAAAATTTGATTTCGTTAAGCTACTAGTTTGATTTTTTGCAGCATTCAATTCTACACGGTTGGTAATTCCCCATTGTACAATGCTGTCAAGATCGGAATTCGATGAACTTATCATACGCTGCCACAGTTCCACATCCGAAGAACATGGATGTGAATCTGGAAACGAATGTGAGAAGCTGAGAGTACTGTCTTCAGCCAAAAAAATTTAGTGGATTAGAAGTATTAGACAAGAGATCATTAATAAACATAAGCGAGAGCTACAGTATGTTTGCAACGAACTGTTGGATACCCTATTCCCTATTTTTGTATGTGTATGCGTCTGCCTCCCGCAGCCAGGCGATGTTTCAGTTTCAGAAACAAAATTCTTCCTTAGCAGACCGAAAAAAATTCAATAACATTAATTTTGTGTGGTGTGATGTTTAATTAGTGCAGGCAAAATAAAAAAAGGCGTGCGCCACGCCCAAAGTTAAAACTTTTTATTGCCAAGGCAATTGGTATGAGCTCAGTGACATTTAATTTTATTCTTGCAGATCGATTTGAACAAAACAAGACAAAACTTAAATTTTTAAAAATTAGATTTTGAATGGAAATAGCGATTATGGGTGTTTTTAACAATTCTTGGACCACACTCTACACCTTAAATTTTTGAGACTACGTTTTTCGTTCTTTCATGAAAAGTGGGCGTAAGCCACGCCCAAAATTGAAAAATTTCTTTTCATACACAAACTGTTTAGTTTCACTTAAGAGACGCAAAATTTTGACTTGCGGATTCATTATAAATACCATTTATTTACAAAAACAATTTTTTTATAGTTTCTTATGAAAAGTGGGAGTCAGCCACGCCCAAAATCAATTTTTTTGATTTCATACACAAGATGTTTTTGTGCCAGTAATACCCACAAAATTTAATGTTTTTCGCTTTAATATATCAATTATTATTTTATAAAAACCATATTGATGGTTTTGTATGAAAAAGGGGCGTCAGCCACGTCCAAACTGAAATATTTTTGTTTAATTGGAAGAAAGTTTACCTAAAGCTTGCGTGTGCAAAATTTTAGCGTTATGCTTTTATTGTAACTGTACAAAAATCATAATTTAATTTTACCGAATTGAGAATGTTCATCAAAAATGGTGATTGTGGGCTTATTATACCGGTTCAAGAACTTATTCTTACTCTTGAACCAAGGATTATATATACCAAATTTCAGCTTTCTAGCTCAAAAATTGAGTCCTCTAGGGAGTATACATACGGACGGACGGACGGACGGACGACGGACGGACATGGCTAAATCGACTAGGCTTTTGATTCTGAGTCAGAATATATATACTTTTCTATACCTAACGGTATTATTTCTCTATGTTACAAACTCCACACCAAATACAATATACCCATGGAATAGGGTATAAAAAGAAGAAAGAGTGTCGGAGACAGAACGGCGCCTTGGGGCACACCAGCATTTATTTTGTGGGTAGCAGACTGAAAATCGTCCAAAACAACTCGAATTCAACGGTAAAAACTTAGTTTCTAATCCATCGAGACAAGACGAATTAAATGACTGTCTAGATTCGGGCTCCTATAAATAAAACAAGTATGAATGATGTGCTTTAATTAATTAGCACGCTTATGCCGGTTTATAGGCTTATATTGTTTTCCAAGTCGTAAATCTTCTCTGGCCTATCAATGTAGACACGCGACTTCACATACCCCCGCAGAAAAAAGTCAACCGGTGTTGAGTGGCACGATCGTGGAGGCCAACTCATAGATCCAAATCGCGGATTTATACGCTCACCAAACGCTTCCTTCAACAAATTCACTGAATTTGCATGCGTTGCTCTCCCAATTTTAAAAAAATATTCAAGCTTTTATGTCAAACAATTCCAAAATGAATTTCTCTAAAAATACAAATATTTGAGGTTTTCCAAACTCTTATTGTTTAAAAAAAAAAATTATTGATTTGAAAGCATCGTCTGTTCAACACTTAAATTTCTTTCAATTTAAAACTGAATCCAAGCAGATGTTGGTCCTTACAAATTCTCGCACCAAGCCATACAAATTCGACAATAAAAATTGTTTTCAAGTCGTAAATGTCAAACAATAAACTTTATCCTAGCAAAAAGATTGCGCATTTTAATCAGCCATCATATTATAGAACTTGGCAATCAGATCACAACACACGCCCAAAATAGCGCCTCTTCAACACGTCAACGTTACTCATTAATTAGGCACGCATCACCAAGTTTCGTCATCAATAAAAATAAAATTGCACTATAAAAATGTCGCTTAGGCACTATTATCGTGTCGGCGCGATGCGATGCGCAAATTATATGCACGAATCGTAAAACTTCACTTAAATTTATATGACAGACACGGGCACTTCGTTCGCCATTCGCCCTTTAGCCATCCGTCGGCGTCGCGTCGCGCGCCCTTTCAAGCACCCATCATCATAATCAAAATCATCATCATGTTCCTGTCGCTGTCGCTTTCGTTTATAGTCACCAACACGTTACATTATTAGCAATTGCATTTTATGCAAACTCTTCGATTAAAAGCCGTATCGATAATAAAAATTTAATTCGGTGTGTATACTCGCTTGTAGTCAAATTCAATAAGTCACCCTTCCGACCTTCCGATATTGACAGTAGCGCCCTTAATTGTGTTTCTGCATCATGACGCATGTAAAACATCGTCATAATCGAAAAAATGGGGGATGCACCATTCAATGCATATTTTTTTAGCTCGAAAAAAAAGGATCATCGACACGCCTTACCCCCATCGCCGGTCGTCGGTATTAAAAGCATCTAAATTCAAAATGCTCAATGACGTGTGATGATATAAATTTTAATTCGATGCCATAGGAGCATGGTAATTTAACTTTTGTCTTCGAAGGTATACGCTCAATGCTTATCCATACACGGAGGGGAGATCCTTGAAAGAAGGGCACAAGAACAACTCAATAAAAATGAAATTTAGATGTGACTATAAATTCAACACTTAATGGTCCAAAGGAATAAAATAACACGAAAACACCGTATCCTTTTACGTCCTCTTACTTAAAAAAAAAACACCACACATTAGCATATGTTGTCGGCTTGTGTCAACGTATGTCCTTCGATTGAGTTGGCAAGTCCTTTGAACTGCTGCTACGGAAGTGAAAAGTTTTCAATCTAAGTTCTATAGACATTTGTGATGATAAAAAACACCTAAGCTCCCGAACAATCTAGATCCCCAATAGAAGTTGGGTGAGTGGATGTGCCCTCCAAAAAGGGAGTTTAAATCCCTAGATCCCGCGAAGCGGTCTACCCAAATACTGTTGGCATAGGCGCCTGCCAGACGACTTGACGTACCTACTTCAAATGACGAAAGTAAATTTTCTGTATGGATTCCTTTTTGGTACTTTTTTCGGGTGCAAAAGTGGAATTTGGCGCCAACCATCGTTTCATATTTTCATTATAATTTTGTTTTTTGTTTTGGTCTTCACTTTCTTTTTTTGTTTCTTTTCTTTCTATTCATTTTCATTGGTGCTTGGCTTGGCAGTTGTATTTTGCGTCCCTCTAACTCCTAAGACTCTTTCTTCCTCTTCATATTTGGCAGTGTGGTTTTGGGGCAGTTCCCCCCCCCCCCCCCACAATATCCGGCGCTGCTTCTCAACAGATAAGCGAAATCAAGAATCATCATGGCACGTATGGTTCATAGTCGGATTGAGCACCGTACGATTTTAACCGCATGCTGTTGACATGTGTTTTTATATCCTATTCTGTAGAATGGGTATATTGTATTTGAGGAGATTTTGTATGAAATTTGTATATTTGCAGTTTTAGGCCGAATTCACCATTGGAATATTGTATTTGGTGTGGAATTTGTAGCATAGAGAAATAATACCGTTAGGTATAGAAGTATATATATAGTCTGAATCAGAATCAAAAGCCTAGTCGATTTAGCCATGTATACACTCTAGAGGTCGCAATTTTAGAGCTAGAAATTTTGTGTGTATAATTTTTGAATCAAAAGTAAGGCTGAGTTCTTGAACTATCAAAATCCGCCCACGATCACCCCCACAATCGCCATTTTTGTTAAACAACTTCAATTAATCAAAATGAAATTTTGTTTTTTGTACAGTTATGATAAAAGCACTACTTTAAAATTTTGCACACGTAACCTTTAGGCGAATCTTTTTCCAATTAAATAAAAATATTTTAGTTTGGGCGTGGCCAACGCCAACTTTTCATTGGAAACTATAAAAATCCACAAGCGCATATTTGTGCGTCTCTTAGTCGAATCTAAGAAGCTTGAGAGTGAAAAAAAGTTTTTCAAATTTGGAGGTGGCTTACGCCTTTTTTTCATGAAGAACGAAAACGTAGTTTTAAAAATTAAAGGTACCTACCAATACTCAATTTTAACCTTTTTCTCCGTTAATTATTTGATTATATATTTTTTTCAATACGCCCACTTTTAAGCGCGTGATTTTTATAAAATACCTTTATTCAGGTAAGATCGTTAAAAAACTATTCGATTCAGCTGTAACCTTACACATAAGCCTAAAAATTGACAACAATCAAAACTCAGTTAGTTAAAGCTAGCTTTAAATGTTTGTTACATGTCTTTTTAGGACATGCCTTCTTTTAAGGGGCGTTCCCGTCAAAAGTCGTAATATGCATTATTTTTTTAATGTTTTTAGATTAAATGTGGAGTTTTGTAAGTTTCAATGATAGCTTGGCACTACTGAATTAGTAACAGACAACAGGTTTGACAGACGCTGCCAAAACCACATAGCCACCACTGAATATAATAATCGACTGGTCTTCAAAATAAATCGTTTACAATGATCAAAACTAGCTTCAAGCTGGATGGTGGTTGTCGAAAACCAACTGAGGGGTGGTGTAGTCGGACTATGGATCAAGGATGGATCCGAATGAATTCAAATAGACCAAACCGCCTTAACCCGCCATTGGTGACGCACGGTCTGTGAGACCGGGTTTAAATGTTGTTTTTATGGGCCCGTTATTCACGTCACCATTGATTATATGACAAAATCTAAGAAACAATATGTTTTTGACTAGCTAACAGTCAAAAAACATTGGCTTTTAAAAACGCACTTCGGTGTTAGTTACAAAACTCAAAATTTCCTTTGTTAATCAGGGAAAAACTGAAGAAAAACGCAACCCTTAAATTTAGCAATACTTTGTGTTTTTAAAACAATAAAAAAGGCCCAACCAACTCGATTCCTTCTATAAATTCTGTATTGTTGGTCTCAGATAAAAACCGATCGAGATCGAGAGGTTCAGCGATATTTTCTGATAGTGCTTTCAATCCTCACACTTGGATCAAAATGTGAAGTAGATTCATAGCCTCTTGATCATAATAGTGTTAAAAAAGAGCTTTTCCACAAATAAAACAAATAAATCCTTTATTTTATTTTAAGTTTTCTTTTTTATTTGCATATTTATACATTTTTCAAAATACATAATATAAATCAAATCCTTAAACTAAGGACATTTTTTATTTTAATCGAAGAGCTTGGTTTTATTTGTTTCGATATAGAATAAATTGTATTTTCGAAATTCAAAGATTTTAATCGACAATGGGTGATTTTAATTTTGTTCTCGTAATTTTTTTTTTTTACGAAAGTTGGATGATTTCCGCCAACAAATCTGGATATGATGTTATCATTTTGAGCCATCCTTTGGTTTTCATGATATCCGTGATATGAGATTTCATAAAATCAATCGTTTCTGCTTTCATATGAACTGAGCTATGAAGATGCGCAAGTATTAAAGTTTCAGCTGCTGTTTCTTTAGAAAGATTCTCCAACAACACTTTCTCACACAATACTTTTAATTTTTCCAAAGCATACTTATCGGCAGCAGCATATAGATCCTTGGCAATTTTTTCCAAATTAGAAGTTTTTCCCGTATAGACAAAGCGCAGCATTTCCTTAAGCACTTCATGGTCGATATCTGTTATAGCGACTCGATTTGAATTATTCTCCTCCAAGTTGTGTTTGAACATGGCAGCAAATACATCACTTTGGGAAGCTAGAATTGATTTATGCGCCTTAATTTTATGTCCGTCTACTTCCAGAATGACATCACTAAAATCCTCATCAACAATTAGATTTTTAAAATCCTCGCTGAGCGTACAGTCGGGAACTGTGATTTTCGAGCGATTGCCTTGTCCAGAGGTATTAACTATGTTAGTTAAAATGCTTCCTTCACACAAGATTGTTAAAGTGTCCTTCGGTAGATAAAGGTCTGATTCTTTTAGCAGAACTTCTCGTTGGATGAAGTTTCCAAAACCAATGCTATTCATTATTTCAAACTTGTGAACTTCATCGGCAAATTTTGAATGGATTTGTTCTTTTTTAGCATTTAGAATGGAAATTTTGAATTTACATTTTGCTGCTGATTTATTACACGATCGTAGTTGAAGATAAACCGAAAAAAATTCTTTGTATTCTGAATCCTTGCCTTTTGGATACATTTTCAAATTCCATTTGCATTCATCATTATTAGCGCCCACAGAGAATTCGGGGGACTCTAGCACTTTTCCATTTGCTTCGTCTAACAAACTAAAATTTTCAATAGTACAAATGTAGCTGAATTTTTCATATTTGACCTGAATGTGACCCCATTTTTCAGTTATTGAGGCGTCGACTTCCTCTAAGGGCGATGGTGAAGACCTGAGTGCCATATTTATACAAATTGTCAATCCTTTACTTTTCTCTTTCCTTTTCAATTTTCCGTCGTTAAATTACAAAGTTCAAAATAAAACACTTTTCGACTGCGATTGCGAGACTTCAATATACTCAAACACAGAACTGCACTATATTGACTTGAAAGAAATGAACTGCTTTGATTTCTGAAAAAACACACTGACTTAAAAATCTATGTTTTCAAATTATTTATACTGTTTTGTATTCCAATTTCGCAGAAACGTCGTAAATCAGGTCGCTAAACATCCTAATTACATAAATCGTCCTTCCACAATGCTACCTGTATAATTACTTTGTAATTACATATTATTTCTTAGGTGCCAGGCCCAACACACAAAGACGGTATCCGACTTAAGCTGTTCGTAAATATGTAGAATGTGTATTATATTTGCGTATTGTCAAGTTTTTGTACATAGATTGAAAAGATTCCTTGCATCTGTTCACTTTTAGATGATGGAATTTCGTATGGGAAATTCCTCAGTAAAATTTTGTTTGATTCAAAATATTGCTATTGACATGATGTGTTGTATGTTGCTCTCTCTCTCTCTCTCTCTATCTTTCTCTTCTGTTCTGTCTGTCTTTCCCTGTCGTTTTCTTGAGCCTCAATTTATTAATTCATAAAGTTTGAAAATAATAGCAGAAAAAGGGTTCTTTTTTTGTTTCTTTTAAATTGGATTTAATTTGAAATAAGGCCCAAAAGTCTTTGTTTATAGGTGGTGCTGTGACTTACACATACAATATGTCATCTAATGAACACTTGCATTTAATAATTAAGCCAAAAAACCATACTTGTCATTAATTCTTCAGTTTTTAGAGCAAGTAATGTAACTTAAACCTTTAACAATTATTGCTTATCACTTTTCCTTTAATTCCATCGAATCATAAAATAGAATTCACATGGTTTTTTTTTCTTTTTAATCTTCATACTTTATATTTTAATTAAATATGAACTTTCTTTCTTTCCAGGAACCAACAGAGAAATTTTATATACCTGTGCACATTCAAAAAGGGTTCCAAATTGGTAAGTCATAAAATATATATTTAAACTTAGATTTACATTTAATAGAATACATTACTTAAGATTACAAAAAGGATTCAAAGTTCATGCAAAAAACCGTGAGATAGCCCCCAATCAATTGAGCAGAAAAATGCTAATACGGATTTATTTTCTTTCTACTAAAAATTTTTGAATTTGACACAGAAATGTTTGTATTTTCGTTTCGTTTCCCTGTCCTAGTTTTGATTTTTGCTTCTCTTAAATGTGTTTTCCTTCAGCTTTATCTGGAAAAAAATGTTGAACCAAAAATAACTTTCTTGTTTCTTTCTGAGAATTGACTACTCGATCCATTGCTTAAGTCCATGAAATATTTTGCAAAAGACACAAAAATAAAGATATAAAAATCAAACTCAAAAAATGGGACTGTTTTCAAAGTTTTCCCAATACACTCTTGCTTCCGTTTGAACTAATTTTCTAAGCTTTTTTTTACTTCGATTGAGATTCTTCCAAAATATGCATTTTTATTGTACCGGGGTTTGAAAAACGTTGACCTCGCTTTTTATTTTGCATCTGTGGAAATAAGAATAAAACATTGGGTTCCAAAACAGGACTGGATGGCTTGTAACCGATCAATTCGATGTTCTGGATTCACAAATAAGTACTTGTTTCAGTTGATTTGTGAGGGCTTGCATTACCGTGGTGACCAGTCCAATTATTCCGAACAAAAACAGACAGTTATTTGTTTTGAAATGCTTCGTTCGCGAAAAAACTTTTGTTGGATTTGGCTCGTCCTTTAACCCCTGCTGTTAATTTTTTGTTCTCCATTAAATTCCATTTTTTCGAAAAAGATTGTTTCAGATAACTGTAGGGAATCCCAAACAGCACTCATACATTTTCTTTGGAATCTTAAGTGTAATTTAGCTGTTGTTTGTAGCAGTTATAAACGAATCCTGGTATAAACATTAAGGCAAAATGGCAAATCGTTCCAAAACGCGGATGTGGTAAGACATCTTTAATTTTGTTTTTTTTTTTCTAATAAGCCTTAAAAGAATTATTTTACCATAATGGGAGCGTTAAAAATGCAAGCTTGTTAGACGGCCCTTGTCGGATACCAAAAACTTATTGAAGTGCCAACAAATGTGTTCCCTCCGATAGACTGAGTTGTACAATAATACAGTGTTGCCTGCCAAAAAATGCCCCAAAAGGATATGTATAGAAAAGCTCATGTTTCACCGCCATGTTAAATTATTCTACTTCAGTTTTTTTTTTCTGGACTTAACAATATTTGAATTCTTATTTGAATAAAAATTCTATTATAACTTTCCGGTGTGACCAGATAATCCTTTGGAATTTGTATTTTATTGCCGAAACGTGCTTTTGTTTTCTTTTTAATCCGACACTTAATATTGACACTATAGGCTGTTATTGGCATCATGTATACAAAATTTGCATATGGAAACCATATTATAATGTCCTTAAAAGGCCAAAACACTGGAAACTTGCTTGACAGTTATGATATTTTAATTACATACATGCGTGTAAATATGTACGATGTTTGGTGTTACATAATTGATGATGATGTCTGAGTATGTTTAAAAATTTTAATGTTCCTGCGAATTAATGCTATAAATATTCGAAGTGTGAATGAAAGTGGCTTCTTATTTCATTTTGAATATTTTAATTATAGTTTTATTAGGGGAGACAAAGCAATAAAAAGTTTTTTTTTTAGTGCCAGGGCCAGCTATTAAAATACTAACACTACGTCTGCTTTCTTTGATCGAAGATCGAACACATTTTTTGGGGTAAATTAAAAAAAAAAAAATTTCTATAAACTAGTTCTGTTTTACAAAATTGGAGCATTTTATAGGTACATCCATTTCATTGAGAAACTTAAGTATTAATTCTTCTGATAAAAAATTACTTCCTAGTACATGTCTTCTTGTTTCTCTGAGTACGGGACACCTTCCAACAAAATGAAAAATATTTATCTTCTCTTTCCCACATTACACATTTCACAAAGTAAGGGAAGATCATCACGGTGGGTAAGGTATGAAGTTGAGACCTAAAAGTTCACCTCGCAGTCTAAACATATTTGATATTTGTTCATTCGGGAAGTCATCTCTATAAAATAGTTGTTTTGGTTTAAGTTATAATTTAGCTTACTGTATATCATCCTGATGTACATTGATTCTTCTGCTTCCTTGGTGTATTCTACCCTCAAACGTTCATGTGTGTTGGCAATCATCTGATATAATAAATGCTTCCACGCGCTGTAATCATCCAAGCTTAGTTATATTCCAGCATCCTCTGCCAAACCAATCCAATCCAGATCTGCTGCGAATCGCTTGAAGAGCTGCTTTTTTGGAAGACGATAACTAGGCATATTCAGGATTTTAATGATGTAGTCAAATTGAAGCTTGAGAGTCTTGAGTAAAGTAGACTCCGCCACTGATTTAAAAACTATGTATTTGCTGCTATGCGCCATATGACTGTTTTTAAATATGTCTCTCCAAGCAACATTAATCGCAGTCTTAGCTTTCTGAAGTTTGTCCATCAGATGTCATTCCATACCAAGATTCTTAGTGAAGTAAACCCCTAAATATTTGTATTCATTTACAACTTCAACCTTTTCACTATAATAAGTCCATTGTTCCCTTGAGCCTGTTCTTCCGCCTCCGTTTTTGAAAATCATAACCTTCGACTTTTCTAACTTGACGACTAGATTCCATAACGTGCAATATTCGTGGAGCTTGTTCATCATTATAGTTCAGAGTTTCGGGGGAGTAACCAAAAAGAACAATATCATCCGCAAAAAGGAGAGCTTTGATGTAGGTTCCAGCGCGTATTTGACACTACCTGGCAGAAAATCAGTTATGTCTTCGATGAAGAGTGCAAATAAACTTGGGGTGAGTGTACAACCCTGACGTTATCCTGTTTTCGTTTGGAACCATTCCAAAATATTTTCACCATCCCATACAGCTCGCTTTTACAAGCCATGAAGAGAACTTGATCTTTATCCAAGAATAAAATGTAATTCAGCTAGGCGCTACGGGAACTACGGAAAAAGTACATCTTTTGTCCTAAATTATCGGAAGTCTACTGGAAGTTGCTTTCAAAGTTGATCAATCGAACTCCAAAAATGTCATTCCATTGAAGCCTGCCTTAGAAATGTTTGGCTTGAAAATCTGTATGAAAAAAGACAAAAAATTGAGACCGTTGCTTAAAGAAGAAATCAGGGTTGCATTTGAGCTAAATTTAAATATTTTAGTGCTTGTCCTCTCATGATTAAAAATCCTTATTTGA
Organism: Platycheirus albimanus; assembly: GCA_916050605.2. Taxonomy (NCBI): domain Eukaryota; kingdom Metazoa; phylum Arthropoda; class Insecta; order Diptera; family Syrphidae; genus Platycheirus; species Platycheirus albimanus. The sequence goes on from OU696696.1 coordinate 358,314,811, forward strand.
GCAAAAAAAAAAAAACAACGTATAGCTTCCTGAAAATAATTTGGAAGTAGAACTTGGAATAAGAGTCAGTTCACCAAAGACGAAACATTGTTCCTCCATGAGTTGCCAACTTTTGACTGTAGAATACTTGAAAAGACACATATCTTCCACCTTTTTCTTTTTTTTCAGCGCCTTTATGATCTCAGGTGGATCACAACTCTTCCACTTGCTTGCTCCGCACTATAGTGGTCTGCTTTTAGGGGCTCTCCGTGTTGACATCAAAAAACATCAGCAAGCTTTCCGGTTATGGATTTTTATTGTTCGATTGTTGATACTAACTAAATAATTATGCCTCCTCCTCCTTTTCTCATGGTCTCTCTTTTGAACATGACAATTACAGCTCAACCGATAATTTTCTGCTCTATTTCTTGTAAGATTTTTAACTGCCTCACAAATTTCTTCGATTGTAATGCCGCCGCGGGTACCTCAGTAGAGTAAGGTACAACAACTAGAAAGTACAGTATAAGGGAAACTGATCATTCAAAAGTCCCCATATACAGTTCTTCCTCCCATAACAAAAAATAAGGCGTTCAAGTCTATAAATTCAATCATAAATTTTGTTTCTTTTGATTCTCAATACATCCCTCAATTTTTAAATTTAAAAGTCCTCTATACAAATCATAAGATTCACCGAATGTGGTTGTACATAAATATTTTGCATATACAAAACACTAAAGTGACAGTCCGAAATTCAATTGCTTGTGTTTTGTATGAAATAGAACTCCTCAAAGAGTCAACAGGATGTCACTGAATCCCAAAACAAAAAAGAATACGTTTCCATTCAAATCTATCAAAAGCCGAACACGATCCCCCAAACAACAAATTAACAAATAACCCTCTTGTTTTACCAAATCAAGTCTATATTTTTTTTTTTTTTTTTTTTTTTTTGATGCCATAACCTACTTCAAATTGATCTTGAGTACTTTTTCCAACCCCTTTGATGATGGCTTTCATTTGAAAAATATCTACGATAAAGGGTTTTGTGTTTTCAAATTTGTATGTTTCGAATCACTGTCTCTAATATACTCCTTCGTATCTTTGCTTTGATGAATATTTTGAGTTTTTTTTTTATTTCCGATGCTTTTTATTGTTTCGCACGGTTGTTGCTGTGGAATATTGAAGAAGTCCGGAAGTTTCACTCGAGAAATGCGATGAGTTTATGCGGGTACTGGACACGTGACCAACAACCTAGGGAAGTAATCAACAAAAATGTTAATGACGAGAACCCGACCGACCGACCGGGTGAGCGGCTTGGTAAGGCTAAAGCCAGCCACTTCTTCTATATGGAACTGGAGCCATGATTCAACCAACGTCTGTTCAAAGTGTAATTACGTGTATCTGATTGCAACAGTTTTGACAGCAATTCAAAGAAAAAAGGATTCCCATAATTAATGCAGCAATGCATCACCGCGCCGCGCCGTCAAGGATGCCGAGTTACCAAAGCGAAAGAGTTACAATGAGTATGAAAAAGTACAGTTAGCACGTTTAGTGTTTTCACAAAATATTATGGTTTCTCACTGAAGCGATGAGACATGAGAACAAGGACGAGGACGAGAACGAACTCTTTTATGAACTATCTTTTCTGAGCAAAAGGGTTAAACCGATTGTGACGATGATAATAATGAAAGGGCTTTTTTATGAGGGTTGCAGGGTGCTTCACATTGGCAGTGGGGAGGACAAATTGTATTATTTTCAGAGAGTGTAAGTTCCATTAACCGCATTTTTCACCTTCTTTATACATATATCAGCGTATGCTCCTAACACTGTCCTAAGGGAATTGACTTTTTCAATCAAGATTAAAGGTGTGCACGAGTTTTATTATCAAATTTTTTTGTGTGTGTCTATATTCCACTGAGGTTTCACGCGCTCACGGCTATTAATTACCGTCTTATCGAACCGTGATGGCTGTGAAAATATGCTTTGATATTTATTTTCTTTCAGAATGGTGAATTTCTCCAACCAATTTATGGGTTTTCTGTTCAATGGGAGACAAAATTAACTCAACTACAAAATTGGTGAAATTCTAATACAAAATATGAGACTGCAACAATTTGCAAGACTAAAAGGAAAGTCTTTCTTCATCGAATCCAACCCCTCAATTAATTCTCATCTTGGGATGAACATTAATTTCCCTGCCAAAGATGTTGGGGTAGTTTATCTTCTTCAATAGCAGCGCACTATGGATATCGGGATGTGGTGAATGGTGACATTGGGAAAAAAGAAGAAGTACAAAAAAGTACAAAAAAATAAAGAAAACAAAAATGAAGACGTGTTGTATCGGAATGATCGGACGGAAACTTCTCCATTAATCTATGACTGACTGACTGGGACTGGGACTGGAACTGAGACTATTTGTAAGTCTGGGAATTAGAAAAAAAAATAGTGTCCTTTCTTGAAGGATTTTAAATATTTATGAGCAATTTGGTTGTTAATAGCACAGTTACAGTATGAATGGGTCGGTCGATTTGGAAGTAACTATGTTAAGTATTTAAGGAACATAAAATAAATCAAGTTAATATGTGTGATTAATAAGGACATTTGGGGGACATTATACAAAAAAAATTGTTCCTTAGATTCATCTCATCTTGAATTTTAGAATGGGAAGGAGCAGAATATTATGTCTGAGAACATTCAAGGTATCTCTCTTAAGAATATCGATTTTTTGGAAATACAGCCATGTTGTGCTAGCCTTATGCGATTTTTTAAGTGTTTGAAACTATGAATTTAAGGCCCAAGAAACATGTTCTCAAAGAAGTAAAGTTGGGCCCCTTTTTTGATATTTTATAATTAAAAATGAACTTAATTTCGCTAACTTTCGAAATTCCAAAACATATGTGCTGTGTTGCCTCGAGACAATTCTAGATTGTTCTAATATTTCCTTTGCTTAAAATTAAAACATGAAGTTTTCTACTCTCAACATTTTGAATCAGCCTTTGTTCCTTTTCGTAGGCTGATCTATAAAGGTCATGCTTACCAACGCTCACATCTCAGAAACTGCCTATTCAAAGTTTAGTGTTGAAATCAAGAAGAACAATTCTTATATTGGTTCTAGGTACATTGAAGCCATGGGTTCTCATGTCGCCTTTTCCCCTAATAGAGAAAGTTAGTAGATCAAGCTTATATTATAAAACTTTGCTCTGATGCGCATTTTCATTAGGCGTTCGCTTGAGTGACATCTGACATCTTCCCACAGTCTGTTTCTAAAGACGAAGTCCCGTCCCGTCCCCCTCGCCGAAGTGTGGAGTTACTTCTACGTAAAACCTTAAAGCTTAAAGGACCATCAGGTCACGATAAAATGAATCTTTCAGGGTTGTCAACGGCCTTGGCTTTGATAACATCTCTTCCTGATAGATCAGCGAAAACAAGCACCACTGCTCGTGGTTAGTGGTTTAATGGAGGCCCGGCCCCGTACAACACCAACCGCGTGCTGTTGACATATGTTGTTCTCTCTTCTGTTCTGCCTGTCTCTCTGTCCTGTGTAAATGTCTTGTTAAGCCTATGACCCAAGTCTAGGGTGTCCATCATATCTCTTTAAAAGAGAACATGTTCTCTTTTTTTGTTCAGATCTTTTTTACACTTTCTTTTTCGTTAAGGATCTATTTTTGTCCTCTTTTTTCGTGAATGTCTCTTTTTTTTGTTCCGATAATTTTTGAATTGATTTTATTCAATAATACAAGTTATCTTTATTATTATAACCCATGTAACCACTGTGTTATGATTTTATCTTCGATTTACTACAAAATTTAAAAGACTACTACTTTTTACTTGTCAGCTGGGGTGGCTGACAAATGTCAGATTCAATTTAAATGTTTTGAATATTTTTTCGTTGCGCCATCGAATAAGGGAGATTTAAGCACAAATCATTACTGTTTTTGAAAAAATGTGAGTTAAATGAATTCAATTCAAATTAAGGTATTTATAAGTATGAAGTTTTAAACTTTTCTTTTCGCGGACATTAATCAGTGTAATATTGTAAGATTTTGGGAAGCTTACCGCGTAATTATTAGAAATATTTATTTTTTTCTTCTTCCCGATGTTTCGAAGAAATTTCACTCTTTGTATGTATCTTGTAAAACGCTGAAATTTTTTACTTAAAAGATTTCATTTTATTTATGTAAAAATGATCTGTTATTGTTAATTTTGTATGTGATTTATATTAATTTAAATGGACTAAAACTAAAACAGAATGAATAGAGCTTTTATTTTTTTGTTAACTATTGTTTTTGTTATGTTTTGTTAATTTTTGTATGTATTTAGGTATTTAATAAAAAATATTATGTAAAATTGTTCCTAAAACAAATATTTTTATATTCAATAAAAACAAAAAAAAATCAACATTGCTTTTCTTTTTTTATTGTCTCTTTTTTGTCTCTATTTTTTTTTGTGATGTTCTCTTTTTTAAAAGCTTTTGGAGGAAAATGTTCTCTTTTTAAAAAATCCCATATGGACACCCTACCCAAGTCACCAGTACTTATGAGAGCATTTATTATGAAAAAAAAGTGCGTGCGTACAAAGTACACATGTCAGAAGTAAAACTTCTTTGGCAAACTAATTTTTATTTTTACTTGCTCTATAGGGCAAGTATTGGTTTCGTGCAGAAAAAAAAAATCGAGGTTTTAATCAAACATGACATTACGATGATAGAGAAGCCCAAAAAAGTGGTTTTCGCCATACCGTCCGTCGGTCTGTCTGTGCGTCTGTGCGTCTGTGCGGATGTGCGGATGTGCGGATGTGCGGATGTGCGGATGTGCGCTTTTTCACGTCATGCTACAGCCTAAACGTTTTGACGGATTTTCTTCAAACTTCATATATAGCTGTTTGAAGAAAAACCATTGTCGAGGTTTTTTTTATTTCGTTTTAGCCCGGCTCAAACTGGTACCTTTCAAGTAACGGTTTTTTTCAATTTGGATTTTCTCGAAAACGGCTCTAACGATTTTGATTAAACTCAAAATTTAGCTAACTTTATGTATTTCGAACAAAACTGCGTTTTTTGTTTTTGGCTTAAATAGCCGTAACGAAAATCAGGTTTTAACGGTTTTTTTTCAAATAGCCATAAAATCACAACGGCTTGATTGAATCGACTCAAACTTCGTTTGACATAGTTTTTTATAGTTTTCTATAGGATGGTTTAGTAAATTTTTCACTGAAGCCTTTCTAAATGGTAGCTCCCATACAACGAGCCGTTGAGTTTTAGCCAACTTTTTTTGGTTTTTTCTAATTTGCTCGAAAATGGCTCTAACGATTTTGATTAAACTTTGTGTGTTATATTCTTTTAGTGTTTTTAAGAGAACTGCGTTTTCAGTTTTTTGCTAAAAATGCAAATAACGGAGATCTGCTCTTAACGGTTTTTTTTTTAATGGCCATAAGTTGTCAACGGTTGCATCGAATTCACTCAAATATTGTTTAGTATAGTTTCTTTCAGCTTCCTATCAGATGGCATTAATTTTTTTTCAGTTTCTTTTTTTTTTAATGGTGGCTCCTATACAAAGAGCCATTAGTTTTAGGCCAATTGTTTTGTTTTTTCTAATTTACTCAAAAAAGGCCCCCACGATTTTTATGAAACTTTGTATGTAACATATATAGAATACTTCAAAGAAAACTGCATTTTTAGTTTTTGGCTACACATGATAATAGCGGAAATTTGATTTAACAGTATTATTAATTTGGCCATAAGTGGACATTTGTATCATTTACAACACCCAAAAGATGACATCATAATTTTAAATATTAAAGGTTTCTTAACGTTAGCTCCCGTATATCGGTTTTTCCAGTTTTAGTCAACATTTTTTAATTTTGACCAAATTTTTCAGAAATGAGTTGTTCTCATTGATCGAAAAGTTTGTTTTCATCGTACTATTGCACCCACAGAGCAAGTACGTGCGACCCAGTCGTGCATTTTATTTTGCACCGCATCAACCAACCAGTGCAGCTTCGTAACCACATACAAAGTCACATCCCTGCTACCCGCGAATCTATTTGAAACCATCAACCGCATGACTGCCAATGATGCCAGATGAAATATGTTTATGAAATCCCACCGGATTCAAAATAAAATCCCACTAATTATGTACTGTAGGGGGAAAAAACCACCATATTTTGTTTAATAGAAAGTTTAACGCTAAAAGACTACTCAATGCTTTAAAAAAAAAAACACCTTAGACCCGCACGTTTGCACTTGCTTCAAAAATTTTATATCCCAGTTTCAAACCGTAGTCAATTTGATCGCATTGCAGTCAACTCGTTGCAACGAATTGCAAAATAGTTTATTCGTGAAGAGATAGCCTTTAGAAATGAAATTAAAGTCTTGTATTTGTTCAATAGTTATCTAGACTATAAAAATAACAATTATCATAATTCGGTTTTCGGGAAACAACAAAAAAATCAAAAAAAAAATCCCCACTACTTTACCCACCAAATAGTTTTTTTCTAACCTTTTTGGTGGGAAAAACAACCAATCTGGGAACACTGCTGACTGCCTGAAATATACGAAACACTTTAATGCATACCGTCCCTGCTACCTATCATTCTATTTTTAACCATCAGCCGCCGACCTACCCACGGTTGATATGCAGAACCAGTTTGTACTATTATGAAATAAACCTTACCTAACCTACTGCTCTCTCTCCCCATCCCCATGGCACTGTGCGTGATGCGACGTTCGCTCTATCACTCTCTCTCTCTCTCTCTCTCGATCTTTCTAACTCGCTTGTTCCCTACTCTCGCTCCATGGGCCTATGTGCTTGGTGCTTCATGCTACGTTCGCCCTTTCTCACTCTCTGTTAATCGGTCTCAATCGCTCTCTCCATTTTCGCGGACGGAAGTCACGCTTATTTCCTCTGCATCAATAAACAATTTTACCCCCATGCGCCTAAAGAAGTTTCATTTAAAAAAAAATCCAGAAGTTCCAATTTTGAATGACTGAGTCATTTTGGTTTTGAGTGTGATGATTTTCTTGTCAACGGACCACGAAATCCGCTTGTCCGAAATTTTCCATAAACTTAAAGTTTTTGTGGGTGAATTGCTGACTGGTAAACATCATATGGGTTAACTTCGACGCACGTACGGCAATAACTCTTTTTAATTTAATTCATCTGAAAAATCTGCAAAGTCACAAAAAAATCAAGGGCCGAAATCAAGGTCCTTTTTCAAAAACGTCTAAGCCAATTCAGGTAACAAATGTCGTAGTTTATCGTCTTTAACTTTGAGACCCTGGGTCTGTTAGATTTTCTTCAGGTGCAGGACTAAGTCCAGACAAACATTTCACCAAGTTCATCTCTTCCAAAGCCCAAGTTCTTTTGTATAGCTAGGGCTCGACTGCCTGAGATTCTATTGTAAACGTTCACGACAGTGGCAAAGTTCTTAACTGATCTGGTGGTTATTTGTAGGTACGTTCGAGTGTTAACTGTTAGTTTACAGATTACAGAATAGGTCGTCTTAAAATTCCACCATTCTCGGATAGTCGAACGCTACACGTCCCTCAAAAATAAACACAACTAGTGCAGAACGTTTGCACCAACGAACATTAATTTTTGTTATGAGGTTTTGTCAATTGAGCGTGCAGCTCAATCGTGTAAACAACAAAACAATATGGCCGCCACATATTTTCAACACCGCCAAATTGCCTAAATACTTAACCGTTTTAAATGGTAAGCATTTTTCAAATTTGTTCTCTTTAAAATCGTTCTACCTGAACTTAATTATGCAAAGACCCTGTCTGATAAAATTTTCGAACTCCAATCATCCTTTGTATAAAAATTTACGAAAAAAAAACTTCCATCAAGGTTTTTATTGTTCCAATACAATCATCACAAATTGCTATGATAAATGTAGCTCAAGAAAAAAAAAACAAATCCAACAAATCATATCATCACCTTTTTTGCGCTACTCTGCATGGTAATAAAGTTCCACCGCCGCCGCTGCCGTAACGCTTTCAGCAAAATATATATAATTTGCATATTTCCATTTGAAATGTTTTCAGTTTAATAGTCACTTTATACCACCCACATCAAGGACTCCATATCTGCATTCATTGTCATTGAGCTTAGCTACCTACTCTGCAACAAAAGCACACACAGGTCCTAAAAACACAAAACCAAATTATCTGATACGGTTCGGCGAACCGATGGCGATGGTGTGGCAAAATGTAATCCGTCAGAGGAAGTGAGTATTAGCATCCGGTAACATTTTTCCACAAACAATAACCAAAAGTCGACTGATTCTGATTCTGATTCTGATCCTGCCATCATTGGGTTTGAGTTTATTGTAGGTATATATAGTTGGAGTTTGGGGTGGGCGGCTGGATATCGTAAAAACTTGAAAATGACATATTGGATTCATTTAACACTGCCAAACTCCGATACAAGTCGACAACATCGACCGACAGACACACACAAGGACATCATAGCTTCCAACAAAGGATACCCCATAACCATAACCATCATCAACCCACGACCGCCCATTGTGAAATGAGAACCCTCTATTTATGCCATTTGCCATATCCCAAAAAGCAGCGACATAATGGCAAGAAGCAGGCAACAGCTAACATCAGGATCAAGGATGTACGCGAGTAATGAAGGAGGGAGCCACCAGTCTGGTTTTTCGGAAAATACTAAAATACCCTCCCTCTCCTTAGCTGGTGCTGCACTGCCGGGAACACTGTCTTCGCTACTACCGCTGCCGCCGCCGCGCCGCCACTGGCACTGGCTCAAAGCCGACTCGTATATCAAAATGGAAAATCTCGCACAAATGAGTTGTGGCTGTTTTATGCAAATTAGGCTTTCCAAATTCGGATGCCGAAATAATCGTAATCGTAAAGTACTAATCCCTAAAAACATATCTGCCGAATGCACATCTCCAATTAGTGGCTGTTTTTGTTGGGTTCGGATTCGGATGGCGGTGTTAAGGAGATTTTTGTTTTCCTTTTTCCCGAATGGGTGATGGTGTTTGTCTGTGACGGCTATATCTGTTGCTCTGCTAAGTTCTGGAAATTGTGTTTTGTAATTATTTTTTTTTTTTTTTTTTTTTGTATTTAGAATATCCTTTGATTCTTCGTTTTTAAGCAGAGTCTTATTAGGAAGGATGAAGTCTTATTAATATACAAAGTCATTGGAAGTTTTTTCCTTTCATTTTGGGTAGTGGTGTCGGGATTAAATAATTATAAACGAATTTGCGAGGGATATAAGCTGTAAGAATTAAAGTCGTTTCAAGGATAAGGACATGAGACTATGGAAGACTTTTAAAACTCTCAGTTCAATTCGAAGCAAAGTTGGAATAGGAATTCCAGTTTTCGCAGTTTTTTGTAAAGGATATTTTTTTAGATGTATAAAACCTTAAACTGGCAGCACTGTTCTCATTGACAGCCATTTTTCATTCATCATGAATCAACTGTTCGGCGATGAATCTCATTTTCGGTTAAATGGCTTTGTCAAAAAGCAAATTGCAGCATTTGGAGTGAAGATAATCCTCGAAGTATTGTCGCCGATTCATCCAGAAAACCTGACAGTTTGGTGTGCTTTATGGACTGGTGGAGTCATTGGTCCTTACTTCTTTAAAAACGATGTCGGCGAGAGGGTTACAGTAATTGAAGACCGTTAAAGAGCCATGATCAATGATTTTTTCGTTCTCGAGTTGAATCGCTTTGATGCGGCGGAGCTGTAGTTTCAACAAGATGGCGCAGCTACATAAAATCTCTTACTAAAAATGTACTCTAGCTAACACTCACAGTCTTTTTTTTTCTAAAAATTACATTGGGTTTTTTGCTTTTTCTAAGCCTTATTAGCGATTTTTATAAAACCCTTCAATTCCTTGGCCATACTGATATTATTGTCATTATCGGAAGTACGAAGTGAGCTATTATATATGTAAAAATTGGAACATTTGCAAAAATTGGAGAGTATTAATCAAACTTCACTTGACTACTTCAACTTTGAAGTAGTCAAAGACTTTGTCTATTTGGGTTCAACTATCAACCCCCAAAATTATACATTGATGCAGAGATCAATCCTTCTAGGCAATCGTTGGTTGTTCGGGCTTAGAAGACTGTAATCATCCCGATCCTGATGTATTGGGAAGAAACGTGGAACTTGTCATAATCGGATAAATATCGGTTGGGGTGCTTTGAGCATTGTAATATTATTTCGACGAGCTTTGAATAAAGTGACGGTGACCGTGGACGTCTGTAAGCGTTGGATCGCTTGTATCGTTGAAGAAGAAACCTCCGAAATGCAGTTTGTGACTTTGGGAGAGCGCAGAACATGAGCAGATAAGATGTGTAATAGTTTCCCCTTCCTCTTCATTCATAGAATTTCTGCAGAAGTCGTTTGAGAGAACTCCAAGTCAACACAGATTACGAAGCTAAGATGATTTCAACCTAGAGATAACAAACATTTACTGCGTTTTGGAATCAGTTTATCCATTTTAAGTATGGTCCTCACGGCGCATCTCGTTTAAGCATAAGCTAACATGTAGCGATAGTTATACCAAGATTCATTTTTTTCCGGGTAAAATTGGTGCTGTAGTTCTATTTCTGGAGAGCTCATCGGCTTTGCGATGTCACGAACTATTTTTGTGTCCCGTCACCCGAAATGTGAATGTTAAACAGTTTTCCATCTTTATGAAAGATGGCCGATAGTTACGGGCAGTTGCTAAGAACAACTTGTCAGGGATCGGGATCAAAATCGTTTCTGGCGGTAATCTTTTTGACCTTTCCAATAATGCTCAAGAATGACAGCACGTTAATCACAAAAAATAACTGTTGCTATAACATTTTTGGCCGTCAGACACTTGGCTTTCTAAGAGTTCGATGTACCGTTGTTTTGGCTGTTTATTGGTGCTGTGTGAAATATTTTTTTTTTTCCAAACATATATAGTTGTTGTCAAATGAGTGTCAGCTGTTCGCTGAAACGAAAATTCAAGGGCTGATAACATGAACATCTGCTATTTTCGGATCGGGACCTGGCCAATGCCTTCATTTATGTCCTTTCTTGCCATTTTAAAGCACTCATATCAAAAACGCTGTAGCGAATAAGAAAATATAAGACCAGACAGATCATAATCCAAATCTGTAGAGCTATTTGCGAGAAAATTTCTAACAAATTAAGACTTCAGAAGTACCTCCTACTGGTAAGGATAGGGTAAGAACGTAGTTCGAATTTCGCCTATAAAAATGTTTAATTACAAAAAAGAACTGAACACCAAGTTTGAATTTTTTTTCCCAACGCGTGTTATTCCAGTAACCAAATAACTTTAAAAATAAAAGATACATCTACCTGCGGATAGCTTTTAAAATTATGGTCTTAAACCATAACCAAATTAATATGTTAATCCCAATATGTAATCCCAAAAAAAAACGAAGTGTTTCAAAGTTTTCTTTGAAGAGGGTCAAATTGGATTAGGAAAAACAACTTTAGGTTGTTACACGACATTTTTTGAAAATTGCAAAAATATAAAAAAAAATCTCTGAATAAGGGACGATAAAAAAAGTACTGAATCCTGGACATGAGCGTTGCAATCAAAAATAAATTTACATTTCTTTGTGATTTCACAAAAAAAGGTCCTTTGCGGCTTTCCCCCACACTCGGTACTACTTATCGCTGTTTTATTTTTATAGACAAAAAAAAAGGATTACGTGCAAACGAGCCATTTGGGTCAGGCAGGACACTTTACTTTGAAGGATATATGGAAAAAAAAATAAAAGAAATAAAATCCGTGTGTGAAATAAAGGGGGAAATTGAATTTCACGCATATGTGATCATATTCAATTTTGCCAATTTGGGAGACCGTTTTTTTTTTATATTTTTCGATAATATTTTTTTTGTGGCATCAAATTTATTTTTATATTCGCCGCAGGCTAAACACCAAAACAAAAGGAAAACCTTTTTTGAGTGTGATAGAATTTTTTTTTTTTTTTTCACAAATTCGAAGATGCTTTCAAACTTGAAAGCCTTTGAAGTAGGTAGGTACGTTTCATATTTTCCTCCTCCAAATACGAACAAAAATTGAGTCTCCTGATAAAGTCCATAATCAACCATAGTCCATCAATTTTTTTAAAGAAAAACGTATGCAAGTGTCACTCGTTATAAATTTTTTGAAAGAAAACCAGGACACGCGACTTTAGAATTAAAAATACGGTCCATTTGATATTGACGTGTGTCAATAAAAAAAAAATAATAATGAAAAATTTCAAATAACAAACATTGTCCTTTGGCCATACTTTGGTTTCATTTTTCTTTACAAGAAGCAGGACTAAAAGATAACAAAAGCCAGAGGAGATTATGTGGGCAGGCAAATAGAAAACCAATAAAGGGATGTGATTCCAGTTGTGATTAGATTGATTGCTGGGGAATTTTTGTGTGTGTTTTTTGTCGTGTCCTTTTTTTATTTGAAGAACTTTGTATTATATCGTCCTTTGTGGTGAAGTAAGACGACCAAAAGGAACCCTTTTCTTACCCATTTTTTTTCTATACACTAAATCAAAAGGATCAAAATTCAATTCGAAATAAAGGGTGAGTCCTGATATGATAAGGTATCAAGCAGAAAAATATCCTTGTGACTATTTTGACAGTTCTTCGCACACTAATCGTGCAAGGCATTCCTCATTTATGTTGTATATCCTGGTTGTGTCCTGTTGCTTAGCAAAGTCACTTAATCTTGACCGGAAAAAAAAAGAAAAAGAAGAAAAATATTGGATATCCTGGCATCATAAAGGATTATTACCGACATACGTGAGCTTTTTGTGATTTCGATTTCAAATTTGAGATTATTAATGCGAGGTCATGCATCATTGTATCCCATGACAATCTGTCATGTGATTTATTTTTGATTTAAGGATACACGAACCACACAAAAAAAAACTTGGTTTATTATTGTGAAAAGATGTATTTTTGTTTTTTTGAGAAGAGATTTAGATCAAATGTCAGTTGATAAAACTTCTTTGAATTGCTTTTTCCTTAAGGAAAACAATATATAAGTGGAGTCGGAAGGTGTGTGATGTAGGGCTTTTAGTAATGGCTGAAGGGTGGGAGGCGATTGAATTTATATAGATGAGTGTATATTTTATCTCAAAAAATTATATAAAATCGAAAACCGACTCCAAAAATCATATTTTGCACATATTTTCTGATATTTTTACGGGTTGGGGTCAAAATACTGTAGACCAAATTTTCACACTTTGACATATTTTAGAAAAGATCCAAGAATTCCAGATCGATACTCACAATCTTTTTAACGATTTTAAAGTCCCATATGACAGCGTGAATAGGAACGAGCTGTACAGAGCCATGTCACTCATTGGCATGCCTGCTAAACTCGTTCGATTGTGCAGGATGACCATGGAGAACTCGCGCGCTGCTCCGTCAAGGTTGGTAAAAACACCACCGAATCATTTAATGTCGAGAAAGGCTTAAGACAAGGTGACGAGCTGTCATGTAACATCATTCTTGAGGCAATCGTACGCAACTCGCATGTCAGCGGTAGGATTTTTTTAAATCCGTTCAATTACTTGGCTATGCTGATGATATTGACATCATTAGAAGAACGATGCGTGCTGTGAGTGGAGCATTGGCAAGTATTGAAGTGGAGGCAGCGAAAATGGGTCTGGCTGTAAATGAAGAGAGGGTGCAGAACATCATCACCGTAGACAAAACGTCACAATCTACAGATATAACTTTGAGGTTGTCAAGGAACTTGTCTCTTTGGGTTCCACTATAACCTCTCAAAACAACATCAGTGAAGAGATCAGTCGAAGAATCACTCTTGCCAATCGCTGTTTCTTCGGGCTTAGAAGGCATCTTAGTAGCAAACCCCTCTCTCAAAGGACCAATGAGACGCTATACAAGACCCTTATCATCCCAGTCCTGCTGTATGGGGCAAAAGCGTGGACACTGACACAATTGGATGAATACAGGCTGGGGTGCTTTGAGATAAAGCACAGACAAAAGAAATATACAGATGTAGAATATGGGCTACGTCGAGTTTAGTTCACTTCTTTAGTGTAGATGGCACCAGTTACACTATTTTTCATTGGTGGTATGATCACATAAGTTTAATAAGATCTTCAAACTTAATTTTTCTAACGTAGCAACCAGCCGCAGCCGCAGGCCACAGGAAAGCTAGCATACCTCATACTCAAACATGTCCGAGAAATTGACATCCTTCGAAAAAATTAAACATACCATTACCATACCATACCTCCATACCAAAAAAACCAGTTCCTAGTCCTACGAATACGAACCACGGCACGGTGGAGGGTGGAGTGGTGGATCTGGAACCACGATCAAGGAAACACAAAAACACAACTCAACTACTGTTTGAGATGGAGGATTTGAAGGTTGATTGAAATTTGTTCGTGACTGTAGGAACTGGTTTTTTGGTATGGAGGTATGGTATGGTAATGGTATCGGTATGTTTAATTTTTTCGAAGGATGTCAATTTCTCGGACATGTTTGAGTATGAGGTATGCTATAGCTTTCGATTTTGGTATGCTAGCTTTGAATTTTTTTTAGAACATGCTTTTGTTCTACTATTCTACATCTGTATATTTCTTTTGTCTGTGGAGAAAGACATTCAAGGAGTCGGTGGTTTTCTTGACTTAATAGTAAAATGTCTCCATAGTCATGGCCTGAATTTGTCTCTATTAAAGTTGTCAAAGGCAATCACAAAGTATGCCGGAGCGTGAAAACTAGGTCAATTTTTAACTTACCCAACCTAAATCCAAACTGAGAGGGGTCGGTCAGATTGTTGGCAGAGGGGAAGTGGCGGGCGTACACACACAAAAGCTGACAACATTTTTATCACAACATTTAGGAGACTTGTTGATATATCCACAGTTGGCATAGTTCAAGTGATCTTATTTTAGGTGAACCGGGCACCAGAGAATTGAGCTTCATAATAAGGTCCCTGAAGTGGCAATGGCACAGTTTCATCAATTAGTATACAAAATGCTCTCACATCCAGTATGTTTACCAGACTAAGACCATTCGGGAAAAGATTTGGATATAAGAAAGAACACGTCCAACGAACAACCTTCTTTTTTTTAGGGCTTCGAGAAATTGAAGAACCGTCAGACGAAGTTGAAAAATGTAAACATTTAGTTCTAAAAGCGATCCCTTGTTAACGGGAGGTTGCTTTGGGGAAAAACGGATTAGGGAAGCATAATTATTGCTAACTGATGATGTCTTCAAAATATTACTTCTTAACCAAAAAAAAAAGATAACCAAACAAAAAATACCTAAAATATTATAATTTAATATCTTTCATCTGTTTTGAAAGTCATGCGGCTGTCTTTCAAAATCTAAATATTTACCCAAGCATCCAATTTCTAATGAAATCAATCCGAACCGAACTCCCAAAAGAATTCGAAACATATGAACCCTTTCAACCAAATTCACTCTCACTAAGCCAACAAATAAAAAAAAAAACTGACCCACACATATGCCACAAGAATTTATCCACAAAAAAAAACATACCCTCGTTGCACTACATTTTGATTTATCTCATCACAATCCTTGAAAGTATCCTCTTGAAGCTATTTTACATGAAAGGATATACCAAATATCATCAATATTTGCTTAAAATGGTTTATAAATAAATATTTTACCATATGACTTCACTGAAGACACGAAAAAAAAAATCCTTTCATCAAATCCAAAATTGACATAATTGAAAGCACACATATCATTATTATATGGATGTGAGTGCGGAATATCCTTTTTCTTTCCAATATTTGCAAAGATTTTCAATACAAAAAAAATGATGCATTTCAAGAGGACGACATTCTGCGTCAATATTTGATCAATCATGAAAATAAAACCACTTTTGAAGTTAAAAAAAACAACATGAAATATCCTGGATATGCTTTTTTTTATTTGGCCATTAAAAATAAATGAAGTTTCTTTTATATTTTTAAAAAGAAAACTGTTTACACAAAAAATACACAAGTACCTACCTATGTGCGGTTGTTGTGAATCGTGCTCAAGTAGGAATAAAAGTAACTTTGATACATAATATTGGTCACAGGAGCGGAAAAAGGATGTGCTCTAAATGAAATAAAATATTTCTATTTGTACAAATATAAGTGTTTAACCTTGCTAAAAGATGATAGTAGAGCTTAATGGAAAGGAGGGAACACAAATAGCAATTAACCTGGATTTTCTTCATTCGTCCTTCGTGCATATATCCTTTGGGAAAGAGCCTCCTTCAACTAGTTCGTGATTTTTATTCAATTTTCAGTGCGGTTAAGGAGTCACTCCATTCAATGTCAATAACTTGATTCTAATCCCAAACCAATATTATGGGAACTCCTCCATCTGGTGGACAGGATACACACACACAAAAAAAAACATTCTTTATCCTTATATAATTCCAAGGCTGATAATATGGCTTCCTTCCGTTGGATATCAATGGATGGGTACACAAATCTGCCTGAGAGCTTCTTAGTCAATTTAATGCATGAATAAGAAATAATTTGTCCTTTTGATTTCATCAGGACGATTTTTTCTTCTTTTTTTTTTGCATATTTAAATGAAAGACTCCTTCTCCTCCTATGCTCCGTCGTCGTCATTCATCCCCAAAGGTTTATTACATTTTTATGATCCGAATGCGAGATAAAAGCGAATTGCAAAGACGCGTAGAGCTGTGTTATACTTGAAGCTCGTCTTTTTTTTCATCGATACAACGAATGGTTTATCTTTCATTTCATTAAAAACTCCTGGCATAATTTATTAGGCCAATATAGACGTACATTCCAAGAGGTATATGTTCAAGCCGTATATGTGTTCGCATTAGGAGGATATTTTTTTAAAAATTAGAATCATTTTATTATATTAAATATTAACAAGGATTTTTTTTACTTGTGCTTCTTGTTCGTCATATAAAAGGAGAGGGTGGATTATTGAAATTTATTTTTCCGTTAATTTTCCAATGGATAGACGGTTTTATATATTTTTTTTTATCATTATCCTTGTAAAAGGTAATCATCAGACAGGAGAATGATTGTTTATTTGCGTTTCATGCATGACTGACGCGGCTATACATTAAAATTTAAAAAAAAAAGAGAGTGCAAAGGCTTCAAAGTGGAACCGCAGTTTTTACTTGCGGTGACATATTTCTCTCAAAGCTCAAAAGACGAATGAAAATATTTTCTTTTCGCAAGGATATAAGGAATTTTTACTATTATTGTTATTATTTTTTTTTTTATTTTTTTCCGCGCAAGGATACGAGAAATCAAACATGAAAATTAATAAACGTAAAAGCTTTGTGTGGTGTGCTGTGTTGTGTTGTGTTGTGTGGCACATTCACAGTCGTCATATCAAAAACACTTTCTTTGCGAACAAAGCGTTTTTCTCTTCCTTGCCGTCCTTGCGTCTCGGTCGCTCGACTCGTCATGGATGGTATTAAGGATGTATTTTTTTTTTTTACTTTTTGAGCGGGATACAATGTGAATGGTGGGAATGGTTATTTATGAAGGAATACCTGTTCCTTTTTATGCTTCATTAAATGGATTTCCGCGGCTTGGTATTGTATTTGAGTTTGCATATACAATTGTTGAGCATGCAAAATTTTTTGAAATGAATGACAATATATTACCTTTGACATTTTAGAAAGTAATGAATAATAAATTTCTTTGATGTTTTTTTTTTTATTTTTTGAATACGTAAATTATTTTGATAATTGTGTTTTGAATATCCTTTTGGTGGTGGGTTTTTTGAAGTTTTATATTTTTAAGAGAAATTAAATATGGGATTATGGTACACGTTATTTTAATATGGAAAGTACATACTATAATTTTCGTTAATAATGATGAGATGAGCTATGAT
The DNA here is from genome assembly GCA_916050605.2 of Platycheirus albimanus. Classification (NCBI taxonomy): domain Eukaryota; kingdom Metazoa; phylum Arthropoda; class Insecta; order Diptera; family Syrphidae; genus Platycheirus; species Platycheirus albimanus. The sequence goes on from OU696696.1 coordinate 358,332,663, forward strand.
TTTGTGTTTAAACAGAAATAATATGTTCAGGTTCACTCACGGAAGCTTAGGTAACAAGAATAGGTTAACAGTTGGATTTAGGACATGTAGCGTATTAGGGGAGGCTCATCGACTCTTAAAAACATACTTAACGCTCTTACTTACTTACTTATGTTGGCTCTACTAGAGCGTGGTGCTCCTAGGCTTTGCTTAATACCGCCCTCGAGTTAACTGGATCTAAGACTTCGAGTTAGTCTTCGTTTGATATCAGCGCTGATATTGTTTTTGTTGCCTGTGTTTACAGGTAGACAAATTCACTCACTACCTCGAAATTATACCTATCAATGGTCACGTTCTGACCAAGTCGATCCTATTGGAGTATTGTTGATGAAAGCATACACTGAGTCTTCTTTCCTCTTTTATTTTCAGTCCCATTCCACTTGTGGTTGGCTCCATGGTATAGTGAAAACACCAGTTACTGCTCACGTTGTTCTTCCTATCACATCAATTTCGTCCGCAAATCCAAGTTATTGTGTCGATTTATTTAAGATGGTGTCTGATGTACTGGAATTTATGTTCCATATAAGATTTACAAGTAATATGTTGAAACAGCTGCATAACACTGCTTCACCTTTTCTTTTTAACCCTTGTTGTCGAAGGTTTCAATAAAGTCACTATACCAGTTTTGACGGAACAGCGAGCATTCTCCAACGTCATTCTAAGAGGTATCAGTTTTGAAGATATTATGGTCATGGCACGATTTTATGCAATTTTTCTGATAAAAACTACAAAGTGATAGAGGTTGGCATACTCAAGAAAAAAATTGGAATATATTTTTGAAAAGTTTTCCAAAAAAACTGATTTTTGGATAAACTGGTCGAACGATTTTGAAAAAAAAATTCTTAAAATTTTAAACAGTGAACGAAATCAGATGGTTTACTTCATTTTTTTTTTCAAAAAAAAAAAAACGTTTTAATTATTAATTTTTAAGTGATCAATAAAATTTCATATAGTTTTTTCCCTGCTTTTTTCCAAAATCTCAAACCCCCAGACCAATGTCTCACATTAGAGCAAGTTTTTCCGAACCAGTCGTGCACTTTATTTTGTTTGGTTTTTTGCTCCGTTCCTTCTTCACCTGACGCTACCTTAAACCTTCGTTAGTTAATTTAGTCAATAAACAATGATCAGCATTCAGCAATCACTATCTACTTTTCCCACAACACAACCACGCCTCTTTTTTTATATCTCTTTCTGTATCGTGATTTTGTTCCATATTTGAAAAAGCCTTATTGAACTGAAGGTGTTTTTCTCCGTTTTATTAACCGACGCGACGTGACGTCTCTGCCGTACAGGTCACCGATTTCCAGCTGACCCTCTGAAAAGAATTAATCCTTTGGCTAAATGAAGCCGCTTAAACGTATACTTTTCCCAAAGATATGCCCATGATAAGACACCATCGCTCTTGCAACATGATCACAAAAAACTTCAAAAATGTATTGCTCAGTGATGGAAAAAGGCTTACTATTGTACTGAATTCAGTACAATTTGATTTTCTCAGTACGTAAGTACATCTTTGGCATTTTCAGTACAATTTTGAATCGTGCGTCGGTACAAAATTGATTTATTCCCTTTGAAAATGTTCACTTATCTTCACTAAAAAAGTCTATGTGCGATGCGAACATACCCAAAGCGCAATTAATTATTATCAAACTGCTTCTTCATTTTTGTTCGGTATCGTTTGACAAGTCATCGTGGAAAGACTCACTACTCACACCAAAACATCGTCTCCAAATAGATCGCTGTATTATTGGACAAATTCAATGCAAGTCCGGTGTTTTATCGTGAAATTTTGTTTAGTGATGAAGTCCATTTCTGGCTCAAATTCTACGTTAAGGGCCAGTTATAGCGATACGGAAAACCAAACCGAAACAAATTTCAAATGGATAATTTAGTATCTATGTTATGGTTGGATTTAAAACACAAATGCTACACTGATCGATGACATTTAACTCAAAGAATTTTGTTTGCTTATAAAATTTTTAATCGAATTAATACTTTTTGTTAAAAATGTGATTTTTTTATTTTGCTTTTATATGTATAGCAGAAAATTAAATAAATACATTTTTAACAAAAAGTATCTACAAGTTCAATTCAAATCTTTATTTGCAAAATAAATTATCTGAGTTGGTTGCCATCGATCAGTGTAGCATTTGTGTTTGGAATCGAACCATAATATACTAAATTCTCCATTAGAAAACTTTTTCTGTTTGGTTTTCCGTATCGCTATAACTGGCCCTTAACGTAGAATTTGAGCCAGAAATGGACTTCATCACTAAACAAAATTTCACGATAAAACACCGGACTTGCATTGAATTTGTCCAATAATACAGCGATCTATTTGGAGACGATGTTTTGGTGTGCCCCTTAATACAAAAAAATCGACGTATTTGGGCTGATGTACCTGAAGAGTACCAAGAACTACCATTAGGCATACTTAACATCCATGAAATACAACGGTATGGGCTGGTGGAATCATTGGTCCATATTTCTTCAGAATCAGAATGTTACCGTCAATGGTAAGGCTAGACTCGCACTAGACGAACAGGTCGAGTGGCCAATGAGCTCTTCTACGAAGCATGCAAGTGCGCGCATGAGGCGAGCGGCGGCTCATATAAAACCTGGCCGCTGCGCCCTGTCCGCGTGACCTGGCCCGCCTAGTGCGCGCCTAACCTACTGTTAACTCGCCAATGTTAACGGACTACGTGCTTCCTGAAACTCAAGCTCATGGTCTCGTTGGACCTTCCGAATCGAACGGCTCAGACGTAGTTGTGGCCAACATTTACATGATATCATTTTTTAAAAACTGAATGAGATGAATTGTTCTGAAAAACTTTTACAACGTGGGTCGGAAAGCCAAGCAGAGAAGTCTTTCCAATGTGGGTAAAAGGCTCACCGGTAGTCGAAAAGTCAGTCAGCGAAGCAACGAATCAACTAGATACAGGAAAAAAAACAAAGTGCACGACTGGGTCGTACGAACTTGCTCTAATTTGTTAGAATGGTCTTGGGCCTTATGATTTTGGGAAAAAAGCATTGAAAAAATCTTATGAAATTTTATTATTCACTTGAAAATCAAAAGTTAAAACGCTTTTTGGGACAAAAGGAGGTAAGCCATCAGATTTCTTTTACTTTTTTGAATTTTAAGGCATAGGAATTTCTTTTTCAAAATCTTTGGACCAACTTATTATACTTCAATATCATCCGATGATGTAGAATTTTTCAAAACTGAAAATTTGTTTAAAAGAAGTGATAGGTGATAGAAGTGAAAGAAGGGTAATCATTTCATTTATGATACTACAAACCAGCTGTTAATGGCACACAATCTGAAATTGTCGTGGAATTCACCATTAGTTACCTACATTAAGCACCAGTTCAATGAAAGTTACAATTTACAAATGGCTTTACTGTGATACGGGAATCCGTACGTTATTAATTTAGTTATTAGAATGAAGTTCATTTATTTGTAATTATGTTACCTTAATACCTCTGTATAACAAAAATGAATTGCTCTTTTTTGTTTTGTTCTTTGTTGATAAATACATTTTATTTTTGAATTTGTGTGTTTATTTTACCTATCAATATAAAAGAACTCAGTACTATTTGGTCTTTTTCAGTACAATTTTGTTTAAGCGCTCAGTACAATCGACAAAAGTCGATTTCCATCACTGGTATTGCTGGCTCCATTTTTTGGATCGACGTTTGAATAGTTTTGTTTGCACTCCGACTCTGGTATTTTGTGTAATGCAAGGCTGATTCTGAAACATCTGAATCTTATTCATTTGATATCGGGCAATGTTGAACCACACATTGCAACCATAAGCAATCATTTGCCATGACAAATACTCCCCATAGCTCTTGCCGGAGATGTATCTATATGTATGTCTTTCGAAATCTAAATAATGATAAGGTCAGATGCCAAAGCATCTTATACTACACTTCTTCTCGCCAGTGGATATGTTCAATTCGTTCAAATGATCACTTGACTCACCAGTTCTATCTAGAATTTCTAGAAGCTGCAGATAATGTGGTTTTATCTTGTCGAATTAATGTACCTATGTAATGGAATTCTGATTACCTTGACTTGTCCGTCGGAATATGCAGTCGTATGAGTAAGACTAGCTATTAGCTATCATCGGCAAATCAACCCTTCCTTGCTGTGGGCTATTTTCTTATCCAAGCAATGCTCTGTTTCTACATACAAAGTCATTCATAACTTCTAAAATGGGCCTATGGTCTCTGTCACCCGTGTCTGTGAGCTACAGCTTAAGCTTCTTTACCTGTTTCGTTCAAATTTGGTATTCAAGGGTTTCCATCATACATTATACATCGATATAAGCAAATTTTGCTCGCAAACGGCACTAGGAACATCGATGAAAATTTTTCTTTGTATCTTATTTTTTAAGTATACACTTTTATTAGCTCAATTCATAATGCATGCCAAAATTTCTGAATAATAAAATTATTTTTTTAGGTCATTTATATTTTCAAATAATTCACAATTTTGAAAGAGTTTTTCGTTTTTTTTTTTCAAATTTTTAACTCCAGGTTAGGTATATTTTAATTTTTGAAATGTTTTCAAAAAGGACGTTTAAGAATTTGGTATTCTTGTTCGGCATTTTTGGTCGCAATGTTTTCCCGACGGTTCGATGGTGGTTGCCATCTTCTTCAAGTTATCTTTTATTTACAAAATAGAATGAACAATAATTATCAATTTCAAACATTGAAAATAGAACATGAAGAAACTTACATTATGGGAATATATTTAACAAATTAAAATTTTTTGTTAATTCATTATAACAGTTCGAAATGAAGATCTGTCAGAGTTTCATCCCAGTCACCAGTGAACAGTAAACTGATGAAATATTTTCGGTGTCTTGTTTGTGGTTCATATTGTTTTTGTTGTTGATGATATGAAGTGTTTCTAGAGTGCGACGCTCTGATACATGTCGGTCTGTTTCTAGGATTTCAGTTCTGTCAAAATCTGTATTGTGTCCGCGTGGTAAGGCGGTGCTTGTGGTTTGAAATTCTTTGTCATAGAAGTTGTTTTGTAAGTTCCTAAATAGCACAAGTTTCGTTTCCCAAACAAGAAGGTTATCGAATTTGTTTGTTCTATTTCAACGGTAAACTGAATTTCTTCGTGATAATCGATAAGACATCGTAAGATTTTGTCAACTTAGCTTGGGTTTATAATTTTGTTTAATTTTGCATCTAAAATATTTTCCAATATTAATTCCGCAATTGTTGTAGCTAGTGGATTTCCCATCGGCATTCCATAAATCTGTATATAAATGGAAAAAAGTCCAACAATTCTTAAAAATTTGACAGCCTTAATTTCTTTGTGTCCCATGAACTTGCGTTTATCTGTTCTATAAGCAACTAAGATTGCATATACGTAAGTTTAAAAAAAAGTTTTACGAATGTGCGTCTGTTTGTAAACCGAAATTCATTCCAGACACAGCACTTTATTTTGTGATTTCCCAGATGTAAAATTTCAATTTTGGTTTATTCTCGGTTAAAAGAGTATTTGTTTTTTGCAAAATAAATCGAAATCGGCTTCTAGTCCAGTCAAACGGTAGTTTCGCGTTACAAAAAATATACAAATGGATTTTTTAACGGGTTTTGGAAGGTACAAAATTCATATGTAAAAAAAAATTTTTTTTTACAGATATGGGAAATTATGATGAAATTTCAACGCGTTCTAACGGGCTAACGGTACGCCTGAGAAATAAATAATATATGAATATTGTAGCAATGGTTTTTTTACTGTGGGTGAAATTTCAGTTAAGACGCATAGTTTCGGAGATGTAAGCAAAAAACCGAAAAAGGGCGAAAATTTCGCTGTTTTTCGCGGATATCTCAAAACGCACCAGGAAATTTTGTTGGATTTTTTCGGATTCGGATTTAGCAACCCAAAAAAAACATAGCATTCGAAAAAAAATCCATTTGCATATTGTTTGTAACATGAGGGCGATTTTAACTACGCTTTGACTGGACTATTCGACGAATGAGCCAACATGTTTCAAATTTAGATCAAAGTTATCCTTTGCTTCAGGATAATTTATAGGAACACTGTATTTTTGTTTTAAGCTTGAAACGCACATACAAAAATATTGTGCAGCTATCTCAAGTTAAAAGGCATGAGTCTACCCAATTTCTTTTCGGTATGGTCGCAAGGGTTTAAAAAACCACATACAATTAATTAAATTATCTGTCTTTTTTAGACGACAACCGTATACTATTATTCCGTAAATTAATTCAAAAATTGCTAAAAAGTCTGAACTAAAACTTTGCATAAAAATGCAATAAAACGCCATTGTTTGTGACGTCACAAGTTCACAGTTACTTTTATTGCCCAATGTCAGTATTCTCTATCAAAGCTTGAAAACTGTATCAAGCTCAGTGTCATCCAGAAATCACATCACAAATAAAAAAGACTATTCCCCACTCGGTATTTCGAATGACTGAAAATCAGCGAAATGTGTTAGATGCATTTAATTAAGACCAAAAACGCTTAAATACTAATTTTGTGTACACTGGAATTGTTCTTACTGGGATCATCAACAAAAAGGATGATAATATGGAGAATCAATTCTGTCATTTGTTTTCTAAAGTCGTTTCGAATCATTTTCAAGGTTTTTTAACTAAAAGTTTTCGAAAATGTAAAAATTACTTTCTGGTTGGATTTTTTTTAATAGTACAGAACCGTCACACATTTTTAAAGCTTCAACCGTGTTTTTCCGGCGGCGGTAACTGTAGATGAAAAAAAAATCCTTGGCTGGCACTTCCGGCTTGTAAGCTTTATAATCGCCTTGTCACTCAAAATGACATATTTCAGCGTTTCAGAGCCATACTTTCCTTTTTCCTTCCAAAAATTATGTTTTCCGTAAATAATCAAAAAACAATTTGTATTTTCTATTAAAAAAAAAAATATTTTATTTCTTAAAAAAAAACATTTCATATAAAAATGTGTTTTAAATAATTTATATAAAAATTCTTACAATTAATATTTTTAATGAAGTTAAATAGTTTTAATTTTTACAATTTTTTGTATCCTCACTTATTTTCCAAAAAAAAAAGTAATTATTTATTTTTCTTATATAGTTTACTTTTACTGAAAGCTTAATAAAAATTAAAATAAGCTATTACATGTAATACTTTAACATTTAACACTTTATATTTTATAGACATTGAGAGAGTTTGAAAAATCTGTTTTCTTAATTACTTTTTGTGTTCTTTTAAAAAATACTTTATTTGTTTTTATATTCTTAAATCTAACAAAGTGGACTTTAATTTTAAAACTTTTGTCGTTGTACCATCACATTAACTATTTTAGAAACAACTTGTATCAATATTAATTGTATTTTTTTATTTTTTACAAAATTTTTGATTTCATTTTGCCGACGGATTTTCACAAAAATCATGTCACAAGTTTAAAAAAAAAATTGTTCCAAAAAAATCACAATACGCTTTTCTAGAGCTTCCCACATCTCTCTCCAACCGCAATCGAAGTTGCAATTTTATTTTTGAATTGGTTTTAGTTTTCCATTTGGAAGGATTTCCACAGGTCCACTTATGAATCCATCTTTGGTCAAGAGCGATTGTAGATAATACTCGCGTAAGGCTTGACACATAGCTTGAGCTATGAATTTCCATTGAATCATTTGAGCCATTTCAGCGTCGGCATTATTGTTTGTCGAATTATTATTTCCAACATTTTTTTGTTGTTGAACTTTGGAGTCTTTAGGAACACAAAATGGAACTGCCATGTTTGCCGCCAAAAAACTTGAAACTTTCGTAAATAATACTCGGTAAGGATATATCCTGGTATTTTGTTGAGGATGTCTTAACAGTTAGATGATTTCTGTCGAACTGAACTGGAAAATGCTAATCACCGCATATTATAAGGGCAAACGAAAACGATATCAGTATCAGGAGCAGGACTAAAGGATAAATCCACCCTTAGAAGCAACATGCGGAAATTTACCACCAAATCAACCAAACCACCCCTTGGCAGTTGGCACACAGGAACAAACAAAAATTGCTGCCAAGCCAAGCAGTGGTTGCAAGGAGAAGGTTTTGTTGAATTGGCTTGGGAAATTGTTGCTTCTATTTACTTTTTTATTAACTTAACGTGCAACACGTTCAGAGAATGAAATTGAGAACGCTTTATATATATGTACATACAAGGAGGAAGAAGGAAATCACAAATTCACGTGGTCGTGGTCTTCGTCCTGGTCAAGTCAACGGTACTCAATACATATTGAATTTCTCTTAAAAGAGATATCCTTGCTGGGAGAAGAGAATTCATTCAATTCGATATGAAAAAGGATATGTATAGAGAGTGATAGGGAATTTCAAGGGGAAGTAAGTATTTATTTATTTAATTTACTTAAACAACTTGTACATTATGTATCTATCGAGGAAAGTAAGGGGTGGTAAATAATGGCAGGAGAAATAAACACTCATCTTTTTATAATTCTGTTGGTACTCTGAAGCTCCCTTGAATGGAGGTGCCAATGCCAAAACATAGAAAAAAGAAGGTCCTGGGGAAAAGAGATAGATTTGTATACAACTCTTACAATAGAATAACATTCTTTTATATGAAACAATTACTTTTCTATTCCTTAGAGAGAGAGAGAGTAACATATTTATCATACAACGATTAATTTATATTATTTGTCTTCAATTTAGATATTTGAAGAATTAAAAAGCCGTACTTAAATCACAATAAGAAATATGTTCTGAGTGAACCTAACCAATAGTCATATTAATTTTTGGGATTTTTCCGCCATTGCAGTCTTACAAGTTTTTTTTTCAAATAAAAGAGTTCATGCTCGAACTTCGGTTGGTATCGCAACGAGACTTGTTAATTTAAAGTAGGATCAGGAAAAAAATATAACTTGAAATTAAAAGGAGAGGGCTTCATAATTGAGCTAAGAATTCAATTTAGTACTTAATTTTTTTTTTTTAATATTATTTTAAAATTTAAAATATATAAATACTTGGCACAACAGCTCCGAGCGGGTCCAAGGCCTGTGACTTACACTTTCAACCATTCCTGTATGTGAGTTGATTTTCTGCAAAAATTGAAAGGACCTTCGAATCCAAATGGCTTACAGAGAAAAAAGAACAGAAGAGTGAAACAGTCTAGATGAGGTTTCACAAGCCGCCCTGGGCCCTGCAAAGATCAGGATTGAAATACCATAGTGGAACGCAATCGATGTTATCCATCTGGAGAGACCATACTTGAACCGGTTGCTAAATGGCGATGACAGCCAAGATCCCGCCCAAGAACAACTTGTATCAGTTAATCTAGATGACGACCATGAGCTACATCCGCCCGACCAAAATGAAATCAAAGTGGCCATCACCAGACTAAAGATGAACAAAGCAGCTGGAAGCGATGGTTTACAATCTGAATTTTTAAGCACGCTGGAGATGACCTGGTAAGTAGCATACACCAACTCATCTGCAAAATGTGGTCGGAGGAAAGTATATGGAATCTCAATATCATCTGCCCGATTCACAAAAATGGAGACCGCCTACTCTGTGCCATTTATAGAGGAATAAGTCTTTTAAACATCGCCTTTAAGATCCTGTCCAGTGTTTTATGTGAACGTCTCAAGCCGTTTGCTGATGACCTGATAGGTCCTTACCAATGCGGCTTCAGGCCTGGAAAATCTACGACCAACCAAATATTCACATTACGCCAGATTCTGGAGAAACCCCAAGAATATAACATCGACACCCACCACCTGTTCGTCGATTTTAAAGCCGCCTACGACAGTGTTAATAGAGTTGAACTGTGTCGTACTTTGTTTAACTTTAAAATCCCTGCTAAACTGATACGCCTTATCAGGATGACGTTGGAGAATGCTCGCTGTTCCGTAAAAATTGGTAGAGACTCTACTGAAACCTTCAAAACCACCAGAGGACTAAGACAAGGTGACGCACTGTCGTGCAGCTGTTTTAATATTGTGCTTGAAAATGTAATACGGAGCACCCATGCCAGTACATCAGGCACTATCTATACATATAATAAAATTGTAACGGGTCGATGTCTGTACATTGAAGATATAGATGCAAAACTAATATGGGGAGTCTCTATTAGACCCACAGAAGCCAAAACAACCGTTTTTAGAATTTTTGTCTGTCTGTCTGTCTGTCTGTCTGTCTGTCTGTCTGTCTGTCTGTCTGTCTGTATGTTTGTACGCGCATCACGCAAAAACTACTGCATGGAATTGAATGCGGTTTTCGCAGATATATTACGCCAACTTAAAATATAGGCTATATTTTATCGCAGGAAAATATATAATTCTGGTTGTTTTTTAAATATTGCTGCAATCGAACGTTATTCAATGAACTTAACGCAAAATTGAAAGATTTTAAGGACGTTAGCGTCTCACTTACATAATAAAATAGCGCCACACTTACCTACGTATACATGAATAGAAATAAGTTAGTCAAAAACATCATAGATGGCGCTATTTACCACCATATAGACAATGCATCATTCAGCGAAAGCAGAAATCGAAAAGTAATGTAACCATAAAGAACGGTGAACGAGCAATACTTACGCCCAAAACTGATGAAGCAAAGCTGCCATAAATAGCAGTATCGGCGCGCAGCATCGTTTTGAAAGTGGGCATTCCAATTAGGTATATTCGTATATTGCTTCAGAACTTAACCCTCCAACTTTGCAATTTAAACCGCTATGATACTTCGAAATAATATTATACAGAAGCAAAAAATCTTACGGCTGTAGAGCTGACTTTATAGCTTTCATACCACACATACCCCCCATTTTGAACCGGTTGTGCATAAACAAAATATATACTGAGATACCTACTTTATTCTAAAATCCACGCGTGCGAAGTAGCGGGCAAAAGCTAGTTTTCAATAAATCCACACAATTACTTGGGTTTGCTGACGACATTGACGTGATAGGAAGAACAAAGCGAGCAGTAACCAGGTGCTTTCACTACTATGGAGTCAGCTGCAAGCGAAATGGGACAAATGAGGACAAGAAGTATAATGCTTTCATCAACAAAAGTCCAATCCCACCACTGACTTGGTCAGAACGTAACCATTGATAGGTTTAACTTCGAATTAGTCAGTGAATTTGTCTTCCTGGGTACTGCTGCAAGCACAGGCAACAACATCAACGCTGAAATCATACGCAGACTAGCTCTTGCTAATCACTGTTTCTCTGGGCTGAATAAGAAATTGAGGAATAAAGCCCTATCGATAAGAACCATGGAGACACTGTACAGAACACTCATCATCCTAGTCCTGCTGTATTGGTGCAAAAGCATGGACTCTCTGACAATCGGATGAAAATTCACTTGGAGTCTGTGAGAGAAAAGTTCTGCGTACGATTTTTGGTCCTTTCTGCAAGACAACATTTGGCGAAGAAGATACAAATACGAATTATACCTACGTGCTCTACAGCGACATAAGCCTAGCCAGAAAAATTCAAATTCAAAGACTAAGATGGTTGGGCCATGTAGAGCGAATGGACATTGACGCTCCACCTCGTAAAGTCTTCAACGACAAGCCCGAGGGAGTCAGAAGCCAAGGTAAACCTCATCTTCGATGGAGCGACCAGGTAGAAGGAGACCTCCGACAACTTGGAGTGCGAAATTGAAGACGGCAGGCTAGAGATAGAGCCTGCTGGAGGGGCATACTAAGTAAAGCCTAGGAGAACCACACTCTAGTAGAGCCATCATAAGTAAGTAAGTACAAAATATTCTGTGCAAAAGCGTTGAAGTTTGAAACAACCATTATAGTTTCGGACATCCAAGACTTAAGTAAGCAATGATCGACACACACACATTTTTCCAGTGTATGTTCATATAAGTATGTTGCTGCAATATAAAATGTTGAAAGAATTATGACTTACATGACAATTCACAAATATGATACACATTCTGCATGTTTACGAGCAGCTTAAGTCGGATACCGTCTTTGTGTTGGGCCTGGTACCTAAGATATAAAATTTAATTACAAAGTAATTATTAGGTATACTACTGAGTAGGTATAGCTTCACGGAAGGGTAATTTGTATAAGTAGAGTGTTTAACGATACCTGCCGTTTCTCCGAAATTGGAATACATGTATTGACAAGTATAAATAATAAGCAAACATAGATTTTCAAGTCAGTGCAGTGTGTTTGTTTTCAGAAATCAAAGCAGTTCATTTCTTACTCGCCGAAATAGTGCTGTTCTGTGTTTTGAGTGTATTAAAGTCTCGCAATCGAAAAGTGTTTTATTTTGAACTTTATAATTTAACGACGGAAAATTGAAGAAGAAACAGAAAAGTAAAGGATTGACAATCTGTATAAATATGGCATTCAATCCTTCACCATCATTGGCCTTAGAGGAAGTCGACGCACCAATAACTGAAAAATGGGGTCACATTCAGGTCAGAAATGAAAAATTCAGCTACATTTGTACTATTGAAAATTTTAGTTTGCTCGACGAAGCAAATGGAAAAGTGCTAGAGTCCCCCGAATTCTCTGTGGGCGCTAATAATGATGAATGCAAATGGAATTTGAAAATGTATCCAAAAGGCAAGGATTCAGAATACAAAGAATTTTTTTCGGTTTATCTTCAACTACGATCGTGTAATAAATCAGCAGCAAAATGTAAATTCAAATTTTCCATTCTAAACGCTAAAAAAGAACAAATTCATTCAAAATTTGCCGATGAAGTTCACAAGTTTGAAATAATGAGTAGAATTGGTTTTGGAAACTTCATCCAACGAGAACTTCTGTTAGGAGAATCAGATCTTTATCTGCCGAAGGATACTTTAACGATCTTGTGTGAAGGAAGCATTTTAACGGACATAGTTAATACCTCTGGTGAAGGCCATCACTCAAAAATCACAGTTCCCGAATGTAGGCTCAGCGAGGACTTAGGAAAACTCATTGCTAATGAGAATTTTAGCGATGTCATTCTGGAAGTAGGCGGACATGAAATCAAGGCACATAAAGCAATTTTAGCTTCTCGAAGTGATGTATTTGCTGCGATGTTCAAACACAATTTGGCGGAGAATAAATCAAATCGAGTCACTATTGGAGACATCGACCATGAAGTACTTGAGGAAATGCTGCGCTTCCTCTATACGGGAAAAACTTCTAACTTGGAAAAAAATGCCAAGGATCTCTATGCTGCTGCTGATAAATATGCATTGGAAAAGTTAAAAGTAATGTGTGAGATAGTGTTGTTGGAGAATCTTTCTATAGAAACAGCAGCTGAAACTTTCATATTGGCGTATCTTCATAGCTCAGTTCAAATGAAAGCAGACACGAAAAATTTTATTAAAACTCATATCACGGAAATCATGAAAACTAAAGGATGGCACAATATGTTGACTTCATATTCAGATTTGGTAGCAGAAATCATTCAATCGCTCATAAAGCAATAAGCTTCAGAGGATAACAATCAAGCAATAATTTAAAACTTTAAAACATCTAGGTATTACTTAAAATGCAAAACACTGTAAAAGGGTACCTAACTGATACCAGTGTACCATAAAATAAAATAAAATATCCTTAACTCCTTGCACTTAAAAAAAAATTCAGAGAACAAAAAATGAAGTCTATAAATACAACCAAGTTCCAACTAAAATAAAAATGTCTTTTCTTTAAGGATTATATTTTTCCTATGATTTAAAATCTTTTTTTAGGGAAATAAAAATTATCTTGAATAGCTCTATCTCTAATCTTTCCACTCCACAGGCGCTAGCGCGGATCGCGAAGATTGATCCACATGTAGTTTTCACAGAAGATATTCAGTCAATTCAGTACATGTGCTCTTTGCAGGGAAGCAAATTTTTTGAGGTCTGTCACTTTGCTTTCCAGCAGATCAAAGGCAAAACAATGAAGTAGAGCGCTTAGGACGCTTTTGTTATGGGCACCGACTGAAATTCTTCGGTGGCTTCACTTAAATATCTTACTTATGTCAGCCAGCTCGTATGTGTCCACGATTTTTTTTTTTTTAAAGTTCGTAGAATTCTTCGTTGTTTGAGAGACAATAGGTATTGAAGCATCAGCTTGATTGAATGATGAGTATGTGAATGGATGGGTACATTTAATTTTTGTACATTAGGAGAAGGAAACATACCATCCATATTGACTATGCGGCATAAGTTCATATACCATTAGCTTGAAGACGACCGCCGCATGTCCCAAGCCATCATAGCCCGATTACATCCGTCTTTTTCTAAAACTTATTGCATCCCGATTATCCTTCGCGCAACCGGTTAAACTTTTGACCTAATCACTATGTTTCTTGACTTTGACGTCAATTGAAATCATTGAATTTTGACCAAAAAAATTGTACCTACTTTATTACGTAAAATAATTGTTTGAAATTTTTAAAAAAAAAATTTTTATCAAAATTTTGAGTTTGAAAATAAGTTTTTACAAAAATGTTCAATAAAATAACTTAATTTAAAAATAAAATAAAAGAAAAAATTTTTGGGTTTACAAAAAGTATGGCATGATGGTATTGTTATAGTTACCGTTTTTTTAAAATAACTTTTTTTTCCAATTCAAGACATTTTTTAGAAAATTGCAACTCCTGTCTAAACATGTAGGGATTATTTTCTTGTCTCGACCCAACGTACACGCTATTGTTTTTTGTCACGCCTTAGGTGAAACCCCCTCTGAAAGGTTTCCGATTTTAAATAATATGTATAAAAAAAAATAAAAATAAAAAAAACATAAGCGAGAGCTACAGTACGTTTGCAACGAACTGTTGGATACCCTAATTCCCTATATTTTTGTATGTGTATGCGTATCTGTCTACCTCCCGCAGCCAGCCGATGTTTCAGTTTCAGAAACAAAATTTTTCTTTAGCAGACAGAAAAAAATTCAATAACATTAATTTTGTGCGGTGTGATGTTCAATTAGTGCTGGCGCAGTAAAAAAAATGAGTGCGCCACGCCCGTTTTATTGCCAAGGCAATTGTTATGAGCCAGTGACATCAAATTAATTCTTGCAGATCGATTTGAACAAAACAAGACAAAACTTAAATTTTTAAAAATTTTATTTGGGATGGAAATAGCGATTATGGGTGTTTTTAACAATTCTTGGACCACACTCTGCTACGTAACCAAGGAATATAAACCTAAGTGTTCATCTGTTTACTTCAAAACTGCGACCGATAGTTAAAAAATTAATGCATTATACAACTTTTGACGGAAACACGCCTTAAAAGTGGGCGTGTCTTAAAAATTTGAAGCACTAACTGAGCTTTGATCAGTATTTAGGCATATGTGTAAAACTACAGCTGAATCGAGTAGTTTTTAAGCAATCTTACCTGAACAAAGGTATTTTATCAAAATCACTCCTTTAAAAGTGGGCGTATTGAAAAAATGTACACAAGAAAATGTAGAGATATATTTCTCAAATAACGAACGGAAGGAAAAAGGTTCAAATTAAATATTGGAAGTAGCTTAAAAGTAAAATAACAATTTTTTTATAGTTTCTAGTGAAAAGTGGGCGTCAGCCACTCCCAAAATCAATTTATTTGATTTCATACACAAGATGATGTGCAAGTAATACCCACAAAATTTAATGTTTTGCTCTTTAATATAACAATTGTATTTTATAAAAACAATATTGATTGTTTTGTATGAAAAATGGGCGTCAGCCACACCCAAACTAAAATATTTTTATTTGATTGCAAGAAGGTTTACCTAAAGCTTACGTGTGCAAAATTTTAGCGTTATGCTTTTATCGTAACTGTACAAAAAACATAATTTAATTTTACCAAATTGAGGTTGTTTATCAAAAATGGCGATTGTGGGCGGATTTTACCGGTTCAAGAACTTAGCCTTACTCTTGAACCAAAGATTATATCGAGCCCTTACCGCCAAATTATCGTAAGCGACACTTTTGTCGAAAATGCGTTTTTTATCGAAAATACTATTTTAAGGCATAACGGACCCACCATGTTGATAAATTTCTCTCCAAAAAAACACCGTTATAAAGTTATAGCATGTGCTAAAATTATCGTGACTACATTTATTTTCAATGCTTTAACGTAAGCGACAACAAGCATTTTTATCTTATATGCTTTGCAATAGATTTTTTGTAGCGCAAACGAATTATTGTTTAAAAAATATTTTCACTTCTAATAAAACGTATTAAATAGCGTTTAGTATTGTGTAGTTATTGTGTCGATTGAGTTATAAATGTACTACAGATAGTAAACTCGACAGTTAAGGTATGTATTGTATTTAATTTTTGGTAATTGAATGCGTGAAAAATGAAATACGAGTACTAATGCAGTCAATTAAGCAAAAAAAAAAAAAGGCAGCAACCTCGGAATGAGAGATAATAAGATAATAATTGGTTATGCACCTTCGTTTTAGTGTTCTTAAAGTAGTCTCAAAAGTTTCATAAGACCTGACCTGGTATTCAAGGTTAAAGGTCACGAAAATCAGTTATATTTAGTTTACTCAAAAACGGTAAATTTTTCTGAAGCAGTTTATTCCACAAACGTGAAGCGGAGGTTATTTCCAACACAAATGGTTATGAGAGATTTGTTTGTTACATTTACTGTTAAGAAGTTAGAGCAATTAAATGAATCCTACTAATCGAACTAATTTTATATAAACTATATTTTGACCCCAAAAATTTAAATAAGCTATTGTGATACTTTTTAGCGGTAAATGTGCAGGACAAAACTTGCATAACCATTTGTGTTGGGAATTTCTTCAGTTTATGGAAAAAAATGATTCCTGACATCAAATCGTTTTTGAGTAAATAAAAAAAACTGATTTTCGTGACCTTTGACCTTGAATAACTCACGGCGCGGACACCAGTTTTAATGAAACTTTTGAGACAACTTTAAAAACACCAAAACGAAGGTGCATAACCAGTGTTTAGCTTATTATCTCTCATTCTGAAGTGAAAGCCTAATTTGACTGGACTATACGATTTTGTTGCATGTAATATTCTCAGATTTCAATTATTGGTGTGTTTAATTAGTATTGATAAAAGCAATTAATTAGACTAGTTAAATTTAAATTTTAGGTTTTTATTTGTTTGTTAGAGTCGCGAATGGAAAAAATTATGCAGTTAATATCACCACTCCCCTTACCGGAAGAGAGTAATCCTGAAACTGCTTATCCCGAGAATATACAGCGAGATACGAAAAACTTAGTTCTTCATTCATTCTTACTAAAAGACAGAAACAACGATGTTAACATGGACCCAATATTAACTGATACGACATCAGTATCTTTGATCGATTTAAATTCTGAGCAAATTACCAACCCACATGCACCATTACCTGTGACTTCACTTGTTGAATACAGTGATTCTGATACTGACAATTCTTACATTTTAATGGATTTAGATAACCAAAGTACTATAGGGAAGCCTACTATGCCAGTTTTTGTTGATCAATTAATACAGCCGAGCACCAGTTCACTGTTTGGCCAACAAGAACAAAACGTATCCAGGAAGTCCTTGAAGTCCCACGACAACAATGCCTGTATTGATAGTGAAGATTCATGGAAGCCAGCCTCATCGTCCAGTGATTCAGATGAAGATGAGTCAGCTCAAAAAATAGATGAAGAAACGAGTGTTGGTAAAAGAGGATTAAGGAAAATAAAACCTTTACCAAAACGTCTTTTATCAAAAAAGAATCGGAAAGCTGCTGTAGGGAAATCTGTGCAACCTAACCCATGTATAAATAAAAGATGTGGTAACTCATGTGCAATTAAATTTACTGAAGATGATCGGAATAATATTTTAGAAAACTATTGGGGCTTAGGGTGTGATAAAAGACAAAAGGATTTCCTGCTGTCATGTGCTAAAGAAAAACCGATTGGCAGAAAAAGAGCTAGTAGTGATGTTCGCAAAAAATCATACGATTATTTTATAAACTACAATGGCCAGAATATTAAAGTATGTCAACAATTTTTACTTAAGACCCTAAACATATCTCAAATGTCTTTGAGATATACCATCGAAAATTCCAATAAAATTCTGAATACCACTCGAGAAGGCAGAAAAACTCTTCATCCTCATAATAAATCTGACGAAGTAAAAATCGCACAGTTAAAATCGTTCATTGAGATGTTGCCTGCTGTTCCATCCCATTATTGTCGCAATAAAAGCACTAAAGTGTATTTACCTCAAGAATTTCAGAACATATCGTTTTTGTATACACAGTATGTTGATCATTTCAAAGAAAAGAATATAGAATCATCAGTATTATCAAAAAGAGTATTTCGCAATATTTTCAAAACAGATTTTAATATTGGATTCCACTTGCCAAAAAAAGATAAATGTACTTTTTGTGAGAAGTGCAAAAATGTATCCCCTGAGAACAGAAATATTTTCCAGCAAACCACTGAATATAAAAATCACATTCTGGATAAAGAAAAATGTAAGCAACTGTTTTTAGAAGACCAAAAACTTAGCAAGGTAGCTGATTCTAACTCCTTATGCGTTAGCTTTGATTTGCAAAAAGTTCTCAATACTCCACATGGTAAAAGTGTGACCTTATATTACTCGAGAAAATACGCATATTATAATGAAAGTATATATGAAAGTGGCACAAGGGATGGATATTGTTACGTGTGGGACGAGTGCCAAGGAAAAAGGGGCTGTAATGAAATAGTTACAGTTGTTTTTAAATATTTGAATATGTTAAACCTAAAAGGTACCCATACTGTTGTTAATCTATATTCTGATAGCTGTGCTGGGCAAAATAGAAACCGTGCAATGATATCAATGTTAATTCTTTTCTTGAAAACAGCAACAACAATAACAGAAATAAAGGTCACTTATCTTTTACCTGGACACACTATGATGCCTGTTGACTCCATTCATAGCACTATTGAAAGTTTCGTTCGTAATAAAACCGTATGGGCTCCTTCTGAATGGCCAACTATGATTACTAATGCCAGACATAATCCAAAAAGCTATATTGTAAATGTCTTAAAGTATAGAGACTTCATGGATTGGAAGTCCTATTCACAAGTTTTATTGCCAGCTAAATTTAAAATCAATTTTAATTCATTAAGAATTGTGCAATTTCATAAAAATAATCCTATTGTTAAATTTAAATACGGCTTTTTTGAAGACAGTGACAATTACGAAATTAATATGGATTTCATCATCAGATCGAGAGCAAACAGTGCTACGGTCCAAAAAGGACCCACACCTTTATACGTCGAAGAGCTCAAAATTTCAGCAGCTAAATACAGAGATTTACAGGAGCTATGCAATAAAAAATATAATACCAAACAGATACCATCAAGAATATTTAGTTATGAGGCATGATGGAACCACACGTGATGCTTTAGCTGAAACGGACGAAGATGATTCGGACAAAGAAAATTAAAAACACTTTACTTTATTTTATATACATAACTACTTAATACATAATCTGATTGATCTCATTAATATTATTATTTTTCATTATTGTAATATTTTCTTTGAAAACCATGATGGAACAATACTCAGTGTTAAGTTAAAACGGACGAAGATAATTCGTACCAGAAGAATTACCTACTTTATTTCATTTCATTATCTCAAATAAATATACCTATTTTGCAATTAAAATATAACTTTTTCATTTAAAACTCTTTTATAATGTCTATTTATTTATCAAATAAAATTTCTTGGACATAGTGATGTTAAAAGATATTGTTATCGTAAACGCCAAAATAACCTTAGATTATGACAGCAAAAACAATGTAAGCGCCATAAATAGCTTAAATACTTATTATTTTAGTGTTTTTTTCTAATCACATGTCTAAATATCTTAAAATCATTAATATATTTAAAATTGTAACTACCTGGCATATTTCTGTCAAAAAATATTTAAAAAAAACCTTCTCCTGTAAAATTTGATTTTTGTCGCTTACGATAATTTGGCGGTAAGGGCTCGATATATACCAAATTTCAGCTTTCTAGCTCAAAAATTGCGACTTCTAGAGACTATACATACGGACGGATGGACGGACGGACGGACGGACGGACGGACGGACGGACATGGCTAAATGAACTATTCTTTTGATTCTGAGTCAGAATATATATACTTTTTTATACCTAACAGTATTATTTCTCTATGTTACAAACTCCACACCAAATACAATATACCCATTCTATGGAATAGGGTATAAAAATTATCGAAATCGGAGCTGTTTCTGAGGACATTTGAAACATAGCTTCATTGACTATAATGACAAGGAATAAACCTATTTTTGTTGTGTAAAATGGGGTTTTCAATAAGGGCGGGTAGATGATGCAATTAAATAAAATAAGCTGTGTATGGAGTATTGAAAATAATTTAATTAAAAGGCCCGGCCTGTATTACATGCTATTATACAGGGTGATTGGTATAAGGTGTTACAAAAAGCTAGATCATGTAGGTTGTGTCGAGAGAAGAAACAAATCATATGGAAGGGGGGAGTCTATGTCCGTTTCGCCGGGAGGGGCGATTTTCTAAAAACATGACTTAAATTTGAAAAAAAATATTAAAAAATAACAGTAACATTTACAATGCCATACTATACCTTTTTGTAAAGCCAAAAACCTATTATTTTATTATTATTTTAAATTAAGTTATTTTAGTGACCCGCTTTCAAAATATTAACTTTCAAACTCAAATTTTGAAAAAAAAAAAAATTCTTTTTAAAATTTTAAACTAATTTTTTTCAAAATTTTACGTTTTTAAGTATTATTTTCGTTCTCAAAATTCAATGCTCCCATTAATTTGAAATCAAACACTTTAAACCGTATAGCTCTATGACTTCTTGTTGCCAAGCTATTGAAAAATAACCGAATCTACTTCTTCACAAATGTAAGTCATTTTTTTTTATTTCCGGCTAATCGGTCTCGACCCAACCTACACGCTCTATCTTTTTGTAACACCTTATACCAATCACCCTGTATATGAAATATGAACCGCTAGTGCCACATCGGCTTCTTACGTTGCCGCCCTCCATCCCAAAATCCACACCAAACGGTAACTTTTTGAGGATGCATTGTCATTTGGTGAACTTTGCGTGGGTTGATCGTGCCATATTCATATCAATTTTGATTGTTAAAACATAGTAATTCATCCAAAAATGAAGGTGATTTTTGGCCTAAATTATGGGGTCGTCTTTCAAACACTCTGATGCCCATAAAAACTGCATTGTCTGTGGCTATACATTTTTATCTCCTGGATTACGTACGGATGTAGGTTCAAGTTCCGACCCGAAATTCGCCAAGTTGAAGTCTCTGAAAGGCCGGGTTCTGTTGCACGGCGAGGAATGTAACTGAATATACCTAAAAACAGATATGACATAATCTACCCGGCCAAATGGAAAAAATATTTTACAAAACTAATTTTAGCTGAAAATTTTACTTTTTTGTATATTTTTTAATTCGGTTGTTCGTATTTTTATTTTCAACCAAAATTATATAAAATACATACTTAACTTTTAAAAAATTCATATATCTAACCACATTGCCCTTTAAATGTGGTATTTCATCATCACAATAACTGAGCACAGAAAATGACCCTTCGAACTCATCTCCAGACGATACAATACAACCAACTCTCGTCGTCATCAAACATCAAAATCAGACAAACCCATACCCGATTCCAAAAATATAATGCACTCTCCAAAATGCAATTGATGGAAACTTTTATGGTTGCTTTACATTTCTCAAAACCGACCAACTTACCCCCGATGCACTTTG
The DNA here is from genome assembly GCA_916050605.2 of Platycheirus albimanus. Lineage (NCBI taxonomy): Eukaryota > Metazoa > Arthropoda > Insecta > Diptera > Syrphidae > Platycheirus > Platycheirus albimanus. Next base: position 358,354,419 of record OU696696.1, read on the forward strand.
CATTGTGTAAAGTATCCAACGGATACAACACTGCTCTCCGGTTCATTAGAAGGTAAGGTACAACAACCATCCCGTTACGCATTGTTTGCATTATATTTTACTATACCTTTAGCCTTTAGACGAGAGTGCATCAAATGATAATGGAAAATAATTTAATATCAATTCTATTTGAAAAACCCACCCGCTCCCAATCACCCCAACACTATGATCAACCTTGAAGTTTTAAAAGGGTAAAGCTTTACACACAACACATGACGGACGTATATCTGTGGCTTTTGTGTTGGAAGTTTAAGGATAAAACAGAGAAAAAAGGGTTGCACTTTAAAAATGGTAAAATGGCAAAATGGTATTTTGAACGCGAACAAAACAACTTCTTTGTTCGGATAATGTGCTCTGTATCTGTTTCTATGCTATGAATGAGATGCATCTATGCAGTCATAAATAGGGGTTATATCTAAACACTTTTGAAAAGCTTAAAATGGGGTTAGTTTTATGGATACATACATATTTTTTTATGTTAGATACAGATAGATTGTATATTTTTGTGTCTGTCCCGTTGTGTGTAAAGGTTTGCCTTTTAACCATTTTATGCAAAAAAAAATTCAAAAAATGCATCCTTGCATGATATAGAATTTCCGCTCCAGGATACACCATTATCCTTGTAATAATAAATGAACAAATAATTAAATTTTATTTTATTTATTTTTAATTTCCTATTCATCATAGTCAGAGAGCTATGTGTAATTTAATAACCGTTGCATGCGCATTTCACACAAACAATTCGTCGCTTCGTGTCCTGATCCTGATCCTGATGCAGCCAGGAACTCCTCTTTTTTTTTGCGAAATAAAACGATAGCTTGGGGCAATAATTACACTAAGATTTTGACCACATGCCGGGATTATATAGACAGAGAGCTATGTATGATGGTGAGTTATGGTCGGTTGAGGCAAAGATAAATACACCCAACTGACTGAGCTGAGGAATCATCAAAATGGCACAATGACTCCTTATGCATTTATTTGTGCACCCTTTCAAAAGCAGCAACCAAATATTACGAGCGATGCAACCAAGCGACACGCAATGTCAACCAAATTAATGCAACGATGATGGCCAAGGATTCTCCCTCGAATATTTGCATGTGCAAGGGATGTTCACTGTACACTCACTGAACAGTTAAATAATAAATTTGAAAAAAAAAAATATACAAACCCGAATCAAAAACCCCCAAGCTGAAAAGTATAATAAAATATAAACTTGTTAGAAGTCATCATAGGAACGCGCTAAATTGCGTCCAGATGCACACTCCAGTGATTATCCCTTGAGGAATGCAACAGACAAATGATGGGGTTATCCTTTTGCCCATCATATTTGAATCAGAATGACAGGAACGTTGGTGCAAGCGACGCGACGCGACGACAGTCTTCATGCACACGTACAATAAGCAAATATCGAAGGAAGAGGCGCTAAGCGCTGAGGGCATAAAAAGCTTTTTAGCTCGCTCGGCTTAATCATTAAATTTACCACAATTTGAAGGACTCCCTAACCCTATATTAGAAAAGAGAGATTATGACCAGCAGGATACTTGACGGAAATTTGGCGCCAAATATGATTTCCACGTGAAATACTGTGGGGCATTTTTTAATTAAGGACTTTGTTGTCGCCTTTTGTGAGATGAAATTCGAAATCCTTTTGCTTAACCGAACGTGCAGATGCAGACGTGCAGAGAGGTATAATATCTTGGGCGATGTCATGCATGCATGGTATCATTTCTTTTTATGTTTGCTTTTTGTGTGATGTCCTTGTTGCAATGTGCAAAGTCCGATTTGTCAGTGTGCCCGGAAGGCGCATATTTAAATGGGAACTGTGGACAATAACAAGCTTAACCACTTTGATATTTTTTTCCTCGGGAAGCTAGATGCACTTAAAGTTTGTTTTGTTACTTTTTTTGACATTGTATGGTATGGTAAGGAGATGGTGCTTATAAATGCATTTTTCAAGCTTGTATACCCTATCCGCTACTTTTGTTGGATTTTTGCGTTAACTTATATGAAGGTTAAACATTTCATTTTTTTTTATTCGATGGAATCACAATATATTTCTGTTCTGAAAAGAATGTATCCCCAGGTTTGAAATGACTCCTTGGGCTATGTAATGTGGGCCCTCTTCTATGGAACATCCTTGGAATATGCTATTAGAGTTTCATCTTCACTTCATGATTCCTTAAAAAAAATAAACTTGATCGTTTCTTTTCTTTATTAAAATTCTTTAATCCTCCTTTAAAGTAACTTTTTATTATTTATTTTCTAACACGAGGCCGCTGTCCAGAGCAAATGCTACACCAGAACTAACCTTTAATACGCTACGCGAATTTCCATTAAAGCTTTCTCAAGAGGTAGTTTGTTTATCGTGCGGATTTTTGATTCCTGCGTATGAACCATTCCCCGATTTGAAGTAGGGGTTTCGGGTTTCAACTCGGTGATGTACCCTTTAAAGGTGCTTTGCATTTTGTTAACAAAAAGGGCGTTCGAAATCAAAATGGTCAGAGGATTGTGAGTGGTGTTTGGGTGACTTGTCAGACGTACCTGGCTCTAACTTACTATCTTTTTGATCTAAGCCTCTCTGTGGCTTAGGCATATTCTGGTGTCTACCTAAGACGCAGCTATGCAACGTTAATTAAGCTACCTTAACTTATATACGCATGTGCGAAATTTCGAAAGAATCCGTATTGCCATTTTCGAGATCGGTCCTAATGAAAGGTACCGTTTTTAGCCATTGTTGGTAATTCTTTCCCGACCATATGATAGGTCATAGCAAAAAGCCATACTGATTTTTTGAAATAAAATTCTTTAAAGCCGTTCTCAAAAAAACTAAACTTTAAGATAACGGTTATATGACAGGTAACTAATGTTTATATGGCAAGTTTGAAGGAATTTGGCCCAATCGTTTTGGCCGTAGGTTCTTATACATACATACAGACAGACTTTCCTACTTATGATAGCTCCATTAGAGTGTTGTTCTCCTAGTCCTTGCTTAATATGCTCCGGCTCGATCTCTGGCCTGCCGGCTCCAATTTTGCACTCCAAGTTGTCGGAGGTCTCCCTCTACCTTGTTGCCCACCATCTTAGTCGCTGATTTCAAATTTTTCTGGCTGCCTTATGTCGCTGTACATAGCACGTAGGTATAGTTCGTCATTGTATCTTCTTCGCCAAATGTTGTCTTCTCGGTTTACGCAGAAAGGACCAAAAATCGTACGCAGAACTTTTCTCTCGCAGACTCCAAGTAAATTTTCATCCGATTGGCAGAGAGTCCATGCTTCTGCACCAATACAGCAGGACTGGGATGATGAGTGTTCTGTACAGTGTCGCCAGGGTTCTTATCGATAGGGTTTTATTCCTCAATTGCTCATTCAGCCCAAAGAAACAGCGATTAGCAAGAGTTATTCTACGTTTGATTTCAGCGTTGATGTTGTTGCCTGTGTTTACAGCAGTACCCAGGTAAACCAATTAACCGACTACCTCGAAGTTATACATATCGATGGTCACGTTCTGACCAAGTCGGTGGTGGGATTGGACTTTTGTTGATGAAAGCATATACTTCGTCTTGTCCTCGTTTATTTTCAGTCCCATTTCGCTTGCAGCTGACTCCATGGTAGTGAAGGCACCTGTTACTGCTCGCTTTGTTCTTCCTATCTTTTTTTTTTTTTTTTCGCATCAATGTCGTCTGCAAACCCAAGTAATTGTGTCGATTTATGAAAGATGGTGCCCGATGTACTGACATGGGTGTTCCGTATGAAATTTTCCAGCACAATGTTAAAACAGCTGCATGATAGTGCGTCACCTTGTCTTAGTCCTCTAAAAATCAGGTTTCGAAAGTTCCAGTAGAGTCCCTACCAACTTAGACGGAACAGCGAGCGTTTTCCATAACGTCATCTTGATAAGGCGTATCAGTTTAGCAGTGATTCTAAAGTTAGACAAAGTACAATACAGTTCAACTCTATTAACACTGTCGTATAGGCGGCATTAAAATCGACAAACAGGTGGTCGGTGTTGATGTTATATTCTTTGGTTTTCTCCATTATCTGGCGTAATATGAATATTTGGTCGGTCGTAGATTTTCCATGTCATGTTTGAATGTTATCTCAAATCTTTCTTTTTGACGAATGCAGTACCTATCGCTAGTAAAAATTGTGGCACGAACAGCTTTGAACTATCAACCACTCCTGTGTGTGCATTGATATTCTGCACGAATGGAATGACCTACAATTTACCGCCGGATCCGAACGGTTAGCAGAGATGCACTTCTTTCAACAAGATTTTCCAACTCTAAAAACATTTGTCACTTCCTCGGAAGAGACAGGTACCCCGACAAAAAAACTTTGGTGGAATCAGGTATTAAATCCAGAACCTTGTGCGTTGCAGTCCGTCAGACTAACCACAGTTGTTAAAAAAAAACATAATCCGTCCTATGCTTGAATTTAACTTCGATATGTGGGTTGATGCTGCAACTTGCTTGAGCGTTTTGTGCAGAGAAGAACCTTCAAAATGATAGGAAATTCAAACATTGCTGAAAAAATCACTTCTCTTGAACAACTTCGCAATGTTTCTGTGAATGCTCATCAGATTGCCCTTGGGCTCAACTTTTCGGATGTTCTTTTAAGTAGAGAGATACGTTCTTTAGTCACACAACACGAATGTGGAATGCTCCACGCAGCTCCACTCCATGCAATTTATTAAAGCTGTGTCGAAAAATAAAGTTTTGATAACATTTGTAATTAATTTTTTTGATTGAAGTATCACATATCGCAATTTAAAATATGTACTTCTGACAAACATGTATGCAATTTGTATATAGTGAGTGACACTCGAAACAAATACACTCAACAAATCAGTCTAATTATAAGAAATTAATTCACATAGCCTCCTTCATTCTTCCCAGAATCATCCGTCGTTGTCTGCACCCGCCGCGCCGCACAAAAAACATTATTATCCGTTGTTATTGTTGATTGTCGTTCCTGTTTCTTGATTATCCCTTTTACACTCGACAAACATTTTTGGATGCTTCAATTAAGGATTTCAATATAAAAGAGTGTACTGTACAGCATTTTACACCTGAGCTCATTTAATCGTCTACCAAGGTTATTTAATTGCTTGGCAATTACGATTCCTGCCTCGGGTCTCGTCTGCAGATGAAATTCGCTTTCCACTCCAGGTATTCCCTTTTCTATTTCTATACGCTTGTTGGGTAACCTACTACAAGCTAAAACTGTATGAACCAAAGGAAAAACACAAGGATGTGTCTCGTTTGTGTTTTGTTTTCAATTTTCCAGATTCGGGTATATGCTATGCGATAAATTAATTCTCAATGATGGCCATCACGATGACACAAAAGGACGAATCTCACTTCAAGTACACCATCCAAACATATTTTCGACAAAATAAAAATACGACAAAGCATATAAGAAACACAACAAAAAAAGCAATGACTTTTTCTCGAAATTAAAATTTTTGTATCCTTTTGTTATTTTTTGTATAGTATGAATATCCTTGCGTATGCAAAAAAAAAATAAAAAAATGTCGAGGAGCAATCTAATTTTGTTGCAACATTGTGAGCAAATTGAAAATCGATTCTTGATTTTTTGAACAAATGTTTACATCCCCCTAATTTGTTTGGTGTGTTGCTGTTCCTGTGCTTTTGTGAATAGCAACCCTCAATCGGCCTCTGCTGCGTTAAAAGGAAGTGTTGACTGTGGAATGGGTGCGGGTTTTATATGCAAATACATACGAGCTTCCTTTTCTGCGAGTTTCTACTACACCATCACCCTAGGCAGATATTTCTTACAAATTGAAAATCTATCCGCTTAAATTAATAATACCAACAGGACGTGGTGCGGTGATATTCTATACCATATTTGAAAATTATTGCTCCAATATCCTTGAAATGATCCGATGAGGATGTTGAATAATAAGGAGTTACAAAATGAAATTCTTCGATTGGCAATAAAAGGATAATTGTTAAAATACCTCCTCGAGGTGAAAGAATTGTATGCAAATTTTTGCAAACTATACTGTTATTTTTTTTTTTTTTTTTAAAGAAATATTTGAACAGATTTATAGCCCAAAGAAAGGATATCAAATAAATGTAGTTCGAAAAACAACAATCACTTAAGGATAATTGCAACAAATTGGTCTATATTCCCCAACCCTCAATGCCCTCAATGAATGAATGAATAAAAAAAAAAATCTCAAACCAACTTGTTTTGCACTTTGGAAACCGACAATTTGGTGATTTTTGTTTGCGTGTCCTTCCATTCAATTATTTTGTTGATTCCGGCAGAAAGGACACACACAAAATTCATGCAGTTCCGAGCCCCGAGTTCCAGTATTGAATTTCTTTCGAGTTTCGAGATGGATGTGTAATATTATTTTTACTTATATTTTATTTGAAAATCATTGTTCGCTTATATTATATGTTATTTGGGATGTCACGTGCTTGTGACACGTGTCCTTTTAATGACCATTGAGTATAAATAAATACGCCATTGGATATGATGGAAGCAGAGAATTGATTTCCGTTGATAAGGTAGGACGTTTTTGCTGTGTGTAAATGAATTGATGGCAGACGATCAGCATTTCATCAGTATGAATGTAAAGGAAGGACAAAAAAAGGATAAATGAATAGTTGCTTGCATACTAACCAAAGGCTATTTGTCTTTACCCAATCAAACAAAAAATAATATCCTTGATGGGACTTTAATTGTGCTGATTAACACTGATATTGGATATTTTGTGGCTGTGTTTTTAAGGCAGAGGAAGCAGCAAATTATGTTTCTCACACATTTTTGTAGATTCAAGATTCGAATCTTTGTCACATTTTAATAGCTTGAAGATGGGGTTGAAACTTGGAATGCGTGTGAAGATCTAATTGCATTTCTAAACACACAACGTAGGACAAAATATTTAGCTTGTTTTTTTTCAGTTCTACAATTTTAGGTAAAATCTTAAGTAATCTATATTATGCATCTAAGTTATTTTTTAATTAAAAGCAAATAAGGTTAGTCAGTTTTAAATATTAGAAACGAAAGTGGCTTTCCTGTGGAACTTTAGAACAAATTTTAAAAAAAATTGTAAAATATTCAGTTTTGGATGTTGGGACATTCGTTTCTTTGATAAGAATTGAAAGTCAACTGTGCATAGCTTTCAACTAATTAGTGGACCATATTTATAAATTAAAGTTATAAAAATAAAATGCACGACTGGGTCGCATGAATTTGCAATGTGTGACAGTGGTCTTGGGGCTTGAGACTTTGAGAAAAAAGCAGGGAAAAAGTCATATGAAATCTTATAATCGCTAAAAAATCACTAGTTAAAACGTTTTTTTTCGAATTTTTCTTAAGTTTTTCGAAAACATATTATCTTATTTTTTTTAGTACTTCAACTTCAAACACTTAACTGTTTTTATAAAAAAAAGTGTGTGCGTACAGAGTACACATGTCAGAAGTGAAACTTCTTTAGCAAACTAATTTTTATTTTTTTTGCACCGCATCAACCGACCAATACAGCTTCTTAAGGCCACTTACTCACATTTTTCATATCAACCTTCCAGCGCTCATTTAACCACATAACAAGTCACATCCCTGCTACCCGCCAATCTATTTAAAACCATCAACCACCTGACTGCCAATGATGCCAGATGAAATATATGAAATCCCACCGGATTCCAAATAAAATCCCACTAATTTTGTACTGTAGGAAAAACAAACCACCATTTTTTGTTAAATGGAAAGTTAAACGCATTTTTCAAAAAAAAAAAAAAAATCTTTGACCCGCACGTTCGCACTTGCGTCAAAAATTTGATATTCCAGTTTCGAACCGTAGTCAATTTAATCGCATTGCAGTCAGCTCGTTAAGTTTGCGCATGAAATTAAATATTGATAGCACACTATTCAGCTTAAATGCAATCGATTTTACACCAGTTTGAAACTGCAATTGCAAAATAGTTTAGTCGTGTAGGGATAGCTTTATGGAATGAAATTAAAGTCTTGTATTTTTTCATTATTTACCTAGACTATAAAAATACCAAATGTCATAATTCGGTTTTCGGGAAACAACAAATAAAATCTTACTTTTTTGTGTAAAAAATTCTTGCTGAGCTCAATTACTATTTTTTTGTTAAAATAAACTTCAAGCCTTAATTTTACATATTTTTATTTTTGGTGATAAAATAGTATTTTAATATTTATTTTAATATTTATTTTATGTCGTACTGAATTATCCTTAACATAATATCACCCCATAAAATATCAATCCAATCGGACATTTTTCAACAATAAAACCCACCAAGAATTTTTTCCCACTACTTTACCCACCAAATAGTTTTTTTCCAAACATTTTGGTGGGAAAAACAACCAATCTGGGAACACTGCTGCCTACAAGATGAAAATAAGCTTAACGTGAACACCTGACATTAAAGTCTTAATTTCACGACGAGCTTACTCGCATGCAGAGTCAAATTGGGCTTAGACCAGAGCCCTAAGATCTACCCCAAGGTAGAATCATAGTACCAATTTTATGGAACATGTTGAGGCATGTCCACACTCCTTGGTGAGGGGCGAGGTCTATCTAACACCTCTTGTATCCAATAATAAAATCCGTAGATAATATTACCCAATGCTATATGTTTCCGCTATGGAATAAACCACAACCACGACGATACTCCCACAAGGAGGCCTACCTCATAGATAGTCTCCCAGGTGACTCGGCCACCTGAGTGGGCACTATCTCCCGTGATACCAGAATAAAGCTTCCGGTGGAGCTTCGCAACCGTGAGGTCACTTCCAGATGAGCACCATCAATACTCAAGGCCTGGCAGCCTTAGATATGCGCACTCAACCATCTGCCAAGGCAGAAGCAAATAGCCAAATACGCATACCAAGCCTTCCTCTCTTAGCCGCATACAAGTTTAACCTTGCATACGTTTCCAGTAAGGAATCAATACTTCAAGGAAAAGAAATATAGCTGTAGATACTCACTCCTATTTCAGTTACAACAATTTCCCTGCCATTCATATTGTTCCCGGGTTGCCACGTGGAGGCGGAGGATAGGCACATCTATCTTAAGTTCCAAACTTCAATCTCAACCACATTCATGATTGGATTGAAGCCAGCTTACAAAATACCGACGATGCTAAGCCCGGCAGGGACCCTAAAGACGAAGAGGTGCCGCGGCCTCTACGCTCCAAGGATCTGCCGAACGGAAGGAGTATCGCGATTTCTATTTGTAGCCTTGGCTAAGCGTTCAAAGCACTTAAGAGGGTATAGTTAACCCCCACTGCTGCCTACAGTGGATATACGAAACACTTGTCTGCTAAGACACAAATAATGCATACCGTACCTGCTACCCACCGTTCTATTTTTAACCATCAGCCGCCGACCTACCCACAGTTGATATGGAGAACCAGTTTGTGCTTTTATAAAACAAACCTAACCTAACCTACAGCTCTCCAAAATTTTTTTCAGTATGCCAACTTCTAGAACTTTGTAGTTTTTATCAGAAAAATAAAATTAAAAAAAAATTGATTAAACCGTTTTTGGAAAAAACAAAAAATAAAAAAAAAATTTTTAAACTTTTTTAAAAAACTCAAAAAAACTTTTTTTGAAAAATTAAAGATTTTTTATTATTTCGTTTGTAATAGGGCTTCCACATTAAAAATTTCATCGGAATTCGTCCAGTGGCTTACGAGAAAATCGGATTTCAAAAAACCGGTCCTATGGGAGGTACCGTTATAAGACTTTTCCTGAAAAATCTATTCCAACCAAAACATTAAGTTTGCGGAGAAAACATCATTCGAGAAAAATTGAATTTTCACTAAAAGTCGTATGGCAGGTACCGTTAGTTTTAAAGCTAGAATGCTAATTATTCCAAAAGCTCCTCTGTAGGACGTCATAATAATACTATTTACCAAGCTTGAAGCAAATCGGTACAGCCGTTTAGGCTGCAGGTGCCGATACAGACAGACTGACGGAGCTAAGTTTCGGACCCACTTATTTCGACTTCTCCATTATCGTAAGGTTATGTGTGATTGTTATCTCAATAAATAAAAATGTCCGCGAATCCATAACGTGCCTTATAGTATACCTATAATAGCAAGTAAAATTCAATTTTTCTTGCAAAACGATTCCGACTATTTTGATAAAACTTTTTGGGCTGTTAAATGTAGTTGTATAGGATATATTTCGTATGAACGAAACTTAAAAGAAAAGTCTTATAATTTTTTAAACGTTAAAATTTTTACACCGTCAACAATTTTCTTTCAATATCAGTAAGGTCTTAAAGCTTTGCAACAAGTAAGAAGGGTTAGAAAGATAGGAAAGGATATTCGGAAGTACAGTGGATTGAGATATATGTGCTATTCATTTCACGGAAATCCTACTGGGAAACTGGGGGATTATAGAAAAATTACTGCCGAGGCTGGGACTCGAATCCATAACTCTAGGTTATCAACCAAGCACTAAATCCTCCTTTCTTTTGCCACTCGTTTTTCCTAACTTAATTCTGAAATTAAGTACGATTCAAAGTTTTTATAAATGCGTTCAATTTTAACTGAAGACGAAGAAATTTTAGCTGTATAATTTTGTCTTCATCTTCCTCGCCAATAACTCAAAAATACTTCATTAAGCTCCTTCCACTGACATAATATCCACGATTTGGCATTTATTTATAATTTTCATTAACTAAAACTTCATCGTGGTAATGCTTTTTAGAAAATTACAAATTAATCCCTCGAAAATGAATTCGCACAATTTTTGATTGAATACTAAGTAAGCTCGTATAATATTTTGTAAAGTCGATGTTGTCAGAACAACCCCTCACTTTCCAAATATTCACATCTCGCATCACAGAGGTGAGGTGTTTTGTCTGCCAAATCTAATGGTGGTTGGGTAATTAATAACGAAACATTTGCCCCCATAATTCAACCTGGTTGAAATTTTAATCCTTTCTATGATTAAAAAAGAATGGGGGGAAAATTGCAATTATACACCACAGTTCCTTAACCCCCTTGAGGATTGTATACCAGCAGATACAGATACTATTTTAAAGTAGAAACAGTCATCAATTAAAAAAATCTGTCTTAAAAAATTAAATCCAATATTTTTTTTATAGGGTGCAAATTTGTCAACCCTTGTAAAACTGCATACGAATGAGAAAAAAAAAGATGTCTTCACAGACGTGTCCCGATAAAAAAAACGACCGTGTTTTGGACATCGTCAATTATAACTAAATTGAATTTGTGTTTTTCAAAAGGTCTTAAGATTTTATGTGTTTGCCAGTCATCCAGAATTTTAAGCAGTTCAGGTCCTTTTTCTTATAGACACAAGAAAAGAAAAAAAAAACACAACCCATCAAAACCAAAAGGGTAACAAGGAAATCCCTTAAACTTAACCCTTTTGCTTCCGCGTCAGTGTCACGAATCTTCTTACATCATGGTCGTCGTCGTGTAGACTGGAAACATTTTAATTAATGAATCGCATTAATTTTAACTGTATTCTATGACGATATTCTGCTGTAGTGATAATATTTTTTTTTTTTTATCTTTTGTTCTTCGCGGAAAAGTCAATTTAACTTTCACCAGCAATAGCAGCAGTGACGCGACGCGACGCCGTAGTCGACGTAGATGCGCCCCCTAATTGAGGTCGCAGGTGCCCGCAACAATTTTATTGCGGTCGTTGGAACGAACTGATGTCCTTGTTAAGTTGTATAAAAGGTTAACTAAGTTGGAAAATGGATACTTTGCAAGAAGATAAATAACGGAATGAGTGACGAATAAAATTGAATAAGACCAAGGGACTTATAGGCGTTAAGGTGTTTGCATTTTTCCTTTTCTCCAGAAAATGTCTTTTTTCTATGGAATTAGCCAGGGCGGCACCAAGGAAAGGAATAGAAGCATCACCCTCGTGGAAAAGGATGGTTGATAAGGAGTTATGTTTATCGTTTTGTATTATGTTTGCAATATGATTTTTGGACATTTTAGATGATAATCCCTTTAGGGCTTTTGGAAATGGGTTTGCGCGGAAAAATTCAGTGTTTTTTTTTGTGTGTGTTTTATTTTGCAAACAGGAAAAGTTCAAAATTTTAAGCGAAATCCGATACAATGGCAACTTTGGGGTTTGAGTTTTATTTTGAATTTAAATAGCACCACCGCGGAGCGCCATGAAGGAAAAAAAAAAGGAAACCGAGACTTTTGCTGAATCGCCTTTAGCTGATATGGTATAGCGTTTGGCGAGAAATTCGATATCCTTATTTGATGTTAATTAGGATTGCGAACTTTTTAAAGTTTTTAATTCTCCGCCGCCGAAGGGTGGAAACAAACAAATAGCGAAATTTAATATCGAACAGTGTTTGTTGTAGCGCGGCGATGCACATCTCTGTGAGAAAGGACTTTTTTTGACGATGGATGTGGTAGTGCTGTGTGAACAGGAAGATTTTAAATTACTGGCCAATTATTTTTAAATTAGCAGGGATATATTACGGCAACTTATTTTCCCATGTTTAACAAAGTATTTTATGATGCTTTTTGAAAAACATTGAATTTCCGTTTTTTTTTTTTAACACTTTGTTTTAAAAATGGAGTGGATGCGACGCTAATCAAAATTTTAAAATGTGTGATATTTTCTTTGAAGTGAACTCCGAGTGAAGATGCTACCTAGTGTCAAACTACTTTTGAACTATTCGAACTCCTGAGGGCTGTTATGTTACCAACCAATTTTTATCTAAATTCTTGAAACTTTTCGCTCATCTTAGACTTCAAATTTTAAATTAATAGGGTTTTTGTAACAAAACTTTAACTCCTCTGTTCGGATCATGATAGCTAAACTTTCATCAGGATCAACTTCTGAGACATAACTTTCTTCACCTGTTGACCATTTTCTTCTTGGCCTGCCAACCAGTTTTAAGTCTTGAAGATTCCATGCAAAGAACTGCTTTGTTTGGCCCATCCTACGCCACAATTTGTCTGTTGAAGATGGTTTGTGTCCATTATGGGTTTCTTGGATAAAACGCATAGACGAATACCAAAAGCCTTCAACCTACTTGTACAAAGCGATATTTTCTAGAATTTTACGCTGAAGATTGTCCAGGTGTATATTCCAGAAGTGACTACTAAATAACCTGTTGTTGTTCGCTTCGGCCAGTGTAATTTTTTTTCGGCATAGCAACATTTTTATCAGCGATGCCTAGTGTAACGCGACTGAAGACTTTTTCGAAATCGACGGATATACGGTAGAGCAGCCATTAATACATAATGATAAAATTGTTCAAAAATTGAATGTGATTGACACATGGTCGATTATTGCAAAATCCTCCATGGTGACTTGATAGACTCGATCTTTCTATTAACTTTGGGATTAAATACAAAATGGTGATACTAGCCCCGTTATTAGAGTTCGTCAGATCAATTTTCCTTCATAACTTTACGATAACTTCGTATTTCTTTCCATGCTCAGATCAATGGACAGTCAAGTTGTTTTCAGTTATTCTGCTGAAATGCCGACAGCCATCAATCTAGCTGCTTTGTTTAGTCTTATTTCTGTGAAAAATCTACGCCTTCTAGACCAGGGCTGAAGCCTTTGAAAGTTGGAAAAAGTGACAAAAAATATAACACATATATAAAAGAAAAATACATTAGGGTTAATCTGAGGTCGGTAAGTAGGCGAGAGGGGGGTTATAATTGTAAAAATCGGTTAATCTCGATTTCCAGCAAAACTACAGGTCCTAATGGAATAAAGTTATATGGCAAAGTTGTAGGGTTGTAGCTTTTAGGTAGTTAAAAGATCTACGACTTTTATGAATGCGCAATTTTCTTACATAACCTCAAAATTTATGTGAAAAATTCAAAAAACCAATTTTTTGTTTTTTCTTATTTTTATCTTGTGAAAAAAACACTTTTATTTCACGATATTTTGGAAACTTGCCTTTTAAATTATTAATTTTTTCACCAAATTTTGACTTAATATCGAAAAAAACATCCTAATTTTCATCGAAAAATCTCACTTCAAAATACCTATATGCTTTTTTAAAAAATCCGGTGAGCTTTTTATTCCTTGAAATCTCTACTTTCCAGCATGATATAAAAAAAAATATACGTTACATTGTGTTCGAGACATAAAAAGGGAAGTTTAACCAAATTTCGTGAAATAAAAGTGTTTTTTTGTAAAAGATAAAAATAAAAAAACAAAAATTTGTTTTTTTTAAATGTTTCACATAATTTTTGAGGTTATGTGAAAAAGTGCAATTATAAAAGTTGTAGATCTCTTAATAACCTATAACTTTGCCATGTAAGTGTTTTCCATAGGACCCGTAGTTTTGCCGAATATCGATATAAACCAATGATTACCCTTAAAAACCCTTAAAACCCCCTTCCCGCCCACTTCCCGACCTTATATTATCTTTCATTACAATGGGTTCCATTCCACTATAATTTTTTTTGGTTTCAAAACTTATCGACCCTGGTCTGTATCCGATAGTTGATAGATCGCATTCGCACTCCACTCGTTCATCGCTAAGCTGTGAACAAGAACGCTTCTTTCACTTTCTTCTATTGACATTATCGTTGCTTTCAAAAACAGGGTGGTTGGTACAACTTTTTTTTACCAAAAATTACTGTAGCAATTTCATACAGGACCCTTGATAAATCTCTTCTTGATGAGCATCCTGCACTCTCTGCTAACCTCTCTTATCTGGCTCCCCTATCTCGTCTAACACAACACTGCACTATACCATATTAGCTGCTCTATTCTCGTGAATATGGTCTTATTTTGATAGTGAAAATAGTCCTTTGATTTTGTCTGCTTTTTTCACAAATACTCGTACAAATTGGAGCTATATCTTAAAAGACCTAAGTTATTTTCATAAGCCAATGAATATGTTACAAAAATAAAATTGGCACGGAATTGCTTCAATGTGTTACAATTTCAATACAATATTCATTTCTGCAACAGCCGGCAGTGCCATAACCTCACATATCTCATCGTGAAATAATATTTCATATCAAGGATTCAACATCTGCAATTTATTAAAAAGAATATCAATCTTTATCCTTGTGTTTCGTCACAACATATCAAAACAAATTCATATGATTCATATCACCAACCCAACAAGGATGAGCTTTAGCCATATGCTTCTTGCAAATCATTTACAAGGACATCAATACACATTTTTCCAGTTCATAGAACTAAAAGACGATTCTAGGAGGTACACATTTAGACTTGAAAAAGCAATAGGTACAGGAGGGGGGATAAGAGAGTATTTTACGATTTCAAAATCTTCACTTAACAACACCTCTGGGAACACATAAAAGTCAGAGTCACGAAGTTTACGAAACAGAGATGAGAACACAAAAAAAATCGCTTCCGACACTTTCCAAATATTTATTTTAACCCTTACACATAATTTAACTTGAAAATTACTACCCGCTTATAATTTTATGGTTTAATTTAACTTTTATCATTAAAAAATGTCATAAAAAACCAGAGCAAGAAGATGCATTTCCTTTTTCCTTTCTAGGTAGTTTCAACAATATTCATCATGATTTTCTTTATTTGAAGATTTTTTTTATAACAAAAAAAATAATTAAAATTTCCAGGATCATAAAAACAGGATCTCAATAAAATTGTTTAATTTGTCTGCTTTTGATGAATTTATAAAAAAATAAAAAAATCACTCTCATTTGCATACTAAATGAAACGTTTTCTGTTAATTCGAAAGGCGAGTTTTCAAATTCAAGGATATGGTTCTTGATTTCGAATAAGGAATCATTTTCCCTTTGATGATATGATGGTAGTTCTCGTCGTGGTTGATGGCGATGTCGTTGTCGTTTTCGTTGGCAAAAGGTAAAAGTTTAAAGCCTTAGAAACTAAAATTAAGTTGTTACGCCCAAGTGAGATAATTACATACGACAAAAACACGTTACTTCAAAGGCATAGGTATATAAGAATTGCTAGTTTTCAAATAGTTTTCCTGTCGTCAGGACGAGGTATGCCGTATGCATGCGGTATTGGCAGGCATTTATGTGACGACGAAATGAAAATTTCATCAAATTTGCGGTTTGCCACTTGCGATTATAAAGTCATTGTTGCTGGCAGGAGACATGCAAGTAAGAAAATTACACTTGCAAAAGGCAATCAATTGCAAAGGCATTATATTGTAAAAGAAGGATAACAGAGTTTTTGACTTTAATGGGCGGTTAGCTGAATTGTCATAATGGAACTATTTAAAGTATACAAAAGGGTGTATTCTGTTCCCCCTATAAAGAGTTCATGCCAAGAAATTATTTAAATCACAAGACCAGCGAAGCATAGACCAAAAGAAGTGCGTGTCCTTAAAATACTTTTTATTTCTTAATTCAAAAACAAACGGCCACTTTACAAACTTCGATTAAAATCATTTTCGGAGTACTTTCAATAAATTAACCTTGAAGGCTGACAGTACCTAGCTTTACACAAAGTCTTCTAGCTTCTGGCATGTGTGTGGAACAAAACCAATCAATTTCCAATAAAAGCCATCAATTAAGTCAATTTGGTATATGAAACAGATTTTAACTAACCAATCCCTCAGATCAAATTACCAAACCTCGTCACAGTCAGTGCCGCTCGCGATTTACAACATCCGCCATGCTAAGCCTAACCAAAACAATAGCCCATGATGATGATGGAGTCAATGAATGACAGTCTATATTTTTTTTTCGATGTCCTTGCCGCTTTTAGCCAAAGTAATAACCTTGTTACGATTTTAATTGAAGGTGCAAATACGTGCTCTTGACAGAGTTTCAAATTTCAATTTTCCAACATATCCTTTGCGTTTCGGTTGGCCGATCGAAATAGCTACACTGTGCAGTATAGGAATAGGTACATTTCAGACAGAGCGTATTAATGGTCTGTTGGAGTAATCACTTTACAATGAACTCCCTATCTATGCTGTCCTTTCATTTATATCCCCAAAAAGGCTCTCAGGTCAGATATGTATGTAGGTAGGAAATATTAAAACCTCTTCTATACCTATTCTAGCACATGTTGAACATGCATGCATATTATTTGTCTATGTGGACTGAGTGAGGAAAGAGGAATATCCTTCATTTTTTTTGTGATTGTTAACTGGATCTGTGTTCGACACCCAGGACACTGGGTGCGAACGCATTATTCCGTTTGAAAAGGGACAAAGTTGCATATAAATTAAACATCCATTAATGCAAAACCATCACAGTAAATGAAGTTAGCATACCCAAGTTTGTTTTAATTATACCTATCAAATGCACTTTGGTGCATCGTTGTAATATTGTTGTAACAATGTTGCCAACTTTGATCAAATAAATATTTACAACGTGAAAGTTTTTACAGAAAAAGAGAGATTTGGGCTTAAGTTCAATTATTCTAGGACATTTAAGTGGGTGGTTTAAAAAAAAAAACTGGCGGTCGGTCCTTTAGAAAGCAAAAAGTCCAACATCTATTTCCTTTTGCAAACCAAATTTTAAATGTGTTTTTCTGTATTTTGCTTGCCGTGTGCACGAACTCGAAAAAAAAATAGAGCATTCTGTTCTAAAGTCCAAAAGCAGAACAAAATTTTCGATTTTATTAAAAATAAAGTGCACGACTGGCTCGCACGAACCTGCTAGTTTATTGCTTTTATTGAAAACAAAATTACAAACAAAATTTTAAAATCTTTAATTTTTTCTTAATCCAGAGTATCAGAGTTTTTTTTTGAAAAACCTAAGTATGCATCGAAAAATCCATTCTTACCAAATTTGTTGTAACAAAACAGCACCCTGAAAATTTTATCAAAATCCGAAAATCAAACTTCTACACGACATTTGTGTGCATAGAGTAGAAGTTACAAAAAATTCTCATGATGTGTCCGATATGTATTCTCACAAGGGAACACAGCGATAAGTTGTTCCGCTGAAGAATCTTCTCGGTTTTCCATTTGTTGAATCATCAGGACCACAATTTAATTCTTTTTGAAAAACTTTTCGAAAAAATATGTATACTCCAAATTTTTTTTTGAGTATGCCAACATCTAGCAGTTTGAAGTTCTTATCAGAAAACAAAAATTTTAAAAATCTTGAACAAACCATTTTAGAAAACCCAAAAATTAAAAAAAAATTACTTTTTTTTTTTAAACCCAAAAAACTTTTTTTGAAAAATTTAAGAATAAATATTATTTTGTTCATAAAAGAGCTTTCACGTTAAGATTTTCATCGAAATCCGTTGAGTATAGTTTTCTAGAAAATTCGTTGTGATAAAACTGTTCCTATGGAAGATTTCATTACAAGAAAAATCTATTTCAACCAAAACATACAATTTGCAAAGAAAACACTTTTAAGAAAGTTTTATCAAAATCGTAGCAGCCATTTTTTAGAAAAATGAATTTTTCTTAGCTTCATCCATTTTTTTTCAGTATGCCAACTAATAGCAGTTTGAAGTTCTTATAAGAAAACAAAAATTTTAAACATTTTGAGCAAAACCATTTTAGAAAAACCCAAAAATAAAAAAAAATTCCTTTTTTTTAAACCCAAAAGAAAACTTTTTTTTGAAAAATTTAAGAATTAATATTATTTTGTTCATAAAAGAGCTTTCACGTTAAGATTTTCATCGAAATCCGTTGAGTATAGTTTTCTAGAAAATTCGTTGTGATAAAACTGTTCCTATCGAAGGTTTCATTACAAGAAAAATCTATTTCAACCAAAACATACAATTTGCAA
Organism: Platycheirus albimanus; assembly: GCA_916050605.2. NCBI lineage: Eukaryota > Metazoa > Arthropoda > Insecta > Diptera > Syrphidae > Platycheirus > Platycheirus albimanus. Next base: position 358,373,167 of record OU696696.1, read on the forward strand.
AGAAAACACTTTTAAAGAAAGTTTTATCAAAATCGTAGCAGCCATTTTTTTAGAAAAATGAATTTTTCTTAGCTTCGTCCATTTTTTTCAGTATGCCAACATCTAGCAGTTTGAAGCTCTTATAAGAAAACAAAAATTTTAAACATTTTGAGCAAAACCATTTTAGAAAAACCCAAAAATAAAAAAAAATTCCTTTTTTTTAAACCCAAAAGAAAACTTTTTTTTGATAAATTTAAGAATTAATATTATTCTGTTCATAAAAGAGCTTTCACGTTAAGATTTTCATCAAAATCCGTTGAGTGGTTTTCTAGAAAATCTGTTGTGATAAAACTGTTCCTATGTTAGGTACCGTTATAAGACTTTTCCTGAAAAATCTATTCCAACCAAAACATACAATTTGCAAAGAAGTTTTATCAAAATCGTACGAGCCGTTTTAGAGATATTGGAGTTTTTCATAAAAAAACATATGGCAGGTACCGTTAGTTTTAGAGCTAGAATGCTAATTCCAAAAACCCCTCTTTAGGACTTCATAATAATACTATGTATCAAGTCTGAAGTGAATCGGTTTAGCTGTTTAGGCTGTAGGTGCCGATATAGGCAGACGGACAAAATTGGGGGACCCACTTTTTTCGGCTTCTCTATCATCGGTACGTTATGTTTGACTGTCCAAATAAAATTTCTTTTTTTGTTTGAAGTAAAAAATTCTTTTACTGTAAGCTCTCAAAAACGCAACACTTGAATTTAATGATACTTTGTGATGTGTTCAAGTTCATGTTATATTATTGGTCTGAAATATAAAACGATCGAGAGGCGGTTTCTGAAAACTCTTTCAGTCTTTATTGGAGCACGCTGGAAATGGAGCCATTCCAGAAATAAGCAAGTGAATCAATTTTTTTATTTTCATATATTTATTCATTTTAATTTTATATAAGTGTTTGTATTACAGTTTAAGTATAGATTAAATCCTTAAACTATGGATATTTTATATTTAAGTTAAAGTTGATTTATTTGTATCGATATAGAATACTGCGAGTCGATTCCAAAGTTCAAGTTGTTGCACCAACACTGGGATAACTTATTTTTGCTCTCCAAATATTTTGTATGTCAACGACATTGTTTATATTTGTTGCTAAATTTTCGATGTCTACTGTTTTACGAAGATTGGATCATTTCCGCTACCAACTCTGGATATGAAGTCACCATATTGAGCCATCCTTTAGTTTTCATGATATCCATGATATGGGACTTAATAAAATTAATTGTTTCTGCTTTCATATGAACTGAGCTATGAAGATGCGCAAGTATTAAAGTTCAGCTGCTGTTTCTGTAGACAGATTCTCCAACAACACTTTCTCACACATTACTTTTAATTTTTCTAAAGCATACTTATCGGCTGCGGCATAGAGATCCTTGGCGATTTTTTCCAAATTAGAAATTTGTCCCGTATAGACGAAGCGCAGCATTTCCTTAAGCACTTCATGGTCGATGTCTGTTATAGCGACTCGATTTGATTTATTTTCCGGCAAATTGTGTTTGAACATCGCAGCAAAGACATCACTTTTTGAAGATAGAATTGCCTTATGCGCCTTAATTTCATGTCCGCTTACTTCCAGAATGACGTCACTAAAATCGTGATTAACACTGAGATTTTCAAAATCCTCTGTGAGGCTACAATTGGGCACTGTGATTTTCGAGCGATGGCCTTGACCAGAGGTATTAACTCTGTCCGTTAAAATGCTTCCTTCGCACAAGATTGTTAAAGTGTCCTTCGGCAGATAGAGTTCAGATTCTCCTAACAGAAGTTCTCGTTGGATGTAGTTTACAAAACCCCAACTTTTTATTATCTCGAACCGTCGAACTGCGCCAGATTTTGAATTGATTTGTTGGTTTTTAGCACTTAGAATAGAAAATTTGAATTTACATTTTGCTGAAGATTTATTACACGATCGTAGACAAAGAAAAACCGACAAAAATTCTTTGTACTCTGTATTCTGGCCTTTTGGATACATTTTCAAGTTCCATTTGTATTCATCATTAGCGCCCACAGAGAATTTGGGGGACTCTAGAAATTCCCCAGTTTCTTCGTCGAGCAAACTAAAATTTTCTATAGTCCAAGTGTAGCTGAATTTTTCATTTTTGATCTGAGTGTAACCCCATTTTTCAGTTATTGGCGTGTTGACGTCCATTAAAGGCAATGATGGCACAGAACTGAGGGCCATTTTTCCCAAAATCGATTTCGTATGCTTTAGAGTTAAGCGTTGTCCTCGTCGATTGCGAGACTTCAGTATACTCAAAATACAAAACAGCACTATTTGGACTTGAATGAAATGAACTGCTTTGAGTTCTGAAAACAACTCCACTGGTTCGAAAATATTTGTTTTAAAGCTCTTTTATACTAAATCAAATGTTAATGCGTGTAATGTCATAAAAATGGCGTAAATCAGGTAACATTAAACACTCTAATTAAATAAAGCTTCCTTCAGCAGAGCTGCCTGCTTAGTTTATAATAATTACTTTATAATTAAATTTGATTCCTTAGGTACCAGGCCCAACACAAAGACGGTATCCGACTTAAGCTGCTCGTAAACATGCAGAATGTGTATCATATTTGTGTATTGCCATGTCAGTCATAATCATGTCCACATTTTAATTTGCACGGGTACATTCACACTGGAAATAATTTTTCAGGTACGAGTATAGAAGCCTTGGCAATTATTTGTTTGTGTTTCTTAATACAAATAATTTTGTGTTCAAGGAAATTTTTGTTAAACTTTTGTTAAAATGACGAAAAAAATTGTTCGCTGAACAAAAAAAAAAAGATCAATTTTAAATAAAAAAGATAAAAATATAGGTTTTTGGAGATGAAAACGATTTTTGTATCTGTTGACTACATGGTGGAATGTCATGCGGGTTATCCAAGTTTTGTTCCTCAGGAATTTTTTTTTTTTGTAATCAAAATATTCCTGAAATAAAAACAGGGCGTCGTCTTGTCTCAAGACTTTCTCGAAATTATTGCAATTCATTGCAACCTCTTAAGCTGCTGTCATATCCAGAACCTCAGCCTTAAGGCGCTGGTTTCCAATTTGTATCTTGGATTCACCTGAACATTTTTGATTTTCGGTTATCAAGCTGTTCTCTCTCTGCCAAGAAAATAAGTGGTAAATGGTCTTTCGAAATATAATTTTAGTGCAACGCATTATGTTCTTAGATGAATCTTTCTGTGCAATCGATGCATGATGCTCCATCTGACTTGATTCCTGCTTTTGGTTTCACTAAACCGAAGACCACTTTTGCTACAGATCCTTGCAAACACAAAATTTTGGAGTTTAAGATGAAAAATGCTGTAGGGGTTCTCTTAGCCCAGATGGTGACTTTATTCGCCCTATTCTGTATTTTTTAACGGTTTCAATAAACTTGCCAATAAAACAAAATTTCCACAAGTCATACTATTGCCATGTGCATCCACATGATCATGGGAACAGGCCCCTGGGTCTAACCAAATATTCTATTATAGAGAAAATATTCAATCATCGCTATCTTGGCCCTTTCTTCGATGTTGAAATTCCATTTCTGTTAGAACCATACTTCTAGGATCTAGGAATTTATCATATTTTTAAGAGGCTTTCACATGTTCGTTAGTTATAAAGAAACACTCGGCTGGCAACAATGATTATAGGTTCCTACCCCAAAGCCATCAGGGTGATGAACCTATCTTTTGTAACACCATCATATTCATATAGCCTAGCAGGTATCATACATACTATAACGTGTGCAAAACGAGCATATTAACCGTTATTGGGTTAAACAACATTGTAAGTGCTCATCTTATCCTGGGCAATAATGGACTTTACCAGTTTCATGGATGCGGTTGATGAAGGAGCAAAGGTTTTGGTTGTGGTTTCCTCCTCCATCAGGAAGTGTATGCATGTGAATGGATAAATGCTTTTTTGGGTGGTGATGGTAGTAGTGGTTGACTCATTGACAATCCTGTCAATATTCATATTTTGTCCACGATGGTTATTTCCAATGTGTTCAATTTGGTGTGTCGATACGAACATAATTGGATTTGTATATTCATTCTCTTTAATAAAATATGATGTGCATGGTTTTTTTTTTTGAATGGAATACAATGCATTTAAAAAAAACAACAAACAGTTTGTTTTGCTACTTAAATATTTAAATGAAAACCTGTGTTGTGGCTGGATAATAAATTAATGCACTTTCAATCATTGGCCGCATTTTAATGCACTTATGCCACTTTGGTTGTAATTTCAAAAGAATGTTACTTATTTTTTGAAGGGATAATGGCTGGGAGAGAACTTGCTTTTTAATGAATAACAAACAATGCACGAACATATATAGAGGTTTCAGGACCTCGTCTCTCTTCCAAGACTTGAATTCCTCTTTAAAACCGTTCCTTATACAAACACAACCACTTTAGAACATTTTATCCAATCAAAAGTTCGGTTTTATGTACAATTTGTTGGTTAAATTGATGATTTAAGTTCGACACTTCAATTTATAGCCTCAGTAAGTCCCACCAGTAAATACATCAGCATTGTTGTAATCAAGACACCTATAAACAAGAAAGGACAACACTTCGTTTTCTTTCCTTCCTTTTCTATTTTGCCCATCATACAGGTGAGATGAGAGTATAATTTATGGGTGGTTGGGTCACATCAAGCACAAAATTGCTTGTGTCCTTTTGAGTTACAACACAAAGCGCCCGTCCGCCGTCTTCGTCTAGTCGATACCAAAAAGGATATATACTACACACTTTTGAAAGACCCATTTAGGGATACCATCAGTGCATTCACAATAAAGAAAGTAAGTGTATTCCACAAGGAAAGTTTGCACAAAAGATACCAAACACTTTCATTCAAATCCATCTTACTCAAAGGACTTTTCTTTATGTATTCACTTTTCTTTTATGGTTGGTGTGGCATGGCGTACTGTCCGGGTCCGGTCCGTCTTCAAGAGATGGCAGTGGTGAAGTTTCCTTAATTCTTGTGTTCATCTTTCTCGCCCTCGTCTTTAAGAAAATTACATTTTAACTTTTCCTATCCTCTCTACTACTTCTTGTCCTTGATAAAAGTGGGTGGCTCTGGTTTGGCTACGATGAGTGTATGTGTGTCTATAATGCGGTCACTATATTCTTTGTATAATTTCTTTTTGATCGAGGTCGAGGGTCAGATGAAGGAAGATGGACATTTATAAGAAGACTTTCAAAATGACTTACACAACACTAAGTTGATATAAATTGTGAAGTGGCATGAATTTTGGAAATCCTTGAAGGGGTGGAATTAGAGAGACGACCGACGCCAGACGTTTTGGTCAATTTACTTTGCCACCTTTTTCTGAATGTGGACAAAATGGTAATAGCCTTTTGAAAGCAATTGAAAGACTATTTTTGTTTGTTATTGGCACTTAGAGATCTGTTTGAATTTTAATAAATTATAAATCTTTGATGGATTGGGGATTACATTGGGTTTTTTTTTTTTGCAGGATTGGTGGGAAGGAATTTTAAAGGATTACTTCGCATGTTTTTGACATTGAGAAATGTGGTATTAATGATTATTTGATTTCCAATGACATGCATTTATGGAAGATTATCCATTTAGGAAAAAAAGGAAAAGGTTTTTCAATGCTGTTCTTAAAAACAGCTGAATAATTGCCAGATTTTGTAATATTAAATTGGAGACAAAAAGAATCCTATATGCTTAGCAAATTTTCTAATATTTTTGTGTATTGTTCGAAAACACTTTTTATCGTTCGAAGAAATGATAACCATTACTTCCCAAATCCTCAAAAAAAATCTTTGAGTTCGGCGTGTTCTTCTTCACGTCTTCCCCTCACGAATTGCAAAAAGTCCATTTCCATTTTCTTTGAAGACCCATATAAGGCCTATAAGGTTTGAAAACTTAAAACTACACTCGTACAGGACCCCATCACTAATAACCAGTCAAAAGTCGATAACAAAGCTAGGTAATATCGAACTACCCTTTTGTCAAAATTGATCAGATCACTAAAAAGTTCAACCGTAGGTTTGACTATGGACCTAACATCAGGCTTTTAATATAACTTTTTTTTTTTGCACCATATACTGTGGTGTTTCTGGTCCTTAACCTCATACAGCCCCCTTGATTTTAGCCTGCCGTCTTATGTTGCATAGACGAGGTCATGGGAGATCTCATTCAGCACCAATCAAGCTTCCCAATATCTGCCTTGGCTATTTCGAATGATATGGAATGTTGAATATATTAATTCTAATAGCCTATCCATTTAAGTTTCCAGCGTTTCCATGTTCTAATTTTGCTTTAGTGTCAAAGGTTGTTGGCAGAATGCCTTCTAATTTCGACAGAACATCATTTTAACAAGGTTTTTCAATGAAGCTGGGGTACAAAAGCTATTGCAAATAACATGATAAACACTTAAATGAGAGGCTTTCTGGTGTCCAGAAGATATGGTGAAATGATGAGATTTGAAGAAATGGCAAACGACTAATCCAATCATCAGCAAGCTGCTGAAAACGAAGCTCAAAAACGCTGAAATAATATTAAAACCAGAAGGGATTCATTTTTCTTCAATTGAACTTTATAGAGACATGATTTATCTTAAACCAAAGCGAGGGGAAAACCTGGCCCTATAGGCGGTAGGGGGATTTCTCCGAAGTAATGAGTGATTTTGTGTCATTTTTCAAAAAAAAAAATAAACCTTTCAAATTTCCAATTTCCAATTCTTTCCATTTTGCTCACTTCGCCTCATCAAATCCTTTTCCTGCTTCCCACCAAATGAAATGATTCCAAATCCTTAACCATCAATTAAAAGTCGATTTCCAACCAACAAAAAGAAGCATGGTGTATTGATTGCAATTCAAATCCTGAAATAACACAAATTAGTCAAACATACCGAAACGGCCGTCATGTAAGCCCAAATTAACTTCGTGAAGTGAACAAAAAAAAATCCAAACCACAGACATTCATCATCACACGGCTGGGCCGTAGGCGTAGGCGGCCGATGATGGGCGGGTGGTTGGGCAGTATGTACTGTATAATTTAAAATCTGTCACCAAAGTCGACCGCAAAATTTCAACGCAACTTACATCGACGAGCGATGCAACTTATTGCATATGCAATTTAAAATTTTAATTTTCTCATTTTAAACAAAACATGGGAAAATTATTTTCACAGTATGTACGAGTAAGTGGATATGGTCATAAAACAGTGCGGGTGCTTGTGGGCAAAACATTCATACATTCTGTATTCTTTGATTGACAGAAGGCGTATTTTACCATCCGATGTGCGATATGTCCGCCATACGTGCAATTTACAATATTGAAACTCATACTGGCGTTACAAATCCAATATTCACTTCTGCCGATATTAAATTGCCAACGAATGCATCAATAAATTATGCAGCAGCACCCTTACAAAATTTTACATCATAGGGTAGAGTCGCTAGTGGCCGGCCCCCTAAGGATTTTTCCTTATAAAATATAGCACTGTAGCCACAAATACTAATATTTTCGAATGATTCTTGAAATATATAATTCTTTACTAAATTTTTTATCGGTGAAAGAAAAAAAAAGTCGACTAATTTTACCAAAAAAATATTTATTTAGATTTTTATAAAAAAAGTCAATTTTTCCAGTGGCCGGCCCCTTGTTTCCTATTTCCGGCCAGCGGGTGTCCCATCTTCGGCCACCCAGTAAATAAAGGGCATTAATTGTATAATAATTTTTTTTCAAAGATTTTATTATTGAAAATATTAGAAAAAATTACTTTAATATTTAAAAAAAAATTTGGTTGTCTCTAAAGTCGGTTTACGGACGATAATTTTACTTGATAACCAGTTGACCAAACGGTTCACGTGTAGGTTGCAAGTATCCCCCCAATCACCAACCTACAATCACCAACTAACCACCCATCACTTTTGACCTCCCCCTACGCACCGACCCCTCCCCCACACACCGATCCACTCCCCAAATAACCCCCCTTTGTCAACTTTTACACCAACAAACCACCCACCATTTTTCACAGTTTTTGCCTCACCAAACCTCCCCCCTAAGCAACACCTAGCCACCCAACACCCTACCCTCACCTCACACTTTGAAAAATTGTATGGACTTTATAGTTAAAATTATTAATTAATTTCTATGCTATAAAAGCAGTTACGGAACGTGACATTGTGAAATTCTTAAATTCCTTAGCCTTTCTTCTTCTATGTATATCCGTAAGTAAGGAAATCTTCAAGCAATGGACATTTTGGAACAACTTTTATTCGGTTTGTTGAGTTCTTTTTCGCTTTTCACTTCTATTTTGTCTTTTAAGTTTTCTTTTTTGAACTTCTGCGGTTTTAAAAGATTTCATTTACTTTGGTTTTTTGTAGAGCAAGCTTTCTTTTTGCCACTTCGGTGGCGATCCGTTTTTTTCGACTGCTGGTTTCGGATCGGACCCTTGAATCGTCGTACGGAGTCGCGTTTAGGTTTCGGATTTTTCAGACACTTCTCAAATATATGGACTTTCTTTCACATAATGAAGAAAACGTTCTCCCCGCATCCATCCACTGTCCTATTTGCCAAAAACCCAGTTAGGCTTCTTATTTTACACTGATTTCAGACAACTTGGAGATCTCTTTTAAGGCAAAACAACCATAGGAGGGAGTGTTCTTCCATCTGCTGAGAAAGTCATCAGCACAATCAAATTTCCTTTTTCATAAGCTGCCTTGATTTCATATAAATTTTTGATTACTTTTGGGGCAATGACATTTCCAGTTTTTAGAGCCATACTGAATCTCGTTTCATTTGCATTGAAAATTCTTGAGAATGTCTAAAGTATCTTCTTCGGTTAGAAATTCCTTAAGCTCTTCAAACCATTTCCTTATCCCTTCTTCTGTTATTAGGGCGCGCGCTTTGGACACAGTTTTAGCGGTTCGCAGGCTTAGATCGGGATGGCATGGCTTCACATGGAACTGTAGTACCATTTCTTCCCGGGTTTGTTGTCCTTAAAAAGACCCTTCTTCTTGGTGAATAGATTGCACCGTTCTCAAAAGGTTTTCAGAGGTTTGTGGAAAGCCACATTTAGCCAGATTCACAAGCCAGTTTTGCTCAGGTCAGGGACCAAATTTCTCAAGGTTACCCGCGGTTGTGTTGTGCACTCGGTCCTGAAGGGTCGTCCTTAGGACCTTGAACCATCTTGCTGCTGCTCTGATTGGCCGTTTTTTCTGCCGCATTTTAAACAAAGCTTGCTCTAAATCCATGTCTTAATATGGTATGACATGCTTGGTACCTATTCTTAATTTGGGCCTTCTCATTTGTCCGGGCCATTTTAAACCGTTTGAGACAATTTTGAAATATCTATTTTATGATCAAAAAGTGGTAACCTTATAAACATTTGTGTCAACCCTAAGATAAAACAAGGGGCCGGAATTAGGACGCTTGTGTCCTATATCCGGCCACCAAGAAATCATTTTGAAAAGGGGGGGCCGGACACTGGAAATCTTTGAATTTTAACGATTTTTTTTGCTACACGATGATCAGAGAAGGTTTATTTATCATCTCACATACTTATTTAAAAAATAAATTAAAAAATCGAGTTGCCTATCTCCGGCCGGGCCGGCCGACAATAGGCAACCACGTGTATTTTCGTGCCCTATTTCCGGCCCCCTTAAAATCAAGAGTAAATACAACATTTTTTGACATTAAAAGGCTGTTTTTAATGAAAAATAATATATTTTTGAAGAAAAACAATACTAGAAAACACCTACCCACAAAATGTGCCCTCTAGACACTAATTCCAACAGCAAGTCCACTAACGATTTTGACACTATATTCACAAAAAAACCTTCCCGGACTACATCGCTACAAAATTGTTTTAATTTCTCGAAAGCGACTGAGCAGATGTAACCACAATTTTGAAAGAATGAGAAAGAAGTTTAAGAGAACAATTTAAAACCAAACACTCAGAAGAGATAATATGGATTCACTAGTTACAATGAATTTTCTGATAGGTGGCCGGCCACTGGAGGGGGCCGCAAATAGGCTACTCTACCCTATGTATATGATATCCCTACTACAACAGCCTACGCACACATCATCGAACCCCGTTCCATGCCGCGCTGTGTCGCCATCGGCCGGAAAAGGGTTGATCCTTAATGTTTTGCATATTCATATTTTTAACTCTAAAATCTTCCGGTTAATGTGTAATTTGAATGTCAAATAAAAACGGATGTGTCGTGCTTCAAAAATACTGTTAACTTGTATGCGGGTGCACAGTCACGTGACCTTAAAGACCGCATCAATAGTAAAAGAAAAACTCTTAAAAAAGATGCTACATTATGAGATCTTAGTAAAAGCCAAAAGAGATAGTAGCATATACATACTGTCACCCCACTGCACCGCCATTATTGTCAAAAATGACATTTAAATCAAAGTGTCAGAGTTGTTCATACCAGTGTTTTCACCCAGAGATGACTATGCTGACACCTGATAAACATTCATACAAATGAATTCGTTTAAACTTTTCCACTTTGGTTTCGCGCGAATGCGAACGTGAACTAATCCTCAGTAATTTGACATAATCGCAACAATAATCGTAAAAATTTAGAGTGGATTTAGTTTCGTCGTTGGCATATCGTCGTTGCTGGTTGTCTTGTCTTGTCTGTCAGTTGAGTTCTGTCAATATTCACATGAAGTCTCTATGCGATGCGCGGTGCCGTGTAAATAGGGATGAGTTTGAGCAATGGCAATGGCAACCACACAGAAGCTGAAGCATTGACGTTGTAAAAGTTTACGACAAAGGGCTCAGATGTGTACTTGAATTCAAAAATTTAATTAAACAGTGGACTCTTTCAATCAAAGTTGCCAGACTTATCTTCGAGTTATGTCGATGTCGAGCTGTAATATGGAGGATGCATCACAATCATCAACGCCGTAACAACAACCCACCTCCAACTTCTAACCTCCTTTGCTGATACGATTCAAAGCATTGCATGGGGACTGTTCGAATTTAACCCTTTTCAGCTGAGCCTTCTTTGTAGCAGCATCAAGTCATTCACTTTTGGACTCACGACTATAGTGACTCAACTTCAACCCTTACGCAATAACGCCCGTTTTGTTTAGTCCTCCTTGATGGCAAATTGTTTTTGTGTGGCATGAATGTGACCATAAACGGAATTATTGAATATTGACAGTAGTCAGAGAAAAGCCTTGATGGCTTGGTGTTTTGTTGTTTCGTATAAATGTCCTCATATTTCGTCCTGTTGTGGCTTGGTTGTGGGGTTGCTATTGCTAGATGAGATTTCGTAATCAATTTTTTTTTCGGCTGTGCCGTTTTGCATTCAAAATTGTGTCTGTACTTTATATTGCAAATTATTTCCATGGTAAATCCTAATGTCAATCATTAAAGTCAGAAAATTGTTTGGAAAAGGTTATACCTATATACTTACACAGCATAGGATACACCGCACACCATATGCAATATTGTACGCTATCATTGAAGGGCTTAACTTTTGTAATCCCGTTTAGATCTGCAATGGCGCGTCTCGGAGCGCGGCGGGCGTTATTCGTTGCGGATGTGAAATGTAGATTTGACTGTACGCTGTCACCCAGGGTAATAACTTCTTTAAAATATGACCGTTGAATTTGACGTTGTTGGGGGATAAAAAGTGACATTTTGTGTTTTGAATGGTGTTATGTGGTTGAATTGAAATGCTTATTGTTTATTTGTCATGCTGAACCGATAGCATTTTTTAAGGGAGTGGTAGATAAGGTGCAAAGAAATAGGTCCATATATAGAACTAAGGCGGGAATGACATTGGCTTCGTTAGTTGAACTTTTCCGTGGAATGCCACGACAAAGGTTCTGGGTTAAATCCCTGATTCCATCTGTGGTTTTCGTTCGGGCTCTGCCCTGAGCGAGAAATTGTTCAAGATAAAGTCTTATCATAGGGCAGATAATAAACTCTTTAAACACGTATAGCATTCTTAAGCAGACCCCTCTTTACCACTGGGCCCACTGGGCCCGGGCCCAGGGCCCCGCAATCACCAGGGGCCCCCAAATCGCTGAAACATCACTTAACCTCTATTGGTCTATTTTCAAGAAAAAAATATTTCGATACAATTTTAGGTGCATAAAAAGAATGATTAGAATTCGTACTTTCTTTGCTGAAGAACAACTCTCAAGTACATTTTTAAGTTTTCAAGGTAAAAAGGTAAATAGTTTTTGTTTTTATGCATTCAATTGGATAGGTCATAGGTGAAACGTGAAAGATTACGCTTCTCACCAAAGAGGATACATTTATTATAAAGAGTCCAATCTTTTCTACGTTCCATCCTCCACTAGCCTTGATTTTCGTGGTCTCTTTTGTATTGCATTCATTGCCAGTGTGAAACAGCAACAAAAAACGGTGAGGTGGGTTTTGTTTGTTTTTACATTTTTTTTCTTGTTGACAACACAATTTTTCTTTTTATAGTTACAAGAAGACCACACAAAATAAACGGGGCAGGGACATAACTCCCTGGGACATAAGTCCATAATGGACTTATGTCCCACTCGGGTGGGACATAACTCCATAAATCGATTATGGACTTATGTCCCACCTTAATGGGACATAACTCCATAGTTTTCCCTTGAAAAGTGGGACATAAGTCCATATTTTTTTTTCGAATAAAACTAAAAATTGATAAAAAAAAGGAAAGAAAAACACATAATTGTTAAGCAAATTGATAACATTTTATTGTAAACTAAACACTTAATTCATAGTTGAAAACAATAAAAAAAAAAACAAACACAAATTACTAATAAACGTTATTGACAACTATGGAATATCGAAATATGATAGTGCAAAACCGTTTTACAAAAACACAGTATTGGAAAACACTTTCAGTTACACCATATTCCAAGCACCAAAAATATTGAACCTCCTTGAATCTCTGCCACAGTCAGAACAACATTATTTAATGGATGCAACTTTCAGTGTTGTCCCAACTTGTGGATGTAGGCAGTTGTTAATTATTTACATTGCCTATTCAGAACATGTAAGTACAAAAATTAATGTACAGAATTCGAAATGAAAGAAAAAAAATTAAAAATAAAAGAAAACAAATTGCAAATTCACTTGGATTTTAAACTTAGTTTTTTTTTTTTATTCTCGAAAAACTAAGCAAGGAATAGATGAATTATTAAAAAAAAACTTGGTCTTTCGAAAAACCAATTTTTTTTTAATTATTAGTTTTTCGAGAGACCAAGAAAATAAAAGTAAAAATTCGCGCGAATTTTTACTTTTATTTTCTTGGTCTCTCGAAAAACTAATAATTAAAAAAAAAATTGGTTTTTCGAAAGACCATATTCCAAGCACCAAAAATATTGAACCTCCTTGAATCTCTGCCACAGTCAGAACAACATTATTTAATGGATGCAACTTTCAGTGTTGTCCCAACTTGTGGATGTAGGCAGTTGTTAATTATTTACATTGCCTATTCAGAACATGTAAGTACAAAAATTAATGTACAGAATTCGAAATGAAAGAAAAAAAATTAAAAATAAAAGAAAACAAATTGCAAATTCACTTGGATTTTAAACTTAGTTTTTTTTTTTTATTCTCGAAAAACTAAGCAAGGAATAGATGAATTATTAAAAAAAAACTTGGTCTTTCGAAAAACCAATTTTTTTTTTAATTATTAGTTTTTCGAGAGACCAAGAAAATAAAAGTAAAAATTCGCGCGAATTTTTACTTTTATTTTCTTGCGGAGAATGCAGAACATGCCGCAGGAAGAGGGGACGCAAGGGAACTATATATAAATCCAACAATGCCAACAAAAAAATAGATTCGATAGAAACAAATTTCAAGTTTTAGTTAATTTCAAAAAGCGACTGAATTGAGTTTTAAAAGTATAACAAATTTTAAATATTATTCCAACTATTCTCATCATCGACTTAATCCCAATCCCAACTGAACCCTTTAACTTCCCATTTGAACGAAGAAGCTAAAAGCTTAGCTCTTGGAAGATAATTCAAATTTAACTCACACCCACCCAATCCCCTGGATGTTGCTTCGCACACAGAAGGTTGGTAGCATTGTAAGTAATCTTCAACCATCTTCAAACTTTTACAAAAAGACCTTTTAAAGCAAGAATGCACAACATTAGCCCATGGAAAGGCCATCTCATTTGAATTTCGTTGCCTCTAAGAAACAACTTCTAGGAGTTCACTATTTTTGAAACTTTGCTGCATCATTGTACGAGCAACTTACCTATTACTTTGTTGGACTCCCATCATGCACATGAAAGATGTGAAATGTGTTAAATAGTTTCCCAATAAAAGCTCTGCGTGGATGCTGACGCTGAGGTAAAATGGTCTGCAGGGAATAAACTTTTTGTTTTGTTAAATACCTCAGTAAATTGGCATTTAATTGGTATCTATATGTTTCGCAACTTTGCGAATATATTCATTATCTTTTATTTAAAAATTCATAAAAACATGGAATCAGTGTAGGAAAAGTTATCACAAATAGTTAAATAATGCTAAGAGGAAAGTTCAACTGATTCTAGCTCGAGTTTCTTTTCAAAGCTATCCACGATATTGCCATTGTGCTTGATTTTTTTCATCCAATTGAGATAGTTTACGGGGACTCCGGTTTCAATGGCTCCTTTGACAAGAGTTTTCAAATAAGTTTTTGATGGTTGCCTGTCGAAGGGAACCTCCTCATCGTCAGCAAGGATGTTTGTGGGTTGGTTGGTCAAATAATACGCCCGACACATGACGGTTCCATTGGCAGTTTCAACAGGGACACTCATTGGATAGTATATTTTACTATGAACTCCTTCTTGTCTAAGAAATTTATTAAAATAATTATTTTATGGCTTTTGTACATGATATTGTGTTTACCTATCGAGATCAGGAAGGTTTTCCAAGTCGATTGTCCAAATAGCGCCATAAACCTCAGAACCGTTTGTTGGTACTATTGTAGCTGGTGCTCCATCCCACCTCTTGCCGTAGGTATAAAAATCAAGTCGGTGGTCCTTGAGCTTACCGACTGTTTTTCGAACGGCAGATTTGTTCTCGATATTTATTCTTGCAGCCAGAAGATTACTACCGTATCCAAAGTAGTTGAAGTGGTTACCATCAACTTCCGGAAGTTGCATTATCTGAAAGAATTTAAAAGAGATAAAGAAAGTTTATGAAAATATAGTCCACAAAGGTCTTCAAATTTACTTCTTTTTGATCTTTGTGTTCCTACTTTCTGAAATTCGATGAGCAGTATTTTTTTCACATTTTTAATTGCGATAATAGGTACATATCTACTTTGAGGCAAGTTATGAATTTGTAAAAAAAAATAAAGGGCACGACTGAATATAATTTTGGAAAAAAGCATTGAAAAAATCATATATGATTTTATTAATCACTTAAAAATCACTAGCTTAAGCGTTTTTAGGAAAAAAATGAAGTAAACCATTTGTTTTCGTTTACTGTTTTGAATTGTAAGGAAACAAATTTCAAAATCGTCATACCAGTTTTTTTAAAAAACGGTTTTTTTTTTAAACTTTTCGAAAACATATTCCAATTTTTTTTGAGTATCTTAACTTCTGGTAGTTTTTTATCAGGATAATAAAATTTTAAAAAAATTGATCTAACCGTTTTCGAAAAAACCAAAAATTAAAAAAAAAATTACTTTTTTTTTAAATCTCAAAAAAACTTTTTTGAAAAATTTAGGCATTCATGATATTTTGTCTATTGCTTCAAACTTGGTATATAGTATTACATATTATGAAGTCCTACAGAGGGGTTTTTGGCATTAGCATTCTAGCTCTAAAACTAACGGTACTTCTGATATGTGATTTTCGATGAAAATTGATTTTCTCAAAAACGGCTCATAAGATTTTAATAAAACCTTCTGAATATTGTTTTTTGTGTAAACTTTACTTTTTGGTAAGAATTAGAATACACTTTTTAGGAAAAGTCTTATAACGGTACCTCCCATAGGACCGTTTTTTTAATCAAATTTTCTAGTAAGCCGTTTGATAAAATTTTTAATGTGGAAGACCTTTTATTTAATTCTTAAATTTTTCAAAAAAAAAATTTTTTTGAGTTTAAAAAAAAAATTAAATTTATTTTTTTTATTTTAAGGTTTTTTCAAAAATTGATAAAAACTACAAAGTGAAAAAAATTTGGAACATGTTTTCGAAAGAATTTTTACAAAAATCGTTTTTTGAAAAACTGGTCTAATGATTTTTTTTTCTTAAAAGTGAAAACAGTAAAAGAAATCAGATGGCTAATTTATTTTGAGAACCTGTTTTGAGCAAATTTAAAAAAACGAAAATTTAAAAAAACGAAAAAATGTTCAACAAAACCTAGTGGATCGTTGTATGGGACCCACCGTTAAAAAAAATAAATTGCACGACTGGGTCGCACGAACTTGCTCTTATGATAAGCAATTGCTTAGTGGCTGCATGGATATTAAAAAAAATTTAAATAATTTCGAAAATTCTTTTATTTTTTAAATAAGTTTAAATGTTTTCTCGGAAAAACTAAGTATGCAATAAAATTTCAAAGCTATACGTCAATCTAGGAAAAAAAATATTGAAAATCGTTGGAAAAGTTTTTTTTTAAAGGTTATTTTTAAAAAACTTTTTCAAAAAATATTTTGAAATTTATTTGAGTATGCAAATATATGGCAATCTGTAGTTTACATTTGAAAAATAATTTAAAAAAAAATCAATGTACCGGTTTCCAACATATTTCGAAAACCAAAATTTTTTTTGAAAAAACTATAAAAAATCAAAAAAAAAAAGTTTTTGAAAATTTTGAAATGCAATATTAATAAAATTATGAATGACTTCCTGTGGCCGAAATTTGATTGAAATCGAATGTATAGTTTACGAGAAAATTTGATTTGAAAATACTGGTTCTATGAGAGGTACCGTTATTAGACAAATTTTGAAAAAAAATTTCAAACCAAAAGATAGATTTTCTTGCAAAAATAGCATTCTGAAAGTTTTATCAAAATCGTTAGAGCCGTTTTTGAGAAAATCAATTTTTGTCTTCAAGATTGTATGGCAGGTGCCGTTATTTTTGGACCTAGAGCAAAAATAAAAAAAATTGTTCCGAGGGATGGCCAAATGAATCCTAAATACCAAATTTGAAGCAAATCGGCCCACCCGTTCAGCCTCCAGAGGCGCGAACAGACAGACAGACAGACGGACGGTATTTCCAGACCCACTTTTTTTTGGACTTCTCCATAAAAAAAAAACTGAACGACTCGTTGTATGGGAGCCACCATTTAAAAAAGTTTTACTGACAAAATTACAATGCCATCCTATAGAAAACTATGAAGAATTCTATGGCAAGCAAAGTTTTATTTAATTCAATCAAGCCGTCGCGTCGGTCGCTAACTTATAACAGCTTAAGCCTGATTTTCGTTAGGATCATTTAAGCTAATTCTGACGCCACACATGCCAGCTACTGGCAAGCAAGTTACTACATTTATTAACTGAGAGATTCCTATCTGTGTTCCAGTTGGTTGGAAGTTTGTCCGCGTGAATGGAAAATGGGAGCCAGTAGGTGGCATATGTGGCGTCCGCGTAAGATAAAACGCAGTTTTAGCACAAAATGCCTTTATAGGGTTTTCACACCGAGCTGAAAACACGGTTTTCGTTTAAAAAAATTTGAAGGAAAACACAAGTTTTACCATACATTTTTTGCTAAACACAGGTTTTCGAAAACAACTAGGTAGTTTTATATGAAACCTGTTGAAAACTTGTTGGAATACAAAGCAAACATACCTAAGTTTGTTGTGATTCCTTCAGAACACACCTAAGTTTGTTGTGATTCCTTCAGAACACACCTAAGTTTGTTGTGATTCTTTCCACACACACCTAAAGAGCGCATAAACGTCAACAAAAAATCAATCATAGCAGCCGAAAATATTTTCCTTTCAAAATTTGATAGTCAGTTGTAAATTAAAAATGAAGTGAAATGTCAAACGAAAACTTGAAAAGTCCGGTGTGAATGATTTTCAGGTTTTCGTAAACTTTTAGTTGAAAACCGGGTTTTGGGCTCGGTGTGAAAACCCTATTAAGTTTAATCAAAAACCGTTACTTGTATGGTGTCAGTTTAAACGACAATAAAACGAAATTAAAAAAAAACCTCGAAACCCATTTTTTCTTTAAACGGCTATACATGAAGTTTGAAGAAAATATGTAAAGCCGTTTAGGCAGTAGCATGGCGTTAAAAAGCGCATAAATGCACATCCGCACTGACATACAGATAGACCGGCTTCTCTACCAATCAATACTTTCTCTTTTTGCCTACAAGCTAAACATCAGCTGATATGCCATTTATTTTGAGTGTGACGCTCTCCCTTGCTTTTAAAACCCATTTAGCAAACACACCTACAAAATAAATGGCATACGCAGGTATAGTTGCCATAACAAAATGCACAGAAAGAGATGTACACGTATTCACAGACAGGACAAAATATTTCGAGGGTGTTTCAGGCAAGAGGAGTACGAGTTGGCGGTCTGTATATTGGTCTGTGCCCTATAGTCTATGTCTATAGTATAGAGCAAGTAAAAATAGCGCAGAAAAATTTATCAAACAAACAAACCCACAAGTGACATTATCAGAAATTAAAAACAAACAGCTCAAAGTAATCTGTCAGTGGTCTTTGTTGATTTATGAAAGCATTTCTTTCTTCCTTTCCTTTTCCTGTCATTCGATTATAATATTATTAGCAAACACAGACAAAAATTAAGATAATAATTATTATTTATTAGTATTCACAAGGCAATTATTAAATTACACCGATAGTAATTAAATAATATGTAACTTCAACAGTGGTGTTTTTTTGTGTTTGTTTCGTCACAAAATTATCGTGGAAATGTATGCAGCTATGTCGGTCAAAGTCTTTTTGCCACTGGAAATTGCGAAAATTACACTATTATCTTAAATTAATCAACGCCTTAATGTTTTCAATGAATTATAAATTAACTGAAATAAATTCTATACAAACCGTTTAAATAATAAAATATCTACCACAAAAATTGAATAAATTAGTAAAAATACTTAAAACAAAAATATTGCGAAAAACGTCAAACGAAAATTTAATCAAAACAATTTTCAGATAAGCTTTTCCTTTATTCTATTCTTTTTTTTTTCTTGATGACGATTTCGATAACACGAAAGCTTTTTCATACTTGTAAATCTATCAAGATTTATTTTCTTATACAATCTTATTCATCGTTACCTTCTTCATTTGATAAGCACATTTTGTATTTATTTGATTAATTTTATATTTTAATACATTTAAACAAAAACTATTTATAAAGAACGACCTGATAAACATTTTTATCGATAACTTAAACACAGGGAAATGAAATCTATTACACTTTGTCTTTATATTGAATTGTAGTAGAACAAACGCCGATTTACCCATGTAGTTGCTTTGTAACTTTGCACAGCTGTCAGTTTTGAGTATTTTCTTCAGCAAAAAAGAGTTTATTTGGGTTCGCTAACAATTTCATAAATAAATACAAAATAATTCCTCAAAAATGACTCGCCATGCAAGAAACTGCACAGCCGGAGCTGTGTACACCTACAACGAAAAGAAAAAAGACGCCCAAGAGTCTGGCTATGGAACAAACAGCCAACGCATTGGCAAAGATTCAGTGAAGAGTTTCGATTGTTGTTCGCTTACCTTGCAGCCCTGCCGCAATCCTGTGGTCACTAAAGATGGATATTTATTCGATAAGGAAGCAATTCTCACATACATTATAACAAGGAAAAATGAATACAGTCGTAAGTTGAAAGAGTACGAGAAATTGAAGAAGTCCGAAGAGTTGGAAGTGACACAAGAAATGTCCAAGAAACAACAATCGTGCATTGATAACTTCATCAATTCGGGAAAACCAGTCTCAGCTCCAGTACGTGATGATATGCAAAACTTAGCAACACCTAGTACCTCTTCTTCTTCGTCATCTGCATCTTCCATATCGAATATGACGAATGGCTTTGAAAAAAAATTGCCAAGTTTTTGGATTCCATCGCAATGTCCAAATGCTGGATTGGCTAAAGCAAAGAAACCCGACCCAACAATTTACTGCCCCGTCTCAATGCAGCCTCTAAAGACAAAAGACTTGATAAATGTAAAATTCACTTTGATCGATGAAAAAGACAAACAAGCGCTCGTTGCCAAAGAGAATCGTTACATGTGTCCAGTCACAAGAGATGTTCTTAGTAATGCTGTCCCCTGTGCAGTTCTTCGGCCAACGTAAGAATGGATGTCACAGCATGAGTTTGAATAAGTTTAAAATTTCTTATCCACAGAGGTGATGTTGTGACCATGGAATGTGTGGAAAAATTAATCAGAAAGGACATGATCCACCCGCTGACGAGTCAGAAGCTAAAGGAGAAGGACATAATTCCCCTGCAAAGGGTAGCCATGATAAACTCTATTCAAGGAGGTTAACTTATGTACTTTTTTTTTCTTAGGGTGGCACAGGATACGCAATCACAAATGACAATTTGCAAGCAAAGGAAAAGCGTCCAGCATTACAAGTTTAATAATTTTTACAATTTTATGCAGGTTACTGCCAAAATAAATACTTATAGTTTTAAGTTCAAACAGATTTCTTGTAAATCCATTATCCTTTCAAAACACTGCAGCCATTAGAGCTTTTCATGACTTGATCCTCCGCATAACGTCTATACGACTCGTATATTCTTTATAAGGGCATGTTTGTATAGAAGTACATTCATATACCCTTGAAGACAATAGCGTTAAAGAAAGAGCCTTTCCAGAAATTATTAAATAGCTTTTTTTATTTCCATTTTTATAAATTTTAGAAAACAGTATACATAAATCAAATCCTTGAAGCAAGGTTTGAATCAACAATGGCAGTTGCAAAGGTTTCTTGCTATGTATATCTTTTGATAATTATTATTTTACGAGTGATTGAATGATTTCCGCCCACAAATCTGGATATGTTAACAAATTGTGCCATCCTTTAGTTTCCATGATATCGGTGATATGAGATTTAATAAAATTGATCGTTTCTGCTTTCATTTGAACTGAGCTATGAAGATACGCCAATATTAAAGTTTCAGCTGCTGTTTCTGCAGAAAGATTCTCCAACAACACTACCTCGCACATTACTTTTAACTTTTCTAATGCATATTTATCAGCAGCAGCATAGAGATCCTTGGCATTTTTTTCCAAATTAGAAGCTGTTCCTGTATAGATGAAGAATAGCATTTCCCTGAGTACTTCATAGTTGATATCTGCAATAGTGACTCGATTTGATTTATTCTCCTCCAAATTGTGTTTGAACATAGCAGCAAATACACCACTTCGAGAAGCTAGAATTGCCTTATGCGCCTTTATTTCATGTCCGCCTACTTCCAGAATGACGTCACTGAAATTCTCATCAACAATGAGATTTTTAAAATCCTCCCTGAGGTCTCTGTCGGGAACTGTGATTTTTGAGCGATAGCCTTGGCCAGAGGTATGGACTATGTCAGTTAAAATGCTTCCTTCACAAAAGATCGTCAAAGTGTCCTTCGGCATATAAAGGTCTGATTTTTGTAGCAGAAGTTCTCTTTGGATGAAGTTTCCAAAACCCCAACCTTCCTTTAAATCAAACTGGTGAACTGGGGAAGAATTTGAAATTATTTGTTCTTTTTTAGCGTTTAGAACGGAAAATTTGAATTTGCATTTTGCTGAAGATTCACTACACGATCGTAGATGAAGAAAAACGGACAAAAATTCTTTGTACTCTGTATTCTGGCCTTTTGGATAAATTTGCAAGTTCCATTTGTACTTATCATTAGCGCCCACAGAGAATTCGGGGGACTCAAGAAATTTTCCAGTTTCTTTGTCGAGCAAACTAAAATTTTCAATAGTCCAGGTGTAGCTGAATTTTTCATTTTTGATCTGAGTGTAACCCCATTTTTCAGTTATTGGCGTGTTGACGTCCACTAAAGGCAATGATGGCACAGAATTGGGGGCCATTTGTCTCTAAATCAATTTTTTTATGCAAGCGTTGTTCTGGTGGATTGGTTTTATTTTATAGCTTAACAATTCTATAGATTTATGTATATGTTATGTACCTTTTCACGTCCTTCTTTAATTTTCCGTTTCCAAATTTTAAAGTTCAAATTCAAAATATATTTACATATAAATCTTTTCGATATTCAAATTACAGGAACAGATACAGATCAACACTGAGAAAAAATAAATTGCCAACTGAACTGAAACTGACGTTTAGGAATGTCAATTTTGTTATATTGAATTCCATGAAACCAAGAACTCACTCTCGGTTTGATCATGAGCACTCTTCATTTTCCATAAAGCCAAAAAATCTCAGATTGAATTTAGATCAATTTTTGTGAATCTCGTGTGGGTTGGAATTTTGGTTTTTCTCATTGTGGTATGAAAAGAAGCAGGCATATTTGTTTATTTGAAAATGGAGCAGCGTCTATCTACATAATATCTATAGTTTAATTATACATATGTACATATTTCAATATCATCCGATAGGTAATGAAGATTTGTCAAAATTAAAAATTTGTTAAAAGCTTTGTTTGTTGAGCCCTGAAGTCACCCTGGGGTCGCCACAGCGCGTTTTTTGAATTACCTCAACTCGCCCTCAATACAAAATTCTCTGTTTTTTGAAACCTGGGGTCGCCCTGAAGTCACCCTGAAGTCGATCTTGCTATTTAGCTGGGGCGAGTTGAGGTAACGAATCAGCTGTTGAAGTGACTTTTGCTGTCAAGCATTTCTTGTGTATTTTTCTTCTGTATTTGATTTTTCATGTATTTTTTTCGATAAAACTAAATGAAATGCAAGTGAATGCATTTATTTTGATAAAAGTAAACACAAATCGAACAAATAAAGCAAAATGGAAACTTTTGATTTTGTGCGTTGTGAAAAATATACAATCAGCAGCCGTCATGCGTTTTTTGAGAACCGAAAAACCCAGGTTTTTTTGACAACTCTTGGAGTTGTCAAGAAAACCCAGGGCGACCCTGGGTAAAAATCAACAAACAAAGCTTCGTGGAGTGGAATTCACCATTAAACACACTTATAGCGAGTTTCATTCAAATTTGGAAGAATTGTTCTCAAAATCGAGAATTGCACTTTTGAATGAAACTTGTTTTGATTTTTGTCTTTTGTCATTGGAAAATGTAATCATTAGATAATTGATAATTAATTGGACAATTAAAGTACATATTATAAGTTCTTCGTTCATTATTTGTTTATTTTTGTTATATTTATCACAAACTGGCACAATTTAACAACAAACAACAAAAAATAACAAAATATTTCTCCTCTGACGTTTGACAGAAAAGTATTCAGATATTCTCCCAACCCATGAGAGATGCATTCTTTCGTGTTGAGAATCGATCTAGAATTGCACTTTTTGAATGAATGAAACTCTCAAAAGTGAAAAAGAACAAATCTTTTGACAGAAAGAGCAATTCATTTCGTGAATGAAACTCGCTATACGCTATTACAAGCAGCAAGCCCAAGCACTGAAGCAACTGAACCCATCGGCTCAAGACAACACAAGACAATAACACGACATAGACAGAACACAAGGGAGAAGAACAGACAATACACATGTCAGCAGCAAGCATTCATTAATTTTGACGGTCCACCATCTAACCACTAACCACGCGCCAAGATCGTGATGCTTGATTTCGCTGATATAACGGAAAGCGATGCTTTATCAGAACCAAGGCCGTTGACTTTCATTACAAGTTCTCAAAAACGCTACCTTTTAATTTAGTAATACTTTTTGATGTGTTCATGCTTCATGAATAATAAAAACCGTTCCTTTCTAAATACTAGATTCAATTGCCCATTTGTCTTAGATACGAATCGCTCGAGAGGTTCGGTGATGGTTTCTGATAATTCCTTCAACACATGGATCAAAATTTGAAAAAGACTAGGTATAATGCTCTTGATTATAAAGCGCTAAAGGTAGAGCCAATCCCAATACAGAAATAAGCAAATAAATAGTTTTTTTTTATTTTCATTTTTTTTTTATTTCCATAGGTACCTACATAGTAAGGACATTCTTTATTTTAATTGAAAAGCTTTGTTTTATTTGTTCGATATAGAATTGGTAGTCGATTTCGAAATTCAAGTTTTTGTGTCTGCAATGGGTGATTTTTTTTTGTTCTCCAATTTTTTTTAAAGAAAGGAATCAGTTTTTTTTCTTTGCTTTATATCCTTTTATTTTTATTGTTTTACCAGTGATTGAATGATTTCCGCCAACAAATCTGGATATTTTAACAAATTGTGCCATCCTTTAGTTTCCATGATATCGGTGATATCAGATTTTACAAAATCCATCGTGTCTGCCTTCATTTGAACTGAGCTATGAAGATGAGCCAATATTAAAGTTTCAGCTGCTGTTTCTGCAGAAAGATTCTCCAACAACACTACCTCGCACATTACTTTTAACTTTTCTAATGCATATTTATCAGCAGCAGCATAGAGATCCTTGGCATTTTTTTCCAAATTAGAAGCTGTTCCTGTATAGATGAAGAATAGCATTTCCCTGAGTACTTCATAGTTGATATCTGCAATAGTGACTCGATTTGATTTATTCTCCTCCAAATTGTGTTTGAACATAGCAGCAAATACACCACTTCGAGAAGCTAGAATTGCCTTATGCGCCTTTATTTCATGTCCGCCTACTTCCAGAATGACGTCACTGAAATTCTCATCAACAATGAGATTTTTAAAATCCTCCCTGAGGTCTCTGTCGGGAACTGTGATTTTTGAGCGATAGCCTTGGCCAGAGGTATGGACTATGTCAGTTAAAATGCTTCCTTCACAAAAGATCGTCAAAGTGTCCTTCGGCATATAAAGGTCTGATTTTTGTAGCAGAAGTTCTCTTTGGATGAAGTTTCCAAAACCCCAACCTTCCTTTAAATCAAACTGGTGAACTGGGGAAGAATTTGAAATTATTTGTTCTTTTTTAGCGTTTAGAACGGAAAATTTGAATTTGCATTTTGCTGAAGATTCACTACACGATCGTAGATGAAGAAAAACGGACAAAAATTCTTTGTACTCTGTATTCTGGCCTTTTGGATAAATTTGCAAGTTCCATTTGTACTTATCATTAGCGCCCACAGAGAATTCGGGGGACTCAAGAAATTTTCCAGTTTCTTTGTCGAGCAAACTAAAATTTTCAATAGTCCAGGTGTAGCTGAATTTTTCATTTTTGATCTGAGTGTAACCCCATTTTTCAGTTATTGGCGTGTTGACGTCCACTAAAGGCAATGATGGCACAGAATTGGGGGCCATTTGTCTCTAAATCAATTTTTTTATGCAAGCGTTGTTCTGGTGGATTGGTTTTATTTTATAGCTTAACAATTCTATAGATTTATGTATATGTTATGTACCTTTTCACGTCCTTCTTTAATTTTCCGTTTCCAAATTTTAAAGTTCAAATTCAAAATATATTTACATATAAATCTTTTCGATATTCAAATTACAGGAACAGATACAGATCAACACTGAGAAAAAATAAATTGCCAACTGAACTGAAACTGACGTTTAGGAATGTCAATTTTGTTATATTGAATTCCATGAAACCAAGAACTCACTCTCGGTTTGATCATGAGCACTCTTCATTTTCCATAAAGCCAAAAAATCTCAGATTGAATTTAGATCAATTTTTGTGAATCTCGTGTGGGTTGGAATTTTGGTTTTTCTCATTGTGGTATGAAAAGAAGCAGGCATATTTGTTTATTTGAAAATGGAGCAGCGTCTATCTACATAATATCTATAGTTTAATTATACATATGTACATATTTCAATATCATCCGATAGGTAATGAAGATTTGTCAAAATTAAAAATTTGTTAAAAGCTTTGTTTGTTGAGCCCTGAAGTCACCCTGGGGTCGCCACAGCGCGTTTTTTGAATTACCTCAACTCGCCCTCAATACAAAATTCTCTGTTTTTTGAAACCTGGGGTCGCCCTGAAGTCACCCTGAAGTCGATCTTGCTATTTAGCTGGGGCGAGTTGAGGTAACGAATCAGCTGTTGAAGTGACTTTTGCTGTCAAGCATTTCTTGTGTATTTTTCTTCTGTATTTGATTTTTCATGTATTTTTTTCGATAAAACTAAATGAAATGCAAGTGAATGCATTTATTTTGATAAAAGTAAACACAAATCGAACAAATAAAGCAAAATGGAAACTTTTGATTTTGTGCGTTGTGAAAAATATACAATCAGCAGCCGTCATGCGTTTTTTGAGAACCGAAAAACCCAGGTTTTTTTGACAACTCTTGGAGTTGTCAAGAAAACCCAGGGCGACCCTGGGTAAAAATCAACAAACAAAGCTTCGTGGAGTGGAATTCACCATTAAACACACTTATAGCGAGTTTCATTCAAATTTGGAAGAATTGTTCTCAAAATCGAGAATTGCACTTTTGAATGAAACTTGTTTTGATTTTTGTCTTTTGTCATTGGAAAATGTAATCATTAGATAATTGATAATTAATTGGACAATTAAAGTACATATTATAAGTTCTTCGTTCATTATTTGTTTATTTTTGTTATATTTATCACAAACTGGCACAATTTAACAACAAACAACAAAAAATAACAAAATATTTCTCCTCTGACGTTTGACAGAAAAGTATTCAGATATTCTCCCAACCCATGAGAGATGCATTCTTTCGTGTTGAGAATCGATCTAGAATTGCACTTTTTGAATGAATGAAACTCTCAAAAGTGAAAAAGAACAAATCTTTTGACAGAAAGAGCAATTCATTTCGTGAATGAAACTCGCTATACGCTATTACAAGCAGCAAGCCCAAGCACTGAAGCAACTGAACCCATCGGCTCAAGACAACACAAGACAATAACACGACATAGACAGAACACAAGGGAGAAGAACAGACAATACACATGTCAGCAGCAAGCATTCATTAATTTTGACGGTCCACCATCTAACCACTAACCACGCGCCAAGATCGTGATGCTTGATTTCGCTGATATAACGGAAAGCGATGCTTTATCAGAACCAAGGCCGTTGACTTTCATTACAAGTTCTCAAAAACGCTACCTTTTAATTTAGTAATACTTTTTGATGTGTTCATGCTTCATGAATAATAAAAACCGTTCCTTTCTAAATACTAGATTCAATTGCCCATTTGTCTTAGATACGAATCGCTCGAGAGGTTCGGTGATGGTTTCTGATAATTCCTTCAACACATGGATCAAAATTTGAAAAAGACTAGGTATAATGCTCTTGATTATAAAGCGCTAAAGGTAGAGCCAATCCCAATACAGAAATAAGCAAATAAATAGTTTTTTTTTATTTTCATTTTTTTTTTATTTCCATAGGTACCTACATAGTAAGGACATTCTTTATTTTAATTGAAAAGCTTTGTTTTATTTGTTCGATATAGAATTGGTAGTCGATTTCGAAATTCAAGTTTTTGTGTCTGCAATGGGTGATTTTTTTTTGTTCTCCAATTTTTTTTAAAGAAAGGAATCAGTTTTTTTTCTTTGCTTTATATCCTTTTATTTTTATTGTTTTACCAGTGATTGAATGATTTCCGCCAACAAATCTGGATATTTTAACAAATTGTGCCATCCTTTAGTTTCCATGATATCGGTGATATCAGATTTTACAAAATCCATCGTGTCTGCCTTCATTTGAACTGAGCTATGAAGATGAGCCAATATTAAAGTTTCAGCTGCTGTTTCTGCAGAAAGATTCTCCAACAACACTACCTCGCACATTACTTTTAACTTTTCTAATGCATATTTATCAGCAGCAGCATAGAGATCCTTGGCATTTTTTTCCAAATTAGAAGCTGTTCCTGTATAGATGAAGAATAGCATTTCCCTGAGTACTTCATAGTTGATATCTGCAATAGTGACTCGATTTGATTTATTCTCCTCCAAATTGTGTTTGAACATAGCAGCAAATACACCACTTCGAGAAGCTAGAATTGCCTTATGCGCCTTTATTTCATGTCCGCCTACTTCCAGAATGACGTCACTGAAATTCTCATCAACAATGAGATTTTTAAAATCCTCCCTGAGGTCTCTGTCGGGAACTGTGATTTTTGAGCGATAGCCTTGGCCAGAGGTATGGACTATGTCAGTTAAAATGCTTCCTTCACAAAAGATCGTCAAAGTGTCCTTCGGCATATAAAGGTCTGATTTTTGTAGCAGAAGTTCTCTTTGGATGAAGTTTCCAAAACCCCAACCTTCCTTTAAATCAAACTGGTGAACTGGGGAAGAATTTGAAATTATTTGTTCTTTTTTAGCGTTTAGAACGGAAAATTTGAATTTGCATTTTGCTGAAGATTCACTACACGATCGTAGATGAAGAAAAACGGACAAAAATTCTTTGTACTCTGTATTCTGGCCTTTTGGATAAATTTGCAAGTTCCATTTGTACTTATCATTAGCGCCCACAGAGAATTCGGGGGACTCAAGAAATTTTCCAGTTTCTTTGTCGAGCAAACTAAAATTTTCAATAGTCCAGGTGTAGCTGAATTTTTCATTTTTGATCTGAGTGTAACCCCATTTTTCAGTTATTGGCGTGTTGACGTCCACTAAAGGCAATGATGGCACAGAATTGGGGGCCATTTGTCTCTAAATCAATTTTTTT
The DNA here is from genome assembly GCA_916050605.2 of Platycheirus albimanus. Taxonomy (NCBI): domain Eukaryota; kingdom Metazoa; phylum Arthropoda; class Insecta; order Diptera; family Syrphidae; genus Platycheirus; species Platycheirus albimanus. The sequence continues at coordinate 358,401,811 of OU696696.1, forward strand.
ATGCAAGCGTTGTTCTGGTGGATTGGTTTTATTTTATAGCTTAACAATTCTATAGATTTATGTATATGTTATGTACCTTTTCACGTCCTTCTTTAATTTTCCGTTTCCAAATTTTAAAGTTCAAATTCAAAATATATTTACATATAAATCTTTTCGATATTCAAATTACAGGAACAGATACAGATCAACACTGAGAAAAAATAAATTGCCAACTGAACTGAAACTGACGTTTAGGAATGTCAATTTTGTTATATTGAATTCCATGAAACCAAGAACTCACTCTCGGTTTGATCATGAGCACTCTTCATTTTCCATAAAGCCAAAAAATCTCAGATTGAATTTAGATCAATTTTTGTGAATCTCGTGTGGGTTGGAATTTTGGTTTTTCTCATTGTGGTATGAAAAGAAGCAGGCATATTTGTTTATTTGAAAATGGAGCAGCGTCTATCTACATAATATCTATAGTTTAATTATACATATGTACATATTTCAATATCATCCGATAGGTAATGAAGATTTGTCAAAATTAAAAATTTGTTAAAAGCTTTGTTTGTTGAGCCCTGAAGTCACCCTGGGGTCGCCACAGCGCGTTTTTTGAATTACCTCAACTCGCCCTCAATACAAAATTCTCTGTTTTTTGAAACCTGGGGTCGCCCTGAAGTCACCCTGAAGTCGATCTTGCTATTTAGCTGGGGCGAGTTGAGGTAACGAATCAGCTGTTGAAGTGACTTTTGCTGTCAAGCATTTCTTGTGTATTTTTCTTCTGTATTTGATTTTTCATGTATTTTTTTCGATAAAACTAAATGAAATGCAAGTGAATGCATTTATTTTGATAAAAGTAAACACAAATCGAACAAATAAAGCAAAATGGAAACTTTTGATTTTGTGCGTTGTGAAAAATATACAATCAGCAGCCGTCATGCGTTTTTTGAGAACCGAAAAACCCAGGTTTTTTTGACAACTCTTGGAGTTGTCAAGAAAACCCAGGGCGACCCTGGGTAAAAATCAACAAACAAAGCTTCGTGGAGTGGAATTCACCATTAAACACACTTATAGCGAGTTTCATTCAAATTTGGAAGAATTGTTCTCAAAATCGAGAATTGCACTTTTGAATGAAACTTGTTTTGATTTTTGTCTTTTGTCATTGGAAAATGTAATCATTAGATAATTGATAATTAATTGGACAATTAAAGTACATATTATAAGTTCTTCGTTCATTATTTGTTTATTTTTGTTATATTTATCACAAACTGGCACAATTTAACAACAAACAACAAAAAATAACAAAATATTTCTCCTCTGACGTTTGACAGAAAAGTATTCAGATATTCTCCCAACCCATGAGAGATGCATTCTTTCGTGTTGAGAATCGATCTAGAATTGCACTTTTTGAATGAATGAAACTCTCAAAAGTGAAAAAGAACAAATCTTTTGACAGAAAGAGCAATTCATTTCGTGAATGAAACTCGCTATACGCTATTACAAGCAGCAAGCCCAAGCACTGAAGCAACTGAACCCATCGGCTCAAGACAACACAAGACAATAACACGACATAGACAGAACACAAGGGAGAAGAACAGACAATACACATGTCAGCAGCAAGCATTCATTAATTTTGACGGTCCACCATCTAACCACTAACCACGCGCCAAGATCGTGATGCTTGATTTCGCTGATATAACGGAAAGCGATGCTTTATCAGAACCAAGGCCGTTGACTTTCATTACAAGTTCTCAAAAACGCTACCTTTTAATTTAGTAATACTTTTTGATGTGTTCATGCTTCATGAATAATAAAAACCGTTCCTTTCTAAATACTAGATTCAATTGCCCATTTGTCTTAGATACGAATCGCTCGAGAGGTTCGGTGATGGTTTCTGATAATTCCTTCAACACATGGATCAAAATTTGAAAAAGACTAGGTATAATGCTCTTGATTATAAAGCGCTAAAGGTAGAGCCAATCCCAATACAGAAATAAGCAAATAAATAGTTTTTTTTTATTTTCATTTTTTTTTTATTTCCATAGGTACCTACATAGTAAGGACATTCTTTATTTTAATTGAAAAGCTTTGTTTTATTTGTTCGATATAGAATTGGTAGTCGATTTCGAAATTCAAGTTTTTGTGTCTGCAATGGGTGATTTTTTTTTGTTCTCCAATTTTTTTTAAAGAAAGGAATCAGTTTTTTTTCTTTGCTTTATATCCTTTTATTTTTATTGTTTTACCAGTGATTGAATGATTTCCGCCAACAAATCTGGATATTTTAACAAATTGTGCCATCCTTTAGTTTCCATGATATCGGTGATATCAGATTTTACAAAATCCATCGTGTCTGCCTTCATTTGAACTGAGCTATGAAGATGAGCCAATATTAAAGTTTCAGCTGCTGTTTCTGCAGAAAGATTCTCCAACAACACTACCTCGCACATTACTTTTAACTTTTCTAATGCATATTTATCAGCAGCAGCATAGAGATCCTTGGCATTTTTTTCCAAATTAGAAGCTGTTCCTGTATAGATGAAGAATAGCATTTCCTTGAGTACTTCATGGTCGATATCTGCAATAATGACTCGATTTGATTTATTTTCCTCCAAATTGTGTGTGAACATCGCAGCAAAAACACCACTTCGAGAAGCTAGAATTGCCTTATGCGCCTTAATTTCATGTCCTCCTACTTCCAGAATGACGTCACTGAAATTCTCATTAACACCGAGATTTTTAAATTTCTCGCTGAGGTCTTTGTCTGTGATAGGAACCGTTATTTTTGAACCATGGCCTTGACCAGAGGTGTGAACTATGTCGGTTAAAATGCTTCCTTCACACAAGATCGTTAAAGTGTCCTTCGGCATATAAAGGTCTGACTTTTTTAGCAGAAGTTCTCGTTGGATGAAGTTTCCAAAACCAATGCTATTCATTATTTCAAACTTGTGAACTTCATCGGCAAATTTTGAATGGATTTGTTCTTTTTTAGCATTTAGAATGGAAATTTTGAATTTACATTTTGCTGCTGATTTATTACACGATCGTAGTTGAAGAAAAACCGAAAAAAATTCTTTGTATATTCTGAAATTTCCTTTTGGATACATTTTCAAATTCCATTTGCATTCATCATTATTAGCGCCCACAGAGAATTCGGGGGACTCTAGCACTTTTCCATTTGCTTCGTTGAGCAAACTAAAATTTTCAATAGTCCAGGTGTAGCTGAATTTTTCATTTGTGATCTGAGTGTAACCCCATTTTTCAGTTATTGGCGTGTTGACGTCCACTAAAGGCAATGATGGCACAGAATTGAGGGCCATTTTTCTCTAAATCAATTTTGTATGCGTTTAGGAGTGTAAGCGTTTTCCTGGTGGATTGGTCAATCAATGGAATTAGCAATCCTATAGATATGTATAATGTATGTACCTTTTCTCGTTCTTCTTTAATTTTCCGTTTCTAAATTTTAAAGGACTTTTGCAGGACTTCAATAATTATATTCCAATTACAGAAAAAGACACAGATAACAGAATAACTCTATTTAAACGATGCGATTGTGAAATTCAAATGAGCGAATCGACTACTTTGATCTATTTTTTCAAATCTATAATCTAGCAAACCAAACAAACATTTTTTTGATTCATTAAATTCATTTGAATTTAAGTCAATGCTAACGTGATGATATTTTAAAAATTAACTGAAACTTGCTGACACAATTACTGCTTGGTTGTGCAAACAGACCTAGGTTTGTTTGATGCAGACACTGGGGCGCCCTGGTGCTTTTTAGTTTTCAGTTACTTTTCAAAGACGACCAATGTTCGGTGAGTACAGTTCAAGAAGCGTTTCAAGACTGAATTGAATAATAATCATATAATATTTCTTTTGCTCCATTTGAGCTTACATTTTAAGAGATAGGTACCTACATTATTTCTATTTTTAGAATCGATCGTTGTTGCATGTTCATATTCTTTCATACATCAATCTATGCTTGGGGTGGTTTTAGTTTGTCAATTTGTTATTGTTAGCGATAAAACAATCTGATCTGTCTGTTTACATTATGGTTAAGAGAATGATACTTTGTTTTTTCTGTTTACGATTCTTAAGAATGCTTTGTTCTTGTGATTTAATGACAAGAGGAAATCTAAAATGAAACGATATTAAATTATCCGAAGGGATAATTTATTGCTGTATCAGCATTTCGGTTTGTATTTGTCATAACAGGGTTTAGCTTTGTACCACTGATACAGTGGTTTTGGGTCTTGAGATTTTGGAAAAAAAAGCAGGGAAAAAATGATATGAAATTTTCTTGATCACTTAAAAATCACTAGCTAAAAGTTTTTTTTTGGAAAAAAATTAAGTAAGCATTTTAATTTCGTTTACTGTTTAGAAGTTTAAGAAATTTTTTTTTCAAAATCGTTCAACCAGTTTTTCCAAAAATTTTTTTTTTTGAAAAAAACTTCGAAAAAAATATTCCAAATATTTTAAGGTATGCCAACTTCTAGCAATGCGTAGTTTTTATCAGAAAAATAAAACTAAAAAAAAATCAGACCGTTTTTGGAAAAAATAAAAAAAAAAATTTGAAAAATTTAAAAATTTATATTACCTATTTCGTCTATGAAAAGGCTACTATATTAAAAATTTCATCGAAATCCTTCAAGTGGTTTACGAGAAAATCTGATTTAAGAAAACCGGTCCTATGGGTACCGTTATAAGACTTCCTGAAAAATCTATTCCAACCAAAATATTAAGTTTGCACAGAAAACACTATTCAGAAAGTTTTATCAAAATCGTAGGAGCCGTTTTTGAAAAAAATCAATTTTCCCCTAAAAATCGTATGGCAGGTATCGTTAGTTTAAGAGCTAGAATGCTAATTCCAAAAACTCCTCTGTAGGACGTCATAGTAATACTATGTATACCAAGTTTGAAGCAAATCGGTCCAGCCGTTTAGGTTGTAGGTGCCGATATAGATGGACGGACAGATAGACAGACACAAAGACACAGACAGACATAATTGTCGGACCCACTTTTTTAGGCTTCTCTATCACCGTAATGTTATACATAACTTGCCTTATTTATGTATAGTACCTATATAATCGCAAGTAAAAATGAGTTTAGCTTTTTAGGTACCTATGAACTATTATACCAGTGGTCTAGGGGTTTGAGATTTTGATAAAAATACATGCTTCAAAATTCTTAAATAAATACTTAAACTAATTTGAGCTGAAAAAAAAAGTACGCCATTTTATTTCTTGGATAAATTTGAAATTATGAGAATAAATTGATAAAAATCTGTGGAGCAGTTTTTGAGAAAAAAAGTTTTTTTTGAAAAACTTTTTGAAAAAAATTTTCAAAAAAAATTCAAAAACGCCAGTTCATAGGTGCTTTTTCAGCAAATACATTTATTTATAATTTTTAGAAAAAAATTTTGTAAGCAGTTTTCAAAATATTATGTATTAATTTAAAAATTTTTTTTTAATGCTTTTAAAAATACAAAAAAATATTTTTTGAAAATATTGGTAGGTATGCAGCACAAATTGAGCTACTTACAGCTATATAAATATGTGAAAATTTCAAAAGAATCGGTGGAGTCGTTTTCGAGATAGTCGAAAGCAAACAAAACGGTCCTATGGGAAGTACCGTTCTTAGCCATTTTTTAAAACTTTTTCAATTTCCCCTCTGTACAATAGCTAAAAGTCTCTATATACCAAGTTTGAAGCAATTCGGCCCACAGACGAACATAATTTTTAGACCATCTTTTTTCGTCTTCGCTATCATCGTAATGTCATGTTTGATTGTTATCTCAAAACTTTTTTTTTCGACGAATGCATAACTTGCCTTATAGTACATACCTATAATCGCAAGTAAAAATTAGGACCGAGGGACTATCTCTAATAGGTAGCACTTTGAATTGGTTTCAAATGGAACAAGCAAAATCACTTCTGTTCTATTTAAACACAATGTAGTATTCGTAGGCATCAGTTTCACAAGTTTTGTCAATGTCAAATCGTTGTGCGTAGCCCGATTCGCGGTATAAAGGATTTTTACTGATTCCTCGTATTAAATACTCTACTCACTAAACTTCGTTGCTGACCTTCGACGTCTTCATCATCAGATTTGGATTCAACAATATGTCACATTTGTCGATATTACCAAAACTTTCGGCATTGCTGCATGCGAATAGACATTTCTATAATGAATATTCTATGGGTGACATTTGAGTTTTATTTGTATTTGTACTTCTTGGGTGCATTCTGATTTTCTGACTTCAAATCCAGAAGCAAAATTCTCTTCTCAGAATCAGTCAGAAGTGTCATTTGCTGCTTACCAATGAAACAGTTTCAGAAGACTTCCGGATGCTTCTGCACGTGCACGCTTCTTTTCCTCCAATGGAAAGTGCTATAAAACGGCTTAACTGATTATTGTGAAAATTCACAAATATATGTAGGCTTATGTAGTTCAATTTTACTTTTATAATGAATATGTTTTGTATTAAAAGCATTTTTTAAACTTGTTTGAAATTTAAGGTTTTGAAAACAGCTCATTTAATTTTTTTGTTTCAAAAATGATATATGTACATATGTAATGTATGTATATTCATTTGCTGAATGTATGTTCTCCACCTTTATGAATAGGAGAATGGGACGCCTTTATCTGAGGTTTTTTCTTTAATTTGCTGAATATCTATATATATAAAAATCAATTTAAATTTTGTGTGTGACCTTATTTCTAGAGTTAGGATGGGTGGATTTTTATATATAATCTTTTAAATGAAAGGGACCATAGTGTAGATGGTTTAGAAGAAAAAAAAATTTTAAAACCTTCAAGCACAAGTTTTTGTAGCCAATTTATAAAATTTCTTCCACTGTCAAGTAATATTTATTCGTAGTATTTATTGGAATTTATTTGATTTTTAATATTTCAAAATAAAAAAAAAACATATATGCGAGAGCTACAGTACGTTTTCAACAAACTGTTGGATACCCTATTTCCTATATTTTTGTATGTTATGCGTTCGCCTCCCGCAGCCAGCCGCTGTTCCAGTTTCAGCAACGCGATTCTTCTTAAGCAGACAGAAAAGAATCAATAACATTAATTTTGTGCGGCCCATGTTCAATAACTGCTGGCGTAATAAAAAAAGCGTGTGCCTCGCTTAAAGTTGAGACTTTTTACTGCCAGGGCAATTACTATGAGCTCAGTGACATTCAAATTTAAGCTTGCAGATCGATTTGAACAGAACGAGACAAAACATACATTTTTAAAAGTTAGATTTTGAATAAAAATGACGGATTTTACCAGTTCAAGAACTTAGCCTTACTCTTGATCCAAAGATTATATATACCAAAATTTCAGCTTTCTAGCTCAAAAATTGCGACCTGTAGAGAGTATACCTACGGACAGACGGACAGACAAAGGGACGGACGGACGGACATGGCTAAATCGACTAGGCTTTTGATTCTGAGTCAGAATATACATATGTATATACTTTTCTATATCTAACAGTATTATTTCTTTATGTTACAAACTCCACACCAAATACAATATACCAATTCTATGGAGGTTTTTATCAAACATGACATTACGATGATAGAGAAGCCCAAAAAAGTGGTTTTCGCCATACCGTCCGTTGGTCTGTCTGTGCGGGTGTGCGGATGGGCATCAGTGCGCTTTTTCACTTCCAGCTACAGCCTAAACGGCCTGACGGATTTTCTTCAAACTTGGTGTATAGCAGTTTTAAGAAAAACAGTTGCTATCTATAAGGCAAGTTCGTAAAAAAAAAATTATTTCGTTTTACCCCGCCTCAAATTTTGGATTTTCTCAGACCGGATCAAGGTCGAAAATTTTGCATTTCCGCCTCCCTCCTCTTTTTACATTTCTTCGTAAAGAATTGACCTACAACAATTTTTGAACCATTGAAATTTAACGGTCTAAGAAAGTTGGTGATTTTAACGAGGAACCATAATACAAACAAAAAATTCATGATTATTTGGGTATTTCCGAAAAATTAAGTCGAATTCTTCATTTGTTTGCATTTTTTGGCAAATTTTGAAAAATTACCTGTTTTTGAAGCGCCATATCTCGGTGACAAATTGACATACAAAGATGTTTGTCTTAATAAAATCGTAGGAAATTTTCTGCTCTACAAAAAAAATCAAATATGTTTTTGCCATAAAAAAAGTTATTGAGGGAAAACCGGAGCAACGTCGAAAAATTTCCAGTTCCCCCCCCCCCCACACTTTTTAGCACAGGGCCCTCGAGATCCAAAACTTATCAAAATGTCAGTTTACTATCCCTGAACAAAGTCCACAAGTTTCATTAACTTTTGACATTTTTCCACCTAAAAGTACCTGTCGATTGGACTACTGGTGGAACTGGAAAAACATGTCTCATTTTATTACTTCTAGCGACCATACGATCAGTAACCCAAATTGCATTAGCACTCGCTTCTTCTGGATTTGCAGAAACTTTACTGGAAGGTGGACGAACTGCACATTCTGCACTTAAGCTGCCATTGAACATGCATGCTACTGAAACACCTACATGTAAAATTTCTAAGAACTCAGACATGGCAAAAATTTTACAGAAATGTGGTATAATCGTTTGGGATGAATGTACGATGGCAAACAAAAAGTCTTTGGAAGCATTAGATGGAACGTTGCAATACCTTCGTGGGAATCAACGGATTTTCGGTGGTGCCTTAATATTGTTATATTGAATGCATGTTTGAAATCATCCTATTTGTGGAGGCATGTGAAAAAACTCGCCCTTACAACTAATGTGCGCGTTCAGTTACAAAATGATCCAACATCAGCTGAATTTTCAAAACAGTTGTTGGATATTGGAAATATTAAATTGCAAGTTGATAACTCAACTGGCTTAATTATTCTACCAACCAATTTTTGTCGAATTGCTCAATCAAGACAAGAATTGATTGAAAAACAATTCAATAATCATGATTGGTTGAGTGACCGGGCAATTTTGGCTGGAAAAAATAAAGACGTTAATGATATCATTGAAATTTTGAATAAAATACCAACTCAATTTTTTGCATATAAATCAATCGACACAGCTATGAATCAAGATGATGCGGTGAATTATCCTTCTGAATTTTTGAATTCTCTTGATTTACCTGGGTTACCACCACATTATATATCATTGAAAGTCGGCACGCCGATAATAATGCTACGCAATATTAATCAACCTCGACTTTGCAATGGTACCAGACTTTCAGTAAAAAAGTTGTTGAACAATGTGATCGAAGCAACAATTTTAAAAGGGAAATACAAAGGTGAGGTTGTTTTGATTCCGAGGATTCCAATGATTCCACCAGATTTATCCTTCGATTTCAAACGTCTTCAGTTTCCGATACGACATGCTTTTGCCATAACGATTAATAAGGCACAGGGCCAATCTTTAGAAATATACGGTATCAATTTAGAGGTTCCAATATTTGTGCATGGGCAACTGTATGTTGCATGTTCACGTGTAGGCTAATCTGCCTTAATAATTTTGACCGATGGAAAAACGAAAAATATTGTATATCAAAAAGCTCTTGAGTAAAATTTATTAAAATTTAAGTTAAAGGAGATGGCCCATTTTCCTAGGGAACCTGGGCCCAGTGCGTCCACTAATGAATCTAGTATCAAATGAAAGGTGATATTAAGGACATTATGTGGGTGAAATATTTTTAAAATCGTTCGTGGGGTTTTTGAGATATTTGAGCTTGAAGTTGACTAATTCAGAAGCAGAATTTCACTTATTTTTCCGACAAAACTGCTTATATTTTCCGATGTAAGATACATAGAGAAATAAATCTGGTATCAAATGAAAGGTATTTTGTTAACCTTTTCATCGTATTAAAAATTATTTTTGTACATATCCTATATTCTCCAATATTTTGTTTTAAGTTCTTAGAAATCAAGTTTTTTGTTCTTACTTTTTAAACGTCAATATCTTAAAAAGATCGGCAGTGATTCCTAATTTTTTAACATCATTATAAAGATTATTTATTTACCTTTAATTTGATATATAATTTAGTGCCCTTTATTAAATACAAACTTAGTTTTGAACTAACTTACACTAAAAAGCATATTTACATGCACTATAAGCTATGCACTTTTTTGTTTATCGTTATTTTTTATAATTTCTTAACCAAAAATAGCAAAACATGTATTATTTATTACTTACTTTAAGCCCGATAAACAACATTTATATTGATGACAATCTAGGTGATGTTATTTAAGAAAACATGCATCATGCTACTTCGAAAATATAGTCCATGTAAATAACTTACCGTTTTCTTTTTATTTTCAGAAGAAGTTTATAAAAGACACATAATTATGTAGATGTAATAACTTATAGTCTTTATTTTTTCAATATTTATATGTACAAAAAGGTTTAAAACTAAATGATTTTTATTAAAATGAGACATAACTTTTAACTTATATTAAATGCGAAATGGAGTTATTGCATTGAAATAATAGATTTTTATAATTCATTTTGGTTTGATTACATACATAATAACCTACGTCCTACATTAATTATAATATTAAGTATTATTTCAAATGTATTCTCCTTCAACTTCATTGTCTATTAAAATAGAATTTAAAAATAAATTAATACAAATAAAACAGGAAAGGATATAAGGAATTTGCAGATCTACTACACGTTATCCTATTTTTTTCGTACTCAATTTTTATTTTTATTAATTTTATTAATTTTTTTATTAATTTTATTATTTATTAATTTTCTCATTTTATTAGCAAAACATAAAAAAAAGAAATACTGAGTATGTGTTTGGATTTGTTTTTATTTTGCTTTAAAAAAAAAAAATTAGCAGCTACTACAAGTATAGAAAAAATACGGTTTTTGTAAATTAAAAACATTGATATACTATCTATAATTTATTCTTAGTATGCTAAAAAACTGATCTTTTCACTTTTTATAAAAAAAACAACGACTTACTTGTTCTGGAGATATCCAATTAACTAAAATTGATCGACGCGGATTTGAAAGCATTTCAATCCTACGAACTTGCAAAATATTTTGTTGTAAATGTATTCTACAATTAACACATTGACCACTATTCATTTTCACTTTTTTTTACGCACTTTATATATTTGCATACAATGCATCGTAACTTAATACGTAATAAATAATGCTTTTTAGTTTAAGCTGTTTAATTTTTTCTTCAATATGGGAACACAATAAACTATTTAATTTAGCGGAGCTTACACCTGCAATTAAAAGGCGCGTGGGAACTCTCAATACCAAAGTGTCACGTTATATTGTACGAGAGGCATTATCAGATCATGTTTATTATCTTAAACAAAAGAAGAGAGGCTTAATCGAATCATATTTACATTTACAAAAATAAAAAGAAAACGGTAAGTTATTTACATGGACTATATTTTCGAAGTAGCATGATGCATGTTTTCTTAAATAACATCACCTAGATTGTCATCAATATAAATGTTGTTTATCGGGCTTAAAGTAAGTAATAAATAATACATGTTTTGCTATTTTTGGTTAAGAAATTATAAAAAATAACGATAAACAAAAAAGTGCATAGCTTATAGTGCATGTAAATATGCTTTTTAGTGTAAGTTAGTTCAAAACTAAGTTTGTATTTAATAAAGGGCACTAAATTATATATCAAATTAAAGGTAAATAAATAATCTTTATAATGATGTTAAAAAATTAGGAATCACTGCCGATCTTTTTAAGATATTGACGTTTAAAAAGTAAGAACAAAAAACTTGATTTCTAAGAACTTAAAACAAAATATTGGAGAATATAGGATATGTACAAAAATAATTTTTAATACGATGAAAAGGTTAACAAAATACCTTTCATTTGATACCAGATTTATTTCTCTATGTATCTTACATCGGAAAATATAAGCAGTTTTGTCGGAAAAATAAGTGAAATTCTGCTTCTGAATTAGTCAACTTCAAGCTCAAATATCTCAAAAACCCCACGAACGATTTTAAAAATATTTCACCCACATAATGTCCTTAATATCACCTTTCATTTGATACTAGATTCATTAGTGGACGCACTGGGCCCAAAAATGGGCCATCTCCTTTAAATTCAATAATTTTTTAATTATATATTAGTTTGATATACAACATTTTTTTGCTTTCTTATCAGGCACAAGAACAAATAAAGCAGATGATTTGCCGACAAGTGAAAATACCACGTACAATACTGACCATGAGAAAATCATGGATTTTCTAAGTGAAGGCCATATACAGTCAAATATTGGAATTGTGATTTGTTAATAGTTATGGCAAAGGCAATACTAATTGGGAACTGAATTTGTTTAAACTCAAAGGACATATTCGTTGGGACAATTGGAATCCTCGCAACAAGAATTAACTAATATTTGAATATTCCTTTGAGTGTCGTCGCGTGAACCACATTACTCATCAGTTTTCTTATCACCAATCGCGTTCCATTGAATAGTTTTGGTTGGTTTAGATATCGAAGCATGATGACTACCGAGCCCGCCTTCAGTTGTAAATTGTGCGGTGGTAAACCAGGAACATCCAAGGAGTTTAAAAATTCAGTTAGATAATAAGTGGCTTCAACTTCGTTTGTTGAGTCAATAGATTTAAATGAATGCAGTGTACAGAAACGATTTGATTCTGAATTATAAAGCTTAAGCCACCAAAATTGCTCGCTCGCTTTTTGTGGTTAGCAAAGCAAAGCACCCAGATTTGATGATTTGAGGCAAGATTTTATTTCATCAACAAGAGTCGATCTTGGAATGACTGGCAGTGTTTGGCGGAAATCGCCGGATAGTAAAATAATAACGCCAGCAAAAATTCTCAAATAATTGAGCAGACCTTTTAAGGTTCGATCAAACGAGCTTCTTCCAATGCGTGTTTGGACGCCATTGTGCATGTGCATTCCTTTAAGATGATGATTTTTGATGCGGCTAAATATGTAATTCGTTTTTTTTTCATCAGAATGAATTATTTTGTAAACTAAATGTACTACATAAGAGGAAGTGAACAAACAAAATTGTTAAAAAAATGTACAAAAAGAATTTTTATTATTAAAAAAAAAAAAAATCAAACGAAGAAAGAATATAAATAAAGACCTATGGACGAAAAAAAAAATTATTATTTCGTAAGAACCTACATTATGTTCTATTATAATACACAAACAATTGCTTTACGGCAGTTTGTATTTTGTAGCCTAACCCCTAACTGCAAACGTTGTTCTGCCCTTCGGACAAGTATTATAGTACGCATACGCCACAGTGTACAATACTATTTTATCGTTGTTTTTAGAAATTAAAAAAAAAATCAAATATCTACACCAAGTCATACGAATTAAGCATATTCGTATAGCTACTTATCATTTTGAAAAAAAAGAACTTTTTTGAAATTATTAAATTATCAAAAAAAGTTTTAAGAAATGCTTTTAAAAATACAAAAAAAAACATAAATAAAAATATTGGTATGCATCACAAATTGAACTACCTAAATAAAATTATATACATTATAATAAGTTTTTGATTTCGAAAGAATCGTTTAAGCCGTTTTCACTATTCCTATAGGCGGTACCGTTCTTAGCTATTGTTGGTAATTTCTTTTCCAGCCATATGATCATACATAAAAAGCTATACTGATTTGTTTGTAGTTATTTCGCACCCTGCGAAGCGGGTGCTTTAAAGCTAGTACATTTTATATAAACTTCATGCCCAATTTAACAATGCATTTAAGAATATGTACATATAAGTACCTACATGGCTGTCCTGGCAGACGTTGTTCTGCCCTTCCCAGCAGATAGTACGATGATAGACATTTTGAACATTAAGCGATAAGTTTGACATCTTAATTACCTATGTAGGTATATTTATATCGTCCAATTACTTTGGATCTAAAATATGAGCACATGGATGATTTTTTTGACATTAGGATGATAGAGAAGCCCAAAAAAGTGGTTTTCGCCATACCGTCCGTCGGTCGGTCTGTCTGTGCAGGTGTGCGGATGTGCGTCTGTGCGCTTTTTCACGTCATGCTACAGCCTAAACCGCTTGACGGATTTTCTACAAACTTGATATAGGTATAGTAGTTTGAAGAAAAACTGTTGTCGAGGTTTTTTTTATTTCGTTTTAGTCCGGCTCAAACTGGTACCTTTCAAGTAACGGTTTTTTTTTCAATTTGGATTTTCTCGAAAACGGCTCTAACGATTTTGATTAAACTCAGAACTTAACTTATGTAAGATATTTCTAACAAAACTGCGTTTTTTGTTTTTGGCTTAAATGGTCGTAACGAAAATCAGGTTTAAACGGCTCTTTTTCAAATGGCCATAAGCTCGCAACGACTTGATTAAATCGACTCAAATTTCGTTTGACATAGTTTTTCTAAACGGTGGCTTCCATACAACGAGCCGCTGAGTTTTACCCAATTTTTTTGGTTTTTTCTAATTTGCTAGAAAATGGCTCTAACGATTTTGATTAATTTTTGTGTGTTATATTCTTTTAGTGTTTTTAAGAGAACTGTGTTTTTAGTTTTTGGCTAAAAATGCAAATAACGGAGATCTGCTCTTAACGGCTTTTTTCAAATGGCCATAAATTGTCAACGGTTGCATCGAATTCACTCAAACTTTGTTTGGTATAGTTCCTTACAGCTTCCTATCAGATGGCATTGACTTTTTTCAGTTTCTCTTTTTGAAATGGTGGCTCCTATTCAAAGAGACACTAGATTTTGGCCAACTTTTTCGTTTTTTCTAATTTACTCAAAAAAGGCTCCCCCGATTTTTATGAAACTGTATGTAACATACATAGAATTAGAATACTGAAACTGAAAACTGCATTTTTAGTTTTTGGCTACACATGACAATAGCGGAAATTGGTTTTAACAGTATTATTAATTTGATTTGGCCATAAGTGGACATTTGTATCATTTATAACACCCAAAAGATGACATCTTAATTTTAAATATTAAAGGTTTCTTAACGTTAGCTCCCGTATATCGGTTTTTCCAGTTTCAGTCAACATTTTTTAGGTTTTACCAATTTTTTTTTACAAAAATGAGTTGTTCTTATTGATCAAAAAGTTTGTTTTCATCGTACTATTGCACCCACAGAGCAAGTACGTGCGACCCAGTCGTGCATTTTAATTTAACTAAATTTTAATTAAATTAATTAAACTCAAAAAAGTACGCATACGCCCGAGTGTACTATACTGTTTTATTGTTGTTTTTAAATTGAAAAATAGACAATTTTTGCAAATTTTCTTTTAACTTCAATACGTTGATTTGTTTACTTTTTTCATACTTTACCAACATACATTTACTGGGAGTGTGAGTCATTAATATTGGATGATCTGTACTTGATCTGTGGGTGCAATAACACTATGATAGCACTGGTTCCGAGCAAAGAAGTTCAAATTCTTTGTTTAAGAAGTGTTTATGTTCCACATTTTGAGCACATTCAGTTTTATAAGATACCTACGTTAATTTGACCAGTTATTTCGTTAACTAGGACCTCCAGTTTATAAACAGATGTGCGTTGTTTATATTTTTTTGCTAAAACTTAAAAACGCAGTTAGGAATGAAATACTTTCAGAAAATCAAAATTGTTAAAGTAAATTTTGAAAAATTTTGTAAAAACTAAAAAATTTTGGCTAACACGGGAAAACCCGAAACCCAATATACGGTATCTACCGTTAAAAAAGTCTTTAATATTTAAATAGTTTATGTCATCTTTTGGGTGCTCTAAAAGATTGAAAACAATCATACAAAAAAACTGAAATCTCAATCATTTTAGCCGTTCAAATTTTACTGTTGTCATCCCCCAACAATTTTTAAAATCCGATACCAATTTTTCGACTTTAACTCATTTTACCCTACAAAACTGCTAAAGTGTAGTCAATGAAGCCGTCGTTACAGGCAATACCCAGAAGTCCACAGAAACCACTTCGATTTAGATTTTTTTTTTTTTTTTTTTTTTGAAATCTTTGTTTATTTATATTGTTCAAAATCAGAAACCTTTCAGGTGGGGGAAATAACTAATTATATTGTTTTAACAATAGATATGTTTGTTTTTTATACAGGGTGATTCACCCTAGGTGCCCCAAAAAGCTAGAGCGTGTAAGTTGGGACAAGACAAGAAAAAAATTGAATGGAAGGGAAAGTCTATTTCCCCCCGTTTAGGCAGGAGGGGCAATTTTATAAGAAAATTACTTACACTGGAAAAGAAATTATTCAAAAATAACGGTGACTCCTACAATCCCATGCCATACCTTTTTATAAAGCCAAAAATCTATTCTTTTATTGTGTTTTTATATAATATAAAGTTATTTTAGTGGACCGTTTTTGAAATACCTATTAACTTTCAAACTCAAAACCTTACAAAAACAAAATAGGTACCTATAAAATTTACTTTCGAATTAATTTTTTTTTCTTCAAAATTTTACGTAATTAAGTACCTACTAATTTTTTTTATCAAAATTCAATGCTTTTACCAATAATTGTCAGTCGAAAACTGAAAACCTGATGCTTGAATGTCTTCTACTTTTAGAGAAAATAAAAAAATAACTCACGAACTTGCTCTAATGTGCGTCAGTAATTTGAAATTTTGGAATAAAATTAGAAAGAAATAAAGTGCACGACTGGGTCGGACAAACTTGCTCTAATGTGTGACAGTGGTCTTATGGTTTGATATTTTGGGAAAAATATATGATATAAATTTTATTGATCACTTAAAAATCACTAGTTAGAACGTTTTTTTGGAAGAAATGAAGTAAGCCATCTGATGTCGTTTACTGTTTAAAATTTTAAGAAATTTTTTTCAAAATCGTTCTGCCAGTTTTTTCAAAAAACTGTTTTTTGAAAAACTTATCGAAAATATATTCCAAATTTTTTTTGAGTATGCCAATTTCTAGCACTTTGTAGTTTCTATCAGAAAAAAAAAATTAAAAAAAAATAGATAAAACCGTTTCTTTCGTGTTTTTTTGTCTATATTAATTCCCGTTTGCAAATTGTGTTATGGGCATAACACCTAGGACAGTTTGTTTATAATTGGAATTAATATGGGCCTATACTGCACGGCTGAAATTAGTTTCGTCAAAGTTGAATTTTTTGTGTTTAGTTTTTCAGAATGGTAAGTGATTTTTGTGTTGTATATTCAAATATTCGTGGGCTAAGGAAGAATTTCTTTTCTGTGTACGCCCATACTGTGCAATACAGGCCAGCTGTTTTGGCATTAAGTGAAACCCAGGTTGGACAGAATACTGATTTATCAGAATTTTGTTTGTTTGGATATAACTTAGTGCCATTACTTTTTTCCCACCATGGTCTTGTCGTTTATGTTAGGAATGATATTGCTTGCCAGAGCCTTCCCCAATATGGGCATTGTTCTAATACGAACTTTAATTTCCTGTGGCTCAAATTCACTGTCCGCAAGCATATCATTTATTACTGTTTTCTTTACAGGAGTCCGAATCTTGATAGCATGTCTACTTGTGATGAGTTAGATGTTTTGTCAGATTCAATTTCCCAAATTGTTTCCCATTGTCCTCACACTGAAGTCGTGATTACGGGCGACTTCAATGTACCGATTCAAGTTGGCTCCGCTATTCTGGCCAGACAACACCGAGATCTTTGCTGAGTATAACCATCTTACCCAGCTTGTCGATGAGCCTACTCGTATACCGGATGTTGATGGGCATTCCGCCCATACTCTTGACTTGTTCCTTACTTCCCATCTTGATAAATATACTATTAAAGTAACTTCTCCATTTGGCACCTCGGACCATTGTGTCATTTCAGCTAATTTCTCGAACTAGGACCGTTTGGCAATACGAGAAAGCCAACTGGGACGGTCTGAATAATTTCTTTCGCAACTTTAACTGGTCATTATGCTTCCTCGATAATGACATTGATGCCAGTGCTGAAATGATTACAGAAGTGATTTTTCTTGGAATGAGAACTTTTGTCCCTCACAGAACAAAATGTATCAAACCAAAAGAAAAGTCTTGGTTTACCGAAGAGTGTAAAGAAGCTATCAGGTTGAAAGAAGTAAGCTTCCGATCCTATAAAGCCAACCCAACTGAGGAAAATCGGAAGAAACACAAACAAGTTAGGAACTCGTGCAACTCCGTTATTCATAAAACGAAATTTTTACATGACCAGAAGTTACGGCAAAAAATTCTGCAATGTCCCAAAGGCAGTAAAAACTTCTGGTCATTTGTAAAAAATGTCAAGAACTCAACGTCATCATCAGTTCCAACGCTCATCGTCAACGATAAACCAATTGTCAGCTCTTCAGAGAAGGCGAATATGCTCGCAGCTCATTTTGCTGCAAGTTATACGTTGCCTGCAAGCAACAATGCCCCTCCTGTACTTGAGAACGTTAATTTTTCTATGGGACAGGTATTTTTCCGCACTCGTACAGTAGCAAGAGTTCTTCAAGATCTTGATATACACAAATCTGCTGGCCCGGATGGTATACCCCTATTCTTCTGAAGAGGTGTTCTTCATTGCTGGCAAAACCACTGCGTAAGTTTTTCCATCGCTCCTATCGTTCAGGAATCTTTCCTAGTAGATGGAAAACGGCATTTGTCCAGCCCGTCCCAAAAAAAGGTGACTCCTCCTCCCCCTACCGACCAATTGCACTTACGTCCCTTCTTTCCAAGGTCATGGAAACGCTGATAAATCGTCAGCTCAAGAAATATCTCGAAGATCGGGAGCTTTTAAATGACCGGCAATACGGCTTTCGCAGCAATCGTTCCACTGGTGATCTGATGGCATATCTCACCGAACAGTGGAACAAATCTTTGCATCGCTTTGGCGAAAGCAAGATTATTGCGCTTGATATTTCAAAGGCATTTGGTAGAGTTTGGCATGAAGCTCTTTTATCGAAAATGCGTGCATTTGGAATCGATGATACTCTTATTCGTTGGATTAGAAGCTATCTTCTGGACCGTTCAATACAAGTTGTATTAGACGGTTTCAAGTCTGATCTCCACAAAATAAATGCTGGTGTGCCCCAGGGCTCCGTTCTGTCTCCGACTCTCTTTCTCATTTTTATAAATGATCTCTCGTCTGTGACTTCTAATCCATTAAATTGTTTTGCTGACGACTCAACCCTCAGCTTTTCATATACGTTTGATAATTCATGGCCTTCGCCTTCGGACGTGTTATTACAACGACACCGTATGTTAAGCTCATTAAACTCCGATTTAAACAGCATTGTGAATTGGGGTATTAGAAATCGTGTGGAGTTTAATGCGTCGAAAACTCAATGCTGTCTTTTGTCGTTGAAGCTAAACATACCCCCTATGCCATTATCTATGAATGGTACTTGCATCGAAGAGGCCGAAAAGCTATCAGTACTCGGTATGTGTATCAGTGACAACCTTCGTTGGAATGATCATATACTTGAGATTGCTAAGAATGCTGCAAGATGCTTAGGTTTTCTTAATAGATGCAAGAAGTTTTTCACCCCTTCTGATCTGGCTACAATTTACAAGGCGTTTATACGCCCTTAACTCGAGTATAACTCCCATCTCTGGGCAGGTGCTTCTCAAACTTTTCTTCACCTGCTCGACAGAGTTCAGAAAAAAGCGTTAAAATTGATAGGAGAGAGAAACATTATGGAAACTTTTACATCCCTTGAACATCGTCGAAATGTTTCATGTCTTTCCTTATTTTATAGATTCTTTTACAAAAAATGCTCACTCGAGGTAGCCAGCTGCGTTCCACCCCTTAAACATTTCCCCCGTAATACTCGTCTTGCTAGAAACGCTCATCAGTTTACACTTGAGCCCAATTTCGGACGTACCGTGAAATATAGGGATTCTTTCTTTAGCCGCACAACACGAATGTGGAATGAATTGCCTGGCACAATTTTCCCCTGCCATTTCGATCTTCAAACATTCAAGATCAATGTTCATCGACACCTCCTTTCCCTTCTCCACTAACTTCCTATCGCTCGCGCTGTGACTTATCATTAAAAGGGCTATAGCAAACCCCTTGAGCGCGTGTGCCGTATAAAAAAAATAAAAAAAAAAACAAAAAATATACCTAGTAAAAAAATTTAAAACTTTTTTTAAAAACTCAAAAAAACTTTTTTTGAACAATTTAAAATTTTTTATTATTTTGTTTATAAAAGGGCTTCTACACTAAAAACTTCATCGACATTGGTCAAGTGGCTTACGAGAAAATCGGATTTCAAAAAAACCGGTCCTATGGGAGGTACCGTTATAAGACTTTTCCTGAAAAATCTATTCCAACCAAAACATAAAGTTTGTACAGAAAACACTATTCAGAAAGTTTTATCAAAATCGTAGGAGCCGTTTTTGAAAAAAATCAATTTTCACTAAAAATCGTATGGCAGGTAGGTACCGTTAGTTTGAAGCTAGAATGGTAATTCCAAAAACTCCTCTGTAGGACGTCATAATAATACTATCTACCAAGTTTGAAGCAAATCGGCCCAGCCGTTTAGGCTGTAGGTAACTATACAAACAGACAGACATACGGACAGACAGACAGAATTGTCAGACCCATTTTTTTCTTGCTTCTCTATCGTCGTAATGTCATGTTTGATTGTCCAAAAACAATTTTTTTTTTTTACGAATGCATAACTTGCCTTATAGTACCTATACTATAATCGCAAGTAAAAATGTGAAAACAATATCAAAATTTTTAATAAAAAAAACAATTTTTGTTTGTAAAAAACAAAAATGGAAGCCATCTCATTTCTGTTGCTGTTTTGTATATTATAAATTCTCTCGATTTCTATTCGAAATCGAAACCCTGGTTTTTTCGAAAAGTGTTTCTTTGGAAAAGTATTTCGAAGTTAATATTTTTGGAAGACAAAATCGACACACACATACTTATTTTATTTTTTTGAATGTACGAACCTTCTACGAAGTAGGTATTAGAAAATATTTTAAAAAAGATGAATTAAATCCGTAAAGCCAAGTTATAGCGTACCCAGGAAAAATAGGGGTGCACTTTTGTTTATATAGATTAATCGGAGATTTAAATCTATTTAAAAAATAAAGTGCACGACTGGGTGGTACGAACTTGGTCTAATGTGTTAAAATGGTCTTAGGGCTTGAGATTTTCGGAAAAAAACATTGAAAAAATCATATGAAATTTTATTAATCACTAAAAATCATTAGTTAAAATGTTTTTTGGAGAAAATGAAGTAAGCCATCCGATTTCTTTTGCTTTTTTTAAATTTTAAGGAATTTTTTTTTCAAAATCGTTCGACCAGTTTTTTCAAAAAACTGTTTTTTTGTTGAAAAACTTTTGAAAAACTTTTCGAAAACATATTCATATTTTTTTTTTGAGTATGCCAACTTCTAGAAATTTGTAGTTTTTATCAGAAAAATAAAATTAAAAAAATTGATTAAACCGTTTTTGGAAAAAACAAAAAATTAAAAAAATTAAACTTTTTTTAAAAACTCAAAAAAAAATTTTTTGGAAAATATATAATGTTATGTTTGATTGTCAAAAAAATTTTTTTACGAATGCATAACTTGCTTTATAGTACCTATAATCGCAAGTAAAAAACAATGTAATTTGTATTTGAATTTTGATCTTTTTTTTGTTGAAAATATGTAAAAATCCCCACACTCCCATATGCAACAAGAGCTCAGAATTTAAATAGCTATTTACAAAAATCTATTGCTATAACTGTTAAAACAATTTCGAGGCAAATAAATAGGTAAATTAATGTTTTTCCTTTTTCTTTTTTATAAAAAAATATTTTTTGTTTTTTATCTGGAGGAGAACCTCTTTATTTGAAATGTAAATTATATCTAACTTAAAGCTAACGATAATGTTTGTAAAATTAACTTGCACGGAATGCGTCGTCAGCTTAACTTGCTGTTTTTTATCTCCTAGACGCATCGTCATCAGTTTCTAGTTTGTGAGAATAAAATATTTCTCATTCTGGTGAGAATGGAATGTTTGTGAAATTTGAACATTTCTCCCTTTAACTGGTATAGTTTGCGAGAAGACCAAAATAATGCAAGTTATTACTAAATAAGTATTATATGTATATCCCATACATTTTTTTACTTGTCTTAACCCAATCTACTCGCTCTAACTTTTTGGTGCACCTTATACCGATCACCCTTTAAATATCCAGTCTAAGATTTCCTGTTAACCAGATAAGCTGCAGAGGAGAACCAAGGAGACGCTGTACAGAAAAGTCATCATCCCACTTTTGCATGGGACCCCATTCCAATCACCAGTCGGAAGAAAAGTCCTTTGCAGTATGCAAGAGAAAAGTTTTGCTATCAAGAATTTTAGAAAGAAGTTCAGTGCTGAACCACTGTTGTAAAAATGAAACTTAGAAGCTCAGTTCTTTGAGAGCAAACAAGAATGACCCACTTGTTCCTATTAATCTTTGCAAACAATTTGTATATGCAAGAGTCGAATAACAATAAAGTACATGACTGAGTCGCACGAACTTGCTCTAATGAGTTACAGTGGTCTAGGGGCCTGAGATTTTGAAAACAAAAAAAATTAGCAGGGAACAAAATTCTATGAAATTTTATTAGTTCCTTAAAAATCACGAGTTAAAAGGTTTTTTTTTTTTTTTTTTTTTTGATAAGTAATGAAAAAAACCAAATAGTACGACCAGTTTTTTCTAAGAACGGTTTTTTGAAAAAAAAAATCCGAAAAAATATTTTCAAATTTTTTGAGTTAAAGCAAGGCAGGAAAATAAAATTTAAAAAAAAAACTCATTTTTAGGATGTTATATACCTATTTAAAAAAATTTTCTTTTCCTAAAAAAAATTAAAAAAAAAACTTTTTTCTTGAAAAATTTGAAAATTAATATTATTTTGCTTATAAAAGGGCTTGCACATAAAAAACTTCGTCGAAATCCGTCAAGTGAAAATGTAATTTGGAAAAAAAAACCGCCCTATAGCAGGTAAGTAGGTAACGTCATAAGACTTTTCCTCAGGGTTGCGAGTTTTTAAATTAAAAACACTAAGTCATGAGACGGTAGGGGAGTTATGAATTAAAAAAATTAATTCGCAGGTTAGTTATAAAAAATAAATTAAAAAATGCTCCCTTTTCTGAAATAAGTAATCGGAAACTTTTGGTACGTGTTTTTTTTTTTTAATCATAAGTCACTCACAGCAGTCTTATGACTTACTGTTCTTTTATTTCATAAGTTACTTACAGCCTTATGGATTTTTTTTTAAATTAATATGTCACTACCTGGCTTGTGAATAGAAAAAATTGTAATTCATAAGTCACCCTGTCGCTTGTGAATTAAAGCCAAGCTCAAGCCAAGAAGTGACTTAAGCTTTTGCAACTCTGCTTGGATATAACTAAATTAAAAATTATCTGCATAGCATGAATTCAAGAACAAATCTTTGACAATCTTTGACAATTTATTCGTTGCTTCACCTCGCCCCAGAAAAATACTTAGATAGCTACTTTTTGGCTAGTCAAAGTTTTTAAAGAAATTCTTTAAAGCGACCTCAGAGTGTCAGGGGCTTAGCAAACAAAGCTAATTATTACTTTGTATTCAGGAAATTAATATGGGATAGCTTAAACTACCATGTTCATGGTAATCATCCTTCTAATTTTTAAATTCTTACAAAGACAGAACACCACACTTGTACCACCTCCAATCCTTGCCAAACAAAATATTTGTTGTTACTTGAATGTCTATTAAACGTAACATATGAGCCAACATATGTTGCATTTTCATTGTTATGTGTTCCAACAAGATATACAGAAAAATTCACAAGCACCTTAGAGTTTATGCGTTTTTAAATACTTAATTCGAGACCTGAAATGTCATCCGTTCACTCTCTGCGTACGATCCAAAAGTATCAAATTAGAACAAGAAAAAGTATCTTACGATCTTAAGGCGACAACCGAGGGACTCCTCCATTACTCACAGAACGCAGAGTATAGTTCGTCTCCGCAAACCTCTATGTTGTATGTTATTCTACAATCCCTGCTCGCCGTCGCCTCGCCTCTGACCGCTCCTATAAATGGTTACAAGCTATCACGCCAAATATCCACGTCCAAATGTATGTATGTAGTTCATTATTTAGTGTTCATGAAAACTGATGCATGAAGAGGAGAAAAGTCGCAACTATTCTTATACTCAAAGCCGAATTCTGAAATTCCACCAAGTAGTGAAGATCTTTTTTTGTCTTTTTAGATTTTACAATTACAACATGTCCCGCTGCACCGCAGCCACTGCTGTTGCTACTGCACTTCTAGCTGGCTATAGCTAGCTGATTCTGATTCTGACTCTGGCTGGCTGTATTAAAAGTCAGCAACGGCATCAGAAGTACATACTTACATATATATTCAGCTAGCGTTTTGCGATTGTACGATTGCGAAATGATCTTGTTTTTCGCGCTAGAATTAGGATCTCAGGGCGGGGGGTTATGAGAAATGGATAAGAGTGTATTTTTATTTTGGATTTGGGAGGGTTGCACTTTGTTTTTACTATTTGGATGGCAGGTGCATCTAAAGCAGGGTGAGTCTCGCTTCTGAGTGTGAATCGCAATTTGTCTTCCGACAATGATTCTTCATGATAAATTGATAGCAAGTCGTAGTCGATACATAATACACCACAATCATGCACACACATAATAGATACGGGAGTGTCCTACTTATGTAGGTTCTTTTATTCTTCTTTTTTTGTCCTCTCTCACTTTTGGCTTCCATTCCAATGGTTGATTAGTTTTTATAAAAATAGTATCTGTTGAACTGAAAGGGTGCCGGTACATATTTGCAATAAGTCATACCATATAGAAGGAGAAGTGAACCTCTAACTATGTAAAAACATATGCATGCATACATAGACTGTGCGTCCTTTTGTCCGCAAACAAGTTCTATATTTAATAAAATATAATTTTTCTAGCTAACAAAAGTATTAAAAATCTGTGAATATTTCTATGCAGATTGAAACACAGCAATAACTTTGTTCGTTGAGCCTTTGAAGTCACCCTGGGTTTGTTCCATAGCGTTTCTCGAAAATCCCGAACTCGCACTAGAGTAAACACTTTATGTTGATTGAAACCTGGGGTAGCTCTCGACTCGACCCAAAACTTTTTTCTGGGGCTATTTGGAGTGAAATAATAAATTGTAAAGAATAATTTAATTAATTTACTATCAAATTTGGATACAAATCGCTTTTTGATCTTCGTACAAAAATGTCACTGTATAGTCCAATCAGTTCGTCTTTGAATCTTCTTCTCCATTGATATATATGCAGGTCCAAATATAAATATAAAATTGTGTCTCGCTTCTGCCCCCATACAGCAGGAATAGGATGATTAGGTTCTTGTATAGTGTCTCCTTGGTCGTTTGAGAGAGGGCTTTGCTAATAAGATGCCTTCTAAGGCCAAAGAAACAGCGATTGGCAAGAGTGATTCTTCGACTGATCTCTTCTTCACAGATATTGTTTGAGAAGTTGTATAGTGAAACCCAAAAGGACATAGCCCTTCTAACCAGGCTTGCCAGATTGGGCTATTTATCGGAAATTGGGCTATCTTTTTCCAAAATTGCCGACAGCAATTTCAGTATGACAGCCCAATCATAATTGGGCTATAAATAGCCCAAATCTAATCTTTAACGATTTTATTTTCCGTACACATAAATCATTTATATAAACCACTTTTCTGCCTCTAAACATACCCTTAATGCATTCCACAATTTTCTTTCATGAATTGTGTAAAAACAAAACCAAGAAATCGATTGACTACAGCATCGCTCGATGCAATTATGCGCTTACGTATTGATGCTACAGTTACAAAAATTTGTTGTAAAGATTTTTCACCCTCGAATGAAATGATTAGTAAATTTAATCAATCAATGTACCAGTGTGATAAAAATGCCCATGAGGATGACAGTGACGATAACTCTGATGAGGAAATCGCTTTTCTAGACTGATTTGCAGCAGTTACCTTAATATGTTAATTGCGATAATATGTTAACTCTTCTTTTTTTAATGGACTTACGTTTCTTTTTTCGTTGTTTTTTTATATAAAAATGTTATGTATATATTTTTTTGTATTTTTTTTTTTTAATAAAAATGAATTGTGATTGAAGTTACCTATAAGAAATGTTCTGTTTTTTATTGGTATTGGGCTACTATTTGGGCTACTTTTTCGGCTCCGATTTTGGGCTACAAAATTTTTTAAATTGGGCTATGAAACTAGTTCAAAACATGGCAACCCTGCTTCTAACTTCAAAGTTATATCTGTCCATGGTGATGACGTTTTGCCGAGCCTACGGTGATGATGTTCTGCGCCTGAGGACAGCTTATGCCCTTCGCCAAGTGATCTCCGTTTAACAGTTCTTTTCAAATTCTCAGCACCGACTTCGCATCTAATATGACATTCCCACCCTCGTGTCTACAGGCTTCCTACTTTATTTATTACACTTAATAATAGAAATTCTGCGAATAAAGTTTTAGGCTACAACTACAACAAATTTTATTTCGTCGATTCGAGTGGTTCAATTTTCAATGACTCTTCCGCATCCACTTTGAGGGCATCGGTTGATTATAGTTTATTTGCATTGATCTGCTACTTCAGGTAACCCCGCAAGAAAAAGTCTAACGGTATCAAATCGCATCATCTAAGTCCGCTGTGTGGCACGTAGTGCCGTCCAACTTGGACACATTTCATATAGTTAAATTTGGGCCACAAGAAATTGGTTATCATCATTCTCTAGCGCTCGGCATTGGCGGTTACCGCCTCAGCAGAGTTGTTTTCTAACGGAAACATGAAACCGCGTGTCGCCAAGCCGCCGGCACAAAATCCACACAAAAATGTTAACTTTTTTAGTGTGAACCACATGTGGGCTGGTGTCGTCAAATATACTGCAGTTTTGCTTATTTAAACTAAGTCTAAGTGCCTTGTCGCTAAAGATAATTTTTCGGCAAAATATGGAGCCCTCTTCCAAACGCCCCAAGGCTTTGTCTTTGGTCATGCACTGTAGGTTAAAGACGCAAAGTTTTCCAAATTGAAGGCTGCGAGGGACCGATTTCTTGTAGACTGATTTTGTATTCCTTTGTTGTACCAATGTAAGCGTATTGATAACCGAATTGTCTCAAATTTGGCCACCAAAAGTTGAAGAGGCGACTGTGAAGGGCTACTACGTTTACCGTAAAATGGACACTCATTTTGATAATAAAGTTTTAACATTTGGACGTGCTTTACAATCGTGTAACTTGCCATAAACAACATGGCCGCCACATACCACCAAAATATACCTCGGTGAATTGAAAAACCCTTTATAAATGACCAACTTCATGCTTTTTTTGGTGTAGACTTGGCTTGGAAATAAAAACTGAACCGATATTGCAGTTCTTAAAACTGAACATTTTTGTCAGTTGAACAATATTAAAGTCCTTTTAGTCCCTTGAAAAAAGATAGCTTTTCCTTGAGTTGATAAGAAAACCCACGTTTTCAACCAGTCATGCTTAAGGATACATGGAAGATAAAAGAAACTCATAGCTGCTGTTTCGTAGGAGCATAGTTTTCTATTCCGTGAACATAATAGCAGATTATTTTTTTTCAACGTACTGGAGTGGAGAGCTCTAAGTCCTAGGATCGGAAAGGAAAATCCCTATGTGCACTCTAACGTGCAAGGGGACGAAAAGGCTATATTGCCGGTATAAGCATATCTGGTCAGGATGTTGTCCTTGGGTAGTATAAAAGCTCTCTACAAGCGGTCTGATGGCAGAGGAGCCTCTATCATGCAACGCCAACGGCTGCAACAAGTATCGTCTGTACCCGTCGTGGGTGACTGTAAGCGTCTCCTCCCAAAGTGGGCGGTATATATATAAAAAGGCGGGTGTGCCTGTCGAATCGAAGACTTGTGTGTATAAAGATGTAGTTTTAATGTTATACCTTATACAGAAACTTGTAATACTAATCAGAACCGTGGAAACACCTATAGTAGACCGAGAAATTATTCCTTATAAAACATGATAACAAACGGAAATAACTCGCAAATAGGTAGCCTTTGATTAATAATTCAACAGCCCGAAGGGCAATAATGGCTACAGCGATGCTATCAATAGTGAATTTACACTCACAATAAACTCTATAAATCTCTCAAATATCAATGTTTGTCGCCTTTTGCTCCAGGACGAGTTAAAGTGTTGCTGCTTACAGTAGCTTTTAAAAAACAAAAAGTAAGATAAGAAAGGTATACTCGTCATGTCGTGGTGTGATCGCAATCTTAAAATGCTGTCATTCCACTGACAACTAGAATGACAAGCACAATGACAAAAATGTGTACTTCCTCGAAATGACATTGTTGATAGGACACAATGACAGATTTTTTTATGAACATGTCATTGCAATGGCAGTGTTCCAACAATGACATGACAGGAATTTCTGACGTGCCATTATTGTCAAGGTTGGCTGAATAAATTAAAAAAAAGTTCTTATCGCTTTCCATTTATATTATGCAATTTATTAATTAAAATGCTTGAAACAAGAAGCATATACAATATTTTATGGAAATTATTTTATTGTTATGCGGCAGGGCATGCATTATTGAATTGATATTTTTTACAAAGTTTAATTAAAAAGCCTTATCTCCCCGCGCGGATGTGCTTTCCTCTAATATAATATATACACAAATGTACAGTGGATCACAGCTTATTTGATACTGTGTCTTTTTTTAAAATGATATTTCTATTTTTTTTTTTAATTGGCAGCTGGAATTGGAATAATGTTTTTAATTTTAATTATTTTGCTCGAGGAACTTCACAACCTCTCGTCAATATTTTCACACGATGACTCAATTTATGTCGTGCGGTCGTCATTGCAAAAAAATACTTCTGTCATCACCTTTTCAGGTCACCATCAAGTTTCAAAGTTTTGAAAGTATGGTCAAGTTGTGTGATCGTCATTCTTTTGCATGTCATGGCAATGACACCGAATGTCAAAAATCACAATGACAAGCTCTGCCCGTTATCGCATTTTTGGACACCAATGACAGACATGCACCATTCGTGTGATCGTCACTGTAGCTAGCAATGACACTGTGAAAAATGACAATGACTTATTTTCTTGTGACTTCAGAATGTCATTGCAGTGTTTAATACTAGGTTTACTTTATTTTTTAAAAAATAATGTCTCTCAAAACTGTCCAAAGAATTATTTTTAATGATAGCAACCCACCCCCTAAGTAAATTCCAATCAAAATCAAAAATAACACAACACAACACAAGTAAGAAAAAAAAGTCCCTAAATATTACGTATACGCCCCAGTGTACTAAAACAATTTCGAACATCCAGAAATAAAGTAACTTGTCAATGTTTCGGTGATAATTCAAACAATATGGCATTTAATTTGACACATATTTTCTGGCACCTTCCATGTCTATCCCTATCATCACATAACATTTCCAACATACCAATATAAATAGCCTCCTGTCCATTTAAAACAAACATGACTGAGTCTAATTAATTTCATTTTTTTACTCGTATTTGCCGTCTTTCGTTTAATTGCGTGGTCTCTCATGGTCCATCATTAAACTATTTTTTTTTTTCTTACCAATGTGTGGTACTTTAAAAATCATAAATAAAAGATACTATGCATATTACTCGTGAGAGATTAGGACACTTTGGGTGGAATTTTTTTTTTTTTTTTTTTTTTGTATCTTCAAATTTTTTTAAAAAGAACGAAAATCTCAGCCATCAAGTGGCGCGTCGCCGGCCAACCAAATAGTCTACTTTTACAAAATAATATGCACTCTATGCTACTTTTTGAAGATGTCCCTGTGTGTCTTCTTCGCTCTTCGATGTTATGTGGTTTTTTGGGATTGGGACTCGTGTAGTTTTGAGTCTCTCGGCTCGACTCGGCGCTGTTGTAATGTGTTTTATTTATATCAAAAATCGTCAGCTCCAGGTCAGAAATAGAGAGGTAGTACGCCGAGAGTGTAGAAGACACAATCCAATGAAGAAAAAAAAATCACACAAAATGCCATTAGTATTAATACCGCGCGCATATATTTAAATAACAACAACAACAAAAACAAAAACTTACAGCAACAACAACTCACTAAAAATTTAACCAGCAAAAGACAACAAAATAAAATTTAAAAAATTAAAAAAAAACATCTAACAAACAAAAAGAATTGACAAAAAAAAATCCTCAATATTGAGAGAGAGCTTGAAAGAAGGCAATAGACGACATACAAAAAAAAAAAAAAACTTAAATAGAATCTCATTAGATGTTTTTAAATCTTTTCGAAATAAAATTAAGATAAGTAAAGTACATTGAGACAAGAGTATTTTTTGAGTACATCGCCAAGTTACGACCGCGATGGACATTCAATTTTCCACAGAAAAATTTCCTCTTCGGTTGGGCGAGTGAGTGTGCCATGTCATCTCTGCGAAAATGACTTTCGGAATCACTAATTCGCCGTGGTCAGTAGTGCAATAAAAAATTTTCTTAAGGGTTTTTGATGAACATTTTTCGTCAATGTTCGGGAGATTTTTTTTTTTTTGAGTTTTTTTTTTGAAATTTGTGTTGACAAAATTTTTGGTGACTAGCTAGAGAGGAGTGTGTGATTCGACGAGAAAAGTGTGTTGTCTGTTAGTCATTCTCCAGCTCAATACTTACACCTATTAATAGTACAGCCGGGCTGGATTTGAATTTTGAAATAAAAAATAAAGAAAAATATTTTTTTTTTAAATATATAAATTACCTAAAGAAATATTATTTTTGTCACAAAGTTTTCGACGACCAGAAAAGAAAAATTACTCGGAATCAAGCCTTTCTCGCTGGCATGTTTGAATTTTCGGAGACTTTATTTGGAATTAAAAATTTAAATTCGTTTTTATAAAATTAAAATTGCAAAAAAAAAAAAAAATCAAAAACCGGTAAAAATAGCCCTTGTGCCTGCACATACAATTGTAAATTTAAATAGATTTTCATTTTATTTATATATGCATATAGTGTGAAGAACAATTTAAATTTATTCGTAAATAAATAAAAAAAAAAATAATAATATAAATACATTTTTAAGTGTCTGCTCTATTCTACTCTTTGTTTCTTTTCTAATTTACAAATACATTTAATTGCATCCATGATGATGCTGGCATGCTGGTAATACAAATGTATTTTATCACATTAAGTATCTTAAAGATTGTTTCTGTTTTTTTTTTTTTTTTTTTTTCATTCGTTTCTGTAAAAATGTTCTTGTTCAACTCAACTGCAACTCAACACAATTGAATTTTTTTTTAAATAAAGAAAAATAGTGTGTGCGTAACAGAAATTACAAAAAAAAAAAGTAAATCCAAGTGAGAGTATATATCGAACAAGTGTCCTAGAAACTGCAATACAATTATACAAACAAACAGATCGTTATCGCGATTAAAAACAAAAAAAAATTCGCACGACGTTTTGCTTTGAAATCCAATGTTAAAAACTCACAAGCAATCACACAAGTAAAAGATAAAAATCATTCCCTCAAAAGGCTATCAACATGGAACACCATAATGCTGGATCTGCCTCAAGACAGGACCATCATCATCAGCAATTTTGTCTAAGATGGCACAATCATCAGGTAGTTATTCCCGGCAGTGGTGTTCATCATCAAAAAAAAAAACTGAGTGTGTTTTTGTTTATTTACTTTTTTATTTTTATTTGCAATTGTGTGACCTTTTATGGGATAGTTTAGTATTCTATAAAATTATATAAAAAGACACTTGTTGCGGCTAGATTCATTTCAGTGATGATGATGCACACATCGTATCGCATCATCATCATCATCATCATCAGCGAGGCATACAACAACAACACGTAACGCAAACGATCACGAGTTGTTTTAGTACTGATTCCAGAATTCACAGCATGATGTTGCAAAGTGTGAAGAAGAGTACGAAAATGAAATAAGTTTCTTTTGGGGTTGTAAATATAGCTTTGCACATGCCCGGAAGCACAAGACAAGGCGGTTCTTTCTTTTGACATAAGAAATGAGAATTTATCTAAAAATACCTTGCGACAACGTCTTCTTCGGCTATACACTGCTACTGACTGCACACAAGGCACAAGGGTTCATAAGGAGGAATAAAATTGTATGCTCATGCTTTTATAATCTATGTAGGTATGGTCCAGGATTTTCAATCAAGAATTTCGATCTTCGAATTTAGTGTGTTTTTTTTTTAACTTTTTAGTAGTTGATCGATTAAGCATTTAGGAATTAAGAGGCATAGAAGAAATATGCGTCTTGTTATTTTTAGGTGGATGAATATATTGGACACTTTGCAGAAGTATAGACTTTGTCATTTATGCAATTCGCTGTGAGTTTATTGACTCCTTTACAGTGATAAAGAATTTCCAGGAACCTTTAAAATAAGTTAAAAAAAAAAACAAAATTCAATGAAAAGAAGCCATAAATCATTAAAAAGATTATTATGAAGATGTATTGAACATTTTCTTCTCAATAATGGGACATTATATCTGCTTCTTGTGTGTTTTCATAATTTTTGATTAGTGTCATTTATTACTGAATTTTAAAATAAAATGCTTAGCATTTAATTTTTTCTGGCAAATCATTGCCACGCCGAAGACTTTTGAATATGAATTTCATTTCAAAATAATGACAGTTTGTCATACGTTATTTTCAAAACACGACAGTATCCTAATCGGAAACATTTTCAAAAAATTAGGTCTGAAAGAACTATCCAATAATTCCCTAAAATCCCCAAAATGATTTTGTATTGTATATGTGCCAGCTAGAGAGCTAAGAGTTTTTTTTTATTCAGAAGTTTACATTTAGAGATTTTCGTTTTTGGGATTATGTAGTGTAATTTCAGTCAGAAGATAACACAAATCTTCAACATTCCACCAAGAAAAAAAACGGAATTCTTTGAACTGTTTTCGAAAATAAAACCTTTTTAATAACGTTATATGGCATGTTTTGTTATTTTCAAACCAAGAATCAAAACGAAAAAAATAACTCCTTTTGCAGAATCCCCGATTAACACATATGTAATTATTGTACTATCGGAACCTAGGGCCTAGACACGTTGGATGATTGTACTATTTCAGCTAATTTCACGTGCTCCAGCATACCAGTTAATGAAATAGTCCCAAACTGGGCGGTATAGCAAAAGCAATACGATAAAGGGACTGGTACATTCCTACAGGGTTGATATGATTACAAACATTATCGGTATAACTTTTGTTCCGAAAAGGATACAAAATAGCAAACCAAAGGAGAATTTATGGTTAGACTTTGAGCTGTAAGGAGCCTATCAAGGTGAGGAAAAAAAAAATTCTAATGGTATAAAGCTAAAGCCTTAGAGGAAAACTGGAAAAAATTCAAAAAATCTAGAAAGATCTGTTATGGTCATGTTCAAAAAATTAAATTTTTGCATGCACAAACATTAAGGCAAAAAATACTACAAATTTCTAAGGTAGGAAAATTTTTTGGTCAAAATAAATATTTTTTATTTTTTACCAAGCAAATAAAAACAACTTGATAAGCGAAAAATTGTGTAAACACATTTCAATTACATAATTTTTATAAAATCATCACGTTAGCATTTTTAAATTTAAATGAATTTCATGAATCAATCTCATCTCTCATTTTAATTTCATACTCGCTCGACCCGAATAGTTTTGTTCTTTAATCTGTAATTTGAATTAATCCCTTAATCGAAAAGATTTCTAAATTGTACATTATATGGGCATATGTATATGTATGTACATATTTTGAGCTTTTAAATTTGGAACGGAAAATTTAAGGACGAGAAAAGGTACATAACATATATGTACATATGTATGTACATATTGTATATCATATATCTATAGAATATTGTTAAGCTATTAAATAAAACCAATCCACCAGGACAACGCTTGCATAAAAAATTGATTTAGAGAAAAATGGCCCTCAATTCTGTGTCATCATTGCCCTTAGTGGACATCAACCTCAACGCACCAATAACTGAAAAATGGGGTCACATTCTGGTGAAAAATGAAAAATTCGTCTACACATGTGCTATCGAAAATTTTAGTTTGCTCGACGAAGAAACTGGGGAATTTCTAGAGTCCCCCGAATTCTCTGTGGGTGCTAATGATGAATACAAATGGAGCTTTCAATTTTTTCCAAAAGGCGCCATTATAGAGACCAAAGATTTTTTGCCGGTTTTTCTTTATCTACGATCGTGTAATAAGTCAACAGCGAAATGCAAATTTGAATTTTCAATTCTAAATGCTAAAAAAGAACAAATCAACTTTAAATCTTACGACCAAGTTCACAAGTTCGATATAAAGAAAAATTTTGGTTTTCGATGCTTCATTAAACGAGATTTTCTGTTGAAAGAATCAAACCTTTATCTGCCGAAGGATACTTTAACGATCTTGTGTAAAGGAAGCGTTTTAACTGACAGAGTTTATACCTCTCTCTGATCAAAGCAATTTTCCGAAAATCACAGTTCCCGATTCTAGGCTCAGCGAGGATTTTAAAAATCTCATTTCTAATGAGGATTTCAGTGACGTCACTCTGGAGGTAAACGGACATGAAGTTAAGGCACATAAGGCAATTTTATCTTCTCGAAGTGATGTATTTGCTGCGATGTTCGAACACAATTTGGAGGAGAATAAATCAAATCGAGTCACTATTGCAGATATCGACTATGAAGTACTCAAGGGAATGCTGTGCTTTGTTTATACAGGAACAGCTTCTAATTTGGAAAAAAATGCCAAGGATCTCTATGCTGATGCTGATAAATATGCATTGGCAAATTTAAAAGTAATGTGTGAGATGGTCACACATCGTCTGATCCTGTCCAGCGTTTTATGTGAACGTCTCAAGCCGTTTGCTGACGACCTGATAGGTCCTTACCAATGCGGCTTCAGACCTGGAAAATCTACCACCGACCAAATATTCACATTACGCCAGATCATGGAGAAAACTCAATAATATAACATCGACACCCAGCACCTGTTCGTCGATTTTAAAGCATCCTACGACAGTGTTAATAGAGTTGAACTGTATCGTGCCATGTCTAACATTAGGATCCCTGCTAAACTGATACGCCTTATCAGGATGACGTTGGAAAATGCTCACTGTTCCGTCTAAGTTAGTAGGGACTCTACTGGAACTTTCGAAACCTGATTCTTAGAGCACTAAGACAAGGTGACTCACTGCCATGCAGCTGTTTTAACATTGTGCTGGAAAATTTCATACGGAACACCCATGTCAGTACATCGGGCACCATCTTTAATAAATCGACACAATAACTTGGGTTCGCAGACAACATTGATGTGATAGGAAAACAAAGCGAGCAGTAATAGGTGCCTTCACTACCATGAAAATAAATGAGGACAAGACGAAGTATATGCTTTCATCAACAAAAGTCCAATCCCACCACCGACTTGGCTAGAAGTTGACCATTGATAGGTATAGCTTCGATGAATTTGTCCACCTGGGTACTGCTGCAAACATAGGCAACAACATCAGCGCTGAAATCAAACGCAGAATAACTCTTGCTAATCGCTAATCGCTGTTTCTTTGGGCTGAATGAGCAATTGAGGAATAAAGCCCTATCGATAAGAACCATGGAGACACTGTACAGAACACTCATCATCCCAGTCCTGCTGTATTGGTGCAGAAGCATGGACTCTCTGCCAATTCATTTGGAGTCTGCGAGAGAAAAGTTCTGCGTACGATTTATGGTCCTGTCTGCGTAAACCGAGAAGACAACATTTGGCGAAGAAGATACAACTACGAACTATAGGTACCTACGTGCTCTACAGCGACATAAGCCTAGCCAGAAAAATTCGAATCCAAAGACTAAGATGGCTGAGCCATGTATAGCGAATGGACATCGACGCTCCAGCTCGTAAAGTCTTCAACGCCAAACCCGAGGGAGTCAGAAGCCAAGGTAGACCTCATCTTCGATGGAGCGACCAGGTAGAGGGAGACATCCGTCAACTTGGAGTACGAAATTGGAGACAGCAGGCTAGAGATCGAGCCGGCTGGAGGGGCATTCTCAGCAAGGCCCAGGAGTACCACGCTCCAGTGGCGCCAACATAAGTATCTTTCTACAGAAACAGCCGCTGAAACTTTGATATTGGCGTATCTTCATAGCGCAGTTAAAATGAAAGCAGAAACGATTAATTTTATTAAATCTCATATCACGGATATCATGAGAACTGAAGGATGGCTCGATATGATGACTTCTTATCCAGATTTGGCAGTGGAAGTCATTCAATCACTGGTAAAACAATAAAAATAAAGAGATATGTATATGTATATGTACATATCAAAAAAAAAACAAGCAGTCTGATTCCTTTCGTTAAAAAAAAATTAGAGAACAAAAAAAATCACCCATTGCAGACACAAAAACTTGAATTTCGAAATCGACTACCAATTCTATATTGAACAAATAAAACAAAGCACTTCAATTAAAATAAAAAATGTCCCTGCTTTGTCCGTATTTGTACCTATGTACATATGTATGTATTTAAATGAAAAAATAAAAATAAAAAATACTATTTATTTGCTTATTTCTGTATTGTCTCTATCTTAAGCGCTTTGTGATCAAAAGGATAGGAATTATTAGAAACCATCACTGAACCTCTCGAGCATTTCATATCTAAGACAAATGGGCAATTGAATCTAGTATCTAGAAATTATCGAATTGGTAGGGCCTATTTTATTGTTTAATAAGTTACATTGACACCAAAGTATGAACATATCTCAAAATATTACTAAGCTAGGCGTTGCCCGCGGCTTCGATCGCATTTCAGCTGATCTACATAAAAGTAGCCTGTAGCTTGAGGAGGAGGAGTCGTCTCTCGTAATCTAGCTACTTTTATAGCCAGAGCTTTATTATTCCATACATTTCACCTTCGTGCAATCCCAGACTATAATCTATCTCTGTGCTAAATTTCACCCAGATCCGTTGAGCGGTTTTGGCGTTATTGAGCAACAAACATTCAAACATCGAAACTTTGACATTCATAATATTAGTAGGATTAAAGGCCCAACCATAATACGCGAAAGAAAAAGTAAGCAAGTGTCACAACCGAACGAAAAGTTTCTTTCCGATTTGTAAAGTACATCAGTTGCCCATAATAGCCTTTAAAAATAAGAAGAAAGAAAGAAGAAGAATACCCTTTAGAAAAAAAGGAATGTCAGATTTTTGTACGTAATGTACGGCTCAAAGCGTACATTACGTACGAAAACGCAAGTGAACGAAACTTGCCGAAACTGAACAAAAAGTCATTTCGGGTTGGGTATACAAATCACATGTATTTTTACTGTTTCGTAAGGCAACGTACGTACACATTCTTCAATTATGGTTAGCCCTTAAAGCATGATACAAATATACAAGATAGCGTATTCAAATTCTCATTTCTCTTCGTTCTGCGCAGCTACGTCAGCGGCGCGCAGAGGAGTTTTCGTCTTCTCGTTTTCGCCTTCCCGTTTTAATTTTTGTTTAATTCTACGCTCTTTATGTTCTACACATTGACATACTATATCTATACATACGCATTATGGCAATGTGTTGTGCGCTCTACGTCATCGGTGCGCAATGGAGTTTGACGTTTTGCATTCTATTATGCGCAATGCCATATCTTTATTAGTTGTATCATGGGATATGAAAGTCTGACTTATTTACATCATAGTATGCTGCCAATTGCCAATTTGTCACAGAGTGATATAACTCATTCTTTTAATAATGTTTAAATAAAATTAAAAAACTAAAAAATAAATTTTATTTAATTTAATTTTATTTATTTGATGTTTGTTTTCTTTAATTTTCACAATATATTTTTATTTATTTATTTTAATTAATGTTGACGCGACGCGTTTCGGACAATGTGTCCATCTTCGGGCGTAGAATATTATTTGTATTTGAGTATTTGAGTCAATAATATTCTACGCCCGAAGATGGACACATTGTCCGAAACGCGTCGCGTCAACATTAATTAAAATAAATAAATAAAAATATATTGTGAAAATTAAAGAAAACAAACATCAAATAAATAAAATTAAATTAAATAAAATTTATTTTTTAGTTTTTTAATTTTATTTAAACATTATTAAATCACATCACAATATGGAGACGAACACACAATTTTATAACTCATTCTGTTCTTGAGAGCACAAGATTTTATGATTTTTGCACTCTTTCAGTTGCAAGAGTACCTACTTAAAGATTACGATATAGACAAATCCGCTGGACCAGTGGCCAAGCTACTGCGTAAGTTTTTCCATCTGTCCTATTCCACAGGTATTGGGAAACAGCATTTATCCCACCCATACCTTACACAGTTTCTAATTACCGACAAATTGCACTCACGTCCCTTCTTTCAAAGCTCATGGAAAACTTCTTAATGACCGCCAGAACGATCATCGCAACAATTCGGGGTTTTACAAAGTGAAAGTATATTTATCTGCAGCTTGAGAAGGTGGCCTTATTTGTTTCTGATAGCTTCCACTTTCTCTCTAGGTCCTAAAATCACGGTTTGTGTCATACAATCTTTAACGAAAAGACTTAATTTTCTTGAAATTGACTCCTATGATTTTGATAAAACTTTCGAGTGGTGTTTTGTAGGTTTGAAACAAATGTTTTGTGAAAATTTTAATAAATATGATAAAATTATTTTTTGTTTCCTAAAAAAAATTTCAAATAGGTTGGCTTTATGAATTAAGATCTTAAAACTGACAATATTAAAAATATTTTAGATAATCTGTTGAAAAACATTTAAAATTTTATACAATTTTATAAGTATTATAGATAATTTTTTTTAAAGAAAATTAAAAAAAAAGCAATTTTTCAAAATTGAGAATATGTTGAAATTACTTACTTACTTATGTTGGCGCCACTGGAGCGTGGTACTCCAAGGCCTTGCTGAGAATGCCCCTCCAGCCGGCTCGATCTCTAGCCTGCTGTCTCCAATTTCGTATTCCAAGTTGACGGATGTCTCCCTCTACCTGGTCACTCCATCGAAGATGAGGTCTACCTTGGCTTCTGACTCCCTCGGGTTTGGCGTTGAAGACTTTACGAGCTGGAGCGTCGATGTCCATTCGCTCTACATGGCCCAGCCATCTTAGTCTTTGGATTCGAATTTTTCTGGCTAGGCTTATGTCGCTGTACAGCTCGTACAGTTCATTGTTATATCTTCTTCTCCAAACGTTGTTTTCGCGATTTACGCAGACAGGACCATAGATCGTACGCAGAACTTTTCTCTCGAAGACTCCAAGTGAATTTTCATCCGATTGGGATAGGGTCCATGCTTCTGCACCATATAGCAGGACCGGGATGATGAGTGTTTTATACAGTGTCACCTTGGTTCTTCTCGATAGGGCTTAAAATTTGTATCTGAAATTTGTATCTGTTTAAATCATTTTTTTTTTCAGAATTCAAACATAACTCCTAAGTGAGATCCAACAATATAGTTTATTTTATTATCACTGATGAAGAACTATGCAGGAAGTCTGTATTTTTACAATAGGGCTGAGGTCATATGCAATGGTTAATTCTGTAAGGCTCACACGAAAATCTTAGTAGATCTTAACTGTTTGATACATTAATCTGGTCTTTTTTAACCCATTCAGTCGTACATTGTAACTCAATGGATGACTTATTTTGTTTGTATGTAAAAGAGTATACAGTAAAATGAGACCCCAATTTAATTACTCAATGAAATTAAGGTTAACAATTCAATTTATTTAATTTCGCAGGTTCATAACATTATTGTTGTTAATATCAAAAATAACAAACAAAATTATGTAACTTTCATCATGAAACCATTTTTAGGAAATAGCGCTTTTACAAATTCCCAATTTTCAATTCGATTAAATCTTGTTTTTTTTTTTAGCATTTAATTTTATTATCACATTACACTGTTTTCATTATTTATTTTACGGATTATCTAACACACTCATCTCTTGAACTTACTTCTTTTTTAACATCATTTGATAGTTCCTTTCTCTCTTCAGAAGACGACGAATTCACAAAAACACAACCAAAACTAACAATACAAATCAAACTCAATCGCATCTTCTTCATAATTAACGAGTACGCGTACTATTCAAAACGTTCTAGATACTTAATAATATTTTTGAAACTAGTTTTGTTGAACTCAACTTTGCATATGGATGCGAAACCTAACAACACTCACCACTTATAGCTTTGCTTTATCAGAATAATTTCATATTTTTTGAATCTTTAATCGGCTTTATTTTTGAAGCATGCTTATTGTTTAATAATCGAATAAACGTTCGCATGGCACAGCAAGTTCTATAGGTTTGATTAAGCTTTTGATAGTGTGGCTATATGTAGGTGTAGGTGTTGTTTTTTTTTTTTTTTTGTTCATATCAATCTATAGAACTAACAATTGAAACTCAAATTACGAGAGACATGAACATGAGCAGATTTATATGGTATGAATGAGGCAGTGGCTTAAAGGGCGCCATTTGATTAGCATTAGCCTTTAAGGGAGTGGTTCAAAATATATGTGTTTTATGTTCACACTTCACATTTAAGGCAGGTAAAACTCAAGTAAAAATGGCACAAAACCAATTTTTCTAAAAATACTGAACCGATTGCGGTAATTTTGGTTAAAGATCCATAAGGTACTCACTCCAATAATGAGAATACATGAGAATGCACTCACACACTCTGG
The DNA here is from genome assembly GCA_916050605.2 of Platycheirus albimanus. Lineage (NCBI taxonomy): Eukaryota > Metazoa > Arthropoda > Insecta > Diptera > Syrphidae > Platycheirus > Platycheirus albimanus. The sequence goes on from OU696696.1 coordinate 358,442,418, forward strand.
GTGATTTCAATTAAGCACGATGATTTTCTCAAGAATTTTACCGATTTTAATTAATCAATTCTTCATGATTGGGTAGGCGTATAGCACTTTATATTTGTTTCACTCGGGGAACCACTCATTCTGAACAAACCAAATTGCTTCTGCTCAATTTTGACATAATGTCTATGCCCACGCAACAGTTTCACTAGTTTTGCGAATATCAAACTGGAATCAGATACCCGATTCCCGGTTTAAAAGGATTCTTGCTCGTTCCTCATATTAAATACCGCTCACTGAACTTCGTAACTAGGCTTCGACGGATTTCAATTTCACAGTATGTCACCTGTGTCAACACTACCAAAACATTCAGCAGTGATGTGTGCGAACTTAATTACTCCCCAACGAATATTCTGTGTTATGGTTTCTGACTTCAAAATGAGAATCAGAATTATCAGAAGTTTCAGTTGTCCTATCAATGGAACGGTTTCAGAAGACTTCCTGATGCTTCTAGACACTTCTTTTTCTCCAGTGAAATGTGCTGATGGTAATGCGGACAGTCATCTTTATATGAGTGAATAAGAGTAAGCAAAATATTGTGGTAATATTTTCTCAGTAAGCACTCAACCGATTTCGATTAATTTTATAAAGGTTAAAAGTCAAAGTAGCCAATATTAGGAGAATGATGCTTAGTCACAAAAACGCTTGGAAACAGCTCCTACAATTTTGGTAAAAATGTTATAATTAATTGTCCATCTTATAGATGAAACCAATTTTAACAAAAAATCTATATTGAAGACTAATCTTATAATTCTCATAATTGTATCAATCCAATATCGCCATAATGTCTCTTGTCGCATCTTGTTTTGACGTTATTTCTATAAACATGATGCTCCAACTCCAGTGAAATAGCAAGATGCAATCCTCCCCGCAACACTCTCATCGCTACTCGCTAGTGATTCCCATCGATTAACCCTCGAGCATTACTTCGGATGTACTATTAATATTTGAGACTCATTCACACTTCAAGCATGTAAAATACTTAACCGGATTGATTTCTCATTTAGCAGAAGTTCAAAACCAATTTGCATATCGGTATCTGTTTTTATTTCCTATTCAACTTTTCTAAACGCTCGCACTCTGTAATTTAAGTTAAGGGTATAAATGATCCGTGAGTTGTGCGTAACCCTATTTTTACCAAATTTTGTGTTTATATACAGGGTGGGTCAAAAGAAAACATCCATCCGATGTTGTTTGGCTCTTTTTTTCTAAATGAAAAACTTCGATTCTGTTTTTTGATTATGTTTATTTGAACCTTTAGAATTGTATTGGTCAAGTCGAGAAGATGATATCGGCCAAATAGGCAACGCTGTCACAGTTTATTGCTCGTTTATGGCATTTTTCATCACTTCAGCGAGAACTTCAGGCGACAGACACTCGTGTCGAATGTTGTCCTTGAGGGCTTCCAGAGTCTCGGGCTTGTTCACGTAAACACGGGACTTCAAAAAGCCCCACAAAAAAAGTCTGAAACGGTTTAATCGGGCGGTCCAGTACAAATCGCCAAAACGAGAGATAAGGCGACTTGCGAACTCCGCCTTCAGAATATCGGTTCATGTATCACTCCATGGCTTGTTCAATTGTATTTTGCATCTGTCTAGTCCACAAATGTCAAAACAGATTTGACATTGGCGGCCATTTGCAAAAATGAGAGTATCTTGCAATAGGGTGATTTCTTTTTGCCCACCTTATAGTGTACTGCAAGATTATATTCCTCAATTTGTATAGCATACCAACATATTGAATGAATTAAGAAGAAAAAACTACGAATTTTTTTTTAATTTGCTTTTGGATGGAAAATTTTAAAAAAAGGTTTTAATCTTCGACCCTAAGTTTGTTCTTTTTTTTATTCAAACCCGAAACAAAATTGTGAAGTTAAAATTTTATATTCAGAAGAAAACTTTAAAAATAAGCAACTAAAATTAACGAATCTAAGCTGACCTTCATGGAAAACTCAGCTGAGCTATTCCTCAAATTCGTAATAATATATGGAACTTTGATATATAAGAACTTGGTCATATCAAAGATTCTCAGAACGATCAGTGCAAAACAAATTATAGAAAGTTTACTTAAGCAATCCCAAAAGCATCGGAATGTCATCGAACTTCCAGCTCCCACTTATAGACTATTAGACTACATCGGTTCCATGTTTTAATACAGTTTATCTGTTTTTTATCTTCAGACAAGTCTCTTAAGTTCTCTGCCTATTCTCTTGGACCAATCACATCTTACAGATGTCACACTTTCGGCCGAAGGAAGAACTCTTCGTGCTCATCGGGTTGTTCTCAGTGCGTGCAGTACATTCTTTCTGGAACTATTTCGGGCGTTAGATTCTTCAAATCATCCGGTAATCATCATACCGGGAGCATCATTTGCTGCTATCGTTGCTCTTCTAACATTTATGTATTCAGGTGAAGTAAATGTTTTTGAGGAACAAATACCCACGCTTCTTAATTTAGCAGAGACTTTAGGAATCAAAGGATTGGCAGATGTCCAAAGTAACGTAAGTGTTTCCAGTCTCAAGGCTATAGATTATACAACTATAGATTTTATCTTTATTTGCAGATGCACAATTCAAATGCAACAAAAAAAAGACATGACTTCACACCACAAGCACCTCCAACTCCATCACAATTACCACCTCAAGCACTAAAAGACGAAGATGTACCATCACCCACACCGCCTTTATTACAGCCACCACCATCTCCCCTGATATCGAGCAAACTTCCGACTCCCTTGGAAAATTTCTTTCTTAAGTCGCTGCAGTTTTATCCGAATCTCATCCCACAACCTTTGAATTTTTCACAATCCGCCCTTAATAAGACATCGGAGTTCTTGGCGAAATACCAACAACAATGTGGCATGTACCATCCATCAGTGAAGGAAGCTGAAGCTTTTGCCTCACCATCAAGTCACCTTAACGAAGAGAGTGGCTTCAACAAACGAACGAATAGTGGAGAAAAAAAGACAAAGGATGTTAAACGAATCGACAAGATTGTGGAGAACTTACGCTGCGCTTCGCAATCATTGAAACTTCCTGATACTGCTGCAGCTCAGGTGGCTCGAAGCTATCCCGATATATCAACAAGATCTCCATCATCACCTTTGGCTCAAGCTCCACCTATATTTTCAACAAAATCGATATCAAACTTTTCAGCATCACATGGGGCATTAAATGTTTCAAATAGTGGAGCTACTTCGTCATCAGTAAAAGATGAGCAGGAGAAACAGTCACCAACACCAGAGCATACGGGAAATTCAACCTCAAATAGTGCAATAACACCGAATACCTTAAGCAACTCAGCCGCGATGGGCTCACAGCAGGAAAATATGATGGAAAAGCCTGCTTCAAGTCCTCAGTCAAAAATTTCAAGCTCAAAACTGTACGCGACATGCTTTATTTGCCACAAGCAACTAAGCAATCAATACAACTTGCGGGTGCATTTAGAAACCCATCAGAATGTCAGGTGCGTATAGATTTCTATAGTGTTCAGTTAATACACTTTGCCTCTGATAGAACCTTAAAACCGTTTCTTTTCTTTCGGAAACATATCTCTTATTGTAAATTTCAAGCGCCCCAAGGCCCAAGAAAATACATAAATTCAAATTATAATCCTTCTCTGATATAACGAATCTGTGTTCCTGCAAGTCACATTGTTTAAAAAAAGTCACACAATCATCGAAAAACCATATTTCTGATTTACAATACTACGCTCTAACCTAGTCCACATCATCACGCGAGATAAGATTCATAAATAATATTCATGCACCACTCAACGTCGTAAACTTGCTGGTGCGCGTAATAAAATTGGAAAATTACGACAAACATTTCATGGGCGCCCTTTTGAAATCATAATAGTTCAACTGTCCTCTGAAATTAAACATGTTTAAAAAAAAACGTCAAATCAATGTCCTGTCACTACATTTACGGTATCGATTTGTGTAGGAACGTTTACGATTTGTAGTAAAAAGTTTTGACAGTTCGTTTACGATGGTTTTGTATTAATGTTAAGTGAATGGCTTTATTTAAACATACAAAAAAACTCGCTGAGGTCGCTGTATATGGACTGGGCCCTAGCCCTAGTCTAAGCCATACACGGAGTGAAAAGCGACTTAATTGGTTTCACTACGGGAACAACTCATTTTGAGAAGTAGGTAATAATTGCGTACTTTCAGTTTTGGCGCTTTATCTTTATGTCTGTGAAGTGTTGAATGTACTAGAACTTCTTGAATACTTACATTACGCCCTGCAACTTTCTCTGTGCCAACAAAATGGATTCAGACTACCAGATTCTTTTATACGCTTATAATAAATGATGAGCTTAGAAGCATTCGCAAGCCTTCTAAAGCCCTTCTCTTGACAGAAAATTAATCACCATCCCCATAATTATGATGACCAAACTTTGCTTCTTAATTTGATGTCAGAATGCACTCGAGAAGCACAAATACATTTTTAACTCAAAAGACTGTGACAAAATACTTTTTGGGGTGTTTTCTCAATCTCATCAGTGTCAACGGGCCTTAAATAAATTATTATATTATTAGCGCAACAGCTTGACGCGTAGCCTTTGCTTGGTGACTTACACTGCCATCCTCGCAAAATGCCGTTCCCCAGAAAGAAACAGGTTGATTCAAGGATTAAATCCAGACTTTCGGCCGCTACGCCATGGGGATTGTTTCAATGGATCTCTTTGTTTTTTTTTTTTAAGTTACGTTAATTTAAAGTAAATAAAATGCACGACTGGGTCGCACGAAATTGCTCTTATGATAAGCAATTGCTTATTGTTTCTGCATATATGGCTATTAAAAAAATTTAAATAATTTCGAAAATTCTTTGATTTTTTAAATTAGTTTAATAGTTTTCTCGGAAAAACAAAGTATGCAATAAAATTTCGAAGCTATACGTAAATCTAGAAAAAAAATATTGAAAATCGTTCGACCAGTTTTTTTTAAAAAAGGTTATTTTTGAAAAACTTTTCCAAAAAATATTTTGAAATTTATTTGGGTATGCAAATATATGGCAATCTGTAGTTTACATTTGAAAAAATAATTTTAAAACAAATCAATATACCCGTTTCCAACATATTTCGAAAACCAAAAATTTTTTGAAAAAATTAAAAAAAAAACGGCAGGTGCCGTTATTTTTGGGCCTAGAGCAAAAATAAAAAATATGTTCCAAGGGACGGCCAAATAAATCCTAGATACCAAATTTGAAGCAAATCGGCACATCCGTTCAGGCTCTAGAAGCGCGAACAGACAGACAGACAGACAGACAGACAGACGGACGGAATTCCCAGACCCACTTTTTTCGACTTCTCCATCATCGTAATGTCATGTGTGATTGTTATCTCGAAATTTTTTTTCTGCACGAATCCATAACTTGCCTTATAGTACCTATAATCGCAAGTAAAATGTCACACAATCATCGAAAAACCATATTTCTGATTTACAATACTACGCTCTAACCTAGTCCACATCATCACGCGAGATAAGATTCATAAATAATATTCATGCACCACTCAACGTCGTAAACTTGCTGGTGCGCGTAATAAAATTGGAAAATTACGACAAACATTTCATGGGCGCCCTTTTGAAATCATAATAGTTCAACTGTCCTCTGAAATTAAACATGTTTAAAAAAAAACGTCAAATCAATGTCCTGTCACTACATTTACGGTATCGATTTGTGTAGGAACGTTTACGATTTGTAGTAAAAAGTTTTGACAGTTCGTTTACGATGGTTTTGTATTATGTTAAGTGAATGGCTTAATTTAAACTTTTAAACATACAGAAAAACGCGCTGAGATCGCTGTATATGAACTGGGCCCTAGGCTTAGGCCATACACTGAGTGGTTTCACTACGGGAACAACTCATTTTGAGAAGTAGGTCCTTTCAGTTTTGGCGCTTTATCTTTTTGTCTGTGAAGTGTTGAATGTACTAGAACTTCTTGAATACTTACATTACGCCCTGCAACTTTCTCTGTGCCAACAAAACGGATTCAGACTACCAGATTCTTTTATACGTTTATAATAAATGATGAGCTTAGAAGCATTCGCAAGCCTTCTAAAGCCCATCTCTAGACAGGAAATTAATCACCATCCCCATAATTATGAGGACCAAACTTTGCTTCGTAATTCGAAGCCAGAATGCACTCGAGAAGCACAAATACATTTTTAACTCAAATGACTGTCACAAAATACTTTTTGGGGTGTTTTCTCACCAGTGTCAACGGGCCTTAAATATATTAACTAATTATGTATTTGCGCAACAGCTCGATGCGTAGCCTTAGCCTAGTGACTTAACAGCCATCCCAGTGTATGCGTTGATAGTCTGCAGGCATATGATCTTTTGGAGGGTTTGAACTTCCTCGCAAGATGCAGTTCCCCAGAATGAAACAGATTGATTCAAGGACTAAGCCCAGACTTTCGGCAGCTACGCCTTGGGGATTGTGTCTTTGTTTTTTTTTTAAGTTTTGTTAATTTAAAATAAAAAAAGATAAAAGAAAATATAATTGATGAAACCTTAGCTAAAAATTTTGTCAACACATTTTTTCAATTCCTTGAATCCAGTGCTGCCATATACATATTTGAATTTCTGTTTAACTTTAATTTTAAATCAAAGTACCTATCGGATCATCATAATCACATCGAAATATTACCTATACTGATCTTATTGCAAAAATAAAATTTGTGATTTTATTTCTTAATATTCAATAGGTACGCCTGTAACGTATGTTCACACGTATCCCGGAGTAAAGATGCACTTCGAAAACATGTTTCGTACCGCCATCCCGGTGCTCCAAGTCCTTGTGAGACAGAAGCAAGGCGGAAAAGAGCAAAAGGCTTAAGTACAGTCTTTCCCCTAGCGACATCATCTGAACAGGAACAAATGGCAGGTCAACTCAACCCCGCCGCCTTCATGTTCATGCCGAATCAGTTTCATCTAGCATCAGCACCACCTGCACAGATCGCTGTTTCACTCCCAGCAGCTGCAACCTCAACAGGAAATGATTCTCCGATGGTCAAGCGAGAAAGAACTCCCACCTCACCATCGTCCAACGATCATCAACAGAACTCCACCTGCACGCCCTTCCCCACAGACAGTGCTACCAAGCCATAAATCAACTTGACGTCCTGTAAGCCCGTCCATTCATTATTTTGTGGTCATCATAATCCTATTGATTAGTATTTCATCCCCGGCTGTGATAGTACAGAAGATCTGATTTGCAAACACCCACCAATACCGATAGAATTTATTTAAAAAGTTTTCCAATCGTAGTCCTTAGTTATATCTTAACCAAAAATTAATTAATACACGAGATGTCTCAACTTAGAGCAATCTTTAAACTTAAGCCTAGTGAGTGAGGCTACAGTTTAGTTATTGAATATACGACCGTTATTTATATTTTGTTACTATTATTTTTTTGTTAATATTTTTATGTTGTTTTCATTGATCCTTTTGGGTCCTTAAAAATCATTATACCTTTTACACCAAATAAAAAAAAAACACTATACACTAAAAATTGACTATATAAAATAATAAAGTTGCACTTTGTTGTTAATGTTGTAACTTTTTATAAGTCGAGAGCACACAAAAAAGACAATTGTTTACCTGTTTAATTTATTTTGTTATGTTTAAAGTTTAAGTATTGCCTATTGATGTTACATTTATATTTTAAACAATTAAATTTAAAAAAAAAATATTAAAAGATACAAATTTAAGTGAAGAAAATAAAGAAATAATAAGAGAAAAAAGTAAATATTACATTTTTATGATAACTTTATAGTTCATTATGTATGTAGTGTCGGAAATTAATCGTAGCCCTCGAAAAGATTACTCTGTGGTAAATGACTGTCAAATGAGAAATTTTTTGTTCGACCAGTTGCAAACCTATCCCCACATTTTTTTTCCGTGAATAATAATTCTAAGCGCCGTTAACGTTGTAGCTGCACTAAGACTAGCTTTGTTTGTTGAACTTTACCCAGGGGTGGAATCGGCTAAGGTGATTGTCACATGTAAGAATCACATTTTTGTGACTTTTTCTTGTGACACCTAAATAGCTGTCACAAGCAAAAGTCACAAAAATGTGATTGTCCCATGTGACAATCACCTTAGGCAGACGAAATTTGTTGTTTGTGACTATCACTTATCACAAATCACCTTAGCCGATTCCATTTGTTTGATTTTTATTTACTTTTATTAAAGTAAATGTAAATGGTTTCAAAAAACGAGTTGTGGCGACCCCAGGGCGACCCTAGGGTGACTTCAGGGCTCAACAAACAAAGCTATTGTTTTGTGTCACCTGCCCTGAGAAATGTCAATGCAGCCTGTTAAAATTTCAAAAAACAACAAAGCTGCTTCAAACTTTCGTTTTAATTATCAGAATCAGACAAATCGCTAAATTTTCCACAAAAATTTGTATTGTTAAAGGATTTCAAACGTGATGAACGCTAATGGTTTATCAAATCACTCTCTATTGGAAGAAACGAAGCGTCCGGAAGTCTTCTGAAATCAAAAATGACAGTGCTGACGATTCTGAGAAAAGAATATTGCTTCTCAATTTGAAGTCCGAATATAAAAAAAAAAAAATGTGTGTGCGTAATTCACACTCGGTTGAAGTGAAACTTCAAAGAAGTTGGTATACCTAATTTACGAGAGAATGAGATGAAATACTCAGCCACCCAGCACCAGTTTTCGGATTACTTTCAAACCTTATGTTATGTATGACTAAATGCTTTCAACACGTATCTGTACAAATACAAAAGTTTCAACACATATTCAAGCATACAGACGTACCGACATACTTTGCGTCCTTTTGACTCCCTTTTAAAGTATGAACTCCAGGACGCCACTATTTAAAACAAGTCAAAAAAATATTCGAAAACTGACTATTTTCAAAAATTCAGGATACTTTTTTAAAATTTAAATAATTTTTTGAATGCCAATTTTTTATAAATAATTTTGTTATGTATTTGTTTGAATTTTACATTCTTCTTGAATTAAGTTTATTGAAACCTTTTGTAAAGCTTTTCTTGTTAGACAGCATTCAAATCACGTACCTATATTAACTAACATACTAACTTAATCGTACCAACGCGCCTGCTCACTCGATTTTGTTTAACATAATGCTTAGTAGACCTGAGCGAGAGGCAAAACGTATGATAGGAGAAAATGAGAGCTAGAATATAATATTTTTCATAATTTTTTTTTCATTCGTTCTCTCTCAGACTTGTTGCGATATATTTTTTTTTTTTAATTGATTTACATATTTGCTTAAAAGTGTCATGTTGCATTTCCGTTTCGTCGAGTTTCAAATTACCCCGATATTAAAGAAGTTTCACTTCAATAATAACACACCACGCTGACATCTTACTAAAAAGCTGTAATACGCAGCCGCATACAGTGTACAGTAGCTCACGTAGTTTTCACATACACTAACACACGTTAAATGCTCAAATACAAGCACGTATTAAACAGTGTGCAATATACATACACACCGACATCTGCTCTCTCGCTCTGGCTCACAAATTACAGGCGACTATGCTTAGAAGACGGGAGTGGGGACGCTACGAAGTATGGGACAAAGAGGAGAGACCGATAATATAAAATAGTATGTATATTTCTGTCTCATAATTTCCTGGCTTCATCCTACGCATTTTTGTATTTGTGTCTCTTACCTGTCGTTTTTTCCGTTGCATCCGGTTTGAAATCACAACGATTCTAAAGAAGTTTCATTTCAACAAAAAAAAAAATAAAAAAACATAGAAGACCCAACGATTAATCTAACCAAACAATTAACTCAAAATCGCAAAATTTGCACATTTCTGGCATGAGGGGGACGACATTATAACTTAATTGCTAATTGGAGAGTATGTTTATTAGGATGCAGCGTTGCCGAATGTTTTGGTAGTGTGATATACAGGTGCTATATGTATACTCTTGAATCCAAATCCGTCGAAACCTAGTAACGAGGTTTTTTGGGCGGTATTGAATATTAGGGACGAGTTAGAAATAAGAATCGCTTTGAACCGGTAATCGGGTTGCTGATACCAGTTTGACATTGGCAAAACTAGTGAAACTGTTGCGTGCGCTAGACAAAATGTCGAAATTGAGCAGAAGCAATTTTGTTTGATAAAACAAAGTATGATGCTGTCCTTGGGTGCAGAACATCATCACAGTATAGGCTCGGGCAAAACGTTATGATGGACAGATATAACTTTGAAGTTGTCAAGGACTTTGTCTACTTGGATTCCACTATAACATCTTAGGACAACATTAATGAAGAGATCAGTCGAAGAATCACTCTTGCTAATCGCTGTTTCTTCGGGCTTAGAAAAATCTCGACTTCCCAGCAGACGTCTTTTCAACTAATGACGGTTCTAATTGTTTAAAAACCCTGGTTTTTCTATTTTTTTCTATTCAAGGGAACATTTTCACTTCAAATGACAGAATTGAACAATTTTAGAACGAAGTTCCTTGTTGCCATCCAGTGAGGTTATAGGAATAGGAACTACCCTAGAGCAAGAATATTCGGACATATAGAACCCATTTTTGTCCTAAAATAACACGTTGACCAAATAGTCCATATTTGATTTATAAAAAATAGAAAAGAAAAAGGTAATATTTCATATGTCAGTGTAAGCATTTCTGTTTTATCAATCGATTTCGACACCGTGAAAAACTATGAAAACTTTTTTCTTTTCTCATTAGCCTATTGATGAGTAGTTTACCTAAATGTGTGTGTGTTTGTACACATACTCGACTGAAATCGTGTCCAATATGTGGGCAGAGTCAAAAAAAGGCACATGATTTGGAAGCATAACAAAAAGTATTATATCCGTCTCTTTCACTTTCACACAAAGCTGATTTGCGTGTGAGTCTAATATTTCATAAGCCCTTCTGAGAAAAAGTAGACAATATTATGTGTTACGAACACATTCGTTATCTCGTTCTCGTGACAGTCAACGAACAGACTTAGGCTGTGTAGGTACGTGAGTGCGGCGGCACCTTAATTTTTATTCGCTCTCTTCGCATTAGGTATTATTTTTACCGTTGTTCACTGCAAATGTTTTTGATGTGAAAAAAGTAACAGTGTTGCCTATGCACCGCGAAAATATAGAAGTGCTTGTTGCGTGTGATAAACGATTCAATGATTTTATTTTATTAAATTAAATTACATTTTTAAATTAAAAAGATCTATTAAACGAATAAAAAAAATACATTGATAATGTGATAGTTGTGCAATAATTTAAATCAAAATTATACAAAAAACGTACTGCTGCACTGGATCGTGTTACATAGAACAGCAAGAAAACAGGAAATATTTCTTTTTACATGTGAGTACAAATTGATTTATTATTAACAAAATAAAATTTATTGAAGGGCTGTTAAATAGGTATATACCTAAACAATATGGGTAAAGTAGAACAAATAAATCGCAATTAGCATTAGGTAGATCTAAAAAATATAAATATAAAAAATTTCTTGGATGTGCCTTATAATACGTTTTCATTTGGGAAAAAAATGTAATTTCGTAGCGAATTTCCAAATTCGACTCCATTTCCCATATACAAATTTCGAATTTTTTTTTATTTGGACGAAATTGAGTATTGAGGTTTCAAGGAAAATAACTTGGTGTCAAACCAAATGCACAAACCTAAATGAAAACACTTTTAGCAAATATCCTTATTTCGGCCCTAATGTAAACGTAGGTAGTATAAAGCGCCTTCAATAGGATCAATGTCTTTTGTCCGTATCCATTGAATGAGTAATTTTTCAATAAATATAGATTTCTGATAAATGGGTAAATTTTCATTGACAATAAACATGATGATCGTGTGTTGGTCGCTCACGGTCTTCCTATCTGATCACTTCTCTCAATCAAGGGCGCATTTACTTTTCGATTTTGTTAAAAGGTTCTGCAGCCCGGCCCGTTGACAATGCTTAGTAAGTAAGTACCAAAGCGTGAAAAAAAAAACTAAGGTATCAATTATTGTTTAATAGAAGTTGTAGGTATCAATCCATTCCTCTTATTTTATCTTCATTTTCTGGCGCCCCAGACAGTTATTATTCAACTGTTTCCGACCCTGTTGCTTTTTTTAGAGTGTCGCAATTTTTCCGTAGAACATTAATTTCTGTTTTTCTCATTCATTGGTTGGAATTACAAAAAAAAAATCGGTCAAGGCTAGGCGCCCCCTAGATACTTTATGCTACCGTTCTGTTTAGGTGTACTTAAAGGTCAGTTTGGTTGGTTAAAAATGAAAGAGTATGTTGAATTTAGTAGATTAGGCAAGGTTAAGGTGGCTGTCAGCTAGGAAGTTCGGGGTCTTATAACCTAAAAACTTACAAACTAAGATCTAATTTGAGCTTCTAACATAGCGCACAAGAGAATTCATGTCCAAATCTATAAGGTCATCATTGTCATTTAAGATGAATTTTCGTAGAGTTTTCGTCTTTAAAACAGTGCAGGGCAAACATTTTCATTTAGTGTCGTTCCCTGTGGAAAATTGCTTACAATTCCATGGAATGTGTCTATGCCCTGGCACATCTTTCTGAGATAGACGTTCGACCGTCTAGAGCTGTTTGGGAGTTAGTAGAGATGTGGAGGTGTCATGTGTGAGTAGAAGCCAATCCAGCAACTTGTCCATTCAGATTCAAGCTAAACACACAATTTATACATAAATGAGGAAAATTATTTGCCCAAGGCATATCTTTGAGACACAGTTGAAAACCTTGTTCCTCATCTGTTCTACATTCAAGATAAAGTATCAACAGTACGGAAAATTCTACTCCCCCCCCCCCCCCCCTGTCTATTTGTTTTCTCTTCTGTGGCCTAAGTGGTTAGTCCTATTTGCCTCAAACTTTGTACTAAGTGTATATTTGGTATTTCCGTGAAGGTTTTCTGAATCCGTATTCTAGATCAAAAATTAACGGTACTTTCCATACAAACGTCAACATAAATCATATTTTCCACGAGAACGGCTTTGACTATTCTGATAAAACTTTCTGGGTTTGTAAGAACCTTGCATACAAAAACCACCTTAGTCACTCTTGACTTCTTACCAATTTTCCTGGAATTAAATATGTTATTCCATGACATTTGATTAAATCCTCCAACTTGTTATTAGGCGGTTGGGAATCAAGCCAGAAACACTATACATTTTTTATATTTTGTAGTTTTTTTTTTTTTATTTATGAAATCATTACAAAATTAATTAAAAAGAAATACAAATATTAACAGTTCTCAGTTCAAGACCAAAGGAAGAAAAAGACAAAAGCAAAATCAATTATAAATTTGGTAAAAATAAAATAAATAAGTTTTAAATTAAAAAATGCATTTTAATAACAGGTTTTTTGTTTGTTTTTTTGATTGATCAAATGAAATACTTTGTTCTCTTAGAAAATATTTAATTGTTTAACTTAATATACGAAATTCTATTTTTTTTTTATTAACTTCTCTTTTAGTTTTTATTTAATTAAATTAAAGCAATACTTGAAACAAAATGCTACAAAAATAAATTATGTATATTAATGTGTTATTTGGCTGTGTGAAAGTATAAATTTGTATGTAAATAATGTTAACCAAAAAACACGATGCGTATTTTACTGACAATAATTATAATATATAAGTGTATAACTGTGTTTTTAAAACTTCGTTGGTAGAGATGTTTAAATAGTTTCGACTTCCCAGATTTTTGTGTTGCAATCCTGTCCGGTTGAGATCACAGTGTTGTTGTCTAACCACACTAAACGAGTAATTTGTGACTGTGGGTGGGCATCTAAGAAACAAAAAAAAAAAAAAAAAAGCAGACGTTCGAAATCTTAATTGCTTCTTAAAAACAAATTAAATATTCACTTACTTTTAATAATAGTATGTTTCGATGGGTTTGCTACGGACCAAATGATGATGGTCGTATCCAGCGATCCACTTGCGACTAGAAGCGAATTTGGTGAAAACGCCACTGTATTAACACGAGCATTATGGAAGCCCCATTCTTTGTTGTGAGCAGGCTGAAAATTACAAGAAACAAAATTTATAAAAATACAGATTTCTTTACAAGGACTTTAAAGTTTTTTTCATTATTATTTCAAGCAAGCTCACCGTCTACTCATTTTTCCAATGAAAAGCAATTTCAAAAAAATAGTAAAAATAGCAATAAAGTAGCGATAAAATACAGGCATGATTTTGTAAGCTATAGCAGAAGGCAACAAAAAAAGCAAAAAATAGAAACCCACCTTATATTCAGGAACAGAATACAGCACAACCTTACGATGAGCATCACATGCCACAAGTAATTTATTGTCAGGAGAATATGTACAATCGGTAACAGCTCCCAAATGTTCCAATTCAGTTTTCAGCTCCAATGAACTGCCATTCAATGAGTATATTCTCAATTTTTGATCATCTCCTCCGACAGCCAGTTCCATTGTCTCTGAATTGGCACAGATCGAGCTGGCCTCGTACTTAATTGGCAACGACAGAAGCTTCTTGTTGTCTTGTACCAAAGTTATTTCTTTCACACATGCAATCGCAATTATGTTCTCTTTTCGGAAAATGGTAAGACCACGGGGCTGGCAGTTCAGTTTTACAACATAATCCGTGTATGCGTTGCCTTCGACGCTGATCTTTCTCAGAGAATCGTCAATGCCACAGGTGTAGACAAAGTCTTCCCATGCCGCGATGCCATTGATCTGATTGCCGTGTCCAGCACCGCCGATACGATCATTGACGCCACTCCCCGAATTCCAGTTTGTAACCACACCATCGTGGCTACCGGTGTAGATAGTGCTACGGTCATCACTCAATCCCAATACGGTAATTGGCTTATTGTGACCCTTGATAACGCGCAGGGGCTTCGTTGGATCATTGACATCCAAATAGCTAATATTTCCCGACAAGGAAACAGTAAGCAAGTGCTCTCCCTGCCACAGACATGAGACTTGTTGGTCATCAACTGTTGTTCCCATGACAAACTCGGTTATGAGTTCACGTGTTTCAACATTCCACAGGCGGCAAGTCTTATCACCAGAGCAAGTAAGCAACTGAGTGCCATCTGGCTTCCATGCAACTCCGTACACACCACCTTTGTGGGCAGGACTGCCTACCTCTCCTACCAATTCAGAAGTGGCACCGTCATAAATGAATACCTTCCCATCGAACCCAGCAGAAGCAAACAGATGACCACTTGGCGAATAACGGACTGCTTGCACAAATCTTGAATGATCTGTCTTGGTCATCTTAAACTTAAAGGGTGGTCCTTCAAAAATACCAATTGTATTGTCTTCGCTGCCAGTAACAATTCTGAACGGTCTAGCAGGGCGAAAATCACACGAATTGATTGGTTTCGATTGTCCACTAATCTCACCAACTGATGTTCCTGTTTCAGTCATGAAAACATGGCCGAAACGTTCACGACCTTCTCCTACAATGACGATCCTCTGGTTATCGGGTGACCATGCAATGTCTTTAATGGGACCACCAATTGGTTGGAACTCATTCTTTAAAATATGTTCCTTATTTACAGTGTCCCAGATACGGATCTTTCCAGATTGATCTGAAAGTGGAAATAGAAAGGATGATAAAGATACGAAATGAGTGCAATTAAAACAAAAATATAATGAGACCTTTCTAAAGTTACTTAGAGTGCTTACTTTGATTCTAGCAGCATTCTTTTTATATTCTATGCCACCTTTAAGACTTTCGTGGTATAAAAAACTACTGTACATTCAATCAACTGTCCCTATCCTTTTGTTCCTTATCAACTAGTGTTCTGCAAGGTGCATTTTAAAGGAATCAGGTCTTAACACTAGGCACACAATTATCTAACAATCCCTCCCCCTTCCTTTCGTGAACCTTGTTAATACTCATTTATGGTATCTTTAAAAATCTCTTATCCCAACAACCTTCAACCTTCTGTCAACCCTGCTTGGCAATACATCCAGCTTCGCACAATACTTTTTTGCTCCTCTAACTATGACTGTGAGGCGCAAGAAATTGCGCGAACATTGGAGTTGTTGAATACTCCGAATAGATCTACTTCGACATACAACCTATAGAGCTGATAGTTGAGCAACATTTATCATCGACCTCGAAACTAACTAAGCAAATAAACTTTTGGCCAAAGCTTGACCTCAAACGCTTTAATCTTTCTAAGCAGATGGCAAAATAGCTTATTTTACTGGGGATGCTACCATATTCTTGTTATATCCCATTTTCTGTGGTAATAACTATATCTTGCAATGTAAAAAAAAAAAGAGCAAGCAGCACTTAAAATGTTGAGTGCGCCGTTAGACTGGTGATAGGTTTTACAAGCTTCTTTTTTAAAGATTCGCCTAATACCTTATCTCTTCATCAGGCATTCAACGATCGAACCATGCCTTGATAGCGCGGCGTGCTCCTTAACCCTAAGATTTACCGTGTCCAAAAAGTTTTTTAATGAACCATAAATAACTTTTCGAACAGTATCATTGGCTTTTTTATGATTTTCAGTCCGATATTTATAAAGTGAATGCTTGTGTGCATGAAGGGTTGCGCTTTTCGTTCGACACTTTTCCCTCATTTTTATAAATGATTCTCTCACCCAAGGCTTCTAATCATATTTTGCTGACGACAGTTCTCATACATAGCTTATATATTCTGATTTAGATTCCAACCCTTTCCTTCATACGTCCAACTGAGACGGCAGTTATTGATAGGCTCATTGAATTCAGATCTTAAAATTACTGTTCAATGGTGAAAACTCAACCATATGAAGTCCTTCTACAGCTCGAGCATAATTCTCATGTCTAAGAAGATGCTATTGCTTCCTGAGTAGAACTTTGAAGTTTGTTAAAAGTGGTATTATTTGGAAAGAAGCGCAAGAGAAGAGAAACATTTGATTTTCTCGAACACCGTCAAAATGATTTGTCTATTCCTCTGCAGCTCAAACTCAATTAATGTCGACCCTATTTCCAGATGGACGTACTGTTTAGTATAAGCTCATTTTTAGCCGCACTACACGAATGTTTAATACTTTATCTGGCTAAATGTTTCCATTCAAACCCAATGTGTATCAGTATTTCCCTTCCAACTTCCCAAAACGCTCCCACAGTGCAGACATTTGTACTAGGTTTGAAACAAATTTACTTTCCGATTAGGTCAGGGTCCACGAATTGCTTTAGTTCCTTTCATCGTTATACAAAAATTTAATCAAATCAGAATGCCTAGCTAATCTGCATTGTTTATTTTTGTTGAAAGTAGATTGGTATGTTTTCAGAATCGTGTCTGTATGTCGGTTCATCTCGACTATTTAAAAGCTTCATTAGATTCAATTCACTGAATTCATTCAAACCAAATCTCAGCTTAATCAGAGCTTAACACAAAGCCAAACACAAAGTCTGTGAGTCATAGTCTTCTTTTAAAAATCATCCAATTCGTATCAAAGGCATTAATCACAACTAAATTGCGTTATGTTTCAGAGCACAGCTATTCCAAATGTTTGTTTATTTTATATTTTTAACGCAGCTGTTGTTGCTTTTTAATTTGAATTATTTAAAAATATTTCGCCCGATGGTAGGTATGGTCTGTCTTCTCAGTCAGTCAATACAATAAATCTTGTGTGTACCCTACCCTGTTATCTTTTCCACCAAAATTTATCAAAATAATTTGATAAAGATTCCCCTCCAATAAAACGTTTCTTTTTTTAATAAACTTTCTACTATCTTTAGCAATGCTATCAATGACTCATTAATCTTTCTCTTCTTTTAAACAAAGGAAACAGAAAATAGTTAATAATGTTATGATTGGGCTTAGTTGTAGACACTTACCGCCGGAAGCAATGTAAAATCCACTTGGCGAATACTTGGCAACATTAACGGCACACGAGTGTTCAGTATAAACATCGGCAATCGCTGGATTCTAGTTGGGAGGAGATTAAGAGACGAAATTATAAAAAAAAATTAAAACCAAAAATAGATTTTTGCGTGGGACTTCACATTCACATCACAAATTAGACAAATATTAATGTATCCTTTTAAAAAGATGATCATGTCTAATTTAATGCAACAATTTTTATAAAAACTACTTGCCTCTATGTTCCGGATAATCACAGAATTCCCATTTGTGTAGAGGAAATTCTTTCCCTTTGGATCGGCGCCCAAGACAATCGGTTGTCCCCTCTGGGTTCTTGGCAATGATGCATAAATGAATTCTACAACAAAATAGTTAACCAGATTATTTAGTTGATAATAATTAATACTATGGACATGGGAGTGGTGATATATTTTAGTGAACTTTATAAAAAAATTTGTTGCAAGGTTAACCGGCACACGGTGTAGGGTGGTGTGGTGGCAAGAAAGAGGGAATGCACATTTACACTTGATTGCACTTACTATTAGAATAGGCCATGATAAAACTTTAATTTGGGATACTTTCTTTACAAAACAAACACTTTTATTTGTTTACTAATAGTTGGAACAAAGTTTTCTTCAATTTTAAATGGTTATATTGACAAAAATAATATTGTAAATTGTAATTTTACGGCCAAGAAACTCAGTCCAACGGGAAGAATAAACTTTTCGTCTAGCAGCTGTCTACTTGCGGTTTGTGAATTTCCATATATGGCCATTATTAAATTTCAGACGAAACTTTTTTGACGAGCGTTGAGTTTTTCCTTAGACCATTTGGAAATGTCATAATTGGTATAAATTGTGGAATGACTTGAAAATTTCAATACGTTAAGCATGGTACACATTTTTTTTGTGATGGTATGGTTGGTCAAATCCACAATTATGTGCGTCTGTCGTAACGTCGCTGTTCAGTTCGAGAAGACAGTAGCTGACAAAAATATCAGAATGATAACAACCGTAAATAATTATGTCGTCTAGTCCTAGTGTTAAAGCACAAACAGAATTAGGAATTTCATGCAATATCGCCAGCCAATCGTAAGATTTGTAGTCTTTTCATATATGAACTGAGAAAAGTCTCTTGCAACAAATCTTATTCTTAGCACACGATTTTGTATCATATATTTTGGACCCACGTAATGGTGGGTTTAAGGTTGTATTCACACAGGCCAGGAAGGTATGATAGAAAAGTGATTTTTGACTTAAGGTGGCTTGGCGATTAGCGAAACTTTTTTCCAAGCCCACTTTTGAACGTCAGTTGAACTGCAACTAAACTTAACAAACTACAGCAAGTGAATTTAATTTTTATTTCTATGAAATCGAACAGATAAAAGCCTATTCGGAATCGTACCTACTTACCCTGTCGCCAGACATGCCAGCTATTGGCAAGTAAGTTACCACATTATATTAATTGTCAAATACCTATCTGTGTTCCAGTTGGCTTGAAGTTGTCTGTGTGAGTGGAAACTGTGAGTGTATTGCAACTTTCTTGCTAGTAGCTGGCATGTTTGGAGTCCGGGTTAGCAGTAAGGAAACTGCACTTCAGCGGGACGACACGACATTTTAAAGAGAAGATTATCAATTATTTTGCAGCTAATTCTCAAAAAATTTACAATAGCTAAAAAGTATTATCCACGGTAAGTTATGTTAAATTCTTACGTCTTCTATATGGCCAGCTTATCATTGGACCACCAGAACCCGAGCAGAACGGTGAACAGTATTCTCGATTTGAAAGTGCTTCTATCAGACTTAATTCCACACTCCTTGAACACATCCCCAAACTGTTCGTCATTATCTTTCTTAACTGAACATTTCCATTAACAGCTGACTTTGACATTTCACAAAAATTACCGCAAAAAAAAAACTTTTGTTACCTCTTTTGCCTTATCAAGTTTTGTATTTTGTGAAATTATCAAAAGTTTATAATGCTAGAAAAAGTTAAGCACGTAATTCTTGTCCTCTCTGGCAAGGGTGGCGTGGGCAAATCAACAGTCAGCACGCAACTTGCTCTGGCGCTCAAAGAACATGGCCTCAAGGTGATCTTAGTCTCTTATCCCAGCAAAAAAAAAAAAACCAAAACCATAACCACTTCTCTGCAGGTAGGCTTACTAGACATTGACCTATGCGGTCCCAGTGTACCCTACCTCCTAGGACTTGAAGGCAAGGAAATCTATCAATGCGATGAAGGTTGGGTTCCCATCTATTCCAGCGAAGACAAAATGCTCGCTGTTATGTCCATAGGATTCCTTTTAAAAAATCGCAATGATGCTGTCATATGGCGAGGTCCAAAGAAGACAATGATGATAAAACAATTCTTGACTGACGTGAAATGGGACGACTTGGATTATTTGATTATTGACACTCCACCAGGTAGAACATGTCACAAAATTTGCTCAAAGCAAGAAATGCATTGGTTTCTTTGAAGGAACATCCGATGAACACATCACCGTCATGGAATGCATGAAGGAAGTTAAATGTGATGGAGCGATCATTGTCACCACACCGCAACAAGTTGCACTGGACGATGTTCGCAAGGAAATCACATTTTGCAAGAAGACAAACATAAATATTTTGGGGATTATCGAGAACATGAGCGGGTAGGTTGTGAAGCGTAAGTGTTAGAAGTAACTTGGTAACGTTCTGAGTTTGTTCTTAGATTCATCTGTCCACATTGCACCACCTGCACCAATATATTTTCGTCCAATGGCGGTGTAGAGCTGGCAAAGTTCGCCAACGTGCCTCACCTGGGAACGCTTCCCATTGACCCAAGAATAGGGGTCCTCAGTGGGACTACCTTATCGGTGCTAACTGAATTGCCAGATTCCCCAACAGCAATTACTTTTAAGAAAATTGTCGCTTTTCTGACGGAGCCTGTTCCAACGAAGTAGATAGTCATTCCTTAACGTTCTTTTTTTTTGATGACTTCGTAGAAAGGAAACACCAAAACCTTGAAAAGATCGCTTTGTTTGGTTTAAAATAAATTTATTTTCTTATACATTTACTTAAAATCTACTCCCAATCTTCAAATATACGGATCAATGTCGTGAGAACTTCTGTGGCTCTCAGATTCCGCTCCAACAGCACACGCCATCAGAGTGTTAATAGACTTCTCTTCTCCGGCTTTGTAAACATATCCATTAGCTTTATCGATGGCATTCTTCAATCTCAACAAACTTTCGGTGCTTTTAACGTCCAGCGGCTGGAATGAAACAAGACTGTAGTCCTCCACCATGGACACGATAGCAGCATTAAGTTTAGCATATTTCCGCATTGCGGGCGATGTGTCAAGGGCTTCGAGGAGATAGTTTAAATCCAGCACGTCTGTGTAGAAGTCCAAGTTAAAATGCAACTTCGAATCGTTCTTTTTAAAGAGATCTGCTTTGCTGAGGACATTCACATGAGGCAGACCCATCTGGAGCATTGTATTCAAAGCCATCAATAAAGTCGACACGAATTTAGTTGGTTCGGAGCAATAATGTGAGTCAATCAAGTTGACCACACACAAATGATAGCTCAGTCGTTCCAGCTTGCTAAAGATGTTTGTCATGGATTTGTGATGTGTGTACAATTCTACTTGACCTGGACAATCGAAGAGGAAGTAGTTGCAGGTTGATTTGCGCAATTCACCGAGGAACCAATCGAAGTTTTCTTCGAGGTATTCCATGCAGTACATGAGTGCTCCGTTTGGACCAAGATTGAAATTGTTCATGACATCTTCCACTGTGATTAGTTTCATCACATCGATGGCCGGCGAATAGTTCATGTTTTCGTTCGCGGGATCGAGATTTACAACACAAACATTGCGTCCGAGGTCTTTGTAGAAATCGTAGACGTGTTGGCAATAGGTGGTTTTTCCTGATCCTGGTGGTCCAATAATAAGCTGGCCATAGAGAGGGTTTAGGAATTTAACATTACTTGTTGTGGATAACATTTTTATTTTTAGCGATTGAAAACAAAAATTGCAAATCAAATTTGTTTTCGTGTTAAGAATAGTGACAGTTCTTTTCCAATGTCAAGGCTTCGTTAAGTTCGTTCAGGATATTTTTTTATAATGAATCCATCCAGGAGAGTACTTTAAAGCACCTCCAGTCCTCATCAGTCGTGATTGTCGTCAGTCACACGTGTCAGAACATAGTGGTCTGATATTGGCTGAACACAATGGTATAGTTGCAGCATTAGTACGTAGCAATGTCAAAGTTAATGTCAAAGAAGCAGCGCACTAAGCAGCATGTGTTACATTGAACTCAAACAAAAATCATATCTGCCATTTTAGTTTGTTTTTGTTTTGCAGCGGAGAACGTTCATGAAGTTGGAGTCGAGTCGACTTGTACTTCAGCTACTCTCCGTGCTGCAGCTGCTACTTCACATTGTAGACGTGCTATACGATTTACGTACATTTACATTTATGTACTACTGCTGCTGCTACACCATTGTCTTCACCCAGTAATGTTTGCAGCTTGATCTAAAATTTTCTCCAATGACAAGCTACATTTTAACCAAATATGTAGTACACAGCTCAAACCAAAATATCAAAATTTCGTTTCACAGTGTTTATGTCCGAATTTAGCACTTAAGAATAGCGTGTCATAGTGTTTCAGGTAAATAAATATTGACATATCAGGGAAATTCACTAGACTTTTTTGAAAACGTTTTAAAAAAAATTCAATTTATTTTAAGCCACAAAGTGGTCACGGGAATATCAACCTCTCGCTTTATTTTCAGACTACACTGAATTTAACAGGAAATTATCGGTTTTCTATTTTAAATTCATTATAATTGTTCGGCAAAGGAAAAAAAAATTAAACAATTTGGTATATCAAAATGTTTGATATTCAAAGTTTTCTTCACAACTGTACACAAATCACACTACGCTAACGACCTCGGGCCCTATACCAGTTTTATACCAATCACCCCACAAATTATTTCTTCGAAATGTCATTGGATTTAAAATCTATAGTATTAAACCGGAACGTTTTGTGCGGCATCCATGGACGACGTTCACAAGCTTGAATTGGAGAGAAATTTTAGTGGTTTTTGTATAAACTTGTGCAGAAAAATCTGCAAATGGAGACAAAACATACGAATGGGGGTTTATGTAAATAGGTAGAAATAAATAAATTTGAAATAGAAGCGAGAGACACGATAAATAAAATAAAATAATGTCCACAAAAAGGGTCGCACTTTCTGTTGTGTGGCCTTGCGACTCAAGATTTAAAACAAAATAGGTACCTACCTAATAATAATTTATCAATAGAGAAAATCTTATTTAATTTTATTAATTACTTAAAAATAGATATTAATTTTTTTTTTGAGAAATGAAGTAGGTAGGTGGTCATTTGATTTCTTTATCTTCTTTGATGTCAAGGGAATCATTATTTGTACCTACGAAAATATTTCAAAATAGGTATAGGTACCTATAATAAATAAAATAATAATGGTCAAATTATATATACATATATATAGGTAGGTATTTACGTAATAAATAAATAAATTGCACAAATGGATCGCACGAACTTGCTCCAATGACAGCGATTTTGGGGTTTTAAATTTTGAGAAAAAAAAATTTAAGTAGGTAACAGAATTATATGGAACTTATTAATAATTTACATAGATATGACAACACAATCCTCAAGTTGAAAGGCGGATTGGAAGAGCAAAGCAAAGAAGAAGGTCAACACTGTTATGAAGGAAGCAGAGTCCCGGAATTTGAAATTTAGTGGTCACAGCTGTGGTGTCGTGGCGAATGAAAAATGATACAGGGACCTAGTTTCCCCTATATGTTTATTATTATTTATTAAACATATAATTTAAATAACAGCTAAATACAACAAAAATAGGGGCATAGCAATCTAGGCTTTCAGCCCTGATGTACATTTAACTTTGGTATGTACTACTGCTGCTGCTACGCCATTGTGTTCACCCATTAACGCCTTCTTTGCAGCTCAATCTAAAATGTTCTCCAATTTAAGTCAAACTTCACACATCTTAGCTAAGTATGTAGTACACAGCTCCAGATAAAATCTCAAAATTTTTTTCACAGTTTTCATGTCAGATATGCGTGTTATATTGTTTTAATTAAATTTTTACAATACATAGGGAAGTCCACAAAGATTATACCTCTTTCTAATTTTTGGGCTAACACTTTGAGAGAACATTGAATAATCGGGCAAAAAATGGGTATATATTGGATTTTATTAATTTTCGTAATTAAAATGTATTTTCTGTTAATTTATTAATTTTTTTGTATGGCTTTACACATTTGAAATATATTTTGAATAACATTTTCTTGTCGCCATCAATGTTTTCCTTCAAAGTGATTGACACTGACGAATTCTTGGACTGCCCTATTGCAGGACACAGCTAAATTTACTACACTTCTCTGAAAAAGTTTTTTTTTCTTAATTCAATTTATTTTAAACCACAAAGTGGTCACGGGAATATCACCCTATCGCTTTTTTTTCTAACTACACTCAATTTAACATGATAATAGCGGTTTTTCTTTTTTAATTTATTATATAACTAGCCTTTACCCGCTGCTTCGCTCGCGTTTCAGCTGATCAAGAAGTAGACTGTAGCTTGAGGAGTCATCTATCGTAATAAAGCTTATTCTTCTTTTATAGCTTTATAATTCCATACCAACATTAAACCGTGATAAAAAGAAACCTATGTGCTATACCAGATTATAATCTAGCTCTATGCCAAATTTCATCCAGATCCGTTCAGCCATTCTGGTGTAATTTCAAAAATTAAAACAAATCTATCCCAAGGGTACCATACATTTTACTAGGATAAAAAGTAGCCAATATGCTATTCCAGACTATAATCTATTTCTGTGCTAAATTTCATTCATATCCGTTCAGCCATTATGGTGTGATTTCAAAAATTAAAACAAATCTATCCCACGTGAACCATACATTTTACCGGGATAAAAAGTAGCTGATATGCTATTCCAGACTATAATCTATCTCTGTGCTAAATTTCATTCAGATGAGTTCAGCCATTCTGGTGTAATTTCAAAAATTAAATCATATCTATCCCACGGGGACCATACATTTTACCGGGATAAAAATAGCCTATATGCTATTCCAGACTATAAGCTTTCTCTGTGCCAAATTTTATCCAGATCCGTTTAGCCGTTCTGGCGTTAGAAACATCGTAACTTTAACATTTATAATATTAGTAGGATACTGTTCGGCAAAAGACAAAAAATTAAACAAAATTGGTACACTAAAATTTTTTTCCCAAATCCAAAGTTTTCTTCCCAACTGTACACAAATCACACTACGCTAACGACCTCGGGCCCTATACCAGTTTTATACCAATCACCCCACAAATTATTTCTTCGAAATGTATTTCGAATTTTTCGAAACAATGCAACCCGTTTTCTATTATCCACAAATGTCGGATATGTATTTCTCTGGTTCCTAAAACAAAATGTGAAAAAATCATAAATAAACTCCATTATTTCCTTCAAAAATAGTGAAAAACTATTAATTAAACATCAATAATTATAAATCAATTAAAATTATAACCAAATAATCAGAAAATGTCTTAAAATCGACGAACAATAATTTTTTTTCCTAAAGGAATGTGTAGTGTATGTAGTGTCGCCATATTTCTTTTCCCTCACGAAGGAAAAAAAAAAAAAAATAAAACTACCGCTATATATAAGTGCGTGAACAAACAAGAATCAAACATTTCAATTAGTGAGCAGTGTTACATTGTGAAAAAAATGTAACTAAATTGTGCTTAAAAATATAAAAAATAAAATTAAAAAAAAAACTAATTTTAATTCACATTTACAAATGTGAAAGAAAAAAAAATCTCTATAAAGTGACCAGAAGTGGTTAAGAAAAGAAGGAAGGAAAAAAAAAAAACCTAAACCAAATAATTTTCTCCGGATTTGCGCTCAACATGCGCACGATAAACTGGAAGCTTGCGGCGGAGCTCATGGAACAACAAGAACAACCCATGCATTTCTAGATACCAAACTATACACGTATAGATAAACCTTAAGGTAAGTGTGCTTCTGTTGTGGTCTTGTTTATCATTTTATCAGTTGCAGTCCTGCATTTTCCTATTCCGGGTGCAAGAGATACCTACCTATTCCTCCCGTTTTTCTTCTATTTTTTGTTGTTGTTGTTGCTCTCTGCCACGGGGCACGGGGATGGACGATGGACGCTTCAATGGACATGACTGTGTTTTTTGTTTTGTTTTTTTTTTTTTTTTCTGTGGGGCTATTGCGCCCTTCTGCACATCTGAATCAACAAGAGCTACACACATTTGTGAATCAATGTCCGTCTCGAACTCGATAGATAACCATTATTGCCATTGCCTTTGGGCTAACAACAAAACAATTTCGATGATGATGATGAGCTCTTCAACCTGTGTCGAGTGCAGGTGGATTCCATTCGGATCCTAACTCCCGTCCCGAGCAGGACTAGTTTTTGACTTCATTTTTTATTAAGTTAAGTTCAGTTGAAGAGTGTTCGACGTTCGACGATGGCGTGGCCGTGGGACGACGATAGCTCCTCTGGAGAGGAACAGTTTCTATCACTAGTACTTATAAAAATATATTTAATTATTCATTCTTTGTTGTTGTAAACTGTTTTTGTTTTTTTTGTTTAGCTTTTTTTTTTTTGTCGATTTAGAGATTGGGAAGTGAATTTGAAAAACAAAAACATAGTGTTCCCAACTTAAGTGTTGTTTTCGATGTATTTTTAAGCTCGTTTTCGTACTTTTTTTTATTATTCTTTTGGTTGAAATAAAAGTTTGTGTCTATTTAATATTTTTTGCTGTTGTTGGTGGCAAAATCCAACATTTTTGCCTCCTCTGTTTGCTTTGTATATAATTTAACCGGGAAAAGTTTATTTTGTGACGACGACATGCGCCTTTGCACATTAACCGAACCAAACCAAACCACATATCCTGCTGCTTGCTAGGTAATTGCTTCAGGAGATTCAATTTTGTTCATAGGTACCGTTTCATTTATATACTACCTTTATTTTTTTTTTAAATTTTAAACCATCGTCCAACTTCTACGCCGCAGTAATTCCTTTTTATGCAAATGCAGTGGAATGGCTGTTTTTTTTTTTTTTTTTTTTTTTTGAAGTAAAGTTGTGTATATGAAGCTTTCTGCAAATCTAATTTTAAAAAACTTCTCGGCCAATGTGATATAATTTTTCGGACTGTCGCAACAGTTTGTGCAAGTTCAATGAATCAAGTTAAAAACTTGTTTTGATGTTTGGGGATAGATTGTTGTACTTTTCACTTCACAAATACTCGTAGGTATTGGTTTTTATTCGATTACTCTCGTCAACATCGGGCAATAAATTGTATTAAAGAAGTTCTCTTAAAAAATGCACGTTTCACAATATTGACGTCAAGTGTTGCTGACATTAAGTAGTTTTTGTCGTTGTCGTTCTTTTGATCAAAAGCTCTGTTTGCTGAGCACTGAAGTCGCCTTAAACCTTTTTTAAAAGCCTTTATTCCCCCTAACGAGGAAATTCGGCATGTTGCAGGGGCGAGTTGAGCTAACGAATCAGCTGTTGAAGTGGTGTTTGCTTTCAACCATTTCTTGTGTTGCAAAAAATTTCAACTTTTCATATACCTAGGTATTGTTGATTGTGACAAATAAACGATTAGCATCCCTGAAGTGTTTTTTTTAAACCGAAAAACCCAACTCTTGAGAATGTCAAGAAAACCTGGGACGTGACCCTGGGTAAAGTTCAAAGAACAAAGTTTAAGTTAAAAGTGTCACAATGTAACACTTGTAGCAATATAGGTACCTACCTACAATAAATTCTACTTCACAACTGGGAGTTGAGTAGATTTTTGTTGAAATTCTTTTTTGTAAACCAAAAATACCACCCAACGTCCTTGGCCTGCTACGACCAGCATTTATTGTAATCTTCGTGATGCTCTTTCAATAAACTACTGGGGGATCATTTGCTTGACTTTCCAAATGTGAGAACAATCCAGCGGTACCTATAAAGTCTCCTTTTTTTGGGGTTTTTGTTTTCTTTTACTTCGGTTAGATCACAGAGATTCATCAAACCCCTTTTTAGCTTTATCGGTCTACAGTATGATTTCTTAGCAGTTTCCTCGTCTTAAAGTCTTCCCATTTTTTTTTTTTTTTTTTTTTTGTATAGGTACCTTAAGAAATTTAATTTCAAAGTTTACTTGTTCATTTTTTATTTAGGACTTTTTCGTTCCGAAATTAAAGTGTTGCATTCCTAACAATATCTAACATGACACTTAAACACTTTAAGACTGACCACCACCATCTAAATCAAAGGAGGGCACACCACATGCTGTTTTTCTTTTATTTAATAGCGTGTTTTACCTTAAAACTACTAGAGCCATGTCCCATGTCTCCAATGAGCCAGGAATAAACCCTTTTTTGATTTTTCGTTAAAATAAAATATATATTTTTTCTACTGTCGCGAACAACGAACGGCGCATGAAAATTCAACATTTTTTTCACATTTTCAGGGTATTCCCGCGCGAATTCTTTAATCTTTTTAGAGTGGATGGTATGTGCAAGGCGAAAAGAGTTTGAAATCATTTCGTAGCTAGCTGCGAACAGTTAATTTTATTCAATTTTAATTATTTAAACGATGGAAGTTGTCTATTTGAATCTCAGTATCGATCGATCTAATTTTAGTCACGAAATCTGAATAAACGCTTTAAATCTTCTTGTTTCGTTCAATCCAATATACCTATACTAAGCCAATTTTCTGAAAACTTACTAAGAACTTACTTCAAAATTTTCGAAAATGGGTTTTATAAAACCTTGATTTTGAACACAGGATTGTGTGTATTTTCAATGATAACTTTGGTGTTGTAGATTGGCTTATAGTTTTAGAAAATGTTTGCGAATTGGATGTCTGGAAATCATGCAACTCTCACACAAGTTGAAACCCTATTTGTCAACACGAAATCGTGTACTAAAGGTCTGCTTTAAAAATTCAAAACACGGAGTTTCTTTCACGGAATTCTAAGCATATCTCCTCACAATTCAACACTATCCTGCACAGCAATCGAACACTCTATGATATCTTCAACACATTCGATCACGACTTCATATAAAAAATCCACAACTATTTCAACAAAGCAAATCTTTCCATATAAATTATCCTATTCTAAAAGAATAAACGTTACGTCAGGGCTGAAAGCTTAGTTTGCTATGCCCCCTTTTTTTGTTATACATATTTAGCTATATGTTAAATAAATAATAATAATAAGCATATAGGGGCAGCTAGATCCCTGCATCATAGCTGTGACCACTAAATTTCAAATTCCGGGACTTAACTTCCTTCATAACAGTGTTGACCTTTTTCTTTGCCTTGCTCTTCAATCACCCTTTCAACTTTAGGATTGTGTTGTCATCAGCTTGTTGTCAACATCATCTCTTTTTTGTTCTTACATAATGATTTGTGGACTGTGAATCTAAGCGCTTATTCATGACAAAATTTATTCTTGAAGGATTTGTCACTCCCTCCCAAGAGTTAGTACCTGCCTACCCCCCTTGCAAAAACTTTGGCGGAGTCAGGGATCAAACCCAGACCGTTCGGTGTGTTTGTGTGTTTTCACATTTTGAAGAACCTTTTTAATGTTATCATCCTTCTCTGATAGGATGTGTGACTCTTGAATTGAAACGAATGATTTCTTTCTGTCTTAATTGCGCATTAAAATTAAAATGAAGGTAACCATTAACAACACGCTTCTGTCAATTAATACAGTTTAGTTATTTTTGTTGGCTGGCTATTGAAAAGAAGTTTCACCCCCATAGGTCGATTTTTGAAGAAAGTAAAGGATAATGTTGTTAAATCAGTGTTTTTGGTTTTGCTGAACAAAATTGACCCTTTTTAACATCAAAACCATCTGCCAGACTTTGCACCAAATCGTAAACCAATTAACAAAGTTTTTGCAGGGATAAAAAAAAACATCATTAAAAAACAGACGTACATTATACATAGTTTCACGGACTAGCATCTCCTTATGATTAATTATTTGTTGTAATCGTATCTTTTGAAAATACACTCTTGACATTTTGTTTAACTACATACTATTTTATTTTAATTGCAGTTTTATCCAGAAACATACAAACACAGCAATAAAATGGTAGGCGAAATTATTGTTCTCAGTGATAGTGATGATGAGGCTGTGCCTTCAACATCATCATCATCATCAAATAAGCCTTCATTATCAAAACAAAAACAACAAAAACATCCGGAATCACCATTACGATCAATATCATCATTGGCTGGATCATTATATTCAGGATCTTCAGTATCATCTCCGTTGTCATCATATTATTTCGAGTCAAACTCATCGATGATGTTGTATAAGCCGTTGGGAGCTGATTTGGCATCTTATCGGCTAGAAGCGATGGCTAGGAAAAGAAAGTCAATAATGGAGCCCTTTCCAGCTGTGAGGGAGGCTATTTACAAAATCAGATGTTTATTAGGAACCAACGATTCACAACTCAAAATAATGGACATAGCGCAAAATTATATCACGTGAGTAGCTTTTTTATTAAATTAAATATAAAAAATAATTATGCAATTATGCTGTCTAAAACCACGATTTTGGGAAGAACGGCATACAACCGTTGAATTTGTACAAATTTATTATAATCTCCACTAAATTTTATTTCACTATTTGTTGGCCTAACTGACACAACTTTGACGTCTTACATAAGGATGTATCGGCTTTCCAACCGGAAAAAGATAACAAGACTAATCGATTCTTCTCAATGGTCTAAGACATGTTACAAGAAAAGACCTCAAGGTGTCAATTATTTTCTCCAAAGAGGTCAGCTAGTTTCGTTAGGTAGTTCATAAAGAAGTTTCCAAAAACGGCGGGTGAAATATCCGTAGAAGATGCACGGTGGCGTGGCTCTAAGAAGTTTGAAATTTGGGCATCAGCAAAGACCTGCGACTTCAAAAAACCCTACCACGACAAATATAAAGGGTTTAAATGACGCGATCTCTGGTGGCCAGTTCTCGTCGTCTTTGAAAGAGATAACGATGTCTTTGAATCGCTGATGCAGAATAAAATCAGCAATGTGGTACGTGGCCCCTTCATACTGTATCCACCTGTCGTCCACGTCCAGATCATTCAATCCGGGCAAAAAGCAATCGGTATTCACCTGCAGCATTCGCCGTTGACGGGGATGGCCTCACCAAACTCTTTTCCAAAGAAGTACAGACCAATGACCCCGCCGCCATACAGTAACTTTTTGTGAATGCATTTCCATCTGATGAAGCTCGTTTAGATTGGGGTCGTTTATTGAAATTTGGCTTGTTAACAAAGACACTCATCCAAAAATGCGCATTTTCGATCTCTTCCAATCGCTCTCAAGACAAGTCAGCGAACAAACCGCTTTGTTTATTGTCATTCGGTTTGAGCTGCTCTTTCAGTTGAGATATTTGCAGCAGTTACTGAATTATAAACAAGAAATTCGACAGAAGCCGTCGAAACAACATGAAAATCACAGACTATTGAATTGTTCCTATTGGAAAACATTTAAGTGTCCACTCATTTTTCAGATTACACTAACGCACACTATGCGTAACTCCACCAACCCCTAATGCCATTCCTACTAACAAATGGTCTCAGGTACCCGAGTTAGAAAACCACCAATTCTTGCGTCCTAACTACCTACTTTATACCCCATTGTCATGTCGTTTTCGGAGAAGTAGTTTCGTTGTTTGTCTGGCGTTTTAAAAAAAAAATTTACTTTGCTTTAGAACCTTTGTTCGGCCACTCATTACAAAAAAGTATTTTTGACACCGATTTTCTATCTTTTCAGTCAACACTTCTGTTTGTATGATAAGAATAGTAATTGTCAGTTATCCGTTTTTCTGGTAGTGTTGGCAGAAATTGCAAGTATAAAAAAGATACTATGTTCATATTTTGTTTGTTTTGTGTTTAGCATTTTGAATGATTGAAAACACTTTCACTCGATTGATGGAGGCCTATTTGTGTGTGTGGTCCATTATTTGAGGTCGTAGCGCCTAATGTTTGTTTAGTAGAAAGGCTTGGTTCACAATGCATACCACCTTACAGTTCTAATTATAGACGCTATTTTTATGAATATGTACCGACATTGTCTTGCAGAAGAGTGTGTTTTCCAAATATCCATTACAAAGCAATCCAGATAAAGTGTGGTTACAGGACATTTTTGTTTGTTTTGTAAACAAGAAATTCAAAATGTGGAACTGATTTTGTTGTAATTCACAAACAATATTTTGTTGAAAAACATAGCGGTTTAAAATCACAAGCAATAATGTATACATATGTAATGTCGCTTAGTTTTAAATTTGGTGGAAGGAAACCAGTTCCATTCCTCATTCACACTCTGGTCTAGGTAAACCTGTTTGTATACCCATATGAGGATTTTCCAATTCCTATTAGTTTTTGAAATAGTGTCTTCCGAGAATTCTATTTCTTAAGTTGCAGAGAATGGGGCAGTGGTATCTCAATATCCATCCCTACCATCACAGGCTCTGTTCGTCCTTAGTCAAACGTAGCTTTTTTGTTGGTGGATAATTTGTACTTACTCAAAAATATAAAAAAAGTACCTTGAAGTCAAACGAATCAGGGTCGGTACTATTCAGTTTCTCATTCCTCTTGTACGGCACCTACTCAAGGTTGAAGACGGTGGTGCCTCAGTCTCAGTCAGTGGTATAGGATTGTTAAGCTTACAATGCCTTTGCATTGTTGTTCAAAATTGAGTCATACAACAAAAACGACATCCACAAACATAGTAAATCTTTATAAAGTGATTCTTTCTGCAGTTCGTTTGAATTGCCGCAGCTTCACTTTATTAAAAAGATAATGAAAATACTGCAATAAATGATAAGGAAAACGAAACTGCATCATAAAAAACATTGACATTGGTCGTGGTCGGCAATGTACAGTACCCTCATTCAACTCATACCGAAAACAAAAATAAATATTTCTGGAATTCGCTCTCAACTTTGATGGTATTTTTTTTTGTATCATTTCTTGGTTTTTTTTTTTTTTTGTTAATTTCTACCTAATTATAAAAAGCATTGATTTTCAACTTTTGAACACGAATTTAACTGTGAAAGAGAACAAAATGAACAAATTAATATTCCTGGTATTTTCCATACGTGTTTCATCCCTCATGTGCTGGAAAAGGACGAACGAGTTGGTAAATATTGTTCGAGGGGTGTCTGTCTGCTTGGGTTTAATTTTATTATAATTTTTTATGATCTGGGTTTTTCTTTTTATGTTAGCAATTAGTACATTATTCGCCGCAGACTGCATCCGTAAAAAATGCTTGTCAATATGTTGAATACAAAATGTATCTACAAAATCTGCTATTGTCTTGTGTTGTCTATATCATGAGCCGATGTCCTCATTTGCCAATGCTTGTTAATGTGTCTACTTGGTGAATTTATATACGAGGTAGATTGAAATGTAAATTTTAATTGAAATCAAAATATCCTCGCCTAGATTTGGCAACACGGTAGACGGTATGAGGCCTGTGAGGATTAAAATTGCGAAAAAATGATTCAATTGTTGATTACTCAGCTGTTGCTTTGTGCCTTCACAGTTGTTTGGTTGTTGTCCTACCAACCAGCCTTTCACAATTCAAAACACTGCCTTTGTTATGTTGTCATTTGACATCCTCTGTGCTTGGCCAATCCATCCGACATACGGTTCAGTTCGATCATCTAGTGACACATAACTACCCATGTGTCTCACAATAACCATGTGGTCTGCATTATTTTTGTCGTTTTGGCCCTTAACCCTTTAGACAGCCACATACCCATTTTGATGAAGTGATTTCATAAATCACCTTAAAAAACTGAGCAACATTTCTAACTAATAGGCTGCTGCTCTACCCCAAGTCTCTAAAGAAATTAAACGAGTGAAATAATTAAAACTTCTATCGAAAGGTGTGTTCTTTTTTTAGACCAAAATCCATGCAAATCGAAATAGAAAAAAAGAAAAAATGAGCTGGAAAAAATATTCTACATTCGTGTAGTGCGGCTTAGGAAAGTCATTATTTATAATAGTGCTACCGAAGTAAGGCTTATTAGTGAACTAAGAGGAGGAACGAATAAAACTGAAAGCATTGCTTATAAATTTTAATGTGGAAAGTACGGAGGCATAATATGACAAATGTTCCAGTTTGGAAGAGAAACCTTCGAAAAACCTAAGGATTTCAAAAAAAAAAGTTGTATGGAAGGTAGCATTATAAAACCCTTCTGTACAATACAGAGTACCTAGCTTGGAGCAAATCGGGGCTAGACATGAAGCAACCCGATCAAGCCGACTTCTCTATTATCTAACAAATTGCATCTAAAAAAAACATCTTCAGTGGTTATATCTGGACCGGATGATGTGTATGCCTCCCGATATTCAATCTCGAGTTCTAAAAATATTTTAGTCCACGAATAAGCAGTCACATGTTCTATAAAAACAGTTTTTCCTTGTGAGCTGACCACAAAAGTATCATAGCGGACGTATGTGTTCCTAATAGCTCATTGCAATTTAAATTTGAAAATGTTTTAATGTTTCGAAAGTTAACATTAAAAATTCCTTTGCCTGTCTGTACCAATTTAAAATCGAATTCATCTCATAATGCAGAAATGAGTAACCGAATTTTCCAGAAATGCCAAAAATAAACAAATAGAAGGTATCCTGGATAAAGTTTTCCATCGAGGAGACAAAATCATTTATATTAAGACTTAAGCTTTCGCTTGTTTAGTATCTAGATTTCATGGGACGTCCTGATTGTACAAAACTTGAAATTTTCGAATACATACAGATTCTTTTTGAATGAATATCCCAGAAACTTTATATATACAAACTAAAGGAAGGATACATTTTTAATTTGAGCTCTTAATTGAACCTACCAAGGATTTATTGGACAGTCATTTTTGTTGGACAGCTTCCATAAACCTATGTCCTTATGGTTTTCTAAAAACCAAACATCAAACCACTGAAGTTCAAAATGCAAAACCAAACGTTTAACTGACCAGTAAATATTTACATACATGTACATGCATATAAAAGTTCTTTTATATATATTTTAAAACAATTTGTGTAGGTTTATTCTGAAGTAATATAATAATTGGGTTGGTTTCATTGAACATGAGTGTAGTAAGTATCCATTAGCAACTGTTGCTGCGCGTCAATTTTCGAAAACGTAATAAAGAGAAAACAACAGCATCAGCTATGAGAGGGTAAATTTAACTCCTACACGTCGAAAATATCCTGAGCCTTTACTACGAATTCGGAAATATACGGTATTTGAGCAACAACTTTCATCTGGGCAAGGGTGTTTTATGTTGTTTTTGTGTGCCTGTAGGAAGTTAGTATGTGTATTGTGTATTTATGTTTATGGAATTGATTATGTTCTCTTTTTTTTGCCAATAGACAGATCCTAATTGAATTATTTGTGCACTGGGCGTGCGGATTAATCAGATTTTTATATTTTTATTTTTTCCGGGAGGTGTTGGCATGCCAATATCTACATAATTATGATGCATATATCTCAATGTTTGCGGTTACTTTCAAAAACACATTGTAAAAGGACTCATGCTTCCTTGATTTAATTATTTTGTGTTGTATAGATAAATCCTTCCGACACACTTGATGGAAAGGATTAAACCACATCAAATTAGTTCTGGAGATAAAGATAACAAAACAAGGTTGATCAGTGTCAAATTAAGATAACCACCATATAATATTGATTAAATTTTCAATATACAAAAATGCAAAGGGTTTTCCAACAAGAGGTGTTTTTTTGAATAGTCTGCTATTTCCATAGTTGTCACTTTTGAAGTTGTAATTTTTTGGCATTTGACAAGTAGAAACTACGCCATTAATTAAATTCACTATAAAAATGGTGAACATTTGGCAGAGACGGTTTGTAAAACTAAAACATTTTTTGGTTGTCGTGAAGCACCTTGTCGGACCACAATTCAGAAATTGGTGGAAAATTTTAGCTGTTGGGATAAGTTAGCGATGTGAAGAATAAAACCCATGTTCGTCGCTTACGAATAACTGAGAATATTGCTGCTGTAGCCCAAAGTGTTGAAGAAAACCCAGGTTTGTCCATTCCTCGTCGTTCTTTGGAATTGGACATTCCACAAACGTAATTACACCGTATTTTGCATAAAGACTTGGGTCTCAAAGCTTATAAAGTTCAGTTAACACAAGAACACAAGCCGGCCGATTATCAAAAACGTCGTGTTTTTTTGCTGATTGGGTCTATGAAATGCATGAAAATGATCCGGAATTTCATCGAAAAATCATATTGACTGATGAGGCCCATTTCCACCTCGGTGGCTACGTCAACAGTCATTTTAGGCATTTTAAACCCCAATCTGTGGAAAAATTCCAATCAAGCTGAATTTTGGTACACACCTTTATTACGGCGTTGTTATGAAGATGTGAAAAATCGACATTGATATCGTGCCGGCAAAAAAAGTTATGAAGGTCAAAAGGTCACGAAAACCTAAAAAAAAAAAACGTTTTTCGCAACTATCTTGGTTTCTATTGCTCCAATGATTTTAACGTGTTTGACAAAATTGTAGAGCATAAAATTTGCTACAATTTCGTTAGTACAATCAATTTTGTATGTCGATTAGTTACCGAGATATGGCACTTCGAAAAACAGGTAATTTTTCAAAATTCGCCAAAAAATGCCAAAAAATGAAGAATTCCACCTTATTTCTTCGGATATACCCGAGAAATCATGAAATATTGCTTTTTTTATGGCTTCTTGTTAAAATCACCAATTTTTTACACCCCCCAACGATCCCCGCTTGCCCACCAGGTACCAGGCCATGCCCATTACTATTGTCATTCTGCCGTAATTTTTATATATTACTTTGTTCTTAGTATACAGTGGGCAGGTAGAAAAAGGTCGGAAGTTAATCAAACTTTGAGATATTGTTCAGGAATATTGAATTAACATTTGACGAAGTTTTGGACCTCACCGGCTCTGTTGAAAAAGAGGAAGAGGGGAAACTGCAAACTTTTCGAGTTCGCTCCGGTTTTCGCTCTATAACTTTTTTTGCTTACGTTCTACGGCAAAAGTGTACTTGACTTTTTTGTAGAGCGCTAAATTTACTAAAATATTGTTAGTACAAAAATAGTTGTATGTCATTTCGTTACCGAGATACGGAAAAAGAGGAAAAGGGGGAATTGCAAAATGTTCGACTTTGCTCCGGTTTTCTTTCAATAACTTTTTTTCCTTACTTAATACGGCAAAAGTATACAAGACCTTTTTTGTAAAGCATTCAATTTCCTACAATACAAATAGGGTGAAAATTGTTGTATGTCAATTCGTGTGCCACACAAGCAACGAAAACAACGATCTTTTACGGGAAAAGTTTCCGGACCGTGTTATCTCTCGAATTGACCACCGAAATGTTGTGATTTAAAACCTTGCGACTTCTTCTTTGGGGCCACGTGAAATATAAGGTCTACGCCAACAGCGTCGATTCAATACCCCAAAAATGGAATTCGTGAAGTTATTTAGGGCATACAGCAGCCACTTCGCGATTTGGTGATGGAAAATTTCATGAAAAGGATATTGTTGTGTAAGTGCAGCTGTGGCAGCCTACTTGGCTAATATTGTTTTCCATTATTAGTGACACGCTTTCCCCTTTACACTGAAATAAACATCCGATAATTTATCTCAAAAAATGCCATTTTTCCTTGAAAATCAAAATAACGCCCCTTATTGGAAAACCCTTTACAACTATCGTATCAAGTTAAATCCAATTTTGTGCAAGAAAAAAGTCAAAATGAAAAACAAATTAACTTCTAACTTTGTTCTTAGAGCCCCCTTTTGTGATAAGCTGGAGACGGATGTCCGTTTTAACTCGTCTGTAAGCCAAATTTCGGTTTTTTGCCAATGTTATGGGGAAACGGCTTTAACGATTCTGATCAAATTTTGTAAATGACTTATTTTTTTACCGCCATTATTATGTTCTTAATTATGCACATCGTCCAAAAGCACATATCATCCATACCTGTTCTATTTATAGAATCCCGAATCGGAAGCACTGTCTGTCTCCATCCAAATACATACTTGTTTCTCACTTTTTTCCCACTGAAATCGATTACGGGCGATTTCAATGTACACAATTTTACGTGCGGCTTCGGTATTCTCGCCAGACAACAACCCGAAGGAAAGTATGCCGAGTTCTTCATTGAGTTAAGCAACTTGTCAACACAAATCCTTAACATCGCAGTTTTATTCCGCATACACCCTAGACTTGTTTCTTACCTCTTATCCCGACAAACAAATTATTAATGCATATATTATATTATATTATATTACAAGCCACCTTCTGCAGAATAATCACATATTTTTTGGATTCGCCGAAAATTTCTTGATTATGTTTAGGTTTCCCAAGTCGATGTATGAAATATGTTTCCCCATTTGATCTGGCTACAACTACAATCTATGAGTCAAACATTCGCCCTAATATTTTCATTTCTGGGCAGGTGCTCCCGTTAAACATTTGAGTCTTCTCGATAGGAATCAGAAAAGAGCGTTTATACGTTAAATAAAGAACCAATACGGAAACATTTATTTCACTTGATGGAATGCCCTTGCCCATCCTTTTTACCCTCCAGCCTTACTTCGAACGTACTGTAAAGTTTAAAGGCTCAATTTTCAGATGTACTAGAAGATTGTGGAATGCTTTATCCTCCTCGATATTTTCCTCTGATTGTGATTAACAGACATTAAAAACCTAATTGCATCGTTATCTCCTGTCCAATCTAAAGGCTCGCACTGTGTTGATTCATGGGGCAGCAAAAATTCTGTTTGGAGTATTTTTAAAAAGTTTTAAGAAACAACCTTTGAAGGAAAAACGTTCCAAATATTTTATTTTCATAAATCAAATGGCATGTTTTTAATTTCAGATCAAATCAAGTTTTCATTTCAGAATTTCAAATAATCGCTTTTTTGTATTACCCCTTGAGATAACCATGTTAAATTAAGTTCTATATAATTTTGTTTAATGGAGAAGTGCACACGAAGTCGACATTAGACTGATTTACATGGCGATATGACGACTGCTCCATTCCTGCTAAATATAGTAGGATCAACATAATATCCTCACAAAGAGTGTTCAGGATTTACTTTTTATGCTTCCATCACCACATTTATATCCTTCAAAGGATGCATTGATAAAAAATGAATTAATTGGCGTTTCAATCCATTCATTACTTACATTTTGGTAACTTCTCTTACTTGACCATTTTATGTACACAACACACATTACCAAGCTATATGGTTATGGTTACTGCGAATTTTTAATTTGCAAATCAATCTTCACATGCGTTTGCTGAAAAAAAAATTGACTACTTCTTTTTACCGGTTTTTTTGTTTTTAATTAATCATGATTCATGAAGCTTACACTTCAAATGAAAAGAATATTTTCTCTTTTGAAAAATTTTTCAAAATTAAGGGGTACTATTTGGATAGTATTCGCTAAATCAAAACAAATTGCATTCAGATTCGTCTTTTTAAAAGAAAAAAAAAATGCTTTGGATTCTGTATTCGAAATTGTTAAATGAGTTTTATATTTCTCGCTGAGAAGATAATGTAGATAAAAAAAAACAAAAACATCAAGTACGTATAAATAAAAAGGACGAACGAAACTCATGATTTTTAATTAAATTTTCAAAAGCGTATCTCATACAAGTAGTTCTTCCATTAAAGTTTACCTCTTGAATAGCCTGGTGTTATTTCGCTATTAAATACAAACAGGACTATAGAATAGGTTTCAACTATACACTGATGTTTTTAAAAAACTCGGATAGAGCAATTGTTTGGCCCAGAAAGCTGAACCATTGGGAAAAAAATTATAATTAAAATACTAACTCATGTACCGGGCTCATCGCGGAAGACCATAATGGCTTCTGTTACTTGAACTATGGTCGGTAATACAAGCTCGCATATTCTATATTAGTTCTAATAACTGGAATAAGACTCGATTTTTTGTCGGAATTGGAAAGGGGCGATTTTTGTTTGCATTAAGAAGTTGTCTGTGGTTGTGTTTCCCCTCTGTCTTCATTGTACATACTTTAAGGCAGCATATAATCAGAGCCAAACAAAAGAACTATAAACCGAATACGTTCTGGCTTTCTTCCACCCTTTTTTGTATGTTTAAGATTGCTTCTATGAATTATGTCCAATGGAGACAGAGTGTTTACCAATGTCCGCTAAAAAAAAAAATACGATTCCTTTGTTTTGTATGTTGTTGAATAAAATCGGATAAGATCGGCCACTCTCTAGTAATCGATTATGATAAGGACGTCGAAGACTCATTAGTCAATTCTGTTTTGCCCCCCCCTCCATTTTGTTTTGAAAATTAATGGCAGAATCAATATGTAGGGGAGAGTGAGTAACAGGGGTAAGAAGTAACTGCTAAAAAAACAGGGTTATGCTAAATTAAGAATTGCGTCAAAGAGAAAAATGTGCTCATTTTCCAAATCTACCACCATACCTACTTCAGATGTCAATTGGACGTCAAGGAGAACAGTTTGGTGGGTCCCAAAAAATAGCAGG
The DNA here is from genome assembly GCA_916050605.2 of Platycheirus albimanus. NCBI lineage: Eukaryota > Metazoa > Arthropoda > Insecta > Diptera > Syrphidae > Platycheirus > Platycheirus albimanus. Next base: position 358,482,920 of record OU696696.1, read on the forward strand.
TTTCTAACTTTTTTATTTTTTTCAATTTTTGGTCCTCACACGGGAGAGATAAAGCGGTGGTTGTTTTTTCTAAACAACCATTTGAGTTTTTGGGTCCTTTATAAGTGTGATATCCGGTGTCTTGTACATTTATTTTTTCGTGTGAAATTTCATGGTGAGGCAAGTTGTAACACTTTTGCGGGGTAAATTGTAACTAACTTTCCCCTTGATTTTTTTACTGATCGTTGTGAACAACAACGATCGAGAATTGTTTCCTTCTTTCGCTTTTAAATTTTTTATTTTGTGTGATAGATAATTAGAAAAAGGTCCATAGGTTAGGAAGTCCTCACCATAAGTTTCTTGTCATAAGTTTTATTTAATCATTAATCATGAATTAAGAGTTGTTTTTTCTTATCAGCTTTTAATAAAATAATAACTGGCTTAAAATAATATTTTTTTTTTATAGTTCTTGTAACAACTAGCCCCATTGTCGGGGTAAGTTGTAACAACACGTTTTTTTCTCAATATAAAATTTTGACATCTTCTGAGCAGACTTGGTTTAACTTTTGTTGTGAATCTTGTAGCTGAAACAAGGTTCTTAAATTTAAAAAAGGTTTGGTTGACTTATTTTCAAAATCTTAGGAGCTGTATATATAGACCGAGAGCCAATGACATAATGAATCAAGTCATTTATATAATGTTGTAAGGCATATCAATAGAAAGCGTTAGGGGAGTTAGACAAGAAAAAGTTTGTCTGGCAGTTTTTTGGTGTGACGAACATGGGGTAAATTCGACACAAAAGTGTGACAAAAATGAGTTAAGTCAAGTCACATATATAATGTTGTAACTCATTTCAATAGAAAGCTTTTGATTAGTTAGACAAAAAAAAGTTTGTCCAGCATTTTGGTGTGACGAACATGGGGTAAATTCGACACAAAGTATGACAAAATTTCAAAAATTAACTTATTTGGGTACTTTTGTAACAGAACGAATAGGTTGTGTTAAAACAAGAAAAAAATCCTAAAAATTCCCCTCCGTTTAAACGGGAGGGGCAATTTTCTGGAAAAATGACTTATATTAGAAAAAAAAATATTTAAAAATAACCGCACCTCCTATAATGTCATAATATACGTTTTTGTAAAGCCAAAAATCTTTTCTTTAATTGTATTTTCAAATAAAGTTATTCTAGTACATCGTTTTAGAAAAATTAATTTTCAAACTTAAAACTTTGAAAAACAAAAATTTCAAACAATTTTTTTTCAAAATTATACGTAATTAAATATTAATTTTTTATTCAGAATTTTATGCTCTTATTAGTTCTTAATAAAGCACTGAAAACCGTATGGCTCTAGGACTTTTTGTTGCTAAGCTATTTAAAAATAACCAGAAATAACTAGAATAACTTTATTTGAAAATACAATTAAAGAAAATATTTTCGGCTTTACAAAAACGTATATTATGACATTATAGGAGGTGCGGTTATTTTTAAATATTTTTTTTTTTCTAATATAAGTCATTTTTCCAGAAAATTGCCCCTCCCGTTTAAACGGAGGGGAATAGCCCCCCCTCTTTTAGGATTTTTTTCTTGTTTTAACACCACCTATTCGTTCTGTTACAAAAGTACCCAAATAAGTTAATTTTTGAAATTTTGTCATATTTGTGTCGAATTTACCCCATGTTCGTCACACCAAAATGCTACCAGACAAACTTTTTTTTGTCTAACTCCCCCAACGCTTTCTATTGATATGCCTTACAACATTATATAAATGACTTGATTCATTATGTCGTTGGCTCTTAGACTAATAGGTTTTCGTAAAAAGGGTTACTTTTAGCCCCACTCTCTCCTACTCTTTCTAAAGCATTGTCTAAAAGTTACTTGTTTCATTGAGAATTTCTTTTAAAACGATAATCTTTTGTTTTCTTCGCAACGTGTCAACATTGATTGTTCTGGGCTAAAGCGGTTTTGAAACAACGCGGGTTTTTTTAAAAGCTTCCAAACTGACAAAGATATGACATTTTTCTCCAAATCTAGGTAAATCTGTTTTTCTACTTAGTCTCCTTATAAATCTAAAAACTGCTAGGGATCCTCCTATTGCTTTTACTTTTTTCTTTATTTACGTTAAATTTGCGCTAGAACACTTATAAAAGTATGAGCAAAGTGACATCCAAAAAACGGCCATCCTACTCATACCTTACTGCATGAACAAAATGGACCCGCGTAAGTGGATCTGTTAAATGCACACGAATTCGAAATTGTGATTTGATAATACTATGATCTTTGACATTTAACCGCAGTTCGAGCCACAATACATTGTCGGAAGAGTTGATTTACTTTTATTAATTCGTTCATGATTTTGACATTTCACTAAACAGGGAAACAAATAAAATAAATCGTGCCAAATTGAAATTTGTGTGAAAACAGTGAGAATAAAATAAATATTTTCATGTTAATCAAAAGGCTACGTCTTTAATTAATAGGCCTTGCGGTTCAGAATCCGGCAAAACTTTTTAAATAAATTATGTTCATGGAGTAAATGTTAATAAATTTGGTGCCGGGCACGTTTTTTGATCATTGAAGTTGTCCTTTAAGTTCCACTGCACCAAAATCTTCACTTTGCATTCCGAGCAAAGTCCCGACACTAAGTTCTTAAACTCGTCTCTTAATTGCCTTTACCTTTTAAAAACACATACTAAATTACACAGCTCGTACTAATTTTTTTCCACTCTTACAAAAATACCCTTCATTGGCTCACTCACGTAGTTTTTGTTGTGAAAGGAACTTAAGTAGTTCTTGTGCACAATTCCTTCAATTCGAGGTCAGAAGCTTTTCAGCCCACTATTATGCATTTACTCGCTCTTGACTTCACAAGCTTTTTGTTTCGTACTTTCTTACTTTTGTGACTACCTGACAACACCTAAACTACGAAGTGACGACATAAGCATCGAGCACCCTACCATGTGATAGCAGATAGGTCTTTTGATTGGAATCGTAAAAGATACACAATCAATGCAAAAAAACATTGAGTATTTAAAAAATAAACAAAAACAAGTACTCACTTGGGGCTATTTTTGTTTTTATCTTAAAATAGTTTCAATGCAGTATGTCAGCATCGATAGCGATTCTTCTTGTAAAAATTATGTCATTTTGTTTATTTCAACGAAAATGCAGTTCAAAAGAAGCAAACGTTTCAATATTTGATTTTATAGAAAATATGTGTTTTCAATCATGTACTCTCGCATCAACAACATTCAAAAGTTTAAGGATGTCGAAGAGTCAATATGCGCGTTTTGGACTCTGAAAAGGGCTAGGTTAAGGTTGTCGTCATTATTGGGTGCAGTCTGAAGAAATTGTGATCAATTTTTCTAGTCATACTAGGGAATTTCGGATAGACAATGTCCTCCTCCAGCTATGATGCTTTACTCGTCAAGTTGCTGACTGAAATAAATTGCTGTTTCTGCTCGCCCATGAGATTTTCCTAGCTAAGAATAAAGTGGTGCTTAAAACCCGATGGCAACTCACTATAACTAAACTCACTTTTCCCAAGATGCAGAATATTAGACATCCCATGTTCGAAATCGAAGGCCGGAGTCCGTTATGTCCAACTGGTTGTTTGGTGGCCGCAAAGTTGCTTCAGATTCGTTAATGATGGTGTTCCGATCAGGATTAAAGTGAGAGCTAAGATCCAAAAACCAATTAATTAGCTCAGCTTTGGGTCCCTGCCGGAAAAATTCCGCTAACTCGTATGTTATTACTAAACCTAAAAAGGTCAATCTCAGTTCCTCAACCCCTCTGTAGGACGTCATAATAATACTATGTACCAAGTTTGAAACAAATCAGTCCAGCCGTTTAGGCTGAAGGTGTCGACACAGACGGACAGACAGAATTGTCGGACCCAATTTTTTAAGCTTCTCTATCATTGTAATGTTATGTTTGTCAAACAAAAATTTTTTCGGCTGCCTTTTTTCTTACTTTCCAAAACCGGTACAAAATTTATATTTAAAAAAATTGTTTTTTTTTCACAGAAATGGGAAATTGTGTTAAAATTTCAACGCGCTCCAACGGGCTAACGGTACGCCTGAGAAATAAACAATATACATGCATACATGAATTTTGTAGGAAATTTAATGGTCTTTCATTTTGTTGTGTATTTCAAAACTCACCAGGAAATTTTGTTGGACCATTCCATTTGATATTTTTTGTAACATGCGGGCGGGCGATTTTAATTATGCTTTGATTGGACTATAAGCCACTTGAATTTTGATGACATTTTTAATCTACAATCCAAAACAAGACGAAATAAATATTATAAATTCTTAAATTTTTCAAAAAAAGTTTTTTGAGTTTTGTAAATTTTTTTTTTTGATTTTTTGTTTTTTTCCAAAACCGTTTTACCCTTTTTTTAAATTTTATATTTCTGATAAAAACTACAAAGTGCTAGAAGTTGGCATACTCAAAAAAAAATTTGAAATATATTTTCGAAAAGTTTTTCAAAAAAAAAACTGGTCTAACAAATTTCTTAAAATTCAAAACAAAAAACGAAATCAGATGGCTTACTTAATTTTTTCCCAAAAAACGTTTTACCTAGTGATTTTTAAGTGACCAATCAAATTTTATATCATTTTTTCCTTGTTTTTTTTTTCCAAAATCTCGAACCCCAAGACCACTGTCACACATTAGAGCAAGTTCGTCCGACTTAGTCGTGCACTTTTTTTTTCTGGCACGAAAAAGTGGTTAGAAATCCAGATTTAACGGTAAATATTTGTAGACACCATCCATTCCTTTAGAATATCAACGCACACACGCAATTATGGTTGAAAACGTTATTGACTAGGCCTTATTTTCTACGCTGTCTGCTAGAAAGGGGTTTGAGATGTCATACTTATTCCAAAAGAGGGCCGTTGTGATATCGCAAAGTTACTTACAAATTTAGAACCGATTTGAAGATCTTCTTCTTCGTCCACACAGCTTTTGCTTGCTCGCCAAGTCGGATTTATACTCTCAATAGGACCCTGCTTTTAAAAAATTTACTTGTAGCTATAGGCTTTGCAGTTCCCTGGAATACTCCATGCCTTTGCACCCAAAAAAAAAATCGTTCCACCGATTCTCTGAGAGATGACCGACAGTCGATAGCTGTTTTAGAGCTGTTAATGAAGATTTTATCAAGGGATTTCAACGCAGCCTAGTAATTGGAGAAAACGTAGATATTCTTGGACGATATCACGTTTTCCAAGCCAGTATAAAACCTCCTTAATCGCCATTAATTACGCCTGGAACACGCTAAAATGCTTTGGAAAACGGATGGAAAACTGAAATTTAGTCTGGCTAGAGTAAACACCACCCCATCTTTTATTTTTGAACCATCATATCAGTGAAAAACGGTATTCGTGCTACTTCCAGGAAGGCATTTCAGGATACGGAAAGAATTTAGTATGTTAGCGTGGCAGTAATTATTATTATTCCACTATGAGATCGCCTTTAGTGGAATGGCTTAGCAAGCAGCACTTTGCTTGCTGAAAATATCCACAGGGGTCAGATTATTTAATGTGTCGTGACTCCTTGTACCGAAAGGACTTTTTATCTTGATAGATTTTTTTCTATTCGAATTGAAATCCGAACCTTCAGCTCTGTAGTCCGACACACTAACCACAATGCCACGAGCCAAAAAAAACTGAAAACTCATTTTGTACCTTTCAATTTGAATAGAAGGGTGCACCTGCACACGTGTCTCTCTCTCTCATAGTTGTTTATTCCACGTCGTATTGTTTTGTATTTCATTTCGAAATGCACACCAAAAATGAACCATGTTACACATGCTACGAGGTAATATTCATCCCTATTGTCTTCCGTCCAAACCAAAACAATTCAATTTATCATCCTTTGAGGATGAATATTTGAATATTCAAAATATTCCATTTTGACAATGACAAAACCAATGCAAGCTTTTGTCCATGCAGGAAATCAAACAGAAACATTTATTGCATCAGGAGCTCAGGAGGAATCACCAGCAGAACACACGAATAATATTTGTGTGTTCATATAGACTCCTGCTGCTGGTGACGCCGCGCCGGCCGCTGCCGCCGCCGGTCTTGGTTTTATTAAATTTTAAAATGATGCCAGTATTTGAGAAGATTTTTTAACTTGGCGTCCGAGATCTTGTTACCTTTGAATTAAATAAATCGGGAAGAGGCTTCAAAATAAATCCGGACAGAACAGATGTTATTTAAATAACTTATGAGAGTATGGAAAGTATATTTTCAGTTGAAAAACGCACAGAAGAAACCAAATATGCACTCTTTCCATTTGCAATTTGATGTTAATGGCGCGCCAATAGGATAATAGTAATGGCATATGCCCGCCACTCGTCTTTTTTTTATTTTATGGTGGCAGACACCCTTTTTTTTAAATGACTAACGTAAGCCGGTGACATCAAAGGAGTCTTATGATCCACATCGCCGATGGGAAGTAGTTGCCTTTTTTGGTCTTCATTGAAAATATGTTTAGTTCAGTCAAAAACGTTTACACCTTTAAAATCCGTGCTGTGCTGACGTGGCTGCTCCAGCTGGAGGCACTTTAGTAATCCCCGTGCATTGACAATCCACATTATGTTTTCATTACTTCATCAGCATAAGAGTCTGCTTTTCTTTTTGGTTTGGTGTTCTGCGGGATTAGAATTGCAAAATGAATTTTAAAATTTTTTACCCGGGCCACGAGATGACAGAAACTTTTCGAAGTCGTTGATGAACATACATACATGGCGAATTTTCTTGGAAAAGCGCATGGAACCCCAAGATATAGTCGACGTTCTCCGAGAAGTACACTACTGTTCTGAGCCGTTTGGGACCAAAAAGACCAAGATGAATCAGCAAGCTCTACAACATAAACAAGGGAGACTATTTTTTTTTACTTTGGACAACGTCAAGGACAACAATAATGCAACTTTCAAAGTACCCAAATCCAGCATTTGGTGTCACTCGTTTTTTTATTAAAGAAGCGCAGACGTCAAGCTCTCAAGAAGAAGCTTCAAACAACTGCCGATTGTTGGCCCAATGGAAAAGAAATCCAAGGTGAAGTAAAACAAAGCCAAGCGGACACGTTCAGCTCCGACCAAGGAGTCGAATAGCTTGATTTCCAGCAGATGATTATTACTGCTTGATAAACCCATCAACTACAGGAGCACAGGCAATGCCTATAAGTCACATTCAGTCTCAACCATTCCTGTGTGTGGGTTGATACCTGCAGGAATTGAAGGGACCTATAATTTACCACCGAGTCCGAAGAGCTGAAGAGATGCACTTTACCAATACAAGTGTTTCTGTAAGAACATTTGTTACTTTCTAGAAAGAAGCAGCAAATAATGGGGGATTAAAGCCAGACTTTTGCCGTAAGAATTTCAGGACATATTTTCTTCGTCTACTATTTCATCATAATTTATATCTAAAGTGTGATGGATTTACGCAACCATGCAGTTAATGCAAGGTTCCACTAGGAATTTTTTAAAAACATTGTTCTCTCCATACTTCTTCCATTTTATGGTGACGTCATTCTTTTAACCTTTTACCTACTGCAAATACCATCTTCCCAGAAATAATGTAACCATGAAAGAAAGGATTTGCTTTGATGGAAGCATTATTTTTAGTGCTAATAAATACCGACACCTTACGTACATACATGATTACGTGTCCTAACTCCTAACCTTCATTTTCCGGAAGCTGGAAAAAAACAACAAAGTTACTCCTGCAACAACAACTCAGAAAATAATTATGTCCGTCAAGTTAGCACTACCAGTTTTGATTTTTTCAAAATGAACAATTGTATTAATTGTCGTGAATTTGTCGTGATACAAAAAAATTTCTCGCGCCTCGATTTTAAAAGTTTACCCCTGGTAGTGCTAACTTGACAGTCAAGTTAGCAATGTCACCCCCAAAAATTGCATGCAAGTAAAAAATGAGTATGGGATTAACTGTCGTAAATTTGTCGTGAAAGAATAAAATGTGTCGCTCTACGTTTTTAAAAATTAACCCCTGGTAGTGCTAACTTTACTGTCAAGATTTTTTCCTTAGACCATCTCGAAAGTACGCCTTTAATCAAATATTTTTTTTGTATTTTTAAAAGCTTTTTTTTTAAACAAGTTTGATATTTTGAAATCACATTCTTCTTGTACATTTTGCATATCTTAAATGTGGCCTCTCAGTGTAAGACGGTATCGAGTTCCTTTCATCATCTCTATTAACTTCCGGCATTTAGCTTTAGCTTTGACCAAGGACTAAATTCTCTTTGGCCAAGCTTCATACAATACAGTTAACATTTATGTTTTTACCCGGTCTCAACTCGCATTGAAATTCAAAAATGTATTTAGAAGATTTGCTTCGCTCTTTATTGTGTATGGCCATTCTATTGAAATTACTGTTCTTCTACTACGCCACCGCATACACAAGACAACCAAAGTCTGTGACCTGCTAGGAATGCTGGAAGAGTATATCCATGGATGTTTCCAGCCCTACAAGAGAACGCATTTCTGTTGCATTCAAAGAACTTCAGTTATTATATATTTTACTGCAGTTCCACTTGGAAGAAATTACTCCCAATTATTCACTTGGGACTTGGTAAACTTTAACTATCACCTCATAAATGTGGTTGATATTTCATGGGAGTCCTTTAAGGGACAACTTGAGTTAGTTAGTATTGAATATTTCATTAATTATTCCCAACCTGAAAATGAGAAGAATTCTTGTCTTGTCGAAGACTATTGTTAAAACAAAAACAAGGAAATGCTTCTTTAAATTTCAAAATAATCTTTAAAACTTCGTACAAAGGACCGTTTGTGCAGCAGCAAAAGATATATGTAGATACATTTTCTCGATGGAATGTGCAAAGATCTCACGCAAATAGCCTTATGAATGTTTTATTTGTTTCGTTTGGCGACCTATATTTTATTTTACCCTCTTCCTCAGCTTAATGTTTATCATTGTTGTTGGTATTTTTATGTTTTTCTTTTATTTTTGTGTTGAAATCCATTTGAACATCAATCAGATACAATAATAAAAATACGCAGAATTATAGAACATAATAAAAAAAATTCCAGTAAAGTTTTTACTCGTGAAAAAAATTTTAAAGTCACAAAAGATCAGCATTGTTATAATAACTCACTTTGTTCGTTGAACATTACCCAGTTTATTTTATATTTTTCTATATTTTTATAAAAATACAAAATACCTTATCAGGGCGACTTCTGATGCGAAGAAGGCGTCAAAAACTCTTGAATCCGCATGTGCCGCCAATGTTCTGTTGATACAGAAGTCTTTTGACTGTTGACATATGGGCCTGTCACATCATGACTGGAGAGATTTATTTCAAACCATGAATTATAATTATATTATTTCTATTGCTTTTGAATTTAACCTACATTTTTGTTTTTCACAATTTTGAACGTTTGGGATTTTGATTTTCGGAATCGTAGCCGGACTCAATTTAATCGGTTTATCGGAAAATAAGATAAACATGCGCGTATAACAACACTGATCCTAAAATGTTAATATGACTGACTTGACAGTAATTTATCAACTGATTGACTTGAGTTAACATTATATTGAAACGTCAATTCAGTGCAATTTTAATCAAGTCTTGCTTTACACTGAAACAACGCACCGAAATGTGACATTCAATGTGTGGGAACATCGTAGCCAATATAATATAATAAGCACCGTCTGACAACACTTTTCGTCGTTTGGTGTCAAATTTTGTGACCATTAGATATTGTAGACACGACGTTTGTCAACACCCAATACGTTCCAATGAATTGGTTGAAGCTGTAAGAGTGGTATCGTCACCGCGCTGGTTGTTTTGTGTAGAAAAAAATCCGGATTCTATCCAATGATAAGAGAATCTCAAAAAAGTAGTTTTTCGCATACCGGGGTTTACCACGATATCTAGAAAAAAACATATAGAGCCAAAAAATCTAGAAAGAAATATATAAAATAAAAAAAATATAGCATGTATTACCAAAATCCAGAAAATCCAAAATCTAGAAAAAATTAATCTCGAACAAAATCTAGAACACTTTTTTTCTAGATTATTTTAGATTTCCATCTTTCTAGATTTTTATACATTCTAGATTTTTACTACTTCTAGATTTTGTCTTTCTATATTTTTTTTTATAGATTTTGTCCTTTCTAGATTCTGTCACTCTGGATAACGTCGTGATCCCGCATACCGTCTGTCAGTATGTCTGTGCGCCTTTTCACGTAAAAGTTACAGCCTAAACGGTTTGAAAAGTTTTCACTGTGATTGAAAAAACGGCTGTTTTGGCTTTTTTTATTATTTTATTTAAGCCCGGCTCGAACTGTGATACTTTTCAAGTAACTTGTTCCTTTTTTTTATTTGCTCAAAAATGACTCGAACAATTTTGATTAAACTTTGTATGTGTGATACTTTGTGTGTTCGAAAGTAAACAAATACATAACGGCAAGCTCTTCTTATCTTCAATAGAACGAAGTCGCCATATAAGTTGATACGGAGATTTGAGAAAAAGTTCAAACTTGGTAGATTGTGTGTTATAATGATTCGCTACAAGATGGCACGACAATATTTAAGAATGAACAATTTTAGCGGTGGATTCAATATAACAGCTATTTAATTTTGTTTATTTTTGATAAAAAACGGCTCTTACAATAACTTCTAATGTAGGTACCATTTTGGGATTTATTCCAAGAAACTTAATTTTTTCGATTTTGGTTTGGAATACGCGCAAATAAAAGCTTTCTTATATGTAGGTTCATCTGGTAGTTACTTAAAGATTGTGGGAGTCTTGACTAGAATCCTTCAATCTCCATTCGGAAGTAGTTCTTGCTATAACTCTCGAGCAGCAGCTAACAGCGAACTTCAATTAAAGATTTGGATTTACATTCCTTTAAAGCGAAGAGTCGTTTTCAAAAGAAAGGCCATGTCAAAATCATATGATTTGACGCCGTTTAATTTCTTTCTTTTGAAAGCTTACCTTGAGAGGAGAAACTTATTTCAAAAACTCAAGAACAATTCTCTTACAGAATGACGAAATCTGAACTAAAACACCTTGACCAAAATACCATCGAAATTTTCGTCGAATACGCCAACGAGTGCCATGCACCATTCAGTCGGCCATATGGGATTGTTTGTTCCACACAGGAACTCCGGTTTCATATTATATACTCTTTATTAAGCTTATACAAACCTGACACCTTCCCATAACCAACAATTGAGATTTTTTTTATCTTAAAAAAGGGCAATCTCAGAGAATACCATTTATTTTACAAACTTACCGCCCATCACACACAGGAAACTTTTGAAAGGAACTATCCTTTAAGAGCAAATTAACTTTTTTTTCTGTTATTATTTTAAGAACTAGAAAACAAGTTTTACCTCTAGAGACTCTTCAGAAACCCCCCAAGGGAAAACTTCGAAGAAAATCGTTCCGGTGCTGTTTAAGACCAGAGGCAGAAAACTTCTTCGTATTTTTTTTTATAACTACATACTTTAACCAATGACGCAAGTTAAAAGTTTTAACTCCATGGGGTTCTTCAAAGCAGCTTCATCCGATGCCTCATGGCAATTTCAAGAGAGTGTGGAAAAAAAATTGTTTACATCATTTTAAGTCAAGTATTCAGCCAATATACCACTAAAGGTGCAAAAATCTTTGTTTTCTAATTAAAATTTAATTAGGATTGCTTCTATTTTTCACTCTTCATGTTTTTTTTCTGTGTTTGATATATAGGAATGAAACCTTATTCCCAGAAGCAAAAGATTTAAAAAAAAAAAAAAAAAACTTAAAGTGGTTTGAGAAATAGTGTTATCTAGAAGTTTCTTGGAAGTAAAACCACTCATTAAAGTCTCTCTTAATGCTTAAAAAATAAGAAGTTAGAAAGGGTATTTATTTTGAAGAGAGGGTGTGATCAAAAGGGTTGTGGGTTTTGGCACCTGGGGGTTCGTTTCGTATGTTACGTTACAATGCCTTCTTTATTTTGGAAGCATGTTTCATCAGCTAAGTACTATCATTGTACTGAAAAATTGAACTCTTGAAAGTTTTGAAAACAGCTAATTACTAATTGTATCGAAGTCGTTCGAAAAGGAAACTCCAAAAAATGTTTTAACATAAGATAATGTGTGTAAACTTATAATATACTACATAATTGGAAATTTCAATTCTTTGAATAATAAATATGAAAATTTAGTCAACCCATGTATCGTAACATACCACCTTGGTTACTGAATACAAAACCTCGTTTTCGAAAAAGTAAGAACCAATGACGCCACATCTGGCATCGTCTCGAATTCGCTGATTTATATAATAACTATTCAACCAAAAATAAGCTAAAAAATAGAGTTCTTCTTCAAAACTCTCCAAAGTACAGTCAGAAAACAAAAAACGCGGTGTATAGTGATTCGATTTGAGACTCTTTTTCTGTTGAAAAGCGTACGTGTGCAGGCCCAAGTCCCAACGCCGCCGAAATCTTGTGCTTGGTGAGAAACGAACTGCTGATTTTTCTACACACTTTTACGGACAGCGGCGATATTCACCCTGGTCTGGCGTTTTTTGAACGTACATAGAGGATCAATTGTCTCGGATTTAGTGACCAAATGTTGGCGAGTCAGCTATAAAAGGCTACCAGGTCTGCCGTAATTTGGCAAAACGGGAAACGTTCGCACGAAGAATAACGCCAAGGTGCTTGGCATTAATGTCTGAATAATATTGCCGCCAACCCAGAACAGCGACTTACGTGTTTACACATTCATCTTTGTCTGTGCGTTTTTTGATGAATTCGTGAAGGCTACGGCTGTCTGAAGTGGGTAAAGTAAAATGCACAGTTGCAAAGGCAACGCAAATGGCAAAGGCAGATATCCACGACCTCCTGGGCGTCGCCGTCGCAAGTTGTTCTGTGTTATTTTTCCATGCTGCCAACACCAACTCCACCCAATATCAGTTTCATAGAAATATGTCTCTTTCTAAAAGAGTAAAATCCAAAAAAAATTTATTAACTGTTTAAAGTAAGAAGAGGAAATCCTACCCAGACCATATTCTAAATCCCTTAAAATTTCAAGAAAACCTTGTCTCCTGAAGTACTGCTCCCTCATTACCCCAATACTTTAAATTGATTTTGGTGGGGTGTTGTCTTCTTCATGTATATAAAATTTGAATGATAGAGTGTCGGAAGAGTGCAGTTTTTTTTAGGACTTATCCCTTGACGCATAGTAGGTACTTCTGCATCAACGTCAGTCAGGCAGGCATTTTTATTTTCCAAAGACGAACTGAAAATAATTAAATTTCAAAAAATGATGTCGCAATGATTTTGAAAACTACTCTTCGTAAAGTCTACTTATTGAAACTTATGCCTTCGAAAAAAAAATGAGACCAAAGTAGTTTTTAACGCTGCTGTTTGTGATAATAAAAGAATGTACTCGTATGTATATTTAAAGTTGGCATTTTCATTCAGTCCAATTCAGTTAATTATAAACATTGTTCTCCTCCAATACGCAAATAATGCTCCATTTGCTTAAAAAAAAAAACATAATCTGTCAAAAACATATAAATTATCTCGAAAACTGCTCCTCAGCTCACAGCATGGGGTTTCGATTGTACGAGTTTGTGTCTCAATCCCCATGCTCATAGGTTATATATTTTTCATGATATCTTCTCCATAACATTTTGTACATCTGCTTAAGATTATTGCAGATGGATGGAATCATTTCTTGAAATCATAACTATATACAAGTTGTACATACGTCATAGTTAAATGTGATGACAATGGAAATGTTGGGAGATGAAGCGTATAAGCAATAAAAACTCGGTTGCTTGGATTGGTCTCAATTCAAAATGAGATGTGCCTTGAGAAAAAAAAATGTCATATACAGTAAAATCTCGAAAACATGAACGGTTCTAAAACATGAACAATTCGGAAAGATGAACGCTTTTCCCGTGTGACAATCTACCATAGAGCAGTTTAAAAACAAAAAAAAATCTAAATAAGTTTTTACTTCTCATCAACGACTTTTGTATGAATTTATCTTGTTTTAATTTTTTATTTTAAATAAAATGATTTGTTAACAAAAAGATGCAATATTTGTATGTATAGCTTTATGTTTTTCCTAAACTAATGCTCGATGCTTGGAAAGATGAACAATTCGAAAAGATGAACGGGGTCTGTTTTATATCTGTTCATCTTTTCGAGATTCTACTGTAATCCTATACCACTTCTTTGTATTGACTTTCCAAGTTGCTTCAGGCTGTCCAATATTCAAGCAATATTAAAAGAAACTTGCCACAAGGCTAAAATTAATGTTACTTGCTATACTTTTCAAAACCTCAAATGCTCCTTTTCTACTTTTTGATAGACATGTTTTTCCAATTGAAATGTTTCTACCAAGATTCAGAATCTTAAAATACACAGATTCAGTTTAAAACTCAAACCATGAGAACAAATAAGTTGTATAGTTTTTGTAATTCAATCTCCTTTTCTTAGTTAGTTATTTTTATTGCAAGTTAAAGTTTTACGACTCCTGATTCTTTTTTTTCTCAATATATGTATGTGCTGTGCAGTACATACATGAAAACTTCAAGTGTAATTAGTCACACTTGTGTTCTTGGGATCGTAAAAAAATGCAATATTTTTTGAGAGTCGGTTTATTTTGAGTACCTACTCTTGTTTCATGTGGATTCTGCGTTCAATGTTATATGTGATGTGTGACCGTCATAGTAAGGATCCTTAATTGATTTTCATAGGCATTTATGTTGATTAAAAGTGGGCAGTGGGAAGCATTTTGAGTTCACTGCTTGAATGTGACGGACCCCAAAGTGCATCAGTTTTTCGTTCCTTACGATGAAGCCATTATAAGCGAGAATCCTTCATCCCTGCAACGAGGTATTTGGACGGAAATGATGGAAAAAAGACCGCTATCTACTGAGATCAAAAAATGCCCCTGTCTGTCCGTCTGTCTGTGTAGTTACCTACAGCCTAAACCGCTGGACCGATTTGCTTCAAACTTGGAACTTTGTATTGTATTATGAAGCCCTACAGAGAGGTTTTTGGATAAAACATTCTAGCTGTAAAACTAACGGTACCTGCCATATGATTTTTTATGAAAAACTCATTTATCTCAAAAACGGCTCCTACGATTTTTATAAAACTTTCTGAATAGTGCTTTCTGCGCAAATTTTATGTTTTGGTTGGAATATATTTTTCAGGAAAAGTCTTATAAGACCGATTTTTTAAAATCAGATTTTCTCGTAACCAATTTGACGGATTTCGATAAATGTTTTAATGTGAAAACCTTTTTATAAGCGAAATAATAGGTATTCATTCTTAAATTTTTCAACAAAACTTTTTTGAGCTTTTTTAGAAAAAAGTTAAAATTTAAGTTTTCTCAAAAACGGTTTGATCAATTTTTTAAATTTTATTTTTCTGATAAAAACTTTAAAGTTCTAGAAATTGGCATACTAAAAAAATTTGGAATATGTTTTCGAAATTTTTTTCAAAAAAAAAAACCGTTTTTTGAAAGAAAAAAAAAAACTAGTCCGACGATTTTGAAAATATTGTTTCCCTAAAATTCAAAACAGTAAAAGAAACCAGATGGTTGATGTAGTTAAGTGAAAAGCACAAATTACTTCATTAATTTATTTATAATTAAGTTCTAATTACTACAATTAATTCATAGGCTTAAGACAATAAATATGTGGTTGATGTGTGGTGGGCAAACTTCTCTGAACGACTGACTGCAATGCTGCTTAAACTTGCTCCCAAAAGCAATGGTCGCAGGCATGTTGTGCAGACGAGAGATTAAGAGAATGCAGCCTCTCATACTAAGTACACCTGTTATATATGTATGTATGCATTACTACAGTTGACTTAATTGTTTTAAAAAAAAAGAAGTTTTTACTGGTGATTTTTAAGTGATTAATAAAATTTCATGTTTTTTCCAAAATCTCTAGCCCCAAGACCACTGTCACACGTTAGAGCAAGTTCGTGCGACCCAGTCGTGCACTTTATTTCTAGTGTTCTATCTTCTTAAATTCATGTTTGATTGTTTGATTTTTTTTTTTTTTGGACGAATGCATAACTTGCCTTAGAACTTAATAATCGCAAGTAAAAAGTGGGTCGGACTAATTCTGGACCGATTTTCTTCAAACTTGGTATTGAGTGTTTTAAGAGTTGGTTTCAGAATTGTCATTCAAAATGTCTAAACCATTTTTTTTCATTAGACTTTGATGTTTTGATTTTTAATTGTGCACCCTGAGCAAGTGCATGTGTAAACTGTATTACTAGTTGCCCCAAGTTAAGGTTGAGGCGTTCTCCAAATAATCATCGGGGCTTTCTGTGGGTCGTTTTTTAATGCGGAATCAGAGATGGGAAAAACCTTGGCCACATAGTTTCCAATTTTCTATAAGGTCGAAGTTGCTATAACCGGTACAGTGCTTAATTGCATCTTCTTTACAATCGATAAACTATAACTAATTAGGATTACTTTCTTGTATAGCGTCTACTTGGTTCCTTGGGAAAGATCTTATCATTTACTTGCCTTATAGAAAACAATTTATAGGTTTGCTTGAATTTTTTTTTTTTTTTGAAAATCGCTCCTTCAAGGAGTTTTGTAGGTCTATTAAATCTTAAATTTTAGTAGAACGTCAAACGAAACCCAGTTTAATACATTTTTTGTTGAGTTTGTACGCTCCATCGAAGTTAACTTTTCCAATTTTTAGTTCAGTGTGAAAAGACAAAAGACAGAAGAAGGACAAATATCATAGCCCAAGTCCAAGTGTCCAGGTGAATCATGAGCTTATAAAATAATCTTCATTGTATGCTGTGCCTGAGGGCGGCACGGCACACGTCGGCAAAAAGATGGTTGAATATCCCCTTGTCTCATTCTCTCACTTATCTGCGCTCTTCATCCAAAACTAAATATACATACATATACAAATCGAACTCATATTTTTAATGTACCGAAATATTTGAATTAATTATTATTGATTTGATCTGTCAGATGAAAACTTTTTCATTCAGCAATACATTCAGCATACTTTTCCATAAACGTACCGAGAATCAGCTTTCTGAGTAAAATGAAATGGTAAAATGAAAACGTACGATGAAAAGTATCGTGAAAAAAGTTAATCATTTCATTTTTTCATAGAACCGGAATATGGGCCCTGGACCCTTTAATAATAGAAACTATTTCATAGTAAATTCCTCGCCCAGAAGATATCTTCAAACGAATTCTCAATAAAGTCAATTCAAAGAACATGAGGTAAAACGACGATGGAAGTTCCGATGATTGTCCAACAAAACTGTATGTACTTTGTACAGGCTATATGGCATAGTCAAGTCCGTTTGATATCTCTACCCGGTCGAGGATGACTAGTTGCCATTAGCAATAAGAAAAAAAAGGGGACAAGATACACAACGTTCATGAAATGCAATCCTTTTATTATTTAATTGAAATGTGTCGGTGTCCAGGACACATGCAAGTAGAAATATCATTTCTTCTTTGATACACAATTTTAATTGTATGGCATCGCATGTAAAATATCATTTAGTGTAACTCCTGGAGAGTTTTTCATTAAAAAAATATATACGACGTATATAAATATATAGGCCTTAGCTTTGGCTCAACCTAATTGCCCCCACAATTTCCACAATAATTTATTCATATCAAATTTCAAAGAAATTTGTATGTGTGTTGGCATATTATATGAGTTTGAACTTTAAATGCTGACAACTTATGCATGGAGTGCATCCTTGTTCACCTGCAGTGTTCACCTATCCACCCTCACTAAAAAAAAAGAAGCTTATTCATAACGTCTGCGCTCAAAATGATAAATTGTCTGCTTCCATGCCTCAAAGGTATTTCGCTTGTGTACAACTTGTTCTAATTTTTTTTTTTTTGAAAACAAGGGATACATCCTTGTCATAATTATCAATCATTTGGGCATATTTTTGTCCCTGCATGAGCAGATCATTCGCACTTATTATTCACTGCAGTGCTTTACTAATTCAAAACAGTAATCGAATTTGCCGATGAACCCCCACACAAAAATACTGAGATTTTAAGGAACAGGGATTATCATGCACGCCTGCAGGTCTTTAATTTATTCAAAACTCAAATGCAACAGCTAAACACTTCTGCCGACGGCGCTAGCGAGCAGCGCGTTGAGCCAGCTTTCAAAAACATTTTCCAAAGGAGTGTAGGTATTGTTTTTTAACTAAACGATGTTGAATGGGGAAAATCAATATCGAATATTATTGGTAGACTAGAACTTCGTAGAACAACATATACACGAATGAATATTATTGTGTATGATGGTTATGACACGTCCGTCCATGTCTCTGATATACTGCACTGGGCAGGGCATTGAAGCAGAATTTTAGAAATCAAAAAAGCATTTTATGCATGCGTTATGTTCTTTCATTGTGAATATAATAAGGAACATTGAAGACCAAAACAAGGATTGGGGGGTTTGATTTTGTTTAATATCTATGAGACTTTTAATTAATGGCTACATTTTTTTGACAGGGGTTACGTTCAGATTCAGAGTTGGTGGAATAGAATGTTGATTTAATATAGAAATTGTGTGCAAGGATTTCAATTTTGAATTTAACCAATTAGCTATAATAACCATATTCATTCAGGCTATAATCCACTGTCGGAGCTACCAGCCAGCCAGAAAAATTAATTAGCATAATATTTTAGCATGGAATACACATAATATAATCCGTCCAATCATATTCACTGAATTCTTAAACAATCATTTGAGCAACTACCAAAATTAAGGTATATGTTTCAACGAAAGTGTTTATAAGCGCTGTTGTTGTGTGGGATTTGTATTGAAGAAAGAACCCTAGAATTTTTTAATTTAAAGCGAGCAACTAAAAACGTTCAGCAGCCCTTTCTCTAGCGTTCGTGAAAATCACTTCCAAAATCTGTGAGCAAAAGCTGCAACATCGAAAACATTCGAAAAAATTGGCGTTACCTACCTCCAAAACTAGTACACTTCGTCAATTCGACGTCACGCAGAATGAGGACGCCTCTGTTTCTGTGCGTGTATCCATAAAAATGCAGAATCACAATTATTTGGCATCCAGTCCACCAGTCTTGAAGCGATACTTAAAATCCGTCGTTTATAAAACAAATCCGAGTACTGTGACCCAACAAAAAGAAAATATTTGAGCCGGCGATGTCAGCTTTGTCAACACGTTCGTGAAATCTATTTGTATGTAGTTTGGGTTTTCAATATTTGAAATTTGCCACTGGAAACCCTGAATAACCTTACTTTTCTGAAGTTCTAGGTTCAACCTTTGATTCCACCTTAGTTTATTTTTTCCGAGTTGATGCCTTTTGCAGAAAAGTTGCAAATTCTTCAAAAGTGTGTATTTTGTTTGCTAGCCGTTTGGACTCGGCCATAAGTGTTGTAGTTCCCTTCCATTCTTGTAAAGCATCCACGTAGTTCTTACGGGAAAGTTGAAGAGTATAATTCAGGCTTCTCCTGGAGCTATTGTGGCACACAATCTTTTTTAACTTATAATGTTTGAAATTTCCCTTTACAAAATTTTTGGGAATTAAATAACTTATTTTTCCCTCTAAGCCACAAATCACAATTGACTTATTTATTTTTATTTTCTTTCTTTCAGAGCCGTGAAATTCTACCATTCGTTGATTGTCAACTGTCCTAACAGGTGCCGCTTGCTGGCAAGGCATGTGGCAGTGACAATGTGTTTAATTAGGGACCTGAGTAGGCATTTCATCGACGTAAGTAGTTGTATCAAATTAAATATAATTTTTAATATTTTACTCTTCACCCACACACTTATTTAGAGCCCCCATTACTCGCAAAAAATATGTGAACTTCTTGCAATCTATATATCTTTCGAACTGCAAAGTGCTGAAGACTTTAAAGACTCAAAAATTAAAATTGCAGAAAGAATCATTTCGAATATACATCTTCATTTAGAGGTGAGTTTTTTTTTTTTTTGTTTTCTTTCATTTGCTGAGAAGTTTTTTTTTAACAATTGTTTAACTTTTAGAATGCTCACTCAAATTTTGTCCTGCGAATATTTGCCTACCTACCTAACATGGGCAAAGAAAGTGAAATAGCAACAAAAGTTTTTCAGTAAGTATTTCAATGTTTCTTTTAAGTATTTTATTTTAAATTCTTTTTCTTTTATTAAAAAATAAATTAGACGAATCATCCCAGAACCAACAGTAATGGTTAAAAATGAATTTCCTGACCGGCTGTTCATTCAATACTTGATTGCGTTTTACCACTGGAAGGAGACATGGAATGACTTTGAAGACCAACAAAGGGTCGTTGCATTTGCAAACAAATTCATGAAGCCTATGAGCACGATCAAAACCAGTCAGCTTTATGCCCGGCACTTACCATGCTATGTTAGACGAGATGATGCTACAGGATATTTTCTCTCTAATATGGTATTTTTTAACGACTTGAGGAATGTAAGTACCATTTATATTTTTGTAACGCGCGATTTTTCGTGAGGTATTTTTTTAAATAAGAATTTTTTATTCACTGATGCCGCGTGAGTAGGTTCAAAGTGTCCTTGCAGTTTAACTCTAAAATGCCTAATAATTTGTTAATGAAAAACCGAACAACTTTTAAAAATAGTCAAACTGTGTTTCGAAAATAATCTATTTCAGTGATCTGTCACTGTCTTACGTTCAAAATAATCGAGTGAGCCATCAAACGCACTTTTTCCTTAACGAAATTGTCCCATTGGGTTGGTGACTGTACTAAGAGCTTCAAGAGCTTCCATTACAGCATCAGGAATTACTGGTTTAGTGTGTTTTTGAAATTAAGATAACCGGCACTACATAATCAATAGTAACCCCTCTGACGTCATGGTTATAACTTAATATTTGCTAACTTAAACTCTGAGGTTTCTGGTTTCAACAAGACGGAATCGCTTTAATGAGGAGCACTGAGGCGTGTCCATTTTATTATTCAAGCTCTTGGTCGACTGTGTTTTTATCCAGAAATACGGTTCGTATAGAAACGAATCTAAACCGAATTGAATACGTTCATTTCGGCTAATTCGGAACAAGCAGAATTTGAAGTGTATTGTGTAAGTAGCCGATCGGCATCTTTAAGCAAAATATGAACACACCTTTTGATGCAGACCATGCTCTTGTTCTTATACTGTTTCCGACCGTTATGCACGAACATATAATTTCAACTTGGTCACAACAATTATTCATAGTAAAGTGACTTTTATTTTATGTTTTACTTCAAAGTAAATGAAATTTCATTTTGCTATCGAATCACAGCATACGCCAGTACGTGCGACCCAAAATAAACTCTTAAGATCCCTAACTCCATCATGAAGTGCGGTTTTGATAACTGCAAAACGAAATTTCGCACAGTCCACCATGCTTCGGAA
This sequence comes from Platycheirus albimanus, assembly GCA_916050605.2. Classification (NCBI taxonomy): domain Eukaryota; kingdom Metazoa; phylum Arthropoda; class Insecta; order Diptera; family Syrphidae; genus Platycheirus; species Platycheirus albimanus. The sequence goes on from OU696696.1 coordinate 358,504,310, forward strand.
AGTTTTTCAAGTTTTTATTCCCGTTGATGGCCAAAGTTCTGAAAACCTGACAAAAACCACAATGCAACGGTGTTAAGAACTTCATCTAGACAAAGAAAAAGTGTGATGGCTTAGATTTTAACGGATCAGCATTATGTCAGGTCAATCAAATAAAATAAAAAAAAAAATAAACAATTGTCTGAACGATTAGGAAGCTTAAGGTTTATGTGGTATCGTCCTTAAAAACAGTGTTTTGTGCACAATATTGAAAAAAAAATTTACTGCTCTTCATCTAATCTGGTTTAATTGTCTTAATCTTTTTGCCTAGGCTTCAATACTGGATGGAGTTACCGGAAATGGACCAGTTGTGGTTGTAAGTATAAGATACAAGTAAAACAAAGCAAAAAACAAAAATCTGATGATGATTATGTAAAAGGTTTGATTTTTAAGTTGAGCCAGTATCTGATGGTTTCTTATCACACCTCGCTACTAGAGTTCCTTTTAAAAATGAAAACAAAATTATCTGAAGAACATAATTTTATAAAAAAAATTTGATAACAAAAAAATCTGAACATACAAGTGCTGATGGCTTTTATTTTCTTTTCCAATTGCAGGACCTAAGTGACGATGAAAGAATATTCCCAATTATAGACTTATCGGAAATCCGTATGGAACCAATCATCTCTCCGCTCTTAGCCAACGTAAAAGTCGAACCCAGAGACTTGGAAGGAATGGTCGACCTAACCGATGAAGACAAAGACAACTGGATTAAACAGTTAATCCGCCGTGCAGTGGCGCTGGAAGTGTTCCTTCCCCCAATACTGACAGCTAGAAGAGAAGATCAAGCAGTCGCCGTTGTGGACTTAAATGAATCAGACAATGAAAATGCCAACAATAACGATGATGATGACAATGAGAATGAAAATGACGATGATGCTTGGGCATTTGGTCCAGAAGGTCCCAGTAATGCAGAACAACAAGAAGTACTACCACCTGTAGAAATTGCCAATCCACAGGCTGATGAAGAATCTGATTCATTGGATGAAATGTTCAATGAGTTGAATTCATCAATAGATTTTGGAGATGATTCGACAACTGAGTCGGAAATTGCGAGAAAAAAAGAGCAAAAGGAGCGTTATGATGTAGCTTCTAAGCTTACTAATACCCAAGCCCGTATAACATTTGAAGGCGTTGTCGATAAAGAACTGAAGGCCATGTCATTAATCAAACCGTCCACGTCTCGGGCATCAACATCGGCATCGGCATCAACATCGGCATCGGTATCTGTTGACAGACCAACTTTGCCGAAGGAAGTTGCACCAGTTGAAACTCCATCATCTTCAAAGGTAGTTGTTGAAATTGCTGAACCTAGTGAGCAACCTTCAACTTCTCAGGCAGTTGCAGTAAGTGAAGAACCAATTTTGTCGAACGCAACTGCAGATGAAGGAACTGCAACTTCATCAAATTTAGTTGAAGTTCCAGTTGCAGTGCCGGTTCCAGTTGAAGTTTCAGTTGCAGTTTCAGCTACAATTCCAGTCGCAGTTCCAGTTCCAGTTGCAGTACCAGTTGCAATTGAAAGTGTCAACTCAACTTGCAGTGTCGAGAGCCCGATTTCGTTGCAGCCGGGAGCTGTAGATATTGAAGAACCTCAGAGCGTCTTAAGTGCAACTGTGTCATCACCGACAGAAGATGCTATTGAAGAGCCAGCCATACCAGACATGCAGGAAGAGCTTTTAGATCCGATTATGAATGAGCAGCAGGTTTCTCCTGAGCTTTTTGTGGCCTTAGATGAAGAAGAAGAAAGCACAGACCCTTCAGAAAACACCGAAACCATAGAACACACTGAAACCAGAGCAAGCAAAGAAAACACTTCAAGCGTTCAGCCATCAAGCCTCACAACCAACGAAAAGACAGTCACAACTACTTTCCCTAAAGAAGCAATAACTCTGGCCATTGAACAATCGTTATCTTCATTCGATTCCAGTGATGAAAGCGATGAGACTTTTCTTGGTCGCTATCAAAAACCACCACTCAAAACATACCTACGACGAGCCCATAGAAAACCCTCAAAGAAAGCTATTACACCTATCAAAGGAATTTTTAGTGATTTCAGTTCTTCAGGAGAAGATGAGAAGAAGTCTATTTCTAAGAAAGAACCGACCAACAAAAAGCCTATTAATCCTCCATCAATACCCAATGAAGCAACAAATGACCCATCACCACCTAATGTGTTGTTTAGTAAGAAAGTTATATCCCTGCGCGAGGATGAAACTTCAAATTGTGGAGGTGGAGCTACGCCCACCTATTTGAAAGTACCCGAATCGGTGCAAGAGTCCGAACAAGGTTCGAATGTAGTTTTCTCACTTAGCCACCGGAGATTATCTACATTTCCATCGCTTAAACTATCATCAATTGACCAATCGATGCCAGACTTTGATGCAGAACTTTCTATGCCTGGTGAGGACGACAGCAACAGCAGAGTGGAAGAAAACAGTGTACCAGTAAATATATCAGCTAAGAAATCTAGTATATCCTCTAAAAACAAAAAGCAAAAAACCGGCGGATCCAATGTAAGTACATATTTTTGATTTTTATTTTAAATTTCATGCAGGATAACCAAATTTTATAAAAAAAGAAGATAAAAATGTTCGTTGGAGCGGTTTCATTCATCCGTTTTAGTTGTAAGTTTTCCAACACATTTTTTTTTTTTTGAATAACAGGATACATTTACATTTAAGATGCATCTTGCCTTGTGATTCGATCCGAGATTTTGAAATGAAATCGACCATGTTATAATGGTGCCATGATACTTTTCCTCTTTCGCGTGTTGTATAATATTTGGCTTTTTAAGATGTTTTCACACCAATTGAGCAGGTCGCTCTGAATGCTTCCTTGGGAATTCGCTTCGCTCTTCTTTTTTATATCAAGCTTTGTAACTGCTCCCTTGGGCAGATAGGTTTCTGGAATTTTCCTTTCATTTCTATATATGTAGTCCCTTTTCAAAATCAACCAACACAATATGGAAATCCTCTGAGTCACCATATTTTTCCTAAGATCGGTGGTTAATTTGCTTCCAACAAACAGACTTATTATATTTCGTAGTGGGATATTTATCAACGGCTTGACGATCTTCAAGGTGTGATACATCAGCATGATTGAGTCGTTATTATCTAGCTTTGTGAACCACCTTGCCCTCCATTGATAAAGCAGCCGATCTACTTGCACCAACTTGGAGACCAGAGTCGTGAGACACCTTCATCTCATGTCTCCCATCTATTTCTAATATGATATCTACCAAAAATGTCAACCTTTTCCTGGACAGCCATGCTAAGTTGAAATCCTTGAATTCCATTTTTACACAATCACAAAGACATCCCTTGACTGGCTATCCTCCCTTAGGGAGATGGAGTAGAAGTTCAATTTTCACCATTTTGCATGTCATATACATAGACATTCCAAAGAATTGTAGAGCCGTAGAACTGCCAAGCAAGGAACGACACAACTCAATTCAATAAAAAATAGTTTCCTGGGCATAAACATAGCTACATTTACATTTATACTGAGGCAAAATCTAAGGTGAACAAGTGGTATAACATGTTTAAAGGCCTTCTGCAGAAGCTAAATGGTTGAAGAAGAGGAGATAAATTGTCTTGCCTGCATTGTCTTGTCTTAAATACGTGAAGCTCTAACTTTGAACAAAGTGCACCAGTTTGTTATTCCTTTCGCATGCAGTCACCTCAATCTAACTTTGCTTAACTGTATCACTTACCTTCTTGACTTTGGCGCCGGATAAAGGAGAAACAGATTTGTACTATATCACTGCCACCACCCGTGAAGAATTTGGTAGTAATCTAAAAAAAAGCTGGCCTTTGCCATTATCAACATTATGATGCCGTTTTGAAGAAACCTTTTTATTTGTTATTTTGTCGCAGCTGTGGAATAATGGTCTTCATCAGGATCTAACGAGGAAAGATCATCCAACACCCGATGCAAACCGGCTGGGTTTCGAAAAATCTTGCAGCTGGGGGGAAATGTTTTCCAGCTCTCTAAAACAAAACCTCTGAACTTCTTTCTAGCAGTTTCTGTGCTCCATATCAAGGCTCACTTTTTTATACCTTTGAAGACAGGCATTGTTAAGCACGTTATCGTCTTTCTAAGAGATATAAAAAGATTACATGTACATACATATTGCCATTTCCTTATTTTTTCTCGCACATGTTCCATTTCGTATTGTTCTTATTCCATTCTAATTTTTTTTTTTATATAACTTTTCTCAGGAAAAACAACAAGCAAAGACCAAAAGTGTTTGGTTTGCTGAAAAACCCCAAGTTCGAGAAATCGAACGACGCAAATCTACATCACCACCTCCACAGAAAATATCTTCAATCAACGCAATAAATTCTACAATCAACAAAATCCTCGAAACCAAGCAACATTTTTCAGCTCAAATTTCTTCATCAACATCAACAACACCAACAACGGCAACTAAATCTTCAAAATCACAATCAACAAAACAACAATCAACAAAATCATCATCATCAACAAACAAATCAACCAAATCAACTAAATCAACAAATAATTCATCAGATTCAAATAAAACTACGAAATTAATTAATCCCATCATACAAAGTCGTTCAAATCCAATCACAACCGAACCATCGGCCGCAACTGCAGCATTAAAATCGGCCCAAGAAAAAGGTATGCAAAATTTTCATTCCTTATCTAAGAATAATAATAATTCTTCTATAACAAATAATAATAATTTGTCAGTTTTTAATGATAATGATAAAAAACAATTACCAAATAGCTGTAGTAGGGAAAATATTTCATTGCCCCACCCAAATCTAAATAATAATACAAAAACAGTTAAAAAAAATAATGCTTATAATAAAAATAAGAACAAAAGCGAGTGTACACCCCATTTTATAAGTAATATCATCTCAGAAAAGGATAAAAACATTGCTAGTACTAGTAGTAATAATAATTGTAGTAATCCTTGCGAGGATATAAATCTCTTCTCCCCTCAAGAAAGTCCTTTTTCTATATCAGATTTCGAATCACTAGTTGCTGCTTCTGATAATGACAACCGTACAGATGATGTATTGGCAGCTGCTGAAATTTTAGCTAATGGCATTCGGTTTCCAACTACTACGACAAGGAAATCTGAAATGTTTGCCAGTGCTCTCGAAACACCGGAAACACCTCCTGAAACACCCGAACAACCATCATCTGGCACATTTGAAGCATTTAAATCACCTCATATGTCTGAAAAATCATCTCATATGATGTCTGAAACACCACTCCAAGAGCCAAAATCACAACCCTTAGTTGTAATAGAAAAAGATTCTGAATCACAATTAGAGGAGAAGAAACTTAAGTTTGAAAAAGAATTGGTTACTAAGTCTGAAATTCCAAATGAATCCCCTTTACACAGAACAGTTGAGGTATTAGCGTCTGAAGCCAAAAAAGAAGAAGACCCTTCAATTATTTTTGATGACAAACTAAGTATTGAGCTTTCTTGCCAAAAATCTCCAAAGCGGAGTCCTACCAAAGAAATTCCATTAGGAAATCATCATCAAATCTTCATTAGAATGCCCAAAAGAAAACTCTCTGCTATGAGTCCAGCCCCAAAAAGATTTGAAGAAATCGGCAATCAAAATGAAGTCGCGATTCCAACAATTCTGGAGATTCAAAACGAATTTCCAAATAGAAGAATTCCGATACCTGCAAGCATCCGAGAAAAAAGCCTAGATATTTCGGCCGTAACAGTTACAGCAACAGCAACATCAACAGTCGAACTCCCCACAATTGACGGGTTTCCTAATAAAGAATGTCAAGGTCTTATCTTAAGCCCTGACGAAGAAGAAAAAACTCTTGAAATTCCCATCGAAGAAATGAAAGACTCAATCGAGTTACCAAGACCAAGAGAAGGGATGACTCCGATCCCGAGCCCAGGCCGAAACAGAGTCGAAACTCCTATAGAATTTGAAGTTCCAAATGATTTCGTGAGAACAAGAAATCCAATGCTTAGTCATGGTGAAAATAAAATAAGAATTCCTATCGAAATCGATGTTCAAAATGACTATAGCAAACGGCGAGCATCGATGTTGAGTCCTGGTGACTCAGATTGCTCTCTATCGTTGCTTGAACAAATTGACAAACTTCTAACGCCCATGCAACGTTCAGATTCTGTTGATGAATTCGAATTATTTCGAGCATTTTCACCCAGTAATACAAAGAGACTTATCGGTGAGGCAGGACAGATACCCTTGCCGTTGAAAAAACGCCGCAAATTATCCGAATATAGCGAAGAAAATATTCAGTACAAAGAAGAAGACGATTGTGCCGAACTGGTTGACATGGATGGAGTTCTTAATTTGAAAATATCAACCAAACCAAAGCAACTGCAGGTCACCTTGCCCACTAGTTTGCCCACTAATCCTACATTAAAGGCTAATAATGCTCTGTTGTCTTCTGATATCGAACAGAAAGAAATATCATATCCTTCTGAGCCAATGTTGAGCATTGCCCATTTCGAAGAAGACGAGTATAAAGAAAAAACCAAAGAACTCGCCAGCAATACTAATACCAATACAAATACGAATAAGAGATCATATCCTTCTGCCCCACCACCAAAGTATTCGGATGTTATCCGTGATTTCCAACCAATTGTCGCTCATCAGCAGACACAATTCCGTCCGCCAGAGCAGCTGCAACAACAGCAGCAACAACAACAACAACAGCAACAACAAATTGTACAAGTGCGACCAACTCCAATGCAACCAGCAACACAAATTCCAACCATGCAAACTATCAACATTGGTTATCCAATGCAGAATCCATATATGGGCACAAATATTCCCAACAAACCACCATCCTTCCCAACTACCATGATTCGAATTGATTCTGTCCCAAGTGGCAGCACAAATAATATTTATCCCGGCACCCAACCGGTTAATATGGACTACTCAACCCATCATCAGCATCCAATACAGATAACTCAAACATTGTGCACTCCTGAAAGTTGCATGTACAACCAAAGACCACCGCCGACCCCTACCCCAGAGCATGTGACCAAAGATTTTGATATACACAGTTTATTGAATTTACAAAACTACGATCTCAATCAAACGTATTTGAATAATTTTCTGCACAATCGCCAGTTCAACTACCAGGCTGGCAAGTCTCTGATGAATGAAACCTTCTACACCCAATCTGGTTGCTTGCAACAAAACGGAAGCAACATGCACATGCTGAAGAATCATTCAATGAATGGATCACATCAGTGTAGTGCGCACAATTCCCGCCGATCAATCATTCCAAAATGTGGACTCTGCCCGGCATGCAAGAAGCTTGTGGCCGAAATGATAGTTACTTACAATACGGAACTACCTCAAATGCGTTCGAATTCTATACACCAGCAGCAGCAGCAGCAGCAACAGAAGTTGCAGCAAGTGTCACAACAGCATCTTACAAATCCTGAACAAATTCAACAGCAAGTACAACAGACCCTTCCAAAGAAACGAGGGCGTCCACGAAAGACGGCAGTCGCTACTCCACCATCGAACCGCGTCACTCGAAGTTCAAATCGGGCCAATCAGAAAAAGAAGGAGGAAGCACTCCAAAACGAATTTTTTACATTCAACGTAAGTGAAACAACTACCAAAGTCACCCCGCCAGCCGGGAAAAAACGTAAATACAATTCAAAATCAAAGTAAATCAAATTTACTTTCTCAAGAATTTTAAGGAAAAATCTTAATTTTCAAAATGAACGCACTAAAAAAGGTCAAATGTTAAAAATAAAAATAAAAATAAAAATCAATCAATTGGTTGTTTAGTATCTTGAATTTATTCGGCAACCATTTTGTGTAACGAAAGTGTAATATTTCCTAATCAAAATATTTTTCCTTAATTTTTTGTTTTAAAATCACAAAATAAAAATTTTATATTTAAATTTTTGAATTTTCGTTTTTTGAAAAAACAAAACAAGCTTAAAGTAAAAGAAAATCTCTCGAAAATGCATCACATTATTTTTCTTATTATTTTTTTTTTTTTTTTATATATATTTATTTTGAAATATTGAATATGAATATAAAATCACAACAACAATCAACAACAAAAGGAAACAAATCAACAATCAACATATTTCTTCAATCAACAACATCATCATCAACAACAACAACAACATTATGACTCCAAGGCAACTTTTTACGTCTATCAACATCCTAACGAGAGTTTAAAAATTAAATTAACTAAAAAATGTAAACCTACTTACTTTCTAACTAATCTTACACATGGTATAAAAGTAATTATATATCGTCGTATACATTCATTCACACTAGAAGGTGATTTCCATTGAAATTAAAATTGTGGTGCAATCTTTAAAAAAATCAAGTCCCTTTTTTGAAAATCAAAATTAAAAAAAAAAAGTCAATGAAATAATTTTAATATTTAAAAGCTGACAAAGAATAACTTATATATTTTTTTTTTCTCAAATTTTTCTTCAATTTCATTTTAAATGAAACGTAAGCAAAATACGAACAAATTTTTTTTTGAAATTCTTCAATCATCTAATGGGTAATTTAAAATTTTTTAACACTTTTTTATACCTATATATATATATTCGTTATGAATTATGAAACATCTCGCGGGAGCACAAAACAAGACACAACAAAACAACAACTAAAAAAAACACTATAATTTATTATTGGGTCGGTTAATGAAATATCTCTCCTATTGTTTATTTGTTTTTTTTTCTAATCGTTTTTAAGTTGTTTCATAAAAACACACAACTAATAATATTTTTCTAGCAGCAAAGAGATGAATTTGAAAACAAATATATATCAATATTTTTAAGTACATATAAGTAGTGTATTGAAATGAAGTTTCCAAAAAAAGGTGCTGTGTTTCAGAATAACCCAACTTTTTATATATATTTTTCCGGCCATTTTAGCAGTTTTCACGTTAGAAAGATTGATTAGAGGGTTAGGGAGAGCTTGTCTATCTTCGTCACTGCGGAATGATTTCTTTTGTGCCATCTCATCAGGTATAGGTTGTGTATCCCTAGAGACTGGGACCAAAACCTTCAGATATTCTGTTGGCGGATAGCAGCTTTGCCGACGATCTTATCACCAATTGGCAAATAAAACGGACAAGTTCTGGACATTCGGTAGAGGGAAGTTTCTTCTTTTTCTAGACAGAGTCTGCGAATCGTGTCAGCTGAGCTGGTCTCGTGTTGTGCAGTTGTTTTTTAAAGGAAAAGTGGCAGGTTTAAGTAGGATGAATATTTTGTATAAGCATTGATCTGTTGTTAGTTGTGATTCTTCATTAAAATCGATAATTATATGTTCGTGGTTGTGTTTTTGAATTGATTTTCATACTCTCTAAAAAGTTTTCATGATCGACACATGGCAAAGAGTCGTCTCCATTTTTCAGGGTGTAAGTACTTTCATTGTGAGTGGCAGTGGTACAGTAGATGTATTGCTTCCTTGCTTAACCTAGAGTTGCGAGTTTGAACCCAGCCTGGCAGCAATTTGAATTTATTCCCTCAGTTTCAACTGGACGCCACCCGTGGGATTTTCGTGAGATAAATAACACCTAAATCTCAACCACTGTACCAACAAAAATTCTTTCTTATCTTTTTATTCCTTCTCTCCTCACTCGCACATGTTCACTCATTATAAGGATATTCATATCTCCTTGAGCGCGAGTTCATTATAAAAAAAAAGAAAAACATTGCGGCCCCTTATGGAAGGATTAATAAGTTGTTCCTTTGAAAGTTCACTCAGTATTTTGAAAACCTCCTTAAAAAAGTTTAAAGCTTTTGACAGAGAAACCCAAAGCTTTTAATGCAGCTTGGCTGTCTGAGAAGATGGAGATTGTTTTATTTTTGGCGTTCGAGTAACACATCATCTTCACACACAGCCTAATAGTGAAGATGTTTGCCTGGAATATTGACTAGTTATGACCCAAGCTGACTGAAGAATCCGCTCAAAGTGCTTCATCAAAATTCCAGCACCAGTTCCTGATTTAATATTTTACTCATCGGTTTACCAGGCCAAATCTTAGCTAGAAGTAAAGTTATTCAAAATTTTCAAAGCAATGTCCCTATCCGGAAATCCGACTTGTGCCGCCATCTTAATAACCATATAGGAGCTTTCAGTATTTGTCTATGCTCTTATAAAAAAAGTCATTAAAGTGTCAAATTGAGCGATTTAGAATACAAAATCTAGTGAAATAAACTTGAGGCATTTAACAATTTATTTTTAAAAGACCTTCGCGATCGACATTTTTGGTCGATTTAAATATCCGTGACCGATGCAAGGCATACCAAATAAAAATGCAATTTTTATCTTGGTTTCGATAATTCAAGTGACTACCATGGACTTGCATTATAGTGCGTTGATTCCTATAGACTAACCGATTGAACAACCAAACTATTTCGTGATAAAAAGGTTCTGTAGGGCCCCCACCTTTAATGACTACTTGGTTGCACAGTTCGCGCCTCTATAATATCTAGGCAGTGAAAGGAGAAAAGACCCTTTATATACGAGGTAAATTTATCTCACAATCCTGTGTTTCTCTAAACTCGAATTCTCTATAATCTTTTCAAGATAATCTACTCGCTTGTTTTTTTAGAGAAAATAACGGTAAAATACTTCATTGATTCGACAATGTCCGACAATTTAATTTCATGGTGTAACGCTGAGGGTTCGTATCCATCGAAACATTTTCAGATCTTCGAAAACAAGCGTATTTGGTATATTTAAAGTGTCATCACGCGTGACAGAATGAAATCATCCCTTTTAAAGGGTGTTTTGTTTAGGCGTGTTATTTTTCAATCTGGCAATACTTTTTTCAGAGTTGGTCTTTTTGACAGCTGTCACTTGATTTATGCTCAGTTTTGTTTGCCATTTCATAATGAATAGATTTACTCCTGAACAACGTTTGTAAATCGTGCAAGTTTATTACCAAAATAATGGTTCGGTTCGTGCGACGCATAGCGCGCTGCGTCCAATATTCGATCGACATAACCGCCCAGAAATTTATTCGACCCAGTCGCGGCGGCCACTTGGCCATGACATTTAGTTATATGCGTTTTATTTCTTCTTGAAAACCACACGTCTAAAAAAAACCTACTACATAGCTCCAATCGAAAGGACGCGTTTTTGAGCTTATATTCTCTAGCCCCCTTTACAAAATGTTCTCGGTTTTTAATTTTGTGCTTTCCTGATTGTGATGTCTAAACAACTTGAAGAATTTTCGGAACTTTCAGAAACAATTGAAATCCAGTCAGATAATCAGAAAAAATACCAACTGGTTTCAAAACGTATGGTAGTTTCGAGTTTCTGAAATGTTATAATTGGTTTTCCTGATATTAAATATCTGAGTTTTTAAAATTTTGTACCAGGTGAAAGTCTCGAAAGACCATAGCGAAAGCTTAATCTTGTTTCCACTTGAATTGCTTTCTTTTGACCAGAAAGTGAATTAATTCTTGTGCAAAGTTTCCTAAAGATCATAAAGCCAAATATTGACAATACTTGAGAAAACCAGCTCGATTTCACCTTTGATAAAAAAAACTTTTTTCTAAGTCTTTTAGGCTTCATCCATATCTCCGTTGAGATTGCAGAAAAAAGACGTGCTTTGGGATCCCTGTTTTTGCAACTGGCATACCGCAACAAATGTTAATAGTTTGGAACTTCTAAGAATTGCCTTTTTTCCATTATTTTTCTAATATAAAATTTAAAGTAACAACATTGCCCGTTCATATACGAGTATGCTGTAAAAACTAAGAGTTAGTTTTTATAACAGACATCTTGTTTTCACACTCGCTGGTGACCCCTGGCAGCATTTCGCATTTCTTTATCATCTGACACTAAATAGTATAATGTTTGTGAGTTTATAAAGTTGTCCTGTTTGCTGCAATGAATCCTTAATATTTATGTTCACCTGTTCCTTGAAATTAAGTAGAACTTTAAAACAATTTCCAGGAAATTAAGGGGCTATTGTTGTTTTTCAAGGAGTTGTAACTTCAAATTGAATCTCTTTGTTGTTTTGAAAAATGTTACCCTAAATCGTGAACAAAAATATTTGTTTTTATTTAAAAAAGTGATCTTTATTTCATTCATTATTATAAAATATTATATCTTGGTAAGCGGACTGGTTTTGCTCAAATCGAATAAATCTCTATCTAACGACAGCTGGTATACAAAATGTCAAAACAACAATATGGTATATCGAGTCTAGTTGAAATAACATAATTTAACTAAAATTGCAGGTTCTTTTTTAAAATTTCAGAAATATTTTTTTCCTCATTAAATGACAGTATAACGAATATGTGATCAGTTTATTTTTTTTTATCAAATAATGAATGAAATTAAGGTTTACTTAAAAATTGAACATCTATTTTTGTCGTCCTAGTACAGCTATTTATTAGATTATGTTTTTAATATCTTTAAATGTGTTGTTGTCTTATTTGTTTTGTCCAATATATTGTATAAGTATTAACCTATGTATGTATTTCTAATTATTGTAAACCGCTACGTGTGTGTATATCTTTATGTCAGTTCTCCTGTCAAATATTACCTAAAACTTAATTAAGTTGTCAAATCCGCATAAAAAAATTATATACATATTTACAAACCAAAGGCACATATAATGTGACTTCATTTTCTTATATATTTAAATATTAAGATAGGGTAAGTTAGTTAAGCTTATATTAAGGTGAAAACAAAAAACGGTATAGAAGTTCTATATTTTTGAAAAACATATAATAGTATGATTAACATTTTGCATATTACATATTAATTTTAAAATAATATCTTTATAAAAGAAATCTGATGCCTATATTATATAAATATCTATTTGCCTCGTAAAACTAGTTTTAAAAATTTCGTTAGTCATATTTTTGGTTTGTTTGTTTTTGTTTCTAATATAGTTCAAGAAAATAATTTAAATTTTTACACAAACTGGTTTGAAAAAGGTCCTTCTGGCACAGTTGCTCAAGAATAACACGACTGCTGACTAAACTGCAATCATTTTAAAAGAAAGTTGTCGTACTCGTAATTGACAGGGTTTTTCAATAAGGAAGCTTAATTTTCAAACATAAATTAAAAAAAAAAAATTGTGTACGGTGTTCATAATTTAACGTAGGTAAAATGTCCACCGGTGTTTTGTGTTGGTATTCGGGGGATCCATTTTTCGGTTACTTCGACTCATAAATCTGGCTGATTACTCCGAATTTTTAACCACAAAGTCGTCGGTATCTTTACAATCCAGTTCAAACTGCCCGCTGGGTGTTGAATTCTATTTCAGACCGAAATCCTGAACGAACTTTGGCTATGTCGTGAATCGTGATGCATTTGAACCTGTTATAAATCGTATGGACTAATTCGCCCCATAAAGTCTTTTGGTACAAAAGTTGGCCCAATCGCGAAATTTGGGTCCTCTTCTGACTGTTATAAGAGCCGCATTAGCAAACACCTCCTTGTTCATAATTTTGTATCTTAAGTTCCTTGGCTGGATGGGTTTCATAAAACTTAAAGTCTCAAAAATAAATTTGGAGAGTCGGCGGGCGTCGAAAAAGGCCAACTTCTTGTGATGACAAGAAGTTTACTGCCTCCGGTTACCCACAACAATAAACCTTGTGATTCGTTAACTTACGGGTGTGACATGCATTTGGCTGTCAAGTATTGAATATTCGACTCGGCGCTGCGTGGTGGTTGTAGCTCGGACAAAAATCGCGTAATGCACGACGTATTTCTTGTGCAATAATAATTAACAAAAAAAAATAATTAACGATTAGTACAATGTTGTTCATCGACGCTGTAACCTAAGAAATCTTAAGCGTCTCTATTGAAAGATCCATCAAGTTCTCTTTGCAACTGGTTAACATGTTTCAAAACAGTGTTAAAAATTTGTCTTCAACCTTCTTTTTTTTAAAGTTTTTCTTTTTTAAAGTTTTCTTTTAATTTATTATTTTTGTTTGCTTTATTTTTAAAATTTTAAATTGCTAAAAATGCGTATATCTTTTAAAACTTAATTTCATAAATAAAAAAAAATAAAAGTTGTATAAGTCATTAGGAGGGTGAATGGACACTCACCCTCTCACTTGTTCAATAATTTCTTGACCTGGCCTGATCTTTAATACATACTTGTGTGAAAAAAAGAGCAACCGCTATTAATCATTAAGCTTCATTTTGTTTTGAATTTTTGAAAACCTTTTTTTTCTACGTTTTATCGTTTTCTATTTTGTTTCTATTTGCTTACTCGAACTATAGAATCTTCCTTTGTATATCTTATAAAGGGCATTTATATGTTTAAAGAGAAAGTTTTTAAAACAGATCCTTTTGATAACTGTTTGTATGTGTGCATATATGTTGTGTTTAACATAATAATGGTGTTTTTAAAACAAAAATATGCTTTACTTGTAAAATATTCGAATTTAAGATATGAACAAAGAAAACAGGGTTTACTCGTAATTGTGAATATAAATGTAACAGCTGTGATGTCGTGGTTTCATTAAAACTGGCATAGTCCTCATGCTCAATAAATTAGCTTGATATATATATATACGCAAATAACTAAATAATAAATGTATTTTGTAACTATTTGTACCATAAATGTTGTAAACACTAAACGATAGAAATTTTGTATGTCTGTTCGTAATTTAAACAACTGTTTCAAAAATGAATTCAAAAGTATGAAATTTACAATATTTTTTTACATTTTTAATTAAAAAAAAAATTATGAATTGTTGGTATTGGTGGTGATCAACAAAAAAAATCCCGAAATGATTCTGATACTATATTCTTAAAGACACAGAAAAATTATTAGTCTAGTGAAGGCATCCGTAAAACATAATTATTGTAAAAGTTTTCCATTGAATCGTTACAAGTAATGTCTTTGAATATTCTTTTTCCAACCTTACATTCTTAAAGGCCCTTGTTTTAAATTTCTGCTGTTTTTTACGTTTTAATCTTAGAATTCTGTGTTTTTCAGTATTTACAGTTTTTACTGCATTTTTTTTTCTCCAACCGTCAAAGTTTTCACAAAAATGCCAAAAATTTAATATGTAGTTTAACCTAAAATAACACAAAAGATTTAATTCGGAAACAATGCCCTAAAGTTATTTTTTTTTTTTGTTTTCTCCATCAACCCCAGATAACTCCGTCGAATCAAAGTTCGTACTTTGAGAATCAGCCTGAGAAGGAAATATTTTTTTTATAATTCAATCTTCAATATATTTTGCGATTACACACCAACTTGAATTTTTTTGTTCTTACGCTACAAAATATCAATTTCATTAAATTCGGTATCTTCAGTTTTGGTTGGTGTTTCTTTAAAAAACTTCACGCTGCTCTTAAGACTTTTTTTTTACGCCCAATAGAAATGTTGGTGAGGTTGTGTTTTAAATTAGTTTAAGACCGACTTGAACTTGTACGTCCGAAGCAACTGTTTCAGTTTTCATGAACTCGACCAAAACCTGCTCCAACGACTAAAAATATTTTAGTTTTAATTTTAAACAATTTTTGTCTACAAGTTGACAAGGTTTCGGTAAAAATTGCTCAAATTTAATACATTTTTTCACAAGTCCATCAAAAGGGCATTTTTCGGCTCAGTAAAATTTTCTTGTAGTATCGGTCTCAAAATATTTATCATCAAATTGCGTTTTTTATTGAAATTTTTACCAAAAAAAAACTGACAAAAACATTATTCCAAATCAAAGACAAAATCCATTATTTCTCGAATCATCCAATTTAATTATGGCCCTTTATGTGAATCTTGAATATTTATTTGTACCTATAAATTCTTTTAATCTTTAGCAGAAATATTGCTTATTTTGAAACAGACATACATATTTCTTAACTCTTATATTTTGTATGATAATGAAAACAAAAACAAAAAATGTATATCTAAAGAAAAGAAAAAAAAATATCTTAAGTATTTACCGTAGATTAAGAAAACAGAAAACTTTTGTATGTGTATATTGTATATTTGCATAAGAAATAGATGTATTAGATGTTTATAATAATTCATCCGTTTATGAGTTGATAACGTTACTGTGGACATGACCCCATCTCTGGAAGGACAATACATAATTCTTGGACCAACTGTATCATCAAAATCCATTCGAACGTCACTGACTCCAACTGCATTCTATTTTAAATCCATTCAAACTGCATTAAATGATTCATCCATCTAAAGTAGTGTTTGTATATTTTTAGTGTTGATATTGTGTCTGTCAATTAAATAAAAAATATAATTTGTATCATTGTTCTCATGTGTTGTAATAAATCTAAGAAGATTGTTTAAAAATAGACATATTGTGGAATAGTAAGGCTGGTCGTTGTTCTGAAGTCAGTAGGCACGTGTTTTTCCATTCAAGAGTTTTTCGAAACAAAATCAATCAAAGTGCATTTTCAAGCTGTTTGCAAATCAATTTTGCTCTTTTTCGACTCAATCGATTTCAAATCTATTGCAGTTTAAGGAAAAAAAATGTTAAACAGAGTTTTCAGATTTCTTGTGATCTAAAAAATGTCCGCTGTCACAAATATAAATTTTTTAAGCAAAGGATGAAAATAACATTCAATCTCTTCTTCCCATAACAAAAATGTAATTTCGAGAAAGCAACTCAAAAAATTAATCTCTGCAAAATTCGTCGAGAAAAATCGTGCTGTTTTGAGTAGACGAAACGAAAAGCATTTCCCTGGAAAATCTGAAGTAATTCCTGAAATTCCTGTTAATAAAAACCTTATATTGAATTTTCTATCGTGTTGGTATATTCTCGTTTCCACGTATCCTCTCTGTCATAAACACAAATCTTGAAGTTGAAGAGTTATTCTTGCAGCAAAAGTGTTTTCAAAATTTTCCCGAAGAGCTTGCCGATTACGGCATTCGCATTACGTAAAAACTTCTTTGAAATCAAAATAAGTATTCCCTTAAAATGTTACGATTTCGTACGACAATACAAGAAATATCTTTCAACTTGTTTTCGTTATTAAGATACAATTCTGAATACAGCGTTAGTGAAATCAATCTCAATGAGAAATCCCATCATTTCTTCCTCGAGCTTTCTGCACTTCTAGCCTTATTTTAAGTATAAAACTGACACCTGCTTTTTATGACGCCAGTTTTACGCAATCCACAGTATTTTTGCAAAATTAACACACATTTTTCGACTCTGCTCGAATTTTCAAATTGGGCGCTAAACATGTCCCAACTTACGCGCATGCGCACTCAGTACTTGACTTCATCAAAATTTTCCAATGCTTTTAGATAGTAGCAATCAGCTGGGAATAGAGTACAATAAAGCTACTCGATTGTAGCTCAAGTTTCTAAAGGAGTTTTCAAAAAAAAATTAAATTTTTAAACTGTCTCTTAATTTTTATTAAATCTCGGAGCAACATAAGTGCCACCACATTTTCAAAACTAAAGCGGCTCTTTTGTTTTTAAAAACAATAACAAACATGTAAATAATATACTGTTTCTCAATTTCTGGTGTGGAAATCTTTCTCACAAACATTGTGGCTCCAGATGTGGGCGATGCTGCAATTGATGAAGTTACAGTATTGTTTTTGGTCCTTCCAATCCAACTCAATTCTCCAAGGGGATTTATATGACTCCCATCTACCTTTTGTATGCAAATTTAAAATGTGCGACGAAAATGTCCTTGTTTTGCTTAATGGTGTTGTTATTAGCATCTAAACACATGACACAGAAACAGTGATTCAAACTCCAGTCGCCAATTCATTTTGTCTCATGAATTTAAGAGATTACATTTTTTTATTGCAACACTTTTTATTGAGCACAATGTGTTAGGTATTTCGAAATACATTACTTTAATTTAATTTATTTTAACTGAGCTAAGTGAAGATATAACCAATATACGCTAAGTGGTGCGATGATGACGAGTGCTAGAATTCAACTGAGATGTTTACATTGTGTGGGCACATATGTTAAGAACTCATGTCCATATTCATTCCCATGTCTATTTCAAATTACTCAGAAGAACATTGTTTATTTTATGATCAGTTTTCTTTTTTATGGGTCTGGGTTCTTTTTGTCGTTATCGACATCTGGATGTGATAAAAGTGGACACGGATTTCAAAGATAATTCGTCTTGACAATTTTAATTTCTACACCAGACACCGTCTTTGGTGATGGTTCTTAGTTTTATAATCCGTGAATTGGATGGAAGTTAAAAATTCCATCTTGTCCATCATAAAATGGAAAAAATATTATACTCTTGTAGACACAAAAAAAAAACACCTAAAATAGTCAAACTCGTATTTTGAATTCGGTGGTTTGTTTCAATTTTTAATTTTATTGAGTTGAGATGCAGTTTGTAGGTGCTTCTTTTTAAGATTAGTTTTTAAGCCTACTCTTAATATTTTATGAAAAAGTATGTTTAAGTATTAGCGGATTTGACAACAATTCGACATAATATTAAGTTAATTAATTTAAAAAAAAAACTTTAAATTTTGTATTTCAAACTAATGAATAAGCCTCATTCTAATGCCGATTCTAAAAAAAAAATACTTATAATTTGTTTGCTTTGTCTCTATCTTTTCAGACTTGTTACAACAGCTATTTCCTGAAGTGTTCGTTACTTCTGCAAAAGCAGATAACAATAATCCTGCATTTAAGGCTCCAGCTTTAAATAAAAAATCAATCTCATATGCGTTGAATTCAAAATTAAATAGTAAAACAAATATTCCGCGTGAAATTGATGAACTTCGAAAACCTTTTACACCAGTTTCGGTTCCGGTTCCGGTTGTAAGTGTAAATAACCAAAACAACCACAGCACTCCCCAAATGGATGACCGTCGAAAGCCTGTGCAAATAGTTTCTGTCAAACAAGCGCAGAGTGATTTTGATAAATATCTCGAAAGGAAGAAATTAGTGCCCAAAGCACCAAAGTTGTCGAAGGTGGAAAGACAACAAGCAAAACAAGCAGCAGCAGCAGCAGCAAGGTGCAATTCAATTAAAAATGAAGCTCCAAAGACTGAAGCAAGTAAAACTAAAACTACACGTCCACGCAAATCCAAGAAAATACCTTTGCCAGCTCCAATATTTAATGACCCAAAATTGAGCAATCAAATGAAGCCAATTGTGGTTGTGGATCGTATAGCGGGACCAGTTTTTATCTACAGGTCGGGTTCGGGTATGTCAGATGAGACATACACTGAAGTGAGTCCAGGTGTTTTTAAATTGAACCAACCACCAACGATGGTTGGAATGTTGGAAACGGTTGCAAAGAAAATTCCAGCTGTGAGGACAAAATCGTTGAGTGACATTTTAACAGATGTTGTTGTTCAGGAAATAACAGCTCTGCCAATGGGAAAGGAGAAATCTCTAGATAATGAGACAATGCAATTATCTTGTGCAAATATTGAAAAGCAACTTGACCTTCGTCCATTAACAGTTGCTCCAATTCGATCGGTAATTGCGGAAAGTCTTCCACTTCTTCAAGAAAAAGAAAAGGTCGAGGAAAATAAAATTGAACAAAGAGTTCAGCCGGGAATAGTGCCATTAAATATAGTTGAAGTTAAATCTCAAGTTGAGCTGGATCTAAAGCAAATCAAAAAGGAGGAAGTGGAGTCGAAATCACCATCACCGGAAGCAGTAACTGCGGCTGCCCCGAAACCAGTTTCGGATTGCTTTAAAAAACCGTTGAAATCGATGACTTCAAAACGCTTAGCGTCTTCGTCATTTATTCACGGAACAGCTAGGTATGTCCAAGCTTTAAAAGCTACCGCCGTGTGTCCGACGGTTAGACAAGAAGCAGCTGGATCTTCTTCTGAAACTGTGGACAATCGACTTGAAGTTGAAGAGCCTGTAACGTCCACTAACAGTCACCTTTTCCCGCCTCTCATGAGTGAATCTGAGTCTGATTCGTCCTGTCGAACTGTTGATAGAGAATCATCGGAACAGTCTGATTCCAGCCAATCTCTCAATTCACCACAAAGAACTTTGAAAGTAAGACTGAGGAGGCACAGCATGATCCGGCATCATATGGAATACAGTATCGTATCGAATACGGTTATGGACGAAATGAACTCGAAAGCTTCTTCTGATGGCGAAAGGAAACGCCGAGGAAGAAAAAGTTTGGTAAAAAAAGGCGTAGCTCTCAAAAGGATATTTGAAAAAGCTGATTCGTCAACGCCCTCGTCCTCCGCACCAATTGCACCTAAGAACTTAGATCAACAGCCGCCGCAATCGGGCTTGATAAATGGAGTATTGGTGCCAAGCATTGAAGCCATGAACACTCCACCTCCGACTCCGCCCACAACGGCTGACGATAAAAACTCTGTTACAGATGACACTTCACAAGAGGCCAAATCTCAAACCGCCGCCGAGCCCAGCAATAACCAACAATCTCATCCGCCTGCCATCTATCAACAAAACGATGAAAATGTTAACCCAGATGAAAACAACATTCATGTGACAGCAGGTCCAGTCATCCCGCCCATTAAAATCCGCAAGATTTATGAAAATCTTCACTTCGAAGAGAGTTTCAATAATCTTTTCCGTAATCATGATGCGGAAAATCAGGTGTGCAACATAAAATCACCGCCTCATCACCGCAGAAGATTTGAATCTGTTAGCTTGCCAACTTCAAATCATAAGCGTTCTCGCAAGCCATCAACAACTGAATTCTGTGATGGTGAAGGTGGCGGAGGGGCTGGCGGTGTCGAATCACCTACAAAGAATACCTCGAGGTGCATGGTGAAGAAACGACGCAAAACAATCTGCACAGACTTCTTTAATACGCCAGAGTTTTCATTTGATGAGGAAATATGCTCAGCAGAGGCAGCTGCCGACTCGCCGACGTTAGAAGTGATGCAAATGCATAGCATTGCAAGGATTATAAAGCCATCGACCACTTCTTCATCGGCGTCGTTGATGTTAGATAGACAAGATGATGATCCTTCTTCAGTAAGACTGAACGAAAAAGAGATTCCAGTGTTGCCTACTACGAACCCTTCGCCCGACTCTGTCCTGCTGACGTCCACATCCGCTGAGCAAGATCCAAGTGCGATTACAACGGCGCTGCAGCCGCCGCCGCCGCCGGCCGATTCTCCGAAATTGGGGAGTGACGGAGATACCTGCAATAGCAGCAGAACCAACTGTGATAGCCCTGTTGTGGTTACATCTCGGAATTTGACGGTAAGTCGGACATATTCCAAGAGTAACATGGTGCAGCAAGTTTTTGTGCCTCCAGAAATCGAAATGTTCATTGAAGAGCCTACAAAGTTTGTTATCGAAAAACCAGCAGCAACACCCGCCGCCGCCATCAAAGCTGCCAACGCCACCAACTTGCCCTCAACCTCAAAACCATCAGCTCGCGGTGCAAAAACGACAAAAAGTCGTCAAGTTAGTTGTTCTTCTAGACCGAAAAAATCTCGAAAAATATGTACAACAAGCGAAGAAGAAGAGGAAGAAGAAAATGACGCCTCCCAAGACAGTGACTACCAGCAAAACGCCAGGAAATCGAAGAAAAAAAGTACAAGAGGAAGAAAAAGGGGCGCTGGACGTGGCAGACGTCGCCAATAGATCTGGTTGAAGGAAAAAAAAAAAAACAATTTTATATTAAAGGACTTAAAAAAAATTCAAAAAATAATTAAACATAAAAAAAAAGAGAAAAAAACCCTAAAGAAATAAAAAAAAAAAAATAGAAGAAATGGAAACCCTTCCCCACATATTAATATTAACATAATGTTAATATATATAAGATATATATGATTGTATGATAAATGTGTATAACTATTGAATTGATGTAATGTGATAAGTTAATGAAACAAACAATAAAATTATAAATTAAAAAATATTACGTTTCTCTTGGATTATTCTTCGAAATGCACACAAATCAAAAACCACAACTTCAAAATATTGAATAATTCGAAATCTCTCCTTTATTTTACAAAAACCGACGTTCTTTATACTTTTTTTTAAATCAAACTATTTAATTTGTTTTTACATTATAGTTAAGAAATTGCATTAATAATAATTTAATAATAATTGCTTAGATATTTTTTTTTTTACAACTTGTTTTTATTTCCGTCCTTACGGAACGGGGCAATATTGACATGGAACGAAGCATTCTTTTAATAATTATACATACATTTTTTTTTTAAATTTAATTGATTCGTTTTAAAATAAAACAAAAACAGCATGAATTTAAAAAAAAAAAAAAACCTGAAAACTCCCCCTACGTTTACTTCGAAATGAAGTATAAGCACGAACACCGCCCGAGTTTGTTTCAGACAAACTTACAAAAAATATAAATATATAGTTTTTATTTAATTCATAATGGATTCGATACAAAAACAACAAATTATTATGGATATTAAACAAAATTTTAAAAGCATGATTTTAAAATCCAACAAAAACTGCATGAACTGCAAAACAAAACGGAAACAAGTACATATTACAAAACAATATGGATTGCATTAGCCTAATTAAATAAAATTGCTTACCTAATAAATAGGTATGAAAAAGGTATTTGTATCGAACTTTTAAATTTGAAACAATGTTAAATGTTTATAAACAAGTTTATCATTATAGTTTTGAGATGGCACAACCCTGGATGACGATGAGGATCAGTGGACAAAAATCAAGTTTGTATTTTGCGCAAATATTTTTTTTATAATCTTTATACATATTTTAACTCCGCACTACATTTTTAAGGACAGGTAATATTTTGTTGAATTAATTCATCTGGAAAAATCTATTTTTTAAAAGATCATAAAATACTGGAATTTCGTTATTCGATGAAAAAATGATCCATTGCATGTCAAAGCAATTCTGGATTACTGAATATAACTACTTATTTGGAGAGTCAAAAAGTTGTACTAAACCTAACACTCAACCATAGTTTAACTTGTTTTAAATAAGCGGATTATCTTTGTTTCCTCAGTTGAGATCGTGCGGTAGGTTGTTTTATCGCTTCTTCTATAAATAGTGCTCCAGTCGTCCTTTCGGACGTATTGTTTACTGTAGGTACTCCTTCTAGCCGCATTGCTTACACCTACATTTCTACATACTGCATTCAAAAGCATTGTGCATCGCTAAATAACCTTTTATCTCCTATCCAACCTTTTTAAAAGTACTGTATAGATTCAAAAGAGTGTTATATTAATAACCTTTTGAAGAAATTCTAACAGACAGTTTTATGGTTTCAATTATCTCGTGCGTGTTATATTACTTTCCATCTGTGTCCACTTTCCTCGAAGGACGTCACAAACTAAAATAAGAAGACGAGAATAACTACACGGTTGTGTACTCGTAACGCTAGAGAATGCATATTTTTTAACATACCTAATTGTGTGTGTCCGTAACATTGGTGTCATATCTCATACGTCACATATGTGCACAATTCAGAAAATAAAATAAATACTTTCACCTAAAAAACCCACAAATTGTGTTACCCTTTACAAACCTGAACATTATTGATGGCTTCACATTTCTCCCAATTTTATATCAGGGACCAAAATACAGTTGTTTTAAAAATGCTCAAGTTCTCACACAAACTTCAGCGGGACTATGGTTTTTTCCCATCATATTCGGTGCCTCGCCGCTTAAGACGAACGGATCGATTTTCTTTTGTATGGTTTAATATCCGCCCGGGAAAAAACGGAGAAAATTAACCCTACTAAAAGGCCATCGTAAAACAATGGCATACAGCATTCTTGGAAGTATGTCTAACAATGTCGATTCATAAAAAAAAACTTGTCAGGCAATAATAATTTTTTTTCTTGACAAATATTTGATGAATACAAAAGTGAAGTGTCAGAAAGCGATTGTACGATCCACACATATTTGATAGAGTTTATGTCTGTGCTTAGCGCCGTTGTAATTACTACTTCTCTAAAGAACGACTCAAAACCGTAGCTCACTTTATCCTTCAATTGATATTTATATGCCTGCCCATTTCATTTCATGCAAAATTCTTCTCCGTGACGTGCCACGCCAAAACAGCATTTAAGTGTTTACCATTTGTAAGTTAAAGTTCAGTCGTTAACACTAGACCATACGCATTTAAACCTTAATATTGTATCCATCTCAATTGTTGTTTTTTTTTTTTTTTTTTTTTTTAAGTGAAACTTTTTTTTCTATCGCCTCAAATTTTGTCGTTCATCTGTCGCATGACGCAATATGGCGGCGGCAATGGCTCGCATCAGCTGACCGTGTAGCATATTTATATTCTCACTCATTCGTGCACGTACTCCGAGATATGTGTGTGGTTTGATCAGTGTAAGTGTATTGATGTAAATGTTGTTGTTCACTTGATCGTGCGATTTGCACCGACACAGCTAGTGAGTCAAATAAACAAGGAAAAAATTAAGAATAGTGCTATATGTAAGTGATTTGAAAAAAAGTTTCACTTGCATCGTGGTTTCATTAAACCACACAACTTTTTTTTGCTTAGCTTTATACGTTTTGCATCATGTTCGGGTTAGGTGAATATGACGGCCATTACATGTACAATGTACAGTACATGTCTAATTTTTGACTAAGAATCTTTCTTTTTTCGAATTCGAAAGAATACATTTTGTATCTTTCCCATGTCTTCTATAGTTTTCTCCATTCTCATTTCGAAATAAAAAAAACATGCAATAGTTTTTAATAAGTTTTTTATTTTCAATTATTTTAAAAATAACTTAATGTTGTACAAAAATATTAAAAACTAGCTTATGTTAACTTAGATCTACTGGCCTTATTCGGGCAATTACAATTTTTTTTTTAGAATTATCGGAATAGACCTAACTAAAACAACTAACTTGAATTGGAAGCAGCAATTAATAATATAAGTTCTTAAAGTGTTGTTGCCTTGAAGTACTCTATTATGTTAAGTTCAAAATAATTATGGTCTCTTTAAATATTGTTTTCTGCAGTCATCTCATCTTCATTGTTAGATCGAATTTTGGCTTCTTCAGTTATTGTCTTTAATTTTTCCATAGTTGAAATAAGGAAAAATACTCTCAACACGGGCATGAATATGATTTGGAATGACATCTCAGATAGATTTCGCTGTTTCCTAAAAATACACAGAAAAAGAGGTATATTTTATGGCCAAATCGTGGAAAATAATTCATAAAACTAAAAATTTAAAGACTCATCGGTAATCAGTTTTTACAAAATGACCTCTTAATTTACTAACTATACCTCCCAAAAAGGGTTCTCCAGAATGTTTAAGTAAATGGTGTTCGAAATGCGAAAGTATTTACAAACAAAATTACCTTATCTTAAATCTGCAAGTGCGTGTCATTTTCAATTCTCATTCAGTTCCCCCTTCTCCTTTTGGTGGTGAACCTGTGCGCTATGCGTCAAGCAATGCATCTCTCCAACCAATCATATTTTAAGCTTACGGCTTCAAGTTTCGTATTAGTTTTTGAGATCCTCCTTTTCTAAGTCACACCCAAGTCTCTGAATACCGGTTTACTTCTGAACCCATGTGCCCGTTAAACTCGTCATTGCTGTGATTTTAAGCGAAAAATAAACACAAATTAGTTAAAATTACTCTAAAATTTTGGAAGGAAAATAGAAACTTAATATTTTTGGAGAGCTCGGGGGTGGAATCATGTAAGGTTATAGTTGATTATCAAAATCGTACATTTTTCTCTACGTAAGGTGATAATCAACAATCTACATGTTCCCATATCAGATTCTGCTCAAAGTAAAAATATAAAAACCTGATGTCTTGTACTTTTTTTTGGAAGGTACCTAGTGCTTGAAAAAATAAACCCAGTGAATTATGAACATATAAGACTGTATGTTTGAATCATTACTACTTTAAGCATTAATTATTTTCTTTTTCAGTTTTATTCCTCTTTTCTTTGTGATATTTAATAAATTTCTGTATTTTATCTTTTTCATTGTATTCTTTTCTAAGAATTAATGATTTTACCAGAGCGGAGTAGACTCACTCAAAAGCTTGTCCTGGCTTTAATAGGAATTTGGAACAAAACTGGAAGCTCAACATTTACACATTTCAATTTACGAACGGAGCAAAATATCATGATCATCACTTGCGAACTTAACCTTCTTGGTAAGTATAAATTAATTTATTTATCTTAATAATTTAATTTGATATTGCGTTCAAATAATTTTTATCGAAATGAAACATCGTTAAATGTAGCTTTAATTTTTATAAACAAAATTCGATCGGTTTAAGGAACCATCAATTCAAATTATTTTTCAAAATTAAACTGAATTCGAAAAAAAATTTATTCTGAAAATAAAATCCTAGAGAGGCAACGTCTCTGCAAATCTGCAGTTCTTAACAACATGATTGCATTGGAATATTTATCGTGTTTAAATTAAATACGGAAACACATCGTGTATGACAAAATACAACAATCTTGTCCAATATCATATTTGGAATCCAAGAATATTAACCAAAATAAAGTGCAAGTGGAAGTGTTTCGATAGTGCAAAAAAAACTCACACATTGGACATCTTCCCACAAAGTTGAAAATATCTTCCCTTTCGTCTAAGCTACACACACAGACCGATGGATAATGTGTGATGTTAAAAGATAAGCTGGATTAGTTCCCCTCGTAACTTATCGTAATTTTTGAGGTATTCCTGCAATGCAAGTTTTGATTTAATTGACCTTGAAGTTGCCTTGTAAGGAGATTCTGTTGTGGAGAAAAATTTGGTTCAAGCACAATGATGATGAAGTTTGATGCACGCTGAAAAAATCTCTTAGTGCATTATTGAAGAAATGTCTCCACGGTTTCATATACTGTTTCGCCCCCAAGTTAGTCCTGCGTAAAACAAAACTAATCCCGATATTTCCTTAAATATCCAGTTTCTTATTGAGATGTCTTTCACTACTTTAATTCCAAGTAAACTCCCACGAAAATAAATTCAGTGACAATTTCCACCAACACCTGCTCCCCTATCTTAATGGTTTGTGAACAAACAAAACTATGCAACTTTGTGACGAGAATCATAGGTTGAGATTTCAAAAATGTTTTCAACAGCGACCAAAAATGTTGTGAAAAAGAAGAGAAAAATAGACTTTATTTCTCGTTATCACCTGCTATAAAGTTATTAAATTGAATGTGTTTGTGAGATTGAAAGTGAAAGCCCACTTCCATCAAGGTTTAGCGCAGATATTTGGAAAATTATCTTTTGAAAAGACCCTCAAAAATTACAATTCTGGTGCGGCCTCGACTTGTGAACGATTTATTTTGTTTAAGTGCTTGAATCAGTCAAACGTAAAACTACAATATTTATTTTGAATCCATGGATGCTTTTTATAAATTAACATACTACGTTTGATTTTAATTAAATGCAATATTTTTAAAATGTTCTTTTTTTTTGTCTCCCTAGGCAAGAAAAGGCTTAAATTCCGTGGAAACAACAGATAAATGTTGAAAATGTTGCTAACGTTCTTTTTATGGAATGAAAAGAAATCTTATATTAAACTTAATGGTGTTTAATAAAAACTTATTATTATAAATATTAAATGTTTGAATTACTATTATATAGATACAATTATTGAATTAAATATTATTGAAAAACATAAGAAATAAATAAATAAAATACGTAGATTCATTGTGTCAACAAAAAAAAATCTGTTTTATTTTAGTGACGTTAAGTGAATCATGTGGAACAAAAAACCATGAGTATTGGAGATATCTTTTGAACAACTGAGATACCAATTTTTTCAAAAACATACATACATATTTATGTATAGATTTATTGGGAAACTTTTTATTTATTGACATCGGTTTGGTTTTTTTAATTAAATTGATATTAGAAGAAAATATCCTTTTTCCCTTCATTTGATGATCCTCAAAACTAATAAAAATCACGGATTGTACAATATACTTACTAGTTACTATTTGATACCTACCTGTAAGCGAAACATATGAATTCTTCTTTTAAATGGAAAATGTGTATCACATGGTGTACAATAAGCAATGTGCATCCTAAGCCAAGATCAAAAATGTTATGTCTTGTGTCTTCTCGTAGAAATTCGTTTGCAATGCTTGGGACCGAGATCACCATTCCTTCAAGTACCTATGGTGAATAAACTAAATGGCGATAGAGAATCGGCATCGCACTTTAGACGTTTTCAACACTGCCTTGCAGTGAGGTAAATAAAATGCACGACTGGGTCGCACGAACTTGCTCTAATGTGTGACAGTGGTCTAGGGGCTTGAGATTTTGATAAAAATAAATTTTTCAAAATTCTTAAATAAATACTTAAACTAATTTGAGCTGAAAAAAGAGTACGCCATTTTATTTTTTGAATAAATCTAAATTTATGAGAATAAATTTTTAAAAATCTGGAGCCGTTTTTGAGAAAAAAAGTTTTTTTTGAAAAACTTTTTGAAAAAAAATTTCAAAAAAAAATCAAAAACGCCAGTTCCTAGGTATTCAGCAAATACATTTATTTATAATTTTTAGAAAAAAATTTAATATGCAGTTTTCAAAATATATATTTTTAAATTTTTTTTCTTAAAAATGCTTTTAAAAATACAAAAAAATATTTTTTTGAAATATTGGTATGTAGTACAAATTGAGCTACCTACAACTATATATGTATGTGTTAAATTTCGAAAGAATCGGTTGAGTCGTTTTCGAGATAGTCGAAAGCAAAAAAAAACGGTCCTATGGAAAGTACCGTTCTTAGCCATTTTTTAAAACTTTTTGTTCAGCCATATGATTGGTCGTACCTAAAAAGTAACACTGATTTTTTTAAATCAAAATCGTTAGAGCCATTTTTGAGAAAAATAAGCTTTAACGTTACGGTTATATGGCAGGTACCGTTATTTTTTGAGCTAAAAAAAAAATTTCAATTTCCCCTCTGTACAATATCTAAAAAACTCTATATACCAAGTTTGATGCAATTCGGCCCACCCGTTTGGGCTGTAGGTGTCTATACATACAGACAGACAGACAGACATACAGACGGACAGAATTTGTATACCATCTTTTTTCGTCTTCGCTATCATCGTAATGTCATGTTTGATTGTTATCTCAAAACTTTTTTTTTTCGACGAATGCATAACTTGCCTTATAGTACCTATAATCGCAAGTAAAAAATAATATGTCAAACATGTAAAACACACGAAAACAACAACACTGACTAACTAACATAGAGCAACAACATCTTCAACACAAACACAGCGAGCAATAACACCATCAACATCACTGCTGAAACACAATAGAAAAACGCAGACGGAAGCGGAGCCGCAGCCGTATCGCATGCCAAATGAAAACGTACGTACCTAATTAGAAGAGCCCACAATGAAATCGTACGTATTCCACCTTTTTTTCTCCCACTGAAAAATATACATACTCGTATAATATGCATATAAAAGATAGGAGAATCAATAAACTCAACGCAACTCGGATTTACACGGAGGCAAATTTCCAGCATCAAAGTTCTTAAATTAGATATCAAAATTTTCAGTGATGTTAAAGTACCTACACAAATACTTCTCAGGAAAAATTTTATTGTTTATTTGTTGAAAATAATTACATTACATATTTCCCCCTATCATGGTATCTTTCCGAATCGGAAGAGAAATAAAAATGCCTACCGATGCGCATACACTGCAGGCCAAAAGTTTGAGTCCAACATGGTCATCTCACTTCATTCATGCGTAGAGGTTTATTTTATGAATTATACTTTCGGTTTTTTACCTCAGTTTGTTACCTGAACAATACAGAGCACGTACAGTTAAACAACATTGGATTTTTTATCCACTTTTTTTAAAATAGGGCGTTTTGTTTATAAAATGGGGAAAAACCGATTTTATGGATTAGTGTAGTGTAGTGTTTGGATTTTGCATGATTATTAAGTTTTATGACTTTTAGCTATTGATACAGCACCTGTTTATGACTCCGTACATAAAAAGGGTTTTCAAACTCCAAAATTTGTAGACGTGAAATGCACGGTTTTTGTATAAAAGCCGCAAATTGTGGTCATAAGAAGTTAGTTGGAACTGTTCACATCTTGAGTAAACAACCTGTACAAAATAGGAAAAGTCGCGGAAATCACCATTGAAAAACGATGTGCAATCATTACCCTTATTAACGAAGGCAAATCGCAGCGAGAAGTTGCTTCGCAGTTCAAAATATCAAAGGGTTGTGTTCAACGTACCATTGAGCGGCCCGCTCAAACAGGAAGTCTTGAGGATAAACCACGATCAGGACGGCTTAGAGCTACAACCAAACATGAGGATCTATATATTAATATAGTCAAAACCAGGAAACGAAATAGGCAAATAACATCACCCGAAATACGCGCTGAAATAAATAACAAGGAATAATCGACTATCTTTGACAACGAACGGTTAAACGGAGGTTAAGAGATGCAGGACTATTTGGGCGAGTTAAAACCACTTCTGCTACCACAAAATAAGTTAGAATGGGCCAAAAGCTATAGACTGGACGGAAGAAGATTTCAACGGAGTCTTATGGATCGATGAATACAAGTTCGAGGTATTAAGGGTTTTCGTTCGATGCAGCGCTGAGCAAAAGATGCTACCCGACTGTATTGTTCTTACCGTGAAGCATGGAGGCGATTCTGTAATGGTCTGGGGATGTTTCTCTTCCAGTGGAGTGGAAGATCTGACTCGTGTCATTGGTAAAATGAACAAGGAATCGTATAAGAAAATATTAGAAGAAAACGCTTTGGTCTCTATACTAAGATTGATTGGCGAAGGATTCGTATTTCAACAGGACAACGACCTTTAACACACATCAAAACTTTGCCAGGGTTACCTCAAAGAGAAAGAAGATGAAGAAATTTGCCAGGGTTACCTCAAAGAGAAAGAAGATGAAAGAAATTTTCAAAATCATGACCTGTTCGCCGCAATTACCAGATATAAATAAAAAATATAGAGCTATTGTGGGAGGAGCTTGATAAAAGATTCCGGGATCAATGCTCAACATCGGAATCTGCATTATGGAATACACTACAGAATTGCTGGAACAATATCCCACATAAAATAATTCAAAAATTTATAGGTAGAATGCCAAGCACTGTTAAAAAAGTAATAGAATGTAGAGGAGGAATTTTTGGCTAAAAATCGGTGTAATTTTTTCTTCTTTTAAATAAATTCTTATCTGTTATAAATGAAAAAAAGTTTTATGTACTTTGTTTTGGTTTTATACATATTCCTCACTAATTTCAAATGATTATTATTCTACTAAAAAAATATTTTCGGTGTTAAAATTTAGTTTTTCAATAAAATATGGGAGTGGACTCAAACTTTTGGCCGGCAGTGTACATAGCATAAGGCATGAACCAATTTTGTAGTTGAATAATCCTGCATACCATAGCAGTATTTTTAGGGGAAGAAGATGAAGATCCTCAAACAAAGAAAAAAAGAATCACAAAACAAATACACAGGAAATTAAATAGTTCATCTTTCTTTTCTATTTGAAAATCTATATGTATTTTTATTACCATCGGACAAAGTTCCGCACGTGATTTGCTGTCAAAGACAATCGGAAAAAACACAAATCAAATAGACGCGTTTTATCGCATGAATTCAATGCGCGTCACTGCGATTTTGGCATTTAAACGCATGCTTCAATTTTTTTTTTCGGAAGAATGTCACATTAATCAATCGGAACGGTTACCATGATACAAAATTCGTACATTTCTCCCAAATCTGAGGAACTTTCTCTCCGATCGGTTACCATGGTAGGGGGATTATGTATTTTTGGCAGGTTTCGGTCCAAAATGTCCGGCAATGGGTAAACCAATCTTATTACTAATTACCTTAACTGTTAGTATACAAAAAAATCAGCTTTTCGCTAATGACGTTACTGCATCATTTTTTTGAAACCTTTGGGGCTTAGCCTTTGGGGCTTAGCCACGCCCAAACACCCCAGCTGGTAGCTGCCAGATGTTGATTTTATTGATTTTCAATTCAAGCTTAAGCTAATTTGAAAATTGTGTGTGCCCTTATAACGTTTCGAAAACGTTCACCAGCTCTCCGACTATAAGGCTCAATGTTTGATTCTATTTATCAAATAATCTCAAATCTTAGTTAAAACATTCATTCTATAAATCATACTCATCATTTTATTAATACACGTCATTTTTCATACATACCATTTTTATTTGCACCTTTTTTCTTTTTACCAGGCGATATACATAAATGATCTGAAATGCATGGAAAGAGGAACATACTTGCTGTCTGATGAAATATTTAACTAAAATCCATATTGTGACAAGTCTTCTCCCGTATCTTGGCAGCCAAAAACAAAAAAAACACATTCACAATAACAACAAAGAGAACTTACAAAAACAAGCATAATAACAACTACTACAACATTAACGACAACAATAATAACAACAAAACAACAACACGATAGCAAAAATACACCAACAACAACATAAACTACAACAACAAAATCAAAACCCACTTCAACAATATAGAGATATACAACAGCAAAAACAACACAAACTACAACAAAAACATTAATATCAAAAACATCGTCTAACACGACAACAATATCTACTAACACAACACCAGCAAACACACACATATACAAACGCACACACACACACACATAAACTCACATACAATCATTGATACAAACACACACACAAACTACTAAAACGATAAATCTAGCATTTTTATGAAATGAGCGTGAGTATTCTGTTTTGAGAGTGATTTCCATTTTTAATAATTACATTTTAGGCTTAACACTAAAAAAAAATAAAAAAACTAACTTAAGCTGGCTTGGTTGGATTTGTTAAAGGGCCCAGAACATAACAACAAGAATAAATATTAACAACAAATACAACACTTGGAACAAAAACACAACAAATATATCAGCAATCGCAAACAAAAACGAAAACATCATCAACAAAATAACAATTGCGAAAATAACAATAAAAGGAGCAACAGCAATAACAACAATAGCAGCAGCAATAACAACAATAGCAGCAGCAATAACAACAATAGCAGCAGCAATAACAACAATAGCAGCAGCAATAACAACAATAGCAGCAGCAATAACAACAATAGCAGCAGCAATAACAACAATAGCAGCAGCAATAACAACAATAGCAGCAGCAATAACAACTACAAACACAACCACAATAACAAACACAACCACAATAACAAACACAACCACAATAACAAAACACAACCACAATAACAAACACAACCACAATTACAAACACAACCACAATTACAAACACAACCACAATTACAAACACAACCACAATTACAAACACAACCACAATTACAAACACAACCACAATTACAAACACAACCACAATTACAAACACAACCACACAAACTAACACACACACACACACACACACACACACACACACACACACACACACACACACACACACACACACACACACACACACACACACACACACACACACACACACACACACACACACACACACACACACACACACACACACACACACACACACACACACACACACACACACACACACACACACAAACACACACTTACATACATATGTCCCAGCGTCAAAAAGTGATAAATAAGACCCAAAACGAAGCAAGGACTTATTTCCCGTGCCAAGAAAAGGGACATAAGTCTCAAACAAATTGGAACTTATGTCCCAGCGCCAAAAAGTTCTAATTTGTTTTGGAACTTATGTGCCAGCGCCAAAAAGTGGGAAATAAGTCCCAAAACAAATTGGAACTTATGTCCCACCGTCAAAAAGTTGGAAATAAGTCCCAAAACGAAATGTGGACTTATGTCCCAGCGCCAAAAGGTGGGAAATAAGTCCCAAACGAAATGTGGACTTATGTCCCAGAGCCAAAAAGTGGGAAATAAGTCCCAAAACAAATTGGAACTTATGTCCCACCGCCAAAAAGTGGGAAATAAGTCCCAAAATAAATTGGAACTTATGTCCCAGAGCCGAAAAGTGGGAAATAAGTCCCAAAACAAATTGGAACTTATGTCCCACTGCCAAAAAGTGGGAAATAAGTCCCAAAATAAATTGGAACTTATGTCCCACCGCCAAAAAGTGGGAAATAAGTCCCAAACGAAATGTGAACTTATGTCCCAGAGCCAAAAAGTGGGAAATAAGTCCCAAAACAAATTGGAACTTATGTCCCACCGCAAAAAAGTGGGAAATAAGTCCCAAACGAAATGTGGACTTATGTCCCAGAGCCAAAAAGTGGGAAATAAGTCCCAAAACAAATTGGAACTTATGTCCCACCGCGAAAAAGTGGGAAATAAGTCCCAAACGAAATGTGGACTTATGTCCCAGAGCCAAAAAGTGGGAAATAAGTCCCAAAACAAATTGGAACTTATGTCCCACAGCCAAAAAGTGGGAAATAAATCCCAAACGAAATGTGGACTTATGTCCCAAAGCCAAAAAGTGGGAAATAAGTCCCAAACGAAATGTGGACTTATGTCCCAGAGCCAAAAAGTGGGAAATAAGTCCCAAACGAAATGTGGACTTATGTCCCAGAGCCAAAAAGTGGGAAATAAGTCCCAAACCCTATTGGAACTTATGTCCCACCGCCAAAAAGTAGGAAATAAGTCCCAAAACAAATTGGAACTTATATCCCAGTACCAAAAAGTGGGTTATAAGTCCCAAAACAAATTGGGACTTATAACCCACTTTTTGGTACTGGGATATAAGTTCCAATTTGTTTTGGGACCTATTTCCTACTTTTTGGCGGTGGGACATAAGTTCAAATAGGTTTTGGGACTTATTTCCCACTTTTTGGCTCTGGGACATAAGTCCACATTTCGTTTGGGACTTATTTCCCACTTTTTGGCTCTGGGACAGAAGTCCACATTTCGTTTGGGACTTATTTCCCACTTTTTGGCTTTGGGACATAAGTCCACATTTCGTTTGGGATTTATTTCCCACTTTTTGGCTGTGGGACATAAGTTCCAACTTGTTTTGGGACTTATTTTCCACTTTTTGGCGGTGGGACATAAGTTCCAATTTGTTTTGGGACTTATTTCCCACTTTTTGGCTCTGGGACATAAGTCCACATTTCGTTTGGGACTTATTTCCCACTTTTTGGCGGTGGGACATAAGTTCCAATTTGTTTTGGGACTTATTTCCCACTTTTTGGCTCTGGGACATAAGTCCACATTTCGTTTGGGACTTATTTCCCACTTTTTGGCCGTGGGACATAAGTCCACATTCCGTATGGGACTTATTTCCCATTTTTTGGCGGTGGGACATAAGTTCCAATTTGTTTTGGGACTTATTTCCCACTTTTTGGCTCTTAGACATAAGTCCACATTTCGTTTGGGACTTATTTCCCACTTTTTGGCGGTGGGACATAAGTTCCAATTTATTTTGGGACTTATTTCCCACTTTTTGGCTCTGGGACATAAGTCCACATTTCGTTTGGGACTTATTTCCCACTTTTCGGCTCTGCGACATAAGTTCCAATTAGTTTTGGGACTTATTTCCCACTTTTTGGTTCTGGGACATAAGTCCACATTGCGTTTGGGACTTATTTCCCACTTTTTGGCGGTGGGACATAAGTTCCAATTTGTTTTGGGACTTATTTCCCACTTTTTGGCTCTGGGACATAAGTCCACATTTCGTTTGGGACTTATTTCCCACTTTTTTGCGGTGGGACATAAGTTCCAATTTGTTTTGGGACTTATTTCCCACTTTTTGGCTCTGGGACATAAGTTCACATTTCGTTTGGGACTTATTTCCCACTTTTTGGCGGTGGGACATAAATTTCCCACTTTTTGGCAGTGGGACATAAGTTCCAATTTGTTTTGGGACTTATTTCCCACTTTTCGGCTCTGGGACATAAGTTCCAATTTATTTTGGGACTTATTTCCCTGTTTTTGGCGGTGGGACATAAGTTCTAATTTGTTTTGGGACTTATTTCCCACTTTTTGGCTCTGGGACATAAGTCCACATTTCGTTTGGGACTTATTTCCCACCTTTTGGCGCTGGGACATAAGTCCACATTTCGTTTTGGGACTTATTTCCAACTTTTTGACGGTGGGACATAAGTTCCAATTTGTTTTGGGACTTATTTCCCACTTTTTGGCGCTGGCACATAAGTTCCAAAACAAATTAGAACTTTTTGGCGCTGGGACATAAGTTCCAATTTGTTTGAGACTTATGTCCCTTTTCTTGGCACGGGAAATAAGTCCTTGCTTCGTTTTGGGTCTTATTTATCACTTTTTGACGCTGGGACATATGTATGTAAGTGTGTGTTTGTGTGTGTGTGTGTGTGTGTGTGTGTGTGTGTGTGTGTGTGTGTGTGTGTGTGTGTGTGTGTGTGTGTGTGTGTGTGTGTGTGTGTGTGTGTGTGTGTGTGTGTGTGTGTGTGTGTGTGTGTGTGTGTGTGTGTGTGTGTGTGTGTGTGTGTGTGTGTGTGTGTGTGTGTGTGTGTGTGTGTGTGTGTGTGTGTGTGTGTGTGTGTGTGTGTGTGTGTGTGTGTGTGTGTGTGTGTGTGTGTGTGTGTGTGTGTGTGTGTGTGTGTGTGTGTGTGTGTGTGTGTGTGTGTGTGTGTGTGTGTGTGTGTGTGTGTGTGTGTGTGTGTGTGTGTGTGTGTGTGTGTGTGTGTGTGTGTGTGTGTGTGTGTGTGTGTGTGTGTGTGTGTGTGTGTGTGTGTGTGTGTGTGTGTGTGTGTGTGTGTGTGTGTGTGTGTGTGTGTGTGTGTGTGTGTGTGTGTGTGTGTGTGTGTGTGTGTGTGTGTGTGTGTGTGTGTGTGTGTGTGTGTGTGTGTGTGTGTGTGTGTGTGTGTGTGTGTGTGTGTGTGTGTGTGTGTGTGTGTGTGTGTGTGTGTGTGTGTGTGTGTGTGTGTGTGTGTGTGTGTGTGTGTGTGTGTGTGTGTGTGTGTGTGTGTGTGTGTGTGTGTGTGTGTGTGTGTGTGTGTGTGTGTGTGTGTGTGTGTGTGTGTGTGTGTGTGTGTGTGTGTGTGTGTGTGTGTGTGTGTGTGTGTGTGTGTGTGTGTGTGTGTGTGTGTGTGTGTGTGTGTGTGTGTGTGTGTGTGTGTGTGTGTGTGTGTGTGTGTGTGTGTGTGTGTGTGTGTGTGTGTGTGTGTGTGTGTGTGTGTGTGTGTGTGTGTGTGTGTGTGTGTGTGTGTGTGTGTGTGTGTGTGTGTGTTAGTTTGTGTGTGTGTTAGTTTGTGTGGTTGTGTTTGTAATTGTGGTTGTGTTTGTAATTGTGGTTGTGTTTGTAATTGTGGTTGTGTTTGTTATTGTGGTTGTGTTTTGTTATTGTGGTTGTGTTTGTTATTGTGGTTGTGTTTGTTATTGTGGTTGTGTTTGTAGTTGTTATTGCTGCTGCTATGTGTGTGTGTGTGTGTGTGTGTGTGTGTGTGTGTGTGTGTGTGTGTGTGTGTGTGTGTGTGTGTGTGTGTGTGTGTGTGTGTGTGTGTGTGTGTGTGTGTGTGTGTGTGTGTGTGTGTGTGTGTGTGTGTGTGTGTGTGTGTGTGTGTGTGTGTGTGTGTGTGTGTGTGTGTGTGTGTGTGTGTGTGTGTGTGTGTGTGTGTGTGTGTGTGTGTGTGTGTGTGTGTGTGTGTGTGTGTGTGTGTGTGTGTGTGTGTGTGTGTGTGTGTGTGTGTGTGTGTGTGTGTGTGTGTGTGTGTGTGTGTGTGTGTGTGTGTGTGTGTGTGTGTGTGTGTGTGTGTGTGTGTGTGTGTGTGTGTGTGTGTGTGTGTGTGTGTGTGTGTGTGTGTGTGTGTGTGTGTGTGTGTGTGTGTGTGTGTGTGTGTGTGTGTGTGTGTGTGTGTGTGTGTGTGTGTGTGTGTGTGTGTGTGTGTGTGTGTGTGTGTGTGTGTGTGTGTGTGTGTGTGTGTGTGTGTGTGTGTGTGTGTGTGTGTGTGTGTGTGTGTGTGTGTGTGTGTGTGTGTGTGTGTGTGTGTGTGTGTGTGTGTGTGTGTGTGTGTGTGTGTGTGTGTGTGTGTGTGTGTGTGTGTGTGTGTGTGTGTGTGTGTGTGTGTGTGTGTGTGTGTGTGTGTGTGTGTGTGTGTGTGTGTGTGTGTGTGTGTGTGTGTGTGTGTGTGTGTGTGTGTGTGTGTGTGTGTGTGTGTGTGTGTGTGTGTGTGTGTGTGTGTGTGTGTGTGTGTGTGTGTGTGTGTGTGTGTTAGTTTGTGTGTGTGTTAGTTTGTGTGTGTGTTAGTTTGTGTGGTTGTGTTTGTAATTGTGGTTGTGTTTGTAATTGTGGTTGTGTTTGTAATTGTGGTTGTGTTTGTAATTGTGGTTGTGTTTGTTATTGTGGTTGTGTTTTGTTATTGTGGTTGTGTTTGTTATTGTGGTTGTGTTTGTTATTGTGGTTGTGTTTGTAGTTGTTATTGCTGCTGCTATTGTTGTTATTGCTGCTGCTATTGTTGTTATTGCTGCTGCTATTGTTGTTATTGCTGCTGCTATTGTTGTTATTGCTGCTGCTATTGTTGTTATTGCTGCTGCTATTGTTGTTATTGCTGCTGCTATTGTTGTTATTGCTGCTGCTATTGTTGTTATTGCTGCTGCTATTGTTGTTATTGCTGCTGCTATTGTTGTTATTGCTGCTGCTATTGTTGTTATTGCTGTTGCTCCTTTTATTGTTATTTTCGCAATTGTTATTTTGTTGATGATGTTTTCGTTTTTGTTTGCGATTGCTGATATATTTGTTGTGTTTTTGTTCCAAGTGTTGTATTTGTTGTTAATATTTATTCTTGTTGTTATGTTCTGGGCCCTTTAACAAATCCAACCAAGCCAGCTTAAGTTAGTTTTTTTATTTTTTTTAGTGTTAAGCCTAAAATGTAATTATTAAAAATGGAAATCACTCTCAAAACAGAATACTCACGCTCATTACATAAAAATGCTAGATTTATCGTTTTAGTAGTTTGTGTGTGTGTTTGTATCAATGATTGTATGTGAGTTTATGTGTGTGTGTGTGTGCGTTTGTATATGTGTGTGTTTGCCAAAACAAGTTGGAACTTATGTCCCACAGCCAAAAAGTGGGAAATAAATCCCAAACGAAATGTGGACTTATGTCCCAAAGCCAAAAAGTGGGAAATAAGTCCCAAACGAAATGTGGACTTATGTCCCAGAGCCAAAAAGTGGGAAATAAGTCCCAAACGAAATGTGGACTTATGTCCCAGAGCCAAAAAGTGGGAAATAAGTCCCAAAACCTATTGGAACTTATGTCCCACCGCCAAAAAGTAGGAAATAAGTCCCAAAACAAATTGGAACTTATATCCCAGTACCAAAAAGAGGGTTATAAGTCCCAAAACAAATTGGGACTTATGTATGTCCCAGCGCCAAAATTTTTTTTTATAGGCTTCGATGTCACCAAGTGAAGTCTGTATTTTGTTGGAGTTTTGATTGATTTGATTGCTTGCATATCCAGATTTGCATCTTTTGTGGACACTTTTTAATAGTGTAAATAGTACATAAATAAAATAAAATGTTTTTAATCTTTACATTTTAATATTAAGTTATGAAATAAATTTTCTTAGTACAAATAAAGAATTTTAAGAAATTTTCCTGAAGATTAAAAAAGACATTGATAAAAAACTGGATTTTTGTATTTCTTTTGCGAACATCAGCCTCGAACTAAGAAATAATCAAAGGTTTGTTAGAACATTCTTCAACATCATTATCATCCTGATGGGATTGCGGAACAGTTCAAATCAGCAGACAGACAACTCTAATATTTGAAACCGAGGGACGTTAAAGATTTGGCTTTTATTTAAATGCGTCATCATTCATCAATATCCAAACATCATATACTTTGAAACATTTTGGCATAACTTTATTTTAAAAAGAATTTTTTTGTTTTTACACCTGAGTGGTGACAATATTGAGCCTTAAAATCAAATCAAAGTCCCATCCATACTGGTCTGCTCGATAATACCTCTCTAGAGCCAGAGATTTGGGAATTTTGATTTGAAACACCAGGCAACCAGCAAACGTAGACAGCTGCTATGACAAAGTTTAAACCAAAAGTTGGCATGGCACCAACACCCTTCTTTCTTTGTGTGAGTATAGAAAACAAAAATGCATCAATAGAAAATCACAAACAGATTTTTTAAGACTCACTGTCTTTTGTTCTTGCACAAAAAGCAAATAATTTGAAGAGGATGATTTTCATTGGTTCGATCTGTATAATTATAGGTACATACATAACTTCCTTATAAAGAAATGGAAATGAGAAAGCTGAGTCTGTCACGTAAACTTTATTATTTCCTCCTTTTCAGCAAAATATTATATATCAGAGAATTGAATAGCCCTCTCGACGCCGACGCGTAGCTATACCTCATCCTTCATCATTTTAAAATTTCAAAAAATACGGCAAAATATACATACTGAAATTTTACGTTTTACTAGTCGCCCAGAAAAAAAAGTAGGGTATTTCTGTTTTGAAAATTTTTGGAAAAACTTTGGCGCCAAAAGTTTTCTTTGTGCGTGTCAAGAATAACGAGGTGCAAAACAAAAACCAAGTAAATAACGGATCATTTCCAGACCCACTTTCTCTCTTACTCATTAACAAATTTCAACAAGTACAACGTAGGTAAAAGAACCAAGCTATATTTTCAAAGCTCAGCTTTATTCTTTCATTATTTTAACTTAAAAAGTCACTCACACTGTCTTAAATCTTATACCAAAGAACAAAGTAAAAAGCAGAGAGATAAACATCGAAGAATGTCAAAGAAAGCAGTGTGAATATGATTGCCGTTTAGGTAGCAGGTTGAGGACCGACCTATAACATTAATTTTCAAAATTTCAAATAATACAAAATTATAATTCCATGTTCTTTAACATTTCTTAAACATCGATTTGATTTTCCGAAGAAAAGTTCGAATTCGCAGTGTCATTTCTTTTTAATTTAAAAACTTATAATTAGTTTCAAAAATGTGTGTTCTTAAAAATTTTGTTTACAATTTCCACAAAGTTATTAGAAACATTTTAAATTTATGACAAAACTTAAAAGTTTTTTAAAAATATAAATTTAAGAATTTGTTGAAAGTTTTGGTGCATAGATCGTCCGTTCTCAGACATTTTTTCTTGTTGTTTGCTACTTTTTTATTGACATTTGAGATAAAAGTTAATCTTTAAGTTTTCTACACTCGAGACTCGATCCTCCAACACCAAATCGGGAAAGTTCACTCACTCAATGTGCAGCAAAATGTACACACACAAAAAGCAATAAGCTTTTTTTTGACAATTTTTGTAATAAGTTTGGCACCAAAAGTTTTCTTTGTATGCGTGAAGGGGAAACTGTTGCGAAAATCAAATCACAGATAATTTCCAAAGCCAACTTTCTCTTTTGATCATAGGAATTTTTAATATGTACACAAACAGAAGATGAGAAATTCGTAAGAAAAAGAAATAGCCAGGATATATTTTTAAAGCTCAGCTTTCTCCCTTTCACTTTAAAACAAAAGTCAGGCACCCATACTACCTAAAGACAAACCCAGAAAAAGAAGAATGTCAAATTGAGAAAACAAATCAGTGATCAATATCAATTTGCTTACCTATAGGACAGCCATGAGAGGATGACTGCGATCACTGTAAATAATAAATAAATACAAATTAAAAAAATAAAATGTTCATTAATAATTTCTGCAAGATAAAGTTAATTTTCAGAAAAATTCGGAGTGTTTGTTTATAATTTTTTCAATTTTACGAACAATTTAAAAACGAATATAATGTGTTAGTTTCATAAAAATTATTGTTTGCTACTTTTTAGTTTAGTTTTTTTTTTCAAAAGGTCTGCTCAAGAAATGTTGGCAATTTCTTAGTAATTCAATAAAAGTTTCTATATTCATTGCTTATTGTTAAACATAGCTAACTGTTTTAAATTTGTACAAAAGCTCGAAAACTGAAAATAGAAACAGTGTATATTATTTTGTTAAAAATATAATTTCTTGAAGCTGAAGAAATCGTGAATTATGATTAATTGGCTGTATTTTTATTATTGACATTTGAGCTAGAATGGACATTTTAGATTTTGCCACCCACCTCATTTTTACATTTTGTTTAAGGAACTTCGCTTTGACAAACATGGTGGATAATACTGAACATTTTCGATTAAATAGGCGACTAAAAACTGCATTATGTCATGTAAAGATCTATTTTACAAAAAAAAAATGGCGCCAAAAATCTTTCGTTATGTGAGTGAAGGGGAAAGAGTTCAAAGCAAACCGGTTCAGTCCAATCTTTCCTTTGTATGTCCTACTTCCTCTATTCCTTGGAAGTTTTAATAAGTACACAAGAAATTCATAAAGAAAAAATGAGCCAAGCTGTATGTTGAAAGTCTAGCTTTCCTCCTTTCACTTTGAAATTGAAACTAGAAAAGTCACACGCACTGTCCTAAAAAATTTGAAGAACAAAGTAGAATGTCAAATAAAGAAATCAGTTACCAGAAGGGATTAGCCAATCAGAGAGGAATACAGAAAATAAAGTTGGAACAACTTTGATTTTTGCAACAATTTCCCCTTCACTCACACAAAGAAAACTTTTGGCGCCATTTTTGATCAAAAAAAAGTTTGCGCATTTACCTTTACTTTCTAAGATTGCTGAGCGCCTGGTGAACTGATCAATTTCAGTAATTTACTTTCCGGGATTTCATGTGCCGGCGCAGAAAGCCATTTAATTCTTAGAAGATCTATTTTTGAGTAATGGACATTTTTTCATTTATGCAAGCTAAGGAACTTAACTTAAGTAATACTGATTATTTTCGATTCAATAGGAGATCAGAAATTGCAAAAAGCCATGTAAAGATCAATTTTACAGAAAACAAATTGGCGCCAAGAAGCTTTCGTTATGTGAGTGAAGGGGAAAGAGTTCAATGCAAATCGGTTCAACACAATGTTTCCTTTTTCTGTCCTATCACTTCTCTTTCTTGGAAGTTTTAATAAGTACACAAAAAATGTATAAGAAAGGAATGAGCCAAGTTGTGTGTTGAAAGTCTAGCTTTCCTCCTTTCACTTTGAAATTGAAACTAGAAAAGTCACACACACTGTCCTAAAAAATTTGAAGAACAAAGTAGAATGTCAAATAAAGAAGTCAGTTACCAGAAGGGATTAGCCAATCAGAGAGGAATACAGAAAATAAAGTTGGAACAACTTTGATTTTTGCAACAATTTCCCCTTCACTCACACAAAGAAAACTTTTGGCGCCATTTTTGATCAAAAAAAGTTTGCGCATTTACCTTCACTTTCTAAGATTGCTGAGCGCCTGGTGAACTGATCAATTTCAGTAATTTACTTTCCGGGATTTCATGTGCCGGCGCAGAAAGCCATTTAATTCTTAGAAGTCTATTTTTGAGTAATGGACATTTTTTCATTTATGCAAGCTAAGGAACTTAAGTAATACTGATTATTTTCGATTCAATAGGAGATCAGAAATTGCAAAAAGCCATGTAAAGATCAATTTTACAGAAAACAAATTTGCGCCAAGAAGCTTTCGTTATGTGAGTGAAGGGGAAAGAGTTCAATGCAAATCGGTTCAACACAATGTTTCCTTTTTCTGTCCTATCACTTCTCTTCCTTGGAAGTTTTAATAAGTACACAAAAAATGTATAAGAAAGGAATGAGCCAAGTTGTGTGTTGAAAGTCTAGCTTTCCTCCTTTCACTTTGAAATTGAAACTAGAAAAGTCACACACACTGTCATAAAATATTTGAAGAACAAAGTAGAATGTCAAATAAAGAAATCAGTTACCAGAAGGGATTAGCCAATCAGAGAGGAATACAGAAAATAAAGTTGGAACAACTTTGATTTTTGCAACAATTTCCCCTTCACTCACACAAAGAAAACTTTTGGCGCCATTTTTGATCAAAAAAAGTTTGCGCATTTACCTTCACTTTCTAAGATTGCTGAGCGCCTGGTGAACTGATCAATTTCAGTAATTTACTTTCCGGGATTTCATGTGCCGGCGCAGAAAGCCATTTAATTCTTAGAAGATCTATTTTTGAGTAATGGACATTTTTTCATTTATGCAAGCTAAGGAACTTAACTTAAGTAATACTGATTATTTTCGATTAAATAGGAGATCAGAAATTGCAAAAAGCCATGTAAAGATCAATTTTACAGAAAACAAATTTGCGCCAAGAAGCTTTCGTTATGTGAGTGAAGGGGAAAGAGTTCAATGCAAATCGGTTCAACACAATGTTTCCTTTTTCTGTCCTATCACTTCTCTTTCTTGGAAGTTTTAATAAGTACACAAAAAATGTATAAGAAAGGAATGAGCCAAGTTGTGTGTTGAAAGTCTAGCTTTCCTCCTTTCACTTTGAAATTGAAACTAGAAAAGTCACACACACTGTCCTAAAAAATTTGAAGAACAAAGTAGAATGTCAAATAAAGAAGTCAGTTACCAGAAGGGATTAGCCAATCAGAGAGGAATACAGAAAATAAAGTTGGAACAACTTTGATTTTTGCAACAATTTCCCCTTCACTCACACAAAGAAAACTTTTGGCGCCATTTTTGATCAAAAAAAGTTTGCGCATTTACCTTCACTTTCTAAGATTGCTGAGCGCCTGGTGAACTGATCAATTTCAGTAATTTACTTTCCGGGATTTCATGTGCCGGCGCAGAAAGCCATTTAATTCTTAGAAGTCTATTTTTGAGTAATGGACATTTTTTCATTTATGCAAGCTAAGGAACTTAAGTAATACTGATTATTTTCGATTCAATAGGAGATCAGAAATTGCAAAAAGCCATGTAAAGATCAATTTTACAGAAAACAAATTTGCGCCAAGAAGCTTTCGTTATGTGAGTGAAGGGGAAAGAGTTCAATGCAAATCGGTTCAACACAATGTTTCCTTTTTCTGTCCTATCACTTCTCTTCCTTGGAAGTTTTAATAAGTACACAAAAAATGTA
Organism: Platycheirus albimanus; assembly: GCA_916050605.2. Taxonomy (NCBI): domain Eukaryota; kingdom Metazoa; phylum Arthropoda; class Insecta; order Diptera; family Syrphidae; genus Platycheirus; species Platycheirus albimanus. The sequence goes on from OU696696.1 coordinate 358,549,088, forward strand.
TAAGAAAGGAATGAGCCAAGTTGTGTGTTGAAAGTCTAGCTTTCCTCCTTTCACTTTGAAATTGAAACTAGAAAAGTCACACACACTGTCATAAAATATTTGAAGAACAAAGTAGAATGTCAAATAAAGAAATCAGTTACCAGAAGGGATTAGCCAATCAGAGAGGAATACAGAAAATAAAGTTGGAACAACTTTGATTTTTGCAACAATTTCCCCTTCACTCACACAAAGAAAACTTTTGGCGCCATTTTTGATCAAAAAAAGTTTGCGCATTTACCTTCACTTTCTAAGATTGCTGAGCGCCTGGTGAACTGATCAATTTCAGTAATTTACTTTCCGGGATTTCATGTGCCGGCGCAGAAAGCCATTTAATTCTTAGATCTATTTTTGAGTAATGGACATTTTTTCATTTATGCAAGCTAAGGAACTTAACTTAAGTAATACTGATTATTTTCGATTCAATAGGAGATCAGAAATTGCAAAAAGCCATGTAAAGATCAATTTTACAGAAAACAAATTTGCGCCAAGAAGCTTTCGTTATGTGAGTGAAGGGGAAAGAGTTCAATGCAAATCGGTTCAACACAATGTTTCCTTTTTCTGTCCTATCACTTCTCTTTCTTGGAAGTTTTAATAAGTACACAAAAAATGTATAAGAAAGGAATGAGCCAAGTTGTGTGTTGAAAGTCTAGCTTTCCTCCTTTCACTTTGAAATTGAAACTAGAAAAGTCACACACACTGTCCTAAAAAATTTGAAGAACAAAGTAGAATGTCAAATAAAGAAGTCAGTTACCAGAAGGGATTAGCCAATCAGAGAGGAATACAGAAAATAAAGTTGGAACAACTTTGATTTTTGCAACAATTTCCCCTTCACTCACACAAAGAAAACTTTTGGCGCCATTTTTGATCAAAAAAAGTTTGCGCATTTACCTTCACTTTCTAAGATTGCTGAGCGCCTGGTGAACTGATCAATTTCAGTAATTTACTTTCCGGGATTTCATGTGCCGGCGCAGAAAGCCATTTAATTCTTAGAAGATCTATTTTTGAGTAATGGACATTTTTTCATTTATGCAAGCTAAGGAACTTAAGTAATACTGATTATTTTCGATTCAATAGGAGATCAGAAATTGCAAAAAGCCATGTAAAGATCAATTTTACAGAAAACAAATTTGCGCCAAGAAGCTTTCGTTATGTGAGTGAAGGGGAAAGAGTTCAATGCAAATCGGTTCAACACAATGTTTCCTTTTTCTGTCCTATCACTTCTCTTCCTTGGAAGTTTTAATAAGTACACAAAAAATGTATAAGAAAGGAATGAGCCAAGTTGTGTGTTGAAAGTCTAGCTTTCCTCCTTTCACTTTGAAATTGAAACTAGAAAAGTCACACACACTGTCATAAAATATTTGAAGAACAAAGTAGAATGTCAAATAAAGAAATCAGTTACCACTAGAGATTAACCAATCAGAGAGGAATAGAGAAAATAACATTGGAAATTATCCGTTATTAGATTTTTGCAATAATTTCCCCTTCACTTACACAAAGAAAACTTTTGGCGCCATATTTGATACCTAAAAAAAAGTTTGCACATTACCTTCTACTCCTACGATTTCTGAGCACCTGATGAACTGATCAATTTCAGTAATTTACTTTCGGGTATTTGATGTGCAGACGGCGCAGAAAGCTATTTTATAGAAGAAGTAAAGGACAATTTTTTTTAAACTGCAAACATTCATTACAAGTTGAGTTGGCTGGTTCCACTTTCTTCATGACAAAATTTAATAAATATCGAACTAAACTCAATCATTATTTTTATTTAATGAAATTTTGAGTTTGGAATGTTTTGCTCAAAATATTATATTTTAAGCTAAAAAGACATTAAAAGAATGAATGTAGGAAGTGGCTGAAAACAAGTAAATAAAATAAATTAACACCTTTGTGTCATATTAGCTTTTTGGAACTTATGTCCCAGCGCCAAAAAGTGGGAAATAAGTCCCAAAGCAAATTGGAACTTATGTCCCAGTGCCAAAAACTGAGACATAAGTCCCAAAATAAATTGGAACTTATGTCTCAGTGCCAAAAAGTCCCAAAATAAATTGGAACTTATGTCCCAGTGCCAAAAAGTGGGACATAAGTCCCAAAATAGATTGGAACTTATGTCCCAGTGCCAAAAAGTGGGAAATAAGTCCCAAACGAAATGTGGATTTATGTCCCAGTGCCAAAAAGTGGGAAATAAGTCCCAAGCGAAATGTGGTTTTATGTCCCAGAGCCAAAAAGTGGGAAATAAGTCCCAAAACAAATTGGAACTTATGTCCCAGATCAAAAAAGTGGGAAATAAGTCCCAAAACAAATTGGAACTTATTTCCCACTGCCAAAAAGTGGGAAATAAGTCCCAAACGAAATGTGGACTTATGTCCCAGAGCCAAAAAGTGGGAAATAAGTCCCAAAACAAATTGGAACTTATGTCCCACCGCCAAAAAGTGGGAAATAAGTCCCAAAACGAAATGTGGACATGTCCCAGAGCCAAAAAGTGGGAAATAAGTCCCAAAACAAATTGGAACTTATGTCCCAGAGCCAAAAAGTGGGAAATAAGTCCCAAACGAAATGTGGACTTATGTCCCAGAGCCAAAAAGTGGGAAATAAGTCCCAAACGAAATGTGGACTTATGTCCCAGAGCCAAAAAGTGGGAAATAAGTCCCAAAACCAATTGGAACTTATGTCCCACCGCCAAAAAGTAGGAAATAAGTCCCAAACGAAATGTGGACTTATGTCCCAGAGCCAAAAAGTGGGAAATAAGTCCCAAAACAAATAGAAACTTATGTCCCGCGGCCAAAAAGTGGGAAATAAGTCCCAAAATAAATTGGAACTTATGTCCCACCGCCAAAAAGTGGGAAATAAATCCCAAACGAAATGTGGACTTATGTCCCAGAGCCAAAAAGTGGGAAATAAGTCCCAAAACCAATTGGAACTTATGTATGTCCCACAGCCAAAAAGTAGGAAATAAGTCCCAAACGAAATGTGGACTTATGTCCCAGAGCCAAAAAGTGGGAAATAAGTCCCAAAACAAATAGGAACTTATGTCCCACGGCCAAAAAGTGGGAAATAAGTCCCAAACGAAATGTGGACTTATGTCCCAGAGCCAAAAAGTGGGAAATAAATTGGAACTTATGCCCCAGCGCCAAAAAGTGGGAAATAAGTCCCAAAATAAATTGGAACTTATTTCCCACTTTTTGGCCGTGGGACATATGTAAGTTCCAATTTGTTTTGGGACTTATTTCCCACTTTTTGGCTCTGGGACATAAGTCCACATTTCGTTTGGGACTTATTTCCCACTTTTCGGCTCTGGGACATAAGTTCCAATTTATTTTGGGACTTATTTCCCACTTTTTGGCGGTGGGACATAAGTTCCAATTTGTTTTGGGACTTATTTCCCACTTTTTGGCTCTGGGACATAAATCCACATTTCGTTTTGGGACTTATTTCCCACTTTTTGGCGGTGGGACATAAGTTCCAATTTGTTTTGGGACTTATTTCTCACTTTTTGGCTCTGGGACATAAGTCCACATTTCGTTTTGGGACTTATTTCCCACTTTTTGGCGGTGGGACATAAGTTCCAATTTGTTTTGGGACTTATTTCCCACTTTTTGACTTGGGACATAAGTCCACATTTCGTTTGGGACTTATTTCCCACTTTTTGGCCGTGGGACATAAGTTCCAATTTGTTTTGGGACTTATTTCCCACTTTTTGGCTCTGGGACATAAGTCCACATTTCGTTTGGGACTTATTTCCCACTTTTTGGCTCTGGGACATAAGTCCACATTTCGTTTGGGACTTATTTCCCACTTTTTGGCTCTGGGACATAAGTCCACATTTCGTTTGGGACTTATTTCCCACTTTTCGGCTCTGGGACATAAGTTCCAATTTATTTTGGGACTTATTTCCCACTTTTTGGCCGTGGTACATAAGTTCCAATTTGTTTTGGGACTAATTTAACACTTTTTGGCTCTGGGACATAAGTCCACTTTTCGTTTGGGACTTATTTCCCACTTTTTTGCGGTGGGACATAAGTTCCAATTTTTTTTTGGGACTTATTTCCCACTTTTTGGCTCTGGGACATAAGTCCACATTTCGTTTGGGACTTATTTCCCACTTTTTGGCGGTGGGACATAAGTTCCAATTTATTTTGGGCATTATTTCCCACTTTCTGGCGGTGGGACATAAGTTCCAATTTGTTTTGGGACTTATTTCCCACTTTTGGGCGGTGGGACATATGTAAGTTCCACTTTATTTTGGGACTTATTTCTCACTTTTTGGCGGTGGGACATAAGTTCCAATTTGTTTTGGGACTTATTTCCCACTTTTTGGCTCTGGGACATAAGTCCACATTTCGTTTGGGACTTATTTCCCACTTTTCGGCTCTGGGACATAAGTTCCAATTTATTTTGGGACATATTTCCCACTTTTTGACGGTGGGACATAAGTTCCAATTTGTTTTGGGACTTATTTCCCACTTTTTGGCTCTGGGACATAAGTCCACATTTCGTTTGGGACTTATTTCCCACTTTTTTGCGGTGGGACATAAGTTCCAATTTGTTTTGGGACTTATTTCCCACTTTTTGGCTCTGGGACATAAGTCCACATTTCGTTTGGGACTTATTTCCCTTTTTTTGGCGGTGGGACATAAGTTCCAATTCATTTTGGGACTTATTATGTGTTTGTGTGTTTGTTTGTGTATGTGCGTGTGCGTGTTTGTAAATGTGTGTATTTGCGTGTTTGTAGGTGTGTGTTTGTTTTTGTAGGATGTGGGTATGTGTGTTTGTGTAAGTGTTGTAATTGTGGTTGTGTTTGTTATTGCTGCTGCTGTTATTGATGTTATTGCTGCTTCTGTTCTTTTTCTTACTGTTGCTCCTTTTGTTGCTATTTTGGCATTTGTTATATTGTTGATGATGTTATTTGTATTTGCAATTGCTATTGTTTATTTTATTTGTTGTTATTATTTATTGTTTTGTTATGTTGTGGGCCCTTTCACAAATCCAACCAAGCCAGCTTAAATTAGTTTAATTTGTTTTTAGTGTTACGCTTCAAATTTAATTACAAATAACTTGTATGGAAATCACTTTAAAAACAGAATATTTAGGCTAATAAATATACATTAATATTTCAGATTCTTATTTTAGTAACTTTTTTTTAATAACAATAAAAATAACAAGCACAATCAATGTTTATGATTTTTGAAAATACGTTATTTATTTTATTTCCGCAATTAAATCTATATTTCTACTTGAAATTCCCTACACAATGTTAATCTTCTTGTTTCTTGTCATTGTTTTTATATTTGTTTCTCTCGATTATGTTAAAATAAAGTCTATTATGTTGTGAGTTCTTTTTTTATAAATATTCTTTTTTTGTTATAAATATTTGTTGTTTTTAAGAAAATTTTTTTTCAATTAAATTCTTTATAAATTTTGTATACATAATTCATTTATGCTTTTTTCTTTAAAATAAATGGAGTAAGGAAGGAAGGATTTTTGTTTTTTTTTCTTCGAAAACAATTTTTGTATTCAAATATTCTTAAATCTTATAATCTATAAAATCCCATGGTAATTAATAATTGCGCATTTCTTAAACTGGCCTGAATTTGATTTTTCTCATGCAAATAATGCAACCCAGCTGCGTTACGTGCTACGGTCTTCGTATCAAACGTTTTGATTGTCTGAAAGTTCAAATCCGCAAAAAGTCCACTTACGTTCTATCTCTACGTCATTTGTATCGTTTTTAAATAAATTTGAGTATTTTTGCAATATCTCATTGACCCGTTCTGAACTTAAATCAGGGTTCTTTGTTGTGTTTTTAAGATAGGAACAGATATTCTGAGATCCGGTGCCCAATGGATGGACAACTAGAAACGTGGATACCAAACTTATTATTCGGGCTTCATCTAGGTCAAGAAGCATTTCAGATTTCGTCTAAAACAGAAACAAAAAATTAATTTTTCTTTTGTATGTATTAATTTTCTTACCTCATTAGAAACTCCATCCTTGGGATTCTTTTGGTCATGGTTAACGTCAATTTCAGTGACGTCATTGAGGTTCTCCTTATCTTCTATATTATCATCTTCTTCAAGTTCAATTATTTCATCTTTAGTAATGGGAAGCGGTGATTTTTCAATCACTTCATCACATTCAGAACTCTTTGAAGAATGACTACTCTGCTTCGCACTGACTTCGACAATCTTAGTCTTTAATAGGAGCTGCTTAACATTGGCTTCTTTTAGTTTTTGCTCGAGTTCGTCGACTTTCATAGCATCTTTCTTCTCCCTGGATTTGTTTTCAAGCAACTGAGTTTGCATATTGCGTATTGTTTCTTGAAGAACTTTTATTTGTTTATCACGAAAATCAGAATCTGATTTGTTATCTGATTTAACCAGAGTCATCTCATTTTTGAACGCTTCAAGCTGACAACGAAGACTGTCGTTTTCTTCCTACGGAATGCAAAATTGAAAGTATGTATTACTAAATGGAATTTAACAAATAAAATATAATTTGATATTTTAGAGAAGTCAGTTTTTGACTCTTAAAATTATTTTTTTCAAAACTATGAACGGCGAAGGAAGCGAAGAAGCTCACTGTTGGTTCAAAAAGAGGCACACAAAAAACCTTTTGGACCAAAATTTTACTGCGGTCATAGAACAAACGAGAATACAATGGACCACATATTAGATTGGAGTGCACTAATGCACAAAAGATAACAAAATCTGGTAAGTTATTATTGATACAGTGCTAACATTGCTAAGAAACTTCACTTTAGGAAGTGCTGTAGGATGAGCAACCAACATAGTAGAAAGGGACACAACACACTTTAAAAAAGTCAAACATGATGATTTAATACATACCTTTAAATTGTCATTGTCGAAGCGACATCGTTTGCTGCTGGAACTTCTATAGTCACGATCTTCATCAGACATTTCCATTTCATCATCTTCGATCTGCACCGAACGCATTTCCTAAACACAAAATGAATGCAAAAAAAATTATAAATAAAAAACCGAGTAATATTTTTGTTGATTCCATCCAGAATAAATATTAAATTGAAAAGGTGTCAAGGGATCATTCATTTATATACATTTTTTTGTTTACTTTGTTTTCCTGTCTTTGTGTACGAAAGTTACAACTTTTTCAAAAAAAAAAATAATAGTAAAAGTTTTTTGTGCCTTAAAAGTGGCCTTCTTCGTTGAGTACTTTTCGAAGCAATTATATTTGTATTTTCCTATAAAAATTAATGAGTGAGTTTGTGTAAGAGTACTTACCTCGAACTACAAGTCAAATTCTTTCTTAAGATTTGTTATTATTTACCCATTTTTAGCTTAAAAACTATCGAATACATTAGTTCTTTTTTTTGTAGTTAATTTTTGTTTGCCAGCGTTAATGTATGTATATGATTGGCTTTCTATTAAATTTACAAGAGTGTTAATTATACACTTCCGCTCCGCACTGGTTAACAGCTTAGTTTAATTTTGTTTTTTGTTTTTAATATGAAGTTCATTGGTTTAAAATGTCTTGAGCAATGGTGATCAGTTATTATTGTTATTTAATTACAAAAACACCATTTAAATTAAAGCAGCAGTTTTAAATAATATAAATATTTCTTTTTACAAAATTAATGTAATTTCTTTTTAAATTAAATTAATAACTATAACTTAATTTTTGTTGATACACAAATTAAAAAATAAAAATACAAAAATAAGCAAAACACAAAAGTTAAAAAATAAATATATAAATAAAGGAATCTTTAAATTGTTCTTTTTTTTTAAAGCATTCAACGTGCAGTGATATGATGGCAAAGATGAAAAATATAAATAAAAGCAACACCAAAAGCTACAATCACATAATAAATTATTTGTATTTATTAAAACAAGTTGGCGTATCACTCGATTTGACAAAATAGGGAAACGCTTCGTTTTGGGATTAATGCCAAAAGGACAAAAAATATAAATCACATTAGCAGGTACCACCAACACCAGGTTATTGTGAGACAGGAGAAAATAGAAACTATCAACTATCTGGATAGTTATCTGTCACTCTATATAGTAGAGCACACCTAGACGTTATGAATAGGATAAGTAAAGTTCATAGTGCATTCCGAATCCTTTATTCAGTGTACACTAGAAAAAAAAAAGCCTTCGCAGTAAATTGAAACTTTTTTTCACTCATGACCTTTATTGACAACGAAGACCTGTGCGGGTTTAAGGCCGCTGTCATGGCCATCATGATATGTAATTAACTCCTCAGACATCGACGGTTGGGCGCAGAAAATGAACAACATCGCTTAATTCAGAAGGAAAATTGTAAGAGAGGAAGAAAAACTTGACAATACATTACAAAGCAGTTATTTGAAATGAATCCTTTCGAATAGAAACATTTTGTTTACCAGTCTCTGACAATATGATGAATGCTATTAACACTCGGTTTGTAAAGCCGGGACAGCAGAGACATTCAATGGACACGGTTCGATGAGCTCAAACTTGTACGGACCTTTGCTAATGGTATGAGAGAATTGATCCAAATGTTATGTAAAACTGATTCCCTTTTCAAAGCTTTTGCGGAGTGATTATTTAACTGATAATCTGCCAGCATTTCCTTGCGTTTGGGAGCTAAGCACTGCTTTTCTACAAGAACCGTATTTAAAGTTTTTTTTTTTTAATCTAAATATGCCAACTTGTTTTGGCAAAATAAAAATGAATATTACCACAAACGAGATTGTATAATACACTTAAAAACTGAGAAACATAAAAAACGGCGAAGTAATTATAATAATGACAAAGCCATACATTTCAGAAAGCTAACCTCTACCAAATATAAAGCTACAACATTTGAAGTTATCCCTCAAACCAACTATATATTTAACTTTTAAGGTTTTCGCGGTTGTTGGACATAATTATTTTAAACGATGTTCGGATTAGCCGCGTTATTTGAAATTAACAGTGCTTACTTTTTGTACACACCCCGAACGTTTTGCATCAAATTGCATTGAGCGTGGTCACCGGGAAACCAAAAAGTGCACTCTTAATTTCGAATAACGCGTTTTATTATAATTACAACTAAATATTGTTTTAATTCATCACATAAAGCTTTCTACGTGCAAAATTAAAATCTATTATAAAACTTAAACAGAATTTTTATTTGTTTGAAATAATAAAATTAAAAGCAATATTGAATGAAAACAAAAAAAAAACATTATCATTCACAATTAAAATTAAATAAAAATAAATAATAATTCCGATAAACCAACAACAATAATGTGTAAATGTATATCTCTTAAGTACGTACCATTGATAGCTTCTTCCATTGGTCGATGTTTTTTCTTTGGGCCTTGGTGAAATGGTCCCAAACCTTCTTGTGACTAGCTGCACTGAACACTTTTTCAATCTGAGTGACTGATGGGAGAGGAGGGTAAATATAGATAGAGATAATAGTAACAACAACATCAACAACAACAACAACAAAAAACAGAGAAACTTTTCTAGTTTTTGTTTAATTTTTTGGTTTTTTTTTTTGTTAAGATTGTTATTAGAGGGATTTTATTTTCTAGTAAAACTTAACTTTTATAATTAATGCAAAAAGTTAATCTAATTAAGTAGCTATTCTTTCAACTGATGAATCTTTTCTTTTGCCTATGAAAGTAACGTCGAATTGCATTTTTTCACGCATATTTAAGATTTTCACGTAGGTTACTTACTTTATGTTTTTTTTCAGCAATATTATTCCGACCCAGTTTGAAGGTTTTAAGGTGAATAATTTACAATAGAAATATTTTACATTCAAAACATCGTCGCCTGATTTCCAAAATGTCAAACAAGCTAAGTTCATTTGAAGAAAAAACTTTTAAAGACATGTATAAGGAGGGCGAAGAATATCTGATGCTTTTCGGAATCTAATACTTAATCTTCTGGCAGATAGTAGAGTATGATAATAAGAAAGATGTCGGTAGATTCACTTTTTTGCACATTTCAAGTGGTTAATATAGAATCACTACTGATTGCTCGTACAGTTTTTTGAAGGGAGCTATTGAAGAACTTGTGTTACACAGCGAATTCGGCCTGTACAAAAAGCTAAAAGATATTTGACTAGATGGCTAGGTAAAGTGGTGCGTATGGACGAAATTGCACAATCCCGCCAAGCCGTTGATTCTGCCCTTGTGCCACGACGCAGCATTAGAATGATCAAAGGCGCCTGAATCAAGTGGAGGCAAGCTAAGGGTTCACAACAGGCTGTAGAGGTCACCTTATTTAATCACCTTTATTTAAATCCGTAGCTGAAACAAATTGAGAGATTATTTTGCTTTGGTTGTTGAAATCAGGCGAAGATAGACAAAGAGGCAATGTTGTGAACGAATTGAAATAAAAAATCACATACTACAATAACACTATCAAGTCTAGTTCGAAATCATACATCGAGCTGAAAACGATTTACTTTGAAAATCATAATCGCACCACAAAGAAAACTTGACTAAAATCGGGAGATAGACGAGGTGCAATTGTATTCTGAAAGAGAATAAAGTAATTTCCCAAAGGTTTCGCGAGGTGTGGCTTTTGAATATCAGAAGGTACTTCTTCTTCTTCTCCTGGTTGTAATAAAGATGGTAAATACAGCCAAAATCCCGTCAATGAACATACTCAGTAGGTTTATCGAGATGACAACTAATATTTTCAGACACCCGAATAAAAAGAATTAAAAATAGCTTTAAACAGACTTAAACTTAACAAAGCCAACTAACGGGCTATAAGCTAAGACCTTAATTTAAGCCTGGGATGACTTGCTAGGGACAATTCGTAATATTTTTATGTTCAGTCGATAGCATGCCGGACTTTTATCTGTTTATCAAAATAAAACGAAGAGTAAGTAGGCTGTTCACTTATGCACAGTGCTTAAAAATTTGAAGATTCTTGTCGTACCTTGGAATTCGTATTGAAGATTTTGATTTTCAAAACAGAACTGCCATTTGAATAATTTTAAATATAATTTACGTTGTTAACTTTAACTTCTTAAAACCTTCAAACTTCAAAGTCTTTTGATGGCTGATTATTGAGCCTTACCAAAAACAATTGAAGGCAATCTTAAAAAACTGTGAAGTCTAAAACTTATTTGACCATCCCATCGGTCATAGATTACTTAAATCAAAAATATATTGTATGTTACCGGTTTTTCTCAGTGCATTTTTGATTCTAATATTCCGTCAAAATGATTTGTTGGTGTCTGGACTGAGCAGTAATATTTTTTTAAATTGCTTTTTAATATAACTAACTTTTATTTTTGTATCTGAACAACTTGAATATATTATTTTGTTTCTTGTTTTTTTTTTTTTTTACATACCTTGTGTTTTTTGTGGAGATTTCTAATACATACTTTAATTTATATTGTAAACAAAATAAAAAATATTAAAAAAAAAAATGTAACGTGTTTTTCTTTTTAATGGTGGAGTTAATAATAATTTTGTATAAGAAAACCTAACAACCACATTATTTTTTCGAAACAATTGTTGTAATGTTTTTTGTTTTTTTTTTTTTTTTTTTAAAGAAGACAGAAAAGATTAAAAAAAAATATTGATATGGTCGTCTATTAGAAATCAAGGATCTATAGTTGATAAAAGCTTAATTTGGTTCCGTAGAATGCCACAAATGACTATTTATTTTAAACTTTTAGTGCTCACCTTTTGCATTTAGAGGAGATTAAAAAAACAATTCGTGTATTCACATATACATATAATTTGGCTAAAATCGTGATCGAATTTTGACAAACAAACGAAAAACAGTTTCAAGAGGAGAAAGAACACATTATTTTTGTTGAGAGAGTTCTAATACAAAGTGGAGTAAGTAAGGGACAAGTTGTGAAATTTTTATAGACGTGAATGATGAAATACACAGTTACAATTTACGCAAATCTCATCATCATCATGCGAACAAACACTTCCTAATGAATATTTTGGGTCGGATATTTGATTTTTTTTTATATCTGTGCTTCTTGCGTTGATTCAGACTTCAAATCAAAAAGCGAAATTCTCTTCTCAAAACCTTCAGAGATGTAATTTTTGTACCATTGGAACGGTTTCAGAAGACTTCTGGATATTTCAGTAGGCTTCTTTTTCTCCAATGGAATGTGCTATTAAAGAATGATTCGGGTGACGTTGGAAGGAACTATTTTTCCACGTTCCGACAAAATTTGAACAGATTATATTGCAATTTACAATGGTCAATTCTGAGACAAGGTAAGCACGTTGTTCCAAGTTCTTGTTTCCATATTAAGCCTTAACATGCTTTGATTCGAAAGCAGACATAATGTTTCTCGGTGGCAATTTTATTCTCTCAAGAACAATAAAGGAAGAAGGCTTGACTAAGAAAGCAACAGGACGTTGAAGCTCTATCTGCCAATATTTTATTGACAATATCTCGTGAAGAAGACACTTTGTGCTGTACTGCGATATAAGTATTGTATAGACCCCTTGGATACGGAGAAAAGAAAGAAACATTTTGATCTCATCTCCGATGGCATGCCCAGATTTGATGATTTGGTATAAATAATTGAAAAAAGGCTACAGCTCGAGGTAACTTCACGGACTTTGCACTTCTTTAGGGATGATTTGTCTTAATCCACTTCATATTGGCCACCAGGCTCAGTATACAATTATATTCAATAGAGAACGCTTGATAGGCTTAGTCAATAGATTCAGCGGATTATACTCAAATATGCTTGCTACAAAGTGGGTGATGTTTTAGTCCCTTAATGGAAAGTCGATTGGACTGAGTATAGACGCAATGCTTACTATTTTGTAACAGTATTTTTTGTCAGTATTCTGTCTCCAATTGGGACTAAGTGCAGATTCTGCAAAACTTTTAGTCTCAGCAATCATTCCCCAAAAATGAGCAGCTATGGTGTAAAACGAACAAAAAGCTGTCGGATATCGAATTGAAGTGGCGAACATGGTGCTGGATTGGTGCCGGTCCTTCCATTGGAACATGACGAACGTGGCCACGGCTGAAGTATCGGTCTGCAGACCGAGAATGATTCGATGGGGTCATACACATTAATGGTGATGAAGCGTTAACAGTGGTACACTTAGTTATTTTACGAGGAACTGTCACGCTGCAAAGCCTAAAGCCTGTCCTAATATATTATGCGGTGTCTGCATGGACAAAAACACTGTCAATAATATAAATTTCACAAAATGCCCGTTTGTCCCTCTATTTACGAGTAACTTACAAAAACAACATAATTATGAACCGTTTTTTAAAGAAGAACAATATATAACAGAGAAGATAGAAATGAGACAGTATTAGAAAGAAATATTTAAGCAACACACGTACAGTAATAATAATAATAATAATAAGAAACGTATACATTTATGTATAATTTACAAAACTAAATTTGTATGAATATGTATAAAAAAAAAAAAAAAATTCCCAGACTTGTACTTACATTGCTGTGTCATACCAAGCACTTGCTTTCGGTATTGCTCCCTTGCTTTGCGGAGATCATCTTCATATTGTGTTTTGTCTGTGTTCAATCTACGTACGTGGGCATTGGTGCTTTGTATCATGGAGTAGAAAACGTTGGCATTCTTTTTTGAACAATCGCCTCGTTCGAGCCAAACAATGAGTGTTTGAACGGCTTTCATGAAACTTTCGTCATTCTTGAGTTTATCTGATAATGTACTTGCTTCATGATCAGTGTAATGGACTACAGGAGGAGGCGACACCGAGCGTAGCCTATCTCGTTCCATGCGCTCTTTGTGTCGCTGCTCTCGTTGGAACTGACGCTGACGACACTCCCATTCGTATTGATCATCTCTTGCTTGAGCGAAGTCAACATGAAGGCGTCCACAATTCGTCGGCTCATTGTTATTAAGAATGCGGACTCTGTATCCCGAAAGATAGATAGCCGAATCCACAGAGGCTTCGTAGACAAAACGAATGTGACAAAAATTCTTCTTGGACAGTCGAAGGGTGGTTATTTCGCCACAACTTTCAAAAATTTCACGAATAATTGGCTCGGTGATGGTCTCAGGGAGACCCCCGACAAAAACTGTTCGACAGCCCTGTGGCCGATCCCTGATTGTCGGTGCTGGTGCAGTCGGATTTGGCGGAAACAGGGTGCATGATTTGCAATGGATTATTTCCTTTACTTGTCCACCAGCTAATGGCATTATTCCACCAACTTGTGTGGTTGAAGTGGGATCTGCTGGATTGGTCGTCATATCTGACATCATTTGATACTGCTGCATTTGCAGTGCCATAGTTGGATCCATCATCATTGTTGGGTGCATCATCATGAAGCCCTGATGCAGCATACTGTTGAGAAACATTTGGGCACTATTTTCGGCTGCACTAGCAGTTGCTTGGTTAACTACTGTTGATGATGGTTGCTCTGATGTTGTTGACTTTGTGTTTTCTCGAGTCAATGGGCCAACACCACTTAAGAATCGTCGAAGGTCAGACGGACTGGTTAAATTGTTTTCATTTTCATTTTCCAAATCCATTGGCCCTGCTCCCATTTGATTGTTCTTAGAAGAACTGTTGATTGGTTCGCGTGATTGAAACGAATAGGGGTGTTTAGATGAATTTAAGAGGCTGCCGCCGCCAGCACCACCTTTACTAGCATTGGCCTTTGCTCGCTTAAATTCTAGAGGGTAGTCATTGAATGTGGGCGGAGGTGGTGCAATACGGCCACCTGCTTGTGCTGTCGCCGTATTTGAAGATGAGGCTGATGGAGTAGGTTGTGGTCCCACATTTGAAGTTAGGTTGTTTGATGCTGCTGCTGCTGACATCGCCGCTGCTATTTGTGACATGATGTTGTTGCTAGCACTGCCACCAGCCCCGTTTGTGAGGTTATTTAGAAAAGGCACTGAAAACAAAAAATACAAACTCCAACAATGAACAGTGAAAACAAATATATCAGGCCAACCGAGCGAGGGGCACCTCTTATTTGATTTTAGCAACAAGTGAAACTGCCGGTGCTTAAATAAAAACAACCGGCCGGCATTTTTTAATCATAAAAAAAAAAACAATATTTACGAAAAATGAGAGCAAAGCAAATTCCACAACAAAATAACGCGCTGTCAATTTTGGCATTTGAAAAAAAAAATAGAACAAAAAACAAGTAGGTACATGTCGGCCATCTTGTTACAAAATGGCGACGGCTGTGAAAATTATTTTGAACAAAAATTTTAAAATCCAATTTATTCATAAAAACCGTCGAAAATCTCACAAAATATTATCTAAATCTGTTATTTAATATTAGTTTTATTAATTAACTTACTCATATTATGCATTGGGTTGCGACCCATGTTGTTAGAATAGTTGAAAGACATGATTTTAATTCGTCTGATAATTTTTCAATCCAATCGATATTATTATTAAAAATTCACACAATTAAAGCATAATTATTTTATAAACTAGTTATCACAATGTTAATGGCATATTTTTAATTAAATTTATTAATAAATATTGATATTTACGAAAGGATTTATATTTTTATTTATTATTTTTGTTTGCTGGTGGAGCCGCGAAACACCTCCCTCAATCACTAGTAGAAAAATTCTGATTGAAAATTGTTCGTCTTTTGACATTTCCTTGTGGGGTGATTTTCGTAAAAATGGCCACCATTAAATGAGGTTTGAAAATGGGATATTTTATAGGAACTTTGGTTGTCGGCATGGCAACAGGCAAATAGGTTTCTGTCTGAGTTATTTAAACTCATCTTGATTATATTAGTATACAAGAGGTGCCGCTAGAATAGGTTAAGGGCATTAGGTAAAAGTCCAAGATATTTTATGGGAAATATGATTAGTTTTATGGATAGCAGGTAGCGCTAAGATAGCCAAATAGTTATCGATTCAGGTCCAAGATATTTTGTTTGAGTTGTGATTATATAGGTGGCGCCAAAATATTTCAAAATAACAAATTTTGATTTTTAAAGCATACTCTTAGGAACAAAATAAAAATAATCGATCGATGCCTGCTGCAGTTCCTGGTCTCTTGGCAGAATGACAAAATCCGACAAATATTGAAATTAAAAAAAACATCACAAATTTAAGACAAATTTTGAACGTTTAAACTCATTTTCTGATCGAAAAGATGATATTCGCGAAGGTTAATGTATTTGTTTGCTTTTAAGTTTCCGAGATACCTGGGGACACTCTTTTGTTCACAGGATGGATTTTAATCAAATCTTTCCCTAGGACCGCAAGTATGTATAAATCACGAAGGCACTCCACGTATTTTACACTTTTCAAGATCTTTTGTAATAACTAAAAAAAAATCTAAATCAAAGATTTGGCCATGGCCAGAGATTGAGCGGCATGTGAATATGTTAAGCAGGTCCCCCGGTTTTTCGGGGCGTGCTTGATGTTGGGGCTATCTGAAAATTAAAAAAAATGAATTATGTTAATGAACATAATAAGCCAAGAGACTCTAACATAAGGAAGGAGTACTGACTTTTGAACATCTCAAAATTTTTTATTTGTGATTATATAACAAAAGGGTGTGTTAAGCGTTCAATCAGAGAATTAAAATTGAAATTATAGATAAGAAATCGAACAAAAAAATGTTCCTATGAATGAAGCCTAAATGGATAAGCTTCAATTTTACCACGTGCCCAGAAAGTGGAAAGTGGTCCGAAAGTTTTTCTATGGTTTATTATGTCAACTTCCAGAGCTCGGAAATGGTTCAAGCAGTTTTGATAACATGTACTGGGTTCTGATTTGTAGGAAGAGTCTACCATCTACCATCCGGTAAGACTTTTTCGGCCATGTTCGATTTTCTCTTTTGTGACTCTACCCGTAAATTGTACTTTCTCCTGCTCTAGTGGTATAAGTCTCGAAGATTCTGTTGGGCTTGGTTCGAATGAAGGACCGCTTTCGACCATTTCGACCAATTTCGTTCCCCTCTACAAAACAGTGTCCTGGGACCTAGTAACTTGTTACTTTGTCCGGGTTTTCGTAGTTGAGCATGAGAATGAGGGTTTCAACTTTAGTTTTGAGAAAGATGAATAAAAAAAATTTCAAAATGCAAAAAATGGCTTAAATGTTTTTCAAAATATTTTGCACAAAGATTAATACACTTTTGCATGAGTTTGAACCAATTTCGGAAGTCCCTAATGTTTTTCTCTCCCATTGAGGTTCCTAAAAAAAGACCTATTTTGAAAGTATCAACCGTTCCTTCAGGCTTCGAAAAGAGTACCAATTGTTTTTTTTTTTTCACAGTAACCGATTTTTGGCGAACTTTGAGAAATTTTTGCTGTAGCGAAGAGCGATCTCGTTTAAATTCGGACAAGCAAGCGAAACACGGTTTACGAGATGAACATTGTCAATAGTCGAAGCGAATTGATCGAGTGGCAGTAGTACAGTCAATTTAATGCTTGGTTGCTTAGTATAGAGTTGTGAGTTCGAGCCCAGCCTTTGCAGCAATTTTTATTTATTCCCACAGTTTCAACTGGATCCGTGGGATTTTTGTGAGGTAATTATCACCTACATAAATCTCAATCCACTGTAGGTACTTCCGAAAATTCTTTCCCATCTTTCTATTCCTTCTTTCTTTACCCGCACATATTAATTCATTATAACGGTATTCATAAGGTTAAAAAAAACATTGTTTTTGGTTCAACCGACTCCAAAAATTAGTATAGAAAAGCATTGCGCGCAAATGTTCACTATATTCAGTGATATTTTTTTTTGTGCAAATATCTAAATTGTATATGTATAAGAAAAATGCTTTTTATCTGAAAACACCTTCCATTGAATTAACTCGGAGAAAAATACTCTAAAAAACCAATGGAACAAGAAAAATGGCTTCTGCTTAATTTTAAGGTCTGTTTGTTGTCGACACTGGGGCGCCCTGGTGCACACTCAACCCACACTGAAGCGTTTGATGTGAAACTTTTTTGACCCCAGTGTTTTTGCACTGTGTTTGATGTGAAGCCAAAATATACGCTTTCTGATGATAATGGGGAGGTTGTGGAAATAGAATGCTCGCAGGAAAATTGGTTATGTTGCACTGGGCTGTTCGATGTTAAATCAAAACCCGAGCAGCTATGCAGTTTTATGACTGTTGAACGACTTGCACTGACATTCCCCAGTGCGCACTGGGGCAGGGAACATCAAACAGACCTAGCTTTTTTTCACACGCACCAGTTTTATAAGTTTTGCCAATGTGAAACTGGCGGGCGCAGACCGATTCGCGGCACAAAGGGATTTTTAGTACTTCCTCATATTTAATAGCGCTCATTCAACTTTACTGCTTGACTTCGACACATTTTGCTACCCTATGCTCCATGAGAAATTGAAGCGTTGCTTTCCAGCCGGTCAACATAATACTCGAGGCTTTTATCATCAATGTCGTTTCAACAATAATTCACATGTATTGACACCACCAAAACTTTCGACAACACTGCGTGCGAATAGGCACTTGATATTTAGGTTTTTGTGTCGGACATTTGAGTTATATGTACATACAAAAATGTATCTGTTCTTCTTGAGTGGATTCTGCCTTCAAATCGAAAAGCCAAATTCACTTCTCAGAAGTGTCCTTTTTGTACCAGTGGACCGGTTTCAGAAGACATCCAGATGATTTCTGGAAGCTTCTTTTTCTCCAATGGAAAGTGCTATAATTGAATAACAAACAACATATTTGACAGATGATGTCACCAAAACAACATATCCACCAAATTCTGCCTGCACCAATTGAAAAAAAACCTTTATTTTTTGAACAAAACTGTAGTTGTATATGTTCCCCATTAAAAATCCAAAACAAAACACATTTTGGCTCACAAACGATGTGTATACTGTATCATTTTATTTCTCATTTATTTATAATTTAATTCTTTTTTAAATAGTAAGTATGATTTTATAATAAAATGACCGACTTAAATGACATTTTTTGTTTCTTCTCAGATCTTCTTATTTTTTATATTTACACATAAAATTAACACTCAATCGGGTAAACGTAAATTTAACAACAAACTGAGATAAAATGCATCATATTTTTATGTATAGTACCTACGTTATCACTTTCACTCATTCTCGTTTTGTTTTCATTTTATTTAATTAAATGTATTTCTAGAATAATTAATTTATTGATCATGAAACTTTAATGCGCGAACAGCGAAAACACAAAAACTTATTTAATCTCATATCGATAAGTTTATTTGTTTTTTAAAATATTTTTTTATTGAAGACATTCATTTTTGTTTAAATTGAAATTCAAAAACACATCAAGATTTTTATATATATATTTATGAAGAACTTGTTGTTTTTTTTTTCTAGATTTTCTTTTTTGGTGTTGATAATTATTTTTAGAACTGGAATACTTGTAATTCTTAAATTTAATAAATGTGTTCGTATTTACAGTGAAACGTGAATATCTATAATTTGTAATTTTGTTTTAATAGTGTTGGAGCAATAAAAAAATAAATTTTATATATATTTTTTGTGTATTATCTGTCTTTCTTTTTAAATATTTTAATTTTTAATTTTTTTAGTTAGTTTTTAAGTCTTATTTATTTTTTTATTTTTAAGATTTTTGGATTTAATTTTAAAATTCAAACCAACAGTTTTTGAAATAAATATAAAAAAAAAAAACAATTCAAAACATCAGCAAATTTTTGAAAATATCAGTTCAATATAAAAACGAAGATAAAGCAATAAGAA
The DNA here is from genome assembly GCA_916050605.2 of Platycheirus albimanus. NCBI lineage: Eukaryota > Metazoa > Arthropoda > Insecta > Diptera > Syrphidae > Platycheirus > Platycheirus albimanus. The sequence continues at coordinate 358,568,775 of OU696696.1, forward strand.
CAAATTTAAATATTTGTGAAACTGTGACGCTAATTGATTAGATTATTATTCTTCGGGTGGAATTTCTGTTACAAGAGAAGTTTGGCGCCTCTGGATTTCTGATGAATAGTGTAGAATTCAACCGTTCTTAGGAATTCTCTTAAAATTCCAGTCAAGATCAGGAAATCCTTGCATTCAAATTTCACTTTGAGCTGGTCCCTGCCATAGTTTTTTGATATTTTGAATTTCGACCTTGATGTGTAGGTAAATGTTTTCAATTATCACTTAAAGAAAGCTTGAATAACCATCGCGGTAATAACAATTTAAAACTGGATTTATTGTGTAAACCGTTCATTTTGGAAATAGATATTGTTAGTGCAACATCGGGGCTAGAAAAAATATGAATTTCACGGCACGCAAAAAGTTTTCACATCCGAGTTACACGTGTTAAAGGCCTAGTTGTACAACAGTGCTTCAATCTGAAGCTACCGTTGATTTCCCGATCTTTCAATCACTGTTTAGTAAACAACAAGTAAGGTTAAGCATCAGAGGAAAAGCTTATTTTATTTTAATCATAGATCAAGGAAGTTTAAACTGAGATTTGTGAAAAAAAAAAATTTGAGGAAATGCACGGACGCCCAACAAAATCGACATCTACTTCGAGGCGACCCAAGGTTTAAAAAATTCAGTGAATCTTCCCTTAAGGGCGAATCAAAGTTTTTCAAAGAACAGTTTTGATTTTGGCGACCCGAAGACGACTTCAGTGCCTAACGAACAAAGTAACTGTTGCACATCAACTCGACCTTAGTAAATTTACAACTCGCAGCTCCCAGCAAATGCGTCGAATTCCTTTTCGATATTTTAAATGGCAATAGAATAATATAATAGTATGGGTACCTAAATAGAATAGGAACAATAATTGAAGATATCGCTAAGCCGTAGATAGAACGGAACTTCGATGTAACTTTATTTTTTGTTCTTGTTGTTAAGTAAAGAAGCCGGAAAATTCGTGGGAACGTACATTTTAAAACATCTTAAAACCATTTACGAGGACAATTTTTAACTGGCGCTCTGACGATGTTAATATACACGGCCAAACAAAAAACATAAAGGGAGCCTCTTAAACAAATTATTTAAATGGAGTGATAAAAAAAGTGTTCAACCAGTTTCTTTTCGCTCAAAAAAGACTTCCTATCTTAAAATTTTCATCGAAATCGGACGAGTGATTTATAAATATGAGTAGAGCCGTTTAAAGAAAAAAAAAAGCTTGCGGTAAACGGGTGTATAGTAGGACCGTTGTCTGAAAATTAATTTGGCAGAATTCTCTAAGACAGAAATATAACCGAATTGGAAGGAAATCGCCAACCATTAGGCTGTATCGGAATCGATACGGACATACAGACTCAATTTTTTGACTTCTTCGTCACCTCTATATTTTTACGACTGCATATAGCCTAATAAAAACCATTGACATATTTCACTCTGTTCGTTCCCTTGTTCAGCCAACATACATAGATCACAGCGATACTTAATTTTATTTTGTTGACCGAAACTGAGAATTTATTTGATGTCACCTACAAATCCAGTCCCTAAAACTGGTAGTTTTAAGTCAGTTCAATAAGTTCTCTTCTTTATTCCATGTTTGGAACAGTAAATACCGGGAGCCATTCAAAATCCCGAAAGATCAAAAGCAAATCTCTAGTGCCCCCCAAAAGTACTACTAATTAAGAAAAGTAAGTGGAGCAACGAAGTTGCGTGAGCGAGTGTACCCCCGAAAAGGGAGTTAAAGTTCCTAGATTATGGATTTTGAACTTTCGAGGTTTTGAATTTGGGAATTTTAAACCAGACCCGTAAATATCTTCCACCTTTTTGGTTTGAAGCAACTCAATGTGGCCGCGTTTTCCCTTACACGCCTCTCATACAATTCAAATAACTAAGCTTTACGGAATTTGAAAAACAAGGGTTCAAAACATGGCTGGGATAAGTTAACATTAGCTTTGTTTGTTGAGCCCTGAAGTCACCCTGAGGTCGCCACAACTCGTTTTTTGAAATACCTCAACTCGCCCTCAAAAGAAAATTCTCCGTTTTTTGAAACCTGGGGTCGTCCTGAATCCACCCTGAAGTCGATCTTGGTATTTAGCTGGGGCGAGTTGAGGTAACGAATCAGCTGTTGAAGTGACTTTTGCTGTCAAGCATTTTTGTGTATTTTTCTTCTGTATTTGGTTTTTCACATCTTTTTTTCGAATAAAAGTAAAAGAAATGCAAGTGAATGCATTTATTTTGATGAAAATTAATACAAATGGAAACTTTTGATTTTGTGCGTTGTGAAAAATATACAATCAGCAGCCCTAATGCGTTTTTTGAGAATGGAAAACCCCAGGTTTTTTTGACAACTCTTGGAGTTGTCAAGAAAATCTGGGGCGACCCTGGGAAAAATTCAACAAACAAAGCTATTAGCTTTGTTCGTTGAACATTGAAGTTACTCTGGGATCGAACCAGTTTTTTTTTTTTAAACCTGAACTCGACCTGGTGAAACAACGAATAAATTATCAGATTATCAAAGTTGTCAAGCCTGCAGTAAATATATTTTTTTTTTTTGATTTTGTAAAAATACACAATTATCAAACATATATGTAAAAAAAACTTTGTGGAAAATTCAACGAAAAAAGCTATTTCATGCGTGTTTACTTTTAGGTTCCAAAGGAATACAAACTCAAAATAAAACGAATAGCTCTGACATAAATCCTTATAGGGATTTCCAATAGAAATTGTTGATGCTGTGTCATTGCCCAGACGCACGCGCTCAGAAAAAAAAATTATCAGAAAGGCCATTTACAAAAATTTATTAAGTTAAAAAATTTACTAATTTGTCCAAAGGAAAAAAGAATTAGACGGAAACAACATTGTACTCACACTGTAAGATTTGCGACGGATTTTTTGATAATATTGAGATTTTCCTTTCACAATAGATATTTCAAGGAAATGAAATTTAAATTCGCTAGTTTTGTCTTTATTTTAACAAAATACCCAATTCACTGTTCTTTAGAATCTAATTATAATTACTAGAAATATTTATTCAAATTAAAATTAAACAACAATTTTTAAATTCAAATAAAAATTTTAGAGTCAGAGAACATTAAATCAAACTAACCTCAAAAACAACCGATCGAGAACAACTGTCAAGTCATGTCTCATGTGATACAGAAAACAGTAATGCCAATTAAAAGTTTTCCTTCTCTACTTTTTAAATGTTTTTTTAATAAAATCTGAAACTGGGTCAAATATGACGTGTGCTAAGTTTACGCTTCTCCATGATAAATAAATCGTGTTAATTACTATAAAATTACTATTTTGTCCAATGGAAAACAGTATAAGAAAGAAACAGCATGTACTCACAGTAATATTTTTCCCACGGATGTTTTACTCAGATTGGGATTTTTTTTTTAGTAATCTCATAAGGTCGCTTGTTTGTTGAATTCTTAAATTCCATTCACTATACTGCTTTTTAAAATTTACTTGATACAAATATTTAATAAAAATTAAACAACACTTTTACAACACAACAATTTTAGAGGCAGAGAACCTTGAATTTAATGAAATTACATCTCAAACCAAACTACCCTCAAAAACAACCGATCGAGAACAACTGTCATGTCTCATGTGATACAGAAAACAGTGTTGCCAGTTAAAAGTTTTCCTTCTCTAGTTTTTAAATGTTTTTTTTTTTTTAATAAAACCTGAAACTGCGACAAATGTGACGTGCTAAGTTAACGCTTCTCCACGAGAAATGAATCTTGTTTATTTTTTGACGTTCCAAAGGGACACAAACTAACGGTATAGTTTTAGTCTCGAAGTAAAATGCAAAGCCTTGACATTTCAATTTCAATGGGAACTGAATGGGTGTCATTGCACAGACGCACGAGCTCAGAAAAAAATTATCAGAGAGGCAATTTTTTTTAACAAAAATGGATCGAATTAAAAAATTTACTATTTTTTCCAATGGAAAACAGTATAAGAAAGAAACAACATGAGTACTCACAGTAATATTTTTCCGACGGATTTTTTACTCAGATTGGGATTTTGCTTAGTAATCTCTCAAGGTAACTTGTTTGTTTTGTAAATTCACTGCTAAAACACCATACAATACACTTTAAAAATTATTTGTTACAAAATTAAAAAAATACTCTTAGAAGCAAATGCGAATTTTAGAGGCAGAGAACTTTGAATTCAATGAACTTTCATTTCAATTCAAAAGAAACTACCCTCAAAAACAACCGATCGCGAACTGTCAAGTCATGTGATACAGAAAACAGTGCTGCCAATTTAGATTTCCCCAACTAAAATAAATCGTTTAAGATGGTCAAAGTTTTGAATCCTGATTAAATATGGTGATAAGTCAAAGTTGAAACCTTTTCGATCTCACAGCGTAAAGAAGATATTTGTATTTTAAATCTCTCTAGATTATCTCATGTAGGTACTTTTTTTCAATTAAGAAACAAGACCCCTTCATGACTTTTTGTTGCGACAGCTTAAAATGTAGGTATGATTGGTACGGAAGGTAGTACACCACAAATGTCACGCACAAAAGTAACGTGTGCACGTACCGCTTTAAGATGCGCACACATCGTTCCGTCCGATTTTAATTTCATGCTCGAAGACAGCTAAAACGACCAAAGTTCGATGATCAAAGAATACTTTACACCGACGCTAAGTTTTCACAAAAAAAACTTTACACTCAACTGAAACGTCAAAAAATAAAACTAAAAATGTCACATTTGACACAAACAAAAAGTAAATTAAAAACGAAGTGTTCACTGTTACAGGAGTTTTATTACGTTTTTTTATGTAATTTTTGATTTAAAATTTTTGAATTTTTGTTTTATAATTAATCAATCAATTTATATGACTTAAATTATCTCATCCAATATAATAATAATAATTATTGTGTATTATTATTATTATAATTTATTAATTAGTGTATTTTTCTTCTTTCTTTTTTTGTATGTAATGTAATGTATAATTATTATATTGTTATATTACTTAGCGGATAAGTCCGAATGGCTCAAGTCAAATATATATATATATTTATATATAGAAATTTGTATTTATATTTTTATATATTTGTTATATATAATATATTCATGTTTATTTATATATATTCATCAATGTATACAATGTTAACAAAACAAATAAAAATTATTAAATAATATTTAAATTGTGAACAAATGAAAATAAACAACAAACAAAAAAATTTACAAAAGGAAACTTAAAAATGTGTGTTTAAAAAGGATTTTTTCTTTCAACTCACTTACACACAACAAAAACACACAGAAAATATTATTGTGTGTGTCCTTTTATCATATTTCTAGAAACTTTTCGGTTTTATTCTCTCTGTATGATTTTTTTGTTATCTTAAATTAAATAATAATATTATTAATAATAATAAAAAAAATACTCAACAAAAAAATAAATTTACAATATTTACGATGATAAAAAAATGTCCTGACATTTAATTATTATTTCTTAAACCTCTGTGGAGCGCCCGCTCTCTTCGGAACGGGACATCTTTCGTTCCCTGCCCGGAATGCGCCCGATCAGTGGAATCTGCTGCTGCTGCTGCGGTTGCAGTAGCTGTTGCTGTTGTTGCGGATGCGGATGCGGTTGAGGCTGCAGCTGATGTGGATGAATCATTCCTGGATGTGGAATCATCATGGCCGGATGATGATGATAGGCCTGCATCATGTGATGACCGGGAAATTGTTGCGGGTGCTGTTGTACCATAACTGTTGGTGGTGGTCCACCACCACCTTGTTGTGGGAAACGTATTTTAGCTGCAGCGGCATTAGCAGCAGCAGCCACAACAGCCGCATTGTCGCGCGAGGCACTGCTTGCTGTGGTCGATTGGAAGGATATAGACATGCCGCTGTCTAGGGAGCCAACACTGCCGCGTCTTTGGGGCTTTTCATTACCAACTAAAGGAGGAAGCAAATTCATCATCAATAAGCCATAAAAGACATGTGCATCTCGCTTAACTTACATTGCTCGTGCATATCCAGCAGGCTGTTGCTCAGGGCGCTGCGTTTGAGCTGTGCCGCTGTATCGTGGTTGCCATTCGTCGAATCACTACCCTGCGGCGATTGGAATGGACAGGGACACACCTCAACGTCGGCTACACCGCTATCACGATTCTCCGAGTTGCCGTTTGGGCGATTCCTAGATGACTTCTGTCGTTCCAGTTCGGCTTCTATGCGTAATGACTCCATTTCGTCCATTTCACTTATGGACTCTTTCAGATCTTCGGCAAATTTACAACGATCGTGCTCGTTGCGGGCATTGAAAGTGACCAGAATCTTAGCGTCGACTTTTTGCGACAGCTGGATGCAATATGGATAATTGGGTACATCCAGAAGTGTGACTATCATTCCGCACAGCGGAAAGCTATTCCGGAATGTATACGTGACCGAAGACTTCTTTTTGCTGAAGATCTTTGTGATCACTAGCAGGTCATTGAATAAGAACACCTCACGCTGATGAACACCGGGTCGTTCCTTTTTATTAACATCGGGAATTTCGTAGAGTCGGCAATAGCAGACCAATCGACGATGGGGCAGAGCTAGATTTGGTTTCTTGCCGACAATTGTGGCTTGGACTTTCATCACTTGGGTGACATGATCACTGCCAGGTTTGAATTCATTAGCTTTAACGCGCTCATAGACGCCAGCCAACATATCACGGTCAATATCGTGGCAATCATCGATGCCGCGAAGGTTCTTTATGAAGTCTTCGACACGCATTCGCCGTTCGGGCTTCAGGTTAGGTGTGTGCAGGTCCGTATTGAGCATGATGATGGCGAATGCTAGAACGAAGATCTATCGAGGAAACAAACAAAAAAGAAAAAAAGGTTGGAAATAGATTTTTAAAGGGAGAACTATATTTTCAAGCTTACCGTATCGGATGACCTTAAACGCCCCACAATATCCTGATTACACTGACAGTAGCGCTGTGAGTAGATTTCCATGAGTCGCTCGATTTTCTGTGCCTCACCGGGCATACGGAAGTATGCTTGGAATTTCCTCAGCGCTACATCAACCTGCATGCCTGAAAGGTCAAGTTCGCCAGCGAAACACTCCAAAACAGCCATGTTGAAGGGATTCTGCAGGTTGCCCAGATATTCACCGATCATTTGCCGCGACAGACCCTTTCTAGAGATCAAGAATCTCGCTACTCCCTGTGGAGTATTCTCTAAGAATCCTCTTCGAATCAAGTAGGTGATGCCTTTTTCGGGTTTCTTATTAAAGAGGTTCAATCCAACGCGGTATTGCCGCTTGCGGATGGTCTCCGAAACTTTGTAGTTCTGCGTTGTTGTTGCAGCTACATTCAGCTGGTCAGCTTCGTTATGCTGTTCATATTGTGCGGCACTGGTGTGTGAGCTCATGTGTTCATCAGAGACAAGAACCATACCAGCTGCAGCTGCTGGTGGATGGGAAGCCATCATTAGGATATGATCAGGAGAATGGGTGCTAAACTGGTTGGAGCTGTTGAGGGCTGTGCCGCGCTTCCATGTTTGAGGAGAATTCGAACGATCTGAGCCCAAATCACAATTGGCTATCCGATCAACTGATGTGGCACTGGAGTCACTTCCTGAACTTTGTACAGAGGTGAGGCTTCCATTTTCCGCAGTTTTACATAGACCATTAGTGCGGATCATTGATGGCGGAGGAGGAGTTTGTCGCATTTGTGCCAACATCTGCTGTTGCGCAGCAGCTTGCTGGGCTGTTATCGAAGATGTACGCTTTGGAACCTCTGGGGGTACTTTTTTCCGCTCTGAGGTCGTTACTAGCGCCTTGGGTCGCATATAAATCTGAGCTGCGGAATAATATGGCGTGTGTGGAGAAGTTCCAGGAACTAAAGTCCCTCCTGCACTGACCCATGAAACGTTCAATGAGGAATCCAGATGACTCGAGTTCGAACTATAGCTGACATCGTGTGGTACCGCATGGTATGTTGACTGCGAGTTCACATAGTGTGGTCCACTGATTTGGGCTTGTATTTGGGCGGCGGAACTGTAGTAATGCTGTTCAGTTGCGTGAAGAAGATTCACATGTGGATGGGACGAAGTTGAGGAAGCAGTTGACGCCGATGAAGCTGTTGAAGCTGCACCTGAAATAACCGGAGACTGTGACCAACACGTACTATGCGCTGCTGGCATTGGTGATGTATTACCCGATTGACTCCTTGGAATTGGGCTAGAGTCAAGATGACGTCTTTCTCGTAACGACATCGACCGTGTAGGTGGTGTCCGGGCTGTACCGGGTGGACCAGCCATAATGGTGACTCGTGCCTGATGGGAATGCTGCTGCTGTTGTGATGGATGTTCCAACTGAGATTCAGTAGCGCTACCATATGCCGATGACGAAGATGTATTGGATGGTGGGCCATCTTCTGGGTTGCCAGCTTGTGCAGCTGCCATCATCATACGACGGCTAAGACGTTTCTCTGCTTTGGCCATAGCTGTGATCGAAGCGAACTTCTTAACCATCATATAGTGTCGGAAGGCACGCTGAATTGTGATTGCCGCGTTCCTGGCACACACTCCTCCGTATTTACGTTCAAGCAATTCAATTTGTTTCTCCAGCAGATCCTGGGAGAGTTCGTACCTGGAATTAACAAAAATAAGAAAAAAAACATGAATGTTTTGAAGTCTGATGGAAGGTACAAAAATAGAAAAATAAGATCAAAAGAAGAACATTTTGTTTATTTACGTTCGAGGAAGCATCGGTGAGATGTTAATTACTTTAAAAGTGCTTCTTCAAAGATGCGTTTTAGTTTACTTTGAAAAATTACATCAAAGTTGGTTCAGAAGGATGAATGTTTATAAAGTTCTTTGGGATCGTTAAAGAATAAGTTTTCTTCGTTTTTTTTTTTTAAATTCAATTAATTCCATACAGCCATTGTGAAGCAGAATAAATTATTTAAGGAACTACAGCAGTACATCTGCACTCAAAATGCATCTGAGGCAAATAAGTTTGGAACTGCCGGCAGAATGCATTTGAAATATTCTAACAACCCTCTGCTACCGCCGCCGGCTGTTACAAAAAAAAAATGTAATGCTCAGCTGTGAGAGGTTTTTTTTTGTTGTTGTTGTCTTTACTGGATTCTCCTGGAATAAGAGAGGGGAATTCATGCGAAGCACCCCAGGATTTCAAATAAAAATTTTGTTTTTGTATTTTGGAAAATTGCGTGCACAAGGGTCTAATTTTAATCATCGGAAATTCACAAGCCAAATGGGATCTTCATCATCGTCATCGTTTCATTATTATCACTACCACTACAAAAAGGAAGCGGAGGAGGATCCTTTTGTTAAAGGGATGCGTATACAATGAAGTTGCTACAGCGAATTTTGAGCGTCCTTTTTTTTGGTAGCACTTCGAGGTTCAAGTATATGAGAGTAGGAAATGTACACATCGGGAATGGGATATGGATATGGATTCGTGTGCAATCGACAATATTTTTGTATTCATCACACGAAGGGTGATTTTATATAAAAATGTTGTTCCAAGAAGAATATATGAAAGAGTCTTTTTTGTGAAAAATGTACGGAGGGGAGTGTGTTCTTCAATAATATTTCTGGAATCTCTATAATCTTCACTCATTTCGAATTTGAGATACTCTCGAACAAACTGATACATTTTGAGTGAATTCCTTAACTGAAGGGGACTTCTGAGCATACGCTGGAGTGAATTAAGAAAAGCATTCCAAAAACGAATAACGAAGTTTGGATCTCCCGTTTAAAACATCATGTCAAAACTCAACAAAATGTTTGTCTTAGTAGGCTTTTGTGTAGCAATATTGCGTATTCTTGCTCATAGCCCTGATTCAAAGAAGTACAAGGTTATGTGACGTCACAATCGTCTGATTTTACTTGAAACTCGTTTAACAAAAATAATTTCGATTCTTGATTTGAAGTCAAAATCCATTCAGAAAGCACCAATTATATAATATATCATATCTGAATTAGAATCCTCTTTGGATTGTGTCTATTCGCACGGATTTCTGTTGACTCTGGTGACATCTTATAGATTCAAGAAAACTGCTGATTGGTAAACTCCAATAGACAATTGTACATAACCGAATATAAGCGGAGCAATGAATTTGTGTGAACGGCACTGACAAAGAACAAGAAGTTTAAAGCACACACCAGTTTAACACTGGCGAAACTAGTGCGTGCGAACAGAAACTACTTCAAAATTCAGCAGAAGCAATTTAACTTGTTCCTTGTTTTTTAGAATAAAAAGAAAAAAAAAATCTGTCAGACATTTTATTATTTATTTATTTATCTAGTTATTTTTTTAACATGGCAGTGTCTATACGCAGGCAGCGATTTCACCAGTGTTCCAATTGTGTGCTTTTTTTTGTGTTCGTGAAAGTTAACGAATTTTGTTAGGGATTAAGTGAGTTAAGACTCTTGTTTTCTTAATAAATCGTATTCATATTTCATATCAAACCTTTTCAATATTTGTTTAAATATTTTTTTTAAAGGCCACTTTTTTCCTTTTTAACACATCTGTTGTCATTTCAACTCATCAAAAAAGGGTTCGTCTATACATAACCTAACCCAAATAGTGTTCAATGAGGTGCCCCTGACCATCTGTTCTTTGTTTTGTATTTTTGTATCAAATTTGCATAAATTTTCATCCGACCCAGTTCGTTGCTTTTTTATTTTTTTGCATCATTACATCTGTCAAATCAGAGTCACATCTCAATAAAAAATTAAATATATTTTCCAATAAATCAACCTTTTTTGGTTGGTATATTTCCAACCCTTTATTCCCATTCCCATGACAATAAAACAATAAACTGAACCCTAAACTGTGACTGTCAATTTAACCCGTGGTCTCGAACGAAAAGATAGAAAAATACGTGCAAATTATGTCATGTCAATTGTTTGACATTTTGACACCCCTTCTAGACATTGCATCTTTAAGAATGATTTTTTTTTTTGTTAACCACTGACAGTTTTCATTCTTTATCACATATGATATGGACAAAATAAAATTGAATAGATTCGAGTCAAAATGAAATTATTCTACGTTTCCTTTCTTTAAAAAAAATGGGATGACACCAATTAAGATGGAAATGTATCTCTGCGGTAGGTAGGATAAGGTAAGATAGAAATTTAACTGATTTTATTGACGCGTCTTTGAGTGTGGAGACCGACTTAATGTTTATTGAGCGATTATTTTTTGATCCTCCATGCTAACATCCAAAATTTTTAACACAACGTAAATTTCGTTCTCATCGTTGGTGGTCTGCTTCTCTTCCACATGGACAACAAAAGATAGCCCTAATCATGAAACACGATAATGCCATTGTGAAGGTGTAGTAGATAAATTGGCTACAGAACATTACCTTGTAGATTAAGGATACACAAATTGTAAGCTACTTTATTTTCCTTAAAATTTATGGTTAAGCGTAGAGATATCCGAAAATACCATACCATTTGGAAGACAATGTTGCAAATGAGTAAGTAATTTAACACCGGATGATTTGATGAGTTAGTTGTGACCTGATGTGATGGTGAAGATGGAGTGGCCTCTTGTTTTGGAATTTATATCTGAATTTACATAGATAAAGCTTTTTAAAAACATTGTTGTAGAAGAAAAATCGTTTGGCAAAAATGTGTGATCAAAATATATTCCAAAGCGTTAAAAAATTTGACAAAAGATGGATGAAATCCTTACAGGCAGACTTAAATGAAAAAGCCTGTTAATCAATTCAATTAAGGGTTTCAAGAGAGAAAGAAAATTTAAAAGATTTAAAAAAAAAATTAATATTTTACCTGAAAAACTCGAGTTTAAGTCTTTGAGGTATCGAAATTATGCGAAAAACTAAATTTGAAATTGAATCGTAGGCCATTTCCAACCTATCACACAGTTGGAATAAATTTAAGCTCAATACAAAAACATTGGAGTTTATATATAAAGGCTTACAGTACTCACTTCTTGTGAAATGAAAAATGAATACATTCCACAACATCTTCCAAATCATATTTTTATTATTTAGAAAAAATCTCGAGTATCGTGAAAACGAACGTATAATATTTTTCAATTCTTTTGTTTTGTTTAAACAGCTGTGGAATGTAAGCTTTTGTATGAATGTTTCATTTTCGCGAGAACTGCAACCCAGTTTGAGTAAAAAGGAAAATTCAATACAAATATACTGGCGTGAATTTTCCACTTTTGCCTTCCACAGCTTAAAATTCTTGAAAAATATACTACTACTAAATACTTTTTCAAGTCTCCTAAGATTTTTTCCATGTAATTGCACATCGCGAGATTAAAAATATGGTGTGGAAAAATTCAGGATCGTATTGATACTTCATTTCACAAGAGGCGATTATTAGACTTTTCTCCGGGCTATGCAAACAAAAAAAAAACTTATTGACACTTTTGAGTTAGCTTTTTTGGAGAGGAAGATTGTGGAACGCAATAGTTTTCCATTCCGATAGAGGTGCATACTGAGCTTAAATCATTGAAATATTGTGGAACGTACTTTTTTAGCAACACGAAAGCTAAACACATTTCAGATTGAAAATATTTTGCATACAAATTATTATTCATTTGAAGGTGTGGATCCTATATAAAGGAACAAAAGAGTTTAAACATTTCTGACAATCACTTCCTATTCGCGGTGGGCAATGTGCTTAGCAAAAATAACTTCTCTCAACGATTAAAGTTCGAACTTGAAATAAATTTCCAAGATATGAAAAAAGCGAAAATTTATTAAGTCACAAATGCAAAGTCACTTTAATTATAAATACATACTATGACTCAAATGATAAGGTTTTGTGTATAAATCATTAAAAACCCATTCAAAATTTCTTAGATAAATGTCACATTCCTTATGACTTAGAATCAAACAGAATTTTATCTCGTTTAAGTTATAAAACTTTAAATAAAAACACACAAAAAACAATTTTTGATCCAACACTAAATTTACCACATAAACTTAATCCGTATGGTGAAGTATCTTCTATACAAATTCGCCTCATCATCATAAAAATCCTTCTGCACTCCTGACGTTTTCGTCTTCGTCGTCGTTGTAGGTCCCTCATTATTATTCTTCTTACAATCATCATAGATCGGAACTTCGATAATGTTCGTCACAGTAGTGGGTGAACTCGTAAGTTTGAAACTTCGCCTACGTTCCACACTCGCCCACCTGCGTATGCAATGTAAACTTTGACGTCTTCTGCTTTGCCTCGACGACAATGACGTTTGCTTATTTCCCTCTGTTGCCGTTGGTGCTGCTGCTGTCAGAGAAGATGTCATCGACCACAATGACGATGAAGATAATGATGAAGCTCTTCCTGATTTTGATGAAGATGATGATGATGCTGTTGATGACGACGAAGGCTGTGATGATGATGATGACGATGAAAATGACGTAACCGCAACACGAGACAAAGTTGTAGCTGACTCCCACTGAATGAATTTACCCTTAACGCCTACTGAATTAGTTTTCAAATTCATTTTGTGCACATAATTTTTGGCACATCACTAAACGGCAATGATGGCAGATAGCGGTGACTTTGACACTTTTATACAGAACAGGGATGTCCGTGAGGAGGTTTTATTTTAATGGTTTTTTGGCAAACGTTTCTCTCTGCACACACAGGATTAAGAGAGTGATTAGACTGAATTGTTAGTATTGCTTTGTGCCAACAAATAAATTGTAGGTTGAAGTTTTTGAATAGAAAATCAATGGAATGTCTATCTTATACCGTTATTTTATGACAATGGGGTGGTGTGAAGACTAAAAAATTTGCTTATGTCAGTTATCTGGGCTTGGCTGTGTGGAACTTTGTTTGTATTTACTAAAGAAGAAAGACGAGACAACTATTATCATATTAATTGCAAAAAAAAAGAAACACAAAATAGATAAGACATTGGAATAGTGTTTTCTGCCCGTACCTAGAGAGCTTTTGCGATAAGACAAATTGTCTATTTACGGTAGGGGGAATTTCAAGACTTTTATGCGTTTTATTTATAAAGAAACCACCCATTAATACTGGCTATAAATCTAAACTAAAATACTTCACTTAAATGACATAACACAGAACAATGATTGACAGAAGAAAACGCATATTTCATTTGCAACATATACAATACACTCTTCAAACACTTGGGCATCACTTAATAATATTGTAGAATGTAGACGAATCCGAAGAGATTATGAATGTGTTTTTTGTAAGACCCGCCAAAAATTGGGTCAAACATGACAGGAGTGATGAAATTTTTGATGTTTTATGGTTTTTTTTTTGTTTACTTTAAGTGAGTGTATGGTGTTCATTTATAATGAATGCATTTGTGACGTCTCGGAACGAAAACAAATTATTGTGGAACCTATTTCTATCTTTGTATGTTGATACAAATTTTGTTTTGTAAATTGTTTATGTTTACCTTATTTTGGTCAGGTGTTTCGGGGAAATAAATTTTGTGTGAGATAGTAGATTTATTACGTCAGTTTGGGTTGTGTTTTATTACTAGATAGGAATTTCCAGTTTATATAGAATTAGGAACTCGTGGGTTGCAGATAAGGAAACAGATAAGTGATTATATATTCATATACAGCGCATTTTCTTTTTATGGAAATTTGACAGTTTTTGCTTCAAAAAAATAACAAAAGTTGTGTTGTAATGCTGTTCAAATTTAATACAAAATATTGCATGTAAGCTCGTGGAAAGTGACGTTTACATTTCAAAGAAACACATTATATCTGTCAGTTTTTGACATTAAGTGACTGTCAATTCGTTATTTGTGAGATGAACGAACTAAGTGAGTGCAAATCTTGCCTTCAAAGACAGTGTTCAACAGACTCTTAAAATGTTCCTAGGCACTAAACTTTAATAGGTATGTTTGGCGGATAGTAAACTAACTTTGGCATGCGAAAGTCTTAAGAACTTAGCGGCTATGCTTTCCAAGACAACATTTTAAGGGCTCTGCAACGTTTCAACTTTTGCATCGATCTTAAGTTTGGCTGAAAAAAGCCATATTCAATTTGAATGCAACTTATCGATTCGATTTTGAGAAACGGAAATTTCCTCCCAAAAAAGCTTTATTCAACTTAAATAAATACTTGGCAATACAGATCAAAGCGAGGCTGGGGTCTGTGACTTACACTATCAAACATTCGTGTGTGTGCGTTGAAGTTCTGCAGGAATTGAAGAGACCTGCAATTAACCGTCAAATCCGAACGGCTTACAGAGAAGCATTTTCAATTACATGATTTACTCTTGGAGGATTTGTCACTTCCTTCGGAAAAGAACTATGGTGGAGTCAGGGATAGAACCCAGAAATTTCGCCGTGGCAGTCCTACATACTTATCACTACGCCACGGGGTACTACGACTTATACAACTTGTCAAACAACAAATTATCAACTCAAATCAATTAAGCAGTTTATGAGAGCAATTAATAACAGCGCTTTGTGAGGAACTTTTTAATATCGATCGGTTCTAATAACATTTGCTTCAACATTTTTAGGAGATTTCTTGCTAAACAATCGCAAAAAATTTCTGACAAAAGAAACAAATTTTCCCACATTCGAACACAGAATAAATATTCCTGTCGGATTCCCTGTCAAAACCAAACGACCTTGCCCATGACATCACTAAAGAATCAACAGAAAAATATTCCAGTTTAAATAGTTAAGCCCACCACGCCATTAAACACAAACAAAAATAAATCCATGTTCTATTTTGATCCTATTCCACCAAATTAGCCAACAAATAAATCATGTTCTTCTTCTTAATCCTAATTTGCAAAAATAAAACACGACAGAAAATCACATCCAACGAAAAAAAAACAAAGCGTTTGTAACCATTAAACTCAGAGAGCAACATAAATAAACTCACTTTAAGGAGGCGTCAATAAAGTTAAACAAAAAATTGGCCAAAATCTAATGGCTCTTTGTATAGGAGCCTCCATTTAAAAAAAAGAAAATGAAAAAAAATCAATACCATCTGAAAGGAAGCTAAAAAAAACTATACCAAACAAAGTTTGAGTGAATTCGATGCAACCGTTGACAACTTATGGCCATTTGAAAAAAAGCCGTTAAGAGCAGATCTCCGTTATTTGCATTTTTAGCCAAAAACTGAAAACGCAGTTCTCTTAAAAACACTAAAAGAATATAACACACAAAGTTTAATCAAAATCGTTAGAGCCGTTTTCGAGCAAATAAGAAAAAACCAAAAAATGTTGGCTAAAACATATCGGCTCGTTGTATGGAAGCCACCGTTTAGAAAGGCTTCAGTGAAAAATTTACAAAATCATCGTATAGAAAACTATAAAAAACTATGTCAAACGAAATTTGAGTCGATTCAATCAAGCCGTTGTGAACTTATGGCTATTTGAAAAAAAGCCGTTAAAACCTGATTTTCGTTAGGACTATTTGAGCCAAAAATGAAAAACGCAGTTTTGTTAGAAATGCTTAAATTAAGCTAAATTTTGAGTTTAATCAAAATCGTTAGAGCCGTTTTCGAGAAAATTCAATTTGAAAAAAACCGTTACTTGAAAGGTACCAGTTTGAGCCCGGCTAAAACGAAATAAAAAAAACCTCGACAACCGTTTTTCTTCAAACTACTATATATCAAGTTTGAAGAAAATCCGTCAAGTGGCTTAGGCTGTAGCATGACGTGAAAAAGCGCACATCCGCACAGACGCACAGACGCACAGACGCACAGACGCACAGACGCACAGACAGACCGACGGACGGTATGGCGAAAACCACTTTTTTGGGCTTCTCTATCATCGTAATGCCATGTTTGATTAAAACCTCGATTTTTTTTTTCTGCACGAAACCAATACTTGCCCTATTGAGCAAGTAAAAAAAGTACTAAGTTCATGACTATTCTGGGGGAAAAATTCAAAAAAACAAAAACAAGGAAAAACTTCAAAGATACAAGCAAAAAAGGAAATTTTTCAAATTTCCACATTTTCCTTTTCCTCACATTATTTAAGATAGATGACAAGAAGGAAAATACGAATGGAAATAATGTCATGCCAGTGACAGATATTGACGCCCTAACATGAACCAGATGACAGTTCTTTTTAAAACAAAACCAGGGATGTTTGTATGTATTTTTTTTTTAATAAAAAGCAGAAGCAACTCTGTGTAATAAACACAAAAACAGTGCGCATAATGTATTTAATTAGACTAATTAACTCGCTCGCAGTTCATTGCACTTGAAAATAAAAATAAACTAAGGACATGCGTAGATGAAAAAATAATATCAAAATAGGGAGCGAGGAACTCCAACTATAGTAAATTCTGCGAAATGCGACACAGAGCCTTACAAAAAGAAAAAAAAAAAATAGCTGAAAGCTGTTGGTTTTTACGACACGACAAGACCGACACAAGCAAAGAATGCTATGTGATTATAATTAAAGCCAAAGCAGGAAGGATAATTTTCTATGAGAGTAGTTCATTAAGGAAAGGAGGCTTTAAATGGTTATACTATGAGTATATTATGATGATGACTATGAAAAAGTGTGTTCCATTCACAATGCAATATCTCTTCAAGATTTAATTAAAGCTCTGTTTGACATTTAAATGGGGATTTAGTATTTTTTTTTTTTTTTTGCTGTTCTCAAAATGATTGGGTTAAGTATTTTCTTTTAGACAAAATATCCTGCTTTAAACATGGTGTAATGGTTGGGCGAGAGAAAAGGATTTTCCTTTTTTTTGTTGCCTTGTCATTGTGTTTGTTTTGTTGAAAATTGAGTTCTGTTGAGTTTGTTCCCAAACGTCAATCAAAATTGATTCAACATAATAATCTGACGGACGATTTATTTTTAGAATTAAGTCTAAACGAAGTGATTGATTTGGAGTAGAGTTGGGAATACCAACTGCCTGCGCGTAGGCGTGTAGGATGTGGATTTTGTTTAGGTATAAATAGAACAGGATGTAGGTGGATAAATACGAACTTAATTTTCACTTGAATAGTCAATGGAGTTTTTATTTAACTGGACCTAATAAAATATTTTTTTTTGAGGAAATCAAAGACAAACAGTTCTTTTTTTTTTACGAAATTTGAAGGTTCCCAAAGCAATTAATCAGAAATAGGATTGATTTTATTGGATGAATAAGAAATAGAAGAAAGTCATGATCTGATTTTTTGAGTAAAATAGGTTCTGGTTTTAAAGTTTGAAGCAGAAAATTGAAAGTAACGTCAATTTCTGTGTGAGTCTTAGATTTACATTTAGAAACAATCGATCGAAGCGCTCGATGCGGAATAAATCTGAATTTCAGCCGGCCAAGAAAACTCACGTAGCTAATTTCAGAGAACATTTTTAAGAAATATCAGTCTACAAGCATCTAAATTTTGTATTAAAAATTGCTTGCTTTTTTTAATATCAAAAAGTGACAGCTCCGACTTAGTTGTGAATATGTGGTGGCGCTTACTTCACGACGTGCTCACAGCGGCGCTGCGTATTGGGTAACTTTCGACAGGCAGTATTTTCAGAAACTTCAAATGAAATTTATATAGGTATCCCAGTGTCGTCCATTTTTTTCAGAACTTACATATTCTGTCCAAAGGAATTTCTTGCGCTACATTCGACGAAAATTAAAAGACGTTTGTAATTTTTAGTTTAATTTTGTCTATTGATTTGTTGAAACTAAGTGAAGCAAAATGTTGTACTAAATTTCTTGAATTTGATGAAAATATCGGAAAACGATCTCAAAAAATGAATTGTTTTTTAAAGCCTTTTTATAGAGCAAATTTTGTATCATGTTCAAGTTTTAAAAATATCAGAATTTCTAAATTTCGACAAACTGTTTTTTTTTGACGCACAGAAAATTATAAAAATTATGTTAACTTTGAGACACCAAATTTGTTCATTTAAAATAAATTTTTATTGATAAAAATGGTCTGAAAATGTATTTTTCAAACTATTCTGAACGCAAGGATTCTTAAAAATAGCAAGGAAATTGGTTATCCACGAAATCATACAGTTTCCTAAATTACAAGGACGAGTGAACAAAAAACTACATCAGGCCAAGGACTTTAGCCAAAATTTACACGTTATCTCAATACACATACCAAACTCAGAAATATTGATGCAGAATCCTCCCCGAAAATCCGCAAGTATGACAAATGTGTATGCTTTTTTGGCTCTCTTGAATTTCAAGGGACATGTTCCCTGTCATCTGATTTTAGCTTTAAATCAAAAAAAAAAAACTTTACATAAACAAGTTTTCCTCAACAAATTGCACAGATCGTGAAAGCCATTTTATCTTGACTTATCTGTTTAAAATGGATTTTTAATAATAAAGTAAATCAAGGATTCTAAAAAAAAACTGTCATAATTATTTTTGTCATTAGTCCACGATTATGACAAATATGAGTTAGTGACATAAAAACTAGTTATCCGAAACTTCGAAAACTCCGAAAACTTTGAATACAAAAATCCTTCATGTCAAAGTCATCACAAGCATGTAAACCGATGTTTGAGAACCTTTTACGAGAGAACTATTTAGTAATGGACATCACCATTTTGAAGGGTCGAAATAAAAACCAGAGCCTTAATATGTCTTCTTTTAAGGATGATAATGATGACTGAAAAGTCGCTCAGCAAAATGAATAGCCTCCTTAAAACCACGCGCATACAAAAGCAAATAATTTACTTTTTTTTTTATTCAAAATGCACATAACGATCTAAAAAGCAACGAAACAGTTTTGCAATTCTTTTTTTTTTTTTTTAGAACAATCCATCAATCAAAACACTCAACAACTAACCCTGTGGAGAAACGTTTATAACGTCGAATTAAATCGGCCAATTTCTTCATGATTCGTTGAAAAAATAAATTACACGGCAAACAACACGCACAACATTTAGATAAATGTGACATTTATTGTTCAAGAAATTCCTTCTAAAAAAAGATTCTATCTATTTTCGTATAAAAAACGAAAAAAAAACGAAACAAAATAACGGTAATCCTCGTGACGATAATTTATAAACAAAAATATCCATGAAAAAGTCTCTTTGTATTTGTGTTTCTTCTTTTTTAGTTTTATTTTTTAATCCACCCACTTGACAGTTTAAACTTTATGAGCTTTGCACATCATCATATTTTGCATTATTTAAAGTTAACAAAGGATAGTCCATTCACATTTCAAAATGCACCGTTTCCAACGTTGAAAACTTGACATTTTTTTGCATTGCAAAGCATGCACACACGTTACACTATATATAGCTTTGTTTCTAACACATTCACATCACAAATACAAATATTTACACGTAGCTTGACTTCGGGTTTATGACTTTTAATCATTCATTCACCGTGAATGCAAACTAAGGGAGTTATTATTCTTCATCCAGCTTTACACAAATCTTCTTTGGCCAGACATGACAACAACTACAACTGCTGTCATCTGGGATTTATACTTGTCAAAGCTAAGGAAAACACTTGATATAATATTGCAAGCGACGACGTTACGCGACGTGAGGAGATCTTGATGTGCACAATTGTATACTCATACACAAAAATAATGTGAAAGAAAACTAGGATTTCCCGATTATAAAAACAAAACACGTCACAGAGATTGCTGCTGCTACTCTAGAATGCAGGCTAAGAGGACCACGTCCGAAATGCGAATCCAAGTCCGTTCACACTCTATTGAAATGTCTTTTGACTGAGCATATCCGAAAACTTCAAATGGAAAAATCCACTTTTCTCTCCGACACAACGACGACGACGACGAAAACAAGTCTCTTCATCAATGGAATCTCTTACGACTCTATGTTTCTGTGGAACGTCTATTTTCGGCAAATAAAGAGAAATGAAAACATTTTCTTTAAAATTTCAAAAGCTTTTTTTTCCACGTAGCTAGTCGAATTTCCAAGAAACCTCCAAAAACACAGAGAAAAACGAAAACTTTTCCAAAGAAATGCATCAGCATCACCATCAGCAGTCAACTTGGTGGCGCCTCGTAAATTCTACTGCAAAATTATTTTAATTATCGTGCGACTTTTGGGATCCTGTGTAAGGAAGGGTGCCATTATATGTGGCTTCGTCTCCACCAACCCCTATCCCCTGCCATACCGAAAACTGGACAGCTTTTGATGCCAAGAATATGTTTTACAGGATGAGGTTTCCTCAAAAAAATAAAAAGGAGTTGCTTAATGTGCGGAGTAAGATGCAATTTTTCGATGGCTTAATGTGCATTAAGAAGTGAATGCAACATCCTGAAATTTAGATTTCTGACGTATTGCCAGAAAAGGTATTCCCAAACGAGAGACGACACGTTTTTGGCACGTGGGAGCTTTTATATTTTTTGAATGGAAGCACAGAAGAGGAGTTGGAATGTGAATCATTTTTATTCAAGTGGAAATTTTAATAGACACTTTGGGAAAATTGATGGGAAAACAAATGAGTTCACCCAATATAATATTGTGTGTAAACAAAAATCCTGATAAAATTCTTGGAATTGAGTGGAATTTCGCCACTTTAGAAAACGAGATGACTTAATAATAGGATTTTTAAGAGGCTTTTCAATATTCGATGAATGGGATTGATAAGTACTTATTGGCGATAAGGTATTTAAATAAAATTAATAAACTTATTTGTAATTTAAGTGGGTTGATTAAGATTTTCAAGGTTGTTAAGCGTGCCAATACGTTGATCAAGTCAAATATTTGATTCTTGGGGGCGTTTTTTTAACTGTTGCTTGGTTGAAACAATCTATTCCACGGATCGAACGAAAAACAAAGAAACTGATACGTCTATAAGTCAAATAAAATAAAGGCTCGAATGATCCAAAGAACACATTTTTAAGGACCTCGGAAACTAAACCAGAAAGTGGAAAAAAAACCAAAAT
Source organism: Platycheirus albimanus (assembly GCA_916050605.2). NCBI lineage: Eukaryota > Metazoa > Arthropoda > Insecta > Diptera > Syrphidae > Platycheirus > Platycheirus albimanus. The sequence goes on from OU696696.1 coordinate 358,590,636, forward strand.
GGAGGAGGAGGAAAAATTAACATTTTCTGTCAGATTTTCAAAACTTAATTTGTGCGTAAAACCCGTAAGACAGAAGAATAAGTAAATAAGTATCCGAACGAAATAAAGGGTTTTCCAATAAGAGGTGCTATTTTGAATAGCCCGTTATTTCGGTAGTTGTCAATTTTGAAGCTGTAATTTTTTGACTTGTGACAAGTAATTAATAAAAATGGAACGATACACATTATTAAAATTCACTACAAAAATGGTGAAAATTTGGAAGAGACGGTTCGTAAGACTAAAACATTTTGTGGTCGTCGTGAAGCACCTTGTCGGACCGCGATTCAGAAATTGGTGGAAAAATTTGAGCTGTTGGGACAAGTTAGCGATGTGAAGTTTTGTTCTTCACATCGCTAACTTGTCCCAACAGCTCAAATTTTTCCACCCGTGCACTTCGCTTAAAAACAACTGATAATATTGCTGCTGTAGCCCAAAGTATTGAAGAAAACCCAGGTTTGTCCATTCCTCGTCGTTCTTTGAAATTGGGCATTCCACAATTGTCCCTACACCATATTTTGCACAAATACTTGGGTCTAAAAGCTAATAAAGTTCAGTTAACACAAGCCGGCCGATCATCAACAACGACGTGTCTTTGCTAATTGGGTCCTTGAACTGCATGAAAATGATCCGGAATTTCATCGAAAAATCATTTTGACTGACACTGATGAGACCCATTTCCAACTCGCTGGCTACGTCAACAGCTAAAATTGTCGCATCTGGGGCTCGGAACACCCAAGATTTATTTTTGAAAAGCCTCTCCATCCACAACGATTAACTGTTTGGAGCGGTTTATTGTCCGGCGGCGGGGTCATTGGACCTTACTTTTTCGAAAATGAGGCTGGGGCAACAGCTACGGTGAATGGATTGCGCTCAAAAGATGACTAATAATTTGTTATGGCCGGAATTGGATTATATTGATCTGGACAACGTTTACTTTCAACAAGACGGCACTACGTGCGCACAAACAACGAAACCATCGAAGTTTCCAGACTATGTTATCTCTCGAAGAGGTGATCACAATTGGCCGACCGGATATTGTGATTTAACACCTTGCGAGTGCTTACTTTGGACCACGTGAAAGATAAGGTCCACGCCAACAGCCCAGCTTCGATTCAAGACCTCAAAGATGGAATTCGTGAAGCTATTGAGGGAATACAATACAGCAGCCACTTTGCAATTTGGTGATGGAAAATTACATGAAAAGGATATTGTTGTGTAAGCGTAGCCGTGGTGGCCATTTAGCTAATATTGTATTCATTATTAATGACATACTTTCCTCTTTACATTAAAATAAACATCCAGTCATTTATCTCAAAAAAATGCCATTTTTCTTTGAAAATCGAAATAACACCTCTTATTGGAAAACCCTGTTTAAGGCGGAACTGGATATTGTGTGGGCAATATTTTCTTTAAACAAAATTCGGTGACTTTTTGGGAAACCCTAGATGTAACGTGAAAGGGCAAAACTCCCGCTTTTAATTTGAGCTGCGAATCAATATCAGCTTTTGTTAGCACAGAACTAAAAAATAAATACATATTGTTGAACGAAGGACATCGGGATAGCCTGCAGGAATGGAAGGGACCCGCTCGATATCAGCGAATAGGTGGACTTTACTTTTCAACAAACTTTTCTCTTGGATTATTTGTTACTTCCTTGCAACAGGCAGATCCCCGGAAAACAACTTAGGTGGTATCAGGGACTGAGCACAACATCTTTGCCATGATAGTCCGATGCACTAACCACTACTTCAAAAAAAGAATTACATTTTCTGTCAGAATTCCAAAACTTTCACCGATCAAAAAGGCATAAGAATATTTTGTTGGAGTTTTTGAAAAAAAAAATTTTGTTTGCCTATCACTCAAAAGGCTCTGGGTTTGATACAATCAGATATTCTAAGCTCACGATTCCTAACCTGTCTACGAGAGTGAAAATCGACTCAATTAACTCTCCTAGCTCTTTGGATTGATAGCGAAATCCATGGTTTCTCACCTCTAGACATTTTTGAGAGTTCAAGTCACTTTGTTTTTTTTTTCAAACCAAATTTAAACTCTATAACGAATATGAAAGTTTTGAAAATTAAAAATACCAGTTAGAGAAAAGTGAACAGTCTTATGTTAATTTTGAGTGGGCACTTCAATGCCTTATTTAGAGAAAAATTCTTATGAAAAAGGCGATATCTAAGTATAGGTTGAAGGAGTGTCAGCCGCTTAAAAGTGTCTATAATTTTTTAATTTTAATTAATATCTTTTAAATTTCTTTAAACAAATAATATGAGGAAATACCAATGGAAAATATCATAAAACCCTGCCAAATAAACTGTCTCAAACGGTTAGTGATACTGGCAACAAAACTTGCTCACTATTTCGCTGCAAAGTTAGCAATTTGCTTGCAAGTAACTTGCGTAAGAAAAACTGTATAATCTCTTCTGGCATGAAAACCTACAAATTAACTAAATTTAACGTTTCCAGCATTACAACTAAGAATCTGTGACATAATACATCAAGATTTATTATTCTTTTATATAAATGTATAATATTTTGCCTTAAAACGTGCCTTTTTCTGTTGCTATTTACTGTTTGTCAAAACTGTTCGGTAAATTTCCTATAATATCAGGTTAACCTTTTCATCTGATAAAATATCAATAAGCAGATATGTATGTATACATACCCACATTTATATGTATCTAAACGTACGAGTATCTAGCACAACGTGACAAAATCTAAATATAAATTTTAAATTTGCATCGTAACGTTTGTTTCTCCAAACACAATAGAATTAAAACAATAAATAATTTATAATAATAATAAAAATAAAAGCTACTTTTAAAAGTCTTTAAACTTCACAAAATTTATCTGTATTTTGGTGTCACAAAAATTCATACTTAATAAAAAAAAAATCCCAAAAAAGCTCCCATAGCTTCCCATTAAAGCTAATCATTACCTGACCACGAATACGAAAGCCAATTAACAACGAGTTCTCTACCGAAGAATTTTATTTTTATTTTTATTTTAAAACCTGTTTATCTTTTAATGGCACGAGTCTTACATTCTGGAAACATTCTTGCAGAATTTATTTTATCATTTCAACCTTATTTTATTTGTAATTCAAATGGATTTATGCAAATGGACAGAAAGATTTCTAGGAATAACTTTTGTTTCTATTTTTTTTTTTGCTTTGCTTTGTTTACCTTTCTTCTTTGGAGTCTGGATTTCTGGATTGAGGTTGAATCCCATACAAATCAATGGAAACCAGGAAACAAGTACTTTGATATTTATTTAGGAAGTAATATCACACTGGTAGAGAGAGGTACTACACAATATCACCGAGTTATCACATTATTTTAATATTATCACAAAAATGGATCTTTTAATGGATTTTTTATGTTATTTTTTAGTCTTTGTACAAAACCGCTTAATTATTTAAAATTTCTATCAAACGCGCAAATAAAAGACCCTCAACTAAAGGGGTGCCAAGGTGCTGCTGACATTTTGTACACAACTGATACCGCCACCCTAACCGAGCACCTACTCCAAGGTGATTCTAAAGAACCACACAGCGATTTCTTTTTTTTTTTTTTTGTATTTTTGTTGTTGTCTTTCTCTCCATAAAATCAAACAAGCAGTTTAAATACAAAATACAGCAATAGCACCAAACGTCAAAACGAAAGTGTCTGTGTTTGTCTGTTTGCACTTGGCATACGTCAACAAAGCTTTGTGTTGCTATACCCCGTCGCGTCGGTCGCCTCGCGTCGTCACCGTCACCGTGCGGTGAGAAAAAAAAAGTTATCACAAAAAGATTAGGAATTATTAAATCTTTTTTGTTTTCAAAGTTCTGCTGTTGAAATTAGTGTCAAGAGAATGCGCGAATTGAAGAGGTAAGCGCGATTGCACAGCGTGCCGCAGACGAATGACACAAGAACTAAAAAAGACAGCAGAATCAACTGTCATAATGACGTTGACTATACCTACAACTATCATGCAAGTTTTTTTTTTTTCTCTTCTTTTTGATAACCACATGAAGAAATGTATCTATCATTTTACAAGTATCTTGTTAGTGATATGATGTTTATCGACAATCATAATTATTTAAGTCAATTTATTCATCGAGGAACACTTAAAAATACTGTAAATTTCATTGAAGACATCAATTTATTTAAGGAATATACACAAAACTTATAATTGGAACAACATGTCTTTCGTTCTGAATGCAAACACAATTATAAATTTCATCGGAAGTGATTATGCAGTTGGAATATAAATTTTAACACAAAAAGCTTGTTGATCGATGGAAACTATCATAAAATGGCATTCAATCATCCATATGGAAGTACACGCGACCCAGACAAATAATGCGGAGGTGGTGGGTTGATTGAGAAGGTACTTTCGCCTTGACTTCTAGAAATATTTTTGTTGTATCTAATACGAGTAGAGAGGTATGTATGGAAAGAAAGCGCCAAGACGAGTGTTGCCAGGTGAATGAATGATATATGATTTTAACGAGTCTTTAATATTGATTGGAATATTATTTTTTTAAATGTCAAGGAATTTTTTGATTAAAATGAAATGGAATGTCAGAAAGAAGAAGTGATGACAGAACTTTTCGATTGACATTTAAAATGTTTTTTGTTCTAGTTTCAAGGAAATGATGAAGACTTTTGGAACAAAATAATATTTGATAATGCGCAATCATAGCATTCTGCCATCATCAAACAGAACAATTTTTAAAATTTTTACAAACGGCGGCAAATGTCAAATACAAAATATACGTCAACAAGACATTAATGACATTAACTCTTAAGAGCGTGAGATAATTGTTTCCATTTGACATTTTCCGCCATTAACAAAAATTATATTCGGATACATAAGACAATAAGAGAAGCTAGATTTGAACTTGCTTAAACTTCTTATCAGCTGTCAAAGTCATTAATGTTATCATTAATTGTATAGCGAGCTTAAAAAATGTCAGGTTATTGTTTTTTTTTGTATACACACGGAATATGTATTTAGTAAGGAAATACGAATGACTTCGTAACTTCACACTTTCTATCAATAATTTCGAAGCAACTAACTGGCTGCGCACAATAGTGTAGCAGCAGCAGTAGCACGCAGTAATGTCAAAGTTAAATGTAGGTAAATCGTATTGCACGGCTACAATGTGAAGTAGCAGTTGCAGCAGAGAGAGTAGCTGAAGTACAAGTCGACTCAACTTGAACTTCACGAACCTGCTGCGCTGCAAAACAACAACAAACCAAAATGGCAGACATGATTTTTGTTTGAGTTCAGTGCTACACATTGTATTCGTGTATGCTGCTTTGTGAGCTACTTTTTTTGACATTATCTTTGACATTGCTGCGTGCTACTGCTGCTGCTACACCATTGTGGGCAGCCAGTAAGAAGTGACATATCTATATACTATTATGAAATCAGTACTACGTGTCAGAATGATACTCTCCGTTTCAATTCTTAGTTTTGTACTTCTTTTCAAAATACAAAACTTGTCTGGGAAACGATAAAGTGCCATCAATACCCTTAATAAAGGGTTCGCAATGACAAATCCATTTTGTTTTTGTGGTTATTCATTGTTTTGTGCCTGCATATATGAAGTCAATAAAACAGATTTTGATTTTTTAATGACAAATAATATGACACAAGCTTAATCAGGATGACAAATAATACAACAATTATGGCTGCAATAATGAGATATCTTGACTGATTTGATAATTTTGCATTTCTTTCAGAAAACTCATCCAACATTTCGATAATAATAAGAAAGAGCCTAGTGAAAACGACATAAATCAAATGATGTTTCTAAGCTTTCGGGCAGATGAAATTAGAAAAACAAAAAAACTTAGACCCTGGGATCTCTGAGTCGTGGACACAGCTAAAAGATTAGAGACATGGGAGGATCTCATTGCCACCCTAAAATAAAGGGGGAGTTAAAGATTTGCTACCGACATCAGACGAATTTCCTATGAACGAGTTGAAACGACAGAATTGCGTTCACTTTCATAGATAATCTTAGAGCACATAACAACACTAAACTTTCAAAGTCTCATAATACTTTGCTTCAATCCCCATATTAAAGTCGATATATCCCCAAATCGCTATTCACATTTGAGCATCAAAAGGTAAAAAAATGCACCTTGCACATTGCACTCGATGGCGGGCGTCTGGCAACAATATTCCCCAGGGCTCTGGCAACGGAATACAATAAATTGGTGCCACTTCCGTATCTCAACACATACAGTCTGTGTTATTTGATGTTTTATTTTTTTTCTTCGTTTTCTTTCCCACCTTCCTTTCTGTTTTAATTTTTTTTATTGTTCATATACACTTGTTAAATTTTGTATGTCTCTACTTTGTCTACGTTCTTTGCATAATAAAACCATACATTTATGTTTAAAGCAAAATATTGAAAGAAAAGCCCAGCAAAAAAAAAAAACTAATAACCTCATCCAGGTAGGAAGGAAGGTTCATATCATACAGTGGATCAAAAAAGCCTTTGTACACATTTTGAAGGGATTTATTCAGCCATTCTAATTTGGTTTTTTACCTTAAAAAAAGGGGCAAATTTAAACGGAATTTTTGATGAATATTAAAATCGTTTCTAAAGGGTGTTTTTTTAGACGTGTGGTTTTCAAGAAATAAAATGCATATAATTTAATGTTATGGCCAATAATTAAGCTTTATTATGAAGATTAGGGTTTGAAATTATGTTTTAAAAATGATTTCGGGCACGTGGCCGCCGCGGATGGCTCGAATAAATTCCTGGGCGATTTTGTCGACCTAATATTCGCAGCTCGCGTTTGGTAATAAATTTGCACGATTTGCAAAACGTTGTTCAGGAGTAAGTCTATTCATTATGAAATGGCAAACCAAACTGAGCATGAATCAAGTGACAGCTGTCAAAAAGACGAACTCCGAAATAAGTATTGCCAGATTGAAAACCACACGTCTTAAAAAAAAACACCCTTTATATGTGAATGTTTAAAGCAAAATTTCAGCAAACGTTCAAAACTGACAATTAACTATGATAATAGAGTTAAGATTTCTTCTAGATAATTTTTTTTCGACTCGACCTCGATATTGCAATAGATGAAATCATAAAACAAAAATAATCGTAACATCACAATCTTTGTACGGCAACTTTTTTGGTACACTGTATGTATCTTTTCAATGTTTATACTTATTTTTTGTCCACCATTTCTTTGCTTCGTGTCTTTTATTTTTCCGTGGTTATTTGCTGACGACAGTGCACTTCCGTGCAAAGCAAAAAGTTATTCAAGATACAAAAACAACAAAATCACTGGCGAGGTAAACGAAAAAAATAAAAAAAAAAAATCAATTGAAGGCGTGTGTGCAGGTAAAAAGGTATGTATGATGGGATCTACACTTTTATAATATGGAAAGGGTTTTTACTTCCGCTTGAGCCTCAATTTATTCAGAGCCTATGCGACGATTCCATGGAGGATAGGATAGGATCTACTTCTGCACACAGCATCACAGCATCCGGCTTTGCTGTCCCAAAAACAAAAAATCGAATGAGTGTAAATAAACACAATCAACCGCAAAAACAGGTGATTCCGCATCATTGCTTGGCAAAATAAAGTTTAAAAAAAAAATATAGGAAGACTACATCTTGCCTGGAGTTGATTTAAATAAATTTAAAAGAAAAAGAATTGAAATTGACCAAAACGAGATATTGGGACGAAAAGTAAAGTATTTTTAAGTTAAAAATGAGATGACAAGACTTAGAAACACTACAAAATAAATGAATTTAACAAAAACCTAGAAAGGGATGTAAAAAAATAGCAAGATTTATATACAAATCTCGAGTGCTGAGTGATGTTGGTGTTTGCAGCATAGAAAGAGAATACAGCATACCTACCGACGGAGATGGTTCTGTTTTTGCCTATAAGCTGAAAGTCTGCTGATGTTTATTTTGTTTTAAGTATATTTAACTTTGCCACTGAATATTTTGAACGAGTACGGTTCAATAAAAGGGTAAAATAAGAAGACACCCCACCCAGAGATGGCTGTTGGGACCAACGTATCCATACAAAAAATTAACAAAATCAAGATAAATGACCGAATTCGAAAAGATTCAAAACGGGTGGAATTGATGGAGTGAAATCCAAGCACCCGTCGGAGCTGACACGCACAGCTTTTTTCAAAGCTTAATGTTAACAAACGCCTGCACATAGTAAGCTTGACAGTTTTACATAAATCACTTCAAATGCTACCCTAAACTTTTGATTCGAATACATTTTTTTCCGATTTGATAAAATTGACAAAGTCTTGAGAAGAACTCAATTTAATTACTTTTTTGCATCTCAAATAATTTTAAAACAAAATTGAATGCCATACAAACTCGATTTACCCTATAACATGGTATGGCACTCGTTGCTTCGTAGGATATAACAAAGAAACGTGGGAATTTCCTATGAACAGTTTGGAAAACAAAATAAATAAAAAATATAATTTGCATACAAAAAAAAACAAAAATTTCCATTTCTACTTACGCCGTTTGTGCTCGGGAACGCTTCATGACCTCTCCGCCATTGCGTATTGAATTCTTCTTGTGCAATGTTTGTTGGGTAACTGCACCATTGGAACCATTAGCTGCTCCTCCTGCTGCTGCTGCTCCATTATTACCGCTTCCAACTCCGGTGCCAACACCACTGCCAGCAATAACAACAGCACCCCCATGATGGTGATGATGACCAGCAATATGATGATGATGATGACTGTGATGGACAACACCAACAGACGATGCTGCTGCTACTGCGGCTGCTGCGGATGATGAAAGTAGTGATGAGGGTGTTCCGGATGTGGCTACAACTGTTGGCTGACCTGCCGCCGCTAATGGTAGCTGATGCTGCTGCTGCTGATGACACAACTGATGATGGGGATGATGTTGATAGATAATTTGCTGCTGTGATGAGGGCGGAAAATGTGGGGATGGTTGTAGGTATACATATCCACCGGTGCCGCTCGACACACCACCGCTAGATGTTATAGATCCAGGTGTGGGGGCAGCTGCAATGGCGTATTGGCCAGGTCCAGGCCGATCGATGACCTTTTGTGGAAAACTGCAAAAAAAGAAAAAGAAAAACCAAACAAAATTAAAACCAAGCCTTAGGTGGAGAAAATGATGGGCGGAAAATGACAATTTTTTAATTCAAGGTTAAAGTATTATAGATAAAAAAAATAAAATTGAAAAATAAATCAATTTGTGTTTTTACGTTTACGTCCGGGCTCCATCCACTCCGGGGTAATTGGAGGAAATTATTTGACAAACGTGCCAAACGTGACCAAACTAAATGCAATTTGCTATCTATTCAATTGCTGGAAAGGTATTTGGATGCATTATTGTATAGAGATAGGCTTTAAAAGTTGAAGGCTTTGTGAAGTCAAATTGAATTGTGAACATTCATGACTTGAATTGAGTTATCTAAATGGCATATACGGCGCAGCCGGTATGAAGAAGTTAAATTTGTAAAAAAAAAGTATCTAAAGTGTGAAAGGCACGTTTCATTCGCGCGTCAAATTTTGAATGGTATTTTCCTGGTTGACACGTAGCTTGGATTTTCAATGAAAAATATTATATACAAAATGGGAGTCTTATGATCAGGTAGCTGAACTAGCACCAGGGATTCCAATGTCTAACAGATATATGTGGAGCTCTCATGTCGCACTCCTGATTCCTAGCAAGAATTTGGAACTGTTCATTTTGCTTTTACCTCGGTTAACATGTATTTTTTTTGGAAAGGCTTATGTGAGCCAAATGCATCGTGACCTAAATTTCATTGCTCCATAAATATAAGTGAGGCAGGATCGTTGGACCAAAAGAAGACATTCTTTGGAGAGTAAAAGTGAAGTAAAGTACCTTGCGTCTAGCTTGATTCACCCAGCCAGAGGCTTTCATCTTTCTAGACAGTCTTGAGCTGATACAGGATGGTAAGGCAGTTCTGCTAATCTATCACGTCTGCTTAAGAAATATTGGCGTCATTTCAATGCAATTTGTGGAATTATACAATTTTGAGCTATTTTGCCAAAATTATAACACCAACATTTCGCAGGAGATTTTTTTTCTAAAAGCTTTTTCCTATATAGATTAATAAATGGAAGCCAATAATCTAGTACTACCCCATGTCCTGTTCTATGCCTCTGACCTCTGACGGTGTGTGTACAGAATTTTTTTTTGATGATCGGTTGAGTTGTCAAGGCATGAAAACGTAATAAACTTATTCATTTATAAGATTTGTTAGGATAAAAAACACACATATTCTTAAAATACCAAAATATTTCGTTTGAAAATAAATTCACTTTTTTAGTGTCAACGTCATATCAACAAGAATTCCCACGAAAATAAAAACAAATCTTTTTGAAAGCTATATCAAATATGTCTTCAAAATCTATTTTAAAAATTTAATTTTGTCACCCCAAAATGGAATTTTCTTTGGAATTTTCGAAGAATGCATTTGGGGGAAGTCGGGAGTTTTAATAATAGAAAATGAAACATTCCTTGGGGATAGTAATAAAAATAAATTCAGAAGCATAGCTATTTATCTTTATATTTTATGAAATATTATAATTTGACGTAACACACCTAAAAGATACAAATTTAAAAAATTGGATTTTTATTGGAAAAATAATAATTTTTAGGCGTAGCAAATGTTGGAAGGGAATCATAACATCACAAACGTTTTATTTCATAATTCATTAACAAAATAAAAAAAATTAAGCCCACACGTAAAATTTGACATTAAGTTAAAATTAGTTTTTAAATAAAAAAAGAAATCATTTATGAGGGGAATAAAAATAAATTTGTGGGGATCACAATGGAATAATAATTAATTAGGTAGATAGCAGATTGTGGGGTTGTCATGTTTTATTCAAGTTTAATTTTTCAGAACCAAAAAATATAATATTTTTAAGAGAAATATGTAAAAAATCAGACTGTCGAGGCTAACGGATAAATAAAAAGTGACCCTTTTTATATTGGAATATCTAAGGAAACATAGGCCCATTTTCAGAAAAAAAAACTTAAAATCAAACTCGCAGGATACCCTGAGTGTTATGGCACCGCACCAATAATTTCGATAGCTGAGATGGAATATGAAAATGTTCTCATCAAGGTGAATTTTCTAGTACCCCGTGGCGTAGTGGTTAGTGTGTCGGACTGCCACGCCGCGCCGAAGGTTCTGGGTTCGATCCCTGACGACTCCACCTATAAAAAGTTGTTTTCTCTGTTAGCCGTTCGGATTCGGCGGTAAATTGTAGGTCCCTTCCATTCCTGCAGAATATCAACGCACACACAGGAATGGTTGAGAATGTAAGTCACAGGCCCCGGCCCCGCTTGGAGCTGTTGTTAAACTACTCTGTTCCCCACCGTTTTCTAATCCCCGTGGACTTTGAACAACTACAAAAAATGTTTAAAAATCTAAGGTAAGTAATACTTCCGCCAGACGTCGCTTAATGTGCTCTATTAAAAATGGCGGATTAGAAATGGTAGGAAGTGGCATAGTGAAAAATTGAAAAAAGCAAAGTCGAGGTGAAAATATAAGTAAACTGATGTTCAAATATGCCACAAAATTTCTCGTTTAAAGTCGGAAAGGAACAGTGGATTTAGTGTTTGGTTGCTAACCTAATGTTGTGAGTTCGAGCCCCAGACATCAACTGAATTTCACTAGTGGGACAAAAGATACAAGTCACTCTCAATCTACTGCGCCATCAAAAATTCTTTCCTATCTTTCGATCAACTGATGGCGAACAGTGACAATTTTGAATAAGTTCCAAAATTTACGGTGGCGTGTACGTCCGTCCTGCACACAGCGAATATTTAAGGTATTCTAGGCTGTGTGCCAAGTTCCATAGAGAAGTTATCATCCTGCTATATGTAATATGTATTTCCAAAAACTCTGCCAATGATTCTACAAATTTATTAAATTTTCATAAAAAAATAATTGTCTCTTTTCGTAGTATAAAAATTCTGATTGGTAAAAAGGGAGACAAAGAGTGTTTTTTTAGACGTGTGGTTTTTAAGAAGAAATAAAAGGCATATAATTTAATGTTATGGCCAAGAATCTAGATTTATTATAAAGATAAGAGTTTGCCATTATGTTTTAAAAATGATTTCGGGCAAGTGACCGACGTCCATTTTTCGACCACTTTTTGCAGCGATTGGGGTCGTATGTCAGCAATAACGCGCCGAATATTCTCTTCCACGGCGTTAATTGTCTCGGGCCTATCTGCGTAGACAAGCGACTTCACATCATCAACCCACAAAAAAAAGTCCAGTGGTGTTAAATCTTGTTGGAACCAAAGGCCGCTGACAATAACATCCTCCAATTCAGGTACGAAAAAGTCATTAATCATGGCTCTGTAGCATTCCCCATTGAATGTAACAATATGGCCGGCTTCATTTTTGAAGAAATATGGATAAATGACTCCACCAACCCATAAAGCACACCAAACAGTCGCTTTTATGGATGTACCGGTGTCTCAACATACACTTGAGGATTATTATCACTTCAAATGCGGCAGTTTTGCTTATTTACGTATAAATTCAACCAAAAGTGATCTTCATCGCTGAACAAAATTTTCTTGTGAAAATCGTTTCACGAGTATAACCATGTTTTTCAAAATAAATTTGCACAAATATTTGCAAATGTTGTTCAGGAGTAAGTCTATTTATTATGAATTGCAAACCAAACAAGTGACAGCTGTCACTCGGAAAAAAATATTGCCAGATTGAAAACCACACGTCTAAAAAAACACCCTTTATTATACCGAGAGATGGAATACTGTATTAAGGTTAAAAAATTGTATGGGCTTTTTTGAAGACATCATTTTTGTTCTATTTTCACAAAATGTTGTAGATGGATACGAGTTTCTGTATCGTTTTTAGATTTTAAGTGTGCATTCGGACAACGTTGCCACAAGTCATGGATTAGTAAAATGGATACCGAAGTCGCCTTTATTTATTTTAAAAAAAATATTTGTATAATAAAACTAAAAAAAATTAAAGAAATGGAAACCATAGAATGGAAGAAGGACACAAAGAAACACAAATTTATCTGAGCGAAATGAAATTTTACTAAAATTTGTCATTTCACGCACTTTGTTGGGCGCATTTTGACAGTAAAATTGCTCTTGATTGACAAAAATTTTATTTTCTGTGTACGGGCAATACTTAAATTTAAAATGTACTTTCAGAACTAATGTCCATTCAGAATTTAAATAATTTCATTAAAAAAAAGAACTAAGTTTTACCGAAGTTGTGGAGGCAAGAATATGGGTTTTAAAATGTTAGTACAAACAAGGTTACTTATAAGAACGATCCCATCCAACAAAAATTAAACACTCAAGTCAAAAAGTTTTGATTTAAATCTAACTTTTCGGGTAAGGCTTAAAAAATATGTGCAAAGAATCTTAAATGTAAGCCAGTTTAAGATTCTTAGCTTAAATTTTGGATAGCATTTATTTTAAACCTCGAATATTCCTCTTTCAGGTCGTAGATTCATGGACAATTTCAAACAAATTGGTATGTACAAAAGCTGTCTTTTTTTTCTCAAAATTGGAACTCTTAACTATTGAAGAATATTTAAGCCAACGAATTTGTATTAAAAGATCAAAGTAACTACTAGGTATTTTATAAAAAAAAAAAAAAAAAACTCACGTCACTTTTTGAAATTTTCTTCGAAAACAAAAACCACAAAAAAACACATAATTAATGTAGTGCAATATATAAAATGTTAAAACCACGATTCGACAGTTCGAAACTTAAAGAACACAACAATCTACTTTAGGACTGAATTGTCTTTAGTTTTAACTTCACTCTTCACGTCTTCACGTTTTCACGTCAGCACAATAATTTATTATTTGAATCGAAAAACCCTCTGATGACAAGTGAGTAACTCAAGAAGTTCTTTTTCTATTTCCTTGATTTATTAACTTTTTTTATTCGCGTATCTTTATGGTTTTTTGTTTTGTTTTTATTGTTTGTTTGTACATTAACCGATATAAATTTTAAATAAACTTTAAAACACTTAAACAAAAAAAAAATCAATTAATATTTGATTTAATATTTAAACCGAATAAAGTTTTAAATCAAACGCAAAGAGACCAAAAACACATCAGTCAGTCAGTGCAGTGCACCTGACAAGCAAAAAATACATAAAACGTTGGAAAAGAAAAATATCTGTTGCAGAAAAAAAAAGAAATAGCGAAAAACCGATAGAAATGGAAAGATACTTTTTTGTATTGTATTTTCAATTCAACCACTCCGCTTTTCAGCTAAAACAACAACATAGGAAAAAAAAGATACAAAAACAAAGAGTTATGCAGCTACAAACACAAAAAAAAACTGTCTCAGTAATTGCTGGTTCGGTTCGTCGGTTGGCGGTTTATGAAAAGTCCACGAGTACGGCTAACAAAAGCTAATGGCATAGCCGCGATTTTTAGTAACCATTACCAGCGCTGCCAACTCAAACATACAATCGCGAAAATGTATCTGTGACTATACAGTACCTATATGGACAAAAGTATCTATGTATGGTATAATTTGTATCTTTTTTTTTTTTGTTCCCTATACCATTTAACTGGTATTTTTTGGGCTTTTGAACCTTATAGAGCTTTTTTTTATTATTTCAGGTATGGTTTTGTGATTCATTTTCGGCTTAGAGCTAGCTGCGCTGTTTGAATGTTGGAATCCATAGCAGCATGACAGGTGTAAAAAGTGTATCATTGAATCTATATACCCGATGGGCAAAGTGCACGAACATGAACAGTGAACATAGAACACTGCTGCACAGTACACAGTACCTACCTAGCAGAAGGCAAACATAATACAATTAGAGAGCTATTACAACACCTGAACTGAACTATGAGTTCATGTTAGGTGTCGTTTGAGGTGTCCAAAGTGTGGAACAGGTTACATTGCACAGCTGCCGGATTCAATTTTCAAAGTTCTAGAGTTCTCTTCTCTCTGGCAGCGGCAGCATGGCACGGCGAGGCAATATAAAATGTACACATGAACTACATGTTAACTTTTTGATTTTAAGTGATAAATTATTGTCACGTATTAGTGTAGATTGTGTATCTTTTATATCATCTGGTGTATCTTTAAGTGGTGCTCTCTTGGTTTGGTTTGAAAGATAGATACATCTGACGTGATTTGTTATGGAGATATTTATGCATATGATAAGAGTGTCGGATGAAAAAAGGGTCAACATTAATTTAAGATTCAAAAAGGTGCGGAATTTATTCAAGTTATGGTGTTTAAAGAACGATAGAATGATATTTGTAGTAGATTATTCATAACACAGAAACTGTGGAAAAATTTGCGTTATGACAGGCTATGACGCGACAGTGATGGTGGAATTTTCTGAGAGAAGAAGTGTTATTTAAATATAAAAAAAGACTTGCCATATTCACGAAATCAAAAAATGGTGATGTGCCACAAGGCTCCACTCCGATTACTAGTCTCTTTTATATTTTAAAAAATGATCTCTTATCTAAAAATTTGAATCCGGTAAATTTGTTTGCAACCTCAGTTTGCCAGATTCACAACCCTGTTCTTCGATTGTGGAATGGCAGCTTCTGATAACCACATTGAATGCCGATCTTGACAGCATTGTTCGATGGGGAATCGCCAACGGTGTGGGATTTAATGCTTCAAAAACTCAATACTGTCTTCTGTAGATGAAGCACCTCCCTCCTCCCCTTCATAACACTATTTTTTAATTGGAACTTGCATCGAGGAAACTAAAAAGCTTAGAGTTTTCGGTATGTGTAGGTACCCCAAACTCTCTTTTGTGAAAGGAACAAATGTTTCACGTCGCCTAAAATGCTGCAACATTTTTAGATTTCCTAGGGAATCTGGCAACAATTAAAAAGGAAAACATTCGCCGGACGACGTTGAGTATAATTCTCATATATGAGCAGTCTCCCATATTACACATTTGCGTCAGCAGCATTCAGAGCAGGTCTTAAAAATTGATTAATGCAAAAGTTTGTACCCCTTGAACATCGTCAGAATATTTTTTGTCTTATTTAATTTTGTTTATAAACAATGTTCAAGAAAAATAGCCGGTTGTAATCCTCCCTTTAAACAATTTCCCCGCACGCTCCACCAGCAATGTATATCATTTTACCCTTGAGTCTAATTTCGAACCAACTGTTAAGAAACCCTTTTATTTAGCCGCACTATACGAATGTGGAATGCTTTACCCGGTTTGAACTTTCCTCGCCATAAACTCTTGTACATTATTGTGAAAATTCAAAAATAATGTACCTAATACATGTCAAGCAGTTGCTAATAGAAATATATTTCCCCAAAAACCCAAACAGCTCGTGTTAGAGAGCTCCTACTGTATATTTTTAAAGCACTTCTCCATTCCAAAGCTGATTAAATGAGGAGAAAGTGAGTGAGAATCCCCGTCACAATAATTTTCCTCACAAATGTTGGAAATCAAATTCCCATGTGCCGTGCCCGTCATATCCAAATTTTCTTGCCTCATAAAAAGTACCCCATAAAGTATGCATTATTTTTTATCAAACGCGAATTTTGTTTCCTCGAATTTATTTCCCTTTAAGAGCCACTTGAACGAATTTAAAACCACTTCCATTTGCGTCAGCCAGTTCCATATTTGTATAGCTTCGTTTAAAAAAATGGAAACATTGCTCACCACTTTAAGGTGTTAACACAATCATATCCGAAGCTTAAAATAAAATATCGTATGCTTTTGTCAAATGTTACAATAAACATCTAATCTTGCACTTAAATTGCTCGCCATTTATAGTTTTTCTTGTTGTTGTTGTTGTTGTAAGTGAAAGGTGATTATGGGGTAAGAGTTGTTGTAAGTTTAAACTTGGTCAATGATTCATTCAAATTGTCCACATCTTAGACAAGGAGAAGTATCTTACAGGTCATCTGAGACCTGAGAGAGGTGTAATTAAGGTGCTAGTTACGTGCAAAGTATGTGCTATTTTTATGGTGCTGTTGCTATATTTTAATAAAGATTTGTATAGAATTATTATAGTTGAGACACGTTCAGATACTTAATAAATTTAATAGCTTATCCAGATGCAATGAATTCTATACATCACGTTTTAGTTGATTGGAAATTTGAAACTTGGTTCTTAATTTAAGATACTACCTTTGCTGATAGACTCTATTGTATAAGCGTTCTTAAGCTTGAAAAAAAAATTATTTAGCAAAAGGCATTGCAGTTCATTTGAACTTCAAGGTTGTATGAGAGTGCCGGATACATAATATTTACACAAGTAATGGAAACATTTTTATTGAAGTAGGTACATAACGATTATTCTTAAGCGAGGAACAACAGTGATTTTTTTTTTCTATTAAAAATTATAAGACGCAAAATCGGAGTTGAGGTTAATGTGGGTTGAGCTAAGTAAACATAACCTTACTTTCAAAATAGATAGGGACAATTTGTTTAGAAGGATAATAAATGTTAATTTTATGATAAGGTGAAGCAACAAGAACAATTACTTTGAACCTAGTAAAACATCATTTAGGCTTCATGTTTGATTTTAAGTCGGTAAACAAAAATACTGTCACGAAGAAATCGATTGGCACACACAAAATATAGAGAAACAGATAGGCAATTCTTTGAGAACAAATAAAGATGTCCGTAATAACGTATTCGTGTGGTACCATTTTGAACTAGCACATTGCCAATTGGGTGGCAGCTAATGAAACTGAAGCGAAGCTAACTTCATGATGAGGTTTTTTATTTTTTAAAACGAGCGCTTAGAAAAGTTGGGTAGGAGATTATTCAAAATACCGCTGTATATAAGTTTTCAATGTCTAGTGATTCGGATATATCGAGCCCGACCAAGCTTGCTATATTCGTATAGTGCGGCTAAGGAATGAGTCTCTATGTTATTGATGGGAAATCGTTTAAGAAATGCGTCTAACCATTTCGCTGGAGTATTATTAAACGACACAAGAAAGCATTACATTTTTCCTGGTTGATTAATCTTGATGGGACAGTGCTGTCAACATCGTAATTAAATGCTGTTGCAGTTCCATCTCCGAATCTGGGAATGAATATGAAAAGCTAAAGGTTGGTGCTGTCGCTAGGAAATAAACCATCGATAAAGACGATAAAGAGAGTCGGAGGCAGAACGAGGCCTTGAGGCACACAAGTATTTATTTTATGAATATCAGACTGAAAACCAAATGCACGCATTTTCGATAAGAGAACCTGGTAGTAGGGTTTTGTTCTGGCAAAAACGAAATTTAGGAGTTTCGAAATTTCGCTTGAAATTCTGAAGAACATTTTCGGCAGATCTAGACAAAAGTCCCAGAATTTGCAATCGTGTTCACAGCTGATTTTTTTTTTATAAGGCACACGCGCACTAGGGGTTTGTATTTAATGATTAGTCACAGCGCAAGCGATAGGAAATTAGGGAGGAAGGGAAAGGAGCTGTCTATGAACATTGGTCTTGAATGTTTGAAGATCAAAATGGCAACGGAAAATTGTACCAGGCAATTCATTCCACATTCGTGATGTACGGCTAAAGAAAGAATCCCTATATTTCACGGCACGTCCGAAATTGGGTTCAAGTGTAAACTGTTGAGCGTTCCTAGCAGGACGAGTCGGAAATTCTTAAGTGGTGGAACGCAGCTGGCTACCTCGAGTGAGCATTTTTTGTAGAAGAACTTGTAAAATAAGGAAAGACATGAAACATTTCGACGGTGTTCAAGTGATGGAAATGTTTTTATAATGCTTCTCTCTCCTATCAATTTTAAAGCTATTTTCTGAACTCTGTCGAGCAGGTGTTACAAAGTTTGGGAAGCATCTGCCTAGGGATGGGAGTACTCAAGTTTAGGTATTATAAACGCTTTGTAAATTGTAACTTTAGCTGATGCTAAAGTATTGTGCCAGGAACAGTCAGAGATGGAAGGATGTGGTTGCGTGTCTTAGCTTCAGGAAGAGTTAAAGTGTTGCTGTCAACAGCTGCCATCGAAAAACAGAAGAAAAAGAAAAGGACCTGAAACACAACTAGAATAGCTTCAAATTTTTAACCAGAAGACTGAATACTGTCAAACGCACGTGAACTTCATGTAAAATAATTTAAAATCTAAGTACAATCGAACGTACAAAATCTTCGCAATAGAAAGCAATGCGAATTAAAAGCCTTCAGTTTAGAGGGTTTTGACTGTAAATTGACAAATTTCTTATAAGCATGTTTCGTTGATACATGACATTGATGTAGATTTGTTTTTGAAGAAATTAGAATCTGCCACTAGTATTTATAAATACCACAAAAAACTTTGACAGGGGTTGGGGGGTCGTGTGTGTTCTGTGTTTAGACCAAAGTGTCATAAAGGACAACAAAACTTTCCCACACCGCAAAAAAACTCTCACAGAAACTTTTCAAACTTATTTTCCTATGTGAACAACACATCTAACATCCCTTTATAAATGATCTTAAAGGTTTATTGAAGTCGAAAACCGTGCATATTCTATAGAGGCAGGTCAATGACTTAACCTTGATCTCCTTAACAACATAGCTAGTAGTTCACAAAACAGAACGACACACTATCATCATAATTCTAAGAAGAAGAATCAAAAAAATTACAAAAATGCGACATCAATACGGTATTAAGGTTTTGAACACACGTGCCAGCAAAGAACGAAATGAATTTTCGAAAAAAATTCCATTCCTTTTTCCCTTAATAATATGTCACCCTAGAAACCCCATTTTTTGGAACATATTAAACCCATTCTCAACCCTTAGTATGAGATGTGAACATGGAAACAAAATTCATTTATTCCGGTTAGTTTTGTACAATATAATTTTTTAAGGGCTTCTTCTCTTCACCAGCTATACAGTATTCAATAACTCGCCGTATGCACTGCGTCCCCTGCACTTCGTCGTCGGTCGGCAGAGATTCCATAATTTTTTGACATGAGTCAGATACTAAATAAAAGGGGTGGAATCGTATAGCCCTTATGATTTGTGATGAGAGAATATACCAGCGAGAACGAGTGTGAATGAGGGGCGTCTGGTATTCGGGATTTTTTTTTACACCCCTTTCCAAACATTTTTCATGAAAAAAAAATTCTGCGACAAATCAAAAAATCGGTCCGACGTATTTAACGACCCCCCCCCCCCCCCCCCCTATCAATTCCTTCCAGCATAGTATTCAGTCATGCTTGGATTTTAATTTTACGTTTCAATTGTCCCTAAGCGGAATTTTAAGGTAATAAATAAATAGAAACATCATTAAATGAGCACACACAAAAATAATCCGACAGAGGGCGGTTCTGCGTCATAATTTAGTAGATTTTTTTATATAGTAGGTATAGGTAGGTAACGTTGTTTTATTCTGAGAATGCTTGTCTGGATTTTATATTCAATTTGGGTTGCAAAATCTCATCCCTTACAAGGATTTTTGGCGGAAAGTTACCTACTATGACGCAAAAGAGGAGTTTTGGTTTAGTGTGTGTGTTTTTTTGTGTTTGGTTTCTCCGCAACAAATCTAAAGGAAACACTTGGATACACTAGAACATCCGGAGGAGTTGAATTAAATCGCAGACGGGATTTTGTATGCAAAAAAAAAAACAAGGACATGGCTTAGCTTGACAACGTCTTTATTCCCCCCTCTCCAAGCTGAGAATAAACAAATAAAAGGCCCTGAAGGATGACGTTAATTTTGTGGAAATGTTACTACACAACAACAAGGAAGAGGAAATAAATAAATTTATGAATTTCACTTAATGAAATGAAGAGGGTGGTGGTTTCTGTTTTTTTTTTGTATCTTGTTAACCTTACAGGGAGGTTTTCTTTTGTGGCTTTGTTCTTTTTTTTTTAAAGGTTGAATTCTTTTCCCTTCCATAAACTGTTACACTTTTGTGTATCTATAAAAACAGGAATGTTTTTGACAATAATTCTTAAGTTGACATATCTAAATTGATAGGCTGGGTAAGTTATTTTTCATTAAAATGATGAAAATAGAAATCCAGCTTAACAAAAGAAAAATGTTTTAAACTAATTTTTGAGGAGATCCTAGAGGGATTTTTTGGAGTTTTTTTTTTGAAAATTGTAATGGCGTAATAGATACTTTTTTTTTTAAATTGAAACACAGTTTTTTAAGCCACTGTCAGGTTGAATATTTTTCAAAAACATCCTTTTTATCTGAAGTTGATTTTTGTTATATATATATTTTTAGCACCCACTTAAAATGCCACAGATACAAGAAGATTGATTTCCTAGCGCTTTGCCACCGTCTCTGCTGTGAATAATGAAGGCTCAATTAAGAAATGACAAGGTTACCATCATTATTTTTTTTTTTTTTGAATATTTTATTTACCTAATAAAAAAGATGTTAAAAATATAAAAAAGAAGTAAAATGCAGCCATGCAGAAATAAATTAGGATGAGAAAAAAAATAAAGAAAAGAATTTCAATTTGTATCTAGTATCTATATCTACGTTTTATAAAGACATACTTGTAAGGGTGTATGTATAAGGTACCTATTCAGCGAAGCATAGTGTTTAATGAGGTTGTCATAAAGAAATTGAAATTACAGATGAAAAAGTAAATGTCACGCATCTTTCTTGGGATCGTTAGGAGCAAATATATTTTTTTTTTCATATGAGTTGTGTGTATTTAAAAAAGAAGTCATTAGAATATAGAGTTCACAATTGTAAGGGCTTTAGAAATAATTTTTAAATTGGTCGCACATGAAAGAAGAAGCAGAAATCAGTACTTGAACAAGAATGATATTTGAAGATTTCAAAGAAGTATTTCAAATTCATTCAGTAAATCCCAAGGGCCGGGCGGTGCTTTACCTATACTGACAACCATTGTTGTACTGTTCACAATTGGCAAGAATGGAGGAAAATTTCAACTTTTTCAACGAATTTAAGGGCTGAGATTTTTTTTTTGAGGTTTTTTTTAATAGTTACATTTGTAGCTTCGAATCGGGCACTGAATTAAAAAATAACTTTACTACACCTCGGGGCACAAATGTACTCTAAAGATTTGAATGTGAGATGATTGAGATAAAGGAAATCCACAGCTGGGTTTAGTGAACTTGGTCTTGAGCCTGACGTAAAGGCCAACGAATAGGTATATCAAATTTCATTTAAATCGGTTCTGACGTTATCGAAGAAAATCGACTATATTGGAATGAAAAACGTTGGATTAATTCTTGGAAATTGATCTTTCGCATAAGGATTGTTTGGTATGAACCAAGGAATTGACCACCTAAATAAAAGAAACATCGCAAACAAGAAGCTGCTGCACACTAGGCTAGCCAACCGATGGGCCAAGACAATGTCTAGGATCTTCAAACCAAAAAATGTTAAGTAGTCACTTGAGCAAATAAACTAAACTGTGCCTTCACATCACAAGGCCACCTGGCCCAATTGACAGTAATAAACAGTATAAAGAAGAATCAACTGAGTTGGAGAACATCATGGTTTAGGAAGGCTTCCCTTTAAGTCAAAAGTTGGGTAAGACGAAATCCACTTCAATGTGTTCAGAACTTACCAAATTTTGAGGCTAAAGGAAAAATAAACCAACAAATTTGAAATTGTTGAGAAGTGCGGGAGCTCTTTGACGAAAAAAGCTAATGGCTTTCTAAGCTTCAAAATGTTTGAGGAAGACTTCTGTCCCATATTTCTTTCAAAGGAATTTTTTTTGGGTTGGATTCTTAAGTTAGTATAAAATCAACGCTTTAACTTCAAACTTGCATTTTCATATCGAACAAAATTTAACCGAATTTCGAAAAAATTTGAAGGCATTATGTGGAAGAAGGCTAGGTCTGGAAACAACTTAATACAGGGGAGCTTATCAACTTAGACGAATATTTGATCGTTAACAAGATACAAAAATTGATTGTTTTTAAAAAGTTCTTAGACCCTCAGCCACAATTTCAAATTAAAAAAAAGATTAAAAACGTCACTGTATTTCACGTAGCTTAAGATTTTTCCTTGCAACTGATTGCAAAACTTTAAAAAAATTGTGGGAAGATATAACTTTAATTTAAAAAAAAAATGAAGCCACGCTTTGAGGTGCAAAATTTGTTTAAAGAGCTAAATTTACACAAAAAAAGCTTATTAAACATTTAAGAACAATTTATTGTGAAACCAAGCATTACCACGAAATATTTTATAAACTAGGTATTTATTCTTCAAACAAATTTCACCAACTTCAAGACATTTTTTTCGCTAATCAAAACTCTACATGCCGGAATTCAGTTTTTCTGATTTAAAACAAGAAAATAATTTCTTTCCACTTTTCTTATTACTTAAAAAAATTCTATTTAAAAAAAATGTATGTCCATACGAACTATCATGCAATTTCTAATTTGAAATGTTGAGTTTTTAGATTTCATGTTTTTTTTTTTAATTTTTCTCGCGACTTAATTTTTTTTTAAATTTTCTTAAGCAACTAAAAATAAAGTGTATAAACATTTAACATGCGTCACAAACAAGTGTTAATATACACGAACATTTTGATAAGAAACAACAGCAGTTCAGCACTAAATCTCTGTTTTTAATTCTTAATTCGCGGATTAGCGTTATTTAAGGGGCCAGTTATAAAAAAAAATTCCCTGAATTCTAAATAGGTACCAGAAACGAAAATCAGCTGCACATTGAAATCGTTTTCTTTGAAATTTCAAAATGAAATGCGTTTTAAATAGTAGTTTTTAAAGAATTTTTTGTATGCATTAAAAAATTTCAAAATTCATTAGCTTTATCTTGATACCAGTTCTGTTTGCTAAATCGCTTCCAAACAAAATGTTCACAAATGCATTTCCATGATAGCTTAACTCGTCCCCAATCCGTAGAAATCGGTGGATTAACTCTTGAACTTAAATTTAAACTTTAATTATGCAATGCAAACACTAACCGCAGTAGATCGTTTTCGGGTTTAAATCCCAGGATGAACCACTATTGTACAACTGGCCCTTGGGCGGAAAAATTGTAGTTGACTATTTTGGAATTTAGTATTTTCTAATGTCGCATACTACATAGGTACCCACTTTAACTTAAGTATAAATAAATAAAAAAATTGTTAATTTAGAAAAAATCATAAAACTATATTTGAAACATAAAAAACCATACCTTGTGCCAATAATAAATCCAGATATACAAATAATCATTTTTGAAATTTGTAATATTTAGATATTTTGAAATAATCCAATTGTTTCAGTATTTTTGGAGTTTGTTTTTTTAATTTTGATGATGTGTGATTTAAAATATAAACTCCATTTTGTATGTGATGATTGTTAAAAACAAGTTAACCAAATGTAATTTGATAACTTAAAAATGAATAAAACACAAAATTTAAAACAAGGAATTTGTGAAATGAAAATGACTGATAAAAGACACAAAATAAATATTTTTTTTTGTAGTAAAATAAACACAAAATTAAAAACACATCTAAGTACACAAAACATTCACTAGAAATTGCAAGAAAACACAAAAATCAAGCGTTAAGATATTTTATTGTTTTCTTTTTTTTTTATAAACAATACACGGTAATTACTTCATAAACATCGGAAAGAGCAGCATGTTTGCAGTGTTTTCGTATTTGTTGCTGTTTTTATAAGAAATTTTGTAAAATTTGTATCACTTTTATCAAGCTAAAATATTGTCCAATTCAGAGCGATAAGATTTATATTATTTAATCAAAATCCACTTCTCTTTGCAACATGTTGCAAAGAAACAATAAACACAAATTATCAAATAGTCAATTTAAAAGTTTTTCTTTTTTGAGGGAATCGCAGGTATACAGTTTTGGGCGAATAACGGATACAATACACTACCAACCGAATCGGGTGCTTCTTTAGAACTGTTGGCAACGGCACACTGGCTTGATGTATTCAACCTGAAGTCAGTGCATAGAAGATGAAGTGAAAAACAAAACAAGAATCCACCCCAAAAATGATAAAAAAACAACGTCGTACATACACGAGACGAGATACGACGACACAACGACGAAAATTGGGAAAATGGAGGAGGCCAAACAGTATTTTATGTATATGTACATTTTGAGGGAGTCAGGTCAGTGGAGGAGCAGGAGCATGAGCAGGAAGAGAGGATTTCACTTGTTCGCCATGTTGAACGTTTGTATGGATGAAGGATACACTCACATCTATTCCATATATGTGTGTATGAGATTCGAGTATAGACTATAAACGAAGGATAAGAACATATATTTTTGTTTTGGGGAGATTTTCTGTTTCTGGACAAAAATAAAAAGGATAAGACAAGGGATCGGATCGGATCCTCTTTGCTGTGTTTATTTTTGTTTAAGGGAGAGGGATGATATAAAGCCGAAACCATAATGTTGCCAGGTGAAGTTTAAATATTTTTTGAGTGGACATTTTCTTTCCAATTGGATTGGTTGCTAAGATATTTTCAATTAAAATCATCATTCGCTTTTGCCTTGCCTTGGTGCTTGGTTTGTTATAAAAGTCAAGAGGTTTTATCTCGTTTTGAAGCAGCTAACACACACACACACAAAAAAAGGGATGTCAAAGATATTAAGGATAAGACTTAAATTGCAAAATAAAAGGGAGAAGCTTTCGGTTTTTAGGTAAGGTCCTGTTTGTGAATGAAAGCAAAAAACCAAGCAAAAACAAAATGCGTAGGTATCTTTAAGGGTGACTGAAGAGGCTTCCTATCTAAGTGGCAGAAGTAATCAACTGGACACTTGCCAAAGAGGGAATAATAGCAGCCTAAGGAGGGGTTATTTGAATGATATGGGCATTGGAGAGGAAACTTTTGGTAGGTACCTACTACGTAGATAGGTATACGAACTTCTAGAAAATACCCAAAGATTGCTCAAAAGGAAACGATGGAGTTAATATTGTTTGACTTCATCAAAATGGATAGACTGATTTTGACAGATTTCCAGAAATGTCAATTTAAAGACGTGAAATTTATATTTACAAGGTCCTTTTTTGTGATTTTGAACTCAATTGACATTCATTCTGTTGTTGCTTATTGGGCACGACTAAGATTATGTGAATTGTCATGTTTGATTGTAGGAACACCTAGCGAAATGGAAGGAAGTGTAGAATAAGATGAAATTTGAATTGCGTGGGTTCTTATGAGAGATTCAAAGGACACAAAAATGAATGAATGTGTAGTGTGTAGGTTGTATTTTGAATCCAAGGTTTTTCTTAGAAACAAGAAGAATTTTGTTTTCAATTTTGAATAGAAGACTTAATTGGAATTGGGAATATTAATAAAATATGTATAGGTACGTGGGGAGATATCAACCTTGAACATTCAATTATTTGTATTGTCTGTTGAATATTTATAACGCTAACTGTTTTTATTCATTTTTAAAGTTTTATACAAAGTTAATATATTTTTTTTTTTTTAATGTAAAATCAAAGATTTGTGCGCTTAGGTGTGAATTCGAGAAAAAATCTAATTTAATATTCTTGAAATTTGATATCCTTAAGATTGAAATCTGTTTATGAGTTGTCTCAATGGCATGGAGAAGGATGTATTCCAAGAATTCAGAAGCAGTACCTGTTGCTTTGAGAAAGTATATTTCTACCAAGAAATTTTAATAAAGCATAATTTTTTCGAGTGTATTTATTTTAAGGAGGAATAGAAAGCAGAAATAAGGTAAGCATATTTATTAAAGATTATCCTGTAAAAACGAATTAAGTGGAATTATACCTACCTATATCAAGGATTTTCTTTTCTTTAAGATGTTGTGGTTGTCGTTGACAAAAAGAAAGAAACGAAATAAGAAAACAAAGTTTGTATCTAAATTTGAGACGAATGTGGGAAGTCTTTGACTCCTGTCTGGGAAAACAACACGTGGAAATAAAGCAACCTCAAGAAATTTGTGATTTCAAAGAATTTTTACAAAATGTATTCTTCTTGGAGAAAAAGCAAAGTTTGTTTTCAAGCAAATATTCTATGAATTAAAATTGTTTTGTTGAAATTCCTTTTGAAGGATCAATATTTACTGAAATCAGACGTTTCAATGAAATACTAAAAAGAATTGCGGTGAGGTATTGATTACTTATTAACATTTCCGATGAATTTTGTCTGAAGAATTAAATTGACAACTTACTTTTGAAACAATGAATTCGTTTTTCCACAATAACAAATATAAATTGCAAAAAAAAAACTCAAACTTTGCTGAAGGTTTCACCTTCAATACTAGGCTGATTTTACACGCGCTCAGTGCAATCTATGGGATAACTTCAAGGCATATATGTATATATTGTGAATATTTCTGTTCAATGAGATGCTTGATTTCTTGAGATATAAGAGCCGTCTATCGGAAAAATCTGCAACTTTAAAGTTTGTGCATTTCCTGCTTAAAAACTAATATATCGTGCAAGTTTTACATTAATCGCATGTTTAGAATGTGATTTTAGAGTTTCTTTTTAGGTCTGGTTCAAAATCCCGAAAGTTAAAAATCCCGTAAGATCAAAATCTCGACAGTTCAAATTCCCGGAATAATTCTGAAAAGCAATCAATACTGAATAATCAAATTACTCGTGTTTTGAAATACGTTAAATAGTCTGGCTTTTGGGTGGCATTCAGGATTTTGAACTGGAGATTTTGGACGGCTCCCATTTTTGATATTTTGGTGTGTTCAGTGCCATCGGAAAACTAGAAGGGATTTGAGTGCGACTCTCACCAATTGATGTCAATATTGGAAATTGACCCTTACTCAGACGGAGATTTTGATAACACATCAGTTCTGATAAAAAAGTTACAGAAAATTTAGTTCATTACTTTGAAGGTTAGAGGATTTGTCAAAGAACTCTTGCAGAAGATCCATATGACGAAGAAGAAAGAGTAGGAAATCATTTTGTAATTTTAAAGGGAGTTTTTTTTTAAGACGTGTGGTTTTCAATCTGGCAGTATTTTTTCGGAGTTTGTCTTTTTGACAGCTGTCACTTGATTTATGCTCAGTTTGGTTTGCCATTTCATATTGAATAGACTTACTCCTGAACAACGTTTGCGAATCGGGCAAATTTATTACCAAAATAATGGTTTGATTCGCACGCTGCGTCCAATATTCGGTTAACATATTCGCCCAGAATTATATTCGAGGCAGCCGCTGCGGCCACTTACCCGAAATCAGTTTTAAAACATAATGGCAAACCCTAATCTTTAAAATAAAGCTAAATTCTTGGCCATAAAATTTAATTATATGCGTTTTATTTCTTCTTGAAAATTACGCGTATAAAAAACCTTTAACGCCACACAAAGGACTGAATAACTTAATGCACTTTCAAAGAGCTGCTTCGACACTACGCAAAGAAATAAGTGACACATCCTCCAGCCAGAAACATCAGGAATTATCTTAAGGCTGAATTATAAAAGTTGGAACGGCGAGGACGGGTCAGTCAGTGATTGTGCGAGAACAACCAATTCGTATCTCACTCCCTAAAAAGCGTATTTCTCCGTTTCGTCAAATTTCGATCGGTTAAGTTTACAGACGTAAAACTGCGCTCGTTATCGCACTTTACGGACGAAAATTTGACATGAATGGATATGAGAGTGAGAGGTATGCTGACTTTGCGTGTGACGTCACAGTTATCTTATTGTTCAGAGAAAAATACATGCTTTGCTTCCGCGGCAATCCGTCGGGTAGAGTGTTCATTTTACAGGTTGGACGGCAATGTTTCGTTCGGTTTTGACACTAGCTTCCGTTTGTTTCTGTCAATTATGGTTCAGCATCTAAGCAAAATTTTTAGTAAGCTGACAACTTGAAATTGATGGACAGAATTAACCGAACAGATTCTAAAATGCCTTTGCAAGCTTCGAACGGATGAAAGTGGGTTTCATAAAGGTTTCAGTATCACTGTGGATATCTAGGACTTAAAATTTGCTTTCATCACAACTGGGAAGAGTTTCGAGAAAGGCAGTAGATTTGTCGATTTGAGAACTTCTTTAAGAACAGCACGAAACATCAGAACGTTACTCTTGCTAATAGCTATTTCCTAATATGATAATAATTGAATGAAAGCTAACTTGATATTTGAGAGAAGAGACCCTCGTACGAAATATTTATGGCGAAGAAGAATCTTTAAAAAACTAAGCTTTCTATGGATCGAAAACCATTTGTTAAAAAAAAAACTACAAACATATTCAAGGTTTTAGTAAGTTGGGAACCGAACCGATGCTCCCAACCCTTAGTGACTCCGAACCAACATGAAGGTGTTCATTCAATGACTGACTTGACAGCTGTCAAACCGAGGATTTCGATAATCTTTAACTCTCTTAAACGGCTAAGACAAATGAGCCAAAGCCCATAAATAATACGTTCTAGTCTTGTCAAAGCACAAAACTCAAGATTTCGAGCATGCAAATTATGAACAGGAGAGATGTCCCTTTCATTGACAAATGCTTCCCTCAAAACACAAAATAAAAGATACAAAATTCCAAAACGTTTGTTTTATTCCGTCAAAATTCCCCTAAGGAAGAAAGTAACTCAGAATTATTTAAGATTATTTTGGATAAAATTCTTTAAGTGCTCAATTGGGTATCAACCAAGAATCTTACTTTACGGTTCAGGTTAAATTTTTGTGTCCTTTTTTGAAATTCCTTACAAAGCCTTGTTATTTTATCGCACATAACACCCCTTCCACTGTCTGTCTATTTGATAAAGGTATAGGTATTCCGACGGTGGACCGGACGCACAGAAATTTTGCTCTTAGGCATAAAATTAAACTATTTCCATTATCCCTTCCTTAGCTTTGCTCATTATGCTGGTCTTCTTCCTCTTTTTTTTTCTCAGTCTCTGTCTCTATCTCATCGCCACCTGAACCCTTTTCAAAAGCTCTTGCCAACATACAATTCGAACGACCTCAAAAACGATAAAATTTTATTTATTTTTCGGTTTTCCGAAAACCAAACCAAACAACAAAGAAGGACAAACGGAGTGAAGTTGGTTAGTGTTGAGTGTTGATGTTCACTGGATCTGGTTGAGATGGTCGTTAGTTTACGAGTAGGTTCCCGATTATGACCGGCTATCCCTTAGATTGTAAACTTAAGCATAACGATTTCAAATTGTGCCATTTCTGCAAATGCAAGGATAAGATGATTACACTCCGTACACAGGCGTACCTACTACTACACAAAACACAATAGCGCGTTGGATCATAGTCGTAAATATTCTTGGTTGTGATTCATTGTAACCCCTTTCTATGGATTCACCGAAGAGACAGAGGCTGATAGCCAGGATGTGATGAAAATAATCCTCTTGTGAGGACATGATAAATGAGTTGAATCCTTTTTGTGTTTGTGTTGGTGTTTGCAACTAGATGGACGACACACATCGTTGTTCGGGCGTGTGTGTATGTCATCTCATCCGGAAGTGACATTATTCCGCACTTAATCCCGAAAATAGATTTTCTCTGTTTAACTAGGCGAGTTAGCAGGGTGACCAGTTTTGTTTGAAAAAAAATATTCATTTTTTTAGGGATTGAGACAATCAATCAGCGTGGGAAGTGGATTTTTTGTTGAGTCCCTGTAACCACCAAGTAATAGTAGGGCAAGAGATATGGCCGGGAAACTAAAAAAAAAGCTTTGTAAAATGTGAAAAAGAAGCACGAAGATCCGAGGAAGTGTTCAAGTCAAAAAAAAAAAAAATACCGTCTTGAAAGTTGAAAGGAACACCAGTTCCAGTTCGTATCGCTAAGTGTTAAAAAGAGATCTTAAAAACACCCCGTTTGAAAGGCAATACATAGGCACAATCACGAATCTGGCTCAGGCATGGACAATGACAGGAGGATTGACAGCGATTTCTAAGGTCAAACCGGGAAGCAATTTCGTTGATCACGCGGTTGAAGTAGTTGAGTCGGAGAGTTTTGATCCCGATGAGATCATTAATTTCGGACGAAAAGAAAAGAGGAAGGTACATTTGCAAATAAGGTATTGCTGTTTGATTATTCAAGAGTGAATCGATCGACGCACAAACTGTGTGGACGAAATAAAGGGTGTTTTTTTAGACGTGTTTTTCAATCTGGCAATACTTTTTTCGGAATTGGTCTTTTTGACAGCTGTCACTTGTTTGGTTTGCCATTCATAATAAATAGACTTACTCCTGAACAACGTTTGCAAATAATTGTGAAAATTTATTTTGAAAAACATGGTGATACTCATGAAACGATTTTCGATTTTCACAAGAAAATTTTGTTCAGCGATGAAGCTCACTTTTCGTTTAATGGATACGCCAATATGCAAAAATGCCGCATTTGGAGTGATGATAATCTTCAAATGTATGCTGAGACACCGTTACATCCACAAAAACTGACTGTTTGGTGCGCTTTATGGGTTGGTGGAATCATTGGTCCACATTTCTTCAAAAATGAAGCCGGCCATAATGTCACCGTCAATGGATACACGATTTAAGACTTTTTCGTGCCTGAATTGGAGGATGTTGATGTGGACGACCTTTGGTTCCAACAAGACGGCGCTACAAGCCATACAGCCAACGAAACAATCAATTTATTGAAGGAAACTTTTGGTGAGCGCTTTATATCGCGCCGTGGGCCTGTGGCGTGGCCTCCAAGATTGCGATCTAACACGGACTATTTTGTGTGGGGTTATTTGAAGTCGCTAGTAAGCCAGAGTCGATTGACGCCTTGGAAGAGACGTTTGACGCCTTGGAAGAGAACATTCGGTGCGTTATTGCTGACATGCGGCTACAATTTCTGCAAAAAGTGGTCGAAAATTGGGCCTCTCGGCCCGAAATCATTTTTAAAACGTAATGGCAAACCCTTGTCTTTATAATTAAGCTAAATTCTTGGCCATAACATGTGTATGCGTTTTATTTCTTCTTGAAAACCCCGCGCCTAAAAAAATAGAATCTAAAGAAATATATGATGTTTGATTGTGGCGCCATCTATATTCCTCCACGACCAGCTTAATCGGGTCAAGAATAAATATTTGGTGTAACAGTTTCAAACGGGTCTGAGCTTAGTGACTTCTCTCTTTCCACGATTCTCATTTATTCGTTGATATTTTGCGAAAATGAAAGGGACCTACAAAAAAAATTTGGTGAAGTCAGAGATCGAACCCGGAATCTTCGGCGAGGTAATCCAACACAGTAACCACCACTCTCAATCGAGTTGAGACAATT
Organism: Platycheirus albimanus; assembly: GCA_916050605.2. NCBI lineage: Eukaryota > Metazoa > Arthropoda > Insecta > Diptera > Syrphidae > Platycheirus > Platycheirus albimanus. Next base: position 358,622,804 of record OU696696.1, read on the forward strand.
TTTTTCGATTTCTATAAAAATTAGGCGCTAATATTAGAAATTTTTAACAAATTCTTCGATATTTTAAGACAACTTTTCTCGATTGAAAAATATACTTAAAACAAGCCATTTCGATGGAATATTGACTATTCTAGAACATAACTGTCATAAGAATAAACCCAAGTCTGTGTTCAACATTGATAAGAGAAAATTCTATAGAAAAGTTAAGATGGTAACACTGCTTTTACTAGTATCACACCTTTTATAGACCTTTCTAGCTTTTTTTTTGTGGGTTGTGCTGGTAAAAATAAAATCCTCATCCTTTGCTTTTGTTGTGTGTTTATTTTTGCACCCAAACATGACCTAGTAAACAAGGTGTTTCGAAAATAACTGCTGTTGACTTAATTTTTTGTTTTTTACCTTATTTGTACAAATGTGTGTTAGTTTGTTGCCAAGGTACGTTCCTTTAATTATAACTTTTTTTTTATATACCACTTGAATGCTAACTAACTTTCTGGAGGTTATTTGCACTCATCCATCCATCATGGTGAGGTATGAACCGCCATGCATTAAGTATTACCATCCAAGCATCCCAATCCCAATTCACATCATTTCAAGGAAAAAACCACATAACTTAGCACTTTTGTGTGGCAGTTAAAATATCCTTACGTTATATGAGAGGACCTTACTGGCTCTTTGTCTTTGTTTGTGTTTTGGTTGGCGGAGGTGTGTGTGTTTTTTTTTTTTTGTTGCAACAATTAACATCTGTTTTTGTAAAACAATTTTTTTTCCTGTTAAGGACATGTGAAAAACCACTCTCCTCTGATTTCGTTGAGTTCATTATTTTTTGCAGTGTTTTTCTTTTGCATGTTGTGTAAATGTATGGTTGGATGAATGTCAGTCAGTTCAACAACCACCATCACCAGAGGTGAACTTTTGTTTCAAAAGTTACACTTGTGTGGTACATACTGGTTACTGACTGTGGCTGGAGCTAGAGTTCGCCCGCCATCACATTCTCTTCGTTCGTCCTGTTTCTTTATGTTTGTCCTTTGTAAAAACAAAAACGAACAAAAAAAAAAGGAGTTTTACAAATGGATATGAAAATGTAAGATGAATTATTATTATTTCTGTGTGCAAATGCTAAAAGAGAGATAAAAAACATATACACAAACAGAATCCATTCATTATAAATGCATACGACGGGGATGCATTTATGAATCCATTGGGCATGCTGATATTGCCAGGATGTATTAAAGGCAAAATGTCCTGTTTATGAATCATAAAGTCGTGGGAAAATGGAAGAAGAAAAATCTTTTTTTTTTTACTTTTGAACTTTAAGTAAAGTCTGAAGTAGAAGTGCGAACGTGCACAACAAGCTACAACTGTAAGGCAGCATAAAAGAATTACTTTAAACTTTGTACGGACTAGGTACCTTCTTGGGGTTCCTTATGCAAAACTCGAATTCAGACCTGCTTTTATGAGGAACCTAACCTCACATATAGAAATGTTTGAGTTGTTGCTTATTTTTTCGTAAACAGTTTCAACGATTTTAATCAAACTTTTCACAAGCCTAGTCAGAAAAATCGTATTCAACGAATTAAATGACTGGGCCATGTAGGGCCAATGGGCATTAACGCTTCAGGTCGTAGTCTTTAATGCCAGCCGTGTAGACCTCATGTTTGATGGAACGAGCGTTAAAACACGTTCAAAACTTAGCACTACCCAACCATTTCTGTAGGGAAGCATGTTTTATTTATAGTTCGGGTGTGATGTTTCGTTATTCGAAGAGCTAGCAAAGAAGCACTTTTCATGACAGGATTTACTCTTTGAGGATTTGTCACTTCCTTGTAAGAGTCAGTACTTGAGTGGAGTCAGGGAATTGAGTCCAGAACATTTGGTGATAATCCGATATACGCAACGGGTAAATATTAGTTAGCAAGTGTTTCAATTTAATACAGGGTGAGGCAGCAAGGTTGGACGGTTTTAAAATGTCTAGTACCCCATTCGTGTTGGGGCGACAGTCGTGCACTTAACAGTTACTTACCAGTTGAAGCCATAGAGCCGTGGACGGTAGCACTGAGTACTTCAACACAATTTTTTTCCGAAACAATGGGTTGATCATGGCGCGGCAGTTCAGCGTATCGTCGCCACTTCAACATCCACAGAAATCAAGCTGATCCCGCGAAAACACAATTTTTCGGTTGAGCTTAAGTATATTTAGTACACGAGGCGATTTGATAAACCAGGATCCCTGAAAACTGAAATCCTTGAAAACTTTGAAGTTGTTCAACAAGTCTTTCTGCGTAGTCCAGTTTGATATGCTCCACCAGAATGCTACTGAACTTGGCATAAGTAATCGGTCAGTATAAAGTGGCAGTTACAGCTTAGAATAAGAACGCTTCTACAATTTCGAATCAGAATCGCGGATCGTGGCCTTCGCATGACAGATTTTCCAAAATTTATTTTTACTTGCGATTATAGGTTCTATAAGGCAAGTTGTGCATTCGTCGAAATAAAAAAAATTGAGTAACAATCAAACATGACATTACGATGATAGCGGAGACGAAAAAATATTTGCTAAAAATTCTGTTCGTCCGTATGTCTGTCTGTCTGTCTGTATCGGTACCTACAGCTTTAACGAGTGGACCGATTTGCTTCAAACTTGGTATTTAGGATTTATTTGGCCGTCCCTCGGAACAAATTTTTTATTTTTGCTCTAGGTCCAAAAATAACGGCACCTGCCATACAATCTTGAAGACAAAAATTGATTTTCTCAAAAACGGATCTAACGATTTTGATAAAACTTTCAGAATGCTATTTTTGCAAGACAATCTATCTTTTGGTTCGAAATTTTTTTTTCAAAATTTGTCTAATAACGGTACCTCTCATAGAACCAGTATTTTCAAATCAAATTTTCTCGTAAACTATACATTCGATTTCAATAAAATTTCGGCCACAGGAAGTCATTTATAATTTTATTAATATGGCATTTCAAAATTTTCAAAAACTTTTTTTTTTGATTTTTTATATTTTTTTCAAAAAAAATTTTGGTTTTCGAAATATGTTGGAAACGGGTACATTGATTTTTTTTAAAATTATTTTTCAAATGTAAACTACAGATTGCCATATATTTGCATACTCAAATAAATTTCAAAATATTTTTTGAAAAAGTTTTTCAAAAATAACCTTTTAAAAAAAAACTGGTCGAACGATTTTCAATATTTTTTTTTTTAGATTGACGTATAGCTTTGAAATTTTATTGCATACTTAGTTTTTCCGAGAAAACTCTTAAACTAATTTAAAAAATAAAAGAATTTTCGAAATTATTTAGTTTTTACTAAATATCCATATATGCAGCCACTACGCAATTGCTTATCATAAGAGCAAAATCGTGCGACCCAGTCGTGCATTTTATTTTAAATGTCTAAGATCGGTACTTTACATAGGACGGTTTTTTTTTTTTCTACTATCTCAAAAACGGCGCAATCAATTTTTTCACACACATAAAGATGTAGGTAGCTCAATTTAATACTACAAACCAATATTTAAAAAAAAAAATATTTTTGTGTGTATGTATTTTTAAAAGCGTTTTTTAAAATATTTTTATGAAAATTAATATTTTGAAAACAGCTCAGTATTTTTTTTTTCAAAATTTATAAATAAATGTATTTGCTGAATGCCTAACAATAAATTCAAATTTATCCTAGAAATAAAATGGCGTCATTTTTGTACAGCTCAAATTAGTATTGATTTAAGTTTTGAAAAATTTATATTTATCAAAATCTCAACCCCCAAGTTCGTGCGACCCGTATTTTAAACGCAATCTTAAATATTTTTGATTGTTATATGTTTTGAACCCAATAAATGGCGGTATTGACTGAATTCTAAAATTGTTGTGGAGCCTGAAATCTACACATAAAATACTGGCGCATCACTACATTTGCAGGAATTCTCTCAATGGCTAATTGTTAAAATAAGCTAGCAAAAGACTTATAAATCCAACATATGATATTAAATGAAGTCTTACTTCGTTCAAGCTTTACAGTTATTGACTAGCACAAATACAAATAATAGCTGAAATCACTTCTTACAGCTGACAGACAGCTCATTGCTGTCATGGTAAAAAAAATTCAGAAAAACGTTTTTCGGGTCAGCTAGTAAAATATGATTAAAGTCATAAAACTTAATATATTAGTTATCCAGAACAGGGAATTGGATTACGTATGGATTGGGAAAACATCAAAACTCTTAAACTACACAATAAAATGTCGTCAGCATGATAATAAGTGAGGCACACATCGATCGGGGTAATAGATTTGCATTAATTTTATATTTTTGCAAAGGTATTGCTGGGGGGAAGTGCACAATAAGATTTTCAGGTACATACATAACGTTTTAAAAGTTGGTGAATCTCAGGTAGAAGTGACGCACTAATTACAAAATTAATAAATGCATTTGAAAAGCAGAATTGCTTTACAAAATAAAATGCACGACTGGGTCGCACGAACTTGCTCTTATGGTCAATAAATTGCGTAGTGGCTGCATATATGGATATTAAAAAAAATTAAATAATTTCGAAAATTCTTTTATTTTTTAAATTAGTTTAAGAGTTTTCTCGGAAAAACTAAGTATGCAATAAAATTTCAAAGCTATACGTCAATCTAGGAAAAAAAAATATTGAAAATCGTTGGACCAGTTTTTTTTTTAAAAGGTTATTTTTGAAAAACTTTTTCAAAAAATATTTTGAATTTTATTGGAGTATGCAAATATATGGCAATCTGTAGTTTACATTTGAAAAATAATTTAAAAAAAAATCAATGTACCCGTTTTCAACATATTTCTAAAACCAAAATTTTTTTTGAAAAAATTATAAAAAATCAAAAAAAAAAAGTTTTTGAAAATTTTTAAATGTCAAATTAATAAAATTATGAATGACTTCCTGTGGCCAAAATTTTATTGAAATCGAATATATAGTTTACGAGAAAATTTGATTTGAAAATACTGGTTCTATGAGAGGTACCGTTATTAGACAAATTTTGAAAAAAAATTCAATCCAAAAGATAGATTTTATTGCAAAAATAGCATTCTGAAAGTTTTATCAAAATCGTTAAAGCCGTTTTTGAGAAAATCAATTTTTGTCTTCAAGATTGTATGGCAGGTGCCGTTATTTTTGGACCTAGAGCAAAAATAGAAAATATGTTCCGAGGGACGGCCAAATAAATCCTAAATACCAAATTTGAAGCAAATCGCCCCACCCGTTCAGCCTCCAGAGGCGCGAACAGACATACAGACAGGCAGACAGACAGACAGACGGACGGAATTCCCAGACCCACTTTTTTCGACTTCTCCATCATCGTAATGTCATGTGTGATTGTTATCTCAAATTTTTTTTTCTGCACGAATCCATAACTTGCCTTATAGTACCTATAATCGCAAGTAAAAATCAGAATTTAAAGAGAGCATGATTTTTACCTGCTGCAGCATACAAACATTTGTGGTTGATGACATTTTATGGTCTCATCATCGTTTGTAGTTTTTACTCTGTTATGGTATTAAAATCAGGAGCAGCGAATGCTTGCATAAGTTTTATTTAATCCCTTTAACTAGGTATTACAATATATATTTCTAAGAAGGGAAAAGTTAATTATTTTTATATTTATGACTCCCTTTAAACTGTATTTTTATTTCTACCTGTAAACTAATTTCCCTTAAAATTAATCAGAAGAAAGTGAGTTTCTGCAAGGTTTTCAACAAAAAAGACCTGACCTGGCGATATTAATTATCCCTTGTGTCAAAAACACTGAGAAGGCCAAACAGATTTTCTTTGAAGTCGCATAACCTATCTCTAATCTCACCAATAACCATATCCCTCCTCAAAATTGATTCTAATCCTCGAGGAAAACAAACTAAAAACCATATCTTTAAACATAAAAAGCCCCTTAATAGCTTCAATACAACCATATACGACGACGAAGACACTCCAAAAAAGACTCTTTGAACTTTTTTTTTCCCACTTCACCACCGGCACCGTCGCGCGTTACCAGCATAAAGATGTATGAGTACAAACAATTTTAGCAAAGTCTCACCTTCGTGTGCCCACACCATTTCTTTTAACCTTCAACCGACATGACAGTCTCGACATTAGAGGAGTCGTCGTCGTCGTTTTAATAATAATCTTGTTCAAACAATTTTCAGGTTCCAGATACTCCCTCGGGTAGAAATTTTATTTTGTCTTCCCGCTCTTCCCCCCGAAAACTTCTCATTTCAATTTTCCCGCCCTATTGCGCACACTTATATATGAGTATCTACAATCTTTTCAGATTAAAAGTTTGTTTATACATAATTTTAAAGTGTTTACCAAAAAATATGCTTTAATCTTCTCTCTCGAAGAAACCAAAGGTTATTGCCCGGCAACATGTTGCTAATCATCATATATGAGTACTTTGTCTTTTTTCTCTTTTACTCTTTCGTATTTTGTATTTCTAATGTTTTGTTGTGAATGCATTTAATTTTCATGCTTCTGCTGCTGCCATTTTTCAATTGAAAAGACTCACAACAAAACTATTTTCTATTTTTATCGCAGGCAACCCATCATCGAGCAGTGGCAAATATTTACTCTCCTTCAATTCATATAAAGTAAAGTATTATGTTGTTGTTGTTGTTGTACTTGTATATGTGTGCATCTATAAGAGAAAGGAGGAATAGTGTGCCTATGCCTACCCTAAACACCCGGAGCAATAAACCTTTATCATGAACTACAGAATAATCGTAGTGTTGCATGCCTGCTTATAAAAGAGGTGCAGATATTATACGAAGTAGCACTATCATGGGTAGCGAGTTCCCGTTTTCCCCCATTCCCCATTTCAATTTCTATTCATTGACAGCTCTATTCCGACACCAGTGTCATTTACCCGGGATCATGCAACACACATGTTGATATTCACCTATGCGCCATGCCCTGGCCAAACCATAGTATATGTCAATTTGAATCCATTTATAGTTTCATTTCCAGAATTTATGAACTTCATTGTGGTTATGGAGGAGCTGGATGGAGCATAGAGGAGGCGGAGGAGGAGGTTGGGGAGCGAATAGTTTTCTGAAAGGAATCTCCTTCTACTTTTGACGTGGTTTATTCAGTCAGGCAGGGCAGGCATCAAGTCATTTAAACGTCATGTCACACAGTGCACACAGCTGCTGCTTCTGCTGAATAGTTTTCAATATGGTGAGGACAAAAACGCACGACGAAGAAGATATAGGACGTCTCTGTATCTTTGTATCCGCCTTGAGCATTGAGCACTGAGCATTGATCATCGTCATCGTCACCGTCATCATGGTATTGTCCCTATGGATGTTCGTCCAAGTGAAATGTTTACTTCGGTTATTTTGAAAAGACCGGAATAGGTACACATCATGAACTGTCTGGATGAAGTGGTGATGATAAACAAAAAAGTGTTGTTGTTTGGTTTGGTTGTACGGATTGAGTGCAGTGTTGTGTTGGGTGGAGATAAGATTTTAGTAAGTAATAGGGAGTTGAACATCAGCCCCCCCCCCTCTGCCCCAGGGTGGTTGCTTAAGGAAATTAAAGTGAAGAAAGCAAGATTGTTGGCCTTTGGGGAATGAATATATTGAAAAGTTTTTTTTGTTTTTTTTTTTTCTTTTCTAAAAGACCCGCTGACAGACAACATTGGCGGACGCAAGAAGTTTAGTAAGAAGAGAGGTTGAGACGGTGACGAGTCTTTGCTTTTAGCCCTTGAGTGCCTTCAAACTTTAAATTGCTAAGATCAGCAGTTCTTATGTGTGTGTGTAAAGTTAGCTCCGACATTTTTCTTTTAAATTAAAACTGTGTCTCAATGTACCCAAAACATGTGCTTCGATGAACTGTTTTAATCGAAAAATCTGGCCAAAATTTACTCTAAGATAGGTATGCTTGGTTTTTTTTAAGGGAACAGTTTTTCAAGAGATTCTTAATCACTTCCCTAATATGATCAATATCGATAGAGGAGTCAAAAAATGCGGTATGACAATTTTAACATCCCGAAAACATGACCAGATGATATCTGTCAAGAACAGCCGTACCTACAGTCAGTTAAAGACTCAAACCCAAGAGTAACATACGCGTAACATTTTTGAAGAGAGTGGTACAAAAGCTGGAGAAACAGCCAAAGTGTGGATTTCTAGGTTTATTAACACATCTTGATGGTCAATATGGATGGGTGCGCTGTACTGTACACCCTGTAGAAGCCAAAAAAAAGGTTACAAGACTTCAAGAAGTACTAGTTGATGTAGTGGCTTGCGGCTTACTTGTTAGTGTATCGGACTAACATGTTAGAAGTTAGAGGTTTGGGTTCAATTCTCTATCTGGAATGGAAAAAGTATTCCAAGATTGAATTTTATCAAAAAGAAGACATTTTGGGTGTTGCGTTCGGATTCGGTAGAAAATGAGAGAACTTCTCTACATTCGTTGAAGGTGCTTGTCTCTAGTGTTCTTGCTTTTTGAAGAGCATCACGCACTAATTTTTTTTTCGGTCGTATTATTATTGTCGTATACATTCTTTTCAAGTCCTTTTTCTTACAGTTCGTTCCACCAAAAATATTTAAATAATACTTTATAGAGCATCATCACCCACCCTGAATAAGTAATCACGTTCAGAAACCGCACATATCAAGGAACTTTGCAGAGTTTCAGCAAATTTCGACAAAGGGCTTGATTTTCACCAACTTTTAAGTCGAACTTATCTTTAGTACTGAGGAACAGTTTCGCCGGTGTGATGTTCAACAAAAACAATTTTCGTTTGCGACTAAAAATAAAGTGCACGACTGGGTCGGACGAACTTGCTCTAATGTGTGACAGTGGTCTTGGGGTTTGAGATTTTGGAAAAAAAAGCAGGGAAAAAATGATATGAAATTTTATTGATTACTAAAAATCGCTATTTGAAACGTTTTTTTTTTTTAGAAAAAATGAAGTTTACTGTTTAGAATTTAAGGATTTTTTTACAAAATCGTTCGACCAGTTTTTTTTTAAAAACATTTTTTTTGAAAAACTTTTCGAAACTATATTCCAATTTTTTTTTTTGAATATGCAAACTTCTAGCACTTTGTAGTTTTTATCAGAAAAATAAAATTAAAAAACAATAGATTACTGTTTTTAGAAAAAACGAATAAAAGAAAATTAAGTTTTTTAAAAAAAAAACTCGAAAAAAAATATTTTTGGAAAATTTAAGAATTTATATTATTTTGTTTATAAAAGGGCTTCTACATTAAAAATTTCATTGAATTTCGACAACTGGCTTACGAGAAAATCTGATTTAAAAAAACCTGTCCGATGGGAGGTACCGTTATAAGACTTTTCCTGAAAAATCTATTCCAACAAAAAAAAACATAAAGTTTGTACAGAAAACACTATTCAGAAAGTTTTATCAAAAAAGTAGGATCCGTTTTTAAGAAAAATTAATTTTTCACTAAAAATCGTATGGCAGGTACTGTTAGTTTTAGAGCTAGAATGCTTATTCTAAAAACCCCTTCTGTATGACGTCATAATGACACTATGTACCAATTTTGAACCAAATAGGTCCAGCCGTTTAGGCTATAGGTGCCGATACAGACAGACAAAATTGTCGGGCCCACATTTTTAGGCTTCTTTCGTAATGTCATGTTTGATTGTCAAAAAAAAAATGTTTTCTTAAGAATGCATATGCATAACTTGCCTTATAGTACCTTTAACCTTAAGTAAAAATGCAATATGGTGAGGTTTTCTTAGCGGCAGAGTTCTCTTACGATAGTTCTTCGAAAACGAAGATGGCCGAATTGTTATCGTGTGTCACACGTTATCACCCTATAATAGCAGTTGCCGTTCCACCATTATTGAAGACACTTGGCAAACAACCGACAAAATACTGATTAGGTGCTAGCGACAAAATTTCGGAGGTGACGTTTTCTATCGAAACTATAACGCCATCCAGATGTGATGTAATTTGACATAGCTGAACTTCTTTCTTTGAAAAAGTAGGTGTACGCAAACAAGCCAGCACATTCAAGCGTCGAAGGACGAAATAGCTTGACACATTTACAGAAATTGATCTGCAATTATTATTTCTCAGCTGCATCTAAAATACTAATATTTGCTGCATCGACTTTAATTCAAAAAAATACAAATTTTAAGCCTGGCTTGATATATTAATTCCGACAATCTCAGTGCCTATAGGTATTTACAGGCATAATTTGTTACATTTTCGTCTTGTATCTTCTTGATGTTTCCATAAAACTATTTACAAATGGCACCGCCGAACAGATGTCTTGACCACTTAAATTCATTGCCATAACAAACCATCTGCCCTTCTTAACAAAAAAAAAAAAAATAAAATAAATCTCCTTAAAAAATCCGTATAAAATCAAAATATCTGATACGCACAAAAAACAACAGATTTTCCTCAACAACCCCTAAAAATGAGCATCATTCAACATGTGCATCAGGTATTCCTTCAACAAGTAGCAGAAGTATCAAAAGAAACCCAAACTCTATCAAGATCAGGTTCGACTTCGCCCATACGTTATACACAAAAGGCTTGAACAGAAAACGCAGCCATACTTTACGACAGCGACGACGACGACGACGTAGGTACAAAAGCGATAGAATGCCGCAGATGTTTGGTATTTTTCGGATTCTTTTTTTTGGATCCTCGATCCTCTTTCATCATCCAGACAGAGACTGATCGAGCCCAAAATATAGGAGAAAAAAAAAGGGAAAACCAAAAAAACACATACTTAGTGCCGAAAAGTGCATGTCAGTGTTGCATGTGGAGGAAGGATGAAAAACAAAATTACTTTCAATGGTTTTTTTTTCTGGGTTGCTTCGTTCCACCTATCCCTCCCTACCTACCTACATATGTACATACAAACCTACCTGAATGCTGATGTATGAAGGGAAAAGCCATGAACAATTATTGTATGGATGCTGTTCGCTACCTGAACGCAGGATATGATTTTGTAATCACATTCACATCCCTTCTTTAAAAACCAGGTGCGATTTTTAAGGACTGCATTATATTCGTTCAGGTTTCACAGATTGAGATTGTGTTAAGCTGAATTTAAAGGAGAGCGTCTGTTTTGTGTTTTGTTGTTGATTCGATTCGTTGAAACCAGAATTCAAAGAGAAAAAGAAAATACCTCCAGGATTATTTTTGTGTGCTAAAATTATTCTGGTAGTTGTTGTCGTGCCTCGTACTTCGCGGGTGGCTCTCAGAGAAACATAGTCATTCGAAAAGAAATACGCTATCGTGTTGATCGTTTTACTGAATTTTAATATTGTGTATCTTAAAAAAAATTAAGATACAAAATTTACCAAATCTGAACAAAAACAAACCAAAGAAACATGTTGCAGCATCAAATCAAAGATGAATCTGGATATTTCCACCCCCACAACAACCCGATCACCAATACGGTTGGGATAACCGACCAACACGGTCGGGAGATGCAGAGTACATATGTAACGGCACTTGGACAAAATTTAGGATCTATACCAGCAGTAGCTGGAGCAATTTCACCGCTACAGTCCAAAAACATCAGCAGCTCACTTCAGCAGATACATCAGCAGCAGCAGCAGCAACAACAGGCCGCAATTAACATCAACAACAGCTCTCTTACCAAACCAATCCCTTCTGATGGCAGATCAACGCCAAGCAACCATGGCGGCAACACCTCAGAAGCAGCAGCTGGAAAACTTTTTGTCGGAGGTCTCAGCTGGCAGACATCTGCCGAGAAGTTAAAGGAATATTTCAACATGTTCGGAACGGTCACAGATGTTCTGATTATGAAAGACCCTGTTACCCAAAGAAGTCGGGGATTCTGTTTCATAACATTCCAGGATCCAAGCTGCGTGGATAAAGTCCTTAAAGTACCAATCCACACACTCGATGGCAAAAAGATTGATCCAAAGCATGCAACCCCAAAGAATCGACCACGGCAATCTGACAAGACGAAGAAAATATTTGTAGGCGGTGTTTCACAAGACACTTCGGCCGAAGAAGTCAAGGCATACTTTGGACAATTTGGCAATGTTGAAGAAACAGTCATGCTGATGGATCAACAGACGAAACGTCATCGTGGTTTTGGCTTCGTCACTTTTGAAAATGAAGATGTTGTTGACCGTGTGTGCGACATTCATTTTCATGTCATCAAAAATAAGAAAGTCGAATGCAAGAAGGCTCAGTCCAAAGCAGCAGGAAATCCAGCAGCTCAACTACTGCAGAAACGTTTGATGTTAGGTTCATTAGGTGGAAGATTACCAGGCCCACCAGGGCAGTTATTTGTTGGAGGACAAGGACCACCGGGAATGGCCCAAGCCGTTGCTGGAGTTAACCCATTGGCTATATTGCAGTCCCAACAAGCTGCACAAGCATATGCCGCACAAGCAGCGGCTATAATGAAAAATCCTTTTTCGGTTCAAAATTCAGCTACACTTGCAGCTAACCCGGGCTACGGAAAATTATTGGCAACATACCCATCAGCATCAGGACTTCAGAATTTGAGATACGCACCATATCCAGTTCCAGCAAGTGCAGTTGCTACTCAACAATATCAGCAACATCAACAACACCAACAATTTCAGCAACATCAACAATACCAGCAGCATCAGCAACATCAACTTCATCAGCAACATCATCAGCAACAACAACAGAATGCAGCAGCCATTCAACATACTGCAGCTAATCAACCATCGAAGCATGTTGCCGTAGCAGCAAGTTCGGCTGCCCAAGCTGCTAATTCAGCAGCAAGTGTTGCCGCTGAGCAACAGGGAGCTCTTGTTGCATTCAACCCCATCAATGCCCAGGCAGCAGCAGCAGTAGCTGTCGGTAACCCCTATCAGAATTATGCTTTGCCAAATGTTGATATGTCAAGCTTCCAAGGTGTTGACTGGGGAGCACTATATGGCGGTATGGGAATGTATGTTTAGGAGGTTGTGAAAAGCTTCTTCGAGACATGGTGTTGTCAACAAATTCACAGCTTCGTTGGAAATAATTTATATACTTAAAACTTTTTGTTTCAGCTTCTTTCTTGAATTATTTAACATTTTTTAACTTATCGAAATATTCCATTTTGTGGCGATGTATCTCAAAATTATTGTTCTATTTATTACATGTAGTTTGATACAATTTTTTTGCAGAAATAAATTTTTAAAAATATAATGCGTGTTTTTTTTATTGTTAAAAGATGTTGTTTGCTAGTTGATAGGGAAGAGGTAAAGTTGCCAGCTTGTGACAAGGAAAGAATATTTTATTTTTCTAAGGAAAGGAATGGAGAAACACTTTGTCAAAATCTGATGTTTTACTTAGAACAAGGGTAAGAATCAAACCGGCTTTATTCTCGCTTTAGAGGAACCGGAATATTGACGATGGAAAAAAGACCCTTCAAGCAGCGATTTTAGAGTGGAAAAATCGACTTCGGAGGGAAGTTTCTGTTTTCTGATACAAACAGTATTTAAGAACCAGCTTTCAGATAATTTAAATAAAAGTGAAGCCATAAAGTCGCTCCCAGAAATTTTTGGTTTCTTAAGTTTTTGGCCACCTCTCCTATTTGTTCGACGGTAACTCGAGTAAATCTTCACAGTTAGGAGCAGGTACTGGAATGAATCTAAAACAGTGATGAAATGGTTAAAACGAATGACAACGGTGCTTAACAGTCCTTGGAAGTCCATGAAAAACAAGTAAATCGAAATTTCCAGAGAGCAAATTGGAAACAGTTGAATTATCAAGCTGCAGACCGTGAAGAACGGGCGATGTTTGCTAGCGCCCCAATCCCGCAACCAGGGTTTTTTTTGACAATATGAACCACTTTCTTATTCAGGAACAGTGTCTTTTAACAAATTATGAATACCAGTTTGATGTAGTACGGATTTTGAGACACTTTTGCAAGAAAATGGTTCTAACCATCATGTCAAAAAAAACCTGAAATAGGAGAGGTGGGCAGACGAAAAACGTTTCGTGTTTTGAAAAATGGCGGAATGCACTGAGATTCTTCAGTGAAACGAGAAGTTCCGAAAGCCTAGGTCTTGAAATCGGCAGAAGAAAGTTTAAGGTGTTCTGGCAGTAAAATCGATTGTAATCGTCACGAAAAATGGCATGACGCTCGCACGCCATCCGGCCAATCAAATCCTTGATAGCATAGAAAAATGAACAAGTCGATAAATTGTCAAAAATGGTTTGTGGTTGCTTGTAGGTGGGGGATTTGGTTTGGGGGAAGGGGGCGAGGAAAAAATTGTCCAAAATGGTGGATAGTTTGTTGGTGGTTGTAGATGGGCCAAGTGGTTGGTGGTGTTGGGGGCTTTGGTGTGGGGTGTGTTGATGTTGGGTAGTTGGTCGGAGGGAAAAATTGACAAAAATCGTGGGTGGTTGGTTGAAGGTGGGGTGGGTTGTTACTGGTGGGGGTGTGAGTATGGTAGATGGTTTGTTGGTAGTTGTATTTGGGCTGGGTGGTTGGTGGTGGTAATGGGTTTTGGTGGGTTGTAGGCGGGGGGTTGAGAACAAAAATTGTCAAATATTGTGGGTAGTTGAGAAAAAATTGACAAAGATGGTGGTTAATTGGTTGTTGGTAGGGGGAATACAACCTACACGTGAACTGTTTTGTCAACTGTACATAAAGTGAAGTGAAAAGTTATTGTGGTTTCCATTATTTATTACAACAGCAATTCCCTGTAAAAAAGGTCATCACATAAAATGATCGATCTCTACATAAATCGGCAACTCTTATTGCGAAAGAATTGTTTGGAGGGGTTAGAAAAAATTTTCAAAAATGTTGGATGTTTGGTTGGGAGTTGAGGCTTGGTGAGGGGGGAATTACATTTTCCATTTTTTTTAATCAGAAAAAAAAATTGTCGGTGTTGTTTTCAAAAATGGTGGAAGGTTGGTTGGGGGCCTAGTGCGGAAGTGGATATGACGTGAGGATCCTTACAACTGAAACGAAAATTTGACGTATGGGTTGCCGTTTTTGAGGATACCGTATAAATTCAAAAAAGACTTAATACTTTTGCTGCCCGCTTTCTGATTCACACATGCCTATTACAGTGATTCCCAAATGTGATAAGTTTGAATATCTGGGATTTGTGATCAATGGCGAAGCAACTTGTGACGACGACATTAATCATGACGTAAGGCGTGATCCGCAATCTTTTGTGAACGAAAATAGGCGAAATCATTCACATAAAAAAAACCATCTTGCAAAAGATAGAGCACGACCGGCTTAGCTGGTATTGTCACGTTCCAAGGGGAGACCCTGACGACCCAAAAAATGCTATAGCATACAAATTTACAAACGATAGCAAGTGAGGAAGAACAATCCAAAACCGGAAGACTTGCCGACGACTTGAGATCAGCATGGAGAAACCCCACAGGCAGATCACTAGTATGAAGCAGAGAAAAAGGTATGAGTTTTGATACACCTGAGATCATAACGTCCTCAAGAACTTTTTCACGAGTTGAGGACAAGAACCTTTAGTAATGTAATAGCAAAAAAATAACATCCATTTTAAATAATTGTTTTTATAATTAATCGAGAAAAAAAGACACCTCCTTTAATTTTTCTAAAAGTGTCCAATTTCTGCGGATAATTAATATTCCAAAGGACAACAACCAACTCCTATTTTTGAAGACAAGAAAAAAGTAAGTATCTTTCACCATCAATTGCCACAACTACCAATTTTTCATGAACAACACAGGCAAGGCAGTTTCCATTTCCAAGCTATTACGGCGAAGGAAGAAGTTTCTAACCACAATAAAAATGTTGTTGATTTATTACTCGGTTATCCTTGTTCATGTTCATAATTCAATTGAATTTTGTCTTGTCCTAGAGCTGTCATGGCCATTCTATGCAATTTCATTGAAAAATGAAGAACGAGAAGGAAAACAGAGAAAAAACTCCCAATTTTCACAAAAAAAAATATACAATTTGGTGAAAAAAAATCAAAACTTTAGCAACCATAACAAGGATAATGCGAATCAATTTTGTTAAATCATCAAAGATCATTGTGAAGAACATTTCAAAGGATATAGAATATACAGAGGCCAATATACACCTATACCAATGGCAAAAACTACGTGCCTTTGAGACCATTGCCATCTTCGTCGAAGGTAGAATACTGCAACATCGATTGTTGATACAGCCTTCTGCAGGATCCTCCTCCGTGTCCAATATCCCATTGGCATTATTTCAGGGAAAACAGCATACAACAAAAAAAAACTCCATCCGGTAGACATTTTTCGATTTTTCTTTAACAGCAAAGAAAATCCTTCGATTTTCATTCAATTCATCCTTTCAACTTTAAAAAAGGACGAAAGAATAAAAAAAAAATAGGAGCAAATAGGAATTTCGCCAAAGCAAAGTAAATAAAAAAATTGTAATTTCCTTATCCAGGAGGTAGAAAGGACTTAAACAGCAAGGCATCCAATAATGCAACTATACATACTTCTATATACCAACAAAATGTGTACCTCTTCCACAAGGCACCAGAGAAAGGACATGAAAAATCACAAGTACAAGAATAAAGATTTTGTGTTCAACAGTTTGAATACCAAAAAGGAGCAAAATCTAGGATAATATTCCTATTTATAGTGTTTCGTTTCGTTAGTGGCTGGTTGGCTGTTGGTTGGGTTCGTTTGGTCCTTAGGGAATACTCTGACGATGATGATGGTACAAGGTACAAAAAAAAAGAAGCACACCAAAACAACGGAACGGAGCAATGCAACGACGATTGTAGGTGCTCTTGGATGGTATATCGGACAAGTGCACAGTCGTGTGTAAAGTGGCATGGAAAATAAAAGGAAATGCATTTCCTTCATCGCACATACAAAAAAAAAAAACGGATACGGATATAAGTGGAGTTTTTTGTTTTTCACATTATTTTTGAGGTTTCAAATATTTAAAAAGATGCTTGGGGGGATAAAGAAGTAAAAAAAAGGATATTGAACATTTTTAAGGATTTTCTGCTGTTTTTTTTTTCTTGTGAAGATATGCAACAATGAAAGAACTATTCTGATAAGACTTTTGTTTACCCAACCGGGTTTTGTGAACTACAAATGAAAAGTTTTAAATTTAGAGAAAAAAAAAATGCGATTGAAAAGTAGATAAGTAACGACAGGATTTTTACTCGGTGTTGCTTAAAATCCTTGAAGAATGGAAACAAACTTCAAAAAAGGGAAAATAAGCAACAACGAGGTCTTTCAACCCTACCGGCAAAAAATGACTTAAAATGTAGGGTAAAAACAAGATTTTTTTCTACGAGGTATACAAATTCAAGTTTAAAGTGGGGATTAAGGGGTATCCTTTGCAAACAGTATAATTTTTCAATAAAGTTGGTATTTTGAGTTTATCGGTGAGGCGATAGAAGGTTTCAAAATGTTATCAAAAAATTCAGGGCATCGGTGACTAAGGGCTTTGACCTGTGGCCTTTGTCTTTGAACAACTTATTCCCACTTCTTATATTTACTAAACCCATTTTTGTATAAGTTGAAATTTTTGGCAGAATTTTGATTGCAGAAATTATGGCAGATTGTGACTCTCTGAACGTTACATTCTATTAACGCTTAATGACAGAGAGTCTCTCATCGCATAACCCTAAATTATTTGAATAAACTAGGATGAATATAAAATTTACACTACGACTGTCTTGACGTTACAGTACTGACAAACTATGACAACACAAAAGAACTTGTCATTTTAATTTTGGCATATTTTCAACATCATTAAATCGCATTTTTATGACAAAAATCTTGCGGTTGACTCAAAGTTTAAGTCAAACTGGCATTTAAGCTTAATGCACAAGCCTGGAAAAATGGCAGAAATAATGGCATCTCTTAAATGTTTTGTTTTGTTACACATGACATAGTATCTACGATTTTACGCCTCATTAAGAAAACAAACGTATGCCATTTTTTTGCCATGACTCAAAATGGTTTACCAAGGACACAAATTCTGGCTTAATTAAATTGTTTGAATTTTTCGCACTCAGAATACTGACAAAATGACAAATAATGGCAAGCTAAGAGAAAAAGGACTTGAAAATTTTATTTCAGGCCAATTGTCAATCACTTCGAATAGTGAAAAAATGCTAAACAATTGCCAAGTTTGCCATTTTTTGTCATGAAATAATTTTATTTCTAAAAAATGTTAAGAAAATGGCAATCCTTTCAATGGCAAAAAATTTGGCTGATTGCATGTAAATATTTTCGACTTTCGGTTAATGTATACGTAAAATTTAACACTGAAAGATTATACTAAATTTTGTGGACGGCATTTTGGTGTCATTTCGTTTTTAAAATTTTTTGACTAAAGCCCTGTTTGTAAGCTGTCAGAATTTAACAGTATGTTTGTCAGTTTTGACTTTTTTCTTCTCATAAAATACGAGAGCACTAAAAATTATCCGAATTTTTGTGACAAAATTTAACGAATGTGTTAAAAATGTCAGAATTTGACAATTCGGTAGTTTTTTTGTCAAAAAAAAACCGGCAGTGTTAGAAAAATGAGAAAATCCTGTTTATTTGCCGATTGTGAGAATGGGGAATGTTATCTGCCATATTTGTCTGTTAGACAAGGAATAATGACAGCAATTAATGTCAGAATATTGGCATACTCGGTATTCCACTGATAAAAAATGACAAACTATTAAAAATCATTAAAGAGACTGAACTTGTCTTCAACTAGATTGATGAAGTGAAACTTCCTTAGAATCGTTCTGATTTGAAACTCGATGAAACGAAAATGCGTCACGATAAATAGACAAACATACAAATAAAAAAGATTTTGTAGGTGAGAGAATGAGATAGAATTCATTGAATATTATACGAAAAAGAAACCTAATAATTGTATCCTACTTCTGATAATCTATATTCATCTCATTCTCTCGTAGACTAGGTACATTATACGATTTTGTTGTGAAATATGGTGGCGCTTGCGTCACTAACCTGCATCTCAAAATAAATAAGTGAGTTCGCTTAAATTCGAGTTGAATAAAAAAAAAAACATCCCAAAGAAAGGGACGACTAAGAAAATTGTCCGGAAACGTCAACATAAATGTTCTGAAACTGTTTCTGTTTACAGTCCTACCATTCAATGTTGCCAAGCGATTTCCAGCAACATTTCAATTTTTTAAAATCAAAATGCAATTCACGTACGAGAAAAAAAAAGAAACGGAACCATGAAGCCTCTGTTCCCCAATCAGACCCCTTTTTAATTCAAAATCAATCCCGAAAGCCAACCTTTTCAATCTCATTAAGCATGCGCGCAACATTTTCCCCATAACAAAATCAATCACTCTCAACACAAGGCGCATGACTTACAACCGACACATAATTACAAACCCTATAAAGTCCCATTAAAGGCAAAAATGCATTTATGCTTCCGTTCAAAGAATCTCCATTGCACAACTTTTGGTTACTTTGGACTATGCCTTGCTTATAATGTCCCGTAAGCCGTTAAGCACTCTGCCATTAGCAAAGTCCATATAAAGAGGCGTAACGCGCCTGGCAGCTTTAAAAAAAAAGAGGCAACATTTTGTACAAGATTGCTTTGAGTGATAATCCTTCACTTAATTTGTGGCCAGAAGAAGCCTTAGAGACGACAGACAGACATATCCCTGGAGAAAAAAAAGACAATGAGAAAGGAGTGTCTTCTTGCCGCATCGTCCAAGTCGATGTTTCCACCACCTGGTGGTGGGATAATTCGCATGAATTTGCATTTTCCCTTTGTCGTCGTCGTTGGAGTCGACTTCGTCCATTTGGCCAGGCTTACACCTGTCTTTAAGTGTGGGTAGGCCACTCAAAAAAAAAAATCCAAGCAGATGTTGCAGATATCATATTTAGGATCGAAAAAGTGTTTCAACAAGATTATCATCACATGGCTGAAGGTCCACTTTACTTTTTTTTGGAAGAGTCCACCCTTCCCCAAAAAGGAAAGCACAACAACAATGAAGAATCTTTCCTACCGAAACGAGAATGCTTGTGATTTTAATCGGTTTTCTTGTCCATTTTTTTTTTTTTTTTTGATTTTTTTTATCGGCAAAGGAGCGTTTGGATGAAACGTGACTTTGGAGAACCTGGCCCATCAAACGAGAGAACTTTGTATCCTTTTTTGTTTGTATCTGCACCTGCCACCGTTGCTGGTGTTTTTGGAGATTCTTTTGTTTTGCTTTGATAGGGCATTATGCTGCCTGCACTTTTTGGGTGGACGTGTGGACGAGTGTCGATAGGTATACATGTCGTGCGTGACTTAATGGGGTGTACCTGAGCCAAACTTTATCGAGATCGTCTTTCAACGGCAGCGCACACTTTGCTTATTTTTAATTCAATTTTTTTTTATTCAAAAATAAATACAAAAACGCCGATAGCAAGGATATACGCGCGCGTGGTGAATTTAAACAAAAATTAAATGCTCTACGATTGTCATCACGTGTGTTTTGTTAAAAAGGTGTTTAAAAGTTTTAGGAAGAGTGGCGGCGGAAGGCCCGGCGAGGCGCGGCGTCTCGTGGCGATGATGGGTTTGAAGATATTATAGGTTGAAGGAGTGGAGCCCTGCCGGCAGGTGCTGTCATAAGTCCATTGTGGAATTAATAAAGTCATAAACGAACAATCATAAAGAGTCAAAATGTTCTTTTAAAAAGGCTGTTATGGGATTTTCATGATAACGCGGTAGGCTGGTATTTGGCTTATTTTTCTTTATTTTTTTTTTTTATAGCCACTTCAAGGGCTAAGTTTTTACGATGTAAAATGATGACCATTGTCTGTATTATGGAGTCGATTCAATTTTGAGTGAATCGTTAAGAAAAGAATCTTAAAAATTTCATTCGTTTTTAATAGGATCAATGGGTCAATTTTTTGAAGATAATTTGGAAATAAAGTTTTCAGAAGTTTTTGTGTTTTGCTTTTTAAAGATGACAGTCGGATGATAGTTTTTAGCAAAGCGAAGAAAATGTCTTAGCAGCGTCAAATTCGCAGTGAATTTTATGAACTGTGAAAGCTGTTTGGAGAAATGCACTTAACAGCCTATATCCAAAGGAAAACAGAACTGGCTCAGGTAAAAAAAAACCTTTCAGCCCATGATGGCAAGCGCCTTCAAAGCTCCCAGATAGAGACCTATTTTGAAAAATTCCAGAACTTTTTTTGGTTCGATTTTGGAAAACTATGAATTTATTTGGAAAGTGGCCCAGAAATTTTAAAAATAAAGCCAGACAGGTGCAGAAAAAGAGTTTTATGAAAATATGAAAATAAGACCCGAAAGCCAATGCATTCTGGCCTAATTTCAAAATGACATTTTTGAAAAACGTAAAAAAAAAAAATTTTTTTTTGACGTTTTCAAAGAAGACGGTTTAAAGGTGGCAAAGTAAGGAAATAAAGTAAGGGAAAGGGGGAATTTAATTTCTGAAAACGGAAAATCCTTTTAAAAATATTTGGATTTAAAAAAAATGTTGGACTTCATTTTCGGAAGCCGCTTTTCAGATGGACGTAGAGAATGGCACCAGCATCAAAACAAGTAGAATTATCAAGGAATTACTATTTCAGAAGCGTCTTCTAGAGAAAGGACTAGATGTGTGAGAAGAAGCAAGGACTCTAGACAGAGAAGCATACAAAGTTATTCTTATTCATATGTTCATACCCAGAGGCGTAAGCTTAAGCCCAGCAATCTATCTTGCATGGATTTTCAACGTCTCATAATTTTCATAATAAGAACGCCATTATCATGAATTAAAAAAAATGGTCTAACAAAATTCCTGGCTATTTTTAGGCGATCGTATGGTTCATAAGCTACCCGAAATAACTCCCCAGAAACAAATATTAAAAAAGCCAAAAAAAAATACCTAAATCCTAAATAAATCCGGAAACTACGGCTTTTCCTGACACCTTTTTTCCTTTAACAATTATAAAAAAAGCCGACAAAAAAAAAAAAAAAATTAGAAAAAAAGGCAGAAAACAAGAATACTTAATTTTTTTTTAAATCGAAAAAAAGTTCAATCAAGCAGTCAGAGAGTTTCGAGAAATTGGTGCCGTGACATAAAGCCAAAATAGGGGCATTTTTAAAAGTTTTTTGTAGACTGGGTTTCAAGTTTTTTCGACCAGATGTTGCCTGCCTTAAGTTTTAACTTTTAACAAAGACTTTTGAGCCTGATTTCCAAATTAAAAATGGCTGTTTTTCTGGTATTATTTGTATACCCTTTTTCTCTCTGTCGAATTACTGTCTTGTGTTGTCTTGAGCCGATGGCCTAAGCTGCCAGTGCTTGTAAGTGTGTCTACTTCGTCGATTCATCGACGTAAAATCCACCCACAAACACGCCCACAACCGCCATTTTTGTTAAACAACCTCAATTTGGCAAAATGAAATTATTTTTTTTGTACAGCTACGATAAAAGCACTACTCTAAAATTTTGCAGAATCAAGCTTTAGGTGAATCTTCTAATTGAATAAAAATATATCAGTTTGGGAGCGCCTGACACCCACTTTTCATTCAAATAAACGGTATTTATAATGAATCCACAAGCCCAAATGTTTGTGTCTCTTAGTCGAAACTAAGAAGCTTGTGTATGCAAAGAAATGTTTGAATTTTGGGCGTGGCTTACGTCCACTTTTCATGAAAGAACGAAAAACGTAGTTTTAAAAATTTAAGGTAGGTACCAATGTTCAATTTTAACCCTTTTTTCCGCTCGTTATTTGGAAAATATATGTAAAAATATTTTTGTACACATTTTTTTCAATACGCCAACTTTAAAGGGAGCACTCAGAAAAAAATACTGTAATAATAATAGGAATTTGAACCTTTTCAATAGTTTTTCACTATTAAAATTGGTCAATGGTATTTATCATTTCATTATCTAAGTCTGTAAACTATTAGTTATCAATGTGTTGATTGATTGTTAAAAAAATTCTGTTGTCCTTTTAATATAAAAGTCTGTACTATAAAAAAGTTATAATACCTCATATTAATATTAAAGGATACTACCATTGCAGTTTAATGATGTTAAACCTGAAGAACCATAGTTTTCTAACATTGAACTCATAGCAGAGAGAAGATACTATAGAGAGAGACAACTTTCCTCGCCTCCGTCCCCGCACAGATTTTTGTTTACATTTTTTATAACGAGTTGAATTCCTATCGGTATATACATGTTTTATCCTTGTCCAGAACAAACAAAATCAAAAAAAAAAATAAGTGTCTCTTTCTCTCTTATTTATAGGTCTATGGACAGCAACTTGCATCTGTGTTGTCCTCACATTTTTTTTATATGGAGTTTAATACAGATGCAAGTTGCTGGCAGAATCGCAGCTTGTAGGCTAAAAGAGAGCCATCGTCGAAGTTGCATCTCTCTATTAGTATCTTCTCTCTGCTCATAGTACCTCTCAACTCTCAGTAATAGTGCACCGGTTTGAATCAATAATTTTATTACATTGTCGTTATAGGATACAAACATAGAAACTTAAGTTGTTGTTTTTAAAACTAAAAGGTTATCTCATTGAATTAAAAAGACGCTATATTGGAATTTATAGTGATAATAATAAAAATAATACTATTTCAAATTTCGATTCAATAGTGAAAATGTCAAAACAATATTTTTGAAACTATTGTTCGAAAAAGGTTGGGGTATTGAATTCATACTTTTAGCTTGCTTCAGTTGAAAGGATAGCCTATTGAATTAAAAATGTACTTATATTGAATCAATATATTTATTGCCATTATTTTAATAATACTTGAAGATCAAAAGTATACTTTTTGTATATTGAATTTAAAAGGATATATATCTTTGTTTTAGAAAGACTTCACTTTATAATTGATAGTAACATATAATAAAGCGAATGTTGTTTCAAATGTTGATTCCATAAAGATAAAGTATCAAATCTAAATTTTCTTTACTATTGTTTATATGAGATAAAAGTATGTTCTTTATAAAAATTTACTTAACTTTTCAAGTCAGACCCGCATCCTTATCTATTTTTGCTGAAAAAATCTTCTAAAAAAATAAGGTAAATGAAAGTTGTTTCCAATATTACATTTTTTATTCAAGCCATAAAGTTTTAAGCTAAAATAGATTACATTTATTTATAATAAATTAAAGATAACATGTATTGAATTAATTACTTAGATAACATAGATAGAAATTTTTACTTTGAATTTAAAAGAAACAAGAATTGAGAATTAACAAAATAACTTTCTTAAAACATAAAATTTCTTATCAAATATACAGACATTTAAAAGTAAACCATTTGTGCACACAAAACCGGAATATAGTACTATAATCATGTTTGTTGTAAAGTTTTAAGTTTAAGAATTTATTTTCCAATGTAATTCAAGTTGATATAAGGGTTATATTTAAGTTTTGTGTTTTTTTTTAAGAATTTTTAATTATATACCTAGTATTACTATTAATATTGCAATGTTACACTCACTGTCGTCTGCTCTTTCTAATTTTTCAAGTAGAGATTTTGATGGCTTATCTCTAATACATTCCTTCAAGTGCGGTACAATTTTTTCCACAAAAGCATTCCACTTATTAAGCAGCTTAGATGGATATTCAGGAAATAATAGTTGGTAGTCAATTTCAACCTGTAAAGACTTTTCTGGTAATATTTGTTAACTTGAATTTTTTTTCTTTATTACCAAAAAATGTCCAAGGCTATGTTTGAAGAGTTGCCACCTTTTCAAAATGTTGCAGCTACTCTCGGAAAGGATTTCAACCCTCCTAATTTTGAACACCGATGCCCACTTCCGTTCCACCTCCGGCCAAGGTTCTGAATTGTGGCAAAGCCAAACGATAGTGTTTTCTTCCTCTTCTGTAATTGTTGTTGTTGTTGTTGACTCTTGTTTGGCTTTAACTACATTTTAAATCAAAATATCAGTATAATTACACAAAAAACTTAGAACTAATAGAAGAATAGAAGCAAAACTTAAACACAGAGTTAGCAAATGCTATTTTTATTTTGTAAATGTTAAAATAGGTTTAAAGTCTTGTTTATAATTTAAATGCAAATAAAACGGAACATTTTGTGTGATCTTCATCAATTAAGCATGGGACCCTCTTCCAGGATTCGAGACAAATATTCTACGAGTAGGTTTATTCATATGTATGTACATACGTACCTATGATTTAAATACCAAGTGCTCTGTGTGAAAAGCCAAACGATAAATTAAAGCAAGATATGAAATTATGAATAAATAAATTTCGTGAATTGAAAGTATTTTTTAGTTTTAAACTACATTATGTAGTTTTATTTTATTATGCATAGCTATACGAAAAAGAAAACTTACCTGTGATGACAATTTCCTTTTCACAAAACTATAATTTTTTAATAATCCACGGGCAACGAACGCGAACGACGAACGAATAAAAACAAAATTATTATTTTACTATTAAAAAACGACACAAGTTGCTGCAGTTGCAAGAATTTCACCTTTGGATGGACGATGGAAGGTGTTCACATGTGGTCTGTGGCTGTGGTAAAGAAAATTCTACAATTTTTTCAACAATACTCTGTTTTGCAAGATATTAATAGGAGTTTCGGCTAGTTTCAATAGTCATGTTGTACAATTTTTTGGCCGTACCTATAAAAATAATGGTGAATACTATTAATCTTACATTTGACGCCGCGCCATCATTAAAAAAAAGTCAATGGTATTATACTATTATACGAGTATATTATGCGGTGTGTATTTCCATTCCAAATACAGTTTGTTCTAGAACAAAAACAATGTGTTTATTCAACAACGCTTTCGCTTGGTGAAGTGAAGTGAAGAAGAATGGGTGCGTTCAACTAAACATGTTATTTTCACAGAACTTTTATCTTTAAACACGATTTGCGGCTAAACTAGATGTGCTAGAGGCATCAAAGTTGACATCTTTAAACTTGACTTGCGGCTAAACTAAGCGACCTAGCGACTTCAAAAACGCATATTCGTGATCTAAAAAATGCCAGTTCTAAAAAATGAAAAAAGTTGGTAAAAAAAGTTTTTTTCAAAACTTCCCAAAAAATACGGTACTTGAAATTTTTCAAACAAAATATCAAAAAACAGGTCAGTTCACTGACGGGGTTTCTTCACTGGCACAACGAGAAATTTCGTGTGTTGCCAGTGATGGGACAGGGTCAGTACATTGACGCTTTGAAAAAAATTAGTTTTAAAATTATTTTTTCAAATTTTTTATCAAAATTTTGAGTTTGAAAATTTATATTTCTTAAACTATTCGTTAAAACAATTTAATTTAAAAACAAAATGAAAGAAGAAATTTTTGGCTTTCCAAAAAGGTATAACACGGTGTTGTAAACGGCTTCGTTTGATTTGTAATAAAAATAAGTCAACTTTTCAGAAAATTGCCCCTCCTGGCTAAACGGGGGGAATAGACCCCCCCCTCCCATACTATTTTTTCTTGTCTCAACTCAACCTACACGCTCAAGCTTTTTGGCACAACGCTCGTGAATCACCCTGTATATAAAGAGTCCAATCTTTCCGACGTTCCATCCTCCACTAGCCTCGATTTTCGTGGTCTCTTTTGTATTGAATCCACATCTTCTGAAAATGAAGGGGTAACAAAAATAAAAATTCAGAAATCGTGTTTGAAGAGGCTACTTAATGGAGAAGACACATTTAACATTTTTACTATAGTTTATATATACAATGCCTACAGTCCGTTGTTAGGTTTTTATGATAAATTTTCAGTAGTTTTAAAAAACAATTATTGAATTCTCCTGTTAATATAATTTGTGAACAAAAATAAAATATACATATACCTTAAAACAAACAAAAATTGTGTCTTCGAAGTAAATTTCAGAAATAATGTCTGACACAATGTCCGAAATATATGTTGCTCGTGAAGGCGCGGCCTAATGCAACTTGAAATTAAACCGATCTCGTGTTAGCTTTAATAGGAGTATCGATTAGTTTTTATAGTCTTTGTCATAAAATTGTCTCGGCGTTCCTATAAGAACAAAGGTCAATTATTATTAAGCATAAATTTGACGCCAACAAAATCAGTTTAGTATCAAATCATCAGTATGCATGTCACAATACAGTGATAGTTTCAAAACTCAACAACAATTTCGTGTTGTTTAAATGGACGCGTTCAGCAAATTAAAGTCAAGTTTCTTTTTGAGGCATTGTTGACACTTTAAATTGATATTTGAAAACGCCTTGATATTATTATTATTTTTTTTTTTTAATTTTGAATCATTGATCTAGACTTTTCGAAAAAAAGTGCATTACCCTGCGCAACTTGTAAGTTTTTCTTTCACTAGTAGAAAGTTTTTTCGTAATGATCTTCAGCGCTTCCATACAAAATTTTGATTTTTGGTTAGATAGTGTCTTCTTATTTTTAAAACTCATTTTCAAAAATCAGAAAATTCATGAAGAATAAGAAATATTTATATATTCGGAAAGATACAAAAATCTTTTTTTAAGCTGGTCTAACGATTTTGAAACATTTTTGCCAGAAGATTATTGTCAGTCTTAGAAGCAAGTTCGTATATTATACCTACGTCCCAGTCATGCACTTTATTTTTGTTCTCACTTTCTCGAAAAGCCTTTGCAACGATTCCTCTTTTTTTTTTAGCTTAATGCAATAGTAGGAATATCGTTCAATTTTAATAGTTTTTGAAAAAAATTGTCTGAATAGATTATGTACTATTGTTTGAATAACTGAAGCCATCATTAAAATAAAATTCAATGGTATATACCAATGCGTTGTTGCTTGATAGTAAACAAATTGTAAGTTTAAAATGGATAATGATTGAAATACCATTGACATTAAAACAAAGCGAAAACACATATAGTACCCAGACAACTGGAAAATATAAAAACAGCCAAATTTATACATAATAAGGTTTTCATTCTTTTATTATAAGAAATGCAAATAGTTTAAGATTTATATTTAAAAAAAAAAAGTATACAATAAATGAATAAGTACTACATTCCAACGAATTTCTGTGTTTATTTTCAAGATTAATGTTATTAAAACAATGTTTTATACCATTAATCTTTACTTGTTTGTCAACCTATTTATATGACAACAATAAAAATATAAATGTACTATTGTTTTTAAAAATAATGACTTCAACATACCATAGAGGTAAGATTGGAACAGAATTGGTTTAATAAAAGGAAAGTATTAACAAACAATAATGTCGGATCACGAAACTAACTTTATAAAACCTATTGAATTAATATCACAAATACAACATGTTTAATAGGTTATGCTATTAATTCAACGATTTCGTTCTCATTGCAAATCTATGGTACAAGAAACAACTTTGATAATTATTTTAAAAGGAAAATCACATTATAGGTTGTCCTATTGAAATAAAACTGGTACTATTGAATTTCCTTTTTCTGAGTGAGTGAGTTTTATAAAATACCTTTACTCGGGTAAGATCGTTAAAAAACTACTCGATTCAGCTGTAATTTTACACATATGCCTAAAAATTGACTAATGACCGAAGCAAGTTAGTGCTTTAAATTTGTTTTTACAAATTTTTAGGACACGCCCACTTTTAAGGGGCGTTTTCGTTAAAGGTCGTTTTATGCATTAATTTGTTAATGTTTTTTGACTATCGGTCGTAGTTTTGAAGTAAGAAGATGAACATTTCGGTTTGTATTCCTTGGTTACGTAGCAGGTTGAGGTTCAAGAATTGTTAAATACACCCATAATTGCTATTTCCATAAGAAATCTAATTTTTAAAAATTTAAGTTTTGTCTTGTTTTGTTCAAATCGGTCTGCAAGCATCAAATTGAATGTCGCTGGCAGTAAAAATCTCAACTTAAGGCGTGGCACATGCCTCTTGTTATTACGCAAACAGTTATTTAACATCGGCCACACAAAATTAATGGTATTGAATTTTTTTGTCTGCTAAAGAATTTCGTTTTTGAAACTGGAACAGCGGCTGGCTGCGGAAGGCAAAGGCATACACACACAAAAATATAGGGAATAGGGTATCCAAGAGTTCGTTGCAAATGTACTGTATATCTCGCTTATGTTTAGTATTAATTTTAAAATAGGCCTGAAGTGACTCTTAATTTTATTTCTTGTTTCACTTTTTTGCTCTTTTTCGTGCATTTTGGAAAATTTACCCAAAATTATAAAGTGAATATTTATTCAAAATACTTTTTGGCAAAATTGTGCGGTCCAATTTCAGGTTACAGTTTTAGGGCAGAAAAGTCAATCAAAGATTAAATCTTTCACTTTACACCAGATTCTGGAGAAGATTTCCCACTAGATGCCCACTCCATCAAGCAATACCATTCAAATCATGCACTGTCTTATTGGATTTCCTGACGTCATCGTGAACATATGTAGAATCAAGTCCGAAGCAGTGGCGGGTAGAAGCATAAGAAAAGACGAGGCATACAATTTATTACTGGTAGAAGGCTTTAAAAGACGAAACGTCAGAATATGCATCTGAAATTGGAGGAGTTAGTTTTGGATTATGACTTCCGTGTTCCGTGTTCCGTGTTAAGTTTAAATTGCGCTGCAGGCTGTGAAGTTATTGTGAAGTTACCAATGAAAGGAAGCCTCAAATACTGTATAAAAACTGGCGCAGTATCCGTCCGTTTTTCAAAAGTATATTGCAACTTTCATTCTCGAGAAGATAAAACCCAAGATCGAGTCTACTAAGCTCAAGAGGAACCAAACGAGGTTTCACAGTAGCCTATCGCACGTTGACGGTGGTTACAAATAAAAGACAAAGTACAAATATAGATTGTATCGACGATAAATTATATCTCATGGCAAACTCACGGACGATTAAGAACAAATGTTTCATTTGATACACTGAAAAAACCTGACGTGGGCATAGCTAAAGAATCTTTCAAATGGAGTCCTCAGGTTAATACACGACCAAAAACGTCTTGGAGATCTTCTGCTATTAATGCAGTTCGGTCTCAGAGTAGACTAGTGAAGGATGAAAAGCTCATGTTGATGCCCTTTGTTTCAAGAAGAGTTAAAATACCGAGATACCTGTAGCGAAAACATAAACCCGTATCTTTTCCTATATTTTCATTTTCAAGGCGTTGAATTTGGTATGCAATGCCACCAAAAACAAACGTGCTGTTTGTTATTTGTAATGAAACCCACAATTACGTCTTCAAAATACTTTAAAAGATAATTTTAAAAGTATCTATCCACCCTTTAGATACATTTTCATTAAAAATTTAAAATGGGCGTTATTATGATAAATTGTGTCATCTCCACCACCCACCATACAAAATAGAAAACACCGTCAACTGTATTTAATAAATACCACAAACAAATGAATTAAACTTTAGATACCTCCTTCGCTGTTGTTACAACAAAAACAACAACAATAAAAATAAAAATAATTACAAGCAACTATATACTCCTCTGGCAAGATGAAGATATAAACTCATATACAAACTTCCATCTCGAAAGTATCTAAACCAGATAGAGAGACAGAGGAAGGGAGCGAGGGGAACGCTGGTATCTTAACTTCTTAACTTAGCCACAAAAAAAAAAAAAAAAAACAGTAAAGCAACTCAGTCATGGCCATAAAAACAAAAGACCACTTGTTTTCTAAGCACACTTTGTCCCACTCTTTACGTTTACAGTAATAGGGGGCTTAATAATAGCAGCATTGCGACTGTGAGGTTCAACCTATCCGGCCTTAGACACAAAGATACGTAGATACTTTTTTGAATTGCATGAGATTCGATATGCGTTGTGTGTATTGTCTTTTGCGTACCTAAAGCAATAGCACACAAAGACTGGGTAAGGTACAAAAGAAGACATTCCAAACTAAGTAGAAGTTATTTAAATGGCTATCTGTCTGTTTCCAAAGGAGCAAAGCCTATCACAGCATCCTTTTTAATTAGTTAGGGTTGATTTTATCATTCATCACCATCGTCATCGTCATCGTCGTCATCATCAGAACAGCCAGCCATAGGCATTTTATACATAATCATGAATTCAATGTTAATTTGAAAATCCTTAAACAAAGCAATTTTAAACAAAATGAACTTTGTTAGCAAAAAAAAAAGGTGAACCGAACACAAAACGGTATTGTTGTTTTGTTCTGTTTCATACGCCAAAAAGGACCTACTGGGAGTCAGTCGATCTAAATCACCGCACCGTAGCAATACGAAAACACAAAAACAAAGCCCAAAAAGGACTCTCAGGAAATTATTAGAGCAGCAGACGGTTATGGTTCTTCTTTTTCTTCTTCATTCATAAGGACTTTTTTTTCTAACTATGTGGCAGCATATCAAAGAGGCTCTCTCTTCTTTCTATATCGTCTGTTGGGAAGCATTGTTCGTAAAAAACTTTCATATCGATCTTTTGTTGATATTAAAGTACAGAACAAAATGCGCAAAGGAGTGAACATAATGATGTGTTTGTCCTTCAATTTTGTGAATGGTTTTTTTTTTTTTAAGTCTATGTGTGTCGTCGGTGTTCCGAACCAGAGAAAATTCTATGGATGAATGTTGTTGTTTTTTTTAAGCCCTTAGGTGCTTTTAAATTGGTGTCAATATCCTTTGGGTTGGTTTTTACATTTACCAGAAAAAGAAAAAAATGAAAGGGATTGCGTTGTGGACCACAAAAACCAAACAAAAAATATTGAAGGATAAACTTTAATGACATGAAATGAACGAAAAGTACATATTTTTTTCTATTCCCTATTCACCTATTGAAAGATAACGAGCCTAAGTTTTGTTGGTCAATAAAAGGATGAAAAGGATATGGTTTGGAGTTTTTTTTTTTTGCATTAAAAATAATTACGTTACGAAAAAAAGCATACTTTGAAGGGAGGGCGTGGATTGGTGTGGTTCATGGCTTTTGTCAGTCTTTACTGGAATATGTGTCCTTCAGAGTTAAAGACGAGCTCGTTCTTACAAGTGAAAGTATCCTTGTAATAATTATTTCGCTACACTCAAAAAAATCTACTGGTTTTGGTATTTGGATAGAATTTACCATGCAAAATTCTGATAACTATTATCAGTTTCCGGATTAATAGTATCGTTTTCTGCATAAAAAGACTCGTTTTCTGCATAAAAAGACATTTTATCATTTTTCTGGTAAATAGAATCAGAAATATGTCTGATGAATATTGTTCTGGTATTTTGATAGAATTGATCAGACAAATTTCTGATAAATACTATCGATTTTCTTATAAATACTATCATTTTCCTCATAAAACAATTTCACAATATTAAGATGTCTGATAAATATTGTTTCGGTATATTGATACAAGTTATCAGTCAAGGTTCTGATAAATACTATCGATTTTCGGATAAATACTATCATTTTCCGCATACAAAAAAAAAATGCACGACTAGGTCGTACGAACTTGCTTTTGCTCTAATGTGTTAAAATGGTCTTGGGGCTTTAGATTTTGGGGAAAAAACATTGAAAAAATCATATGAAATTGTGTTAATCACTAAAAAATCACTAGTTAAAATGTTTTTTGGAGAAAATGAAGCCATCAGGTTCCTTTTATTTTTTTGAATTTTTACGAAAAAAACAGTTTTTTTTTTGAAAATCTTTTCGAAAATATATTTCAAATTTTTTTTGAGTATGCCAACTTCTAGCACTTTGTAGTTTTTATCAGAAAAATAAAATTAAAAAAAAATAGATTAATAGATAATAGATTAATAATAGATTAATTTAAGAAATCATTTTATTTTTTTTTATAAAGGAGCTTCTACATTAAATCAGTTCTGATTTCATTTTATCAGTTCTGATTTTATTTATCTGTATTCTGGTTAACAAAATCAGCTTTCAGATACATTTTTATGCAGTACTTATTTCTTTTATCCGCATTCTGGTAAATATTGTCAGCATTCAGATACATTTTATCAGTTCTGATTTTATTTATCTGTATTCTGGTAAATAATATCAGCTTTCAGATACATTTTGTCAGTACGCACAAAGGACATTCGTTCATTCGTGAATATCCGTTCATCATCGACAGAAGTGAAATTAAGTACCTATTGTGAAAAAATTAAATTGTATTCCTTAATAAAAAAAAAATTTAAACAATTGAATAAAAAAACAAACAACAAACAAACAATAAAAACTAAACAGTGAAGTGAACTTAACAAAAAAAAACTTAACAGTTTTCTACAGTGCGTGAAACTATGTTAGTGTTTTCCAAAAAAATTAAAAGCACAAAAGGAATTAAGGAAATAATCAATTCATGTAAGCCGTTTTAATATTTAAATAAATTCATTTCTATTTTTATTGTATTTATAAATATTTATATTAATTAGAATTTTATTTGTCTGTTTATTTATCTTATCAATCATTCCCATACGCCTTGTGGTTTGGAAGAGAGAGGCAGATCCTAGGGAGATGAATCTTATACATTCTTTATATAATTAATTTTTTTTTAATTTTTGAAGTTTATGCCTAGAAAAAGTATAAAAGTCCTTATAAACAAATATTAATGGAGCAAGTCTTTCTTTTTCTTGCTTTCATTAATAGATTCTAAAGCTGCAATGGTTTTCAGCTATTTGCATTTTGCTTTTGCACCAACCGGACGGGAAGGTTATAAAAGATTCAGCGTGGCAGACAGCCAAGAATCGTGCATCCGCGTCTTTGCCTTGGCCCAGGATTACAAAGAGCACCAAAATGCAATGGCTGCAGACCGTTCAAAATCGCAGCCACCTGCAATTACGGTAATTGGGTCACTGGAAAAGGTGGAAAAGGTGCATGTGGATTTCGACAACACCCACTATAAAGTGTTTACATTTTAGCGCACCTTGGACGTTTGTGTAAAAACGTTCTTCACGCTTAACATGGCATACCCCAAAGCCAGTAAGAGCTTCTGGGAGTTTGTAGTTCTATCAGTTGGACCAAAGAGCAACAAACTCAAAGGCACGGGCGATCATTAAGCTGATGAATTCTTACCAAAAGGAAAATGCACCAGCCAATTGAAAGGTAAGCCGTCTATAATAGGGATATAAAATATAAATACTGATTTTAATATGCAATTTTTTTTAAGGATTTGGAGAGAACGCTGAGAACGAGCCAACATTTTTTTTTTTTAAATTACTATATTTTATTATAATTATAACGTTATATTGTTCCATTAAATTTAAAACCAAAAATTTTGATTGTCGTGTTTTTATTTTAAGTAAGTTTATTTTTCAGCCGGAATAAATTTGAAAAAAAAACTGGGCATAAGCGCTGCTGTGTGGGAGAGTAAAAGTAAGTATTATGATTATATTTTTTCATTTATGGCGTTGTACTTGCTATCGTTCTTCCGATAGCATCTATCTGCAAAATAATCTCTTGCACTGGTAGGTGCTATCAGAAAAACGATACATTTTACCACCACCAAAATAATGTTTCGTGGTACTTGGTATCATTCGTCCGATAGCATCTATCAGCGAAATTATTTTTGCACTGGTAGGAGCTATCAGAAAAACGATACATTTTACCATAACGCGAAATAATACTGCATGGTACTAGCTATCAGATATGTATGATAAAATCTATCAGCCCTTCTGGGAGATTCTAGTTATGATGCAATTCGATAGATTCTATCAGTATTTTTGATAAATAGTACCATGATTTTTTTTTGAGTGTAGTAGTAGTGCCACATTTAAAATTTTGGAAAAATTATATGAACTGCACCATTCAAAAGCTTTTTTAAAGCTTCTTTTTCTCACAAAACCACTCCGAAAAGTTTGGTACAAAAACTCTCTGTACTATTGGAGTGGGTGTGAAGCTTTTTAGGGGTGAATCTATCCTATCATCGAAGGCTCAAACCGGTTCAGTAAAGTTTCCTGAAAAAGGTTTGATCGATTCTAACAATTTTGTTTGTATTGATACAGGGTACAGGCTATTCTACGTTTGACACAAAACTTGATCGTGTAGAGTGAATGGTTCGAAACAAGAAAACAATTGTTAAGAAAGGGGCCTACCCACGTTTAGGCGGGCGAGAAAACAAATGTTCTTGATTTTTGAATTAAAAAAAAAGGAAGTTCTAGAACCAGGCCTCAATTATATTATATTTAAAAAAAAAGAAAACAATCAACCCACAAGGGAAGTCGAAAAAAGTAGGCAGGAACATTCTGTCTGTTAGACTGCCCATTCGAATCTCTCGCTAACGGTGCTTGTTTTTCTCGAAAATGACTTAAACGATTTTGAACAAACATTTCTAGAAGCTGTTTTCGTCAGAGTGGACTTTTCGGTATTTTTTCTTCTAACAATAGAACCGCTTTTATAAGATACATTTTTTTCGAAAACTACAAAGCCGATATAAAAACTCAAACAAAAAGTAATCGAGCGAAATAAAACACGGCTGTCTGATGATCAGTGCGGGCTTGTCGCGGGAAAGTCAACAACAGATGCAATCCAAAGTATAAGGATCATTATGGAAACACATCGGGATTTCTAAGAGGACTTGCCTATTGTGTTTGTTGATTTTGAGAAAGCATTCGATAGACAACGACGAGATCTGATAGCGTTGGCCTTTATGAGCAGCGAGGAGTTCCTGCAATTTATTTGCGGAAGATCATGGTCATGTATGAGAGTGACAAAAGTAAGTTAACCAGGTGAAGTCACCGAAGAATTCCAATTATCAGTAGGTGTTCCGCAGGGAAGCGTTTCGAGACCCCTGCTTTTTATTGCAGTCCTTGAAGGTAAAATGACGGATGCCAAAGTGCACTAAGTTTACATCATATGCGAGGATCCTTCAACTCTGCAACAAACACTTGACGTATGGGTCGACGTTTATGAGAGAAATGGGTACCATATATGTAAGTGAAAAAAAAAAGACTGAACACTTGTGCTGCCTGTTTTCTGATTCACACATGCCTATTTCATATATTTAGTTGAATGGAACAGTGATTCCCAGGTAGGAACAATTTAAATATCTGGGATTTGGAATTAATGGCGAAGTAACTTTTGACGACGACATCAATCATCGTGTAAGAGTGAGGTGGATGAAAGGGCGGGAAAACTTCTGTGACCGAAAAATGCCACTCAAGATGAAGGAAAGACTAATATACGATTCAGAACGTTGGACAATGTACAAAGCGCTTGTAAGTAACAGCAGCAGAGGTGAAATTGCATAGAATGACAGAAGCAGTAAAAAGGTTTGATCGAATAAGAAGTGCAAAAATAACCATCTTGTAAAAATTAAAGCACTGTAATTGTCACGTTTAAAGGATACATCCTAAGAACCTCGTCAAAAAGGCAATATCATACAAAGTTCCACTACAATCTTGAGGGAGGAAGAGGAGAGGCAGACCTTCAAACTTCTGGTACAAACAAATGCAACGACACTAGTACAGGATTTTCCAATAAGAGGTGTTATTTTGATATTCAAAGAAAAATGGCATTTTTTGAGATAGATGATCGAATGATTATTTAATAACGGAAAACAATATCAGCCGAATAGCCGCCACGGCTATGCTTACACAACAATATCCTTTTCATGAAATTTCCCATCACCAAATCGCAAAGTGGCCACTGTATGCCTTCGATAGCTTCACGAATTCCATCTTTGAGGTCTTGAATTGACGCTGGGCTGTTAGCGTAGACCTTATCTTTCACGTGGCCCCAATGGAAGAAGTCGCAAGGTGTTTAATCACAAGATCTCGGTGGCCAATTGAGATCACCTCTTCGAGAGATAACATGGTTCGGAAACTTTTCCCGCAAAAGATCGATGGTTTCGTTGTTTGTGTGGCACGTAGCGCCGTCTTGTTGAAAGTAAACGTTGTCCAGATCAATACCATCCAATTGCGGCAGTAAAAATTATTAATCATCTCTCGATAGGGCAATCCATGAGGCTCCAGCCTCATTTTCGAAAGGTAAGGTCCAATAACTCCGCCGGACCATAAACCGCACCAAACAGTTACTCGTTGAGGATGGAGAGGCTTTTCAAAAATAAATCTTGGGTTTTCCAAGCCCCAAATGCGACAATTTTCCTTGTTGATGTAGCACCGAGGTGGAAATGGGCCTCATCAGTCAAGATGATTTTTCGATGAAATTCCGGATCATTTTCATGCATTTCAAGGACCTAATCAGCAAAGACACGACGTTGTTGATAATCGGCCGGCTTGAATTCTTCTGTTAACTGAACTTTCTAAGACTTAAGACTCAATTCTTTATGCAAAATACGGTGGAATGACGTTTGTGGAATGTCCAATTCCAAAGAACGACGAGGAATGGACAAACCTGGGTTTTCTTCAACACTTTAAGCAACAGCAGCTCAGTTGTTCTTGAGCGACGTGCACGGGTTTTATTTTTCACATCGCTTACTTGTCCCAACAGCTCAAATGTTCCACCAATTTCTGAATTGCGGTCTGACTAGGTGCTTCACGACGACCAAACAATATTTTAGTTTTACGAACCGTCGCTGCCAAATTTTTACCATTTTTATAGTGAATTTTAATAATTTCAATGCGTTGTTGAAGCGTGTATCGTTCCATTTTTATTAATGGCGTAGCTTCTACTTGTCAAATGTCAAAAAATTACAGCTTCAAAAGTGACAACTACTGAAATGGCGGGCTATTCAAAATAACACCTTTTATTAGAAAACCCTTTACAACCAACGATGCTTTATGAAATGCAATCCAATACAATAAGGCCCAAAACTAAATTTGTTGAACATCTACATCGACCTCCGGAATATCTTGTCGACTTCCAAATCTCAATTTATATTTTATTCAAATAAATCGTGAACATTTCCTTTTCCATGTAAAAAGTATCTTATTCCTTTCTCATCGAGAAGTGATGAGAGCAATTAATTGGTAAAGATAAAATCTGAGATAGAAGTGTGTGAAAGATTAAGGTGGCTACCAGTTTTATTCAAAATGTATATCTTGATCTGATTATGAAATACCTAGTAACGATATGATACGTCTTACCAAAAGAGCATTCTAAACTATTCAAAACCAAAGAGATACCTACCAAAACAAAAAGAAATCAAAACCAAGTCATTAAATTTGGATGATAAACTTAATTGGTTTTATTTTGTACCATCAAAAATGCTAAGCAATCGATTGAAATATAATAAAACCAAAAGAAAAGTGTGAACAGTGTCATCCATCTACCACAGTGTGGACATAATCCAAAAATTCCATTCCACCATTCGATTCCAATTCAAAAAGAATTGGTTGTTATTTTCAAAACGACACCTTAAGGACCGTCATCCATCTTATGATTTTTTTTTTTAAGATAAATGTCTTACATAAGTCTTTAAATGAAGGTTGAAGAAGGTCCTCATATCCAATATCCTTGAAAAAAAAATATTAGATATCCAATCCTGTTCGAATATGGCACACGAATAAAGGAATAGAAACAACAATTAGAATGTCCTTCGACATTCTTGTCTTTCTTTTTTTTTTAGGTATTGTTAATTTTCCAATTTTGTTGAAAAATTTGTAAAGGACCTCTTTCGAATACTTGGCTAGTTGCCCAAAAACTCTGAGTGATTATTATAAATGTTTTCCTACCTGCCAGAGAGAGAGCAACTTAACAAAAACAGGACAAACAAAAAACCACTTGATGAAGGAAAAATCCCAACCACACCCAAGAGCAGATGTTTCCTCATTGGAATTGTACTCCTATCCTTTTCGGCATTGAGTTTGTATGGGATATGCATAGAGTCCTTTCAAAAACATCTGGCATCTCTGTCTGTGATGATGATGATTAATAAAAGAATAGAATGCACCAGGCATTTCCCTGATGCAAATTTATTCCCTCGATGTTTTTCCTGTTGCTGGTTGCTATCAACAACATCATCATCGTCTCCACCAACAACAGCATTACCATCACTCACCTGAATAAACCAATTAAGGCCGCAAAAGAAACGCTTTCAAGCTCTGGATTTATATTATGCCGAGTTCCGACCATGAGAATAATTAAAATCCCCACATACACTGAGAATGCAAATTTGTTTGAAGGAGTATCTTATTCGAGCAGATTGATGTGTTAAAATGGAAAATATCCTTCTTCCTTATATGAAAGCAAAAATTCAAAATTGCATCGTAAATTGTGGCAGAGAGTTCTTGAATCCGACCCAATTAAAAGAACACTCCTTCTTGACATGATAATACACACACACACACACACAAACACAGCTAAGTAATCCACCGAATGGATGACATTTAATATTCATGCACATTCCAACATCCTTTGGATGTAGCTAGCTGTCTTACATCGCTTTAAGTTTCGATAAGAAAGACCCTCGGGGAGTCGAAATAAGGAAATCTCCTTCTTCTTTGCTCAATAAACTAGGATGCAGTACGAAACGGGAGTTAAATCTCTATGGCACTGGCACTGGCACAAACTGGCGGATGGCAGGACTAAGGAAAGGAGTTTTCTTAAATTTATGCAAGCGTTTGGGAAAAGTGCCCTAAAGGACGACTCAAATCAGAATCCAAAGTATCACTATATTCTATACTAGTATTTAGTTTTAGCTTAACTTCCTGTGTCGGTGAACGGTGACTTCTGGTCCCGATGATGATGCTTCCTTTCTGACGGAGGTTGAGGTGGAGAAGGTTCATGATGATAATGTTAATAAGAATGTATATCACACTAAGGCGATGGGTTCCTTTGCACCTTTTTCTTTCTCTATTTGCATTTTTTGCTCGCTTTAGTATTATAGTCCTGCTGGGAGTAAAAGGATTTACTTGAATAATCCCCATTCCTCCAGAGAAAAGGGATAAGGAATGTCCTGGGGGTTTATTTTATGCAAAACGGACGTGATAGTGTTTTCTTTTTTAATTAAAATAAATCAATGGGAGAGTTTTCCTGTGAGTAGCTACTCTTGGAGGGGTGGGGAGGAGGTTGAATGATAACATTAGTTACTTGTTGTTGTGTGTTGATTTTAATTATGCACCTTGATAGGCAGGGGACATTTTATTAAACACAAATTTCCCTGTTTTGGATTAGTTAATACACAAACCAAATGCATAATGCTTCTAAGTAAGCCCACGGGTATGTGACAGAATTTTTGCTTCGGTAGTTCAGATGGGAAATGTGGATTGTGGATGGTGTTTGTTATAGTGCATACTTTTAGGTGGTGCGTAGTATGTTGAAAGAATTATTTGAAAGCGATCGTGAATTATTGTTCCTTTTGAGACATTTTAAGTGAGAAATATAAAATTTTGAAGAAAATAAAAATTGAAGAACGAAATATTGTCTAGATTCGAAGAGGATTTTTCTTTTTTCCAAGACCAAGGGTCAAGTCAAATAAAAAAAGTAGTTTAGTAAGTTGAGATTCCATTCGAGATTATAGGACAATCATTGTGGACTACTACTTCGTCGCAATTGGAAAAACGAGGAGATCCTTGATGGCTTATTTTAAGAGATCGTTTGGAACTATCGTACAAAGTTTAAGGCCAAGTCAAATTGGTCCTCCTACCTTAGATAAAATTCCGATAGGTGAAAGGGGAACGCGTTGCCATCACGGCTCCCAGCGAAACGTTCCCTTCTTCTTCAAGTGATCATTACCTACCAAGCATCTTGGATCTTTTCCTTCCATCGAAGACCCAAAGCAAAGTAACCTTGATAAAGCTGTTTAGGCAAGTCAGTTCTTAATCGTCTTAGATGATGTGATGGCCGAATCAATGGCTTTTTGAAGAAAGCTTGAATATCTGTTTGCTTTAGTACTTTGATTTTTTCCTTGATCACCAGCAGTTCGATTTGGAGGACGCTAGCAAGGTTTGCAAGTCGAAAAGACCTAGGCACGAAATACCCTTGAAAGGCATACAATAAAAGACACTATCTTCTACCCATCTGTAAAAATGAATCTGATTCTCGAATGGAATTTTACGGTTAAATTTAGATTTAAGTTCAGAGAAGGGGTGAAATGGCCATTAGTTAATTCCGTCCAACACTCAGATTTCTAAAGTCCTATCGCATTTCAATTTTCTAAATTGGAAGCCCCTAGGCAACTATTAGGTAACAAAGCTTGTTCGTCTTGAACTTCACACTTTCGGCTTTTTCATCAATGGATCTTGATTATCTTACAAAACACTAAAACACATAAATTTTAAATAATATGTTTTTCCAATCAAACCAAATCTAAAACGCTCGATTAAATTAGATGTTTAATCATTTTGGCCTGTTCTCATCTTGTAAACCTAAATTTGTAAGTAAAAAAAAGGAATATTGTCATAACGTCTTACCACACGAAGTCCACACATGGACATGTCAACTTAAACAGATCCAAAAGATACAAATGTCTAATTGACAGGTTTAATGCAGTTTTACCAAATTAAAAATTAAAGAATATTCTTCAAAAGCTCGTCTTGGGAATTTTCGAATTCGCTTACCTGAAACGATAGAAATAAATAAATTTTTAAGTTAGTTAAATTATTTATTTTATAAGTTTTTTTTATAAAAGACAAGTCTGTCCCATAAAAAATAAAAACAAAAGCCAATGAAAATAAGTTTAAATTTAATTCACCCAGAATAGAACAAAAAATATATCTTTTATAGAGTTGATGTCCATAAAATGAAACAAAGCTCTGAAATTGGATCGTCTATGATTAATCATTTATTCAGATGTCATGTGAATATATATATTTTTTTTAATTATACCAGAATTCAGAGAGTATTGGTATCTTTAAGTAACATGCGCTGCTAATGGAACATCATTAGTATGTCATGCAAACTGCAAGTTAGACGGTGCGATGGCGCTGGGGCTTCGGAATGGGATAACTAGAACGAGCTGCATATCTTTTTGTGATGGAATTAACATTGCCATGAAAATTGAAGTGAACATTTTTCTTAATAAAAATGAGTGAGTCACGAAAAATAATGTTTTAATTAAACTGACATGAACTTTATTAGCAGAATAAGCTAGGTTCAGTTAATGTTTGGTAGAATCTAAAACTATTTTTCGTAAGGAATTGGCAAAGTGAAGCTACAGCAATGGGGCCGATTTATAAATTTGAAATAACTTAAAGAATCAGATGCCTCATTCTAAATCAGCGAAATTGTTTGAATTACTGAGGAAAAATATGACTACGGGACAACGGCATGTATTTCGGTTTCTCCAAAAGAGCCAAAAGGATTCTGCGGAATGGCAGTCCACATTAAGTGGTATCACCGTTCTCTGAGAACAAAGGGAAGCAGTCCTTCCAGTGGTACACCAGTATCTGCGGCCAAAGATTATTTGGAAAGTATTATTTAAGGAATTCCAAGTGGTCCAATTTTTAATGACTCTTCGGTGTTGTGCTGAATTTGAGCTATGGCGGCGTTTGCTATGTCCATCTTAAAGCCATCATTTGATTGTGGTTTGCCCGCATAGACCTGCTACTTTAAGACACCTCTCAAGAATAGTTATGACAATTTTGCTTGTCGACACAGCCGTTCATCCGAAAATGCACCTAGTCGCTGAAGATGATTGTGCGTCTTCCAAACACTCTGAAGCCCATTTGAGCTCCTGGGTGAGTTGAATCATGTTCGGGTGATGGCCCAAGTCCCGACCCAGAATTCCCGAACTTTCACAGACCTCGGCGATGTTCTCGACCGATCTTGTGTTTATCTTGACGTACAAATGTTGGGTGGTTGGTTACCGAACGGGTCGTTTCAACCAAAACTTTTGACAATGCTGCTTGTGAATAGACATAGACACTCCCTAATATAAGGAGTTTTCCAATAAGAGGTGTTATTTTGAATAGCCCGATATTTCGGTAATTGTCTTTTTTGAAGCTGGAATTTTTTGACATTTGACAAGTAGAAACTACGCCATTAATAAAAATGGAACGATATACGCTTCAAAACTCAAATTCACTATACAAATGTTGATAATTTGGCAGACGGTTCGTAAAAATGAAACATTTTTTGCTCGTCGTGAAGCACCTGGTCGGACCGCAATTCAGAAATTGGTGGAAAAATTTGAGCTTTTGGCACAAGTTAGCGATGTGAAGAATAAAACCCGCTCAAGAACAACTGAGAATATTGCTGCTGTAGCGCGAAGTGTCGAAGAAAACCCAGGTTTGTCCATTCCTTGTCGTTCTTTGGAATTGGGCATTCCACAAACGTAATTACACCGTATTTTGCATAAAAATTGGGTCTCAAGGCTTATAAAGTTCAGTTAACACAAGAACTCAAGCCGGCCGAAAAATCATCTTGACTGATGAGGCCCATTTCCACCTCGGTGGCTATGTCAACAAGCAAAATTGTAGCATCTGAGGCTCGGAAAACCAAAGATTTATTGTTGAAAAGCCTTTCCATCCTCAATGAGGGACTGTTTGGTGCGGTTTATGGTCCGGCGGGGTCATTGGACATTACTTTTTCGAAAATGAGGCTGGAGCAACAGCTACCGTGAATGGATTGCGCTATCGAGGTATGATTAATAATTTTGTATGGCCGGAATTGGATGGTATTGATCAGGACAAAGTTTACTTTCCACAAGACGGCGCTACGTGCCGCACAAACAAGGAAACTGTGTTATCTTTTGAAGAGGTGATCAAATTGGCCACCGAGATCTTGTTATTTAACACCTTGCGACTTTTTCCTTTGAGGCCACGTGAAAGATAAGGTCCACGTCAACATCCCAGCGTCCATTCAAGACCTCCAAGATGGAATTCGTGAAGCTATTGAGGGCATACAGCAGGCACTTTGCGATTTGGTCAATTTGGAAAATTTCATGAAAAGGATATTGTTACGTAAGCGTAGCCGTGTTGGCCATTTGGCTGATATTGTATCCATTACTAATGGCATACTTTCCTCTTAACATTGAAATAAACATTCGATCGTTTATCTCAAAAAATGCCATTTTTCTTTGAATATCAAAATAACACCTCCTTTTGGAAAACCCTATTTATTGTGTCGGACATTTAAGGTATAAAGGGTGTTTTTTTTTAGATAGAGCACTTCAATTTGGCTGCATTGTTTTCATTGACAGCCATTTTTTTGTATCTGTATTTTAATTTTGTTTGCTATTTCATCATAAATCAACTGACGCCTGAACAACGAATCCAAATTGTGCAGATTTATTTCTAAAAACATGGTTCGGTTGTTTGTGGATGCTTTTTTTCCTCCAGTGGAAAGTGCTTCAACTGAATAATAAAAATAAAACTGGACAGATAATGTCCCGAACACAAGATGGCCGCGATAGCCTGACAAAATCTACCGGCGCCGAATAAAAAACCCGAAATTCCGATATTACAAAATATACGTAATTTTATCAAAGGCTCATCCGGGGAAAGGGTGGGGAAAACTGCCAACAATTTAAACTCACGAGGGGCATATGAATTTGGATTCATAATGTAAAGCACTCTGCAAACAATTAAATAAAGGGATTGGTTACAAAAACCCATAATCACATCACTTCAAAATTTTGAAAGGGAACTTCTACATTATTTTAAAAAACAAAAACGTAAAAATTCCTATATAATAACCAGATCCTGTTGTTTCCAAAAAAAAATGCGCAACAAACATGTAACCTTAGCCACGTTAACTCGTTTTTCGAATATAATACCAACTACTGTCAGTAGTACTGTCAGTAGGGTCACTATGGCGTATACGTGTTTTTTTTTCCATTATTTTCGATTTTTTAACGAACATTGGATATACATTTTCTTTTGTGTGTTTAAAAATGTAAACTTCGTAATAACAAAGTCATAAATAATTATACAAATATTGTCAAA
This sequence comes from Platycheirus albimanus, assembly GCA_916050605.2. NCBI lineage: Eukaryota > Metazoa > Arthropoda > Insecta > Diptera > Syrphidae > Platycheirus > Platycheirus albimanus. Next base: position 358,667,366 of record OU696696.1, read on the forward strand.
AAACACGACATGATGCTTTCCCTTGCAGTTCCGCATATCATACTCGTGTAGGGGGTGGATTAAAAGTAATTACAATGCATATCAGTTTCATCCCTCTCTGATGAGCATTAAAAGTCTGTCAGCTTCAATAAATTCAAATAAGAATAATATTAACGCATGCATCAACCGAAATATAATATATAAATAATGTATTTCAGGTAGAGGAATTTCCCGCTGACTAGCATAGCATGCGGTCATCATCGCGAATCGCGAATCGAGGAGCATCGGATCCAACTCCAAGTACATTACCACCAAACCAAGTATATCAATATCAACAATAAAATTCATATTTTCAATAAAATTTATAACAATATGCACAATGATGTAAAACTTACCTTACAGTCGTCACATGATGCGATGTGTGAGTTCGCGTCTCTTTGTGCCTGGTGGAATAACTAACGACAGTCACATGACGTGTGGCAGTTCGCACGACACGTCGCACACGACTGCGTCCGTCACCGACCACAACAACTATTGGTGGTGGCTTTTCGTTTCCATATTGAAGGAAGGATTCAGAATTGGCTTTGTCAATTAATTCCATTTCAGACATTATGAATTTTTTTTTATAATATAAATTTTTAAATTTTGTTTTTTTCGATGAATTTTTTAGGTCGGATTTTGTATTTTTCGTGTTGGTTTATTTACAATTTTTTTTTATTCTTTGGTTTCAAGTTACAGTGTGTTTTTTTTTTAAAGACAGTTTTAATTTTTGTTCACTTTAACATTTTTTAAATTTTGAGAGTTCACATTTTTGACGTTGAATTTTATTTATTTCAAAATAAAAATGTCTTCCATTTTCAAGCTATAGAATAGCTTTCCTTGTAATCTGGCCAAAAAAGTTTCATTTTTAATCTGAAAAAGAGGAATCAAGGTTAACTTAGTGTTGTCGAAGAATTTTCCAGACAACAACTAAGCTGATCTTCGGTTCACAATCGATTATGGGGGTGGATGGATATTTAATTTGAATATTCATGACTGCCATGACTCAACGAAGCAAGTAAGCACATAAGTCAGTACCTACACACACGCAGACTGACAAGTAGTAATTGTTGGATGAGTCAGTTAGAATTCACATCATTATCTGCCGCAATTATTCTGTTAAACGAAAATATACTTTATGATGATCAGCTAACAAGTTTTTTTTTCTTATTGGTTAATATATTTAATTTTTTTTTTCTGACGGGGGATGTCTGAATGACTTTTGATGAGATGAGGAAAAAAAATGCATTAACACAGTGTGTACGACAAGTGTGTGACTAACTTGAAAATAATTTGCTTTGAGAACCATAATGTTACCATATTTAAAATATTGTTCATGATCAAAACCTAGCCTTATAAACTTGTTGCTACCACCAAAATCCCAAGCCAAAGAATTTGTATCTATATATAAATAGGCAAGCAGTTTTTATGTGGTACCAATTGCGAGGTGGTTACCCAACCGATTGAGATGATATATATATCGTTGGAAAGGTATGTATTACTGAGTAAGTGTGCTAGGAATATTTTGTTTTGTAATTTACATACAGCTCATTTATAGGTGGTGGGGTATGATTCTTGGATGTTTCCTAGGCTAAACCCACTTAATGAACCAACTTTGCGACAAAACCAGTGTACCCTCACCAAACAGCAACTTGCCTAGGTGGCATAAAGTCTGGAGTATGGTTACATGGAACTCTCCTAAGGTTGGTTTGACAGGTTGAGTCTTTATCAAAGTGAATGCTAATTTATCCTATCCTTCTCCGCAAAAACAGCTTTCAAATCATCCCATCAAGCAACTCAAAGGGTTAGCAGAGATACCGTTTTGAGAACCATACAACTTGCCTAGGTGACGGGCTAGGATTATTGGAGGTTTCCTATGCCGAACCCGCTTACTGAACCATCTCTTTGACAGAACTATGGTACTCGTGTCAACCAGCAACCTGCCTCGGTGGCATAAAGTCTGGAGTACGGTTACATTGGGGTTTCATATGGTTGGCTTTGCAGATTGAGGCGTCCTCCAAGAGACTACTAGCTCATCCCATCCTTCTCCGTAAAAAACTCAAAACGAAATAAAACACTTGGTTCCAACGTGAAACTCTTTTTGTACTACTGTGGCGCCCTCTACTTTCTCACGATTTTTTTTAACATACAACTAATATCTAGTATACTGTAGCGATAATGCAGGCCAGTTGGTATACCGACGACTAAATAAATATACTTCGTCTTTCCTTTGCAAACAGTATTTTATCCAGCATTAAATATACCTTAAGTCCTTGGGTGAACCCCTCACAATGTGTGTACACAATTTCATGATAATCTGTTGAGCGGTTAAAGGGTGAAAGCGTGACAAACAAACTCACATTCACATTTATAATTTTAAAAGTAAGGACTGATAGTGCAAAAAAAGAAAAACAAAATTCTTGCACCACATACTGTACCTCGGCAATGAATCTAAGTTCAAAGCCATGAATTTGCACTGATGAACAACGTCAACAACACCACAACACAAGAGGGGAGGGAAGCTTCAATCTAAAACAATTGAACAAAGTCATAAATTTAAAGCTCACATCTGGACATGATTTGCCCCCATGAAACCCATATTCATTCCCGCCATTGCAAGTTCTCTGATTGTATCTATCATGACCGTCAATTTTAATTTGGATTATTGACTTTCCCATGAGAAAAAACCTCAAGAGGGACTGACTACGACTATACACTCGTCCTAGAATCCAAATCCATTCTATATAAAAATCTATTCAAGTTTTAAAATTGAATTCGTGTCATGTGTGTGATGATGAGGTGAGTGGTGTTGAACTGGTCTCACTCTCGGCATTTCGCATAAATGACGTTGCGTGAGTTTCTCGTAATAAAATCACGCGCTGTCCATTGCTCTTTCACACTGCGCAACAAACGAGCAACGAGCAATAAGCAACGAGGTACCCGAGTAACTACTTTAAGAAATGAATGTCATTTTGACAGCCCAAATGACAGTTGACTTTATAACTGACTTGCAAATTGCATTTGTGAAGCCAGTATGGCAACTTAAACATAAAATTTCTTCGTCTTCTTTTTCGGTCTGTGACTTTGTGGATGTGTGTCTGCGTTCCGTTAAGTTTTTGAATTCATTCTATGAAGTCCAACGCACACATTGAATGCAACATAACTCGGTTAGCATGTACATTCTGAGTACATAGTGTCCTAGTTAAATTTTTTTTTTGCAAACACCAACAGATCATGGTCATGACTTGGGCACAAAATTAAGGGAAATGCCTGATTATACAATTTGCATGCCGTCGCGCCAAATGGATTTAGTTTTTTTTTTTTTTTTGCGAGCGACCATCTTTAGATAGATAAGAGTACAAATACAAGTACGGTACAGTACAAGTTAAGTATAGTATCTCATAAATCAGTGTTAAGCTTTCACCATGGCTGGTGGATACGTACAAAAAGAATTGGATAACAATTTGATTACGCGGATTCATAAATTAGCAGCAGCATTAACAGAAAACGGAAAAAGATACAAAAAAAAAACCGGGTTAACTCACGTAATAGCTTGTAAACTAAATTCACTCTGACCGACCGGTAATGGGTGCCACTAGCCTGTTGCCAGAGCCAGTGTGTTAAAATGTAGTCCACATTGGCACTTCTGCAAAATTTTTATCTAATCTCGCACCACGAACGACGAAAAGAAATGAAACGCAGCGCGCAACGCAAAATGTAGAATGCCACTTTGATTGATGGATATTTCTATCTTTTCCTCATACATCACTGGATTTTATGTGTGAGCATTGAAAATTAGAGACTTCACAAAAAAAAAAAAAAAAAACTTGTGGAAAACCAAAAAGATACAGATACAAGATAAAAAGTGGAAATTCATGTGGGAAAGTTATGTTTAAAATATATAACCGATGTTGATTATGTGATGATAATAATAATCTGTTGAATATTTATGATAATTGGATTTGAACAGAAGCTACTCAAATAAAAAAAAAGATACAAGATACGAAATGTGCGAAAATTTTTTATATCTTTATTGTATCTTTAGAAGAAAGAAAAAAAAACTAAACTAGGTGGATGAGATAAGGAGAAAAGGAAGATGAAGACAACTTTCTCTGCCAACTTCTAGTTGATGAGAAGAAGAGGCACACTCCCGTCTCGAGTTTTTTTTATTTGAGAATGCGGAATTTATTACAGATTTTTCTTGACGGATGATTTATGAGCTATAAAGTTCATTTTTTCATGAGAATATTCTAATTAGCGCCAAGAAAATGTGGTTTTTGATTCTGATTCTGGTTCTATTAAAAGGAAACGTATTTGTGAGATGTCCTGTTTTTATCGAGGTCATTGATGATTTGAAAATTTTTAGGTTTATTTAATGAGCCTTAATCTTGAAAATAGGTGCTTAAATAAGAAACCCGTACTTTTGCTAATCTTACAGTATGTGACACAAGTAAATCCAAGCAAACAGCACCAAGGTAATTCTAGCCTCTAAGACCCTACACAAGTGGGGTCGGAGGACTTTGGGCTGACAGGTCTAGAGACCACAAGCCAGTATCGTAAATGAAGGACCAAGCTTTCGTACAAACATGAGTATGCAAGTGTCCGAATATAAAAGGGAAGTCGTTTCAAAAACCGAAGTTTGCTTTTCGAGCTTCCTTCATAACATGTCGAAGTGATCTTACTTAAAAACATGGAGAGAATCAAATGGCATCGTCACTAAGAAAAACTCTGTTCAGTACCATTTTAACAGCCTTAAAAGTAAAATTTTAAGATGAATGACACATCAATGGAAAGGCATTGAGGAGGGGAAGTGCATAGTATCTATACAATTTGATGGAAGTGATACTTTATTTAGTGGTATTTTGGATTTTTTTGCCACGACTGAAGACTGATCAGAGTAATCGAAGAAGTTCCAAATATAGGGACAAGAGCATGCATGCAGAGATTTAAGAAAAACTATTGACCTTTATGGACGTACTTTTTTTCATAAGGCACACGCGCTTAAGGGGTTTATATAGCCCTTTTAATGATTAGTCACAGAGCGAGCGATAGGAAATTAGGGAGGAATGGAAAGGAGGTGCCGATGAACATTTGTCTTGAATGTTTGAAGATCAAAGTGGCAATTCATTCCACATTCTTGTTGTACGGCTAAAGAAAGAATCCCTATATTTGACGGTACGTCCGCAATTGGGCTCAAGTGTAAACTGATGAGCGTTCCTAGCAAGACTAGTGTTAGGGGGGAAATGTTAAAGGGGTCGAACGCAGCTGGCTACCTCGAGAGAGCATTTTGTGTAGAAGAACCGGTAAAATAAGGAAAGACATGAAACATTTCGATGATGTTCAAGGGTTGGAAATGTTTTCATAATGCTTCTCTCTCCTATCAATTATAGCGCTTTTCTGAACTCTGTGGAGCAGGTTTTAAAAGTTTGAGAAGCACCAGCCCAGAGATGGGAGTTATACTAAAGTTTAGGGCGTATGATAGCTTTGTAAATTGGAGCCAGAGCAGAAGGGGTGAAAAACTTCTTGCATCTATTAAGGAAGCCCAAGCATCTTGCAGTATTCTTGGTACTGATAGCTTTTCGGCCTACTCGATGTAAGAACCATTCACGGATAATGGCTTAGGGGGTTTGTTTAGCCTTAACGACAGAAGACAGAATTGAGTTTTCGACGAAGTCCGAAGGCGAAGGCCGTGAATTATCAAACACAGATCATTTATAAAAATGAGAAAGAGAATCGGAGACAGAACGGAGCCCTGGGGCACACCAGCATTATTTATTTTGTGGAGGTCAGACTTGAAACCGTCTAATACAACTTGTATTGAACGGTCCAGAAGATAGCTTCTAATCCAACGAATAAGAGGATCATCAAAACCAAATGCAGGCATTTTCGATAAAACTCTACCAAATGCCTTTGAAATATCAAGCGCAATAATTTTGCTTTCGCCAAAGCGATGCAAGGATTTGTTCCACTGTTCGGTAAGATATGGTAGTAGAAACCCCGTTCAGTACTAATCATGATCTGGACCAAGCAGAAATGTTCGGATAAACACTAAAAAAACTGCGGGAGCTGGAATGTCGAAAACATGAAAACTCGAAGCTGTGAACTTGAAGAAATAGCGAGAAGCCTACTTTGAAATTTCAGAGATTTTGGTAGGAATTTATAATACGGTCAAGGTCCCAGCATGAATTTCCTGGCATCACTACATTAACGACATTTCATTGTGGCAGAGGCAGTTGCAGCTAAACGGACCCAGCATATCAAATTAATATGTATTTGCAAATACATATGAGTGATCAGGATCTTTAAAGACTACACTATTTTTGAACTATGTAAAAGATTGTGGGTAAAGTTTCATTAGGGGCTATCTCTGCAGGCACTAGCATGAGATGACTCGAAGAACCACTTCGAATGGAAAAAAAAAGTGGAGTTGGTCTTTGTTTGTTTCATTGTGCTGCTTAAGCTCGATGAAGGGTACATTCACTTGTTGAAAATTTTTATGAAGACTTAACAAAAAATATGATCAGAAGCCAAACCGCTGTTCGTGATGCCTCAAAAAAGATGTTATAAATCCCCATTTTCGATATTATCAACCAAAGGACTAGTAAAGGCTTCAGCTCTCCCGTCTCATCCCGACTTATTCTATTGAAATTCTGGCAGAGCTTCCAGCATAAGACTATACACCACGTTAAGATGGATAGCTTTGATATTCGGGGTACCCTTAAGAGACCCGTATACTAAGCGAACTCTCTGACGAAACAAATGCATCCAGGCAAATCATCACAAACTTAGTTTGAACGAGTCTGGTCAAGCTGATTGTCAAGGAGAAAGTCCAGTAGAAAGCAAAAGGTTGATAAAGGTTCCAACTGAGGACCATAGATAAATTTCGCCGAGCTTGTTGACTATGATCCTTGGAATAGCTTCAGCTGTCAAAAATATTGAACAATATCGTGTTGATTAAATCTAAGCTAACCAACCAGCAAACTGCCAAGATAGGATTTCACCTGGAGACCGGCTACATTGATTGTCTGCGAGATGGTCCTATAGTTTGTTCGCATTCATACACCAACTAGAAGCATCTGTGGGGAAAATTATGAACTCCCACAACGATGACTTCCCATATCTAGCCCCAACCTTTATATCTAATCGTATCTCTTTGGTCATGTGAGTGATGTTTCAGCCCCATACCAACGGTTAAAAAAAAGGATAAAGTGTGAGGTATTCTACGCTCATTCTGAAGTCTAGGTCTACCATCATCTGGTTCAAACTTAAAAAAAAAAATCTTTTTTAAGTAAAAAAAAAACCCAAACAAACATAGAATAAAAACGGAACAAAGGTTTTTGTGTGTTCCTGAATCCGTGATTAAATAATTCATGCAGAATCTTTTTTATTCCGAAGCACGCACTGCCGAAAGCCATCCAATATGCAAATCCATGTCAAAAACTGTGCCAGATGCAAATGTTAAACATCCCCCTCCCCCCACCGCCATCAACCATCACACTCCGCAAATATTAAAGTCGGCAATAAAATAAATTTAACCATCAAAATGTTGAATAAAACAACAACAAACAAACAAAAAAGATACAAAAATTAAACCAAATTGTAGTCATTATCGCCGCAATTCACCCCACGTATTTCGAGGCTTTGTTTCTTGACAAAAAAAAAAATAATGCAAAAATTAAAAAAACCTTCCGGCATTGGTTGAAGTTGAAGTCGTCATGCAATAAAATGACCAGACCAACAATCCCCCCAAACACTTTGAGCTCGGCCCCACCGTCAGATGGCAGCTCGCAACTCCTCAGATCATGCAATTTCATTATTTTTATCGGAATGGTCAATGACTTCGGGGCAAGTTTTTTTATTATATTTTTTTTTTTTACCACAAATCTTTGTATGCAATTTTTTGTGTGTATGCTCGTGTTTAACAATTTCTTTACTTTTTCTTCTTCTCACACACAACACCGTTGCAGCAGCAGCATCAGCATCAGCGTGTTGATGAAGTACCCAATCAACCTGCTGGTTTTGACGGTATTGTTGTTGTTGTTGCTTTTGTTGGTGTATTGTGAAAGTTATGAAACTTCATCTTCTGTGCGGTTTCTATATCCCTTCTGGTTGAGTGGCAAATCAATATTTTTTTTTTTGACGAATGAGGAAACTCTTTAGATACTTAGTGTATCTTTGAAATGCAATATTTTTGTTACAAATTTCTGGCTGTCGATCTTGGTTGCCGGGTTGCCGCCACATCGAACTCAATCAATGCGGCATCAAGAGTTAACTATACTTGCAGATGATGATGGTTGAATGGTGAACGGTGAGTTATGCAATGTATCTTTAAGATAATTATTCCCTTCGGCGAGGTGGCTGCGGTTCGGTTCAACGGTGGCGCACAGACACTAAGCTGATTCTCGCTGTGCGATGCATTATGGTTTTTTTTTTTTTTTTAAATGAAGTTGCTCATGTATCTTTTCCTAATAGTCCACAAAAAGAGGTTCAAGTTTCAAAGCGCGTATTAGATACAAAAAAAAAACAAAGTTATCTAATAAATTACCAACTACTTGATGTCTGCCGTTGGTTATAAATAAATTTCATAATACACGCAGCAACCGACATGCGGCTCAAAAGATACATAATTAAATTATTAATAGTCGGTAATTGAGTCATATTGAGTGGATTAAGTGAGATTTATTAAATGCTCACCACACTAGCCTAACAGAGCCGTGTCGAAAGATTGACAATTTGAAAGTGGTTTCCTCAACTTTGGACTTCATAAGTCGAGTCGAGTTCGAAAGGGTTCGACAAGTTAATCACAGGTTATACATTTTTTTTTTTGTAATTTAATGGAAAATGTATCTTATGGACGCTTAATTAATACAAGTCATAGTTGTGGATATATTTAGAGCTTGTTGTTTGTTTAAGATTTAATTGGCTTTGAGTATTTAATTTGATTTTAAACGATGGTTGAGATTTTAAAAGGGTTCAATTTGATTTGCAATTCAATAGTTTTCTTGCTTCATATACTAAGTTATTTAAAGTAATCATAAGGTTAGTTTCCACATAAGGTCATACTACCAGTAAACTACAAGGAAAATGCAAATTACAATATTGATTCGGTCCAAAAAAGTATCTCTGAAGCTTTCGTCAAAGGAAAGATTGGTATTAACCATAAAAGAGTCATATCTACAAAAGTAAATAAAACAAATTTGATTAAAATCGTTGGAGTTTTTTTCGAGAGCAATATATGTTTTAACGAATGCCTAGTAATCTAGGGCAAGATAAGCACTTGAGCATATAAAAATCAGATAACAATCAAACTTGAAACTCTGACGGGAAGTTAACAAAAAGTTTGTTTAAAAATTCTGTCACTTTATTTGTCGGTCTGTCTGTTTTCTGCTACTGCATAACAGGAAGGGCCAATTTGCTTTAATCTTTTAAGGTGACCTAGAGGGGAAAGCTTATTTTCTTAAGAAAAAAAAAACTGGGATCCAAATCGTTATGGAGTTTTCCAAAAAAAAAAAAGTCACAAACAGTACCGTGAACCCGGGTGACTTTGGCCTGGTTGGGTGACTTTGGCTTTTGAATGGATACATTTTTAAAAAATTGTTAAAATATGAAGGAGTTGTTTAATTTTTTCCAAGCTTCTTTGTAAATTTGTATAATTGAACGAATTAAAAAATGACCATACTAACTTTATTTAACTAAATTTAGATAATAATATATACTAAAATTTATTTTTCTTGAAAATGTAAACAAAAAAATCCTCTGAAAATGTTGGATGGTTTCAACATGTTCCAGAAATATGGTTGCAAAATGACATTAACTCCGATATATGTATTATTTTCCAAATTGAATTCTCTTAATTCAACCCTTGTAACTATTTTATAAACAATAAATTTTATTTTGTTTATAATTTACGCCAAATGGTAGGGTGACTTTGGCATGCATTTCGGGTGACTTTGGCTGGGTACAAAGTACCTCTTACGAAGAAGTGCTGGGTGTAGCTTGGTAAACTCAGAGAAAAAAGACGTTGCACAAGTAAACAAAAGTGATCTGGAGCAAAAACTTCCTGTTCCAACAGTCGATCGCCGAGAGAGACTTTTTTGTCAATATTCTTTCAAGGAAATTAGCATTAACGTACTTGAATTTAAAAAAAAAATTTAAAAACCAAAAATTCAGAGTTAGCTCATAAAAAAAATTACCTACATATAAAAAAAATATCTGGTCTTTCATTTTGGTTGGGTGAGACTGACTTGCTGCTTGTAATTCGCAGAAAAATGACGAAAACGTACTTCCGGCCAAAGTCACCCGAAATGGGAGGGTGACTTTGGCCACCCATATTTTAGCTTCTATATATAGAACTGATCGATATATTTGTTCAAGACTTATCATACCTATAGAGTTAGCGAAGTAGGTAAAAAGGTTCAAATGTTCATTAAAACAAAAAAATTATTGCAAAAGTTATTCACATTTTAAAATGAAAAAGCGCCAAAGTCACCCGGGTTCACGGTACCTATTCCCAGGAACCTATGTATTTTAAGTCGTTCTTTCTCGTAACCCATGAAACCGATTTCAATGAAATTTCAAATAAAGGAAGTATTTTATGAAGACTCAAATAACATCGCATTTTAAACTAAAAGAAAAGTTTTTTTTTTTTTTTTAGGGAAGGTTAGGTTAGGTTGAGGTGGTTGTCAGCTAGAAAGATATAAGTTGACACACTAATTCCAAAATAAGACGGTTGTGAGACCACAAAGTTTGGGGTAATATTCCCCTAAAGCTTACACACTTAGAACCAGCTAGAGTTTTAAACGAAGCGCACAAGAGAATTGATGTCCAAATCCATCATTTCACAAACATTATTGAGAACAGGTTATAGCCTTAAAGCTTAGCTTTGGCCTAATCTCTATTGTCGCTAGACATGGTTACCACCTGCCTATCTAAGATTTGTCCTCTCAGTAGCATTTTACATTTAGCGATGGAAATAACCAGATAACTATGCTAAGTTAAAATGGAATATCTTACTATGTCCAGGCAGCCAAACCCAACAGAGGTGAATTTTAAACTGTTCCACCATCTCTCTGAGATATGATCGTCAGTCGAGAGCTGTTTCAGATTTAGTGACGATGGAATCCAGGGATTTTAGCGCAGCCTAGCTAGCCGAGAAAATGATGATGTCCGTGGAGGATATAACGCTTTCTTTAAGCCGGGATAAAATCTACTTTAATGCCGTTGATTCCGCGGAACACGATACAATGATTTAATATACAGAAGAAGAAACTGAGATTTAATCTTTAAGAGTAAAAACCATGCCGACGCTATCACTTGTTTTTTTTTTACTTAGCTTTTCTTTAGAACAAAAATTTTAAAACAAACAAACCTAGTCAAATGGTGTCAGAAGTGGGATATGATGCAAACGGATTAAGTATAGAGACAGTCATAGCTGCTGTCTAATTATATGGTTGGCAACTTTGATGTATACGAACCTTAGAGGTACCCATGCGTTGCTACGACTTTTCTATCCCTCGGGAACAATATTTTTTCGGGACAAAGGTACCCTGTAGCCCAGTGTTTTACAAACTTTTTCAGTACGCGATCCCTTTGTTAGTAAAAACACGACTGGGTCGCGCGCACTTGCTCTTATGTTTGACAGAAGGATTTTGGGGATTGAGATTTTGAAAAAAAATATTGAAAGGAAAAATCATATGAAATTTCATTAACCACTTAAAAATCACAGTTAAAACTTTTTTTGGAAAAAAAAAATAAATTAAGCTAAATTATTTTTTTTACTATTTTGAATTTTAAGGAACAAACAATTTCAAAATCGTTAGACCAGTTTTTTTCAAAAAACTTTTTTTTTCGAAAACATATTCAAATTTTTATTTTATTTTTTTTTTGAGCACGCCAATTTCTAGAACTTTGTAGTTTTTTTCAGAACAATACAATTTAAAAAAAAAATAACAAAGCGGTTTTGAGAAAAAAAATTTACTTAAAAAAAAAAACTGAAAATTTTAAGAAAAGTATTTTTTTTTTTCATTTATAAAAGAGCTTAACCTTTAAAAAGTTCATTCAAATCCGTCAAATGGTTCCCGAGAAAATTTGATTTGAAAAAAAAACGGTTCTTTAGGCGGTTACATGTTATAATACTTTTTCTGAAAAATCTATTTTGAAAAATTCGTTTGAAGCAAATCGGTCCTGCCGTTTAGGCTAAAGGTGTCGATACAGACAGACAGACTGAATTAGCGGACTCACTTTTTTCGAATTCTTTTCTCAAGGATACAACCAAGACTTGAGCAATTATTAAAAAGTAAACCAGCACACCCGTCTGACTAAAAAAATATTGTGTTTAAATTTTGTTAGTATACAGGGCTTACAACCTTGTTTTTTCAATCTTACCGGCTTTCATCCGTGACCCCCCGACTGATTCTCGGTGACCCCCTAGGGGGCCGCTACCCACAGTTTGAAAAACACTGCTGTAGTTTGTAACACCTGACAATGTGTGAACAAAACTTCATGATGATCGGTTGAGTAGTTCAGGCGTGAAAGCCTAACAAAGAAACACAATTTGATATGTTGTCATTAATTCTCCAAGTTTCTGCCATTATTTGCCTTTAAACTGGATATTGGCAGCATACTTTGACATTTGTCAAAAGTGTAAATATAGCTAAGCCAAGTTAAAGTTTTTTTCTGGTGTAACGAATTTAAACAATAAAATATAACAATTTCAAAGTGAAGTTCTGAGTTCCTAACTCCAGTCTTAAACATTAACATTCGTCATTTAAAATAAAAAAAGCACACTTTAAAATGAATCATTTCATTTCCGAACACTTAATTTATGCACGAGGTTGTTGTAAAGAATTGTAATAAATAAAATTGTAATCTGAGATCACAAACATGAAAATACAAACTACCTGCATGCTAGCAGCCTCCAATTTAAAACGTGCACATCAATAAAATGAATAAAAAAAAAACCTTTGACATGAAAAATTAATTAAATATTACAAAAGCTGGATGTTGGACTTTGAATACAGAGAGAGAGAGTGCGACTTATTTGCCCTTTCACTGACAGTAATTTGTTGTTAATAAATCTTACTTTTAATTGTTGAGCACTTGCACAACTTTCAATTGAAATTTTAACTTCATTGACTGCTAATTGCTTTCATTGAGTTTATTGTAAACAAAATTCAAACAGAGTGAAATTTCTTAGACACGAGTCAATAAAGAAACAATATGGCGTCCTCAATCAACATTCATTTAGATCACAAAGGCGTCATCAATCTATTGAACAAAAGCCTTACAAGCTCCTCAGTGTAATGTTAAATTAATCAAAAACTTTCAATGCAACCGGAAATTAATTTAAAACCAACCGCATCATCAACATCCATGAATGACAATAGGAAATCATGCATCTGTCACATGAACAGGAACAGTATGTCAAACTGAAACAAAATAGCAGCCATCTTGCGTCAATTCATTTACCTGTCAAAAAACTGTTCATAATCATCTTCAAAACATTTGTCAAAAAATTTGAAAGCTTAAATGATGATGATGAGTTGACAATAGATTTGGACACTCCAAAGCAGCGGAAAAATCCGAAAACGAAAGTGTCATCAACGGAATACCACCTGTTCGGCAAGATAAATCGAAAAATAAACTTGACACTTTGTGCGTGCATCCAAATGACATCACAAACAAACGAGCTGAACGGACTGGCCGCAGCGCGCCGCTGGCGATGTGATGCGATGGGGGGACTTTAATGTCCGTCTGTTGTTTTCTGTGTTATGTGACGTGACTTTCACGACATAAAACAGCATAATATGCAGTGTGCGTATTTATTTGTACGTTATGTAAAAATATTAAAAAAAAGAAATATTGAGACCTGAAAATATGTAAACCACGATTTAACGACAAACCAACCAACCAACCAAACGGAGGCAGCTTGGGATGGCCTGGCCATGGTTGGGATTGTGATTGGGATTTGTGGTCTAAACAAATTTAACGATAGGGTTTTCATTTTAACGGTTTTGCAACTTTCTATTTCTCATTTTTACATTTTCTATCTTGGTTAGAAATAAATTGAATTTTCCCATCGCCCGCAGGCAATATTCCCAAGAGGGATGGGTCGCATCTCGCTTGGTTGGGAACGGAAAATCTCTTCGCAGTTAGACGAAGAAATGAAGAAGAAGAAGAAAAAAAAACCAATCGGAAAAAGTGATTCGGAAACCACTTCAAACGTCATAAATTGCTTCCATCTTTTTTTTTTCTTCTCCTTCTCTGCGACTGGTCTTAGCCTAGTCGTGTCCAGTATATCGTCGTCATCGGTCTTGTATAGCCCTTTAGTGACTTAAATCAGTTAGCCATGGTGAAAAGTCTTTCTATGGCGGTGGATGACCGTAACTGATGAATGTACGTGCCATGCATAAAAATTGGACAGAACTAAGAAAAAGGAGGATTTCATTTTTATTGCAAAACGTAATCGACACCTATCGATGCGAATACAAGGCTTGACTTTCTGAAAAAAACACACCTTCACACAAACACAGTATAGAATAGGTTGCTGTATCGGGTGCAAAAGGTGTCGGACTTTGAAAATTTATTGGACACTTAGCAATTAAGCGATACATTTCTTATTGGCCTGGGGTTGATAAGGTCTTTACGCGAGGTTTCATATTTATACGATTTTTAAATGAGATTATAAAGGATAAAAATAAAAATCGTGAATCGGTATTTTGAACTATGAATGGGAATACTTGGAATCATTTTTAGTTTTTTATTATGTCCTGTTTATTCGAGCTCTTTGAGAATTTGTATTTTCGTTCTAGGTTAGGTTGCGAGTTCTTAACCTTTATTGAACTATGAATTTTTCTTAGGTTGAGGTTCGTCTGGTTTAGGAGAAATCGTTCTATAAATGTGATCTTGTTTCAAAATTCAGAAGTTGAGGTTATGGTCACAGATAAGGTTCGTGCAAAAAAATTACAGTCCTACATTCAAGGCCTGAAGTGACTTACACTACACCCTTAACCGATCATGTGAGTGCATTGTTACTCTGCAGGAATGGAAGGGACCTACAATTTTCCGCCGAAGGCAAGTTTAGATGCACTTCTTTAGGACAAGGTTTACTCTAACCCGCAACAGGCATGACCCAAAAAAAAAACGCCCGTGTTGTTTTTTTTTTCAAGAGAAGAAGTAGCACTCAAATCGTTCTTAAGTTTAAATGTAAAGTAGAATATTTGTGAATTCCTATTCAATGCATGTAAAGGGTGTTTTTTTAGATAACTTTAATTTGGGAACTTCTGTTTTCATTAACAGCCATTTTGTCATCTGTCATGTGATTTGTCTTTAGATTGGGTTGCCATTTTATCAAGAATCGACTGACGCCTGAACAACGAATGTAAATTCTGCGGATTTATTTTGTAAAACATGGTTCTTGAGACTGCTGTTGGTCCCGATTTTCACAAGACAATTTTGTTCAACGATGAAGCTTATTTTTGGTTGAATGGTTAAGTCAATAAGCATAACTGCCGCATTTCGAGTGTAGATAATGATCAAGCCATTGTTGAGGCCGTTACATCCAGAAAAACGGAACTGCTAGTTAGCCTCCAAGATCGTGCGATTTAACACCGCTAGACTATTTTCTGTGGGGATATGTGCCGCTAGTCTACACCAATACACTATAGACAATTGACGACTTGGAAAACAACATTCGCCACGTTATTGCCGCAAATGCTGCAAAGAGTGATCGAAAAATTGAGCCTTAGATTGTACTACAGTAATCCCCGCATAATTGCACTTCGCTTAATTGACCGAAAAAATTATGTTCGACAATTTCCCGTAAAGTAAAATAGCTTTTTGTATATTTAGTTGAACCCCGCTTAATTGAATTACTCGCTTAATTGATCTTAAAAAATATAGCTATATAGTTTTCGGTTAAATAGAAGTCCCAAAAAAATCTTTATGAAACAAACCTAAAAATATATTGTAGTTACTTTGGAAGCACATAAATTGGCAGCACTGCTCGGTGAATAACATATTGGCAGATACTATTTGCTTTTTGTCATTGGATATTTCAATGCCTGAGCACATTTAGAAAATCGCTGAAGCTAAGAAAATAGCTGTGTACAAAATAGAAAAGTAGCATGCACGAATACAATGCTGTAGCACTGAATTAAAACAATAATCGTGTTTGCCATTTGTTTTTTTTTTTCTATTGAATTGTCAAAATGCAGCGCAGCACTTTCGTGAAGTTGAAGTTGAGTAGACTTGTACTTCAGCAACTTTCTGTGTTGCAGCTGCAACTTCACATTGTAGCCGTGCAATACGAATAACGTTCATTTAATTTTGACAGTGCTACTTACTACAGCTGCAGCTACAACATTGTTCTCAGGCAGTCAATGTTGGCTGCTGGCGCGGCGTCACTGTGGTGCGTTCAAATTATTGACAATGATAAACACAAATAAATAAAAATGAGTGGAAACAATACACAAGTTTAAAAATTAAAGAAAAACTAAAAGTTTTAACTGAATCGAGGGAAAATAAGACTGAATTGTGTGCCAAATACAAATGTTCCCTCAGCACGCTTAAAAGAGTATTTCGCGATGTGAATAAAATTGAAAACAAATCTAGAAGCTGCGCATTATTTCGACGTGGAGAAGCTCTTTTAACCTGGTTCGGCCAAATGAAAGCTTCAGATGCAGCTATTTCTTTCAACATTTTGAGTATCAGTTTTTTCGAGATTTTTGTAAGTTGACACTGAAATGTCTTAAGTGAATTTCTTATTTTATCTTTTATTGCAATTATACGGGTTATGCTGAATTGAACAGGTGGGTCAATAAAGCAGGATTTCGTAAATTGAACCACCCGGATAATTGACCGAAAGCATTGAAAATATGGTCAGTGCAATTAAGCGGGAATACTACATCCGAGCCAGGCAAAGAATTATCTTTCAAATAAAGTCAATTTTTTGGTAATTAATACAATTTATCGACGTTTTATTTTATTTTATAATTCAATACCTCTAAAAAAAACCCTATGCAATTTGATTAGTCGAGACACCAACCCCTTGATTGGGAGTGCAACTGCAATATAAATAAAATCGAGCAAAAAAAAGACACTATGGAGTTGGCTTCGTTTAACTGACATTTCTTTCTTGTTCAAATAAAGATTTATGGTTTGGCATTTTTCACTCTGGTATAATCGAAAACTTTTTTGCATTAATCAGAAAATGTGCATTTATTAAAAAATTGTATCTTCAACTTTTACTGTTACTTTTATCAAATTTAAATCAAATTCACACGGAACACCTTCAACTATCCCATCATCAATCATCTAATCATTCTTTATGAATTTTATTTGAATTTTATGCAAATCAATGTGCAACATCTTGATGCATCACTCCAACAATCCACTAAAAAATTGATTTGATTATACTAAAATCCTCCGAAAGCTCTCAGCCTTCATTCACATAAAAAAAAATCACCCATCCGCCGATTTTCCAATTATCATATTGCACAACCAAAAGTTCATCAATTACATTATCATCTTTGCTCGTCAATCAATAAAATAAGTGAGAGGAAAAATCTTCAAACACATGTTCAAGAAAAATTTCTCACGATCTCCCTCGACGAATCTCAATCTCAAGTAAAGCCCCCTTCACACTTAGCTTTGATCATAATAATAATTATTATGAAGAAATCTTCATCGATAGATTTTATGAATAAAATTTCACGCTACGTCACGTCATCCATGCCAGTCCATAGTGTAAACAATAATCTTAGGAATTTTGGCAATGCCTCGTCATAATAAATATTTGATTGGTTGCTATTTTTTTTTTTTTTGCTGTGTGTCTGTCTTGTATAAGAATTAATGCCCGAAGGCTCATTTGATTAATGTTTTGATTCAGCAGTTTTCGAGAAACAAATAATATCTAATATGTAACACAACCATAAATATGTCAGTAGAATTATTCTTAAGACAGCACCCGATGGCTACTTATGGGATAAGCCGGTATTAACCCACATCCATGCAGAATTATTGAGTCAAAAAATCAAAAGCAGGCCACCGATAGATACAATAATTCCCCCAAGATACATGCGAATTAATAAATACAATTTTATTGTGTACGTGTTTTTAATTAAATTTTACCATCTGTTTGGTTTGTTCCACCACCACCCTCATCGAACCACGACGCGACGCGATGCCCGATGACGGGACAGGAGGAGGTTTCGGGGAAAAAATATTCCTTTCGATTTCTTTTTTAATTTCGATTGATTGGTTTGTCTGTTTGTTTTGGTATCGCTGGAGCTGGAGCCTAGAAATATGGCACAGTTTTGGAAAACGAAATTCATTCCTCTTCCAAGTCTATTCACGTAATTAAGTGAGATTAATTGGCTCGTTTGCGGTCAAAAAAAGACAAGGAACTTTATTTTTTTTAAGACAAGAAATGAAACATGTATTTTGAAGATATTTTATTTGTATCTCATTGAGTTGACAAATAATCTTTGGCCTCTGAAAACATCCTTGACTCATTCCGAGCTTGTTTTTGTTTCTACAAAAAGTTCAAAAGGTCATCGTCTCTATTCAAAAATTGTCTTTTGTTTGTTTTTGAAGTTTCAAAGTTTCAAGGGACACTAAAATAGACGTTATAGCTATTTCAATTCAGACTTACCTAAGTTTTAGTATCTGAAATTACTTTAAGGCCATTCGGTGACATTTGTACAGAACGTAAAAAAAACAAGGCTGAATAAATTTTTATTAACTTGGTTGAATTTATTTTTGTTTGTGTTTCTTTTTTTTTTGCTTTTTTTTTTTTTTGAAAAAGTTCAAGCGAGGGTAATAATAATTGTTGCAAAGTTTTCGAGGGTCAAAAAAGAAATCACAGATACTAAACTTTTTTGTTGGAGTTTTTTGTTTTGTTCCTGCACAACTGTATATTGGGAATTGAATAAATTAATAATAAAATGGATACGTTAAGGGAAAAACCAATACCTTTTTATTGGGAAATTTCTTTTCGAACTTTTTGAATTTCATTTTACGGATCAATGATTTATAAATAAAATATAATATCTTAATTGGGTTGTTGGCATGTTTTGTTGTCGTTATTGTTGTATCTACGAGCAGAAAACATGAAATTTATTTCTAACAAACATGAAAATTAACATGATAAGTAAGAAAGTTTTCATGCCCGATAAATACCTTCATTCCCCGTAAGTGGGTTAGTTCACGAAAGCATAGAAAAGGTTATTATTCGTACAATTCAAAACAAATGGAAGCCTTACCAATAGATAAGAGGCACAGCAATCCAATCTAAGAAGATATTCGAATGTAATAGAATAGTTAAGATTAAGAAAAAGATTCAGAAGTGGGATTGTTCTAAAAAAGGTTTGTGTCTTTAAATGCTGTGTATCCTTTGATAATCGACGGAAAAAGGAGGTTGGGCAATTGTCAGTACTTGAGCCGAGCTCGTTCAGGAAGTATTCTTCCAGAGTTGGATTGCTGGGGTGAAAGCAATACTCTTCCTAGGCATAAGGACAATTGGAGCTTGAATAACCCTTTTTTTCGTTGATAGATCGAGAAATAGATTCTTTGATGCCAGAAAAATATTTTTTTTATAAGGCACACGCGCTATAGGGGTTTGTATAGCCCTTGTAGTGTCACAGCGCGATCGATAGGAAATTAGGGTGGAAGGGAAAGGATTAAAGGGGTCGATGAACATTGGTCTTGAAGATCAATATGGCAAGGGAAAATTGTACCAGGCAATCCATTCCACATTCGTGCTGTACGGCTAAATGATGAATTCCTATATTTCACGGTACGTTCGAAATTGGGCTCAAGTGTAAACTGATGAGCGTTCCTTGCAAGACGAGTGTTACGGGGAAAATGTTTAAGGGTTGGAACGCAGCTGGATAACTCGAGTGAGCAATTTTTGTAAAATAAGGAAGGACATGAACATTTCGACGATGTTCAAGGGATGGAAATGTTTCCATAATGCTTCTCTCTCCTATCAATGTTAAAGCTTTTTTTTGAACTCTGTCGAGCAGGTGTAAATAAGTTTGAGAAGTACCTGCCCAGAGATGGGAGTTATACGCAAGTTTAGGGCGTATAAACGCTTTGTAAATTGTATCCAGATCAGAAGGGGTGAAAAACTTCTTGCATCTATTAAGAAAGCCTAAGCATCTTGCAGCATTCTTGGCAATCTCAAGAATGTGGTCATTCCTACGAAGGTTGTCACTGATGCACATACCGAGTACTGATAGCTTTTCGGCATCCTCGATGCAAGTACCATTCATGGATAATGGCATAGGGGGTATGTTTAGCTTCAACGACAAAAGACAGCATTGAGTTTTCGACGCATTAAACTCCACACGATTTCTAGTACCCCAATTCACAATGCTGTTTAAATCGGAGTTTAACGAGCTTATCATACGATTTCGTTGTAATAACACGTCCGAATGCGAAGGCCGTGAATAATCACACGTATATGAAAAGCTGAGGGTTGAGTGGTCAGCAAAACAATTTATTGGATGAGAAGTCACAGACAAGAGATCATTTATAAAAATGAGAAAGAGAGTCGGAGACAGAACGGAGCCCTGGGGCACACCAGCATTTATTTTGTGGAGATCAGACTTGAAACCGTCTAATACAACTTGTATTGAACGATCCAGAAGATAGCTTCTAATCCAACGAATAAGAGTATCATCGATACCAAATGCACGCATTTTCGATAAAAGAGCTTAATGCCAAACTCTATCAAATGCCTTTGAAATATCAAGCGCAATAATCTTTCTTTCGCCAAAGCGATGCAAAGATTTGTTCCACTGTTCGGTGAGATATGCCATCAGATCACCAGACGATTGCTGCGAAAGCCGTATTGCCGGTCATTTAAAAGCTCCCGATCTTCGAGATATTTCTTGAGCTGACGATTTATCAGCGTTTCCATGACCTTGGAAAGAAGGGACGTAAGTGTAATGGGTCGGTAGGCGGAGGAGGAGTCACCTTTTTTAGGGACGGGCTGGACAAATGCTGTTTTCCATCAACTAGGAAAGATTTCTGAAGGATAGGAGCGATGGAAAAGCTTACGCAATGGTTTTGCCAGCAATAAAGAACACCTCTTCAGAAGTATAGTGGGTATACCATCCGGGCCATCGGATTTGTGTACATCAAGATCTTGAAGAACTCTTGCTAAGTTACGAGTGCGGAAATATACCTGTCCCATGGAAGAATTGACGTTCTCAAGTACCTACAGGAGAGGCATCGTTGTTTGCAAGCAACGTGGAAATTGCAGCAAAATGAGCTGCAATTATATTCGCCTTCTGTGAAGAGAGGCTTATCGTCGACGATGAGCGTAGGAACTGATGATGTCGTTGAGTTCTTGACGTTTTTAACAAATGACCAATTGTTTTTACTGCCTTTGGGACATTGCAGAATTTTTTATATTAATCTTCGTTCGGCATCATCGTTCGTGGATTAAAAAAAAAACTCTAGTCTATTCCATTCTGTCATACTTAAGTTATTAAAGTTTTTGATACACTGTTTGCCTAGGTTCAAAAGCGACACGATTTTGGCTTATTTATTTGGTATTTCCCTTCATATTGCAGTGACTCGGGATACAAACAAAAAATATAAATTGGCCAGATTTACAGCTCACCTATTAAGACTAAATGAAAAGTTGCTTGACTATACCACCTATGTAGTCCGGCTTGGAACAGCCCGTAAAAATTGAGACATGATTTTCTTTAATGACATGATCTCCTCCTAGCCGTAATCTTTTGGGAAGTCTGTCTAATATAATCAAATTTCATTATTGCCCTGACAAATTTCTAGCAAACATTTGCCTTCATCTCTTCCTTAAACTTATCGACTAAGGTTAGTAAGATGAACGTTTTTGGTGCTGAGGTCTGCGTAGTTCTAATGGAACTAGTTATTTTGATGCACGCCACTCCCTGAAATTAAGTCCCAGTTTTAGGATAGGTTTCCTTTTCTTGGAGCCTAGTATTGGGAGGGACTGAATAAATTACAAAACCTTTTCATCCAATCATGGGAAAGGTTCATACAGAATCCGCTTCATCAACAAATTGTATACTGGGAAAGCATGTGTTAGTTGATGAAGTTAATTTTAATTCAACAAAATAGTTTCTAACTGAAAGGTGCAGTCTTTGGCTTTGGACAGCGGGCATTTTTTTTTTTAAATAATAAATCGCTTTGCTATCGGCAAGAGGATTCAAGAATAAATGGGAATTTTTCTCATGATCTTGAAGAGTGAAGGCTTATTGACTCAAACATTCATCTATGTACGTCAATACTCTGCAGAAATGGAAGGAAACTACAATTTATCGACAAAACTGAACGAATAGAAGAGAAGCACTTTCACGCAAGAAGCAGTAAACCGGAAACCTTCAGCGTGGAGATACAATACCTAACAGCTACCATTTTTTTCCTAGCGGGGCACAACCATTTGACTGGTTCAAAGGAGCTTCGGATAGTTTTATTCGAACATAAGTCGTATTCCAATTGTTTTTGCTTGAAAATTAACTAGAAACAAAAGATGCATCTATAGAAGTATATTGTGTGAGGACATCTTTCAAAATTTTTCCAGATTCAAAGTAACCATTTCTAACATTTTTCAAAGAAGATGGACTTGCTTATTATTATAACTAGCGATATTTAAGAACCAATAAGTGATAAGGCTGGGTGGATATAGTAAACGAAGTTCTTGGATCACAAAACATTTCTTGAGAGGAAACGGCCCAATATCTTATGAAATGCATAGTCTCGAAATTTTTTGCCTGAATCATCTTTTATGAAGAGTTATAAAGGCTTCGAGACAAAGCTTTTTTTAAGTGAGATAGATACCTCCCAACTTAAATTTCAAGCTACCATTTTTTCCCTCATATAGAGAAACTCAGTTACATTATTCGTTCCGGCTAATTTCACAATACCTCAACACGATTGTTATCTATAAGATAGGTTCATATACTAGAATATACCTTCCAACACAGTAACTCCACGAACTGGTCGATACAATATTAATTGTTTTCGCATACACTGTACTGCCTGCCTGCATCATCTCTTCCAGTAGCGTGCGCACATGCACGACTTCACTATAACTAATTTCCGGTAAAAAAAAATGATATAAAAATAGTAAATAAAGACCGACAACGTAAATCCAAATA
Source organism: Platycheirus albimanus (assembly GCA_916050605.2). Classification (NCBI taxonomy): domain Eukaryota; kingdom Metazoa; phylum Arthropoda; class Insecta; order Diptera; family Syrphidae; genus Platycheirus; species Platycheirus albimanus. The sequence continues at coordinate 358,690,540 of OU696696.1, forward strand.
ATAACAAACCACTCCTTGTTACGTGGGTCATCACTTTTTTTTTCTTTTTTGTATCTCTTTCTCTATGTACGGAACAACTTCGATTCTTGGTTGCAATTTGTTGTAGATACTTTCTGTGTAAGTGCAAATGAGGATTCGATTTCTGCGTTCCCCCTTTTTCCTGATTTTAAATTTAGCACAATGCGTTCCACCTCATTTTCAAGTATAGTCCCAGTCCCAGTGCCCAGTTGCACAGATACAAACGCACACAAACATAGTTTAAAGTAATCTTGTTCCATTCACACATCCAAAAGGCATTCGACCGATGAAATGAATACAGGCCGCCGCTCCGTCGAGCCAGCCGTGATGTAAAAAGAGACCACTGGTCGACCAAGAGAAGATTCCATTCAAACAGACCATCATCATCATCGTTCTTAACATTGCACCCATCGCCATCACCATTACCATCACCATCATCATCGTCCAACTAGTTACAGAAGCTCCAACATGACCACGATGATGACTATGGCGGCCGGCATGCATGTAGAACGTATCTAGATTGATTGGAGTCGTTTTCAGTTTCTTCGATTGCGGATCCGTGGCGCTTCGCTAGTGATATGGAAATTTTCTCTCTCAATGGAGTAGATACAAAAAATAAGCAGCGTAAACTATGTAACCTCGAAAAAAAAAAACAAAATAATGTATCTAATAGATTATAACATGACATGACAGCAAAGAGGGGGCGAATCTAACATATTAAATAGGAACTTTCTATATGAAGCTTTTAGAGCAATTAATATGCCATTGTATCCGTCATGTGTATACTACTTAATAATAGCAATTTTGGAGACAGAACTGTCAATCAATGTATCTATTGCATGCCAGTGACCCATTGGGGCGTATCTACAATCTACATGCATCTATATGATGGCAGCACTGAAACAAAAGTCCAATTAAACTGGCCTGGACAGTAGCGCACACATTTATGTTGGTGTATCTATCTATCTTTGTATCCATAGTTCGTTCGTTACCGATTGTAATAAAAAATAGTTCGAGTGAAAAGTTTTCTTCAGTTCAAGCCGGATGACTGACTGGCCGGCCTGGCTGGCTGGACGTAAATTACCTTCTTCTCTAGCGTAACTAATGAATGACTATCTATAGTCTTGTGTGGGTCTATTCTACATTTAGGCACACGCCAATGCCCTCAGTAGGTAATGTCTTCGTCTTCGTCTTTTTATTTTTTTGTGTGTTTCTGTGAGTGACGAATGAATTGGATTTGATTAACGTCTTTGCACCTACATTATTTCTTAAGATGATAATAAAAGGGGAACTTATAGGAAGGTATTGTATCTGTATCTACTCGTATGTATCTTGTGTGGGACTCTTCACGTGGTGAAGCAACCATTCGGAAGAGGTATACAGACATGAATGAATGGCAGACTGCATGAATGCATTTCTAATGTGCACTCAAGAGTGCAATGCTTGGGCGGGAATATTTGACCTTTTTTTTGTAAGTTTTGAGTAAAGTCTTCAGATATGTATCGCACAGTATAATGATGGGTTTACTTTTAAGTTGATTTAATATTTACAATGGGATTGTTGCAAAGGAACTTTGGTCTATTGAGAATGGAAAATTTTTTTATTTCATCATTTTTGAAGGAACGGAATTCTTGAGAGATTTTTATCAGTACTTCGAAAAATATTACTTTTTACAGAAAAAAAAATAAAAACAGTGACATGCTTAGCGACATTTTGGTATGAGTGAAGCTTCAAACCTGATTTACTGCATCAGTTCTGTACTTTTTCTTTTAAATTTTACACACATTCGCTTTAATTTTTCGACCGAAGAACTGATAATTAGGTAGTTGAGATACTTATTTGAAGGTTAACTTTTCTTCTTCTTCGTCTTCGTCTTCTTTTTCTTTTTCTTTTTCTTTTTCTTTTTCTTTTTCTTCTTCTTCTTCTTCTTCTTCTTCTTCTTCTTCTTCTTCTTCTTCTTCTTCTTCTTCTTCTTCTTCTTCTTCTTCTTCTTCTTCTTCTTCTTCTTCTTCTTCTTCTTCTTCTTCTTCTTCTTCTTCTTCTTCTTCTTCTTCTTCTTCTTCTTCTTCTTCTTCTTCTTCTTCTTCTTCTTCTTCTTCTTCTTCTTCTTCTTCTTCTTCTTCTTCTTCTTCTTCTTCTTCTTCTTCTTCTTTTTCTTCTTCTCCTTCTTCTACTTTTTCTACTTCTTCTACTTCTTCTACTTCTTCTACTTCTTCTACTTCTTCTACTTCTTCTACTTCTTCTACTTCTTCTACTTCTTCTACTTCTTCTACTTCTTCTACTTCTTCTACTTTTTCTTCTTCTTCTTAACAAACCTACAGTTCTGGCCTGTGAATCACCAAATAAGTCTCCCCAGCCAGTCCTATTTTGGGCTTAGCGCCTACAGTTTTACACACCACGGTTTTTGAGATCATTCATCTTCTGCTTCCTTTGAGATTACGCCCAAAAGACCCTAACAAGAAACTAAAACTAAAAACGAAGAACTTTCGATTGTTCGGTAAATCCAAAAACAGCGGCTAAATTGATGCGCTGGTAGCTTTTGAGTTTTAAAAGTTGCTGACAGAAGGATATCAATACCAGATAAACTGGGTTTGAGAAATGTTTCACTGATCTAACCCTTTCATGCGACGGAAGATTCTGGAGAACAATTCAGAACTTAATTGGGATTTTAATAGACTCTGGAGATTTTCAAGAACTATCAAGATGACGTATGATATCACTCGCTTTTCCGTGAATGCTAGAAGAGATCTTAATGAATCCTTCAATACCATTCAACCGCGCAATTTGACGAGGAAGTTTAAGAACCATATCTTCTGATAAGAGACTTATCCTAGGTGTACTCTAGAACGGATAGACAGCAATGCTTGATCCCGTTTTGAACTTCAAAACAAAGGAAACAATAAATAATACAGAAAATAAAATGGGAGTCTTCTTCTTCTTCGAAAAATTGACTAGGAGCACCACGTTATCGGAGAAGGCAACAAAGACCCGTGGCGAAGGTGTATTGATTGTTGTGTCGTACTGGTTGAAGTTTCAATCCCCGAACCCATCTTAAATGGCATTGAATTTGTTTTTGAGAATTCTGCAAGCATTTTCAAAATGTTTGAAACACTTGAAAACTAACACTTTATTAAACAGTGATTTTTGTTTGGAATCACCTGCTTTAAAGTCGGAAACAGTGGCATAATTATTAATTGCACAATAAGATCGACAAGGGAACTATTACATTTAATTAATTGAAGTCCTACACTAAATTTTGGATGACAAAATTAAGGTCAAGTCCTTGAAGATTGTGGCAAAGAAGTGATAAGAAAATACGCTGACTCAGAAAAATCATAATGCATAACTTTTCTTGCAAAAGTCAACTAGTATTCCTCAATATTAAACTTAATCCTATTTTTTCACAATCAAATATGAAGGTACACATTAAAGTTATTCTTTAAAGACTGTTTCTACTTAAAGAAAAGATCAAAGCAAAACCCAGCTGCACACAATAATTAAGGACGCTACTGACAACTGCTGAGAATTTCTAAAATTCAATTGAAAAAGTCTTCATCACACACTTTGTTATTTATTAAATTTCATCTCTCTTCCTATAATCTGTCGAAATTAATGATTAATAACCACAAAAGATTAAATTTTTAATGAGCCATAAGGATGCGTTCAATGACTCCTGAAAATCATTTCCACGCCTTTCCACATCGGTTACATCTTCCGCAGCAATCGTATCGTAACCCCCAACAATTTTAAGGTTATTTGAGGTTAACCACCTAAGCGGCCATAAACTCAAAAGACGAAAAGACGTCACACTAATACAGAAACCAAAAAAAAAAAAAAAAACAGGAACGACAGAAAGATGTATCTCTGCACTATCATTACCACTCTCGCACAGGAAGTCACATTGTGGTAGTTGGTAGGAAGGTAGGTAGGTGGCGTTGTTAATGGCAGCTCCGCAGAGGCAAAAGAAAGTTGTCATTATCTTACGGTAGTTTTGTAGATACATCGTTTTGTACAAAACGTCTGAAGACCGACGCGACGCGACGCTACAGTGACGCGGCTCGGCTAGATACTTTGTGATTTTTTGTTGCTGTTTTATATTTGTCTGTCTGTGTATTGTTTCGCAATCCTAATTGTTAACGGATACGTAATTTCACTTTCAAATTAATTTCTTCTCGTTTGTCGTTTTACCTTTGCCCCCAACAATGCCATCGCTGATGGCGAACACCGACGCCGACACCTAAAATCCAAGCGGTGCGGTGTGGTTAAGTTGAATGACAAGAAAGTTCAGCTTAGGTCAACCTCAGAGGAAAATACTTTGAGAAACTATATAATGTGTTTCTTAGCACCATCTTTGGGGGAGTTCATGTACTTTTTATTTGAAAATTGTTTAATTTGTTGCTCCTATTACATCAGCTGCTGCTGCTGCTGCTGGGAAAAAGTTTGTACTTGGAGTACCTTCTTTCCTACAAATTTGGTATAAACTCCCTCTAATTGGGTTAATTTTGAATAGTAAAAGTGTCGTTGCGTCAGCGAAATGAAAATTAAGTTGGAAATAGTTGGTGTTAACTAATTTTCAAAGGTTTCCCAGGTTCGGGTGCATAATTTGTTGAAGTAAGATTTTCACAACATCAATATTGCTGCTGGTAAAGAAACTGGAAGGAGGTGTTGAAGCGGGAAGAACAAAAAGTCAAAGTTGTTAAATAACTTGCATTTACTGAAAAAGAGTTTTTGAGAACAGTTTCCAAACTTTAATTTTAGCGGAATTTAAAAATTTCTGATATTTTTAAAAATTACTAAAGCGGTTTGAAGTAAGGTCTAAGGGCATCAACACTTGGCGTCATGAAAAAATGCTTAAAAGATTTTTCTGCCAGTACTTTCGTTGGTTCTAGAAGCGATCTCCGGAAATCATAAAGATGGCAAATACCGTGTATATTTTGTTGTTGCTATTTTTTCAGATATTGACAAAATTTTGCTTGGTCATTATTTTAAATAATTCTGTGATGTCCAATTAAAATCCGAAATATATTCTTATTTTTTTAAACATTATTTCGTATGAATGAAATCAAAAATTTAATTTATTTGGTTTGCAATTAGCATTGGAGTGGAATAAAAGGCATTCATTTTATTGAACTCCATTTCGGCTTAACAAAATAAAAGTGCGTACAGATATACAGTTTACCTTCTTAATGAACCAATATTTTAACGAATGGGTGAATGGATTTAATGAATGGAATAAATATGTGATATCATTTTAATTTCTGCAAATTGCGAATTTGAATGAACAATTTTTTTTCGGTTAAACTTTCCAATAGCTGAACCTAACTTTATTGAAGTCCCTACCTGACGAAACAATCTAGAACTAAGTGAGGTTGTTAAAAACCCAAAAGGGGCATAGTGGTTGAGCCAGACGGAATTTTTTCTGGGGGAGTCTTATCAGAGTCTGATGGCTCAAAATTCTCTTCAAGCTTTATAGAGGGTATCGGGGCCGTAAAATATGTAGGGAAAGTTACGCTCTATCAATGAACCTATAAAGGGAAGGGTGATGCACGAAGATGTAATAAATACCGTTCAATTGAGATGATGTCACATACCATGAATATCGTTGAGCGAATTTTGGATAGCCGACTACGAAATAACACACGGCTGTCTGATGTTCAGCACGGATTTGTCCAAAGTAAAAGGATCAATATGGGAAAACACCGGGATTCCTTAGAGGATTTGCAAATTGTGTTTGTCGATTTTGAAAAATCATTCGATAGTCAACCACGAGATCTTATAAAGTGATATGGGTGGCCGTATAGCAACGAGGGATGAGGCGTTCTAGAAACCCATGTGACATGTACGAGAGAGCAGTGAAAAAAGTAAGTTTTCCAGGCGGAGTCACCGAAGAATTCAAAATCACAGCAGGCAGTCTTTGATTACCTGCTTGAAGGTAAAGCGATGGACTCCAAAGTGCACTAGTTTATTTTTGCTGACGATGCAGCTGCAACAAGCAACAAGTATATATGTCTAAAAAAAAGACTGATCCACACATGACAATTCCAGACATTTATTTTCGTGTGAAAAGTTTAAATATATATTTTGGTTTATGATTTTTTGTGAAGCAACTTTTGATGATGACATCAATCATCGCTTAAGGATTGGGTGGATGAAGTCGCGGGAAAACTCATCAACTATCTGCTATCGAAAAATGCTCCTCAAATCGAAGGGAAGACTACTTACTTTACACCTCAGTTAGGAGTCCGACACTCACTCATGTACAAAAAGTAAGCTGAGTTGAAGACGCATCGTATAACAGCAGAAGTACCAAAGCTTGATCATGTAAGAAAAACGAAAATCAGAAAAAGCCTTCACGTTAAAAATACCAAAAAATTGAACACGACCGTCTCAGCTGGTATCTTGAAGTTCAAAAGAGACTCTTAGAACCCCGTCAAAAAGACAATATCATACAACACTTCACTATGATCGGGAAAGGAAGAAGAAATTAAACCATCCAAGACCGGGAAGAGTGCCGACGCTTTCTGAGGTCAACCCGACAAAACATAACATTTGCAAAGATAGTTTTTGCATTTTTTATAATATATGTCTTATTTAAAAACGGTATATGTAAAGAAATTTCCAACCAAAAAGATCAATCACCTTTTTATTACAAAGTTCTTTAATAAAAATATCAAGATGCGTAGGAGGAATTAGTTTATCAAATTTATTAAAGAAGATAAACGCCCCTCTTGAAAAACATATCAAGTATCTTGATGTTTGTGAATTGAACTGGTGGACTTTGACCTTTAATTTTGTTTACCATAATGATGAGTCAGCCTTTTGTTTACTGTTGTGAAGAAAAAAAAAGGCTAAAAGTAATCCAAAGCCATACTCAAAGATTTTTCAACACCCACAATTCATTAGACTGTTCTGCATATAAGGAAATTCGCTACCAGTCATGTTTTAAATTCAAAATTCTGTTGAAACAAACTTAAAAGTTTTATGAATCAGCCTTTCGAAAATTGGTGAAATTCTTCTTAGTTCTTACAAAACTTGGACTTCCGGCGAAAAAGACTGATTTGGTCCAAGAAACATTATCGCAAATGATTAATGCTTCCCAAAAAAAAAAAATACAAAAAAGTATTTCGAAGAAACAATTCAATTCAAAATGCTGACGAGCCGGCCGTTCTCTTAAGAACTGAAAATTATGTTGTATCTAAAAGATATTTCTAGGTTTGGCTCTCGGCCACTAAAAGATACCATAAAATTTAAATTCAACGATCGGCTTCTGTAAGTATCGATGTAAATGGTATTTTACAGTTTAACCGACAAACGGCTTACAGTTTATTATCTGTTGAAGTTATGATTTTGGAAAACATAACCAAAAAAAAACGTGATGAAATGCACTTAGAGAAATCTACAGGTGCTTATTAATTATATTGCAGTCACGTAGGATTGCTTAAACAGACTTTCTTGATCGTAAATTTTCATATAATTTCAGTTTTAAAAATTACATATGTTTTATGAAACCAGATGAGTTGGTATCTCAAATTCTCGAAATTTTCATTTCAGAATTTTTAAGAATTATCGCTTGGGTCGTTTTTCAGAAGATTTGCAAATATACGAGAAGGGCAATGGACCACCAAAAAGTCTTAAAATATTAAATCTAAGTGAGAAGAAAATCTGTGAAATTCTTAAGGATATTGCTCAGCGTTTAGCCAATCGCATATCCACACAGACTCACAGACAAATGTGAAAGAAGATTCCTCTGTTAAACTCCCATATTTAAATGTTCCAGTACTTAAAATTGCAGAATATATGAATTAAAAACATGAGTCTGTGGTTATAAAAATAAACCGATTTTAATAAAAAAAAAAAAATAAAATGCACGATTGGGTCGCACGTATTGTGGTTGCAATAGTTCGATGAAAACAAACTTTTCGAGCAATTGAAAAATTTGTTAAAAACTAAAAAAATATGGAAAACCCGATATAAGGGTGCTTACATTAAGAAACCTTTTAATATTTAAAATTCAAATGTCATCTTTTGGGTGCTATATATGATATAAATGTCCACTTATGGCCAAATTAATAAGACTGTTAAAACCAATTTCCGCTATTATCATGTGTAGCCAAAAACTAAAAATGCAGTTTTCTTTGAAGAATTCTATGTAAGTTACATAAGTTTCATAAAAATCGGGGGAGCCTTTTTTGAGTAAATTGGAAAAAAAACGAAACAAATTTGGCCAAAACCTAGTGGCTCTTTGTATGGGAGCCACCATTTGAAAAAGAGTAACTGAAAAAAATGCAATGCCATCTTATAGAGAGTTGTAAAGGACTATACCAAACCAAGTTTGAGTGAATTCGATACAACCGTTAAAAACTTATAGCCATTTGAAAAAAAGACGTTAAGACCAGATCTCCATTCTTAGCATTTTTGCCGAAAACTAAAAACGCAGTTCTCTCAAGAATACTAAAAGAATATAACACACAAAGTTTAATCAAAATCGTTAGAGCCATTTTTGAGCAAAGTAGAAAAAACCAAAAAAAAGTTGGCTAAAACTCAGCGGCTCGTTGTATGGAAGCCACCGTTTAGCAAGGCTTCACTGAAAAATTTTCAAAGCCATCGTATATAAACTATGAAGAACTATGTCAAACGAAGTTTGAGTCAATTCAATCAACCCGTTGCGAACTTATAGCCATTTGAAAAAAAGACCTTTAAACCTGATTTTCGTTACGACCATTTAAGCCAAAAACGAAAATGAAAAACCCAGTTTTGTTAGAAATGTTTAATGTTAGCTAAATTTTAAGTTTAATCAAAATCGTTAAAACCGTTTTCGAGAAAATCTAAAATGAAAAAAACTGTTACTTCAAAGGTACCAGTTTGAGCCAGGCTAAAACGAAATAAAAAAACCGTTTTTCCTTAAACTGCTTTATATAGAGTTTGAAGAAAATCCATCAAGCCGTTTAGGCTGTAGCATGACGTGAAAAAATGCACAGACAGACTGACCGACCGATGGTATTGGGAAAACCACTGTTTTGGGCTTCTATCATCGTAATGTCATGTTTGATTAAAACCTCGATTTTTTTAGAGCAAGTTAAAAGCAGATCTGTTTGTTTGAGTGAGTTATCGATACCGAATCTGATGTCATTTAAGGACGGTTCCTGTTCTATTTAGAATTTTCGCTAAGAAACTATGTTAAGACAATTTCTGACTCCAAATGAAGTCAACACATAAGTTGGTGGACAAAAGCTAGAAAAAAGTTTTCCTTTTTTGTGGAAAGTAAAATTTTTTAATAAGATACCCTCACTTTTATTTTTAATTTATTTCTACGCCATAGAAAGTATTCCTAAATTAACCTTATTATCCTATCAAATATCGAATCCCATAGCGCACACAAAAACTACCATAAAAATACCTACAAATCAGCTTCAAAAATACCAAATTTGACCAAGTCATATCGCATCGACACCACCTTCTTTTACCTCCCATAAAAAAAAAGAAGAAAAATCATAAAAACCAACACTCGCAGATTTCAATTAAGATTGCAGCACATGCAAAAACCCTCCAAAGTATATATAAATTTCGATCAACAAAAGATACCTACTATATTTACATTAAACTTAACCCAAAAATAAAAATAACACTTTATCAACAAATCAATGAACCTTCACCCACCCTGTGCTGTTGTGCCGTATCTTACACCATATTTCGCATTATATTGTTGTGAATACCAACCGGCGGCGTCCGACGTTGTGTCCTACAAAAATCTCTTCATCACCGTCCGTCGTCGTCTCTTGAAACGCCAACAAAAAATAAACAGTTACAAAACAAGTTATTCAATAAATAAATAAATATATACAAACACCATTACAACATACCGCATTTTTAAAGGTTTTGAAAGAAGAAAAAAAAAATACCTCCGGAACCCCAACAAAGCATCTTTAACATAACCACCAGCTCTCTGCGGTCATGATTTCCAACTTATTTTGGTTAAAGATACAAAAAAAAAATGGAAAAAATTGTACAAACACGCTAAATTATTATACGCAATCACTCCATTTAAAGTAATAACAACATTTTCTGAGTATCTAGTACCGAGTGGGTAGAGAGATACAGATACTTTTCCCCCTTTTTTTGAATCAAAACATATCCAATGGATACTATAAAGTTCTTTGGGTAAATAAATAAAAATCGTCGGCGTCGGCGGGCGACCTACAGCAATTAGAATCTAGATTAAAGTGTATCTAGATTCATTTGTTTATGTTTTAAGATTGTTTTCCTTCGATACTCGTGAGCTCTGGCATTTTCCTCCACAACAGACCGACCGACCAACATCGGCACATGGAGAGCGTGTGAAAAATCTTTGAAAATAAATTTTCATTTTCCACGACCAAAGACAAAGTTGGTCGTTGTCGTATCTCGTATCCTCCAAAACTCTCCACTGTTGTATCTGTTTAAATTTTGTATCTCCTGACCATATGGCAGCAGCAGCAGCCAGCGCCAGCGCCAGCGGCATGCAGAATTTATAAATATCTATCTTTTATATGTATCTATTGATTTTCTATTAATTATTTATTGTACATACATATCTCTGCATCTGCATCACATAATCCGAGATGTCAGCTTTAGTGGGAGAGTCTAAATTATTTAAAAGCATATTTTCCTATCCTTTCCGGAAATTTTGTATCTAACACATAATTCCCACGAATTTATTCTCTGTGCTTATCCCCCAATGAGCTATGAGTCGCTCCACAATATGAGGAATTAGTAACATAATTTCAGGGAATTATCTCATCTACAGTGTGTTTTAATGGGAAGGCATCATATAGCCAAGAAATTGTTGTTGTGTATTATGGCAAGATAATTAGACCAAAATGAAGTAAAAACCTATGATTCAGAGTCCACAGTCTATAGGCGAGACGGCTTCGGCTGATGATGATGCTGTGTGACCAGACCAGGCCATAACTGAATTATTTGTATGACAAGGCATGTCGAGTGGGTGGTTCTGGTTAGCAAGTAGCACACAGCATCACCAGCATCATAGAACCAAAATATGGTTATAATCGTGATTATAATGTCCCACCATTAAGTGTTATATGATGGGTGTTTCTGTGTTTCTTGATTTGCAATCTTTCGGGTAAAAAATGTGGGTGAAGCCAACATCGAGCGTTGGGATTTCAATTTAAAAAAAAAACCTACGCAAGCCCTTAAATGTCACTTTTTTTTAATTTTTTTTTTTGTAAACAAAAGTTAGTAACGACCTAGAAACAAAAAAAGCTGAGGAAACTTTGTAAGTGATGTAATAAAATGACACGATTTTGTAATTATCATAATTTAGAGAGCAAACATATTTTTTGTATGTTTTATGGATCATTAAAAGTGAAGGAGAACATTTTCACAGAGATTTTTTTTTTATGATTTATTGCCGTCGTCATAGAACATTTAACTTGTGTTTTCAACTTTTAAAGGGTTAATAAAAAGTTTGCCTTCGGTTTGATAGTGTCATTTTGGTGTTCCAGTTTCTTGGAGGAAATATTTTTCAGGGCGAAAAAAGTGAATTAAGGTCCCATTTCTATGTTTAATTGATCTCCGAGAACATCTAAAATAAACACCATGAAAACTTTGTTCTGTCCTTACCAGTGTGACCGGAACTTAACTGTCAAAATAAGTTACTACGTTTACCATTTCATTTACGACACAAATTATTAAAATAAATTTGCGGTTTGTTTTAAAAGATTTATCATACGAATTTTAACAATTTGTTGTATTGTGGTACAAGACTTGGCATCCAAACTTTCACAGACCCCTTACTACGTCGTAAACTTTACCACCTTTACCATAGATTTACAATTGAAATGTGTCTTAAAGATGCTTGCATAAGTTTCTTATCTTGTTTAGGTTGGAAACATTGTATTTATCGACGTTTCACAATCGATTCCATCTGAAGACATAGTAAGAACTATCGTATACGATACGATGATAATTAGAGCTTTGAGGAATATAGAGAAATTGTTTATCTGAGCGATGTGGTTAGATCATACAATTTTATCGGGTATCAATCGATTAATACCTCTTGCCCATCGCTCATCAATAAGAAGAAGCAGGGAGCCGATGGACGATAAACCCATCATACCGATGCTGTTGTGTGTTGCAGAATCATGGAACCTTTTACAGCCTTATAGAACTTCGAAGAAATCGTTTAGGAGCATTCAATGGTTAATTTTAAACATTAAAAAAAAAAAAAAAAAAAAAAAAAAAAAAAAAAAAAAATACTTGGCACAACAGCTCCAAGCAGGGCCAGGGCCTGTGACTTGTGCGTTGATATTCTGCAGGAACGGAAGGGACCTGCAATTTATCAATGGGTACAACAAACTGCTAGCAGAATTAAACTTCTTCATGACATGATTAGCTTTTGATGGACGGAAAACTAAAACTCACTATAGCTGTATGCATCACAGACCTCCTACTTTGGAATTACCAAATATTTGAAGTCGGTAAAAATCTTCAAAGTTTTTGGTTTTTTAAGAAATTTGTTTACCCTTGAAACTTAAGTAAAGGGTTTTCCAATAAGAGGTGTTATTTTGAATAACCCGCTATTTCGGTAGTTGTCACTTTTGAAGCTGACATTTGACAAGTAGAAATTACACCATTGATAAAAATGGAACGATACACGCTTCAACAACGCAACGTGTCTTTGCTGATTGGGTCCTTGAAATGCATGAAAATGATCCGGAATTTCATCGAAAAATCATCTTGACTGATGGGCCCATTTCCACCTCGTTGGCTACGTCAACAAGCAAAATTTTCGCATCTGGGGCTCGGAGAACCCAAGATTTATTGTTAAAAAGCCTCTCCATCCTCAACGAGAAACTGTTTGGAGCGGTTTATGGTTCAGCGGACCTTACTTTTTCGAAAATGAGGCTGAAGCAACAGCTACGGTGAATGGATTGCGCGGCCGAGAGATGATTAATAATTTTTTATGGACGGAATTGGTTGGTATTTATCTGGACAACGTTTACCTTCAACAAAACGGTTCTACGTGCCACACATGCAACGAAACCATCCATCTTTTACGGAAAAAGTTTCCGGATCGTGTTATCTCTCGAAGAGGTGGTCACAATTGGCCACCGAGATCTTGTGATTTAACACCTTGCGACTTTTATTAATGGCATACTTTCTTCTTTACATTGAAATAAATATCCGTTCATTTATCTCAAAAAATGCTACTTTTCTTTGAGTATCAAAGTAACACCTCTTATTGGAAAACCCTGTAGTTTTCCCATGACTGAGAATTTGCTTCTATAGAACTTATTTAAATGTCCTGCTTTATGCTTCTCCTTATTTAATCGCTTCTTTTGTGAAAAATGTTTCAGGAAAATCGCTATAATTGAAACCACTGTTAACAACAATGTGGCAGCTACAGATAGTTTTCGTTAAGCCAAACTACATGAATGTGGAATGCATTCTCATTTTTGAACTAAAAACTTCAAACCCAACTTTCGTAGGGTATTCCCTTTGAAATCCTTTCCTATTTTTTTAATGCTTGCACTGTATAAGAATTTTAGGTCATAAACTTTTTGCTGCTTGCAAAATTATAAAAAAAAAGCAACTGAACAGAAAATTGGAAACTCTAAAGTGGACAGCATAACATTGTCAGATCAAATAATTTTTCCAACGATTTGATGTATAAAATCTCAGCAGATAGGCTAACGAGGTAAATTACTTGACGTTCCGAAGTGACCCACGTTGTAGCGGCAAAACAACCATAAAAGCCAAGTAATCGAAAATATATGTGTGATTCTAAAATCTACTTAGTACCGACAACTAAATGGAAGCTTTTGTAGGTTTTTCTTGAAAATTATTTTTTAAGTGGAAAGAGTTCTCTCTTAATGTTAAAATGAGTTTCGAAAATGACTGCCTCAGCAATTCGTCCTGACCTAAATAATGAAGTTGTATATTCCGGGTATTAATATAATTTTTCTTCCGTCAAAAACAAAAACCAACTTCAACTTGACAATGACAAATATACAATACATTTTCTGAGACAAAGTACGAAAGTTCGAAAGCATAGTCAAACTTTCTTGGATTCAGTAAAGCACTGACATCCATTCCAGGTTTCCAACTTTTACCACATGCCGGAATCGTATCTATGACATCCTCACTTCCCATGAAAAAATAATGTTGACCAGTAATTTATTTCATCATTTACCTCAGTTCCGGATTGCATCACATTGAAGTATGTAGGTAGTTGGGTTATTTATTCATGTTTGATCAATGGTTACCGATTGTATCGCTCCGTCAACATTTAAGTAATCCATGTTAAACGATTGATTAAACATATTTTAAGATTTTTCCTCTCGGTTTCGCAAAGCAAACAAAAAAGTGATTTCATGCATATTTCACATCATGAAGAGAAAAAAAAAACAACATAGGTACGCTAGTTGTAGTTAAATTTTGCGAATAATGTTTATCTAGATACACACCTACCTACCTACGGCTACGTGAAGATGGATAGATACTTGTTTCGTTGTTTGGTGAGAGGTAACTAACTGTTGGTCAACTGAATTATCAACACGCAGCGAAAAAAACACTTTGGAAAATTATTATACCACGGCAGAATACAAAATTACAGAACGATGGAGAGTTTTTTCACAACTTTTTTTCAACTATTTTTTTTAATTTTAAAAGGATGATTTAAGAACTTAAGTAAGTTAAAATTGCTGATATAGTATAAAAGGGGATACCTCCAGTAATGCATTCAAACCAGGATCGTTAAAATAAAACCGAAAAGCAACACATAAGAAGTTTCTCATAAAATCAAAGAGTTAAACTGGGGGCTCATCCGGGATGATATGATAGCAATACAGTCGAACTTCGATAACTCGAATCATCAATTTCCAAAAAAATAATTCGAGTTATCAAGACTTCGAGTTATCAAGTAAAACACACACACTTATCGAAGTTGACGCCAAATAATATCTTCGAGTTATCGAGACATTCGAGTTATCGAAGTTCGACTTATCGAGGTTCGACTGTATTTGTTAATCACGACTTGCACATTGATTTCTTAATTGGAACGATTCAATAACTTATTTTTTTCCATCTAGGGCATACAAAAAGTAAGATGGTGCAATGGAACAATTCGTATCAACAATATTTCGAGGCTTGTAGAATCGGGAGAAACTTTTGTTTGGAAACAAAAAATCTGGGTGCATTTAAAGGTCTCTTATTCCAAGTGGTATCCCAGAGAAGCTGTGTATCTTATGTGCTTCTGCGGTGTGGTGTCACCGATTTGTATTTGGAGGGCCCGGCTATAACTAGTATTTCCTATGCCGATCTGTAGATGTCCTGTCCACGGCAGCACAGTTAGCTAGACTAAAAAAAGTTGAGACATTTCGAGGCCAATCGAGCGATAGGAAAGGATATGTTATGCTAACCGTATGCTCCAAAATGGAGTTGAAGCACTGCTAGGTCAGAAAGTATTTAAATACCCCGTCAATAGTTAGCAACAAATGTTGATTTTTTGTCTGGTTTATCAATGAGTTGAACAGCTAAATGTTTAAAGACTCGTTAAATAATTTACGACTGTATTGCGTAATCAAACATAAATTCACTTAAAAACAATAAAAAAACATTATAATTCAAACAATTATAATTAACACTCAAAAGGAAAAAAATAATTACATAAAAAAAACCTTCAATACAGACACTAGCTTCAATGAATTTGTTTCCATTTCCATTTTAAATGTCCACATCACAGAATGAATCATGACAATTATAATTAATTTTGATTTTCTCTCTTTCGACACATAATTTTTTTATTTACATAAACATCCACAGAGACCGACTGTTCACTTAATTTTGTTTGTTTTTATTTAATTTTTTTTTTAAAGGTAATTAGAGTACGCTATAAAAACAAAATTATAGCTTTAGGTTGACTTTCATAGACAAAAAGGTGAAAAGTGAAATCAGACTTTTTCGCAGAATTTCGCAATATTAAAAAAAAAATCATAAAAATTTCATTTATTTTTTTGTTGAGATAAAAAAAATTAATTTTTATAAAAAGATTTATAGCATACTTTTGTCTGGCAGATCATATGGCTTTCAACCTTGAACTTGGTTCTAAAAGACTTTGCTTTGAGGTGAAACAAAAATTTCTTGGATGTCAAAAGAAGCACTTAACAATAAAAAATTTGATTTTCAAGTTAATCAGGAAAATGGAAGCAGTCCAATACTTATAGATACTTCTTAAGTCGTGTAGTGTGGCATCACTTTTTGTTGGAATTTTTGGTTTGCTAATCCAAATTTATGTATTTTTTGTTAAATATCCATGAACTCATTCATGTAAATTAGGCTTTCGATTGTGAAGCCTGTTATTAGTTCTGACCCTCGGCAAAAAAAAATCTTAAGAGCCGGTAATTTTTTCCGACAAATTTCCTGCGAATATCCATATCTTAATACAAATAGCTACTGGGCTTCCTGAATTATTTTATTTTTTTTATTGATCAACTCAAATTAAGATAACTTCGTTGATTTAATTTTTCACAATTTTTGTTTTTTATTTTTATGAACACTCACGTGATTTTTATTTTTAGAATCAGATTTAATTTCATTTTTCAAATATTTGCTCATGCATGAGGTAGAAAAAAAAACAAGTTCCCCACAATAATTAGAGGTCGACCATACAGTCAAGACCAGACCAGACGGGCTTGCAAGTAAAGTTAGTATATTTTTTTATTCAATTGTTTTGCAATGATATTGACAGCAATTAATCTTTCCTGTCAATAGCTGATACAAACGATTTGTTATGCTTTTTGCATCGGAAGTATCTATTTATAAGATACATTCGGATAAGTTACGAGCATTTTGAAGGTGAGATGTATTTTTTAAGGAGCTTTACTAATCGCCGGTGGCAATTTTTGAAATTAATACAAGTTCAGGAAAGTCAATTTGAAACGATATATTTTGTTCTGAGAACTTTTTTAGACAATATTTTCAAGAAACTCGAGTTTTACCAAAAAGGTTTAAGGTGACTTAGACAAGAAACATTCATATGGGAGAGATGGGACTTCTAGAAATTTGTTTTGAATTTATGTTGACTGAGCTGTAAATCCTTTTTTAGAACTAAATTTTATTTCCGAAACAACAAAACCATCACGATCTTGAAATCAGTAAGAAAAAGGGAAACAAAGCCTGTCCAAGAGTGACCGCCTTTTATTTGAAGATCGAAATGCAAAAAGTTGCAAAAAAAAGCGAAGAAGTTAAGGAATTAGGTAGGCATTTGAAAAATAAATAAAATAGTCACAAATAGAGGTTAGTGATTCCGAAACACCATTAAATATACGAACATGAGGTAATATCGATGGTCCAAAGAAAAAGAAAAATTAAAGAATTATAAGATATTAGGCATGGAAAAAGCAATTTCGGTGTCCTCTTGGTATCAACGAAGAATTCCCTAATGTACCCCAGGGAAGTCTCGTCAGTCCTTTACTTTTTATTTCAAAATCTTTGAACATAATGCTTGTATGTGATGTTGATGACAAAGAAGTGCCAATTACGTCAGAAGAAGTCGCAAGTGCAGTAGCTTTAGTTAAGAATGGACGGAGTGTGCGATTTGCCGCTCTCTTTATCAAAAAAATAAAGCCAACTGTCAAACAACCATCCAAAGGTTCAGAAAAACATACTCCTTCACTCACCGCCAAAATTACGGCCGTCCGAGAGTAACTTCTGGGAGAGATGACCGATATTTGCTATTTCAGTCTTCGAAATCGGAATCAAACAGTGGTTGATAAGTCTCACAGGCTCAAAATGGTAAGGGGAACGACTGGAAATGCTCACACGGTTAGGCGACGTTTAGTGGACGGTGGTCTGGGAGCAAGAAGACCCGCTAGAGTACCGCGGCTCACGGTAGAGCACAATGATGCCGATTAGAAGCAGCACGCATTCACCAAGTTTGGACAGAGGCTGACTGGAGCAGAGTTCTCTTTACTCATGAGTTCCGATTTTGTCAGAGATTTCCAGATGGTCGTTACAGAGTCTGGAGGCGACCAGATAAGATAAACTCTTCCGCGAAGATTGCCCAAAGGGAAAACATCTGGGGAGGTGCGGTCACGATTTGGGGAGATGTGGAAAAACCGAACTGTGCATAGTAGGAGGATCGGTAAAGTCTAACTACTATGACAACAGCATACTCCAAGAATAAGGCGTTTTATTCACACCATTTATTGGTGAAAAACTCACGGAAAGAATTGAAAAATCACCAATTGCGAAATATTCGGTTGCAATTTACAAAGCATGTTTTTTTGTAAATCACGGCGCTTTGATTCGAAACTGATAGAAAAATATGGCAATTTAACTTTCAATTCATCGCAAATTACAACAATTCTTAAGTTGAGATTTACAATTAAAAGTTATAATTCAAGCTTGTGCCCTTCAAAGTAAATTACAACCTTTTTGTCGCAATTTACTACTTTAAGGGAATAATTCCATTTATACTTTTTACCAATCTGGATTTGCTAACATTTTTTCGTGATTTACAATCACTGAGTATTAAAATCAACTCAAGTGTGTCTGACGGCTACGTCGAAGGTCCGGAGTTCGACCCTGCCTCCAACTAATAATTATCTTTTTTCTTTTTTTTTGGTACTGTCTCTTTTGGAAAATGAAAAATCCTCGAAAAATAAATCTGGTTAATATTAAAACTGGATCTGTAAGCCATTCGGATTCAGCGGGAAATGATATTCCACCAGAATATCAACGCACATACAGGAATCGTTCAGAATATAAGTAATTAGGCCCTGGCCCCGCTTGTGTCTCCAATAATGCCTTTTTTGTAGTTCTATTATGTAGGTACATAGGGAGTACAAGGTTGAATCTTTGAATTTCAACTACACATTATATACAATTTCTTACCTTTATTTAAATGATCATCACAAAATATTGTACATTAGAGGTTAGACGTCCAAAATAAGACGACTATATTTTTCTCGCCAATAAAACATAATCTTAATTCAGAACACCCCTAAAATGTAACTCATATTCAGGTTGCTTCTTATTATTAATTTTGATATCCGACTTGGATGCATCACCATGGCCTAGTAGATGTGTGCTAGGTTGGTATGCAGAGCGTCTCGAGTTCGATTCCTAGAATCAGCCAAGTAAGTAAAAGTTACATTTTTCAATAAAAAATAATAAATGCTTTTCAATAAATAGAAAACGTTGCTCCTCTCTAAGCAACATAATTTGTTACAAATTGAGTAAAATGGGGTTGCAATTTATGACTTTACCACTCATTTTTTCAAAAACATATTTTTGATTCAAAACAAAAAGATGGAAATCTACGACTCGCTTTTTTGCAATTTACAATCGAGTAAATATAAAATTGATACAAATTTGGATCAATTTTCGATTCGCGATGGCAATGTTTTATTTCTCAGGATCGAATTATTGACCCAAAAAAGTGGTAATTTGCTATTTTTGAGTTTCAATATCTTCATTTCGTTCAATTTTGAAAATTGCGAACAAGGAGTCGTAATTTACAAAACCCCGAGCTAGGGTGAGAAACTGCATAAGATTTTCGTGATTTGCAGCTCATTTTTCTTGATCTGATCTAAAAATTCTTTCCGTGCTCTTACTGATGTAGGACGATGCTAGGCCACAAGTCGCCGGGTGCGTCATGGATTATTTGGAAGAAGTGGACATCGCGGTTATGGGTTGGCCGGCGATGAGCCCCGACATGAATGCTATTGAACATGTTTGGGACATGCTTGGAAGAAGCATTAGAAGTTGGTCGTCCTTAGCAGAGACACTCAGTGCACTGAAATCTGCGTTGCTAGAGGAGTGGGATAATATGGACAACACGGTGGCCAAAAGCCTAATCCAAGGTATGCCCCGTTGAGTTATAAAGCTTTGATTATTGTAAGCGGAGGCAATACTCACTTTTAAAGAAACGAGAACTCGTTGAAAAATAAAATAAAAATAAAAGTTTTAAATGATAATTTTTGAAGTTTTGGACATTTTCCTTTAATTTTTGATTAATTTTTAAATTCTTCCAAACTTAAAAAAAAAATTTAGATTATTTACTTGTTTTTATGTCAATAAACAGAATTGCATTAAAAAAAACAATTTTTTTAATAACTTTAAAATATTGGAAAATTTCAAGGGCCACTTTTTTTGTAACTCAGTATATTTTATAAAACCTGCAGCATCTAAAACAGACATCCACTCCTATCTGGTCTAGACTTCTTTTGCAGAAAACAAAGGTTCAGAATTCTGCATTTTGCCGGCCTGAAACACAAAACAATCTAAAACTGTGAAGTTTGTCCGCGAATTCTGAGGCAGTAGGTTACAGGCATGAAGGAGTAAAATGGAAAAAATATGATTCCGATTAGTCTCTCAATTTCGTTGAGCACAAATGGAAAGAATGATAGAAAGTAGCTTTCTTTTCAGTGATTATTTAATTTTTCAGAAAACCAGGGACTAACGATGTTGTCACCCAAGAATTTTTCAACATTTGGCATTTAAGATGGTCTATTTACCATTGAATTTGTCACTCAATTTCATTGACGAACGCTCTTAACTAAGAATTCTTCTCAAGTTCTGTCAATACATTTGACTCAATTGTCATTGGAACAATGAATTCAAGTCGAGTCTGTTAAAGACTGCTGAATTGTTCAATTAGAATTCTCACCCCTCTAAAAGATTTGTCAGTTTTGAAACCTTAAAGCCATCCATTAAACATATTCGTTTAATGAAACATTATGTCACATGTTGAATTTCTTGTTCACTTTTAAAGTTTTCAGACGCAGTAATAATTATAAAATGTAACCCGTTCTGAATCGTGTAGATACAAACAACACACGAATATCCAAATCCAATGAATCAAGCAACTAGTAATTGCCATACAAACAAAAAACCAACTAAAAAACATCAAAATTGTGTCACTTCTAGTTTGAAATAATTGTAACACTCTTGAAATACATGAGATAATCCATTACGACCAACAAACTAAATCAAAAAAATACTCGTTTAACAAAATCAAAATCTAGGACATGCAAAACGATGAACAACACATAGATACAATAATAAAAGTTTGTAAAGGCTAACAAGAGTATCAAGTAAATCCAAAGTCGATACATTTTATTGCAGCGATTATCCTATATCTTTTCGATACCAAACATTCCACTGATCCAATTTATTTTTTTACATTCAGATACTTGGATATAACCGGCTTAAAAATCATCGTTGCACACATGATTTTTATTCAATGAACTCACTCTCTCGATGTTATTATATTTATTTCACCGTTAATAAAAAATAAATAAAAAACGATGCAACACCATCCAAAGGAACGTAAAATAGAAAAGATACTTCCCAACAATAAAATAAAAAATACAAACAAAAAAAACATCACCTCAAGCCTGCGGCTGTATGGTGCTGCATGACTGCAATTGAATGAAGTTGCATGTGTACATCGTATTTGCATACACAAGTGCGGAAAAGCATACACACTTTTATGTACAAAAAAGTTAAAAAAAAAAAATTCAATAGATAAAATTCCTCTGCAAATAAAAACGCAATAAAAAGCGACAAAGGTGGGTAATTAGTATCTACCACTGCGTATTGCATTTCCATTTCTTTGTTATGGTGTGTAAAGATACACCAGCCGTATTTTTTTTGTCTTTAATTTTTATTTCTTCAACGTGTTCATATTTTATTACAAGCAAAACTGGCGCATATAGTACGCTTCTGTCCCGTCAAAAAAAAATGTTTAAACATTAGAAGTATGAGGAAGAAAAAAAAAATATAATAACTTTACTTACAACAAACAAAACAGTACAAAAAGTAGACATTAAACAGAAGAGAGAAAAAAAATTAAGTAAACCAAACCAAAACCAGATATTATGCAAGAGACACTTTAAACACAAAAACAACAACAAACAAACAAAAAAGATAAATTTTTTCGCGGTTCTGAAACGTGAAATTTTTCCATTTTTTTGTACCAATTTGTGTGCTTTGTGTCTGCGATACTTTTCTGTGGGTTTAGTTTATTTTATTTTTTTTTAAAGAAAAACATTAAACGTGCTAATAGGATGTTTAAATCATTTTTTTTGTGCACGAGATGTGGTTAGAAAAGATACACACATTCAGAATTCAGATACAAACGGAAAAAAAAAATGTGGTTAAAAGTTAGGAAAAAATGCTAATACCTCGATGATGTGGGACTTTCCGTTGGGAAGACGCCGAAGTTGGGAAAGACGACTAACTAAACGCCATTGCTATACAATAGCAGTTAAAAGATAGAAGATCATCTAGAAGATTCACGAACCCAAAAAGGTGCGAATCTTTCTGTTTTGTATGTACATCCGGTCTTATGTGCGAGAAAATATTTTTTTTTAATGAATCTTTAAATTATTTTTTTTCTCCTCTTTAATTGCAAATTAACAAAGTAGCAAAGTTCTCATCGATACAAAAAATTAGAAACAGAATTGATAAACTGTGAGATTAATCGAAGGAAGAGAAAGGTTTCGAAATAAGGTCTCCCGCAGTAAGTTTGTTTTTTTCTAGTTTCTTTCCATCCTTTCCTTTGTATCTTTGATTTAAAAAAATATTCCCTGAAGACAGAAGACAAATCACGATCATAAAAAATGCCTTGATTGGTAGTTGTATTTAGTTTAAATTAAATTTCGTGGGAATTTTTTGCTCAAATTCACATGATAATAGTTGGGCTTTTGAGTGTTTATCTTTTTTATTGATCCAAGCTTGAAAATTGCTGTTGGAAGATCATAATGACTTGCACTAATTTAACATCATATTTTCTCACATTCGTGCAGTGCGGCTTATGAAAAAATCCCGCATATAACAGCAGGGTCTCTAGAAAAATGTCGTTTTGCATAAAGTTCCTACTTTTTAAACCCAACTACAATCTTATCTGCCCAGGTTAGAAGCTTTCTCAAAAAATGTAAGCGATATGCCTTGAAGATCCACAAGCCATCCCCAACAACGAACTTTCCAATAAGGCTGAGAAATAAGCAGACCAAGTGGCGCTGAATTGGTTATACATTGAGGAAGTCCGATGACATCATAGCAAAGCAGAACCTTGAATGGAATCCTCAATGTTAAAAGCGGCTTGAAGGACCAAGAAAAACATGGATTTCAACTTATATAAGAAGGCTAAGTCTTAGAATGTGGAGTCATGGGCACAGCTGAAGCATAGCACTGTCACGCTAGTGATCTAGTTCCTGTCAAATTTAAGGTCATCCTGAAGTATATCAACTCAATGAAAAGGTCTTAAGGAAGTACCTTAACCAATATCTTTTTTAAATTGATAGGAGCAAATATTTCGCATTGTCTAATAAGACCTGATCATTTCACTGGACAAGAAACATTAAATAAGTAGTTTTTTCAAAAGAGGTGACTTGTGATACCCATATCAAGGATGAACTATTTAGGAGCATTTTCCACTTTAAAGAAGTCAATTTTGAGTTTTTAAAGAGTTGAATTCCAAGCAAATGTGAATAAACGATTGTACGTTACTGTCAAGATCAGAATTTAATGAGCTTATCATTTGCTTTCGCTCAATCTACAAGTTCAAAAAAAATGAAGTGAATCTGAAAATGAAGATGAAAAATGAAAAATGGAGTAGGACACGGAATAGAACCTTGAGGCACACCAGCACTTATTTTGAAGATATCGTACGGGAAACTTTCCAAAACTAACTGAATTGTAGTGTCAGAAAATATTTCTACTTAAACGACTAAGATTCATTCAGGCAAATGCTTTCGAAGTATTTCCGCTTTTCGGTGCTGGTGTGCCCCAGGGCTCCGTTCTGTCTCCGACTCTCTTTCTCATTTTTATAAATGATCTCTTGTCTGTAACTTCTAATCCATTAAATTGATTTGCTGACGACTCAACTCTCACGGCCTTCGCCTTCGGACGTGTTATGATAAGCTGCTCATTAAACTCCGATTTAAACAGCATTGTGAATTGGGGTATCAGAAATCGTGTAGAATTTAATGCATCGAAAACTCAATGCTGTCTTTTGTCGTTGAAGCTAAACATACCCCCTATGCCATTATCCATGAATGCGGTACTTGCATCGAGGAGGCCGAAAAGCTATCATTACTCGATATGTGTATCAGTGACAATCTTCGTTGGAATGATCATATACTTGAGATTGCCAAGAATGCTGCAAGATGCTTAGGCTTTCTTAATAGATGCAAGAAGTTTTTCACCCCTTCTGATCTGGCTACAATTTACAAAGCGTTTATACGCCCTTAACTTGAGTATAACTCCCATCTCTGGGCAGGTGCTTCTCAAACTTTCTTAAACCTGCTCGACAGATTTCAGAAAAAAGCGCTAAAATTAAGGAAACATTTCCATCCCTTGAACGTTGTCGAAATTTTTCATGTCTTTCCTTATTTTACCTGTTCTTTGACAAAGAATGCTCACTCGAGGTAGCCAGCTGCGTTCCACCCCTTAAACATTTCCCCGTAACACTCGTCTTGCTAGGAACGCTCATCAGTTTACACCTGAGCCCAATTTCGGACGTACCGTGAAATATAGGGATTCTTTCTTTAGCCGTACAACACGAATGTGGAATGAATTGCCTGGCACAATTTTCCCTTGCCATTTTGATCTTCAAACATTCAAGATCAATGTTCATCGACACCTCCTTTCCCTTCCTTCCTAACTTCCTATCGCTCGCGCTGTGACTTATCATTAAAAGGGCTATAACAAACCCCTTGAGCGCGTGTGTCATATAAAAAAATTTTGGCTTCGAAAGCTGTTCGGTCAGCTATTAAAACTTTTGATCTTCAAGATATTTTGATGGTTTTGAAACCTTCTGAAATTACAATCAATGCATATCTTCAAGGAATCGGTTATATGATAACTAAAAGTTTGTTGTACAATATTTAGTGTCTGTTTCAACACATTTTTTGAAAAAAATTGAGATTCCGTGTTGAATTAAATTTTTGTCAAATTTTGTGGTACATAACTTCAATTGAAAACTGATTTTGAATGAAGCATTTATAATTCTACTCAAAATCAATCAAAATCAAAAAACCAATATAAAATTCTATGTACAATAAATTTTTCATTACCAAAAAAATGTGATGATTATTCTGAAAAACTCGCAATAACATTAAATAATATCTTTTTTAGAATTGGTTTAGAAGCACATATTTCGTTATGATATTAAATATTTATGAAAAGGCTTTATGTTGAAGAAAATGAACCTAAATAAGATATGACATACTTTTGAGTACCTAACAAATTTATTTCGGTTCAAAATCAGAGCACAGAAATGTCGGCACTTCATTCGAAAGATACGTGCCAAATTACCTTCCATATTGAAAGTTATCTCTGTTTTTTTTTTGTATCCTTCGTACCTCTATGTATGGGCTACTTAAACTCATTGATAAATTTCAACACGTATCCATACCTTCAATTGAATTGTATCGACTGTGATCATCATCATTACACCATGTGAGTGTTTGTTGATGATGCCTCTAGCTAAAAATCCATTAACCTTCTCCGTTCTCCCACAACCAAAAAAAAAAAAAACATGGTTGATTCACCTTAAAGTTTTTGAATGTACCTCGGCTCGTACTCTTTCCGTTTATTACCCTGGCGCAATTTAAGTGTCCTAATTTAAAAGAGTTATAAAAAAGATTTTATAATCCCAAAGATATACAAAATGTCTGCTGTGAAATTTATTTTGTTGGTTCTGAGTAAAATTCCATTGAAATCAAAATTTCGTTAACAAAATCCCAGTTTTTAATTGAATTCAACAAAAGAAGGCAAAGGATATACGAAAGCCCTCCATAAAAGGCATCCTTGCATGACGACATAAAATGTACAATATTTCCATTTTAGTCTTAAAAGATACTGCAACAAAAAAAAAAAGATAGATGATGAGGTTTCCCCTTTTATTTTAATTCTCCGAAGTAATCACAGAAAATGTTAAAGAAAAAAAAAGTACATATCCGCTTCATTCACAATAAAGTCTGAGTTTGGGTTACATTACAACAAAATAAAGCCCTGAATATTAAAAAAAAAAAAAAAAGAAGGAAAATAATGATGATTATCCTGTCTGATGTGTAAAGGAGTTTGATTTTTCCATTTTTCCTTTTTTTTTTGTATATTTTCAAGACGTGCGTTCTAGCGTGACTTCCTGCGTTCTAAACGTCGCCGGCACATCGTCTTGACGTATTCGTATTATAATTGCATTTTTTTTGCACTTTTTTCTTACACAAAAAAAGATACATACAATAGGAAAAGTGATACACATTATATCCGTTGGCAGTGATGAGGGTAATTTAATCCTTTTCGATTGTGAACAGAAGATGCAGGAACTTTTTGGGATACACTTTTTTTTTCTCTTCATAAACTTCAACACTTGTATAGATAATTATTATTTTTTTTTCCAATCTAAAACGAAGATATTTATGAATTTTTAATTACAAAAAAAAAACATTATGTCACGATTGCGTGCGAATATTCAAACTAAACGCGATGATACAGCACACGCCACGAGTATCTTTTGTCATCCAATTTTTTCGAGTCACTTTTAGCATCTGCTGTTTTAAATTTTTAATTTTTTTACGATTTTTATAATTTTTCATATTTTTATTTGCTAGTTTTTGTTTTAATCCGTAACTGTTGTCAGTCAGGTCGATGATTTAAAAAGATAAATTCAAGCTTGCGAAACTTAAAATTAATATTGATTGTGAGTTTGATGTTTGAATGGAATCAGGTGGAACGAAAATATACTTTTACGTAAATAGAAGATTGTTTTTGATTGATATTAATTATATGTTTCAAAGCAACTGTATAATACATCATTATAATGGCATGAACTCAGCTGATTTATGATTACAATTTATTATGGAAACTTTTCGAACAGGGTTTTTTATTTTTTTTTGGGGAAAATTACTTTCACACGTTTCGTTTTTAATGCTACAGATTTTGTTGCCAGGCACACAAATATCAGTTAATGGAGAAATATTGTGCTATAGTCACGTCCAATTTCTATTAACGACGATTACCTATTGGGCATTAAATTTCAATGTTATATCGAAGATTGGAAGGATTGGGAAAATATGAAATTGTGTTATGGTGCTAAACCTTAAAACCTAACTTATAAAGGGTTTTCCAATAAGAGGTGTTATTGTGAATTTCTATTTGCTATTTCGGTAGTTGTCACTTTTAGAGCTGTAATTTTTTGACAGTTGACAAGTAGAAACTACGCCATTAATTAAAAATGGAACGATACACGCTTCAACAACGCAACATGTCTTTGCTGATTAAATAAAATAAATTGTTAGCACAACAGCTCCAAGCGGGGCCGGGGCCTGTGACTTACACTCTCAACCACTCCTGTGTGTGCGTTGATATTCTGCAGGAATGGAAGGGACCTACAATTTACCGCCGAATCCGAACGGCTAACAGAGAAGCACTTTCCATGACATTAATTACTCTTGGAGGATTTGTCACTTCCTCGCAAGAGGCAGTACCCCGGAAAAAAAACTTAAGGTGGCAACGTCAGGGATCGAACCCTGAACCTTCGGCTTAGCAGTCCGACATACTAACCACTACGCCACGGGGTACTACTGATTGGGTCTTTGAAATTCATGAAAATGTGCCGGAATTTCATCGAAAAATCATCTTGACTGATGAGGGCCATTTCCATTTCGGTGGCTACGTCAATAAGCACAATTGTCGCATCTGGGGCTCGAAAACTAAAGATTTATTGTTGAAAAGCCTCTCCATCCTCATCGAGTAACTGTTTGGTCCGGTTTATGATCCGGGGAAAATGAGGTTGGAGCAACAGCTACGGTGGTGAATTTATGGCTGGAATTAGATGGTATTGATCTGGACAACGTTTACTTTCAATAAGACGGTGCTACGTGCCACACATGCAACGAAACCATCGATCTTTTACGGAAAAATTTCCGGACTGTGTTATTTCTCGAAAGAGGTGATCACGATTGGCCACCGAGATCTTGTGATTTAACACCTTGCTAATTCTTCCTTTTGGGGCCACGTGTAAGAAAGGTACATGCCAACAGCTTAGCGTCAATTCAAGACCTCAAAGATGGAATTCGTGAAGCTTTTGAGGGCATACAGCAGCCACTTTGTGATTTGGTGATGGAAAATTTCATGAAAAGGTTATTGCACTTTTCTTTCACTAGTTCCAGAAGGAAACACAGTTTAGTAGGAAGATGGGTACCAAGATTTTCTGGGAACAGCTTAGGTACTGTAATCTACATGATTGCTAGAATACGGAACCCAGAGGAAAATTTCGCTGAAAAGGGGACGTCCAAAAAGCTATGGACTCAACAGTTGGTGACTGGGACACTTGGAGTCTTTGGACTGATGGCACAAGTCTGCCGATTCTTTAGCTTCGCCCTTGGGAACTTGCAAAACCATCACAAGGTCGTCTGATCAAATGAAAACCGACCTCAACCATCTTGGTAGACGAAGCGCCATCTTGAGCCAACGTATTCCGCTGGTTTTCCGAGTTCAATCGGGGTCGTACTTCGCTACAAGACGAATTTCGTGAAGTTTCTCCAAAATCGTGCCAGTAAAATCGTTGCTTTGTATGAACTGATGTTCCAAAATGTGGCATACCATGAGATTGAAACATTCAATATTGCATAAACGAATTGCATAAAAGAATTTTTCTCACGATTAGCGGGAAGAAATATTAAAAATTTGAAAAATCGTGAAAGGCGTGATGCATGGATTTCTGCATATAAAACCGAAATTAAACATCAATCGACGTCTTTCAAGATAAAATATCAGACGTAGCATTATGAAGCGAATAGTCGAAATAATTGGACATGTCGCCACTTTCAGAGCTATGGAACACCATAATTTCTTTGCCAGCATAAATATGAGTTAGTCACATGGCAGAAGTCGACTCATTGTTTCCTACAATGTCGCAAGCTCTCAGACATTAGATCAAACAAGTATACACTCCTTGAAAATTGGTCCAAACGAATGTAAAAGCGTATTGAAATTCATGGAGAATATTTTGCAAAACAATAAAGCCATTTTCAATTCA
The DNA here is from genome assembly GCA_916050605.2 of Platycheirus albimanus. Taxonomy (NCBI): domain Eukaryota; kingdom Metazoa; phylum Arthropoda; class Insecta; order Diptera; family Syrphidae; genus Platycheirus; species Platycheirus albimanus. The sequence goes on from OU696696.1 coordinate 358,719,611, forward strand.
ATCGCAAAACTTGAGTACATATAAACGCTTAAAAGACTCGATACGATCAATATGCATTCAGTATTTTGGGAACCATTTGAGTGAGTAGTACTCCACTAAAGGACGAAAGTGTTGCACAATGAAAGTGAAACAATGCTTCATAAGAACCCTTAAAGAATCCTGAAATTAACTCAATATGGGGTGTAATGGAATTTCGTGAAAAAAGTACATCAAGAAGTCTCAATACAACTATTTAAATAGAAAAATTTCATAGAAAATTACATAAAAAGTAGTGGACCTAGATAACTACCTTGAGGTACACCACAAGTTTTATTTATAAATCTAAAAACATTTCGATTTTTTTTAGATACTTATTCATAAACTAAAAATGAATGGATATCAAGGAAAAGTAAGTTTAAGCACTTTAAAACTACGGCTTATTCAAAGAAACCACAGTGTCTGTCTGCTCAAAACCTTATTTGAACAATAATGGCAATTCATTTTGAATTCCAAAGAACCAATACCATGGTTTGGAAACGACTTTGTTTTTAAAATTCGTTTCATACAGTTCTGACGTATTTCACACTAAGTAGTGGAGTGCTTCTGAGTGGGTTTAGCTGTTCAAACACTTAAGCTAAAAATAAAATTGTTTGCGTTGGTAATGACTCCAAAAAAATCAAAACCCCAAACTGTTCTACGATCGCTATATAACGTGTTTACTAAACTCCATTATTTTTAAATTTGTATTCCAGATGGAAGTTTAGGATTGCAATTAAAAAGCAATATTTCAAATTACGAGTTAAAGATACAAATCTAAATATAAAACAATTCCATCATTCTATGCAACACATACAATGTCATCATGGCTTTTAAGAGTCCATTACCTGGCCAGGCCTTAAACAAATAAAACTCAGTCAATTAGCAGTAACCATGATTACCTCATTCGAACCAAACTGTTTGGTTAGGTTAATCAAGCCAGGTATTCTCAAATATGGAAGACTCATTGGCGACAATGCATGGGGATTTTTTTATTTTTTTTTTTTTTCATTAACAAAATTGATGACCAAAATAAATTTAAGAATAACGAAATTCCATTCAAAAATATAATTGAAGGAAAAAAATGTTTCACAAACCACAAGCTCATTTGAAATTGTGTGTGGCCAGTGGCCACTTTGTACTTTCACCTTGATCCGGCTATAATTTTTTTTAGCGAACTTGTGTCTGTCCGAATTGAAACAAATATCACGGACACAGACACACTGGACAGTAGACGTAATAATAAAAATTGTATTTATTTAAATTTATATTTAATTACGACAAACGAGAATAAAATAATATTATTCTACAATCTAAACTGCCGCCGGCCGCGCGCTGGCAAACGACTCGACTTAAGGAAAGGCATCAAGCTCACAAATAGTAACTTGTTCATGTTCTTAACAACCTTGAGATGGCTTTTGAGAATATTGTTTGTAAAGTTAAGTCGTGTCTCATGATAGTTTGTGATACTTTAAACAACAAACTGACGGAACGACGCACGCGACGCGACATACAGGTGAGTGAGAATTATATACAAATCGAATCGAAGATACTTTTCGAAAAAAATTTCTCGCACTGAAAGATTGCACAATTTTTGTTGCTGGAATTTATTTTTTTGGCACGAAATAAAATTTAAAAACAATGGAAGTCATTGTGGGAGATAAATTTTGTAGGCGGTCTTATTTTTATAGGTTGATGGACTGATTAAAAAAAAAAACAGAAGGCATTTGCTCAGGTGCGCATAAGTAAGTTAGTGTATTCGATGTTTTGATGACTTTCGAGTGCAATTACCAGTTTTTGTTTTTGTTGTGTTTTTTTGTTTGGCAAACAATTGACTTGGCTTTGTGATTATCCGAAGGTGGATTCAGGGTTAACAAACGGGTCAAGGTGAGCCTTGGGTATTGCAATCGAAGGGAGGATGAGTGTGTCTCCTTAAAAGGAGATTTATCGTCGGCAAAAAAAAAACGAAGAAGATAAATGTAATGTTTAAAAACAAGTCAGTAAAGATTACTCAAGGCTATCGGTATGTAAGTTCAAGACTTTAAAAGTGCATGTCAGTGAAAAAAAGTGCATTAAAGAGAATCGCTAGGAAAGATGATAAAATTTTGTATGGAAAACAAGTTTAGATCCATGACAGCCTTGGGATTTAGTTTTCAACTTGGCGGGTTCAGCAGACTTAGTAAAGTAAGTATAAAAAGGTTCAAAACTACACACAAAAAGATACAGATTAAAAGACATTTCTTTCGGTCAATCGTATTGCTATCTACAACCTAAGGTGTTCTTCCGATTTGCATCAAACTGGATACTTAGTGTTGTTGGGAATTCTTTACGATTGTTTCCAGAAATATTTTTTTTTTTTTTGGTTAAACTTTTTGCGTAGTGGCTTTTGTTCGGAATTAAATTTTTTTTTGGAGTTGACTTATGGCGGTACTTAGCATAGAACGGTTTTTTTTTGTGTATAAGCGATTCTGGCAGGCTATTAGACCAACCGATTTTGATTAGATTTTTTATTTTGGAAGTCTTACAGAGTTCAATGAAAATGATTTTATTAATTTTTTTGCTAAGATAAAAAATAAAGCCCTAATACTTTTTGTTCAATACACACGTTGGAAGCGTTAGACGATTAAAAGAAAATGAGAAAGATCTGATCTGTTTTTTTAATGAGACTAGTGATCAAATCTCTCTGACTCTTTTTAAAAAAAAATTCTCAATTCAATTTGACAACATCTGCACATGCCCCCTGCGCATGTCTTGTTATTGGTCACAGTTTAAAAATTAATTAAGTAAATGGAAAATAATAGAGTACCAAGAATTGACCCTTGAAGGATGCCATAAACATCGGGTAAGAAGCCTGATATATTGTCTAACTAGGGCTGTTTGTATGAAGATCACTTTTTGAAATTGAAATTGAATTGCGGGTGGCAATGGTAAAGTGGACGAAGTGCTTGGTTGCTAACCTTAGAGTTGTGGGTTCAAGCCTCAGCCTGAGTAGCAATTGTTCAGTATTCCTCCAGCTTCAACTGGACGCCACCTCGGGATTTTCGTGAGATAAATATCACCTATTTCTCAATCCATTGTGAAAACAAAAAATCTTTCCTATTCCTATTCTTTCTAACTAATGCCGTGCAGTTTGCATTCAAAAAGACTTTTGGTCTTACAGGCATATAGTTAAAATTATTGTTATTAATAGGGGACCAAGAAAAGACCCTTGAAGGATGCCAGAATCATCGGATAAAAAGTCTGATATTTTCTAAGATTAGGGCTGCTTGCACGGAATCAATTACGTACATTGAAGACAATAGGGGGCCCAAAATGGACCCTTGAAGGATGTAAGATACACTGACAAAAAAGTCTGATAGGTTATAAAATTAAGACAACTTGTATGAAGATCATAAATCATATAGCAAAATATGAAATAATAGGGAACTAGGGATGGAAAAAGAACGTTGCCACTGTCATTTGTGCTAATGAAATTGTGACCATTATGGAAACTTTTACTATAAGGCCTCGAAAGGTAACTATTAATTTTCGATCCACGACAAAGGGGACTTCGAATCAACCCTATGAACATCACACAGTCATATCTTCTTCCCTGCGGTTACTTGGTAGATTTTCGATGCCTCAGTTCTGATCATATTTTTGACAAAAAAGAGAAATGCGAGATCCTTGATTTTCTCGTACAACGAGAGGAACATAAAGGGTGATTTTTTTAGACGTGTGGTTTTCAATCTGGCAATACTTTTTTCGGAGTTTGTCTTTTTGACAGGTGTCAATTGATTTATGCTCAGTTTGGTTTGTCATTTCATAATGAATAGACTTACTCCTGAACAACGTTTGTAAATCGTGCAAATTTATTACCAAAATAGTTTGGTTCGCGCGACGCATCAAGAGAAATTTTGTTCAGCGATGAAGATCACTTTGGGTTGAATGGGTACGTCAATAAGTAAAATTGTCGTATTTGGAGTGATCATAATAGACAAGCCATTGTTGAGACGCCGTTACATCCTCAAAAAGTCTTTGTTTAGTGTGCTCTATGTGAAGAGGGAATCATTGGTCCATATTTCTTAAAAAATTATGTCGGCCATAATGTTACAGTCAATGAGGAACGCTATAGAGCCATGATTAATGACTTTTTCGTGCCTGATTTGGAGGATGTTGATTTGGACGACCTTTGGTTCCAACTAGACAGCGCTACATGTCATACAGCCAACGAAACAATCAATTTATTGAAGGAAACTTTCGGTGGTGGCGTGGCCTCCAAGATCGCTGGTCTATTTTTTGTGGGGTTATGTGAAATCGCTTGTCTATGCAGATAAGCCCGAGACGATTGACGCCTAGGAAGAGAATATTCGGCGCGTTATTGCTGACATACGGCCGCAGTAGCTGCAAAAAGTGGTTGGGCCTCTCGGCTGGAATTTATTCGAGCCAGTCAAACCCTTATCTTTACAATAAAGCTATAAATTATTGAAAATAGCAATAAATTATATGCGTTTTATTTCTTCTTGAAAACCACACATCTAAAAAAAACACCCTTTCCATCTATCATTATGAGGACATTTCGATGAAAGATGCACTGAAATTTCTTCGACAACTGACACAAACCAAAGGTATCAGGTAGTTTGTTGTAAAACAGCTTGTGTAAGATTCAATTACAGATGAAGATTTCAATATACCATGGAACACGCTACTTAAACTTATCAACCAGACAATTTGGGATGGTTCTGATATTCGCTATAAGTTTGTCGCTGCCACGGGATGCTAAATGATATTCTTGTTGGGATGATGGAATTTTGTATTTATAAAGACTTGTCTCAGTAGGTATATGTAGCTCCGAAATGGGGTTCATAAATTTCGACTGGATCACAATCGACTTCAATAAGTTTGCCATGACTATTTTTGTGAACCATTTTGTCGATATCACTTGAAAAAGAAGGAAATCGAGTGAAATAATTTGCATTATCATTATGAAACTCAAAAAGGATATTCCGCAGATTAACAGTTATGGATGTCTCCATTTATTGGGAGTATGAAATAAAATTTTCGTGGGGTTTCTGTAGTGGTTGTGGTACCTAATTTTGTTCAATTTTTATAATTGTATGTCTAAACGCAATTTTTTTTAATCTTCGTCGCTTTTGGTATGTTTGAGTAACCCGATTCCGAACATCAGCTAAAATTTAACTTGAGCAGTAGTAACCATCTGCTCTTTTCTATACCAACAACAACTGGAGTTGGTTCCTTTTTTTGATAGTTTTATCTTTCGATAATGAAACACAAAAACAACAGATGCTTTGATGACACACGAAAGCAAATGATAGCACACGCAATCGCAAAATTCCTTTCAAAAAAAAAAATATGTTGTATCCCAAAGGCTATCCAAAATGCCTTAGATGAGAAATTAATATCCTTTTCCAAGTGTTGCCGTTTATGAATTTCATTAAAATGAAAAATTATCACTTTACCATCACTTTTCAAAAAAATTATTTTTTTTTTACAAATTTCACTGAATTTTTTTTTTTTTTCACTAAAATTCAGTTATTTTTTAAAGATTCGTTATTATGCAGATAATCGAGACGGAAGTAGTGAACGAATGCATTAATTGCATACACAGGAAACGGGAGGTATTCAAATTTACTTCCGAAAACGGCACAGCGGGAGGAATATTAATACAAAAAAAAATATATAAAAAATTCAAAAAACCGACTCGCGTGTTGTAGTCGTATCCGTGAGTGAGGTCCGGCCCGGCACTGCACAAAATTTATTTATCGATAGGAATAACTTTTTTTTTGTTTTCGTTGTCGGTTGGTTTCCCACTGAACTGAGGTGGCAGATTGATTAATTTTTGTATTTATTTATTACTTAATTAATTTTTTATTATTAAATTAAGATACTTTTGTAATTTTATTATTTAATTTTTTTTAAAACAAAACAATGTAAACACAAAAATGTTTCACACGCAAAAAATACTCGTTACTCGTATAAGGGGCCCACAGAGCGGCGAAGAAAGTTACGAAAGATACAAGAAGAAGCAAAAAAGATATTTTCGTTAAGCATAATTAGATACGTGCGATCCGATATGCGATGATATACCGTACTCGCAAGACACGAACCAACTGCTGACTAACTTGGCTCACTTGTTTTGAATTGCGGTCTACCCCCCATGCTCGTATAAAGTACAGATAGATACACTGGGTTTGCTGTGAGATAGACTGGCTACGACGTATCGTATTCGGATTCGGATACAATGGAAAAAGTATCTGAGAGATACTTTTACAAGTGGAATTACTAAACAACGAAAAACAGCTGGCTGTTTGGCTAGCTCGAAGCGAAGGCTGACAGCGGCTTTTTTTTCAGTTTCTAGAGAGTGAGTATCGGCAATCTAGCAGAAGCAGCAGTAGCAGCAGCAGCAGATGATGATATTTTCGAAGAGAGAGATTTGTACAATTCGACGATACGCTTAACTGACTCACTGTAGGTACCGCAAGACCAACACATTGCAATGAAAGTATCTATACGGTTTTGTATGCCATCGTAGCTCCTAGCAGGTATGAGTATACAGCGAGCGCTAAAAAGAAGTAATGAATTGACTGTTAAGTGTTTTGCATGAAGTATCTTTCTATCTATGTCGAGCGCCATATCGTGTGGAAGTTTTTTTTTTATTATTATTTTTTTGAAGAGAAGAAAAAACATTATTCTGGAAGCGAAGCGGGAATCAGCGCATAATGGCGGAAGGAACTTTTTCAAGAACTACTTCTTGGGAGTAGGTTGGTTGGTTGCTTACTTGGTGATGGTTTTTTTTTTATCAACTTTTTTGTTGGTATTATGTAATATGGCGGTTGACAGTTAATAAATTGGGATTTTTTGAGTTTTTTTTATTTTCTTATAAATTAATTTAATTTTGTTTTTGTTTAATGAAGTGAGACGAGAAACAGGCTTTCCCACTCGGTGTTTGGGGCAAAAAAAAAGTGTGCCTTTAAGTTGAGCCGGCAACACTTGGAAGGTTTTGAGATATATTTCCAGCTATACGAGTATGACAGCTGTTCTGGTGTGTGGGAAAAAGCTTGTTTTTTGTAATAAAGTAAGTGTTTTGGTCTATTTAAGGAAGTTGATTGGAATGTAAATTTACAAGAATAAAGTTGTTGTAATTGATGGTGTTTATAAGAATTTATATCGATTGTTCTTCAATCAACAAGTTTCCTTAAAAAATATGTATGCATAGCTAGCTGCTTTGAAATAAGTAAGAGGAAGCTAATTAGCGGATAAATTTTAATGACATAAGATCATCATCAGCTCAAAGAGAATGAAAAATGCTTCGGATTTAATTAAATTATACTCGTAGGAGTTTTGGAAATTCGAAGCTTCTTCTGATACTTTTTGTTACATAATAGTTTGGTTGCTCAAGTGATATCAATGGGATATAAATGCTGGTGAGCGCACTGTCATAGCCCAAGGCGGTCAGTTGAACAACCTAACTAATCCGTGACAAAAACCATCTAGATGTCCCTAGGAACGCCACTGTTATTAATTCTTTGACAATGCAACTAAGCAGTCATGTTACGAAATATAGGGCTTTCCAATAAGAGGTGTTAATTTGATATTCAAAGAAAACTGGAATTTTTTTAATCGGATGTTTATTTCAATGTAAAGAGAAAAGTAATTAATAATGGAAAACAATACGGCTACACAACAATATCTTTTTCATGAAATTTTCCATAACCAAATCGCAAATTAGCTGCTGTGTGCCCTTTGAGGTCTTGAATCGACGCTGGGCTGGGTTTAGACCTTATCTTTATCGTGGCCCCAAAGGAAGAAGTCGCAAGGTGTTAAATCACAAGATCTCGGTGGCCAATTGTAATCACCTCTTCGAGAGATAACACGGCCCGGAAACTTTTCCCGTAAAAGATCGATGGTTTCGTTGCTTGTGTGTTACGTAGTGCCGTCGTGTTGAAAGAAAACGTTGTCCAGATCAATGCCATCCAATTTCGGCCATGAAAAATTATTAACCATCTCTCGATAGCGCAATCCATTCACCGTACCTGTTGCTCCAGCCTCATTTTCGAAAAGGTAAGGTCCAATGAACCCACCGGATCATAAACCGCTCCAAACAGTTACTCGTTAAGAATGGAGAGGCTTTTCAACAATCAATCTTGGGTTTTCCGAGCCCCAGATGCGACAATTTTGCTTGTTGGCGTAGCCACCGAGGTGGAAATGGGCCTCATAAGTCAAGATGATTTTGCGATAAAATTCCAGATCATTTTCATGCATTTCAAGGACCCAATCAGCAAAGACACGACGGCGACGTTGTTGATGATCTTGTGTAAACTGAACTTTATAAACCTAAGTCTTTAGCAAAATACGGTGTAATGACGTTTGTGGAATGCCCAATTCCAAAGAACGACGAGGAATGGACAAACCTGGGTTTTCTTCAAGACTTTGGGCTACAGCAGCAATTTTCTAAGTTGTTCTTGAGCACGTGCATGGGTTTTATTCTTCACATCGCTAACTTGTCCCAACAGCTCAAATTTGTCCACCAATTTCGGAATTGCGGTCCGACAAGGTGCTCCACGAAACCAAAAAAGGTTTTAGTTTTACAAACCGTCTCTGCCAAATGTTCACCATTTTTATAGTGAATTTTAATAATTTCAATGCATTGTTGAAGCGTGTATCGTTTTATTTTTATTAATGGCGTAGTTTTTACTTGTCAAATGTCAAAAACTTACAGCTTCAAAATTGAAAACTTCCGAAATAGCGGGCTATTCAAAACAACACCTCCTATTGGAAAACCCTTTACAACCCCGTCAGTTTCCTTTCAAGCACTCTTCATCAGCATCCGGACTGAGATTCTTGGATTGCCGCAAAGCTTTGAAAACATATTGCAACTGCATAGGCACCCAATTCATTTTATCAGGGAACTGTTTAGTTGCTCAAGTGACTAACATGTGTTTCTAGAAGAATGTACTCGCTAACAATTTTCTTGAACCAATTGAGCAACCAAAATGTTGCATTGCTAAAAAGTGTCAGCCATCATAAAAGTTCCTTCGTTTTGAAACAATGATGCAAAGATGTTTCTTCACTTTCGAGACAGAGTCGGCAAACGGGGTATGTTGCTAGAATCATGTTGTTGAAGGTGTTTTTTTTTTCAGAAAATAGTGTCCGATTATGATTCCAGTCAATATTTTGAGAGTTTTCCTATCTAGGTTGAGTAATTTTGTGGCTTTGTTTGGAGCAGATTTGACCAGGAGTTGCTTGCCAAGCTGCATTGGATTCCATGAGTAGGATGTTCTTGGCAGTGGTTTTGAAGTACTTTTTCTTTACTCCGCAGAAGGGTTCAGGACCGACAAATGGCAGTGAGGCGCCCTCTTTCGCCAGGGTGTCGGCCCTTTCATTACCATCGTACTCCTTATTTGTCGGGATCCAATGGATAGCTAGTCGTTCTGGAAGTCATATGGAACCAGCGATAAACTGTAGGTACCTTACATTTCTGCAGAGTATTAACGCTAAAAGTTAAACTAAAACTAGGAGAGACCAGTCTTTGATGATGAGATGATTAAATAAGTCAGCCACAGTTTTGAAATCCTTATACCCAATGGACATATGCACATATCATATCGTTGCTTAGTTTGCAAAACAAATTGGCGTGACAAAATAAAGCCTTAAAACATCGATGGACTTCACGAGGTCTGACAAAAAAAATTCCCCACACCTCTCTATTTATCAAGAACGAAAAGTTAAGTCCAATTAGAGCTATCGAAAAATTCTCAAAGTTGGTGTCCATAAGGGAAGCATCATCAGACCTTTGCTTTTTATTTCTGTTGTTGAACAGCGCCAGTTAAAATAAATAAATATTGCGGGACAAACAGATCGAGGCAGTGTGCTTTCTCATTCTGCACTCTTTAACATTCCTGTGTGCGTCGACAGTCTGCAAGGAATGGAAAGGACATAGAAAGCTGGAATCGGGGTTCAATCGCAGACATTTGGTGTTCGACAAAATTTGTTTGATTTAGAAGTCCGTACTTTTTATTTGTTTGATTCAAAACGCCTAAATTAAATTTCCGTAGCAGGGTAATTGAATCTGTATTTTTGACCTCTACTTTTATTAGTTATTTTGTACAGTTCCTTTAATTTTCATCTTCGTCGCGCTTTCCACTAACTTCTATTTCAAATTCACCTTGCTTGACTTGACGTTTAAATGGGTTTACATATAGAAACCTTGCCCTACTCTCACATATCACTCAAAAAAAAAAAAAAAAAAAAAAAAAAAAAAAAAAAAATTGCGAATGACTTTTTATTTAACTCAAACAAAAAAGCAGCATGACATTTTGAACTCCTAGCCACTTAGGTTGCATACACAATCTAAAAAATTTCTCCAAAAAACCCAATTTTATTTCCAAGTTTAAAAGCTAGACATTTTGCTTTCAGCATCAATTCTAATTACCTTCCTCGCTACCTCTGCAAAGACCTCTCTAATGGTGCACCACTAAAGCTAACACTTGCTACAAAAATATTTCTCTACATGAAGACATGAAAACACATAATTCGTGTCTACCCAGGCCTTGCCGAAGTCATGCTCGACCAGCCTGATTAAATTGCATTCCATGAGCGTACTTAACATTACAAATTCATGTTCCATCATCAATTCAATCTAATTGTTGGTTGTAAAAATAAAAAAAACAACTTCAGCGAAAAACAAACATCCATCTATGAAATCTTAAAGAAATCCTAAAAAACACTTTCTTTAACTTCACGGTGCTGTTAAGCTGTGTCTATAGATAGAGATACGCCGCCGGCCGCGCTACCCGGTGGGATATGAAAATTGTTGTGTGAAATTGTGTGCATTATATGACCGAACAGGGCAAGTGTGTGGCTTCTCCATGTTTTTTTTTTTTGAGATCGGTACAGCACATTACGGCTAAAATCCAGACACGTCTTGGTCTCATCTATCAATCTTGAAACCGTTTTTTGGTGTTTTTAAAAGTAAACATGAAGTTTTAACAAAAAAAAAAAAGTAAAATATACAAAAAAAGAAAAAAAATTAAAAAAATCAACATCATCCATACAAAGATGTATCTTAAGTGAAAACCTTTGGCACGTACTCTATCGTCTATATCTAATAGCAGATGATGCCATGTACGACACGACACACGAGCAAATATAAAAATTATCTGTGAGATATTTTTCAATAGAAAAAGGAAAAAGAAAGTGAAACAAAACTGTCCACTAGTTCAATGGATTAATGATGGCTGCACGACATGACACTCGTGTATAAAAAAGATACATCGCTTTGGCATACTGAACAAGCAACGTGACAATTGTCTTTTATTATGCCACATTCGAAGTGTATCTCACTTTTTCTATCGCAAAAGATAACAACAAAGTAGATACGACGACGCAAACGCAACGCAACATCGCATCATCATCAGTCACCGAAACGGCTAATGGCAGATTTTTATTAATTAAATTCATGTGTGTGTATCTAGATACAAATTGTATACCGACGAATACTAATTTTTGTTAAGCAAATAAACACCGGGACGACGCAACGACATAATGAATTAATTGATTTTCTAATTTCAATACCGCCAAATGCTAACCGCCAGATAGACACAACACACTCGACGCGTCGAGTGTCATGCTTCAGTTTTGTCAAAAAAAAGAAAAAATGGTCACTTTCGATGAGCGACTTTACTTTCACTTGCTTGACACGAGAAGGGGAGGCCATTATTTGTCTAATTTATGTGACCTTGTTCGTCAATGGTATGGCATTAATTAGAACAATCAAAACTTTCGATTGTATTTTGGATTAAGAATTATTTTTTTTTTATTTCGAGATAATTTTATTCTTCACTAAATAGTTTGCCAAATTAACATAAAATTTTATTTTGATGCTGATTGTAAACAATGCCGTTACATATCGGACTCACGACATGGCCTACTAGTCCAGGAAAAATAGCTTTTTGCAAGGAAAAAATTAGATCCCGGCTGAAAATTGGCACGATCATTGGTAATGGGGCTCTTAATATAATGAGAGAGTTCCTCACCGATCCGATGACCGCTACGTAAGTTATTCAAGGTCAAAGGTCATGAAAATGGGTTTTTTCAAATTTACTCAAAAACGGTTAGTTTTAGAGAAAAAATTTGTTCTACAAACATGTTGCTGAAGCAATTTCCAACAAAAATGGTTATCATAATTTTGTCCCTAGCGTGTACCTTTAAAAAGTTATAGCACTTTAAAGAATCGTAAGTATCGCCCTATTTCGCATTTTCTCCCACATTACTGATAATTACTTAAAACCAGTTTGTTTTAGAGAAAAATTTTGTAGTACAAACTTGTAGATGAAGAATTTCTTCACAAAAACGGTTCTAGTATCTTGTTCGTAGCATGTACCGTTAAAAAGTTATAGTATTTTAATGAATACACGGACCATAAAATTAATTTAATTTTAATTTTTGGGGCCCAAATATTTGTAACCAATCACAAAATTTGATGAGAAAATTGAACCCAAAACCGGTATTTTTTGGTAATCAGTTTAAATAATCTTTTGGTAATGCACGCACGTGTTCTTTTTAGCATTATTTAAAACTTTATTCGGAAATATAAAAAAAAAACAGGTAAAATGGATGAAAATTGTTTTATTTGTAGTGATTCGTTGTCTGAAGGTGAAATTTTAACTGTTGACAGTGGAATCAAAACGTTAATTGAGTCGAGTATTGAAAGAGGTGATAACAAAGTAGATTTTTTGAAAGACAGAACCTCTGTTATAGTCCATCGTCAGTGTCGTAAAAACTACACCCGAAAATGCAGCATAATTTCAAATGGTTTTCATGTCATGACCCTTTCCCTAAACTTTCTCACATAATGTCTATATCGAATGGAATCATCGGTGATGACAGTATCAACTGTTACAGAGCTTATGAAATTGGTCTTATTTCTATGGAGAGTATGAAAAACCTAACATTTGGTAATATTAAATTGAAAAGATCAAACAGAGTAGCTTCCCTTTTAACTGTCAACAGTTCGATAAAAGTGCATGGTGAAAAAGTTGCAATTGATCCTCTGTTACTTTTTCAACGAATAAGCATAACTAAACAATTTGAAGACCAACTGCAGACATTTTTAACATACGAGTTGGCTCCTTATCCATTGTCACTTTTTGATGAGGTTGGTATGCGCAAAAATAAAAAATCTTCCCTTTATGAATTGTTAGAGCCAGTTGAAGATAACATCGATTATAATAATGTAACATACATCATCGATGGAGGATTTTTACTGCACCGTGTTTTATGGAATCGAGAGAACACATTTCATGCAATTTTTGATAGCTACATTTACTATGTACAAAAGCATTTTGGCAAAGATGTCACCATTGTTTTCGATGGTTATAAAGATCAAGGTAACAATATAGAAGCTTCAGAGCAGCGTCGTCGGTGTGCTTCAGGTTCGTCATCAGCTGACATTTTGTTCGATGCATCAATGAAAGTCCCAACTTCCCAACAACAATTTCTTGCTAATGCAAACAACAAAAGTTGATTCATTGCTATGTTTTCTGAGAAGTTTAAGGCTGTAAACATCCTAGTGAGGCAAGCCAAAAATGATGCAGATGTTTTAATAATCGAAACAGCCATAGAGAAAGCTGAGAAACGCACGAGTATTGTTGTAGGGGAGGATGTCGACCTACTAGCAATACTGATAGCACGCGCTCCTCAAGACAAAAAGATTTATTTTCGAAAACCAGGTAAAGCTAAAATGGAAAATAAATTATACTGTACTCACAGTTTAGCCGCTTACCCAAAATGTCAAGCCCACATCTTATTTTTGCACGCATTTACCGGTTGTGATTCAACTTCTGCTCTCTACAACAAATGCAAATTAAAAACTTTCAAGCTTTTCGAAAATAGTGACGATCTGATAAAATGTGCCGAAGTGTTTGCCAGAGCCGATTGTCCTCCAAATATTATTTTTGAAAATGGTATACGTCTACTTCTAGCATCTTACAAAGCACATTCAAAAGAAGATAATAACGATGCATTAAGATATTCTACATTTGTCCGACTGACTAGGCTCAACAAGGCTGTACAATTATCTTCACTTCCTCCAACATCTGCTGCTGCTCAACAACACCTTTTTAGAGTGTACTATCAAGTTCAAGCTTGGTTGGGCATTACGAAGTAATGTTTTGGAGCCTATAACCACTCTGCTTCAACCAGCACCTGATGAACTTCTTACAACAATATTTTGTAATTGTAGTAAGGGTTGCGGTTCTAATTGTGGTTGTCGAAAAGCGGGATTAAGTTGTTCTTTAGTTTGTGGTCAATGTCATGGAAAGTCGTGTACAAACTCAGTCCAAATTGATCCATATGCAGAGGACGATAATGACGAATCATTACTTAACATGCCTATGCCAGATGTTAATTCATAATTTAAACTAAATTTTGTTTGCTAAACAAAGTGGAATAGGCCTACGGGGGATACCACATAAAAAAAAACGCGCCTGTCACTCTACCTCTGAGGTGGTGTGGAAGAAAGTGCAAAATAGGGCTACTTTTTGCGATACTTACGGTTCTTTAAATTGCTCTAACTTTTCAACGGTACATGCTACGAACAAGATACTAGAACCGTTTTTGTGAAAAAATTCTTCATCTACAAGTTTGTCCTACAAAATTTTTCTCTAAAACAAACTGGTTTTAAGTAATTATCAGTAATGTGGGAGAAAATGCGAAATAGGGCGATACTTACGATTCTTTAAAGTGCTATAACTTTTTAACGGTACACGCTAGGGACAAAATTATGATAACCATTTTTGTTGTAAATTGCTTCAGCAACATGTTTGTAGAACAAATTTGTTCTCTAAAACTAACCGTTTTTGAGTAAATTTGAAAAAACCCATTTTCATGACCTTTGACCTTGAATAACTTACGTAGCGGTCATCGGATCGGTGAGGAACTCTCTCATTATATTAAGAGCCCCATTACCAATGATCGTGCCAATTTTCAGCCAGGATCTAATTTTTTCCTTTCTTTGGCATTTTTTTGTCTATTTTTCCTGGACTATACAAAATTGATAAATTAGAGTTTTGCAAATAAAAGCCTTCGGGGGCATCATAAGCTTAAAAGTGTTTCAAAATATGAAAAAATTTGCATGACAAAGAAAGTGAAATACTAAAAATGTGCGTCACTAAGGCTCCGATGCATCTTTTGGAATTTGATTAATGCGATTGACTAGATTCATATTTTATTGCGTCAGAGTAAATTTTTGGAATACAATTTTATTTTAAATGATGAATACCCATTTTGGAGGGTAGCATGATTTACAGAGTCGTCGACAAAAAAATTGGAAAAGTTGTTTGGATTGTGTATATCGTCTTCCAGTTCGATGAAAAAAAAAAATCAGAAATATTTAATCTAAGGAAAAAAATAAAATGTATTCGAGCTTAACTTATATCTGAACTACGCCGGAAGTTCTGGGTTCAATTCCTGATTCAAGCAAGTTTTTTTTCGGGATACTGCAATCTTGCAAGAAAGTGCCAAATCATATAAGAGCAAAACTTGTCACGAAAAAGTGCACTAGGTCAGAACCTAATCCTTACATAGTAAAAAAGTCACCTTCCGTGTCTGTATGTTTGGTTGTCCGCTAACTCCTTCTAAGGCACACAACGTATTTTGAAATGGTTTTTACCATCATGTAGTTTGTTTTTTCCAGAAGGTTTATGTGCACAGAACATACTCATTAGAACTCATTAGAACCCATGCGATTCTACGAAAGGGAGAGTAAATAAGCCGAATACAATTATTGTGTCTATACCTAGGGTTGTGCCTCTGACAATGTGTGAACAAAATTTCATGAAGATCGGTAAAGTAGTTCAGTCTTGAAAGCCTTTGGACGGGAACGCTTATGAGTAAAGAAATGTTGGGCAAAGTGAAGAGGGTTTTTCTAAAAGCTAGATCTATGAGTAGAACGAAATCGAGGCAACTGAATGGATTTTTGAATTTCCAAACACAATTGCCAAAAAATATAATCGCAATAATCAAGCCCTGATTGATGAGAAGGAATAATGGAAGTAGAAATGGCGGGTTTCGAATAAGAAAACTCATTTAAAACCCAATTAGGGCTGGAGTGGCACCAATTTTTTAAGGCTTAAGGGGATCCCATGGACGATTAAGATGTCCAAACTTCAGGCTTTATATCCCCTAACTAGGTTGCTTGTTGTTTAGGTCACATTTGATCCGTCACATAGGTTATTCAGTTAGCAGGTCGGTTAAGGCTTACTGAAAGAATCTCTTAAAAGGTCTTAAATAGGGATTTCTTTTGTAAAGGGAGACCGCCGTTGGGATAGGACAATTCATTGGAAAGTGATATCTTATAACTGCTTTGTTGCTTCGAGGAAAGTGATCAAGTTTTTCAACTCCTATTCTCAAGGCACAAGGTCCATATAAAAAAGCTACATCGAGAGACCACACCTTATACACACTAACTTGGGCTGGTGAATGACAGACGACACTCCGCTTTTCTATCTCAGTCGTTAGAAAGGATACCCAGCCTGTAACACAGTGGACCGGACTGATACATCCCACCACTTTTGTCCGAGATATATCGAAGAAAGACCATATTATTATAGGTATCATGCAGGTTTTCAAATTGCTAGATTTATGAATAGATTCGGGAATAAAGTGAAAGAAAGCAATGCCCTACATGGCCCCCAGCGGAATGTTTACTACTTAAGCGAGTGATCTATGAAAGGCTGGTCCTTGGCACTGGAACCCAGGGCAGATTAATCTTGAAATTGGATCTTAGACCATCCACCTTATCCAGCGTTGTTATGATGGCTCCACAAGAGTGTTGTTCTACTAGGCCTTGCTTAGTATGCCTCTTTCGGCTCGATCTCTAGCCTGCCGTCTCCAATTTTGCACTCCAAGTTGTCGGAGGTTTCCCTCTATCCGTTTGCTCCATCGGAGATGAGGTCTACCTTGGTTTCTGACTCCCTCTGATTAATAATTTTTTATGGCCGGAATAGGATTGTATTGATCTGGACAACGTTTACTTTCAACAAGACGGCGCTACGTGCCACACAAGCAACGAAACCATCGATCTTTTACGGGAAAATTTCCGGACCTCTCTCCAATTGTGATCACCTATCTCCGAAGAGGTGATCACAATCGGTCACTGAGATCTTGTGATTTAACACCTTGTGACTTCTTCTTTTGGTGCCACGTGAAAGATAAGGTCCACGCCAACAGCCCAGCGTCGATTCAAGACCTAAAAGATGGAATTCGTGAAGCTATTGAGGGCATACAGCAGCCATTTTGAGATTTGGTGATGTAAAATTTCATGAAAAGGAGATTGTTGTGTTAGCGTAGCCGTGGCAGCCATTTGGTTTTTTGAAAACATTTGGTATTGTTTTCCATTATTAATGGCATACTTTTCTCTTCACATTAAAATAAACATCCGATCATTTATCTCAAAAAATGCTATTTTTCTTTGACTATTAAAATAACACCTCTTATTGGAAAACCATCTATAAGAGTATAGTAGTTTTCTGGCTTTTCTGATTGCAGGAACTTCTGGCTGAAATACAATAGCCGATAGAATGGTTTGGAAACATTCAGAGACAATGACTAAAAGCATCTCATCACATTTTTGTTTTTTACATCTGTTTCGAAAGGGAAACCTTCTTCAAAACCATTACAGGACCCCAGACTTGGATTGCAGCAATGAGTGGGGTTCGAAGCCATGATGACCCATGTTGTTTTACTCACTCTTGATGACCATTTAATCTTTATTTGATGAACATTATTTTTGAACATCTCATCTCAGCTTGATGCAGAAATCATTAATCCTGTCAAATCCTTCATTTTTCACAATATCCCGTTTCATAAAATACATCTATACCTCTGATTCCAGGATTGATATAAAAATTTTACTATTTTTCATGTTAAAAGAAAATGAAAGTAATTCCTCCCTGATATAATCTCTTGTCCACATAATTTCCACATCGATCGTTTATATTAAAAAAAAGTATAATTAACTACAAATTTCTAAACCACAGCTATTGTACGCGTATGTGAATAGCAAATCAGAGAAAGTGTTCCGGAAACTCAAACACAACACAAATTACAATGATTAATAATTCTTTGGACGAATTTTCTCGGTCACAGTCCACACAGTGTCCAATGTCCATGTCCAGTACCCAGTGTCCACCTGCTTCTATGTCATCATCACTTTTAATCAAACTATAATTTATTATCTCCAACACAATCTCATTAAATTGCAATTGAATTTGAAAAAGTTTCCAAAACATCTAAAAATAATTCATAACATTCACCTCGTTTCCGGGACAGAATGTAAAAACTATACCTATCTTATCAAAATAAATTTGAACATTAAAAATTAGTTTTAATTATTGCAGTTTGCAAATGTTATGTTTTATTTATAACTTAACTGGTATGTTATGTTACAAAAAAGATACTAAAACAAAATAATCAAAATGAGGAAATAAAAGTATCTTTCCATAAGAATGTGGCATTATAAGTTGCATGCCGCACGACCGGCGATGGTGACTATCATCATCATAATCAAATTAAAATTTCTATTTCAAATGCAGTTTGCAGTTTGAATTTTGCACCTGCGGGATTGCTTGGCTTTGCCATCGTACATATAACTGGGAGATGCTAAGAATTTTTTTTCTGGAACTGGAAGTGATTTTGCCTTGGGGAACCCCTTGACATAATTACGAGTACGAGTACAGTTTTTGTCAGGTATGTTTGTATGATGATGAATGATTTTGTAAGTATCTTTGAGATAAAACACTAAACCGTAATGAGTGATTCTTATCTTATTTAGATGGGGAGATGTGATTCGGAGCAATGAGATGATGAAGCATCTCAAGTGGAATGTAATTATTGCGGTTATTGTGAAATATGTTATTGATACAAACTAAGATACTTTTGTGCAAATAATTGTATCAGACCCTCCAGGACGTGGCAATGATAACCACATATGTCTTGTGCGATTTCAAGACATGTGATTAGTCTTTTCTTTTCAATAATTCAACACCAAGCAATGCAACTTGATGATAGATACGAGGTTCCTTATTTTCGATCTCCGGAGACTGGAGATGTAATAGAAGGCTGGAGGATAAGCGGGTCGATACAAATCTGTATGTCGTCAGCTGCGAGGGATTTTAAAGTCGCACAAAAATACGAGCTTTTCACTAATAGAAAGTCCGTTCTCGAGGCGTTAAAAGCCATTAAAGCTAAGCTGTAGGCTTGCTGGAAGACTTCATCTAATAAGGACAGTGAATACCAGCTTTATCTTTTAGCTTTGCTCAGAGAGTATGGATTGATCAAATGGAAGAATCAGTTTCTTAATCAGTTAAGTAGTAACTGCATCACTAGGATCAGTGACAAATGGAATTTCCTAGAGGACCGAAAGCTTGTGTTTGGATACTTAACTAGTAATTCCAAATTTTTTTTTTTTTTAAGCAGAGCCTTGGGCAAGGAACTTGAAAGTTGACTTTTGGGCATTGCACATTCCTCACAAACTCCACCAAAATAGTAATAGGTAAAGAGGACCGACCTCATTCTGGGCTTCAATGTCAACGCCAGGAACATCGTATAGGGTTAGTTCAGAAATAAACGAGCAATGTAATCTTCGATCAAAAAAAAAAAAACGTATAGTAAAATAAGGTCTAGTGTGTGACAGCTATCTATGGGGAAGCTACTTTGGAAAGCTGAAAGGCGGTGGCATGCTTCTTATTACATTTAATCAGTCAGTAGAGCATGAGACTTTTAATATCAAGGTCTTGAGTACGGGCCCCACGTTGGGCGTTGTGTGAGAAAGGTTTCTGCGGGAAAAATCGGGATGTTTGAAGAGTAGTGCAACGACAACAGGTCTGGTTAATTATGGTTCAAAGAGGCTCTCACTAATTTTTTGGGGATTTTCGGAAAAGGTACAGTTCTTTCTTGATGAAAACCTTTTATAAGAGGGTTACCTAGAAAGCGAATTGTGTGGATTAAATAGTTTTCTGAGAGGAAGGCAAATGAGGAGATCCAATAATGGGACACTGGAGGGTCGTACATTGATCAACAATTCTCCAATCTTTTTTTGCAAAGTGACGGTCAATAAATTGAACTCAACTTCACATTTTTGTGCGTTTAGGAATATTCCAAAAGCCTCCCACATTAGTGTTGTGGTGGCCAAACTTGAGCGACATGGAAATGGGTGATGTGCGTGAAGATCTGTTAAAAACATCCAGGCTTCTCGTGAAAGTGTTGCAGCTGGTCCGGCGGTTGGGTAAAATGCGTGGCACTTTTGTCAGATTCTGAAGAAAGATTAACTTATGTGCCTTTAGACGTAAGAGGATGGTGTTTCTTCAAAAACTATTTTCAATCCTATTCATTTCATCTGATTTCGAATGGCGAGGAATTTTTTTGTGGACGTTTTTTCAAGGAAAATGGTTTACAATACCAACTCATGCATTGAAGACTAGCTGGCAGTTCCTAACCTTGTGTTTATTCATTAAAAAGTTATTACAGATTAACATAAAACAGAAACTTTTGGCTCACCCTGTACTAATTGTTTTCTGATGTTTTCCCGCCAAAATCTTGATACATTAATTTTTTCTAGTTCATTGCATTCACTCTAGAAAACTTAACAATAACATCTCCTTCTTAGCATAATTAATTGGACCTCAATATCCAATCTTGACATAAGAAGTAGGTTTACATCAAGATCATCCAAAACGGTCGTCTAACAATGAGACACAAATAATCCCACAATCATCATAGTCTCAAGATCTATTTTATTGGAATATTGATGGTCAACCAAAATTGGGTAACACAGTGTTTCTATATGTCAATGGCTTTAATTGAGCTCCACAGAATAAATCGATCCAAAGAAAGGTCAGTATACCTTCTCGTTGGACAATTAGAGACGTTCAAAAAAAGTTTGTATTGACCACACTTCACTTGTCATTATCACGTTCAAGGCTTT
The DNA here is from genome assembly GCA_916050605.2 of Platycheirus albimanus. NCBI lineage: Eukaryota > Metazoa > Arthropoda > Insecta > Diptera > Syrphidae > Platycheirus > Platycheirus albimanus. The sequence continues at coordinate 358,740,609 of OU696696.1, forward strand.
ACTTAAATAATTTTTAATTTGATTTCTCAATCTCACACTTAAAAAAAAAATAATTATTTTATTATTGTTGTTCAATGATGCATTTTTTTTCGTTTTTGTTTGTTAAGTCTTTGAATGCTTTCAAAGCTGTGTTTGGAGTTGTTGCAACATTCGTGAGTTACAGCAATTAGACTAAAATAAATTTATAAAAAAAAAAACATTGGCAATCATAAGATAATGATCGAACAAAATAATTGTAGATGTAGCATTGCAACAGAACGTTACATTTTTGGTTGCTATTTAGAACTATCTTAAGGCGAAAAGATTCATCTGTATCTGAGTACAAATAAAGAAAAAAAACAGTATGTAATTGCATTTCCTGTTGGTTGAATGAAAATCACAGTAATTTGAGGATTTTCGATTGCAACTGGCTTTTGTTTGGATGCGTTTTATTTTCAATTGGCTTTTGTTGTTGAACTTACTTTGCAGAGGACATCTTTAAATTAGAATTAAAGTGGTTTTAGATGAACTTACCTAGAAAGAAAAAGAAACAAAAAGTTATTAAATATATAAAAAAGATGTTTTGTAGAAACAGTTAATAGAAGTTCAAAAGAATTGTTATACATTTGTTTATATAATCGAGATAAAATTTAAACATGACAAAGTATGATAGGAAATTCGAAAAAGTTGGTTAGGCAACTCTAACTGTATGTTTCGGCACCTACATTCTAAACTGCTCGAGCTAATAGCCCAGTAAGAATAGCTTTTTTCTTGGAAAAATTATGTACAAGGCTGAATTTTGGTATACAGGTTGGTAAGAAAGTGGTTTACAATATGAGAAACATCCATACTATCCCATGACAGCTAGGTGAGCTATAGAGATTCAAAGGTTAAACAAATGGGGGTTTCGCTTATATTCACTTTTGTTTCAAAAACTGTGAGCTTTAGACAAACAAAATATTCTACGAACTCATAGATTAATGAATTTAACATACAATTGCCAAACAAAGTTTTTGCATAGCATTTACCATTTAGAAATTGAGTCACTTCAAACTTCAAAGCCTTTTATGTTCCCAAAAGTATGCAATTTTTTTTTTAATAGTGCTTTGTTAGCAAATTATTTATAAACGGGCTTGTATCTCGCATGCATTTGTAATTAAAAACATTTTGAACATAAACATCTATCGAAGTTTTTTCATAATGTAGCCGTTGTTTAGAATAAGTTATATTCAAAGTTCCGTTAAGATGCCACATCACTTAGGAGCTAGGAGGTCAAGGACTGGGTTAGGCGCGTTTTTTTATGTGATATCAAAAGGAGGTCTAATCCACGATGGTTTAAAATCAAACATATTATTTAAACACGCACGTTTTATAAATAATTTGGTAGTAAAGCACCATTCTAAAAAAAAATTGCATACTTTTGGGAACCATTACTTGGCAATTTTAGTAAGAACTTGGCGTGCTGAGCAGCACAAGTTTTTCGAATTTACAAATTTGGATTTACACTATCCTAACTAGTCCAAACAACATACCAACAAATAAGAACTACATCAGGCTTTGCGATTTAAACCTTTTGTAGTGTCGATTTCTGCTGGGCTATAGGGCTAGTTGTGCAAGAGTGATTCCTCCTGGGAACAACATTTGAAAACGATTTTCCTAGGTTCGTATTTGCATATAGTCAAAGTTTTCGGTGTGGCTAAGGAGTTAACCCACCGATTTGTACGGATTAAATAGCTAATCCACGGATCATGAATTTAAAAACGAATTTCAAAACTGGACCACGTGTCTGGAACAGCAAAGTTCTTGAAATAGTGGAGCCGTTCAAGTCCCCAAATCAAAATCTTGAAGAATCAAAATCCCGAATGATTTCTTTCCGATATTTTGCACTTGTGGGATTTTGATTTTTTCGGGATTTATAACTTTCGGGATTTTGAACCAGACCCTTGAAATTGCCATCTCCACTAGGCACTTGCCATGTAACCGTTAGCGAAGGAATGTGGTGAAGTTAGTATGGCCCGATAACGGAAGTACCACCAGTACCACCAAAGATTTTGTGGTGCTCTTCGCGCTCTACTATCATTTAAGTTGAGAAAACTCGAAGGTAGGAAAACTGAGAGACCCAAAATTTCTATATGTGCCTTGATACTTTGACAGCATGGAAGGACCTACAATTCACTGCCGGATACGAATGGAAAGGATTAATCATATGGGATTTAACACTTTCTCGCAAATCCCGGGAATTAGGGATTGAACCCACAACCTAATAAACGGACCTTATAAATGGACACAACATGTCTTCGTTAAAAGGGTAATTTCCAGTTCTATAGCTCTTGCGAAACACCATACTTGAGGTAAAGGTGAAATATTTTTTTGGGAAAAACTCCCATTCCTTCTTGATTAAAATAACAAGCTGTCACTATCAGAGATTAATTCCCCCCAGCATTCTATTTCAAATATGAAAAATCGAAAACACTCTTTACAGTACAAATATGCACCCACTTAACAATCGTCTACAATCGTCCAGAGAGGTTAGGAGTTGCATGTATAAATTTAATCTCAAAAGCACCTCAGGAAATGTGTCAAGCAATTCGTTTTCATTTTCCATTCTATTTCCCAGTGTGTGGCTGGCTATGGTTTTACACTTTGTTTTTTCCTTCATTCCAGAATTCTCGACCACCACCACCATCAGCAGCTCCTATAGCTACCAGCAGCAAAGATTAACTTCAATTTAATGCTCTTATCTTCGCATACACGCCCCACCATCTTCGTTTGTAAATTGCGAATTGTAAAATACTTGCAAAATAGCACAAAAAAAAGAAAGAATAAAAAAAAAGAACATAAAAAACACTTTAGCTTTAGTGGGGCTCTAGGTCTCTAGGCCTATCGCTCGCGCCGTCGCGCTGCGCCGCAGCATGAAACTACAGAACATGGTTATGTGCTTAAGTGCACTTAAGACGACGACGACGACGAAGACTACGACAACAACGAAGTGATGACGCCTTCGATGGAGTTACCAGCCACTGCCAGAACAGTGCAGAACAGTGGCGAAGCGAACTAACAAGAATATCCATCGGATTGCTTGGGCCAGGCTTGTTGGATTTGAGATTTGAGTAAGCCTCTCTGTACGAACCTACATTACCCATGAGGGTATATCACGACTTTGTTGTGGAGCCAACGGAACCAGTTCTAGAAATGAGTCTGAAAACTCGAATTTAAGCAACAACAAAAAAAAAACAACGTTTTTGGTCATTTTTGTGTTTTGGCTAGAATAATAAACCCACACAAAGATACAAATTGCAGATACAAATTCGCAGATACATAGTACAAAAAACGGTCGTTCAATGGCCTTTCGCGGTCTGTGTCCGATTCGAGGCTCTTTAAGGTTGTTGTTTCGCGCACATATGTACACCACAGTTGAGATGAGAATGCTCATAGTATCCATCGGATACACAAGATTCTGTTTTTGAAAGGCACTTTATTGATAGCTTAACTGGTTTTTCGTAATCAAATATAAATTCTTCGAGCGGCATTCATATTATGAGATTGCGCGCCGCGGAGGCTTAATTGAGTGCCTTTGGCTTTATTTTTTTGATGGGTAATGGACCGAATGAGTGGATGGATGATGATGATGAAGATGATGAGAGATGAGCTAGGCGCAATACTTTCGGAAACGAATGTGTTAAGTAATTTCAAAACACATCAGCTCAGCAGCATAGGAGCGCAGCGCAGCTACGATGCGATGTGGAGGCCGGCATTGCAAAGGTGGTTAACAGTACACCGAACCGATTCATTTTAATTGTGGAACAGCTCTGTGGCGGCAGTAAGTCAATCACTTTGCCTTGATGTGACCTTATATGGTGCACACAGATACGAAAATAGTAAGCAAGGTGGGTGAGTACAAGTTTTTTTTTTTTTTTTTTTTAATTTGATTCGAGAATCGATTGATCGTTGATTAAAAACAAATAATAAAAAATGAAGAGTGAGGTGCATTTGTGAGAGAAAAAAAATGTTCTAGTTGCTTGGTTTGCCACGGTGCGGCAGAGGGAATTAAAGGGAACATAAATGGGTCATGGTTTTTTCATACCGTACAATAAATAGGGTGTCCCAAAGTTAATAATCAAAACTGAATTGCTCTAAACTTTTTTTTTTAAATTTAAAATGGGTCATATTTTGAATATTGAAGTCGCAGCTGAGGTTTTTAATAAAGTTTGGGATTAATTTAGGACAGAACGAGAACAACTGTCTCAAAGAAGGGGATTCTGGAAATTGATTTAATTGAAAATAATTTTGATATGATGGTACGTACAAGCTTTCAAGTTCTGAATGGTCATGGCTAGGCCTTTAACAAGTTTCAACTTGCCTTTTCGGGCACCCTGTATATCTAAAATATTTGATATGAGGAGAACACTGTGGAAGCAAAGTATACATATTATGATCTCTGGTATGTCTGTTTGCTCATCAAAACACTATTTAAGGTTGGAACGGCTATGAAGGGCTAATTTTATGAAATGTGCCGTTTAAGAAACTCAGATGATCTTTATCTATTGTTTGATATCCCATAGCGAAGTGTTTTGGATTTCTTACACCAAAAGTTTTGGTTCAATCCACAAAACCATTTTCTTGTTTCAGGATCGCCTTTTGCGAGGAAGTAAATCTCCAAGGCGAAATCTGGGCATAAGTTTAGGTCCTCTCAATTCCTGCGGAGTACCGAGACACACACCACACTTCATTGAGTAAAATTTTAAAGAGTTCAGATCAGGCTCCTTCTAAAGCTGCTGTGCTAGAATATTCACTTATTTTTAATAAAGTGATCCTTATCTTACTAAAAGAGATCCGAGCTAGTAAGCCAGGGTTTGCTTTAACCGTGTCAAGTAAATTGCATGGTGTTAAGCAACAGATAACATAGTCCATTTATGAAGAAAGTAAACTAAAGAGCGGGTGGCAGTAGTACAGTCGATTTAGTGCTTGGTTGTTATCCTAGAGTTGTGAGTTCGAGCCCCAGCTTGGGCAGCAATTTTTCAAAATTCAGCCAGCTTCAACTGGACGCCATCCGTGGGATTTAGTGAGATAAATATCACCTTATTCTCAATGCATTGTACAAATATTCTTTCCTATCTTTCTATTTCTTCTAAATAATGCCGTGCAATTTGCATTTAAAAAGACCTTGTTTCTTACAGGCATACAGTTAAAAACTTTTTAAACTATACCGAAAAGAGGACCCACGATCGAGCCTTGTGGAACGCCACTTTTTATTAGCAAAGCGAAAATTAAAGGTCCAAAGAACACGTATTTCGAGAGAATTTTCGACACACAAATTGTGAAAACAAAAATTTGAAAAAAAAAACAAGTATTCTTGGCGTAATGGCGAAAATAAGAATTATGTCAAGAATTTAGACGCATTAAATGTTACAAAATAAAATCAAATAAAACAACTAATTCAAATAATCTTCAACGAATGCAAAAAACAATCCGGGGTTTGAATGATAACAAAAATTGTGCCTAGATCTTTTGCGAAAAATACTTTTTTATTTGAACAAAATTCTTCCTTATTTTTTTAATTTTTCTAAATTAATTAAAAAAAAAAACGCTGGAACTGATTTTCAAAAATTTCCAAAAACTTTCTCTTGTGCCTAAATATCAAACATTTGTAAATAAGTCAGAAAATTAAAATGAGGCTTTAAACCTAAATTCCATGTAAGACCAAAAATTTCGTGTTAAAATTTTTTGTAAGCTTTGTGCGGTTTTTGTTTTCAAAAAATTTTAAGTAATGCCTTTCGAAACACACCAACAAAGAATAATGAAACAGAGAAATAAATTAATTTTGATGCCACACATAAACTCAAATACAACAAAGTAAAAAACGTTTTTACCGCACTCTTAAATGTGAAAAATGCCTAAGGTTAAGATGATCGAGCAGCCAGGCGAGCAGTTTTGACAAATACTGTGGCACGAACAGCTTCAAGGAGACAAGGTCTAATAACATAGGCTATTAACCACTCCTGTGTGTACGTCGACTTGGGAAAAATAAATCACGGGCTATCTGAGGTCGGAAAGTAGAAAAAAAGGGAGCGGTTTAAGAGGTTTAAAGGGTAAAAAACTGTATATCTCGATTTCCGGCAAATCCAATTGGAAAAAGTTTAATGGGAAAGTTATAGGTAATACAAAAATCTACAACCTTTCTCAATACCAATTTTTTCAAATAACCTCAAAATTAATGTTTAAAATTGAAATAAACAAATTTTTGGTTTTTTATTTTTATCTTTTACAAAAAAAAAAAAAAAAAACTTCACAAAATTTGTCGAAAACTTGAGTTTTTATGTCCCAATTACACCGTATTTCTTTTGATTTGAAATATTTATTTCGCCTTATTTTGACCTTATTTAGAAAAAGTGCTTTTTGTTCCTTGAAATCTCTTCTTTCTGATGGAATAATAAAAATATGCATAACCCTGGTAAACTTTCTCAGAAAATGTAAAAAAAACAACAACAAAAACACGAATCCGAAATTTTTTTTTTAATCATTACCTATGTTAAATTTCGTGATATTTATTAAAATTTACACTTTTTTAATTTTTTTTCTCAATGTAACGTAAACGTAAGTTTTCACCAAATTTCGTGGTTTTATTTGTTTTGTAAAAGATAAAAATAAAAACCAAAATTTTAGTTATTTGAAATTTTAAGGTTATGTGAAAAATGTGTAGGTATATACAAAAGTAGTAGGTCTTTTTATTACCTACAACTTTTTTTCCATAGGACTTTTAGTTTTGCCGGAAATCGAGATAGATCGTTTTTTACCTTTACCCTCCCCCTCCCACCACCTTTCTAATTCCTGACCTCAGATCGCCCGTAATTTATTTGTACCTTTCATTTTTTGTTATATTCTACTTCTTTTCCAATGGGTTTCATCCAAATGTAATTTTTTTTTTTCACTTTTTACCACTTGCGAAGGCTTCAGCACTGGTCTATTTCTGTCTATTTCTGCAAAATGCAGTATCTAAATAAACTTAGGTGGAAGCAGAGATTGAACATTGCATCTTTGTCGAAGCAGTTTAACACACTAACTACTAGATGTTTTGAAATATTTTTAGGAGATATTTTGTTTGCGTTCTACCATTCGCCTAAGAAATCGGCTAACGTCTCAGAAACGCTTTAGCAATCGGTTGAGATTGCTGTTGGTTTTAAATTTTTGTAACAATTTTCAGGGTTCAAAGTTCCGAAAAAACAACAGTTTTCTTGATCAAAAGTACCTGGGTGGCCTGTTTCGTGGAATTTAATGACCCCTCTGAATTTCAACTTAAAACTTTCGCCATGTTAACATTTTTATTTATCACCATTGAATAAAAAAAATATTTTTTTAAGAAATTCGGTATTTCAGACTTTAAATTTGTCTGGATTATAATTTTTTGAATGACTCAAAATTTCAAGTTAGTTTAAATCTAACTTGAACATCCACGTAATACTGTGAGCAATAAGCATGCATAGTGTTATCCTTAGTTATTACGACCAAAAAATTAATAATCCTCAAAACCCCACTGATCCTATTATTTCAAAACAATACTTTGACATTTGAAAATCATAATAACCTCCTCCTCCACTTATCGTGTCATTCACATTTTACAACACTAAACCGCCACGCAGAGCTGCCATCGCCACATCATGATTTAAGTGTTCCAAAAACGCCATCTATTTTCATTACAAAATTGGTTAAGTTTTGCGTGCTTGCATGTTGCAATTTTTTCTTTTTTTTTTCTGTTCATTTGGTATGCCACACACATTTAATTTGAAACTTTAAAGTTGTGGATACATGGCGACGTATTTGAATTGAATAATTTATGCGGGTGAACGTTGATTGTTGTTTTTGTTTTTTAAAGTTCAAACCGATCTATGTGAGGGTAACGCTTTGGATTGTGCAAATGTTTACTTTCTTTTGTGGGTTTTATATGGCAGTCGGTCGTTGGGATTTTGTGTTTGGTTTTCAACCCGCACTTTGCCAAATGTGTCAAGAGTTGGAAAACAAGCAATAAAACATGACCAATACATTTTTTAAGTTATGATTGACAAATTTTACAACCCAGTGTGTCGTAAGGGACATTTTGATCTTCAAAAGCAATGTTAGATACTTTTTAGACACTCCGATGTAAAATTGCGCAAAAAAAAGTAGGAAATCATTTTCAAAATGCAAATGTGGAACCTTCATTAATGAGCTTTAATTGCAAGTTGCTCATCGGTTCCGTGAAGTCATATTTTTGTTTTAATGTTCGTTTGTTATAAAAATTGAGTCCCCATAAGTTTATGCATCGTCACAAGAGCTGCTGGCCCTAATTCAGAGCCCAACATTGTAACTATAGGTACGTCATATAACGTGATGATGTTTATGGCCTGGTCATTCATAAATATGCTTACCTAAGCATTCCTCCAAGCCCATCTCTCAAAATCATCGACCAATGGAGCAGCAGGGCCACACCTGTTTGAAACAACAAAGATCGGACGGCAGCACGACACAGTTGGAGCTAGTATCTTCCGTAAAAGTCCCAAATAAAAAAAATGAGATGCATCTCATCTCCATATAAGCAGCTTATTCAAAACACCGTATTATGCAACTCGTTGTTATTGTGCACAATAAAAAAAAATTATAAACAAAAAAAGTTTATCTTATTTGTGTTTTCCGCCTTCGCTTTTGTATCTTTTTTGTAATCTCATAAAATGCAGCACACACCACCTGAAGGTTGATGGAGGCCGAGGTATAGCTCAGCCAGCGGCGCGATTTGTCTTCCGGAACCAGCAGCGGTGCGAAACTAAAGGTAGGTAGTATATCTACCTACAAAAACACTGATCTAGGTTTCAAACTAATTTAAATGGGGGAACCAAGACAATGCAAGTTTGAGCATTTAATTGAGTGATGATGGTGTTATGTTGGTTTGGTATTGTACGAGTGTATCTGTGAGGTTCTTTGTTATAATTAGAATTTTCTTCCATCAGCTATCATTACATTATATCAAATTTGTTGAAAGCGTTACGAGACCTTAATGGATGAGGTTTGGAATAATGGAAATTAAATTATTCTGATCTAGGCCTGCTTTAAGTTCTTAAGGTCTTCTTTTTTTTTTTGCTTTTTGTAATGAGTTTTAACAGATATTTATCTAGTTGATGGAAGAAATGCAGTTTGGGCACTTAAAGATGCTTTATGGGAAATGAGCGTGAAGATTAAAATTAGATGATGTGGACCTCAAAATTCAAGCTCAAAGGGTGAATCACATTTTACATTTGATATAAAAATGAACACACGATATACTATATATGATGAATGATGATGATAGAGGAGTCGAAAAAAGTAGGTCTGTCCGTCTGTCTGTATCGGGACTTACAGCCAGCCTGAACGGCTAGACCGATTTGTTTCAAACTTGGTACATAATAGTATTATGACGTCCTACAGAGGGTTTTTGGAATTAGCATTTAGCTCTAAAACTAAATATACATGCCATATGATTTTTAATGAAAAACTCATTTTTCTCAAAAACGGCTCCTACGATTTTGATAAAACTTTTTGAATGGTATTTTTTAAGGTAAATTTTATGTTTTGGTTGGAATAGATTTTTCAAAAAAGCATAATAGCGGTACCTCCCATTGGACCGATTTTTTTCAAATCAGATTTGACACCATTTGGCTGATTTCGATGAATTTTTTTTATAAATGAATTTAAAAAAAAAGGTTTTTGAATTGAAACTTCTTTAGTATCGGAGTGTGGTTAAATGTTTTGCTCTAATAATGAGTGTCATTTAATTAAACAAGCAAATGCATAAGAAAAGTATTTAACTCAAAAAATTCTTAAAAGGAGACATTTTTTTTAAAAGAGAATTTTTCGCTAATTTTTTGTTTTAAATAGTGGCGTCCTATATAGTTCAGGCTTTAAAAAAAGATTCAAAAGGACGCAAAGGATTCCCAAGGCCTTGCTCTACAGAGAGAGCGAGAGAGCAGACATGTCGGTACCTTTGTATGCGTTGAATGTGTTTTTCATCGTTTGTATAGATTTTTGGTTATGCCAAAAAAGGTTCTACGAATTTTCCAGATTGAAACATGTTTTCGAATTTAAGAAAAAATACCCTTTTTTAAAAAAAGACTGGTCAAACGATTTTGAAAAAGAATTACTAAAAATCCAAACAGATAACCAAAATCAGATAAATCGGCGGTACAGGGAAGATAGGGATGTTTGTATCTCTTTCGCACTGTTCTGTTTTCCGTAAGGGCGTTTCATACAAAAGCTCTTGTAGGGTTTCCGTAGTAAGCATTTCAAATATACGACAACACTGATAATTAAAAACTCTTTTCTAAAGCTCTAAAACCAAAAGCTCATCAGCAGAAACCCAAGGAAAGAAAGCTGAACGAGTTACCGAAAGGACACTGGTAACTCTGATTGCACATCAATTAAAAAGGTGCTGAATAAGACGTAGGATTCACTTCAGATGCGATTGGAAATTCACTGGCGGCTCGACAATTCTTATGGAGTGTTTCCTTCAATTAAGTATAGTGCAAAAATATTGCACGCAACTGATTTAAAAAAGCTTTCCCATAAAACGTGTACTGCCTGTTTATGTGGAATAGAGTATAGTAGTGTCATATGATTTTATCACTTCTAATTTTTTTTTTCAAAATCTCAAACCAGAAGACCACTGTCACACATTGGAACAAGTTCGTGCGACCCAGTCGTGTACTTTTTTTTTAATGCGAAATGTCTAATTTTAGCCTGGAAGACTATCCCTTCAACCAATCTAGTATTTCTAGCTTTGATACTTCTCCCTCAGCAAGTGAGAAAAAAAAATGCTACTTTCTAAACAAGCTTAAAAAAAAACACATGAAAAACACGGAAAAGATCAATGCCCCTTATTATCAAAAGCCTTAAATACATAGATTTAAGACTGAAGACAGAGTTAGTTTTTGACATAATTGCTCACCTGTGCTTTGCTGCAAAAGCCTCAGTATTCCCACCTCAATCAAATAAACGAGGCATTGCACATTCGAACAAGGAATTTCGATCAAGCGAGTTTTGCGAAACTATTTTAAATGAACCAACCGTTTCACCCACGACCGCGACCGTTTCTTGCGATATAAAGTAAAAAATATCACATTTTTGAAACGATTTTGAAACGATATTTTCTAAAAAAAAAAAAAACATAATTAACTATTACCGCTTTCAATTTATCTAATTTTCATATTTTTAATAAAATTTTAATAAAAAAAAAAACGAATCACCAGAAAAAACGCTTTTATTCACACCGCACTTATTCATTCAACATTTATTTATTTGAAATCGATTTCACCACGATTTTTGAATAAACCGACCGCTTGAAATTTTCAACTCACCTTTACCACGAACGATTCTCACGAGAAAAACATGGCAGCAAGAAATTTCGATCTTTCCTAACCGAATTTGTGGCGTTAAAACAATATTTTCTGATAAAATAATTATTGCAAAGAATTAAAACAACATTAAAATTTACGAATTCACTATTTTTTTTGAAAAATCACCGGGAAATTTAATAAAAACAATTTTTTATTTTCGACATCGCACTCCCGACACGCTTTGTGTAAAGTTCCCCACCAAACTGAAGACAAAGAGATTGAGTGATTGATTTCACCATTCACCACAGTGCGTGCAAAAAATGGTTGTGAGTTGGTATGTGCATCGACTAAATCGATTCATGATGAATTTTCAAAAACTAACCGGTACACAAACCAACAGAAACACAATAATTTTTGAATTTAGCACGGGATATGGCTGAATTTTAAAATATCGTGCTTATTTTCAAAACAGTATTTTATTTAGATTTTGTTCAAAATAGAAAAGAGTAGGAAAATAGGGAGGCAATCATTAAATTATAAAATAAAATAAACGAATGGGTCGGTTATGCTGAAAATCGGTGTTAGAAGTCTATTAGTTTTTCTGATTGGAATAAAAGTTTTCTTGGAAAAGAAAGCATAAACATATCCCCATAGCGAACGCCTTCTTCATGCATTCCAGAAGCTGCTGTTTAAATCCTCCTAGAACATAGCCCATAGCTTTGCTTTGCTATTTTGTCGTCGGGCTTCCTCAGTGTATGCACTCTTGTTTGCCTAGATCCAAGCTGACATTTAGGTCTGTTCCACTGTCACCAACAGTTTCAACAATTTTTGAAAGAAAGTCACAGATTTGGTCAAGGGCTTCAGCGCAGTTTAATATAAAACAGATGTCATTAGCAAAGTGAAATAGATCACATTTCTTATCTCCGGATAACATCGTAACGATCAACGCGGTCGAGGACTTTGCCGAAATCAACGAAATCGATTTATACTCGATCTTGAACTTTATCCTCTCGAGAATGATAGTTGCCATAAATTTCGGAAATACGGACACAATTAAGATACTACATTCATCATTACTTTGCTTTAATTTACTTACGGTCGAGCTCTAAAGTGGGTGCTCCTGGGCTTCATTTCATGCCAGCTCGATCTCTAGCTTCCCGAACCTCTAGTTTCACAGTCAAGATTCTACGAGCTGGAGCGTTGATGTTCATTCGGTCTACAAGGTTTAGCCATCTTAATTATTGAACACGAATATTTCTGACTAGGCTTATGTCGAAGTATAGCACAAATAGTTCATCGTGTTCTTCATTAACACGGATAAGATCATAAACCCTACACAGAACAAACAGTTGCATGGCAAAGCGTCTTCTTGGAGTCTGAGGTTTCAATAAACTAACTTCCATTTTATATTTAACACCACGCATTCTCCAATGTCATCTTTATAAGACGTATCAGTTTAGCAGGAATTCTTTAGATGGTCATGTATCTAATGTGGATGAAATGTCAGTTGTACATTTTTCAAAATCGTCAGCAAACGATTTAAGACGCTTACATAAAACGCTGAATAAGATCCTATAGGCGATGTTTAAAAGTCTTACTAAATCTTAAGTTGGTTCCAGAGTAGGTGTATTTTTTTTTGTGGATGAGGTCCAATATTCGGGAATACTTTCCTCCCACCACATTTTCAGTTGATGTATGCTCCATTTCCGGCTTTTTTAAAAAGTTCCGCTTTTAGTCCATCGGCTCCAGTTGCTTTGTTTTTAGTCTGGCGGCGGTAAGTATTAGAAGCAACTATTGATTGTCAATTAAATTGACTTGGTTAGATAGATCTTGGCTGTCGTCGCCATTAAGCAACTGGTTAGTAAAGTCCTTCTAAATGGTTAACATCGACTGTTCATCTACTTCCCTTGCAGGGTCCAGGCGGTTCTTCTTCCTGTTTAAGTGTTTCTTATCCCTCCTTCGGTCATCGCAGAGTTTTACAGGACACTTTAGTTTTTTCCCAGACCCAAGTTCTGTAGGTCTCCGCTTTGTTTGCCTGGGCACATTCGGAGACAAACCAGCAGCGGTGCCTCGGGGGAAGTTGTGAGAATCCCAGCACTTCTGATGCTTTCCAAGGGCATCCAAGTTCGTTTGACCAAGTCGTGCATTTTATTTTAGTGCATTCATAGTTGTGCCATGTTCGATTGATATCTCTTATTCAAATCTTACGAATGCATAACTGACCCTTGAGTTCATAAATATTTCGCAAGATAAAATAAAATTTTAAAATGTATATTTTTCAACTCTTATGCAATGTGATTGATTACCTAATTAAACTGCTTACTTATGCTCACTGACCTTTCTGAAAAGGTAAAAGTACTTTAAGCGTGAATTTAATTAAAACGTTATGCATACTGCATCTCTAACTTTGTTGGTTTAGATAATGGACATAAGTTCAAGGTTGAACTCAAAGTATAGGTATAAGTAATGTATCTACAACAACCACAATCAACATTTTGTGTCACCGATACTGCGGTCTACCCACAACATGCCACTTGTGTGCAAACTTCAACTGGCGACCTTTTAATTGTTTAACTTGTAATAATTTTTATTATTTTCCATTAAAAGCAACATATATAAGATTGTCTATAATACCGCAAAGAAATTCGGTTTTTGTGCTAAATTTGCATCTAACTTCACAAGAATAATCTTGGCGCTAATTCACTTCATAGAACGCGCTGCGCTACATCCATCTGACTCTGAGCCGGACAAACGAACAATTAGAGGCGCACTTGATAGATAGTTTTTGCAATTTGTATCTTTTTTTTTTGTTGCACGTTGATGGCGTCGTCGTTGTAGATGTCGTCGCCTCAAGGCAGGGCGTGCTTCATCGTCCTAACTTTAGCTATCTTTTTTTTATGTATACAAATTATTAAACTCAATTCTGTCATTAATTTCTGTTGAAGCTGCCAATGCCGCTGCCGTTCTCTCATGTAAATTTATTAATAAAATTCACCATCAGCAGCATCATGTGCTTCCAGTTGACACATTTATGCAACTCTTATTCAACATTTTGTATCTATTTTCATTTCATGTGCCACAAATAGAAGGATGATTCCAGAAATTTATTCAAATCTCCACAAAGACTCGACTCACTAAACTATAATCAGGTTTTCGAGATTCCATTTTCCAAAATTGGGTCACTTAACGTTGTTGGAAAATTAACGTGATACGAATGTTGCATACTACTTAGTCGCCGTATGCACAATGTTGCAGCAAAAACAAAACGCACCAGTTTAGTTAATGCGGTGCCAATTGCTACGCGTACAACGCAACGCAACCAAATCAGCTGGGGAGAGTGAGCGTGATTAAATATAAGTATCTTTGAGATACCTTTGGTCATTAGCCCCCGATGAATGATTGTGGATACCACTACATCTATGGCATATATTAAAAGCGATGAAGGCCGTTTAGACGCATGATTGAGAGCTAGAGTAATGTAATGGTGGATTTGCAATCCGTTTTTGCTACGACAAAATTCTAGGGATTATGATAATTTTAGCATGAGCGAGCTGTATATGCATGCTAAGTACGTGCACTCGTATCGTTTAGATGTAGAGAATGTCTGTCGTCTGGGAACTGGAACTGGTACCAGGACTGATGGGAGTTACATTTGAATAAGAAATGTTTTAAGCTGATGAATTATACAAAGCTCACCGCAATGAAATGTATCTATCTGAATGTCTGAGTTTCATTGCTAAGTGTTATGCTAAAACAAACGCCCACTAGGGAATATGTAAAACAACCTACTGGTTTTGTGTGTGAATATTGAACTTCTTCCTACCGAAATTCAAACAAGTAGGCACATATTTTACATTAAGAATGTATGAACGAATATTGTAGACAAATGAGATGCATTGGAAGAGACTTCTCCTTGAATTGCCCAAGCAAAAGATACTTTACTTGCTAGTGACTTAAATATTTAAGAAAAGTTAGTGTACAATCAAATGGATTTTGAAAAAGCTTTTCCCAAACTAGATTTTATAAAAATTGATTCAGTCGTTAGCAAGAAAGTCGGAATTACTATCGATTTTTTTTAATCATGAATTGCCACAGCACGAACGTTTAGGAAAGTTGGATTGGAGAAAAGGTGATACCGAAGCACATAGGTTTTGAATGGCTGTTTGTTATAAAAAGAAGGAAGCATCGTACCGGGTGAAGCATTATACATTCTTGTAGTGCGGCTAAAGAATGAGTTTCTATACTTAGCAATTCATCCGAGTATAATTTGAAATATTAATTGATGGACGAGTTTTACTGGGGAACCGTTTAATTTGAGGAATGCATATTATCTGCCTGGAGATTTGTTTAGAAAAAAAGCAATAAAACAAGGTCAGTCAAGAAATAACAATCATCAAGTGAAAAAGACCTTTTCGTAATGATTTCACTCATGGATAGTGTTATAAGGGTAAAGTACGCTTTAATGACAGAAGACAGCATTGAGTTTTTGAAGCAGTTAATTCCACACGGTTTATAATTCCCTGTTGGACAATTCCAGCAAGATTGGAGTTCAATGAGCTTATCATACGCTGCCCTTGCAGTTCCACATCCGAAGGAAAAGGTTGTGACTATGGAAACGAGATTAGAAGTCTAAAACGAGCGATCATTTATTAAAAAAAGTGTCGGAGATGGTGAGCCTTGCGGCACACCAAGATTTATTTCGTGTATCTCAGACTGAAAACCGTCAAAAAAAAACTTTGAAGGAACGGTCCGAAAGGTAATTTCTAATCTATCGAATATGGCGTTCCTGGATACCAAACGCGGTGCTAGACTCTATCAAAAACTTTTGAATTAACAAGATCCGTAATCTTTCTTTCTCCAAAACGATGCAAGGATTGGTTCCACTGTTCTATAAGATATAACACCATATTCAGTGGAGTTATTACAACGTTTTTGTTTCTCAGGATGGTTCTTGATCTGATAGTTAATCAGTGTTTCTTTGGCCTTGGAAAGAAGGTATGCAAGTGAAGTTGGTCAAAAAAATTGAGTAGAATAAAGATACGTCTATATTTAGGACATGACCATTTTCGTCCACTCGGAAAGAGACCCGTAGAATGGGAAAAATTTGATAGCTTACGCAGTTCTTTTACCAGTAAACACACTTCTTTAAAACAATGGGGAGAGATACTTCCCCGGGCCAGCCGATTTTGTATATCGAGATCTTTAATTTATCCCATAAAACCATTCACGTTCTCATGTATGGAAGAGCCATATCACTCTGATGAAACGTAGAATAAACAGGAAACCAGCGCTTTTCTTGGGGCTGACCATCAGGAGTGTTGTCAACGAGCGTCGGAACTGAAGACGTACTGGAGTTTCGTAAGTTTTTACAAATGACCAACAAATTGTACTGAGTTTGGGAGTTCGTAGAACTTTTTGCCTTGGTGTTTAATCATGCAACAAAAGAATCGTTTAAATATGAGCATTAAAGGTCTTTCTAGCTTCTTTGAACTTGTTTCGTCTTTCCACGAAGGGTATCTTGATCTATTCAGTACAAAAAATTGTATTCATTCTCAGAGAAGTGACTTGCGAGGAAGCATGGGGACTAGTTTAAGATTTTGAAGATTTTTTTGTTTGCAAAAATCTTTAATGCAGACGATGTTGACAAGGTGTCATTGCCGTGCCAAAATTTGAAGTTTTTAATATTTAATCTTCTTATTGCAGAAGTCACAGGGTTTTTCTTTCAATATTTTAGAAAATGCCTCCATGTTAATTTTTCTAATCACTTAAAACAGGTCTATAGCAATATCAAGAAAAAAAACTTACCCAGACCATAAAAGAACAGTCTTCATGCTTTATACAGTGTTGGAACACGATAATCTAGAAGCATCAACCGTCCATTTTGAGCGAAATTTATTGGACTTGGATTCGTCGCTTCATCATTTTCCAATGCAGCGTTCTCCTTTTTTAGTTTTGATGGTTTTTTGACCATACTGACCTTTCCAGCAAATTAACCACATTATTCTCAATCATTTTCGTGTGACCATTTCAAACCGCGTTTTATTTTATTCAGAGCTTGCTTTGGAAGCTGTTTATCACCTATTTCATTTGCTTGTTTTGAGATGAGACTTTTAGACGATCCAAGAAGCCATTACGTCCTAACCGTTGGCTATCCTCAGCCAGCCGGTTAAATTAACATTTCCTTGTGTTTTTTCCTACACTTTTGAAGAAAAGGCCCAGTGTTTCAATTAGTCGCTTAAGCACTGCAACCAAGAAAGATTTTTTGATATCTTGAGAATTTGCCAATTTTCTTTAAAATATTGTGTACTCATAAAAATTTAACTTAAATCTCCTGAAAACATTTTATAACTTTTTTCTGTTTGCTTTTCGCTGACACTGTTTTCAAATCTTGAAAATGCTCCCTAAGGTAGGCAACACAAAATGCGTCTTCTGAACATACTTGGTTGCCTACTTTTCAGATGATCATAACAGCAACGCAACGAACGCCACCTGTCCTTGGATAGAAAAACTTCACTTACAAAGATCTAAATGCATTGCATACTTTTGGACAAATTATATCAAAAATAATGTTTACTCACTCATTTTCTCACGTTTAAATTCCTAAACTCAAATTTAAATTACATACCTGCAAATAAACAAAAAGAAAAACAACACATTATTAATTTTATCACTTCATTTTCTATAAGATGATAGAGAGGGAAAGAGAGAGCTTAATATTTATTAAGAGCTTTTCTATTTGAAAAACAATATAATCCCACATAGCTTTTGTTGTCGCTATCAATTTAAGTGCTCTTGGCCAAAAGAGGCCTTAAACTCTTCCAGTTGGGTTAATGAATTATATTGCCTGTCCTGTATTCTACCTAACTAGCTGGCTGTGTGTGTGTTTCTGCTTTCTGCTGCCAACAGGACTTATAACGAACAGCCAAACAAAGCGAACATTTGCCAGGCTCATTATACCGAATCCAGGGAACCAAGTCATGTAGAAAACCGGATTACATTGGATTTACTAATGTGTGCGCCTCGGCTCCCTTGGTGCTTGCCTTTTGACCTGAATTTGCATACGTTACGAGAGCATATTCCAGATCCAGACCTACGCTACCTACATATATGTGAAATGTGCATGTGCAATGCCTATAGAAGTTGGAACTTCTCTCTGCATTACAGGGATTACTTCATATACACATAACAACACACTTATATGGCTTAATCCCTGGGTGCAATTAAAGGCTGTTCAGAAAAGGAAAAACAAAAAAACAAGGGAATATAAGAGTGCAGAGATCTCTGTACTTAATTATATTCCACACTTCAAGTCGGTTCCTATTTATCTGCATCGCCAACATCAGCTGCAGATGCGAGCAACACAACGAAGCCCACGACGGAACGACACAAATAATACAAGCATTTCGCCGATTAAAATTATTCGAAGAATCTTCACAGATTAAAACAATAACAGCAGCAACAACAATGATTCCTTGGGATGAGGAAGAGCAACGAGTATACCGATGGCAAACGGAATACGGAATACGGCATACGGGAGGAGACAATTTAATGGCACACATTTAATGCGGGTCCCAGAATATACCTATACATGAGGTAAGGCGGATTTCACAAGTTGCCAACTACAACACATAATTCCCTTGGCTGCCAAGAGTGTGTTTTTGAAAACATGGCTTGGCGTTCCCAGGAGAACTTCATTCATAAAAAAAAAAAGAAGAAACTCAGTCATCATGCCATAGGAAGCACTTTGGCATAAATGTGCTCCAACAATCCATATCTTAACTCTCTTCAAAAACTTGAACCGGGGTATGCGAGAGTTCCTGGAATGTGCAGCAAACAATTGTTGTTGAAGCCAATGAGTAACTTCGGAGCATTCTTTCACTTGTTTTTATATAGTTTTGTGCCACTGCCAATGATATTTTGTGTACGAGTTACCATGTGGAAAAGGACAAGGATAGGAATCACTTCACATTGGGAAAATATACGATAATATGGGAGAGGAAATGCGGAGATGTTTACTCTACAACAATGTCCGCATTGTCACTGCAAAACAATAGCTAATGGCAGCACCTTTTATTTGTACTTTTTTTTTGGTTTAATTTCTGTTTAAGTGTTGCAAGTTGCAAGTAATTTAGGCGCCCCAAGGGGGTGCGTATATAATTTTGCGGTATTTGCAGTGGAATAATGATTTGGCTTTGGGTGGAGATGGAGAACATAGAGGTATAGTGTGTCTGATGATGGTTGCGAAAGGGTTTATTGACCACCTCCATTATGTGTATTTTCAAAGGTGAAACAATGAAGGTTTTAACCTCAGGTGTTTTTGACGGTCAGGAAGTGAATACTGTTCCGCAGCAATGTCTGGGGTAAATGACCCAGGTGTGTTGGGAATTGTGTTTATTGTATAGTTCGAGGCAAAAGTCATTAGTCGTGGCAGGGTGTTTGATCGCACACACTCAAGGCGAAGTTTGGAGCTAAATAGAGGTTATTCGCTTGGAACCGTCATAATAGGAAGGCAAAGTCAAGTTTTTTAATGGTGTTTTTGTTTTTGGGGTTTTTGGTAAAAATTAAGGAAAATAGACCCCATTTTTGTGGGACTTGTTCCGTCATTAGATCCGACAGGTCGAGACTGACCAAAACCAGGCCTTGTGTAAGCTTCAAATTTCTGGCTTTTATCTGTGACTGTGAAGAAGTGATTGACTCACAAAGTTGTAGAATTAAATAGGGAAGTCAAGAGTTCTAAGAAAGGACAATAATTGGTTGAGTCAACGGAATTCCGAGTATCCTTAGGTTTTTTTTTTTGTTCTGAAAAAGATGGAGATATATGTTTCACTTTTCACAATCTCGCTCTTACAATAAGATGATAGAATGCAATGTCAGTTGAAAAAAATTTATAGCGCCCCTTGGCGTAGTGGTTGGTCTAACTCACCAAAGAACGCGGTCAAATCCCTGATTCCACCTCATTGAAAAAAAAACTCTCTCTTGAAAAGAAAAAACAAAAATTTCACGATAAAATTCATGCAGATGTCCCTACTTGCAGAGTCTCAACCAACGCACACACAGGGATGGTCGGTAGTATAGGTCCCTAGACTGTGGCTTCTCCTGGAACTGTCTTAGGACAACATTTATTTAGTGAAGGGAAAATTAAAAGCTTTAATGGGTTATTGGATGATCATCGCGTGGCGAAATTCTAAAAGACTTTCTAATAAAAAGTGGGGGTTCGTCCTGGATGAATAAATTAATAAATAGATACCCTCTCAAGTGTAATGATTCTTTCTTTCTTTCTTTTTAAAAATAAGCTCACAAGAGAAAATCAAATGCCTTTCCAATGAATGAAAAGCCGTTAACATCACCACTGTTTTCATTGACAGCCATTTTGTCATCTGCCATGTGATTTATCTTAAGTTTGGTTTGCCATTTAATCATGAATCGACTGATGCCTGACCAACGCATGCAAATTGTGCTGATTTATTTCGAAAAACATGGTTAGGTTCAAGAAACGCCTTAGCGGACTAAACGTCCATTTTATGGTCGTTCCAGAATTGAATCGCTTTGACACGGGGGAACCGTGGTTTCAACAAGTTGACGTGGCGTAACATTGTATATAGCACATGCTCCATTTGGTGAGCACATAATTTCCCATTTTATACCTGTAACTTCTGTCGGCGTATGTGAATTCGACAGTCTACCCCGAAAAGCCAGAGACTATTGACGACTTGGAAAACAACATTCGCCCCGCATAATTGTCGATATAAGACCCCGAAGGCTGCAAAGACTGACCGAAAATTAGACCTCAAAATTGTACTACATCCGTGCCATACCCTGTGGTCATATACCAGAAATCATGTCCCAATAAAAATGCCAAAAGATTACCTCTAAAAGAACACACTTTAGCAACTATTCCTTAAAAAATACCGATTCTATTAGAAACTTAATGTTCAATACGAGCTTAAGGCTAGTTTAACCTTTGTAAAAAGCCTTTTTTATTCAAGATCAATGGCTTCAAGAGCTCATTATCCCCAGTGTCCTGGACTCATAAGTCAGATCGGAATAAGCACACAGATGTTACCCCTTTCGAAGACAAAAAAAATCGTGTTCTTTGTCCTTCTAAATGACATCTTCATCTGCAGCTTTTTATATTTGAAATTCCCCGAGCCTCTGAGCCATTATCAACATTCGCAACTCACCACTCCATCAGTACAATATTTCAACCCTAACATCTTGTATCTATAGATCCCGCTGCAAGGTTTTGCACACAAACATGATGATGTGTAGATATCTGCGAGCACAAATGTCAATAAATACTTCAACGCAAAACAAGCAGCAATCCGTATCTGACTCCGACCCTATTCAACCGCAAATAAACTTGTCAATCAAACATCCATATATATTTATGCATTCTCAACGTATTCGCAAGCACACACACACAACTGTCATGATGTTGCCATCTCAAACGTACTCGCGTAGTTATCGCTCCAATTCCTTCAAAACACTTTATGTGAGCTATTTCAAATTTAATATCTTGATTTGCACATTCTCAGCATGTGTCGAGTTCGAGAAGATGTTGAATGTATCTATTTGTGGATACCTTGAGATGAGATGAAAAAGAGAAGATGTATGATGTGTACGATGTGATGATGACCTTCACGAGGGCCATCACTCTAATGTGTACGTACCTACTCTGAATGGCATATTCATCATTTAGCACACTGCAAATTGGAATTAGATACTTAGAGGCCAAGTGGCATGAAAATATACACATCATCATCATCATCGCCATCGCCATCGCCATAGGTGAGGTGAACAAAACTACTTCAAAGAGCCTCTGGCAATCGTCTTTTGCTATAGTTCTTCCATTCCCCGACCCATCTCCGGACTTCTCCGAAAGTCCAACTTAAATGTTTGCAATTTTATTTTCAACTCACTGAGCCATCAGCACTTGAACGTACATACTTGAAGAGTGTGTCTGTTTACACAATGAAACTCATCCTTTGGTCGCTCGTTGTTCAACATCTGTTATATAGATACATAGATACTTTAGTATCTTTTCACATAAAATTAATCCAAAGAGTTTAAATGTTGATATGTACACGATTATGCGGGGGCTTTGAGTGCGTTTACATGTAAAAGATACAAAATTTATATTCAATTATCGTGCTTTTTTTTCGTTAGATGTAAGCGCAGCGCTCTTAAATTAATGGATGACGAAAGTGTTTGCGCTCGCTTTCCAATTGATTTTCTTTTTATTACAAAATTTCCCTTAAGATTGATGTACAAGTAGCATGCTTAATCAATAAATTTCACATTATTGTTTGCGATCGGACAAGCACCACTGCCACAAGACAAATGATCAATGCGCTACTTCACGATTCAATTAATGATTGTGAAGTGTATCTTGGACAAGTTTAATTGAATCATTCATCCAAAAGAACATTTAATTCGAGTTCGAGGAATGCTAAATCCGGCATTCTAACTTTTCTGTTTGTATCTTTTGGATTATTATTACTGTATTTATACATGTTGACAGATTGTTATGTTGAAATTAATTGACACACGCAACGTGTCGGAAATCACCGCCACCGACCGCCTACATTATAATCGAACTTGAATCTATAAGATACTTTAACAACTTCTGACCAAATACAAGTTGTATTGTTGTATTGTTGTAGGTACCACCTGCCTACTATACTAACTACCAACAAAATGGCTGGTGTGGGTAATAATGAGGAGGAAAATCTTAACTTGTATACCTACAATTAAGGTGTGACCTTGTTAATGAGGTTTTATTATATTGTTAGCCCAAACATGGCATGGTAGTGTGAATGGTCATTTAATTGAAAGGTAAACACTTGACGCGCAGCTTACGAGATGAACTATGAGATAAGAGGAATTTAGCCGAAGAGGCATGAATATGCAAAAGATGGCGAGGTTTTTTATGAGCGGAAGCTCTTTTGTTATGTTGGTTTTTTTTTTCAGAAGCCTAAGATTAGTTTTGACTTAAATTTAAAGGCACATGGCACTACGCATTAATTTTTTTAATTAGTACTTTGATTTATCGAAGGGTATTGAGAAACCTTGGTTAATTGGTAAACATCATAGAAATTTCTTACATTTCGGTTCTGACATTTAGTCTTCAGGTAGATGTTACAACACATGTGGAAATGATGTCTCCAGGGAAGTTTTTAAGCCACTTAAGGTGGCCAGGCCTAAGTACACACATCCCGCCAGCCAGTTGCCTCCAGTTACGAACGACAAGTTGGTTGTTGTCGCTCAACACTTGATCGCGCCACCTTGGATGGGGTCTTCCACTATTGCGACCCTGAGGGCAAAGGTTGGAATTGAAGACTCGGCGGGCTTTTGCGAATTCGTCCTTACGCTCCACATGCCCCAGCCATTTGAGTCACTGTATTTTTTTTTTTTTTTTGAATAGGTGAATGTCGCTGAATACCCCATACAGGTGGTTGAACTATGACCCTCTTAATTGTTTTGAACGCTTAGCCAAGGCTGCAAATATAGATCGCAATACTCCTTCTGTTCCGTGCAGATCCTTGGAGCGTAGAGGCTGCGGCACCTCTTCTTCGTTAGGGTCCCTGCCGGGCTTAGCATTGACGATATTTTGTAAGCTGGCTTCTATCCAATCATGAATGTGGTTGAGATGGAAGTTGGAACTTCAGAGGGCATAGATGTGCCTATCCTCCGCCTCCGCGTGGCAACCCGGGAACAATATGAATGGCAGGGAAATTGTTGTAAATAAAATATGAGTAAGTATCTGCAGCTATATTTCATTTCCTTGAAGTATGGATTCCTTACCGGAAACGTATGCAAGGTAAAACTTGTATGCGGCACAGGGAGGAAGGCTGGATGTGCGTATTTGGCTGTTTGCTTTTACCTTGGCAAATGGTTGAGTGCACATATCTAAGGCTGCCAGGCCTTGAGTATTGATGGTGCTCATCTGGAAGTGACCTTATGGTTGCGAGGCTCCACCGGAAGCTTTATTCTGGTACCACCAAAGAAAGGGCCTACCCAGGTGGCCGAGTCACCTGGGAGACTTGCTATGAAGTAGGCCCCCTTGTAGGAGTATCGTGGTGGCTGTTTACTCCAAGCGGAAACATATGGCATCGGGTAATATTTACGGATTTTATTTCTGGATGCAAGAGGTGTTAGATAGACCTCGCCCCTTACCAAGGAGTGTGGACATGCCTCAACATGTTCCATAAAATTGGTACGAAGATTCTATCGAGGGGTAGATCTTAGGGCTCTGGTCTAAGCCCAATTTGACTCTGTATACGAGTAGGCTCGCCGTGAAAGTAAGACTTAATTGTCAGGCGTTCACGTAAAGCTTATCATCATCCTGAATAGCCCATACAGTTCATCATAGAATCTTCTCCTCCATACTCCATTGATACATACAGGACCGAATATCTCCTGAAGAATCTTTCACTCAAAGCTCCACAACCGTTTTTCATCTGATTGTACCAGGTCCACGCTTCTGCCCCATACAGCAAAACTGGAATGATTATGGTCTTGTATAGTGTCTACTTGGTCCTTTGAGAGAGAGCTTTGCTACTAAAATGCCTTCTGCGCCCGAAGAAACAGCGATTGGCAAGAGAGAATATTCAACTGATCTCTTTACTGATATTGTTTGGAGAGGTTATAGAGGAACCCAAGTAGACAAAGTCCTTTGCTTACTTCAGAGTTTATATCTCAACAGGCTCAAGAAGGGTCCAAGGCCTAGTGACTTACACTCTCCAAAAATCCCCAGAAATGCACTTCTTCTCGACCATCACATTCAGTTTTAGAGTATTTTCCACTTCTTCGCATGACGTAGAAAACCAAAATATAACCGGGGATTTTTACCGTGAGTTTAAAGTTGGGATTTTATTATTTTCAATTCCTTCTAATCTAGAAAGTCGTCGTTACAGTAATCGTTTCTCGTCTGCCTCTCCATTCTATTCTTTACCACCACTGGGGTTCCTCAAGGCAACCACTTCGGACCTCTACTTTTTATTCTTACTATCAATTATATTGAAATGATCATACAATATTACCACATCTCACTCTTCGCTAACGGTACTAAATCCTGTTAGACAATATCTTTGACACAAAAATCCTCTCTTATTCTACATTTTCTCGACAGTTTGTCATTCTGGTGCCTTACAAATTGCTTGAAGTTTAATGTTACCAAATCTGAGATAATCACTTTTTCACGTAAATGCAAACCATTTTTTATCTCGTCTCCACCTTTCCCCAAATCAACCCGTATCCACTGTGGAGTTCGCGACCTCCGCATATTACATGTCGGAGAGCTAAACTTCTTGGAACACATCGACAAAATTATTTTAAAAGCCAACACAAACGATAGTCCAACCAAAAAGTCTCCTTATTTACGTCACCCAATCTCTCTACATAACCTTGGCATGACCGTTGCTTAAATATCCCTGCCAAGTGTGGTCACCATATCAACGAATCAAGAGCATTCAACGTCGTTTTCTTAGATTTGCTCTTCGCGGTCTTTCTTGAAATTATCAAGGTATTATTTCATTTCAGTTCCTCCTTCCAGTTCATGGGAAAGGTTCAGATTGAGGCGGACTGTATAAACGGAATTAGAAAGTTAACTGTCAGAAAATCTGTTGGTGTGTTAAATACACGCTTGTTTTTTCGGATATACTACTCGTACGATTTCCTCACCAGGATGGTCACTCAGGGTGTACAAGTCTTCATTCCATTTTAACGCAAGTATTGTTTCCAAGTCTGGAACCTAGGATTAGTTGCTTTTATTTCAGCAACTTCTTTGGATATTCAGATCACACTTTCTTCAGTGTTTTTCGTTTTTGTATAAAAGAACAATCAATCCTGTTCTCCATTTAAAATATCCTTCGAATTGTCCCATATTTGATGTGGGAATCAGTTGCTTTATTCAGTATTTCTATTTTTAACAAATTGCGTTTGGGTTGTCAAGGAGTCTCTAACTTTTAACTGACGAAATTCCAGATTTCCATAATATATTTATTTTCTTTTTCATGTGTCGATTATGGAGGTAATCCTTCCTGTCATACAGACACATTACTCTTTTGATTTTCATCAATTCGATGCTCAATATACCCTTGATCTATTAAACTGGTCTCAATAATTCAAAGTACTCGATCTTCCCTTTGTTTCAAGTACCAAGGAAGTGCTCAAATAAACCTGATACAACTTCTTCAAGAAAACTAAAATAGGAAGTAGTATATTCTTAACAATTAGTTTGAGTGATGTTGTGATATCTTCAAGTGCACATTTGTACTCATGGGTACTCATTTCGAAAATCTCTTGAAATATGAACTGTTTTGTTTTAACATTATGTTAATAATGTAGTAAACACTTGATTTAATTATTCAAACAAAATGTTTCAGCTGTTCAAATCTGTGAAGCCATTTTTGTGTGTGTGTTATAATGAGGCAGCACACAAGGGGTTTATTAATAGTCTTATTATGAGTTAACACAGTACAAGTGTTTAGGAATTGTGGATAGGAGTTAAAAGGACACATACCGATGCAAATTGCTTTTAAATTTGTGTGTATCGCAATGAAAGAGAAAAATCGACAAAAGAAGGAGTCCTTATAAGTGGACAGTACGCTCGAAATCGGATTTGCGAGTAAACTGATGAGCATTATAAGTAGAGCGAATATTACAGGGCAAGGGCATTGTTTTATCTGACATTATTGAACAAATATCTCTGTGCGTTAAAAGTCTGTTATCTACACCATTGATTTGACTTCAAAAAATTGTCGTAATTTCATATTTGTGATTGCTGATGATGCTCTTGAAACTTCGGTAGATACTGTTGCCATGCATATGTGTCGCAGTTGCCGTTACAAGAATTATTCCCATATAATTCTGCTTTCTGTAATTCACAAAATCCGTGTTAAGCTCTGACATTAGCTGTTTTTCGACACAAGTTTGATCAGATTCCGGACTCTTCTATGGTCAGCCCATATACTTCATGGAACAGTTTTTTGCTTTTGACATATTGGGATTAATTGAATAGTTATACAAGACTTAGTCATAGTCAACTCTTTTGTGTCACCAAAAAACTGTAAGATCAGTTTTTCGAAAAGTAAATGACATTTTTGAACTTTGAATTTTTATATTAGAAATATGGGGAGTTCTGTCCTTTCCTATTCGTCGTCGCATATACAAAAAAATTTTGTGTTGAGAAAAAATAGGTATTGAATTAAAAACGCTCTCGGAAAGTACTTCAACACCATTCAAGCCCTCGTAAAGTCTAAATTAACCAGATAGCATTGTGCGTTTTAGTTCCGACGCGGTTCGTGTTCTTTCTATGCTGGCAACACCAAGACCAACATGTTACAATCTGCGTTTTTACAAAACTTCACGATTATTGTTGATAACAAAGCTCGCGCTTTCAATTAAATTACCCCACACAGTTCCTTCTAAAGGTGTTATCTCCTTAAAATGGCATCACCTTCTGGACTACAACCCCTTCAGAAGGTGAAGCGAATTCAAAATGGCATTTCATTAAATACTAATAGTGGCCGTCGAAAAAAAAGTTAAGTAGTCATCTCACTTCTTTTACTATTTTGAATTTTAGGAAAACAACATTTCAAAATCGTTCGACCAATTTTTTTCAAAAACCGTTTTCTTAAACTTTTCAAAAACATATTCGAATTTTTTTTTTTTGAGTATGCAAATTTCTAGAACTTTGCCGTTTTTATTAGGAAAATAAAATTTAAAAAATTAATCGGACCGTTTTTGAAAAAAACAAAAAAAAAAAAAAATTCGTCAGTAAAATGGCTTCTACATTAAAAATTTCTTCGAAATCCGTCAAGTAGCTTACGAGAAAATCTGATTTCAAAAAACCAGTCCTATGGAAGGCACCGTTGCAAGACTTTGCCTGAAAAATCTATTCCAATCAAAACATGAAGTTTACACAAAAAACACTATTCAGAAAGTTTTATCAAAATCGTAGGAGCCGTTATTGGGAAAAATTAATTTTTCGTTAATATCGTATGGCGGGTAACGTTAGGTTTAGAGCTAGAATGCTAATTCTAAAAATCACTCTGTTGGGCGCTATAATAAAACTGTGTATCAAGTTTGAAGAAAATCGGTTCAGCCGTTTAGGCTGTAGTTACAGACAGACATACAGAATTGACCGCTTTTCTATTATAGCAATGTTATGTTTGATTGACCAAATTTTTTTTTGAAATTACGATGATGAAAAGCCAAAAAAGTGGGTCCGTCAATTCTGTCTGTATGTTCACTCCTCTAGAGACTGGAAGGATGTGCCGATTTGCTTCAAATTTAGTATTTAGTATTTATTTGGCCATCCCTCGGAGTGTATTTTTAATTTTTGCTCTAGGCCCAAAAATAACGGAACTTGCAATACAATCCTAAAGAAAAAAATTGATTTTCTTGAAAACGGCTATAACGATTTTGATAAAACATTTGGAATGCTATTTTTTAGGGCAATCTATCTTTTGGTTTGAATTTTTTTTATTTGTCTTATAACGGTACTTCTCATAGAACCGGAATTTTCAAATCAAATTTTCTCGTTAGCTATACATCAGATTTGAATAAAATTTTGGACACAGGAAATCATTTTTAACCCTATTGATATGGCAAAAAATCAAAAACCTTAAAACTTTTTTTTTAATTCTTAATAATTGAAAAAAAAATTTGGTTTTCGAAATGTATGTTGAAAACGGGTAAATTGAATTTTTCGAACGTCCCAGATATAAACTACAAATTTCATTATGTTTACATACACGAACAAATTTCAAAATATTTTTCAAAAATAAATTTTTTCAAAAAAAAAAATGATGATTTACAATACTTTTGTCTCCTAGTTAGGTACTAAGCAATGAAATATTATTGCATACTTAGTTTCTACAAGAAAACTCTAAAGCTCTTAAAAGAAATTAAAGATTAATCATAAACATATTTTTTTTTTTCAAAATAAATACCGATTACCTATCATAAGCGCAAGTACGTGCGACCCAGTCGAGCATTTTATTTTATTCAGTCTGATTGGATCGAATATTTTTGAAATTAAGATTTTTCTAAATTTGTTAAAATCTCCAAAAACTCAAAAAAAACAAGGTATAAAACGCAGCATTTGGAAAAACCGCTTAAAAGTCATATTTCCAAAATCGTAAGAATTCAAAACTTATTTCGGAAAACAAGAAACAAAGAAGAAAACGATACATTTATTTAAAAATATTATCAAAATAATAATATTAATGGACCCTTCCAAATTCCCAATAGGGCTTTGATGTTCAAAATAATTTAGATACTCGTATATAAGGCCCACCTTTGACTATAGCATATCCCCCATTCCGGCCTCAAGCCCATCATCAAAATTGTCAGACTTTGTTCGGCTTCAATCAAACGAAAGCATTACCCTGTCCCTAATGACTTCCAAAACGACCATAGGTTTCTCTTGTTAAGGATATAAAATGTTGATCCAAATTGAGTGATAACTAAGCCCAAGGCACATCAAATTCCCATTCAATGTGACCTCATTAGGAACATCAATAAGAGAGTAATCAAATGTTAATGGTTATATATCCCATATCCATATCCCAGAACTCCAGAACTCGAATTTGAACTCCATGTGTGTTCAGTTCACTTTCCACCACACCACACAGACATGCGAGTGTGGGTCGGTTTTCTTTTTTTTTTTTTACTTTTCAGACCTACCTACTTACCTAAAACATAAAACCTTTTTCTTTTTCAATCTTTCTTGGAATTGGAATATTTATTGACTTCTTTAATTTTTTTTTTATTTTACATAATCGGTGTTGACAGCTACCGGTTTTTAGATTTCAGTGAATAAATTTATTTTCAATTTTTTTTTCTTTAGAAAAATGAAAATATTCAAAGTTTGAATGATGTTGCGTGGCTGTGGCTGCTGGTTCTGGTGCTCGAGCAGAGTGCTCCTGTTCTAGAAATCTATTTATAATGATCTGATGGTGTAAAATGTAAGATTTCATTGTATGGGGTATGGTGGGTTTTTTTATTTGTTTATTTTAATCCAGATTCAGTGTGGATCAAGTATTTTAAAGTGCAGTTGAGAAGTTGAGGGAGGAAAGTGAGAATTCTTACACTGAAAGGAATCTTTGAAAAATTAAAAAAAAAAAGTTTTTAACTAACTCAAGTTAAATTGTCCTGATAGCAGACGAAGAAAATGACTTTTTTTTTTTTTACACTATCAGTTCTCGAGAAGCTTATATCAAGCATTAACTTACAATCAGAGATTAGCCAACACATATTATGTGCTCACTGGCTACATCATTTAGTGCAGGTGTTAGTTGTTAGTAAGCAAAATATACAAATAGCATAACACAAGCACAAAGATAAAAAAAATAAATAAACAAATACATTTATACAAAATAGATATAAAAACATTGAGAACATACAAAACATAAACTATGAGCGTGGTGCACTGGTTTTAAATGTTTTTTTAGAGAGGATTTACTAATATTAAAATCAACAATACTTTTATTAGAGTTGAAAAGTTTGCACATGCGGGTAAGAGGTTCATTCATGCCATAATTAGTACGGTGTTGGGGACAATGCAATAGCTCTAATCTACGAAGATGATGAGCCCCTCCGCGATAGTTAAAACCTACACACGATAGAAGATCGGGTGAGTCCAAAGATCCCGTTAAAAGTTGGTGAATAAAAATAACATCATTGTTAATACGCCTTTGTGACAAAGTTTGAATCTGTAGAAGTTGAATCCGGTGTTCGTAAGGTGGGAGGTTGTATGGATCTGCCCAGGAGAGACCTTTTAAAGCAAATCGAATAAAATTACGCTGAACTGCCTCCATCCTAGACTTATGAACTTCGTAGAAAGGAGACCAAACCTGTGATGCATATTCTAGATGGGGGCGAACATGACAGTTATATAAAGCTAGGGTTACATAAGGATTTTGAAATTCCTTCGACCATCTTTTAACAAATCCCAACATGGAATTAGCTTTCTTAACAATAAAGTTGATGTGTTCCGTGAAGCTCAAGTCTGGGCTAAAGTTTACTCCCAGATCTTTAAAACTAAAAACGCGATGCAAAACTTGTTGTGAAATGTAATAGCCGTGTGTACTTGGTACCCGTTTCCTTGAAAATGTCATTGTCTGACATTTCGCTGGATTCAGGCTTAAACAATTCTTGCTACACCAGATAGCAAATCTGTCGATGTCGGCTTGCAATTCTACGCGGTCATTAGCTGAGTTAATAGATTTGAAAATTTTCATATCATCAGCGAAAACAAGGATCTCACTAGAATGAATACACGAAGTTACGTCATTTATAGCTAGTATAAACAGTAACGGACCAAGATGGCTGCCTTGTGGGACTCCTGATTTTGCTGGGAAAGGGTTAGAAAACGAATTTCTGAACTTAACTATGTATGATCTGTTTCGGAGATATGAATATATCCAATTAACAAATCCTACAGGGAAACCTAAAGCTTTCAATTTGAAAATGATGATTTCATGTGAGAGTTGGTCAAAAGCTTTTGAGAAATCTGTGTAGATACAATCCAGCTCATGTCCACTCTCTAAAGCGTTTGAGCACTTGTTCATAAAGGTTAATAAGTTTGTGACAGTAGACCGCTTCTGCATGAAACCGTGTTGTTGATGGCAGATTAAATGTTTGCAGAAAAACGTTATGCTATCACAAACTACTTGTTCGAAAAGCTTTGGAATAGAAGACAGTTTAGAAATCGGTCTGTAGTTGGTGATATCGGACTTATTACCCTTTTTGAAGACGGGAGTAATGAATGAATCTTTCCATACTTGAGGAAATTTACCGGACTGAAGGGATAGCTTGAAAAGAAATTGCAAGGGAGAAGCTAAAATGGAGGAACATTTTTTTAATATTATAGGAGGAATGCCATCAGGACCGGGAGAGTAATCATCTTTCAGCAATGAAAGATAATGCAAAACCTTATCATTATCAATGTGGATGTTATTAAAAGTGGCTTGGGGGAAATCACGGGAGTAGTCAAAGAAGTCATAGTCTATATTGACAGGATTTTCAATAAAAGACTTACTGAAATGCTTTGCAAACGCATTGCATATCTCAGGTGAGCTTGACAAAGCGAAATCTTTGTAAACAAAGTTCACTGGGTACCCATCAGACTTCTTCTTTAAATTTACAAACTTCCAAAATCTCTTTGGATCAATCTTCAACGAAATTTCCATTTCCTTCACATATTCAGCATATAGGTTTCTGGAAAGTAAATTAAACTCTTCAAAAAGTGCACGAAACACATTAAGATCAGAAATTGAGAGATTTTTAATATAAGACTTCCAAGCCTTATTTCGTCTATTACGTAGAGATTTGAGTTCTTTTGTGTACCACGGATGGCTAGAGTTTATATTTTTAGATAACTTAAGAGGAATTGAATTAATCAAGCAGCTATTGAAAATTTCGTAAAATTGAGTAACTGCATCCTCAATGTTAGAGCAATCATGCATATTAGAAATATTAGAAGCACTTAATTCTTCGTGAAGTAATTGAAAGTCTGCTTTACGAAAATCAAGTGAATAGGAACAGTCTTGAGCATTACTGTTATTGAGTAAATGGCTGCTCATGTCAAAAAATATATCAAGTGGAGGATGGTAGGAGTCTACGTTAGAAATGGCAGAGGTAGATTCTACCACTACCGTACTAACAGCGTCAGAGGAAAAGACTAAATCGAGAGTTCGATTTTTAAAATTTTTAATACAGCTTACTTGCTGTAAGTCAGTAGAAGTTATGTTGTCAAAAAGGAGAAGTTCCTGTTGCGACGAAGTTAAGGATGCTTCTAAATAGGACTCGTCTTCTGAAGGGGTCCAGATGATATTGGGCAAATTAAAGTCGCCCAACAGTAGAATATTGTTATTTAAGATAGCAATATCGATCATATAATCTAGGATAAAGGATAGCTCGGTGAAAACTGATGCAGAACTTTTCGGGGGAATGTTAACATTAATAACAAAGATAGCATTTGTTTGAAGGGAAACCTTAACACAAATGAGTTCAATTGAAACATTGAAGGGAAAAGAGACAAGGGAAGATGAAAGGCAATTACGAACAGCAATCAATACACCACCCCCCAATTCTTTCGGCTTATCCGCATGGCGGTCCTTTCTAAAAACAGAAAACTCATCGTCGAAAATTTCTGTGTCCAAAAATGAACTATTGAGCCATGTTTCTGTAAAAGCAAAAATGTCATGCGGAAATGCTTGAGAGTTTTTAAAAACTTCAGCAGTTTTGCTGCGTAGCCCTCTTACATTTTGATAGAAGAGGGTAATCCTTTTTAGTTTTTTGGAGCCGGAACTTTAGCGATTCGATTACTAAGATTCTTAGATCGAATTGCAAATTCTTTCACAAGTGTTCCAGGACTCACGACTTTGACGAACTTAACTTTCAATGGAAGATTCTGCGGCTTTCAGTAAGCTATGTTGCTATGAGAAATGGGAGACTCTCTGACTCGTAGGTTAATAGGGGAAAGTCGCAGGTTCTTCACGTTCAATAGACGTTTTTCTATTTTTACTTGCGATTATAGGTACTACATATTAGGCAAGTTATGCATTCGTAAAAAAAAATTTTTTTTGGACAATCAAACATAACATTACGATAATAGAGAAGCCTAAAAAAGTGGGTCCGACAATTCAGTCTGTCTGTCTGTCTGTCTATCTGTCTGTATCGGCACCTACAGCATAAACGGCTGGACCGATTTGCTTCAAACTTGGAAAATAGTATTATTATGACGTCCTACAGAGGGGTTTTTGGAATTAGCATTCTAGCTCCAAAACTAACGGTACCTGCCATACGATTTTTAATGAAAAGCTCATTTATCTCAAAAACGGCTCCTACGATTTTGATAAAACTTTCTGAATGGTATTTTTTAAGTAAACTTTATGTTTTGGCTGGAACAGATTTTTCAGGAAAACTCTTATAACGGTACCTCCCATACGACCGGTTTTTTTAAATCAGATTTTCTTGTAAACCACTTCACGGATTTCGATGAAAATTTTAATATAAAAGCTCTGTTATACACGAAATAACATAAATTCTTTAATTTTCAAAAAAATATTTTTTTGAGTTTTTTAAAAAAAAGTTACATTTATTTTTTTTGACTTTTGGTTTTTTCAAAAACGGTTTGTTCAAAATTTTTAAAATTTTTGTTTTCTGATAAGAACTTTAAGCCGCTAGATTTTGACATACTCAAAATAAATTTGGAATATGTTTCCGAAAAGGCTCCAACGATTTTGAAAAAAAAATTCCTTAAAATTCAAAAAAGTAAAAGAAATCTAATGGCTTACTTCATTTTCTCCAAAAAAACGATTTTACGTTGATTTTTAAATGATTAATAAAATTTCATATGATTTTTTTATTGCTTTTTTTCCAAAATCTCAAGCCCCAAGACCACTGTAACACATTAGAGCAAGTTCGTACGACCCAGTCGTGCACTTTATTTCTCGTATAATCATAGGCTTTCGAGTCGAGTTAAGAGTGCTTCATACCTTAAGGAATGTGAATCAACGTTCCCATATTATAAAGAGCGTTGCTACGGCTTTCAGTTCTTTATTGTGTATACTAGGTATGTAAAGCACACAGTCAAGAACCTACTTAAAAACAGTTGTATACCGTCGCGTATCGGTTTATGTGTCGGATTACTGCGTGGAAGGTTCTGGGTTGAGTCCCTGATTCCACATAAGTTTTTTTCCGTAGTACTGCTTCTTGCAAGGTAGTGAACAATCCCGCAAGAGTTAAGCTTGCCGAAGAAAAATGCGTCACTACAAGCTGTTCGGGTTCAGTTTCTGGTAAACTCTTGGCAATTTCTAATTTTAGAAAGAACCAACGACTGTTTCGGTTTCCTAAGTAGATGAAAGAACCTTAGGTTGACAGGTGAAATAATCATTGTTTCTTAGCTCACATTTTTGTATCGCTGATTCTACAAAAAGTGGATCTACTGAAATAGTTATTTGCATTCCTGCCATTAAACAATTCCCTGTTGATACTAGCATCGCTAAGAATGCCCATCAATTTACCCTCGAACAAGCTTTCAGGTGTACTATTAAAGTGTGGAGACTCTTTCTTTAGCCGCACTACACAAATGTAGAAAGCTCTGTCCAAATCGTTTTTTCCTTCGAATTCTATTCCCCATTCTATATAGAAAAACAAAACTTTGCACACGCAAACAAAACTATGAGCATTACCTTTCTCAAATACCTCATTTCACGATACGGAGATGTGCAATGTATGGCCACTTTACATGTGACGTCAGTGTCAGCCTATTGTTTTCTTTGACCAAAATAAATTATATTAATTCGTCGAATTTAGCTTAAATTTTATTTGTATAGTTCTTATGATCATACAGTGATTCGTTTCAATTAAAAGCAACAGATGATAGTGACGCCACAAAACACAACATGGGCGATGTATCAATTCATCATATACGGTCTTTCTGTATGTCATGACTTCATTGCAAATTAGAATTTTGAAATGCGTGTTCTGGGTAAACATGAAAAAAGTTATTAAGAATCTTAAAAGATACTTAAAACGAGTCACTTAAGTTAGCACAGGGCCAAAAGACAAAAACTTTAATTACGAAAACTTCACATCTTCAGTTTGAACGATATGGGCTTGAATGAAACCTTTGTGGTCAGGTTAAAGAAATATATTTTTAAGGTATTTTCTTTTAAGTAGGGTTCATTGATGAGCAATTTTGTGAACCCAAGATTTGGAAACTGAGCGAAGGTCTTGAAACATTTTTTGAACGACTTTCAAATGTAACAAAGTTTTATTAAAAACAAGATTTGCATTTCTCGAAAAATTTATTGCTGAATTTGGGCTTCGAAATTTTTCTAAAAAAAAAAAAATAAAAAAAACTATCATATTTTTCTTTCGGTGTAAAAATTCTTTTCTGTTTTACGTCAATGTATGGAAAATACTTCTTTTGTTTGTGGGTGAGCAAAAGAACCAGAATTTTTCTCGGAATGCAATAAAGTTTCGCAGTGAATGATGATGGAATTTTTAATGCGAAAATGAGCTGCGAACATGTTTTGTATATAGATTCTGAATTTATGACAGTTTTGATATACTTTTTTTTTATGGGAAAATTGAAAACAAGGCATGTACATTGCATGTATTTTTTTTTTTGTATTTTACTCAATAAGCGACGAGACGTGATAAATTGTCAATTTCAACACTAAATTTAGAAAATTTTTATATTTAAACAAAATTTAATGAAAAAGCAAAGGAGCCGAACTATATTGAAGGTGGTGTTGAAAAGTTAAAGTGTTTTAATAATTTATACTACAAATAAGACGGAACTTTTTAAAATGGTACTTTAAGCTCGGCAATAAGTCAATGATCTTGACTAACGTAAAAAATAGTTGAATTGAAATGAACTTCCTAATGAAAGCGTGCTCAAAAATTTAGTTCGCCCAACCGAAAAATTCATTAAACACCCAAAACAATGGAAAATCATTCAATACTTCAAAAATAAACTAAGTAGACGAAGATGCAGCAAAGGAGCCTTCGGCTCAAGACAATACAAACACGACAGAAAGAGACAGACAGAACAGACTTTACTCTTCCAATCTTTTGACAACATGACGAAAACGAATTTTGCTTTCTGGATTCGACAGTTCACTTCATTATCTGTATCACCACCTTCCATTGAGACAACATTTTCTACACTCAAAAATCTGTTCATCACAAAAACCTGCTATCTCACATTGCCGACTTGAACGGAGTTAAAAGCAAACTCACATCGTTTTCGTAGTTGCGATGTTGAAGTTAAGAAAACATCATCATAAAATAAAACAGCAAAAAGTAAACGCGCTAGTAGACACCCCTGCCGAACTCCAAGTTCGCTGATAGGTTGTATTCTTGTAGGTAGCCTTTGTAATGGCGATAAGCTTCTCGGGCACACCTTTAAACCCTAATCATCCCGATCCCGCTGTATGAAATAACTAGATCCTGACAATATCGGATGCAAAGCGACTTAGGTGCTTTGAAAGAAAGATTCTTCGGGTTTTATTAGATCCTGTTTGTATTACCTGAGCGGAGGTGACGACTAGATAGCTTAAGTATAAAAAGTTCGCAGAGTATTAAATTAAAGTACTGACGGGCGGATGGAGGATGATTTCTACCAAATTGGTATGCGTATTTGGAAGCAACTCGCTAGGCACCGAAAAATGCTTGTGGGGTATGTTGGGTGAGGACGTAGCCTACCTGTGTAAGTTACATATTAAGTAAAGGGTTTTCTAATAAGAGGAGGTAGTTGTCACTTTTGAAGCTGCAATTTTTTGACATTTGACAAGTACAAACTTCAACAACGCATTGAAATTATTAAAATTCACTATAAAATTGGTGGACATTTGGCAGAGACGGTTCGTAAAACTAAAACATTTTTTGGTCGTCGTAGCACCTTGTCGGACCGAGATTCAGAAAATGGTGGACAAATTTGAGCTGCTGGGACAAGTTAGCGTTGTGAAGAATAAAACCCGCTTACGTCGCTCAAGAACAACTGATAATATTGCTGCTGTAGCCCAAAGTGTTGAAGAAAACCCAGGTTTGTCCATTCCTCGTCGTTCTTTAGAATTGACCATTTCACAAACGTCATTATACCGTATTTTGCTGAAGGTCTATGAAGTTCAGTTAACACAAGAACTCAAGCCGGCCGATCATTAACAACGTCGTGTCTTTGCTGATTAGGTCTTTGAAATGCATGAAAATGATCTTGACTGATGGACCTATTTCCACCTCGGTGGCTACGTAAACAAGCAAAATTGTCGCATCTAGGGCTCGGAAAACCCAAGATTTATTGTTGAAAAGTCTCTCCATCCTCAACAAGTATCGGTTTGGTCATTGGACCTTACTTTTTTCGAAAATGAGGCTGGAGCAACAGCTACGGTGATTGGATTGCGCTATCGAAGGATGATTAATATTTTTGTTTGGCCGTAACTGGATGGCATTGATCTGGACAACATTTACTTTCAATAAGACAGCGCTTTGTGCCACACAAGCAACGAAACCATCGATCTTTTACGGGAAAAGTTTCCGGACCGTGTTATCTCTCGAAGTGGTGATAGCAATTGGCCACCGAGATCTTGTGATTTTACACCTTGCGACTTCTTCCTTTGGGGCCACATGAAAGATAAGGTTCTCAAAGATGGAATTCGTGAAGCTATTGAGGGCATACAGCAGCAACTTTGCAAAATAACACCTCTCATTGGAAAGCCCTGTATATTGGTAGTTTTCAGTCAATTGATTTTTGTGAAACTTTCACACCCTCGTCACCTGTGGAGTCACAGATACGGCTTGTTAAATCACTAAAAATATATAAAGGCAGCCGTGAAATCCAATATGACAATGGTTAAAAAACCAGGCTATCGTTTAACGGATATTTAATTAACTAGACACGCCATAAGTCAACTGTATCTTAAATGGACTTAAAAGGTTTCATGATAGCTACCTGTGTGTAGGCAAAGTCATCTTTTTTCCGTTTTTGAAATTTTACAATTATCTGCACGCATACTCAAAACTCAAAAAAAAAAAAACAGCTAAAAATAGTTTTAACATACATTTTCTTAGAAAGTAAGTATGACAACCTTTGAGATACCTACTTCAAAATGAAGTTAATAGATACAAGTACCAAATATTTCGGTCAAAACAAAAAAAAATCCACTTATTGTAATTACATGCCAACTACTGCTTTCCCAAGAAATGTTTCTCCGTCTTATTGACGTTCCCTAAATATCTTTTCAGATTTTTTTTTTTCAAGTCTTAAGTCTCACTTCGACCACCACCCACTTTGGCCCTTCCGTTTCATTACTATAAGTGCTTTTTCGTGACGATGAAGTCATTCGGGATAATTTCCATGCCAAAAAAAAAATCACTTGTCTGTCTATCTGGTGTGTCCTGTCCTGACTTCTGTGCTGTTCCATGTCTTCCCGCAGAGTTAAACTGTCTGTCACGTTTCTGTTTTTGGATTGGACAAAAATATTTATAAATGGTGAAATCCCCCAAAGGGTATATCTATATATGTGAAGGAATAAAACTTTCATGTCACATGTTCATTATGATCGTCAGTGTTGCGTGATGGTGGAACTGGCACTGTGTTATGTGACGTGATGTGGTGATGGGTACGTTGATGGTTAAAAAAATTTAATTTTGCGAAAGTTATGACTCATCTTATTCAA
Organism: Platycheirus albimanus; assembly: GCA_916050605.2. Classification (NCBI taxonomy): domain Eukaryota; kingdom Metazoa; phylum Arthropoda; class Insecta; order Diptera; family Syrphidae; genus Platycheirus; species Platycheirus albimanus. Next base: position 358,780,123 of record OU696696.1, read on the forward strand.
CACCATCCGAGCATCATCACCATCATCAGCAACAGGGTGACAGGCAGGCAATGAACTATAACCTTATTACAAATAAGGTCATTTTAAAATTTTAACCATGAAAACGAATCTGTGAATTGAAATAAATTTAAATTGCCTCTTATATCAGCGAGAACGACTACGGCACCATTCACTTATATAGACCAAAGAACCACTAAAAGTCTTTTACTTAGTTCCGTTTCGGGGCACAAAGTACCGAAAAGACTATACAAACGAGGAGTACCCTTGAAATTGTGCATTTTCGTCGTCAATGATGCCCATGCCCATGCCCACATGTGTATAGCAGCTTTATAGAGCTGTATCTATGTATGCATATATTGCATCTTTTATATTGCATGTGTGGCAATGGCAAGATAAAGTATCTGAAACTACCATCTGGGGTGAAGGTTATACACTTTTATTGCTGCCTTCACATTGGGGTTGGGTGGGTTGTATGCTAGAGTTGATTTTTATTGCCTTTTCTGTTAGTATAAGTATATATATTCTTAGGTTGTATTGACGTCATTGCATTACATTGGGAAAATTGTGGAAATCGTCTAAGCCCTCCTTCACCACCATGGCTGGCATGGCATAGTAGCTCCGACGACATCCACATACACATGACGATAGTTTCGTGTTGAGTTATTGCTGCAGGCATCCAATCTGTGGCGGCTTAAACACAATGCACAAGTTTCACACCCCCAAGGGTCTTAAGAATGACTTTTTTTTTTTGCTTTTTAATTTTCTTTTTGGGTTTCGAAAATTTATTGGATCTTTTCATTTTGAATTTCAATTTTGTGAATAAAGACGAAGAACTGACGATGATGATGATGATGATGGAAATTTTAAGTTGTGTGTGGTTTGTGTAATTGAAAAGACTCACGTTATTAAAGTGTATAGATACTGTTCTAGAGAGCTATAGATACATAATTGAAAATGATATAGGATATATAGGCACATTGGGAGGCTTGTATCCGTTGTGTCATTGAATATTCAAGGTTGGACACACAATAGGGAATGGGAATCGCAAGTGGTTTTTAAGCCCTATATGTCTCCAAGGTACATAAGATACATAAATGAAATTAGAAATTACGCCCCAGGATTGAACAAACAATCGAAACTTGGTTCTTGTATCTGAAAGTCGAAATTAAATATCAAATCACGAAGGAGTGTATCTATAATATATACACGTTAAATATTGATGTTCTCCCGTGGTGCTGCGATGTGTGGGAGTTGACAAAGAGGAGGAAAGTATATATTATCTAGGCGATATATTTGCGTATTCTAGGAATTTTATTAGCAAGCGGTTTTTTTGCTTTAAATATTTTTTACCCGACACGTACAAATGTTGAACTAAATAAAGTACTTTTTTTATTTCTTATTGGAAATCAATGCAAAATAGGTGAATCATTTTGTGACGAGAAAAAGATGGAGGTTGTTTTTACTGAAAAGATACTTTTTATTTTGAGTTGCTAACGATGATATCGATCATACTTGAGTTAGAGTCAAAAATTGAGTTTAATTTTGTATGAAAATAAGAAAATATGATTATTTTGTAGATGGATTCGATTTTCTGTTTTTGTAAGTGCAACGGTAAGACCTACTTTTGACGCAAAAGATTCAATTCTAATACCAATTAAAGATTCAATGGACTTCACTTCAAAATCTCAATATAAAATCAGAACAGTGATGAATCGAAGAAGTTTTTCTTCGGGATTTGAAACTCCTTTCCTTCTCAGAGAACTAGAAGAACTCTAAAAGGACCTTAATGCTCTCGATCCCAACTTATAGGGAAGGGACATGGTCTTTTAGAGAACCAAGTGTAATTAATTCCAGTATCTATCGATGAAGCGTGGAGCAATGGAGTAGAAGATCTAATAAAGAACAACTCTATGGGCTATAAAGCGATGGGAATTTGACCGAAATGGTGTAATTTCAGCCGCTAAAATGGCTGTTGATGCTAAATAAAATAGATTCTCATTTTTTCGAAGCTTACAGGAGGTAGTTAAATCTAGAATTTACTGAAGAATATAGATAACTTCCTCAATTTAAGAGCGGAGTATGAATGATACCCGAAGCCGTTGAAACTTAATTTACTGTCTTTAGCCCTTTGTGAAGATTTTTTAAATTAAACAAGGATATTGGCTTTCAAAATCAAAAGAAATGTCTAGGGGGAATTGGGGGTTCATCCCGGATGATAAAATCATTTGCCGGTAAAATTTAAAGTCTGGGAGCACACTGAAGAGCAAAGTGAGTTGCAATTAGTTTGAGTAAGGCTTCTATTGATATTCACGGGATTTCATATGGATGCCTCTACCAAATTGACGAGTTTTGGAGTTTCAATTATGACCATAAATGAATTTCAATTTATGAGGCTGTTATATCGCAAGAAGTAGAAACGAATTGCCTCAAGGATTAATAAAAAGAGAAGAGAGAGAGGAGAAAAGCCAAGCCTTCTATTGGGTTCTCCATATCAGGAGAGAAAAGGAGACAAAATTGGCTCATATTTCGGAGACTTAAACATTTGATATTCTGCAGGAATAAAAGGAATGAAAAGGACATATAGTTTGCCATTCATTTTGAAGGGGCACTGTTTCGTGATAAGATTTACTCTTCCACTCAGGAGAGAGTACCCCAGAAAAAAGCTTAGGTAAAGTCAGGGGTCGAACCCAGAACCTTCGGCGTAACAGTCCGACACACTAACCACTACTTCAAAGTGTTTTACTATTTTGGACTTTTGAGACGCATGGCACAAATAATTGATGCCACTTTATTAGGCGTTGTCCGAACACTCTCCCCCATACATTCCTGCAATTTTCGGAGCTTCATGATTTAATATTACAGATCCCACTTTGCTGATCTAACTTGTAGGGTTCGAAAAAAGATTTTAAACCTACGCAAAAGTCAATAGCTCCTACGAAGTCACTTCAGTGCATCACTCCATCTGTTGTTCTTGTCCAAGTCCTTGCTGTTTGAAACTAGAGTTGGTTAGCTCAGTATACGACTTTGTGCAATCATGTCGTTTACAGCCTAGGTGCCATGTTTTAAATAACCTTACTGTCAAAAAAAATATCCAATATCCAAATCTGCTATTTCTAAAACTTAAAATATTTTAGGAATATCAGCCCAACACAAATTCTGTGTCCTATACAGTGTTACCGCAGGGTACAATTTTGTGAGTCCCAATAATTCTTTCTGAATTTATTTCAAATGTACCTCTATAAGTGAATCAAATTAATAGTTGTTGTTTGTGTTTGAACGTTTCAATTTCGTTTAATGAAAGTATCAAAGAAAGTGAATAGAAGCGTATTTTACACTATGCATCAATGTTTGAAAATTATTTGTTGATCTGAAAATTACTATAAAAGTCTTTGAACTTGCAAGTTGACCATGTTAAACTGTTTAGTTTTATACTTAAAAAAATGAGCCAAATCTTAAAAAGATGAGTTCCTGAGTCAACTTTAAAAAATGAGTCCTTTTGGCTCATATGAGTCCCCGTGGTAACTCTGGTCTTATTCAGACACACCAAACAGTTTTGCATTTTCTGTAAGATAAATTAATCCCTTTTAAGTTAAACAATTGTTTTTATATTGAACATAGCAGTCCTAAAATGTTACAAATGGCGCCCAACATGGATTTATGTTCAATTTGCTAGAAAATTGAATTGATTTGAATTATCTTCATTTCTGCTAATTCAAGTTATGTATGTTACTTAATTTTAACTGACGTTGGGCGCCATTTTAAATAACCTAGATACTAAATTAAAGTACATTAGTGATATCCAAAATTACACAGAAACCCAAAAAAGAGTCTAATTTAAATCGGTGTGCTTATCTTTTTCACGAATTTCCTGAAATGTTTTCCTTCAGCCTCTAGTCATCACAACCTGATACTTTAACATTCATCACAGAGTCCTTATTTCTTAAAAAAAAAAATCAATTCTAGCAAAAAAAAAACACCTTTAAGCAAGAAGGAACATCCTAGAACGGATGCCATAGCATTGTCATCGTCATACCTATAAAGCACAAAACCTCCACTCCCTCCATTCAATCTAATCATCATATTCCCGAGTATAAAGCTACCCCCAAAGACATAAAAATGTAGAAATATATTAAAACAACTTATCTATCCCTCATTCCTTTAAGGCGTACCAATAGCTAATAAAAAAAGAAAAAAAAAAACAGAAAAAAGGACAAAAATTAAACGAGACCAAGGATATACAGAGACTTAGGCCTCTCAAGATCATATACTACTAACAAAACAAAATGGTCAAAATGATAAATCACCGTAATATCCAAAATCACGTTCCAAGGACAAATCAAATTCGGATCTATTTAACGAGCTTCCAATTGATATTGAACCTTCTTTTTAGTTCAAGAACAAACAAATAACGGAGAATAACGAAAGAGAGAAGGACCTTTGATATAGGAATTAGAAAAAAGGCGACCATCATCGCACTTAAGGCCTAGAGACGAGAATCTTCTTCAAATAAAACCGAAAAGCAGGCACAAAACCCTCTTCCAAAGCAAAAACGGATATCGATTTTCTTCACATTGCGTGCTGTGAATGGATGTATGTATTTGTTTGTTTCTGTTGTGTGTGTGAGGGAATACTCTCATATATGATTTAATACATAATTCAGCCAGACAAACTGTCGTCTGTGTTTTTTAATTTTTTTTTTATTCCTCGTCTTCTTTATTTTGTTTGCCTATTCGTTTCGCTTTGGGGTGTTTTCTTTACCCTAAGGGCCAGGGCCAGAGTGGGTGGTGGTGGTTTTTGGAGGATTTTCCGCCTTCATTTCAGCTGTGTATCCTTTGAAAGGGAATTTAATGCCTTTTGGCCAAATGAAAATAACTTTAGATACATGCAGTCCGTTTGCTTACGCTTACTCACCAATAAACATCATTTGATGTCAACATGTTCGTTGAAGTGTTCTCCAACAACAACAACAGTAACAAAAACACAGAGATGACGACGACGACACGTCAGGGGGTTGATGACTTTTCCTCGTTTCGGTCTGCAGGGGTTTGAGGGGGTTGCAGATAGTGTATAGATGGACTGACTGAAGGTGGTTTTTCACTTTCACCGCGCTATAACGTAATCCAAAACAGTTCAGTTAATAGAACGACACGGTAGCAATGACGACGACGACGGACGACGGCGCGGGCAGTAAGACGAAGGATGCTAGCGGGGGTGTGTTATTGTAAGGGTAGTTGTTATATTAAATCAAACGGAAAGAAGAACGCACGAGAAGAATACAATACACAGACACAACATAGACACGCACGCACACACAGCACTAGGGCGGATAGAAATAAAATGGACGGTAAGTTTTCGAACTTCTTCTTTGTTATTTAATTTCCTCCAAACTTTTATCTGGTTTAAATTTGTTTTCGGGAAATTACGGTAATTTTGTTTGGTCTTCCAGCTTTCAGAAAACAAGAACAAAAGATACAAAAAAAATCATGAACTTTCACTTTTTTTTCAAAACATACAAAATGGCTTCCCGTAGGGGGTGGTAGAAATCTATTCTCTAGGGAAAGTTGATAGAAGAAGTTTAATAGCCAGACAGAGGAGGCTTACATAAACACCGGGTAGGGAAGAAATTGAATGAAATTCAAGACGCGATTTCATCTAAAAAGACGCACTTGAAACAAATTTTGAAAAATTCTTCAAAACATCACTTTGAATTTCGGTAAGTTTTGTTGTTTTCTTTTTTTTTTAAACGCCCAATTTTATTTCGGAATTGTTAACAAATCGACAAGTCGTAGAATAGTCTTTTCCGTCATTTTCACGAGAAAATCATTCGAGAACTAAAGTTTTCTTTGCAACAGCTACTGAAGGAAGGGTAAGTTTTTTTTGTTGGTTCATTTTGTGTGTTCGGTATTCTGTCCGAAACAGCAGGAGCAATTTTTGGTCTCAATCTCAATATTCACACAGAGCACATAGAGTAGCTGTATATTGATGATGTTATAAAAGGGAGTGTATTTTTCATCCCCTAAAATATTTTATTTTGTAATTCTCTCTGCGCCGCTGCTACTCGTTTAACGGTGACGGTGTACCAAAGGAATAAGTACAATGTTTTAGTGGCATCAGCATAGAGAGAGAGGACAGACACAATTACATACACGCTGATGCCGCTCCGTATACAACACAACGCCCGCCGACAAGCGATGTACGCTTATTTTTATAGTGAAATACGCAGAAGTCGGTGTATAGTATAGAGGGTGGATAGAGGGTGCAAGGTGGAAATACGCATCCACAAATACCAACATAGATGAATCGAGTCATGGTGATAGTGGATGGCAATGAGACACTTCCGCTTATTGCTCTTGTTATCCTTTTAGACGAAAAGGATCGGGATATGTGTGCATTGGCTTTTTAGGAAATACATACAATGCTTTGTGTGATGCGAAAATGGGTGGGGGTGGCATTGTGCGCTACCGATTGAAGTTTCTAATTTTCTGTCTGATGGTTTATGGCCATGATACTTGGATCGGGATGAGGGCGTTGCCAGGATAAAGTCACATTACACATAAAATGTACATGTTTTTATAAGTTGGTTCGTAGTTTTATTTTCCACAAATTGGACTTTCTCGTAAGCTGCACGACTGGTTTCTATAAAATTTAACGATTAGATTAGATTAGATTTATTGATGTGCACACAAATAGTATTTACAAAAAAACAGTATATTTTAAACACAAATCTTTTGCGGCAAGGCCGGAAGGGCCGTCAGTCAGCCAATTCAACGCTTTGTGTAATGTTGCGATTTAAAATGCCAGCTGGGTCAGAGACTCAAAAGCTGACTAACTGTGAGCTGCCATTGCAGTTCCACATCCAAAGAACAGAGTTAGGAATTTAGAAACAAATATGAGGGTACTGAGGGTACTGTCATCAGCAAAGAAATTAAGTGGATTGGAAGTTTTAGATAACAGATCGTTGATAAAGGAATAGAATGGGAGACAGAACGGAGCCTTGTGGCACACCAGCATTTTTATTTAAATGTCAGTTTGAAAACTCGAATTGAACGGTCCAAAAGGTTACTTCTTACCCTCCGAATTACCAAATACACAACATTTTCGATAGGAGAACCTGATGACAAACTCTATTGATAAGGATTCGTTTTTCTGTTCGGTGAGATATATTTGTAGGTACCAGACTATGAACTGTTAAATATATCTGAAACCACTTTCCAAGTGTCTTTAGGATCATAAGAATTTTTTCAGTATAAAGTCAATTTTTACTTCAACAAAATTTAAAAAAATGTCTTTCAAAAAAGAATTGAAAAATATCATAAGCTTAGCTTTAACTATGACAAAACATTAAAAAAAGTTTTCAAGCTATGAAATACAGTATCTATACTAGGATATTTGGCAAATCTTAGATATTTATCTACTTTATTTAAAAAAAAAAATAAAAATTAAAAAAATTAAGGGAAAAAGACATTCAAAATAAAAAATAAAAATGAATGCTTAAATTTATGGTTGGTAACATCATAATGAGTAGAAAAATAAAACTAAACAAACCACAAAGGCGGTACTCTCTCTCCAATTTCATACAAAAGAGATAACCACTCTTCCAACTCAATTCTCAAATCTTAACTCAACCACGAACCACCACACAAAAGCCCAACATGGGAGAAAAAGAGTAAGTACAAGCCAAAGAAACATAAAATTTATTAATAATACAAAATATTTGTTTTTCATACATTGTTGTTGTATAACAAAAAAAAATATTCCAAAAAAGGGTCTATATGCTATTTGTCCACTTTCCAACCGCAGATGTTCGTCCTGGAATTGATATCGCATATGTCTGCCGCCTCTGCATAATATCCTAAATATTTCATGCGTACCTATACAAAAAAAAAATGTACAGCCATCCACCCCCACATTGAGGGAGCGAAAAAAACACACATTATTAACCAACCACCCTCTCAGAAAATGCATTCATTCTCATTTTTGTGCCTTTTGTGTTTTCTAAGTGCGAGAGTTTTTATTTCAAGCAGCCGACTGTAACTGAACATAGGGTTGTAGGAGGAAAAAATAAAAAAGACCGAAGGCGAAGGGTTGATTTCTTTGGTTATGCTGGAACAACATATTTCGGAAGGCAGGCGGAATTCCGTTTTGTGTCATTTTGACTTCACTGTGACGATGCTATGACGAAGTCGACACTATGACGCGACATTCGGAAATAGAATGACTGCGCAGGAGAGGAAAACGTGAATGCAATACGAAAAACATCCAATGTTGCCAAAAGTCTTGGAATAAGTTAGTGTTTTTTTTTGTATTGTTTAGTCTCAAAAAATTTAATTTGAAGCCACGATGCAAGTGAAACTTTTTTCGTTCTAATAAATTCACTACAAAAATCAATGGTGAGTTACTAAGAGTTTTTGCTTTTCCCTGCGAAATTTTTTGGCTTTCTCTTACGGCTTAAATTATTTCAGTGTCCGATATTTTACGCACTATTCTTGATTTTTCACTTTCAGACCGGTTTTAAATCATTACACTGAGCAAAACACAAATACCGCGGAGCACGTGCTTGAATGAGTGAGAATATAATGTAAATACTAAATACTATACGGTCAGCTAATGCGAGCTATTGCCTGGCGCCGCCATATTGCGACATGCGACAGGTGAACATAACATTTTGAGGCGATGTAAAAAAAAGTTTCACTTTAAAAACGTCCCGTTTTATTAAGTTTTGTTAACTTTAGTGAAAACGATGATTTTACCTAGACAGTGACTATTTCCGAGCATCTGTGTGGCCATTTTTGTATATCTCTGACTCTTATAAGAGAAACTAAAACAAACTCACTTGATCGTGTATATGTCCTCCGAAAACTTACATTTTCTGCCATTTAAAAACTTACTCAAATTTCCAACTTTCCTGGCATGTTTTTCAAACAAAATTTTGCAATTTCTTCAAATTCTGACATTTCAAAAAGGTTCTTGGGTTCTTTCCTGCATCGCATTTTCAAGGGCTCATAAATGCGACATGAATGAAAATAATTGTGACAGAGATAATTATCGAGTTCCATCAGCTCTCAATACTGGCATGTAAGTGGGGCGGTATCATGTAACATGCAGCCTTGCTCTTAGCTACTAGAAGTAAGAAGTAAGAGCAAGTAATTTTTTAGGAGCTAAATCTTGACTAAAAGTGATGCCAAAAAGAGAAGAAAAAGTTGTAACTCGCTCATCAAAGGAAGATCAGAAAATCGTATTTTTGAGTTCATTTAAGCTCGTAGATGGGGTAAGTTGAAACAACATGGTTCTTAAATAAATGATTTATCTCAACATCTTGCTAAACTGTTTGTTGTATTTTGTAGCTGAAACATGTCTTTCACATATGAAAAGCGTATGTAAAACCTATTTTCTAATCCTTAGGAAAAACATTGGTTTTAGTCAAAAGTGAAACTTATAGCCCCACTCTCCCCCACTATGAAGCAAGATATGTCCCGAAAAAAATTGAGATACATATTTAGCAAACAGTACGATGAGTGGGACGTCGGAAGAAGTAGATCAGGCAACTCTGTCAGCCTGCATGTCTGCATCTGCATCAACAGCTTAAACGGCTTTGTCGACAACTTCTCGTAGGCCACTCGATCCATTTCGATGAAATACTTGGGTGTAATATGTCATTTGGCAACCTTGTGTTCAAGTGTGTTCAAAAATAACTGAGCACTCAGAACACGTTCAAAAGTAGTTCATGTTCGAACTCTGTACAGAATTATGGCTGTTGCAACTTTTTAAGCAGATATTGAACTTTCCGAACGTCAGTGTTGAAGACTGTGTTGAAATTGAAATATTAATGAAAATACTTTAGCACTAACTCCAAAAAATTGAGCGTCGTAGGTAGCCTTTATTAAAGGGTTGTCTAGTTTGTAATAGTTCCTGAACTTTTTAGCAAGTTTTTCGTCTAAAAACCCAAAATTAAACATTTCACCAAAATCTGTAAAGTCGTTTTCAATTAATATTTTTTTAAATTCTGACCCTATTAAATTATACAGGGTGATTCAAGAGCGTTGTGCCAAAAAGCTAGAGCGTGTAGGTTGAGTTGAGACAAGAAAAAAATCGTATGGGAGGGGGGGTCTATTCCCCCCCGTTTAGCTAGGAGGGGCAATTTTCTGAAAAATTGACTTATTTTGTAAAAAAATATTAAAAATCAACGGCTTCGTTTACAAGACAGTGTTATCCTTTTTTGAAAACCCAAAAAATTTTTCTTCTTTCATTTTGTTTTTAAATTAAATTGTTTTAACGAATATTTTAAAAAATATAAATTTTCAAACTCAAAATTTTGAAAACAAATTTGAAAAAATAATTTTAAAACTGATTTTTTTTTCAAAATTTTACGTAATTAAGTATAATTTTTGTTCTTAGAATTCAATGCTTCCATTAATCATTAATCCAACACTGAAAACCGTATGGCTCTACGACTTTTTGTTGCCAAGGTATTCAAAAATAACCGAACCTACTTCTTCACAAAAACAAGAAAACCTAGCCTTACGGGATGGCACAAGTGACCATTTAGCCAATTTTTTCGTGTTTTTGTGAAGAAGTAGGTTCGGTTATTTTTGAATACCTTGGCAACAAAAAGTCGTAGAGCCATACGGTTTTCAGTGTTGGATTACAGATTAATGGAAGCATTGAATTCTGAGAACAAAAATTATACTTAATTACGTAAAATTTTGAAAAAAAATTAGTTGTAAAATTATTTTTTCAAATTTTTTTTTTTCAAAATTTTGAGTTTGAAAATTTATATTTTTTAAAATATTCGTTAAAACAATTTAATTTAAAAACAAAATGAAAGAAGAAGTTTTTGGCTTTCCAAAAAGGTATAACACGGTGTTGTAAACGAATCCGTTAATTTTTAATATTTTTTTTTACAAAATAAGTCAATTTTTCAGAAAATTGCACCTCCCGGCTAAACGGGGGGGAATAGACCCCCCTCCCATACGATTTTTTTCTTGTCTCAACTCAACCTACACGCTCTAGCTTTTGGCACAACGCTCGTGAATCACCCTGTATATTGTTACATTATGAAAAGGGCAACCCTGGTTGATGAAACTCACCCTAAATGATGAAACCTACTGTTGCCAACTCTCTGGTTTACATATTTGAATTATGGGAAGAGGCAACACTTTTGTTTTGTCTCTGTGTGCTGTTTTGGCTGCTGTTCGCATCTTTTGTGACCTTCAAGTGAAAGGAGTATATCTGGGTTTGGGGATGAATGAAGGGTTGGTTATTTTGTGTTGAATTGCGTTTCGTTAATACAAAAAAAAAAAATTTTTAAGTGAAGGATGCGAATGAAAAAGAATTTGATGTTCATCAGCTGTCAACAAAAGGGTCGGAGTTAAGTGGACCTTTGATGGAATCCTTTTGCGTTTCGAGACTGTTAATGGGTTTTTTTTATGGCAATTTTGTGTGTCTGATGTCACCACACTTTGAATATGATGATGAATATAGGAATTTATTGAAGAGGAGTATTGTCAAGCCGGCACTCAAATGCCATGACTGGAAGTGGATGGTCTTGGTCTCCCCACTCCATATGAATGAGCATCTTTTAGTGTAAGAGAATTTGTGCCCTTAAGAGACTTGAAGAGTATATCTGCGCAGTTTCTCTCTCTCTCTCTTAAAAAAATCTCAAAAAAAAAGAACTGCGAGAAAAAAAAAGAATAACAAAAACAAAATGCAACACAACAATAGATTTATGAAGGACTCTGTCAATTGCAAACGCCGTCGTTGTAGCGTCGTCCTGTTTATGGGATACATAATTTTTGCATTAGTTTTGCAATCCATGTAGCCTGCCACATGCAAGGATATGGGGTGTGTTCGACAAACATAGTGCTGGGAACGAACAGGCTCTCGTATTCGAATTAAATCATCAAAAGTACATTTGTTTGATTGCCATCTGGAAGGATGTTAGAGGACTCTGGTTTCTAAAGACATAATGATATAATATTTTTATTTGGGAGACAGACCCTTATACTATAGAGTCAATTGGACATCAGGACGAAAAGTTTTTGTGTACCTAGTGCTGTTGGTCAAGTGGATAGAAGTTTTGATAATCTATTTCTCCTAGGGTTCTTCCGTCCGTTGCGCCGTTGTTTTTTTTTTTTTTGTGACAGAGGACACAGTCGAGTCCGAGGGACAAAGCGCAGCAAATAAATAATTTTTTTTTCTTTGCAATTTCAATGCAAATTAGGGTGTGTCACTGGGGTAATGATGGAATCTGTTTAATTAAAAAGTTTTATGGCTGCCGTTTTTTTTTTTTGGTCTATCTTTATTCAAAAGCTTCAATAGGGTGTGGATTAAATTATCCAATCAGTTGTAGGAACTTATACGGAATTAGTTCTACCAACAAGAAAAAAAAGAATAGGAATTTGCTGGGATATCCTTGAACTAGATTTTGGGTTAAAACGAAATCCTTCACCCCAATTGGAATGGGTTTTGTGAGCATTAAGCTTTGTTGTTTTTTTTTTTTTTTTTTTTTATTCAAGCAAACTACATAAAATGTTGTATGGTTGTACATATCTATGGGCAATGTTGAAGCAATCTTTATGTCATTATACCAAAAGGAACTAAGAAGTGGAATGGTTTAAGCATGAATTTTATTTGGTTTGGTATATGGTTCCATGCAAGGGCATAAAGAATGGATATTTAATTTTGTAATTAGCAATTCTGTATCTATAAATTATTATGACAGAATTGACAGATTACAATTCAGATATGGAAACTCTGCGGTTGTCAGTTTAAAATTTAAATTAAATTTAAATGCATATCGACACGATGATTATTGTTTGGTTTTTTTGTGACAATTATTTAATTGGAATGACGGATGTCTTTTTATGAGTTGCTAATGAGAAGATACATGTGGTTAAGCTGATTATGGTCATTCAAAATAAATGATAATTTTAAAGCGCTTAAAAAATGTGATGATGATTTAATATTTTCGATGTTGTACTTTTTAATGTCGATGATGTATGATACGAATCGTATTAAGGGAGTACTAGTACTAACACAAAAAATAGTTACCTAATGAAGCAGTTGGACTCCCTTAAAAATAGCGTAAGTCCCGAATGAGAATGTGGAACACTATGTCCGTAGCTTATTGACATGCAAAAGAAGTCCTAACAGTCTGCTGTTCACTGCGCGTTTGGAGTCATTGTCGTTGAACTTGCACACAAGGAAAAAGCGTCTTTAGACTTTTCCATGCAGTCAAAAATTATTTCTATGAGAGAATTGAATGCATTGAGATTGACAAGGAATTGTTCTGCATAAAAACTTCGTCGATATTAAAAACTTGCAATGTAAAAACATGTTTTGAAAAATTTAAAAACTTAAGTTGGGCAAAAATGGTACATGTGGGGAATATGGTCCACCGAAATTTATTTCTGAACTGGGAGTGCCGAATCCAATTTCGATTTTGAACGATGATCAGAAAAACTCTCTTCTCTTGGCTTATAATCTTCTTTTTGTTTTCTGGGAGCTGCTGTTGACATCAACAATTTGGTTCCTCCTAAAGTATAGGGCGGCAAACAAACCCTTATATCTTTCTCTGTTTCCAGCACGACACCTCAGCTGTGACCACGACTGCAAACTCTGGGACTGAGCTTCCTTTGTGACATTTTTCCTGCGGTCTTCCTTGCACTTTGAGGATTCTATTAAAAACAATGCTTTCCTAAGTTGTCATCAGGTTTCGTCAGTGTATGTTTTATTCAGCCTAACTTTCTTTGCTTGATGTGAACATTCACTTTTGAAATGCACTTCTAGCTTGATTTATTATATTTTTGACGTCCAGTTCTGGTCCACCATCGAGTGACACTAACTAACTAACCAGATAGATAAACTGAGTAACTTCCTCTATTTGTTTCCTGTACCCACAATAACCTGCTGTTGTAGGTTCCGGCTGGTGTACATTAAGTTTGCCTTGAGGCTGAAGGATCAGGCAACTACAAAATCAAGAAAGTTCTGAATCTCGAAAAATCTAAATTCCGAAAAATCAAAATCCCGAAAAAATGCCTGAAAAATCAAATAATTCGTGATAATGACGTCTAGTAGTGTGGCAGGCACTTGTCTCAAGAGCTTTCTTAATCAGCAGCACTTGGGTGAACCGTTTCAAGGGATTCTAAGGATTTTACCTCCCCTTTTCAGGGACACACCCGCTCACGCAACTTTGTTGCTCCGCTTAGGGTATGTCCACTTGTCCAGTAGTCTGGCAGGCGCCTGTGTCAACAGTTTTCTTAGTCAGCAGTACCTAAGGGTTGTAGGGGGTAGTAGATGGGATCTGAGGCTGCCAGCATACTGTTACTCATCTCATCTGGAAGTGACCTGGTACCACGGGAGATAGGCCCTCTGAGGTGGAGAAGTTTATAGTGTTTTACGAAGCTTGGCTTCTCCGTTTCGGGCAATCTATGAGATAGGCTCCCCAATGGAAATATCGCGGTGGCTGTGGTAACCAAATGCGGAGATGATTGGCATCTAAGAGGATGCAAGAGGTGTTAGATAGGCCTCGCTCCTCAGCAAGGGGTTTGGACGGACATGCTTCAAAAGGTTCATAAAATTGCAACGCTTAATTTTGACTATGCTATGCGAAAAAATGAAGTAAGCCATCTAATTTCGTTGACTGTTTAGAATTTTAAGACATTTTTTTTTTTAAATCGCTCGACCAGTTTTTTTTTTCAAAAAACAGTTTTTTAAGAAAAACTTTTCGAAAATATATTCCAAATTTTTTTTTTGAGTATGCCAACTTCTAGCACTTTTTAGTTTTAAAATTTTTTTTTTTTTAAACTCCAAAAAACTTTTTTTTGAAAAATATAAAAATTTATATTATTTCGTCTATAAAAGGGTTTCTAAATAAAAAATTTCATCGAAATCCGTCAAGTGGCTTACGAGGAAATCTGATTTAAAAAAACCGGTCCTACCGGAACCGTTATAAGACTTTTCCTAAAAAAATATAAATCTATTAAAACCAAAACATTAAGTTTGCACAGAAAACACTACTCAGAAAGTTTTATCCAAATCGTAGGAGCCGTTTTTGAGAAAAATGAATTTTTCATTAAAAATCGTATGGCTGGTACCGTTAGTTTTAGAGCTGGAATTCTCATTTCGAAAAACTTTCTGTAGGACGTCAAAATAATACTATGTACCAAGTTTGAAGCAAATCGGTCCAGCCGGGTTAGGCTGTACATATTTTTAAAAAAAAAGTTTTTTTGAGTTTAAAAAGATTAAATTTTTTTTAAATTTCTTGTTTTTCCCAAAAATGGTTTGATCTATTTTTTAAATATTTTATTTTTCTGATAAAAACTACGAATTGCTAGAAGTTGGCATACTCAAGAAATATTAGGAACATTTTTTTGAAAAGTTTTTCAAAAAAATTGGTCGAACGATTTTGAAAAAAAAATTTCTTAAAATTCTAAACAGTAAACGAAATTAGATGACTTACTTAATTTTTTCCAAAAAACTTTTTAACTAGTGATTTTTAAGTGATCAATAAAATTTCGTATCATTTTTTTCTGCTTTTTTTCCAAAATCTGAAACCCCAAGACCACTGTCACACATTAGAGCAAGTTCGTCCATAACTTGCCTTATAGTACCTACATATATTCGCAAGTAAAAAAGTGTTTGTATATGGATACGATTTTCTGTATCTGTTCATTAAACAAATTAATGTGTGCATTTGAACTATTTGATCACGTCATGGACTATTAGAGTGGAAAGCATAAGTCAACTTTAAGATTTGTTTCTCAGAAAAACCAAGTAAGATTTTTTTTATTTATTTAAAATATTCGTAAATGGACATTGCAACCAAAGGAAGGGAGACACAAAAATGCAAGAGGACTTCCATTAAAAAAAAATTCGTTCGCATTAATTTCACAAACAGTATTTTAACAGAAAAATTGTCGAGCCAACCCATATCCTTGTCAAAATTTTTCTGTGTATTTTTTTATCTTTAATTGTAGTATACAAAGAGAATGTCTAAATGTATTAGTTTTTAATTACAACCACGATAAAACTCATATAAAACAATTTGTTTTTAAATTGCAGGTACTTTTGAACAAACATGTCTACGCTCCTCCTCTGTGCCTTTTCAGTCCAGTCCAGACTCTGACAACTTTTCAGACAGAATCTACTTCATTGTAGGTATACCTGATGGCCATGATTTGTCCTGATGCTCCTACCAAAAGTTCGTCCTGGACATGTGTAAATGTTTGAACTGTTTGTATAGACAGACATTTAATCTAAAATTAATTTGCAGACACAACAAACTTAAACTTAAACTTGATGTTGATAGCACTATTTAAAATTTGAAGTATTTAATTAATTCAAAATGTATTTAAAATAGATTCCTTAATTCCTCTGAGACTTTTAACATTATAATGACATAATTAATGAGCTATAAATTTGCTCATGTTAAACAGAAACACACCTTGCCTATTCATATATCCATGAATCCCGTCTAAAGATAATGCCAAAATCATAAATTTCACGTCTCCTATTCACGAATGAAAGACTACGAAATTTGTATCTGTCATCTGCAAATCCTCATGAATATTCAATTTAATTTTCTTTTCGTAATTAACAGAACGGAAGTTTGGTCATATTGTTTACCTAAAGATTCTGATGAAAGTCATGCTCCTGCTACTCCTCCTCCTTCTTTTCAATATCTTCTGGTATTTTTGGATCATCGCACTCCATTTCACTTGGCTTTTTACGTGTGCAAAAGGAATATTGAAATGCCTCAACAAATATTTGCCCTAAAAATGTCAAAAACCCTTCTATAATCTACAACGACGAGCACGAGAAAGAGGATGAGGATGACGACGACGACGACGAGCATCAGGATGTGATGTGTACCCTGTAGATGTATAGACTGTATACATAAATCAAGTGGCAGGAACATGAAATAATCCACAAACATCCACACAACCCCAACCCAAGCCCCCAAAACCAAAATCAAGGGCTCTAAGTACCGTTATACACAGGAAAGCAAAATTCAATCGAAAATGGCATTTTTTTTCTGGATTTTCTTCTCCTGCTAACATTGTTGTTGTTGTTGGTTTGTTTTTGAAAGACATACTTCGAAAACATGCATTTCTTTTTATGGAACACGTCCAAAGTGTGCTTCGCTAATTGGACCGAAAATTCGAGGCAAATTGTAGCCCGAAAACACTGAAAATCGGGCCAAGAGTAGGCAAGCCGCCTTTGATGGGGCACAAAACACAAATGGATATTCTTGTGCATGAGCAACAAACACATTCAAGTAATAGGATGGCTGCAAGATAAGGGTCGAAACTCGAAAGCCTTTAGAATTCAAAATGGAACACAAAAAAAAAAAGAAGAGTGGCAGTAGCGATGGTGACTGGCTGAGATGCAAAACAGACTGGGAGAGCCAGCCCATCAAAATGATGATGGTAGAGTGGTCGTGGTGCAATATTCAAGTGCACCCAGGGCGTGTAATTAGTTTGGTTTGTGCCTTTTGCCTGGAAGAGCAAGTTGTAAAAACAAATAAGAAACACGAAACACGATCGAAGGATGAAGGAAAACAAGTCGATAGATAGCAAAAACATCGGCGACAAGAACACAGTCGGTTAGAGAGATTAGGCAGGGCAATTAGGACGAATGAAGTAGGGATGTATATTGTATAGGAATCAGAGTTTTGCAAGGAGATTGGAATTTTGTGTAGACTATAATGTTTGCATGTATGTATCTTCTTCCCATCAGGCAACATAAGTTGGCCAAAAGAGTTAAGCGTTTTCACCTTGATTGGATTGGAAGCAATTTAGATGAAATTGAAGTTTTAAGACACAAATTTAATTTGAAAATTGTTTTTGTATACATCATGGTTGAGAATTTAAATTTAGTATGGTCAAGGATCAAGCTGAGATACATAATGAAACCAGGAGATTGCTTTACCAGGGATAGAATTGGCAAAGAAAATTTGATATTTTGAAAGCAATTTAGGTCTCAAGTGGCAAGTGTCTTGGGAAAGGATAAAATTGTTAGGAATTTGGCAGTAAAGTGCCACTTTCGGTGATTTTTTAATCTTAATTAGTTAAATCCCATCTCCATTAAAACTCCTGCAGAAGTCATACGAAGCTCATACGTTTGTATATTTTGTACATTGTCCAACAGTTTAAACCGAGTGTAAGAGACGCTAAGCCAGAGTTAAGTACCAGCAGTTGCCGATCACAGTAGTTAGCTTTCATCATCCGTTTAAGAAATAATTTTTCACGATTGCTTCGCTTTTAATCATGGATATGGATACCAGTTTTAAAACTCTTCGTTCTTGGGAAGCATTAAAAATATTAAGACACGAAGCTCCAGAACGAGTCAAGGCTTAGTGACTTACTCACTCAACAGGAAGGAATAATACTGTAAATTCGTCGCAAGAAGCAGTACCTTCCCCGGAAAAAAATTATAGAAATTTAGATTGAAACCAAAACTTTATCGTGTGTCTAACACCCGTACCACACTATATTAAGGGGCACTACAAGGGACAAATATCCTAGTTTTTGAAGAGAAAAACGGACACCACAAGTATCATGATTTCGTTTCATTCAAAACGTCTTCCAATACTTTAAGTGCTCCTGAAAGGAATACATTACTAAAAAAATGAAAATAATAAAGAGTAAAGGTCCAATGGAGCTGCCCTGACGTACATCGACTTCAAATGGGCCCTTTTCGATACCTTTGCAATACACTTAAACGATGTTTTTGCGTACCCGTACCAGCTTATGAGCATGTGGGTTTAGGGAGCTCCATGGTTTCATAGAACTACGTATACTACAAAAGAATATATTTTAAATCTCGAACCCCGAAAAATGCATCTGTTGATCAATAACCCACAACAACTTTGAACTGTCCCAACGATTGCCATATATGATTTCCAAATGGACCACACAACAGTTTATTAGTGAAATGGGAAGTCAGTTTAATCGGTTGATTAATATCACAACACCAGCTCCTATCGACCTCTTGAAAAGCTTGCTAATGAACTTGGTTGAAAAATTCTTCTGAGCGTTTATTTTTTTGAGCGACTTTTGACTGGTGGTTTCGCCATATTTTTGTTGGCGTTTCGGAACTTAAGTAGCTCGTTTTCAGCAGTCAAGGAAGAAATGTCTTCCAAATTTTGTTCACTACTTTGATGTATGGAAGTAAGAAGGTTTTTCGCTTATAACGTTTTACGTCGTTTCGTTGGCCAGCTGTAAGTGTTCATTTTTGAGCTGGAAGCAAGCAGTGATTTTGCGCTCTACTAGCAATTTTGCTGAATGGAATGAGCACTGTTTTCACTTGGATATTGCCTTTTGCATTCTTCAAGATTTATTACTTGATTTCTCTACAGTTAATATGTCTTCTTTAAGCGCCCAGTTTAGTGCTAGCTCCAACCAACTGCATGCCATTTTATACAGCTGGAATTTACTGAAGCTAAGCACTCTTCATGGTGTCGCCTTTTCAAAAAAAAAAAAAAAAAAAAAAAAAAAAAAAAAAAAAAAAAAGTGCAACTGGGTCGTACGAACTTGCTCCAATGTCTTGAAATTGTCTTGGGGATTTTAAGAAAAAAACATTGAAAAAATTATATGAAATTTTATTACATAATCACTTAAAAATCAATAGTTAAAACGTTTTTTTAGAAAAAATGAAATAAGTCATGTTTTTTCTTTTACTTTTTTGAATTTTAAGGAAATTTTTTTATAAAATCATTCGACCAGTTTTTTCAAAAACCTATTTTTAGAAAAACTTTTCGAAAAGTTCTTATCAGAAAACGAAAACAAAAATTTTAAAAATTTTGAACAAACCGTTATTGAAAAAACCAAAAATTAAAAAAAAAATTAACTTTTTTCTAAAATAAAATCAAAAAAAAATTTTTTTTGAAAAATTAAAGAATTAATCTTATGTCGTTTATAAAAGAGCTTTCACATTAAAATTTTCATCGAAATCCGTTGAGTGGTTTACGAGAAAACCTGTTTTATATGAAAAAACTGGTCCTATGGGAGGTACCGTTATAAGACTTTTCCTGAAAAATCTATTCCACCGAAAACATTAAGTTGGAAAACACTATTCAGAAAGTTTCATCAAAATCGTATGAGTCGTTTTTGAGAAAAATTAATTTTTCACTAAAAATCGTATGACAGGTAGGTACCTTTAGTTTTAGAGCTAGAACCAATTCCAAAAATACCTCTGTAGGACGCTATAATAATACTATGTACCAAGTTTCAAGCAAATCGGTCCAGCCGTTTAGGTCGTAAGAAACTATACAGACAGACAGACATACGGACAGACAGAATTGTCGGACCCACTTTTTTCGGTTTCTCTATCATCGTAATGCTATGTTTGATTGTCAAAAAAAAAAAATATAATGGCAAGTAAAAAAAACTAAACCCTTCTCCTCCAGATTAAAGGCAATTAGGTTTTATAAATCCACCGTGAATAAATTATCAACCAAATTAACCCCTAGAGTGCGCAGTAATTAACTATTTAAAAAAAAAATCGAAAAAAACAGTCACGATTTCCTCAAGAAAAAAAGCCCACTTCATTGAAGCTTCAGAAGTCACGAACAAAAAAAAAACAGCAAAAATAAAGTTTAAACAAGATGCTTCCAAATGAACAAACTCATTAATCTCTAAGGACTTCCAATCGTCAGTCGTGCTAACTTATTTAATAGCTTTCAGTTCACAAGCCAACATGACTTTAATTCAAATCCAAAATCAGTTGGTAACCTTTTTCGTGTCAACTTGGAGCCCGGCCCCTCGTCGATGCATAGACATACATACATACAAAAAAAAAAGTATCTAACAAATCAAGTTGCCTTAAATGGGCAAATAAGTTTAAGTAACAAGTGCCGTTTATAAACTCATTATTTTTAGTGGCGTTACAACTTATAACGCAACACCCCACACAACCTCAGGTTATGGTGCACCACAGTGTACCACAGCAAAATAGTGTTACTTAATGTAGTGACCCCACTGTAATCGGCAATGGCCGCCACCGCACCACTAAAACTTCCATTCCAATGTTGATTTACTTGATTTCTATTCGACTGTGTGCGTTCCGGCCCGGCCCGGCTTCCACTTCGGAGGAAGGAGACTAAATCAAAATCACTGGTGGCTCCAGCTACAGCAGCAGCCCCACGTCGGTCGGCGTCGTCGGCCGCCGCGAGTAAATAAAATAATTTCATCAATTAATTGAATTGCATTTTGTCTCGGGCATCGCAGCAGCGTCATAAAGCAGACATAAAATAATGCAGCAAGCTCGAACAGTGGCACACAGCACAGCAATCTGGGTGGGCGCAGCGCACTCAAGTGTACTATATACTACCCTGAGCTGACTCTGGGTGATCCTTTAACCCATCATCCAGGGATGTGGATTTGCCAGGCCACTTATGCTCCTCCAACTGAATTATGTTAATAATGTTTTGGGTTTTCTATGGAATAACCGTACGGTGCGGTGAGGGGTGTTTGAACGATGCAATTACTTCAAAATTGAATTGAGTTTGATGGTAATTTTTGTATTATTTCATAAAAGTGCCAGACATCCCCCAAGTGCCATTAAATGTTGTTCCAACAAAAATAACAGGCGCAGCCAGCAACAACAACAACGACAAAAAACACACATTTTTTTTTAATATGGTACATGTGTCAGTTTAAGGTGCTTGTGCATATAATTGGTTAATTATTACACAGAGTATGCTATTCCACTTAAAACTCTCGCTAACTCCTCGACTCACACATATCCGCATCCGCACTCGTAAATTTTAATACACTTTGATGTAGGTATCTAACAAAAAAAGATACATAGATACAATGTTGATGGGTGGCAATACTCGTACGGGAATATAAGAACATGCGAGTAATATATTTCTTGTTTACGATGATACATCAAAGTCTGGGTGGAAATAGATACATTTTGGGGATGGAGGAAGACTGCTTTTCTTCCTTTATTCCAGAATCCAGACATAAGTGAGCGTACATAAAACTGAAGAAATAGGAAAGCAACAACAACAACAAAAATAAAATGCACGACTGGGTCGCACGAACTTGCTCTTATGATAAGCAATTGCTTAGTGCCTGCATATATGGATATTAAAAAAAAAAAAAAAATAATTTCGAAAATTCTTTTATTTTTTAAATTATTTTAAGAGTTTTCTCGGAAAAACAAAGTATGCAATAAAATTTGGAAGCTATACGTAAATCTAGGAAAAAAAAATATTGAAAATCGTTCGACCAGTTTTTTTTTTAAAAGGTTATTTTTGAAAAACTTTTCCAAAAAATATTTTGAAATTTATTTGGGTATGCAAATATATGCCAATCTGTAGTTTACATTTGAAAAAATAATTAAAAAAAAAATCAATATACCCGTTTCCAACATATTTCGAAAACCAAAAATTTTTTTGAAAAAATTATAAAAAATCAAAAAAAAAAGTTTTTGAAAAATTTGAAATGCCATATTAATAAAATTATAAATGACTTCATGTGGCCAAAATTTTATTGAAATCGAATGTATAGTTTACGAGAAAATTTGATTTGAAAATACTGGTTCTATGAGAGGTACCGTTATAAGACAAATTTTGAAAAATATTTTCCAACCAAAACATAGATTGTCTTACAAAAATAGCATCCTGAAAGTTTTATCAAAATCGTTAGAGCCGTTTTTGAGAAAATCAATTTTTTTCTTCACGATTGTATGGCAGGTGCCGTTATTTTTGGGCCTAGAGCAAAAATAAAAAATATGTTCCGAGGGACGGCCAAATAAATCCTAGATACCAAATTTGAAGCAAATCGGCCCATCCGTTCAGGCTCTAGAAGCGCGAACAGACAGACAGACAGACAGACAGACAGACAGACAGACAGACAGACAGACAGACGGACGGAATTCCCAGACCCACTTTTTTCGACTTCTCCATCATCGTAATGTCATGTGTGATTGTTATCTCGAAATTTTTTTTCTGCACGAATCCATAACTTGCCTTATAGTACCTATAATCGCAAGTAAAAAACAGTAAAGTGTGCAAACATCTTTTAAATTATTAACGATTGTTGATTAGCACTTGAGTTTTTGCATGAGAGCAACATAAAAGAATGTGCTTTGAGTGTACTCTGGAGTTGGTATGTGGATGTGGATATAATTTAATGATGGGTATTAAAAGATAGTTTGTGTTTAATTGCATTTCTTTGGAATATACAGACTCAATTAGAGGTATTTTGGCTAAGGCTTAGTTAAATGCAAACGAAATTAAGAGGAAAATTTTTTTATTGTTTCCAGAGTTTTCCGCGAATTTTTTTTTATTTTTCTCGGTTTTAGTTTTTTTGAGATTTAAGTTCTTTTTGGTTTTTTGAATTTTGAACCTTATTCCATTAAGCTGAAAGGGGAGGTATTTTTGCAGAATATTTTTGCAAATTGTATTCTAGCTCTACGACTATCAGAAGGTATCTACAAGTCTTAATTTACAAAATTTCATTGGACTATACAAAATTGGCTAAAATAATATTTTATTGAAACCCACGCATTTCCCAAAAATTTAGAAATAAGGTAGCCAATCCTTTTGTTTCAACTTACACGAAATAGGCGGTAAGTGTGATTTGACAAAAAAAAATGGATAGAATTAACAGAAATTGGGAAGAGGAATCATCTTCTACACTTGCTGTTGGCCCTCTAAAGTTTATGACTGGGTCACACAGACTTTCTCTAATGTGTGACAGTGAAGATTTTGGAAAAAAAAATATTGAAAACATGATATCAAATTTTATTAATCACATCTTTTTGGAAAAATGAAGTGAACCATCTGATTTCTAACTGTTTTGAATTTTTTTTTTTTAAACTTTTCGAAAACATATTTAAATTTTTTTTTGAGTATGCAAACGTCTATCAGTTTTTATGTCTAATCAGAAAACAAAATTGTTTTAACAAACAGTTTTTGAAAAAACCAAAAATTTAAAAAATACATGGTTGTCTGTAAAGTCGGTTTACGGACGATAATTTTACGTGATAACCAGTTCACAAACCATTTCATGTGTAGGTATCGCTCCAACCACCAACCACCCAAACCACCCACCATTTTTGTATTTTTTTTTCACCCCTTAACCCAAACACCAACCTACCACCCCCACATACAACCACCAACCAACAGCCCACCATTTATGAAAATTGTCGTCCCCCCACACAATAAAGCCCTTCCTTAATAACCACCACCAATCACCCACCCCACCAACAACCAATCACCCACCCACTATTTTTGACAATTCCCCCCATGCACCAAATCAATCACCCAATCCACCTACAACCACCTGCTACTCACCCACCATTTTTGAAAATTTGCTTGCTTCTTGCCTTGCTTCTCTGAAGCATCAGTTGAAATTGCTGACTTACTTGATCTCCATGGAATATTTTCCTTTCCCTGCCCTTTTTAAGGATGGTCCCGAGAGTAGTGAGAGGTGTAGAGGGCTTAAAACTATAGGCCAATGGTCAACCTATTTCGTAGTGGAGTAAATTTGAACGTGTTACAATGTACCCCTGAAAACTAAACAACAAACTGCATCATGAAAATAAAGACAGAAGTCAGAATTTACAGAATCAAAAAAAAGTTGTAGGGCGTCAAAAAAGAAACGAATGAATAAAAGCAAGGCAATCGTGGCGAAAAAAAGCAGGTGTTCTCAAAGATCTGTACAACAAATGATGTGCTTAAACGGGGGTATAAAAACTTGACGCTCAGATCGACCGAAGACGTCCTTAAATATTACTTATAAGTTATAACAAAGCAAAGCACAGGAACAGTAACACTATTTACTTGGGGGAAACCAAGCGTATCACTTTAATCCTTTTTATCACTACTATGTTTATATTTCAAAGGGTTTAGCCTTAGACAATTACTTACTGCCCATGAGTAAATTTGTACAAGGTCGTCAGTAATGTGTCCTCTTCTAAACCCAGAGGTTTTTAAGAAACAGATGTACATCATTGGCAATTAAAAACTTAGAATGACCATAACATGTAAAAATATCAATTATGAACATTATAAGCAATAGGGGCCCACTGATAGAACTTTGTGGTACTCCACATTCGAACGAAAGATATTTCAACTAGAAGAAACCGCTTGACATCTTTCTGAGCGGTTAACAAAAAATCAACCACGCATGTGAGGCAAAGTATTTGCTCAAAACATTATAAAAACAGAGCAGAATGCTCATACACTGAGGAAGAGTAATGGCAAAAAAGTAAAGCAGTCTTTTCATTGGAATCCTTAAAGTTAAAGGCGCTTTGGAAAACCAATGAAAACCTGAACCTGGTGAACTATTTAAAAGGAAGCTGAGACCCAGATTTTCAAGTCGTGGGCACAGTTCAGGTTTCTCAACTGGAAGGTAACTGAAAAGATCTGGTTGCCGCCGTAAACCAAGAGAGAGAGAGAGAGAGAACTTCTAATATACAAACAAAAAATTATAATATTTATGTATTAAATTTAATTAAAAAGTCCTTTTTATCACCATAAAAAGCTCACACAAACATTTTTTGGATGATTGATTAAAAAAGTTTTCCATATTCAACTTGGAATTCCTTACAAAATTTTATCAAAAATATTTCTCGCTTCCACGACAACCCCCCCTCACACACAAAAAAAAAACTCTCAAAAACTTTTCTAATTATCGAATAAACATGTGCCTATTCATCATTACAAACCTTCATTCTCCCTTTTAATTATTTCCCCTAATTTACATCAAAAAATCGCGATTAGCATAAAAACCATAATGTTTTTGTCATCATCAAAAAATTAAACAAAAAAACAGCCCCACACGAAGCAGTACCAAAAATTAAAATATCGCCTCCAAATCTGCAGTGTTCAACATGATTTATAAATATTTTCTTAAATTTGATAAATGGAATTATTTAGTCAATTAGAAATGTCAGCGATCATTTTAAACAACATAAATTTGTTAAATAAAATTATTTTCAATAAAATTTCCCATGCAAATTTATTTAACTTTTCAAAAATCAAGTTGTTGTGCCATGTTGGTCGGTGTTTTTCCTTATCCACCGCCATGCCACCACCGACACCACATCACGCATTTACACGTGTAAGCCCTTCTTTCTAATTAACCAATCTCATCGCCGGAAACACCATATCTAACCACTTTCGGAACATCGAAAAAAAAAAACAATAACGTGTTGCTTCAGCCTACACACCCTAGATGGCGACTCAAAGCAGTGCGGTGCGGTGGCAGCGACAAAATCAACCCACTCGAGGTGTTTATTTTATCTCATTGATGCCACCACACCAGAAATAAGAGATTGTCTTTCTTAAAGAAGCAATATCGGCGCCCCAAATACGAAGTTTGAGAGACGCAATCTTGTATCTATTTTGGCGTGAAATGAAAAGTATCTCAACATTTGTGACACCAGCCAGTTGTTGTTCATGTTTTAATTTTTTTTTTTAACAATTTAAATGATTTCCATAAAGAAATGCGGTCAACAGATGAATGTCCTTTCTGTGGACTGACCTGAATAGATACAAAGTCCAAGTTGGATAGCGTCCCGGATTAGAGTTTCCAAAGTTGTTTTGCTTAGTTTTTTTTTTTTTTTTTGCTTTACATTTTCTTCAGTTCATTAAACTTTTTCTTTCCGAGAGTTGTGTGTGCTTTGTTCTCAAGTTTCCTGGATCTCATCCAAATCAATGTCCTTCTAGTTGTCCTTTTAGATAGCACATACAAGAAAAAAGGGGAATATGACTGCTTTGCATCCGCTTCCGAGTTTACTCGCATAATACAGAAGTTGGGTTGGAAATATGAATAAAAAAAAGTTCATGTAGATGGGAGATATCATTCAACTAAACATGGTTCTTTGAAGGGATGTGTCATCATTTAGAAATGAAAAATAAGAAAAAAAAACATCAGACAGAATGGAAAACATACATTTACATGATACGAAAGATTGTCCTGAAAGTTCTGGACATGAATCTGACAGGACATGTACCAAGTTGATTGTTAAATCTGAAGAAAAAATGTCTTGTATCTTGTTGTTTTTTATATAACTCAATGAAGGATCTTTTATTCAAAACAAAATTCTTCTATAAAGTGTGTGTGTATGTCGTTGGATGTTAGCAAATTTGCAATTTTCAAGTTGAATTAGTTATTGATTAGGTTATTCGGGAAAAGATCTCAATGATTTGGAGATGTTTCTTTTCGAAATTGTGATGGGAAAGTAAAAACTACAAATTTTGAGACCACACCAAATAACAATTCTCGATTCTGGGTAAGGAAGGGGGTGCAAGAGTAAAAGCAACACTTTTGACAAAAACAAACGCACCTTTTCAAAATTTAAATTCAGTGTTTTGAATACAAAATCAATCGAAAGAAGAAATCAAGTGTTTGGAGCTGACCCCGCCTATGGGGTAACATGTTACATAAACTGGGGCTAGTTGTAACAAGAGTTATAAAGGGAAAAAAGAACTTGCCTGCTTCTTAGGATTATCAATTGAAATCCAAGAAACCAGCTAAGAAGATTAAGAAAATTTTGTTTCACATTCGTGTTGTGCGGCTAAGGAAGAAATTTCTACACTTAAAATTACGTTCGAAGTTTGGCATCCATTGTGCAGCCAGTATTACAGCAAAATTGTTTCAGAGGAGGAATGCAGCTTGCTATTTCGCTTAAGCTTTGTTTATGGAAGCAACGATAAAATCAGGTGGGGTGCATCACTTTGACCAAGTTTTCTGGTATAGTTCTTTCACCTTTCAATTTTGAAGGCTCTTTTCGGAATTCTATCGAAGAGACCCAAATGCGTTAATAGAGCTCCTGTCCAGATATGAGAGTGACTACTCAAGCATTATTGGATGATATTTTTCTTGTGGATTGTATAGCCTTCAAGTATTGTCCCGTGGCGTATTGGTTTAATCCCTGACTCCACCTAATTTTTTTTTCCGGGGTACTGCCTATTGTGAGTAAGTGACAAATCCTCCAAGATTAAATCATGTCATGGAAAGTGCTTTTCTGTTAGCTATTCTATTCCTCCAGAATATCGAGAGTGTAAGTCACAGGCCCCGACCCCGCTTGGAGCTGTTCTGGTAAATATTTTTTTTCTTCTTTATTTTTTAGACTGTAGCCAGATTAATTGGGAAAATATTTCTTGCATTATAAAAATTGCTCGTCATTTTTGGCGACGTCAAATATGGGTTCGTTCTACAGAAGGCAGTTTGTGTAGAACGCAAAGTGTTTTAGGAACTAAGGGGACTATCAACAACAAACAATTCAACGAACTAGAAGTTTTAGACAAGAGATCATTAATAAAAATGAAAAAAGAGAGTCGGACACGAAACGGAACCCTAAGGAACATCAGCAATTTTTTATGAATATTAGACTGAAGAACATCCAAAACAAAAATAATGTCAGACTCTATTAAAACGAGTTTAATATTGGTTCCACTGTTCATTGTGACATTTCCAGAGATTTTTCTTAATCTGATGGTTTATGAGGTCTTCCATGAGCTAGGGACCAATGGGCTGGTCAAAGTGGAGATGTAGTGGAGTTTCGTTATTTTTTTATTTGTGACCAACAATTTTTACTGCCAATGGGACATTGTTGAAGGTACTTTTTCTTTATTATTTAATTGTGTTTCCTAAAAAAAATGCACGACTTGGTCGCACGAACTTGATCTTATGTTATTAATCGGTATGTATTTTGAAAAAAAAAATATGTTTTGTAAAATCTTTAATTTTTTTAAGAGTTCAAGACTTTTTTTGGAAAAACTAAGTATGCAATAATAATAAATTTCTTAATATCTATCTGGGGAAACAAAATTGAAAATCGTTCGACAAAATTTTTTTTTCAAACTTTTTGAAAAACTTTTCGAAAAAATATTTTAAAGTTTGTTCGAGTATGTATATATATAGCAATTCATAGTTTGCATCTGGGAAAATAATGTTAAACCCGTTTCCAACATACATATTTCGAAAACCAAATATTTTTTTTTAAAAATTATTAAAAATTAAAAAAAATAAAGTTATTGAGAATTTTGAAATGTCATATCAATAGGTTTATAAAGGGTGTACTACGGAATCCAAAAACAAAAATCGATCGACTAAAATCCCCAAAAAATTAAATCCATCTATCCAATATACCCACAGAGATAAGACACATGGACAAAATCCCAAAAGGAAACAATTTTTTTTTTGCCAAAATACCCACGAAATCTCCAAATCCCCAGTGTCCGTGTAAAATGTATAGCTGTTGTAAGCAACTATGTATGTATATTTACATATTAAAACACTAAGAATCAAGAGATATTTTTTTTGTGAATTTTGTCTTCTCGTTGGAGAGAAATATGTTCGGGCGCGCGATTTAATGGCATGATTCACTACTTGTTTTGGGGATATTGGCTCGGGAATTTTCGCCCTGGGGATTCTCTATTTGCGGATTTTGCTGCTGGGTTTGGGGATTTCACTTTGAGGAAAAAACTACACCCCGTTTATGCATTAATTCCTGTTTTCAAAATTTTATTGAAATCGGGAATACAGTTTACGAGAAAATTTGATATGATATATGGTTCTATGAGATGTACCGTTATAAGACAAATTCTGAAAAAAGAAGTTTAACCAAAAGATAGGCTGTCTTCAATCCATTACTTGTCTAATATAGTATGTACCTATAATCGCAATAAAAATAACGCTAATTTAAATATAAAGATTCAAGTTTACCTGTGAAGTTTTTGATTCTTTAAAGGTAACAAATTGAGTTGAACATACCTGAAAATAAAAAGAAAAAGTTGTTAGTTAAAATGTGTTAGTTAAAATGTAAAAAGCCAGCCAATATTAAATTTTTATAAAGAGTTATGTGCCTATTCGTATTCAACAGGGCCATTAGATCCTTGGAATATGCTTATGTTATAGTCAAAACACATGTACAATTGCATTTTCCTGGCACCAATATAAGTGATCCTTAAAACGGTCCTTAATACTTCATAACATTAATCCAATTTTAAACAAATCAGCGGTGATGTATAGTACTTAAGCAAATTAAATTAGATCATTATGAAAACTTTGTAAAAGTATTGGGCCCATCTACCTACCCTGAGGTACACCTGATTCCAACGTAGAATTTTACCAAAACGAAAGAAATATGAAGAAAAAAATCCCAAAGACACTTCTAGATAGTTAGGATATCCTCACAAAAATATTTTATGATTCGACCAATCCAATCAACATAATTGACCACATCATCAAATAAAATTAACAAAAAACGCATTTCATGAACTTGTAGAAAAAAAACCACACAATTAAAGTCTTTTTTTATAAGTTTGCAGCTCGTGGTCTTATGGTGTACATAAGTACATTGTACACCTCGTTGTTCCAAGACACTGCTTCGTTGGCTATTAATGTCAAGTTTCATATCTTTTTTTTTTGTAGTTATCACACTAACATCTGAAGACTTTAGTTTTCTATTCATAGACTGCCGTAACTTAACAACATTTATACTACCAACCAACTAACTATTCCATTGTTTGTGTCAAAGAGTTTATGATGATGTTAGCCAAGTCTCGGGAAAATTAAAAAAAAAAGCGAAGAAATGCCACCAGCAATGCATTTTCCGGTACGGTACGTAGCTATATACATCACCATCACCTGAGCCAAGCTACTTGATATTATTGTATCTTTCTTGAACGAAAAAGACAATTAGTGATGCGACACAACTCTTGGAGTTTTCCTTTTTTTCTGTTTGTTGTTGTTTTTTGTTTTGTTTTATTGTTGTACCTCTTACAGTGGGTAATTATATGCAATGTGCGCACGCGTACGAAACCCCACTTGACTTATTGGCGACGATACTAAAGTCAGCGACGCGACGATGTCGTCGGTATTCTCAAACGCGCTCGTGCCAAGCACAAGTAGATGCAATTATGGTATTTTTTTTCTTCTAATTTCTGTTTTCATATTTGTTTTTTATAATTTTTTTTTTTTTAGAAATCGTGATTAGACATTGAGAGCTGAAGTGGCTTTTGTTTTACAGAAATGGAAGGGGGATAGTTGAAAAATCGTGCCAGAAGGGTGTTTTTGGATTTTGAGGCTATCTTGATAGAACATCAACATCGGAAGCTCTTTGAGTTTAATTGAGCATTTCAGGTAAATGTGTATTTGAAGGTCTACTTAAGAACCTGATAGAGTCATGAACGCACATTGGGAGTTTCATTGATGAGACAAGCATCTGGATTTCTGTTTCCCAAGCGAATCTTTTAGGTATCGTCACCTTCGAACTGTTTTTACTATTAGAGTTAAAGAAACCGTCCAAGGTACCTACCCTACGATTTTTAATGAAAAACATATTTTTCTCAAAAACGGCTCCTACTATTTTAATAAAACTTTCTGAATGGTGTTTTTTGTGCAAACTTTGTGTTTTGGTTGAAACCGATTACCAGGAAAAGTCTTATATTGGTACCTTCCATAAGACGAGTTTTTTTTAAAGCATATATTCTCGTAACCCACTTGACGGATTTCGATGAAATTTTTAATGTGGAAGCACTTTTATAAGCAAAATAATATTAATTCTTAAATTTTTCAAACAAATTTTTTTCGAGTTTTTTGAAATAAGTTAAATTTTTTTTTGAATTTTTGGTTTTTATCAACCGTATGATTAATTTTTTTAAATTTCATTTTTCTAATAAAAACTACAAAGTGCTAGAAGTTGGCATACTAAATAAAAAAATTGGAATATGTTTTCGAAAAGTTTTTCAAAAAAATAAACCGTTTCTGAAAAAACTGGTCGAACGATTCTGAAATTTTTTTTCTTAAAATTTAAAACAGTAAAAGAAATCAGATCAGGCTTCATTTTATCTAAAAACGTAAGTTTTAATAAAATTTCATATGATTGTTTCCTTTAATTTTTTTTTTCAAAGTCTTAAGCCCCAAGACTACTGTTACCCAGTCGCGCACTTTATTTAGTATTCAACAAGTAAAATGTTTCACTATTTTACAACTTTCAAGTCAACAAAAAAAAAGATTTATATGAAAATAAAGTGCACGACTGGGTCGTGCTCTAATGTGTTAAAATGGTCTTGGGGCTTGAGATTTTGGGAAAAAAGCGTTGAAAAAATCATATGAATTTAAATAAATCACTTAAAAATCAATACGTAAGACGTTTTTTGGAGAAAATGAAGTAAGCCATTAGGTTTCTTTTACTTTTTTGAATTTTTACGAAAATTTTTTTTAAAACCGTTCGAACAGTTTTTTCAAAAAACAGTTTTTTTCTTAAAACTTTTCGAAAATATATTCCAAATTTTTTTGAGTATGCCAACTTCTAGCCCTTTGTGCTTTATCAGAAAAATAAAATTAAAAAAAAATAGATTAAACCGTTTTTGGAAAAAAAAAATTTAAACTTTTTTAAAAAACTCAAAAAAAACTTTTTTGGAAAAATTTAAGAATTTATATTATTTCTTTTATAAAAGGGCTTCTACATTTAAAATTTAATCGAAATCATCGAGAAAATCGGATTTCAAAAAACCGGTCCTATGGGAGGTACCGTTATAAGACTTTTCCTGAAAAATCTATTCTAACCAAAATATAAAGTTTGCACATAAAACACTATTCAGAAAGTTTTATCAAAATCGAAGGAGCCGTTTTTGAGAAAAATAATAATACTATGTACCAAGTTTGAAGCAAATCGGTCCAGCCGTTTAGGCAGAATTGTCGGACCCACTTTTTTCGACTTATCTATCATCGTAATGTTATTTTTGATTGTCAAAAAAAATTTTTTTTTTTACGGATGCATAACTTGCATTATAGTACCTATAATCGCAAGTAAAAAATTCGGAACCCTTGTTTAATTCTTAAGTACGTTCCGAACTATACAAAAAGAAATCGTCTTTTTTGAACTAATACGATACTCCATAACGTCTACCCAAAAGTCAACTGCTCGATGCAGAAATGAAAAATCCCAAAAAAAGAATATCTAATGAACTTTGCGGTCCGTTAATTTACCTTCAAGAAGGTAGTCAAGAACTGCAATAAAGAGCACGGGACTAAAGGGGCTTCCTTGGGGTACACTTGCTGTAGTTTTGAATTCTTCTGTGACTCCAGATGGACATCTTACTTTTGTCCCTGATCCTTCGTACATGACTGACTGTATTAAGGTAGGTACCTTTTGCTTCAATAAATTCAATCCTTAACATTTCATCAAGCTGAAAGCTAATTTGAACGTTACCAAAATGGTGATAGACGTCATCAAAAGCGTCACCACGAAATTGACCTTAGTCAA
This sequence comes from Platycheirus albimanus, assembly GCA_916050605.2. Lineage (NCBI taxonomy): Eukaryota > Metazoa > Arthropoda > Insecta > Diptera > Syrphidae > Platycheirus > Platycheirus albimanus. The sequence goes on from OU696696.1 coordinate 358,813,363, forward strand.
GTTATAAGCGTAAAATTGGATTGAACGCCATTCTATTTAGGACGTCCTGCAAAGGTTTTACTGAGAGGTAGAACTATTTTGACATTCCAAAGTTTAGGAAGACGTCACACGTTAGATTTCACACCAGCCAAGCACGCACACTGGTAGGCAAACTAGATGTTCCTTGTACATTTGTACATGTACATTTGTACAACCCTTCAAAGACACTTTTTGAGAACATGCCTTACATCATTACGAAGTTGCCTTGAGTTGGCTCTTAGAATATGCATACTTCGCGTCCGTAAATTTCTGCAAAATGGCAGTCAAAGTTTATTTCTTTTAGAAACCATATTAAAGGTAACTTTATTTCCTTAAAGAGACTCTCATAATTAATTTAAATGACGAGCAACCTAAAAGCAAAACATTCACCCGCAACGCACCACACACTTTTTTTTGTCCTTAAAACCCTTCTTCTTGTGAGCCACACTGTTGGAAATATTTTTCAGTATACTTTGCTTTTGCTCATTAAATAAAAATGTAATTCCAATTGCTCAAGTACTCAACCCTTTCCTATGTACCTTCCAGTACCTACATCCCTCCCTACATATACTATATATACACCTTAACATCCTTTCAATCCCGTGACGCTGCTGCTGTGTCGGAAATTTGACACATATTCAATCCGTTATGTATTTTTTTTTCTTCTTCTTTTTCGTCCTGTGTATGCACTCCATTGAAACGAAAAAATAACTGAAGTGCTCCCTGTTATCCTTGCTCCAATTTCTTTTCTATTATTCTTTGCGAGCACACAAACACATATTGCAGCTGGTTTTGTATAAAGAAGAAGGACTCACCCAGTTCTGGGAGAAATAAAAGACTTTCCTAACTTCCAACAAAATAGAAGTATCTATACACACACACCGAGGACCAGAAAGTCGTTCCTACTTTGGCATCCAGCATAGTTCTCGTTGTGTCGTCGTTCTATCTCATTTGGCATTAACGTCATGCAGCTTCGCTTATTTCTTCTTCTTTAAAGGACAATCAGATTTTCGATGAACTACAGAGGATTCAAGTGATGAACCGGCTTCAAAACTATAAAGCTGTGTGCACAACTCCATCTATCCAACTATCCAACTACTTCCAATTGCTGCTGCGTTTTGAATTAAAAGGAGAAACATTATTTTGCAAAACTAAAACTTGAAAGATTTTTGTTTTGCATAGTAAAAACTGTTTCTCGGTCAAAAGTTCAAGAGGTCTGCCCGAACAAAAAAAAATGTATCTACAACCCAGCACAGAGGGGTATTATCAGTATTTGAATTGAAGTAGTGTTCCTTTTTCATAGTGAACATAATATACCGTTAGTTGTTCTCCTTCTTCTGTAGGTATGCATTATCCTTTTCTGCCCTGGAATAATAAATTTTCCCATCATGAACCGCACCCATTTCTCGAAATTCGAAACGCAAAGCTCGCGCGATGAATATTGCAATTTACTCAGGGACATGACCTACTTATCTTTTTATCATCATCACAGTCAGGCAGGGTGTATCTATTTATCTATCTATCTGTCTGTCCTATATGATATAAATGTATCTGCATTTTGTATGGTCTGTGTATCTTTCGCTTAACTTTTGCCATCTAGATACTTCAAATGCAATTTATTCCAACGACACGACCTTTCAATTTGATTTGGAAATTATATATAACGAAATTTCAATTAGCCCAGCAACATCCTGATGGTGACACCGCACCGCGAGGATATCAATTTAGAGATTGCGACGGACTAGACTAGATAAATAAAACGACAGAAACCACATCACCATCACCATTGCCCGGAGGAATCATCAGGAGGCGCAGGTGAACACACACATATTATAGGAAGGTGGTATTGTTTAGTGAGAACGTTGATAAAGCATCTGCGATGCGTTGCAGCCACTGTTTTGTGGTGGCATTTTGTGAAATAATGGCACAAGGTGCAGAAGCAGAAGCACCAGGACCCAGTGTCGAATGAATTTATAACCCGTCTACATACTAAACAAAGGATGTGAATTATATTATTTTTGTGCAGTTTTTGTTCGTCCTTTTCTTCCTTTTTTGTTTTTTGATTTATATTCCGGTAAATGTGCATCATCTGTTTGTTGGTCGACATCACACATGGACAAGGACATCAGGACACGACACCCATAATATTGTATCCTTCATGATGGCGTATTAATTTTAATTTTAAATTTAATTTTTGAAGGGAAATTTTTCGCAATTTGTCCCTGGATCTGGGTATAGCGGTGTTGATGGTAGAAAACATGGGTACACGAGTCAAGGTAAAGTGGACTATTTGGACAAGCAGGTGGAAAGTAATTTTAAGCATTTTGTGGCATCAGAGTGCACCGGGCGACAAAGTGGTTTCCAGACTTGATTTTCTTTTTTCCCTTTTAGGGAGATGGTAACGTCTATTTGGGGGAATCGATCATTTTGTAAATTTAAATTAATGGACAAGATGGAGTCGAGTAATATATGCATGCAAGAGGAGTACATTTTTGTAGAAGCCATGCTCATGTCAACTTTAATCTAGACTATTTTAGTAGCAGGTGGTATAGAGGTAGGAGACTATACTGATTCCTGTATTGGTGTTGTATGGTTGAATGTTGATCTGGAGAGTGGTGACAGTCTAGGAACAGTATGTTTTCCTGAATTTTGTTTTCCACAAAAAATGTGGAATTCTAAAATTATTCTGTGCTTCAGGAAGAATCACGCATGTATCTCAAAGCTTCAAATAAAAAAAAAAATCACAGATGAGGATGTGTGACTAACGATTAAGAAAATGACCAGACGAAATATGCTCCGAGCTTCAGAAGCAAATTCAAGATAAATGGGTCATGATTCCCATTTCAAAGTCCAAATTAATGCTTGAAAGTTCTAAAAGCCAAAATTGTGTAAAAAGGAGTTCCAAAAACCAAAGTTCCGATGATTATAAGTGAGTACATGAAAGGAAAATTTTAGAGTCATGCAAGTATCGCCAGAGATTTCGCGATAGAAGTCTATGTACGTTAGGGAAGACTAATCAGTCCTCAACTCTTTACAAAACCATGACTTCTGCCAAAAGTTCATATAGATCATATCCCTATACTGCTAGACATTTGGGGGGGAGGGGTTCTCTTCAGACGGGCTTGTTTTCGATTTGGTGTTACCGATAGAACAGTGCTTTAGAAGAGCAACAGTTAACATTAGGATTCAATGACTTCCCTGGAACTTGCAAAGGTAGTGATGGAGACACTAAGTAGATAAGCTGTTATTCACTAGTTATGGTTCCAGCAAAGTTTCCTTCAATGAGCGACCGTTACAAGTTAATCGGAACGAGAATCAAGAGATGGTTGGAGTCGATGGACTACAAGCGAAACTGTTAAGAAAACACCCGAGATGACCTGGTCAGGAGCATAAACGAATTCATATTCAAAATTTGGTCGGAGAAAAGTTTTCCGACGCCAGAAATCATAGATCTTCCACTTTCAAACAGCTAAAGAGGCATTATAATTGGTCACCTAATAAGATCCAGCTCAGAGTTGTTTGTTAACTGGCGATCTAATTGGTCCTTACTAATGGGGTTTTAGACCTGGAAAACATACAACCGACCACATTGGGCCAGATCCTGGAGAAAAGCCAAGAATTAAAGATCCAGACCTACCAACTTTTCATCTATATCAAAGCAGCTTACGACACTGTAACCAGGGAAGAATTGCTGATGGAACGTAAAGAAATGTTTATCAGGATGACGTTGAACAAGCTAGCTGTTCCGACAAAATGTGTTAGGATTCCACTGAAACCTTCGCCTCGTCAGAGGGCTGAGACTAGGTGATGTTATGCAGCTGATTCAACACTGTTCCAGAGCCAAAACATCATTGGGTTTGCTGAAGAAACCCACGTGAAAGGAAGGGCAGATTGTCTTTAACACCATAGGGTCAGCAGCAAGTAGAACGGGACTCATCATAAACAAGGACAAAACAAAAAATAAGCTTTCATCATCAAATCCCACAACTGACTTAGTAATAATATGACCGTTGACAGGTTTACCAACGAGGTAGTTCGTGGATTTGTTCACATGTGCACTGTTGTACACTTTGAATTAAAACATGGAATAACTCTTAGTAATCGCTGTTTCTAAGGGCTAAGTCCAAGCTCAGTCGAAGAATCACTCAATAAATAGAGGTTGGGGTGCTTTGAGAGAAAGATTTTTCGGGTGTATGTATGTATCAATGGAGTGTGGAGGATAAGATTCAATGACGAACTGTACGGGCTATACAGCGACATTGACCTGGTTAAGAAGCTGAAAATATAGAGGCTTCGATGGCTGGCCCATGTGCAACCCGACGAGTCTTCAATTCCAACCTATGCAGTTTTGGAAGACTCCATCTAAGGTTGCGCGATCAAGTGGAGAACGACCTCAACCAACTTGGTGTGCGAAACTGAAGGCCACTGGCTAGGGACTGGCTTAGCTGGGGAGGGATTTCGGTTCATTCCGTGGTCCAAAATGGACTGTCTGCGCCACCTTAAGTAAGTAAGTTCGAAATTCAGAAAAAAGCTCAATCGCTTAATCAGAGGCTGCCAAATTCAAGATAGACAGAAAGTGGGAGATCTCCAACTGCTTGGGGTACGACATTGCGATATTGAGAAGAACTTGGGAGACACTGCACTGCACTGAACAGAACCCTCATCATCCCGGTCTTGAAAAATGGTGCAGAAAAGTCGGAAAAGTCCCATGCAGTATTTGAGAAAAAAGTTTTGCGTTTATGGTGGCTGGAGTATACAGTGCGAATGGGCATCAAGGTTCATCGACATATCAGAGAGGAAGTCAGAAGCCAAAGGTAATCTCATATTCGATACCACGAACTAGAGTGAGATCTTCTACTGCTTAGAGTGCCAAACTGGAAACGGCAGGCTAGAGATTGAGTAAGCCGGATGGGCGTTTTAAGTGAGACCCAGGAGAACCACGCTTTGTAGCGCCATTGAAATAAAGTGCAGTAAGTACCACATGACATCAGGATAACAAGCTTTATAGAATACTAATTACTAAGATTCCAAGACTTCAGTTGGCATTGTCAAGTTTCACGGTGATATTCCGCCACGAAAAACATACCAAATTCCAGATATGCCAACCCAAACCGTGCGGTTTGAAGTCCAACATAAAGAGCACGTTGCTGACTGAACTTTGAACCCATCAAACCTAAATAAATGTCTTAATCCAAAAACTGCCAACATAAAGTCAACTTCCTTAATCTGCTCTAATTTGTTTGGCAAAACCGAAATATCAACGCACAATTTCCCTCCGAACAACCAACTTAATATTTCAATTAAAAAAAAAACAAAGACTGGTTCTCCATCAAAAAAATATGATAGATACTCTTAAATGAATAAAAATCGTTCCGCACATTAGATCATTCCGTACTAAACGCATATTCATTGCCTAACCCACGCGTCTCGCTCTCGAGACAACCAGAAGAGATTAATTGGCATAAAAGGGACAAGCCGACAGAATGCTGGCTACACTACACACTATAAAAAAAATAACACTATCGCCATCCGTCCGTCTGTTCCGTCCTTAATCATTTTTTTTATCCCCCACCATCTTTTATGCATACAAAAAAAAGCTGTGATAATAATTTTAAATTTGATTCGAAAAGACTATAACTTTCATTTTATGTCATCCCATGTGACAGCCCCTTGCCTCACACTCCACACGCAAACAGATGGAACACCCTGTTTTAAGGGGGAACAAAAAAAAAAGAGGGTAAGAAGCTTAGTTGGCGATGCGATGGCAGTTTTGAACGTGAACGTGTCTTATGGCGCCAAAGTCGTCGTTGCGTCGCGTCGCGTTGGTGGGTCGCGTCGGTTGGTCGGTCGGTTCTATGGAAATTTAAATGGAATTAATCAAAAGCAAAAGATAGATTTGTTTTCTTTTTTATTGTCTCTCGTTTCTTTTGTTTTTTTGTCTTTTATAAATAAACAAATGCAATTGAAATGCGATTTACGTCGAAAGAACATAAAAAAAGGAATCCAATGATTGGATTCAACTTCAGATTGCGTGGTCATCCATATTGACATCCATCTAATCGATATGGCCATTAAGAGTCTTATGACGTTTATGAGACTCAAATTAAAATTAGTTTCCGCATATAGTATCTTGGTTGCATAGATGCATCTATCGTTTGTGTGTGCGCGTCATGCATCTACATCTACACTCTTATTTGCAGTCAAAGACTGTTTGTAAAAAGTCGATGACAGTGAGTGATGGTTTAAGACGACTTACCGACCAACCGGGACCGAGTATGGGGCGACTGGTTGACGTGCGTCGCCGTCGTCGTTGCTAATCGCTTCGAACGTGTTCGACATTCGATCTGAGCGTATCTAACTGACAGGCGGCCTTCATTTCGCTTTTTAAAAGTATCTATGTATCTTTTTTATGTATCTACACGAGGCTTGTTTTTTTTTTTTTCTATTTCATGGTTAAGAATGTATCTAACTATCTTTTGGATTGCGTAATAGTTCAGTTTTTGGTTTTGTAAGGTGCAACACAACACACACACACACACACATTAAATTTCAACTATCCTGAAAAGTAGTATCTTTGCAACTTAAACCAGTTTGCAATTCAACAGTTCGTCGATGTCGAATTGGTTTGAATTGAAAAGTGAGTTTTGGTGTAATTGAAGTGTTTAATCGGCGAAATGAGAAGGCCGGTGGGCGGTTAGTTGGTTTGTGCGGTTTTTACGGTTGTTTTGTGGGGGAGAAACAACGTGTTGCAATTATGCTTGTCAGCATAAGGATTACACTGAATTTGTGGTGTGGGAGCGGTAATTGTTGTTCGGTGTTCGCAGATGTTTTTGGCGGCGAGTTCTATTGCAATTTTAAGACATTAAGTGACGGATACATTGTTGTTGCAGCTGTTGAAAGATATTGATTTGTTTGAAAAAACAATGTGGCAGGGGCTCGGCCGTAAAAAAAAGAAACGATTTATTTGCAGTGTGGACGTTCAAATGAGTTTCCGAGGGATTCCAATCATTCTTCAAGAAATACTTGAGGATATAGCCTTTGAACAAGAAGCAGTTAATCTACATTTACATCCAAACGCTATGAGCTACGTAGCTATTTTGAATGGACAGGTCAATCAAGGACTATTCTAATTTTGATTCCTTCAGTCAAGAACGACGTTTTTTTTGTTGTCATTTGGTGCAGGGGAAGGCGGTGTCAGATATTGACTCAAGTATTCCAAGGCTCGTAATCCACTTGACACTTTTTGCAACGGAACAGTTTGGTTGCTCAAGGGACTACTGACTATATTTCTTGAAACCTTTTTCTCCATCATCTGTTCTTCGCGAAGATTTGAATGTTGTCTTAAATGGAAGAAGTGATTTTTTTTTATAATTGTACCGTGACTGCATAGTGAATGTTCAAGACTCAACAACATTTTTAATTATAATTAATTAGAATTATAATATTAACGATTAATTAATTATTATTTATTATGATTTAAATGTTATTTGATCGTTCATTTCTCACATACTAAGTTGATTTCTATTTAATGTTAGTTTGCTTCATTTGCAACCCTGGTTAATGTAAATAGTACTTTTCCTACATCTTTATAATTGGTATACTCTATTGAATTATCATCTTAAAGTTAAATTACTACATACGGTACCTTAAAAAAACTTGGTCTCTTAATTTCAAATCATATGTTTGTTCTCATTCTTGTTTTTTGTCGTGATCTCATTGTTTCATTTCTTCTGTAAACCTGCAAATTATTAATTGAGTTGTTATATTATTATTTATTATTATTCAAATTGCGTTTGTATTGTACTGGAAAAAGGTGTGGTGTGGTGAATTTAATTACTCTCCCGCTCCAGCTGCACATACATCTCTGTCTGTAATTAATACATTGCTTAAGAGAGGCTGCATTCATCGATACAAAACTGATGGCTTTATCAGCTCGTTCACTTTCGTTTTGGATCTTGACCATATCACCAACCACACCGTGCCCAGAAGAATAACTAAGTATCACGAATAATTCAATTAAATTTATTTGTCCTATATTAAAATTTATTGTTCAGTTCTTTTTGGGAATTTATCTATTTTTGTGGTTGAATCCAAATCAGTGAACTTCAATGATTATTGATTTTTGTCGACTGTTCATGTTCACGTGTATCTCAATGCGTCTGTTGGTAAAGGTATACAGGCCGCTTTATGGCGGGTTTTTGTTTTAGATCTTATGCGGGGATTCCTGCCAAGATAGTTGGCTTTATTATGCAAGTGTAGTTTCTTTCGCTGGGTATTGGACTACAGCCCAGATTTTCAGCTTTTGATGAACGGAACCAGAGTCGTTTTAGAATGGTTGATGGTAAGTCCCTTAGAGTCTAACTATTCTTCAATTCGAACGCCATTTGGAGTACTGCAGAAAGTGTCGCAGTATATTTGCTGCTGATTAGTACTTTGAGCAATGACGATAGAAATTGTGAGAACACTTTTTCAGTGGACAAGACACCCTTTTACTGTGACTATCAAGACCGATCCGTCTTCCGATGAGAATGTAATAATTCGAATATATCTATTTCTAGCCTGTTTTGATTTTTTTTTTTTTATGATGAGCACACAAGGGGTTAATGGTAGGGAAAAATCGAGCCCGGTAAAGCATTCCACATTCTTGTAGTGCGGCTAAAAAAAGAGTCTCTATACTGAACAGTACGTCCGAAGTTAGGCTCGTAAGTTAATTGATGGACATTCCTTGCTGTCCGGGCGTTACGGGGAAATTGATTCAATGTAGGAACGCAACTGGCTATTTCGCTGGAGCTTTGTTTATAGAAGTAGCTTCTGATTTTCATTTTCTGCATCCTCAGCGAATAGAGGGGAGGGTTATGTGTATGCCTTTGCCCTTGATATTTTAATGATAGCTAGAAGTTGCATGCCTGACACATTTTACAAAAGTGCAAGAAATATACATTTACAAAAAGCCTTACGCTAATTAAGCTTGTTAAGATGGATTTTGCACAGCTAATTCTATAATTCGTTTTAATATAAATAAATACTTGGCACAACAGCTCAAAGCGAGGCCGGGGCCTGTGACTTACACTCTCAACCATTACTGTGTGTGCGTTGATATTCTGCAGGAATGGAAGATACCTAAACTTTACCGCCGAATCTGAACGGCTTACAGAGAAGCACTTCCATGACATGATTTACTCTTGGAGTATTTGTCACTCCCTCGCAAGAGGCAGTACCCCGGAAAAGAACTAAGGTGGAGTCAGGGATCGGATAGAGAATCTTCGTCGTGGCAGTCCGACACACTAACCACTACGCCACGGGGTACCATTTAATGCTGCAAGAAAAAGATTTCATGGGTGTGTACAATGTACTGACCATGAGTCTTCTATGGCTTCTATGCCGGCACGATCAGACAACACATAAATTCGTCCAACTCAGTACATGGAATCTTATGATGACTGGCTCCCAACCAAATATTGAAATACTCCACCTTTTCGTTGTGGAAAGTTAGCCCGATAGACAACCTCCAACTTCGAGAAGCAGGTCTCATGTGGTTCTCCTTGGACAAAAGAAGCTTCATAGTCCAGTACGAAATCATTGCGGGAGTGCGATAGCTATCGTTTGCTCCTTTAGAGTTAATCCACCAACTTTTCTATTTCAATACAGTGAGCGTTTCTAGTAACGGAAGGGAAAAATGATCAATGCCCAAAATATGTCGAAGTAGATAATAAGGTTGTCTATACCATGATGGCTTTTAGCGCCGCCCTTCGTTGATTCAATTTCTTGAAACTCATAGAATCTCGCCCTTTTTCTGACGTGTTCATTCAGGTTCCATAAGACCCGAAACAGTGCATACGTAAGAGCAGATTGTATTGTTGCAATTTTCCGTGTTCAACAGTCGAGCTGTGGCAAAATTTGTCCGGGTAGGTAGTACAAGTACCTGATGGCTAACACCAGGATGGGTAGGTATGCGATAGTTATCACATCCAGCATCGAACCAACAGCGATCGGATTTTTTTGTCAATGGAATGTGGAGCAGAAGATTTAACCGCACGAACTCCATGAGCCATATAGCGACATTGACCTAGTCACAAAATACAACGGTTTAGATAGGTGAGACATGTGGAGCGCATGGACGAATACAAACTAGACCACCAAGTTTTCAACAACAACCCTGAGGGACAGCTCAACAATGGGCAAAGTTTTTTAATAGTGGTGACTGGTTGAGGGCGTCGTCCACAGCGAATTGTAAACGACACATTAGGTGTGCAATACCAAAGTTTTTGGCATTTTCCTCTAAGAGCCGATCTGGAGGCAGAAGAAACTGATTTTCAATCGGTTGTGGTTGTTGGGACCATTAACGAAACCACTTCTCAGGCAAACTTCTCCACATGTCAACTTGAGCTAGTCCTTATAAGAGGATTCTGGTATTTGCAAAACCGGACTTGGGAGTTGACTGGTCGGTCGAATTTGTATTATCAAAATATTGAGCCATATTATTTGCGAAAGAAATGTTTGATCAACTATGGTGCATTCCAATTTTTGGGCAGTCAGTGTACTCCTGGATCAACTGAGATGTGAACATCTCTAAATAAGCAATGAAAAAGTTAAAAATCTGCACTTTCAATCAAATCCCAAGTTTGATTTAAATATCGACAATTTAATGACTTTCCATTATTACAACCTATAAAAGAATGAAAGGCAAATATCGTCTAAGAGATTGTGAGAAACCACTCATCTTCCATATCCGATCGCCTAAAGGGCAAGTTCAAATCGAGCTAAAAACTGACATTACAACCTATCAATTTACAATCTTAATAGGTAATATCTACTCCAACCAACCAAAGCGAAAGTCAACAAAAAAAAAACCTCAACTAGGTTCGATCTAGATAAAAAGCACTTTCCCATTTTCTTTCATTGATGATTTTGTGATAAGAGTAATAAAATATAACCATTTAAGTTGGTTAAAGATATTTAATATCAAGATGACTAAACAACCGACCTGTACATCCACAGCCACAAGCTCAACAAGAAAAGTAAGAAGAACAAAAAAAAAAAAAAAAAACCGCACCAAATGTAATAAAATTTTCAATTTGTATCTTTATTTTTCAATTCAATTCATTTTGAGCGAGAGCAAAAAAAAAACGAAGAAAAAAGTATCTGTGAACCTTTATCCATATACGTGCCAAACACAATGGAAATGCACTTATAGTGAGAGAAGAAAACTTATGCGTTCATTGCACCTCGAAATAAAAATGTGCTGCATTCAACTTCAACGAGATAACGACAACACACACACAGAAGAACTCCAGAACTCTCCTTCTCCTGGCTGACTGCAAATAGTAGGTTTTTAGTCTCGATTCTCGGAGTCAAGTCAATCTCATGTCTGTCTGTCTGTGTACAAAAGAGGTACACTATTGGAACCTGCCCTGTCACCCTGATGCAATATACTATACCTTACTGCATAGAACAGCTCCGTAGAACGAACAACGCAGTGAGTGTATCCAACAGATACTCTAGAAAGAATAAATAATAAATTTTATTTACTGAAGTACTTTTGTGCTTTTCGTTCTTATTTTTCTTATGTCTTCTCCTTTTTTTTTTCTGTCCGCTCCTTTTCATTATTTTCATTTCATTGCAACTCGTTTTGTTAATTGGCAAACAAGCTTTTTTGCTCCTTGCCTTGCTGGGAACTTTATAGGAAGTGTAGGTGGATGATTTTTCTTTTTTAAAGGAAGTGGTGTTCCTTAGATGGAACAGGAAGTTTGTCCGATTGGACGACGACAGCGACACCAGCGACACAAAGAGAATGTGTTAATAAATTTGAACATTTTATGGAAACTAATGAAAAATTAAAAGAAAAGTTTGTGGGAATCCTGTTGGGGATTTAGGGCTGATTTTAAAGGAGCACTTTATCTGTCAACTACAGTTATAAATTTTTTTTTTGTGAAGAAGAAGAATCGTGGACCGAAAGTAGATTTGGAACCATCGTTGTTCATCGACGCGTCGGTAATGTCAATCAATGATAATGCCAAACCTACGCCTACTTTCTGTGTGTAGAAAATAAAAATGTGCATTTTACACTGTCCATAAGAATCATCGCTGATTGGAAACAATCCCACGGGAACATGTCGACACAATTGGTTTCCGAAAGTATATAGGTATATTTGCTCAAAATAAAAAGTTATCACCTTTAGGTGTGACAGAAACCTCAAACAATTTTTTTTTCATGTATGTATGCGAAGGTCCATCAGTAAGTAGCCGTGGTAGGAATGAAGACTTGAGTTTTTTTAATGTTTTTAATTTTGAAGTTTTACCCCTCTCAAAATTGTGCGTCATTAGTTTGAAGCAGAACTTTTCTCCCAGCCAAGTTTTGGATAGTGGCTTCGTTAATTTCTTATCGTTTAAGATAATTCCTGAAGCTATCAATTTCTGCTATTTGCATGAGGACTATTCCTTTGATTCTCAAAAAATTGTTTCTCTACCAGGAAGAATCCATTACTTGGATTTCGCTGGAACTTTGTCGTGCAGTTAATATCACTGTATCCTGCTAACACCAAAAGCGACAACTTTAAAATTTTGGTGTGGGTAAATCACGGAACCTATTAGACTGAAAATTGTCTAGCACTGAACTTTTCATGTTAGTTAGGTGGTAGTGGTGAAGGGGGTAGGGTGGTAGGGAAGAGGACGAGGTATGGTGGGTTATGAAGGGGGGAAGGGGTGAACAATTGTCAAAAATGGTGGGTACTTGGTTTGAGGCAAAAATTGACTACAATGGTGGGTGATTTGTTGTAGCTAAGGTGGGTGGTTACTGGTGGGCGGGTTGATGTTTGGGGAAGTTGGTGAGGAAAAAATGGGTTGTTACTGGTGGGCAATTTTCGGGGAGGGAAAAATTACCAAAAATGGTGGTGGTTTTAGTTTGGATGGGTGGGTGACGGCGGAATTGGGGGGGGGGGATATGGCAAAAATGGTGGGTGGTTGAAGGTTGGGTAGCTGGTTACTGGTGGGGGGACTTAGTGGGGGGGTAATCGACAAAAATGAAGGTGGTCGGTGGGTGGTTGCAGGTGGATTGGATGGTTACTGATAGTGGGGATTTGTTGTAGAAGGGCGGTGAGGACAAATTTGTCAAAAATGGTAGGGGGATTTGATGGGTGGGTTGGGGAAAATTTTGTTCCTATTTAAAAAAGAATATAATCTGTAATAAATGTTATTATAGTAAAATAATAAGATTTTATTAACGAAACACTAAATTATTAAAAATTAATTCACTCCATGTTTTATTTGATGGTTTTCAAAAATTACGACTTTTAATGTAAACTTGAATGTTTCACATCTGACGGGCGTCCCGTGACGGCTAATTTTTCTTTATGTAAATGCGTTATTAAAAAATTATTGAATATTACGAGTTTTGACGGGAACTCCCCTTAAAAGTGGGCGTGTCCTAAGAATTTGTAAAAAAAAAAATTAAAGTTCTAACTGAGCTTTGATTGCTGGTCAATTTTTAGGCATATGTGTAAGACTACAGCTGAATCGAGTAATTTTTAAACGATCTTGCACGAATAAAGGTATTTTATAAAAACCACGCCCTTATAAGTGGACTTATTAAAAAAAATTAACAAAAAAAAAATTAAGCGATATTTTTTCATTTAACCAACGAAAAAATGGTAAAAATTGTATATTGATATGTAAGTAGGTACCTTAAATTTTTAAAACTGTTTTTGATCTTTCATGAAAAACAGGCCTCAGCCACGCCGAAACTGTAATATTTTTATTTAATTTAGAGAACATTTACCTATAGCTTGCGTGTGCAAAATTTAAGCGTTGTGCTTTGATCTTTACTGTACAAAAAACACAATTTGATTTTGCCAAATAGAGGATGTTGAACAAAATGGCAATTGTGCCTTACTCTTGAACCAAAAATTATATTTACCAAATTGTACGGAAGAAAACACGGACATCGCTAAATCGACTAGGCGTTTGATTCTGAGTCAGAATATTTTCAATACCTTATGGTATTAGTTCTCTATGTTACAAACTCCACACCAAAAACAATGTACCCTTTCTATAGAAAAGGGTATACCTAAAAAGAAAATTATACGCGAGACATAACACATAACTGGTGATAGGACTATCCACAGACCCACGACGGGTCTTTATTTTCAGGCTTCGTCTTAGCGGAGATCAGACACAGTGACCTTTCTCCAGGTTTATTACTGGCAACAATCGTATGTTCACTAAGGATAGCTGAACGTGTACTTTATGTTACGACTACTTCTTAGTCAGCTTCAGATATGGGATCCCTTACAGGGTTCCAAAAAGTCCTTTCTCTAGGCTATGGGAACTGGGTACTGGCCAAATGGGATTATTACATTAAGGATTGTTCACTTGGATGTGAAACACAGTGTTTGTTATTTTTCTAAAAAATTCTTTTTTATTCGTAAAAAATTGAAATACATATTTTGAGGATAGGATTTTCTAAACCAAAGTTTTTCGCTGCTTTCTTTGGAGCGACTTTTCTTAATAAGTGAGCGCCCTCGGCCTCCAACAAAAATATAGCTCCTCAACTAAGTCGGATCTTGCCTGCCACAATTTTTTCTAACTTAACTCTGAAATACTCTGCAGTCAGTCGTGGACGTAATTGACAAATTATACAAATCAGCACTCAAAAATTATATTGGTCCAATGAGGCAGACACCACAAAAGGACACCTAACGCAGGAAAAATATTAATATTAATATATATTTATATATATTAATTAATATATATTAATATTAATGCACATTTTCATTTTCCAAACATCTCCCATTTTCAAATCCACTACAATGATGTGTTCATGGATACACAATACACCTAACAGATGAAAATTTTTAGTCAAACCAACAACACCAATAAATCCATCAACACTTTATTTCATTTCTCTTCTTCCATTTTCAAGAAAAGTTAGTTATCCTAGTTGGTCCTGAGTGGTTTCTCGACTTTCTATTAAGTGATTTTTCAAACGCTTTGTAGAACGAAGTTAATGTTTGTATACGTAAATCTATGTGTATGAACTCACAATTTACTTCGGAATGAGATGAAGAAATATAAAACAACAACAAAAAAAAGGAAAAGAAATTAAAACCATCCTTCTTATTGTTCAGTTATGACACTAGTTAACCATTACAGTTGATGGGTACGTCCATCAAAACAAACAAAAAGAAAAAAAAAACTTTAAGTTTTTATTGTGAATCCTTGACAGGGCATGGACCTCCTTTTTAACTGTCTGTCATGCGTTCTTGCGTATGTATGGGGCAAAGTGACTTTCCATCCTAACCCTTCGTGTGGTTTTCACTTTAAAAGCTTTTCCCCCAACTCTCAAAAAGTTTATAGTTTTATGAAGAATCTCACACTATTTTGCCAAAAGCAAAACTTGTCCTATTTCCCTTTCTTCTTCGTCGACGTATCGTTGTTAGTTCGGTCGGTCGGATCGTCGTCACTGTCGTAGTTAAACACACGAACTTCCCTCTTTTTCAAATAAATCTTTTCCCTAAGGCGACTCTGTCAGAATAATCATACTTTTGTAGTTGTATCTTTGCATTTTGCCATCATCATTGGCACAGAACAGAACAGACCACTCCACTCTCTTATCGTAGACCGGAAGGGAACCATCTTAGAATGTCTTTTTTTCCTTCTTTTGCGAATTGCGACATGTAAAAAACTATCATAAAATTATGAACAAGGCCTACTTGCTTGATCACTGATGTGCGCATTAAAACTCGCACAGCAGTAGCAAGCAAACAGCACAACGACAACAGAAGCACCACAAGCGGCACCTCCTCCATCATCATCATCAAGTACATTAACATCAACATCATCAGCAAAAGGCAACCATCATGCAATAGAGATCTTTATCTTTATCTTTTTCTTCCTTGATTCCCTGTTACATTTTCTACATATTATTCCTGTTCACACACAACGCACACAACATTCACACGTCAAAATATACCAGAAACTCAAAATATGGAACCTCAAAGACAGGCAAACTTATAGTCAGTCATTTATTCTATGCCAATTGCGCCTTGTTGTAAAAAGTTTTTTTTTTCTTGTCCTTTTTTTTTTAAGTCTTGAGTGTTGGGCAAACTTTGAGATATAATAGGCCTCCGAGGAACGAGGCTACCAGTTGGAGTTGGGTGAATTTCACCAGAAATAGAAATATCAGCTAAAGACAAGTACTCAAAAAATGTCGGTCGCTACTTTAACAAGTTTTATCAATCCTTAAATTCTCGGAAACAATGGAGTAGAATCCACACAAAATGAGAATAGCTCTAAAACAAATTGGAGAAAGTCAGAGTATTCGTGCACATCAAAATATTTATTAGCGTTGATAAGTGGCGACTGGCCCACACAGCTAGGATCAGAACCTACCAAGCTATTCTGCAAGAGCTAGAACCCGAGCTGCTAAGAGTGCAGTCCGTGAGCTCTACGGACAGAAAAGTATAATGCGACATCAACTTTCTGCGATAGAAGAGGGAGCACGAAACGCTCCTCTGTAACTTAATTAAAAAAAACTCGGCAGACAATGTTTCGAGGACATCGAAGAGTTGTCGCAGAGTGAAATACCCGATGTTAACAGTTTCACGTGGGGGACCAGATGCCTAGAAACTCCATAGGGAACCCAGGAACGAGTATGGAAAGATGAGGGATTGGTAAGCCCTCAGATGGGTATCACATGTGGACCTGAGTTTACCGGCCGGCGTAGAACTGGTATATTGGGGTCTGCAACAAATACACTTACCGGAAAATAAAACATCGCAGTGGTACAAAGCTCGTGCAGAAACCTGTCGGGATGAACTCGCAAACGTAGTGATACGTATACAGACAGTTCTGAGGATTTGGAAGTAATAGCATAACTAACCTAGCCCATGGTGTTGCTCCAAATGATCTATTCGAATTGGACATAGAACATCAAGAACTCAGTTCATCTCGAAAAATTAGAATTACAATAGCCAGACTCAAGCCCAACAAAATTACCGGAAACTAAGCTCACTTACAGTTGGGCTCTAGCAAGTATTGAATTGACGACAAAGATTGATCCGACTGTAAACGGGGGGGGGGGGGGGGGGGTAAGTATTGAGGCTCGATTCCGAAGAACCAAGGGGAGCCTATACAACACCAGAATATTCAATGCAGAACTCTACGGACTATACAGCCACGTTGGGTTCGTCAACATTTTGGAGCACGAATTGCCTTTATACAAAAATGCAGACCTTACCTAGGTTAAGTGATCAAGTTAGAAGCAACCTAAATGGATTTGAGGTGCGTAACTGTGAGAAGCCGAACTCGCTAGCCGGACACAAAATTCACCACGTCTAAGTGGGCCAACTTATGCCAACAATGTACACACATAATGCATCCATCAAAACATGTTCTGGTGCCGAGACCGCAGATATTCATTGGCATAGCACGTTCCCAGATTGGGAATTGAAGTAGTAGAAAAACCAGGACGAAATTGGGGAGGAAATCTTTCACGGGTACAGTTTGGAGTTATGGTTAGCCTGCCCAAAGGCAATGATGTGAGCAAACATAACAGTTGCTCCTGTTTTCCATTTTGACATCTGGAAGGTAGCGATGGATAGAACGAAGAACCAAACCTGTTTCTTGGCGTATCATTCTCCAGCAAATAGCCCTTCCCCACATTAAGTGGATCTCTTCTTTTCAAAAGTAGCTAAATCTAAAGAAGTGTTTAAGAATAAACCAAGGTGCATTACTGTGAACAATGGGCAAGTTTATTTTTTAAGTTCAAAAAGGAGTACGGCAAGGGAATGTTCTTTTACCAGTTCTTTTTTTCTGGTGATTTGCAGTTAAGCCGTAAATGCTGAAAGACTTGAATTTCCGCAGTGATATCTGTTCCTAGGAAAGGATATCGCAAAATTCGGAACACACCATGCCAAAAATAAATTCAAACCAAGTAGAACGGAAGTAGACGTAATAAACTAAATAATTTAAGCTCGAGTTAACTTCGATATCTTCCCTCGAATCCACAATTCCAGTCCACATGATTTAGACTCTTAGAATCCGCTGTAAGCAAATTTCTTCCGAAAGCCTGAAAAAGCTAGAAACCGGGCTGCTACAAATCGCAAGATCGTTGGATGTTTGGAAAGAAAGAAAAATTGATTCTGGCTCGGTCGCCCGTTAGGGAAGCAACAAGAGAAGAGCAACATGAGATTTTGAAAAGCTAGTAAATCTACATTACTCTAAAACTTCCGAAGTAAAAAAAAAAAAAAAACCAAAAAACGTCTTGGAGAAATTCTCCTTCAAAATATGACATCTCTCTCCGGTGGTGGTGGTGCTGTTGCATGATGATGACTCTTGCAGCGAGAAGATGTCATTGAACCCCCCATGGTGAACAAACTACAAAAATCGTCATCATCCATCTCTAGCCAGAGCCCAGGGAGCTCCATCACCATCACACAGCACCGCCCAAACACACATCACATCACACACCACCACAACTACCACTCAGTAGGTATATGTTTGGTTCCCGTTCTGCTCCTCTTATATAGGAGTTTTAGGTCGGCTAGGCTGAATTGTATCCAACAGTTGCTGTTGTCATTGCAAAGCCCCAGTAGATATATCTTGTTGTTTTTTTTTTTTTGCTTCACTTCAGCATCAGCTTCAGCTTCATACGTGGTGGCGTTCTTGCATTCCATCAGTGAGCTCGGGAGAGAGAGCAAATGAAATAATTTCTAGATTCGTCTGTCATTCAGTAGGAGTATCTTTTTTTTTGAATTTTGTATCTGTGTCTCATTTTATTCTTATG
Organism: Platycheirus albimanus; assembly: GCA_916050605.2. NCBI lineage: Eukaryota > Metazoa > Arthropoda > Insecta > Diptera > Syrphidae > Platycheirus > Platycheirus albimanus. The sequence continues at coordinate 358,832,162 of OU696696.1, forward strand.
TGCTGGTGCTGTTGCAATCTGTCTGTTTGCCGGTCGTTGGTCTATTTAAGAATAAAAGTCACAAAAATATGGAAAAAAGTAAGAAAAAAAAAGTATCTGTAAATATGGAAAATGTATCTTTCTCTATAATAAGCAGGAAAAGTAACAAATACATTTTGCATTAAACTCTACACATCAGATACTCTCTATACTAGCAGTTGTTGTTGTATACGTGAGGCTTACTTTTGTGGACTTATAGAATTGTGGTACGTGCTGTGGATCGGTGCCTACTCCCATACCCTTTTCATACACACTCGCGCTCTGTTGGAGATGTCGCGAATGGCCATAATGCTGTATCCGTGATTTTGGTGTACTGTGACACATAAAGTTTTCACCTCTTTGTGATGCTGATGATGATGATGATGACTGTAAAATCGTTACAATGAATAGGCAGACATAAAAATGTGTATAGGAATAGGAATATCGGGAAGTTTGGATCATTGTTATATCGACGACGAAGAGGACGACGACAACGCACGGCACAGCGCCATGCCAGCGCCAGAGGAGGGAAAAGGGAAGACCCTTTGTCAAAATGGAACGTACCAGAACGTTGAGTATTGTGTTTTTTTCTTTTTTATTGTTTCAAAAGTTAGTAAGCGAATCGATAGCATTCGCGTGCTATAGGGCATTGTTTTGCATTGAATAGGTTTTATAATGAAAGCCCTTTGATTTAGATTGTGTGTAGTATTTTGGGAAGGGAATTGGAATCGATGGTGGAGTTGACAAAGAATGGTGAGAAATATGGTTGAGTAAGCGGCTTAGGAAAATTATATTCGGGACGGGTATTTTAAAGTATTTTGGAAAATCCCTTCAATGGGGGATTACCAACGTAGATTTTGTTATCGGACAATAAAAAATAGGATTTTTGAGAAGGTTTATTTGACACTTTAAAAGAGCATAAAATTTTTCTTGAGGTTGTAGTTTTTAAATTTTAAACATGTGATGTTTTTCTGGAGAAAGTAAGAGCGAAGGAACTGGACATTCCTTGCGCTTTGTGTAACTTGAATCTTTAGGTTTTACATTCGTTCTGACTCTGAGTGACTTTTCAAAGATTGTATTGTACGGATTTAAAGTTTTATACAATTATAAATGTGAGAAGTGCATGCAAAAACTAAGAAAAAAAATAGAACCCCAAAAATTAAAATTTTTTTAACCACAATAAGCAAGCTTAGGGAAGAATAGTGGGAGAAGGGGCAAGTTGAGCAGAGGGCTAGTTGGAACAAGGACAAGTTGAGCCACAAGAGAAGTATCAAGGAATCTCTTTGAAAAACGAGCATCATTGGAGGTCATGAAGACATTTTCCAATTTGTGTGTAAAGAATGGAAAACTTATCAAGGACCAAGGAGCATGAGTTAAGACAAGAAACTGTCTTAATTGCAGCAGTCTTAGAATTTTTTGGTAAATTTTTCAAAACTCGGTTTTTTTGTACTATTCAGTAGAGGAAGTAATCGTAAGATTTTGATGTTACAAACCAATCCTTTTGCGAAGACCAATATAAGTTCATTGTTAGCTTCTTCATCGGTTATATTCTCTGGGTCTTAACTGTTTGAAAGACGTTCTTTTATTGTCCGTTCCCTTAAAAGTCGTATTTCATTGCCATAGAATTAGCGACTACCAACTTATTGCCCTTACGTATTTTCTTTCCCATAACAACGCTGATGACGATGAGCCATGCAGCGATAGTTTAAACTGATGATGAAATGGTCTATCTCACCGAAAAATGGAACCAATCGTTTTAAAGAAAGGAGGGTTATTGTGCCTGTTATTTCAAAACCGCAGTTTAGCACCAAGCTCTCTTTTTTATCAAAAATACGTGTTTCGGGTATCGACGAACCTCTTCTTCAGCGGATTTAAAATAACCTTTCAAGCCTATCAATTCGAGTTGTTTTGGTCGATTTTGAATATGAGTTGTACAGGGTTTTCCAATAAGAGGTGTTAGTTTGATATTCAAAGAAAAATGGAGTTTTTTGAGATAAATGATCGGATATTTATTTCAATGTAAACAAGGAAGTATGCCATTAACAATGAAAAACAATTTCAGCCAAATGGCCGCCACGGCTACGTTTAAACAACAATATCCTTTTCATGAAATTTTCCATCACCAAATCGCAAAGTGGCTACTGTATGCCCTGAATAGCTTTGGTAATTCCATCTTTGAGGTCTTGAATCGACGCTGGGCTGTTGGTGTAGACCTTATATTTCACGTGGCCCCAAAGGAAGAAGTGGCAAGGTGTTAAATGACAATATCTCGGTGGCCAGTTGTGATCACCCCTTCGAGAGATGACACGGTTCGGTAACTTTTCCCGTAAAAAATCGATAGTTTCGTTGCTTGTGTGGCACAAAGCGCCATCTTGTTGAAAGTAAACGTTGCCCAGATCAATGCCATCCAATTCCGGCCATACAAAATTATTAATCATCTCTCGATAGCGCAATCCATTCACCGTAGCTGTTGCTCCAGCTTCATGTTCGAAAAAGTAAGGTCCAATGATCCCGCCGGACCATAAACCGCACCAAACAGTTACTCGTTGAGGTTGGAGAGGCTTTTCGACATTAAATCTTGGGTTTTTAGAGTTCTAGGTGCGACAATTTTGCTTGTTGACTTAGCCACCGAGGTGGAAACGGGCCTCATCAGTTAGGATGATTTTTCGATGAAATTCCGGATCATTTTCATGCATTTCAAGGACCCAATCAGCAAAGACACGATGTTCTTGATGATCGGCCGGCTTGAGTTCTTGTGTTAACTAAACTTCATAGACCTTAAGACCCAAGTCTTTATGCAAAATACGGTGTAATTACGTTTGTGGAATGCCCAATGCCAAAGAACGACGAGGAATGGACAAACCTGGGTTTTCTTCAACACTTTGGGCTATAGTAGCAAAATTCTCAGTTGTTCTTGAGCGACGTGCACGGGTTTTATTCTTCACATCGCTAACTTGTCCCAAAAGCTCAAGTTTTTCCACCAATTTCTGAATTACGGTCCGACAAGGTGCTTCACGTCGAACAAAATATGTTTTAGTTTTACGAACCGTCTCTGCCAAATTTTGACCATTTTTATAGTGAATTTTAATCATTTGAATGCGTTGTTGAAGCGTGTATCCATTTGCATTAATGGCGTAGTTTTTACTTGTCAAATGTCAAAAATTTACAGCTTTAAAAGTGACAACTACCGAAACAGATGGCTATTCAAAATAACACCTCTTATTGGAAAACCCTAAATAATAAATGCTGGTGTGCCGCAAGGCACTAACTCATCTCCTATTCTTTTTTTTTTTTTTTTATTTCTATGAACGACCACTTCGGGTGGTGAGGCTTTTCGTATTCGTGCCTCGATACACAGCCCTGTCTTTTTTTTTAAATTTGGAACTGCACCGGATATGAACGACGACCGTAATTTCTGATCGTAACAGCATTGCCCTATGGGGAACTATAAACAGAGTTAAATTAATGCTTTAAAAACCGTCGATTACCCGAACAGCTTTGCCTTCTTAGTATTGCAAGCAAAACTGTTTGTACAACGGTCACACAAATGACATTGGTTTTTTCGGGGAACAGAAATGGACGTCAGCAATAGAACAAACAAAAGGGACTTAGTGTGGGTCTCTAGAAAAATTTCGCTCCGTACCAAGTTGACACTCTTTGGATAAAACGTCAAATCTCCGAAATGTGGGAATGCTCTGCCATTTGTAGACCTTTGCCTGTGGTCTTGAAAGAGCGGTGGCCAAAAACCTTATCCAACAACGAACAAAATTGGATGAAGGTATCATCTCCAATGCTGGATTGGCCAAACACTGAGAAAGACCAATGAAACATTAAGGAAGTAGGCTTTTCAGTGAGTCCTCAAGGTGAAAGGGTAGATGGGTGACCAAGGAAAACCTGGAGGTGGAGTTGTGGACACAGTTGAAGTATTGTGTTGCGAACAGAGAAAGATGGAATAGGATCTGGTTGCCAACCTATGTTCAAGGCGGAGTTAAAGTCCCAAATTCCCCCCCCCCCCCCCCGATTCTCTTGAATACTCGAACAATAAGGAATTCCAATAGCCGTAGTACACGAATGTAGAATGCATTACTCGGCTAAATTGTTCCCTCCCGATATTCAAACAAATTATGCATCACTATCTTCTTACATATATCTTCTATTTAAATTTCCTAACGCTAGCGCTTGTCATGTTCTAGGAAAGCCTTTGAATGCCCGTAAATTATTTATTTTAAAGATTCCCTTACAAAATTTATATTCCAGTAAATTTTTCGGGATGAATAGAATTTAAATTTTACCTTTAAAGTCTTTTGCTTTGTGGGAGGAATAGAAACCCCGCTTATTTGACACGCGTCATAAATTTCGAATCACCCAAGATAGATACTTCTATTTTGTTGTAGGTTTTGTGAAACACATGTTAACGGTCTTTTTTATATCTCAAAGCTTTTAAACATGTTAAACAAAATTTCATCAAAACACTTTAACTGGCTATGGTGTCCCGCTTTATTTCAATTACCTTAATTTAGAATCTTAAATTAGCCTCCATTCCATCACATAAACACTTTATTACACGTGGTACAACGTTCCCCCTATATGCGTTGCGTAGATAAGATACATTTTTACTATCTTCTAATTAACATATCTGACCGAGTATCCCAATTCACAACAAAGACTAAGTAGAGTGTATCTTTAAAGACTATGATGAGACCGACCCCAACTCTCCTCCCCCTCTTTTTGTTTTTATTTTGCTTTTAAGTTGTATTGTGTATCCAATGTCATGATGGGAAATTTCCCATGCAAGGGAGCCGAACTAACTGCAATGCTCCATCAATTCCCTGCTCAAACTTGTGAGACATTTATATGTAGTACAAAGGGTGGCTCGTTTCTCGTATGGTCGCCCATTCCACAAAAAGATTAATCCCGTCCTATAATTTGTTTTCTTTTTAGTTCTTATAGATACTTTTATTTCTATTGTCTGCTCGGGCATGCGTGTAATTTGTGAAATGTAACACACACACATGAGTGTTTTATAGTAGGCCGTGTTAATTTCATGAGCGCGTCGTCAACGATGGAAGACGTTGAAACGACGGATCAGGGGCCATTCCGCTGTCGTAAGAGCATATAAAGCTCATTTCTCAAATCCTAAATCCTTTTTTGCTAAAAGTCGAACATAATCGCACACAAACTCTTAAAATTAAGGTATAGGTACGTTTATAGTCTTCTGGCTAGGTTGGGAGAGGAGGATTGGATGGAGCAGCTGAACTGAACCGACCGGCAGTGGGAGACGATGACGACGACGACGACGACGGCATATTAGTAGAGAAGAGAGGTGTTAAGAATTTACGAATGAAACTAAAATAAGTCGTAAAATTGCGAAGCCTTAGGAAGAAGGACTAAGGTATCCTCGTATACTTTATTTATATCGTACCTTTCCCGTTCCACTTTATCGTTATGTCTATCAACGAATGAGGTTCAAATTACACATTGGACGACTACGACTACGACTACGACTACAACTACGTCGACGAAGACTAGGATGAGGACGAGGGATGACGGTTGCGGGCGGCTGACTGTAAATGTTTATTTTTGTTTATATTTCTTTGTTTTTTTTTTTATTTTTATTTTATGTGTTCTGATCCCCAAAGGCTCACACAGGGATAGAAATATTAGGAGCTAATGAGGAGGTTTTTGTTTCGAGAGTTGACAGGTAATGGCCGGGATTGGAGGGAATTAATTTAAAAGGTCTTAGAGATTAATCTACAAATCATGTTAACCGCTTAGAAATTTGTTAAGGAGAAGCAGCAGCAGCAGCAGCAAATGGAAATGGCCACCAGGGTTTGGTTTTGTTGCTTGGATTTGATTAACAACATAAAAAAGTTATGACTCTCTAGCCTAACCTTTATATATCACTCGTTCTTGTGCGCCACCCGCCGCCGGTTAATCTTTGGCACAATAACTTTATTCCTCGTTTTATTTTACGTGTGTCTCTTGAGTGAATTTAAATTGATTTTTTTTTTGTCCCCTGGGATAACTAATTTGCTCATAGTTCTGCGGATTTGGGGGCTTAATTTATCTGAAACTATCCGGGAGAGTTTGTTTTATTGATTTTGAAGGAATGCTATTGTTCAAAAAATCTTATCGAGAATAGATGTCAGTGTTAATTATCAAGGTTTAACATTATAAAAGGTCTGAGGTAATATTTCAAATATTGACATTCCATAGTCTTCTGGGAAATTTTAAAGATTCTTTAAAGGTAACCGTAACCAATGATGTCCAATTTTATCGATACAGCAATGCTAGAAGAGTTTGTTCAAAACCATAATGGTGGTTGTGAATTCATGTTATGAAAGAAAGAATACAAGCGTGCCAGAGAAGAGAAAAATGCCCCTAATTTGTTGATCAGTTGTCAAAGAGAACATTTTAAATATCTACGCCAAAACAATTTGTAGATATAGAAGCTTTGTTATTCCAGACACAATCGATCTACGTGCTGGGTCGCACGAACGTGCTCTAATGTATGAGTGGTACTAGTGGTTCTAGAAAAGTACCTACGCCATTTTATGTCATGGATAAATTTGAATTTATGAGAATAAATTTATAAAAATCTGTAGAGCGGTTTTTGAGAAAAAAAGTTTTTCAAAGGTATTCAGTAAAAACATTTCTTAATAATTTTTGAAAAAAAACTAATAAGCAGTTTTCAAAATATTAATTAAATTTTTTTTAAATGCTTTTAAAAATACAAAAAAAAATATTTTTTAAATATATTGGTGTGCAGTATAAATTGAGCTACCTATCTACACCTATATATATGCGAAATTTTGAATGTATCGGTTAAGCCGTTTTCGAGATAGTCGAAAGCAAAAAAACGGTTATGGAAAGTATACCTACCGTTCTTAGAAATTTTGTAAAGCTTTTTTTTTAACCACATGATTGGTCGTACCTAAAAAGCAACACTGGTTTTTTTAAATCAAAATCGTTCAAGTCGTTTTTGAGAGAAATAACGTAACGGTTGTACGGCAGGTATCGTTATTTTTTGAGCTAAAAAAAAATTTCAATTTTCCCTCTGTTCAATACCAAAAAACCTATCTATACCAAGTTTGAAGCAATTCGGGCCACCCTTTTGGGCTGTAGGTGTCTATATATACATACATAAAAACAGACAGACATACAGACAGACAGACAGACAGACAGACAGACAGACAGACATACAGACGGACATGATTTTTAGACCATATTTTTTCGTCTTCGCTATCATCGTAATGTCATGTTTGATTGTTATCTCAAAAAAAATTTTCCACGAATGTATAACTTGCTTTATACGGGTTTACCACGATATCTAGAAAAAATTTAGAGCAAACAAATCTAGGAAAATCAAGAAAACCGCGAGCGCGAATTGTAACCATTGTCTCAAAAATTAATATTAATTCTGGATTTAGAATTCCACATTCTAGATTTTTTCTACTTCTAGATTTTATCTTTTTATATTTTTTTTTAATAGATTTTGCCTTTTCTAGATTCTGTCACTCTGGATAACGTCGTGATCCTGCTTTCTACCTTTAATCGCAAGTAAAAATTCTAACAATCAAACATAACATTACGATGATAAATAAGGTAGGTAGTCGAAAAAAGTGGATCGGACAATTCTGTCTGTCCGTCTATCTGTATCGGCACCTACAGCCTAAACGCCTGGACGAATTTATTTCAAGCTTGGTACTATGAAAAACTCATTTTTCTCAAAAACGACTCCTTCGATTTTGATAAAACTTTCTGAATGGTGTTTTCTGTATAAACTTCATGTTTTGGTTGGAATAGACTTTTCAGGAAAATTCTTATAACGGTACCTGCCATAGGACCGGTTTTTTTAAATAAGATTTCCCTGTAAACCCTTTGATGGATTTCGGTCAAATTTTCATTGTAGAAGCCCTTTTATAGACGAAATTATATAAATTTTTCAAAAAAAGTTTTTTTTTTAAGTTTATACAAAATTTGAATTTTTTTTATTTTTGGTTTTTTCAAAAACTGTTTTTTTTTCAAAAATTTTAAAATTTTTGTTTTCAGATAAGAACTACAAATTGCTAAGTGTTGGCATAGGCACTCAAAAAAAAACTGGAATATGTTTTCGAAAAGTTTTTCAAAAAACCGTTTTTTTTTTAATTTTGACCTACTAATAACACAATAGGCAAGCAGTGTTTTCAATGGAATCCTCAAGATGAAAGGCGCGTTGGATGATCAAAGAAATAATTGAGGTCAACTTCTTTGAAGGAAACCGAGTCCACGAATTTGGAGACTAGGAGCTGTTCGTAATTTCCGGGAAAAGCTTATGAGTTGGATTGATTATGGAGAGGGAGTTGAAACTTATTGATCCAACAGAGCGAGAAAGTTTTCTGCGAGTAAAGGAGTTGCCAACAGCGACTTAGTCCACCAATTTTAAGGTTAAAACAGGTGGCAAAGGCAAGATGAAGTGTGAAGTGAAAATAAAAACAAAGGGTTGCCACTTTCAAGATTTGCACTGTTTGTGGCAACCCCAACTTTGTATTTTGGTCAAGATTGAATGATTTATAACTACCGAATAAAAGCTGGAAATCTGAAGCAACTGCTTAAAAATATTGAAAATCTTCAAAATCCTAAGAAACAATAGTTTTTTGTCTTATCAAAAACATTGTAAATAAATAACGACTTCTAGGGACTCAATAAAAAATGGTTATAAATTTTTAATAGAGTTTATTCTGTTCTAACTTAAAACATAGGTACAAATAATCGACACTTAAAACAGCTTTAAGACCACATGGCAACCCTGTCAATGATAAGCTCGTGCTCTTTATAGCTTGGTTGTATTTTTGAGCAAGCCTGTCAACCCTGATTTGTTGCAGGAAAATATGGAAAATACTACTTTTTCATCAATTGGGCAAATCTGTAGATTAAACTGAACCTTTAACTACATAATCTTAGGCCTTAAGGTTTCCTCTTGGACTATAATTTCAGTCACTTTTGTCACCGGCGAAATTATTTTAATTATTTGTGAATTTGTTTGGTTTTTGAAAACCTAGTTTTTGTGAAAACTGGAGAAAATATTTCTCGATAACAGATCGAAGCCGACGTTCTCATATAAAAAGTTTTTTTTTAGAGGTATACAACTTTAAATTGGCAGCAATGTTTTCATTGACATTTGCTTTGTCATTTGACGCCTAAACAAAACAATGCTGCAAATCGTGCTGATCATATTCAAATAAAAATGGTTATGGGTTATCCTTCTAATAAAGTTAATTTTATGGCAATTAATACAACTTATTTCTCTTTTATTTAATTGTATAGTTCTAAACTTCGAAAAAAACAACCTATACTATACATAAGAACCTACCTCAAAAATTGAAATAGCGATTGAATCACTCGTTTCAGGGAAAAAAACTGTATGTTGTTGGTTTAAAGACACGAGCATCATGTTTTTTCCAATTTTGAAACGTCAAATTTATATGGAAACGCCATGACTATTGTATAGGTGCTCCTCATGTTCGTTTCTATACGTACCTACCGACCATAGTGTTTCATCCATTAAGGGCATTCACACAACAAATAAGTAAAATAACACACAGTTTTTTTGTTCTTGACGTGCCTCCATATAGTCTTTTCAATTTGAAGCTCTCAACGTTAACTATAGAAACCGTAAATGGATGGATAGATGTGTGTATGGAGTGCAGCAATTAAAACGTTAGATGCATTCAAATTGCGAACAACGACACCGTTTCAATTTGTGTATGAATACGAATACGAGAACGATGTATCTCAAAATTCAAAAACCTCTCCCATATACACAAGTCGTTTTCCAAAAAAATTAAAAAAAAAAAAACAAAACCAAAACAACAACAAAAACAAACTATATTTCGCCTGGTTCTGACTTCAGAGTGTGCAGAGCAATTTCAAGACTTTATTACAGTTTTGTACTCTACCCGGTTTTTTGAATTAATTAATTTTTTTTTTCATTTTTATTTTTTTATTATTTTGGGTGTGCAACTTTGTAAATAGATGCAATGACACGTATTTTAATTGCTTATATTGTGTTCCATGTCAAAAGACGTTAGACGCTTATAGTCATCGTCATCGTCGTCGTCGTTGCCGTCATCATCATCATCGTGTCGTCGTCATAGTCATAATTTTTGAATACGAATACATTTGAATGGATGGATTGGATGAATAGATATAAGAGTTGGAAAATGTTTTTGAATGAAATCAATTTAAATTGTTTTTGGGTCTTTGGTGCGAGAGGTTTCAATTCCCGATGCCCTGTTATGGAATTCTTTAATTAGAGGCGTTTTCAAATGGGACTTGAGATAGTGCGGAAGAAATGTGTTCATTCAATCGATTTTAATTGAGTTTTTAGACATTGCGGCGAAAATGAATTGCAATTTAAAGAGTGTTTTAACTTAAATATATACTACTCAAAACAAAAAATTGTCAACAATTGTGGGTGGGTGGAAGGTTGTGGTAGGTGGTTGGATGTGGGAGGGGGTGAGGAAAAAATTGTCAAAAATGGTGGGTGGTTAGCGGTGTTGGGGGAGGGGGGTGATTTGGTGTGTTGAAAAATGGTGGATGAGAGACAAGCGGTTGTAGGTTGAATGGGTGGTTGGATTTTGGAGGGGGGGGGTGTAGTGGAGGAAATTGTCAAAAATAGTTGTGGTGGGTGTTTGGCGGCGGGGGTTGGGGATAGTGAGGAAAAAATTCAAAAATGGTGGGTGGTTGTAGGTGGGTTGGGTGGTTGCGGGTTGCAGAGATACCTACACATGAACTGTTTTGTGAACTGGTAATCGAGTAAAATTACCGTCCGTAAACCGACTTTACAGACAACCATGTTTTTTGCTTTCGATTTTGTTTCTTTAATTTGATCATGAAATAGGTTTCCATCGAGCTACGAGATCACCCAAGAACAAAAGATCTTCGCTTATGATCGATCCATACATCAAAAGATGAGACTAGCTAATGTCTTTCAGTCCTGTGGGGAGGGGAGGTGTTATATCGGGGCTATATAGCTCATGATCAGTAGGTAGCGGGTCTAATAGGTCCAATTTTCAATGATTCTACATCCCAGGTCAGGCTGATTTATTTGAGCAATGGCCATCGTTATGTTGAGGGAACTACTCGGCTTATTGACATAGATCTGCGGCTTAACGAAATCTCACGAGAAAGTTTCTTAAGCGATCAAATCAAACAATCTCGGTGGCCAGCTTACGTCACCTTTTCTTGTCAAATAGCTGTCACAAAATGTCCACGGTACCATAACCTGTGTGGCAATTAGCACTGTTCTGCTGGAATCACATGTCTTCCACGTGCATGTTGAACGTTTCGGGAATGATATATTTAGCATCATTAATTTCTAGCGCTCCCTGTCAACGGTGATAGCCTCACCATCCCAAAATCCACACGGAACCGTAATTTTTTCATTGCCACTTCGTGTGGGTTGGCGTCGTCCGAAATACTTTGTTCGTTAACATAGTCATTTGTCAGACAGAATTACTGTGGAAGACTTCTCGACTGCTTCGCTCCGTTGACGAAATGTATTGGCTGATTGCATACCGAACCGGTTGTCTAAAATTAAGCCTTTTGACGTTGGAGAGTAAACATTAAAGGACCACGCAGCTGCAGTTAAATGAGCACAACAATCTGTTTGGGTAATAAAGGACGTGAAATATGGAAATGGTCTGCCAACATCTCGGGCTACAGGCGTTCGTTTACCATTGTCTGCGGTACATTCTGAAGATCCGTTGACTTCAAGTTATCGATGTTGAACCGAGGAATAGGATCAAATAGAAAAAATTTCATACCAGGCATCATGCGGAAATAGCGTTGGAATGGTCATACACTGAGGAAACCTGTCGACAACATAGGTAAAGAATCCTTTGAATGGAATCTTTAGGGTAATAGATACGTTGGAACCCGAAACAAAAACTACGAGGCCATCTGTTTTAAAAGAAGCTAATTCATATGGTATTTAGTCGTGGCTACAGTTGCCGGGCTATTGCAACTTTAATTCCGGTAAAACTTGGGGACGGAACAGTTCGCCAATCCCTACAACGCACCCTGGGTATGATTTAAGAGACATATTGTCGTGAACGGGGTTAAGGGAACCAGGATAAACTGGCTTACATCAGGAGCTTTTGCTTTACTGTTCACAAAGTTTAGTGCCCCACGGCCTAAAGGAGAATGCCCTGAATACAGCTCGATCTCAAATAATACTGCAAGGGACTTTTCATCAGTTCGAAAGTGAATCGATGCATATAACAGAACAGGGATGATCATTTTCCTTTCAGTTGCTGAAGAAGAGACAAATTCATTGACTTCTTCGAAATTATTTACTCATCAATGAATGATAACTCTGACCAGGCCTGCAGGTTTTCAAGGATATTGTCCTCAGATAGCCTAGCATCGATGTTGCTTATCGCTTCTACTCGAAATTGCGTCACCTTTTCTCAGCACTCTGTTGATATCGAAGGTCTCGAAACAGTTAGCAAAAATCCGAAAAAAGTGTAAAATTCAAGCGTCTAGAAGATAATCAACATCACAAAAACTTCAAATCAAAAATGTCCATCAAGCACGACCCTTGCTTCCAAAGAATGTAAACTTTTCTTAGTAACACATTCCATAACTCCGATCATTGCCATAAAATATTCCCAAACTATGTGTTAATTTCAACCCAAAACTACGCACTATTTCAAACACTCATTTTTCCAAAAACCATCTTCTTCCATCCATCACAGAAATATTTCTCCCACACAAATTTAATATCACACATTCCCCTCAAAGTGTATTCAAAAGTTCCTTATTGCTGCGGTGCTGCTTCCATCAAAAGTGCATTCAACTCAAACAATACAAAACCAAGACTAAACACATCATCAGCATCCAAATCGAATTGAACTTCAAAATTTGCTTCGCATTCCAAATATCACTTTGCAGAACATTTTCATAAAATTAAGAGGAATTTTTCCACATCGACTTTTGTGTTCCAGAAATTTTAGTGAAAAAAAAAAAATAAAGCTCCAAAGACCTCGGTCACATTTTTATTTTTCTGATTTCCATCTGTTTTTCGATTATGATGGATGTCCGAAAAAAATGTTTGAAATTTTTAAGATAAATCACTTTTCTGGTGTGCTGGAACTGGAAGCTGGCGCTGCCTCTAGGGATATCAAAAAAAAAAAAACACGCTCATATATTTTTAGTTTCACCCACATTTTCAACACACAAAATAAGTTTTTTTTTATTTTTTCTAAAATGGAACTTTTCCCCTGCGTTTATTGTTGTTATTGCCGGAGGGAAACCAGGACACAGCTTTGAGGCAATCTCATGACCGCTTTAAAGACATTTAATTGAATAATTACAAAGGGAGGAGAACCAGTAGCAGCAACAGCAAGTAGAGGTATGGTATTCCGACGAACGACGGCGACGTCCAGAATACACATTTCAACTGGACACATGATGATGTAGAAAAAGAACAGGAAGGAAGGAAATTTGCTCAGATGACTTCACATTTAATGTCAAGTCTTCCTTTTTAGTTTTTTGCAATTTTTTATTTGGTAAACATTTGCGTTTTTAATTCCAAGTCACCGGGTTTTTTCTGTAGCCTCCTTCTTTCTTAATGTTTTGTGGACTTCTCGTAAGGAACTCGTTTTCGTTTCGGATCGTCGCTTGCGATGGCTCATTCAGGTTTTATTTTCCAACTTTTTTTTTTTTTTTTGCTACCGAAAGTGTTTGCATGTGCGGTAATGCATAACTAAGGCATGTCATCGAGTTCGAGTTCACAAATAGAATTAAAGTGTTGGGATGAGACGCACGCACTTGCTTTTATGTCAGGCATTAGCTTAGGGGTTTGAGATTGGGTAAACAATTAAAAAATGCAATTCTGCTGGACTGTCCTTCGATAATCGATATCTTGGTACCTATCACTGAAACCAACTGGATTTGCAGACCCATCGCGACTTCTCGTCATGGCGACCCCATCTGATTAGTTCTTCCATGCTAAGTTGTTTCCTGCGAGGGTAACGAAGCCGCGTTTCTACTTCTACGGCCTGTCACAGACTTTGGTGGGCACATTATAAGTCCTTTATTAACGAGTCTGCTGAAGGTGATATCGTCGAAGAGATACCATTGTTGTTGGCTGATTGCTAATAAGGGGCAGTTCATCCAGGTCAGCTGACCGTTCCCTAAACAAAATTGGATAAATCGTTCTGTTGTTCCGACGGGCTATGGCCTACCAAGGACCCGGATGAATACATCTTTCTATTCTCGCGGGCAGGAACAATGACCCCCCCCCCCTTCGGGGATGATTGTTCCTCACTGTAGAAACGGGCTCCGTGAAGTCTCTACTGCTCCGGTTCACTTAAGTCATCCCACTTTTTGTTTTCCAGAGTTTTTACTGTCTTCTGTATGGGGGATTTAGAGTCGAGCTACATTACACACCCTGTAGTAGAACAGGTATATACTCCTTGATTTTGCCGGTTCCGTTAATACGAGTATATAACTGTGTAATACACCTTGGTGGCGGCCATGTTGTTTTTGTAACATCTGTCAAATCTGTTTATTGCTCAGTTACTGCCGAATCAGCAAGTGACACGAATGAAAAGCACGCCCAAATGAAACATTTGTTTTTCAAAATGAGTGCTCGTGAGTTTAAACGCTGCGCGCTCATTTTACGGTAGACGTGGTGCCCCTTCACAGCCAGTTCTACAATGTTTGGTGGCCAAATTGCGAAGACGGTAATAATTCAGCTAACCGTCAAACGTCAAAGGAACGCAGGATCGGTACGTCCGAGTCAGTCGATTCCTCGCTATGCAGAAGAACTCGGCCTTTTGCAGAGTTTTGAGTCGGAACTTGGACCTACGCCCCTTCAAGATCCAACTGATCTAGGAGCTGAAAGTCTATGACTATCGACAATGGCGATTGTTCGCTGACTGGCAAAGTAAATTTCGGAATAAAGTTACCATTTAGAATGGGTTTTTGGCCGGCATCATTGGTTTGTACTACGGAGCGGACGCTACGATTGACATTCTCCATGAACGATTTGAGGGTAAGATTATATCTTGCAGAGATGACTTGGCCACCAAGGTCATGCGATTTGACTCGACTCGACTTTTTCTGAAGATGCCCTTTAAGGTGAGCATAAGTATATGTCATAACCTGTCATTGCTCAAGTTCAGCCAGATCAGAGAGTCATTGTAATATGTACTCTGATTCGGGTCACAGTAAGAAGCCTAAGTGGGCATTTGAACTATCACATATGTCTTTCAAATATAAGGACATGCATGGGCCATTCAAGTAAAAAGGTAAATTTCTAATACCTCACACACAGCTTCTTTTATTCCATTTCAAAATCTACCCACCCTTAGTGAAAAGCAATTTATTTCCAACCAAAATATATACCACCGAGAAAATTTCATCAAAATCGATAGAGCAGTTTTTGCTTTTCGTCAATAATTGTACCGCAGTATTTGCGTAGGCAAATTAAAGTTTTCCAATAAATATGTATGAGCAAAACGAGCCCAGTTCACTCAGTTTTTAAGGATTTTGGTCCTTGAAACATGAATATTGAACCAAGGGGTTGAGGAAAATATTTTCTTACAAAACCAATACTCATCCTCATATGCGGAATGCGGACTGAGGAGCAAGTAAAAACGAAAATAAAAAATGCAATGAACAGGAAAAAAATATGTCAGGATGTAGTACCACTCATACCTTTAAAACCACTCCAACAGGAAGGTGTGTCAAGGAGACGCAAGAAGAGAAAGAGTGAGTGAATCTTGATTCTAAGTAAAACTTGCGTGACCTGACTATCAGCATTTTGTCGGTCGAGTAGGGTTAAGAAGGAATCATGGTTAGGTAGGTAGGTTGGTATAGGTACCTATGCCTTCGTCCTTTTTAGGTATCATGCAAAACCCTTATGGGGAATTGTTCCGCCGCGAAATTATGACGGAATAAGAGTAGATAACTTGATATTCCAGTTCTCCTATAACTAACGCTGAAGGGCGCAAAATGGTTTCAATAGATAAGAACAAACCAAGAAATTGTGTGAAGGTTAGATTTCAACTGAAGGAGAAGAAACATTGAAAGGACGAAGCAGGATAAGGAGAAAAAAAAAGTGTTTACGTAAGCCAAAAGTTGAGAAATGTTCAAGAATCTGGATGATGATTCAGCAGGAGAGCAGTGAATACAATAAAAGAAGACGACATCCAGTCTAATGGATTTTATAGGCGCTTTTGTGGCCTTTGGAATTTTTTTTTTTTTTTTGGTAAGGGTGCTGTGCGGTAGTAAATTGTTTCTGGGGGATGGTAATTGAAATTGTTCCTATAGTAGCAAGTCTTATTATTTTATCTTTTTGCGTCGTCGTCGTCTTCTTCTTCGGTCGTAGATATTATAGTTGGCAAAAATTCAGTTAACGATGAATATTAGTATCTGTGGCCAATTGAGGCATATTTTACGACGCATGAAGTATAGTGGAAATAATACTTAAGGGTTGGGATTTATGCTTCGCATTTTCATGGTGATGGAGGTATTATGAGGAGGAAACTTAAGTGGAAGTAGCAATATTGATATAGTTTATTATAGTTTAATGTTACAGAAATCATAGGTTTCGGAATTAATTATGCTAAACAGAGTGGAGTTGTTGTTTTTATTAGCTTTTGATTTACTGGTTTTTTTATGTATGACTTACCCCCGCTCTAGCGGTCTTGGAAATTGGCAGCAAAAATAGAGTTTGGTAGAAAATACCACATTCGTGTAGTACGACTTAAAACAAATGATCTTAAAGTCCGAAGTTTGGCTCGAAACAATAAGAGCCAAGAGACATTTCTACGATATTCTAACGAAACAATTTTTTTTTTCGAAATTGACTCAAGCTTCTGTTCTAAATTCTAACTAGGAAAGCTAATGATGTTATGATGTTTTTGGTGCTCCAGACTAGATACGAAAATTGTTCTCTAGCTTTGGGCAAAATGTACGCCTCATAAATTGTTGCCAGACAAGAAGGTGGAACATTTTTTGCATCGTCTAAGGAAACCTTAACATTTCGCTGCATTTTTGCAGTAATGAATTATGTGATCTTTACAAAGGAGGTGGTTAGAACTGCTTATACGAAGAATCGGAATTTTGGAAGTCGCCTTGATGGGAGTTCCATTCCATCGATGATAAAAGGAGGGGAATATTTTGCTGCCATGGCAGAAAACAGTTTTTAGTCTTAGAATCATTGAGTTATAAACGGTTTTTGATACCCAAGACAATAATGCTCCTTAGGTCGGAATTTAATGAGATTGTCATTCTTTCCCGTTCTTGTTCAACACTCAAAGAAGTAGGGAGTAAATATGGAAATAAGTGTGAAGACCTGAGGGAGCTGTCGTTCCTAAAGCAATTTAGTGGACTAGTTTCAGACTAGGGATCAATAATGAAAATAAGAAACAAGGTTGGAGAGAGTATGGAGCATTGAGGCACGCCAGGATTAATTTTTTGAACCTCAGATGGGAAACCGTTTAAGCCCACTTTAATTGAACGGCCAGAAACGTAGTTGCTAATGCACAGAAGCTATAATTTATCGATACAAAGAGAAAAGAGGATAATGCGACTGGTCGTTAATTTGGTTCGCCTTTTCTAGAATTGGTTGAACAAATGCTTTTTCCGTCCACAAGAAAAACGAGCTGAAGAATGAGACAAATAAAAAGGGTTACGAAGTGCCAACGTGAAATAACATTTCATCAGAATATTATCATAACTAATCTGAGAATTTTTTTTAGAATTTCCGGACTAGGTAGGGTTAGTTGGGGTAAATGCAAACACGGGGTACCTAAATGTAAACGGCAGTTATTTTCACGTTTTAAAATAAATTGTAGCATCAAAGACAGAAAAAAAAAATCAAAATATGAAATGTCGCGATACTGGTGCATGGTGCATGTAATATCTTTCAATTGTTGTTCGGGTTTCCTTGAGAGTTAACGTAGGTCTAGGTAGTGAATAATTCAAACGAAATTCATGCATGTTTACTTTAACCTCATAGGCGCTTTCCTAGCTTTTACAGAAGAGAAGTAAGGTGTCCACATTTACCACAGAATTTTTAAAATTATGGGGAAAAAGTAAAACAAGGCCCTTTATCGTTTATGGGTTGATTAAGTCATAATCAGTTTTTAAGTTTAAAAAAAATGTATTTTAAACTTCTCTGTAAAAATGTATCTCTAAACAATGCAAAAAATGTTCACATTTACCCCAACGGACCTTTAATGTTTTCTTTTTTTTTTTTATTTTTTAAATAACATTTTTTAATACCTACACATATTTTATTGATTTGCAAGTTGTTAACCATCGGAAAATATCGGTACATACCTGGAAACAAAAGAAAAATAATATGTATTAGTTTTATTTTTGGAAAATATGTAATACAAAATTTTGTCTAGTTTTTATAATTTTAATGCAAAAAATATTTGAAATTAAAGGGGGTATGACTTCCCTTTTTATGTTTAATAGACACGGGCGAGCGTAGGGCGAGTGAAGAGGTTTGAGAGGTATATTCGGATGCACATTGGCTTTAAATTTCAAAATAAGATGGAAGAATAAAGCTGATTAGCGCATTTCACATTCGTGTTGTGCGGCTTTAGAACAGATCTTTGTTCTTAACAATACGTTCATAGATATGGGTTTAAGGGTAAACTGATGTTTTAACTCTTCAATAGTCTTATGTGCCCTCCAGTATCAACTTGAGAACGCTTATGAAATGTACCCAAAAATATCAAATTACACAATTCTGACGGTATTCTAACCATTTTCCCAGAACAGATGTTCTTTCCCTCTGACCATATCCCCTCCAAAACCCTGAGCTAGCTTTTCTACCAAATGCATATGAAAAAAGAAAGAATTCAATATCCCCGAAGTGTGTGCATAAATGTTATTTTTATCAATAAAAAAAATACATCCATTAACAGAGGACAAATAATATGTATTCCAACAGCCACAGAACAAATCAACAGAAAAATAAAATAAAAAATATCCCTTAACGTCGTCGTTCGTTGGATCAATATATTCCGATATGCCGATACCCACCCACCCACAACTCACTTCCCAGCTGACTGCTTTTAATAGCATCTGACGATTATGGTAATTACTTTTATCGAACACACTGGCGACAAAACAATTTTTCCACAACACTCCCCCTCATACAAAACTATTACTTACAATTGATTCGATTCAATCAAAATGATATCGCACCACATATATACTCTCATAATACGTGTGGAATTAGTTTTTTGAAATAAAAAAAAAAACACAAGAATAATTGAAGAAGAAGACTATAAGATTTGTTTCGAAGAGATTGTACAATACCCTATAAAAAATGCATTATGAAAGAAGGCCTAATACTAGAGACCATGTACAAAAGAACAATCAAGAGAACCCGAATCTCTCTCAAGTCTAATTACAAAGCTGATCATAGCACTATATAGTTCTACCCTACTTTAACTGTCGTAAGCTGCTTTGAAATCTGGGAGCTTCTTCAGTATCTAGAACAATGTGAAGATCAGGTTTCCATTTCTGAAGCCAAATTAGAAGGATCTTCAGCGATCGACTTAGTACGCGCCGCCCGCCGGTTAAATGCTGGACAGGCTAATGTTGATAGGGGAGGTGCATAGTAGGAAATCATATTTTGTGTGATGCAGATGGCACCCAGACTCAAATAGTTGGGCATACATACTTTCCTGCCGCAAATATTTTTCAGATGAGTTGGTGTATGCCCCAGACCAGGTCATTGAGGCATCGGCTCCCTTTGATTTGTTCGTTTTAAGTTTGGCGATGATATCTCTTAGTTGTCTTTCCTATAGACTGGTACCGGTTCGTTGAGGAAAACAGCCCTATCGAGAAGAATTAAGAAAACACTGTACAGAACACTCATCATCCCGGTCTTGATATATGGTGCAGAAGCATGGACTCTCTCCCAATCAGAT
The DNA here is from genome assembly GCA_916050605.2 of Platycheirus albimanus. Classification (NCBI taxonomy): domain Eukaryota; kingdom Metazoa; phylum Arthropoda; class Insecta; order Diptera; family Syrphidae; genus Platycheirus; species Platycheirus albimanus. Next base: position 358,852,129 of record OU696696.1, read on the forward strand.
GAAAAGTCACTTGGAGTCTTCGAGAGAAAAGTTCTGCGTACGATTTATGGTCCTGTCTGCGTAAACCGACAAGACACATTTGTCGAAGAAGATACAACGACGAACTATACGTGCTGTACAGCGACATAAGCCTAGCCAGAAAAACACGAATTCAGCGACTAAGATGGTTGGGCCATGTAGAGCGAATGGACATCGACGCTCCAGCTCGTTAAGTCTTCAACGCCAAACCAGAGGGAGTCAAAGGCCAAGGTAGACCTAATTTCCGATGGAGCGACCAGGTAGAGACCTCCGACAACTTGGAGTGTAAAATTGGAGACGGCAGGCTAGAGATCGAGACAGGTGGAGGGGCATATTAAGCAAGGTCCAGGAGAACCACACTCTAGTGGAGCCATCATAAGAAAGTAAGTAAGTAAGTAAGATACCGGTCGCTCATTGGCGGGATCTTTGCTATCATCAACAATCAGCAATTAGTTAAATTAGTCTTTAAAGACTATTTACATCGACCGCTCATCTACTTCAAAGTCTACATTACCATCTTTTCATCGTTGTTTCACTCATCTTTTGAAATTCCACAGCTCGTTTCTCCTAAAGCACTCCTGCATCTTATCGACTTCAAGTTGATGATATAGTCTTTAATTTCATTTCCACAGCCACGATCTGTAGGCCTCCGTTTTGGTATTTCTCGGAAATGGTTATGAGAACCCCAGCACTTCTGCCGTCGAGTTTCTAACACCTTATTAACATAGGTGCCAATAGTCTTCTGGGTTAATTTCAACAGTCGTGGGATTCCTCACAAGCTCAAGGAATACGCGGTCGGCAATGCCTAGTACCGGTCATTCGCGATTGAAGTCGCCCAACTGGATATCGGTCTTCGAAGTTTGGTACCATAGGTAGGTAGTGATCCGTATCGACATTGGTTCCTCATTCTTCCTTCAATTTCAAAATGGTCGATTATAATTTTAGTCTGAACAACTTTGCCTTAAAACTTTAATTTATTTTCTGAACAAAAGTTCCAACTAAAAAAATTTACCCTAGCCTTAGCAAATCAATTTCCCTTCATCTTGTGGGAAAAACAAAATAAAAGAGAAAACATCAATTTTTCTTGATGCGGTTATCCAGATACAAATACTGCGTATATAGATAAAAACCGAAATGAAAAAAAGACACAAAATAGGGCAGCCTCAAGGAAAATCGAATACAATATTGTAATCCTCTGAGATGATGACGATGATGGAGGCTGGAGCACACAGGCAGCAGCAGCCCCAACATCAAAAGTAGAAGCTAGAAGCAAAAAAAAGCCTCCTCCTAATGCGTGATGCTATTTTAAGTGTTGTGCTTGCATTTCGCTGTTCCATGTCTCCATGATGGAGCTGCTATAGCAAAACCCAAGTCTTTTAGATTGACCCTAATCTGATATGCCAATGGAAATGGAAAAATACCTCTTCCAAGCATCGCGAGCGGTAGCATGGTACTCCAATCCAATACAGTGTGTGCTGTGTCTGTGGGGGAGTATATGGCGCATAGAAATCGTATCTACGAGTAACTAAAAGGATGATAAAGTCTAGTGAGATTTTTATAGGTGGAATGGGCTGTGTGTACTGTATTCTGCTAATGCGATTTGAGTGACTCTGACTTAGGATAGTCATAGATAAGTGTAACGTGCACTATAAATGGTTAAATAAAATACAGGAGAGGGAGTCTGAATCTGAACATGAACAGCAACCCGAGGGTTACTTATATGAGAACCAGCGGAGTCTTTGGTTATAGAGATAGACAGATTATGGCAGCAGCACTGCAGTGCAAGATAGAGATACCCTTGCCCATATATATGTTTCTATAATAACATTAAGTGTATCTGTGTTTATTATTTTCATCTTTTATATTGTATCTTCTTCTTTTGCTGCTGCTTCTTCCATACCATACTTCATGGTCTTTTCTCTGTCATGTTATGCTTGGGATAGAAGATTTATGAAAACGTCTCTTTGAGACTGAAGAATCTTTTAATGGCTCAGGTAGGTACCTACTCGTAGTCAAAACTGTAGAAAATCGCTAAACATAAGCATAATATACAAAGATACAAGTAGCAATGTGAATTGCAAACAGTTGGAGACAGAAAAGATAGACAATGAGACAGTTTTCTAATTATATACATATATCTAAGGAAATGTGAGTGTGTTTAATAGTTGTTGTTGTTGGTTTATTTTTGTATGGAAAATGTCCCATAATTATGGTTATTATAAGTGGAATTGCAGATGCACATTCACATGGAGAAATGATTATTATTTCATGTTTTAACCGATGGATGTGAGTCTTTATAACGATAATGGCTTTACAATTTGCAAAAAGGCGAGAAATTTATCATCTTCATGGAGTGAGATGGAATTTATGTCAATTATTTCAAATCCGTAATTATGACGCGAGCTCATATGTTTATAAAAAAATCAATTTTAAAGTTTCAAGTGCGAGTATTTGCAAAAACAAAAAACTCAATAATTGGAAGCACCAAGGCATATCGCTGTTTTATTAGTTTCGATAATAAAAAAAGGCATAATTACATTTAAAGAGCTAAAAGATACTTTTTGACATTGTAGCATTTCCGCAATAAACAGGATTGTACATTGACAACACAATACCTTTTCGTACAAAAAAAAAATTGAGATAACAATCACACATGACATAACGATGATCGAGAAGTCGAAAAAAGTAGAACAGGATATTCCATCCTTTTGTCTGTCTGTCTGTTCTCACCTCTACAGCCTAAGCGGATGGGCCGAATTGCGGTAAGTACCTAATTATTTGGTTGTATCTACGGGGTTGATTTTCATTTTTGCTCTAGGTCGGAAAATAACGATACGTACCTAAAATATTATCGTGAAGAAGTTTGATTTTCTCGAAAATGGCTCCAACAATTTTGATACAAATTTAAAAGTGCTATTTTCTTAAGACAGTCTATCTTTTGGTTAGAACGGAGTATTCGAAATTTTTCTTATAGCGGTACCTCTCATAGAGCCGGTATATTCATAACAAGTTTTCTTGTAAAGATTTTCTAGTAAACCACATGACAGAATTCAATAAAATATTTCATGTAGAAGCTCTTTTCTTGATGAAATGTATTAATTCTTAATTTTTTCAATATAAACATTTTTGAGTTGAAAAATAAAGTTAATTTTTTTTTAATTTTTAGTTTTTTTTTTTCAAAAACGATTTGATCAATTTAAAAAAAAATGTCTGATACAAATTATAAAGTGATAAAATTTGGCATACCTACTAAAAAAACTAGATTATGTTTTCGAAGTTTTTCAAAAAAAAAAACTGGTTTTTTGAAAAAAAAAAAATTGGTCGAAAGATTTTGAGAAAAAAAAATTCTTAAAATTTAAAACAGTAAACGAAATTAGATGGGTTACTTCATTTTTTCAAAAAAACGTTAGATTTTCAAGTGATCTATAAAATTTCATGATTTGTTCACTGTCACACATTAGAGCAAGTTCGTCCGACCCAGTCGTGCCCTTCATTTTAATGGCTTAACAATTAACGTTTTTCCCTTCTGAAAAGATTTATGTTGTATCACGAAAATTTAGTTTATTTAGATAAAAAGATTATCGAACATTTTTGCAATATAGATCTGTATTTTTTTCCGGCAAGCTTCTCAAAAAAAAAAACTACGGAGGAATCTGGGATTTTCCCGAAAAAAAATCGGCATAGCAGGCCAACACACTAACCTACTCCACAGGTTAGAGAAACTTAAAGAAAAGAGTGAACCAAGAAGAAAACGTTTAACCCTAGAATACAGTTTTCAATGGGATTTAGTATTAAAATTAGTTCTTACTTCTCCGACTGAACACTCTGCCCTCTGTAAGCACGGTTTTAAGTCTTCTTCTTTTTTTCAACAAAAGAGGTGAATTTTGATTGTATGGACATGTTTAAAGAAAAAAATTAGTCATTAGGAAAGCCCTACCTTCAATTTTTTTTAAGAGAAAAGTGGTGAATAAAGTGCGCACTGGGTCGCACGAACTTGTTTTAATGTGAGACAGTGGTCTTGGGGCTGGAAATCATGGAAAAAAAGCAAGGAACGCAATCATATAATATTTTATCAATCACTTAAAAATCACTAGCTAAAACGTTTTTAGGAAGAAATGGAGGACGACATCTGTTTTCTTTTACTGTTTTAAATTTTAAGGAAAAAAATACAAAATCGTCCGAGCAGTTTTTCAAAAAAAAACGATTTTTATTTGAAAAACTTTTCAAAAAGGCATTCCAAATTTTTTTTGAGTATTCCAACTTTTAGAACTTTGTTGTTTTTATCCGGTTAATAAAATTAAAAAAAAAATTGTCAACCCGTTTTTGAAAAAATCCAAAAAAAAAAAAATTTACTTTTTTTAAAAATCTCAAAAAAAAACTTTTTTTTTCGAAATTCAAGAATTCATGTAATTTTGTTAAAAAGGCTCCTTCATTGAAAATTTCATCGAAATTCGTTACCTAATTGGCTTACGAGAAAATCTGATTTAAAAAACGGGTCCTATGGGAGGTACCTACCGTTATAGGACTTTTCCTGAAAAATCAGATCCAACCAAAACATAAAGTTTACACAAAAAACAATATTCTGAACGTTTTATCAAGATTGTAGAAGCCGTTTTTGAGAAAAATGATTTTTTCATTAAAAATCGTATGGCAGGTACCGTTAGTTTTAGAGCTAGAATGCTAATTCCAAAAACTTTTCGGTAGGTCATAATAATACTATGTACCAAGTTTGAAGCAAATCGGTCCAGCCGTTTAGGCTGTAGGTAACTATACAGATAGACAGAAAGACAGAATTGTCGGACCCACTTTTTTAGGCTTCTCGATCATCGTTATATCAGTTTGATTGTCAAAAAAAAAAATTTAATTTCATGATTCATCACTTGAATGTATTTGTGTTTGGGATATTGGCTTGGGAATTTTTGCCGTGGGGATTTGACTTAAACATCGTCGTTATGTTAATTCACTAGGAATGCCCATCAGTTTATTTTTGAACCTGATTTCGTGTACGGAAGTATGTATACGTTTAAGCACAGATACTCCTTGCTTTGCCGTACTACACGAATGTGGAATGCTTGTCCGGTTCAATTTTTCACTCCCATTGCGATACTCAGACTTTCAAATCCAAAGTGCATGGGTATCTCATTTTTTCTTCTATAAATTCTTTCTCACCGCTCGGACTCGCATAATGCATGATTGTTTGCTCGCCAAATTCATTTATAAAAATGATTTGTTGTTAGAGAATAAAGTTTTTTTTTTTGAGAAAAATTGTCTAGAAATTGGAATCAATTTATGTCCGTCAAGTTAGCACTACCACTTTCGATTTTTTGAAAATGAACGTCGTGAAAAAAAATGTGTCGCGCCCCTATTTTAAAAGTTAACCCCTAGTAATGCTAACTTGACAGTCAAGTTAGCACTACCACCCCCAAAAAATGCTTAGGATACTCAAAAAAAAAAAAAAAGAGTAGGTATGCCATTAATTGTAAAGTAGAGTCTCCAGCAACGAAATCCCCAAAGCGAAAATCCACCAACCAATATCTCCCATGAGCCATATATGAAAAAAAATGTGTCTCCAACACAAATGTTCAAGTGGTGAATCGTGTAATTTAATCGTTCAATGAAATTAACCCCAAGTAATGCTAACTTCCCAAAGTTTGTTTCATTTTATATTTTTATAAATTTTGTCTTTTTTTAAGAGCTTTCATGTGTCTTCTTTCTAAGATTATCCACTAGTTTTAAAGTTTTTAACCTTATAGGTGGGTTATTTTTAATTATAAGTTAATTTAAGTATTTAAAGTTTTTGCAAAGAAGTTGTATGACAAAAAGTTCTTAAAGCCTTGCATGTTCCGAACACATTCATCAAAGTGTCATAAAATTACACTTTTCCTTTGCAAAAAAAAAAAAGAACAAAAAACAAACAAAATCATGGTTAATCTCTCTTTTCAAACCTAAAGAACCAAAACAAAAGCCTTAACTAAATGAAAACACACAACCCAACTATTTCCGCTCTGAATTTCCTCTCAAAACGCAACCAAACATACACCATGGTTTCGCCTCATTTCCACTTTACGCTGCGCAACATCACGAAATTGCGTATAGTATTCGCATATACACGAAATTCAGCTCATCCGAATCAAAATAAACTTTTAAAAAAATTATATATTTGCACTAATTAAAACACAAAGCAACAACAACAAAAAAAAACGCATTACATTATACTATTAACATTACACATGAATAATGCTCGGCTGTGGTATACAATACAAACTATCAACTAACATCCAAAGTAATTATTATACCCACTACCACCCAGTCATTCCCCGCATATATCGCATGGGTTAGAGCTTGTATCTAAAAGATACATTTATCCAAATTAAGTTCTACAACACGCACGCTTTGCGAAATGTCGCAACTCTGATTTATTAATAGCTTTGAGGTTTTTCCTTTTTTTAGTGTTAGTTGGCTTGTTGGCTTAAAAAAACGCTGCTAAAAGGGCAAAAAGCTATGACGACCGACCTGGTGTTGATGGGAGAGATAGAAATAAAAGTCCCTAGATACAAAAAAAAGATACAATGGAAATAAAATTAAATCAAAAATTCAAATTGAAATCATCCGAAATAATTCAATTCCGATTTTTGAAGTGCCGATGACCTAAGGCGTTATAATGAACATAAAAACGGAAAACGGATGAAATATTGAAAAATAAAAAAATTTAATTTGCGTGGAAATTACCAATAAAAAAGTGGGGGGAAAAAACACACAATTCAAAATTCACTCAGGTGTGATACCACCACGCTTTTGTTTTGTTTCGTGTTGGTCCCGCATTTTGTCGTCCGTCAAATCAATTTTAGGCCAATGCACTGAAATGTTACGGACGGTGCGCCATAGTAACTATACATATGATGCCTATACAGGGTGTTTCTGGAAATAATTGTGTGTGCTATCACAAACTGCTGATGACTCGAACGATTCGTAGAACTAATGGTTCAAAAGTGATCTTCAATTTCTTCGTTGCCGTGATGTTGGCGGTTCAAAAATCGGAGATTAAGGTTCGAGTTGTTTCGCCAAATTATTTTTCTGTCTGTTGTATGTGTTCTTTGCGTGGTTTAATAGTTCCAATTAAAATTGGAAGCAAATAAGGATATGTAAGGCGACTGTTTCCACTTCATTGTATCTGATGGCTTGGCAATTATGTTGTTCTACAGTTTTTCATACTTGAAAATTGTTTTTTGAGTGTTTTTGACTTCTTATACCTCGGCTGTTTTCAATGTGTTGATCAGAAGCTATTTAATAGCTCAAACTAACACATTTGGATCACCAGAACTGCCGAATGTATGACGCAAAAATTCATCCTCCTTAATACGATCTCCGGACAAAAAATCCCGTCATATGAGTCCTAGCGACAAATGATCTCCGGTACAACTGATCCCCAGTACAAATCGTCCCCTTGACACATAATCCCCATCAATATGATCGCTGTCAACATATCCCAGCAGCAAAAGATCTCAAGGCAAATTATGCCTGAAAATTTGACCGAAATATACAAAAGATGTAGTGGGGGTTCCATGGAATTCTGGAACTGACAAAATATTTCATCAGTGATGTGACGAGGGGGAAGAAGTGAAAAGCCTCTTTTTCTTGTAAAACAGTTCAGCCAAGTTCTGTTGTTGAAATTGCCTGTCAGACGCCTAGACATACCTTAGGAAAGGTTAGGTTAGGCTAGATCAAGGTAGCTGTCAGCTAGAAAAATGTATTAGCTTACGCACTTAGTCCATATGACGACCATTTTGGTTACCCCCAAATAGCTATCTACCTATCAGTTAGTCAATGTCTTGGAAATGGAGATTTTCCCCTCCTCTTCTTCGTCCGTAGAGCTTCTGCAAAAATTGTTTTTGAGTACACCAAGTTCCGCGGCGTGCCCACCCATATGACAGTGTCCTGTAATTATACCCATAATGGAGCTAAGTTCTGTCTGCTTAGACCTTAGATAGATCTGAGCCTTAGAGCATTTCGGATCCAGCTTTGGTAAAAGCTGCTTTGTCGCTAGGCATGTGTTACCGTACCGTTGCTATAGCAAAAACACCCAGGGAGATGTTCTCAGTTAAAATGGTTAATGTCATCCCTTGTTTAGTAAGTTCATCGGCTTTGCAGTTTCGTAAAATATCTATATGCCCTGAGAGATCATCGACAGTAAAGAGCTGTTTTGGAGTAAGAGGAGATGAAATCCGGGGATTTTAACACAGCTTGTCTATCACGTTTCTTTAAGTCAAGATAAAACCGACTTTATCACCAATAATTCAGTCTCCATCATTTGATTTGGAACTATCAGTGAAAAGCTGAATTTGTTCATCTGAAGGGTATGCTTACTCGTAAGATATATGTACATATGTATAAGGAGTTCGGATTAAATGTCGACCTTAAGCAAAGTAACTTAATTGCGCGAACAAGAGTGCTTCCCCTAAAGTAAGATCCCTTGATCACGCGAAGCGTTTGTACAAGAACAAAAATGAGTTAAAATAACTTGATCCTGTGAATCGTGCCATCCAGGACTCTTACGAAAACTTAATAGAGCAGAAGTTGCGTGAGCAAATGTGTTCCCGAAAAAAGGAGTTAAAACGACTTGATCTCGTAAACATTTCCACCCAGGTACTTTTGATTAAGAAACACGATTTTTAAGGCCTGACAAACGACTGAACATACCTTAAGGAAACAACGAAATTTCGTCAACCCTGAAAAAGGAAGTAAAGATCTCTTGATCCCTCGAAAGAAAAAAAATTGAAAAATAGGAACATGACATCACATGAAAAGGAAATTGGAATTCCAGCTCCAAAAATGATGTTTCTGCTAGTATGTACGTTTATAACCTGTGGAGTAAAAGGACACCATCGATGTGCAACCAGTTTAACTGATGAACAAGATGTTTAAGTTTGAAACACCCTGTACCAACTTATCTCACCGCTCGGCAGTTTTTTTTTTCGTTGGTCTACTTATTTCCACACATCGCACATCGTTTTGGCACGAGCGGTTTCGGTGTACGTCCGCCATATTTCCGCCCACCCTACAACGAAAAATTCAAAAAAAAAGGACACACGTCGATTTTGGGTCAGGGTAATAAATTACCAACTGCAGGGCTATTTATTGTACATACTTTGTACGCGTGTTTATTAGGTGCATTTGTGCATAAAAATAAACGTGTAAATATTCGTTGTATGAAGAGTCCCTATTAGGGCTTGACTTTGCATTGAATTTTTTTTTATAGAATATTTTATTCAATTCAAAAACCATTTCAACAATGTGGACAGGACAAATAATTTTGTACAACTCAAACCGTGGAAACGTGGTGAGTTTATTTCTATTTGTGGTCTACACTATTGTACCACCCTCCTCTCAGGGGTGATATTTAGGGGTTTCATTTGCTCGACATCTGCTTTTGTTTGGTGTATAATCAATTACTAGAACTCTCAGGATAGTAGGTGGACACGGTCAGGAACATATTTATATAATGTGGACAAACATGTGTGGTCTTCAAATAAGTACAGTCAAGTGTTTAGTAATTTTTGTGTGGTTTAATTATACACAATTTTGTAATTTTTGTTCGGAAAACAATATTAATTAACTTAGTGGTTTAATTAAATGCAAATAGACATTATGGAATTTGTAAAAATGTTCAAGTGTCAGTCATAATTTATTGTTTGTAAGAGGCGGAGGCGGGTTTAGTAACGCCCATACGAAATATTTTTAATTTAAATGTCGACGTTATTGAATGAGTACTGGTTTAAAAAACGTGCATGTGACAAGGTGTCTTCCACTTTTTTGGTAACATCCAAATATTCTGCCACATCAAGTTGACACTACTTGTAAAGTGTCCTAGCGTTGAAGCATCACATCTTTGGTGTCAGAAAATCTTTGATTATATAAATATTTCTTGCAACGTCATAGGAAGCTTAGTGCGCAGCGGTTTCCTCGATGCAAGTGCCACTCATAGGTAGTGGCATCTGGCATGGGAAGTGGATTAGACTAGACCAGAGATGGTTAATAAAGTTTGTGAAAAGAGTCGGAGACAGAATGGAGCCTTGAGGCACACCAGCATTTATTTAGTGAATATCAAACTAAAAACCGTCCAAGATAATGGGAATAAAACCGTTCAAAATGTTACTTCTAATTCAACGAAGAAGAGGTTCTCTGATATTAGTTCGAGGTAATACGAAATTCGACAAAAGAATATGGAAGAAGACTCTACATATATCAAAAGGCCCGAAAAAAGGGACTACGGAGAAAAATGTTCAAAAAAATCAACGATCTCGTGTTGACAGACCGCCGATTGAAGGTTCAAGAGTAAGATTAGACTCTAGGCATCGCAGAAGGAACGGTGCATCATATTCTTCACGAAGAACTGGGCATTAGAAAGCTGTCGGCGCGATGGGTGCTGCGTTTGCTCACACCAGACAACAAGCGCAACCGTGAGACCAAATCTTCGACGTGTTTGGCGCTGTTTCAGCGCAATCCAGCGGATTTCTTGCGTCGTTTTGTGACCGTTGACGAAACATGTATTCAATGGTACACACCAGAAACCAAAGTACAATCGAAACAGTGGACTTCACATGGCGAACGAGCTCCGAAGAAGAGGAAGACTGTTCCATCGGCCGGAAAGGCGATGGCCACCGTTTTCTGGGATTCAAAGTGTGATCCACATCGATTATCTCGAGAAGGGTAAAACAATCACAGGGCCCTACTATGCCGACTTGTTGGCCGATTTGACGCCGAATTGAAAGGAAGGAAAAAAGTGCTGTTCCACCACGACAACAAGCCGGCTCACACGAATGAATGGGTCATCGCCGCCACGGAGGCCTATTTTGCAGAGCTCGGGAAAACATATTTTTTGGGCGGGTTGGAGCATGGCTGGGCCAAATGTATTGAGCTAAAAGGAGATTATGTTGAAAAATAAATCGTCACTTTTCCAAAATGTTCGTTTTTCTTTTGTAGACTAAGTATTTATTGAATGACCCTCGTAAGTGCGATAGGTCAGTTAGGACGAGAAGATGCGAATTTTTTAGGAACGAACTGCTGTTTTCGATCCAATCGGGGAGAGACCTGTTGAGAAGAAAAGATGGAAAAGCTTACGCAGAGCTATATATTAACCGGGCCAGCGTATTCCACTGTATGACTGCCACTTTATGAATGCGGTAGAAGATTTATCTCAAGGAACAATTTACGATCTACAGTACAAGTTCAAAAGGAGCCATGACACTTTGAGGAAGTGCCGAATCAGCAGCAAACTGTCCTGTATATAAATCAGCCTTCGTTTGAGAGCTTACCACAGGAGTGCCATTGCCAACGAGCGTCGGACCCGAAGACGACTTGAATTCAACCTTTCTTTTTAAGCGTCTTTACAGCTCAATTGACATACCGCAGACAAAAATGTTTGTAACGATATTAGCACTGTAGTCTGCGTCACGAGGATTCAGGTGGGTTAGTAGCGCGCTTTTTGTGAGACAGAGACTCATAAAGAATCGCGTGATTTTTTGATGGGTTACAGATCAATCTGTCAGACGATCTTTTAGACGATGAATGTGACCAGACTGTAGTACCCCGTGGCGTAGTGGTTAGAGTGTCGGACTGCCATGCCGAAGGTTGTGGGTTCGATCCCTGAATCCACCTGCCTCTTTCGAGGAAATGACAAATCCTCCAAGTTCAGATTCGGCGGTAAATTGTAGGTCCCTTCCATTCCTGCAGAAAATCAACGCACACACAGGAATGGTTGAGAGTGTAAGTCACAGGCTCCGACCGTGCTTCGAGCTGTTGTGCCAAATATTTACTTTTTTAATGTGACCAGACTCTAGACCTTATGACACCTAGGCAGGTTGCTGGTTGGTCGGGGTACATTTGATGCATCCGACAGTTCGTTCAGTTTACGAGTTGGTTTTGTGGTTATCTATGGAATCATAACTCGCCACCTAGGCGAAGTGTATGGTTCCCAAACAGGCCATCTACCAACCCTTGACTTTTAAACCGATGGCGATGTGGGGGGATTGGTTGGGAAGACTCAAACAAACAAAATAAAAAAAAAAACCAGACGATCGATGTGATCAGACTACAGACTTTATTCCACCAATGTATTTGAACACTGGGTCCCTCATTCTTTGGATGGAGTCCATTATCCATTTTGGATTCTTCTATTAATAAATCATGTATGGATGAAGTGTTAAAATTGGAACCGCACTAACCATGTTGTGGTTATTAATACCGAAGAAAAAAAATCTAGTTTTCTAAGCAACCGGCGCGGCGTTGCTTGCCTTTTCCAAAAACTTTTAACATTTCCACGTCCAACGCTACACATGCAAGTAATTAAGTCTGACACCCTTTTACCAGATTGATTTATAGCGAGCATATATACATATACTCGTATGAGTGCCAGTGTACTACACAAAGTCATTCCCCGCCCATATATATGTATGAATGGGTCATTTATTCGCACCCTTTTTTTCTGCAACTTATTATATTAAACTGCCAAGAACACCGCAAAATGGAATTCGCTTGGTGTACACTTCATTGAACATTTTCTCCCTTCCTTCAAAAAAAAAAAATAAAGTGCATGTTTTGTGAATGAGCTATGACACATGGTTTTGTTTTAAGATACCAAGAAACGTTTTAATTTATTTTTGGGCTGACTCATACCGAACTCAGTCACCCTCAATAAACCATAGCACAGCCATCACAGATAAAAAAACATGAATTAGATAAGATTAAAAGTCTAGAAACTATAGTCCAAAAATAAAAATTCCATCCAATATTTTCTAAGTTTTATGATTAATTTTTATCAATTCAACTTGAAAGTGTGCAAACATTGATTAATTGCCATTGAATTATTTGGGTCTTGTATTTTAACAGCCACACCCTTTTCCATAACATGTTCCCAACTGCCACTACAAAATATAGTCCTATCCCCATCAACTGGTAGTTGACCAAACCATCAAGCTTTTCGTTGTTTCGTGCCTACTTTCAAAAATCTACTCTCAAAATTCAAAAAAAAAGAACAGCCAACTTTATTTCGGAAACAAATGATATCCTGGAAAAAGGTCCGAGTGTCCTTTATTTTTTTGTAAGTGTTGATTGTTATCGCTACGAAACACAATAAGGAATTGGTATAGATCAAGCTATAAAAAGTAAAAACCAAAAAGAGCAACGAGAATTAGGAAGGTACAAAAAAAAACGGAAAAGGAAAAAGAAAAAAGGGTTATACTTAGAGTGACCTTTTGTTTTCATTAAAGAGAACGACATTGAACCTTCTGTGAAGTTCGTGTTGACAAGATTAATTGACGGACGAACGGTGGTTTAATTAAATCAAAATATTATAATTTGTCGTCCATTTATTTTGGGAAATGGTTTTACGAGAATTTAAACAAATTCAATTACTCGGTTCTTCCTTAGACTTCAACCGATGTTTCTGAGAGTTTTATTTCTTTAAAATTTCGGACAATTTTTTAATATTTCTGAAAAACGGTCCAAGATTGAAGAGGGAAATCTTAAATTAATTTGTCGGAACTCTGACGTTATAGGAATTGCCAAAGGAATTAGTGCGTGACTTTAAGGGACTACGATATTTACTTTCCCTTTTTTTAGCTGAGCTGGTATTTATTGCCACTTTTTATGCATGTAACAACGTACATGTTGTGAGTGCAGGACGCACAATTTTTTTTTTTTTAACTTAGGGAGCCTTTTCGAAGTACCAAGTGTCTGGGTGTTGCACAATCACAATGTAAATATGTCCACCAGGACAAGGCTGTTTCGAGTGTTGAACACGGATAGATTGCCACATTATAATGCTCTACCGGGACGACTGCTTAGTTTCAGGGATCAGGATGCCCGGATAAATAAGTGACAAGGAGTATGAGCGGAGGATGAGCTCCAGGTAACTAACCCAAAAGCCGAGTCAAATGAGCTATTTCGACATATTATGTGGAGCTAAGGTCATTGAACCCTTTCTCAACTAGTCGGAGTAGTGAACTAGAAGGTGACAAATGAGCTAAAAAGGGTTCAACGGTAGCGCTTGAGAAGATATATTTCAAAGGAAAAGAAGTTTTCATGTCCCTGAAGTTAGCAGAACAAAGTCAGCAGAACCAAAATTTTTTGATTGCATAATTAGACGCTTATTAAATGCTAATTAAATGCTGAAGAAAAAAATTTAATGCTCTAACGGCTTTCGAAAAAATTAATGTTCTGCTAACTTCACAAGAAGTTGGCAGAACAGTATCTCTAAAGTACACTAAATTAAAATTTAAAAATACGAAATTGGTCCTTGAATTAAATGCTAATTAAATGCTCTACAAAAACAAAAAACAAAATTAAAAAAAATTAAAAAAAATTTTTTTACCAAAATAAATTTTTTTTTAATAATTTTTTTTTCTTAATTTTTTTTTTTTTTTTTTCAAACCTGCTTCTAGTATTAAGTGCTCATTGAATACGAATTAAATGCTGCATTATCTCAACAAAATTTTGAAAACCTGAATTCAAAAAATTAAATTTTAAAAAATTCAATTTCAGTGTTCAGCTAACTTCATACACGATTTTGGCCACTTTTTTGAACTTTTTTTGGACAAAATCTGCTTCTAGAATTAAGTGCTCATTGAATACGAATTAAATGCTGCATTATCTCAATAAAATTTTGAAAACCTGAATTCAAAAAATGAAATTTTAAAAAATTCAATTTCACTGTTCTGCTAACTTCATACACGATTTTGGCCACTTTTTTGAACTTTTTTTGGACAAAATCTGCTTCTAGAATTAAGTGCTCATTGAATACGAATTAAATGCTGCATTATCTCAACAAAATTTTGAAAACCTGAATTCAAAAAATTAAATTTTAAAAAATTCAATTTCAGTGTTCTGCTAACTTCATACACGATTTTGGCCACTTTTTTGAAAGTTCAAAAAAGTGACCAAAATCGTGTATGAAGTTAGCAGAACACTGAAATTGAATTTTTTAAAATTTAATTTTTTGAATTCAGGTTTTCAAAATTTTGTTGAGATAATGCAGCATTTAATTCGTATTCAATGAGCACTTAATTCTAGAAGCAGATTTTGTCCAAAAAAAGTTCAAAAAAGTGGCCAAAATCGTGTATGAAGTTAGCAGAACACTGAAATTGAATTTTTTAAAATTTAATTTTTTGAATTCAGGTTTTCAAAATTTTGTTGAGATAATGCAGCATTTAATTCGTATTCAATGAGCACTTAATTCTAGAAGCAGATTTTGTCCAAAAAAAGTTCACAAAAGTGGCCAAAATCGTGTATGAAGTTAGCAGAACACTGAAATTGAATTTTTTAAAATTTAATTTTTTAAATTCAGGCTTTCAAAATTTTGTTGAGATAATGCAGCATTTAATTCGTATTCAATGAGCACTTAATTCTAGAAGCAGATTTTGTCCAAAAAAAGTTCAAAAAAGTGGCCAAAATCGTGTATGAAGTTAGCAGAACACTGAAATTGAATTTTTTAAAATTTAATTTTTTGAATTCAGGTTTTCAAAATTTTGTTGAGATAATGCAGCATTTAATTCGTATTCAATGAGCACTTAATTCTAGAAGCAGATTTTGTCCAAAAAAAGTTCACAAAAGTGGCCAAAATCGTGTATGAAGTTAGCAGAACAGTGAAATTGAATTTTTTAAAATTTCATTTTTTGAATTCAGGTTTTCAAAATTTTATTGAGATAATGCAGCATTTAATTCGTATTCAATGAGCACTTAATTCTAGAAGCAGATTTTGTCCAAAAAAAGTTCAAAAAAGTGGCCAAAATCGTGTATGAAGTTAGCAGAACACTGAAATTGAATTTTTTAAAATTTAATTTTTTGAATTCAGGTTTTCAAAATTTTGTTGAGATAATGCAGCATTTAATTCGTATTCAATGAGCACTTAATTCTAGAAGCAGATTTTGTCCAAAAAAAGTTCACAAAAGTGGCCAAAATCGTGTATGAAGTTAGCAGAACACTGAAATTGAATTTTTTAAAATTTAATTTTTTGAATTCAGGCTTTCAAAATTTTGTTGAGATAATGCAGCATTTAATTCGTATTCAATGAGCACTTAATTCTAGAAGCAGATTTTGTCCAAAAAAAGTTCAAAAAAGTGGCCAAAATCGTGTATGAAGTTAGCAGAACACTGAAATTGAATTTTTTAAAATTTCATTTTTTGAATTCAGGTTTTCAAAATTTTGTTGAGATAATGCAGCATTTAATTCGTATTCAATGAGCACTTAATACTAGAAGCAGGTTTGAAAAAAAAAAAAAAAAAATTAAGAAAAAAAAATTATTAAAAAAAAATTTATTTTGGTAAAAAAAATTTTTTTAATTTTTTTTAATTTTGTTTTTTGTTTTTGTAGAGCATTTAATTAGCATTTAATTCAAGGACCAATTTCGTATTTTTAAATTTTAATTTAGTGTACTTTAGAGATACTGTTCTGCCAACTTCTTGTGAAGTTAGCAGAACATTAATTTTTTCGAAAACCGTTAGAGCATTAAATTTTTTTCTTCAGCATTTAATTAGCATTTAATAAGCGTCTAATTATGCAATCAAAAAATTTTGGTTCTGCTGACTTTGTTCTGCTAACTTCAGGGACATAAAGTTTTCTACGAACTAAAGGAGGAGTTGTATGACATATGCCCGAAGTACTAAGCTAAGATTTTTCCTGGCAATTTTCAAAGTCCGATGTCTCTTCCCGACTAGACGGTCGGAAACTACAGCCCACATGACAACACTTCCGATAACGGACTAAGGCTAATCGACTTTGCTGAAAAGCGAATTGTCATCATGGATAGCTCTAATTTCCCACACCTTCCTCAATATATACTCGATAGTCTTGGAGACAAAACCACCCGGCAAACATGGCCCGCGCCAAACCAAGTGTTTGGCAACATTCCTAACTTGCCATCATAAATGCAGCTTCTGATGCGTCGGGTGTCATTGGTCCACACATCTAAGGAGGAAGCCTATCAGCCAAGGCTCCAGGCAAGAACCAGAGCTGCCAACAGTGCTGCCCGTGTGATCTACGGACAAAAGACAAAACAGGGAATTTTTCGGAAAAAGAGAAAACTTGAGTGGTGCTACGCAAAAGCAATGTTAGAAAGTTCCACCAAAGGGTAAAGCATTCATCTTTAGGGGTTACGAAGCCTGTTGAGACAAACGTGGGGGTCTATTAAATGCACCGTCGGTCCTGAAAATTTGGAAATAATATTTTGCAGGCAGGATGTTCTACTCGATGTAGACGGCAATGGACAAAAATCCGTCTACCCTATCAGTAAAATTTGGGGTAGCGATATTTAGACCTCACTCTAACAAAGCTGCTGGAGAGAATGACCTCCCGGTCGAGATATTCAAAGTATTGGGAGGTAACTTGGTTAGGAGCATACACCTATACATCTGTTTAATCTGGTTCGATGAAAGTATGGATGAGGGATTTGGATCAGCAGTTTGTACCCTATCGACAAGAATGGAGATACTTTAAGCTGCGTCAAGGATTCATCCGTTCCGGAGCCGGCTGTTTATGAGGACATGACATATAGTAAATAGAAATACTGTCTTCTGCAGAGGCAGAAGATAGAAAGATATCACTCTGCATTCAGTAAGACTTTGCTTATTTGGGTTCCACAAAAGCCTCTCAAAATAAGTTAAGTGCAGAGATCATTGGAAAAATCACTCCGATAGCTATATTTTTGTCTGGCTAAAAAGGCATCTTCGTAGTAAAGTCCTCTCTCGAAGGTCCAAGGCATACTACTATAAGAATCCCTTGTCATACCAGTCCTCTTGTATGATATGTACATGAGTGTGGACAAGTATGACAAAGTGCGGGGGAAGGTTAATTATTTGACTCATTTCCTCGTTGGTTTCTTAAAAAGCCCTTAAAAACCTACATACAAAGATTTCTAATTTTAGGTTTATTTTTGTCAAAGAGTGAAAGTGGACCTCAAGCAAATCAAAAAAAAAACACAAAATTAATCTTAGCTTAAAAAAAACTTTTTATTTAATTCTTTGATCTTCACATTTCCCGCAAGCAAAACTAAACTAAACTATTCAAGTCTTCCAATTTGGGATCAAAGTCAGCAGATTAGGACCGAGGTGAAATTTGCCCACACAAAGCAACCTTGGGAAGTGTACCGATATGGTTCAAGAAACATGCCATGTTTATACCTTAGAAAGCCATACAATATTTATAGTTCGTTTCAAAAATAGGTCACAAGTCTAACATTTCATCACTGAAAAATAAGTTTATTTACAAGAACAAATGTCAAAGCCTGCGAGGCATTTACGTATCGATTGTATCTAACTTTTTTTCTCTGGAACCTATCTTTAACCATCGTTATGGCACATGCATCATATAACTGTACTGTTTTATTTTTATCACTTTGGATCTTATTTAACATTTTTTTTTTTTTTTGCCAAAAGGTCAATAGCTTTGAAAACAGAAATAGCAACCGCCATTGGCTCAAGTTCATAACCTAAACGCCTCCGGATAAAATGGGATTGCAAAGAAATAAAATACAAAAACAAAACAAACCCACTGAATATGGTGACTGGCGACGGCGCTGCTGACGATGACGCTGGCAGTTCAAAAATATAAAAGACTGCAATATTCCTCCCAGCCCACATGTTGACTTGACACACACACACAACAGATGCCATCAGATGACAGCGTCAACGATGATGATGGTCCTGTCTCTTGTGTCATATAAGAATCCGATAACTCGAGCCAACACAACATCAGCAACATATCACAAAAACAAAACAACAACAATTTCGAAAAAGATACAAAACTGCAGAACGTCTTAGGAATTGGGTATTCTTTTATTACACGAGTTGGCTAGCGTTAAGCGCGCTGCTCTTGGCTGTTGCTGTTGATGCTGCTGCTGCTCCTGCACATAATTGCATACTCAACTCGACGCGATATTGAGGTCAACATAATAAATTGGCCGCACGACTTTATAGTGTGGCGCTCTCGCTGGGGTGCACAAGAAGCTGTGAAGCATCGTGCGAAGAGCCAAAACAAAAATACAAACACAAATTATTATTTCGCATTGATTTTGACCTCAATAAGCCTGAAATGGAATCAAAAAGAAGGAGTTGTGATGGCGATGACGTCGCGTCGTGGTTTTTTTTTTTTTGTTAATACAATTTTTCATTCGGTCCATGACTTGTGATTCCAACCAACAATCTGTTAGTCTGTCCGATTGTCTGTTTGCTTTAATGTTTGTCAGCCAAGTGTCTAGAGTTGAGTTGATACGAGTGCCAGATTGACATATCGCATAGACAATGCAAATAAAGTTGGGGGCTTCATAATGAACTGTGAATGACACACGTCATAATGTGGAATTCCGATTGTAAAATCAAATCAAAAATGGAGCCTTGAAGTTGAAGTCACACTCGGAGATTAATTCATTGGTCAGTGGTCTTGGCTCTTGGGTTGAAGAAATCAATCAAAACAAATGTTCGTTGTACGGCGATTTGGGTATTTCGTTACATTGTTGTGTATTCGTTGTTATGAAGTAGTGTGGGCAGTACCTAATAAGTTCAACTAAAAATAGTCGGCACATAGCTTTTCAAAACAGTGGTTCCAGTACACGCTCTCTTTTGGTCGGTGTCTGGCTGATCCACGCAGGGTTATTCCAAACAAATATTATTTTAATGGTTTTTTGAAAAACTTTTTTAAAATATGTTTCAAAATTAATAGAGCTTTGTATTTCTTGTCATGAATATAAAATTTAAAAAAATCGATCATAAAGTATGTTGATCTTGACAATTTTTGAGCGCAATACTATTTCATTTTAAAAAGACTTCCCGCATTAAAAATTTCATCAAAATCGTTGCAGTGGTTTCCGAGTAAGCCTGATTTGAAGAATCCAGTTCTATGTGAGTTAGAATCATAAGACAGACTGTACATAGTTGCAAAAACTTTCTCACAGGGTTTCATCAAAATTATTGAAGTCGTTTTCAAGAAAAATGAGCTTTTTGTTCACTGTTGTAGGCTGGTTCTTAAGATTTGAGACGAACCAAATTCGATACCTAAACCAACCGACAATTTTATTCATTAGTTTGACAGGCGAATGTGTCAATAAAAATTTTCAGAAACAACAGTGCCTCGGTAAACCGCTTTGCTTTTTTTTTTTTTTTTTTATAATGCACTCGCACTCAAAGGGTTATTAATACCTTTATAATGAATTAACATGTGCGAGCGAGGAAAGAGAAGAAATAGAAAGATAGGAAAGAAAGGTGGTACAGTGGTTTGAGATTTTAGGTGTTAATTATCTCATGGAAATTCCACGGGTGGCATCCAGTTGAAACTTGGGAAATAAATAAAAATTGCTGCCCCAGGCTGGGTTTGAACTCCAAGCTCTCAGGTTGAGCAACCAAGCACTACTTTTTTTTTTTTTTTTTTTTTCAAATTCAGTTTTTATTTAATTCATTTCTTAATCTTAATTACAGCTAGACCAAAAACCTTAAAAACTAGCTTAAATATCTACTTAACATAACTTACTGGCCCTATGCGGGCGCTCTAAATTATCCCATAACCATTATTCTATTGCCTTTCGGCTTAAGATTAACTTAATTTAAAAATTCATAAATATATTTTTATATTTTTATTTTGAGAAAATGTTATTTTAAAAAAACTCAAATTACGGATCTTTTAATTTTTTATATAAAACTTAAGACTACCCTAGTACCTAAATTAAAACCTACTTAAAACTACCTAAAACTAGAACAGCCACAGCAGCGGTTTTGTGTTTTTGTGTTTTTGTAATTTTTTTTTGTGTTTTGTATTGTTTTTTGTATTTTTTTGTATTTTTGTGTTTTTTGTATTTTTTTTTTTTTTCTTTTTTTTTTTTTTTTTTTTTTTATTTTTTCTTATTTTTTTTTTGTGTGCCACCATGCCTGTTCCCCCTAAAGCTACCTTAAACCTATGTAAGCTGACCAAGGCGATAACATTGACCAACTTTTAAATAATCAAATTTCGTCGCTCATCCACCAAAAGTGCCGAGCTTGTTTTACTATATCCCGACGGTCCCGATTGGACACAGCCCTACTGAACCGAAGGCGCTCTGCTCCGTCTCCTGCGGCGACGTCTCGGTCGTACAGGAGTCGCCGATCCACAGTCTTACGGCCGACGTGGTAGATTAACGGAATTGCCAACCTATCCTGTATCAGCCCTCGACTATCTAAAAATGGGAAAGCCTCTGGTGGAATGAAGCCGCTTAAACGTGCGTTTTCGAAGTATTCATCATTTGGGTAGTAAGCCCCAAAGATGAGTCCATTAGAAGAGGTCATAGCTCTCGCAACATGACCGCGAATAAGCTTCAACAAGAAGTTATCTATCCTGTTTATGTTGGCCCCATTGTATAGGACCTCATTGGAATAGTAACGTTTGTACTCGGACTCTGGTGTTCTGTGTAATCCAAGGCAGGTCCTAAGACAGTGCCTCTCAAACACCCGAATCTTTTCCATTTGAGATGGGGCAACGTTGAACCACACAGGGCACCCATAGGCAATCATCGGCCGGATGAGGGCCATGTAGCAAATCACCTTCACCCTGCTATCAAGACGGCTGCTATAAAACAGCCGTTTTGTCAGGGCAAAAGCTCCCCTAGCTCTGGCCAGAGCAGCATCTATATGTCGATTGAAATACAGATACTGATCCAACCAGATGCCAAGGTACTTTACTACACTTTTACTCGCCAATGGATGTCCACTTGGTCCAACGATCACTAGATTTCTCCAGTTCTTTCTCGTATCCCTAGGAGCCCTAGACAATGGGGTTCTAAACAGGATAGTTTCGCATTTCTGGAAATTGATTTTCAATTTCCAGTCATCGCAATATTGTTGAATCTTGTCGAAGTCACGCTGCAAGAGAATTCTTATGACCTCGACTTTTGGAGCCGTTCTGTACGCTACAAGGTCATCGGCATACGCAATCGCATGAGCAAGACAACCTATCAGATCGCTGGTGTAAATACTAAAGAGGATCGGCGAGTTCACCGCTCCTTGCTGTAGACCATTTTTTATATCAAATGTTGTGGTAGAAGTTACATTGCCACTTTTGACAACAAACTTTCTACCATTAAGCATGTCATAAAGAATGTATAACAATGGTTTACTTATGCCAAGTCTGGTCAGCTTCAGATAAAGACCCTCTAGCCAAACGGTGTCGAAGGCCTTTTCCAAATCAACCAGAACAGCACCCGTGCATTGATTCTTAGCTTTGTTCCATTGAATATCAGATACTAGCTTAGACGCAGCATGAATGGTGTCATGCCCCGCCTTAAAGCCAAATTGATTATCCGGAATAATATTTTTGTCCTCTGCCCACTTGGTCAGAGCTCTATTAAGAACTTTTTCGAATACCTTACTGATACTCGGAAGAAGACTTATCGACCGGAGATTTGCCGGATTGGAGCTATCCTTTCCCTTTTTCGGGAGAGGATGAACCACAGCTGTTTTCCAACGCACCGGATAATATGCATTATTCAGTGCGTTGTTAAACAGTGTGGTGTAAATGTCTACTGCTTCCTTAGGGAGATGTCGCAGTACAACGTTGGGTATACCATCGACTCCTGCTGACTTCTTTTTCTTTAATGATTCGAAGATGAGCTGGAGTTCCACCTTCGATATTAGCAGGGAACTGGGCCCATTTAGCTCGGCGACAGTGGCATTTGCCAAATTGTCGTCATAAAACCTGGTGAAACCAGTGTTCTCAGATCGCCATTGCGTAATGCTGTTTCGAAGGTAGAAATGGTGCACCAGAGCTCTGTTCTCCAGGTCGTGATTTGGGCGAATGCTAGCATTCACCTTATACACTTGCTGGAAAGCAGCCCCTACTGCTTCCACCTTCTCTTGAGGATCTTCAATCATAAAGAAGTCGTCATCAAGGACGGCATTTCCCGGATCTATACCTGCAATGGTAAGTACGTCTTCGTTGTCAGTATTTCTCGGAAGCTTAAGGCAAGGAAGATCGTTTTGATCATTCCTCCTAAAGATTTTATTAATTTGGGGAAACATACTTGGGTCGCTAGAATTAACGGCCCGTATCTTGTTATCCCAAAACAAATTAATAGACAATCTATAGTTCTGCCTAATAAGTAGATTGAGGTTTTTGATCTCAGACTTCAGTGTCCTAATCTCCGAGTCGTTTCTGTCAGTAAACCGTCTGTATAAGAGTTTGAGTCTTGTAAGCAGTCTACTTTTTTGTTTGTGTAGTGCGTCTATTGTAGCGTTTCTGTATTTTCCAGTTTCGTCTTGTTCTTTGTATCGTGGGATTGTCCTGTCCATCGTTCGTTGTATTGTTTCATCCATTTGACTAAGGTATCTGTCGATCTCAACGTTCGTCAGATTCCTGTCATTTGGTGGCGAAATGTCGTTCGAAACAAGTTCACTCGATAAGGCGTTGGAGAAGCGTTGCCAACGCGTCCTACTGAAATTGTAGGAGTGCGCAGGCACATACTCCTCCAACTCCACAAGCTCGTTCGGAATCCGTATTACGGCGGCAAGTCCGCAGTGGTCACTGTCGTACTCCACCGTCCGTAAACAGTTTCTTGTATGACCCATAGCGTCAGTTATTGTCATTCTTGAGTCAAGCAGAAGTAGATCCAGAAAACCACCGCTTCTTGGAAACGATGGTCTATCAGTAGCAAATAGGTCGATCCTATACTCAACGTTGCATCTACCCATCCAATTGAAAAGATGGTATCCTCTAGGATTTTGTATTTGATTTCCCCAATCTTCATGTTTGGCATTCAGATCTCCGGCCATGAGATAATAATTTTCTTCCGAGTTGAGGCGAAGACATTCGAAAAGTTTTTCGAGCTCTGATATAAAATTAGCAGGCTGAGGTGCTTCTGGTGCGTACGCCGAGATCACGTACATTCGCTTCCCCTGTTGGAGAGGAATGCAAATGATGCAGGCTTCTAGCAACCCGAATCTGCGCACTTCATTATTATAAATTACCTTATGACTTATACCTTTTCGTATGAAGATTGCGACCCCACCCCCACGAGTGGAGTTGGGTCGATCTCTTCTTACGATATTGTAATTGTTATGAGTCAGTTTGTGTTTCTGGTTTAGCTTGGTTTCGCTAGCCAAGAACACATCAGGACTTTGGTCTTTTAGCAAATGAAAGAGATTTGCTCTGCGTTCGGTCCTAATCAGTGAATTTACATTCACCGCTAGGATCTTAAGGGGTCTCTCAAACAGCGCGCCTTTAACCTTTAAGCGTTTGGACGGGCAAAATAGAGTAGAGGTAGTCCACTCTTTCTGCCTGTTCCCGGATCTGTTTTTGCACGTCAGCAAGCATACCCGCAATGGTATGCAACGCCTTCATGACATCGTTCTGCACCGTAGGAGCTGTAGGCACTGGGGCCTGTGGGGCTACCTTTGGTGCAGGTTGTACCGTACTTCTTCTCCCCGTCGTCATTTGGGCGAAGGAGATCAGAGGTGTCACGGTCTCTGAGGGAGGACGCACTACTGGGCGACTAACCTCAACTTTTTTATTACCGGCTTTTTTTGTTTTCTTCAGCTCTTGGTACTTCGGGCATCCCAGATAACTTGCAGGGTGCCCGGAGCCCTTGCAAAGAGCACATTTAAGCTGGGCCCTATCTTCGACCCTTACTTCCCCGAGTTTACACTCTCCCTTTTTGTGGCCTTCTGCACATTTCACGCAAACAGGATCCATATTGCAGTTTCCTGCTGCGTGGTGAGGGCCTTGACAATTCGTGCATCGAGGCACGTCGTCTTTATTATTTAATTTTTCCCAGCGTACAATCTGGTAGTTCAGCACGGTGATTTTGCTTAGACTACTCAGCTTGCTTTGGGGCGAGAGCTGAACTAAGAATATAGGGAGACTCCGTTTCTCCCGTCTTGACCTTACTGTGGTGAACGGCTTGACCCTGATAAACTCGAGGTCGTCGTTCGCCACTCTACAGAGCTCATCTAAGAGCACCTCTGGTTCCGTAGAGGAATCAATACCCTTAAGGAGCATAGTTTGGAACTTTTCCTCCTTAGGGGTGAAAGTGTAGTATTCTGTGGATGCTTTTTTAAGTAAATCTTTTATTTCTTTATGATCTTTTAAGTTGAAGCACTGAATTGCGTGCTTCAGATCACTATATCTTTTAACCGTAAATCTATCGCCTATGGCCAACTTACATAAGTTTATGGTGTCCTTAATATCCATCTTGTAGGTATAGATGGGTGGCACCTTATCTTTTTTCGGCTTGAGCTGTGGCTGCTGCTGTTGACTCTGCTGCTGTTGTTTCTGCGGCTGTTGTCTCTGCTGCTGTTGTATCTGCTGCTGTTGTTGCTGCTGCTGTTGTTGTTGTTGTTGTTGTTGTTGTGGTGGTTGTTGTATTTGTTCTTGTTCTTGCTGCTGCTGTGGCTGATTAGGTGGCAGCTGTGGTTGTTGTTGTTGCAGCTGTTGCTGCTGTGGTTGTTGTTGCTGCAGTGGCTGTGGTGGTTGCTGCTGTAGTGCTTTTGGGGCAGCTTTTTGAGCCCGCTGCATTTTTGGCTTGGCAGCTGAGGACCCTGCTTCATTTTGCGCTACAATTTGTTGTTCTTGAAGCGTCTTTTGCATATCTAGAGCCTTTTGTCGCTCTTGCTCTCTACGGGCATCTTGCTTGGCCTTGAGCTCAAGCACCATGTTTGTGAGGAGGTCGATTTTCGCAGTTAGAGCTGCAATTGCCTCCTCCTCATTATCGGGCATCTGTTCCATATTTGTTGGTGGAGTTAAGTCCAGCAAATCACTGCAACCGCTGACACTGACGTAATGGCCCTGTCCACCGTCAGATATATACTCCATATCGTCGATATTTTCGATGTTGGGCTCATCGTCATCTTCTTCTGTGGCGCCGTCGGTGTAGTCGTCGTCGCCTTCATCGTCGTCTTCATGGGAGCTACAATTCTGCTGCTGGCTTTTTGTAGCTGCCGATTTTTTGGCAGGCCGCTCCATCTCATCCGCTTCTCCAGCTATCAGCTTTGCTGGATTAGATGCGATATTGCGATTCACCAAGCTTGGTATTGGATTCAATGTTTTCTTTTTCCTTTTTTTCCGTTGGACAAGTTTGAATCCCTTGCCATCATTCTTCTGTGTTGAGCTCTCAGGTATAGCTCCAACACTTGCTTCAATTTCTGCACGCGCAGTTTTGCCTACGTCACTGCTTGTCTTTCCAGTTGTTGCTAGGCTAGCTTTTGTTGCTGCAATTGGCTTAGCTATTTTGCTAGCTGTTGTTCTGACTTTTTGGCCAGATGGCCCCGCTATCTCTGTTGTTGTTTTGTTTGCTATGCCAGATGGCCCAGCATTCTTCTGTGAGCTTAGCGGGATAGGTTTCGCCGCTATATCTGCTGTTGCTGGGACATCTTTCGATGCCCCCGCTAATGCATCCATTCTATAATGGGTCTCGTACTCCCGCTGCCTGCGACGGTAGTTTTCCCAATATATTAAATTAAAAAAAGGACTGGTAAGGTCCAACCTGGGATCGAACCAGGCCTCTTTAGATTCGCGGTCGGCCACTCTTCTACTAGGCTAACTCGCCACTTGAAAATTGTTGTATAAAATTCAAACTTGAACACTACCGATTCTACTTGAAGTCTGCTAAGGAAAAGTCGCCAACGATGTGCACTCTTCCGCAGTTGAAGCACGACTGAACCAAGCACTACATCCACTGTACCATTGCCACCCGCAATTGAATTGAATTTGAATTGAACGACTGTAAATTCAATTGGTCAATAATTGTTCAGCCCATGAAATTTGTGTGGGATTTTGAACGTTTGAAATTTTCAAATCGTTATTTCCAAAAAAAAACTTGGTTGTCTGTGAAGTCGGTTTACGGACGATAATTTAACGTGATAACTAGTTCACAAAACAGTTCATGTGTATAGGTTGTATCTTTCCAACCACCAATCAACCATCTACCATTTTTGACAATTTTTTCATCATCCCCTACCAACACCAAATCCAACCACCCACCCCACCTACAACCACCTTCCACTCACCCACCATTTTTGACAACTTTTTCATCGCCCTCAATCAAATCAACCATCCCAACCCCTAAACCGCCAACCACCCAAAACCAACCGCCAACCAACCACCATCTATATTTGACAATTCCCCCCAAACCATACCAAATCCCCCGCAAAACCAAACACCCATCCCACCTACAGCCACCAACGAACCACCCATTATTTTTGACAATTTTTGCCTCACCATCCACACCAACTATAACCACCAACCAACCACCCACCATTTTTCCTCTGCCGGACACTACCGCCCCCCCCCCCCCGCCCCACACACACACACACCCATCACCGCCACCACTTACAATCATCAAGCACCCAACACGCTCCCCTCCCACTTTATCGACTTTCTAGGCTATCAAAGCAGTTATATAACGTGACTGTGACTGTGACACTTTTTCGTGCGTGCTGCCCATATATTCCGATTTATTAGACGTTATCACGTCAAAAAGTGTAACGAAACCACAACTGAAGCAAAGCACAAACATCGTTTGTATTAGAGCAAGAGCGTATTGAACCTTTACTTACAAGCACTGGTAACTGAGGCAGACAGAAAATTAGAGAGAACAACAGAGAACACATGTCAACAGCACGCGGTTTGTGTCGTACGGTGCTTGGCCAGACCCAAGTACGTTGACTTTTTTCACGAAAAGTTATATTAAAGATGTAGAATTGATGACATTAAGTGAAACTAATTGTAACTGTCAAATTTAACCTCGCGAGCTGACATGTGTGCTGGTTTTACGGCATTTTTAAGTGTTGCTCGCACTTGCCAGGTTTATGGTTTGTGGTGATAAACGTAAGATTTTAAGCTCGGCAGAGTTCAGAAAAAAGCGTTGAAATTGATAGGAGAGAGAACATTTTGGAATCATTTCCATCACTCGAACATCGTCCAAATGTTTAATGTCTTTCCTTATTTTACTGGTTCTTCTACAAAAAACGCTCACTAGAGGTAGCCAGCGGCTTTCCACCCCTTAAACATTTCCCACGTAACACTCGTCTTGCTTGGAGCGCTCATCAGCTTACACTTGAGCCCAATTCTAGACGTACCGTGAAATAAAGGGATTCATTCTTCAGCCGTACTACACGAATGTGGAATAAATTGCCTGGTACAATTTTACCTTGCTATTTTGATCTTCAAACATTCAAGACCAATGTTCATCGACACCTCCATTCCCTTCCTGCTTAATTCCTTATTGCTCACGCTGTGACTTATCATTAAAAGGGCTATACAAACCCCTTGACCCCGTGTGCCATATAAAAAAAAAGCCTGCCGGCGTTAGATCTGGCGATCTGGATATCTAACTAAAACTTCTAAAACAGGAGATCACTTTACCGAGAAATCGATGTCTCAGAATCTCCATCTTTGCCTGAGCTGTGTGAGCGGTTGCTCCATCCTGCTAGA
Organism: Platycheirus albimanus; assembly: GCA_916050605.2. Taxonomy (NCBI): domain Eukaryota; kingdom Metazoa; phylum Arthropoda; class Insecta; order Diptera; family Syrphidae; genus Platycheirus; species Platycheirus albimanus. The sequence continues at coordinate 358,880,581 of OU696696.1, forward strand.
AGCAACATCACTACCCGACATCAAATTCAGCTTTGAAAAATTGCTGCCCAGGCTGGGGCTCGAACCCACAATTCTAGGTTAGCAATGAAGCACTACGTTCACTGCACCACTGCCACCCACTGCAGAACAGTAAGAACCAATTCTCAAAAACATTGACCAACTCAAAATTTTTACCAAAATCGAGGGAACCGTTTTCGAGGAAAGTGAGCTATTTCTTAGCCCTTGCAAGACAGTTACACCATTACACAGAAAGACAGACAAACGGAACCACTTATCTCCCAGAAGCGAAAGTGCAAGATAATCTTAGAATGACTGTTCTGGAAATGTTTCCTAATTTAACACATTTTTTTTTAACACTGCTACTTTCGTTTTCGAAACTTTAACAAGTAAAAAAAAAAAGAACAATCAAATCTATCTTAATGACTTCATTCAAATAAATTATTTTCACACCTTATGCCAACCTGCCAAGGCCTAAATGACACGTTAACGTTGTTTCCTTAAAAAAAAATAGCAAAAAAAAAGACTCGATCTTATCGCAAATTAGGTTAACGAATTTTCAACTAAATAACATCAATCATTGTCTTTTCAAAAAAAAACCTGCCACCACCATATTTGCCATCATCAACAACAGAACCTCATACACAATTAGTTGGTTGATGGAAGTGTTCATTGCTCTTTTGGTGGGTCTACTATATACTCAACAACCCGCAATGGTCACAAAATGGCCAACAACAAACCACTTTGAATGAGTTGAGTACACTCGGCAGATAGATACTCCAGTTGTTAACTACTCACGTAATAGCTTATTTTTAGGAACGCTAGCCTTGCTATCTTACCACCTACAGCTACCAACCGTTTTCTGCGGCTTAAACGGTGAATGACAACAGCAGCCATCTACATGTCAACCTGTTGAGTTCTATCAATTTGTCAATTGATTTCCGAGCTCGTTTTTCTTCTTCTCCATTAAAAGGTAGGTACACTCATTTCATTGTTATACGTTGGTGTCTACTTTTATTTGGTTTTTTTTTTTCCTTCTCTGGATATCTGGGATACCTAGCCTAAACTAAGCATACATAAGTGCATGTTTTCCCAAGGAAAAAGTGAGTGTAAACGTTTTACTAGGTTGAAAAGGTATACCTTAGGGGCCAATCCTCCTTCTTCTTTTTCCAAGTCACTAGAGCACAGCAATCTGGACTGACTGAGCGAAGGTATTAACATCAATTTAGCTTTCAATGGTTAAGGTGCCCCCCTAAATGACCATCATCTTGAGTCTGGATCTGGTTAAGAAGGTAAATGTGCGGTTTGGATTTTTATTTTTACATTAGGGGAGTGTTAAATATAGTTTTGGGATTAGAAAACTATTGCTTTGTTTGTTTTTATTTTCCTACTGTCTTGAAGACGACACGGTGGGAATAAATCAAATGATTTTATTGACTTGAGCTTATTTTCGTTATAAATCAAAAAATACAAAAAAAATAAAGATTTGGGGAATAAGACGACACAAGTGGGTGTTTAGATTTAATGGAGACTAATGGTGAAGGCGCACTTTGATGAGATTATTGGTCAAGTTGGAGTGTAATAAAAATTGAAGAAGATCTAAAGTCCAGATACGACGCTGTTGGAATGTTTTGGAAGCACTTTATTTTAACGAAAGTCTTTTGTCTTAAAAAAAGGCTTTTAAAAGTGAGTCGTGATGTGAATGCAAAAGAAAGTGCAAGTTTTTTTGGCAGCGGGGTTTGTGGGCACGACTTGGCATTAAGAAGGTATTGGCATGGTCCGTTTTCAAGGTGTGATCATTTCCTTACTTTGTTTAAAGCTTTTCTTGGGGAAATTTATTGGCATATGATGACGAAAAAAAGAAAAAATAATGACAAAGCACAAGAAAAAAATGTATTGCTTATCCTTCAAAAGTCATAATTTGATGGCGTTTTGGGCATTATTTTCGTGACAAATTGTCATTATTTTTACATCATTATTTGGTTGTCAGTCTTGTAATGAAATGAATCAAAGTTAACAATCAAAATTTTGCACTTTGTTTGTCAAATTAAATTTTGGTCTCAATCAAGTTTTATAACGAAAAATGGCAAACATTTTGAAAACTTGTCAGTCGTGTAAATATTCGAAAATTGTATGAAAATTTGTCAATTTTGGAAAATTGGGTTTGAGACTATTTGCATATATCTTTCTTTAAATCGTCAACCAAGTAGCCAAAGTCGACTATGAAACAAGTTCCTAAAATCACAGTCCTATTTCACACTTGTTCGTATTGAATAAAATGTTTTTGTAAAAGTAGATTATAACTTTTATTAAACTCCAATAGGTCTCACGCACTTGCTCTTATTTTTACTTGCGAATATAGGTACTGTAAGGCAAGTTATGCATTCGTAAAAAAAAATTCTAACAATCAAACATGACATTACGATGATAGAGAAGTCGAAAAAAGGGTCCGACAATTCTGTCTGTCTGTCTGTATAGTTACCTACAGCCTAAACGGCTGGACCGATTTGCTTCAAACTTGGTACACAGTATTAATATGACGTCCTACAGAGGGATTTTTAGAATAAGCATCCTAGCTCTAAATCTAACAGTACCTGCCATACGATTTTTAGTTGAAAATAAATTTTTCTCAAAAACGGCTCCTACGATTTTAATAAAACTTTCTGAATAGTGATTTATGTGCAAACTTTGTTTTGGTCAGAATAGATTTTTCAGGAAAAGTTAATTTTATTTTTCTGATAAAAACTACAAAGTGCTAGAAGTTGGCATAGGTACTCAAAAAAAATTTGGTATATATTTTCGAAAAGTTTTTCAAAAAAAAACTCTTTTTTTGAAAAAACCGGTCGAATGATTTTGAAAAAAAAAATTCTTAAAATTCTACACAGTAAACGAAATCAGATGGCTTACTTCATTTTTTTCCAAAAAAAAAAAAACGTTTTAACTAGTGATTTTTAAGTGATAAATAAAATTTCATATCATTTTTTCCCTCCTTTTTTTCAAAATTCTAAACCCCTAGACCACTGTCACACATTAGAGCAATTTCGTCCGATCCAGTCGTGCACTTTATTTGTTTCATGTCTTTGAGAGGCAAAAACACGAAATGTTCATGTCCATCAAGCTCGATTTTTTAGCCTTAATCTGCTTACTAAGCCGAACTATAGATCTATTAATTTGATGTTGGGATAACAAGATTTTGGCCGTTTAATCTAGCGAGAAGTAGATAAATAAAATCTTTCGAAGGATAATCAAAACGATCTTCCGTTTTTAGGCTTCCAAAAATAGAATAAAAACTGATTGGGGATCCATTGGAGAAGGTTGAGGTAGTAGGTGCTGCTTTCAAACAAGTTTATAAGGTAATTGTTAGTATTCGCTCAATAGAAGATCTGGAGAACAGAGCACTGGCACTACTTCAACCTTCAAAATAGCATCACGCTTTACCGATCAGAGAACCAGATTCAATCACGAAATTTTCAAAACTTATTCCGAAAGTTGAACCTTGGCTTTCGAATTACCGGGACTCAGTAGTCAGTAATACACCCAATCTTGTTCAAGACTTCCTTAGGGAGATAAGGAAGTAGAGAACATGTATAGACCACGCTGTATAATGCATATAAATGTTGCGTTTCAAGACAGCTGCTGGTGGTGCATCTTCGCTTGAAGAGAAAGAAAGCACCAAAGTGGCAAATATCCGGTCGATAAGTCTTCTTCTGAGTATTAGAAATACAGTTCAGACCAAGGAGGCCGAAGACACAAATAGTATTCCAGCTACTCGGTTTGGTTTTAAGGCAGGACATGGCACCATTTATGCCACTTATAATCTTGATTCTGATATCCAATGGAACAGATCTAAGAATCAATAAATCAGTTTTGGTTTATTTGGAGAAAGGCTTTTGACATCCTCAAACTTTAGTCAACTTTAGTTAGTCCTCAACTAAACCATTATTATGTAGATTATTGTACAAAACTAGCGGACCCGGCGAACTTCGTCTCGCCTCAATTTAACGACTTCACATAAACTTCGAGGGGATAATAAAATAACAGTTATGTACTTCCGATTCCAATTTGATGTTCTGAATAACATCGAAGTCAGTAGAGAGCGATATATTCTGATGTACTAAACAATGTTTTTCGATTTGTTTTCCGGCTCAAAAACAAACAACGAAGACGATTTGCCTACTAATGACCAGGCAACGTGCAGCTGGCTGAAATTTGAGACTAATCAGACTTTAAACAATTGGCCTTTAGATTTATTGGTTGTCATCGCCAAAGCCAATCGAACGGGGAACTCAATTGACTTGAATTAGAATGGAAGATCACTTGTAATAATCGGTATATCCCTTCCTTTCCCATGAAATTGCGTTTGATGATCATCGGATGATTCAGATTCCGCAACATGATGATAAGCGTTCCCTTTTTCAGCTATAAGTTATGTATAGCGGAGTTCCTAGCACATTAAGAGAATTCTGAAATTCCCTCGCATAGTTGGTCAAACTCTTCGGTCACGCTGTCAACGGATTTCTACGAATGCAGTTCTCCAGCGATTTGACTTTAAATAATGAATTTCAAACTACCGATGTCCTTATTCTACGCTGCTTGTATTGCCCGTTCACTAAACTAATAAAGATTTTTATATTTTTGTGCAATACAGGGGAACACTTTGATGATGATTTCCGGCGGTCTCAACTTGTTTTTGACAATCCTATTCAAAAGATAATTGAACAAAAAAGACTTATAGGTACGGATTGATTTTTTTTTTGCAATGTATGCCCGCAATCCAATTGGATAACCTCATATTTTACACGCAAACTTATTAAAGTGCACGCAAAACGTCTTTGCACAACTATTGGAACAATTGCACACAAAATTCCATACACTCAATTTTCCCCGGATGGTTTTTCCAAAATATTCTTTCATAGAAACCTTCGCCTGGCAATAACAATACAGAACAGGTCGAAAGTTGAGGTTAGCGAAATTCACTGGCAGCGTCACTACATTTCTAGGACAAAACTGGAGAAAGTTATAGTGATCGATGGACCAATTGGACATCTCCATCTTGATAAATGGATTTTTCTGGATTCATCAAAGAATTCATCGCACTTCAGGGTTTCACATTAAACAGCTGCTTTTTCATAACATGAGTGAAAATACTGGTGTGGAAGCAAAAGCTGTCTTTTCTGACTTCTAGCATAATATTTTCTGACTTGTTAGTACTACAATTTGTTTTAGCGGTTTCATCTCACCCGAGGCATTCTTCTTTCTGGACAGCCGGGGCCTGGTACAGGATAGACAAGCGGTTCCTCTTATCTACTGTCAGCTGATAAACTGTTGATGGAGGATTTTTTTGTGGATCGAAGGATCTTCTTCGGTACAGACGTCAATCGTCGCAAGAGCTCTTGAAGTTCAGTAGGGATGTTTATTGTGCCCATCGGGACCGTATGGATAGGGTTAGGCAGAATCAGCACTTGAGGTGGTTGATAAAAATTGACAAATGATAGACTTGCACATTTTTAGTTCAAACTTTATACAGGGTATTTCGAAGTTTTGCTTTGTTTAATAACTTGCAACAACTGCAGTGTTTAAAGCACCTTATTCCTTCAATCGTATCAAAGCTTTCAATTTTTCATTCAAACCCACATTTTTCTTTCTTCTCGAATGCATTCCTATAATCAGATTGAAACACAAAACAGCTTCTCCCGGCATATTTTTCAGATTGCAGTGCACTTTAAAATATCCCATAACTCAAAACAAATAATTGCTAATCTGATTTTATTGACACTAACGTCTGTCGATAAAAGTTAGAGATAGACATGGCTTTGGGCCATTATGGCGACAAATGGCAAAACAGAACCACTTAATATTCAAAACCAGTTAACTATTCATATTTATTGTTCCTACATAAATAATTTAATTGTTTCAAGGAAAGAATAATCAGAATGTATCAAACATAACGACACACAACAAAATAAAATTTGAATCGCAAATTCTTTATGAATTTGGTTACATGGCGCCCGGGTACAAGCTCATTATAAGATGATCTCATTATATGCTTGATTCTACGAGAATATGTTTTTTTTTTTTTTTACAACTGCATCTATAAATAAATTAATGAAGTGTTTTTTTTTATTTGGCAAGCTAAAAAAAAAATATCTAAAGAACATCGCTGAACATAATTTGTGAGTCTTCAAAGACAACATCAAAATGGTGTTGATAAATAAATTGAAATACGATGCTATAAAGCGAACATGGAAAAATAAATTTCATAAATTTAAATCGAATCAAAATTTGAATGTGAAATCCGTATTCATAATAATTCTTCCTCTAGAATTGGGTAAGAGAGTCATGCTTAGCACACACTGTGAACGTGAAGTCTTGATTAACATATGAAACATTAGGAGATTGAACTGCTCGACAGTTTTGATAGAAATAAAATGCACGACTGGGTCGCACGAACTTGCTCTTATGATAAGCAGTTGCGTAGTGGCGGCATATATGGATATTAAAAAAAAAAATTAAATAATTTCGAAAATTCTTTAATTTTTTAAATTAGTTTAAGAGTTTTCTCGGAAAAACTAAGTATGCAATAAAATTTTAAAGCTATACGTCAATCTAGGAAAAAAAAATATTGAAAATCGTTGGACCAGTTTTTTTTTTAAAAGGTTATTTTTGAAAAACTTTTTCAAAAAATATTTTGAAATTTATTTGAGTATGCAAATATATGGCAATCTGTAGTTTACATTTGAAAAATAATTAAAAAAAAAAATCAATGTACCCGTTTCCAACATATTTCGAAAACCAAAAATTTTTTTGAAAAAATTATAAAAAATCAAAAAAAAAAGTTTCTGAAAATTTTGAAATGCCATATTAATAAAATTATGAATGACTTCCTGTGGCCAAAATTTTATTGGAATCGAATGTATAGTTTACGAGAAAATTTGATTTGAAAATATTGGTTCTATGAGAGGTACCGTTATTAGACAAATTTTGAAAAAAAATTTCAAACCAAAAGATAGATTTTCTTGCAAAAATAGCATTCTGAAAGTTTTATCAAAATCGTTAGAGCCGTTTTTGAGAAAATCAATTTTTGTCTTCAAGATTGTATGGCAGGTGCCGTTATTTTTGGAGCTAGAGCTAAAATAAAAAATATGTTCCGAGGGACGGCCAAATAAATCCTAAATACCAAATTTGAAGCAAATCGGCCCACCCGTTCAGCCTCCAGAGGCGCGAACAGACAGACAGACAGACAGACAGACAGACAGACAGACAGACAGACAGACAGACAGACAGACAGACAGACAGACAGACAGACAGACAGACAGACAGACAGACGGACGGAATTTCCAGACCCACTTTTTTCGACTTCTCCATCATCGTAATGTCATGTGTGATTGTTATCTCAAATTTTTTTTTCTGCACGAATCCATAACTTGCCTTATAGTACCTATAATCGCAAGTAAAAATGATGAAACAAAAAAAAAATATTGGCAATTAGGGTTTTTGGCATTCGAGTTGAGTTTTTGATGTTAAAGGGATTAGCTTGTGAAGCTTTGACGGGCAGTGTGCTCGAAAAACTTCTCGGGACAGTTTTTTTTTCAAATTTCGCTCTCTGAAGACTGAAGCTTATGCTGCTTCAATGGCTGATGATGATGATTGATTGATTAACATTTGGATGCTAATTTGTAAGGCTTTATTTTTGAGATGGATTATGTAGAAAAGATGCCCAGCTCATGGTCTTGTCTCTTCTATTAGAGTGGAATGAACTAGCCTCAAGGTCGTTATTCATTAAGTACGCATGGAGATTAGCACAGTCGACATTTTGACAGTAAAATTATTAGAAGGTCGGTATGTGAAATTAATAAAAATGCAAGAAGCAATCAAGTTCCTAGTTTTTCAAAGGTTCTGAGCATTTAGGATGAAGACAACATAAAGCTTTCACAGCCCGTCTGAACCGTTATCAATTCGTTACACAGTTTCTTGGATATGAAGGTTATAGAATTTGTTGAAGAATATATTTGTTTGCAATGTGTGGTATCATTAGCGAAGCTTTACGGAAGCATAAGTCTCAAACTCGATAAAGCCTTCTGTTTTTATTTTTGAGCAGCCATTCTTAACATTCATTTTGATGGTCTTAAAAAGCATAATGGTCCGGATTTTCAAGGAGAATCAATAAATGGAGAAAGCGATTTCTAGACGCCAGGCTAGATCACACGTGTTCAGGAAAAATTTCAAGATGATACTTGTTCACATTGGTGTTGAATGTCATAACGCAATGGGGAGAAAAAATAGACCCGGGTGAAGCATTCCACATTCGTGTATATAGTGCAGCGAAAAATGCAGTCTCAATTCTTATAAGTACGTTCGATATAAGGAAAGGGTGAACTGGTATGCATTTCTAGAGGAGCGAGTAGTACGGGGAACATACTGAAGGGAAGACTACAACTGGATTTAATTTCATAAAGTAGCGATGCAATGAGGAGACAGGAAAGGTTTCGAAGGTTATGGTCTAGTCTCCTCTTATTTTGAACACGCTCTGCTGAACTATGTCAAGGGAACTATTCACATTCGAAGAACATTATCTAATGTGTCTCGAAACGAATATGAAAAGCTTGTAGTACTTCAACTGAAGAATTGGAAGTCATAGGCAAGAGGTCATTTATAAAGATAAAGAAAAGATCCGGAGATAGAGCGGAACCTTGGGGTACACCAGTTTTTTTTTTTTTTTTGAGAATATCATACTGAAACTCTTCCAAAATAATGTGAAAGGTTACTTCTAATCCATCGAAAATAGGGTTCGTCTATACCAAATGAACGGATTTCGGATTATATCCTGGACACCAAACTTTTTGAAATGCTTTAGAAATATCAATCATAATTTTTCCAAAACGATGAAGAGATACTGTTCGGTGAGGTGAGACAAACCATCATATCGCAGGTGGACCTACTGCTACAAAAACCGTACTGCCAGTCGTGGACAAGTTTTCATTTCTCCAGATACTTCCTAAGCTGATAGGTTTTAGAGTTTTCATGATTTTGGAAAAAAAGGGACGATGAAGATGCGCATTTTTTAAGTACCACCTCGAAAAATGCTGTTTCGATTCTGAAACAGACCTGGTAGAAAAGGTTAGATGGAAAAGCTCAAGCATAGGTTTTGCTAGCATGGAAACACAACTCTTCAGAAATAGTGGAGATATTATCAGGACCAGGGGATTTATGTTTATCAATATCTATACTCAAAAAGGTGATATAACCCAAAAAAAAAACCCTTTACGCTCTCCAATACAGGAGTGTTTGGATTGAAGTATTAAATTTAGAACAATCTTGGGCTGGGTATTCTCATAGAGCAGTTAATTTCTAAAGCCTCAAAGAAGTAGCCAGCTCCAGTTCTACTTCATATACGATTTTCTATCAATTCGTAAAATTGAAGTTGAATTTGGTGCTAAAACTTTAGTCTTATCCCAGTCTCCCCTGTTTGAAGGATGCATTTGAAGGGTTTTTAAACCCAAAAAGGGTAACTTTCAAATCGTAATTTTCATTTTTTTTTTCATCCATTTCTTATTTCTTCAGTTTTGGGGAAGTTAAGCGAAGGACATTTTTTGCTGATGAAAGTCCAGCAGACCTGTCTCTATGTTGTTGTCAATTCTTTTAGATTGCTGGTTTTATGAACTCTTTTATAACCAACCACGTCTCAACTACCGCGCCGTCGCTGATTATGAAACTCTCTTGACTCAAAACCCAAAATTCAACGTAAATATTAAAGAAAAACAATGTTTTTACGCCCTTGAACAACAATACTGTTCGCTGTATGATTTTGATTGAAATAAATGAAAAATGGTAACACTCCAAATTTGCAAAAACAAAAACATTCACGACCCACAAATTTACACAAATTTTGGGATTGTAGGCAATTTGCAAAGACTTTAATGGACAACATCAAGTTTCTTGCCCTATTTCTCAATTTATTTGATCTTTTGCCATAACACTGTTTGAGGCTATCTTATAAAATCTGCTGATTTGGATACTTTTTAATTCGGAAATTTCCCACCCACGACCTTCAATCATGGATTTGCTATTAATTATTTGTGTTTCAAGTTTGGTTAATCAGACCTTTCATTTTTCTATGAACTTTTGCCTACACCAACGTCTTTCAATTTGCTTCGTCTGATTAAAATGCGCTTAAGAAATACTATACCAAAACATAATTAATTAGCATAATGAATATAATTTTGTCAATTAAGAGCTTTATGCTTCTTAATTAAATGTCTTTCTCACTATAAACATCTTTTTTTTATTGGTCAATAAAATTATGTAGTTTAAGCCGGAAATAACATGATAATTCTTAACACAGACGATTAATTGTTAAATAATTTAATGCGTAAGTGTCTATTCATTGTCGTGAAAAATAAAATGGCTATATTCGCGGCGACAAATTTTTAATGAGTCCAATAAAATTGGTTTCAGCGTTGAAGTTTGTGGTTGTGGTTCATTTGTTTTGGTTCTGTAGATACAACGACGATATATCGCGGAGATCTTATCGCTGGAGATTTGCGTGAAAGATTAGATATAAACTTTGTCGTTGCAAAATAGAGCATGAGGGTGGCAAATAGTTTCAAACAAGACACTAAAAAGGGGGTTTATGTGCAAAACAAAGATACAAGTACGAAGTGAGAATAGGGTGTAGGAACCTTATTCGATATATGAATTGATTTACTGCTTTTTTGCGCTATGGGCGCTATGTAGGAGCACATCAAAAAATGCATTTTAGGTAGTACCAGGAAAAAGCATGGATACATTTTCAAAAATTAGAGCGGTTTTCCAGAGAATTATTTTTTGGAGTGAAACTTTTGTGCAATAGGTAGTGCTTCATTCGCGGATCAAAATTTCAACAGGGTCTACGTTTGGTTTTTGCACTATCAAAGTATTACAGCGTGGTTTAAGAGTACATTCACCGAAAAAATACATGGAATCTGCGAATCTAGAATTTGAAAACGAGTTTAACCGTGGTTCAGCAGCCCCATGCAGCAATTCGATAATCAAAAATAGGACGAGAATTGAGAGTGGAGTTTCAAGGACTAGTCGCGCTACGGCACATAGTGTTACATGCCAGAGAATTTAAGGAGATTCACCTTTATCAAATGTACGATGGTGAAGGCGAAATTTTTTTGTATTTCTTAAGAACAAAGAAGATATATGCTGCTTTGAAGATTTATATTACCAAATTGCGCCTTGGAATCAAAATGTAAACAAAAAATATCACCAAGTACATAGTTTTAGAGATATCATGTTGTTAAAAAAAAAGATACCAAATCAAATTTGAATTGCGTTTCGAAGCCGCTAAGGTACCTAATGTTTTTGGAAATGTTGGTATTCAATTAAAACTAAGCACCTAAGGGCTATAAAAGTGGTTTGGTTAGGTTAGGTCTAGGGCATTCCTTTATTTCGTCATGAATAATTTGAGATTATTACGAAGCGTATGAGAAAACAATGATTAGAGAAGAATGTTTTAAATCTTGGGCCAAATCTGTTTTGTTATAAGATGATCTTACAATACTGTTGGGAATGCTCATTGGAGTGCTTCCTCATTTCTCTAAGAGATAATAATTGGAAAAAGGGGTGCCACAAAATTTTACTAAAATCGGATGAACATTTCACAAAAAGTCGAATAAAACATTCGTTTCAATGGAAGTAACATTTTACCTTTCAGAAAAATTAACGACTTACTCCCGACTCAGGGTGTATTGGATCGAAAGGGGCATTGAGAACCACACCAATAGCAGGTCTCGAAATAGAAACTTGTTGCCTATTGATCTGTACACGAAAGAAACAGCAGACAAATGTCCCCCACTATACCACTCTTATTAATGGAAACTCATTTCAACGGGGCACTCAGAAATATAACAAAATTATTTGGGGACAAATGAAGGCTCTGGCTATATTGTATGTAGGTACCCCATCTTGATTTTGACAAACCCTTCAAATGCATCTACCCAAGCAAAGAGGACTGAAATAAGAAGGATGCACCACAAATGTCATCTAAATAAATGTTCACAGATGGATCAAAATGTACTTCCATTAAAAAGGGAGATAGCTTCTACTTGGAAGCTTAAGAAATTAGCAGCTCAATCAGATAACATAGAGACGATATTACCATTTTCAGGCAGCAATCAAAGCAATTTCGACTGCTAAAAGAAAATCCAAGCTTGTGCTTGTGAAAAGATGTCGCGAAGAGCTTAATTAATTTAATTAATTTAATTAATTTCTATTATCATGTTACAATATGCTATTTCCTGGGTCACAGGGCAATTGAGAGAAATGGAAAAGCTAACGAAATGGCAAGAAAAGGTTCGGTACTTGACTTTGAATTTGAGGACACAACCAAACCCCATCTATGTGTTCTCAAAAGCAAGGTGCAATCCTATCAGAAGCAAACACTCTGGGCACGTGTCAGATTGCAAAAAAAAACTCTGGCCTAAATAGGTACAACAGAAAAAGAACACACACAATTATGCAAAAAGACATCGTTAGTACGTGTGTTAACTGGACATAACCACACCAAGAGAGCCTGCAATGACAAGGATGAACATGACTATATACCCACTTTCTCTGTCCCTGTCCAAGTCTCTGTAATTTAAGAAACAATATTCTTCGCAGACACTATTTCGATTACATCGAAGAGTTGTCGCAGAGTCCAAAATCTGATCTCTACAGATGGCTGGAAACATAAGGAACTTAAAATAAGAATGGTAGGATGAGGAACTGGTAAGCCCTTTAATATTGGTATCAAAATGGGTCTATCGACCAGTGTGGTGGAGTGAAACTAATGTTTTTGCCAGCCAGCAAACCTTAAAGAAAATTGTTGGCACAACAGCTCTCTGAACCTAAGGCAAGCGACCAGGAATAAACCCCAGACCATGTCCTAAATACCCCAAATCCTAAAGTTCTTTGAAAAAACCAATCACTCTTTATTAAACCACACTACAAGCTTAGTAATTTTGAGAACAATTACCAAGACCCAAGGCAAGTTGGAAGTTCAAGAGCGCCAAAGAAATAAAAGGAAGTCACAACAGAGAGCAGTGACAAAAGTAAGATGTCCAGCTAGTCCAAAAGAATAAAGTACAAATCACAGCAGGTGTACACCTGGGAAGCATCTTGAGTGGACTGTCCTTTATTTCAATCCTTGACCACATGCTTAAAGGTAAAGTGACGGACCCTAAAGTGATTCAGTTACTCCTTGCTGACGATGCACTCATCATTAGCGGGGATCCTTTATCTCTTTACCAAGGAATTGACGTTTGGGTGGCCCTTTTGGAGGAAAATGGTTACCGTAAAAGTCCAAAATAGACTGAATGCTTGTACTTGTCTGTTTTTTGATTCTCACATCTCTATTCCAGACAATTATTTGAATGGAATACTGATTCCCAAGAGTGAAAAGCTTAAATAACTGGGATGTGATCGCGTTAGCGTGAGGTGGACGAAGTGGCGGTAAAACTCCGCTATTTTCTGTGACCAAAAATACTCTATTAGCTGAATGGAGGAATCTACAATTTAGTTGTGCGTCCGACACTAACATACGGTTCACAATATTGGGCAATATAGGTACCAAACGTATAAGAATTTATTAAAAGCATCTGAGAGGAAGCTGCTCCTTATCCGAGGAGGGGTAACAAGGCTTGATCGAAAAAAAGTGCCAAAATCCAAAGAAGCTTCCAGGTCAAAAACTCCTTGCAAAAAATAGAGCACGACCGGCTCAACTGGTATTGTCAAGTTAAAAAGAGACCTAATAACGCTCTTCAAAAGGTAATATCATACAACGTTCCAAAACTATCGCGAGGGAGGAAGATGAGAGGCAAAGGACTCCTGGAGCAAGAATGAATCGACATCAGCATTTAAATGGCATCAGAAATGAAACAATCCAAAACCAGAAAGCTTGCAGGTGGATCAATACTCTGAAGCAGACAAGTGGAAGAGTTATGATCGACTTGAAATCATTCAAAGCTAAAAAGAAAAACAAGAAGAAGCGAACCCACTATTTAGACAGCTTTATTGGACACAACTATGGTGTCTAAAATGAAGAGAACAGACATAAGCTTGACGTCACCTTGGGTTCCATCCGGATTACAAGTTTTATCTGAACTCAAAAGGAATCGAACCCTTATTTTACTTTATCTCTTGGGAAACCTCCTAAATTATGCAAACAGTTATATTCTCAAATATGTATTTTGTCCATAATAATGGTGGTCCCTTCAAGTAAAACTAAGTTTGTCAACAAAACGAAAGCCACTAACCCAACAAACTACCAAGCTACGAGTACTTCCTTCCCTCGTGAACTACTTTGTTGGCCGTATGGCTGCCCCAAAATTTAATTGATTTATTTATTCAACAAATCTTGTGTTTGCTCTCAGAGACTGACTCTCAGATTACAAGTAAAGTCAATCATTATTTAAGTCGCCTTCAAGACATTCCATTCATCATTCTCATGACCCCTCGTCAATCCCTCGACTGCTGGCTGCACTGTTTACATAATCTCATTTCCATTTCCATTTTTTTTTTTTTTTATTATCAAAAACATATTTGGAGAACCTTTCCTATCTTATCAGAGAGTTGTTCATGGATGGGACACCCGAAGCAGTCCAAGTACACGTTCCAAAAACCAATTCGAAACCGAAAACAACGATTTCAAGGGCAGCAGAGGCAATAATAATTTCGTTTTATAGCCGTGAAATGAATTTCTAATTTTTTGATAAGATAAAGATGGGGAAGAGATGGGTATTTGGAAGAATTAAAAATCAAGCGACTCACCTTTCATGCGGCAATCTTTTAAGCTCGCTCATATCCAGCTCGAGGCGAAGGTTAGACACTTCGCACACAAGACGATCCCGATCAGCGGACACTTCCTTCAATTTCTCACGAAGTGCGTAGTTCTCACGAATCAATTCCTCAACATTCACCTTCACATGATTGTTGATGGCAACAGCAACAGCTTGTGGTTGAGGCTGCGGCTGTGGAAATGCCGCCGATGGCATTTTTCCATCGGAGACACATCCACCAACATCGCCAGTAACACCATTAGGTACCAGCATCATATTGCTGGCCATCAACAATGATTGCGTCGTCTGATGCAACAGGGTCGCTGCTGTCTCAGTATCAGTATCCATTTCCATTTCGTTGGAGCTATTCAGCAAATCCTTCATGGATTCAGCTCCTTCAGGTTCTCCAACACCACCACCGTTGGCCAGTGTTGTTGCTTCACTATCGCACATTATTTTTGTTGATATTTTTTTTTTTCTAGTTGATTTTTTTGAAAGGGACTCTTGAAACACACCACAGGAGGTCGGGTCGGAGTCGGATTCGGACAAGAAATATTATTTTCTAAAACACACACACGGACACGAGGAGGACAGCAAGGAGAAGCCCGAGCTACCAACCAAGATGAACAATAAGATTTCCTTCGTCACTGCACTTTGTTATGGGAAATTCTCCGTCCGGTTTTTATTATTTTTTTTTTTTCAAGGAAATTCCTAACAAATTTATAACTTTATTATGATGATTGATTTACATTTCGATTTTTAATTAAAATTCAATGAAAACACGAAAATTATTAGATTTCCTGAATTCCAGAAAGAATGCCGCGTTTTTTTTTGTATATTTTTTTGTTGACCGTTTTGCAAAGAACACACGAATTTTTTAACACACACCGTAGATTACATCCGAAGTTAAGCAAACCGGAGTGGCGAATGACAAGAAATAGAAAACAGAAAAAGAAATACAGCAACGGCGGCCGCAGCGGAGAATAAATTTTGAAAAGAAAAGGAGGAAACGAAAACGAAGATGGAAGACGAACAAAACGGTAGTTGGAATGGTTTGGAAAAAAAATCCTCCTGTTTAAAGAATGAGCAAACTGGTTTTGTTATTTTTTTGTTTCAGTGGTGTGAGCTCTCTTACTCCTTTGGTGAAGTGGAGTTTCATGGAAATGTTTTTGTATTTTTATAGAGTTTCTTTAGAGAAGAAATGAGATGGATCGTTGTTTTTAAATAGAGATGGAAGGAAAATATAAACATGTTTTTAATTTGTTCAAGTAGCTCGCCGTATATGGTTGCGCTACTTTAGTGCGTAGGTTTTGTTTGATGGAGGGCTGTTTGTTTTTTTTTCTTTGTTTTGTTTTGCTTTTTTTTTGTCTTTTTTGGCAGATGGAAAAGGAAATGTCAAAATACATTTTTGGTAGGGGAATATGAAATGAAATGAAATTGGAGTGGTGGGATGTGTTCGTTGATAATAGTATAATGCTCTGAGTTGGAATTGATTTTAAAAGAAGTTGAAGTTGAATTTGGTAGGTAGGCTACGAATAATTGAAAGTTGATTTATGCGTGTGGAATAATTAATTTGAAGTAACTATTGAAAGGAAACAATGGCACTTAAAGCATTACGGAAAATTATGAAGTAAAATGAAAGTCGAGAATGGTAGTTTTGCGTTAAAAAGCTCTTTTTGTGTATTAAAGCCATTATTTGTGCGTTTGGCGGCAAAACAGTGTTTATGCTTACTGCACAGCCTGCACATTCATGAGAATGTTTAAATTCTCCGGAAGCATAAAGGTGGCTTAACATGAAGCTGCAATCCATGATCTGCAAAAAAAGAGGATGCAAAATATATAAAGATGGCTTTACACGAAGCTGCAAGCCATGATCTGCAAAAAAAGAGGATGCAAAATATATAAATCATATTTGTGTGATAGAGAGGGAAGGCCAAAATGCAGAGGATGCATGGATGCAAATTATAGGAAAATTATGGATGCAGCTTGAAAATTATAGTGAAGATGAACATGTTCATCTTCATCGTCTGCGCTATGATTGTTGTTGTTGCCTTTTCGTCTGCACTATAATTTGTTGCAGTTCCATGAAAAGCAAATTTTACATGAATTTTAAATGAAGACTAGTTTCACGAGTTAAATAAAATGCACAAGTAAGGATATTTTACAGGTTGGGTACGATTTTGCAAAATGTCGATTTAAAAATATCGAATGTCATAATTTCGAATTTCGAAAAGTCGATTGGTAAAAATGTAATGAATGATCAAAATGTCGACTATTTATAAAGTCGATATTGTTAATATCGTCTTTTAAAAGGTCAGTAGTGGCAAAATGAATGATCATTTACATTTTCATATTCTGGATTTTAAACTGACTCTTTTTTTGTCGATTAAAGTTGGATTTATCCAGTCGACATTTCTTTGTCAGATAGAACAAACGATCTTATATGCAAAGTTTTCAACCAACTTTCTATCTCCATTTCTCCAATTCTGCTGAAATTTTTAAAGTGCAAATCCCTTTCAGATTTTTACTGGCTAGTATTTTTGAGATTAATTTGAAATTTGGGAATCATTTCACAGAAAGCTGGGTTCTGTTCTCTGAAGACGCCATGCTTCAATTGATAGCACGACTATATACATCCATTGCTATGGAAAAGTAACCGAATAACAACTCAACGCAAAAAGTAGCCAAGCTCACTTTGCCTTTGGCAGATCCGTTGATAGAACTATACTGTTTTGTATGTCATGATGGATCCTATGGGTCACTGTTTTCGATTCAAACGATTCATTTTAAACTGGCCAATTTAGAACAACTTATTACAAACAAAAAATCAGTCACAGCAACACTTTTTGTCACTCGCTCTTAAGTCTTCTCAGTGGACAGACACTCAGAAAGATTTTGGTACTTCGTTTGTCAAAACTGATTGTCAAATATGAAAGATTGTTTTTCTTTTTGAATTAACATACAACTTTTGTCTTGCATTTTGAAGTGTTCTAGCTTCTATAACTTCATCATAAAATCTCATTCATCAGTCAATGCTGCAAGTTGTTTTACAATTCTACAGTAAATGTTTTCAATTGATCTGTCATGACAAAAACTTGCCAATGCTAAAAAACCAAAAGTTTTTCGACGGACCAGACAAATAAAACTGACAAAATTTTTTGGCCATTGGATAAACAGTACAAAAGAAATGTTTGTTTGAGAATAATTTTTAACGAGCTTGTTTCCTCTAAAAATAAATATTCATTTATGTCGTTCTTTTATTTAGCTCTAGTGTAAGATGTACAGCACGTTCCACAAATGTTTTTTCTAAACACCCTAGCAGCTTAGATCCAAACCACTAGACTGCTGTTCCACAAAGCTTTATTTTTCGTACACCAGATGTCGGCGCTGACATTTATCACAGCCACCAACCACAGTACTAAGAAATGATTCATTGAACGAAACTTAACGAATGTGGTTCGAAGAATTGATAAATAATTATACTCACATAATTTCAGGTGGAGACTGTCAAAGAAGTACATTTAGAGTCAAAAATTAAAGAATGATTTGAATACAATTTCTGTTAAGTAATTTTTTTTGCTGTTGCATTTTAAGGCAAGAAGCCGATAGGCTTTAAGAAGCATCGACATCGATGTGCTGTGAATTGCAGGAAACATTGCCCTGCGGTGAAAGTAATTTTGAGTTGATTGAGCTCGTGCAAAATTAAACAAACTGCGTGTCCGAGAAGTCAATTGATAAATTGTTATCAATAGTCGCAAACATCCTATATTCGAAACTGATACCCAACTGCACTGAATTTCTCAGGTGTCTAGTGACCTTGCTTTCATTCTGAACCACAGAAGCACCCAAGCCCCCTCTTGTACACATATTGGATATGTAAAGTTTAACTTAAACATCAAGTAACTCTTCTGTGAAAAATGCTTCAGACATCAAGCTCCTTCCATACTTTCAAAACATGTTAAGCTACTACACCAATTCATAATGGAAGAATAAAAACATTCACAAAATGGCAACCTTCAATAATCTTCCATATGACTGAAACTCTCACTTCGAATCATTATGTCAGATTCAGATTCCTCCGCTATATCCCCCTCCTCAGGCAGTTGTTAGTATCACAGCACGAAATATAAAAATTTAATGGAAACCAGAGGCTAGGCTACTCCATCACACCATCTCAAGCCACTCATCGTCATCAGTGGCAGGCACACCGCTCACCGATCACAGATCACCGAACCCAAACAACACCCAATCAGTGGCCAGTTCGGCATTGCACAAAGATGATCATCCATCATCGTACGTCGCACTAAGGGCAGCCTTCTTCGTGTTCGAGTACTAATTAACCGCAGAGCGCGGCTTTTGAAGGCGTTAATGAGCGAAAATCGTCCCAAAGTATTGAACCTTTGGGCTCTGGCTCTGATGATGTGGTGATGTATTTAGCTTGCTGCTTGCCGACAAACGACCCGGTATACACGATAAATCCATTTCAATGTATGTGCGCAGCGCATCATGCGCATAAGGCTTCTTGGAGCTTTAATGGCGGAGTTTCGACTGGGTCTGGGACGCCTACTCCTGAAAGGGTTTAAGATAAGTAAAGAAGCTGCGAGCTGCTGCATATGAAGTGAAGGATGCCTGTGATGTATCTTTAGGCCTTTTATGACACAAGTCATATTGAAAAGGACATCTTCTATATAGTCTCGTCAGTCGTCACCCTTCTACCCCGCAACTTGTCTTATGACACCACCCATTCGCCCTTCTTGTCTCTGATTCTAAAAAAGGTGTCAATGATGGTCTTGATTTTGCGGCTTTGAACATCAGACTTCTTCACTTCTTTGTTGCTTGTGTTTTTGCATGGTATCCTCACCTCCTTCGTGTATATGATCGCTGCCTCAAGTCTCAACTCTCATATGGATATCCTTAGTTTATCTTTTTGTTCTTCATCCATATGATGTGGAGTATAAATCTTTTGGTGTTGTCCCATGTTTAGTGGATTCTTGGATTGTGCTTCTTCTTCGATCCCTTTCTGCACATCATAACGTGTGTGATTAATTATCTTACAGAAAGCAGCGCAACGACGCAGCTAAGAGAGAGAGAGAAGTGCAGAAATGTTGGTTTTGCGTGGACTTGTTGCACGTGGTTAATTACTCATTATGGCCGGAGGGCGGAGATTTTGGTCAAGAAAAATGCAGATAAGACGCTTCTTTCCTTGTATCTATTGGATTCTGGTTGTTAAGGTAGACGATGATGAATGCCATTGATGGTGTGCAAAGATAGGCGCAGGCTTAGATTGAATTATTGTCTGGTATCATGATGGTGCTTTTGCAGTTTCTGACTCCAAGACTTAGGTTTTTCGAGCATTAAAAGGCTTTCAGACGATACAAGATTTGTCTTTTCTTAGTTAAAGCCAAAAAATAACCCTTCTTCTGGAACATGGGATAAGATGAATAGTTTTAATAAGTGATGGTTTTGAACACCGCTTTGTGCTTTGCTATTAAGATGCATTCTTAAGCCGGAAAAAAGGCGATTGGAAAGAGCGATTCTTCGACTGATCTCTTTATTCATATTCTTTTGAGAGGTTAAAATGGAACCCAAATAGACAAAGTTTTTGACAACTTCAAAGTTATATCCATTGTGACATTTTGTCCGAGCCTACGATGATGATGTTCCACACCCGAGATCAGCATATACTTTGTTTTATCGTCATTAACAGCAACCCATTTCTAGGTGCCTCCACTTCAATACTTGCGATAGTGTCAACATCATCACAATAGCCAAGTTATTGAACAGTTCGCAAAAATCGCGTAGCTCTGGTGTTATCACGTGAGTTGAGACCGATAGCCTCGAGAAGAATGTTGAATAGGTTACATGATAGTGCGTCATTTTGTCTTAAGCCTTTCCCTACATCAAAGGAGTCGGTGCTGCTCTTACCTAGCTTGACGGAGCGGAGCGAGTTCTCTATAGTTAAACTGCACAGCTTAACAGCGATGCCAAGTTCAATGAGTGTCATTACATTGGCCAAACCGAATAGCTTTGACTTCTAATTTTATTTTGTGTGTCACAAACCACCGTCTAGGGAAGGATCCCATATTTGAGGCCAAAATTGCCGGGAATTGTTTAGGCTTCCCATCTGATTTGACTAAAACCTACAAGGCAAATATGCATTCGACAAAACCTTGATTACATTGTGTATATCTTGGAAGGTACTCCTGTTACACATTTGCTTCTCCTAGACAGAATTCAGAAAAGAGCTTTAAAATCGATTGGTGGAAGAGTTGTTACGGAATTTTTTTTAAGCTGCACTTTAAGAATGTTGGATGCCTTACCCTGCTCGATTTTAAAACTCAAAACAGTCATAGCCTCTTAAGTGCGCACTTAATAAAACAAAACTACGTTTATTGAAAAGAGTGTGTTGGAAAACTGAGGCATTGTGTGAGAAAAATTTATTTTTTAAATGCGACCGTGAAATTTCCTATTGTCTGCGAAATTCAAGAATTCAAATTGTCTGCCAAGTTCATGGCCATTTGTTTTATTTGCCATTTTTCAAAAGACTTCACAAGAATTCCACCCCTTTTAAATCCAAAACCCATCCATTACAACCCAAAAAAAATATGTATAATTATGCCCCACACATCCGATTAGTAACTTAAAGTGAACCCAGCCTAAAGTGCATATTATAGAGAACTCGCGCTCCTACTGTCCTATGCAGGTTAAGAGAAGACCAAATCCACACAAAAGCTAAACTTATAGCTCCTGGCCACCCATGAATTTTACGAGTGATACACATCGACTCGGCAGAAGCAGGAGCAACAACATCGCTGCCAATTCAATTGGCGCATAATAAAACTGCACAAGAATGTATCGAAATCAATTTTCCTTAACCATAGCACAAAAACCAGCAATTAACCGATCATCGATTGAAAACCGCCACCGGTCATCGCAGTCACATCTGTTAAAGGCAAAACGCAAGAAGAACAATCCAAGAAGTGCCAAACCCCCTACTGTGTTCTGAGTGCTTATACGTATATGTGTAGTGTGTTGACCAAATATGACAAATGCATTCGCATTCAGCGCGTTCGATGAAAATTGTAGCTTCCGATAAGAAACCAGAGACCGTCGCAGAGCAGAGACCACCAAGAAAAGAGGAAACCCACCATCACCACCTCTTGCCAAATGGTGAATACGGCGGGGCGCGTCACTAAACATCCGCCCCTTGTAAATTCCATTTGCATTTTGTTATTATTCGGTCATAACTCAGGCAGATGAGAAGCAGCCGCCGGCTCTTATAAAGTCTCTCAGCACCCTGTTCGCAAATCCATCGGATGTGCGGATGATATCTAATTGTTGGTGGAACCATCACCAACAAACACCAGCAACACTGACAAATCACATTGCAACAAGAACAGCAGGGTCAACAGTTTTTATTGATCACTGAGTGGTTATGAATTATACAATTTTACGCCACTCACTGATGCAGAGGATGAATAAATTGTGCTGCATTTTTTTGCTGCTGCTGCTGTGGCTGGTGCATTCAACAAAATCCAAGTCAAAGTGTGTAATTATATTGGGAATATGAAAATTATAGAGTTTTGCAGTTGAGTGTGTTTCATTGAGCATTATTAATATTCAAAAGATTCGGTGTCGTGTCGGATGATAGGACACAAAACAAAACAACATAAAAGCGAGGTGAGATGAAATCGAGTTTGGAGTTCAGCTCTTTTGTTTTGATTTTTTTTTTTTTTTTTACAGAAATATTGCCTTTTGCGTTTTTGTTGGTTGGGAATGGTTGAATGGTTTATGATTTGTTTGCCATGGTAAAGTGAAATAATATACGAGACCTGCCAATCTGTTTTGAATTTCAAACTGGTATTAAGGTGAAAATAATGTAATAAATGATGACAGGGTTGATTGGTTGTTTGCTTTGCTTTGGATGTTTAATTTTTGGGTTGGATGATTTAACACAACAGCAAAAACAAAAGTGAAATAAAAATTATTGTTTTTATAATGATTGGTAAATTTTAAATGAAAGGAAATTCAATTTCTTTAAAAGCAGTGTGTCTTTTAATGAAAATAAGATGTCTTAAAGTGAAATTGTTTTCGCTTTAAGGAGGATGAAAAAAGATGTCTGACAGTTTTTAAATGTGGCTTTATTTGTTTGTAAATATTTTATTTGCAAATATTATACTATAAAAACTGAGGAAAAAAAAAAACAAATGTTTGAACTAGTCGCTCTCATAGTTCGTTAGATCTGCAATTTTTGACACCGCTTCTATTCAAATTATCTTAAAACAGAACCGAAAAATGTATTTCCAAAAATGAGATGTTTGCTTCCATATTTAGGAATATTGTATTTTTGAAAATACAACTAGGTTGCTGCATAATGGAACTTGAAACACAATGCAGGACACATAAAGTAAAGTTCCATATGATTAGTGAGCTAGTCACCTTTTATTGAAGCAAAATTTATGGAAAAATACATTTTTTATAAGATAGAAGCGTGTACAAAGAATATCGACAAACTTACGAGCAATGAAGGACTTTTATCTCTTATGAAACATGCGCAACTAAACCAATTTAAAAATTAACCAAAGAGTCAGTCACCCCAAACGCCTGCGGACAATAAAAATGGAATCGGACAGGCAATATAATGCTACGTGAAAGGGCTACAAAGACTGACAAGCGACAAGCAAATTTATATACAAAATGGACGTGCGAAGTCACCCCCAAAATATTTTTGGCAATTTTGGTCTTGTTTTAAAGGGAATCTTGTAAACATTAAAAAGCACGACTGGGTTGCACAAACTTGCTCTAATGTGTGACAGTATATGGTCTTGGGGCTGGACATTTTGGAAAAAAAGCAGGGAAAAAATCATATTATGAAGTTTTATTACTCACTTAAAAATCACTAGTTAAAGCGTTTTTAGGAAAAAATGAAGTGAGCCATCTGTTTTCTTTTACTGTTTTGAATTTTAAGCAAAAAATCGTCGGACCAGTTTTTTTGAAAATTTTTTCGAAAACACATTCCAAATTTTGCACTTTGTAGTTTTTATCAGGAAAATAAAATTTAAAAAAAAATTGAACAAACCGTTTTTGAAAAAAACTAAAAACTAAAAAAAAATTAACTTTTCTTACAAATCTCAAAAATTTAAGAATTAATGTTTTTTCATTTATAAAACGGCTCCTTCATTAAAAATGTTATTGATATACGTCAAGAAAAAATACGAAAAAATCTGATTAAAAAAAACCGGTCCTTTGGGGGGTAGGTTTGTAAGACTTTTCCTGAAAAATCGATTCCAAACAAAACATAAAGTTTACACAAAAAACACAATTCAGGAAGTTTTATCAAGTAAAAAGAGGGAAAGTAGAAAAGCTAAGATTCACAAAAACCAACGTGGATAATTCTTTATAACTCAAGACCGTTTGGATTTTTCATCATCATTGACACAGAGTTAAGCTTACCAAGATTTCTAAACTTGAAGTATTTTTGAATGAAATTACTCGAAAGCTTACAAAAATCAGGTAATAATGTTGGTGTCTGTCAACTGTATAGAGATAATTTCTCTGATATTTTTGTGAGACAGTAAAAATTTACTAGCTAAGCTGATTTCTATCATACAAGTATCATTGATTGGATTAAGTCAGCCTCACTTTATTTTTTAATTCGTTTTTTTAGTGCTTTGGGGTTTGCTTGGCTTTTGCTGTTCTTTTTTATAAAAAACTGTGAGCTCTAAGGCAAATTTTTCTTTTGAAAGCAAAAATCAAAATTATGTTTTAAAGAGTTGAAATGTGATTTCCTAAAATGAAACACCACTTCCCCCTAGCGTTAAAATTTTCTTTGTGTTTAATAAATAGCTTCACATTACTCTATCCTTATGCTGATCGTATCACTGAGGATTAGAAGCCATTTTTTTTACAATTTTGTTTTTAAGTGAAATACTCTTGTGTGCTGAAATTCCAAGCTGTTTTTTTTTTTATAAAAATAGCAAATACAATTGACGCGCATCTAAGACTTGTGCCAGGTTATATACTAGGACTCCACTTAATTTTAAAAATGGGGCTGGGCTAGCTTTTTCAAATTTGTCACCTTTCAGTGTGAGCTGAAATGAAAACAGAAGCCTCAAGAGGCTTTCTTGTAGTATGCTTACACTTTGTAATATTTAGAGTTCTCTTTGTACATTGATTTCCCATCCAGTAACTTAGCAGTGATGGTAGAAAAGTTTGTTTAACTATTTGTGCCTCGCAATCTTATGAACCTATATTGTCTCCTTTTCTGGAGCAAATGGCAGCAAAAAGATCTTTCCACCTGTGCCGGTTCGCCGCAACGGATCTTAGCTGTGACCATGATTGTGTTCTTTGAGACTGAGCTCACAATAATGTTCGAGATAAATTCTATCTGGAAACTAATTCAGAGTCCTTCACCGATTCCAACAAAAAATCATCCAATTCGGAATTTGTTATAGGACCACAAACTCAGAAAAAATGCAAAAGAAGGCGGTCAGTAAAAATTTTAGATATTCTTCTATCTTTAAACTATTGGAGTCTGAAAATGACCTCTGATTCTAAAACTAGCTCAGTTTTTGACATTTACTGTTCGCTCTCTAAAAATCAAACATGGCTATGATCGAGGAGGATTCTAACTTTTTTCTTGGATGTTCATCTTATCCAAGCTTCAAGCGTCTATTGACTTCTTCCAATTTTTCAAAAATATCTGCTAGGTGCTTCAATCGAACCAAACCCTTTCCTTAACAAAGCCATTTTTCTGCCGTGTGTTAAAGCAATTTTTCAAACTTTTCAGCGCTCTCATGGCAGAGTTTTCAAGCCAGATGGTCATTGAGGGATTTCAGTCAAGTTCTTAGAAGCTTGCAATGTATGACCTTGTGAGCAGGAATAACACTTTGATTAGATAATGTATAGATGATTGGCCACATATAACAAAGCAAATATAAAATATTTTTTATCATCCAAAGACTAGGGATCGCAATCATCGATATCCTCTAGCTTCCCAACAACCTGCTGAAATTCCGACTGCAGATATTTCTTTTCTTTATGGCCAATGGCGATAAAAGCGACTTCCATAACCCCTGGTACACTGCAACTTTGTGACGATATCAAATATTGTGGAGAGTCGAAGGAGCGAAAAAGATATCAGATGGCCCTCTAGGAGCTCCTTTAAACTAAACACCCCTGTAAAAGCCAAAGACCAGAGGCACTACAAAAATTAAAAAAAAAAACAAACACCCACTTAAAAGTCTCTTATTTCAACCAGATCACCCTGTTTTAGAGAAGCTGGACAACATAAAACTTCATCTATAAATTATGTATTTCTTGCGAAACAACAAAAATGTGAATGGAATCCGCTTCAGGGTTTTTCCTGTTCTTTCGAACTTACAAACTCAGAAAAATTGCTTTCATTAAATTCAAACGAACCAAACATCACTTTCCAATCAGTTCTAAACCATCATCAGTCTCATGTTAATGTAAATGTCCATTCCGTTCTTAATGAACAACAAACCTTCTATTTTTTAAATATTTTCTCCAATCATGTCTGAATGTCTCGTATAACTCGTATTCAATGCACACAAAGCTAATTTGCTAAAATTAATAATTAATTTCGTTATAAAATAAAAACATAAAAAACTATATAAATTACGCGGATATGGATATGAGTGTCGATGTCTGTACCCAAAGTCAACACTTCAACAAGCGGCTTTGGTCTGATGTATCCATCAGATCTAGATTAACATTTTATGTTAATATTTTGCCACCTTACTGGCTGCCAGTGCTGCCGCTGCTGCAGTAAAAAGGGTGATCACATTTAAATGGGGCGGCTAAACGATTGAATTTAATAATAATTTATGTTAATTGGATGCGCTGCTGAGCTACCAGGAGCATTTATACCTACTACTACCACCAATAGATAACACAAAAAATAAATGTATCTCAAATAATATCTTTTTGTTGTGATTTTATTACTTTCTCGCCTGAAGCCGCATGTGCCGCTGGTTTTTTGATGATCAGCGATAAGATCGTAAAAATAGGTGAGAATTGTTTTTATTCGACGCTAGGTATGTATAATGTACCGTTTCGGATTGGAGTTGTATTATTCTGATTAAAGCTGTTAGATCCAAGAAAAGACAATGGTTTGAAGTGAAGATACAATCACCGAGTGAAGATCAGTAAGGTACTCTGTACGAGTATCTATTTGATCATGCTGGTAGCTACATACATGCGCCAGGAAGTTGTTGTACCTTCTTTTTTTTAATTTTTTTAGTAAAAAAAAGTATCTAATCGTTTATTATAAAATTTCGATGTGGAGAATGTTGAATGATTAATTGAATATGATCAAGTGATCGTGTGAAATCAGAAAAGATGCGTCCATACTCGGATATGTAAAAGTAATTAAATTGAGTTTAAGGTGAGTTTTTCATGTTTTTTTTCTTTTGATTTGTTGGATCTGCCAACTTTTGCTTAGTCATGCGGTAGATACGTGTTCGTTGGTGGTTTCAGGATGTTAGAAATTAGGGAACCTAACTGACATGCAGACGCCATGAAAGGTGAGCTATAGGTTTGTAAATATAGGTGGTGTTTATGTTACAACCAATATATTGTTTTGAAATTTTAGATAGGCTTCGGTTTTTTTTTGTATACGGAAGGTTAATAATTTTTATTATAATAATCAGATTCAGAGAATGTCAAAAATAGATGGATTACACAAGCACGTTACGTTAAAGGGTGGCTCAGTAAATTTATCTCGATGCAGGTGGTCGGCATTGTAAATTGTGTCAGTGGTGGCATTGGTTCTCATGGTGGGAAGCAGTTTTTTGACTCAACTTTGAACAAAGTTATCTGATTGGAGAATCTTAAACTGGTAGCACTGTGATCGCTAGAGTGAAAAATTCTTGGACAAATATGCAACTATATCTTGGAGTTTGTTCAAAAGCTGGAGATAGAGATGCCTGATTATGTTCCTTAAGTTCTACGCAAAATTATGCTATACCCTTGCGAGAGTAAAGTTGATACTTCACCCAAACACTTTTTACGAACCCCCACATTTCACACACCATTTTCGCTAACACACATTTCCAACAAATGTGCTTGATAAGCAAATTGTATCTTTAAAAAGCTTTAATGGAAAATCGTATGAGTGAAGGTGCAGCCTTTTGCTCTGGACAGCGGCTTTCTTTTTATAATTTAAATTTAATCAATTGTTAAAATGAATAATGAATCAGAAACATCAATCGAGTTTCCAAATATAAAACTCTGACCAAAAGAGTGTGTTGAGGGGATAAGACGGCATTTACAAAACTATAGAGATCAGCAATGTAACAGGAATTTAAACTTGCTGAAATCAACTAAAATTCTATTCTTAGATTTTATTTAAATAGTCTCTAAATGAGAGACAACTTGTGGTGTTTGCTTCTGGGAATAGAATACAAATAATTGCAATATTTTTGTTTCTGAAATATCAAGATTTCATATGGGTTTTACCAAGGAAATCATAGGGATATGTGGCGTAGGGTCCTAAATTGTTCGGTTTCGAAAGATAAGCTAAATAAAACACACCACCGTGATGAAAATTTAATTTCACTATAAAGTTTGGAAATTGAGATTTGAGACAATATCATTCAAAAAGCCGCCTTGGAAAGATTCGCAGCATGCCATACTTTTGATCTAGTTCTTAACCAATTTTTGCAAATTTCGGCCGGTATCTTGGCTATTCCTTGAGTAGAGTAATGTTGCATGGTTTTTAATGCGTCTTTAGTTCGGGAATCATTTGCGTAGCCCCAGAGAAAAAAAATTAGCGGTGTAAAATCGCATGATCTAGGTGGCTAATCGACGTCGCCACAACGTAAAATAAAGAGACCACGAGACTTCTCACGCAATAAATACTTAATTGGTCGTTGTGAGAGACTTGTGACTTATTGTCCTATCTTGTTTTAACCACATATCACTAATAAAAATTGATAAATTCAGATCATCAGCAACACTTGCACTTGCATCATTAATATTGTCTACTGTGCATGATGGTGCACATAACTTACGACATCAGAAACGCTTCCAATCTCTTCAAATTTCTTCAAAATTTTACCGATTTATTCGATCGATTAGGAAGACTATAATCATCGCGTAATGCGCGAAAAATTTATGTGCTTGAAACACCAGTATTGTAGTAAGATTTAGAAATTTTAACGCTGTTTTCAATTTTTAAGCAATGCATTATAGAAAATGGCAAACATTTAACTAATGTTATAATTATAACACTTCCGCTGAGTTTGACAGATGTCAAATGCTAATTGTAAAATGTAAAATTTAATAACGATGTCTGATAAAAAGAATTTTGAGTCAAATATTAAAGAATATGGTTCTTCAAAAAGTATTGATAATGTCTACATCTACATTTCAGTTTTAATCTTAAGCTTTTAAAATTAATTGGCTGAGTTGACACATGCATTTGGTTATCAAAGAGGGGAGAGGGCATTCCCTCCACCTGTTTGAGAGTTATACAGTTTCCTTAGCTTGTTGGAAATAATGGCATATAAAACCAAACCTTCAGAATTGGGAATCAATAAATAGAAGCTTAGAATAATTTAATTCAAAAAAATTGGGATTAGTTTTCCATTCAAAACTAATTCAAAAGCATGTTATAGAGTCTAGTATTAGGCTCTCTTATCGAAGCTGCATGCATTTGGAATAGATTAACCCCTTCTACGATGGATCAAAAGCTACATGACGAACCCTACCATTCGCTGCTATGTTTTGGACGGTTTTCAGTATAATATTCACAAAATAAATGCTGGAGTACCTCAAGGCTCTGTTCTATAACCCACTCTCTTCCTTTTGTCTAAGACCGGGTTTCCATTTGCAAGAAAACTTCTGCAATAAATGTCCGATAGTCTGTCCGACAGTGAATTGCAAGTGGAAACTACCAAGCAAGTTCTATCGCGACAGTACTTTCATAACTTCTTGCGAGTATTTGCAAGTGCAATTAATTGCTAGTTTAAATACTTTTGCATCGACTCGCGACAGTTCTTGCAGCTTATCGAAACAGTTTCATATATCTCGCGCAAGTGGCTGGTTGACGTCTTTGCTTTATACAAAATGAGTAAAATAAAAGGTCGTGAATGGCCTCGCGAAGAAGTTATGCGTTTAATTGAAGCTTACGAGTGTAATCCATGTTTCCTTCCAAATCAATTGCGGTCATGCGAGTGAAATTGAAGTATTGCTGAGCATCTTCTATATTTAATTCGTTTAATAAATTATAGAAGGCACCAGCTTCCCGTCTTCTCAAAATCCAATCTCGAACCCAAGTTGATCTTTTTTTCTTTTTTAATAATAAAATTATCATCGCAGCTGCTAATCGTTGACGTCTTCTCGCCATGACTTCACAATTTTAAGTAAACAACCAGATTTCTTGCGACATTAATTGCTCTCCTGGTGTAAATACATCTGCAATAAATTGCGACAGTATGATGCTTCTTGCAAGACATTTATTGCAGAAGAAATTGCAGGAATTTTCATGACAATGTAAACGCGACTGCAAGAAACTTCTGCAAGACTTCCGTGAGTTGACTTGCAAATGGAAACGCGGCCTAATAGTATGCTTTTTTTTTGCTGATGACAATACTTTTAGCTTTTCATATTGATTTTTAGAATATTCCCTGCTTAGTACGTTAAATTTTGATCTTTACATCATTGTCCAATGGGGGATTATCAACCGTGATGAACGTAATGCTTCAAAAACTTCGTCTGTCATCAAAGCATAACTTAGCTCTTCCACCACTATCCATGTATGGAACCAGATCAAAAACCGAACAGCCTTGCGTAAGGTGTGTATCAGAAACCACCTCCAGTGCTTCAGTCGAACGAACCCAAATTAAAACAAATGCCGCGAAACATTTAGGTTACTTAGGCGGATACAAGAAATGTTTTCCCGCATGAGATTTGGCTATAATCTGCAACGCATACATTCGCTCCAAGCTTGAGTATAAATCTCAAGTATTGTGGTGATGAGGGTCACCGAAATAACCAGTTGCATTCCTCCACTGGAAAAATTTCAAAGTAATACTCGCTCCACTAGGAATGCTGATCAGTTTAATCTTGATCCAAATTCCAGGCGTACTGTTCAGAGACTAGTTGTTCAGCCGAACGACACGAATGTGGAACGCTCTTCCTGACTTTATTTTTCCTTCTCAAAACGATATAAAGAGACAATGGAAGTCTAATGTGCATCGGTAGGTATCTTTCCTTATGAACATTCCTTAACGCTGAAAACTGTTTTCGAAACATTGGCAAACGTAAAAGCTCATAAATTCCAAATATGTATACAAAGACGGATTTTAGAAAAGTTTCATGTTTAAAAAGAATGTCGATTTCATAAATAATACTTAATTATGCAAAAGCAAGCAAATGCTCCAAAAGCAATGCTTCCACGTTCCTGTTTGCTTTCAAAAATTTAACTACATTCAGACATTTATAATTTGGCACACTAATTTTCAATCATTTCTAATTAGCAGATGTTTTGGCACCTTGTTAAAAAAAAGTTTTTATTTTTTTAGTCTAGTTTAAGAGTTTAAACTTGGATCAAGTCAGTAAATATTTTTCAAGTTTACTATTAAGGATTAAATAGAGTATTCAATAAGCCCTATACGTAAGCTGCAAATGCCTGTAAGATACTTTATGTATTCAACCAGTGGCCCCAATTTCTCACACGTATCTAATAGCCTGCCAACATTCAAGCTGTCAAAAAGACATGACATGCCATTTCCTTTTTGGCGGCGCGTAATACAGACGCGTGCACGAGTCGTCGCTTCATCAACCGCTGTCGCAATCAAACTCAACCAAAAGCCGACGACGACGAGGACCGACGGACGAACATTGCGTTAAAAGATACATTTTCTCGTATCTTCTATAGTTGTTGTTAGTAGTTACCTTAACCGACGATAATTGCCCAAAAGAATAGCTAAACAATTATTATCTGTTGGCTCGGCTGGCTGGGTATGAGATTACATTTCAAAATTCGTGCACATAATCGTTGGTTTGAGTAGTTACCCTTGTGATGTTGATAGTTGGTCAGAAGAACACCTTTTCAAGAATTCGTTCATTCAATAGATCCCTCTGTCCTCTCATCATCGCTGGAATTAATCGATTTACGAAGAAACTTTCCTTCCGTTTCATGTTTAATCTGTGCGCCTGCGTGCGAGCTCAACTTGAAGGTAGCTCACAACTGTCAAATGTCAGAAATTAAAATGACAGTTTTAATTTGATTCAAACTTCACTCACAAAGCCCATTACCTATATGATTATGTGAATGAAAATTAGTTTAATTAAAGACAAATGACGTGCGAGATTATTTCAAAATATCTTTCAAGTCTGGAAAAATCTTGAGAGTCTACGAAATTTCGACAAAGAATCCAAATTAAAAGCGAGTTGAAATTAATGTCTATTGTGACAAGCAGCAATCCATTAGCTCAAGTGTGCGCCTAATTATCGAATTTTTGTTTAAAAAAAAAAACACGCGTATCTAATACGGGTTCTATCTTTTTTTTTTTTTTTGATTCTGCGTGTTTTGTCATAACAATAGTTTAATAATCATTGACTGTATTTACTTGGGTTAATGAGCAGCTTGCATTCGAAAACACCACATAACGCCAAACAACGCTATACAGTAGCTGGTATAGATACATTATATCTATCTTTATCTTTGAAAAAACAAAGATGAAAAATTGTGTTTGTTTTCTCGAAATTTGTTGACAAAATTCGATTTTTTTTGTTGGTGGAGTATTTGGTATTTCCCAGCGATCGAATGGAAATAAGTCAATATTTGCATCTTAATCAGTTTGATATTGGTTAAGATTTTACGGGGTCGTTAATATGTTACCCCGGCGAATTGAATCTTGAATCACACGGTGTACATTACCGTGACATACGTAAGCAGCTATAAGCTGCTGATCGAGCTTCTGTGGGACAGTTTTTGGCATTTTTTTCAATGTGCACGAAATGCCTGAGGGTTTATTATATTTTTTTTTTAATTTTATAATTTTTGCAAAAGCGTAACGTGAGAATTTGCGAATTGAAGTGTTCACAGCTTCTTGAAATCATCGAATAGCTTTTGTATTGTATCTAGTAGGTATTGTGAAATCAATATTTTATAATATCTAGCTAATCTGATCATTGCGAATTAATTTTGAATTTGTAAAGAATTCGCACAAAGTACCGGGTCAATATGTCTATAAAATAAATTTTTGCAAAGCCATTAGCTTTGTGCAAAACATCTCCAAAAAGACCACCTTGAGGCTTTTGATTAAAAGTGAACAATAGCAAAGGTAATTTTAAGTAAATCCGGCTTCTGATAGCGTGGATCTTATTTCATCAAAATAAATATTGTGCTCATCTTGTTTTTGTTCTTAAACAAAACCTTAATTATTGCATGTTGAAAGAATTAGAAACATGAAATCAGATTTTAAACATCCTGAAATTAAAAACTTTGAAATACCATCCCATGAATTTGAATACAAACAAATTGGAAGAACGAAAAAAAAGATATGCTCATAAGGCCCAGTAATTAAATGATAGTATAACAAGAACTGGTCCCAGATGAGAACCTTGTGGAACTTCTAATTTTTTGGTGAAAGGGCTTACCAAGCTTTTAAAAAAATTCTTTACTGATAGGTACTCTGGTGCAATAATTGTTTCATAATCTCCTGTTTTAGCGCTTTCCTTGAATATCCTCATAGCAGGTACAGCGGATGAAACTTTATTATCAAAATGACTGTTCGTAAGTGCAAAAGGTGAGCGCGTTGCGACCATTATACGGTACATGTGGTGGCCTTCACAGTTTACTCTTCAACTATTGTTGACCCAATTTGAGACGACCGGTCCGGTACTCAATCAGCGGACATTCATACCTCAAAGAAATGCAAGATCGACCGGTTACATCGCTGCGGTCCGTGATTGATTGGGACTTGGTTCAACAACAGTCCTATAACCAGGAGCTCACCATAGAAAACGCCGTTTTTTCTGACTGGGCTTCGGAGTTTTTGGAAGAGGCCGGACCTAACATTGGCCAAAAACCATCTTTACCAATAGACAATGTATCCTCAACAAAAAGTTACGGTTTGGTGTCAAATTGCAGGTGGATTCGTTGGTCAATGGCGAGGGCAACAGAATGACGATAACCCTTTTTTTTTTTTGCTCAAATGAAACCATAAAATCCTAGACGGCATGTGGTTCCAGCAGGACGGAGCACTGCAATTGACATTCAGCATGAAAGATTTGAGGGTAATATTATCACTCGCAGAGGTGGCATGAATTGGCCACAAGGTTATGCGATTTGACCCCGCTTGACTTTTTCTTTTTGGGTTTCCTGAAGTCACAGATCTATCCGAATAAACCACAACCGAACGATATCCTTAAGTCGAACATAACACAGGCCATCGCTCAAGTTCAGCCGGATCTATGCGGAGTCAATTAAAATTGGACGCCTCGGATTCGTGCCACTGTAAGAAGTCGAGGCGGTCATTTGGAAGATGTCATGTTAGATAAGTTATGTCATACATGGGCCTTTCAAATTTAAAAAAGATTTTTCTTAATTCCTCAGACATGCAACTTGTTTAATTCTACATCTGACCACCCTTATTGAAAAATCCTTTATTTAAAACACAGATGGTCGTTTGCAAGTATTATTTTTAAAACTCAATAAAGCCGTTGCAGACTTTACTTTAAAAAAACTGACTTTGTCTTTGAAGGACCTGTCTAATCTAAGAAAGACTTAGCAAATGTCGAGATCTAATTGAACAAGTCATCTGAAAAACTTATCAGCGAGGAGCGGAAAATGGAGATCTCAACATCATTATCTAATAGTGAAAATAAAAAGATCAGGGCCTAAGTGGCTCCCTTAGTGGACCCCAGAGGTTCCTAAGCATGGACAACAAAGATCGGATCTGAAAGACCACTAATATGATGATTTATCAGATAAATAGTAATCTGTTTATAATAAAGTGAACAAATGGATCGTACGAACTAGCTCTAATGTGTTAAAATGTTCTTGGGGCTTGAGATTTTGTGAAATAAAAAATTGACAAAATCATATGAAATTTTATTAATCACTTAAAAATCAATAGTTAAAACGTTTTTTTGAGAAAATGAAGTAAACCATCAGGTTTCTTTTACTTTTTTGAATTTTTACGATATTTTTTTTCAAAATGGTTCGACCAGTTTTTTTCAAAAAAACGGTTGTTTTTTTAAACTTTTCGAAAACATATTCCAATTTTTTTTGAGTTTGTCAACTTCTAGCAGTTTGAAGTTCTTATCAGAAAACAAAATTTTTAACAAACCGTTTTTTGAAAAACCCAAAAATTTAAAAAAAAAACTCAAAAAAAGTTATTTTGTGAAAATTGAAGAATTTTTCTTTACAAAAAAGTTTTCCCACTAAAATTTTCATCGAAATCCGTGAAGTGGTTTACGAGAAAATCTATTATGAAAGAACTGGTCAAAATGTTGTTTCTCAAAACAGCTCTTAGTCCTCTTTTGTTTAAATAAATAGAAGCAATTAAACATCAAAATTGTGTAGAGACAATCGAGAAAATATTATCACACCCAAGCACGGTCCCTTGCTTCTAACTTTTTTTTTTGAAATAAATAATTGAAGCAACTTACTTACCTTAAAGTCACAACATTTATACTTTCTTGCTTGCCCCGTCTGATACAAATTTGCTCCTTAATCCGTCCAACCAACACACTCGTTCAAGACGCAAACGAAAACGCAATTTCAAAAGAAAAACACTCTCAACCAGAATATTGATCGCCATCATATTTCCAAGCTTATCCTACCGCAAGCTACATAGACTATCATCGCCGCCACACCGCCGTATACCCACCGTGTGACAATTTATCAGAACTAGAATCTGTCCACAGTTGCAGATACAGTGTGCACCATCCTGTACCTGCTAACACCAACATCATCAGTACCAATCAACTAAAATTACTATCACCATAGCAACGCATAGATGCATCCGAATATTAAAACTCATTTGTAGTCCTTTTTCACAGATGCACAGTGTCCACCTTACACCGTACACCGACCCGACCGGACCGTCAGCTTTAGGGTTTTGTCTATAAAATGTTGTAAGTCCTCGAGCCTTCAGTTACCAAGCGTGACTTCAAAATCACGCTCATAATGATCACAAACGACTCCCGACTTTGCTTTGATATATAAAAGAATGTAAGAAACACTGACTGCAGCGAGCGTATAGAAGATGCAGATGCAAGTGTAAAATTAATTCGTGTGGTGAGTGGGATCTTCGCGAAGATTACATCCCAAATAGGATGTGTTTATAGGAGCGCGAGCGGGGGCATTCATGAGTCCATGAGTGTGTGTGGACTGGAATTAAATTGTCGTCACATTATCATCTTGTGAAGAATGCATGCATGTGGCGGTGGCCTTGGCTTTGGATGTCGATACATTACAACAAAACTAAATAAGACCAACAACAACAAAAAAAAAGGAAGATTGTTAAAACCATATCACCATTGAATGCGTATATTCTTTGGGAAGCGCACCGTGAGCTTACTTGGGATACATTTTCCAGGAGCGGATTAGAAAATTGCTGTGATTTGGAGAAAACTCAGAAAAAATCTATCATAGACAATCATTTTGTCATCTGCCATCTGATTTAGTTTGGTTTGCCATTTCAACATGACTCGGCTGAGCACAATGGTGTAGCTGTAGCAGTAATACGTAGCAATGTCAAAGTTAATGTCAAAAAAAATCAGAGCATTAAGCAGCATGCACGAATACAATGAGTATCACTGAACTCAGACAAAAATCATATCTGCCATTTTGGTTTGTTGTTGTTTTGCAGCGCAGCACGTTCATGAAGTTAGATTCGAGTGGACTTGTACTTCAGCTACTCTCTGTGCTGCAGCTGCCGTGCAATACGATTTACGTACATTTGACTTTGATAGCGCTATACGTACAACTGCTGCAGCTACACCATTGTGCTCAGCCAGTAAATCCTGAATCATCTGACGCCTGAACAACGCATGCAAATTTTGCAGAATTATTTCGAAAAACATGGTACTCTTTAAATCAACCTTTTTAAAGTTAGCAGTTTCATATCCGAAAACGGGGTTGCGAATTTGGAAACGAATAAGATAAGCTGGGAGCACTGTTGTCAAAAAATTAAGTGGATTGGAAATCTAAGACAAGATGAATCGGAGACAGAACGTAGCCTTGAGACACACCTCCAACAGATTTTAGATAAGACCCAAGAGTTCCCAGATCGCTCCTCAAAATATTTTTATCGTTTTAAAATCCAACTTTGACAAAGTGAGTAGTGATGAGCTATTCAGAGTCATGACACGTTTTGTCCTCCCTGCCGAACTCGTGCGGTTCCCTTAAGGTTGGGAAGACCATTGGCAACTCTATTCATGTCTCAAAGGATCAAGGATACACTATACAAGACTCCCGGTTCTGCTGTATATGGCATATGCGTAGACCATGTAATAATTCAGAGGAGACAATGTCATAATTCAATGAAGTGTGGAGGATGCGATGGAGGCATGTACCGAGTGAATGGACGAATATGAACCAGGCTGCCAAATCTTCAATTCCAACCCTGATGAACAAGGCAAAAGTTGGATTGGAGATCACATAAACCTGGACAGCACCGCTGGATGCAGCTGGCTGGAATGGCTGATGGCAGGGTATATCCATGATCACATCATGCTCCTTCTTCAATAAGTTTCTAAGGCCTCAAAGTAAACTTAAAAATAGGTGATGAATATTTTTCACATACATTTGCCGCAGAGTGGGAAATCACGATTTTGGGCAGTTTAAGAAACTTTCTTGAAAAATTCGACTCACTTGCCTTTTTAATTGTTATAAAGAATCTTCAAATCTAAATGAAGAACATTTCTAAAAATTAAAAAGTTCAAAATCTTCACAACATAATGTTCAACTCGGGCCTTCATATACCTTTACATCACAACTCCGACCGTTGTTTCATATTGGCTTGGGGATTTGTGTGTATCTTTTTGTTTTGTCGCACCATCACCAATCGATGTGACTTTGGTGTTTTCAAAGTGTGAAATGGTTGAAAGGAAGAAAAATAAATTAAAAAAAAAAACTAAAAAACCAACAGAAAACTGACAAAAATAAGTAACAAACGATTTAACACTAATGTCGCGCTCGAATGGACCAAGATGAGGCAACTATACAGGAGGCAGCAGCACGATCTTCCAATATAGGTTGCTGCTGCTGGGCTGCTTCTGCTCCTATATATATGCGCTGCCGGTATAGCAGCAGGAGAAGGAGTATAGGAGCAAGAGCTGGAGCGGGAGCAGGAGTAGAGAGCGGAATGGTGATGGTGATAATGAGGTCCGATCAATTTGGTTTTAACTGCTGGACTTTATACACTTTATAAGAATCTTTATAGGGCGAATTATTTTCTGTTAATTGCCAAAGGCGTTTGAGTTAAGTGGTTTTCGTGCTTTTTATAAATATCTCTTAATTTTCTCTCGCTTCCCCCATATTGCATGAGACGGGCGCGAGTGTAGACATCGAGGCTGCGAGGTTCCTTTAGATGGGCTCTTTGGATGGATTGGGGCTCGGTATCGGTATGGGGATATATCGACTTAGAATATGGGCATCAGCGATGAAGGCATGTTGTTCCATGCTGTTGCTGACTGGGGCTGCTTATAGGTCCTGCCTCCTGCGCGACATGCCATACATGCGACAAGAGTAAAGGTGACGCACAAAAAGATTTTTTGGATTTTCATATATAAACCTTCTCCCGCCTTTAAGAATATATTCGAATAGAGGGGAGAGGAAGTTTTCTGATGCCGACTCTGTTTTGTATCTATGGGATACTTTGCGGTTTTAGTCTGGTATGGTTGCCTTAAATCGGTGAGGATGTTGTTGTGACCTTTTTTTTTAATTTTTTCAACTTCTTAGTTTTTAAAGAATCAGAGCAGACATTCTGGCAGCGATCTCCAAAGATATGCGAGTTTTTCTCTGCACGCAGATAGATATTCTTTTTTTGTCTGTTTTTTGGGAAATAATTTCATGTAGTTCCAAGGATTTTTCGTGTGTGTTTGACAATGTTAAGGCATTCCTTTTTTTTCTGGCGTTGCTACTGCTGGGCTGCATAAAACTTACCTTTCGGAATAAGTTCTTAAGAAAAGAAATAAGACTTAGGTTGTTGTGAGAATGTCGTTGACCATTTTGAGACGAACAGGGATCTTTTGAAAATTTCGGCAAATTAATTAACTGAATGCCGATCTTGATCTAATTTGCATGCAAATAACTTGGGTAGCTCTATATGGACGATTGGAGAGTGCTGACTTCGATGATAGTCATCAGCTTTGGAAGACTTTGGTGTGTAGGCTGAAGATGTGCACGGATTATTGTGGTTCAAATGCGTTTTTTTTTAAATTGAATTTATTGTAAGATGCAGTTTTAAGTAGCTACGATCGATTTAAGGTTGAGAGTTGTGTTGCGATTCGAAATGAGATTGATGATAGAAAAAGATAGACGTTCCATAAGAAATCCAGATCTTCACGAGATCGAGTCAAATTGATCGAAAGGAAATTGTTCATGGTGGTACATTCTGAAGATCCGGTGGCCACAAACCATATCTCACGTGAAGCTATGGATCAGGAAAGAGCAGAAATACTGGATGCAGATATCATCCAACGGAATTGGCTTTGGATAGGCTATACACTGAGGAAAACTGACGACAATAAACATATAGCGAAATAATTTTTCGAATTGAATCCTCACGCTAATAGACGTGTCGGAAGACCAAAAAGAACTTGGTGGTCAGCAGAAGTTAAAGAAACTCATAATCAAGGAAACTCGTGGCCACAGCTCAGACCAGTCGCGGTGAATATAGGGACATGGGGAAAGATCTTGTATTTGCCCTATATTGGTGCCTTTCCAGTTTTGCACAACAAGTTGATTGAGGTCGCCTCCCACTTGATGGGATCTCTCCACTGCTGCGCTGTCTTTCTGGGTTGCAATTATGAGGACTCGGTGGACTGGTGCGTATTTTTCACTACGTACCCAGCCATCTAAGTAGTTGTATTTTAATCTCTTTGACCGGGTCAACGTTGCTGTAAAGTCTTTACAGTTCGTGAAACAAATGGTCTAACTTAAATGAAATTTTTGTCTTTCTGAGAAAGCAGGGCTTGAACAGAAAAGTTGAGGTCGAGTCTATTCTTCCCCTCGTTTATGCAATTTCTGCAGAAGTCATTTGAGAAACCCCAAGACAGCGTCGAGTTATGACACCGATTATGGAGCTTAGATGAGATTTGCCAAGAGGTAACAAACATTTAGTGCGTTTTGGATCCAGTTTTAGCCAAATCTGTTTTATGGCTTGACAAGTAGTTAAGATTTTTCATCTCAAATTTGTTGTGTTCTTGGCATCCTGTTTTAGCGAGAGCTTGAGTGTATAGCGATGGGTACACCAAAATGTTCATTCTGCTGGATGAATTTGGCGTTGTAGTTTCATTTCAGAAGAGGTCTGCCTTGAATTTTCCTGGAATATCTCTGTGTCCCGGGTCCCGGCCTCCAAAAGTGATGAATATTAAACAGTTCTGCCATCTCCCCGAGGTATGAGCGACAAAAGCAGGCGACAGTAGCAGGCAGTTTCCGGAAACCGCACCGAGTGATTTAATGAATACATATGGCTGTCTGAGAAGATGTGGATATTCGACGTGGATATCACATTTCCCTGAGCCATTATAGAACCTCTTATATATCCAGAATTTCCACCTGGAATACGCACTAATGGTTTAGGAGCCGGAATGGGAGAGTACGATCCAAGCGAAAGTAAAAACATCCCAATCATGTATCGTCACAAGATGTATAGCATTATTTCACCCTATAAAAGTTTCTCGAGCCTTACTGTTGTGAGTTAGGAATCCATGGGGGAGTTATTTTGGGAAAGTAGAAAGGATGCAGCGCGCTTGTCGTTGCACTTCTACTTTCCCAAAGTAAGTCCCCGTGGAAACCTGACTCACAACAATGGCGACCAACGTGGGGCCCAAAGCCGTAAGGTCTCGTTGGGTGCCAGAAGTTTCTGAAGAAAAATGAACCAAGCAGGGCTGAATCCCCCCTCCATATCGCACCTCCGGTGTAATAACGACGTTATTGCAATTTTCTGAAATGTTGGGGAATCACGTTTAAAGTTTGCTTTCTTATTCAAAACGCAAAAACGCCCTTAAATAGGCCTACAGGATCGACTTGAAGAGTCCTAAAAATAGCTGACTTCAATGAGATATAGTTCACATTATTTTCTTTTATATCATTCATCTGCTTCTTTTTTGATTCAATTTCAGAAAAAAACTGCATTGTGTCGATATTACACCGGAGGTGCGATATATTCCATCTTATTTTTTTTATCAACTAGCATAGAGCTCAAGATCAAAACAGGATATTGAAGAATATGAACAAGGCGACAACTGCTTTTATCCCAGATTTCCCTGGCAAGGAAACAGACTGGATTTCTTCATTCGATAACATTTCTATAATTCTCAAACAGATATATTTTTATAAGGACTCACATCTCATCTTTCCAGAGGAAAAAAATCGCTCCCATCTCCACTGCTCTTCGCATGATAAACGTTAGCAACACAAATAATTCATTGAAGAAAAAAAAAATCCAAACTGAATACGTGTTCCACACTTGTCTGTCTATCTATCTGTCTACCAATCCAACTCACTTATTTGCATATCCATTAGCATTTTTGCCTCGCGTCGAATTTCAATTTCAACACCTTCATCTACGACAACAAGGACCAATATATTAGGGATGAGAAGATGAGAGGTTGAGACGCATCGTTGATCGCTCTCCTTGTTTTCACTTCACTTCATCTCGCCACACCGACCGCGACGAGTCGCACCGCCGCCATTGTGTGCATAATCAATGTGTTTTGGTACAAATATAGGTCTCAAAGGTGACCCATTCGGCACCTCATGATGACCATCATCAACCAGCCATCTCGCATTCATCTACACATTATTATATCGCTCCAGCATAGCATAGCATAGCATCATCAGGATCGAGAGCTTCAGTGCATCATTTAGCGTGCAACGCGCGAATATCTGCGCACAGGTTAAAGGTATGAGAGCGAACATGTGTAATCTGGGTGTTAAGGAATTTGAAGTTAAAGAATCTTTTATACACGTATCTGCGATGTCTTGTGGAATTTTAAATCGAATTTAATTTAGTTTCATTTGTAGTAGGTAGGACCAGAAAAAAACGAAGAAGACGAAGAATCCGCAGAGACAAAAGGGAGACACAGCTAAGGGCGATCCACTATTCTTGTATCCGAATCTTAAACAAAAAGTATTGCGTGAGTGCTCGCAAAAGATAAAAATACAAAAACAAAAACAAAAACAAACTAAAAAATTCACTTCACATTGTCGACTCTCGACTGTCGAGATGGAAGATGGTAAAATTGAATTTGCAGATGAAATTTGTTCTAATGTCGCATTTGTGCCCTTTTCCTTTTTCTCAACAGAATGTATCTTATAGATACATATAGCTACAAACATATAATATCGCTAAGCCTGTTTTGTAGGTTTTGACTTTTCGTGAGAGAATGAAGTGTTTAGTGAAGTTGAAAAAAATCGATTTAGTTTTTTTTTTTTGAGCTCCCATCCATTGGCTTGGTCGCTTGGTGACTAAACGTGTGAAACAGGTAATTGGTAGTGACGGCTCTTGGACTTTTTTATAAATCAATAAATTTTGATACAAAATATAAATTGCTAAATTTAATGTGAACATTTTTCAAATAGAAATCGCTTTATGTTTAGTTGAGCAATTATTTTCCCTACATAATGAGATGGTCAAGTATAGTAAAATTAAAACACTAGGTAGAAGTTTTCAACTTGTTTTTTATTGAAAACATAACTTGAAAATGACATCGTTTGATAATTTTCTATCATATCAACCTGGCGCCATTCAAAAAATAAATTATATCTTCGAGATTAGTTAATTTTAAATGGCGTTTTAGTTTAATTGTTTAATTAATTTTAGCGACACCTTTTTGACTTGCTGGTCGTAATTTTTAGAATCGTTAGATAGTGATATGGATGGTGTTGATAGGGAAATGTTTGAAACTATAAGATTAAATAATTTAGAGTTTGCAGTGTCAACTTTAATTTCAGATAAATTGATAGTTTTTATCAAGTCTTCAAAAATAATACTGTTAGTATGTGAGTATAAGATAAATCGTTTAGCCATGAAATACTAAACCAGTCTTTAAGAAAAAGTAGATATGAGCTTTGACTTTGTTGGAACATCCTGGCTTAGGATACGTATGGATTATAAAGAATGTTTTTTTTAGACGTGTGGTTTTCAAGAAGAAATAAAACGCATATAATTTAATGTTATGGCCAAGAATTTAGCTTTATTATAAAGATAAGGGTTGGATTATGTTGCTGGCTCGAATAAATTCCTGGGCGATTATGTCGACCGAATATTGGAAAATCGCGCGATTTTTTAACGATTATTTTATCTGATTCTTTAAAATTTCCGAAAACAGATACTTGCAATACCCATGAGATTCATTCCCACACAAACGTAATCTCATATCACCAATATCCGTTTTTGAAAATTAAAAAAAAATCATTTAAATCTTAATTCCTAAAAATCGAGCGATTTTACTCATGCACAGAAAATATTTTTCTAATACATAAAAGAAAGACAATCAAATAAATACCTTTTCAATTCATTGCGTTTGAAAATA
Organism: Platycheirus albimanus; assembly: GCA_916050605.2. Classification (NCBI taxonomy): domain Eukaryota; kingdom Metazoa; phylum Arthropoda; class Insecta; order Diptera; family Syrphidae; genus Platycheirus; species Platycheirus albimanus. Next base: position 358,924,128 of record OU696696.1, read on the forward strand.
GATAATGAACCTCAATACCGTATCATCTTAGAGGTGTGAAAATTGATATTGAAATAATGCCAAATTGGCCTTATTTCGTTTTCGAAAACGAAATTAAGCCAAACTGAAATTTCGGCCTTATTTCGTTTTGGAAAACAAAATAAGGCCAAATTTTCGGAATTTGGCCTTATTTCGTTTGGCCTTATTTCACGTCACCTGTGCCGACATGGGATATCTGAAAGAATTCTTATCAACGACATCGATGGTCGCAGAGCAAATAACCAACAAACACCCCACTCATCAGACAGAATTCCCAGGATAAGAAGGCCATAGGAAATTACATTTCATTTCACAAGCACTGGCAACTGATGCCATCGGCTCAAGACAACAACAAGATAATAACACGACAGAGAGACAGAAAGAACAGAAGAGAGAAGAAAAGACGAACAGAGGCAACACATGTCAACAGCAATATTTTGAATGAAAAAATTAACCGTCACGGGACGTCCGGCAGATGTGAAAACCATCAACAAAAATATGAAGTGAAATAATTTTAAATAATTTGGTGTTCGTAAAATCAATATATTTGTTTTATTATGTTATCACCTGTATCAAATCAAGACCTACAACTACCAACCAACCATCCACCATCTTTGACAATTTTTTTCCTCACACATCCCCCACACACCAAATCCCCGCACCAGTAACCTGCAACCACCAACCAACCATCTTCCATTTTTGTAAATTTACCCCCCCCCCCCCCAAATAAAGTCCCCCACACAACCACTATACCAGCTTATCTAATGCCACCAACCAACTACCCACCATTTTTGACAATTTGTTACACAACTACTCCCCCCCTCACCTACCATCCTGTCCACCATCCATCCACAATTCCCCCCTTCCACCTTCGTTATACCCCTCCTCCACTACCACCCCTAAAACGACCACCCAACCTACAACCACCCAACACGCTCGAGTCATACTTTGAAAATTTTTATCGAGCGTCATGCCATTTTTCGTGACGATTTCGAACGATTTTACTGCCTAGGTGCCCCAATAGATGTTTCACATCAAAAATGTTTCCTGAGGAACGAACCTTTTATCTCCCGCATGACATTTCATCAAGTAGTCAACAGATACAAGAAATCGTTCCACCTACAAAAAGGTAAAATTTTTATCTGAATAAAAGTTTTATCAATATTGATACTTAATTTTTGATTTGTTAAGTGAACAATTTTTTTGTCAGTGTAACAAAAATTAAAAAAGAAACATGTTTTCAAATGGGTGCACTACAGAATCCCATAACAAAAATCCCCATCGACTAAAGTCCCCAAAACATTAAATCCATCTTTCCAATATCACCACAGAGATAAGACACATGGACAAAATCCAGAACGGAAACAATATTTTTGTTCTGAAACATTAAGAATTAAGAGGAACTTTTTTTTAGTGAATTTTGTCTTCTCGTTTGAGAGAAACCATAATTTTGGTTACATTTTTGTAATATATTACGTTTATGACTATTTATTTATTTAAGAAACAAATATGTTCAAGTAGTGAATCATGCGCTTAAATCGAGCGTGCAATGGGCGACATTACATTGGCTTGGGGTTTTATCCTGATGGGGATTCTCTCTTTGGGGATTTTACTTTGGGGATAATGTCTTTGGGGAAAAATTCACCAACCCTTTTCAAATGTATTTGTATTTTAAAATATTTTCAATATAAGAAACACTAAAAAACCTATCAATGTTATACATGAAAAAATATTTCCAGTGTATGCATCAATACACAAATTAATATGATATACATTCTGAATGTTTACGAGCAGCTTAAGTCATATACCGTCTTTGTGTTGGACCTGGTAGTCCCTACTCCCTACCCTACCTAAGAAATAAAATTTAATTACAAAGTAATTATCATTACTTAGTATAGGTAGCTCCTGCGGAAGGGGGATTTATTTAATTAGGGTGTTTAACGATACCTGCTTTAAGCCGTTTTTGCAACATAGGAATATCTACATACATTAACATTTAAAACAGTATAAAGATCTTGAAAACACAGATTTTCAAACCAGTGTAGTTGTTGTCAGAACTCAAAGCAGTCCATTTCTTACTCGCCCAAATAAGCACTGTTCTGTGTTTTGAGTGTATTGAATATCGCAATCGAAAAGTGCTTTGTAATAAAATTTAACGACGGAAATTTAAAGAGGGAAGAGAAAAGGCATTAGTTATATAACTCAGCAATCCACCAGGACAACTTAACTTGACTTAAACGCATACAAAATCGTTTTAAGGAAAAATGGCCCTCAATTCTGGGGTGCCATCACGGCACTCAGAAGACGTCAACACACCAATAACTGAAAAATGGACTTGCACTCAAATGAAAGTCGAAAAATTCAGCTTTACTTGGACTATAGAAAATTTTAGTTTTGTCGAAGAAGAAAATGGAGAATTTCTGGAGTGCTCTAAATTCTCTTTGGGTGCTACTGATGAATACAAATGCAACTTGCGAGTTTATCCAAACGGCTCCTATATAGGGTACAAAGAATTTTTGTCAGTTTATCTTTGTCTATATTCGTTTAATAAATCTAAAGTGAAATGCAAATTCCAAATTTCAATTCTTGACGCCAAAAAAGAAAAAATCAATTCAAGACCTGCATGTCCTGCAGTTTACAAGTTTGGAATAAATAACGAGTGGGGTTTTGAAGATTTCATCAAACGAGACCTTCTGTTAAAAGAAGCAAACCGCTTTCTGCCGAAGAATACTTTAACGATCTTATGCGAAGGAAGCATTTTAATTGAAAAAGTAAATACTACTCGTAAGGGCCAACGGTCCAAAATCACAGTTCCCGACTGCAAGCTCAACGAGGATTTAAAAAATCTCAGCGTTAATGAGAATTTCAGTGATGTCATTCTTGAAGTAGGCGGACATGAAATTAAGGCACATAAGGCAATTTTATCTTCTCGAAGTGAAGTATTTTCTGCGATGTTCAAAACCAACTTGGAGGAAAACAAATCAAATCGGGTCGTTATAACAGATATCGACTATGAAGTACTTAAGGAAATGCTGTGCTTCATCTATACAGGAATAGCTTCTCATTTGGAAAAAAATGCCAAGGATCTCTATGCTGCTGCCGATAAGTATGCTTTAGAGAATTTAAAAGTAATGTGTGAGATAGTGTTGTTGGAGAATCTTTCTGCAGAAACAGCAGTTGAAACTCTAATATTGGCGGATCTGCATAAATCCGTTCAAATGAAAAAAGAAACGATATTTTTTATTAAATCTAATATCACAGATATCATGAAAACTAACGGATGGTACAATTTGACGGTTTCATATTCATATTTATTGGCGGAAATTATCCAATAGTCCTAAAACAATATAAATCAAAGGATCTATCAACTAAATTCTAAAACCCATTACGATTACTTAAATTTCGAAATCAAATCAATCCTTCTATATCGAAACAATACAAATCAAACCCTTCGATTGAAATCGATTAAACGTTTTAATATGGAAATAAAAAAAAATATAATAAAAAAAAAAAAAACATTTATTTGCTTGTTTTTGTCTATCTTTGGCGCTACTATGATCAAGAGGATATGAGAATCATCATCTGCAGATTTTGATCCAAGGGTGAGGATTGAAGAAATCATCAGAAACCATCACCGAAGCTCTCGATCGTTTAATTTCTAAGACCGACAAGTGGGAAATCGAGTATAGAATTTAGAAATGCACTAATTGATTGGGAATTATTCATTGTTTAATATGTTAAATTGAGACCAAAGCATGAACTCATCACAAAGTACCACTGAATTCAAGGGTTGAGTTTTGGAGAACTTTCGGTTTTTCAGTTTTTCCCTAATATAGCTCTAAAACAAAGGAAAGTTTGAGATTTTAACCATCAAAGTGCGTTCTTAAAATCCATGTTTTTTGACGGTTAGTCAACAAAATATTCAAGAATCTAAAGCTGCCTCAGAGCAATTTCTCAACGGATCTATAAACCAATTGACCATATCATCATTCTGAGTACATTCGAAATTAGTGAGGAAGGGAAAGGAGGTGTCGATGAACATTGGTCTTGAATGTTTGAAGATCAAAACGGCAAGGGAAAATTGTACCAGGCAATTTATTCCACATTCGTGTTGTACGGCTGAAGAATGAATCCCTATATTTAAAAGAATCTGTAAAATAAGGAAAGGCATGAAAAATTTCGACGAGTGATGGAAATGTTTCCATAATGTTTCTCTCTCCTATCAATTTTCCGCTTTTTCTGAACTCTGTCGAGTAGGTGCAGAAAAGTTTAAGAAGCACCTGCTCAGAGATGGGAGTTATACTCGAGTTTAGGGCATATAAAAGCTTTGTAAATTGTAGCCAGATCAGAAGGGGTGAAAAACTTCTTGCATCCATTAAGGAAGCCTAAGCATCTTGCAGCATTCTTGGCAATCTCAAGTATGTGGTCATTCCAACGAAGGTTGTCACTGATATACAAAACGAAAAGAGAAACACACATGTAATGAAATCCCTTCACAAAAGTCAGCACATTGAGAAGTAACACCTTAATCAAGCACTGTTAGAAAGAAATGGAAGAAATCGCTAAGGAGTTTGATAAAAAAAAAAATAGATGAGAAAGCAAATTCTTGTTTAATTTCCTGTTGCGATTCAAGCAAGCGGGCTTTTCTATCGTGTGAGGACAGCCGACGTGTTTGTATCCATCGTGATTTAGATAATTTTTTTGTTTGATTTTGAGTATACATAGATTGATCGCTGATTAGAATTTCTGGTAATGTTGAAGGTCTGATTTCAATATACGCTTGAAAGATCCACGCAATATAAGGACTCAAGTTGCCACTTTGCTTACAAAGGATTGTTTTTAAAAATGCACACAAATCTTCTTGCATCTGGTGTTACTAAAATATTTTATTGCCTCCGATTAGAGCTTCATCAACTGCCAGCCAGTTTTTTTTGTTTGAAATAATTTTTTAAAATATATGGCGCAGTGATTACATATCTTCTACACGGTATAAATGTTTGTATACCTCCGCTCCTCACTGAATCCAAACAATCATACCAAAAACTCTGTTAAAAATTCGTTGTGGAATATCATCTTTTTATTCAACAAAATTACAATTTGACAGATCTCATCAACTTCAACTTCCAAGCGAACGTAAAATTTCATTCATTTGTATCTTATGCACCTACCTCAAAAGGGATGTTTACCAGACAATGTTTAACCTGATGTTGCAACAAACATCAATCGAGAAGCGATTCAATCTATTGTTTGATTTATTGTTTATCGCCCACGATTACACAGAAACACATAAATGTCGGCCTACGTAACAGAAGCATTTATACTCAACAAGTTACCATAACCACATCTTCAGTATGCCGCCGCGCCGCGCCGCACCGGCCGTATTTAGGCTTTATATTCAAAATCAGTCAATCCATCATTTTTTCTTACAGCTAGCGGTTTAAAGATACAGATTCATATTGATGGTTTGACGTTTCTCTGGGGAATGCAACGTCATCAACGTCAAATTAAAAATTTGAGAACAAAAAAAAAATACATTTTTGGCGTTTTGATGAGCGCCGGCTTTATAATTCGAGTACATTATGTTTATGAATATGATGCAGGACCGCACATAAAATCAATGCGCACCCGCTGAGGAGTTTGGTTTGATGTTTCAAGAGGGTGTCGCCTTCTTTGGATTTTTGAAGAGTAACTGTATTTCAATAATTGTGTTTGTGAATCAGGAAATTGAGAAGAGATAATTTGACAGTCGGACAATTTCAAATAATGCATTCTTAACTTTTTTTGATGGTTTATTTTTTAGCTTCGCCGTGATTTTCCTTTTTATTTGGTAGGCTGAATCGGTTCATAACCTTCGCGTGGTGCCCGCTGGATAGCCGAAAGGTGAACAACGATGAGCTTTGAATCCATTGAATGTTGATACCTGAGTTACCATAAGCTCTCCAAGTTATTTTAAAGCAGGGACGCACGCAGTTTAATTATCTGGGTAGTTTCATAGCACTCGATGATGGCGGAACGAACCTCGATGTTAACAGTAGAATAAATAAAGCCCGTAGTGCATTAGGAATCCTTTCTCCTTTTCTATAACTTCGGCAAAATTTCGTTACGCACCAAGCTGAAACTCTTCGAAACAGAAACATGGAAATGCTCTGCAAACATATCGAGCAAGCTGCAAGGTACATTCTGAAGATCCGGTGGCCGCAAACTACCGGACAGAAAAAATTGGATGTCGACATCAGGCAACGGAAGTGGCGTTGGATAGGCCATACTCTGAGGAAACCCATAATGACAATTTAGCGAAACAATCCTTCGAATGGAATCCTCAGGGTAATAGACGCATTGGAAGACCAAGAACAACTTGGAGGTCATCTGTTTTTATGGAAGCTCGTTCTCAGGGTATTCAATCGTGGACACAGCTAAGGTAAGTTGCGGCGAATCGGGACAGATGGAAGAATCTTGTTGCTGCCGTATGCTCCAGGAGGAGTTGAAGAGCTGCTTTGCAGCCGGACAACATGTATACACATATAAGAGATACACAATAATCCTCATCCAGATAATCCAGATAACAACCATAAACTTTATCTACCCAACCATTCACCCTTTGGGTACGGAACCCTAAAAAACAAAACAAAGTATGCCCCATGAAAAGAATATCAGTCATTGCCCTATCCACAAAAAAGAAACCTTCTACTCTGTGCCATCTATAAAGACATAAATCCTGTCCAGCGTTTTATTTGATCGTCTCAAGCCGTTTGCTGATGATCCAATAGGTCCTTACCAATACGGCTACAGATCTGGAAAAATCAACCAAATTTCACATTACGCCAGATTCTGGGGAAAATTCAAGAATTTAACATCCATACCCACCACCTGTTTGTCGATTTTTAAGCATCCTAGGCCAGTGTTTTAGCTTAACTGATACGCGCCTCATCAGGATGACTTTGGAGAATGCTCGCTCTTCCGTCTAAGTTGTTAGGAATTCAACTGAAACCTTCGACACCACCAGAGGGCTAAGACAAGGTAACGAGCTGTCATGCAGCTTTTTTTAAATTGTGCTTGGAATTGTAACACTACACGGAACATGGAACTTGATTATCGCAAATTTTTTGAAACTGCAGGAATGAAGCCCTATCGAGAAGAACCAAGGAGAGACCGCATAGGACACTCATTATCCCGGTTCACTGTCCTGCTATGGCGCAGAAACATCTGGACCCTCTCCCAAGCAGATGATAAGTCACTTGGAATCTTCGAGAGAAAAGTTCTGCGTACGATTTATGGTCTTGTCTGCGTAAACCGAGAAAACAACATACGTGCTGAACAGTGACATAAGCCTTGCCAAAAAAATTCGAGTTCAGTTACAACTAAGATGGCTGGGCCATGTGCGAATGGACATCAACCCTCAAACTTGTAAAGTCTTCATAACACCAAACCAGAGGGAGTCAGAAGAATTCAGACTAAGACTTCATCTTCGATGAAGCAACCACAGGCGGTAGAGGGAGATCCGAATTCTCGGAGTGCGAGATTTATGGAGACGCACGGCAGGCTAGAGATCGAGCGGGCTATAGAGGCATAGTAAACAAGGCCTAGGAGCATTTTTAAGTCATCAGTTGGTTCTTAACATCTTTGATTATGAAGAGTTTATAATGCTGAATTTTATTAGCAGTTTTGAGCCACGTTTGAAGACTTGGGTCTGTTATTGTGCTAATTTGTTTACATTTTTAACTCTCAGCCCAGCGGTATTTTGAAATATTATTCCAACAAACCTCTTTTTGATTTTTAATTTAATTTGTATTTGTATTCCAAGAATAACTTATAAATCAAAAATTCATTCTTAAAATCAGCGAAGAATATTAATTTTTCATATGAATACATAAATTCAAGTTTCAACATCAGCTCTTTCGTTTTCATATAAAGTTCGAACTATTGCCCATTTGATTAAACAATTAATTAATGAATGATTTTTCGATGTCAAACCATGATGAATTGTTTGATTATGTAAACATTTATCACTAATATCTAAAGACTTTCGATAAAGTCATCACAATAAAAAATAGAAGGCAAGGGACGATGATATTCTATAAATTAGACACCAAACAGAAAATTCCAGCCTAATCTCTTACGCTTTTAATTAACATATATTAGGTGATAGTTTCAGGTGGCTGTGCCGTTAATAGTGTCTGAGCTTGAGCTATCACCGTTAATGGTATTAAATAAATTTTAATTATAATCATTTGATGGAAAAATACAAAAAAAAAATTAAACAATTCCATTCAACAAAAATCTATCGAAGCTTAATATTTGCGCGAGCATTTGAAAGAAAGACGAATACATTTTTGTTTGGTTTTCGTAAATTGATTGAACGATTATCGTAAGGTTTTGCTGTCTCTTGTGTTTTACAGTTTAATCACATCATAAATGATTGTGGAAAGTTGTTGATTTGGTTCTTATAAATTATTTGGTGTTAATTATTCTGATGGTTACGGTGTTAATGCAAAGAAATGTGGATTATGACATAATCAAAACTTTTTTGCATACGAAGAATGCTCAATTAATTATTATTTTTTAAAAACAGCAAAATATTTGAATAATGTCAATTTGTCAAGCCCAATCAAACCACGCGCTTTGTATTTGCTTATATCAACAAGTTAGTCTCTTAGTCAGTCTTTTTGTTTTTGAGTGTGGGCGATTTTGGTTATGTTTTTTATTTAACGAACCTTATCTTGTGTGTTAAAAATTATGGTGAATCGATCAGATAAGAAATTAAAAGATCATCAATAAATATTATGAGATTAATTTGGTTTCAATATTTTCGCTAAACATTTGAATGCTTTTGAACCTAAGATTAAGTCGATTGAACTATCTGCCATATACGAGAAGAAGAACTCATATAAAAACCTTTGATGCGTGGGTTGATACTTTGTTAAGATAAATGGGAGAAACTATATGAATATTCTTAACCAATTTCGATAAAATTTCTCCATTAATAAAAATGTTTTAAGTAAATATGAAAATATACAAAATAAGGTTATGGAAAATCACAGAAAGAGGTGTAGTTTAAAAAAGCAATTTGTCTGACATGTAATATTTATGTTTGGGCTTATCAGAATAATCACGGATGTTATTTTGTTCCATGATTTTTTCCATAGCTGGATTGTAGTTTGAGAAAAACAATAGTCACAAAGAACATTTATATTTCGAATATGCAAAATTACCAATGCCACATCATGGACCATCTAAATGAAGTGAGTACAGCACAAAGTATTAAGGTGGGATTACCAAAACCATTACCAATAAGCCATAGAAACCAAGTGCTGGAATTGTGAAACGAAGGCAGTGATAAGATAGAAGAAAGCTCTTTTCCAAGCATTGTCAAAGTGAAAGGATTTTTTTCCCAAGCTGCTGATACAAACCAAGCTATTCAAAGAGCTACGCTGAATAAAGGCAATGAAGGAAAAATTCTCAGCAGATTCGTTCACCAAAGTTCATTGACAATGTTCTAGGCCAACTTCTTGTGGAATACAATACAAGAAACTTCACAGGTCGTGAAAGTATTGTGATAGACCTGTTTCCCCGGCTGTATTTTCCAATTACATAACCTAACTCACATAAGGTACCCGGCATTACAATCAAAGAAGTTAGTGAGGTGGTTAGAACTTCCCAAAAAGGCAAAGCGATGGGTTATATCCGAGGCATAAAATGGCTCATGATTTTCATCTGAAATGCATCAGTTTATTTTTGCCGACGTAAAGCTCCAAAATAGACTCAATACTTGTGCTGCCCGTTTTCTGACCATTGAATACCTATTCCAGACATTTATTTTAATGGAACAGTGATTCTTAAGTGTGAAAAGCTTAAAAACCTATCTGGGACCTTTTATTATTGGCGAAGCGAAAGGTGATGACGATATTAATTTAGTTTGAAGTAGTGGGAAAACTCGGCTATATTCTGTGTCCGAAAAATGCCCCCTAAGCTGAAGAGAACACCCTATATCTCAGTTTCAGTTGTGAGTCCGGCACCCACCTACGGTTCACAATGTACAAGAAGTATGAGTCTAAAAAAAGATCTGCTAGATCGTACAAGAAATACGAAAATACAAAACCTTCCGTCAAAAAACCATCTTACAAAAAATGGAGCAAGACCGGCTCAGCTGGTACTGTCACGTATTGGTATTCAAAAAAGATACCTTGAGAAACGCGTCAAAAAAACAATATCCAACAACTTTCCAATAGAATCGGGAGAGAGGAAGAGGAGAGGAGAGGCAGGCCTGGTACAAAGAAATGCAATGACACCAGAATTTATTTGGGCTCAGAAATGGAATCAAACCAGCAAACTCCACTAGAGGATCCATAGTTGTGAGGCAAACAAGCAAGAGAGTTGTGATCCACCTTGAGATCATAAATCGGCGCCAAGAATAAAAAGACTGAAAATGAGTTTGACCAGCTATGGACGATTTTCTAAGAAACAGCTTGAAATAACTTTTTTGTATAAAACCCATGGTGATGTTTAAATAAATCAAGGTTACATTACAATGATGGTGGACTAATTGTTTAAAGACATCATTAGAGTTATCGTTCCGGAAACTAAGAGCAGAAGAAAATACGAGCTCTGTAAAATATCCCTCACTTAGGTACAACAAAGAAGCAGAAAAAGCTCCTGTTCAATACAGGCGGCCAAAAGTGTGCCTGCCGATTGGTATCTCAGTACAACCTGTCCGATCCACAAAAAGGAAATTGGAAATCATCTGCTCTGCACCAACTACAGAAGCATTAGCTTTTTAAACTTTGCGTATTAGGCATGCCTGCCGAATTGATTCTCCTTATCAGAATGGCATATTGGAGAATGATCGCTGCCCCTTAAATTTGTTAGATTCTCTCAAGACCTTCGACGTTAGCAGAGCTGATAAAATGTGACGCACTGTTTTGTTTGGCACTTTCTATCAATGTGCTCCACACAGTTTCTTCGGATGGATTGCAAATGACTTCGATAAAATAGAGAGAACCAAGCGAGCAGCTACATACGTGGTGCTTTCGCTGACAAAGAGCACAATGGGACTGATTGCAAGAAAAGACCAGACGATGAACACAGGTTGTTTTTAGGTGTTTACTAAATCAGGAACAATAAATTGGGAAAAGATTTAGGTATGGGCAAGTTAAGTAAAGACTTTAAGAATTTGTCACCGACTTTTTAAGAAAAGTAAAATTTTGTTTTATAGTTTTTCTGAAATCGTTTTCAAGGAAATAGTCGAACGGTTTTTGGAAGTAGTAAAATGTTTCACCTGATTTTATTTACCTACTGTTTTGTAAAGGGTTTTCCAATAAGAAGTGTTATTTTGATATTCAAAGAAAAATGGCATTTTTTGAGATAAATGATCGGATGTTCCTTTAAAAGTAAAGAAGAAAATGTGCCATTATTAATGAGAAACAATATAAGCAAAATAGCCGCAACGGCTACGCTTACACAACAATAATCTTTTCATGAAACTTTCCATCACAAAATCGCAAAGTGGCTGCTGTATGATCATTTTCATGCATTTCACGGACTTAATCAGCAAAGACATGACGTTGTTGATGATCGGCGATCTTGAGTTCTTGTGTTAACTAAACTTTATAAGCCTTAAGACCCAAGTCTTTATGCAAAATACCAAATCCAAAGAACGACGAGGAATGTACAAACCTGGGTTTTCTTCAACACTTTTGGTTACAGCAGCAATATTCTCTGCTTTTCTTGAGCGACGTGCACGGGTTTTATTCTTCACATCGCTAACTTGTCCCAACAGCTCAAATTTTTCCACCAATTTCTGAATTACGGTCCGACAAGGTGCTTCACGACGACCAAAAAATGTTTTAGTTTTACAAACAGTCTCTGCCAAATTTTCAAAATGTGTACTATAGTGAATTTTACAAATTTCGTGTATCGTGTAAAGCGTGTATCGTTTTATTTTTATTAAGGCGTAGTTTTTACATGTCAAATGTCAAAAATTTACAGCTTCAAAAATGACAACTACTGAAATAGCGGGCTATTCAAAATAACACCTCTTATTGGAAAACCCTACATTTCTTTGATACCTACTAAGCTTTTCTGTTTTTGTTATATAAAACGAACCCTAATTTTGCAAGCTGGGCAAAAATTTGACTTTTTTCTAGGCATTCTCCACCAATACAACCCTTAAATACAAAATATTTAAAAAAATCCGTTCGATTTCGGTCAATTTTAAATTTTTGCACATACTTTTTACTGTACAGTAAAAAAAAAATCTAAGAAATGATTTTCGATTAAAATATTATTTTTGTGTTTCAAATCCAGTTTTCCAGGCAAAAACAGAGCCAACATTCCAAAATCCACAATTTTCAAAACCCTCATAACAGGACATAGGACATATTTATTTTCACGCAGCTTTCAAAGCAATCAAATTCAGACTGGCTTAGATCACAAATCGTTTGTTATCCAGGTTAGGTGCAAAAATTTGAAAATCGAAATCCCCGTGCTCAAAACCCAAAAGATCAAAATATCGAAAGTCTAAACGCAATGAAAAATATTTCCAGTCGTCCTAACATTAAATAAACTAAATTAAACCCTAATAAAATGTACTTTCGCATTATTTTTGGAAAAACCTATTACAAATTTTTTTTTGTAATGCTTTAAAATTAAAGACTTACCAAAAGTGGAAAATATGTATACATTAATTCAGCATGCAACTCACCTAAAAAAGAAAGAAAAAGAATAAATAATAAAATAATACCTTTACCCCATTCGAAAAAAATAATTTTCTTTAATAAAAAATCACAAGAAATTACTCATTTACCTTGCTTGTTGTTTTAATTCACTTAAAAAGCTTTTTCTTGATAAAAGCATTATTTTCTGGTTCTATGTTAAAAGTATTCATCTCGTGGAGAAGGGATGCGTCGATGCGTTGATCGGAATTATTTTGTAAATACGACGAAATATTTTTCTCAACCCAACCACCCGACGCGACGCGCGACGACGCTCATAATCGCGAATAAACTATTTCACTGAACCACTGACCGACGCACTGCTCTCAATTGAAAAGATAACGGCACAAACAAGAAAACGACGCCATGACACATGAAAACGAATTCACATCAAATTTAATTTTAAAAAAGCCTTTAATTTCATATTTTCACTGCTTCAAACTTATATAAATGTTTAAATAAATGCACTTCACAACTTTTAAAACACTAATATTAACTTTTCATTACCGCACTATGCGCAAATTATATCTTTAAATTAATTTTTACCACGAGCCGATCGCGGAAACAAACCGAACACAAACCAAGAATGACACTGACTGACTGAATGAACTTGCCAAAAGCATGCTGGCTGAGTGCAATTAGCATAGTTCATGTCAGTGAGCATGAGCACCTAAAACACAAAGAAGAATGATAAGAGAATTAACGATTGATTTCGATGATGAATGAGTGATTTCGGATTGCTGCTGTGATTTATGGGAAATGGAGTCAGATGAGTGAACTTTAAGTTCTCTTTCGAATGCATAGTTTTAATGCATTTATTTTTTGGAGTGTCAAAATAATGCTTTGGGCTTTGGCAACATTTTAAGGAAAATTGATGCGTGTGGGGTGGGTGGGCAGCGTTTTTTTTTTAGTTTCTATTTTGAATTCTAATTTTTTTTTTCTTACACCTTGATTGACACTTGTTTTAAGCAACCGTAACATTGTTTTTCTCGCTGTTTAATATTAACTATATCCATAAATTATAAATATTTTTTGAAGTTCACATAGCTTCTCTCCATCAGGTGGTATGAATTGATGTTGTTCTTCTCAAAAATTAGATTACAAGATCATTTAAAAATATCAAATTCAAAAGAAAAATGTTGAAATACTTAAATTGGAACACGCAGTTTTATTGAACCTTAGCGTGGCAATTGTATTTATAATTTATAGTACTCCCAAGAAGCGGAACGTTTTGTGCGGCATCTATGGACGACGTTCACAAGCTTTGATTGGAGAGTTATTTGAGTGGTTTTTGTCTAAACTCCATGGGAAGCAAAAACAACAATATATGCAAAGTTGATAATACAACTAGCGCCGCCATTGACGACGTTCAGAACTAAAATAAAATGTTCCATGAAATTACTATAAAAATGTAAATACAATGGCGTGGCATTTATTCGCTTTCGTTGCGGTAAGAAATTTGTGTTGATTTGGTCCGTCTTTTTGCTCCTTACTCTGTAGACTAAGCAAATAGGTAAATTAGCTTATAAGTTGGTAGTTGTGGTTTTTATTTGGGAGTCTCCAGAGGAGTTTCAGAAATTTTGATTATCTATGAAAAGACTGAAAGCACACTTCCTCGTAGACGGTTGCAGCGATTTTGATTGAACTTGAAATTTTATATTTTAAATTGATTCGTTTACAATTAATTTCAAATACAAAATATTTAATGTTTCTAAAATATTTTGATTTCTTTGTTCATTTCTCGCATGATGAAAACTCTAGATTTTTATTCAACACACTCAAACAAATTTCAAAATCTTTTTCTACAAAATAATTTTTTTTTATATAGAAAAAAATTGTACATAACGTTTAATTAAAAGCCTATAGCGAAAATGAAAGAAAGAAAGAAAATGGAACTAGCTTTGCTCATAAAATAACGGTACTTGCACTTGAACGTAAGGTTTCACGAGAACCGCTCAACCGGTTATGGATAAAACCAATTTTATACCAACAAATACTCAAAACGGTACCTCCTGGTTGAAGAAGTTCTGACTTAGTTTACTATTTAGGTATATAGTTTTAGCTTTTAGGTAGCTCAATTTATATTTCATACGAAGGTTTTAAAAATATATTGTTTTATATTTTTATATTCAGTTCAGTTTTTTTTTTTTAATAATTTGTTCCGGGTTCGATGCATACATTTTACTAGCTTAAATCGCAATCCATGGTAACCAATAAATTTTGGATCAGTAAATAGGGTAAGTTTGACCAATGACTTAAAAGGGAAAAAGAAGATTCAATAAAGACAAAAACCGGAAGCTCATTTTAATTTTATTTCATCACAAAATCTTAATTGTTTTTTTTTGGTTTTCCGCGAATCCGCTTATTAGATTTCTTTTAAGATACACTAAAGTTTTGGCAACTGTGGGTACCCTACCCCACCTATATACGTTTTTTGAATGCATGTACGACGCATATACTAAAAATTAAAAGTTAAATTAAACATAAAACTTTTATTAATAATTAAGTGGGGCAACTTGGTAAACTTAGGCCTACTTACCTCACACCATCCCTTTGATACAAAAAAAAAAAAAAAAAAAACACATAAGAATTGATAAAAAATATTATACACTTAATATTAAAATAAAATAACGGGACACCAAAAAAGCTATAGCTCTTTGTAAAATTCACAGGGTAATTCGTTTTAGTACCTCTCAAAATCATAAATTAGCACTTATTGATACCACTGTTCAAATTACCCCATTTTCCAACTAGCCCCATCGAACCTTATCCACTAATTTTGAATTTCGTTCAGGTTATAAAGTTTAAGTTATATTCGAAACAATCAGCCTACATATACCCATTAATTAGGATAACTGCTCTCTGATCAAGATCAAGCATCACTGCGCCAATTTAGTGGTCGTATAGGAACTTACGACACCAACCGCATGCTGTTGACATATGCCATTGTATATATAAACTATAGTACTACCACCTGAGGTGCGCCATCTATCGACGAAAAACTAAGCTCGAGAATACCATGGGAAGCAACAACAACAATTAAAATGGTGGCAATTGTTGTTGTTGCTTCCCATGGTATTTTAGAGCTTAGTTTTTCGTCGATAGATGGCGCACCCCAAGTGGGAATACTATAGTTTATATATGCAATGCATATGCTCACTGTTCTTATTTCTTTGTTCTGCATGTCTCTCTGTAAAGTTATATTTTTGTCTGTTGAGCCTATGGGTAGATTTATATACGAATAAAGTAATGTGTAATAAGATCTCAATTTTTGTAAACTATTTGTAGTTTTTAAACACAAATCATGTATATATTTTCTTGTAAGGTTTGGAAGCCAGTGTTTCAAATATTAAAAGATACCTACTTTATCCATACCAAGAAATGTAAGTACAAGTTATCAGAATCCGAAAATGTACTAATAAACCTTAATAGTAAAATCCGTACTTACCTATCTCCAGATATAAAATCAAAAATCTAAGTAAAAACAAACAGATAAAAGTGTTAAAACAATAAAACACAATATCCAATATATTTATGATTTAAACATATTTATTTAATATTTTGCACCTTGTCGATATATAACTCAGATTTTTCGATTAATAATTCCTACTTAAAACAATAAAATCATTTATTTTCCATTTTTATTTGTATCTTTCACAAAATAGTTCAAATTTTAGTTATAAGGAAAAAAATAAATTTCACTCTTTGATATAACATATTTATTATTATTTTTTTTTTAAACTTAAAACTAATAGTTTTTTTGTATTGCAAACCTTTTGGTAAATTTAATTTATTTTTAATAACATCAATTTATGTACAGTTTGTTTAGCTGTTTTTGTTTATCAAATAGTAAACATAATTATATTTTATTTCCCACGATAGTAAGCTTAGTTGATTGATTAAATTTTTCATAGCACTCTTTATTTTTAAGAAAAAAGAAATTTATATTGTTATCAAAGTTTTCTTAAACATTTTATATAAATTATTTCTTATTTACACAAAAAAAAAAAAATAATAATTGACTAAATTTATATAAAAGTTTTTTTTGAATAATTTGTATAGACTAATTTTTTTCATTTTCTGATTCTTCGTCGCATTCATCGCTGACGTCATCGTGAACGTTGATTTCTTCATCTGATTCGCCGCCGCCATTTGCCATCGAGGCGGCATAGTGCTGTGCCAAGGCGAATACTGCCGCCGATGAAGGATTCACCAACGACCGGAAGGCACTGTGCTCACCGCCCATTGATAATGGAGCTGATGCTGTGTGTGATGATGGCGGTACTTCCGGTACTATCTGATGATGATTTGCCGTCGGCGTAGGGGGATTTTGATTTAGTTTCGATTGAGGTGATTGTTGTGGTTGATTGTGGACTTTGCTGTTGTTGTTGTTGGTGTGGTGGACTGCGGCAACAATGGCTGCCAGAGTCGACATTGATTGTTGGGCAGGATGTAGAAGATGAGGAGGAGGATTTGGATGAGGACGTTGGTGATGTGTGGTGAGAGGCGGCAGATGTAATGAATTGGAACCGTTGTTGAAGTTGGTGTTGCTGTTGCTGCTCCTGTTGTTGATGATACTTGGTGAATTGGTTGTAGGGGTGAAATCTTCCCGCGACAGACTGGAGGAGTAGTGCGCGTTCAACTCCTGCTGCTGGTCCACAGTTTTTGAACAACGCGGGATGGTAGCTAGTATTTGTTGTTCCTCGTGCTGCCGCTGCTGCTGCCGTTGCTGACTGGAATTGGGGTTGTTGTTTGATGGTAGCGTTGGTGAACATGAAGTTTGTCGTTGCTGCTGGTGATTTGCTGGTTGATGATGATGATGATGATGGGAATTGTTGACCGGCTGTAGTTGTGTCACAGTTGCGGATGATGACGGAACCACTGGCACTGATGGGGCTGATAGGACTTTTGAGTTTGATGGGTGGGGTGGTGTTGCACGTTGTTTGAGATGATTCATACGCTGGTGTCGACGCCATTTTGCTCGTCTGTTGGAAAACCAAACCTAATTGATCAATGCGAAGAGATATTGCGTTAGTTTGTAAAAAATGTGTCTGAGCGGCAGTTTTTTTGTTTTTTGTTTGTTTGTTCAGTATTTTGGTGGATTCTACGTGTATTTATTGAATAAAGTGTAGAAAAAGAGAAGCAGAGAAAGCTCAAAGCCGGCAAAAGAGAAAGGGATTTCATAGATCAAGATGAAGTCATAGTTTTGTAATATATCAAAGGGCATGAATTTATTTCAGAAACCTGCCGTTTCCAATTATTTTTTCTAGCGTGACTACGAAATGTTTTAATGATGGAAATTCATGAAAGAAGTTCTGTTCAGGGTGTTCATGTTGAATATTCTTGGAACATTCGTCTGAGCAATGATAATGATCATAATTATATGGAAACACAGCTAGGCACGATTGAGCGTTGTGAAGTTGGTGTAAGGATGCCACTGAAATGTATTTTTTACAATATTCCATGTTCTGAAATCACAATTGAAAAAATGGTCAGCGTCATCGGCGACGTTGTGTAAGACCATTGTCTGATGAAGCATCGGGAGATAGATAAAATTGTAGCTGTTTCAAAAAGATTGCGATATTAAGATTCCTAAATGGAATTTCAGCATGAATAAATCATTGGCAATAAGGGCACCGTGTAGGTTTGCGATGGATCAAAAAATGAACCGGATCAAAACATTAAAGAAGTTCCATTGCATTTTCAATTAATTGTCTGCTGTTTGTAACAGTTGATGAAATCAGGAAATTTTTTGAGGTGAACGTGTTCTAAGAAAGAAAAGACGGTTCCGTCGGCTTGAAATATAATAGAACCTGTTTTCTGGTATTCCAACGAGTTTGACAAATCTCTCACCGACGGAAGAAGTCGAGAAGTCTACTTAAATCTCCTTTTCCTGAACTCCGACGGACTTATTCTTTTCAAAAACTGTTTAGTCGTATTTTTTTTTTTTGTTATAAAACTAAGCATGCTTGGAAATTATATTAAAGTTGATTTCTTAAACTGATTTTAAAACACTAAAACGGTGATATACGTATTGTGACGAACTCAAATAAGGACTTATAGCGCTGACATTCTTAGAATCTAAAAAACTTATTTGATACAGAAACTATAGCTGTGGCTGTCTACAGATTGTTGAAATGTTAAAAAGAAATGAAAAAACGTTACATGCTCAGAGACAATTATAGTCAATTTGAAAAATCTAGGAAAATTTCTCATCAAGAAGCTAGACAAAATTTTTATACAAATAAAACTCACCTGAACCCTTGCTTCACTGAGAGTTGTTCTTGAAGCTAGTCTTTCTCTTGTACTAACGCAGGGATAGTGTGACTTATCGAACTCTTTTTCCAGTTCCTCCAGCTGATCCGGGCTGAAAGTTGTTCGGTTTCGCCGAAACTTTGGTGTTTCGCCATCTAAAGATTCAGAATCTTCCTCACCTTCAATATCTGTAAAATAAACAAATTTCAAAATCAATAATTTTGAAGTGAAGCGGGACAAGCTTGTGTTTCCTTAGGGCAGATTCCAACGAGATACTTTTCAGACAGAACACTGTAGTGGGCTTTTCCTTCTTGCAAACTACCGGGTTCCCAAGCTGTTCCGTCACAAAAAGTATCTAGTGTAGTCTAAATGATTTTTGAAAAAATAATTTGCGTTTCTGATAAAATTAGACAATCAAATTTTGTATCTTTTACTCAAAAAATAATATATTTTTCTAAATTTTTCGATAAGACTCACTTACCAATCATCCGATTCGCATCTGGTGATTCCAAAGTATCATGACTTCCCGAACCTGGCGACAACGCTGGTCCAGATGACGTAGTTGTACTTGCGCCGCCGCTATTTGGTGATATACCCATCATAGGATTTCCTGGTTGCCACAGATGCACTGCTGCTGCAGCAGCCGAAACTGATGGTGGCCATGAAAATCCCGGATATGCATGCGGTGGTAGTGGATATAGCCCATATCCAGCTGCCCTTGCAAATTCAGCAGCAGCCCGTTCGGCAGCTCGATTGCGAAGAATGCGATTAATAGATGATACCGATGGTGCAGTGGCATTTGTGCAGACACCTGGAATTAAAAAAATAACCAAACGGATATTGATGATAACGATAAAATTTATTTGCAACAAAAAATAATACGAAGCTAATTACAGCGGTGAAAGGAGCACACGAACGTGCAATGGTATTTCTACAGTTGTTAGCTTGCGTCTAAGGAATGCGAACAAACAAGATTGCAATTAATTAGTTGGTCATAGATACGCTTAGTCTTTGAAAATCACACAGCAATCTCGGAATAGCTAACAAATAATATGATACGAATAAAAACTATCCCGCTACCGCTACCACAGCTATTCCGATTTGTAACGGATAAGACTAGAAAACTTGCAACTCCAACTTGAGATACAAAAAAAGGTGGAGGAACAAAAACAAGACACGATCTCAAGAGCAAGCAACACTCTTCTGGTCGATAAATCAGAAGGCCGCACGAAGATGGCCAACTCTTAACAACCGGACCAGCGCGTTAAGAACCTGATTCTGTTTTTCTTTTTTTTGTATTTTTCCTATTGTCACCCTGTCCATCATCATAATTGCTCGGCCATTGTGTCATTTGGTTTTGATCAGCGGTTTTCACAGCCATTTCCATTGAGGCTAAAAAAAAAAAAAAAAAACTTCAACACATTAATCCAACAACAACGATGCTAGAGTATGATGATGATGGAAAAATCCGATTTCCACTTCAAAAACTTCACAGTGTGTTGCGTCAAAGTGGAAAATTAAAGACGCACTATAAACCAGCATAGCTTAACCTATAAGATACAGTGCAGGTTGTCAATCAATCAGAACAACGACGACTGCAAAAGAAGCATGGATGAGCAAACCGGGACAAGAGATGGTCTCTGTCTCTGGTCATACCAACAGCGCATCAGCCAAAGCTAGGATTGACGATTAGTGATGGAAATGAAAATGGACATGGGGATTGTAATGTTGGTTAAATGTTATGTGCGGATCCATAGATACAACGATCTCGATATGATATTCATTATGACACTCGTGTATAAGTGGCGAAGCAGTGGTTAGATATTGTTTTTTTTTACAGGTTTTTTTTTTTATGGAGTGTGAACTATTGGAGTATCCATCTGTAAATGGACAAGAACTGGTAAGTTTATGTTTAAGGTGCCGCAAATGAATCAACGTTCGAGAGAAGTGTAATGCATTTAAATTCCCATAAGCGCATTGGTGGTTAAGAAAATGCCTACGCTCTAATGGTAATCGAAGATATTGCGTAACTTGGCGTAATTAGATAGCAACATCCAACAGATACAGCTGACATATGTGAGTATTTTTGAATCCATTTATCTTTTGGTAAGAACAACATATTTTGAATTGCATGCTATTGGCAACTAGCCATTCGACATTGTATCAAATAACTTAATATAAAAGTATCTCATGATGCACTTCAACATTCAGGTAGCTGCAAAGATACAAATCTAGTCTATGAATAGTTCAAACAAGTTTTGTTCACAAAATTTGCGCAAAGGTATTTTGACCAAGCCATTAGATGTACCTTTAATCAGAGAATGAAGACTATAAGAATGCTCAAATTTGGCGTTTCAATTAAATAAATATCTTTTAACTATCCTGAAATCATTCATCCTTTTTGACTCGCTCTATAAAAAAAGCAAATAATGGACTCGTGAAAAAAGGCATTTGAGGTTTATATCAAATCTGAATTACGATGATCTAGTATTTCAAAACAGTAGGTTTCCTCGTGCTGCTCATAGTGAGTATCTCCCAAAAAACAGTTTTAGTTTTTCTTAATTTTCTCAAAAATGACCCTTTGGATTTGTTTCAGTGACATCTGTCAAATTGATTGTTTATTATTCAATTACTGATGCTTAATCCACATGGTAAGTGACACGATTGAACAGCACGTCCACATGATAAGACTTTGTTATCAAAATGAGTGCTCTTTAGTTCCAACGTTTAGCCCATTTTATGGCAGATGTGACAGCCCTTCACAGTCGAATCAAAAGTTTGATGACAAAATTTGAGACGACCGGACATATTTAGTAATCAGTCAGCCAACATTCGTTCGTCAAAAAAACGCAAGATCGTCCGGAAACATGGAAAACATCACATCCTCGAAAGTGTAGTAGAACCGCACGCTGTCGATTCCTCGCCGTGCCTCAAGAGCTCGGACTTCCTTAGACTTCAATTTGGCAAATTTTGCGTCAGTATTTGAGCCGTAACGTACTCATGTCCGTAGACACCGATTGTTCGCTGACTTGGTTCTGAAACGTTAAGAAGGGGACCCCGAATTCAGCCTTTTGCAATGGACAGCGGCCTTTCTTTTAAAAAGAAAATGTAATAATTTGTAAAAATAAATAAATTTTAACAAAACTTCGAGTTTTTTTTATGAAAACGTGGCCCTCGGAACCGATCATGTTGTGCACGATTTGAATACTTGATTTACTACTTCCACATCTTTTCTTGGGCCAATTTAAAAAAACGAAATCGGTAACCGATCTAAAAACAATTTTAGTTATATTTTGTTTCTGAACTCGTCTGATTCGGATATTGGATTTTGGAAAAAACATTTCCGAATTAGTAGCTTTTAAAGGAAAATTGAATATGTATTGAATAGGTATTTCGGACATTTTAGACAAAGGAAACATTTACGCTTCAATTAATTCTAAAATTCAATTCAAAAATACCAATTTTGGAATTAAATTAGAAATTAGAATCTAATATCTTAAAAAGGGTAGGTTTCCAAGGTATGTTTGTACACTTTTCTGCTTTGTGCTTACAGAAATAAGCCATCTGTCTCATCAAGGGTAACTGATAATTCGCCAACCTATTTTTACTTGCAAGTTATGCATTCGTAATTTTTTGGACAATCAAACATGGCATTACAATGATGGAGAAGCCTAAAAAAGTGTGTTCGACAATTCTGTATTGGTCCCTGTGTGTCTGTCTGTCTGTATAAGTTACCTACAGCCTAAACGACTTTAAGAATTCGCTTCAAATTTGGAAAATTTTATTATTATATCGTCCTACAGAGGAGTTTTGGAATTAGCATTCTAGGTCTAAAGCTAACGGTACCTGTCATACGATTTTTGATGAAAAATTCATTTTTCTTATAAAACGGCTCCTACGATTTTAATAAAACTTTCTGAATGGAATTTTTCGTATAAATTTTATATTTTTCAGGAAAAGTCTTATAACGGCACCTCCCATAGGACCGGTTTTTTTAAATCAGATTTTCTCGTAAACCACTTCACGGATTTCGATGAAAATTTTAATATAAAAGCTCTGTTATAAACGAAATAATATAAATTATTTAATTTTTTGAGTTTTAAAAAAAAAAAAGTTAAATTTTTTTTTTGACTTTTGGTTTTTTCAAATACGATTTGTTCAAAATTTTTAAAATGTTTGTTTTCTGATAAGAACTTTAAGCCGCTAGATTTTGACATACTCAAAATAAATTTGGAATATGTTTCCGAAGAGTTTAAAAAAAAAACCGTTTTTTGAAAAAACGGCTCCAACGGTTTTGAAAAAAAAAATTCCTTCAAAATTCAAAAAAGTAAAAGAAATCTGATGGCTTACTTCATTTTCTCCAAAAAACGATTTAACGTTGATTTTTAAGTGATTAATAAAATTTCATATACCTATATGATTTTTTTACCGGTTTTTTTCCAAAATTTGTAGCCCCAAGACCACTGTCACACATTAGAGCAAGTTCGTGCGACTCTGTCGTGCACTTTATTTTGAAAGTAATTGGCACTGTTCAAATTTTATTTAGGCCAGTTTTGAAATGGAAATGAAAATCATCATCAATCTGTCCTATACAAAATTTTTTAGTGAGACGGCTGGGTGGCTCAAATGCCTACTTTCCTTTTGTAAAATAATCAACCTAGATGATAACTAGAATTGATTGAAATAAGATTGAGGATAGTAGGTAGTTGCTATTTAGTTCTACTATAAACTAAATGAGTCTGTTTTTTTCTCCTACAAAATAAAATGTGTTGGCATTGCACTACAATATTAGTATTTGATTGTATAGTTAATTTAACTTTTTTCTGTAATTTGTCTGCATATTTATTGTTCCAGACTTTGATCATGATAATCGTACATTTCCCTCCGTCCAATTACACACTCTAGCTCTGGTAATTGTTTCAATTGAGACAAACAAACAATTCCACATTTATTTTCATCTGCCACTCCCACATCAACAATTGTAGATTTAATACAACCTCCTCTTAAATTCATTCAATCTATCTATCTATCTATCTGTAGATACTTCTACTTTTACGTCGGCTATCTATCATTATGAACGAACATTCATGGATTCAATGGAATGTATCTCAAACTGCACAATTACCCAAGCAAAGCCAACAAGTGCAAATAGTCATTAGGCGGATATTCATTCGATGGTCTCCCCCCTGTCTCTGTCCGCTGTCCCCTGTAAACTTTTTGCGCTCACTCGTAGTTGTGTATCTCTTTTTTCTGCTACAAACTCAAAGTCTGGGCCGGCACAGGTTTTCTTTTTACAGGACGGACGGGGGAAAAACCATAATGGCTGCTCGAATAGTTTCCATAATTGATTTTCACCATATATACGAAGAAGACGAACGAGTATGCATGCAGTGGGCTGTAAGGTGTGTCTGTGTGTGCGTATTGAGTAGCTTGGTCGCAGTGTGTATGTACATGTACAGTTACCTTTGTGACAGCTTTCGTATGTGACTTTTTCCTTTTTGATTAATGTCGTTTGGTCATTAAAGAGTTTTTTTTTGCTTCTTCGTTTTTATAGTTTGGTTTTTTGTGGGCGCGCTGTGGCTGGCCACATGCAAGAGGTGACTGAATGATAGAGGGGCGACCCCTGGGGGCAATGAAACGCAAGCTTACATCGGAATGTCATTTGAAGTTTTTTGTTTTTTCTGATTCCAAACTACTCCACCCACTTTTTGCCTATTTGATTTGTAGCCATATCGTAGTAGACGACCACGATGCGACGCGACGGACGGACGACAGACGGACCAACGACCACTCTGATGATAGTGGATAGCGTGCTGACCTGGAATATTGCGGATAGACAAAAAAAAAAGAGGTTTTCCTTTTCTGGAAAAACTAGAAATCGTCGGGATATTGTGAAGTCTGAAGTTGTATGGATGGAATGCTTCCTTGGTGGGCGTTTTAATTTAATTGGAAGGAGAACTTATGTTCGGTTAATTGTGTGCGACATGCTTGTCAACCCCAAGAGGGTAGGAAATTATACATTAAAGAAGTGAGTGGTGGATGTGGGTAGTATAGACGGAATGGCGGCAAAGGCAACGGCTATACCCATTAGCAATGGTTGCAAGTTTGAAGCTTTTCTTTATTAGGTTCGGCGACTAATGAGGGTTGTTCATTGTGTGGAACCCAATGAGTTTCTTTTTTTTTTTGGGGAGGAAATGGATTAGATTTGGAAACAAAAACTAGGCTTTGTATTGTGAATTTCCAACGAGTTTGATTATGTTGAATAATATTTGGGTTCCTAGCCTTTCCTATTTGTGAAAAGGCAAGAAAAAAAAAATAGGATTGGTTAAATGGCTTTATTTATAATTTTTACAAGCCCTACATTTTGAAGGCTGAAGAATAAGTTAGGGAATTATGGTATTCTGTTTGAAATGAGATATATTCAACGGTGCAGGGTGAAATAAATAGACTTTTAGCCCACTTGGGTGAGTTATATAAATCTATTGTGAACTTATAACCCAACCCTAGTCAGCCAAAAGTAGAAATATCATTTTTTTGGAGGAAGTGGAACATAGATAAGCCCTTACAATACTCATTATTATAACATAGGGTACTCGATATTGCGCAATAAAATTGACCGTGCAAGGGCTGTATTATTGCGCAATGATTTGGCTTTTGCAAATTTGTCATACTAATACTGAGACAAAACTGCAAGAAGAAAGTATAGCTTGTCCAATTATATTAAGTTGTGTTATTGCAGCACAAGTCTCTAAATAATTGTATTCAAAAATCACGTGATCTTAGATAAATATTTACCCTTATTATCAAAAACTCAAAATATCACCCTCAAATACTTTAAAACAAAGAGAGATGATTTTAGATTCAAGTTTTGGAGCGTTTGTCAAAAATTCTCAAATCTTTGATCATTGGTTAAGTATAGAGACTCTTTTTTAGTCGCACTACAAGAATGTGGAATCCTTTACCCGGCTAGATTTTTCCTTCCCATTGTGATTTGCAGACATTCAAAACGCTCTCACCGTATTAATTCATGTTAAGGGTATTAATAACCCCTTGAGTGCGCGCAAATTATAAAAAAAATTAATATATCCATGATTTAAAAATGAATTTTTTATTTTATTTAAAATTGTAAACTCCTGATCCTTTTTAGAGGTCGAGCTAGATAAAAAAATAAAAATTTCCTTTAAACTCATTTGATGTTCTATACAAGTCTTAATATTGCTCCCTAAAACATTGAAGAAAAATAGATCACGGCGGAACTGCGCAAGAATGATAGAAATTCGGATAGAATTTTTTTTAAAGACATTCAACCAAACTGGCAACTTCCCGTTTCTGACTTCCCCATCTGAAAAGCTTATCACATCAACATTATAGTGCATTTTTGCTTTGATTCTACGATCGTCACTGTGAAGAGCTAGATCCTCTAATTCATTAAGCTTTAACGCACAAAATTGAGCTTGGCTTTGTACAATTTCAAATCTCAAAATCATCTGCGAATAAGCCACTCAAACCAATTTCATTTGTATATTTTGCTTTAATTCATTCTGGTGTATTTTTTCCTTATCTCAAATCAAATTAAGGTGATCTCATCAAGCTTGAAGCCCACCCCGGGCTACAATAAAACATGTGTCCCGGTATTCTCTGCACCACCAGGTTTGAAATCGTTTTATCTTGATGCACCATATCCACAAGAAATCAAATAACCGATCAAAAATCGTCCAAGAAGACGCAGACTATAACCAACCAACGGCCAAACTCAATAAATCAGCTAACGCAATCGCGTATCCATCACAAGCGGTGGCTGATCGTTTCGTTTAAAACTTACAAGTTGCAGTTGGACTACTCCCATAGCCATATAAATATCCCTAGGATTTTTTATATACAAATAAAAAAACACACACACTTTTCTGTACAACAACAAAATACGCCGGGAAGATCCTTATCGCTAGCAAATATAATGCCAATCACTATCATTCAACTCTCACAGATACTCGCCAGATCTAAAGATACACTTCATTGAGGGGAATGAAAAACCCCTGAAACAATGAATGAAGCCTCCATCACAGGCATCACAGCAGTATAAAGTTGCCACACAACCATGAGAATCTGTGGCCCAGATGCAGTGGAAAACATAGCAAAAACCCACTGGGCACGCAATTGTCAAGGAGCAGGAGGAGGTATCGCGTTCGCGATCCAGAAAAGACGGATTTCTCTTAATGTGACGATGATGACGCAAATGAGATTACACCGAGAGAGCGGACCACATAATGAGGTCTGGGAGATCAATCGATCTCTCGTCCAAGTCCAAGTTCAGATGGAAGACGAACATCCATGCGAACTAGGACCGCGACTCAGACATACGGTGTCTTGCATATAATCATTTCGGGCCCATTCTGTGTTGTTTTTGTTGTGTACCTACTCCACTCCGGCTGGTGTCCGGATGCCCATAAATTAACCAATCGATCTAAAATGGAACAACAATTTGATTGTTCAGGACAGAGTAACTTCTCCGCATCGTATAATCATCATCATTATCATCATCATCATTGGGTGATGTGGAAGCCTTCCCTGAAGCCAACTGGAAGTGCTGGTTAAGTGCATAAAACATCAAAGGGAAGGCACACGGACACAATTTTATACAACCGAGCGATTCGACGCGACGCGACGCTACAACACACAGGAAGACGGATAGCTGATTGGCGGGGACATGCATCATTTGGGGGGCTCCTTTCATAGGAAGCCTATACCGGAGATGAGAATCAAAGAACCCATAAATGACGTAGGTATATGAAACGGGGAAGAAAAGGGAGAAATTATTGTTTTGGCTTACCTTCGGAAATTAGCCGCTCACGTATTTCCCACGCGAAGATTGTCGGATTTTCACGTTTGTACTGTTCGATTTTTGATACCACCGCTGGCGTAGCTACTTTGGGCTTTGATCCACCGATTAGGCCAGGTGGTCGAAGTGTACCTGAAATTGACAGAGATGAAAGTTAGATACAAAAAAAAAAAAAACACAGAAACCACATAATATAAAAAAATTAATCGATGGATTAGTGATCGATGTGAAATATTTTGCTAAACGATGTTTTATTAACGGTTTAATTTGCTACCCAAAAATATTCTAAGCTTAAATCATATTTGAAAAAAAATTAGAGAAAGAACTTTGAGCTTTAATTTTAATGACTAGGAATTTTAAGTCAATCAATTATAATTTTAAATTTGTTCAATAAAATGAAACTGAAGCCGCTTAAATGATCTTTGAAATGACAGACTTTGAAAGCACCAGACTGAGAAATTTTAAGGAACAAGGAAACAAGAGCCGTGTGCCGAAGGAATTGTCTCGAACATATCTGCTATCCTCAACAACAAATGAGGTACATATGTACATACATACATATGTACATACATACATATGTACATACATACATGTACATTCATATGTAAGTTACTATGTGACAGTTTGATGACCATAATCAATCTTTAATAGACAAAATAAAAAGGAGAGGTCCTAAGTGGCTGCCTTGCGGGACCCCCGAATTCGAATAAAAACGAACTAAGAAGGCGAATGCAAAAATAATAGTTTCCCAGGTAAGAAGACATTCAATTGAATAAAATTTGTTCAAAGTCAAGACGGGATATTTTTGAAATTTATAGTTTTAGTAGTTTTTAAATTTTTTCTTAATACAAACTCTATATACTGCATTGATAAATTAAATAAAATAAAATCAACCAAGTAGAAGACTCAGCACTAATAATGGACTGTTGAATTATTGATTCAAAATAGCTTTTTATGGCCTTTAGTCCAACAAAAAATTGGCGTTTCATCCAGGAATCTCACTTTGGAATCATCAGTTGACATACAGTGAAAGAAACCTTGTCAATACGCAATTTTTAGATTTTTCTAGTACAACTTACATAGAATTTTTGACAAAACCCTAATGTGAACTATATCCTACAAGATTAAGATTTTAATCATTAAGAAGGTAGTTTAAGCCCGTGGCCTGGCTCAGAAGTAGTTTTTAAATTTTTTCTTAATACAAACTCTATATACTGCATTGATAAATTAAATAAAATAAAATCAACCAAGTAGAAGACTCAGCACTAATAATGGACTGTTGAATTATTGATTCAAAATAGCTTTTTATGGCCTTTAGTCCAACAAAAAATTGGCGTTTCATCCAGGAATCTCACTTTGGAATCATCAGTTGACATACAGTGAAAGAAACCTTGTCAATACGCAATTTTTAGATTTTTCTAGTACAACTTACATAGAATTTTTGACAAAACCCTAATGTGAACTATATCCTACAAGATTAAGATTTTAATCATTAAGAAGGTAGTTTAAGCCCGTGGCCTGGCTCAGAAGTAGTTTTTAAATTTTTTCTTAATACAAACTCTATATACTGCATTGATAAATTAAATAAAATAAAATCAACCAAGTAGAAGACTCAGCACTAATAATGGACTGTTGAATTATTGATTCAAAATAGCTTTTTATGGCCTTTAGTCCAACAAAAAATTGGCGTTTCATCCAGGAATCTCACTTTGGAATCATCAGTTGACATACAGTGAAAGAAACCTTGTCAATACGCAATTTTTAGATTTTTCTAGTACAACTTACATAGAATTTTTGACAAAACCCTAATGTGAACTATATCCTACAAGATTAAGATTTTAATCATTAAGAAGGTAGTTTAAGCCCGTGGCCTGGCTCAGAAGTAGTTTTTAAATTTTTTCTTAATACAAACTCTATATACTGCATTGATAAATTAAATAAAATAAAATCAACCAAGTAGAAGACTCAGCACTAATAATGGACTGTTGAATTATTGATTCAAAATAGCTTTTTATGGCCTTTAGTCCAACAAAAAATTGGCGTTTCATCCAGGAATCTCACTTTGGAATCATCAGTTGACATACAGTGAAAGAAACCTTGTCAATACGCAATTTTTAGATTTTTCTAGTACAACTTACATAGAATTTTTGACAAAACCCTAATGTGAACTATATCCTACAAGATTAAGATTTTAATCATTAAGAAGGTAGTTTAAGCCCGTGGCCTGGCTCAGAAGTAGTTTTTAAATTTTTTCTTAATACAAACTCTATATACTGCATTGATAAATTAAATAAAATAAAATCAACCAAGTAGAAGACTCAGCACTAATAATGGACTGTTGAATTATTGATTCAAAATAGATTTTATTTTATTTAATTTATCAATGCAGTATATAGAGTTTGTATTAAGAAAAAATTTAAAAACTACTTCTGAGCCAGGCCACGGGCTTAAACTACCTTCTTAATGATTAAAATCTTAATCTTGTAGGATATAGTTCACATTAGGGTTTTGTCAAAAATTCTATGTAAGTTGTACTAGAAAAATCTAAAAATTGCGTATTGACAAGGTTTCTTTCACTGTATGTCAACTGATGATTCCAAAGTGAGATTCCTGGATGAAACGCCAATTTTTTGTTGGACTAAAGGCCATAAAAAGCTATTTTGAATCAATAATTCAACAGTCCATTATTAGTGCTGAGTCTTCTACTTGGTTGATTTTATTTTATTTAATTTATCAATGCAGTATATAGAGTTTGTATTAAGAAAAAATTTAAAAACTACTTCTGAGCCAGGCCACGGGCTTAAACTACCTTCTTAATGATTAAAATCTTAATCTTGTAGGATATAGTTCACATTAGGGTTTTGTCAAAAATTCTATGTAAGTTGTACTAGAAAAATCTAAAAATTGCGTATTGACAAGGTTTCTTTCACTGTATGTCAACTGATGATTCCAAAGTGAGATTCCTGGATGAAACGCCAATTTTTTGTTGGACTAAAGGCCATAAAAAGCTATTTTGAATCAATAATTCAACAGTCCATTATTAGTGCTGAGTCTTCTACTTGGTTGATTTTATTTAATTTAATTTATCAATGCAGTATATAGAGTTTGTATTAAGAAAAAATTTAAAAACTACTTCTGAGCCAGGCCACGGGCTTAAACTACCTTCTTAATGATTAAAATCTTAATCTTGTAGGATATAGTTCACATTAGGGTTTTGTCAAAAATTCTATGTAAGTTGTACTAGAAAAATCTAAAAATTGCGTATTGACAAGGTTTCTTTCACTGTATGTCAACTGATGATTCCAAAGTGAGATTCCTGGATGAAACGCCAATTTTTTGTTGGACTAAAGGCCATAAAAAGCTATTTTGAATCAATAATTCAACAGTCCATTATTAGTGCTGAGTCTTCTACTTGGTTGATTTTATTTTATTTAATTTATCAATGCAGTATATAGAGTTTGTATTAAGAAAAAATTTAAAAACTACTTCTGAGCCAGGCCACGGGCTTAAACTACCTTCTTAATGATTAAAATCTTAATCTTGTAGGATATAGTTCACATTAGGGTTTTGTCAAAAATTCTATGTAAGTTGTACTAGAAAAATCTAAAAATTGCGTATTGACAAGGTTTCTTTCACTGTATGTCAACTGATGATTCCAAAGTGAGATTCCTGGATGAAACGCCAATTTTTTGTTGGACTAAAGGCCATAAAAAGCTATTTTGAATCAATAATTCAACAGTCCATTATTAGTGCTGAGTCTTCTACTTGGTTGATTTTATTTTATTTAATTTATCAATGCAGTATATAGAGTTTGTATTAAGAAAAAATTTAAAAACTACTTCTGAGCCAGGCCACGGGCTTAAACTACCTTCTTAATGATTAAAATCTTAATCTTGTAGGATATAGTTCACATTAGGGTTTTGTCAAAAATTCTATGTAAGTTGTACTAGAAAAATCTAAAAATTGCGTATTGACAAGGTTTCTTTCACTGTATGTCAACTGATGATTCCAAAGTGAGATTCCTGGATGAAACGCCAATTTTTTGTTGGACTAAAGGCCATAAAAAGCTATTTTGAATCAATAATTCAACAGTCCATTATTAGTGCTGAGTCTT
Source organism: Platycheirus albimanus (assembly GCA_916050605.2). Taxonomy (NCBI): domain Eukaryota; kingdom Metazoa; phylum Arthropoda; class Insecta; order Diptera; family Syrphidae; genus Platycheirus; species Platycheirus albimanus. The sequence goes on from OU696696.1 coordinate 358,956,058, forward strand.
CTACTTGGTTGATTTTATTTTATTTAATTTATCAATGCAGTATATAGAGTTTGTATTAAGAAAAAATTTAAAAACTACTTCTGAGCCAGGCCACGGGCTTAAACTACCTTCTTAATGATTAAAATCTTAATCTTGTAGGATATAGTTCACATTAGGGTTTTGTCAAAAATTCTATGTAAGTTGTACTAGAAAAATCTAAAAATTGCGTATTGACAAGGTTTCTTTCACTGTATGTCAACTGATGATTCCAAAGTGAGATTCCTGGATGAAACGCCAATTTTTTGTTGGACTAAAGGCCATAAAAAGCTATTTTGAATCAATAATTCAACAGTCCATTATTAGTGCTGAGTCTTCTACTTGGTTGATTTTATTTTATTTAATTTATCAATGCAGTATATAGAGTTTGTATTAAGAAAAAATTTAAAAACTACTTCTGAGCCAGGCCACGGGCTTAAACTACCTTCTTAATGATTAAAATCTTAATCTTGTAGGATATAGTTCACATTAGGGTTTTGTCAAAAATTCTATGTAAGTTGTACTAGAAAAATCTAAAAATTGCGTATTGACAAGGTTTCTTTCACTGTATGTCAACTGATGATTCCAAAGTGAGATTCCTGGATGAAACGCCAATTTTTTGTTGGACTAAAGGCCATAAAAAGCTATTTTGAATCAATAATTCAACAGTCCATTATTAGTGCTGAGTCTTCTACTTGGTTGATTTTATTTTATTTAATTTATCAATGCAGTATATAGAGTTTGTATTAAGAAAAAATTTAAAAACTACTTCTGAGCCAGGCCACGGGCTTAAACTACCTTCTTAATGATTAAAATCTTAATCTTGTAGGATATAGTTCACATTAGGGTTTTGTCAAAAATTCTATGTAAGTTGTACTAGAAAAATCTAAAAATTGCGTATTGACAAGGTTTCTTTCACTGTATGTCAACTGATGATTCCAAAGTGAGATTCCTGGATGAAACGCCAATTTTTTGTTGGACTAAAGGCCATAAAAAGCTATTTTATAGTTTTAGTGTATGCGAAGTTTTGTGAATTGACTTTCTTAAGAGTTCAGAGACAACATTGTCTTTTTTTCATTCTCTAAGGTTTGTTTTCTTCTCGTCAGGTAAGGATCAGCCTAATCACAGATGAAGCAGTTTGACTAACTGACTCATATCTGGGAAGATGTGGTCATTCTACATTAAATCTCAAACAAAATACTCTGCAAAACACTATCTTACACAGACGGAGTTGTGGCAATCGAAAAGCCACATGCGCGATAGGTTTAGGCACATGTCGACTGGGAAGGTATCCCTCATAATTGAGAACAAATAGAAGACAATTTTTCATGTTTGATGCCATTGTCGGGTGCGATCTCTTGGTGATAAGACCTTTTGGGACTCTCCGGTAAATATCATATACTCCATCACTTCTTTGATGCAATAAATTCGCTGTAAGAAAGCACATTCAAGTGGATTTTCCTACCCCAACCAAAAACATTTTTTCTATGGTAGGCGGAGGCTTCGCCTGCAAATCAAAAAAATCGCCTAGATGGCGATCTATGATCTGAGCACAATCATCGCACGTTACATCCTTCAGTACCTTATAGATCACGTAAGACAAAACGGCGCAAACCAGCGCTAATTCAGCTGTATGAGTTTTCTAACTGCCAAATCGCTATTTTTGCCGACCTGCCTAAGCTTAATCTTAGCTGACATCATTTAGAGCCCAATCCTGCACGTAAGCTTTGGAAAACTCACAAAATCTTCACCTCGAAAAATGGCCAATAAGGCCTTACTATGCCATTACCATCTCAACAGAAACCAATTTTTGTCAGAAAATTCCTTAGCGATAGCTTTACACGGGAGGTGTAAGCTCGGATCCCATTATGGCAAAGAGCAGACAACAAATCAAGACTTTTAGGAAACCTATTGAGATCTTTTTTTTGCGTTGCATACTCCATTTTTACCTGAGATTATAGGTACTATAAGGCAAGTTATTCATTCTTTTTTTATTTAGAAAACAATCACACATGACATTACGATAATGGAAAAGTCTAAATAAGTGGGTCTGGAAAATTCCGTCCGTCTATTCGCAATTCTACAGCCTAAGCCGATAGAATGATTTGCTTCAAACTTAGTATTTAGTAATTCTTTGGAATTTCCTAAAAAAGACCCCCCTTTTTCCATTTTTCCTCTAAGTTGAAAAATAACGACACCTGCCATACAAACATGAACACAACTTTTGATTTTCTCGAAAACCGCTCTAACGATTTTGATAAAACTTTCAGGATACCATTTTTTAGGACAGTCTATTTTTTAGTAAAAAAATAAATTTTGGAATTCGTCTTATAACGATATCTACCTCTCATAGAACCGGTTTTCCAAAATTTACACAGGAAGCCATTTATAATTAAATTAATATTGAATTTCAAAATGTTCAAAAACTCCTTTTTTCGATTTTTAATAATTTACAAAAAAAATACAGGTGGATTTCCCAGATGAAAACTACAAAGTTTCTCATACTCAAAAAAAATGTTAAATATTTGTTCGAAGTTTTTTTTTTAAGAAAATCATTTTATAAAAAAAAAACTGGTCGAACGATTTTCAATATTTATTTTTCCTGGATAAATTTTAGCCAAAAAATATTATTGCATATCTAGTTTTCCCAAGAAAACTCTCAAACTCTAAAAAAAAGTTAAGATTTTTCTAAACATTTTTATTTATAACATAATCTACATTTCCCCTAAGCAAATGTCTAGCATAAGAGCAAGTTCGTGAAACCCAGTCGTACATTTTATTTTATTTTTTCGGTTCAAAAACTACATATCACGTTAATAGCGTATTTTAGATACAAGTATTATTGGTAATATCATTGAAAAGAAAGAAAAAAAAAGTGGTCCAATGTGACTTTCTTGAGGAACTCCGGATAAGATATTCATATGCTGACCATAAATTAATAGTGTCAAGCTCAAAATATTTGATGCCTTTACGTCCCTACTCGAAAATTCACATTTTTAAAATTAATTAATTTAAATTCCCATCACACTTTCCTGCAATTGTCGTGCCAACAAATTACCACTTTGCAAAACGATCTACTAATCGCTCAATTAGTGAGGCCCAATACGCGGTTTTCTTATCTCTGCCCTCAGGTAATTTTTATGTTGTCTAAATGATGAAACCCCAATTAGTAGAGAAAAAAAAAACATCAACAATTACGCGTACTATACGCTAAAATATGACGGAAAACACCCCTGAGTTTGAGTGCATTTTATGTCAGATCGCGCAAATGCAAATTGCAACAAAATTAATGCCTCTCTACCACCGCAGCCATATAATAGTTTACAACATTTAAATAGCACTTCCACCGCGTATATTAGTTGGTGTTGTTGCCTCGCGTATAATTTACTATCGCACTATCATCAGTGACACACTTCAACTGGTGTAGCAGGCAAACAGCAGCGCAATTATACAACTCCATGACTCTACCAGATGGACAGACGACGACGACGGCGACGGATGGACGACGGACGGCCGCGGTTGTTCGTTCGTTCGTTCATTCGGACAGACAATCCGCACGTCAATCCGATACGACTTTGCTTCACAATCATATGAGTCTCAGCCCCCTGGCGGCAGCAGCGGTGGCGGAGGCGGACGCATTGACAGTCAGTTGTAGTGTAAACATTCGAAACAATTGCTCATTTGAATAAAAAGTTATGAAGCCAGCGTGCGAGCTCACAGAGATACTGTATCTGTATCTTTTGTTGGCTGCTCAACAAACAATTGTCCGGAAGCATTTAATTCTGTTATAGAGAGATCTTTAGATGCGACCGACAGGTGGTGCTGGTTGTTTTGTTTAGCAGTTTGCCACCCGAGCTATTATCTCATCTCATTAGTGATGCAGTAGCGCAACGCAACGCAACCAAATAGATGCATCTATCTACAAAAAAAGATAGTATTGTGCAAATTTGCTTTGGGGGGAAATTAAGAAAGGTATATATGTATGTATGTATAATACCAACAATGAACACCAGGGGTGCTACAAGCGAACTCCTGGAGAGGTCTTTGTTAGCGCAGAGAGTTAATCGCATGAATTACATTATCTGTAAGTTTTTTTTTGCCAAACAATTATTTGAAATTCATTCGAACTCAGAGCAGGTTCGTTGCCGGAGGTTTCTGGCCGAGTGATAAATGGACAGAGGAGGAATCAATCCCAGAAAATTACACACCACAATCCACAATAATGTTATCATCATCATCATCAACGCAATAGGCAGTGCCTCCTCTCTTTTATATATAGAATGACTGCATTGGATCATCATCATCATCGTCATCCATGATCGCGATGGTATCTACACGGCTAGGTATACAGAAGATGATGATAATGATGACTGCAACCTGCAACTATATGAGACGAGGAGAAAAGATAGGTGAGAATAAATTACCAGCTGATCTATGTTGTACGGAAGCTATCTTCAGTCGATGCGATGTGATCCGTGATTAGTTGCAACTAAGTTTTTTTTTTTCCAAAGGAAATGTTTGATTGATTAATTGCCCCAAAGGGGGATCATGCCATATGAATGGTTGGTTTAGTTTTAATTCGCAGTTTAACTGGATTGAATGGGGCTTCAAGTTTTTTATAAGAAAAACTCTTGATTGACTTGTTTAATGAGTTGACAAATTGGCAATTGGCCACCAAAGGGGTCATCCTTAAGAGTGGTGTAGGCTAGAAATCAGTTGTAGGAGCAGTTGGAAAATCAAAAAAAGGAAAAACTGCTGAGATATTGGATTCGGGGTCCCCTCATATATATGAGCAACAAATTTTGTAGATAATTTTGGAACACACTGAGGAAAGTTATGAAGAAAACATTCATTCCAAAATACCACGAAAATGTGTGTATCAAATTCTTTTGTTCTGATTCTGATCGCTATTATTGACACTTTGTATCAAACCCAAACTAGAAGACACCGACACAACGAAATTCCATGGTCTAGATCTTATCAATCTTACCAATTGTTCTTAAGCCACCGCCTATTAATGGCACTACAAAAATTCGTGCTTCAGAGGCTTGCTTAATGTGTCCCTCCATGCAGTTCCAGCTTGCCCTTTCCAATTTCACACTCCAAGCTGCCGGAGATCTTCCTCTGCCTGGTCGCTCCATTGTAGATAAGGTCTTTCTTGGCTTCTGACGAGATATTAGATCTTAAGCGTCTATTTATGGCCAAGCCATCTTAATCGAATTTTTCTGACTAGGCTTATGTCACCATAGAGCAAGTGCAGTGCATGTTTTGTCTTTTTTGCTTGACGGGTTCTTCTTCGTCAATATGGGTACGACCATAAATCGTATGCAAACTTTTCTGTCGAATACTGCAAGGGACTTTTCATTCGACTGGGAATACTGTAAGTGACTTTGCATTTGACTATGTTTCTAAACAATACAGCAGGACCGGGATGATGATTGTTTGAACAATGTCTCCTATTTGGTTCTTCTCCATAGGGATTTTAATATCCTTTAATGAAGGCGAATATGATCTTCGTAGCAATAGTCTCATTGATGTCTCGAAAAAGTTAGATTTTTGTAGTCGATTTTTGCGTTAACCTCTTTAAACTAAGATTGGATGACAAAAATGATGGTGTGCCGCAAGGCTCTATTTTTTCTCCTCGACTCATTAAGTGTTGGATAGTTACGCGTAACTTTGAAATTTTAATTAGTTACACGTAACTAATGTAACTTATGTAACTAATGTAACTAATGTAATAATGTAACTTATTGTAACTAAATGTAACTGACTACAACTAATAGAACTTTTCAAATACAAAAACTCACATTTTATGTTTAATTGAAATTTAGAAGTTCCGTCCACAAACCCGATCGAATGACGATTTACTACACTGTTTTATGGAAAAGCTGGATGATTGATATTGCCATCGGGCCAGCTGCGGCCACGGCAACCTGGCAAGGGATACATTTTTAAATAACTATATTTCTGCAAAAAAAAAAATTTCAAAATAATAAAACAAAAAAGATCTCGATTGATTTCCTTTGGGCGAGCTAAATCTGAAATTTGAGACCAAATCTGAATTTACCATACAAAAATAAATCACAATAAACAAAGAAATGTCCAGGAGTCTCAAGAAAGAAGGGACAACTTAAAATGTAAGTAAAAATCTATTGTATGCTCCAAGAATATAATATTTTATTAGATTTCCTTTTCATCAGCAACATAGTAATTTTAATATGTATTCCTTGCCAGGTTGCCGTTGCACTTGCTTATAAAAGAATTTTGTCAATAGTCGATTGGGATTCAGGATGAAATGTGATTTTTACTTGCGATTATAGGTACTATAAGGCAAGTTATGGATTCGTGCAGAAAAAAAAATTTGAGATAACAATCACACATGACATTACGATGATGGAGAAGTCGAAAAAAGTGGGTCTGGAAATTCCGTCCGTCTGTCTGTCTGTCTGTCTGTCTGTCTGTCTGTCTGTCTGTCTGTCTGTCTGTCTGTATGTCTGTTCGCACCTCTGGAGGCTGAACGGGTGGGCCGATTTGCTTCAAATTTGGTATTTAGGATCTATTTGGCAGTCCCTCGGAACAAATTTTTTATTTTTGCTCTAGGTCCAAAAATAACGGCACCTGCCATACAATCTTAAAGACAAAAATTGATTTTCTCAAAAACGGCTCTAACAATTTTGATAAAACTTTCAGAACGCTATTTTTGCAAGACAATCTATCTGTTCGTTTGAAATTTTTTTTCAAAATTTGTCTAATAACGGTACCTCTCATAGAACCAGTATTTTCAAATCAAATTTTCTCGTAAACTTTACATTCGATTTCAATAAAATTTTGGTCACAGGAAGTCATTTATAATGTTTTTAATATGGCGTTTCAAAATTTTCAACAACTTTTTTTTTTGATTTTTTATAATTTTTTCAAAAAAAATTTTTGGTTTTCGAAATATGTTGGAAACGGGTACATTGATTTTTTTTTTAAATTATTTTTCAAATGTAAACTACAGATTTCCATATATTTGCATACTCAAATAAATTTCAAAATATTTTTTGAAAAAGTTTTTCAAAAATAACCTTTTTAAAAAAAAAACTGGTCCAACGATTTTCAATATTTTTTTTTCCTAGATTGAAGTATAGCTTTGAAATTTTATTGCATACTTAGTTTTTCCGAGAAAACTCTAATTTAAAAAATAAAAGAATTTTCGAAATTATTTAAATTTTTTTTAATATCCATATATGCAGCCACTACGCAACTACTTATCATAAGAGCAAGTTCGTGCGACCCAGTCGTGCATTTTATTTTTATTTTTTATTATTAAGTTAGAGTTAGTTTTATTTAGTTACAGTTAGTTACATTTAGTTACATTAGTTACGCTAAATATTGGGCGTAACTAATTCATTTTAGTTACGCGTAACTAAACGAGTAACTTACTTCGTGTAACTTACTTGCCAACACTGTCATTATTTCTTTTAAAAATTCCGTTTTCACTGAGGCTTCAAATGTAACTACACAGGAATTTTTATTTTAACATTCAGGAAATAATTTTTAGATCAGTTGGGTGAGTATAGGCGTAAGGGACCATAAAGAACATGCTCTATATTTTTGGGGGTTTCTGTTAATTTGTTTCTTCCTGACATCTTAAACTACTATGCCCATTAGAGCTGCTTAGGAGATAAGGTCCTTAATCTTCCCATCCTATCTGATGGCTCAGTGACGTTCTTTATAAGAGAGAGAGTCCGAAAGTTGACATTGATACACACTGGACCAAATATCACCTGAAGAATATTTTCCTGAAAGCACCCCAGCCGCTTTTCATCCTAACTTGTTCCTTGAGAGTGGGGTTTGCTACTAAGATTGCCTTAAATTCCTAAGAAACAGCAATCGGCAAGAGTGATTCTTCGATTGGTATCTCCAGTCTACAAAACCCATTTTCGCCACATCCGTTTCAATACCTGCAAATGTTTTACTGACAGCGTTAATCAATATCATCATATTTCAGCACAGCCAAGTAAATGAACGGATCTATTCAAAATCGTTTACCGCGTACTGTTATAAAAACACGATTAACTTAAGATAGCCTCAACAAGGATGCCAGTATAACGCTTAGCTTAGCATATTTTTTTTTGTTTCAAGACTTCTGAACTTCTTTTTTTTCGTTAAAATACTGAAAAGTCTTGATATCTGATATACTCTCCCGGTGTTAAATCCCTCAATTCTTACCCGTACGAAGAAGAAGTCACCATGCGATTATTAGATTTTTCCGGCGATGCATTCTATTTCACTCTAGCTCATACCATTTCTAGCGAATTCCTCCTCAACACTACACATTTGCTTTTGGGAACAAAAAATAGGCTTGAGCAACTTTAGTTCGTTAATTTAATTACATATAGCTAGACCAATTACCGGTGTTAAGAACGTGGCGTTAAGAGTAGCTATTGCCTTGAACTGGTACTGGTAGTGATGGTAGCGATCTCAAGAGCTTCACATAAAATGTTTCTTTAACTTTCTCACATAGTGTTTTCCTCCATTTCTTCTTTAAAAAAGTAAATTTCACAAAGAAAACATATTTCGAATAGCTCCTAATTGAAATACTATTTTCCTTATGCCTTTACTTTGCTCCAGGCATATTCTTTAGGCAAACTGTAAAAAATAGTCATAATAAACCTAGTCACCAAGTCATTACAGCTAATTGAAAAGCTTTCTCCAACTAATTTTTCCACACCAGCAACCGAACCGGCGCATTCCAATTCCAAACGCAATTGCAACTAACCATTACAACTTGCCCAATTAACCAAGTCTTAAGTGAAGAAATTTCTTAAATCCTCGCACGCCGGAGCACAAATAACTTCGCAACACGGTCCGTGAATTCCTCAAGACGTCTGTTCGCTACTAACTGTCCCAGAAGAAGAAGAAGCAGAAAAAAAGTTATTATTGCAAAAATCCCATCAATGTTCCAGTATAATTAATTTTCACCTCTTAAATGCTCATAAAAATCCATATTTGCTCAAACATATCTTAAAATATTTTCCAAGACACTAAAAAGGTAGTTACGCCAACCAAACAACACCACACCGCACCGCACTTGTCGGTTGCCACCGCCCGCCCTGCTGTCGACTTAAGTGACTTCATCATAGGAGACGGGAGAGTGACTGCGTTCGTTGACGAGGAACTAACACAAGGTTGTTAGTTAGTTACATTTTGCTATATAAAACCACCACTTGGTGGCAGTAGTGGCGGTGGTGGTAGTAGAGGATGAAGATGATGATGATGACAACGATCTGCCTGGCTGAACTGTGTCTCCTCCAACAACTACTCTTGTATCTATACGAACGCTGCTGTAGGCAATTTGTTGGGTGATGTATGACTGACGTTTTTTGTCTGCCTCCAACTCTACAGTACGTATCTCTATCTATTTGCAAATGTATCCACGATAGTGTAGCCCGTTTGCAATTGATTCTTCAACAAGATAAAATTGTCAAATGCGAAGCGAACAAAATTGGTGACTGCTGCTTTTTAAGCTGGCTGCAAGTATAGATGCAGCAGCAGCAGCAAGAAGCACATGTATCTCGACAGCAGTGGGAAGAGAGTCTCTAATGCGCACACGCACCTGTATTGTTAACTGAATGCCGCCGGTGATCGTTTGGGACTTGGGAGCCGAGAACATAAGCCGGCCGGACGTATTCAGAGGTCGCCAGAAGACAGCAAAAAAAAAAAAAAGTATAAACCTTCAATGAGTGTGAGTTTGGCTGGTGACTGCCTGCCTCCGTTGTGCTGCGCTGTTGGAAGATTTACGATCGCCGCTTGGATAAATTGCAGTGATTTTCGCGATCCGCGATTGTGATCGCAGGAAATTTGTTCCGAGGTTTTGTCTGTGTTTCGAGGTTTTTTTTTGTTTGTTTGTTTTGTTTTTGTTCGGTTAAATAGTGCTGTCGGATGCATAGTCATTTTTCAGCGATGCGGTTCACACGCGGGCATCACTGGGTAAATGAAAATTTCTCCAAGTTTTGGGTACCTGTACCTACTATGTTGCAATTATATATAGAACTTTTTATTTGTTTTGGAAACGGAGAAAAACTATTTTGGAGAAAGATTAAAATAATAAGTACAGGCAAAGGAAAATAGGTGATCTTGCCACACTGATGGGTGATCAGAGGTATCTATCAAGTCAGTTTGGTAGATCACTAGGCAAGAAATTCTATCTTCCATAGATAAAACATAACTCTGTGTAGATCCCTTCCTTGGCACCGAGGGAGCCTCCAACGACTCTATACTAATGATCCCACAGATCGTGCAATCAGGTTCCACAATGTAATACAAATGGAACGCAAATAAATCATGCCGTTATTCAAAATCTTAAAAAACTACAAGAACTAGCAACGACAAGCATAACGGGATGTTCGCGGACAAGACTAGGTCCATAGCCGGTACTTCTTCTTTAGTCTTGTGCACAAAGGTACATATATCAGGGCAGGGCTCTCTTCCAATTCCACTGGAGCAAGCCTCTGGCTTCGATTTACGTTTTCCTATAGCTGATGTGAAGGCTGTATACAAACCAGCACTACTTTTCAGAAGATAATTTTTGAGTCTCTAGCTATCTCATTCGTCATTAAATTTATATCCAGAATTTTAGGTGCTGATGATTTAAAAATTACAAAATTTTAACTTAATATTGCTCCGTTGTGTAGTGGCTAGTGTTTCCGACGTGTGCTACACCAAAAGTTCTGGGTTCAAGCCTAAGTTTTTTGTTTGGGTAACTAACTCTTGCATAGAAGTTACAAATCATCTAAGAGTAAAACTTGCTAAGAGTCCCTTCCATTCCTCAAGAATATCAACTCACACACAGGAATGGTTGACAGTGTAAGTCTCTAGGCGTTTGTGCCACATATTTATTTATTAATGTGAAATTTTTTTTTAAGGATTTTAATTGTCAGGATTTCGAACTACCATATATGGTGACTCTTTAACCGCAGGATTTTTAAAATACATTTTCTTTATATAAACATTGTATGGCGTATGAGCAATATTTTTATTTATATTTAAAAAAGTCGAAAGCATCTAGCAGTTAACGATTGAGAAAGCAGAACTTAAAAGTTTTAGTAATATCACATTTCAATTTTTTCTTTTTTTTATAATTCGCGCGCTCTAGGGGGGCTATTAATACCCTTAACACGAATTAACACAGTGCGGTGCGAGCGGTTAGGACAATAGGATAGGAGTTAAAAGGAGATGCCGATTGTTTTTGAATGTCAGCAAACTACAATGAAAGGGAAAAATTGAGCCGGGTAAAGCATTCCACATTCTTGTAGTGCGGCTAAAAAAAGAGTCTCTACACTTAACAGTACGTCTGAAGTTAGGCTCGGTGGTAAATTTATGGGTATTCCTTTCGGTGCGGTTGTGACGGGGAAATTGTTTCAGGGGAGGCATCTAGCTATTTCACTGGAACACTGTTTATGGAAGTAGCGATAAAACTATTACATATGTTTCGGTAATGGATCTTTCTCCTATTAGTTTTAAGGTTCTTTTTTGGATCCTATCCAGGAGCTGCAAGTGAGTGACAGGAGCACTCCCATTAGATATGACAATTATACTCAAGCTTCGGGCCAATGTATGCCTTGTAAATTGTAGCCAGATCGGAAGAGGAATACTTAAATATTTTGTACATCCATCTAAGAAACCTAAGCATTTGGCAGCATCTTTGGCGACGTCAAATATGTGATCCTTCCACAAAAAGTGGTTTGTAATTCACATACCTAGAACGCAAAGCTGTTCGGTTTCCTCAATGCAAGTGCCACGTTATGGTTTAACGACAGAAGACAGCATTGAGTTTTCAAAGCATTAAATTCCACGGGGTTGATAATTTCCCATTGGAGAATGCTATCTAGATCGGAATTCAATGAGCTTATCATATGCACAGCCATTGCAGTACCTAATCCGAAGAACAGGAATGTGAATCTGGAAACGAATATGAGAAGCTGAGAGTACTGTCGTCAGCAAAACAATTAAGTGGATTAGAAGAGTCTTAGACAAGAGATCATTTATATAGACTAGGAAGAGAGTCGGAGACAGAACGGAGCCTTGGGGCACACCATCATTTATTTTGTGGATAGCAGACTGAAAACCGTCCAAGACAACGTGAATTGAACGGTTCAAAAGGTAGCTTCAATCCAACGGAGAAGGGGAACGTCAAAACCAAATGAACGCATTTTCGATAAAAGAGCTTGATGCCAAACTCTATCAAATGCTTTGAAAATAACATTAAAGTGCTACGTATGTGAAGGAGAAACTTGCTCTTTATGGCAGATAGTAATATATATAAGACAATCCAGAAAAACTAATCCGTTTTTAAGAAAAACCGAAATTTTCTAAACGGTTTTTGACAAATGCCGAAATTTTTTATATTTTTGTAAAAATATAGTTTGAAGCAAGAATTGCCTCAGCCGTTTTTTTTACGAAAGCATAACTTGCCTTTAGTATCTAAAGATTCAAAAGCTGACAATACATATAAAAGAAAAATATCTTTGTTGGAAAAATGACATTTAGAATTCAATGGATTATTGCTCCCAAATGGTCGATTAAGCATCCTTTTTTCTAAGAGCAGAAAATTCTCACGATTGAAAATGCAACACACACATGCACTTCCGGAACGCACTGTTTGTCCCTTGAAGATCTATAAAAATAAAGAACTCCCCATGAACCTGTACGTCAATTGTTGCCCCCAGGACAAATGCCATTCGAATAATGAATTGGACACACATGAACACGGAGTCTTCCCCTTTTTTATAATTTTTTTTTTTAAATGGTAATAAGAAAGAAAGATTCCGCGCAATTGAATTTATGAATCCTTTTTCTGCACTTACCCAGTAATTTTGAGACAGCACCTTGTTGGGTGAGCATATGTTGAGCCAGATCATAGCCACGCAATCCAAACCGTGATAACTCCAGCAGGCGATGTTGTGAGACTAGAGCGCTTAGAGTTGTCGGTGACGGTGAGCCTCTGGGGAAGAGTCCTGCAGCGGCTGCAGCAGCCGCTACTGCCGTACCAGGCGATCCAACTGACGGGGATAGGCCAACTAGAAAGAAAAAAAAATGAATAAGCATGTTAAAATGAGTGCAGGAGCAGAGTTAAGGTATAGGTAAATGAAAAATCACGGAACGCAAGGATATAATAATAATCCATTGCAAGGCGGCCCTGCCGGGATGTTAATTGCATATTACTAGCAGCGATTGACATGTGGTTCTGCTGGATGCGTATAACATTTGCGCTCTCGCATAGTCTAGTCATACCCGCTATATATAAGACACCGTTCTCGTTTCTGATTTAATGCCAGGGTGTCACCTCGATGTCGATGTTGGCAATAAATCGGATCGGTTGTTTGTGTGTTGGATTAGGCATGTAAGCATGCGGCTACTGTGAGTGCGTATCGTCATTGCATCTCGTCCGTGCGTTGTCGTCGTCATCGTCGTCTCCGTCATCATCGTGGTAACGTTGTATAGTGTGTACCAGGAGAGAGGTGTACTTAGGGATTAATCACACAACAAAGGAGAAGAGACGGGATTAGTTGATTGAAATTACAAGTGACAGGGTATTTTTTTCCAGCATGAGGACTGTCGCTTTTTATTTTGCGTGTGGGTTTTTGAAAGCGTTCGCATATAAATTTAAGATTTTAATGTCCCGACAAAATAGAAAAAGGTTTGGGAGACAAGATTTGAAGCACACTAATGACAACTTGAATAATTAACTTGGAGCTTTTAGAATTGTTATCTTAAGAAGACTATAACACTTTGAAAAAGATTCTACAGAGGGGAACATAAACTTGTGGCACAACTTCACTTCAAAACAATGAGATCAGAGCATAAAGCATGGTAATTTTCCATTGCAAACTTTCTTAAAGAAAAGGTGCAGAAAACACCTGATAGCCAATAGACGCAGCCTGATAAGTTATTAGCAAGGAAAAATTAAAAAGTTCTTATCTAAAGGAAATGGTATACACATTGCAGTATTGAGCGTTTACATTTGGAGCTCAAAGAAAATTTCTTCTCCAGCTAATGTCGCAGACCAAACTTTCCAAGAACTGCAGCTATCTTGGAAATTGACGTTTAAAAAAGGAAGGGGTCACAGTCACATCAGTTAACATTGCCCTGGAAGCAACCGTGTTGCAGCGAACTATTCAAAAGATACTTCTGCCGCGCCTTTTTTCAGTACCAGTATCTATACTTAACGTCAAAGTCTAAGAAAATTGGTTCTGGTAAATTTTGCCGGCCTGTGGCGGCCATGTTGTTTTGGTGACATCTGTCAAATTATTAAGTGACTGATGTCAAATCAGCATGAAAAGTTATACTTCCAAATGCTAAAACCGTTTGGTGTGGATTTTGGGCCAGCGACGTAAATGGTCTGAACCGCACCGTCCTTTTTCAAAAACGACGTTGGTGAGATAGTCATAATGGCGACCGCTACAGACACTGAAATTAAATTTATTTATCGACCGAGAAGACATGTGGTTCTAGCAGGACGGCGCGGCGGCGCACAATGGTTCGGTTTGTATGGGAGAGCGGACAAAAATCTATAAAATCAGAACTTTTTAACGGATTAAAAAAAAAAAACCTTGGCACAAATTTTAAGATTGGTCTTTGCATAATTGGTGCAATTTATTTAAAAAAAGTTTAAGTAGTTACTAGAAAAAAAATTTATTGATTATTTCTAAAATTTTAGGGTTTGGAAAAAACTCTGTTTAATCTGAATTACTCTCAACAGATTTTGATGAAATTGAGCACAAAAGTTAAAACTGGCCTTATGCATAATTGGTAAAAAGTTAGTTAAGAAAAAATTACTAGAAAAAAAGTTTCTGAATTTTTTTTTTAAATTTTTAGGTTTTGATGCTGTAACTAGGCAAGTTTTCTTTCTTTTTGTTTTTGTTTTTTGTTTAAAAATAAAATACCTACATTCTTTTCAAATAAAAAATTAAACATTTCCAAGACAGTTCTAAGATAATATTTTTCGTATGAAGAAGTTATTGCAAGAAAGTAAATGAATTTCAAAACTAAAAAAAGGCTAATTTCAAAGCCATTCTAAGACGCAAAATTTTGGTCGACGATTAGCGAAAAACAAATACCCCTAAAAATATTAGAATTCACAGTGTATTCACGCTTTAATTTTGATAAGTGTCGGTAAGCATCGACCAAAATTTTGCGTCTTATAAGGGTACAACATCATCTAACTGGTGAGCCCAACTGTTGTATCTGGTCAAAAGGTCAAAAAACTTTTAAATTGAATTAACTTCAATAAAGTCCACGAAATCTAACTTCTTCATAGGGATTTGAGGTTAAGGTTATCGCAGAGGTGATGTAAGATTGGCGACCAAGTTCATGTGATTTGACACCGTTAGACTTTTTCTTGTGGGGTTTTCTGAAGTAGCAGGTCTATGCGAATAATCCACAACTGACCGATGCTCTTAAAGTGAACATAACACAGGCCATCGCTCCAATTCAGCCTGATCTATGAGGAAGAGTGATTGAAAATTATTATTAACTGTTAAGCCGAAGCAAGCATTTGAACTATGTAATAATTCATATTGGCCTTAAATGGGCCTTTCAAATAAAAGCAGAGTTTTGCTAATACCTTACTCATAGCTTGCTTTATCTCATTTCAACATCTACCGGCTCCTATTGAAGACCCCTTCCAACTAATGCCGTGCAGTTAGCATTCAAAAGACCTTGGGTCTTACAGGCATATAGTTAAAATTATTTTAAAAAAAAAAAAAAAAAAAAAAAAAAAAGCTGTAGATTGCTTTATTGAGCCTGCACTCAAATCTCAAATCAAAAAATTGAAAGCCATAAGCATAGACTGTCTTGGGACGAGCTCACTTTTGGCGATAAGGACCTTAAATTTGACTATGATGGTAGTTCTCATGGATCCTTCCAATATATTGGACCTGAATTGACATTCCAATCATACTTGTAGAAAACATATACTTTTATGAAATATTTAAAAAAAACCCTCTTTAGTATCTCAAAGTTTTGTATCTATACGAATGAATAATTTATTTATTCCGACTTCGCAAAAAAGACTTAAAAAATATACATATTTATTAGTCTCATTGATTTCATCACCGAAAATCATCGAACTTATCGCTTTTACGGGAATAATTTACCACTTTGGACAATAAATCAAAGCATCACCATCAACATCAACATCATGAGCTCCAATCTTGGTCAAAGCAACACTGTGTCTCCATTTTTTGTGCCTCACTCGCGGCGTAAGCTCCTCTTCCAGTGAGCACACGGTCCGGTCGATCGGTCGGTCCACTTTTTTGTGTGTATAGTTCATCTTAAAAGACAATCCCGAAGAGGGACATTAATTGAGTATACACGTGATAGGTACAAATTGAATGTGTTTCCCAATCGCATTGCGACACCAAACTGGACAACACACAACACCGTACACTGAACATCGTGCGTCGCGTCCGCGTCCGCGTCGTCCGTCCATACCATAGTCGGCCTTTAATAGTCGGTCACAATAAAAATATGTTCACTCATCCTGGCGGGAAAGTCTGACATGATGTTGATAGAGCTTCTCGTCTTTCCAACAAACCAGAGTGATGGTCATGCGACATAATAGTACTCAAAAGGTTGATCTTTGATCACCATCATCTTGAAAGTGAGGTCCAATGTTTTGTGATGGCGAAAACTAAAGAATCCCCGCAAAGAAGGAAATTCCAACAAATGACTCTTTGCGGAACAAATACAAAAAAATCCATCAAGAGAAGAAGACTGCGCAGTGTCATCGGACAAATCCAAAGGAATCAACATCACAAAATCGTCATTTGTTCGCAAAACACCAAAGTGTCAAATGGTACATCAAAGTTGCAGAGTATAGTTCAGGCAAACTGATGATGTCCAATGATGATGAAGGAACACAAAAAAAAAAAAAAAGAAGTACAAACTCACGCTGCTAGTGCGGTGGTCTTCGTTGTCCTGAATTCTAGAGATTCCACAAGAGTGCTGAAATTAGCACCAAAACATGATGGGACTGCTCCATCGCCTCCTTTTACGTTCCTCCAGTAGAGGTTCCGTTTGGAATTTTTTCGTCCCGTATAGTGTGTGGTGGAAATTCCATAGGTCTTGTCGTCCTCGTTTTTGGTCGTTTGCTAAGATTGTATCTGCTTTCTCTTTCTCTCGCTCTCGTTAAGTTTCATAGGGAGTTTTAAGGGTCCGAAGAAGGTTCCTCTGGTATACCTCATGGAGTAGGTACAAACTTGTGGTGGCTGAATTCCCAAAAGGAATTCCATGGCGATACTTAATTTAAATTCCATAAGCTGCAAAAAGGATTGCCAGGAATTATACAATGCTTGTTCCGTCCGTCCGTTCATTCGTCCGTTTATCGTCTGTGTCTGGTCTGCTGGAGAGGTGAAGAAGTTTAGGGTTTTTGTTTGTCTTTTTGTATCTCAACAACTTCCAACTATAATTCTACACAAAAATTGCGAGCATCCATGAGGTACATGAAGATTCAACTTAAAATGCAGAGACGCGTCGTAACCGATTAGGCCGATTAAGTTAATGGCATAGGGACTATTGCATGATGGTGATGGGACACAAAAATGCGCTCCAGCGCAACGCAGAAGTATTGGAAAATCAAATAAATTAAATCTATACTCGCACTTCGAAGTGGGTTTTTACTAATAAATCTTCTTTCAGTGGGATTTGGTATTAACATGATGATTTATGCCACGCCGAAGAGTTTCCTTTGAAATTTATTGGAAAATGTGCTGCTGTTGGCGGCAGAACTGTGAAGACAAGTGGAATGTCATCAAGATATCGAATACAATGCTCATAGATGTGTGAGCATTATTTCAAAAGCTTTAATAAACGACTCTCTAATGAAATAGAAGAACTTCAGTTTCTTAGTTTCTCAACAAAGTGTCTACAACAATAGAACTGATTAACATCGAATTAAAGTTGACAGTAGCAACGGAAATGGAAGACATTAATCAGTTGGACATATGTGGAGAGAGGTGCTGTAGGTTTTCATTCTATTGTGATGGAAATTGGAAAACTGCTAACTCGTTACGGCAGATCTTTAGAAGTTTTTGTCTACGACTAGCTATTGTCTTTCAAAAAGCCTGGGGATAGCAGACATTTGATAACAATTTCTAACATCATCATTATTGGTGTGATGAATGCATTGTGGGATAGGTTTGAAATCAAAGACTTATTTCAAATACTTTATTGGTTTCTTGTATCGTTATGATGAGGCATTTGCATGAACTTCCTTTTATACGTTAAGGAGCCTTACAAAATTTAACAGCTTTTATAAAACTTAAGAAGTTGTTGAGCTCCAAGTCATGTTTATAGAATGTTCTGGAATATTTGTTTCGGTGCATGTGCCTCCTCTTTAACCTTCAATATGTGATTGAAAATCTCATGGATTTCCTTACTTATCCAGAGTTTCTAGGCTGAACTAATGGCAATACAGGAAGTAAGCAACATATTTAAGTAAAGCTCAAGTCAAGACCGTAATACCGCTATACTTATTGAAGCAGCTCAAACTGCCATCAAAGCTTTTGACTCGAGCTTTGAATTTCGGGGCAAAGAACCGATCAACGTGCCAGGCAAGTATCAGCCTTTTATTCTTACTTGGAAACGTTTCGCTGGGTTCCGTGATAAAAAGCATGTGCTCCTTCTATCTGTTTGAGTCAAACCGAATATTGAAAGATCTAAATAACTGTGCTAACAAAAGAACTTTCAAGCAGAAGCAAAACAAGGTTAGACGTTAGTCCTCAGAGTTATATTAGTTACCAAGAAACAGTGGCCCATTGAATAGCATGTGATGAAGTTGAACAGCTGAGTTGCCTGAGTAAGTACTTGCTTTAATCTTGATCTGGCCATCTTTCATGGTCGAATGCAGATCGTTCCTTTACCCAGTAATATACCTAGCACTAGCATTACTTTAAGAGGAAACCGGACAGCTTCCACTTTTGAGCTGAGGTTTACACAATATCTGTTGCATCGTTTGAGAAGGCAATCGGTAATTCCAATTTGGTTCAATCTAAACTACCTATATACTGTTGTTGGTCCTGGAAGCCTCTCGGACGAGCTCAAAAAGGGTTTTCACCTTCATATCGGAAGTCTTTTGTTCGAGGTTTGTTCCCCGCTGAGTTTTCGTGGAATATTCGAATTTCGCCTCTAGAGTGTTTCTATTGAGGCTTGAGCTTTCAGGCTTTTCTTACTCAGAGTTGACAACCCTCTTTTCTAATCTTTTTCCAGAACACAGGGATAAAACTTTAAGCAGCCTTGATGGGCTTCGTTAGCTTGGTCCATCCCGATGGAATCATGATTGAAACATGGAGTTTGTTGTGGGAGCCTTCCTACATTAGTTGCTTTTGGAAAGCTTTCAAAGAAGTTATGAGAAACGCGGTCCGAAAAATATATATACAAGCCACCGAGTCTCCTTGTGTATATTGATGAGTGAAAAATAAATTGGTTCAAAGTACACTTTACACCTCATCTCATTTGATGGGTCTGAGCTCTTCACTATCAAAAGTGTAGGCTGCCAAGCCAAAGGTATCTTCTTGTCCGCTTTAATATTTGAAGTTGCCAAGAACGACCTTAACCTTGAACTTCAGGCACTTACCATGTGTGCACACCCAAGGAGGCCAAAAAATTTCTCCGTGATTCAGTCATCGTTTTCAATTATGGGGGCTCAGCCGAGAATCAGTGAGTTATCTAATACTTCTTCCTTAGGTCTGCGCTCCATATAATCGTTGTCTTTTCGTGAAACTGCCCTATTATAACCACCTTGAGATTCCATCCCATATAATTTCACGAATAGGTGTCATGAAGTGAGGCATCGTTGTATATACATCCAGATACATAGCCAACGCTAATTGTTCCGCTGCACTTGGCAAGTCATTTTACAGATCCGCCATTGCCTATCGTCCTTATTTTGCTTGAGTGTCGTGAACATTTGAATCTTCCATGTCCGAAGCTTCAGGCTGTTTGTTCAGAGCAACGATTTTCAAACTGCACGATGTACAAACCCCCAACTTCAACGGATAGGTCCTTTGTTTACCTCCTTCTTACAAGAACCTAACGAATAAACCGCATCGGACATGCGACAGCAATATCTTGCTCATCCGCCTCCTCATCTGTATCTAATGGGCCCATAAGTACTGAAGGGCTTCCACAAAGCTCCGCTGACGTCGGTTCCAAGTCTCGAGATCATCCGCCGAACATTTTTGTATAAAATTTTTAAAATGCACTTTCTTTGCCATCCCTAGGTCCCATTTCTATTAAAGTGGCCTTGGGCAGCAACCAAAGAATGAACAAAACTTCTTCAGAAAAAAAAAAAAAAATTACCTGCTGTTCCACGTATATATTCTGCTTTGAAATCTCCTTAAGAATCGAACTCCTAAATCAAACAAATTATTGTGTAGCCATGCTAGTTGCCAGTTACGCAATCCAGTTTGCTCCTGCTCCCTGATGACATACGTATTGATTTATGTTCAAAATCCCTAAGCGCGTATCTTCAGTGGATTTGGTTGCACTTTTTGTTTCCATCCAAACTAGATTAATACCCACCACCTATGTTGATGGCACAAAGTCATGGCGACTCGTGGCGGCATGCAAGTGCGAAAATGTCAAACTGAATCCCAAATTTATAGCCCAACATGACCACACTATGGACACAGTGCATGATGGTATTTAGGGTGCTTCATCATCATGGACTTATAGAAACGACTAGATTATATAGTTTGGTTTGTCCAATCAACTTGAACCCAAAATGCAGTCAGTAAGGTGGTCGAGTTGGAGTTTATAAAAGTCATTGGAAATTGGAACTATAAAAGTATCAAAAGTCAAAATTTTGTATCTTTTTCCTTATGCTCCCATTTTTTTTTTTGCATGACTTCTTGATGAGTTCCTTTTTGGACTCTTCAGGTGTTGATTGTGAAATTAAAAGTAAAATTCCGGGAAATTTTTGACTTATTAAGACCCACGCAAGCTAACTGAACCCTAAACAAATACAAAAAAAAGTCTACATCCCGTTTCGAATTACATTCTAGTCATGCGATGACATATTACTCTACGACTTCGACGAAGCGACCGACGAAGAAGAAGCATATAAGAATCTCAAAGGTTTTGTATCTTTTTTTTTCGTTTGAGTTTTTGTTGCTGGACTTCTGAAATGACTGTTGGACTGCGGCTGGCCGGGCATAGAAGTAGCCCTTTACTTCGTTCGAAAGACTGGTTAGTGTGAGTATCTGTGTGTGGAGAGTGTGGAGATACAAAAAAATATTGGAAGTTGTGTTGAAGGAAATGTAAAACTGGGTTACGCTTCTGTTGTTTGGTTTAGGATTTTGTCCAAGTGGATGATGATTTCTAAGAAATGTTTGCGGGTGGTTGACTTCGTTGGTGACGTATGAAATTAAGCTGAATGTGTGGACAAGGTTTGAGACTGTCCATAAGGTGAGAAAGATGTTTTTTTTATTTTTTATTTCATGAAAAAGGACATGGGAATAATAACTTTTAAGATTCACTTTACCTAACTTTTCATACGACATTTGGTGTAACCTACAAGAACCTTCTCCACAAAAAAAAAAATAAAAAATAAAAACCCACCAACAAAGTCCAAGTGTCATTTGTGTAGGTACACTTTCATATGGAAAGATTGATGTCATTGTTCCATAATCCAACCACCTATTGACGAGAACAAAAACCAAAAAAAGAACAGAAACAAAATCCCCTTTCTGATTTGTGGCGCCACCACCACCGCCGCCGAAGCACCAACTTAGTTGTGCCGGACAAATCGATGTAAAAGTAAGCCACATTTCGTTTTGGAAACGCTACAGTCTTTTCAGGCTTTTTGGTTGCCCTTACAGCAGCCTTATTGTATAAGTTTGGGTAATGGGTATAATTAAAACAAAGGAATTACATATCAGAGGGATGAGGATGAGGCAGAAAGTTACGTAGCTATAAAAGGAAGAGGCAAGGGAAATACTTAAATGTATAGTTTGCAAATTATTTATGTGGCAACAACCACATTTGGTGTTTTGTTAACGCCTTGTGAGCAAGCAACCTCAACAACGACGGCGACGCAACGGACGTCAGGAGCCTTTTTCTTGCAACAAACGGGTTTAATGTACCAATACTTGGAAAAAGCCATTGCGCCAGATAAATCGATTTATTGCAATTAAAATCGAATTAAGGGCAGGCAACCATTAAGCAAAGCGCATTGAGTGCAATAAAGCATGCAGAGCAGAACTTAAACAAAATTATGATGATGATGAGGAGAGGACAAAATGATGGAGCAAATGCCAGCTGTTGTTTGAGATGTGGAATGGCATAAGGAAGTTGTAAGGTCAATAAATATTGACAAAGTCATTCTGAATTGTGCTAATGGCCTTTGACTTTATAGAAGGCTTTATCATAAAGTCGGTCCCAGTAGAACAAGTATCGTCTATCAAATTTAAGAGAACCAGGGTTTGGCCAAGCCATTTCAATAGAACAACATAGGTCTGCCCTACTTTGCTTCTTCATTTTAAAGGATATAATATTTTTCATTCGGACTTAAGCCCAGTTAACATACAGTGATCGTACGGCTTGTTTCCATTTGGCATGACAAATCAACTGAACTGAAACACATTGAAAAACAAACTTAGGAAAACATAGATTGTGAATGGAACCCGAAATCATTTATATGGGAATCTGCAAAGAAGAACAGTATTTACCACAAAAAAATTCTATAGACAACCATGAAACCTGATACCTATAGGAGGTTAGGGAAGATCAAAGATTTGAGGAAGCTTTTTTAAGAATGAACGAGAAGGTAAGCAAAACAGGGCAAGATGAGCCATCAAAACTGAATTTTAAAGCATGAAAAATGCCTGTTGCAATACCAGTTAAAAAAATCTACCTATATTTTTGACAAAATAGCCAAGAATATGGAAGCCAGAACTATTCACTATTATGGGAACCCCGAAGTCAAGGAAATGTCCATGACGATTGTTGAAGACTCTAATATGTACCAGTAATCCCCGCATAATTGCACCTCGCTTAAATGAACATTCCGCTTAATTGACCTTTACAAAATGGTCAGTGCAATTAAGAGGGGAATACTATACACTGAAAAGAGCAATACTGGCTAAAGAATATTATTCTCGAAGTGATTGTCAAAACTGACCCCCCAGGAACGGTAAGCGAAGGTTTATACAGCTCCTGCTGTCTGTGTTGAACTTTATTAAAGTAAATCTTTCCCCCGGTCTCTGATTCCATCCAGTGGGTAATAGGTTCTTGGGCGATCAAATATAAGGGATGTATGAGTTCTCTGTGTCTCTCGTCTAGTTAAGCGATGCTAACGTTAACTCGCTGGTCTTAAAATCAATCTGAAGGTTGTTTTACTTTATAGATCTTAGATCGCAGTGGCATTAATGAAAAATTAGATGGTCTACCTCTACGTGCTTGTCAGATAATGATATCAACTCTTTAAGCTTACTCGCTGAAGCCGTCAGAATTATAAAAATGGCCAGACAAAGCTATACTCTGTTACACATAAATCGGCGGTACAGGGAAGATAGGGATGTTTGTCTCTCATTCGCACTCTTTTGTTTTCCGTAAGTGCGTTTCATACAAAAGCTCTTGCAGGGTTTCCATAGTAAGCATTTCAATTAAGCAACAATCTTAAAAAAAAGTTAAAGCTCTAAAACCAAAAGCTCTTCAGCAGAAACCCAAGGAAAGAAAGCTGAACGAGTTACCAAAAGAACACTGGTAACTCTGAATGCACATCAATTAAAAAGGGGTTGAATTTTAAATAGCAGCAGCCCAGCCACAGACAATCAGTGCACATTTAGATGTGCTCTGAATAAGACGTAGGATTTACGTCAGATGCAATTGGAAATTCAGTGGTGGGTGAACAATTTGTATGGGGGTTTCCTTCAATTTAGTGTGGTGCAAAAATATGTCACGCTACTGATAAAAGAAAAGCTTCCTTATAAGAGGTGTACTGCCAATTTATGTGTAACAGAGTATAAATAGGAAAGCATGCTTCCATTGGCTAGGCATCCTTCATAGTAATTGATTGATTGTTTAAGCTACATAAAGGGCACAGTCATTTCGTCAGGTTTTTTTTTGAAGATTTTGTTAAGAGGCTGGATAATTTCGCCCGGCATTCTCTCCCAGAGTAGAATTAAGCAAAGGTTTTTTGGAGGTTCCCCGCTTTAAGCTTCAACACTGGACAATCCCTCAGAAAGATCATGTGAACTCTAACAAAAAAAAAAGAACTGTCTGGATGGAATATCACGATTGATCGTCTGGGAGATCTTTTAGTAGATTGATCTGACTATATATAAACAATGAACTATATATAAACAATGCTCTTACCCTGGCAATCAATCAGGGTTTCTTAGAGGCTCCACCTGACGACCACACGAAGTTAACCTGGTTATGACCCTTGAATAAAATCCCAGCTAATGCTTAACCTAAGGAACCGTACATCCGATCAAACTAGCATTCTGCCTATATCACCTGCCAACTAAGAACAACTGAGGAAAATGTTACGGAACGTGTGCTTTCACGGGTCTCGTACCTACTGGAAACTCCCCTTCAGAGTTCCGAATCCGACTGCATGACAATTTTATGGATACCTAGAGCAGAATATTGTGAAGTTATTTCCGCTTCGCCTTCGTATTAAGAAAATGTATGAATGTGTGAGTGTGTGTATGTCCGGTATGGACTCCTTAACCGCCCAACGGATTTTTATGAAATTTTCAGGGTAAATATAGTTTGGTCCAGGGGAGATTCATATGAAGGTTTGGTGCCAATCGGTTGGGCGTAACAACAAGTAAAGTAGTGAATAAAAGAACACCACAGTGTCCACAGTGTTCTTTCGACAGCCGAATACGTTTTTGGCTGACAGAAAAGACCAGATCCTTAAAAAGACCTTCACAACAGTATAAGGACATTACAGTAGGTGTAGACGAGGGAAGCGTCTTGATCCACTGCTCTTTATTACATTCTTTATGACTAACTGCTTTAAGGTAAAGTTTCGGAACCCTAAGTTCATCAGCTGATGATGGGATGGAGCCTTCATCCCTGCACCGAGTATATTTGCGAGTATTTGATGTATGGGTGGACAGTGGACACGGTTTCGAAGGAAAGGGTATAGGTTCAAAAAAAGACTGAATAATTTTGCTGTCCGTTTTCTGATACACATGGTGCTTATTCTAGACATTTATTTGAATGGTGATTTCCAAGTGCTATATGGGATCTATGTACAGCGGCGAAGCAACTTCTAGATGACAACGTCAATCATCCAGATGAAGATGCTGATGCTTCTTGTGACAGCAGGAGTAACAAAGCTTGATCATATCAGAAGTACGGAAATCCGAAAGAGTGGCTGATTTCAATGTTCCAACAAGTTTTTCCCGAAACAAGGGTGTTGCCAAGAAGAAAGTATTAAACAGCTTTTCAGGTTTCGAAAACACTTCCTCCAAAACATTTCTTTTTTTATCATGAATTATTGCAAAAATGATTGTCAATGTTCTTTATTGAACGCTGTCTCAAAAATATCGTGGAATCCAACTTAGAAACCCAAAATCAAAAGTACGAAACAGAAAAAGCAGATACGAAACAGAAACCATTAATTCGAAAGCATTATAGAAGAAGGCTGTCAATATTTACTCCCGTGTTCACATATTTTCACACATCACTTTTCCATTACATTATCCTTACTCTTTGGATACAAAGACCCCCTCCTGTTCTAGGGTTCCATACTGTGCCATACCTATACCATTGCCTTGGCTGATTATTTTAAAGCAAAGGCATCATAAAACAGCAACAACAACAACAAAAAATATTAATAATCATCGCGCATAAATGTAACCCAATACGTTTAATGTTGTCATGAGTCTTGTCCATCCGTCCGTCCGTCCGTGCTCTGGTCGGTCGTCTAGTCTCTGCTCGCTGGTTGTATAGCACACATCATAGCTTTATTCCTTCTCCTGGTTCTTGCATTTGTCGTCGTTGTCGACGTTGTCGGTCGTTCGATATGCACATTCACACCCTCCAAGCTGGTTAATTCGATCATAATGTCAACTGGTCGTGGTGGTGGAACAAGCTCAAGAGATATAGTATAGTTGTTGGATGTGGATGTGGATAGATGGTGGTGGTATCTCTGGTATAGTCTAAGTGGGAATGTGCCTCTTCCACTTAAATCTGTGTTTCCCAGAGCCTCAGAATACTCCATATGATTCCACGGAGTGTGTCATGTGTTTGGAGTCGTTCTCAGATATTCCTGGCTCTCTGCCATACTAAAAGTGATGTCTCCATTTTCGTTTTCTACTGAAATTTTGTGTCGACGACGACAAGTCGTGACGCGACGACGACGGCGACGGACGAAACAACTGCCATCAAAACGATGGTTATAAATCCGAATTATGCATTCTCGAAACAGAAAGAAACCTCAAGACGAACAAGTCCAAAAGATAAACACCCAAATGAGGTGCGAAAATACCTGTGAACACATTCGTGAACAGGTATTTTTGCAAATCACTGGAAAACCAATTTAAGGGGAGAAAAGGGAGGGGTGATGTGTCGCGGTGCGGTGAGAACCATGACGGTAGAAACAATCGACCACGACGATGTGATGTGATGACAGCAACGCGCAACGTATTCAGGAGGAGTCGCAGCACTGCCACCACCGCACTTCTATATATGCTGCCTTAACCAAGCTCCATGGTGAACAAATGCTTTCCGCCTATTGAACTAATAAGTTTGAACATTTTTCACAAAGGGAACAAAATATAAAGATAAATATGGGAAATATGCGAAACGGATTAAGGAAGAAAAAAAAAAGATACAAAAGTATCTTGAAATTCACAAAAATATCACTTAAGAAACTTTTAAGAAAAATGATTCACCTGGACTTTAGCGAATAAGTAATTTGGAATTTAGATTTGCTCAACAATAATATGCAGGAATGTCAGTAGGGGACACTTTTGGTGAGATTCTTTTTCAATCATGGCCAGGTGTCAGTTTTTCTTTCATTTCCTCATTAAAAAATATGTGTATATTTTGTTTCTGTTTTCCTTCCTTGCAAGAGATAGTATCCAAAAATGGATACGTTCCACAATCTTTTTTATGTCATACTTTAACATAATGAATATATCCGTACAGATTGGGTAGCCTTAATAGATGTGAACAAATGTGACTTTTTTTTGAACAATTTGTTCCTTTTAACAAATATTAGATGTGGAAGTTAAAGGTGTGAAATACACGCCAACATAATATTGTATGACATTTTTATTTTCACTTTAACCTCGTACTAAAAGCTTTTCTACACAAATTCCGGCGTGGAATCTTTAAAAACCGTATTTTCACATCTTTTTATTTTTGACAGAAGCAAATGTGTCAAACATTTCATGGATAAGTTTTTGGCATATGTCACTGCTTTCTAGAGCACAGTTCGAGAGAAAATATATTGTCTATATAATACTCGTAGTGGCGGCTGAATCGCAGACATGAAATTCATTACAAAATTTGGTTCCACGTTGTTTTTCACGTTATTTTTTAATTCCACTGCTTGCAAATTCGATCGTTAAATGGATGCAGAAACATGTTTTTCGATATAAATCTTCCCAATTTACATGCGTTGTTCAGGCGTCAGTCGATGTATGGAAAATGGCAAACTTAACTTAAGAAAAATCACATGGCAGATGAAAAAATGGCTGTCAATGAAAACAGTGCTGCCAATTTAATTTTCTATATACCTTTATATTGTCTAGGTTTATGGTCGCACATTGTGCAAATAATTATAGTGTGGAAAGCATTGTGGAACTTATTCATGTTTCATTTCACAAGAGGTGATTATTAGGCCTTACAAATCTTTCACGGAATGGTGTGTGGATAATTCTAACAAAATAAACTTTAACAGAGTCAGAGATCTGACTCGACCCTGTGAAAAAAAAAGAATGAATAAGTTCCACAATCGTGTCCCCAATATATTTTTGACTTAACAATGTGCCACCAGAAAGGAAAAGTTTTCGAGACATGGACATTTATTTTACAATATTTGTTACAATATACAATATCTCTTGCAAAATATAAACTGTGCAAAGTAAAGGTGTAAGATTCACTAACCACTATGTTAGAGAGGAGTTGTTTGGAATTCTAATTTTCACTCGGACTGTGAACTAGGCTTTAACAATATTTTCAGAAATTATTTTATGTGACAAATTGCTGAAAAATTTACATTTTAATTTCTGTTCATCAATGCCCAAGTCAATGGAATCAGATTGGTCTAGGATGTATGTATTAGAAGAGAATTGTAATTTGGATTATTGTCTCACAGTGTAGATCTCAGAATTCGCACACATTGCTTCGCTTATTCTTTTAGCTTAATGTTAACAATTCCTTTCAGGGCATAGGTTAAAAGTTGAATTAGTGGGATAAAAAGGGCAATGTCTAGTTGATGATAAAATAAAAGTAAGCCTGGCAGAAGACTTCTGTGAACTTTGAATCTTCACACAGTCTTAAGGATGTTGGGCATGAAATTTTAACTTTTTTCGAAAAATGCTTTGAAATGAAATTAAATTCAGATAAAATACAATATCAACACTTTTTGAAAAACTTTTCAATCTGCAATCTTCAAATTGAATTCGGAAACTAGTTTGTACAAACAAAAGACGCCGATTTTGAAAAAAAAAAAGATTTGAGAGCTTATTCCTTTAGAAACTATTTTATGGCGACTGAAATACAGTTTTAAGGGAGCTCCAAAATAAACTATGAAGTTGTATTACAAGAGCACACAAAAAACTTAAAATTGATGTTGGGTAATGTTGGCAGTAAGACAATAAAGATACAATTATAAAAAACAAATAGGGGAAACCGGGGCATGTAGACGCAAAATTTACATTTCTTTTACTTATATAAACAAATTTAATTGGGTATGTACAGTAGCGGATTTATATTTGACGGCGTCCTAGGCCTAAGACGATATAGCGCCCTTTATTCATAACAGTATATATTTGTGTGTAGGTATATGTGTATAAAGCAACCGAAACCTTTTCTGTTTCTATTCATAAAAACAGGTTAAGCGTATTAGAGTCCCCAAAAACTTAGTATTTCAAGTGCCCCGTTATTTTCCTCCCTCCCCTATAACGATGTATTTGATTCAAAACAAATTTGGTTCAAGTTTACATTTTTTTTCGATTTTTGTATATTTTTATAACTTTTCAAATTCATTTTGCGACCTTTTAAAACTGATCAATCATGCTGATCGTTAAGGGCTTAACATAAAGAAAAACTATAAAATTTCGAAACAAAAAATTGAAAAACAAACGAATTATTATCTGGGTCAACTGACACCTCACCCATCATGGTGAATTAATGTTTTGTTTTAAAATATAAAGCAAACAATTATATTACAGTTAAATTCTGAATGGAAAAATTAAAAATTTTGGCGCCCTTAAAACTTTCTCCCTAGGCCCGGGCCTCACGGGCCAATAACATTTGAATTTCTTAATTTATACCAATACATTTTTTTTTTTTTTGTTTTACTTAATAATTTATGCTGCTTTGAATATTATATATCTTTTTTTTTACATGGCACACGCGCTCAAGGGGTTTGTGTAGCCCTTTTAGTGATTGGATTGGTCACAGAGCACGAGCGATAGGAAACTAGGGAGGAAGGGAAAGGAGGTGTCGATGAACATTCTTGAATGTTTGAAGATCGAAATTGCAAGGGAAAATTGTACCAGGCAAATCATTCCGCATTCGTATTGTACGGCTAAAGAAAGAATCCCTATATTTCACGGTACATCTGGGCTCAAATGAAAACTGATGAGCCTTCCTAGCAAAACGGGTATTACCGGAGAAATGTTTAAGGGGTGGAATGCAGCTGGCTACCTCGAGTGAGCATTTTTTGTAGAAGAACCGGTAGAACAATTTAATGGGTTAGAAGTCACAGACAAGAGATCATTTATAAAAATGAGAAAGAGAGTCTGAGACAGAACGGAGGCCTGGTGCACACCAGCATTTGTTTTGTGGAGATCATACTTGAAACCGTCTAATACAACTTGTATTGAACGGCCCAGAAGATAGCTTCTAATCCAACGAATAGGAGTATCATCGATGAAAGTTTTCAATTTTGCTAACCTCTTCTAGTGGACCAACTATCCCCGATGAAAGTTGACCAAAGTTATAGCGTAAGTTGTTACGTTCTAGTCTTTGAGCGTTTTCCGTATGAAAATGAAAATTTTCAACAAAAACAAAAAAATAAAAAATTATTTATTTTATTAACACCATGTAACAGAAATAAATTCTATTTATGCGTTATTAGAATTTTAGAAGTGTTTTGTAAGCAATTCAAGATCATGAGCAACATATTGTTTTTCTACATGCCCCTCAAGCTACTTGTTCCGGTTACCCCTTAATTTTTTCTTCGTTGTATTTCGACCGGATCGGATAAAATTGAAATTCGGTAAGGTTGGGGGAGTAACCACCAGTTGCGAACCACTCTAATATCGTTACTAATTGTGATTCTTCAAAATTTTGATAAACAATATCTATCTAAAAAAATTTCTTAAAAAAATTTCGATTAAAAAACTTTCCACCAGCCATGTTGTTAAGCTGACTGGCAGGATCAACATACTTTATTTTACTAAAATCGTCTCGTTTAAGAAAAAATTGAGAATTCCACAAACCGTTCTGTTTCTAGAAAGAAGTTGGTGCAATTAATTTAATTTTAGTATATGCAACCATTTTTCTGTTGGTATAGCTAAGCTGTATAACTTTATTAATTTATTGTGCTTACACAGTGGCCGCTCACGGTAGTTTTCTGATCAGTGAAAGAAATAAATGATGACCAGTCAGTGCGAAGCACTTCACTGCCGTGACTCTGCATATTCCCCATAAAAATGTGAATTTAATGACTAGATTTTCTAATCGAATTTTAATGAGCTTGTCAAATCCTTTTGCATTGGTCATGTCCAACAGAAGCATGTCTTCGGTAGCTAAATTTCTGTCAAAGTTGGTAGTTTAGCAACTCCATATGGAATTCATTGCGACATTAATACGACAGTACGACAGCAGTGCAGTGCAACGAAGACCACTCCAACAGCTTTCTGAGAGAATTTCATAGGCTTGTGGTTACCTCTGTTTTTTTTTTTTTTTTTCAACCCAAACCTCTCTCGGTCTGCGTAATGGGTACATTTTTCATCTAGACATCATAAATGGGGGAATGGAAGGAGGCGGGGGGCGGTTTGTTGAAGTGTCCACGCATTAATTATTTTTAGATTCCTTTTTTGGTATTCATTCTCCCCATAATGCGTATAAGCGTATAGCTTTTCACGCACTTAGGACTTTTCACGCAATGATGGTTGGTTGGTTGGTGGGAGGAACTTTTCTTAGACAATGTGGTTTTTGCGGTCGGTATTTTCAAAAGCATTTTTCTTAGGCAATTCTTTATAGGCTTTTGATTATAAAATTGCAAACTGATGCTTGAGAAGAAAATATATTTTTTGTTCTTTTTTCTTAAGAATAGTTTGCCTACGAGCGTGACAATAACATGTTAACGGGATGATTATACTTACTCCGAGTTGAGTATAAAGAAAAATTGTGTTTGAATAAATACATTACATTACCTATCTAAGAAAGTATCTGTTCTCATCAGTGTCTAACATGAGATTTATTCCAAGTTTCGTATGCGAAATATTTGTCGTCATAATCTACCCCAGGTAGACATAAATATCTTCCAACTTCCAGCAAATATTATTACATGAATTGTTACAGCTGGACCGCATCGTGACATGAGACCAAACTTGATCTTTTGTCTGAAACAGTTTAGGTGCTCAAGTGACTACTATAATGGGATTCTACGAGTGCGAGCTCACTAGCGATTACCGATTCTCATAGTATTCACTAGAGCGAGTTCCAAGACCAAAAAGTATATGGCATACGCGGGGAAGTCAAGAATAGATGCAATTCAAAGTATAAGGATCATTATGGAAAAATATCGAGATTCGTTTGAGGATTTGCATATGGTGATTGTTGATTTTAAAAAAGCATTCGATTGACAACCATACCACGTGATCTAATATGGGATAAAGGATATGGACATCTAAGAGGGAGCAGTGACAAAAATAAGTTGTTCAGCCGGAGTCACCGAAGAATTCCAAAGCACAGTAGATGCACACCAGGGAACCGTTTTGAATCCACTACTATTTATTGCAAACCTTGACTTACTGCTTGTGGGTAAAGTGATGGACACCAAAGTTCATCAGTTATTCTTTGATGACCATGGAGCTATCATAAGTGAGAATCTTCCATCGTGGGTGGGAAATGGTTAGATACTGCCTCAGGTATGAATCAAAAAAAAACTTAACACTGCGGTTGTCCGTTTTCTGATCCACACATGACTACTCCAGAAATGTATTTGAATGGAACAGTAAGTGTGAAAAGCTTAAATGCCTGGGATCTGTTATGAATGGCGGAATAACTTATGATCACCGCATAAGCGTGGGGTGGATGAAGTGGCTGGAGAGCTTAGCTATCTTCTGTGATCGAAAAATTAACCCTGGAAGACTGAACATATACACCTCAGCTGTGCGTCCGGAATACGGTTTACAAAACAATGTTGGACAAATGTACAAAACATAAGAGAGAAAATTAACAGCAGCTGATGAAGATGCTTCATGAGAACAAGATTTGATCGAATAAGGGGTACGAAAATCAGAGAAAAACACCATCTTGAAGAAAATAGAACACGACCCCCCCAGCCGGTATTGTGACGTTTAAAGAAGAAAGCTTGAAGGCAAAATTATACAACGTATAAGGCCTAAAAACTCCTAATGGTAAAAACTATGCAGAGACAGAAGTGTTTAGTTGGCCTTTGCAATGGATGAATCCAACACCGGAAGGCTGCCGACCCATCGAATCCCACAGGCAGATCACTATAGTGTAAAAGAAGAAGAACGGACGTTTCTATAAAGCAAACAAAACAATATGAGATATATTGGAGCTTGGAGTATGGTCCGTAATGAAGGAAAAGTCGACATTTGTCTGTCGAATCAAAAATCAAACCTCGCACGCAAGTACTAGATTTTGGGAATGCTCAATATCAAAATATATTTTGAACGAAAATTAGGTTTTTTTTCAGGTCCTTGTACCTTGTACCTTTTTGTTTCAAGTGAAAATGAAAATCGTATATACAAATATGGGTTGGGGTCAAAATTCTGCCGGGGTCAAATTCACAATTAAGTAAAAAGTTGTATACATTTCATAGCAAACGCGTTCACTTTCACAATCAATTTCAAGTTTAACAGCGTTTGCTATCATTTTTACATTGTTTTTACGTTGTCAGTTTTCGTTGTCAAAATGTACAAAAACAAAATTGTAAAATCGATATCAAAAAATTGTGAAATCTACAACCAATGTTTGTAATTTTTACAACACGCTGTAGAAACTACAATCTTCTCTGTAAATAGTCAGAATTTTGAGAAGCGGAATTGTGAACAGCAGATTTTTGTCAAACGGAATGAACAAAGGCAGAATTTTGAAAAGCAGTATTTTGAAACCAACATTTGACCCGATCGGTACAAATATTCATATACCGACAAAGGTTTCACATCTTTACCTTCCACAGTCTCTATCTAAATATTAAATAAAAAAATGTTTTTAGCAAATTGTTTTTAACATTTTGAGAAATTTGAAATAATCCGATTGTGAAACTTAATTCTTTTTTCATTTCACTCGAGGTGAATCCTTATACTTAAGGCTTTAATATACAAATATTTTTAAACGCCACGCAGCACCGCTAAAAATTAAATCATAAATACGCAACTATAATTTTAAATATGCTTCATGTGGCCTAGTTCTATAGGTGCAAATCTGCATTCCTTGGTAAAAGTTTTCACGTGAAATTCACAACATCTGGATCCACTGTTTTGATTTTGCAACAGAAAAAGTTAATAGACCAATCCCAAATTATGGGAACATAATGACGTCGAAAATATTGTGGAACGCATTCATTTTTCATTTCACAGGGTCTCTAATTAAAAAGCCTCGTAGGTATTTTACTCACCTGGATCTTTTACATTATAATGGACAAGGAAAATAAAGATTTTTTTAAATGTCGACAAAACTGATGATTTGACGGCCTTATTCTGGAAAAAAATTATGTCAAAAGTATACTTTTGTATACTGTCTATAGACTAGTTGGAACATTTTCGACTTTTTAGGTTTTCAATATTTTGATTTTTTGACGTTCAACGTTATCAAAACCGACCTTTAATGGAGTTAAGATTTATAATGTCTACTCCGGGTAAAATGAAATCAAATACGTTCCACAATCTTTGGCATAGAATATTTTTATTATTATTATTATTATTACAACAACTCCGTCGATGAATCGAACGGAGTAGACACACTTACAAGCACTGGCAACTTAGGCCTTCGGCTCAAGAATATTTTTAATTTTCCAAAGTGGAACCACAAGAGAAAAATACTATTTTTTATTTATATTGTTTAAAAAAAAAACTTTAAAAAAAACCTAACTGTGGAGCGTAACGTTGTGAATCTTTTGAATCTAAGCACTACAGTCTTAATTACAAATTTAATTTTTACTAGAACTGAGTTTAATTTATTCAATCCTTCCCAACAGACCCTAGGCACTCTTTTTGAAAAACAAAAGTTAACAACTAAGTATGTATAGTTAAATTTCTCAGAACCCGCGAAGCGGTTCATCCAAAGGTTCTGGGTTCGATCTCTGATTAGGGGAGAGTGGGGCAAGAAGAACCAAACCGATTTTTACCATGGTTCTTAACTCCATCTTATTTTCAATAGTTAGAATTAATAAGAAACCTACTTTCCCAACACATCCATTAGTTCCATTAAAAAACTGAAGTTAGTTGCGGTTTAAATGATGAAAGTTTAAAAACGGCCTATCTTAAAAAAAACTAATGTTAAGAACAAATATTTTTTTTTAGATAAACTCCTTATGGGGCAAATGGAAGCAGCACCAGCACGTAGTGGGGCAAAACGGACTACCAGTCCTTACTATCATCACACGGAGATCATTTAGCCAATTTGTTCGTGTTTTTATGAAAGTAGTTTCGGTTATTTTTAAATAGCTTGCAAGCAAATAGCAAATAAAAAGTACTTAATTACGTAAAATGTTGAACAAAAATTAGTTAAACATTTATTTTAAATTTAAAAAAATTTTTTTTTTAGTTTGAAAAAGGTATGATTTGGTATTGTTGGAGGTACCGTTATTTTTGAATATGTTTTTTTCCAATTTCAATCATGTTTTTAGAAAATTGCCCCTCCCGGCTAAAC
The DNA here is from genome assembly GCA_916050605.2 of Platycheirus albimanus. Lineage (NCBI taxonomy): Eukaryota > Metazoa > Arthropoda > Insecta > Diptera > Syrphidae > Platycheirus > Platycheirus albimanus. Next base: position 358,991,386 of record OU696696.1, read on the forward strand.
GGAGGAGAGTAGACCCCCTCCCATACGATTTTCGTCTTGTCTTAACCCAACCTACTCACCTTAGCTTTTTTATGCACCTTATACCAAATACCTATGGTTAGCATTGTTAAATGAAATCAGTCATTCGTTTTTCCCCATTCAACGGTCATTTTTGCCCCGCTAGTAGGTCAAAACGGACTTTTGAAATAAGGTTGTAAAATTGTGTATATATCTCTAAATACAATTGTTCAACTGTTTTGATTGTATACTTTGATGAAGTTCAAAGGTTGAAGTATTATTTGGAAAAATATATGCTTCAATTTTAGGAATAGAAACAAATTTAGGAGTGTCTTAAGCTTAAGTGGTCCGCCTTGCCCCACTGTCCCACTTAAGTTTTTTCGGCGTACTGCACCCTCTTATAAGAGGAGTTGTCAAGAAAAGTACATATTCTAGCAGTAGCTGCTGACGCGGCGGTAAAATGTAAGTCTTTTTTATTCATGCAGTGTATTAACACAGACATCAGAATGGTACCACAATTCAAAGACAATTCTTAAATGCAAATGTAATCCAACAAACTTTTCAGCATTGGATAAATATTTGATAATACAAACGAATATAAGAAGCCAGTTTGATAAAAAAATTCATAACTACAAGAAGAAAACAAGTATATTTTACCACCATGTCTCAGTACTACACTGAAGGCATTCTAAAAGCTCCTGAAAGCCTTGAGGTACATTAAATATGTTTCAATTGGAGAAAGGTTAAATTTAATTATTAATGAAACAAGTGGGTAAAGATTGCATCTGTTCGATTTTAGCGTAGTGTCTACTCGCACGCACCATATAGATTCTACTCAGGTTTCACTCGGGGAAACAATCATTATAAATAACAAATTTGTCGCCGGGTTTATTCGCACGCACTAGTTTCGCAGATGTCACTCTGAATAAACGGATTATAATCCCACCTTAGTATTGTAAGTAAACTTCGGTGAGCCGCTTAGGTTATTTTCAGTTGTTTTTATGTCTAGCAGGACTCTAATTTGTACTTCATCATGGTTTCTGAACTCGAAAAGTCGATAGTGTCGACACTGGCGAAACTGGAGAACTGCTGCTTGCGAATAGACCCTCTCCAAAAAATTCATGGCGGATAGTTGAGAGCTTTTCATTCCAGATCAACAACGTGTAAAGTTTACTGCAACGAGTACAGATCGGTTACACTTAACATCTACTCATTTTTGTTTTGCCGGTTCAAAAACGAAGGTGTCAATAAATGCTATCCGTGCAAAACTACTGCCAGTTTGGCAACAAGTTTGGGAATTTCAGTTTCGGTTTTCTGTCGACTCTGCAGATTGATATTTCTATTGGCAGCCACCGGTCAGTTGTTTGTTTTTGAGGGTGTCAATTCACACGCTACAGTTCCTACAGTGAAAAGATTTGTATTTCGGAATCTGTGATGCTACTCGTTTTCAAGTCTTTTTTGTTTTTTTTTGAAAAACGAATCGTTTACGAAAATTTTAGTCATTTAGGAAAACAAAAATATATGCAGTTGTTGTTTTTGGTGGTTTTATAAGGAAAATGTCTAAGACCTCGAATATGTTCGTAAAGTGTGAATAGACTACAATATTATGTAGGTACCTAGCTTGTGCTTCTTGAGTTGATTCTGACTTCAAATCAAAAAGAAAAATTCTTCTCTCAGAAGAAGATTTTCGTAAACTTCAAAAAGCTTTTTTCTTCAATGAAAAATGCTATTATAAGTTGACACTAGATGACAGTTCTTCTTCTGAAAAGTAGAGAACATTGTCTCCGGACTTGAGGTCAGAAGAAGAACCAGGCACAAGGGTAGTGTGATTTAAAACAATACAAATTAGACATTTTCCGATTGTTGTTAGTGTATTAGGGGAAAATAAACAATTTTTGGAGAAAAATGAATAGCTTTTAGATAAAAACTATAATTAATTATGGATATCAAGACTATTTTAAACGACTTAATCACATTATTTACCACAAAGGCATCACAAATACAAAACCAAAACTTTGGAACCAAAAAAGCGAACCCAGAATAAGTTCCTATGTACTTACATCTTACATGTTACACAAATTAAGTTTTTTTTTCAAAAATTATGCAAAAATAAAACCATGATACTGTTGTTAAAATCTGCCGATTGCCTTTGAATACCACAAATTGCGCACCTTTTTAAACTTAAACGAACCCAATCTGTCAATCAAGTTGCAATAATTCGCCTCATTTGACAGTTGACACCCAATCTAAACTAATTACCTACTAATTTATCATCTTACATCTTAACTTACCGGTCGGTGATAATTGCAATGATGTTGGTGGTGGTGGCGGTATTGATGCACCGCCACCACTGCCGCCTACTGCTGCTGCAGCTGTCATTGCACTAGCTGCAGCAGCACCGCCTGCTATCGTCAGCGGTGGCCTTGGTGGCTCCATACTCCACGGAGCACTTGGCAATTGTCCAAACTCACTACCGATATTCGAACCAATCAACATGACAACACGTTAACGTTGCACTTCGGATGATGGTGCACATGTGTTTAGTTGAGTGAATTTTTTTATTTAAATAAAAAATTGTTTAAAAACCCGATCAATTATTTCCAAACACACAACAACAAAGCTTCTGTCTAATTTAAATTGACAGCTGTCAAAACTAAAATTACACGAAATAGGGTCTCAAATATGAGGAGAATAACTCAAACGACGACAGTTTGCCGTAGGTAAAACAAAAGAGTGCAAAGCAACGATGTTTCTTCTTTTTTTTTATTTCGTTTTGGCCCGTGTTTACGGCAATAGCGTGCACACACAACCCTCGTACCTCGAACACGACAAAACTACCCGCGATGCACACACGTAAAGCTCAATCGCTGAACTGAAGAGCACACACAGTCAGTGGTTGTGCGGGGGCCCTTTCAAGTCAACCTAACCGAGTCGGGACGGGACAGCCAGCCAACTCGTTGGGCGCCCATAACAGCACACAACACAACATAACAGCAACAACAACAACACAACGACGACAAACGACAATACAAAAGCAGTCATGTGGTTCGACTTCTGTTTAAGTGTGCTACCGCGAGCAGTGAGCGCCCACAGAGTGAGAATTAAAAAAGCAAAGCAAAAGAAATACCAGAAACCAGACAAGACAACAAAAACAAAACCAGAAAAAAAAAAAAAAGACTGTAAACTGTCAGAAAAGAGCGAGAAGTAGCACTTTTGATGGGCGTGAGGGAGAAGATTGTGAAATCGCCACCCCATTGTGAAAATAAAAACAAATAATCAAGGGGAGAAGTGGGGGTGGAGAGAATGTTCACACAAAACAAATCCGCAAAAGCTTAACCAGTCATTGGCACAAAAGAATGATGTAAAGAGGAAGAAAAACAGATGACGTACGGCAAATGAGTGAACGAGATGAGTAGAGAGAAATTAAGGCTAATTGATTTGGAGGAGTGTGTGTGTGTGCGTGAAGTGTTTCTTGTTTGCTTAAGAAAAAAAAGGAAATACAAGAATACAGGCAGTTAGAAGGAAGAAAAGAGATGCAGATAGAAGTAGATTAACTGGAAATTGCAGGTCTTTTTATAATTAAACAACAATCATACTATCTCTTTTTATCAGCTTTGGTTGGGATGAAAACACTCACTCCAATCACTAAGCTGTTTGAATGAGAACATAATGATTCTTAATATGAATTGGTTAAAAAGCGACAAGGAGAATTTTCAGTTAAGTGAAAGCGAGATGGTGACTGTTGAGTGGAATGCGAATCATTGGAATTGGAAGTGTATTTCCATATGAAGAATAATAATTTTTATAATGGAGGAATTGAGTTGATTTTTCGTTTGTTGGAAAGCTGGAAGTTGTAACTTTGAGTGGTTGTTTAGGAGATTTAGAGAACTAATTTCGTTCTGAAAAACTAGCTAATGGTGGCGGAGTCATTTGCTGTTGCTGCTCAGCTTGCTGATTAACAAAATTACCATAATGTTAACTTTTAAAATATCCTCTAGGTTTGTGTGTGTGCCTTAAGGTTAAAGTTCAGTTAGTGTAACTAGGGTGTTAAATTAAGTGGCTTAGGATTTTAGAGTTCCGTCGGTTATGTCAATATGGTTTTGTTTTTACATTCTTTTTTTAAATAACTTTCAAGTTGAAGTCCTGGAACATTTATGCTTTCATAGAGGCAGGCGCACATAACATTATTTTTGTCAAGGAACAGTTTGGTTGCTTAAGTGTTAATGATTTGAATTAATCATGGCTAGTGAATGCGCTCTCCTAGGATCTCCCTAAGTGTCTGTCTAGTATATGCCTGAAGTTATCATAATGTTGTCTTATCATTTTAACAAAACAATAAAATATGTATACCTATTTATGTTACATACCATTGTTGACAGTGGACTCATATCTAATTCGGCATTCTCATCTGCTAATCACTGAATTGTGTAGATGAAACTATGAAGCTGCTTATACCTATAAGGAAATGACAGACGCAAAAGTTGCATGTTAGAATCAAAAACTTTTTTGAAAGTATAGTATTTAGTACCTACACAGAAGGAGTTTAAAAATATGCGATTTTTTGACTTAGTAATAATCAAGATAATCTTTCGTCAGACTAAATATGCTTTTTAACGCCTTTTTTGAATACCCTATTTTCTTTATTTTTTAATATGGAGGAATTAATGTTTTTTAGAAGTGTTGTTTTTGAAGAGTAATTGCATGCACAAAAATTGATTTTTGTTGTACAGCCTTTAAGTAGTTTTTGGCTGAAAAATCATGGCTTTTTATGATTTGCGATTGCAACGGGAATCGTTTTATGGAAGCTTTGACTTAGATAGACATATTGTCAACTCAGAGACATACACCTTTTAAATTATGAGGTAAGTTAGTTGTTTGTTTTGCCATTTCATCATGAATAGACTGACGCCTGAACAAAGCATACAAATGGCTTATGCGTTGTTTTTTATAAAAACATGGTTCTGTCCGTGAAACGCATCGCACGCTACGTGAATTTTATGATCGACACAATCGCCTGTCAGAGCAATTAATTCGATTAGCTATATAAAACGTTTTCGCACTACGTTTGCTCTTAATGGTAACACTTATCATCTGAGATGTCGTACAATATGCGTACCGACAGGTCGTTGGTGTGCTATATGGGCTGGTGGAAGACGTTTACAGTCAATGGAGACCGTTACAGAGCCAATATAAATGACTTTTTCGTTTCTGAATTGAATCGCCTTGATAATAGGGAGCTGGGGCTTTAAAAAGACAGCGCAACATAGCACACAGCGAGTGCCTTCGTTGATTTGTTGAAGGAAACGTTTAATGAGCGCATAATTTCGCGTTTTGGACCTGTGAGATGAATTGGCTTCTACGGTCGTGCAATTTAACAACGCTGGACTATTTTCTGAGGGGGTATGTGTCAAATGACAATTAATGCTGCAGAAAGTTTGACTTCAAGATTGGACATCCGAGCCAGCCGCGATGGCCATAGGTATGCAAGAAGTCATATTCAGATAAAAATGCCAAAAATGTATCTTTCATAAAGTCAATTTATTTTCATTTTATAGTTTAACACGTCTTGATTCTTGAAATCACCATTTATATACCAATTTTTTACCAGCAACAAGTAGAAATTGGTTTTCAGAGGCTAAGGGTATCTTTAAAATGGAAACCAAATTATACTTAAGATGCATGTTGCATAGATATGCGTCGGCGCGGCGCCGGCGTGACAAAATGAACGACCGACGCGATAATATTATAGTCACTTCAATAGTGCATAGCTATGAATTGCATAGTATTCTATCTGATGATTTGATCCGTCGTTTAAGAAATTGTACTACTTATGCAAATTGAGTTTTCCATTCCATTCCTACAAAATATAACCGCACACACGGAATGGTTGAGAGTTTATTTCACAGGCCCCGGTCCCGCTTGGAACTCTTGTGCCAGGCTTTTATTTATTTTTAAATTGAGTTTGGCTTTTGAGTCGATTTTCTTATATTGCATATATTTCATCAAAAACTTTAGTTCAATACCTACCTACTTGATTCCCTCGTATGTACTACGATTTTTAGGCAATCAATTTATTTGGTGGAATCGGCTAAGGTGAATATCACATTTTTGTGACAATTTTTTCTGACAGCTATTTAGGTGTCACTTGCATACAAAAATAATAATAAATAAATAATAGACTGCTGACGCTGACACATAAAAAAAAAATTATTTGCTTTTGTTGTCAAATATCCATGATACAACTAAACAGATATCGTCATCCCGTTTTCATTTTTGTTTCGTTCTGCTCATCTACGTCACGGACACACATGACCTTTGCATTTTTGTTTTTATTTTGTTCTGGCGCTCTAAGTGGCTCTACGTCACTGACTCACATAGAGTTTGACGACAAACGGGATCTGGTTGAGTTGTATCATGTCAAAGATCTACACTAATGTTATTTTTCATTGGGAGAAATTACTTCTCCTCGTGATTAAAGTAATATAAAAATAAATCACTTATACTTCATCAAAAAACATTACAAAACAAAAAAACAAAAACAGAAAGGAACATTTTTCTTATTGAAATATTTTCTGTACACGTACATGTTCTAAGGGGCCAGTTATAGCGATACGGAAAACAAAACCGAAAAAATTTTCAGATGGAAAAGTTTGTATGTTCTGATTCGATTTTTAAGACAAATGCTACACTGATCGATGGCAATCAATGCAGAGAATATTTGTTGTTCATTATAATTTTAATTGAACAAATACTTTTTGTTAAAAATGTAATTTTTTATTTTTCTTTTATACGTATAACAGAAAAATGAATAAATACGTTTTTAACAAGAAGTACAAGTTCAATTCAAATTTTTATTTGCAAAATAAATTCTCTGAGTTGGTAACCATCGATCAGTGCAGCATTTGTGTTTTAAATCGAAACATAACATACTTAATTTTCCATTTGAAAATTTTTTCGGTTTGGTTTTTCTGATCGCTATAACTTGCCCCTAAGGGGGCCAGTTATAGCGTTACGGAAAACCAAACCGAAAAAGTTTTCAGATAGAAAATTTTGTATGTTCTGATTCGATTCTTACTACAAATGCTACACCGATCGATGGCAATCAATTCAGAGAATGTTTTATGTTCATAATAATTTTAATTGAATAAATACTTTTTGTTAAAAATGTATTTATTTATTTTTCTGTTATACATATAAAAGAAAAATAATAAATTTAGTTTTTAACAAAAAGTAGTACAAGTTCAATTCAAGTTTTTATTTCCAAAATAAATTCTCTGATCAGTGTAGCATTTGTGTTTTAAATTGAACCATAACATACTAAATTTTCCATTATACAATTTTTTCGGTTTTGTTTTCCGTATCGCTATAACTGGCCCCTAAGCATAGATAAACGTGAAATGACAACTAACTTAAGCATTTCTAAATAAAGGCATTTTATAATTATCACGCCCCTTAAAGTTGCCGGAAACTATAGGTATATTAAAACGCTTTTTGGCTAAAATATAAACAAAATATTAATAGTTTTGTATGAAAGTGGGCTGAAACGCCCCAATTCAAGTATTTTTATTAAGTTAAGATTTACCTATAGCATATGAGCAAAATGTCAAAAAGTTGAAAAACAAAATAAATTATTTTGTATAAATGATTTTATATGAAATTGAAGAGTAGGTATAAATACTTTCATAAGTACCAATTTTGAAAAGAACCAAAAATGAATTGGTCAAAAAATTATTATTCAAATTTGTCGAAGTGTTTAAATTGAAATAAAAAATATATAGAAACTGTGACATTCGTATATATGCGTTTTCAGACCGCTGCATTTATAAGAAAAACCAGAACAGGCAAAACTCGCTAAACATAAACTCTGAAACGATTTGTCTTCGGAGTGCTTTCCGATTGCCCAATGGAAAATTACATAATGAAAATAACTAAACTTAATTGGCATTCTCTGAAAGTAGTGCCAGAGTGCGACAAAATTTCGTGATCAGATTACGCAGACGAACAATATTATCTTATCACATATGTGATTGTCAGAAATGTGACAATCAAAAATCAGATAAGCCGATTCCACCCCAGGTTTCCCAAAATTGTTACTAAAAAAATGAGCTTAGCTAAAAAATACTTCATATAAGTTACCAATATTTAAGTACATTATATAATTTATAGGTTTAATAGTTTTTGGGTTTCATTGTATATACTTTTCTATAAGAACACCTCGATATGTTTTCCTCGTAATGGTAAGACAACAAGTGTGTGAACTTAAAAAAAAACCAAACAGTTTGATTCATTTGATAATGAGCTTTCGATATGAAGAGTCCCCAAAAAATACAGAAATGCAGAGCTGCATAATGTTTCATAAAGCCCTTTTTATCTTTTCTCCTTGATAAATTCGCACACACAACATTATCCCGACAAATAAGAGGCTACTTATTTCACTAATCTTTTACTGATGGGTCCTTTTTTCGGAAGTAGAGTTTCTTCATCCTCGGGAGATAAAAACTTTTCCATATTATGAAGACAACGCGAGAGATCCGGTTAGTAAAAATGGAGCTCTATTGGAAATTAATTTCGTAAATGCCACACAATAAGCCAATTTAACAATTCGGACACCATGTGTTTAGCTCAAGCTTCGAATTTTTCTGGGATTTCCTAAGCTTTTCCCTGTTCGACCCCAGAAATGTCTTCCATATTTTCTACCTAAAGACAGTTCGTGTTTTAACGGCGGGCGCGGCGGGCGTGATGATTCCATTTTCAAAGCTCAATCCGGCTTAACCAAGGAAAATTGAAGAATTAATAGTGATGCGTGATAGCTTATGACAGCAGTGGTGAAAGCTATAAACACAAATCTTGCCCGTCGATAAAGTCTTTCGTATAAATACAGGACAATTTTGTCTTCTTTTTCTTATATACCATTTATTGCGTTTAAGAGACGGGTTACTCTCGTGGTGTTTTTGAATTGTATGGTCAGCTATCCCCAGTGGATAGGTTCACCCTTTTGAACCTGTACCTACTTAGGTTGCCTCAACTTCCAATTACCTGTATAAACATAAGATACATCATTTAAATCCGTCACACCACGTCTTTCATCGATACCTTAATTTTATGTGGGTAAGTTTTTAAGGTCAATTTAAACTTTTTGGAATTTACGAATTGTTTAATTTGCCCTCATTGTTATCAAGTGTTATCGCAATACGTACACTGAGGTAGACACTTGCTAATAAGAATTTTAATACCAAAATGACACTTACGCGAAGTCATCACAAAATGCATCTAATTAAATTACACATCCTTTTTGTAAGCTTATTCATTTCTATAAAAATAAATTAAAACAAAAAAGGGATTTATAAACGTGCTTTAGCTTCATAAAAAGAGGCGTGGCACTTTAAACCTGCTCATTCGAAATCTAAAAAAAAAGCAAATAAAAAAGAAGTCAATAATTACAAGAAAAAAGAAACTCAACTCAATCGAATCCACTCAATAAATATTTGCTCTCAATAAAAGAGATAGCATTCTGCATGGACGCGACGGAAGAAAAATGTAATGAACACCTCAATTTTCCAGTTATTTTTGTTTCACATATATAGCTTGTGTATATATATGTAAGAGGGCGGTCTTCTACCACACATCTCTTTCTAACTTTACAAGAGGATGCGCTGAATCACAATCGTTCTCGCTCTTTGACAACCAACACCTTTCACACACCAATTATACCCCGCAAAACAGAAAAGCGTTACGGTTACCTAAGCAAATGCACACTCTAATGGGAGAACTTAAGAAAATGGATAATTAGAGTGAGACAGCAGCAAGAAGAAACCAAACACCTTCCATAAAATGTCAAACTCTGACAGCCTTTTGAGAATGTTGCGTTCGGTTTCGGTGCAATTTTTGAGGGAACATTTTTGACATTTCTAATGAGAAACAGAAACGACGTTCGTTGTAACGTCATGTCATGTTGGCGTTTTGCCCTGAAAGTTCTCCCACCCTAGGAAAACATGAATGCGGGTGCGAGCTCGCTGGGCTGCTTAATTATTCGTGAAGCCCCTGCATGTTTCTTTTGACTAAAAGGGTGGTCAAAGCTGCGTTGTTCAACCACCGCAACCGTCATCGTCGTTGTTGTCGCCGCCGCCGCCGCCGCTCTGCCAACGCCATCGCCGCCGTGCCGCTGCCACTGTCTTAGATGGGAATTAATTTTTTTTTTTTGCTTTCGTAGGAACATTTTTGGTTTGGGAATACTTTCGGAAGTTCGCAGTTTTAATTATGACCCAAGTGGCCAAGCTAAGAAAATGTACGAATGAATAATTCATTGGAAAGATAAGAATCTTTAAGAATTATTGTTATTATTATATTTTTGGAGGTTGAATTTTTGGGGAACGATATAACAGTTAACGCGCATAGTGAAAGGGACCCCAAAAATCATGTTCCTTAGTGGTTGTCCATTTGTAAAGATCGCGCTACTCATGAACTCCATTTGACCTGCTTCATTTTTTGTTTTGTTTTATTTTTGAGAATGGCTTTGGAGCACATTTGCAAAGCACTCACATGAAAGAGAGTTACACAAGCAGTTAATCTTCATAAATGTTAACGGCTTAGCTGTCCAATGGTTTGGATTTCCACCATTTTTTTTTTTTTGTGAAAGGCAAGGTTCATGATGTGAATTAATTGTAAACGGAGGTATAGGAACTGTGAGCGGAACTTCCCCGTAGGTATAGATGCAAAGGAACCTTAATGAAGTTTTAACTTTTATTGAATTATTAATTTTGGTGGAAAAAAGTGTTATCTTTTGTTTGACAAGCCGTCGGGCTTTTGTTTTCGAAATAATTTGTTTTAAAATAGTGGAATAATGCATAATTAAAACAAATTACCAACATTGATCTTAATGTGGAAGCATTAGACGTTTTTTGGTTCAAACTTTATGAAAACAAAGCGTTTGAGAAATTTTGCACAGAGGTACCAACTTCAAGTTTGTACCTATTAAATATCACAGTGCTTTGTTGCTCTTCTTCTTAGTGGTAGGAAGAGATAAGAGGTTGAATTGAGACATTGATTCAGACATTTTGAATTGTGTTATGCCCACAATTTCGTTCTTAAATAAGAAAAAAAGGAGATCAAAATGAATGCGGACGAAAAATTCCCGTGGTCTGTTTTACAAGAGGAAACCATCAGGGATTAATAATTTGAAAATTATTGACTTTTGAACAAGTTCAACATTGAAGAAAATATTATATCATATCAGCAGAAACAAAACACAACGTTTCAAATATTTTGAGGACATTGAATGTTTCGTCTTAGTACAAAACAAGAACTCACGAATACCTACCCAAACACAATATTTTTTAGACACTAGGTACTTGCTAATAAGGAATCTTAAATTTGGCTATAAATTTATTAGACCAGCTTGAGACCATAACCAACAATTAAAGCTCCGCTTTTTGTGGAGCAGCTTCATACAGCTAACCATGGATTTCCTTGTCTTTCTCTTTTGATACCGTGAACGCTCGCTATGAAATACAACTTTATATTTCCTTTTGAAACGGGATATAAGGCCTTTTCCATGACTAGTTTAGGTTATGCATATAAGCTGTAACTAGTCTATTTTTTCAAAATTCTTCTTCGGACTAAGATCCGAAAGCTATTTTTGGTGAAATTTAGGTCCAAAGTAAATCGGAGTGAAGCGAACTTTAGTAGGTAGATAGATAGGTAGTCAAAATTATTTATAAAAGTTCCTTATAATTGAAGCTTTAAATTCAACTTGCAGGACCTAAAAAGCAATGGACTCTTGGTGTCAATAGATTATTAAATAATGGCATTAAGCTACATTATGTTCTCATTGGGTTTAGAAAATTAATTTAAATAAATAAAACTCATTTGAAGAAAGAAATATTAATGCCAATGATATTTTCAACTACGTATTTTTGTTACATTTGGTAAAAAAGGATATCGTCCAAACTCGGCCTTTGAGAATTCTACATCTAAGGTTAAACTAGGCTTACAAATAATATTTATTAACACAAATTCTGTTTTCAAAGCTCCAGATTTTCTTACATTTTGTTGCCCATAATTCTGTTGCTGGTGTTTTTAAAGCATAATATGCAACGGACAGTAAAGAGTAAAGAACGTATAATACGTTGTTCTTTTAAAGATCTCCCTACCTTTGATATTAGTCAATCAAAATTGTTTTTTTTTTTTTTTTTTTGAAGAATAGATATTATTAAATTATAAATCTTTAAGGATGTTCAAAGGTGAACCAAAGTCATTCACACTCGTATTAAACCGCATAAGAGCATACAAACGGCTATATATAGAGGTGCAAACATATGTACCTACATATGTCATATGTGTAATTCTAATTAGACGAAGTAAGGAGCATACGAAGTACGAAGCATGTCACAAAGATTAGATCTAGAATATAAAATATTTTGCAGTTGACTCTCGCCGGTTAAATCCTTTTGTAGTTATGTAGTGATGTATTTGTGTCGTGACGCATTTTCGTTTCATCGAGCTTTATATCCCAACGATATGAAAAGAAATCACTTACTGTCACTTTAATTGGTACCCACGTTCTAGGTAAGAATTTTTAAAAAATGGACTTTATGCCTTAATATTTTAATTAATTCATCAAAGAACAAAAATAAAGTTATTGACCTTAGGTACTGAGTGTTTTAAAAAAACATATGTTAATGTAAAAACGTTTTTAAATGTATTTCATTTTCATATATTAAATGGGTGTTTTTCTTTTTCTATTCAGAAAAGAGATTTCGAGTACTTACATCGAGCTTGATCTGAACGTCCTCTGAGCCGATTGTGCTCAGAGCGCTCTGAACTATTTATGAAATGAATTTAGGCACTTAGCTGTTATTTCTTTTTCTCGTGCCATTTGAAAAACTTGAATTTCTTATCTCTAAAATACCTTTATCGGCCATTTTAATTTTGTATTTCCATCCGCAGCAGCCGCCGCTAAGAATTTCTTTTTATAAATTGAATTGGTTTTGAAGCGTCCCATCACTTTTGACGTTTAAGGTAGTTCCACACTATCACACAGTGTAATACGATATGTTAAAAATGTGTGATGAAACAGGTGTATAAAAGCGTGGAAACAGAATATGACAGCGCAGATCTCATACGAATTGACATGTATTTAGATCTGAAATATTTTTTTTAGGATTGAATGCAAAACCATCACACATTCCTTCACACATTTTTTTGACATGTCGTACTACACTGTGGGATAGTGTGGAACTACCTTTACCTATACTTTTGATCAGCATTTAGCTCAGCCTGTCCCATCTATTTATTTGGAGCTCGTAGAGCGCACTCTGAAAACACTTTGTAGGAGACGAAAATACGAATTCTATGCTCTGAAGGCATAGAAGCAAAAAAGAATCCCCCTTTTTTTGAAAACGCCAAGTCCAATTTTATTGAAATGGGACATTAGGTTTATATTCTGAAGAGGGTACATAATATGACAGAGTAAAAATACCTTTTGGTTAAGTTACATATAGTACATGCAGGTAATATCTTAACTAGCATTTTGGTTGTGTTCTCTGCAATTGTCAAAGTTCTAAAAAAATTCGGTGAACTGTGATTATTTAGCACATTTAACGCACTAGAACCAAATTATATTGTTTTGCGAAAGCTTCAGAGCATGAATAAACTATTTACAAAGAGCCGCCATTTTATCTTTGGTTTTGCTTTTCAATCCCAAAATAGAAAGAAAGAAAATAAAACGCAAAGTAGAATTTTCTAAATAGAGACTCCAAAGGCCAAAATATTTCCCTTATTTAAGTTTAAAGTTGTTTTTAATAGAAAAATTAGAAAAGTCTTATTTTATATTGCTTTTCATAGTTTAGTGAAGAATTTTTCATAATGCAGTAAAAATTATTCTTAGATTTTCATAGAACATAAGATCATGTATACGATCTTATAAACATAAGAATTTATTTTTTTCCTTATACACATACATATGTTTCTTTATTCAATTTGGTTCCTTGAAGTTCACAATTTTGTTTAAAACAGAGCCTATCCTATATCCTCTACTTTTGCATTAATTGTATTTCATTTTAATTATTTTAAAATGTTAATGTTTAATAAAATTATCAAAAGTCATTCTTTTAAATGCCAAATATCACAGTAGAAACGTACCTCAAAAAGCAACACAAATTACTAATCTCTAAATCAATAAATAAGCAACATGGCGGAATGTGTCAATCGCCACTCCCTACTCGATAGTTCCTCTATGCATTCGCACTGAGCATACTCCAACAACAACAAATAATATAACATTCCAGAAGCTATTTATTTATAGAGAACTTAACACACAAATGTAACGCATTCACTCGCATTCAATTGCAGCAATCTGCGCGCACTGAGTGACAATTCCAGAAACAGGCAGCTCTGGCTGCCATTTTGATTGAATCAACCGGCAAATGTGGAGCCATAGCCGCACGCTGGCACTGGCATACGACTGCGGCTGCGGCTGTGAGTGCAAGAAATTAACAGTTTGCCTTTGCCGCCATTGCATTGCATTGCACGCTTGGGAGCCTAGAACAGTCTGCTTGGGCTGCGAATAGGTAATTTGACACCGATGTGATGGTGATGGCTGGTTGTGTTCTCTGATGTTCTGTGCCTAGTTCTTTAGGTATGACATGGTTATAATAGGCATCAATAATTTATAGGTATCGATAACTTTTTTAGAAAATTGCTATTTAATTTAATTAAATGCAGTTTTTAAACGTATTCTTTATATTGACTTGAATGTATTTGTTTTATTATTTTCATAGAACGTTTTTAAAAGCATTGTATAAATTCAAATGGAGAGTGTGGCTGACGGATGCAAGTAACACTGCAATTGCCTAAGGTTTAAAAATAAGTCAGTCAACCCAACACTGTATTGTAAATGTCAAAGCCATGTTTTTTTCTTCAAAGTTCAGAAAAAAATGTTCAGAAAATGTCAATACAAGCAGTTGTTTCATCTAACTCCACGAATCGATTAGGATTAGGATGGCTCCAAATCAGAGCAATGACTTGTTCTAGAAGAAGTTGAATGCTGTATCTACAATGACGCCGATAAACATGGTTAATAATGGAGTATTTCTTATATCATGTTAGAATGTACCCCGAATAAATGTTACAACTTCCCCCACCAAGAAAATCAACGCGAATAACACAACTCCAAGAACCTGAATTTGATGTAGGTATAAATTTTATCCAAATCCCAAATGAATGGTTTAAAGAAAAATCTTGATCTGACTTTTCAGTGTCAAAATGAAAAAGAAATTATAAAACCTGCTTCAAAAGTGCGTTTTTTTAGAGGTACCTATATAGAACTTTGAAATGGAATAAAACCAAGATGATTTTTCTAAATTGAAATTAAATTTACTTTATTCGAAGGATAATCTTCTGGCATTATAATTTAAATATGATTTCTGGCGAATGACCGCCACGGCTGGGCGGGCTCGGACGTAGCCTAATCTGGAGGTCCAATTTTCGATGACTTTTTCCAACATTTGTCGCCGTATATCGGCAATTACGCAGCAAATTTTGTCCTCCATACACTTGAGGATTATCATCACTCCAAATACGGCAGTTTTGTTCTTATTGACGTGTCCTTTCCACCAAAAGTGAGCTTCATCGCTAAACAAAATTCACGCGATACGTATTTCGAACAGAACCATGATTTTCAAAATAAATTTGCATAATTTGGAAGCGTTGTTCAGACGTCAGTCTTTTCATGTTGAAATGTCAAACAAACTTAACAGCTGACAAAATGGTCACCAGTTAAAATAGTGTTGCCAACTTAAAGTTTTATACCTCTAAAAAAAACACCCGTTTGAGACAACCTTAAAAATTTCTTTCATTGACTTCCAATAAATAGCTTAAATAGACATGCTTTCACACAACTTCTAATCTTAATTAAACCCTTTTTTATTCAACCGTTACTTCTAACCCTTGTTACTCATAGCACCACTTAATTTGGGTATCAATTTAACGGCTCGTTTTAAGTAAACTCCTTGCTGAATTATTTCAACTATTTTCTTAAGGATTCCTATCCCACAATATACCTATAATAAATGTACGTATTCGAGATTATTTCGCTCAAAAGTCTTGTCGCAATCCATGAACCCTAGGTTTAAGGTAAGTTGGGTCAGGCTGAGTGCCTTGAAACAATCACAACTCTATAGCCTTTTGTGCTGCTCTTACTCTACTTTGAGCTGTTTTTAAATCCTTTTTGAATTCGTTTTATTTTTTTTATTTTTTTATATATGTCATGGGATCAGGTGCATCTGCACGTGCTAAACAACATGCTTAATATGATAGCAGTACCCTTTTAACATGTGCTAAAGTGAAAGCTCTGTTTTGCAACCACATAACATACAACAGAAGTAGGTATGCCTTACCACATGTGCCCATATGTAACCAAAACAATTTACATGGCATCATCCCAAAGATGGTTGATTCTCTGACACCAAACAAGCAAGCAAGCTCAATACTGTGGTGGCCAATTATATTCCGATCCCTATCATCCATCGTAAAAGTACCTAGCATCAGAATCTCTCAAAAGATATACAACAACCGCAGAGGTTACCTATTGGATGCCATCATTTATCGCTCGGTGCGATATTGACTGACAGCTACACTCACACTCACAGATTTTTCAGAGAGCTTCAGATTGGAGCTGACTTGGGAGTTGGGACTCCTGCGTTTTCATGATTGAATTCCCTTTTGGTTTTCATCCAATTTCAAGCTATATGCTGATGCTGTCCCGCTGAGTTTCGATTATTCGCGACTTGATGCTTTCGAAGTATATCGCGCGTCGACATCCATTTACGCTTGATGCGAAGTGACAGGCCGCCATTTGAGGCGACAGCATTGCGCGCGATCTTGTTAGGGGCATTCCATGCTGTTGCGCTCACGACGCGACGCGATGACGACGACGACGCCGCATCGCCACTCGTAAGATTCAAAGTGCATCAGCCAGAAGCACAGCACGCTGATTGCAATCGACAGAGAGTGCTAAAGATTTTCGAATGAAAATGAAAAGGGGATGAGGAATAAGGGATATACCACAACCAACTTATTCCCAACATGGATGCACAGCGGAAAGGCATTCGCACAGCACCCCATCCACACCCGTTTTGGGGATAGTGCACTTATTCGCGCGGGGCACACAGTAAACCGCCGAATTCCGATTGCCATTTAGCAGATACTTAAACCTTCCAAATGGAGGAAGGACTCTTCTCTATTGGACAACATGCAGTGCACTTACACGGTACGTGACCATTCCAATTCAAAGTGGGGTTCAGTTTTTTTTTCTGATGTTCCTGTTTCTTGAGCCTCTCTCTGTCAGTTTAACATCACGAAAACCACATAAAACAGTGCCGAACATTTTGTCCATTTCTTATGGTGTCCCCGTATTGTGTCCCAATGGCTCTTATTCTAGTTTAGATCAGGGCTGCATGAGTTGTGTTAGGGCCTTGCGTGCAATATCACTAAATCGTGTGGCTCGAATCACCTGCGCCTGTTTAGGGCTGCTCAGTGTGGGGGTCTCAACAAATACGGACCTGAACTTTGATGGTGTTGGCTGCTCGTTGGTTTGGCTTGGCTTTCGGCCTAATCTATAGATAGGTTAAGTCACCTTAAGTAGGCATTTGTTGTTGACAACTACCAAAGGCGACGCGACAACACAGTGCTGTTTGCTATAGCAGCGACTGCCGCCATTTGCACTTAGTTTTGTATCTTTTGGATTTTAACTTTTTTTTGTATATTTTTTATTCAGTCGGAATAGTCGAAGAAGACCGGCAATGTGGATGAATTGCTTCTGAAGTAGACATAGCGATTGGTTCTCTTATGTGGTGATGTGGTATACCTTTAGACCTAGGATTGGGTGTTTTGGAGGCAAACACAACATTTTCGGTGGAAGTGCTGACATGACAAATTAATTCAATTCCGATTCCGATCGGAGAGTTGTGATAACAAGTCACGTAACAAAAAATAAGAAAATTGTTTAACGTTGTCTTTGTGGTTTACCGTATTAAATCGTCTGTGTCTATAGTTTTGTATAAGTTTGGAAAGGCGGCTTTAGAATAGGTACAGTTCGGATAGAGCTAGTTATATATATAAAAAAAAGACGACCAGGAAAAGTGTCGGTAAGGCAGCAACTATTGTGTGGAGCATGAAATTGTTATTTGGCGGAATTGGAATTTAAGGACTTTGAAGTTTTGTTTTTGAACGACTTTGTTTTGTCGGTCGTCTTCTTGTCTGTTCGGCATTGTTATCTATTGGCTCTTGGGCGGAATAATCTACATTCAAGGCCATGTTTAAAGAAGGAATGCAATGCAAGGAGGGATATGGGGAGCAGGAAGAGCATCAACTGCTTGTTAAGCTTATAGTATAGAAAAGTGTTATAATGTGGTAACTGTGGGTTCTTAAGCATTTTAATACAGCTGCAAAAATAGCTATTGTAATGGGTCTTACTTTGTTTTTAAGAACTCTCAAAATTTGTTTTTAAATTTATGTCACATTTCATGCTGAATTTACTCCAGAGACATAATCCTTCACGAGATAAGATGGAAACAGTTAACAAACTAATGGTGTGTAGTGTATTGATACTGCTGATTCGAAAAGCGGTCCTCGAAGTGGAAACTTACATTTTCGGTGCAGGAACTACTCATATGGGAAAATAAATATTTCTTGAGTTTTTGGACAATTCGTGAACAATAAATGCTCTGTGACAAGGCGCGTTTTTATAGTTTTATCTGTCAAACGATCTAATCGGATACACTGCTTCAACCCCTCATTTACAACACACAAATATTGCTTCTTATCTGATTGCTCTTCTTGAGGAAGGATTTCATAATGATGAACAATATATTGACCCAATAAAAGTAAATAGTCACTAGTCAGCAAAAGCTGAACGTTACCGGTCGGACAAAATACTTCCAACGGATTGATGTGATGTCATGGTGATTTTGAAAGACCATTTGCTTAAATATTTCGCACGTCTATACCCGAAGACAAGGTTTTAAAGGTATATTTTATCATCTCTTCAATTTAGTTAAGAAAATTACAATGTACTAGGTTTGAGCTTCTGTAAAGCTAACGTAAGGCTTCCACTGGAAGGTAAGAGCTTCATATAGTTCGTATCTAAGGAAGTACAGGTGATAGAGCTTGGAATTCTTGTTTCCAATAAGTTTCGGTAGGGGATAGCATAAATAAAGTAAAAAGTTACAGCTTCTATGAGGCTACCATTGAGAATTTATTTTTAACTGGTGCGACAAAAATTACAATAACAGTGTTAATGGTTTAATATACACAACACAATCAAATATATTTTCATCAGAGTAGTATTGACAATATGTTAGCCAAGCAAAAATTAATTATGGTAAGATGTTACATGTGTATGGTTAAACGGTTAGGAGGAAGTCTTATCGAACCTATATTAAATTGTTCTTTTTCTGAAATCATGGTACTGGTAACTTTTCTAGCTGAAAGCCACCTAAGACTTACCTAGCCTTACTTACTACTGGTAAACTAATGGGAAGTGTGCTAATTGCTAAGCTATGAAATAAGAGGTCATGAGGTCGTGGGATTCGATTTGACAAGTAAGAAAAAATAACACGTTCTTAATCCAACCTGCAGTCCAATTAAATTGTTAAATCAAGATAAATGTACTTATATGTATTTTAATTTTTTTTAGAAACTTCGGTAAGGCTTTCTTTAAATTTCTTTAAGGTTGATCAAAGTTTTTAAGCAAGTTAAAGCTTCCGTTAAGCTTCTTTATCATCATTGCAATAAGCTTTACCGTTGTGCATATTGCAACTTCAGTAAAAATTGCCTCCTATTTTTGCTTGATGATATTTAATGTAAGCTTTACGAAGTTGAAATGTTAGTCAGGGGACGAGGCAGGTCTTTAGTCATTTCTAAACCTTTTTTGAAGATATAATATACAAAAGTCAATGGCTTGGGTGTAGTGTCAAACTCCTTCTCATTTTGAATAGTTCTGTATAAAAGACGCAACACACATTGAAAATATCACTAAGCAAAAATCTATTTCATACCTCTCAGATTAGTTGTAATATTTGTTCTTAAATAAATTTTTAAGAACGGTAGACTCCAAATCCAGGAATTTTTTAGATTATTATATGTTTTCGAAAAGTCTTCTTTATATCGCCTTTTAATGAAACTCTTTTCTTATAATTTCTTAACAACTATGTACCATCACGCCACGGTGGCCATCACGAAACACCCTGTAATTAGAAAACTTTTTAAAAGAAACATTTATGTACATTTTTCTCATTAAAATTCATTCGCCAACGTTAATTACGTTCGCGCTCTGGTTGCCTACCATCGCACCGCACCATCATCTACAACGTAGGTACACTTAGCCGCACAAGAAACCGTGCACAGCTTTTTTTGTATAAGTACCGAACCTAAAGGCATATATACCTTAGCTAGATATTTAAAGAAAGAAAAAAAGCACAAAACCTATTCCCATCCATCCAGTCACCCTGTATCCAGTCATCCATCGCTTTAGGCATGCAAAACGCAGCAGAAGTCAGAAGCAAAAAAAAAAACTCCTTTGAATCGCACAAAAAAAAAGAACTTGGAAAACATGGCCTGAACAGAATTACCCGCTCGTGATAAGGATCTAGCGCTCTCATTGTTCCCTTCGACTGGTGCCGCGCCGCTAGTGCTAGCCAATGCCAGTCGGTGTACAAGTTGTATGGTTGCA
Source organism: Platycheirus albimanus (assembly GCA_916050605.2). NCBI lineage: Eukaryota > Metazoa > Arthropoda > Insecta > Diptera > Syrphidae > Platycheirus > Platycheirus albimanus. The sequence goes on from OU696696.1 coordinate 359,012,111, forward strand.
TGTGTGCACATTTGCATGCAGGCTGATGTGGCGTTCTGGTGGCGCGGCGGTAGTTAGCAATTATAACGGGTCTCTGCGGCCATTTATATTTATGAGGATTTCGAATAGAAAACTTACGGTAGTGGTGATGGTGCCTAGTATACAATGAACATTGTTAGAGCCTTTTACATAGACTTTGTTTGAAGGTGACCTCTGTGCAATTAAATAGCTTTAACTCGACAACTGTTCCTAACTTAACTCCATCCTCCCTCCAACCATAGCCATAATACAGATGGATTCGGGTGACTTGAGATACTCGTGCTTGGTACATTTATCTAACGGATAACGGTGTTGTGAGATCTCTCATCTTCACATAAAGATATAGATGCCTACCTAACCTATACCTACATCCAACGATCTATGCATGGGAGAGATTATCTTCATTCAGTCATCATAAGGTATGATTGTTCCAGAGTATGGTATAGCTTGAGACTGAAGACTAAGAAACTCTGCTCTAGATGCATCCGCTCAGCCCCAGCGATTGGTATGCTTTATGAAACTGAATTCGATTAACCTTAAACGCTTGGATAAGTTGGCAATTGGAATGTGACACGTTGTTTTTAATTGTGTTTTGTTCTTTTGCCGCGATGTTTTTTTGTTGTTCTGTCTTATTGTTTGTTATTGCGCGGTTCACTTAAAGTTGGCTATGGGTGGTTTCACTTAGGTTTTCTATAATGCTGGGGGCTTGCTGTGAATGTGATTTGATTACAATGAATTTTAATTGTGGTTTGGTAAGTACAAACTGCTAGCTTGGGAACTTAAAAGTGGAATAATTGGAACAAATTATTGCAAAAGGATTTTGCAAACCCGCATTAGCACTGTTTAAGGTAACTTAGGAATATAAGTATACAAAGGGTTGCAGGTATCCAGCTGATTTCATTAAGCTTAAATTAAATCGTGAGATTAAAATGTAAGACACAAATCGTATTGATCATGATTGCAGTCGGAGTCGTAGACGCAGTAAAAAGAGTCGGAGATGGAACGAAGCCTTTTTGAAATACATAGTTCTAAAACAATTCGAGTGGATCCATCGAAATAATCCATAGAAAAAGGGTTTCATTGGAAGGAAAGGAAATGGCCGCTTTGAGGAATATAAAGATACGCAAGCATTTTTTGATATAAAGAGGTTTTCAATTGTGGCGGGTAGATTTCGGAGGACATGTTATTTTGGTGACATCCGTCAAATCTATTGTTTGATATTCATTAATTGATACCAAATCAACGAGGCTAGTTACGTTACATGATTGAAGTAATTTCTTTCAGTAATCAATTAGCCAACATTCATATAACTACGTAAAAGAAACGTTTACGATAAAGAATATCGTAGTGTTCGTATAGCAGAACTCGAGGGTCGATTTCTCGCCGTGAATAAGGCAGACTTCAACTCGGAGCTTATGGCCACAGACAACACCGTTTGTTTGCTGGATGGGCTTCGGAGCATTTGAAAGAGGACCCGAATTTCGGTGGAAATACCATCTTTAGCGACAATTCACATTTTTGGATGAATGGCTGTGTAAACAAGCAAAATTTCTATACAAGAGATGATACCCACATGAGGTTCATCAGCTGCAATGCATTCTCAAAAAATTAACGTTCGGTGGATTTTGGTCCGTACTTTTCCCAAAACGACTTTAAGAGCAAGATGATTCTGCATGCCACGTAGCACACGCCTCGATTGACAGTCTGCTTGAAAATTTTTTAGGGTAAGGGTATCTCTCGTCTAGGTGACATGCATTGGCCACAAAAGTCAAGCGATTTGACCCCACTAGACTTTTTTTTGTCGAGTTTCCTGAATTTGAAGCTCAACGCGAATAATGCACAATTCCACTTAGCACTGCCCAACGCTCAAATTTATTCATTGGAAATTGGACCACTCAGATATTTGTCACCGTAAGAAGCTGAGGAGGGAATTTGAAGGATCCAACATTTTATACACAACAAGTTGAAGCTTCCAATAAGCCTCCATATATCATCATCGCAATAAGCTTAATTTTTGTATCCTTGTTATTTTTTTAATTTATTTTCTTTTTGTGAATAGTATTTCTATTTATTTAAAATATTTTTTAATGTTTTGGAGTTGTGAAAAACGTCTCTACCTATACATGAAATTTGATTTTTCAGTAATATTTGTGTTCTTGTTTGGCTACCATCATGCCAATGCATAGTCGTAAGCTAAAGTTAAACGTTTTTCTTGCATCAGCTAAAACAGGATTACAACGCAAACTATGACGAAAATTTGGTCACAAGAAAAAATTTTCTTTTCAAAAAAGTAAAAATGAAATTTCGAAGGAAAACGTAGAAGTTTTATTTAAAAAAAAACCATCACGTACGCTTATCAATATAATTTTATAAACTGAACCAACAATTGCCCTGCCTTTAAGCCCATTTATCTCCTCAAAATTATCTTAAGAACACAATACAAAAAAAATCATAAAGAAAAAAATCCAAACATGATTAAGACTAGGAGACTCATCTTCATTAAAGCAATCGAACACCGAACTGTCATTGTATTATCCAAGCGCGTAAATTACACGAAACATCACAAGCATCCAAGAGTTATAAGAGTGTGTCACACACAAGTCGATTCTATAGAATAAGAATTTCCATCATCACTATCATCACAATCCCGCGAGCCGCGAGCAGCGAGCAGTGAGAAGGTCTATAAGAATCCCTTTGATTTATAAAACCTGTCAAGGACGTCACATGATTTGTTTTTCCTTTATTTTTTGTCCTTAAACATATTAATAGCCTTCAATTAGTCACTATCAATTCTTGTAATCTCTACGATACACATCGTCCTTGTCGATGAGAATGATGTGATGATAATAATGACATCCTTATTATTATTTTGAGATAAAAAAAAAAACGTATAAAATGACAAAAATATAAAAATTAACTCTCCATGCACGGCACGTCCTTATAAACACCACACACATCATTTTTTTCCTCATCATCATCATCATTCAGCAGCCAGCATCCCAGCTCATCATCGTGATCTTTTAAACTCATATGCGGATACATAATGGCGGTGCACCTGAGGTGATATTTTTATAACCACAGTAGCATCAGCATCACTTACCTTTATCACCCGAAGCAGAAGGATATACAAAATTAAGAAGAAGACAAAAAAAAAAAAAAATATCAAAACCTCAAGAACATGTCAACCCACGGGATGATGAGTCCTAAATTAATGGCAAATAATATGTCATCACATTTGAGCGTATCCATAGGTATTGGTGAATTTCACCAGAGAGCATACTTTAAAAATCTTTCGAAATTAACTCGGACGCTTTGAAATGTATACTCGCGAAGATACATTTATGATGAAAATATATAAATGTTATTCGACGCCTTAAAAGTGGTGTGGTTTTCCAGCTGGCAATACTTTTTTTGGAGTTGGTCTGTTTGACAGCTGTCACTTGATTTATGTTCAGTCTATAAAAGTCACCATTTATAACGACGTTTCACCTGGCACGGGAATGCTATGTAAAGCGTAAAAAATGTTGGAACGTTAGATAGGATTTGGTACAGTGTATATAAGGTGGTTGGTAACTAGACTGGAGTTGTGGGTTTGAGCCCCAGCCTTGGCAGCAAGATTTCGATATTAACGCAGTGTTTCAGTTGGGTGCGAGCTGCGAGGTAAATATCACATAAATCTCAATCCACTGTACCAGCAAAAATTCTTCCCAATCTTGCTATTCCTTCTCGCCCTAAACGCTCTCACATTGTTTTGTCCATTCTCGATAAGGGTATAGATAACCCCTTAAGTGCGAGTACATTATAAGAACATTTTTTTTTTTTTAATTGGGTACAATCGAAATCAACTTGGATTTCTTCCACCATGTCTAGCTAGAGCATTTTGATGTACCTTGTGAGCGCAAACACTCTGATCGATGCACCCCATCTGTCTTTTAGGGTGAAGCGTTTGTTGCTTTCACTTCCTAAGCAACAGCCCTCTACTGGGTGTTCCATAATTCATCAATAATATTTCAGGCATGAATCATTGGAATATTCTTAGGAAAAAATCATTACAGTAAAGGCAACCAATTTTGATATGATTTTAAAAAAACGCTTATTTTGGTGTACCTTGGCCCATTTGAACCATTATTGCGCTGTTAGTGCTAGTGATAGAAACTTTGTTCAGACATTGATTTGATATCTTGTCTCAGCCTTAAGAAATCCAGATTCTAGGCTGTTCCATTTTTCCTTCCTATGCAAATTTTTGAATTCCGAGTAAATTTTCTCCAGAAAATGCATAATAAAAAGAACGTTTCATTACTCTTTTTGAAATAAAAATTATATTTGAGATAGACCCTACTGTACAACGATTTGTTTTAAGAATAAATCCAAGAATGAAGAATCATGCCTTGAAATGTTATTGACGAATAAAGGACGAACAAGGAATGCAGAAAAACTGGTATCGAATCGAGATTGTTTTCTTATTTTATTTTAGCCTGGCTTAGCTATTACCTCTAAGTAATGGTTTTTAATATTCCCAATTTTACTCAAAAACGGTTCCAATAATTTTGATTTCATTTTTACTACAACTTTTTTTAATGCTCTCGAAAGAAATGGGTTTTAGATTTTGGCTCTAAAGCTCATAGCGGAAATCAAGGCTTATCCACTTATATTTTAAATGTCCATTAGATGGCAATGATAATATACAATTTGAATTTCTTAAAAAGGTTTTTGAATTTATTTATTTATTTTGAATATCCCACTATTTCTGTAGTTGTCATTTTTGGAGCTGTCCTGTTATTTTTGACATTTGACAAGTAAAAACTACGCCAATAATAAAAATAAAACGATATACGCTTCAACAACGCATTGAAATTATTAAAATTTACAATAATAATACGGGCAAGTGCGAGTCGGACTCGCGCACGAAGGGTTCCGTACCATTATCTAGAAAAACGAAAAATTCCGATTGTTGTATGGGAGCCCCCCTTAAATTTATATTTTATTTAGTTTTTAGTAATATTTGTTGTTGGGCAACAATAATACATCATCTGTCAAATTTCAACTCTCTAACTATGACGGTTCATGAGATACAGCCTGGTGACGGACGGACAGACGGACAGAAGGACAGACGGACAGCGAAGTCTCGGTAATAGGGTTCCGTTTTCACCCTTTGGGTACGGAACCCTAAAACAAACCGACGTATAGAGGATAGCTTCAATATAAAACGCTGCTTGGTTTGAGCCAATGTTTTTTTGTTTTTTTTTTGTATTTGCTCGAAAAAGGTTCTACCGATTTTGATTAAGTTTTACATGTTATCGAACGAAATGAAAAAAAAAATTTAAAACTTTATTTTATCGCTTCAAATTCAGTCATGTTTCATTTGGTTTCTTTTCCTGTCCTTCTCTTCGGAGTAACATGGGAAATACACTAGCCTTTTTAAATATTAATCCGTGACACATGGTTAGTCAGCCTGATTTTACATTTATAATTTTCACAATAGATACAAAAAATAATATAAACCTATGACATTCTATTTCCTTTAAAAATAATTTGTAAATTAATTGATATATAGAAACAGATATAACTACCAAAATAAAAAAACAGCATATCTTCAAATCCGTTTTAATCTTAAAAAAATATTTTATCTACCCTACTGGTGAAATTTCCCTCAACACACTGTTCTCAAACGACCTGACACGACAACGACGAAGCGACGAGGTGACATGTAAAACAGTGAAAACGCTTTTCCTATCACAATTCGGAAAAAAAAACTTTCCACACAAGAACATATATCGTATCCTTTTTGGTTAGTCATTCCCTGCCTGATGAAGGCGGTCCATATTGATCTATTCTGTGGTTTTGATTAAGTGCCTCCAATTTGTCAAAATATCGCCCTTTGACACTCTGATACTATATTTATCTAGTGGCGGCTGGCGGATCATGTGTGATGTTCGACTTCGAGGGAGGAAATTTATGGAATTTCAATGATTTAGAAAGATGATGCTACATGCTACTCGTATCTTATATCCCATATTTTCATACCTGGTAGCTGTTTAAATAAAAAAAATTACAAAATGAGCCATGAAGAATCAATATAATGATTGTGTAAGGAAAGCGATTCCAAGGAAATATTGTGGATGGGTAATTAATTGCTCCGATGCATGATGGGGACTTTGGTATTTGTTTTTCTAGTTGACTCTGTTTGCCCTGTTTTTTTTTTATTTTTTATCGAAGTTGTCGGAGATCTTTGATGGAATAAAAAAATAGACATTGACAAATTGTTAAATGATGTGACATACTTAAAGAGAGTGTAAAAAGGTAGTGAGCGATATAAGTTTTGAATGATTTAGATGTCAAATATAATTTGGTTTTTTTTTGTTCTATGTTTGTGAAGAATTTATGTCACTATCGTTATTTTCTTGATGCGTTTTGTTTTCAACAAATTTGCCACTGTTTAAGAATTGTGTCTAAAATGTATTCAAGGTTTTATGGTTAAATCTAAGCTTATTTCTTGCGTAGGAAGTAGTTCCTTGTCTTGTTTTTACTGAAATGATATCTGTTGAAGTAAACATATCTAACTGCTGCTTAAAATCTGCTATTCTGTTTGCTGGGACGTTAAATAATCCTGAATTAAAACATCTCTTATCGACGAAATACTGAATATTGAAGTTTAAAACTAAAGTTTTTGTAATAAATATACTTGGCACAATAGCTCCAACCGGGGCCGGGCCTGTGACTCACACTCTTAACCATTCCTGTGTGTGCATAGATATTCTGTTCTGCAGGAATAGAAGGGACCTGCAAATAATCGTCGAACGGGTAATAGAAAAGCACTTTCCATGGCATGATTATTAATTAACACTTGAAGGAATTTCACTTTCTCGTAAGAGGAAGTATTGGAGTACTCCGCAAAAGAACTTAGAATTAGGTCGCAAATTCTGTGAAAACAAATCGAACGCAACCAAATTGACAACGATTTCAATTGAACAGTTATTTTATAAACAAAATGCACGACTGGGTCGCACGACAGTGGTTTATGGGCTTGAGATTTTGATAAAAATAAAATTTTCAAAATTCTTAAATAAATACTTAAACTAATTTGAGCTGAAAAAAAGTACGCCATTTTATTTCTTGGATAAATTTGAATTTATGAGAATAAATTTAAAAAATCTGTGGAGCGGTTTTTGAGAAAAAAAGTTTTTTTTGAAAAACTTTTTGAAAAAATTTTTCAAAAAAAAAATCAAAAACGCCAGTTCATAGGTATTCAGCAAATACATTTATTTAAAATTTAAAAAAAAAATTTAATAAGCAGTTTTCAAAATATTAATTTTTTAAATTTGTTTTAAAAAAATGCTTTTAAAAATAAAAAAAAATATTTTTCAAAAATATTGGTATGCAATACAAATTGAGCTACCTACAGCTATATGTGTGTGAAATTTCGAAAGAATCGGTTGAGTCGTTTTCGAGATAGTCGAAAGCAAAAAAAACGGTCCTATGGAAAGTACCGTTCTTAGCCATTTTTTAAAACTTTTTTTTCAGCCATATGATTGGTCGTACCTAAAAAGCAAGACTGATTTTTTTAAATAAAAATCGTTAGAGCCGGTTTTGAGAAAAATAAGCTTTAAAATAACGGTTGTATGGCAGGTACCGTTATTTTTTGAGCTAAAAAAAAATTTCAATTTCCTCCCTGTACAATACCTAAAAAAGTCTATATACCAAGTTTGAAGCAATTCGGCCCACCCGTTTGGGCTGTAGGTCTACATACAGACAGACAGACAGACAGACATACAGACGGACATGCAGACGGACAGAATTTTTAGACCATCTTTTTTCGTCTTCGCTATCATCGTAATGTCATGTTTGATTGTTATCTCAAAACTTTTTTTTTCGACGAATGCATAACTTGCCTTATAGTACCTATAATCGCAAGTAAAAGAAGAAGGAAGATGTTGTGGTGTCAAACGAAATTAGCAAACTCAAATGAAAACACTTTTTCTTTTAATTTCAAAATGAGGTTATTTCAGCCCCAATGAAAACGAAGTAAGAAAAGTTTCCGTTTTCTATTATATTCTTATGTTTTTTAACGTAGTGATTTATTTTGTTAAACTTAGTGTCTTGTTTTATTCATTTTCCTATTGAAAAACTTTGAAGTTTTTGCACAGCTTAACACGGGCGATGTTACAACTGACGCCATACGTGGGTTTAGTTGAAACAACATATTTTTTTTTATATAAATGCTTTATTTCGTAATTTTCTTAATAGGGTTCTCTAAACATTTTTGGTGTTTTAAGCACACATTTAAAAAAAAATTTGGCAGACTTATTTTTGAGACTTAAGGTAGAAAATCTGATTTCATATTCAAAACTTGCGCAGTTACTTTTAAAACATTTTTTTTTTAAATAATAATGTGATTGGAAAATGTTCAATACTCTGGTTTGGAAATTCTGCTTTGGAAAATTCGACCTTTTCCCAAAAGAAACTTCAAAGTGTATCTTTTGTGTTTATTAAGTCCACCGGTACATTCAAAAATTGCAAACAGTTTAAAAAAATAATTTGTAAAAGCGTGATAGCTGCTAACTGCTCTCATTACTATGTACATGTATCTATTTCTATTCAATTTCAATTGTCTCAAAGGCAACCTCGCACAACTCTAGCATTACAAAATGTCACGCAACCACATCCAGACATCACAAATTGTCACATTTTTTTCCTCAGTATCGCTGAGTTTCTTTTATCTTTCACCGTTTTGTCAACCACCAGTGGTTGCGTCTTCCACACACTCATCAAATAAAAGATCGCTTTCACTCAACAAACTATCAATTAACCCAAAAATGATTCCCCAAACAAAACCACGCACCGAAAAAATTCAAACTTTTTTTAAACCCAAAACTGTCTTAAGAAATTGCTTTCCCAATTTTACCTGCTTGGACGCATATGTCCGTTGTCTGTTCGGGTATCAACCCACTTCCTTTAAATTTGACTTTACATTGACAGCGATGACGACGATCGTTGACCGAATTTTCCCGCGCCATCTTTATTTTGGGGGAGAAAAAATCTTAAACTATAGTTTTCATCCTCAAAAAAAAAACTGAAAACCGAAAAAATTACCATCTGCGGGATCAATCAAACGAAAACATGGCGCAGGCTACCTAATTTCATTTAATTTGTATCTATTCGTCTCGCGATCTCCAAAAAATTGACTTTAATTTGCTGAAGTCACGCGACATCTATTGTCGGGATAATTGTCTTCTCTATTTCATTCATTTAATTTGTCCATGATCATAGTTTTGGTTGAGGTGAGCAGCAAACAGATATCAACGAACTTACATCTGGAACAGCGTGTTTCTTTTTTTTGGTATTTTTGTGGGGGTTTCATTTCCACACTGACATGACATCTCGGTGTTTTAAGTTGGGTAATAATAATTGTTGTCACAAATGCATTTTACCAAAAAATATTAAATTTAATTGGTTTTAAGGGTGCCCGAACCTTATCGAGGCAGAAAGGTGAACAATTAACAGTTGTGGTTAGATAAAAATTCAGATACATTCGGATATGTTGTTGGATTGAAATTATTGATAGTGGTAATATTGCGTGTAGCATGTTGGTAAACTAGGTTGGAGGAAATTATGAAGCATAGAGGAGCAGCTGGACTTTTTCTCTGAAGAGAAAGCACCAATTGGTATACGTGTTCTGATCCCTTGATCAATGTAGATTAACTTGCAACATGGGCCAGATCTTTGTTTCAGAAGACTTCCGGGTTCTTCTGGGCGCTGCTTTTCTTCCAATGGAAAATGCTTTAGGTTTTTTTCCTGGAATAGGGTGCCAGTGCCAAAGCATTTTAATCATTGCAACGATCAAGTGAATCAGAGAGTGAGAATTGTTAAAAGGACCTTCGTAAAGAATTAAAGTGTTACCAACATTTGTATCCTGCAATTTGCTAAGCTATCAAAGTTTTTAATGAACATAATCAAGTACTAGATTAATTTTGACGTATATAGACACTTTCTTACGAAGTACTTGCAACATTTTAGTTCTTTATTTGTTGTCAAAATTAAATGTCAATTTGACGCAATAGCGTAAATCAACAGTGACAGGAGGCAACATACCTCTATACATGCTCGATGGAAGAAAGTTTGTTTCCAACAGTCGCAAGGTGATTAATTCTGGCAGCAAAATTCGAAAAGCAAAATGGTTGACAGCACGAAGCTGGGGGCCTGACAATTCTTTTAAGCATTTATAACATTTATCGTTATTTTAAAGCTGGGAAATCGTTGTTGACCCATTTGAACCGTTTTGAACCCTCTTTTCTCGAATCTCGAGAGCCGAATTTTTGAAATATTTCCAAGCTATCATGTTTTTAACAAACATCACCTAAGAACAATTTAAAGGAGCACAAGCACAACCTAGGGCAAATCTTAAATTTTAAAAGATAGTTCAGCACCAAAATTTTAGTTTTCGTTGTCGAAAAATTAAATTTACAAAAAGTGGGGTTTCCTGTGCTCACTTAGGTCTTCTTCTTCGCTCGCCAAAGGACGGGGTGTATGCGATCATTGGTACTACCCTCGATTTATAAGTTTGAAAGAATGGAAACAAGACTAAGTCTTCCAATCAAACTTAAACGTCCTCAGTAGCTTAGAAAATGGGGTTGGTGACTGACCCCAAAATAAAATCTACACAAAAAAAAAATCCCTAAAGAGAGAATCTCGAGGGCAAATATTCACATGTCAATATCTCCCAAGCAAATATGCTCAAGAAATGAATCAAGCGGTTAAATCGTGCTATTTAATCGCATGGTTCAATACTTAAACTTATTTGTGGAATTTATAATGGAGCTTTGCCATTATTATTCTGCCTTAACTTCACTTTTAATATTTTAGCAAAAAGTTTTAACATTATAAGTCCCCGGGAAAATCATTCTTCATTTTCTCAGATAACCAAGTTGCCCTTTAAGCTATGAGTTCACCTTCGTAAGATCAAAATTTGTCCGGGACATTTTCATAGTAAAGAAACAAATTTAGAATTCTCCATTTGAACCCGGCAAATATGGGGTACAACGTGAATTAAAAAAAAACCGACGACGTCCTGATAAATAAGAGAGCTTCATTGCCATTTGTCAATGAATAAATATACTTTATGGAGTCCAATTGAAAAACAACCCCTGGTCGAATCTGCTTTAAGCAATAAAAAAAAATCGCATTCAAACCACAACCTAGATAGGAAAATTCTAAATTTGTAGACCCTGTCAACATCCATCCTCACAGAATGTCTATGATTCTCGGTTTTCCTGGTTGCTTTAGAATTTTGGCTGTTTAACGCCATTTTCTTCCATTTTTTCTGCCTGAGATGTGATATTGAAGGTGACTTTGTGTCTTAATGAGTTTTTGATGATTTTTTATTCTAGGCCGAGGCATATGCGGTATCGGTTGTGGAACGCGTCATGGTTGTAGCAAAAATGGAATTAGGTACTATTTTATGCAAAAAAAAAAAAAACATCATACAAATCATCAACTGGAATATGTCTACGGATACTGAAACTAAACATTCGCATTCGACCTTAACGCCACCATTGCACGCGCTGTATAGAAGCCAACGCAATGTACCTTACACATACATGCATCACGCGTCCAGCTCACTAGTCACAAATCTTTTTAACGTATTAGGCTTAAAATAAATGTGGGATTCAGCCAATTCGGTACGCATCTCCTTACGACCTAGACTGACGTGACAAGACCTACCACACACACACACACACGCGACGACAAAGAACAAGAAGCCCAAAAGAGAATGCGCGTCCCTACCAAATCGATTCTCCTTCTTCTAGCTAGTTTTCAGTTTTACGAGTCAGTCATCGCCAAATACTAAGTTCGTGTAGTCCAAGTGAGTTTTATCGGCAAAAAGAATAAAAGAAAATCAGTACAGCCTATTTTGAACAAAAGTGTAAATACTCAGTTAGAATAAGAAATCTGTTTAATAATGAATAAAGAACATTACTAAGAAAAGTGTTTGTTACATTACTAAAAGTTACCCCTAGATTCGACGTAGTTGGGAGAATTTTCCTACAAATGTGGGCTCGTCCGGAATGTACGCGGTGAATATTAGTGGCGACAGTTTGGTTTTCAAGTTGCAGTTTTTTAAGAAAAAGTGCCTAAATTAACAGTAAAAACAATTCTGTTAAATAAACTGAAAAAAAAACCAGAACGGCATTTCCCTACCCCTTTGTGCGCGAGTGAGCGACACCGAAATTGTAACGATCGTGTGCACTGTCGTCATTGGGTTGCGCCAACCACACAAAACAGAAAAAAAACTATTTACGTGTGCGTGCGAGTGTGCTAAGCTGTGGCGTAGCAACGAAAACAATCTTGCTGCACACAAAACAGACGAAAAAAAAACTACTTTCGTGTGCGTGCGAGTGTGCTAAACTGTGTCAGTGTTAAATTGCGATAGCAGAGAAGCCAATAGCTGCTATACGCAAACACAAAGAAAACACAAAAGAACGGGCATCGACGGAAAAGCAAACCTGCAGTAGACTGGTTTTGCTGTCGCTTGCTCCAACGAAAAAAAAACCAAGGAGAAGAAGCGGCAAAAAATAAGGAGAAGAAGCGGTGAAGCTGTAAAATCTGTTTACTGGAAGAGAGTTTAACTAAAGTCGCTGTATTGTTGTTATAAGAAAAAATATTTCTATTGTAAAGGGTGAGTAACGATTTTCTTTTCTTTTGCCGATCGTTAAATAATTTAATCGAATTAATAAAAAATTTGACTGAATAAGGAAATTCAATAAAAGCATTTTTTTTTCGGATTGAATTAAGATTTTTTTTCCATTTTGTTGTTGTTTGGCTGGGGAAGAAGGATGGATTTGGACAGGGTGTCTATTTTGGGGATGACGGTAGATGGGTTAAAAACAAAGTTGGACGAACTGGGACTGGAAACGACGGGGTTGAAGGGTGTGCTGCAGGAGAGGTTACTCTCACATTATGGCCTACTAGGCGACGAGGATGAAGCAAATAATAGCTTCGAGTCCGCTGTAGTCCCGGAAAGTGACCAACCTAGAGGGAGAATGTTCACTCTTCGCGACATCGAAGACTCGCTCGTACCATTTGACGGCGTTGGATATCCAAAAGTGGCTGATTGGATTAAGGACTTTGAGGACAACGCGACAACGGTTGGATGGGACGACGTACAGAAGTTTATTTATGCCAAACAACTGCTAAAAGGTGCAGCTAAGCTCTTTGTTCGCAGTGAAAAAGCAATATCTAACTGGTCGTCACTTCGAAAGGCCTTAAGGGATGAGTTTGGTGAGAATGTTTCTGCGGCAGAAGTTCACCGTATGTTGCGAAACCGGAAAAAGAAGAGCTCCGAGTCCCTGCGCGAATATCTTTATAGTTTGAGAGAAATTGGTAAGGGTATCGATCTGGATGAGGGAAGTTTGGTTGAGTATTTTATTGAAGGCATCCCCGATAGTCGTCAAAACAAAGCGTGTCTGTACCAGGCTTCAACGGTGGCACAAGTAAAAGTCCAAATACCAATCTACGAGAGGGTGCGTGGTCCGTACCCTCAACAGTCAAGTTCCAGGAATCCAGCAGCGTCGACGAGTTATGCAGTCAAGCAAGAGAAAGTCGAGAGGAAGTGCTTCAAATGCGGAGAAACAACACACATCGCGAGGGATTGCCATGCCAAGAAAGACGTCAGGTGTTACAGCTGTGGACAGCCAGGCCATATATCACGTGACTGTAAAGAGAAAGGTAAACATGGGGCGACGAAAAGAGAAACCAATGTGCATACTGCGTTAACAGATTGCTCAGAGGAAATCCCTGAATTTCGGATCTCTCTAGCAGTCAACTGTAATAGAATCTTCAAGGATGTCGCCCTGAATGGCCAGAATCTGTCAGCACTGTTCGATACGGGTAGCGACCTGAATTTATTGCGGTATGATAGTTTGCTGTTGTTGACTGGGGTGGAGTTAAGCTCGACGAAGAGATGCCTATCGGGAATAGGCCAGAAGCAAATTATGACCTTGGGTTGCTTTGAAGCAAGGGTAGTGATAGATGAATTAAGCTTGTTGTTAGTTTTCCACGTGGTTGGGGAGGGTGATACACCGTATTCAGCTGTAATTGGTAACGGGGTGCTGAAAGAAGTTGATGTCCACATCACGGAAGAGGGGGCAATTTTTACAAAAAAAGGGCTGGAAAAATCACGTAGCAACGAATCGATGCCGAGTGTGGACGTTCGGTCTGGAAACAAGTCGGTGGGTACAGTGGTTGTGAGGGTTGGCAGGGCAGGAAGCAGAAGCCGGGCTGGAGGTGTAAGAAGCAACGAGGGCCGGGAGTACTGGACCAAGGAGGGTGGAAATGGCCAGGGGTCGGAGGTACGTGGTCGGAGTGGTTGTGAGCATGCCTTAGCCGGAGATGTCGATGGTGATTCGTCAGGAGCCAATGAGCTGCTGTTGGAATTGGGAGCCATCTGCCTGTCAGCTGAAAAGGACGAATTTTGCCGTGATAACGAAATTGATGTGGAGCGTCTGAACTTTAAAGATGGAGAGAAGTTAAAGACAATACTCAGGAGTTACGCTCCTAAGAGGTGTCATTCGTCACCAGTGGAAATGCGGTTGACGTTGACAGATGAGATTCCCGTGTGTCTGAGGTCAAGAAGACTATCGTATAGCGATCAACAGATCGTGGAACAACAGGTTGCGGATTGGATCCGAGATGGAATTGTGCAGCCTAGTACTTCAGAGTACGCAGCGCCAGTTGTGTTAGTCCAGAAGAGAGACGGAACCAAACGACTCTGCTGCGACTATCGCAAGCTGAACGAGAAGATAGTTCGGGACAATTTCCCAATGCCGTTGATCGATGATGTCATGCTGGTGGATGAGTCACTAAACCATCGCATCAGAGAAGCTCAGTCATTGGATGGATGGATTCGAGCACTAAAGAAGATCTTGGAGACAAGTGATTATGAAGATTACTTCATGAAGGCTGGTGTTGTACATAAAGATCCAACGAAGGAATTGGTTGTTGTGCCATCTTCAATGGAACAAGAAATAATCCGTTTGGCTCATCAGCAAGGACATTTTTCTGCAAGGAAAACGATGGAGTTGGTGGAACGAGACTTCCACATCCCTGGGTTGACGAAGAAAGCGGGCGATGTGGTGAGAAGCTGCGTGAAATGCATCGTGATGGAGACAAAGGCGGGTAAAAAAGAAGGTTTGCTAACGCCGATCAATAAAGAGGACTGCCCTTTGGGGACGTACCATGTAGATCATGTCGGTCCCATGGAATTGACACACAAGCAATACAACCATCTGCTAGTGGTCGTGGACGCTTTCTCGAAATTCACTTGGCTCTATCCAGTGAAAAGTACAGGTTCAGCTGAAGTGATAGAAAGGTTACGAAAGCAAGCTGCCATTTTTGGGAATCCCAAGAGAATAATCTCCGATAGAGGTACCGCTTTTACCTCTACAGCTTTCCAGGAGTACTGCACCAGTGAAGGAGTACAGCATTTGCTGATAGCGACAGGGGTTCCGAGGGGGAACGGACAAGTGGAACGGATCCATAAGATTGTCATTCCGATGCTAGCCAAAGCATGTGTTGACAGTCCCCAACATTGGTACAAACACGTGGATAGTGTTCAGCAAGTATTGAACAACACCCCTCCTAGGAGCACGAAGCGAAGCCCTTTTAAGATCCTTACTGGAGTGGATATGAGGACGAATATGCCCTTGAACTTTCGAGAGTCAATGGAAGAAGCCATGTTCGAGGAGTTGGACCGGGAACGAGACGACATGCGAGCAGAAGTCCGTGATAACATCAGGATCATTCAACAGGAGAATAAGAGGACTTTCGACCAGAAGAGAAAACCCGAGATGAGATATGGTTTGAACGAACTAGTCGCCATTAAGCGCACTCAGTACGGCACAGGGATGAAGTTGCGGCCCAAGTTCCTAGGGCCCTACAAGGTCGTTAAGTGGTTGAAGCATGGGCGTTATGATGTCGAGAAAGTCGGTGATCACGAAGGACCAAACAGGACAACTACGGTAGCAGAGTCTATGAAGAAGTGGAGTAATTCATCCGGGACGAATGAATAAGTCAGGACGGCCGGATGTGGGATTCAGCCAATTCGGTACGCATCTCCTTACGACCTAGACTGACGTGACAAGACCTACCACACACACACACACACGCGACGACAAAGAACAAGAAGCCCAAAAGAGAATGCGCGTCCCTACCAAATCGATTCTCCTTCTTCTAGCTAGTTTTCAGTTTTACGAGTCAGTCATCGCCAAATACTAAGTTCGTGTAGTCCAAGTGAGTTTTATCGGCAAAAAGAATAAAAGAAAATCAGTACAGCCTATTTTGAACAAAAGTGTAAATACTCAGTTAGAATAAGAAATCTGTTTAATAATGAATAAAGAACATTACTAAGAAAAGTGTTTGTTACATTACTAAAAGTTACCCCTAGATTCGACGTAGTTGGGAGAATTTTCCTACATAAATTCCCACATCGTCGCGACTATTAGGAACCCAAGAGACCTAATCCGGGGAATGCAACCACCCGCTGAGCTTGAAGATGTAAGGTTTCCTTTGTTTTGTAGCCAACCATTGCCTTAACATAAATCAGGGGGTTGAGATTATGAAAATGAAAAAAAATCAATACAAAAGTCGGAAGAAAACTAAAATGTGATTTACAGATTAGAAAAAATGCTGTTAATCTTCTGATTTTTAAAGTACCCATCACCTGCGTCATCACCAAATTCAATATATTTTCATCGAAATCGTGTTCCATTTTCCTTGGATGATTGGATGACATCTAACAAGTTCGAGTAATTTTCACATCGCATTCTTCTTTCACACCCAACATCAGTCAATTCTAGCGTTGTTGTTGTTGGGTCCAGCATCCTACTTAGACGCGATGGTATGTATAAGGACTCTAATTTCTGGCAAATTTATTCGCCTCAGTGTTGTCACACATAAATCTCATAGTTTCACAGTTCCCGCGCGCTCTTCTATAGATAAACCCGCCGATGGCATCCAGAAGCTTGGACCGAACCAACCGCCCATGTGCGCGCAATTTGTGAACGAAATTAACCGATAAATTAATTCGTATATATGTATGTATGTATAGACCAAAGAGAGTGGATGCAACAACCATATCCAGATCCAGATCCATGAGTCTGTCTTAAGGAAATCCTCTGTGCAATGGATGGATGGACTTGGACAGACATCAGACTCTGCGCTCTGCGCTCGAGGACCAAAAGAGCAAAACTTGTGAATGGACTTGGATGTTGTGGTCTGGTCTTTCAAGTCAAATTAAGCCATAAATTCAGTATTTATCTCCTTGGTATAGATACTATACCTAGCTATATGGGTATGTATGCGAGACGTTGTCGTCACTGGTCGACTTGGGAGAAAAATTGCTTGGGATAAGCCACCGCTGCTCCGCTGACTACAGACCGCCGAGCCGCCAGTCCCACGGACGGGCAAGCTGCACTTGAGTTGTTGTAAGTGGAGCGCTATATTCGCCCTGGAGTTCGAAGAGATGTGCCAATAAACGTAAATGACCACTTTCATTATATCATTGGAAATTGTGGTGGCAGCCATAGGTTGCGGTCTTGGACGGACACATTACCTCCCAATAAACTACGCGGATGTTGTTTTTTTTTTTTTTTTTTTATTCGCGGTTACAAGTCGTAAAACCAAGATAAGTGTTGGTATCGATCGTAGTCGTTTCGTAGAAAAATGTGAGATTGGAACATGCCTGTAATGGATTATTGCAGGATCGATAAGATTTATTGATGTCTTTAACCAGATTTTGTCCCGAATGTATTGGAATGTATAAAGCATCACTTTTTTGGAGATATTACAGAAGATTGTGCCTCCCTTATGAAGAAGAAAAAGCACATAATTTTTGACTTTTCAAGTTCAATTGTTGAAAAAAAACCGCTGTTTCGTTGCCCTATTGATTCGAAAGTTGAACTCAAAAAATGCAAACACAATAAATTCTTAACTACAAAAACTAAACGAAACACATAATAACTCTTCAATTTTATCTTTATGGTCTCTATTCTCATAATGGCAGCAAAATTGTCATCCGCGTGCATATATGTAGGAGCAGTTTCTTTTGATGTCCCATTTAATGTGCCAGTTCTCGTTTACCAACTAATCTGCCATTGATCTATCTACAACTAATCCAAAGTGGGTTTTTTATCCAAAAGCTTTAAAGTTTATGAGCCATACACTTTAAATTATTATAACAATGTCAGCTGCTCAATAATAAGCTCTATTTTATGGCATATTTCTTTCTCCTATATCTGCGACATCCACAAAATCCAAGTCTCCAAATCCAAGACCATTTGCATACAAACAATGTATATCTAGAGATATGCCTCCACTCTAGCTTAGCTATTGTCAAAAAATTTTTAAATGAAGACCAAAAAACTATCTAATCCTCTGATTAACAGCACCACTCACCAGAAAAAAAATTTATATTTTGTATTCAAATCTCTTGCCCACGTGACAACACACAGAGAGCATGAATTGCCTTATTTATGAGCGAGTTAATTAATTTCAATTCGATAAAAATTGAATTACAAATTAGATGTCTCATTTTGAGACTGTGGCGATAAAAACTATAGCTGAAGACCTCTGACGATCTCTTAAAACCATCGTATTAATACTGCTTCAAGCTCTTAGCCGACTAAATCAAAATATAGGATCCAACTGATAACATGACTCATTTTTTGAGATGGTAGATGGTTTCATACCCAGAGTATGGGAACTTTAAGATTTTTTTTTTTCAAAACAAGATTGTAAATAAAATTAGCGAGATAGGGAAATGTCAAAAACTCACTGGCCCCATTAGCATGTTGATAGATTGAAGCCGCCATCATTGAATCGATTCGAGAAAGAATGAGTCAATAAAATGAAACAACATTTTTATACTATACTTGACAGATTGGCATCGGATCGCGGTTGTTGGCTTGGCTTGGCTTAGCTATATTGCGCGGCTCTATGGGAAAAGGTCATAAAGGTAGGTGTTGATGGGCGATTGATGTCATGTCAGTCGATATTTGAATAAACGATGTGAAAATTAAAATTCACATCGGACGCATACGCATATATGATGCGCAGAGCCGAGATGACATAATGAAATGACGTAATTTCGAAATATTATATTTGAGGTTTTGAAATGTGGATACAAGTTTATAGGGGCAAAGGTTTCTTCAGTCTTGTGTATTCTTAAAAAGATTGCTGCAGGTGTCAACGATACCACAAAAGACCTTGTATGGAATTCAAGGAGTTTATGGGGTCAACTCCGAATGACAGAAAAAAATAAAGATGCTTATGTTAAGTTTTACGAATTGAAAGCCTTAATGCGGTCCCGCAACAGTTTGGTTTCTTAAAAGATTTTAAAATTGATTTAAAATTATTTAAATTCCCATACTAATAGTGGTAGTCACTATAGGAACCAAATTTTTGTGTGAAATGTGTGCGCCCTAATAGTTCTTGAATCAATACTTAAAGTTGTGGAGCAGATTTCAACATATCTCCTTGAAATCCAAGTTACAATGTTTTGCGTACAACACAGTCTTAATTAAGTTTGGGTCAAATATGTATGTATGATCCGTTTTAGCGTCTCCTCTTTTCCTTTGACGATGCTGTGTTCTCGAATATTCCACTATCTGACAGCAGAGTTGTCCCGTCAGTCTCGTGGGATTACAAGAAATCCTAGCTAGTCTTCCAGTTAAGAATTATTCCTATTATGTCTTAGTTCTTCAGTACAATTCATAAGCACAAAACATCAGGCCTCGTGCTGGGCGCCATTCCACAAATAATTTAAATAACTGCCTGAAAAAAATTCTGATGGAAGAGTTGTTTCATTTTTATTTTAATCTTTAGAAATACAAATATTGACATGATTTAATAAAGTTCAAACTTTAAACCCCACGTTGGGCGCCATCAGATATATTATTTAAGTGCCTGGCTGAACAAATGCCTTATGTTATAAGTTATTCCATTTTCTGCTTAGACTAATAAATACAAACTTTAAAATGATTTAAGAAAACTATACTAACCTTAAGCCCCACGTTGGGCGTCATACTATAATTAATTTTAATTTCTGGCTGAACAAATTCTGAAAGAACAGTTAGCTAACTTTATTTTTTGGAGCTGAGAAAACGAGCATTTAAATGAATTTATAAAAACTAAACTACAATCCTCACGTTGGGCGCCAACCCAAATATAATTTTCATGTCTGGCAACATATTGTCACAAAGTTCTTCCATACGTGAAGAACTAATGTAAGAATGCAGGATCCTGGTTTATAGTGGCTCTATAGTCTATAGTCTACATCGTCATCAAAGAAAAGGCGATATTCTTTAGCAACTTTCTCGTTGCTTTTATGGTCATCTAAAAAATAAATAAACTGTTGGCACAACAGCTCCAAGCGGAGCCAAGGCCTGTGACTTATGCTTTCAATCAATCCTGTGTGTGCGTTGATATTTTGCAACAATGGAAGGGACCTACAATTTACCGCCGAAACCGAACAGCTAACAGAGAAGCACTTTCCATGACAATAATTACTCTTGGAAGATTTGTCACTTCCTCGCAAGAGGCAGTACCCCGGAAAAGAAGGTGGAGTCAGAGATCGAACCCAGAACCTTTGGCGTGTCAGTCCGACACACTAACCACTACGCCACGGGGTACTACTTCATGGTCAAATCTTCGAAGACGCATAATTATTGGATTGGGATATATTTTCTAAATTTCAGAGTTACACTTATGCGAAAATATAAAAACCTCTAGACGCCATAAATCTTATCGATATATTCGATTTCCAATTTCAAAAACAAATCTATGACGCCACAAAATCAGTTGGATTTCAGTCGTCATGCATGTTGTGTTCCCACAAAAAGAACTCCCAAATTCGTTCCAGGGCAGAGTCTGAAAAGGCATGCACTTTTATCATCAAGCTTTAACAAAACAACAGTGAAACGAATCGTCATAAACCGTTAAGATTGATTTCCACTCACTAATGAGTGATGGAGCCGTTAATAAACCGTCAAACAAACTTGTTGACATAAAATTGACATGATATTGTTCTGGTGCAGATAAACTGAGTGTAACTATAGCCAAGTGAATCGATTCTGTGTGGTCTTGGTGACTGCATTCACACAACGATACTTTGTGGCGCCAATTATATAGTGAGACGTCAAACAGCCCCAAACTTCATGCAGGTGCAATATTTTATGATTCAACCAAACTCACCTCCTATCGATTTGTTTAAAGCCGCATCCTACATCAATCAAAAAGAATCGCGAAAAAATCCTTGATATGATGTTTTGAAATTCAAATTAGGTAAGTGTTGGGTTGTGTTGGATTAGCTGTCAGCCTGAATGGATAAAAAGGCGCAGCAAATTGGCCCAAGGCGCATAGCATGGCTTAATTCTAAACTGCGATATTCTTGTCAGAGAGTTGGACACGGTTGCGTCTGTTTGGCAGATGATTTCTTTTCATAAAGGATCTGAATATTTAATTTGGAAGGATCAAAAGCTAAAACAAAATGTAGAATTGATTTATAGGTAAAGAGACGATACTCGAGGTTAAAAAGGAAGCGAAATTGATTGATCGCGTGGCATCGTTTAGACGGATAACCAAGAGTATTTGATTATGCAAACAAATGGGTAGACTTTGAAGCGGGCTCCATACCCAATGGGCAAAAGTGTTAGTAAGACACCTGCCGGTGGAGGCTTGGATGCACATGATACCCTTTAAAAATTAGAATATTTTTGGAAATTACGTTCGAACCACAAAACATTTGAAGCTATGGAAAAAAAGATAAACACCTTTTGATTTAACTGTGAAGGGTAAGAGAAAGGATCATGTCGGAAACTGGAGGTAGGAAGACTATGCGAAATATAATTTGAACTCCTCATAATTGAGAGGTGTCCATAGGCAAACATCCTTCTTAAATCAGTATAATTATGGCCTGATAATTATAGCAAGGATGTGACCTGCTCCTCCTAAACTTTCTAACAAAAAATGTATTAAATATTTTAAACACCTAAAAAATCATAGTTTGCATATAAATAAATATTTCATTTAATGATTTCTTTCAACGGTAATACGTTTCATCGGGTATTCCAATTCCAATCCCATGTTAACTGCACCCACCTACATATGTTTCCTTTTGAAATGAAGTTCCTCATTACACTACTATAATCCATAACTAAATCACCTACTGCTACCTCCACCCAACTGCTCACATCTTCAAACTATTCAACACACGAAAAAAGATACAATATCTTCAAATATATTGTTCCGATTTTGAATAATTAATTGGCAACGTAGCTTTGTGAGCGACCGTTTTGCTTCGATAAAACATTTAATTGCCTAACAAGTGTTGTCCGTAATAGATTTTCACACATTTTAATATTTTTTTTTTTTTTGTTTTCTTCAATTTTTTGTCCAACTCGAAAGTTCGAACTACCGGGGACCGTAGCGCAGTAGTTGGTGTCTGCGTATGTATTTTTAATGGAATATCATTAAAATCGTAATTGTTGTCGTAATTTTCAGGTGACAAGGACATGTTTCCATAAATGTTTTGTAATAAGAAAAAAAACTTTTAATCTTTGTTAGTCAATGTTTTTTTTTTTTTTTTTTTTTTAAATAACCTACATGTATCTTGTAGATACTTATGTATTTTTAGACACTATCTACCTATTGGTATTGCATGACACCAAATACTTCTGGATAAGTGGATTCGAATTCAATTGGTTTGGAGTTAATTTTTAAAGTGTGCGGTCGAATTAATTTTTAAGAACTGACACTTTAACTGCTGTTTCGGCCTTCTTTGGAGCAACGGTCGGCGGTGGTCGGTGGTTATGGTATGACCTGCAGAAACCTTAAGAGGTAATTATAATATTAAAGTTTCTATAAAAATTGGTTAAAATTAGATTTTATTTTTTCATACTTTATTTAACAAGTTGGTTAATGCATTTTAAAGTTATTTAATGAATTAAATAAGTGTTAAGAATGGGAAAGATGTACGAGTATGCGTGAAATTTACAATTCCGTAGTTTGTGTGTTGATTTCCCGTATTTGTCCAAAAGAACAAAACAAGAGAAGGTAGCAACACCATGGGCTTAGGAACGGACTGTGTAATGGTCAACGTATTTTACCCAGAGCATGTGACGTGATTTTTAGTGGCTGAAGCAACTTGCCTCCGGTCACCTGGTCGTAAATATTTTTTTGTAGGGTTATCAAATTGTGTATTTGAATTTGAATGTCATATTTTTGCCATTATTTATATTACGAACTTCTTTGTAAAAATTTGATGTTGCTGTAAAGCTATGGAAAAATTGTCATAGTATGGAAGCTTTATATTGAAGTCATATTTGGGAGATCATGCGTTCAATGATGTACGATGGAACGATTTCTCGAGGAAATTTTAAAATTGAATTATTTTTTAGACTTTATCGGTCTGCAGCTACGAATTTCAGTCGAGAATTTAACCACGCTTATGTACTCGTAGTTCATATTCGCTGGGGCTTTTGATCTCGATGTTGTTTACACAACAATATCCTTTTTATGAAAGGATCGCAAAGTGGCTGATGTATGCCCTCAATAGCTTCACGAATTCCATCTTTTAGGTCTTAATTCTTGAATCAACGATTGGATGTTGTCGTAGACCTTATCTTTCACATGGTTCTAAAGGAAGAAGTCACAAGGTGTTGAATCACAAGATCTCGGTGTCCAATTGTGATCACCTCTTCGAGAGACAACACGGTCTGGAAACTTTTCCCGTAAAAGATCGATGGTTTCATTGCTTGTGTGGCAAGTGTAGCGTCGTCTCTTGGGTTTTCCGAGCCCCCAAATGCGACAATTTTTTCGTTGACACAGCCACTGATACTGAGGGGGAAATGGGCCTCATCAGTCAAGATGATTTTTCGATGAAATTCCGGATAATTTTCATGCCAAGTTTTCACCGTTTTTAGAGTGAATTTTAATAATTTCAATGCAATGTTGTTTGTTGAAGCATGTATCGTTCCATTTTTAGTGTTAAATGTCAAAAAATTACAGCTTCAAAAGTGGCAACTACCTAAATAGCGGCCTATTAAAAATAACACCTCTTATTGGAAAACCCTTTAGATCGTCCTTCCTCAATGTGCCTTGTTTCGATTAAAGTAAAATATGGTATAGGAATTTCAAGGATATATAACTCAGACTGCGATTTACAAAGTTCTCCAGTTTAATTTTCTTTCCGGTGACCGCTCACACAAAGACGCCAAAATGTTTATGCCAAAGGCTCATCGTGTCGCTATCTATGAATACCTCTTTAAAGAGAGTGTCATTGTGGCAAAAAAAAATTTCCACGCCCTAAAACATCCCGAATTGGAAACTATTCCCAACTTGCATGTCATCAAAACTATGCAATCCCTGCATTCCCGCGGCTTGGTAAAAGAACAGTTCGCACGAAGGCATTACTATTGGCATTTGACCAACGAAGGTATCGAATACCTTAGGACATACTTGCACTTGCCCCCAGAAATTGTTCCAGCTACATTGAAACGCCCAGCTAGGTCTGAGACTGCTCGTCCAAGACCAACTGTGTCTGGTCCTCGTGGTGATTCCACAAAGACTGGCGAATATCGCTCTGCATACAGACGTGCCCCAGGTGGTGCTGACAAGAAGGGAGATGTCGGAGCTGGAGCCGGAGATGTTGAATTCCGTGGTGGATTCGGTCGTGGTTCTCTTCCACAATAGTTTTTACGTTAAATCAATAAACAGACGTTTTATCGAGATGTTTGTCAAGAGAAGACATGCAAGATTAAAATTTGAGACAAGGTACCGAAAGCAGCTCAAGCTTCATATTATCTCCCTTACGCGCCGTCTCCACTAGCGATGAATGTATCGCAGAAGCCAAAGCAATAACAGAGACCAGATAGCAGACTTTGTTCGTTGGGCATTTCATCGCTTACTTTTTTAGTATAGCTGAGAATGCCAACTAATCGGTTCATCTAAAGGGTAATTGCTCAAAACAATCACTGAATCTAAAAATTTGAATTATTCAAAATAAACGAGATTAAGACTATAACCCGAGATGCTCGACACGTCCCAGATTTTCTGGAATTATAAACTTTCTTTTTTTTTTTTTAAATATGAGTTTCTTATATATTTGATTTTCTTTTTTTACTAGAATGAAAACTTAAGGTCATTTTCTGTAACGTATATTTGAAGGATGTCCTTGGTAGCCCCTTTGGTCATTTGAACACATATTTTATCAGCTGTTTGTGCTCTCGTATCTTCTTATTCCACTCGATCAAATTGCATGTACAAATTGGGCTTTTAAGTATTTTTTGACAAAAGTGACTCTGATCAAGCTGTTTGCTAAGCATTTTTTTAAACCCGGAAACAATACCCAAATAGTAGCAAATGCCACCAAAAGTTAAGTATCGACTCTATGGCGCCAATTCCGAATATAGGGATAAATTTGACTGTTCCACTGCTTAGTGATTGGTGCTACTAGAAATTTCAAGAAAATCACCACTGACTTTTAAGGATTGACATTTTAATATCAAAATGTTCCTGACCCATTTATTTTGTTTAAGGAAGAACCTCACACTCACTAGCAGTCTTTTTAACACTTGTTCTAGCTTGTGGAGAACACTTCTTCATTCAGTTTCCGTATGGATTATTCATTTTGGTTGCTATGTGATCGAAGAGTTTATTCTTATCAGAATATTAGATATTAGTTGTTATTCAAATCACCTGCTATCTTCACATTTTGGGGTTCTTGGTCAAGTGAATGGGATGAACAATTAACTAGCATAAGTTAATTAAAATAGGAGTATAGGGTCTAATTTTTTTTTTTTTTTTTTTTATGCGGCTAATAAGAATCACTATTTCGCTGTCAAAGAAAGGGATCAAATACTTAATCTGTTCACTCTAAATCACTTTAAGGCTTTCGAGATTCTGAATGTAAAAACTAAAAACACATAACTTGGCGTAAACTATCTGAGAAAACTTGTGTGAGGTAAGGTTGTCTTTGTTTATATAAAAAAATATAAAACCTGTCTATTTGTAAAAGATTTTTCCAAGAACCAACAACCCAATAACCTCTTACCCAACGAAAAGACATATCCTTCAAAATGATTAATCAAATCCTAAGTTGAAATTTTGATTCAACTTCAATCACGCAATTCCCATTAGTGTATATGACATTCTCTTAATAAATCTATAAGAAATTCTCTTACAAATTGCATCTACTTAATCAAATAAAAATGACAAAAACGAATGTGAAGCATTTTGATCCTTCCAGCAATCCTTATCGCAATAAAATAATAGACGAGCATTGAATAATTTGATAAATATTTCCCACCCATTGATGTACAAATGTATGTATTTATAAAAAGGACACAAGAGACAAACTCTCAAAAATCGTGTCAAATTGACGTGACATCTCAATTCACAGCACCACCCTCTCTTTATCGCTCTCTCAAAAAAAAAACAAGGATACTGATTAATTGCAAACAATCAATCGAAAAGTCGGTCACAAAAATCCAATCTTTCTGGTATATGAGATATCATCCCCGCACATCCTTTCTTTGTCTTTTCCCTTTCCATCCTCTATCCTAAAGGCACGGATTCCGATGAGAATCTATAAAAGTCAAAAAAAAAAACATCTCACGCTATTTGTTTGAATAAATTCACAAAGGACGAGAACGCGAGAATATAGGGATTCATATAAACTAATAAGAGATCCTAAATTGTGTTATAAATCTTGAGATAAGGATCACAATATACCAAAGCCAAGGCGGCAAAACTATTGATTGCGTCGTATGTCGTATCGTAAGCATGAACGCTTTAAACCAACACAACAACGACAATTTCCTTCTGAGAAGGACTTAGCTGTGGTGTTAATGAGTAAGATGTCTGAATTAGTAGATGGACTTTTGAGATTTATAGGGATCATTGGTGAAGATTGGATACCGACATTCTTGTGAATTGGCTTATGGTGTCTTATCTTTGGAAGACATTTCCTGTGCACTATTGGGTGCTTAAGGTGCAGTCATTTTAATATGAACCCATTGACGATGAAATAAATGGCAGCAAGCTTCAGGTTATTGGGTTTATTGGTGACAAAGTGGATAACTTAATCGTAAGGTGTCTAGGTGAGTCGACTGTTGTGTGAGCCTGAATCATATCGTTTCCTTGAAATGCGATTTAATGCGCTTTGGCGCACTATATTGCCATACTTTTTTTTTATGGATTATGGAGTCAATATATTTTCGAGGAATTCACATCCTGAAAAAATGAACAGGAAAAAAGGCATTATGAAAAGTTTGGGGAGAAACTTTCCAAATGACTTTGCAGGGCTGCAGTTAACTTTTCGCTAACTCTAAAAGTCAAAGTAATGGTTTTTGATCGTTCATCGATGTAAGAGTTTGTCGAAGAAGAAGGAGTTTTCCAAAGTTAATTTAGGCGAACAAGTTTTTGGATTCGAAGGCGTAGCCTGAAGACTTCAAAACGGATTCTTAAACAGAAGAGCCTTTGCCCTGCTTGAAAAAATAGTCAGCGTGCGTCTTGTTTTAAGAATCACACTATGAAGGCAGTGATTTTAAAAGTAGTCTTTGTCTTCTTCCTTCTTTTGACAGTGCAACAAAGAGTGGTGCTTCTGGTTTCACGTGATGTTCCCAAATCGATCCAATCTTAGTCGTTTCTTCTAAGATGAGTTTTCCCTTGATTTCTCCTTCCTAGCAGGTAGGGTGTCGAAGAAAATATGCACTGGAGCGTCGGTTTGCATTCACTCTTCCCCAACCATATTTTACAGATGAGTTCGGGAATGTTCGTAACCACAGAAAACCTGATGTAACGTTTTTTAAGACTTCCGGTTGTGCTGCTTCTCGGTAGGGTCGGTGGGGGACGGGGGGACTTGTCATCCTTGACTTTCATTAGGATTTGCCCACTGGTTGAAGTAATCTCTATAGATATGGGATATGGTGAGCATTTATTCAGTGATGTTTACTACGATATTGTCCCATTTCTACCCTTACAGAGCTTGGAGCAGCTCGGCAATTCTTATGTTTTCTTTTTCGCTCTGTTGAAGTATCTCAACATCACTCTATGGCTTCACGTTGCAGGTGTTTTTTTTTTTTTTTTGCTGTAAGACATCTATTGGCGCTCCTAAGCAGTTAAATCGATCGTTATCGTCACGAAAAATGGCATGACGCTCGATACAATTTTTCAAAGTGTGACTGGAGCGTGTTGGGTGGTTGTAGGTTAGGTGGTCGTTGGTGCGGGTGGGGTCGTAATGGTGGAAGAGGGTGTTGTTGTAGTAGTTGGGGTTATGAGGGGGTATGGGAGGGTGAAAAATTGTCAAAAATTGTGGATGGTTGGTTGGTGGTTGTATAGGTGCGCTGTATGGTTGGGTGGGGGGGAATTGCCAAAAATGGTTGGTAGTTGGTTACTGGTGGTGGATTTGGCGTTGGGGGGGTAAAAATTTTCTGAAGAACATTTTGTCAACAATGATGGATGGGTAGGTATGTAACTAGGTGGGTTGGGTGTATGGCGGTGGTTGTGGGATTTGATGGATGGGTTGAGGAAAATGTTGTTCCTATACATAAATGAATAGTCAATATCTATAATAATTCTTATTATAATAAAATAATAAGACAAATTTATTGATTTAATTAACGAAACGCTTAATTATTAAAAATTATTTAACTCCATTGTTTTTTTGATGGTATTTAAAAATTATGAATTTTAATGTAAAATTGAATGTTTCACATCTGCCGGGCGTCCCGCCACAATATTTCTTTTTCTACTAAGCAAGCGCTTCTTCTGCATTCTGCTTCTTTAAATTATAATAGGGTTTGGACAATTATTTTTGGACACTTTTGAAGACCACTTTTTGGTTTTGTTGTGGGATTTCTCGCAAGTTGAAAGAACGCTCCGGCCGTTGGCAAGGTATAGTCTCGTTTGAGTCAATTTTGATGGATTCTCCAAACATACTGACACATACCGATTTCAGCATTTTAATGGTATGCTTGGAATATTCCTCGTACGTTTTTTCAAGGAGATCATAGAAGCTTTACTTAGTCTTTCTTTTCTGGAATTTTATGGCTCTGCTAGCGCTAAGATGATGTTTCTTCACCTTATGCTACGAATCACGAATCAATTGCTGTCTCACTGACTTAGCAAAATGATGTTTGGATCAATCGAAATATTTTTTTTCGGGAAACAGAACTAGCAGATATTGATTCCCATAGTAATTACAAGACTGTTTCAAAGGAGAAACTTTTCTAGCGGATAGGTACCTGGGCTTCAAAAACTTCACCAGAAAATAAAATGTAAGAAAAACAAAGTCTGTTTATACTTGCATTTGGATTTTAGTATTTTTCAAATATCTTGAAATGAAAAAGTTTTTTTTTTTAACACAAAAAGTGGGTGATTTCCCCCCAGAAGTCAAAGCAGAACCGAGTCTTATCGAATTGAAAAAATGCTTATTCAAAAAATAATCAAAGCAACTGTTGAATACTGTATAAACTTGAGCCACCCTGTAGGAGTAGGTACTGTATTTTAACTTAAGATCAGTCTTTTCTGATTGTAATTCATCATCACCACATAAAAGCAAAGCACTTATCAAAATTTTTTAAGCAAATAATTTTAAATTGGTTTGTAATTCCCACGAACCTTATCTAATTTCAAAAAAGGACTAAAACCACAAAATTTAGTGAAATTAAACGTTTCACACCTATTAAGTTGAAAAAACCGTATTTTGCCGAGAACAACTTGCACTAACCACAAACAAAACTTGGTTTTTGAAAACATCAAATTATAAAACAATTATCCTTTTAATTTGAGTTTCATATCCTTGAACGGTGAATGAAATAATTTCTTCCTTATTTTAGTGTATCCCACGATCAATCCGAAATAAGGTGTCCTTGCAAAAGGTTCACTATATTTCTGCTCAGGGCTCGGGTTCACAACCTTTAAAAATAATCAAAATTACATATAACAAAAACATTTTAAGCAAAAAAAAAAAAAAAAAGAACAGCAAATCTAGAATTGAAAAGAACAACATCCACAACACACATTCATATATTAAATGATTCATTGATGTGGAGGGAGGCAGAGGCGATGTGAATGAATGCTACCTGCCCCAGCTAGAGTTCGAGTGCACATTGCGTGACTTTTGTTCCTTTGTACAATCAAATAAAATGTATCTACAAAAGTGGCTAACAATTCTAGAAATGAAAAAAAAAAAATGTCCAAAGAGGAAGGGGACAAAAGCAAAGGAAGCAGAGTGGTTGCAGTGTTTTTGCGCATAAAAAAAAACAACGTTCAATAAAAAAAAACTCCAATCGTGTAAGAATGAGGCACAACAATGCGGTCAATTCGTTTTGAAAAGGCTCCGTATAAATTGTTATTGATGTTGTTTCATAGTTCGACAAGGCAATTTGTTTAATTTAATAATTCTTTTTTTTTTCATTTTAAATAATTCTCTATTGTTCATTGTCGTTTTACATGATTGTTGGAAGGTAATTACCTATGATTTGAGTCAATTTAACGCAAAACAGAAGAAAATTGTTATTGATTTCAATATATATGTAGGTGTGTAACGTGGGTATCTACGAGTTCGAGTATATAAATTATAGTATTTGTATCTACTAGATATTATGTACATACGTATTGAGTCTATCAACCATGCAATAGGTTGGTTAGGTTTTGAATGATTATAGAGCTACAGGGTGGTCCGGTTGTTACCGTATAGAGCTTAATTCAACGAAATTTTTTATAAAAAGGTAGAAATACAGCTGATCGATGCTCCAACGGTGGACGAAATATAATAGTTCGACGGCACTGAAAATATCGATTTTAAGGATGAAGAGCAAGACTCATACATCTAGCTGACCATCAGGAAGAAGTTCAGGTAACGATATCTAAAGTCCAACAAAATGCTGCCTCCCAACCCAAAAGAGTTCTTTGAAGCAGCGATAAATAATTTGGTATGATAGACCATACACTATAACTTATCAGTTCTGTCTTGTCGGATGAAGGTATCCTGGGGAGTGGAACCTCAGCATCGTGTGCCTTACCCTCAAGAATGAAGATACTCTCAAGTGCACTAACTACAGAGTCATAATAAATAGCCTCCTTATTGTCGTTTATAAAATCTTGTTGACAATTCTGTGTGAATTTTTGATGTGAAACATCTATTGGCGCACCTAGGCAATAAAATCGATCGTAATCGTCACGAAAATTAGCATGACGCTCGATAAAATTTTTCAAAGTGTGACTGTAGTATGTGGGGAAGTTGGTAAGAGTGAAATGAAACTCACATTTGAATACTAAACTCGCATACTGATGATCCTGACATTAAAAAAAAAGAACGATGTGCACTGTCAGTTCAGCATTTGCAAGAGTAGAAGTGGATTCGTCTCAAGAATGGGTCTGGCTGTTACAGGGTCAGATTAAGAGGTCTGGAGGTTGTGGGCAACAAAGAAGTTTAAGCCTCCCCCCACAGCGGTTTCGAGGCTCTTCACCTTTTGTAGAAGATGCGGTGCTTCATTCCTCACGATATCTTTCTGCTCCTTATCGGAAAATATACTGGTTGGAGCCTATTTGATTTCCGAATAGCCGTCGACAATGGCCTTCGTGGCTTTAGCTTAACAAGACCAATGAGTGTCGCTAAGCTTTTTTAAAACATAAGACTGTCCGCCTTTTTTCTTCGATAATTTCTCAACCAGAATTCGGTATCGTTCTGTACTTGCTGTGAAAAACGGTACAAACGGCTATTATACATTTTTCTCCAAAATAAGAGCTTGCATACCTTTGTATTGGCTACGCATGTTGGCATCACTGTCATATGATTGGCCCCCGGCAATCCAGAATGTCCATTTGATGGTCACCTAAAAATTTGAATAACGCGTTCGCTGTGGCTTCGCCAGTATGACCGCAGATTGATAAAAAGGTGAGAAAGCTTTCATTTGACATAGATCCCTCCATTTATCGAAAAACTATAGTTATTTGGTCAATATGAGATTCGTTGGGAGTTGAATGCACTGAAACAGAATATTTGGATTTTTTTTTATATTCTGGATCACCTTTAGAACTGGTCAATTTTTCGGAAATCGTTGACAACCTTAACCAACTTGGCTACTGGCTAGGGACCGGACTAGCCGACGAGGTATTTTAATTTAGGCCCTGGCCAAAACATGTGCGAGCAAGGAAAGAAGGAATAGAAAGATAAGAAAGAAAGTTGGTACAGTGGATTGAGATTTTAGGGGACAATTATCGCACGAAAATCCTACGATGCCACCCAGTTGAAACTGGGGGAATAAATAAAAATTGCTGCCCAGGCTATGTTTGAACTCACAACTCTATGTTAAGCAAGCAAGCACTCCATCCACTGTCAAGTTAACCCATCCGATTATCATAATCCGAGGTGACAACAAGCTGTTGGAGCTCACCTTTCGGATGCAAAATATTGCAAAATCCAATTCAATTCCTAAAATGCTTATACCTGGTAAAAAAAAACATTTTGAGCATATAATTCTAATTCCCTGCTGTTCCTTCTGCCTGCCATATGAATGTGCAAAAATATTATCCCATTGTTCCCACACGCATCTTTAATAAAAAAAAAGATACTTTTGAATTAAAATGGCCCAAATAAAAGCTTCAGAAATTCGTATCAGATTCCAGCATGACAGGCAGCACAAAGAGGCAACCAAATCTCAGCATTTGCCCTCAAAAAGTTCCCAGGGAGATCCAAATGCGTCTCTTTTTTTTTTTGAATCATTGAAGGGCAAACCAATTCGATGTGATGGGTCGACTTCTCTTTTAGTTTTACAAACACACTGTCCTATACCTACATAAGCGTTTACCAAGTTTCTGAATCTTTTACTCCAAAGTAATTTCAATGAATATGGATCCCCACGCAGTAAATAATTTTTGAAGCTTTAATTGATTGTGACAGTTTCTTTGGAGTTTTCATCGCCTTCTTATGACTGGCAGGATCAGGTTTTTTTGGGATAATTTCTTCCGATGGAATACGTACGTTTTATTTTCTCAGAAACTAGGACAACTTGTATTTGTATGTTTATGTCTTCCAATATGGGCGGTTATATTCCAAATTGGTCAATTAAACAATTTAATCCTTTTGATAGAAAATGGGCTTGTATGTGAGTTTTTGAAGGTTGGGAACACATTTTTTTGTTTTGTGTGTAATGTGATAAGATTTTAATATAAAAATCACAGACAAGTAAAAAAAAGTTTGAGCTTTTAGAGTTTAAAGAATTGATGTTAAATGGAACAGGGATGCCATCATTGTCCATACTTAAGAAGAGACCTGCTACGTGGTATGGCAATCGATGGGTTTTTGATTGAAATATATACGTGTATGCAGACAACCTAGAATTCGTTGCTGAATCACCCAGGTCCCTTCTGCTAATGATAAGCAAACAAAGCGACCACCATTTCAATTGGAACCTAAGAGTCCCTTTTACAATGTTGACATCAAAGACGTTGCTCTGAATAGAAATACAGAAGTTGGAACGTCACTCAGAGAAAAAAAGTAACAAATAACCTGTCAAAGCAATTTGTACCTCTTTGCCTTTAAATATCCCTCCACATTGAATAATCAAACATCTCATAACCACCTTCCTTCAAAGCTAAAAGCTATAGAAGCTATATCCAGGCACACCTTTAGCAAAACAAATTAATGAGGAAAAATGCCAGAAAATCATGCTTGCCTAACGGCTTGCGACAGCCCATTGTCCATCCTATCATTCCATTAATATCCTTTTATCGTTGTCCACCAAGAAGGCACCTTATACCAGAACAACAAATCATATGTCAAATGCTGCTTTTTCATAAGGATATCCCTGATATGTAAGACTCACACAAAAAGGTCCTTTTAATTTTTTGCTTACATATATGGAAAATAATTTTAAATTAAAATTCAACTCTGCGATGACATTCCTTGTGTGCTACCATCCTGCTACCCGAAGATATCACAAACCTCGAACGTAATGAAAAACTTCAAAATTCAAATATGGTTGTTGTCTCGCAAAGGATACTCTCGAAGACCACCAAGCCCAAGAACAAGAACGCAAACATCACACAAAAAATAAACAGACATTTTGCCTTTTCCCTAATTGAATTACCCTCTGAGCGCAGCGGAGCCGAGTCACCCTTCAACTGTTTTTATTGGCTAACGGTGTGTTTTATGGTTTCTTGTGGTGCCAGCTTTGCTATCCATAATAATGTCCAAGAAATAAAAAAAAACAACCCCATTCAAGCCGCAGCCATCGCCATGATGTCCTTGGAGAAGAAAAATGTTTGTATTGTATTTTTGTGAATCATTTTCTGTTCTGACCACCACCAACATCATACCGCCATCAGGAAGTTAGCCCACAACTACTATACCCATATACGAGGTCAAACTTCCAGATTAACCACCAGCGATAGCGGTATGGCCATAATTCATGACCTATTCTCTAAAAGTCGAGTGGGGGTCTATTTTGAGCAAAAACTTCGCTGTTTATACATTTTGACAAATGTCCATGCGAAATTTGCCATGAGGCTCGCCTGACGTTCGTCCTGCTGCAGTGTGCAATTAGGACCGATTCCAGTGCACGATATGGGCTGAGACCCGCCCCAACGGTAAACATTGCATGTGCATGGCAAACGGATATGCAACATATGCGTGCTCATACACAATCGAGCGAGTGCTGCGCTGCTGTGAATGTTTTTTGTGCCAACTTTATAGGATATGGTTTTTGTGAAGAACCGCAGCAGAGCCGGAGCCAGAGCCAGAGCCAGAGCCCTTGATAGGCGATGAGTTATGACGCGGGTGCACTTGCATAATGGGAGCACCAGCCAGCGCAAGGGTGAATAATTCATAGCCGTCTTAACGACTGCCGTGAATCACTCTCAAAGTATATACAACCCTAAGAGGGTGTTAATCGACTCTGGGAATCACTCTCGCACTCGAATCGGTAAATTACCAAAAGCTCAATGACGCATTGCGAAAGATGTCGCGACGATCTTGTATTGTCGTCGTCCTCCTCGTCGTCGCCGTCGTCCCCGTCGTGCGTCGCGTCGATCGGGTTTGGGACAAAAGTCAAATTCCAAAATAAATCAAAGCCTCAAGGCGGACAGACAAACACACAGAGGAACTGCTCTCTAGGCTCATACACAGACAAGAATCGATATAAAAAGGAAACACACATACATATGATCATTTCTGCATCTTCAATTGAAATGAAGATAATTTTGATTTATTGCGGATTCTTCGAATGGGGATTTCATTTTCGCAGTCGCATTTAAGATTTATGCATGCGCGAGGATCATGTGGAGATTTATTGCCTTTTGATAGGGGATGACGCGTCGCTTCGGCCGGAACCAAGCGGCCAAGTACGATGAGACTATAATCAGCTGAATACACAAGAGCAGAGTGTGAGGACAACAGTTTTGGCTTTTGAACATATACAAAAATATATTACTTCTCTTAGGCGGCCAGGTCACTAGCATGCATTCGGAGTGGCATCGTCGCGTCGCATCATCATTGCGGTGAATGAACTAGAACGTGGTGTTAATTGGTATTATTGTCTTTGAGTCGTGATGATTAAATGAAAGTGGTTCTGTTTTTTTAATAAATCAGGTATCAAAGTGGATTCGATTACAATATTTGGATGACAGAAGAAAGAAACAGGATTTTAGATAACCTGGTCGAGGAAGAAGGTGTATAGCATTTAAATCTGCCATTTAAAGTTACACCGTGTTTCGATTTTACCGTCAAAAGTTTTTCCTTTTAGACAGATTCGCTGTCGGAAGTACTCAGGGCTTTTCATTCAAATCTTTCAAAAATGCTACAATAATGAACCTCTCATGCTGTAGCGCATCATACGCCTATCCTCTGTCCAACATAAATTGGCAGTACACGCGTCTTATGGCAAAGCTTTTTGAAAAGCAGAAGCGTGCCATAATTTTGCAACATGCTAAATTGAAAGAAGCTCCCAACAAAAATTGTTTTCGTCATTGAATTTCAATGCATATCTGAGTGTGTGGCTGGGGCTTGTGGCTGGGGCGTGTGGCTGCTGCTATTCCAACCCTATTAAATTAGTGTGCACTCAGTGTCCGTTCAGTAATACTTTCAGTTTTTTTTCCTTGGGATTCTGTTTAGCTTTTGATTTTGGAGCTTTAAAAAAAGTTCTTAATCAAATTGAATACAAATTTCAATTTAAAAAAAAGGACGGTAACTCTACATACTATTCTTTCAGATTTTTGCTTATTTGAAATGCTTACCACGGAAATCCTCTGGGAGCTTATTTAGTTAGAATAGCACATTACGGAAAACAAAAGAGTGCAAATGAGAGACAAACAATCCTATCTTCCCTATACTGCCAATTTATGTTGGACAGAGTATAGTTAGACATTTTTTTTATTCAACTTTTATGATGACTGGTCTATATAATGCGAAAGGACATCAATGCTCCAGCTTATAACGCCATACCATAGATGAAGTCAGAAGCCAAGGTTAATCTCATAATCGACGTGGAGGCCAAAGTGAGATCTGCGACTAAAAGGAGTGTCAAATTAAGGAAAGGGTTAGAATTTAAGCCAGCTCAACACTATAAAAAATTATTTGCCTTGACTTAAGTTTGTTTATGATTTAACGTCGCTTACCAAAGATTATTCTTTCGTCCTATTACATCAATCAATCGCGAACTTCTGCCCAACTGAACGCATTGGCATGGCACCAGGAATTGTAGTTCACCTCAAGGTCAGGCAAATGACTAAAAGACTTTTCATGGACTGTCAATGAATGGCATATTAAACAAAACCCTGCATAGGTTATTAATTCCTCGGTGTTTGAGGGACTATAAACTCAGGTCTGGAACTACCACAAGGCCAACGTGAAACCGCAACTACACCTTTAAAGCCAATATAAGAAGAAACTACATCGATAGATTCAGGTCTGCCGGAAGAACTGGTGCAGTTTTTCGTGACTTGAGATAATGTTCCCGTGCCAATGGAACAATCGTCCTCAAGCATTTCAAGAACTGAAGCCATAACGCAAAAGGAAAATATGCAGAACGATATCCAGACAGCAAAACTTTTTTGTAAGCAAAATACTGCCATAATGTCAGACAGTTTTGGGGTGTTTGTAAATGAAGATCCTAATCCTAATTGAACCCCCAGTTGGAAGAAGGGAACAAATCCATTTGACATAACTTTTGGGGAATTAAAAAAAAATATATATAAAATCAAACTGAAAGAAGACCCTTAAATATCTAATAACTCGAAAAAACTCTTTATAAGCTAAGTCAAGTCAAACAGCAAAACTCTACTGATGGTAAAGTAGAAACAGCTTCAGACTTTGACTTCTTCACCGGACATTCTGAACCAAAGGGGCGCCTTATTATTCTTGGACCAGCAGTCTTACATGTACTATTTTAATGAAGACAAGGAAAACCGGGAGAACATGTATGGACCAAGGTAATGGTATACAAAAAATCAACAAACTATTTGATAGATTTTTGAATGAACTCAGAGCCAGCACCCGGCTTAAAGTATAAGGTCTAATAATTTTGCTAATACATGTTATATCAAACTTTGACAGTAATTCCTAGATCAATGAACTAAATGCTTGTCTGAAAGTGAAAGGGTCAAGTTGCTGGGAACAGTTGAAAAAGGTCAAGCTATGGGCCATTCGAAAAATGAGCTCGGGTGGTAAGAAATATCGTTTTCCCAAACCATTAACTGTGCCGTTCTTTAAGTAATATTTTGGTTAAGAACCCTGAAAAAGCGAAGATCAAATCAGACCTGCCGGGATAAAAAGCAGTTACCAGAATCAACCATCCCATTGCCAAAAGTTTTCAACACTCAATCTAATATTTCGTTTCTTGTAATTCACTCAGAGCCGAATAATTTACTTCTTTAAAGGGTTTACTAAGGCAGCAAATTTGGGTTTTCCATTTTTTGCAATTCAAAAATGCCTCAAAAAAAAATTAAGGCAAATTTAAAAAAGATTTCACAATAAAAGCTGCTTGGTTGCCAGGTCAAAGCCCAATTGCCATATTAGCGCATTCAAAGGTCTTCGCAGTTATAACTCATCGGGGTCCTAGCTTGGAAGCAGACCTCAAAACACGCTACCACCGCAACAACCACCAACAAAATACCAATATAAGCTCTTAATTTCTTTTATGCGAATTGAATTGCGGCTTGGGCTGGCGTCAGGGCAAGAACAAATCTTAAATCAAAGTCTCAACACGAATGGCTAATTATTTACCATCCTTCAGATCAGAGCATTCCAAGCAATTCTGGTGCATTTTTTTCGTTTTCTTTTTCAATAACCATCTAATTGGTGTGTTTCTTTTCCATCCAACTCCAACTCAACTTGGCTTCTTAACTCTTGAGGGCATCTAGCACATCATAAATCTGTTCGTGCTTAATTCCTTTCATCTGAAGCCATCGACCGACATTCCATCCAGTATTATGGAATACCAGCAGCCCCCCCAAAATCCTCGTGCCCGCAGCTTAATTTAAAGTTGAAAGAATCAAGCACTTAAATAGTTTCCCTATTGCGTGATGTGACTTGACTGATGGCAAAGATGGAAGGGTAGTTCTCCAACAACACTCGCTATAGCTCCCGATTAAAAAAAATTATTATAAAAAAAAGAAACAGTAGCAAAAAAGTTGGCAGGCATAAATGGTGACCGTAAAACGTGATGGGAAAATTCCTGAAAACATTTTTTTGTTTAAGTAGGGTTTTAAGCAAAATGCAAAAGATACACGTCCAAAAGTTGCGTGCCCAACGCGCCTTATTTGTAATTGCTCATATTTTTTTTTCATGAGGTACATAATATATACAAAATTTTGTGCGAGCTAAATTATTTTGAAAACCATATCTGACATGCGAATAGGTTTGATGAAACATGGCAGTTATGTGCAGATAGGTTTTTGATGGATTGAAGTGGAGAATTGAGGCTCTTAAGGCCAGGAGCCTTCAAAAGATATTTTGTGTCACGGAACAGTTTATTTGTTCAAGAGACTACGAATGCTTTCACTAGATTACGACATTGATTGCCATGATAGTAATCACTTGAGCACGAAATGTATCTGTGACCTTAATATAAGTACCCATACTCGCATAGTCAAAAAAGCAAATGGATTCCTGTTAATTTTACAGGTCCTGTGCATAGTATCTATGTGACTATGTATGTAGGAAGTATCTTAAGTATATGTGTGTTTAATCAGACACATATATTCAACGCCTTGTGACACTTAACCGATAATGCTCGGAGCGCTATCTTCTCGGCTAAAGTAAGAAATCACATAGAACTACGCATCGGGGATATCTCTATTCCACCTCTGCACCTACTACCAAACAACATCGTTACATTAATTCCTTACACGCACTCAAAGCCGAGTTCCAAAAGCATCATCCAAGCACCTTATCTTCTTTCTTTTTTTTTTTGGTTGGTTTGGTTTGGTCTCTGAGAATAAAATTCAGTCCCGTATATGCGTTCCGAAAACGATACTATAGCCATGTAAGCATCCAACTATTATCTCTAACTTACAATTTAGACGCGCATTCAGAGACACACTCTAGCTCCATCACAGATGATTGCCGCTGCCGCTGCCGAAGCATATGTCCACTGAAGAGGCTGAATTAAAAACCCTTTCGACGCAGGCGCAGACGCATTCTATATACTCATAGATACTCGCAGATAGTGACCTGACAAATAATGGTCACAGATTAGGGAACATATGTTGTGCCGTGGTCTTAACATCTTCATTAGGACACAACGACGACTTTACGAGTGGAGGATGCTGATGGCTGACCGACCGATGACCATCACCACATACCTTTGAATCTATCCTCTCATGGTGACTTATGGCCCTGAGTCAACCACTGAGCCAAAAACAAAAACAACAAAGATCACTTTCTCATTCAAAATCATTCGGTAATTAATGATTCCATTCACGGGTGGACTGTTTAAATTTATTCAGCAGGTGCTGACTGCTGCGTCCATTAGATGCGCCGCCGTGCCGCTGACCGAAAGAATTTTTTGTTTTGGATTCCAATCAATTTTTTGAAGAGAAAAGAAGCGATGGCGGGACAAAAGGGTTCAAAGTCGGTCTTCAAGGTTTCCATACGTGTATATAATGATGGTGAGTGATTAAGGGTGATCGAATCATCAGTTCTAGAACTGGAGCGGTCACTATTGGCTGAATAAAACACTTCAAGCTGATGGAATCTTAATTTAATAACAATGTTTGGTTATGCCTTCGAGGGTTGTTAGAAGTGCATTAGGACGCATAAGAAGTTAAGGAGTTGATAAACGCACGCGTTCTTATTAAACAGGTGAAGATTCCCTTTTTGTTTTAGTTTAAATCGTAGATGAGGGGCGAATGATTGTGGTTTTAGTTAATCGCGTGCTGATGAAGGAATTTTTTTAAGAAGAAAACAAAAAAATCTGAAAATGTGATAGGGTGATCCACCTGTCGACAAAGAGGTGCAACTATGGTCCTACCCAAGTAGGAGATAATGGGTGAATTTGATATGAGGCAGATGCTTCCGAGGGTTTTTTCGTTTGGGATTCGGCTTATTAAGTTCCGGAAGAAAGTATATATATATATCACTTCAGGCATGTGTTGGTAGTCATTTAAATTTTAAACTGGAACATCTAATTACCGAATGTACGAGTTCATGAAGACACATCATTAGATGAAAGGATAGCAACTGGCTTTATTCAAGACATTAGATACCTATTGCAATAGTTACGGAAAAGTTACCGACAATATTCAAAAAGCATACAGCTGCAAGGGAACTTAAACACCTCAATGTACACAAACCCGCTGGCTCAGATAGTATATATATCTTCCAGTTGTGAAGAAGTGTGCTTCTACGTTGGAAAAACCACTGCGTACGCTTTTCCATCTATCCTATTCTACAGGCCGCTTTTTTAGAGGATAAAAACAGAATTTGTTTTTTTCTAACCCCTTCAAACTACCGAACCGACCAGTTACACTTACGCACCTTCTTTTCAGGGTCATAGAACCTCTGATGAACCATCAGATCAAGAAATATCTTGAAAAACGGAAACATTTTAGTGACCAGTAGTACGGTTTTCATAGCAATATTGGTCCAATTAAAAAAGTAAAACTTTTCCTCACAAAAACGTTTAGAAGAAAGGAAGATTATTGCGCTTGATGTTTCAACTGCATTAGAAATGCCTCCAAATTATTTTATCAAAATTTCGTGAATGTATCGAAGAAATTAGAAATTACCATTCGCAGTGTTTCGTAGGTTTTGCAGTCTGATATTCACAAAACAATAGGTGGTGTGCCCCAAGGTTCCATTCTCTCTCCTACTCTATTTCTCATAATTAACAACGATCTTTTGTCTAAGACTTCTAATACCCTAAGTTATCAGCGTGTAATTTATTGAATTTTGGTGTAAAATTGAGAAAACTGAAGACAAATTTAATATTTTGGTGCATTTGGCAAAATTTCCGATTTTCTTTTCGGTGCTAAATTGTATCATTTTCTTTCAAGCTGGTGCCAAAAATATAATGATTTGCAGCTTTTAATTTTATATATACCATTAACAAAATTGATAGTGCACAAAACCACCAAATTATGACATCAACCAACATGGCATATATTTTGTACACCAAATTTTTTATATAAAATACACTATTTTAAAAGGTATAGCTGGTGTCAAACGAAACTAGCAAACTCAAATGAAAAAACTTTTTCTTCTTATTTCGAAATGAGAAAATTTCGCTCCTAATAGAAACAGTTATATAACTGTTACGTAGCAGTTACGTTTTGTGTTTGCGTTACTATAACGTCACTGTTGGCCAAAATTTCGAATTTGTAACGTAATAGTTTCATAAGTGTTAGGTTTCGTTACTGTAACGTAACTATATCAAACCTTTGTAATGCTTACAAAATGAAACATAAGCGAGAGCTACAGTTTCAACGAACTGGTGGATACCCTATTTCCTATATTTTTGTATGTGTATTCGTTCGCCTTTCGCAGCCAGACGCTGTTCCAGTTTCAAAAACAAAATTCTTTAGCAGACAGAAAAAAATTCAATAACATTAATTTTATGTGGCCGATGTTCAATAACTGCTGTCACAATTAAAAAAAAGCGTGAGCCACGCCCAATAAATTTAAAGCTTGCAGATCGATTTGAACAAAACAAGACTAAAACTAAATTTTAAAAAATTAGGCTTTGAATGGAAATAGCGATTATGGGTGTATTTAACAATTCTTGGACCGCACTTTGCTACGTAACCAAGGAATTCAAACCGAAGTTCATCTTTTTTTCTTCAAAACTCCTACCGATAGTTAAAAAACATTACAAATTTAAAGCATATTACGACTTTTGACGAAAACGACCCTTAAAAGTGGGCGTTTCGTAAAAATTTTGTAAACAAAATTTAAAGCACTAACTGAGCTTTGATCATTAGTCAAATTTAAGGCATTTGCCTTGTGTAAACGTACAGCTGAATCGAGTAGTTTTTCTATTATCTTACCCGAAAAACGGTATTTTATAAAAAATCACGCCCTTAAATGTGGGCGTATTGAAAAAATGTACACAAAAAAAATGTAGATATATATTTTTCATATAACGAACAGAAAAAGGTGTAAAATTGAATATTGGTATTTACCTTAAATTTTTAAAACTACGTTCTTAGTTCTTTCATGAAAAGTGGGCCACTCCCAAAATTCAAAAACTTCTTCTTATACATAAGTTTCTTAGTTTCGACTAAAAGACGGCTTGTGAAAGTACCGTTAATTTACAAAAATAAGATTTGTATAGTTTCTAATGAAAAGTGGGCGTCGACCACACCCAAAGTCAATTTTATTGTTTTCATACACAAGATGTTTCCTAATACCTACAAAATTAAAGGTGTTTTGCGCAAATATAAGCATCATTATTTTATAAAAATAATATTGATGGTTCTGTAAGAAAAGTGGGTGTCAGCCACACCCAAACTGAAATATTTTTTTTTTTTTAATTGGAAGAAAATTTACCTAAAAATTGCATGTGCAAAATTTTAGCGTTGTGCTTTAATCGTAACTGTACAAAACACATAATTTAATTTTGCCAAATTGAGGTTGTTGAACAAATATGGCGATTGTGGGCGAATTTTTTCGGTTAAAGAATTTAGCCTTCCTCTTGAAGCAAAGATTAGATACACCAAATTTCAGCTGTCCAGCTCAAAAGTTGCGACACCTAAATTAGAGTTTACATATACATATAAAGACCGACGGACGAACATCGCTAAATCGACTAGGCTTTTGATTTTGAGTCAGAATACTTTTCTAAGCCAAACGGTATTATTTCTCTATGTTACAAACTCCACACCAAATACAATATACCTATTCTATAAAAAAGGAATTTTAAAATAAGTTCAAAATTTTTAAAAACATATCATGCAAAAAATTTTTTTCGAAATTTCTTGGAATACACACACAGTGGTTTGAATATTAATAAAAGGTAGCAAAAAGTTTTGATAGATTGAAATTCAAGCAAACAAAACTCCGTGCTTTTTAAAATAAAAACAAAAGACTTCAAAATTCGGCGATACACGCGCCGAAATAAACTTTGTTTAAATTTTTTTTAAAAAGTCCAAAGTCTTAAAATCTAGTTTTTCTACTCAACATAAAATATATTTTATCTTTTTAATACGAGCAATTAAGATTATGCATATCAGCGCTAAATTCAAAACTGATTCGCTTGTT
Organism: Platycheirus albimanus; assembly: GCA_916050605.2. Classification (NCBI taxonomy): domain Eukaryota; kingdom Metazoa; phylum Arthropoda; class Insecta; order Diptera; family Syrphidae; genus Platycheirus; species Platycheirus albimanus. Next base: position 359,055,879 of record OU696696.1, read on the forward strand.
AATAAAATCCATATTATGAGTTTCTCAAATTAAAGCAGATAAAAGATCTTAATATGTATTTAAACCTAATCAAAACTTAACTCGCCATAATAGCCACCAGTCACGTAATCATCATCTATCATACCTACTCATCACCCCACCTCCACCACACAGTATCTTTCCTATCTCCATCTCCAGTCAGAATGAAATTAAACTTAAAAATCCATTCAAACCCAAACTATGAGACCAAAATCCGAAATTCAAAATCTAATTAACAACAAACAATAAAAAAAAGTATAATTTTTATTGCCAAAAACTGCAACATTTTAACAGTCAATTAAATCGAATATATTTGTAGAATCGTAAAATTTAATTTTCAGCAAAACATTCTAAAAAAAAAATATCGATAAACCGATAAATCGATAGACAGATCCATAAACATGAAAACGCTCAATTTCCCCGCGTTTAAGTGAAATAAAGCGAAAAAAAAAATATCTTTTTAATCCGCTAATTCAGCTTGGATTTGTGTACCGATTTTTTTTTTATAACATTCGGTAATTCAAGCTCACATTTGAGGTAAGCCGCATCAGACTCCAAATCGAATTTTATTTTAACGATCAATAAAAAAAATATCGATATACTGAGACTGAGTCTGAGAGATACAACGTCAGTCAGTCAGTCAGTGGTATACTGGGGGAAGGGTGGTGTTTGGTAGCAGTTTAAGTGGCAATGTCCAAGACGCTTCAAACGGAGCCCACCTTAGACGAAATAAAAATCATTCGGCCAGAGAGGCGGTACTGGCGGCAGCGGCCGGCGGCACCCCCTGTGCGAATTTTATGTTTGTTCCCAAATGAGATTTGCAACATTGTTGCGGGTGTGCGCAAATTAATTGCCTTCCTTGGTTGTTATGGCCAAGCCAAGCTATCATAGTATTGCAAGGTTGAAGTGGTGGTGGATGATGATGATGGTGATGGTTCCTCGCTTTTAAACCATCAAAATTCAAGTCTTAAAAATTGTTGCAAGTATAAAAGAAAAGTACATTTTTATAACAAGCTGCTCATTAAAAACGCCATTAATGCAATAAACCGAAGAGCAAACATCGATTAAACAATATTTATGAGGCTTCATTGGGAATGGGAATTGTCTGTATGGAATAGTTTGGAGTATGCCTATGTGACCGAGGCGACATGGTGCGGTTAACATTGTGCAACATGCACATTAAATCGTGTTAGGCGTCATTTTACATTTTACAGTTGGTTTTTTTTTGCTTTTTCCTTTTCGGACCTATACAATGTTGCAAAAGTGCACTGGTGCGCTTCCGCTTCGGTAGGCAATTTGAATGAGATTTCCTCAATATCGATGTCGAAAAGTTATCTCTTGACTCTCGAGATGGAATTGTTTGCTGTGAAGGCAGTTTCCTTAATTACAGTTGACTCGTTTGCTGTTTACTGGAGTGGGTTTCTGGTTGTTCAAAAGTATTGAAGGTGGGTAAAGCTGTAGTTCCTGAAGTAAAGTTGCACTCGAAGATCTGCGGTGAAAGATATCTGGGTTTTTCAAAATAAATTGTTTTTTTTTTACATACTTAATGGTGCGTGCATTGGGTTCGAGCCAAAATGTAAAACCCATACACTAGTTATTGGTTATTATGTTAGGCCTCTTTCTGCCACGCAGAAGGTCTGGATTTAGACCCAGGGAAGTACTGCATCTTGCCTTTTAATGGCAAAACCCCCCAAAGGTAAATATTGTCACGAAGCAGACCATCTCTGTTTGCTGTTCATAATTGTAGGTCCCTTCCATTTCGGCTGAGTATCAACGCACATACAGAAACTGGTGAGAAAATAAGTTACCACACCGATGTACCTCAAAACTTAGTATAGAGCACTTTTTGGTATTTTGGTATGAAAGTTGTATGAGACATTTCACATTCGTGTAGTGCGGCTAAAAAAAGATTGGGAAGGTATAAGGAGCTGGAAGGAATTTTTCCCCCCAGCTGCTTATGCAAACCAAGCAATCCAAGGGCTACGATAAAACAACAAGAATACAGACACTCAACCATCTTCAATGAAGTAGAAATGCTCAGCAGGTTATGGTACCCAAGATTTCATGAAAAATCCTCAAGCCCAGCTTCTTGTGGAAGACGACAAAATTTTCCAAAAGTAGCTAAAATGTTGTGATGGACTTTTAAATGAACAGTTCCCCCAACTATGCTTTTCAATAGTCAATTGCTGAACCTAACTCTGCTTATAGATACCCGATACCCAACCAAAAAAGTGTGTGAGGTGGTTAGAAACTCTCAAAAAGGCAAAGTGGCTTTGCCAGACAAGATACCTTCAAAGTTTTGGAAAAATTTCGGTGATATCACTGTCAGATGGCTCATATATCTCCAAGCTTCAAATAAGTGATCAGGTGAAGTTACCTTCCCCCAATGTATAAAGGGAATACACAAAGCTGTGATAATTAGTATTGGGTATCCGACTGCGAAATATCATGAGGCTGTCTCATTATCAGAAGACGGGTTTGTTGCGGGGAGTATTAAGATCATGGGTATTAGGATCATTATATTAGGGCATGTTCGAGGGAGCAGTGACACAAATATGTCCAAATGGATTCACCGAAGAATTTCAAATAACAGTAGGTGTACACCAGGGTACTGACCTGAGGCCTCTGCTCTTTACTGCAGTCTTTGAATATTTGCCTGAAGGTAAAGTGAAGGACCCTAAAGTGCATCCGTATTCCTTTTTGAAGTTATCATAAGGAACAGTTATTCCAACTGTGAAAAATATAAATATCTGGGATCTATGAATAATCGTGAAACAACTTGTGATGACGACATCAATCATCGTATTAGCATGGAATGGATGAAGTGCCGGAAAAGACCACAATCTTCTCTTATCGAAAAATGCAAATACAAAATTGTATAGAATACCTCTCAAAATTTTGAGCATTTTATAAAACGTATAAGAAGCAGGCCTAAGAACTCCTGGTACAAGCAAATGTTGCGACACCAATATACTAAGTTGGCTACAAAGAGCCATCTCGTGATCTCTTACCTGCGGTTTTCCAATTTCGCACATTGGAGAAAACGCTCTATGTTGCCGCTCCATCGAAGAAGAGCTGACTTGGCTTTTGACCCAATCTGGTTTCTGGAATGGCATTGAAGACCTAAACAGCTAGAGTGTTGATTCCATTTATTGCCCCAACAGCAATAAGCACGAATTATTCTTGAAGGTTTAGAAGGTTTCAATAGAAGTTCTACCAATTCTGGCACTCAACATCATCGTATTGGAATTTAGTTATTTTATTTCTTTTTAATAAGCAAAAAATCCTGACTTTCCTTGAAATAATTAAAACAAATACAAAAAAAAAAACACATAAAGCCGTGTCCACTCATCCAATTATCACCCAAAAATACATCCTTCATCACCTCATCCTTGTCCAGCAGCAATAAGAGGATTTATGAGTGTGAACAAATAATGCACTAATCTCTGCACGAAATGTATCTATACACTGCCAGCCAGCGAGAAGCACCCACAGACATTCTATAAAGTATATATTATAACCACAGCACCGCAAATAAATTACGAATGTAATTATGAAAGGTAGGAACTCACACCTCCGATAAGAGAGTGGCCGTGTCTCTTCAGGTTGGCGATATTCCACAGATGCTGCGAGCGCGGTTTTTATCCGTTTAGCATGCCATAATTACCAGGCATAAAGTGGCCTTAATTGGTTTCTTGATGTGACCATGCTTTGCTTTATCAGTTTTTTTTTTTTTTTTTTTTTTTTTTTTTTTTTTTGAAGATCCAACCTTATAACAACAACAACAATAAAACAAAAAAATTATTCCTCGGATTTGTTCTTGTATCATCATCATCCTCTTGTAGGCAGGTAAGCCATACTATGTAAGGAATCAGAATCCTGAATGAGTCTCTTTTCTGAGACTTGCGAGGGAACTTGTTTCAGAGAACTTTGTTCAAGATTATCCCAGAATAGCAAGTGAATCCGATAAATTGTTACACACATCATCGTCGTTCGGGAGAAGGAAGATGTTATTCACGAAAAGAGCGTGACAAAAAAACGTCTCAATTCGCACAATCATTACGTTAACAAACAAAAAAAAAATTCAACGCTCAAATGGGAAGGTTATTTGCTCCTTTGACGAAGACGATGGGTCGTCGACGATGACAACACGACGACGCACGGGAAGTTCAATGCAATAAAAGGAAGACAAACGTGGCATTAATTTTGTTTATGGGACAAGTTTTAAGGATTAATTCGGAATGGGTTACATTTTGCCAATTTACAGTCGTAAATTTTGTTCGAAGATGATTGAATTTTTGACAGCTGGTGGTTGATAGGGGAAGGATATGATGTGAAACTTTAGAAAAACCACTAACGTTTAAAGTGTTTTGAGTTTTTTGAGTCACATACACATGAAGCTCAAGGAGAATTTTTCAAAATAAAAGAGCTGACGTGGAAGCCAAACTTTAAACAAAAGAGCTGAAAGAAGAACCTTATTTAAACAAAAGAGTTGACGTCCAAACCCTATTTTTTATAAAACAATTCACAACAATGGCAAAGTTGGGACACGAACCATAATTAAATGAAAAAGGTGATAAAAGAAACGTACTTAAACAAAAGAGCTGACGTCCGAACCTTATTTTTTAATAAATCGATATAAAACATTGGTAGGGAGTTCCAATCAACTTTTTAAAAGCAGGATGTCTTGATCCGGTGTCTTACCTCTGTCCATTTAATATCCACATTCTTCGATTGACATCTTGATTATATGATACTTTCAAAATGGTGTGCTTTAAATAAAATTTTAAGTGCGACTAAGGCAAAAACTAAATTGCACACCCCATACCAAAATGTAAGATCAATTTGTGGTCGATATCAGTCACCGATAAAAAATGTTCGATTATTCAATAAATTATACAAAAGTTAACAATCTCATTTAAGTAAAACATACACATTATGGTAGTCCAAAGAGATCGTCAGCCAAATTGAACACTTCCTGGCACACTCCAAAGCATATATACTTTCTGTGGTTGATTTTTAAAAGGCAGTCAACCACCGTGATGGCATAACCCAAAACACAAATAAGTTGAATCCTCAAAACAAAAGAGGAAACTAAATGCCATCTGTTTCGGACCACAGAACAGACAGACGGACACGGAGAGTACCTATACCATCAGCCCAAGTCTTGCGCATATTTTCACGGATATTTATTGCAATATTTTTGGTATGAAACGTGCTCATTTGCCGGAACTTTCCACCACCTCATACAATACCTTCTTCTTCGCTATGAAACTCCACCAACCGAATAAGAAATAAAAAAAGACGTCTCCGGCTTCTTGTTGCACCTTCGTCATTCTTCATGCAGTCTTTATGACAGTGTTAAGTGTTTATTTGGCCATTTATTTATCCACACAAGACAAAAACGTTTCTTTGAACTCATAAATTACGCACAAAACTTACCCAAATGCAGGTGCAAATTGGTGCGGATATGATGGGCGTAGGCACATGTCAGAGGGATATCAGTCGGCTTTCTGTTTTTTTTTTATTTATTTTTTTTTTAACTCTTTTTTCAAGTCAAATTTAGCGGAAATTAACTAACAAATAAAAATTTGTTAAATAAAATAATCTGTCAAAACACATAAAACATATTCGCCGATCGGTCGATGTTTTTTGAAAGTAAATTTTCCGCCAGAAAAGACAATTTTGTCTAAAATTGGTCGAAGCTCACAAAAATTTGCAACATTGTAGCAATTTTCAATGTTAGAGATGTTATAAGAACAAAAAGGATATGTCATCGTCGTGTCGCGTTCGTCCTAGCCGTTGTCGTTGTTGTTGTGTCGTCGGCATATCGGATGCCGCCGAACACTGGTTGATTAGGTTATTGTAGCAATTTTGTGCACAGAATGTGAACGTATTGTATGAGACGTGATGTTTTCGTAGAAATAGCTTTGTTTGGTGTTTAATGTGTATCCACTTAATCGACTGAGTGCACTTGTATCACCAGCGTGGTATTTTGATTGGTTTAATCAACCCAAAACACTATACTTTTTGTAGGGTTGAGCTGAGATCAGAAATGATTTTACTCGTTTTGAAGGATCAAATGAACTAATCGGTCTGGAGGAGACATTTCATATTTTAATATAAGACGAGCTGTAGCGTGTTATTGGTTGCTATGTAAACAAGGCTGAAATTTAAATCTAACTTAACTAACTTAACTTAAAGTCAGCACGGTCTCCTTTTTGCAGAACCGCAGCTATCCAGACGGACTTTTTATAAAGTTTTCGCATATTTTATTTCAACACAATCAACTTTAGATTTTGTTTTTAATTTATTTGGACTCTGCGATTTTGCTGAGCGAGATGAGTTTTTGGTAGTCACAGTAGTAAATGTGACGCTATTTCTCTGTGCTTTACTCTTTTTCATATAATGTAGGTACCGTACAAATTGTATCTTTAGTGGACTAAGCTTTCGAACTAAGCCAAGAACATTCAACTCTTTTTCAAGCTCAAATCAGCTCACTTCTGCGCAACTTAACTCAACGCAATTAGACATAACTCAGCTTAACTGTGGTTAATTGAGCTCACCTTAGTTGAACTCAGCTCAATTCAGATCAACTTAACTCAGCTTAAGTAAAATTCAAGCGCAGTTCAACTCGACTCATCTAAGATGCGACTCAGCTCAATTAAGTTCAACTTTTTTCAAATCAGCTCAGCAGCTCAACTCAATTCAAATCAGCTCAACCCAATTCAGAACACATCTCAATTTAGTTCAACTTAGCTCAACTTGACTCAGCTCAGTTAATTCAGCTCAAATGAACTAAGCTCTATACCGCTCCACTTGGTGTGAACTCAGCTCAGCTCAGCTTAACTTGAGCTCAACTCAGGTTAGCTCAGCAGAGCTACACAAAACTTAGCTCAACTAAGTTCAAGTCAGATTAACTATACTGTACTCAGCAGGTAGCTCAACTCAGTTCAACTCAACCAAGCTTGATTCCACTCAAATCAGCTCAGCTTAGTTTTGGCTGAATTCAGCTCAACTCAACAAAGCTAACCTCAGTTTATCTCAACTCAAGTAAATTCGTAAATTTTAAATAAATTCGGTTCCACTCAGCTAAATTCAGCTCAGCTGAATTGAGCCCAGCTTATCTTAACTCAGCTCAGCTTAATTCGGCTCAACTCAGATCAACTCAATTTAGACCAATTCATCTCAATTCAGCTCAACTTAGCTCAACGTGAGGAGAATTTAGGCAGTTCAATTCAATTCAACTGAACTCAGCTCAGCTTAAATTTGGCTCAACTCAACTAAACTTGAATCAGCTCAATTTATTCAGCTAAGTTCTATACCGCTCTACTTGGTCTGAACTCAGCTCAGCTCAGCTCAACTTGATCTCAACAGAGGAAAGCTCAGCACAACTCAACAAAACTTATCTCAATTCAGCTCAATTGAACTTAAGTCAACTCAGATCAACTTGATTCAGACCAATTCATCTCAATTCAGCTTTACATAGCTCAATATGAGGAAAATTCAGGCAGTTCAATTCAATTCAACTCAACCCAGCTCAATTCCACTGAATTTAGCTCAGCTTAACTTTGACTTAATTCAGTTCAACTCAGCTTAACTCACTTTAGCTCAGCTCAACTCAACAAAACTAAAATCAGTTCATCTCAGCTCAAGTTATATCAAATAAATTCTGTTCAATTCAGCTCAACTCGAATGAGCTCAAATCAACCCAGTTCTATTCTGCTCAACTATTAATACTTGGTCTGAAGTCAGCTCAGCTAACTTAAATTGGGCTGAATTCAGCTCAACTCAGGTAAGCTAAGTACAACTTAACAAAATCCAGCTTAGCTCTGGGCAACTTAGCTTTACTAAGCTAAACTTAGCTCATCTTAGTTTAAATCAGCTGAATTCAGCCCAGCTGATCTCAACTTAGCTCAGTTTGATTGGGCTCATCTTAACTCAATTCAGGTCATTTTATATCAATTCAGCTCAACTTTTCTCAACGTGAGGAGAATTCAGGCAGCTCAACTCAAGTCAACTCTTCTCAATCCAGCTCAACTCAGCTCATCTCAGTTAAACTCAGCTCAACTAACATTGATCCAACTCAACTCAGCTCATCCCAGTTTAACTCAGCTGAATTGAGCCCAGCTTATCTTTACTCAGCTCAGCTTAATTCGGCTCAACTCAGCTCAACACAATTCAGACCACATCTCAATTCAGCTCAACTTAGCTCAACTTGACTCAGCTCAGTTAATTCAGCTCAAATTAACTAAGTTCTATACCGCTCCACTTGGTGTGAACTCAGCTCAGCTCAGCTTAACTTGAGCTCAACTCAGGTTAGCTAAGCACAACTCCACAAAACTTAGCTGAACTTAGCTCAACTAAGTTCAAGTCAGATCAACTCGACTGTACTCAGCAGGTGGTTCAACCCAGTTCAACTCAGCCAATCTTGATTCCACTCAACTCAGCTCAGCTCAGCTTAGCTTTGGCTGAATTCAGCTCAACTCAACAAAACTAACCTTAGTTTATCTCAGCTCAAGTAAATTCGTTAATTTTAAATAAATTCGGTTCCACTCAGCTCAATTCAACTCAGCTCAAATCTTGTCAACCCAGTTCTATTCCGCTCAACTGGCAAAACTTGGTCTAAAGTCAACTCAGCTCACTTAACTTGGGCTGAATTCAGCTCAACTTAGGTAAGCTCAGCACAACTCAACAAAACTTAGCTCAATTCAGCTCAACTGAACTAAAATCTACTCAGATCAACTCAGCTGAATCCATTCAATTAAGTTCAACTCAAATCAACTAAACTCCTACAGGTAGATCGACCCAGCTCGATTCCACTCAATTCAGCTTTACTCTTGCTGCATTCGGCTGAACTCAGCTCAATTGGGCTCAAATCAGCTACCACGAACTCACTTTTTCTTAATAAAAGACTGAGCGAAATTGCTTTGACACTAAAATTAAAGGTCCTCCGACAAATTTTGTTCACGTTCTAATATAGCATGTGATATGGATCGATTATTGTTGTATCCTACTGGTGCTTCGCATTTCTCTGTCCAGCCATCCACCATACCATGCACCATGTATGTACCTATACCGATCTTTGGGACTTCCATTAAGCTGCCAAACTACCATGTCCACATAAATATAAGCATCATCCAATATAATTTGTAACCTTAACCATATAAACTAATCACTCTCCCCAAGAACCATACACTGGCTGGCATGGCATTACACACGAATAAAATGAATAAATTGATGACTTAATCACGGACCCATGATCAGCTCATCCTCTGCGATTATTTTTGTGGCCTAGCTTGACTTGCGATGCAAGCAAAAGGTATTCAATTAGATGTCATGAATCACATGCGTGGCGCTTCCAAACCACCAATTTTCGCATCGCATCGCATAATTGAGACACAAAATACAAAAACGCATAAAGTGTTGAGTGCTTGATTCGTGGTTTCGCACAGCCAACAATATTGCCGCCATCCGGCCACCGCCCGCAACCGTGCCACCAGACAGGGGTTCGATTTTTTTTTTCCGGTAAGGTGCAATCTTATATACAGAGCAGCCAGCTCCAGCTGTGTAGAATTTATGATATAATCATACATGTTGGGGGGCTTACACTGTATTCTTTGGATTTTTCATCTCTGACTCACCAGAGAGTTGATTGACAAATTTGTCTACAAGTAGCTGGAACCAACCAAAAAAAAATTAGGTTATCTTTGGTAGCCAAATTTTCAAAGTAGCTACCACAAAAATATTTACGGCCGACAACCGGCGGCAGCGGTGGTAGCGGTGTCGAGCAATAGGCGCCCTTATCCGGTTGGGTGAGATTTATGTGGTATTGGGTGAGAAATATAGCTTCGGCTGGTATCTCTATTTGCGTGGAAGTTCTGTGGGCCCTATTGGAAACCACTGCTTCAGAAGCCGTTACAGCGCCAGTCGAAAATGTCAATGTGTCATTTCAAACAAAAAAACAACAACAAAAAGTTGAAAGACTTTGGAATTGGTTGTATACAGTTGGCGCTTGACATTAGGCTCGCTTTTAGTGCGTGGGTTTTATTGATATTTCAATTTTAAGCTTTGGTAAAGGATTGGTATTGTTATGGTTATTTACGAGTTGCGAGTCTTTTGTTTTGATCTAAGCACGCCAGAGCTATTGAGACACATTCATTCAATATGGGTGTTTTAAGCCAAGCTTACATAAACCTATAAATGGCTTGTTGTGTTATAGATGAGGCTTCTAGATTATTGGAACTTAATAAGACATCTGGTACGGTACCATGGTCTAATTTTTGAGATTATTTAAAAAAATTGTAGTGTCGAGAGGAGAGGCCAGAATTATCACCACATCCAGAATCTGAGCTTTTTTGAAAAATAGTTTCGAAATTATTGTTGTAAATCCAAAATGAAGGCACGTTTCTTGTTCTTAAACAGGTCGTTTGCGATGTGCGGGTATGCCAGTTGTCTCCAGCTGTCTTCACTTTGCTCTCTGCATAACTTTGAAGGGCAAATTTTGTATCGACTGTTTGAAAACTAAAGCTTTTGATAAACTTTTGAACGTAGATACTGTCACACTTGTTGAGGTAGTTGTAAGTCACGACATTACCCCAAATTGCATGTTGAGATAATATGATAAAGATACTCAGCCCAACGAAAAGTTTTATTCAAAACACTTTTTTCTGTTTAACAAAAATTGTCAGTATGTACAGGGCTTATGGGACGAGCTTTATTCAGAACATTATATTATACTATCAAGACGAAGTTAGAGTGAAAAGTGTTTGCGCTTTGATGTTAACTTTGCTTGCACTTCCAAAGGAGTCGAAATGCAGTTAGCATTTGATCATTTGGTCATTTAGTAGATAAATCTGTTGTTTGATCCAATTGCCCTATTTAAGCGCCTATTTCACTATAGCTTAGTGGTGAAAGCTTCAACATGAGACAGTATGAGGGCAAGCCTTATGTCAACGCCTAGCAATTAAGAATTAAATTCCACGGCAAGCCAACTCGCATACAGAGTCAAATTGGGCTAAGCCAAGAATTTAAGATCTACCCTAGATATCTTAGCACCAATTTTATGGAACATGTTGAGGTATGTCCACACTTCTTGGTGAGGGCGAAGTTCGTCTAAAACTTCTTGCATCCAAGAATAAAATCCTTGGGTACCTATGTTACTGCATTCAGTTAACCACAAGGACCATGATACTGCCACAAGGGATAGATAGTTCCCGGATGACGAAGCCGAGACTTCATCACCCAGGAGGGCCTATCTCCCGTGGTACCAGAATATAGCTTCAGGTGGAACTTCGCAACCAATAGGTCACTTCCAGATGAGCACTATCAATACTCAAGGCCTGGCAGCCTTAAGATATGCGTATTCAACCACTTGACAAGGTAGAAGCAAATGGCCTCCATTTGCCGCATATACAAGTTTTACTTTGCATACGTTACCGGTAAGGAATCAATACTGCAAGGAATGCAAATACAGCTGCAAATGCTCACTCCTGTTTCATTTTCAACAATTTTCCTGCCATTCAAATTGTTCCCCTGTTGCCAAGCGGAGGCGGAGGATAGGCACGTCTATGCTCTCTTAAGTTCCAACTTCTTTCTCGGAGCCACTTCCGCTTCAAAGAAGTAATGGTTGGATAGAAGCCAGCTACAAAATATCGTCAAATTTTTGTCCGGCAGGTTCCCCAAAGGCGGCGGAGAGGTGCCTCATCCTCAACGCTCTAAGGATCCTGCAACAAAGCAGAAGGAGTGTTGCGATCTTTATTTGCTGCCTTGGTTAAGCGTTCAAAAAACTTTAAGAGAGTCATAGTTTATTAGACAGTTGTATGCAAGCCAATGTAACCGACTGTGGAACAAACGTCATATCTTCCCTGTACTGACAATTTTTGTTGAACATGGTATTAAGCCTTTTGCGGCTGGCTCGGGAATTAACTAGTGAAATTGCCACTGAAACTGAAACGGAACTACTGAGGTACCTACATATTGTTTTAGTTATAGAGGTATTGTAATCGACGAGCGTTCCACCACGATCTACCTGGCACACAAAATTTTAAATTTGGATAAGTTTAGCTAGTTTCAGGTATTTTTTTTTAATATAGTATCTCAATTCACCTAACCTACCTATACTCACATTATTCGCTTCTCTTACTTAACAAATTATTCCACTCTGCAACACTTAAACTCACATAACTCAAAAAGTCTGTTAACCATAACCCTAACAGTAGTCATAGCAATTACTGCACAATTATTAGTCTCATCCAAAAAAAAAAAAAAAAAAAATTAATAACACCCTATCCGAACGATCCTCCGTTTCTGGCTTGTACCAGTTCTTCAAACAATCAAAATTACTTAAACGTATCCCAAACCATTAATTTTCGGTCACTTGGAACCCGCCCAACACTACCCAGCCGCAGCGCCATCACCAAACCAATTTGTGGTTGCATCAAAGTAGAACAAATAATGGGTTATCCCTTAAATGATCCCAAAAATTATAATTCCACTTTCTTAAGATGGGTTTTTCTTTTTGTTTAAGTTTATTTATTTTCGCTTCGGTCCACGCAATCGAATGACATTTGGTCATTTATTTTGGATTGACGAAATTATTTCCAAAAAGGCGTATGTTGGCTGAAGAACGAACCCGCGCTATAACTATGGAAGTCATTAAAAAAGTACGAGTGAAACGCTTATCGGTCCAATTTATCACCATCAGCTACTGCTATGCACTACTCCCACTGTTTTGTGTGTGCCTGGGATGGAAGGGTCAATTGCGCATTCAGCAGCAACATTGACCAGCTGGACGCGTAGTGACTGTGATGACGGGACGTAGGGACTGGCAAACCGATGACGGTTGTGCAAATTAACCGAATTAATTTACGAGCTCAAATCAAAATTTTGCACGCACATTTCCGCGATGGTTTTTTTTGTCTTCCTTCAAGAAAAATTTGTCGCTGGCTGTATACAAGGCTGTGTCTTGTTAGCCTCTTGGCCTGGCCTCAGTCCCAATCCACGTCATGGAAGATGTTGTTCGAGGCGCCCTCGCTGTTCCCGCCATAAAAAGGGTCAAATGGATTCTCACAATTCCATTAGTGTCACTGTGCGGCTTATAGTTGGTGGTGTGTTGGAGAGAGTACATGCGTAGTGTTACATTCGCAGTCGGACTTGGACTCGGATCGTTTTCATGCCCTCTGTCTCTCCATAGAGAAGAAAGAACTCGCCCACAGTCACAGTTTTTGAGTCCCCAGTCCGCGATGACCATTGAACGCGCCACAATTGACTTCTGAAATGCGTTCCTCAAAGATAGTTTCTTCCGCGCAGCTCAAAGTGGCCATCTGCGCTTAGGGGGTTAATTTATTGGTTTGGCTTTTTTCGCAAGGCTTTCTGTTAGCTGCGGATGGGACATTGGACATTCGGTCGGTGGTCATCAGGGGGAAAACAAAACTAAGCTACAAAAAGTGAAATGAATTCATGATTATGTTGTTGAAATGTGTAAACAGGGAGTCATGTCATGTAATGAATATTTTATGATTGCAATGCTTCTTGTTATAAGTTGGAGATGATGTTCCTTGATGTGCCTCTGCTTGGTCTGTTGTGACGAGGACAATGACAATGATGACAACGATACAACGATACAATGACAATGATGATGATGATGATGGGGCGAGGATATGATGGTTTTTATTGATAGGCTCAGCGCGAGTGAGATCGCAGCGGTTCCTGGGGGAGAGAAGACACACCATCACCGCACATCAGACAAGACGAATGACAGTTGATGAAATTGATTGTGAGTGCGATGTGCGATGAGCAAAACGGTCAAGGAACACAACCATCATCGCAACTCACATAGCACAACAAAAAAAGCTTCCACCATCGTCGTTGCAGTCGTCTTCGCAGTTGTTGATTCGTTCCACAGGGTCTGTTGCGTTCTGGTTTAATGATGTCCTTATGATTGGCAGGAGACAACGAAAAAATTCCTTAAAATATTCGCGCAGTTGGTTTCAATAATTCAATTATTTTTGGTTGCTTCCGAGGTAGGCTGGCAGAATGTGAATAAAGTCGATTTGTTAAAAAAAAAACGCTTCGCGGTTACGCTCTGCGGGAGACTGATGGGCAACAAAACGGTTGTGTGGATATGAATCAAGAGATATGTGGGATAAGAGGCAAGATTAAGTTTTAAATGCAAGAATTCACTTTTGATGGGTTCGGTTGGGGGAAAATGAAAGATACAATTTAAATTAATGCAGATTAAGACTTAAGACTTTAGTTAACTTTATTATGACTCAATGGAAATAATTGGATGGAGTTTTTTTAAATGCGTTCCGAGAATGCTTTCATGGCCTTCACATGGCTAATCTTATGGAATGGAATCTTGCAACCAAAGGTTTTGTAGGTTTAAACTATGGTTTCTTAGTTTCTTAATATATACAAATTAGCCTGGCCAATAAAATCAAAATTCCGAAAGAATTCATAAAAGCATACAAATTGAAGATTACAATAGAAAATTATTTAGGATTTGCAATTAAGTAACTTTGAAAATCTTCGAATCGAACTGTATTTGGACATGGACAGATATACACTTTGAAGTAGTCAAGAACTTGGTCACTATAATATCAGTGCAGAGATCATTCAAAGAGTCACTCTATCCAATCATCTTAGTAACAAAGATTTCTCAAAAAGGACCAGAGAGTCACTATAGAAAAGGCGAATCATCACAGTTCTGCTCCATGAAAGAATTGTGAACCGGATGAAAAGCGGCTGGGGTGTTTTGAGATGAAGATTTTTCGGGTGATATTCGGATTCAAGGAAGAACTGTACGGACTATTTGGTGATATTAAGTTGGTCAAAAATCAAAACTTAAAGCGGCTTAAATGGCTGGTCATGCGGAGCGTATGGACGAATACGCACATTTTTACTGCCATAAACGCAGTACTGTAAGACCCCATATAAGGTTATGCGATCAAGTGGAAGACGACCTCAACCAACTGGAGACAACTAACCAACTAGGTATGTTTGTTGGACTGCATGTGGCAAATCTTATATCTAGGTTTTGTGGGAGGACGTGATGGCAAACTTTGGACATGCAATAGGTGGGTACAATTTTTTAAAAACACCTGGACTTTTGTTTGCCTCAACCATGACAAAATTTATGAATTGGATATAAGAAAATGATATCTTTTCAAATGTGATTAAAATTAGGCTGAATAATTAAACAAAATTTTCAACTTTTTTTGAAAAATTTAAGAATTAATATTATTTCATTTATAAAAGGATTTCTACATTAAAAACTTCATCGAACCCCGTCAAGTGGCTTACGAGAAAATGAAAATGAAAATTGATTTGAAAAAAACCGGTGCTATGTGTAGGGGAGAGTGGGGCTTAAAGTAACAGGGGTAAGAAGTAACAGCTAAAAAAAACAGGGTTTTCTCCTTTATATTGAGAATTGCGTGAAGGAGAAAAATGTGCATTTTTTCCATATCTATACCATCATACCTACTTCAAGTCCCAAAAATAGCAGGTTTCTAACTTTTTATTTTTTTTTTAATTTTTGGTCCTCCTCCTCACACGGAAGAGATAGGGCGGTGGTTGTTTTTTCTAAAGTTCCATTTGAATTTTGGTTGTGTTTGTGTGTGACATCCAGTTTCTTGTAAATTTGTTTTTTCGTGTGAAATTTCATGGTGAGGCAAGTTGTAACACTTTTATGGGGTAAATTGTAACAAACTTTCTCCTTGATTTTTTACTAAACAACCATCGAGAATTGTTTTCTTGTTTCGTTTTAAATTTTTTTTTTTGTTGTGTGATATATAATTAGAAAAAGGTCCATAGGTTAGGTGTAGTTCTCACCAACAGCGATTTTTGAGGAAAAAACAAAGTCTTTGTTTGTTGGGTGCATTTTGTATTGTGATTTTTACTTTTTTGTTTTTAAGTTATTTATTTTAAAGAATGGCTGTTTTTTACATATTGTATTTAAATAAAATATACTCTTGTCATAAGTTTTATTTAATCAAATTAGGAGTTATGTTTTTTCTAAACAGCTTTGAGTAAGATAAAAACTATCTTAAAATAACATTGTTTTTTTTTATAATTCATGTAACAACTTACCCCTACCTATGTTACAACTAGCCCCATTGTCGGGGTAAGTTGTAACAACACGTTATTTTTTCTCAATTTAAAATCTTGACATCTTCTTAGCAGACTTTAACTTTTTTTGGTGGATCTTGTAGCTGAAACATGGTTCTTAAATTTAAAAAAAGTTTGGTTGACTTATTTTCAAAATCATAAGAGCTACATAGGTTTTCGTAAAAAGTGTTACTTTTAGCCCCATTCTCCGCTACCGTTAGAAGACTTTTCTTGAAAATTCTATTGCAACCAAAACATAAAATTACACAAAAACTACCATTTAAAAAGTTTTATCAAGATCGTAGGAGCGGTTTGGTTCAAGAACTTAGCTTTACTCTTGAACCAAAAATTATACAGGGTGATTGGTATGAGGTGTTACAAAAAGCTATAGCATGTAGGTTGGCTCGAGACAAGAAAAATATCGTACTGGAGGGATGGTCTATTCCCCGACGTTTAGCTTGGTGGGGCTATTTTATAAAAAAATTGACTTAAATTGAAAAAAAAAAATTATTACAAATTAACGGAACGGACGGACGGATTTTTCCTATGTTACAAGCTCCACTACAAATACAATATACCCATACCCATTCTATAGAATAGTATACAAATTCATCCCAGGGGAATACGATGCAATTTTCAGCGCTTTTTGGTATTCCAATGAATTTATTTCTTAGGAAGGCAAACCAATACGGACATTGGCTTTTTTTATAAAACCAAAAATCGTAATATTTAATTTATTCTCAACAAAAAACCCAACTTCCGGATTCCGGAATGCCAACAATTCAAAAAAACCCAAAAAAAAAACTCTGATCGAATAAAACCACAAAGAAACAACAAGAAAACATTTATTAAAATAAAGCATCCCTTTCATTTGGATAAAGCAAACAAACAAATCACTAACCTACTCATCCTCTTCCATTAAATTTCTTTAATTCACCTCTCTGAGACTCTGAGAGCTGAGAGCTGCGACATTCGAATCCAAAAGGGGTCAATAAATTTTATTAAGTCAAACAATAAATCACCGAAACGATGATGCTTTCGATTTGTGTCTCCTTCTCCTCCTCGCTGCATAAACAGACAAAACAAGCAGCACTCTCTTCTTAACCCCTTACCAGTCCAGTCCACCATCAACTTGAGCTAGAACAAGTTAATTAATTCCGAATCTTCTTTTCCTTCAAAATGAAACAACACCAAACAAATCTCGGTTCCAAAGAAGCCGGCCAAAATACAAAAAAAAGATACAAAAACAGAACCAAACTCACACCACATCACATATGGATTCCGATTCCGATGCCGATGCCGATTCCAATCCCGAAGAGAGGGCAATTTAATTCACTTTGTTCGATGAGCATTATCAGCCAGATAACAGATAAATTTGGTCAAATTCACGCTTAATGGGGAAATAAGAAGAAGACCAAGAAAAAGACAAAGAAGATGACCAAAAGCAGGCATAAAATTGAGATGTTGCTTTTGAAAAACAAATAATGTCCAGTTCCACCTTTGCTTGAGATCGTGACATTTTGAAATGCCTGCGACATGCGACTGACCGAAGCGACAACCGCTCTATACATTTGAATACCTCGCTGGCTGCGATTGCTGGGATGCTGGCTCGATCCGCGATCCGATAGATAAACAACCAGCCAGCCCTCTGAGTCTGAGTAGATTTAGTCATAAATTCTTATTATACATAAATATTTCCCGAAACTGGACAAGCGACCGTTCTTATGGCCACAAATTCTTTATGAGGTGATACTAATCAATGAAGCCACTGAAATTGGTCTATTCGAGGGTGATTTTTTGGAAGCTGTAGGTAGGCTCCGTAGAGTATACCTATATCCAAGTAAAAAGGTATATGAAGCCTTCCTAATTTAACTCAAATTAAGATTGACGTGATAGAGTTGTTGTTGTGATCCACAACAAGCTAGGCGTGGGCCTCAGCGTTTATTTGGGACGAACTATGAAATCCAGCGCGATATACAAAATTTATTTGAATTTTTTATTTCGCATGATTGTTTTAGAAACAAACAAAAAAATAAATATAATTTTATGATTATGGATAGAACTGGTTGAGATTTATGAAACCACATAGAAAAGATACATTCGGAAGGTATAGTGAAGCGGCAGAAAATTGTCTCATTAATGTGCAAACAGGTGATAAGAGCCATAATAAATTGATGGTTTGTTTTGTTGTTATGGCCCGAACAAAAATAAAATAGCATTTGTTTATAACTTCCTTAATTGAGAAGGTTATTGTGGTTGGAACTTGGAAGACATAAATCTTGGTGACAGTCATAGATCAGTTAAAAGTTGAGATTTGTGGATTAGAGGATGAAATGAAAGAAAAGAAGGGTATATTGGAGGCATCGGAGCATGCACTTTGTCGGCCACTTATAAATAATTAAGGATTTAATGATTCCTTGATTTGGGAAAATGGGATTGAGGACGATGTCATTGACCTTATGAAGTTTTGGATGAAAACTATAAATGATTTTATTAAATTGGTTTGGTTACCGCCCGATGATTACTAAAACTACAGCACACACATGTTAGTTACGGTGAGCATGATTGTTATGAAGAAGATTTTTAGCTGCATTCTTTTCTACTCAGGTCTTAAAGACTGAGATGGCTGATGATGACCATTTGATTCCGACACAATTTGTTTGTGCCTAAAATTTAAGAATGCTATAGGTTGCCAGAGGAAATGTCTAGCAACTTGAACATCACATAGTGCTCAAGTTTGATACGGGACCAATCAGCCCACTTGATTTTTTCCCGAAAAAGCCTCCGGCAAATCTCCGGTTGATAAGTCTTCTTCCGATAACTAACTCGCTTTGATCTTCCTATCACGTCAATGTCGTCCGCAAACCCAAGTAATTGTGTCGATTTATTAAAGATGGTGCCCGATGTGCTGGCATAGGTGCTCCGTATGTCGTTTTCCAGTACAATTTTAAAACAGCTGCATGACAGTGCGTAGCCTTGAATTAGTCCTCTGGTGGCTTAGAAATTTCAGTAGCGTTTCTACCAACTTTGACATAACAGTTAGCATTTTTCAACGTCATTCTGATAAAGCGTATCAGTTTAGCAGGGATTCTAAAGTTAGACATGGCAAGAGCAAGATACAATTCAACTCTATTAACACTGCTTTCAAATCGACGAACAGGTGGTGGGGTATCGATGTTTAAAAGACTTATGCTTCTATAGTTGACACAGAGTAGGCGGTCTCCTTTTTTGTGGATCGGTCTGACGGTACTGAGATTTCACTCATCGGAAATACTTTTCCCCGACCGCATACATATTTTGCAGATGAGTTGGTGTATGTAAACCATCCCTGCTTTGTTCATCCTTAGTCTGATGGTCTCTGGTGATGGCTTCCCTAATTTCATTTTGGTCGGGAGGGTGTAGGTCGTCATCTAGATTAACTGATACAAGTTGGTCTTGGGCGGGCCATTTAACAACTGGTTAAAGTATAGTCTCTTCAGATGCCTAACATTGCCTTCGTTTCTACTATGGTTTTTCCATCTTGATCTTTGCAGGGCCTAGGGCGGCCTGTGAAACCTGATGTAGACTGTTTCACTCTTCTGTAGAAGTTTCGCACCTCTTTTCTTCAAAAACATCTCTGCATCTCTTCGATTTCACGTTGATGGTGTTTTTTTTCTTCCTCCGGAGTAAGCGTTTCTCAACGTTTAGTTCAACGTTGCCTCATCTCACATGGAAAAGATTCCAGTGTTTGAGATGCAGAGTCTTAAAATCTGCCTTGGATTACACAGAACACCAGATCGAATGGTTACCAAAATATGTAGGAAATGAAAAAAAGAAAGGAATTACTCAGGGTTTTCTCAAAAGAGATGTCACAAAGATGGACGCATGCAGAGTCATAAGCCCGAATAATTCCCCAGGCGAATTTTTTTTTTTTCGAAAACGCCACTAAAGCCCTCATTGAGCAACCAACAAATACTTTTAACTTAATGCTCAACTCTGGGGAAGTACCTAAAAGTCTTTCTTGAAGAAAGGAGCTCCGATGGAGGATGGAGCTTAGCAATAACAGAGGCATCCTCATTCTCAACATGGTCACAAAGATCTTCACAGATTATTCACAGAGTGACTGACGGACTAGGTTCATTGAAACAACTTTCTCAGGCAGTACCAAGACGGTCTCCGAAAAAGCTATTCGCCGGTTGATGGCTTACAAGTGGATAACGGATTTGGATGTGGATTTCAAGGTAGCAAGAGCTCTACAATGGGAACTTTATAGTGGTATGAGATGGAAACATTATATCAGAATGGTTTGAAACTGAAACAGGAGTTATACAGGGTTGCCTTCTTAGCCCACTTTTATTTTCGCTGTTTTTGGATGACCTTACTGACTATCTGCAAGAAGGAATCTCGTTCGCTGACATAGTTATACTAGCTGAAAATCCAAGTACGATGCAACTGATGACCAAAAAACTCTAAACTCATTGCACTTTGTAGAATCTTACTCTCAATACTGCTAAACCAAAAATTGTGAATATTCGAAACGGGACGGGAGGATACGCAAGAAACGAGAATTTTACTTGGTGTAACGAAGAACAAAATTAAAGACCACCGCTACCTGGGCGTTCTCATTTCCCCCCAAATTTCCTTTAGGAAACATCTCCAGGAAAAATTAGACGAAGCATTGGGAGTAATAAACTGCAGTTGGAGTGGAATCCTTCACAGGAAAGCCGTTGTGCCGAATATATTGTGTTGTGTTCGAAGCAGTGATGAGAGCAATCATGTGCAGAGAGCATAATGTTACTCTTATGGGAATTAGCTTTGCAGAGTGGAGTAGGACCATGCAGGAGATTGTGGAAAATCGAAGACGCCCAAGTAAAGGTCTTAACCAAGATATTTTCTACAAGTTACTTCATTACGACCTCGCTCCTTGTTGTTAGATTGTCTTTCACTAACTTTGAACAGCTCATTCAAAACAGAACATAAATTATCGTGAACATTAACTGGCTTGAAAAATTCTCTGGAATTGTTTTTTGGTAAAGTTATTTGAATTTTTTTAATTTAAGAAACTAGGTCAAGAGGCAATTCAATAGAATATAAGCTTCTGTTCCTGCTCCACTATACCCTTTTCACACGAAAAGCAAACATACATACATACACAGGCCAAAATCTATACTTTTGTGCAAATCTCCATTCCCGATTCTACTTAAGCCATCCAAAGCTCATCTGCCGCCCATTGATTCCAATGAATTGAGCCCAATATCAGACAAAAAAAAATAGATCAACCAACACCATCTACCAACATTGACCGCATCCTAATCGTGTCACCGATGATTTGACACATATCCAAGCATCTGTCATAAGCCCAAAAAGCCTATAGATTAAGCCCTTCCTAGTATAATTTTCCAGATTCACTCAAAAAGGTCGATGATCGACTAGACCTCGGTTTCAACTTCAGCTTCGTCGGTATATATTGAAGATCACTTAATGGCGATTTGTCTTAACGACGATGATGATGCCGCTCTTTTTTTCTAATCGAATTTGGGCTCTCTAATCCAATTAAGATAGGCACAGAGTTCAATTGATCCTATTTTACGGTCCATTTGATGAGATAAAATGAATGGAACTGTCTTCCCTTTGATCGGCGGGCGATGCTGATGATAAAATAAGTAATCCAAAACTCGCGTTCGGGTCACTTGAATTTTAAATGAGCTCTGTCAGACAGACTGGCCAAAAACTATGACGATCGTTTTTATGATCATCGACGATCAGTTCTATGAAGACATTTTCGATATTCCCATGTGCGCCGCGGGCACCTTAACATAGGTTAACTATGAGCAGACTGTGACTGCGACTTGGACTGCGCATTTTTATCATTGATCATCGCGTCCAATTATTTGCAAAATTTTGTCACATAAATAAGAAAAGGGCAAGCAGGAGCGCAGCAAAAGTAAAAAAAAAAAAAAAACCAACAAAAACCCACGATCATGAAACAATGTTTTCACCTGTCATGATGTGGATGTGATGTTCCCGGTCTGCAATTCAAGAAACAAATGTTCGCACGCAGTAGTTGTAGTTGACCCCTTCGAGGCAAAACGGTAGCAATAATGAAGTCCTTGCACGCTTATAGAGATATGATGTCAATTGGAGCATGATTGCGATAAAACTACCCTTTTTGGTGCTGGGTTGCCATAGCAGCAGTTTGAAAGATGTTGTATTGCTACGGCTCATCGCATCCAGGACCCCTAGAGGCGGAACGTTTATCAAGGTGTTAATTGAATTCGTTTTGCATACATATTTTCGTTTGTCTCGCAGCAGGACCTCCCCTGGGTGAGATCAGTTTTAGTGTTGTTTTGTTCGACAAGGACGGCATCAAGGCAAGGCATGGCATGGAAGGGACGACATTGTAAAATTGATGATGATGAGCACAAACTGAAATGTCATGTCAACAGAGATTGTAATCGCCGCCGCACCGCAACAACAGGACGAATGTCGATTTTGTTTTTAGGGCCGAGGTAAGTTGATGGAGATGGACACACGTGAGGACATGGAAATAGTATTTTATACTTGACATGCGATCTTAAGCGATTTTTGGTGGTAATTGGCTGCGTCATGTAATTCTCAAGGAATTTACGAAAAGATTCGGTTATCGAACTTGTTTCGAAGATACGCTCAAAGCGTAACATACTTTGTTCCTGTTAAAAGTTGTATTTTTTTTTTATAAAATTGATCATGGTACTAAATATTAATCGTCTCCCAAATGAAATGCGACGAGCCTCATCAAACCAGAAAATTCATTTTTTTAATTGTTTCTTGCTGCCAAACATAAAACGGTGACTTGCGTGTGAATGCACATACATCTTTGTCAGTGCATTTTGCGGTGGATTTATATCGGCCTAGGCAGCCAGGATTGGGTATTTATATTTTTGTATGGTATGCTTCTATTTAACCGTTCCGGTCTTTACGCAAAGTGTAAGTGAAAGCATATAAAAAGTAAAGCCGGTTTATCTGTTCTCTTGCAATGCTGCCAACACCAACACCACACAGCAAGACGTTTAATATCTGGCAGTTCACTTTTTGTCTGCAGTTCTTTTCATTTATTGTTGCGATTAATAAAACTTCCCACTGTTTTCTTACTTACTTACTAACTTAAGGTGTCGCTGACAGTCCATTGTGGACCACGTCTTCAACCAGCCATCCTCGCCAGCTAGGCCGGTCCTGTCCCTAGCCAGTAGTGGCCTCAGCAGTTGCGCACACCAAGTTGGTTGAGGTCGTTCTCCACCTGAACGCACCACCTTAGATGGGGGTTTCCAGAACTGCGTCGGTCATCCGGGTTCTAATTGAAGATTCGTCGGGTTTGAGCGTTGTCGTCCATTCGCTCCACATGGCCCAGCCATCTAAGCTGTATTTTCAGCTTCTTTACCAGGCCAATGTCGCTGTATAGGCGGTACAGTTCCTCCGAAGAATCTTTCTCTCAAAGCACCCCAGCCTGTATTCTACTATTGTGTCACTGATGTCTACGTTACTGCCCTATACAGCAGAACTGGGATGATGAGGGTCTTGTATAGTGTCTCCTTGGTCCTTTGAGAGAGGGCTTCGCTACTAAGATGCCTTCTTAGCCCAAAAGAAACAGCGAAGCTCGTCAAACATGTCTTACGCCTTCCTTGACATTAGATGAGTCGGTGGTGTTCTTACCAACCTTGACGGAGCAGAGCAAGTTCCCCATAGTCATCCTGCACAATCGAACGAGTTTAGCAGGGATGCTAAGCAGTGACATGGCTCTTTTGTATAGCTCGTTTTTATTCAGAGGTGGTGAGTATCAATCTGGAATTATGGGGTCTTTTCTAAAATCTGTCGAAGTGTGAAAATTTGGTCGACGGCGACGGTTGACTTACCCGGCCTGAAACCACACTGATAGGGGCCAATCAGTTCACGTGCGAAAGGGTTCAGGCGTTCACATCACAGAATGGCCGACAAGAGTTGGCGCAGTTCAGAGTATCTCCTTTCTTGTGGATAGGGCATTCAATGCTGAGGTTCCATTCGTCAGGCATACTTTCATCCGACCAAATTGTACAGATGAGTTGGTGCGTGCTCCTCATCAAGTCATCTCCCGCTGCATTGAAGAGTTCTGCTCCAGCAGCCTTGTTGGACATTAGTTTTGATATTGCTATCCGTACTTCTTAGTCGATTGGACGGAGGTTTTGATCATCATCTTCAAAATCGAATGGATCATTCCGCCTGACAGCGATTACTTTTTTGACTTCGCCGTTTAACAGTCTGCAGAAGTGTTCTTTCCAAATTCTCAGCACCGACTGCGTGTCTACTACGACATTCGCACCCTCGTCTCTACAGGTTTCCACTCGGGCTTTGTATTCCTTGGACGACTGTTTTACCCTTTGGTAGATATTTCGAACATTGCTTCTGCCTTATCCCCCCCCCCCCCACTAGATTCAACCATTCTATTTTCCAGTTCTCTCTTTTTCTTTCTGAAGAGTCGATGTTCCTCCTTCCTCCTTTGCTGGTATACCGCACGGGAAACGCACACGGCAGCTCTAGTTTTGGCCTAAAGAACTATGCCTGATTAGTTTCGTTTTCGGCCGTGTGTGCTAGCCTGCATTCATCATCCTGGCAGGTGTTTCGCTGTGGTAGTCTAATGAAACCGAAAATCATCAGTAGCTGCGGTTTTGATGGCCAGTTTGCAATGTTTTCTGAAAACCCTACTTTCACCCACTGAAGGAGTAAGCTCCAAAAATCGATTAAGATCTAACATGTGCCACGTATTTAAACAGCTGCACCAGCCTTCCTTACTTAATTAATGGCCATTAAGTTTATAACACGCATTCCAGGTGTGGAGGTACCAGATTTAGGGTAATCCACAAGTGATTACCTCTAGCAATGTCAATCATGTTATAGTGGGGCTTCTGAATTCTAATGTCGAGTTGCACAATATCAAACTAAAGACAACCCCCTGATTGCCCAAGAATCGCACACTAAGCCAATAAATTGTGCATTGGTATTGTTTAACAAATCCAATTACAAATCCCTAGAAGTACTTTCATGCACTTTTTTAATTGAATTGGCCAGTTTCGTGTCGGTTTAATGTCATTTTTTCCTTCCCAAGGTGTGGCTTCGGTTTGACATGATGTGTTAAGTTGTCACAAAAATGCAATAGGCATTCCTGGGTAGTGGGAAAAAAAACTAAGTCAGTGGACAAAGCTCTTGGGAAAGGACATGATACAAACGTCATAAGAGAACTAGATGTTCATTATTGGTTTTCTATTTCTTCAAGAAAAAAACCAACAAAGTATCCATCATCATGCAGCACCATCACCATTGCAAGGTCTGACCTAAAAAGCTGTCAACCAAACCTGCCCGTACTGTCTTTTTAGCGAAACAAACTCGCCACTGTTTCGGTTAAAATCAAAAGCCTAACCAATCCACATGATGGCAATGACACGTCCCACATTTCAAATCTTGTCATCATTGCTGGACAACTGTGTCACTTTGTGCGTCCACTGGGATCTCTTGGATCTTGGACATCCAAATGGGGTCATAAATTAACATTTTGCGTTAACTCTTGGTACTTGAAGTTGGACTTGAAATCACATGGTAGGTATATTCCTATATATCCTATCGCCCCAGCCCAATGAAGCATCAAAGCTATAGTTCCACCACGATGACCGACGATGGCGACGAAGCTGTACGCGTAACAGTGTGTACTCTATACTCTTGCTGCAGACTGTCAATTGAAAAAGGTGTCCACACATCGGTGAATGCATCCGACGACGACGCGATGGACAGGAGAATGCCCTTTAATGTTCCACTCTGTTGCAGCAAATTGACATGTTACAATACCGCGCACTCAGGCGGTCATATGAAAGCGAACTTGCAGTGCAGTCATACTTCCTTGTAGACGCGCGCATCTTATAGGATCGATCGACCATTGTTCGAAGTCAATGTTGTTTGTGTGTTGACATAATTTACGGCCAAAGGTGGAGTTCAATGGAACAACCGCGAACAACGGTTAATGGAGACCTCGCGGTGGCTTCCTGCGCATCAAAATGTGACTGTTTGAATGTTGTCTAGGGTCATCACTCTTTCGGGTATCGTACAAAGTTGTTAGCGCAAAATGGGCAACATAAACTTGGGAACCAGTTGGGAGGCTTTTACTATAGGTGGTGGACCTGGAACTCGATCTGACACAATTTGGGAACATAATCCAGAACACATCACCATAAAATTATAGACTTCCATACAATTATGGGACAAAATATATCGGAATAAAGTCATTTCTGCAGCATGTTACCATAGAGGTGACAAGCGTCACCAAAAGAGTCACCAAGTGGGACACAGTTCAACATTCATTCGACTTCCCTATATTTAGTAATCAAGTTCTCTCAAGTGTAAATTTTTGTATATTGGAGACCATTTGGATGTTACGAAAGTGGTTACAGACGCCATCAGAAATGCGACCCTAATAGTTATTTGCAACACATTTGCACGGATGCCATTTGATTAAGGGCGTACATAATTTATGAGAATTAAGTTGTCAACCTAAGTGGAAACTGTTGTTGATGGAGATGCACGTCGTAATTACATTGCCTCGTATGAAGTACGATTCCAGACTCCTTCCTCAAACTATAAGCTTCCCGAGACATAAAATCTTGCCACAACAGAAAAACTCACGTAATTTGTTGCAATTCGTCGCAAAGAAGGTCGTCTAACACTATTCGAAATGCCCCTATCAACGTCACCCCATGACTTGTACCGCATCCCAGAAAGTTGGTGCCAAACCAATTTTATTCACTCCAAGCTATGATTACCTAACCGCATCATGATCCAGGTAAGAAGTCGGTGTTTTGTGGTCGCCAACAAATAAGTACCAATTCTCTCCACCGCGCGCCGCCACAGTGTCGTGTCATACACTTGCCAGGGCACCGCTGCGCCATGCCACCGTGATGGCATGTGAAATCCCATAACAATCCTGAGATGCACTTTAAGTAGGTATATGATGGTTACATGACATCGCCGTCCGCCAGCCGCCAACCAAGAGCGCCACCGTCATACCATGTCATCCAAAATCACAGCAGCGACAACGCCTATTTACAGCAAACGTTAACCACTTTTATGTGACATTATACAGCAGGCGCCATTGAAGTTTGTCACGCCAATTTTTCCAAACGAAATAAAATAATTATAATGGTTTGGTGTTTTATGATGGTAATAAAAGCGTCATGTGATTTAGAAAGGGTAGAGATGGAGCCTGAGACACATTTTTTTTGTGAGTCAAGAATTATTAAGGTATGCAATTTTAAACGTCTTGATATATACTCGTATCTGGGTTAAATGCAAATTGAGGTTATATTGACGTATAATTTAGGGGAATTTAAAAATTGTTAGGGGTATTTACTGGATGTAGGTAATTAGGGAAGAAATAAAGTGGACCGTTGCGTTGCTGTGAAAAATTTTGTTTAATATAAAATCCATGATGTTGATGAGGTTTTGGTTTGAGGCTCTGCTTTAGTCAAGACGAAAATAATTATAGCCCCTTGACGTTGTGTAATAAACTTCTAATGTCTTTGAGTAAGATTTTCGATTTGACACCACCTTGGGCATGCAATTCATAGGCCGTTATACGTGTCACTGGAAGAGTCATCCTTTTAAATGTCTGCGAATGTCTGAGAACAGGTTGCTGTGTGGTTGAAGCGCTTCATGGGCAGGCTAATTTTGATGCGCAACATGTTTTTCCTGAAAGGCATATAGTAATTTCAGAAAATTTATCTCGAGATGGATTTGAATTTCAGAGTAACGAATAACATCCCCAATCTTACAAAAAAAAAAAAATATCGGGATGCTCAACAAGTATAAATCACATGTGATAAAGAAGCTGAAAAGACTATAACAAGGCTCCAGACCTACCCGGAGCTGTCACCAGTCCAATCATTTTTGTATTTTTTTTTTATTATTTTGACAAAAACTCGTCCCAATTATGAATTGAATATGACATCGTTCAAATGCCCGCCCGGATTCTTACGATGGCACAGATCTGAGTGGTTTGATTTTCAATGTATTTTCCGCACAACTCCCCATTGACGGTGCCCACCTCAACAACGTGGTTTTGGAAAAAGTTCGGACCAAAGATGCGACCCAAAATACAGACCAAACACTAACTTTTGATGATGCATTGTCACATGGTGACCCTCGTGTATTTTAGTTTCGTCCCATATATACACTTATTTTTCGTGTAAGCAATACCTTATTCCCTTCATCCAAAAACGTGCTAAAAAGGATTTTTCGGGCAAAATTGGAGTAATCTTGCAAACGCTCTGAAACTCAGTCAAACGTCAGTTGGATCATGTCCGGATGTAGACCCAGGGGGTCTGGTTCAAAATCCCGAAAACCAAAATCCCGAAAGTTCAAAATCCCGGAAAATCAAAATCCCGAATAGCAAAAAATACTGAAAAATCGAATTAGTGGAGCAGGCAGGCGCCTGCGTCAACAGTTTTCATAATCAGCAGTACTTGGGTGGCCCGCTTCGCGGGTTCTTTGGATTTTAACTCCCGCTAAGGGTATGTCCAGTTGTCTGGCAGGCGCCTGTGTCAACAGTTTTCTTAATCAACAGTACTTGGCTTTTTTATCATTCGGGATCTTGACCATTCGGGATTTTGATTTTTCTGGATTTTGATTTTCCGGGATTTTGATTTTTCGGGATTTTGAATTTTCGGGATTTTGATTTTTCAGGATTTTGAGCTTTAGTTTCCGGGATTTTGAACGGATCCCAGACCAAATTCCCGATGCAAACTTCACCGAGTTGAAGTCTACGAAAGGTCGAGTTCTTGTGTACGGCGAAAAATTAACCATTATTTATGACTTGGCATCAGTAGTTGAACAATAAACAACATGCTTGACAGATGTCACCAAAACAACATGGCTGCCAAAATTATAACTCAGCTTAACATTATTTTTATTTTAGAGACAAAACTTGTTAACAATTCATAGGAGCTCTGGCATTGGCATACCTATTCTAGATCAAACAAATTCCAAAATTTGATTTTTTTGTTTTCGTGACTTAAATTTTGCCAAAACAACGCAATAAAAAAGCACAAGCTCAGCTCAAAAAGGTTCACTCCAAATTTCGAGAAAATTTTTTTTTGGGCCGCACATCCACAGTTTTAATTTTAATTTTAAACTAGCTGACCCGGCGAACTCCGTACCGCCTCTTTTTTTCTTGCGATTATAGGTACTATAAGGCAAGGTATGCATTCGTAAAAAAAATAAAAACATGGTTGTCTGTAAAGTCGGTTTACAGACGATAATTTAACGTGATAACCAGTTCACAAAACACTGCATGTGTATAGGTATCCCTCCAACCACCAACCACCCAACCTACCTACAACCACCCAACATTTTGTTTAGTTTTTTTCACCATTTGAACACCAACCCCTCACCCCCACATACAACCACAAACCAACAGCCCACCATTCTTGAAAATTTGTTCCTCCTCCCCCACATTGTAAATCCCCACTTCCTAACCACTACCAATATCCCACACCACCTACAACCAACCACCCACTATTTTTGACTGTGACATTTTTCCGTGCGTGCTGCTCATATATTCCAAACCGATTTATTAGACGTTATCACGTCAAAAAAAAAATTCTAACAATCAAACATGACATTACGATGATAGAGAAGTCTGGAAAAGTGGGTCCGAAATTCTGTCTGTCTGTCAGTCTGTCTGTCTGTCTGTCTGTATGTCTGTCTGTCCGTGTGTCTGTCTGTCTGCATAGTTACCTACAGCTGGACCGATTTGCTTCAAACTTGGTACATAGTATTGTTATGACGTGCTACAGAGAGGTTTTTGGAATTAGCATTCTAGCTCTAAAACTAACTGTTTTTAGTGAAAAATTAATTTTTCTCAAAAACGGCTAATACGGTTTTGATAAAACTTTCTGAATAGTGTTTTCTGTGCAAACTTTATGTTTTAGTTTTAATAGATTTTTCAGGAAAAGTCGCTTATAACGGTACCTCCCATAGGACCGGTTTTTAAAAATCAGATTTTCTCGTAAACCACTTGACGGATTTCGATGAAATTTTTGTAGAAGCCTCTTTAAAGACAAAAGAATGTTAATTTTTAAGTTTTTGAAAAAATAATTTCATACACTTAGGTTTTTCCCTGCTTTTTTTCCAAAATCTCAAACCCCAAGAATACTGTCCCATCCAGTCATGCACTTTATTTTTTGAATATTTTCGAAATTTCCAAATTTTTCGTTTAACTATTTACAATGTAGGTACGTTTCAGCTAAAACCGTATGTACAATACTAGGCTGGAGAAATCGAACTCTTCCAGTAAATTAATGTCAGTTGAATTATCAAAAATTGACGCGTTGATGTACCATCTACCATCTATTAGCACCTTCTACAATCTACCGTCTTCCACAATCTTTTATCATCTTCTACCATCTACTATTTTCTACCATTTACCACCTTCCACCATACACGATCGACCACCTGTCTTTGTATTCCTTCTTGTTCGCACATGTTAAATCATTATAAGTTTATTCATATTCCCTTGATTGCGAGTGCATAGTAAAACAAAACCATCTTCTATCATCTATCATATGCAACCATCTACCATCTAGAATCTTCTACCGTCTACCATCTTGTTCTATCTACCATCTGCTACTATCAAAATTCTTCTATATAATCTACCATCTCCTGCTATCTACCAACTACCATCTTTTACTATCAACTATCTTCTACCATCTGCTACCATCTACCATCTTCTAACATCAACCATCTTCTACCATCTAGCATCTCTTACCTTCTTCCATCTAGAATCTTCTCCCATCTACCATCTTGTTCTATCTACCATATGCCATCTTCTTCAATCTACCATCTACCAACTACCACCTTCTACTATCAACTTTCTTCTACCATCTGCTACCATCTTCTTTTGTCTCCCATCTACCATTTACTCCCTTCTAACATCTTCTTTCATCTACCATCTTCTACCATTTAGCATCTTTTACCTTCTCTACCATCTTTTACCATTTATTTCTTTGAAAATTTTTTTCTTTAGAAAGCTTTTTGATGTTAAAATTTTTTAGAATACCTATGTACATATACATAATGTATGTATGTATGTACATCATTTAAATGAAATTTGTAGCGTTCAAAAATATAACACATATTTTGTTTGTGTATATTTGTACTTCAAAACAAAAAACAATAAATTAATATATCAAATTCTGACTGATAAATATTTCAAATAATTGACACTTTTACACTACTTTTTTTTTATTTTTGCACGCAAGGTATGTCGTCGTAATTTTTTTTTACTTATAATTCATTTTTCTCACCGTTTACACCTTCCCTGAACTTCCACAAATATTTCAAGATCAAAATTTCCAAAATTGGTCCGGCCATTCTCGAGTTTTAGCGCTTCAAACGCACAGCAATTGATTTTTATATATATAAGATTTAAAGCTTAGAAACGTATTATTGGCCTATAAAAGAACAATTTTGCAATTTGTTTGCTTTTCAAAAACCAACATTTTGAAAATTTGAAATCTCATTTTTGAACATGATTTAAGTCTTTTCGCTCTAGTACCTACCTAATCGCAATTGAACAAAAAAATATCTGAAACAAAGAGCGTCGCGGTCGTGCAAAAGCTTAGGAAAGCTAAGCTTAACTTTAAAAACATCGATTTTCGAAAAAGACTAGCTCAAAAACGTTTTTCGAAATTTTTTAAAAAGTTGGATTTCAAAAAAGGGGGAAGATATACCTATAAGAACTGCACCACAAACTCTGCTTTTCTTACACCAGCATAATGGTATGGTTGAAAAAAAATCAGGATCACGCATGATAAGCCTTCTAGAACGACAATATAGTCTAAGAAAAATTCCTAAAGAAAATTCTAGATGTTTCCTTCTTTTTTTGTTCTACTTATTTATTTTTACTATAGCACTTCGTTGTCATATTAGCTTTCTAGTTCATCCTTAATGCAAAAATATATCTTTACAATTTGATTAAAACACATTAATTCAAAGAAATCAAAACATAATCATCATGATGTGTAGTATCAAAAGATTCTTCTAATTTTTTAAAATAAAATACAACGCCAAAAAGAATATAAATAAAACTCAATTAACTCCTAACAGCCATTTTCTCACTGAATTAATCGTAAATTATTTTAAATGTTAAAACACACATCTTTTTTTTCGGATATCGTTTTTTTTTTGTATTCTTGAGGATCGATTTAAATTCAAATAAAAATGCATATACATAACACTAAGCCTTCTGATTCTTCCGAATCTGAGCCTGATCTCTCGAGCCGACAATCGACACGATCATCGACCGAAAAATGAACAGAAAAGCCTCCAAATAATAACAAATGCGATCAATTTGGACTTCGGGGTTCTAGAGAGAGATCTCTTCTCGATTCGGCTTACAAATCAGAATTGAAAAAAAATAAAGGAACACAACAACAATACCCATCAGCCATCACTATCAGATGGAATTAAGTTGTTTGCTTTGTACGAGAAGCGCCCGACCCATTGATTCCATTTTCGAATCTCAACAAAACGACTTAAGAACAACATAACCAAAAAAAAAGAGTGTAAGAATTCCGATTCCGATTTAAATGTAAAATATTGCATTCGGTGGTTTTGTTGTTGGATTTTTAATTCAATTTCCATATCCATAAACAAAGGCAACGACAACGATGATGCTAAGGAGGACAAGAAGAAGCTGCCAGCTCCTCTGGTTGGCGTTGGCCCGAAAATTGAAATGTAATGCTAGTGGGCTCACGCGCTTGAACTGCTGTGGCAGCAACATGTGTCCACTGAAGAAAGCGAAACATGTTTTTTTAGGTTCTTTTTCTTCCGATGATAAGACTGAAAGCAGGTTGATTTAATTATTCAACATTATAGGATAATTTGTGTCGGAAAAAAGTGGCTGATAGAGTCATATTGGAGCAAGGAATGTGTTAAGTTCTGATACCAGAAAATTCTTGTGATGTCTTCTGAAGGCATAACTACATGGTTAAGTGGTTATCGGTATAAAGTGATGGCTTGAGATGCGCATACATTTGCATCAATTAGTTTTACTTGGTGATATGGCTTTTTAAGAAGCTAAAGGTGTAAAGAAACGCATCTAGCCAACACAAAATTGGAGGCTTTATTGATACTTGATGCTTGGATAAAATGTACGCATGTGCTTGAATAAAGTTAATTTGAAGAGACATGATGTCAAGCTAGGTATTTTGAGATTTTACATTTCGATTGAACAAGTTCAAGCAAATAGCTGAGTCTTAGTTGATTCAAGAGCACGTTTATCTAGAACTAGATGACGATCCCCCACACACAGACACAGTAATCTAATATTAAAAAGTTCACAGGAACCATAATTTTTCAATTCCCGCCATTTTAAATGAAGTGGTTTCAAAAGCGAGTTTTCGATCTAGTATGTATATGTTTCCTTGACTAAGGGTAGCGATTGAAAGATCTAAGTTCAAGACAAGGCTTTGGGAGTTTACGGAATCCCGGTCGAGCAGTTGAAAGTAGGAGAGATGGGACCAACGACTCACCTGTACAATTTTGTAGCTCGAATCTGAACAGTGTGGTACCAGACTAGTTGAATCAAAAGTGACAGATTATTCCGTCAAGATTGGCAAGAATGCTTGCTGACTTAAGGGCTTAAGAGAATATGACTCGCTAGCAAACTGTTACTCGTCCATCTAAAAGCGACCTTATGCAACTTCCAAGCTACAACGGTAAATACATTTATTTTGTAAAAGGCCTTTTATAGCAGCTGTTATAACTAAAATTCTCAGTTGACAATTTTGGAAGGCCTTATTCAGGCCAGTCTGAGCCTTTGCACAGCACTTTTCAAATTCAATTTTACAGGGCTTATAGCAGCTATTATTTTAATTAGTCATCGTTTGAAATGTGTGGCTTGCGAAAGTTTGCCTTATACGAACTTTATACAAGCTATTACTTGCCATATTAAAAAATTAGAACCTTATACAAGCTAAGTTGTTACTTGGGAGGTACTTTGAAGGAAAAGTTCTTTGTATGGAGTAGGAGAATTCACAACAAACTGATTGGGCCTAAACACCGGCTTTTACCTGATTAAAAAGCTGAAGATTCAACGGCTAAGGCTTGAACACGTAAGTTTAAATGAACGAGCAGCGCCAGTGGTGGAAGACTTCATATCAAGAGATCGCACTCGGAGAGCTACCACCAATTTATTGTATGAAACTGGTGGCCAGGGACCAGACTGGTTGACTCAGTACTTGACTCAAACCAGAAAAATTGGACCTAAGCGTCGCAATATCTCCGGCCTGTCCTCTCTTACCATTTTTAAAGAAAACTACAGAAGTGTAAAAGGCATTTTTATATTCACTGCCCTAAACAATTCTGCCCTATTTATCTCTACACCACTATTTCCCATCACTTTACCACTGGGCCTAGAGTCTCACTTCAGACTTAGAGTTGAGTCTTTAATAAACTGACCCTTCTGTAGTTTTATGCTCCTTTCACGCCCTCCCCAGACTGATCAACTACTAATCGGGCCAACTCAGAATTAGGTTATATTTTGTTCATGTGAGATGTGAGCTTTACTCTGAATGAACTCTTCCAAAAACTATGCTTGAAAAGCCCTAAATAAAAAACATTTCTAAAGTGAGTGCCTTAATAGCATTTACTTGACGCCCGTTAAGACTGAATTATATTTCCTTGATGAAAAGACCTACAACGTGTCCATTAGCCTAATTTATTTCAATTAAAATGAACACCATTCGAAGACTTTAACAATTTAAAACAAAGCAAACTCACAGCTTCAAGTCATATTTTAGATTCAAAACTGCCTACCTATTGTCACCTTTTCCCGTGCGCACCCAACTTTTGGCATTCAAATCAACACAATCATAATAATCCCTTGAAAAATATGACCAGATTTCCCGCAGAACTCACATTGGCACCTCAATTGAGACAATCAGCGTGGAACAATCACAGAATTAACATATCCACCAGCTACACAATCACCATTCCAATCCGACAGAAATAGACTCACTCAATTAATAAGCAATCAGTGGCCAGCATCCAACAGATATCCACATCCATTGTACCTATACAAACTTCCACTGACCACGGCGAAAAAATTTCGACACACCATCATCGGATCGCTAGCCGCTAACTCAAAAATTATGCAAACCATATAACTTGGCCAAGAAAATTATTCGCAAATTCATTGTCAATAAAAATCAATGATCCTGCACCTTCTCTCAAGGGTGCATCCTTGACAGCAGCCGCTTCGCTGTCGCTGTAGCTGCCGTGACCGTCCGTCGCATCATCGTCATTTCAGTGTAACCTTCAAATGTGAACCAATTACCATTTATGCGGTCCAAGCCATTTGTTTTCGGTGAATGGATTTTTTTGTTCATGTGAAACTTCCTTCCTTAGGGCCGCCATCATCAGAATACTGTGCAAGCCTGAAGCCCGCGACAGATTTAGAGCCTTGGATATGATCATGTTGTGTTTCGCCTCTTTATGAAAACATTAAATTGGAGTTGGGCGCGCAAAATCGCGCGACATAAATGTTCCAACGCCACATCACATATGGCGGCGGTTTATATACCCAGGATGATGGTTTTCTTAAAAAAGTTGATTCACAAAACCTGGACAGCATGGACTCGACTGGACAGTGCGGATACGATGTGTGTTACTCCAGCATCAGTGCGCAGACATTAGAGTGGTGGTGGTTGTTGGTTGCTCCGAAAACAAGTGCTTTTTCTTGTCCAGTTGTCTCCTTGGGCTAATTGGATTATCTCTTTATTGTTGCATCTTCATTTCTGGACATCTTCTATATAGCAACTCGTATCCAGTAGATACACATGCACACTGCACACAGCACAGTGCATGCTCTAAGAAGGAGAATGGTGAAATAATGGAATCGCTTAAATTGTGGTGATACAATAATTTCTGCAGAACCACTTGACCATTGCATGATTTTTTCCAAGATTTTCCAAAGATGATCTTGCAACGAATTGAATCTACCAAACAAGTTTTATAAGTACCTACCATCTCGGTTTATCCTGGCTGGCTTGGATTGGTATGGCAGGGCTGCAGATTGGTGGCAATTTAGATGCAAATTGTGAAACCATAATGATTATTGGAATGTGTGCATCGAGGCATTCTTCTAAGTGGCACTTAATTAGGAGTCCGATGTAATGGAATTATTTGATGGAAACACTAACTTACTTCGGTAATGAAGTGATGGAAAAATAATTTAGGACAAAATGTTTGACATTTGAAGAAATTTTAGAACACGTTTGAGCGACAGGAAATGGTCAAATGCTTCTTTTGGAGCAGTAAGTTCTCAACTTTATATTCTAATGTATTTTGTTTTTGAAAAATTAATAGTAATTAAGATATCATTTTGAAACACTTTTAAAAAACATCAATGTTGCAGTTTTGAGGTGTTTGTTTATCGAGCATAAATTTAAGCAGTTTGTGACAAGATGTTGGTAAAGCTTATCAGCTTGAAACATCTATACTTCTGTGAGTTTTGCGTCAAGACGAGTTAAGTGCTTGTTTCATTTTGCTTCCGATTGAGGCTCTATAAATTATACTACTAAACGAAGTTGTGAGCAAGTGTATACACTTGAAAACTTGGGAAACATGTCGATGAAAGTTTGAGTTTTCTTTGGGAAACTGGAACCATAAGGTCTCTGCAACTAAATTAAATATCGGAAAAATAGTTTTGTTGAGTTGTTTTCTTGGGGTAAGGTCCTGAGCTATGGAGCTCTGAAGTGGAACCGGCAAAGTATTGTCTCCCTTCACAAATGTTTTTCGATAAAAAGGGACCCGCCGTCTGAGCGTCAATTACTATACAACTCTTTTTGCTTTTTGATTAGGCCTTGATTCTTTTACGTCTCTCATCACGTAAGCTGGAAAAGTTCATATACTGATCTTTTAGATCGAATTGCCTATTCAAAGTTGAGAACTTGCTGAACAACAGAAGGAGTTGTGATTCAGGAATGAAGAATGTATGTAGCCAACGTTGTCTACTTACGTACATACTATACCTACTATACTTTTTATTTTACTGCAAAGCTTAGGCCTCACTTAACAGGCTTAGAGCATTGCCGAGGTCCATGTAAGTGTACAGACGAACCCGAGGGAAATCGAACTCCATCTTTGGCAGGCTTCAACGAATTTTGTAGCGGGACTTGGGTCTACATCGGTATACAAGATCTAACTAACCCAGGAGTGCAAAGTTCTTAACTATATACACATTGAAATTAATTCCCTGACTGGGCTTCGGCGCGTTAAAAAGAGGATCCCAATTCAGGCCGAAAGATCATCTTTAGGGACGAGACTCATTTTTGAATTGCTATGTTAACAAGCAAAATTGGAGTAAATAGGACGACGACACTCAACCCACACGAGGCTTACCGGCTGACAATGCATCCTCAAACATTCAACGTTCAGTGTAGATTTTGGGCCGGTCGGTGGCCTGCCGTCATTGGTCTGTATTTTTTCGAAAACGGTGTTGATAAGGCGAAATATAGTCCAGTCAACAGGTACCTACTTTTAGGTGGAAAAGGTGAGGAGTTAATGAAACTTGTTGATTTTGTAGTAAACTAACATTTTGATAAGTTTTTGACTTCGAAGACCTTGTGCTAAAAGAGGAGGGGGGTAGAGCGTTAAATTTCCTACAACTTTGAAAAAAAAACAGAAATTGTTGTGTCAATTTGGCGCTTCGAAAAATAGGCCATTTTTCAAATCGAAACAATGCAAAAAAAGTTTTGAAAAATTACCTGTTTCTCGAGGCTCCATATCGGTAAACAAAAATTATAGTTAATTTAACGTTCCATAAAAATATAGAATATGCTTTTGCCAGAGGACGTATGAAAAACAGGTTACTGAGGAAAAACCAGTGCAAGACCAAACTAATTTACAGTTCCCCCTCCTTCCTCTTTTAACACAATTTAGTTAGCTATCCCTGAACAAAATCACTAAGTTTCATTAACTTCTGAAATTTTTCCACCTAAACCCACTTTTGCCAACCTGCCGACTGGACTAGATAATAGTGGACACCACAATTGACGTCCCGCATGAGCGATTTGATTGTGAAGTAATCTTTCACAGAGCTATCGTGAATCGGCCATTCGAATTAATTGATGTAATTCATAGGCCTTTTGTTAATACCTCACAGCTTTTGAAAACTTATGGATTCATGCAAAAAAAAATCTAACAATGAAACATGACGTTACGATGATAGAGAAGTCGAAAAAAGTGGGTCTGCAGATTCCGTCCGTCCGTCTGTCCATCTGTCTGTTCGCACCTAAAGAGCCAAAACGGATGGGCCGATTTGCTTCAAATTTTGTATTTAATATTTATTTTTCAGCTGCTCGGAATTTATTTTTAATTTTTTTGTCAACGGCCTTGGCTATGATAAAGCATTGCTTCCTAATAGATCAGCGAAATCAAGCATCGTAGTTGGTAGTTAGATGGAGGACCTTCAAAACTAATAACTGCGTGCTATTGGCATATGCTTGTTTGTTCTTCTATCTTCTGTTCTCTCTGTTACCGTACCGGCCATACAATTATAAACAAAAATTTTGATTTTATCAAAAACGGCTCCAACAGTTTTGATAAAACTTTCAGAATGCTATTTTTTAGAACAAGCTATCTTCTAGTTGGAAAAGATTTTTCGGAATTTGTCTTCAAACGGTAGGTACCTTTCATAGAACCGGAATTTTCAAATCAAGTTTTATCAGGTTAACCATACATCCGATTTCAATAATAATTTGGACACAGGAAGTCAATTATAACCCTTTTAATACGGAATTTCAATTTTTTACTGGCAAGTATTGGTTTCGTGCAGAAAAAAAAATCGAGGTTTTAATCAAACATGACATTACGATGATAGAGAAGCCCAAAAAAGTGGTTTTCGCCATACCGTCCGTCGGTCTGTCTGTGCGTCTGTGCGTCTGTGCGGATGTGCGCTTTTTCACGTCATGCTACAGCCTAAACCGCTTGACGGATTTTCTTCAAACTTGATATATAGTAGTTTGAAGAAAAACGGTTGTCGAGGTTTTTTTATTGCGTTTTAGCCCGGCTCAAACTGGTACCTTTCAAGTAACGGTTTTTTTTCAATTTGAATTTTCTCGAAAACGGCTCTAACGATTTTGATTAAACACAAAATTTAGCTTACTTTAAGCATTTATAACAAAACTGCGTTTTTCGTTTTTGGCTCAAATAGTCCTAACGAAAATCAGGTTTTAACGGCTTTTTTTCAAATAGCCATAAGTTCACAACGGCTTGATTGAATCGACTCAAATTTCGTTTGACATAGTTTTTTATAGTTCTCTATAGGATGGCTTTGTAAATTTTTCCCTGAAGCTTTTCTAAACGGTGGCTTCCATACAACGAGCCGATAAGTTTTAGCCAACATTTTTTGGTTTTTTCTAATTTGCTCGAAAACGGCTCTAACGATTTTGATTAAACTTTGTGTGTTATATTCTTTTAGTGTTTTTAAGAGAACTGCGTTTTCAGTTTTTGGCTAAAAATGCAAATAACGGAGATCTGCTCTTAACGGCTTTTTTTCAAATGGCCATAAGTTGTCAACGGTTGCATCGAATTCACTCAACCTTTGTTTGGTATAGTTTCTTTCAGCTTCCTTTCAGATGGCATTGATTTTTTTGCATTTTATTTTTTTAAATGGTGGCTCCTATACAAAGAGCCATTAGATTTTGGCCAATTGTTTCGTTTTTTCTAATTTACTCAAAAAAGGCTCCCCCGATTTTTATGAAACTTTGTATGTTACATATATAGAATACTTCAAAGAAAACTGCATTTTTAGTTTTTTGCTACACATGACAACAACGGAAATTGGTAATATCAGTTTTATTAATTTGACCATTAGCGGAAATTAATATCATTTATATCACCCAAAAGACGACATCTAAATAAATATATATTTGATATACTAAAGGTTACTAAACGTTAGCTCCCGTATATCGAGTTTTCCAGTTTTAGCCAGTTTTTTTTTCAGTTTTTACCAAATTTTTCAAAAATGAGCTGTTCTTATTGATCGAAAAGTTTGTTTTCGTCGTACTATTGCACCCACAGAGCAAGTACGTGCGACCCAGTCGTGCATTTTATTTTTTTTTTGATTTTTAATATTTTTTTTTTTTAATTTTTTTTTCGAAATATTTTGGAAACGGGTGGATTTAATTTTTAAAAATTATTTTAACAGATAAAAACTACAGGTTATCTCAAAATGACTTACTCAAAAATATTTTCAAATATCTCATTATCTACCCTCCCTTATTGAAAAGCTTAGGATATAGAAGAGACCAGATTTTGAAGCTTAATCTTTTAGACAATTTTTCATCGTCATGTTTCATTTGGTCTTAATTTTAGATTTAGATGCACTCAAACCTTAAACTTTTCTGAGCTTGGTAATCTGACGGTTTTCAGTTATAAGAGGATATAAAATTCTTCTTTTCATAAAACAAAACACTTCACAAAATCACTTCAAGAAGTATGGTAAGAACAATCCTATGTATAACACAATCAATGGCTAAATGAATGGAGATCAATAAGAACAAAGCCTCATAAGCTGATGATAATTCTTAGACTAGAAGATTTTCCAAACATAATCTCTTTCCCTAATTCAAAAAAAAAATATCCTAACCTCGTAATTTCCCTATAAAATTAATCTCAGAAAAATTCATCATATCATTACCATAAGAAGGCGGTTAGAAAGTTATTAATAAACAATCGTTAGCTCAACTCCACGCAGTCATGTCTACCCTCAACCTCAACAATATATACTCACATAAAGCTAACCAGACTTCGATTATAACATGAATTAAGACAAAATAAATTCAAATGTCAAACGTTTTTTTTTTTTTTTATAAATTCAACTTCATATTTAAAAAAAAAAAAAAAACTGACTCCATAAAACATTTTTTTATACAAAACCAATCATTTTTATGCTAAATAGCTTGAATTTTTTGTTGTTGTTCTCTCTATTGTCAACCGTTATGATGTCATAAATCATAAAAAATAAATAAAACCAACGGTCATTCCAATAAATTGAATAAATTGGTTAAATGTCACCATCACCCACCAAACACCAAACACTAACCACAAATTAGATTTTTAAGAAAAAAAAAAATATTAATTTTGACAAAAACCAACTAAAAATTAATAAGCAACTAATTTTAAACCCAAAATGTAAAATATAATATCCCGCTAGTCTTGATAAATGTGAACAATCTAATGCTCAAGTCCGTCTCCGAATGCAATTAGAAGTTGTCAGAGTTTTTAATTTTTTGTCTTTCTGTTAATTTTGAATAAACGGGTCCATGTTTGTCATGCTGTGCCGGCCGGAATACAAGGGTATGGTTTGGAATACTATACTCATATGCCACGATCACACATTCTTCATCATTTTTATATGACATCCAAGATCCACCAAGGAATATATAGTCCCAACTCCTGGCGACATTTCCCGACACAACAAGCGAATTGCATAAAATTACTAAAATACAAATTGACCCCATCGAGACAAAGGGGGAAAAAAAAGAAGAAAAATCACAGTCAAAAACAATGGAAAAGATTTCCAGAAGTTCACATGGGGAACCGGGAATCGGGACATAACCAAAAAGTATTCAAATCGAAAAACAAACCCTCATAATCGAGAAATTATTCAAATCCAAAATGTAGCGGTAATTTTTCAATTAAATCCTCGTTCAAACTCACATTCAATTCAATAATTAGGCTCTTTCACACGCACAACCCAGAAACACCAGAAACAGAAAAAAAAAAAAATAAGAAACATTATGAAGCATTGTATCTTATGGATGTGTGCTGCAGCAGAGTCACACAATAATTTAATCCTAATCAATATCGATTCGATAGCGAGTGTGTTCGAAAATTCTAGCTATGTTCAACTCTCTGCAGCACCTGTTGCGATCCAGTGTTGAGATTATTCAAATTTGTGTGTTTCTTAAGTTTTGAATGAAATTATAAAATGAAAAAAATTAATTTAAATTTGATTCTTATTAGTTCACGCAGTTTCTTTGGTTTTTTGTTGGGGTCTCTTTTGAGGCACGTCTTAATTAAGATGTTTAGGGAGGCAAGTTGGACAAGGCAGTGTGAATGTAACAAATGCTCGTGCCTTGTTTAACGCATTCTTTTGAGATTCCATATTCATGAAATAGTCGGCGACAACTATTTATTCGAAAATAAATTTTAAAAATAGGGTTTGTAAATTATCTTTGGGATAGGAGAACGTTACAAATCAGAGTGAATGAATTGTTATGGGCTTATCTAGGGATTTATTTCATTAGTTGGTTACGGGCCTGGTTTTTTGCAGTGGATATAATCTAAGCTGGAAGTCAACAAGCGTGAAACTGACGTCATTGTTGAAGTTAAGAATTTGGTGTCTGACCTTTTTATCTTCCTTTTTATTGCATGATGTCTGCACCCAATTTCTTTCGTTCAGTTTAAAACAAGGATGATTTTCAAAACTCCATCCTTTCGTCACGTGGCCGACTAAAATTTTAGTTTGACCATCTATAGAGTTTCGGATGATTGGTGGCAGTTCCCAATCACAAGTTGACGATAGCGTTGCCAATTAGTCAACAAACATATCACAACTATTGTAGCGTTGACTTACGCCATGCTTTTCCATAACGCATCCGAGAACTGCACTGTCCTAGGTAATGTGGAACGAATTCTGGTGTCCGCCGAAAAAAAGTGTTGACTTTTAAGGCCTTGGAACCAAACATCGCCATCATTAGAATTAGCAAAATCAACTGCAATAGCTCGTAATGAAACGCCCCTACCGCCGCGTTTATGATTGCAAAATGAACATAAATAGCATATTGTGGTTTGTTAATGGCCACAAACCACAATATGGTATTTATGTTCAGTCAAACCGGTTTTACCCACACAGTCATTTAATACAAACAACAACCAATATCAGCTTCAATTTACTTGTGCGATTAGCATGGATTGGAGTTTTCCATACATTTTTGTTGTTTGTTTTATAATTACCACTATCTCGCATCCGAAATATGCGTAAGACAGCCAGTTTATTAAGGGCAAATCTAGTCGGTTCTCGGTTGCCGCCCGTGACGTGACCGTGTACCAATCTAGTGTATACAGTGCCGAACTCCAATATTTTAACAAGCTTAGAACCCAGAGCAGACGTGGGCTTGTGTCCACTGGTATCTCTTCTCAGTCGAGATTTTAGAATCCGCTGCTATCTCAGTCGAGAGTTAAGTGAGCAGTGCTATATCTCAGTAGATAATTTAGTGTCGACTACACCACCTCAGTAGAGAATTTATTGCCCAACTGCACTGCTATCTCGGTAGCGAGTTTTTGTAAGACTTTTGTAAAGCTAGTCAGTGTAGTCAGGATAATTTTTTTTTTTTAATGCACTCGCACTCAAAGTGATATTAATACCTTTATAATGAATTAACATGTGTGATCGAGGAGAGAGAAGGAATAGAAAGATAGGAAAGAAAGTTGGTAGGGTACAGTGGATTAAGATTATAGGTGATAAATATCTCACGAAAATCCCACGGGTGGCGTCCAGTTGAAACTGGGGGAATAAATAATAATTGCTGCCCAGGCTGTGTTTGAACTCACAGCTCTCAGGTTAAACCAAACACTACATCCACTGTACCATTGCCACATGGAAACACTATTAAATCAGGATCCTTCTCTTCACCAAGAACAACATTTTCGTAAGGCATGATGATGTAGTATATTAAGCTGTGCCCTTCGATTAAGTTGCACCCACTGCCAGGGTGATAATAGTATGCCAAAGCACTTTTTGCCTTTCTGTAGCTGGGGCTATAAACAAAGTTCACCTTTATAAGTC
Organism: Platycheirus albimanus; assembly: GCA_916050605.2. Lineage (NCBI taxonomy): Eukaryota > Metazoa > Arthropoda > Insecta > Diptera > Syrphidae > Platycheirus > Platycheirus albimanus. The sequence goes on from OU696696.1 coordinate 359,099,896, forward strand.
TGACAGTGATATTCTCGTTCCGCAGCTTGGTATTTTCCTTGATAAAGTTAATAACACATTCAATCCTGGAGTTAGATAGGTCCCATCAGCCCTTCGCATCTTTGAAAGAGCTATAAGGCAGGCGCACAAAAAACAGCGTGGTTGCCCTTTGTCGTTTATGGTCTTGAAGATCCTCAGTCAGGGTATTGTCATTACTGGTACTTATTTGGATTTGAGAACCACAAGGGGTTCAATGACATTCATGAAATGGATGTATCAAGAAGAATAAGATCCCCAACAACTTGGAATTCAACCAACAATGCACCCGCTGTATCGTTCCTGGAAAAAAATTAAACTCAAGAAATTGTTCAAACACAAATATTTTATGCTTGGGTGTTCATCACATATCTCACAGTGGACGAATATTAATCAGGGTCAGGCAAACATACTGAATACTTTCTGTACCTCACAAAGTATCGTGGACTACCTCAACTATGTTTTGACACTAGAAGAGGAAAATTCCTTTCTGGAAGACGAATCAATCCAGGTTTTGCTGATAATCGTTTAATATTATGTGATAGCCACACTGCACTGAAATCTCTGCTCACTCCAAAACAGCTCTCGACTGTTAAGGTTTTGTTTAAGTTCCCCCTTTTATTGTGTTCATTAAAGAATGCCGTTGCTACGACGCGACACGCCGTAAATCAAATGGGTTGCGGTTGTGCTTAGATGGTTCATAAGCAATTGAATCTTGGAAAGTACTTTAGGAAGCAGTCTTTTAAGAGGAATCTTAAAGTTGAGTGCTTAGATAATTTAGATATTTGAAGGATTTTAAATTCCCACTTATGACCTAAATCAGGCTATCTCTCTTACCGCCCGTAAAACTATTTTGAAGATTTAAAGTTGCCAAGGTTTCGTTACTTGTTATACATTTACATAATAATGAAAGAATTGTTTGGTTCAAAACCCCCTCAAGCTTATTCACACGAATTGCTTTTTTTCTCAAACTTGATTTAAAATATGCAACACCCGAAACCATTACCAGTTTCCAAATAAAATAATCAGTTATTTATACGCTGTCAATGGAGTCAATCGATTACCGTGCCATTAGTTTTGTTTAAAACATCTTATCTATCCTCCACCGCAATATGTCCAAAATCTCTTAGAGTGCCATAAATTCCCCCTCATCGATCGGTATGGGTATCGTTTTATACACTGCTGTCTAACTCAATTGTCGTCATCTCACTACCATTTGCCTACCACTGCATAGATCCAAAAATAGCATCTTACTTCAAATAAATTACAATAATGCCCATTTTATGCTTCTTCACAAAATCTACTACCGATCTCTCTTTACCTTTTCCCATCGGCGAACATTTCTGGTGATGAGCCAACAAAATCTTCAGACAATAGAAATTCCCAAAAAAATATATTAAATAAAAAGATAAAACAACCAGCAGCTCTGGTTGTATCATCGCCTCCACGTTTGTGGTGAGTTATTGCCTCAAAAAAAAAAAAAAAAACAAAAACAACGACAAAAAATCGAAAAAAACATTTATCAGTCGATAAATGATCAAAGGCAAGCCACTGAACCAGCCAAACAATTCCAATTGATAATGATAATGATGATGACGATATTGCTACAGCCGATAAAAAAAGGCTTTTGGGAATTTAAAAATGCACCCTCAAACTACAACCACAAATGAATTGATTACACCTTCCAAAGAGTTGTTAATTAAAATGAAGAAGAAAAAAAAAAAACACACCATGCATACCAGGATCCCTTTCTCCACGGAGGAGCGAGTATAGGCCTTTTATAACCTGACCAATTAATCAGCCTTTATTTGAACTTGTGACTTCTCCCCAACTCCATGTACACAAGGTAACATCTTAATGTTCAGCAGGAACCAGAACCAGAACCAGAGGAGAGAGAGGATATATGTTCAGTTCAGTTTGGTCGCAAATCACAAATGTATCCAAAGACCGTTTTGTTGAAAGATTTATGCTGATCATATGCGACACATATTCTAACCAAATTAATTTATTGTGAATGCACCTTAAGCATATGTTAATCCCTTCACAAATAAGACTGAGAAGAAAAACTGCTTCATTGGGCTAGTTTGTTTTCCATTTACAAGAAAATTAAGAAGAAAAAAAAAGATACTAACAATGATTAAGCGCAAGCGGTTTGTCTGGACGCGTTTTGTGTGTTGTAAATCTTTGAATGTCACTCTCAAAGGTATAAATGCATTAATTAAGATGTGATCTGATTTTGTGTAACAGTTAGAAAGAATTTCTTGCACTATATATATTGATCCTGATAAAATCATATTGAGATCGACAAAAAAAAAAAAACGAATGACAAATCATCTTCCAATTAGACCAAGATTGTCCGAACGAAGAGGTGCGATTGTATCGTTCATCAAAATCTTAGATTCTAAATGTGTTTGTGTTGACATATTAATTATTGATTTGGTGGTTTAAAAAGAGGAATTTCGGTTAATTGTTATCACTTTTGGTTTAATCTAACAGTGGAATTTTTATTATTTCACAAATTAATCACATTTGAGAAGATTTTAAAATTTTCAAGTTCGCACCTCAGCTCTTTTGTTTTACAATGAGGTGAAAGTCAATGTAGTTTGGAATACAAAAGGAAGATCGATTCCCCGATATAAAAATATTGATTTGAGAAATTAGATAAGCAAATATGGACCTTAAGTATTTATACGTATAAAGTGGCTTAGAAATTTGTGACAGAAGTTAAGACAAAAAATAATTTTGAAATGTTCCGAAGGAAGAACTTTAAGTAAGACTATGGTTGAGAAAACATTTTGCTTTGACTTAATAAGAAAAAGGAACTGATTTGGGATTGCCTCCAATAGATAGAAAAAAAAGGGAAAAGGAAGGAAGGAAAAAGGTGGAGGCAATCTCAAATCGGTTCCTTTTTTCTTCTTTATGCAGCGGCCTGTCTATATTGTTAGTTAGTCTATGGTAAAACTATTTAATCTTCAACATAAGTTTTGACTTGAGAGGAGTACATAACTAGATACAACTTTTTTGAATGTATTCTCAAACATGGGCTGCAAGTCGATATTTTGAACCATAAGTTCACCTAAAGATATTTACCTAGTCACAAGTTAACAAGTGCCACAAAACAAGGAAAATCCGGATTTTGTTGTCTAAACGATAGTTTCACAAGAAAAGCATGTTTAACAACATCTAGCTGATTGCGAGAAGGAAGGAAGATGAAGCTTACAATGAAACTTTCTTTAACTTTTTGAAAGGACGAATCCACTGCCTGCGCTTTCGATAATGGACTCAGGTCTATCAACCTTGCGGTGGTTCGAAGTCACGCATAGTGCAAGCTGTGGTGAGAATGACAACATCCACGGTAGTGTTTGAATGAGCCAGAACTTTTAACAACCATGTTTCTATTATAACCTGTTATTGGCTGCGATATCAGTGTACTTGCAATAATGTTGTCTATGTTTATTTAATTAGGGGACCAGAACAAATGATGAGTGGCAGTTGGTCAATGTTGGCGAAAATGTCACTTGAACGCAGCTCAATAATTGATCAAATAGAAACTTCCCGTCGAGCTCTTTAAAATGGCAGAATATTACTCAACTAGGACCATGCTATAACTTATACGTACAGTTTGGTCAGGTGAAACTATTCCATATGATCGGAACCTGACGCATCATTTCCGTCAGTCAGAAGCTAGGTTTATCAAAATCATTTAAATTTTCAGACTGCTTTTTGAGGTAACTAGCAATAACTCGGCAAAGGTGAGACATGTGAATATGAGCATGTGAGGTATTTGTTGTCATGCAGGGCATAGCATCATAGTCCGATAGCTTGGATAAGACTTCACGATGAGGTGATATAACTTTCAGGTAGTCAAATAGTTTCCCCAGTCTTACAAAGTTCTTGTCAAAAAACCAAGGAGACCCTGAATACAAGACTCTTATCAACCCCAGTCCTTACATATGGGGCGAAAGCATATTATTATTTAAATATAGTTCGTAAAAGGAAAATGTAGTTATGTCACCCATAACACCTTTGCTGTATCACTAACTTTGCTGACACCACAATAATGTTTCCAATATCATCATCAATTATCAAATCCCGGTTCGTTACCTAATAACACAACACCCAGAGTAAAAATCAGAAGCAATTCCAGGAGTTCACAGTCCACAGCAACAGTCTCAATCATTAACATATTGACAATGGTTTTTCCATATTTCCATCCTCACAACGACTGGTCACAAAACAAAATAAAAACCCTTCGGCTAGAGAGAGTTGGACAAAACAAAAAATCCTTCTTTAAATTGACTTCGACTGGAAGCCATTTATTAACCACACCGACATTTTACATTCGAAAACCAGAGACCCATATATGAACCACACTTCGGCCCACATCCTTTGGCCCTATCAATTCCTGTCGAATGCAATTGTGGACCGCGTATTAATCGATAAATTAAACCGCACACACCACATCAACCTCACATATTCAAATAATGTGCAACAACTCCCTGAGGAAAGAGATATCCTTCACACTTAGCTCTTGCATTGGAACTGCATTGAGAGGAGACAGACAGACGAAACGGACTTTATGTCTCTGCCCAGCCTATAACTGAGACATTAACACGTCCCAGAGGCTCTGAATTGAAGTGCTGGAGCTGAGTTGAGCAATATACGAAGCGCGAGCGCGCACCATTCGATGGACAAATGACTTTGGAATGTTTTGCTCAACCTTTCACGCTAAATGTGGCCATAAATTGTATAAATGTGCTCTTATTGCATATAGTTCGGTGGTTGTAGATATGTGTTTGAGTGTGTGTAAATGCAATACACATTCGGATCATGTACTGCATCAAGTTGAGATTCTATCGATTTCCTTGCTAAACATCATCAGTTCATCGTCATGTGGTTCCGGCTCCGGGCGGGCGAGAGCTAGAGGAGAAGTCATTTCTGCTATCGACGATCTTAATGTGGATAAGCTGGTTCAGTGAGATACAAGATCCGAATTGGCTAGCGATGTGTTGTAAGTTTTACCACGTGAGTAGGTATACAATTAATTGAGCACACAGCAATTGTGAGTTATTTATTATTGGATCGATATTTTGAGGGGAAGCAAGCACTTTAGGGGGTGAATTCTGTTTTGAGTTAAACAAGATCGTTACGAAAAGGTGAGATGTTCTTCTGTCAATAATTTTTTTTTCTTTGAGGATCCATTTTAAGAGCAGATGGGAAAAATTATCGTACAACCCACACCCCGAGATAATCTTTCACACTGCCTGCCATAGCCATGGATATCGTATTTGATTTCCAGTTTTTATTTGTTTTCGTGTAGATAGGGCTCCATAGTTTATTGGTTAGTGTGTTAAAATGCCAACCCCTTAATCTATATATTATTTGTATACGGGGTACTTGAGGACCACAGTAAAAAGCAACATGCCCGCAAGCCAGTTCGGATCCTAGCTACTTGCTTCCAGTTTCAAACTTCCAGTTTGGTTAGGTGTTCTCTACTTCCCCAGTGAACGTTAAAAGGGGTATTCTTATGAAGATATTTCCTCAGGGCCAACAGATTTCTTGATTGATCCCTGTATACTGATATAATTTTTAGATGTTATAGTTGTGCCTAGATAGACAAGTTCATTTGTGACATTTTATTCAAGCTCTGTTTCTGACGGTAGCAAACATTTGTTGAACTTCTTTTCGTTTTCGGCGAGAAGCATCCTCGTCTTCTCTGATTAAATACTTTGGAAAGCTCTTTTGTTGTTTTGGTATTCAATTCACTGGTCATAGCCAAGCCAAGCGACAGCAAGGACGTAGTTGGTGTTCTGCCGATCTCGAAGAGGTGAAGAATTCTGATTCATGGTCATCTTGCAGTACCCCGTTGTGTAGTGGTTAGTGTGTCGGACTAACACGCCGAAGGTTCTGGGCTCGATCCCTGACTCCACCTAAATTATTTTCCAGGGAAGTCTTCTTGCTAGGAAAAGACAAATCCTACACAGGTAAATCATGTCATTGAAAGCACTTCTGTTAGCTGTTCAGATTCGGTGGTAAATTGTAAATCTCTTCCATTCCTGCAGAATATCAACGTACATACATGAATGGTTGAGAGTGTAAGTCACAGGGCCTGGCCCCGCTTGGAGCTGTTGCGTCAGGTATTTTTTGTTTTGTTTTCGCCATCTTGCTGACCCTCGGAATCAAGTCATCTTTGCTGCTTTAAAGAAAGTACCTTGTTGACACTAACAATATTTCCACAAGGCCATAAATCTTTTGATGAAGTGTTCCGTCTCGTTTGTGGGTCAGAACAATCAGGAGGAGAAGCATTAATTCGGCGGCAAATAGAGCGTCTCCTTGGTTCTGATCGATATGGATTTACTCCTCAATTGCTAACTTATAGCATCAACGGTGGGATTTGTTGATGAAAGCGTCTTTTTTATAATCAGTCCCATTCTGCTTGCTGCTGAATGTCAATGCCATCAACAAATAGTACCTCATTCATGGTGTTCCGTATTACATATTCAAGAACAATGGTGAAGCAGTTGGATGATAGTACTTAACCTCGTCTTGAACCTCTAGTAAAATCCGAACAATTTTGACGGAACAGGATGAAAATAAGCTTAACGTGAACACCTGACAATTAAGTCTTAATTTCACGACGAGCTTACTCGCATGCAGAGTCAAATTGGGCTTAGACCAGAGCCCTAAGATCTACCCCTCGGTAGAATCATAGTACCAATTTTATGGAACATGTTGAGGCATGTCCACACTCCTTGGTGAGGGACATCCGATAATAAAATCCGTAGATAATATTACCCAATGAAAGAATTCTCCAAAGTATGTTGGAGATTAATAGGACGCAACCAACCCAGGTTTGAAGCTGCTTTGGTAATGAATAGAAGGCACCACTGAAAAGTCCATCGGCTCTAGCTCTTTCTTTGTTTTTTGTCTCGCAATGAGTTTTCGATCTCATTTTAAATGAAGCTTAGACAAAATTTGCCATGAAGTATATTATTGCATCTCATCGATGACGATAAAGGTTTAGGAACACTTTGACCAAAAGCCTAAAAATTCCTAGATAACTAGTCACCCAAACCTATACTTAAAAACAAAGTTACCTAGCCCAGTTTAAACTCAAAGTAATTTCACATTTAATCCACCGACAAAATGGCATACCAACATAATTAACTGAAGTGTAATTAACAGCCATAAGGCACCTCCCACCATCATAATGGACACTATATCTTACCGCAAAACTACCTTACCGATATAAGTTTATTTTGTGTGTACAAAATATGGTTTCTAAGCCAAATGCGTTCGTTCACAAGATATAACCAATCGGCAGAGGGTTCAAAAAATATTGGCAGACACCTTTGCCTCCTGCTGTGGTCGAATTGCACCTCCATTGCCGCCAGTTGTTAGTGTTCTTTGCTTCCATCTCTCTGATCTTAACCCGTTCACTAGGAGATATTCTGATTCCCACACACTTTCGCAGTCCAGGGCAAGATATTGAAAATTGTATTGAATTTCATGACAGCCATTATTAAAAGCACAATCCACCACCACACAAAATCACACCACCTAACTGTAGTACCTATACGTTAAGCACTCTTCTTGTTATTTTTGTTTTGTATGTGTCTTGTCGCCTGCCTGTCCATTGTCCATCGTCCAATCCTTGGGAAGACAAACCACAAAGTATGGTGTGATGATGTGTTGCTGTTGTGATGTGCGCCCGCTTCCTTTGGACATAACCGACCCGACGACGGACGCGAATACGACGACATATCGAGTGACACCTTTGTATGGTTTCCGTTTTTGGGCAAAAAACCAAATACATAACCAGAACCACCCCATCATCCGCACAAATATGAAGTGGCGCGGAGGTAGTTTCAACTTCAACCAACCAACAACTATACTGTACAACAACAATATCAACGAGAAAAAATGGTTGATGACAGTTGATGGTTGTCTAATAACTGTCAACCATTTGTAATGCGGCGCGAAGACTGGAAATTATGAATTTTTCGTCCGTCATCGTCATTATGTGTCAAATCAAAAGTGTTAAGACTGACGACTATGACGACGACAACATTAACGATGACAACAAATAACGACATTCCGTTGGTTTTCTAAAAAGGAAACGCGACAAACTTGCGGGACACATTGGACGAGCATTTGGTATGTCGCCAATGAATGGTTGCTTGGACGCATTATAGTCCGTCAAAAATGGGGATACCAACAGCTTATGTATATGATGGAGAGGTCATATTGTGGGTTAATGCGCTGGCTGCTAAAAATGGGGTTTTTCTGTGCTGTCCGACAAAAAGCTAACGAACGATTTGTGTTTTGGAGTTAATGGACTGCAAGAGGTATGGAATTAAAGAAAATGCCTTATGGCGTTAGGTTTTTTTGATGTTTGGTCTCGCAAAGAAAGTCAAAGGACTTGAGAGGAAAAGAAAGATATGACGACGAAGTATAGGTACGTGCAGAAAATAGAACTGCATTTGAAAACACGCCACGGGGATCAACGTGATATAATCTGCTTAGTTACTCTTAAACAGCTTGGGCACTACCAACACTACCAATGGCGAGCAAGAAAACATGGCGGTGGATCGATGAACTAGAAGAAAGCACCTTAAAAAAATGATATGAAAGTACTCCTGCAGTGCCTAATTAAGATAACAAAGTGAGCCGTGAATTGGAATACAAATGTTGCGAGGAAGATGAAGTGCGTCCAACTAAACGCTGATATTGCGGAAAATTACGGCGTTAGCAGCTGGAAAAATTACTTTCATGAGCTGCTGATGCTAAAAAGGCTTTCTGAGAGCTGACACAAAAGCTAAATGGAAACAAGAAGAAATGCCCAAGAGATTCTTATACCAAAGTTCAGCACAAAGTTCGAGGGTCGAGGCTTAACTTTGGACACTTGACTTAGACAACAGGCATACAATACACACCGCCAACTCTTTATATGTATATAGTTTCTTTGTTTTCCTACAAGCTTTATATGCTTTTTACTATGAGTATGTGAAAGCTCTCCCTTAAGCTCATCTGTCCATTTTAAATGGGAACTAATACACGAAAAAATAAAATGCATAGGGAGAGATATATGTGTACATGTACCGTGCTGAATAAGGCTGTCTTAGCCAAGAAGAGTACGATATGGCGATCTGTATTGTATGTCAGTGTTTCGGAAACAATTATCCGAAAAGAGAGTTGCCTAGTTACAGTGAGAACCATGAGATCAATTACTATATCGGTTTGACTTTTAAGTAAGTTCACCTTACTCCGATGAAAAAGCTGACGCGAAGACACAATTTGAGAAAAATATGATCTAGACATCAGGTTAAGAAGGCTCCAGATGAGATGGCTCGGGTTCACAACTGCAGATGACTCTCGTTTAAAAGCTCGTCATCTTACTTCAAACTTACACGCTAGGAATATATCCAACTTTGATTGTTAAGGTCGACGATGCCGACGACACATACCGAGAAGATCGTAAATAGGCTGTTGAGTGGTGCAGTGCCAAATCCAATGAAGAGTAAGTAGCTCTATGGTGGGTAAATGCGGGCTGATAGTTGATGATTTGTCCATCACATACTTTAAGATTATTGGCAATCCATTCCAATACCCTTAAGGTTGTAGGCCAATCACAGGTGACATTAAAACATTTGCGAGTCATCCTGGCAGCTTTGATAATTTTTATTTCAGCTATTTCCTCAAAGTTCTTTTGCGCTCGTGCCGGAGGTTCGAAGTTTGATCTCTGGCTCGAACTTAGATTTTTCCGGCTTACTGTCACTTTCTAGGAAGTCACAAATCTTTTTGTAATGAAAAGTGCTTCCCTGCTTAACTTTCGGATCCGGTTCAAAGATTCTGCCAGACAGAAAGATTCTTTAAAAATAACGTTAAGACTAATTATTCCGGCGTTTCAAGAATTTCTGAGTAGAATCCCGTTTTTGCAGCAGTTTTTGTTTTTGGGTTATCAAGGGAGCCTTCTCTGTCAGTAAAAGATATGGTAAGTGGTCTTGCAAAACTGAAAATTTGCTTAACATTTTTGTCCACATACTTATTTTTGAAGAATCTGTGCATAGCTTGTTTGGCTGGATTTCCAAGCTATGTTCGTTCTTGCACAAAAAGTTCCAGCAATTGATATAGTTTAGGATAAAAGTTCCCAATCCTACAATAGGGGTGATTCTCATAGCACGCCGCCACCGTTCTCTGTGTTTTCGTTATAATTTTTAGGTTGTGAAGCCCTAAGAAAACTAATGGCGATTTTTATTGGTCACGTTAGATCAATATATTTTATGATCTAAGATCAATGTTTTTTGATCTGACAGCTAAATTTTAATTTCCGTTGGTCAACAAATCAATTTTTTTTTTTTCGATCTAGATCAATATCTTAAATCTCATTTTTTTTCGAGTTTTAACACATACCACAATACTTTTTGACATTTCTTGAACAGCAGACTTTGAAGTTTTGTTTTTAGCATTGCAAGAATTGTCATTTTGACACACACAATTACAAAAAAAAAATAAATCTCGTTTTTGATCAAACATCTGACATTAAAATCTAGGATTAACAATAAAAATCACCATAAGGTCTCCAGAACCCAAACTGAAGATTGTAGAGTGAAACAGTAGGTAGGAAGAATTGTCAATTTGAAAAATTGGGTTTGATTAAAACGAAGGTGGGGAACTGCAGTTTTTTGATGTTTGTATAGGAAAATAAGTAAGTAATCTTACGAAGGGTATTTTTTAAATTACAAAAATGCTAAAATATGATGGGGAACTGAAAGACTGCGATAACACTACTCTGTCTCAATAATTCACCGAAAGTGTCATTTGAAAAACCCGTGCTAGAGCCATTTACAAAATTTCATTCTACACAAAGGCAAGGAAGCAGCACGAAACAAGAAGGTTATGAAGTAAACTTTGTTTCGGAATTTAGGGTTAGAAATCGTACGGCAAACATAACTAACAAATTTTTTTTTTTAAACTAAATTAATGTAACGTGGGAGTTCCTTCTCATCGTTTCTCGGTAACTTTGGGCGTCTTCAATGGACTTGGACATCCATTCTACCTGAAAGCCAACTTAATTTCTTCAAATCATTTTTTTCAAACTGAGTTTTGTACGCCAAATAAATATTTAAATTGGAATATTTTGGGAATCCGTTATTCAGTCTTCTGATTTGCACAACTAAGAACCTATAGGGAACTTGGAGAAAAGAACTTTCCTTAAAGGACTAGATAGATTTTGATAAAATAAAAACCAACTCTTGTGGTAACTTACAAACTCCATGTTTTCTTGCAGAAAAATTGTGTAAATAACTGGCAATATAATTTATTTTAATTGTTTCTCAACCAGCATTCAACAACACCTTCAATAAACGATTTCCGGTGACGACCGAAACAACACTTGCAAATTAAGCCCCAAACCAGAGTGCCAATGGCCAAAAAAGCTTCAACAAATGGCCACTTAATCACCTAATTAGCTGACAACTTGCACTCTCATAAGTTACCCACAAATGGCCCATCAATTAGATCTTTATTTGCCACATAAAAACCAAACAGAATATATACAGAATAAAAGGTAGTTCCCATAAAGCGAGTCGAACCAAGCCGGTTCTGAGAGCGAGAGACAGACGCGACAATTCAATAAAACCCAAAGATCATGGATAAAATGTGTTGAATTAATTGATTAAGCGAAAATCTTCTTTTTTGTATATAAATCGATATCGAACGAGAAAATAAAAATAAAATCAAATAACCTCTTCTTTTTCCTCCAATTCTCCAATAATTGAAGACTTCCAGCCTGGAAACGACCATAATGTTTAAGTCCCGCGTAGCAGCCCAGTCCAATTGAAATATTTATAAAGATGTCACCAAAAGCTAACGATCATGGTGCTGCCGGAGATGATCATCTATTTTGGGACTGAATATGCCATGCTAACCAACCCAACCAACAAAAACCAACAACCGAAGAAATGAAGACATTTTGGCTTGTCCGCGTCCGCGTGTGTCACATGATTAACATATATAAGTATAATTTTTGTTCGGTACCCCATATGAGTCTTGGAGTAGAATCATCATCAAAATTATTAACATCAGATACAGCCCGAGAATGGAAAATGCGACAGTGACTTTAATGACGCTAAATCGAAGTTTTAAGCTAATGGATTTGGATTTGGCTTTGGCTTTGAATTTGGATTCTATAATTTTCTCAAGATGAAGATGAAGATGTGTCGTGGATTATTCGATTTAATGAGCGTGTCTCTCAGTCAAGGAGCAGCAATAGTGACAGCAAACAGTGATAGTCACAGCTTTATTTTTTAAGAAGAAACTTTTTGTTTTTGTTGTTGTTTTGAATAACAAAGTATGGTGAGTTATAGGTTTGACAAGATTCTACTGCGCGGGAATCTTCTTTTTTGGTGACCAAGTATCCCAAATGACAAGACATCGTTGAAGTGGCTACAGGTTTAACATAATTATTTGCTTAAACTAGTGATTTTGAAGATTTATTGCAGAAAAACATGTTTCTTTTTTAATTTTTGTCTACAATTTACATTCAAGCATATCGGCATAAAAGAGTTTGTTCGGAGTATTGTATTTGATGGGCTAGTAATGGCAGCGTCTTTGACTTGACATTGTGTGACAGTGGACATTAATTGATGGCAATCAATTTCTGCTGACAGTTAATACCCACTCAACTTAAAGAGGAAGCTCTTGGGAATGGATATGGAGAGATATAGAGAGATAATCCGAAGTTGATCTCTTTATTTAGTTTTCGGGGTCAAATTTGATTGATTGGGTCAGCTTTGAGATTTTGGCCTCAGGTTTTAAGTCTTGAAAATACTTTCAATTGATAGCTGTATTAATGTGCTTTTTGTAATTATTCGATTCGAGGATTGACACCACAGATTTGAATCATTTCAAGGTTAAAGTGATGAATAAAAATGAAATAGGTAAGCGTTTATTTTCCAAAAGATAGACAAAATATTATTTAAAATGAAACCCAATTTTGAAATTAAAAAAAATTAAGATATGTCAAGCTGTCGCGTTGTGTCTCTCAAAAAAAATATACCAAACCTGCCCTAATCACCCTATTTTAACTGATCTATTCGATGTAAGCAATGCTTGATTATTCGAGACGCAATCGATTGACGCGCCAACTGCTGTAAAAAACTTTAAAAGTTGGGCGGCTCCGAAAACTAGTGCTCTTACTCACTGAAAACAATTGAAAATCATTAATGTAAAGGGTTTTCAATTGCCGTGGGTTGACTTTGGGGGCCTGTGGCGGCCGTGTTGTTTTGGGGACATCTGTCAAATATATTATTTATCATTGACTGACAGCCACCTTAACCTACTGCCATGGTCCATAAGAGTGTAGAGCAGTTAATTATCCGCCGGGCAACATTTTTCTCGGCTTCAATTTCGTGAATTTTTAGTCGGGACTTAGGCCTACAACCTCAACAAGATCCATAGTTCATGACCTTAAATAACAAAATTTGTTCGCTGACTTGGCTTTGGTGCGTTTTGAAGAGGATCCCAATTTCGGCCGAAAACACATCTTTAGCGACGAGACTTATTTTTGAATGAATCACTCTGTTAACAAGCAAAGTTGCCGTTTATGGGTTAGACAGGCCAGACAATGCATCCTCAAAAAAGATTTTGCTCAGGCGACTTCATTGGTATACGTACTTTTCGAAAACGACTTGAAGCGGTCACCGTGAATAGCGAGCGCTGCAGAATTTATTTTATCAAAGTTGAACCATGAACCATATGAACCTAGACAATGTGGTTTCAGCAGGATAGCGGGCTTAACGTGTCATACAGTGGACGTTCTGCATCAACAATTTGATGGTAAGGTAATTTCTCGCAGAGGTGACGTAATTTGGCCACCAAATGGTCATGCGAAAGGACCTCACTAGACTTTTTCTTATCGGGTTTCCTGAAGATGCAGTTGGTCTATGCGAATAAACCACAATCGACCGATGCCCTTAAAGTGATCATAAATCAGATAATCGCTCAAATTCAGCGGAATACATATATGATTATTTTTATAGTTTTGCTAAGATAATTGGTTACATCAGTCGAGTTTCTATGTCTCCAGCTTTTATGCGACTTAAGGCCGTGAAGGTCAAATAATTTAATTAAATGTATCTCAAGCCTAGCATTCAGCAGTTGGAATGAAATGTCAAGTTAAACATTTAATTTTATTGTTATTTTATTTGCAGGTACCTGCCTATGTGTGCTAAAAATGATTTATTTTTATTTTGTATACTTGGTGAAGTGAAATGAAAAGACACTAAAATAAAAATTAATTTGCATTTCCTTAAGGCTTGTTGTGGTTTCATTTTTATGAATTCACCCTAAGGCTAAGTACTGCAGTGCTTTATTTCTTTAAGTCTTGGAGCCACTATCACTTTTAAAAATAGTTGGGTTTTTGTGAGCACATATAACATTATTAAATAAATAATGATAACTTTTAAATCTGGTATTTTGCTATGCGCTGCGGCGAGAAAAAAGAAGGAGTTGAAGCCCATCAGCATTATGGTCTACCAATTACATCTATATGAGCCGAACTATCACTGTTGTTCAATTAAGTGACTTTTTGTCCGCACTTGCTCGAAAGTTATAGAAATATTTATTATAATGGAACAACAACAGTAGGTGGCGCGGGTCGTATTGGCAAATGATTTTGAAAGCTTATTGAATGAAGATCTTTCAGATCAGTGTTTTAATGTGACTTTCTGTTGAATTGTGGGCGAAGAAATATATGTGAATGAAATTGTCCTTCAAGAGATGCGGCATCGTAAACTATCCATGCGCACTGCGCACTGCTTTAGCAAATAGGAAAAGGAGCATTTGTGAGAAAAGCCATGAGAAGAACGATTTAAGCGCCCTGAGATAACTTAGTGCCCAACCTAAGCAAAGTTATTAAGAACATGTTTCCAAGTTCCAAAAGTTCCAAAACTATTGATAATGTCATTGATAATGGAAAAGGGACAAGGCTATCAACAGCCATGTATATGGAGTGTATTAATACGTTTGAACCATATCCATCAAGAATGCCATGTCATCAATTATTTTTTTAAATAGAATCAACACTGGGTAATTTAAGAGCATTGAAAGATAGTGTTTCGACGAGCCAAATTAAAAAATACATATATATAACATGAAATAAAAAATGAATTGTGAACCAAATGTAATGGTATAAATTTTGAAATTTGCGCCTTTACGGCCATCTTTACTTTAAAATTGTTAAATTGTTGTAAGAAGAAGAAGAAGAAAAGAAAGCTGAAATAAAAAAGCATTCCATTCGAACTATTGAAACCGTTCGGTCCTCTTCAATTTATTGTCAAGTTTCATTAATTTATTGTCGCGAATTTTCAGTTCGAAATAAGAACAAATTTGTAAAAAACATTACAGAATTTTCAGATAGAACTGGGTTGATTGTCAAAAATTTGCACCACAATATTGTCAAAGTAACAATATTATCTAGAACATCGGGAGGGATTATATTTTCATCCCATGTAGGTATTTCCCAAATTCATACCGATATGCGTTTCAAATTCAAACACCTAGAGCTCTTCGAGCATAAAGCCCTTGCGGTAACAAACAACATGGCTTTTGAGTCATAACTTTGGTCAAAAATTGAAAATCGTATTTTCATCTGGAAAATTATAGTTAACTTGTTTTTCAAGGGTTAGAGTCTGCCTTGTCTATGGGCTTTTGAATGCAACTTCCATGACCAAAGTTAGAAGAATCAGAAGGATATTAAGGAATGTTTTTGAAAGGAATTTCTGTTAGGTAGTAAATGGATGAAGAATAAAGTGCGGAGGCATGTCATCTAATTGAAGCTGGAACAATATTTAAGCAAAGAATGCTCATCGACATGAGCAGCTTCATGAAAGAAAGTCTATCATTCCCAGGAAATAACCGTGTCACTCTGTGAAACATATTTGTAAGTATCTACAACATCCTGCATGATTTTGCCATTATAGTGCCATTTTTAGAAAATCCATCAGAACCATATTAATTTCATTATTTGATGAATTTACAGTCCAACATTGAGGTTTCTGTAGAACAGATAGGCACTCAAATAATTAATTTCATCAAAATCGTTACTGTCGTTCTTGAGAAAATAAAAAAAAAAATGAAAAAAATTTGCCCAGAACTGGTTATATGAAAAACTCAATTCATTACTTGAAAAGTATCATTTCAAGTCGGACCTAAGCAAAATAAGAAGGGTCAAAATATGGGAGGTACAAAACCAAAAAACATAAGTACCTCAAAGCAGTGATGAAAGAAATAGAAACCAAAATAGAATCAATTTGGGGCTAAGTATTTCGGGACTTACTGGCTAGCATGAGGCAGACGCATGTGTATACCTTAAACTCATGACGTGAGATGTTCTTAAGAAGGAGAATGGGAAGTTGTTCTAGCAACGTATAGCTTCTGTCTTGAATATGGAGAGTTCTGCCTAACAGATGATATTTGGTTTGCCAAAAAACAAAGGTCGTAGTGGATACAGATCTTTCGGAACGGTTCCGTTAAAAAGAATGAAGTTCTACAGGGGTCTTCAATTAGTCCAATTTTTTTTGCAAAATACACGATTTAGTAGTTTTTCTTCTGAAAAGATTACAAAGACAACAACATCTTCTTATGGCGTTCGGTCCAACAAAAATTTTGTGCGTTGTGCGTTTCATCCAGGAACCTCACTTTCAAATCACCAGTACAGCTGACTTTAGTGAAAGAGACTTTGAATCAAATGAAGTACCAGACTCTCTGAAGCTTATAATCAATCGCCTTTTCTGAAACTCATTTTTAGTTTAAGTAGAAATCCATGGTGTTTTCTAGTAAAAAGTTTGGTTCCAACAGAATATGGAATTTTGTGTGCAACGATACATCAGCCAGAAACTTCCAAAACAATTTTCAAACGCCTGCTCGGTGTGCTTTCCATTTACAGTTCAGTCCCCGCGATCGAGTTTCCAATCGAAGTCAATTTTTTGCATTGGTGAATGCCTTCCAGGATTCCTAAAATATGTTGAAGGGGCCACAATTAGAACTGTTTCTATCCCAGAACACTTCAAGTTGCAATTGAACAATCTCTCAATTTTTCTTAACTAAACAGATATAGCTGGGAATTCTGTTTAAGCTTCACTCCACATAGCAGTTATTAACATGGACTTTTTGATCGACAGATTTCCCGATCGTGTCGTGTCCCTAAGAGGTCATTTCATCCAGCCCGATCGATATCCTGACTCATCATCTGTGATTTGTTTCTGTTGGAACGCCTTGTTAACAATAATGGTGGCAGGAAACTGAAAGCCTTAAAAGACATCATTTGAGTGCAAGTGCAAGAAATCTTCAAAAGAGCTTTCGGTAATGGTTGGATACTTATACATTCCTCAAAATATATCCACAAATTGCAGTTTATTGATTTTTCAAATCCATGCGTTGCCCTGCGCCCAACCCTGTACTTTAATTTGAAGGGAATTGTATAAATGAATGATGTTCAATTAAAATCGTTGATCCTTCTACTTGTTTAAAAGGCTTTGGAATGCGATTCAAAATATCTGCCAGGAAAAAATAGTAATATTTTTTTCCAAAACCCACCTCAATTTTTCTATCATCGTCTTGACATCTCCTTCTGATCTTAAAGGTATCGAAAATCTTTATCTTATCCTTGGTCTTCATTTATAGCCTCAACATTTTTTTTTTTTCAATTTAGTCGAAAGTTATTGTGTCTCCGAAGTAATTTTCATCGGGATTATGACTCTAATTTGCAACATTTTTACGCACTTAAGCCAAATTGCTCAGCCTGATGTAGCAAGTTGCAACATTGTTGCAAGAAGAGAGAGCAGGGTTTAGTCTTATACAACGGAATCGGACGCAAGCAACCAGCGCAGTCTGCTGTATCCTGGCTGTTGCACGCAGTCATAATCGTAAATTTGTGAATATCGTACTTAACTGTAGCAATAAAAACGCACACTTTTGTCGTAATTAAACGTGCAGCATCAGATAGGATATTGAGGAAGAGGATACGACATGAGAAATGCGTGAGTCTCCAGCGGGTTTAAGTGCTCACGATATAGAACCTCGTTGATTGTTGCGCACGATGGACCTATGGATACCTTTCATATATAATGGATCTTATTGGACACAAAATAAATCATCGAGAGTAAAGTATTTCATGATGATGAGAATCCATCAAGGAAATCTCGACAAAAACATCAGAGACGCAGAAAAGTTCTTAACACAAAACCTAACATTTTTATGGCCAATTTACAGCACACCATACGAGACGACGATTCCTCGGGAAGATATTGTAAAAGGAGTCCCTTATGGCAATTCAAGCGCACATTCGATTCAAGCCACACACAACAGACAACACACTTCAAACACATTTCAAAGGTTCCATACCAAAGAGATAAGCTGATTGCAAATGAGAGCCACTAACAGAGATTCCCCTGGGATCGGATGGGAGCAGCTTCCCCATGACGACCCATGGGATTGCAACAACTACAACATCAGTAGTTTTGTTGCAACATTCTTGCAATTGATGGTCAATTCATTTGGTTTATTGTTTGTTGTTAGTGTTTGGGATAAGCGCCCAGCGTCGAGCGCCAAGCGTCCGTTGAGGGTAAAGAGCATATAATATGGAACGGACTATCCAAACGACGCGTATGTCTCATGCTCTCTGGCCAAATGGCCCATAAAAGCCATCAATTTTTTAAGAGCTGTTTAGAGATGGAGCGAGACACACCGTGCAACAATGTTGCAACTTAAATGATCGGCTGGAAAGAACTTTGCCTTATTTGTTTCTATTCGCTGATTTGGTGTCGGTGTCGGTTTTGACTTAGACTTGACTGTAGGTCGCGCTCAACAAAATGAACATTAAATTCAGTTTAAATTTGATATTTGGAGAAAATTTATGTTAAGATCCCGAAAGATGATTGATGGACGTTTTTGGTTGAGAGATAAAATAGATAATTGCCAACTTGCTGGTGGTTGGGCTTTGATGGCTTTAGGTTCAAGATGGACAGGCAAACTTAGATTATTGGTCAACTCAGTTTCACCAAGAACAAGAGGTTCGTTTCTTTAGAATTAGAATGATCTAATATTCGAGTTTAATTTTTAAATTAAATTATTATTTCATTCGGCAAGAAAAACCCTGAACCCTGACGATTAGCAAAGACTCAATTCAATATGACAAGAGTTACTGTTGAGGTGGGAGATAGGTCACTTCCTGGCAAAAGGGCATTAAGAGAGAGTGGGGCTAGAAGCAACAGGGTTCCCTGAAAATTTTGATAAATCCATCCGACCAACATTAAAAACGGTGTAAATTGATTGTGGCTGAGGAAGGGACTAAAATTTAATGAATTAAAACTTTGTGAGCGTTTAAGAGAGAAGAAGTAGAAAAAAAAGGAAAGCAGGTTGAGGTAATAGGTAGGTACTTATCTCACCAAAATAAAACTGGTGGCATCCAGTTGAAACTTGGGGAATATAGAAGATTGCAAGATTGCTGTCAAGGTTGGGGCTCGATCTCACAACTTTATAGTTTATCAACTGAGCACTACATCCACTGTATCATTTTCACCCATCAGGTGTCAGGAAAAAGAATAAAGACCACACTATCAACGTGGTGTCTCGGAGATGCAGAGAAGGTATCTGCCCGCGCGATCTACAAAGATAATGATGGAACTACTGACGTAGCTACAGTCGATGTTAACTATTTGTACTGAATATTTTGACCAATTGCTTTATTAGTGACTGGTACCAGTCGATCTCAATGACAACCATGAGTTACACCCGCTCTACCAAAATTAGAAAAAAATCAGCTATCATCAGACTAAAATAGGACAAAACAAATCGAGCCCATGCACTTCAAGCGGAATTGTAAAGACATCCCGGAGATGAACTATTCACAAGCAACTTATTTGCTAGATATGGTCGGAAGAAATTATGCCTGCCCTTTACGCTCCAATCACAAAAACAGGAGACCGCCTGCTTGGCATCAACTAAAGTTGTTTGAACATCGCCTAAGACAATGTCCAGCGTTTACCAACGTGGACTTAAACTGGAAAATCTAACCCTGACCAGATCTTCAACCTACGACAGATCCGAGATAAAGCCCAAGATTTTAACATCAAGACCAAAAACCTGTTAATCGATTGCAAAACAACAAAACGACAGATAGGGTTAAGAAGTCGAGACGCATTATCATCCAGCTGTTCCAAAATTGTTATTGAAATGGAAATATGCAAAACCAATGCCAGTACACCTGGTGCTGTCTTTAATAAATAAGGAGTTCCAGATGACCTTGAATTTATAGGAAGAACAAAAGAAGCAGTAATCAGTGGTGCCTTTATCACCATGAAGTCAGCAACAAATGCTTCATGTTTCATTACCACCGGCGAGGAAGTCAAGGAATTTGTTTATAGTTAGGGCTGTAGGGACGGAAAACAACATCATGTCAATCAATGTTTCCTTGCAATCGTAAAATAAAACCCTATATTGAGAAGATAACGAGATAACCCTAGTAAGAAAAAGAAGAAAGATTGGTCCCCCTTTTCCAATGGGCCTATATTGCTAAAAATCCCGTACTACCGGTCTTTAAGAATAATGCGTTTCTTAAGATATTTCTTGATCTGATGGTTTACCAGCCTTTTCACGACCTTACCAAAAAGGAATGCAAGTTTGTTTCTTTAGAAGTTTTAGGGAAAATAGGGAAAGGCTAAGCAATTTCTGTTTTCCGCCTACTAAAGGGTGTTTTTCTTAGACGTTTGGTTTTCAAAAAAAAAAACTCATATAATTTAATGTTATGGCCAAGAATTAAGCTTTATTACTAAGATAAGGGTTTGCCATAATGTTTTAAAAATTTCGGGCAAGTGGCTGTCGCTGCTGTCTCGAATAAATTCCTGGGTGATTATGTCGGCCGCAATATTGGATGCAGCGCATGATGCGTCGCGCGAACCGAACCAATATTTTGGTAATAAATTTGCACGATTTGGAAACGTTGTTCAGGAGTAAAGTCTATTCTTTATGAAATGGCAAACCAAACTGAGCATAAATGAGGTGACAGCTGTCAAAAAGAACAAAAGCCACACGTTTAAAAAAACACCCTTTAGGAAAGCGACCTGTAAAATTGAAAAGATCGAAAAGCTAATGTAGTAATTGCAAGCAGGTAAGCGAACTCATGGAAAAGATACAAGCTGGAGAAACGGATTAGTGAATACCGAGTCTGCGCTCCAACTAAGCGCCTTACAAAAATCAGAGGGTTTCAGGAGAACAAGTGGGCCTCATTTTGGATAAAGAGGACAAGTATAGATAGCGATATTAAAATGCTTGGTGTGCAAAACTGTAGAAGGAAGACTAGAGATCGAGTGAACTGGAAAGGCATATAGGAAGAGAGGTAATATGTATATCAGTATAGCAACTCGTTTTATAGCGCCATCATAATCAAAATAAATAAGTACATATACCTACTCCCTATTGATTCCCTTCCAATTCATTCAAATGTTGTTGCTTACTTTATTTTAACGCCCAACAATTTAGCTTGGACTTGGCGCCCTATGCTCATACATATTCAATCGGATTTATCAATGACAAACGGTGGCGTTTTCAAACAGGTCATATGCATCCCGTGGTGGTTTCACAACGTATCAGAAAATATGCAGCTTTGAAAACATTTCTCGCGACACCCAATATGCCTCCTATTATAAATTCGTATACATCCAGAATTTAGTCACATTAAATTTTCGATATAACGGAAAAAATATTATACCTACATCATTATTAAAACAGAATAAAATTCACTTACCTAAAAACAATTTTATAAAATATAGTTTCAGAATGTATTTTTGACACATTTTTTACTCAAATTCGCACTCACCTAGAATGAAATAGAAAAAGTAATTTAGTTAGCTTTTATCAACATTTTCCTGATGTATTACCAGCAACAACAAATTAAATGCTCCTCACGAAGCTCACATAACATAAAAGTTGACCTACCTCTTTCAATCAAATCATTTTCAATTCCCGCTCTTCAACACGGAACTCTTTCTGTTGACTTGAGCATTTATTTTGTCTCCAAACCACTGAGCCTTCAATGCGACGCAACGCGATTATGAACGCACTTTTCTACCGGCAAAAACAAACACGACGCCATGACACCACAAACGATTCACAAATGAAATTTAAAATAACAAAAACTAAATATTTTACACTTTTTTTATGATTTATGCAAATAAAATTTAGTGAAAAACAAACTTGAACACTTCATTTACAATTATTTTATATTTTTAACACACTACATTGAACATTAATAATTAAAAATAATATTTTTACCGACCGATCACGAGCTAATCAAACAAACTGAAACGCACTGAAAGAAACACTTGTTGAGACTGGTCTGGTCAGTGAGATATGAGTATTGATATTGAGTAATCATCAATTAAAGGTGATTGTACGTGATTTGGGCTTTGCTCTCTTTAAGAATTTTTTTTTTATGTTGAATTGAGTGCACTCAAATCGAAATGGATGAACTTTCGTTTATGATGAGACATGTGAGTGAGTGTGAGTAGTGTTGTCGCACTCGCAATGCGGTTGGGGTGGCGTTGGGTGGGTTGGGTCTTGGGTGCTAGTGCTAGGCTAGCTAGCTGATAAGAGCCGAAATTTACAATGAGTGTTTTTTTTTTTCTCTCAAGAGCGTTGTTTGTGGATTAATAATAATTGTTACCAGGCTCGCTAAACGGTCAAAATTTAACAACAATCATTTGAAAAGGCATTTCTTTGAACTTTTTAAACAATGGTTTATTTTGAAAGACCAGGCCACGAAAAAAATGTTATGTTTTCTTGTAAGGGGGCTGGATGTGTATACAAATCTTGGATGAATAATTATTTCAGTGCATTAATCGTTTATTAACTGCAGGAATATAATATTTTCTACATTTTGGCAATATTTGAACCACGGTATCGAGTATATAGAATCTGGAGGAAATGGTTTTACTATCTCTTTTTTTTTTATAAAATCGTTAGACCCATAACTCCTATACAGGGTGTTTTCCAATTGGATATGAATATTTTGGGAAATGATTCTTGAGTTACACAGTGTTAAGTTTTATCTTCAATTTTGACATCATTTACGGGGAAAAGAAAAGAGTATATGTAAAGTATCCTGATCCATTTTAAAACTAAAAACTAAAGGCTTTATTTTTAAAAGAATTGCTAACCATTTTGTAACTGCGTTTAAAATAAATTGTATTGCCTTTGTTAGCCTTCAAGTATTTAGTGTGCATTCCATTGACTTCTAGTTCACTTCTTGCTGTGGAAGAACAACCATTTGTTTCCTAAACACAATTTTTGGAAGAATTTCAAAGACTATTCAGAATCTAAGGAGGTCTTAGTAAAATGTGTTCGTTTTAACTAGTTTTATGATATGCCATAAAAACTTAATATTTTCGTGTACAATAAAACCGTCCAAATCATGAGCTTTCGAATGCAGTCCCCAGGAATCGACAAATCGTCTTGGATAGTCCAAAATTTGTTCAAGGCCAAGGCATAATAATGCAGAAGCAAACGCCAAAGATAATGTCAAAACTCCGCAAAACAATTATTTCAGTACTCTGTATGCTATTATGGACTCTGGTGGCGGTCATAACTGTCTCTCAGTTGAATATTGGAATGACTTAGAATTTGTGTACCTTAAAAGTGTATTCACACGCACCAGTTTCGCCAATTTCACATCACTAGACTTTAACGTATTTTTTTGTATAGTAAGCAAGTAAGTCAGCTCAGTGGTATTCCATAAGTTGTCTTTTGTCTAGCATTAAATGTATTCGATGGGGACATAACTCTCAGAGTTTCATTCGCTTCATAGAATATCGAATAGCATTTCTTCCCTTCAGATGTAGAAAATCAGCGGAATAATATTATGATCATCACATTTAATTCTGATCTTGAGAGAAAGGTAAATCAGAAATCGTCCGCAGAGACAATACTTCCTCTTAAGCCTCACATCTAAACTACAACTCACTTAAACCATTTGCATTCCTCCCCTTAAACAAATTAACCGTAACTCACACTTCTAGGAATGCTCATCAGTTCACCCTTGAGCCCAACTTCGGACATAACTTCTGTTAAGTACAGAGATTCAATCTTCAGCCGCACATCAAGAATGTGAAATATATACAAAAAGGCGCAGTGCCTATATCAACATTTTTTAGTTCAAAGAATTTCACTAGTCAGTGCCGACAATGGTGAAACTGGCGACACAGATTTGTGTGAACAGACACTGCATATGTAAGCATTCGTCAGAAATACAACTTATGCTCCCGTCTTTTGGACAGCTTATGAATGTCAAGAGGGTTGATGCCATTTAACGATTTAATCTGAATTTGAAAAATTCAAAAAAAAATTGGAAGGGAATCAGAAAGTATGCGGTTGATGGTTCATACTTTTTGGTAACCTCTGCTAACTGCTGCCATAAAATATGTCAAATTAAAACAGGGACAGGGTGTTAATTAAAAGTGTTCAAGTCGAACTTACAGTAGAATTCATTTTATGCAATCTTACCAGAGAATCAGTCGAATCTATAAAACTCAAATACTTACTTTTTTTTAATCCAAATCCATAACACGATATCCTATATCCATATATAAATCAATAATTCTACACACTGCAATATTAATTTTTTGAATTATTTTTATTATTTTTATAACTTTCGATTAAAACAGTTTGATAAAGACACTCTTTTAGGAGATAGCAGTTGAGTGCTTTACACAAAACAAAAAAATATATATAATATCCTTAAAATCTATGAATTGCCTAAATTCTTACACATTTATCTAAAATTTATCAATCTTAATCTTAAAAATCTAATTTCAAACACATACACATTCATCTTTAAAGAGTATAATCTAATCATCATTTTTTATAATCAAATTATCATTTTTATATTGCAAACTGGTAGCCTTAATCAGAGTTATATTCTTTTTGTTTAAACAAATAGCAAAATGCAAAACGAGACAGCTACTAACTTTGGCTTAAATAAAATTCAAATAAAAAGTATCTCAGTATCTTTCGAACCTCTGAGAGTTAAGATAAAATAAAGTTTGTAAAATAAAAAAAAATCTGCTTAAAAACTAATCACAAACATTCGATTACACTGGTAACTGGGTATAGTAAGCATTATAGGAAAATTTTACAACACAACGGCAACACTTATTATTTCATATATTTATCTAACGGTCATGCTTGGTCAGCTGTAGCGGTGCTTTGTGGTTTTGACCGGTGCCGGCGGCGGCGTTGGCGTTGGCGCTGCCAGCTGCCGTCGTCGCTGCAGACAATGAATCGTCATCGGAATCATCGTGAACGTTGATTTCTTCATCGGAATCGGAGTCATCAGCCTGATGGAGATGGTGGTGTTGTTGTTGCTGTTGGGACAGGGAAGCAGCAACAGCGTACTGGCGGGCCAGGCCGAGGGCAAACGCCGCAGCTGAGGGTGACCCAGCGACCAAGGATCGGAATGCACTCCTCTCACCGCCCATTGATAATGGAGCTGATGCTGTGCCTGATGACTGGCTGGGCGGTTTCTCGGATGCTGCCGTCTGCGGAGATGGTGGCGCTGCTGTCGGAGACTTCGGGCTGAGACTGGACGACCTGACCGATGACGGATGCTGATGGGGATAGTGCTGATGTGGGTAATGGTGATGATTGAGGAGCAACGGTTGTGAAGGCGACTGATGATGGTGATGGGGTTGCATGGGGTGATTCAGCGATGATCGCATGTTGGCTGTAGTTTCGGAGGAGGACACCTGGGGGTGCTGCTGATGGGATGTTAGGGCACCATGCTGATGGTGGTCCTCGTTGCCTGAAGTACGGATGGTATGCTGATGATGGTGCTGATTGCCGCTGCTGGTGTTGATTGGTGGCGAATCGGCGAGAGATCGCTGCTGCTGCTGTTGCTGCTGCTGCTGACCCATGGTTGGACTGGAACGTCGCTTCAACAGATTCATTCGTTGATGACGGCGCCATTTTGCTCTTCTGTTGGAAAACCAAACCTAATTCGATCAATATGAAAGGATGTTTGGTTAGTTCGCAAAAAAAGTTGACACTAGCAATGTGTGCGCGAGAGCAAAGCAAAGCAACTTAAAATAGATATATCGCCTCCAGAGAAGGTTTTTTTAAGGTTAGAAACATGAAACAGAAGCAGATGAGGGAAGATATGCGTGATCTAAGAACTACTTGACATAGACGCTTACCTGGACACGAGCTTCGCTTAGAGATGTTCGGCTGGATAGGCGTTCGCGAGTACTGACGCATGGATAGTGTGACTTGTCAAATTCTTTCTCGAGCTCTTCTAACTGCTCCGGGCTGAAGGTAGTGCGATTTCGTCGAAATTTCGGCTCATCGTCATCGTCTAAGTAATCGGAATCTTCAAGAAAAAAGGAGGACAATTATAATATTGAAAGGTTTCTCAAGTATGTTGGTTGAAGACTTACCAATAAGACGATTCTCATCGGGGGACTCCAATGTGTCGTGACTTCCAGAACCTGGAGAAATCGGCCTTGAAACAGTGAGAGGAGATCCACCAACTGGTACCGATGACAAACTAGGCCCTGTCGACCAGAAATGCTGTTGGCTTGACGCTGCAGCTGCTGCTGCTGCCGCAGGATGCCATGCAAAGCCACCATAAGGATGAGGAGGATAAAGTCCATAAGCTGCCGTACGAGCAAACTCACTTGCAACTCGCTCCGCCGCTCGATTACGAAGTATCCGATTGATTGATGATACCGAAGGAGCTGTTGCGTTCGTACAAACGCCTGAAAGGATAAGAAACATTCGGTTAAGCATCGGTTAATCTCAAATCAATCAAAAATACAAAAAAATAAAACACACTCACCTTCCGAGATCAAACGTTCGCGGATTTCCCAAGCAAAGATTGTCGGGTTCTCTCGTTTGTATTGCTCGATCTTAGATACCACAGTTGGTGTTGCTACTTTTGGCTTCGAGCCACCAATTAGACCAGGTGGTCGCAAGGAACCTACAATCAGAACAAAACAAGAATAAGAATGTTGGCTTCAAAGAACTAAAGGAAGCAAGCAAAATAATAGCTTTATCAAGCAAGATTGCCATCATCGAAAGACTTATAAAGTTAAAGAATTGAAGAAAAGGGGGTTGGCGCACAACAAGAAGTCCGCAACAAACTAATGATGGGGATAGCAATAGCTGGTGTGTCGGATTACGTAAACAAAACGTCCTTGTTTTGTGAACTCTTTTCATTCATCATTTTGTGGATTCAACTCCTATCCGCTATCCCGCCTCTCGCCTCCCGCCATAACATAGCCAGGAACGGAGAAGAGGTCATAAATTTCACGCTTGACACCAGAAAAATTATGACGCAAATTATAGCTTCCTCGAGGGTGGTGTTTAGTTAAGGTTAAGTGCAGTGTTTGGTTATGGTTGAGGGATTGTTTTCTTTGTATCTATATAGATTCAAGGGATTTTTCAAAAGGAAGAGACACTTACCAAGTAATTTGGAAACAGCACCTTGTTGTGTGAGCATATGCTGGGCAATATCATAGCCTCGCAGCCCGAAGCGGGAAAGTTCAAGTATACGTTGCTGAGATACAAGTGCACTGAGAGTTGTAGGCGATGGAGATCCGCCGGGGAAGAGGGCAGATCCAGGCATTTGCACTGATGGTGTTAGACCAACTGAAAATAGAAAAAGAAGTTGTCATTTTGGATGTGGTAACAATTAAAAATTATTTTGATAGCAATCAACCAGATAATGATGGAACACAATGTAAACTATTTTAAGAAACACGTACTCAGTTCTTATTTGTAAAATGAACACAGCAAAATGTAAGTTAAGGTTCTAGTTTTCTAAGAGATAAGTTGCAACACACTATTATGTTGAGTTTGAGTTCCAACGTTTTGAATTTTTAGGGACCTTAAAGGGATGTTTTACCTCTTTACTGTTCCTGAATCTGCTTTCAACAAAACTAAGCTTGATACTGGCTGATATTCTAGTCGTACGAGTACCTTACCCTGAAAGATCATCATCCGATCATCACCCTTTACACATAACCCATGTCCCACTTTTGTGGGTCCCATTATGGATTTAAGTGGTATTATGAACTTATGTTCTATTAAGGTGAATCATAATGAATGAATTATGGAGTTATGTCTCCCAAAAGTTGGACACAAGTATATAACATATTTTAACACTGTTTCTAACGATAGTATGTGAATGGTCATTATTGGGACATAAATCCATTAAGAACTTGTAAACCTACCATTGTGTGTGTGTGATGTCATTGTGCTGAAATGGACCTATGTCCCGCCGAAGTGGGATGTACATTTATAGAAAAATTTTCAGATAGTAGGCCTTCAATAAATTAGATGATTGAGGACACCGACGAGCAGTCTGTTGACTTCCTCGACAACTTATTTACCCACTGACTGTCAATGCTAAGCGATTGACTGATCGGGTATCGGAATCCATATCACAGAAGTTGCCGTTTGAGCCAAATTCTGGATTTTTTTTTTACGGCACACGCGCTCAAGGAGTTTGTTATAGCCCTTTTAATGATTTGTCACAGCGCGAGCGATAGGAAGTTAGGGAGGAAGGGAAAGAAGGTGTCGATGAACATTGATCTTGAATGTTTGAAGATCAAAATGGCAAGGGAAAATTGTGCCAGGTAATTCATTCCACATTCGTGTTGTACAGCTAAAGAAAGAATCCCTCTATTTCACGGTACGTCCGAAATTGGGCTCAAGTGTAAACTGATGAGCGTTCCTAGCAAAACGAGTATTAAGGGGGAAATATTTAAGGGTGGAACGCAACTGGCTTCCGCGAGTGAGCATTTTTTTTAAAAGAACCTGTAAAATAAGGAAAGACATGAAACATTTCGACGATGTTCGATGGTCACCATTTCGAAAAAAAATAACTCTGGACCTGTATCCCATTTTCGTGGGACATACCATCCAAACGAAATCCTTGCAAAAATATACCCGCAGTATTGAAACAAGATAAAAGACTGAAATTAGGAAATAAGAGAATAGTCCCTATCCATATATCTTATCCGGAAAAACAGTCTGCAGAAAGTTGCCTCTGGAAACGAACTCAAGCTCACAGTCAATTCTGAAGCGGAAAGATCATTTTGTGATTATTCTACTTAAAAAACCTTCGACTCCATTAGAGGCGGCCACATAACATGGTTTCTACACACGGGAAGGACGGGAACCTATAGACATCAGCGAACAGATTGAATTTATTTTTTTTTTACACTATCAGTTCTCGAGAGTAAGAAGCTTATATCAAGCATTAACTTACAATCAGAGATTAGCCAACACATATTATGTGCTCAATAATGGTATAATATTTGAAGCCTAGGAGTAGCCCCCTTCTTTATGCTGACACAGAAGTTAAAACATAACAAAAAAGGCAAAAAGCAAACTGAGTGGATTAAATACTTAAAATACCAGAGCCGCCGCCGGAGTAGGAGTTGCTACCGCAACCAAAAGATCTGTCAAAAATGTGCTTTTTGAAATGTTGTTGAGCTTTTCCTCACTTATTTTGTTTATTTTTAGACAAAGTAAGCCAACATTCATGCTTTGTACTGTGTCTGTTAAATTTAGCTCGCAACACTAAATTGGGGTGTATTAAATGTTTTGACAGGTCATGCGTTTCCAACTCCATTGCGTTCCAGCAATAAGGTACAAAGTTAAAAAAAAAAATCTGTTTCAATTTCAATTCAAAAGTCAATGATTGGTATTTTTGAAATTATAGGAAAAGGCACTTCGTTTTATTAAGACGCTAGCGTCAAAAGTCAACATAAAGAGATCATCTAGTAAGAACAATGTGTTTAATTTTATATTGTGCCTTCAAATATTTTTCTTTCATGACTGTAAGCCTCTGATTCAACACAAATTTTACAAATAAAAGCCATTTCTGGATATTTTTATTGTTTTAATGAATTGATTTACTGTAGGCTCAATATATTTTATTATTAAATATTAAACAATACAATTCACTGATATATTGTTCTTCTTTTTGAAAGTTGACACGCGCTTCCTTTCACTTTGAAGTTTTCTTATTCATCTTTGACACTATAAATTGTTCTTATCGAAACTCATTTGGAAAGGCAATATCATAAATATCCAAACTGTCCAAGCCCTAATTGTTGCTCAAAATCCACAAATAAAAAATATATATCAAACTCACGTCATATAAAATAAATTATAAAACTGGTGTTAGCTAGCTGCCTGTGTTTGGTTTTCCAAATTCATTTAAATGCGGATATGCTCATAAATCTGATCATTGCCTCATAGATCTTTTTTAATTTCCATTTCAATAGCTGTAAGAATCGGAGTATAATTTATTCAACTTCTAAACGATGTTAGACATAGTTTTTTATAAATAGCTATTATTACAAAAAACCCAAACAAATATTTCGCCAATTTGAAAATAAAACATCAAACTAATAAATTGTATTAACTCCTGTCAGCTGTCAACCGAGAATAGAACTCCCTCTATTGTCCGTATTTGTTTATTTTATTGTTACTGAACTGTCAACGATTTTCTATCTCAGAAATCAATGAGACAAACAATAGAAACTATCCAACAGAAGTAGGTAGTCCTTTTTTTACAAAACATAATGCCCAATTGGCCGAATAAATCTCTCAAACTGTCAATGTCATTGTAATTTTTTTTGACAATCTCAAACGTCACAACTGTCATCGATTAGTAGTTTTTTGTTGTTAACCGGAATTTTTATTTCAAAATGATATCATACACACAAATATTTCAAAACTGTTTATGTCAGAGGTAAAAGTAGTAATCTCTTCAACGGATTAAAGATGAATCTATTGTTTTATCTGTTAACAATTGGATTGGAACGCCATTCGTATATATAGTTTGTGCGTGATCATAAATTAGTCGCCTGGCAATGACACTATCAGCGATAGTCGATCAGATTTAGTTGGATCTTGGATGAATTAATTTTTTTTGGTCGGCCATCATCGTCAGTAGATTTTTATCGTCTATTATTGTCTATTTTGTCATTTTAATGTCCTCACTTCATATTGTGAATGGAAGAATAAAATGAAACAAAAACTAGAGAGGGCAACTCATCAGCAAGATAAATATGAAGAAGAGGATACCCTGTGGTGTTTGTTGTATCATCGTTAGTGATGCGTGTATTTATGAGATCGAACGATACGATAAGATTGGATTTTAAGGGGAGATATGGTCCAATCTATTAACAATGTAGTGTCATGTTGAGTGGAATAATTATTTAATTAAGAAGAGGTGATGATGTCTTTCTAGAACGAACCAATGTAGCTATTCAAATTTAATATGCAACTTTAATTATGAATATTGATTTCTAACGAGAAGTTATATTATTAGTCAATGGTTTCTCAGAGCCGCCGAACTTTCATATTTAGTCCACAGTTGGCGTGACGATCGATTGTGTCTAGAAAAACCAAACTTCACTTTGAAAGCTTTTTAAGTTAAATTTTGATTTTATTAAAACCATTTTAATTTGACATTTTTTATTAACGTCATCGATCCGTCAGTGTTTGAAAGACTTTTCGCAAGATTTTTCAAAAATGATACCACAACAAAGTGTCACAACTTGTTGCAAATGGCTGAGCATTCAGGTGCTGGAATAATTTAATGAAATACATCTATTAATTGAATTTGCCCAGTAGCTAAAACAAGATGTCAAAATGAGTGACAGATTTAGTTAGATGAATGTATCTATATGAGTAGCTATAAATAAAAGTAATTGAAAACTAACATGAACTTAGAGTGAACCGAAGAAACGCGAATCTATAGTTTTTGTTTTGTGGTGCGGTGACAGTTGACATAGTAGGTACGCCAGTACAGGGTTTAAAATTTGTTGAGTATATAAGCTAGCAACAACCTTTTGATATGTTCACTGGTTATGGTGTTGGTGATTGTTTTGATTGATATCAATTACTTGGTAATTATAGCTTTCAATTAATTAAATAAATCAATAGAAACCAGTGGGTCGAGGAATTCACAAATAGAAACTTGTATTAATGATCACGTTGCGCACTTGTAAATTTGTAATTGCGGAAATTTCCTGTCACAGAAGGTACCCTGTTTGGTTTTATTAAATCAATTACTTGCATTGTACTTCATTTTTAATAGATTGCTTTGTAGATACATTTTTTTTTTTTATAAAACTAGCCCCTTTTATAGAAACGAATGCGTCATAGGCTAAAAACTGGAACTATTTCAACTCAAAGAAATATTAAAAGTACACGTTAAGCTCTCTTACTTTGCCTCAAAAGTTTGTGCGTAGACAGTATTTTCAAATTCATCAGGACGACACCTTCATTAGAGAAGAAGGAAAGCAAGGCAAGCACTTGTCTATTTAACACTAAATCCTTAAGTCACTTTATTCAGTCAATGGAATGTTTGGCATAGAATTTATAGTTTCATCATGATGCAGAAGTTTCTGCAACCAACGCTAGGTGCCGCTGCTTTCTCCAACTTGATGGAAACAGATTCTGGGAGATAGAGAGCGCCACATTCAAATGCCAGGTTCATTGTTGAATTTAGTTGAAACACTTCGAATGTGGATTAAAAGAACTTTAACATCGAGCTTAGTGGACAAAAAACCTTGATATTGTTTTTATTTTCCAAAAACTTTGCAACTTCGTCCCTGTAAAACCATCTCTGTGCGGGAATGGTAACCGAACTTAAAACCTTTTATTCAAAGCCCGCCGGACATGAAAAACAAAATTCTTACTATTGTATATAAAATAAAAACTTCAAAAGTATGGTGTCCGAATTCGATGAATCTAAAAACAAAATAATATTTGGTTACTAGCTGACCCTACAGACGTTGCTGTGTCAATATGTGAAATCACTTTTTTCGCTTAAAAACTGGAGGACCATAACGAACAAAATAAAAATTCAACGTATTCATAGTTTGAATCATGAAAAACGTGTAAGCCGTTATATTATCTTGAGACACTGATTGATGCTTTGATTTAAAGCTTGCACGTCCTCAAAAAACGGTTTATAAATAGTTATGACTTTTATCGCTTGTTGTGCAAAACTGTGCCTGACGTTAATGTGAACTTTCCGAATCGATAGAAGAAAATTGCCTGCGCCAAGTCTCTTAAGTCGACATGAAAGTCTTATTTCAACTGACAAAATGTACCTGTAGAGGAGAGTATTTATACTTGCGCAAATGTGCAACATTGTATTCTCAACATTTGTTAAAGATGGGATTACAATTTTTTACATGAAAATCTTTTCAACGTGTTACCTAGTTCCCATTATTACTTTTGGACTTTCTTTTGTTGTTGTTTTTTGTTTCAATTGATTTATTGATTTTATGTTAAAACCTCTTAGAACATACATACATGGTGTGCTTCGTGTTTACAATAAGTATAAACAATTCACCCCCATCAGAGCAAGTACCCACGACCAAACAGTTCAATTAGCTTTTTTATGAAATCCGTTCAAGGAAAATATTTTAAATAAGATCAGTTGAGCACATACATATCCTTCGATAAAATCTGAAGACTCCTCAGTGAGAACTAGCGTATCCAACCCTTCATAGAGGCCCCACGGGCTATAAGACTAAGTCCGGCCCTGGCTTGATGGAACAATTATTTGAAAATTCGATTGTCATTAGTGACAGATTCGTTGACATTATTGAATCGTCTATATCATGTACATCGTTTGCTTGATAGGGCTGTCCACGAATACGTCAGTATCAATCAATAAATATTAACTATATGCCTGTAAGACCCAAGGTCTTTTGAATGCAAACTGCACGGCAATAGTTAGAAGGAATAGAAAGATAAGAAAGATTTTTTGTTGGTACAATGGATTGAGAAATAGGTGATATTTATCTCATGAAAATCCCACGGGTGGAGTCCAGTTGAAGCTGGGGGAATATTGAAAAGTTGCTGCCGAGGCTGGGGCTCGAACCCACAACTCTTAGGTTAGCAACCAAGCACTTCATTCACTGTACCATTGCCACCCATAATTACCAAAATTGTGAAGATTCAATATACATATGTATATATGGTCTCCGCAACCTTTTACAGGTTATCCAAGGCGGATCAAACCAGATAAATTGTATTCTATTCGATACAGGACCTTATAAAAGAGCAAAATGTGAGTTTCTAGATAGGTTTAAGACACTATTAGAATCAAAAGATCAAACCTCTTTTCAAAAACATTCGATAACTTTTTAAAACTACGTGTATTCGTTAGAAAAACAATTAATTTTGAGCTGTCATTAATGATGATTGCGTTTGCTGAAAAGCGTCGGTAAAGCGGGTATGTGCAATTGGCTTGAAATAAGCTACAATTTATTCAAAAATCGGCAAATGGATTGAGTGCAAACTTAAAACTTTCAAACCTTGGAAGTATTTTCGTGAGATAATGGGGCATATTCATAGATGATGTTTAAGTTGTTGCTAAGCTAAACTGGAGTTTAGCTTATGGTAACTTCATCAGGTAAACTCCAGTTTTTCTTAGCAACAGCTTAAACATCGTCTATGAATATGCCCGAATGTGTTTGATCAAACATTGCATCTTCGATTAATGACTGTTTTTCTCTTTTTCGAACTCATTTGATCTTGTTGTTTTTAATTCTTCAAGAAAGTCCAAAAATTAGGAAGACTGTAGGGACGTTATGTTTGTGAGTTAAAATGACACTTCAATGTTAAATTTAACAAAAACTGGTATTGTCGTTAAAAAAAATTAAACCAAAATCAACCAATGCACTTAGACCCCCCTTAAAGAAAACTGAACGAAACATGTTATATTTTGTGAGCTTTAACTGCAGTTTTAAAGCCGCCACATTTTTATACTTCGTCCACAGTAAGCGCGTCGAGCGATTGAATATCGAATATTCAAACCACTAATCTGTTAGTATTTAGTATTTTGCACAAATATTTGTTGGCGCCATTTTTTTTTAATTACACGGCGCTTGGTACCTTGTTTTTAACGTGGATTTAGATTTAAGACTGTCTAAAATAATTAGCCGACTATACAAAATTAATATGAAATACTTTTTTAAATATTAATTAAGACCTACCTACACGCGCGGAAATACTAGATTTATAAACAATTGATATTAATTTGACACAAATTATCACAATTACCCTGCCAAATTAATCAAATGAACAACAAATTTTGACAATAAAGTTAAATTTGACCCAGACGAACAAAAAAACATCTCTTAAATTGGACAAAACAATAAGGATTAATAAGCTTTCATAGGTTTCTTCTGGTTTGTACTAATATCTTATATTTCAAAGACTAATGTGTGTACAAATTTATCTGTCTTTATAAGAAAAAAGTAAAGTTAAATTAAAAACACAATTGGTTGTTAATACAAAAATAAAGTTAGGTATGCACATGAAAATTAAGTATAAACAGATGTTTTATTAAAAATATAGGTATACGTTTTGGGACATTAATCGATGTGTTGATTGTGATTGGTGAATAGAACCTAATTGATCTGTGAAATAATTTGGTGCAGATATGTGTATCCACTTCACCTAATTTGCTTGCAAAACAT
Source organism: Platycheirus albimanus (assembly GCA_916050605.2). Lineage (NCBI taxonomy): Eukaryota > Metazoa > Arthropoda > Insecta > Diptera > Syrphidae > Platycheirus > Platycheirus albimanus. The sequence continues at coordinate 359,135,484 of OU696696.1, forward strand.
ACAAAATTTATTCGATATCTGGATGGAATTAAGAAAAATAATTTTTATTGACATTTTTTTTTTTAAGAATAAGAACAAAAATTCAATTTGAAAACATAAAGGACAAAACACACAACATAACAATCATGTAATGTAAGCTGTACTCACATACCACATAATTTGTATTCTTTTCAACTTTACCGATTTTAACAAACATTGCGTTGACGAAAAAAAATTATAGATAAATTTACTTTTTGGATGAAGTTTGTCAAACAAAATGTGGAAAAAAGGTGTTTTTCGGGGGCACTTATCAAACTGAAATAGGTATACTTGAATTTATAAGTGAAGTGTCACGTTGGCTTTATTTTAATTGGTGACTAGGAAACCAATTGTGTAGGGGTATTAGGCACTGATACTGTTTTTATGGAATATAAATTATGATCGATTGTATATTATATTTTTGATCACTTGAACGTATCCTTCCTGGTTTTGAACATCAATTATTTGTTATTGACCATTTTAGAGGTGAAGTGATCCTGATGTTTTCAAAGGTTTTATTGAACGCTTTACTTAAAGTTAACACAAACAAAAGGAACGAAGACCAAATTTTGGAATCGGACCTGAAATATCCAAAGGAATCAATATAGGTACTACATATTTAAATTTTAAAAATATATTTTGCAGCACAGTTATTGAAGTAGTATATTAACGTAGAAAACATCATCCGGCGTAAAAGACTCGCATTTTTGCGGATGCTTTGTCAAAGACAGCCATTTAGCCTATACCTTTTAGTCTAAAAACCCATATTTCCTACACCCAATACTTAAAACATTGCTAGCCATGAAATAAAGTTAAATGGAACTCCAAAGCAAGTTTTGTGGTTCTAAATTTACAGTACGAAATGTCATATTATTGTTTTTTTTTTTTTTATATCGGGGTTCAGATATATTTTTGCATATTAGTTTTATTTTGGCATTATTGCCTCTTTTTTAAGTCCAAATTTATTGGTACTGCATCTCAATAGATCCTTTAAAACCATATAAAAATAGAAAAAATCAGGAAAATAGTGATCAAATAGAAGTAACCTACGATATAATGAGATGGAAAACTATTTCCAACACTAGTTTTCGGCATACTTTCAAACTGTATTAATGACTAAAGGTTTGCAACACGTAGGTATACAAACATTTTAACACACATTCTAGTATATATACAAACGTACCGACACGATTTTGTACTCGCTTTAGATCTGTAGAAATCGAAAACGGACTCCTTTCAAAAATTCAGGACTCTTTTTAAAAATTTCAATAATATTTTTGAAAACAATTTTCGTTAAATAAAAAAAAAATATAGGAGTAGAAAATATAATACTGTGTATTGTATTGCATCTCATTCTCTCGTCGATCTTATTCTTTATATTAATATGCTTAAAGGTGTCTTGGCGCATTTCCGTTTCTTCGAGTTTCAAATCACAACGATACTAAAGAAGTTTCACTTCTAAAAAAAGTACATATAACGTGAACTTACTTATAGGGAAGTAACAAGAAAGTCATAGCAAATAAAGTTTCTCAGAAATTCCATGAATATTTTGCTGGGATCTAAGAGGAATATTTTTCTAGGATTCTGCTGTTTCGGAATCTTTGTATATAAAGTTTTTATCCTACTTGTTTATTATAGCGTATTTTCCTAGGGAAACCAATTCGAGGGTTCCAAACATCATGTACCAAATCTTTTCAAGATTTCCAACACATTGGTTGGACTTCCAAATCCACCTATCTATTTCAATTTTGCAATACCGTCCGACAATTTTAAATTTCTTGCTCCACACGTAATAGGTATGTATTTATTTTATTGAGTTTTAAACGTTGTTAGTTTGAAGAGCTAAAATGCTTGTAGTTGCAGCTTTTAATTTAGGTCCTAAAGGAAAAGTAGTCAACTGAACTATTACCATTTTGCCGCAGGTTTTGTGGCATTTCTAACGTCTTTCACATTTCTATATATTTTTCTTATTTCACAAAAACCATTCATACACGATATCTTTAAATTAGTTTCAAAATTTAATGTTAATTTAGATTTAATTTTGTGTTATAAAAAAATTTACTTTTTCTCCTGTCTAAGAGCCTTAGCCTCGGCCACTTTTCCTGAAATCTATTTTTTTAAAAAGATTGATTAGAAAAAACTACAGCAAATTTAACTTGATAGCTACACGAGCTGAAAATTAATATGAATTAAAGTGAGCCTTAAAATATGACGCTTAAAAACATATCAACAAATTTGAATAGACAAAATTTTCTCAAATATAGGTAATTAAATGGATGTTGAGGTTGACAGTCGTCTAGCTGTCACTTTTCAAGCCAAATGAAAAATCTTAGTTTTTTAATTCTTGAGTTCAACTTCCAATCATGTATTCTTATTTCTTTATTTATTGTTATTTTTATCTATATCTAAACTTGCGTTATTTTACTGGTTGAACACGATGGAAAGTCAGATCCGGAATCGGATCGGCACCTGAACAACTGTCAAAAGCGTGCTTATTGCTAAATATGAAAATATTTCCACTTTAACTCACTAATTTTATTTGTTTTCGCAAAGTTTAAAAAAAAAAACAAGTGCTTGCAATGAAGTTAAGAATGTTTCTTGTGATTTTTCCTTATTTAGTGAAATGTCGAAAATGCTGCACGAATTATTAAATGTGAACCAACTCTTCTGATTATGTTTTTCAGCACTGACTGCTGCTTAGTGGCAATGTATTTGCAATAATGAATTCGTTTTAGTTTTTTGACAGGACGTGCATCTGAGGCTATACGGCTACATTGTGTTCATACAAGGTCATATAACTTAAAATGACACAAACCACTTGGTGTTTTTTTTTGCAACTTAGGTTCATTTAAAACAGTGGTTAGAGCACGAAGTATTTCTTGGCATATAGATTACATGGACAATTTTTTAATTTTTATTCAATTCGTACGAAAATAAAAGGAACCTCGGTAAACATAGTAACTCTGTGATCCAACTCTCATTTTGACAGTGACAGCTGCGATTTAAAAAAAAAACATGAATGCGAAAAATACTTCATTTGCGCATTCAAACTCAAAACTCTATTCTACAAAACTTTTTCCTAGAAGAAATCACAGATCACATTTGTGGAAAATCCGTCGGTAATTGGTTGACGCGTAGTAAGTTCCATTAACACTCACCATTTGGCGGAGGTGGCGGTATTGAAGCGCCACCTGTCATTGGTATTCTCGGCGGCTCCATTTTCCACTGAGCTGATGATGGTAACGATCCAAATTCACGATTCACACCCGATTCAATCAACATGACCAGAGGCTGCTGGTATCTTTTTCTTTTGTCAACATGCAGTTAGATTTTCACAACAAAAATTTATTTTTGTTCAAAAATTTTTATTTAAAAAAAAAATTAACACTTTTTTTAAAAGAAATTACTGTCAAGTGCAGTTTTTTTTTTTTATTAGGTATTTTTTTCTTTTTGTTAAGTTCACCCTGTCACAATATCACCGACGACAAAATATACAAGAATGGAAATATACAGATAGTATTTTTTTTTCTATTTTTATAATTCACAGAAAATTCCACTAGCGCGATCACAACTTGACAATTCGGAACGATCCATACAGGTAAACCACAGTTACTGCACTAAAATCACCGAACGAACGGCTCAAGTTTCACAGACGTACTTGACTTCTTCACCAAACAGAGAGTGGTGCGTGTGTGTGTTGTGTATTGTGTTGTGTTGGGGGAGAGACTCACGATGACGATGATGATGGCGGACGAAAATCAAAGGCAAAGAGGAAATTCATTATTTTTGAAAGAAATCGAACCCAACACATAAGCCAGTTAATGGGAAGAGAAGAGACTAGAAACAGTAGTTTGCCTACTCTTGCGCATAACGATTGAACGATTAATCACAGTTACCTACCCAGTGACATTAAAGGAGGCAGAGCTACGCGCTCATCCGGTGAGCATATAGCTCGAACATATCTATCTCTTTTTAAAGGCATCAGTAAGAAAGAGATGACAGTATAAATTGGCACTGTTGGAAATAATCTTTGGAAAGAGAGTGTATAAAAGCACTCAAAACCACTTTGAGTACACTCGAATAGAGTTTTGTTGTCTCTCTCATATGCCTTTGGTAGTAGTAGTGTTATGAAAATGGTCGCTTGTCAGATGCCATTAGTGTCTAATTAGAGTATAAATGTCACGTACGGGCCTATAGGTATACAGTTATATGTCGGTAAGAGGATTTGTGGTTGGCATTTTGGGGTAAGGTGTTGCTGCTCGTTTGGTTTGTCACACTTCATTAAACTTAATGGGGATTGTGGGCGTGGTTCATTCTATCTTTGTTTAGTTCAAGTGCTTTTATGGCTGAATCGTAACTTTTAGAGGGAGAAAGAAACATTTACGTGGATACAAAAACAAAAATGGATATGGAAATCTGGTTTCTGGTTTGGTTTGTGCTTTGTGGTGTCCAAAGATTATGGGTATTTGAAGAAAATTGTGGTGGTGGCGGTGGGCCTGGGCAGATTAGAAGATGGGGAGTGTTTGCGTTGCTTGTTGAGTAAATTATGTGAGGAATGTGATTTTCTAGAAGATAAGGACGTAAGTACGTGTGATAGATATTTCTAAGGGAGCTATTTTTATAATTTAGGAATTCGAGAACAATGATAAGATTAGATGCATATTGTGTAGCAGGTTCCTTTAACTAAGTGTCTGTTCATTAATAAGAATCTAGATAGGGCACATTTTTTTGTATGTAGTCGAGTTAGTAGATTTTTTATATCTTATAAGAAAGAAATTTCAATAAATATGAGGCAGAGGTTATAGATATTAATCTAATAAATAGATATGTTTCTTACAAACATCTCAAATGAATTCAGAATCAATTATAACATTGATTCAAAATATATTAAAGAATGTACCTACACTCAGAGAAATAATTTTTTATCTTGTGGTTGTGGCTAAAGAATTTCGTCTGAAACAAATGAAAATCATTTGCTGGAAAGTAAAAATGTTCATTGTAGTCGAATTTCATTCGTAGGAACTGAAAAATATTTGGTCCAAATTTTAATTCTGATACAGCAAACATATTGCAAAATAACCCTTTCGTTTGAAGCTCTATTTTACGAGTTTATTGAGACAAACGAAAATGCTCCTCACATCTAAACTCCTTGTCGCTTACTACCAACTGCTGTTGTTTACGGCAGACGAATGAATAATTTACAAGAAGCTTTTCAGAATGTTTGTTGTGACAAAGAATTTCACTTTTCATTTAAATAAGCAATTCATTTGCAACAAATAAATGAAGGCTTTGCGATCACAATTTTTATAGCGCAAGAAGAAATTAATTTTTGCAAACGAATTAATGATCTCAGGGAACATTAATTTCATCATGGTTTCGTGTCAGATATTCAAAGTTTCGATGAACTGGGTGCACTGATCTTTTCGCATCGCATGAAACATGAACGCAGAGAACGAACAGAACAGCAGCAGCTGTCATGTATATAACTTTTACGTTAACAATTTACGCAATACAAGTTGTTAAGCAGTGATGTTATGTGAAACCAATTACGTATTACATTCTCACATTTTATATAAACATTACCATATATATACCATATATAAAAAATTCTCCTGGTTGTATGTATCAGAACCCTGATTATATTTACCACTTAAATAAAATCTGAAGTTATGGTACATATTATTGGACTTTTTAATTTAGTTTATTTTCCTGGTAAAAGTTACCAGATTCCTGGTGAAATTTTTATTTGTTTTTGCTGAAGTTTCCTGATTAATATTATCAGGAAAACCAAACGAGTCGAAGAAAGAAGTACCTAAGCCTCTTAGTGTATCCTTCCCTTTCCCTAGCTTAACAAAAAAATATGTGCTCTGGTAACAGATACCAGTCTCCTGGTATATATTATCAGGGACGCCAACAGAAAGTGGCAAATATAGAGATATCGCTTATACAGAGATGTTATGTCTTTTTACCTAAAACCATATAGAACATGGACTGATCAAATGAGAAATAAGGTTACGTTTGTATTGTTGTTGATTTTAAAAAAGAACAAACAACAATTCACTCTTTTTCAGAATTTTTCGAACTTAAGTGGCATTTAAGAAAATGCAAATAATTTTTTTTACTAAAATTCATAATGAGTAATGCAGTTAAGTGACACTTAATATTTTTCTTGAAGTTAAAAGGCACATCAAAAATATAAATCGATTTATTATTATTAGCACAATTGTTTTATGAAAAGGAATTATACAAATTTATTTCTTAAACCAAAATTGAAGATTTCTGCATCATTTTTATAGGTTTTCTAATGTGAAACTCCAAAAATGAGTTTGACAATTTTTACTTTTGTAATTTTTCACTTTTTTGGCCAATGTAGTTCAAGCTTTAGAGTTTAAGAATATAAAAGTCTGATTTAGTATAAATTTTATAAAATGCAGACTGTTCTGCACTCAGCTTTATACAACCCTGTTTTTCTGTATCCCTCCCGCTTAAAATAACTTAGCCTGGTACATAGTATCATTCCCCTGATTAATATTATCAGGAAAACCAAACGAGTCGAAGAAAGAAGTAAGCCTCAATGTATCTTTCCCTTTCCCTCGCTTAACAAAAAATATGTAATCTGGTAACAGACACCAGTCTCCTGGTATATATTATCAGTGACGCCAACAGAATGTGGCAAATATAGAGATATCTCTTATACAGAGATGTTATGTAGGTACCTATTGTCTTTTTACCTAAAACCATATAGAACATGGACTGGTCAAATGAGAAATAAGGTTACGTTTGCATTGTTGTTGATTTTAAAATAGAACAAACAACAATTCATTCTTTTTTAGAATTTTTCTCACTTACGTGGCATTTAAGAAAATGCAAATAATTTTTTTTTACTAAAATTCATAATGAGTAATGCAGTTAAGTGACACTTAATATTTTTCTTGAAGTTAAAAGGCACTTCAAAAATATAAATCGATTTATTACTAATGTGCATTGTGGGTAATATGCGTAGGTATTGATTTGATTTTAATTTTAATTTAATTAGATCTACCTAATGCACTTAAGCAAATAAAATTATTAAATTTAACTTATAGGGTTTTCACACCGAGCCGAAAACCCGGTTTTCAGCTAAAAGTTTACGAAAACCTGAAAATCGTTCACACCGGACTTTTCAAGTTTTCGTTTGACATTTTATTTTATTTTTACAACAACTGACTATCAAATTTTGAAATGAAAATATTTTCGGCTGCTAGATTGATTTTTTTTTTTTTTGTTGACGTTTATGCGAATTTTAGGTGAGTTTGGCAAGAATCACAAGAAACTTAGGTGTGTTTGCGTTGTATTCCAACAAGTTTTCGACAGGTTTTATATAAAACTAGTTGTTTTCGAAAACTTGTGTTAAGCAAAAATGTATGGTTAAACTTGTGTTTTCGTTCAGGTTTTGAGGGTTTTCAACGAAAACCGTGTTTTCAGCTCGGTGTGAAAACCCTATTACCTAAGTTACGAAAAAAGATTATTTTTAAGTAAGTGTATTATGGATCTGTCCTCTCACAATCTTTCTATGTAATTGATGTTAGGGACAAATGACTTTTTTCACTTATGTGTACTAGGGGCGTTTTCAACCATCATTTAAGTTTTTTATTTAAGTGGCACTTAATATCCATTATGTGAGCAAAGAACATACCCAAAATTCACTTACAGATAACAGCCATAATGCCATAAAGCTTTAAGTGTCAATTAAGTCAAAACAAGACATTATTTTTTCAATTATTGTGATTTACCCATAATACACTTTGGTAATCCGTCTCGTATTTCTTAAATTTGACGAGTGAATTTTTCAAAAATTTATATTTATTATTAAGCCTTAACTACATTGATCTCTTTTTGCAAAATTACAAAAGTAATGATATTTTTTTCCGCGCTAGCGCAATTGTTTTATGAAAAGGAATATACAATTTTATTTCTTAAACCAAAATTTAAGATTTCTGCATTATTTTTATAGGTTTTCTAATGTAAAACTCCAAAAATGAGTTTGACAATTTTCACTTTTGTAATTTTTCACTTTTTTGGCCAATGTAGTTCAAGCTTTAAAGTTTAAAAATATAAAAGTCTGATTTAGTATAAATTTTATAAAATGCAGACTGTTCTGCACTCACCTTTTTACAACCCTGTTTTTCTGTATCCCTCCCGCTTAAAATAACTAAGCCTGGTACATAGTATCATTCCCCTGATTAATATTATCAGGAAAACCAAACGAGTCGAAGAAAGAAGTAAGCCTCAATGTATCTTTCCCTTTCCCTCGCTTAACAAAAAATATGTAATCTGGTACCAGACACCAGTCTTCTGGTAAATATTATCAGTGACGCCAACAGAAAGTGGCAAATGTAGAGATATCTCTTATACAGAGATGTTATGTAGGTACCTATTGTCTTTTTACCTAAAACCATATAGAACATGGACTGGTCAAATGAGAAATAAGGTTACGTTTGTATTGTTGTTGATTTTAAAATAGAACAAACAACAATTCATTCTTTTTTAGAATTTTTCTCACTTACGTGGCATTTAAGAAAATGCAAATAATTTTTTTTACTAAAATTCATAATGAGTAATGTTAAATGTAAAGTTAAAAGGCACTTCAAAAATATAAATCGATTTATTACTAATGTGCATTGTGGGTAATATGCGTAGGTATTGATTTGATTTTAATTTTAATTTAATTAGATGTACCTAATGCACTTAAGCAAATAAAATTATTAAATTTAACTTATAGGGTTTTCACACCGAGCCGAAAACCCGGTTTTCAGCTAAACGTTTACGAAAACCTGAAAATCGTTCACACCGGACTTTTCAAGTTTTCGTTTGACATTTTATTTTATTTTTACAACAACTGACTATCAAATTTTGAAATGAAAATATTTTCGGCTGCTAGATTGATTTTTTTGTTTGATGACGTTTATGCGAATTTTAGGTGAGTTTGGCAAGAATCACAAACTTAGGTGTGTTTGCGTTGTATTCCAACAAGTTTTCGACGGGTTTGCAACGTTTTTTTGATATAAATAATAACTGAGCTGCAATCTTTAGCTTTCCATCAAAATGTTAATTGATTTTGTATTGCAAGCACCTCAAAATTTTCATTGAAAATGTCAATGATGAAAAAAATGGATAGGTATAGTCGACTTACAAATTAAATTTAAAAATAATTTTCTTGCATTGATTAAAAAATTTGTTCCATAAGCCTCTATAACAGCCCTGGCCTTATGTTTCACATCGCCTGCCATCGTCATCCTTCATCATATCCCAGTCATCATTAGTTTAGTTGATTTTTGATTGTTCTTGTGCGCGTATCTAGTTGTTCGTTCTCTTCTCCGTCTTAAAAAAAAAAAACTATAAAAAAAGGAAAAAAATTACTGCGGTTGCGGCGACCAAATAATTGGTTGGTAATAACGTAAGTATACTTCTTAAACAATATTTTATAATAAAATATGCATAAAAGTAAGAAAATAGCCCTGGCCCTTCGGCCAGAGTCGAAATTCAAAAAAATAATTTTATATTTTGACCGATAACTTCCAAAGTATTTATCCAAAATGGATGATTCAGATACCATTGAGTTCGAATTCTCAACCACTAAAATATAGTATCAAAACATTTTGGTAAAACATTGTATTTTGGAATTTGACTCTTGGAGTCAGCTTTAAACTTAGGTACATAACTTAGGTCGATAATAGGTCTAGTTTCAGCATTTTTTCTCATATTATTTTCATCTTAATATTAAACATACAAATCTTTTTCCATTTCTTTGGATCTTAAAAATCATCAAAATAGGAAATTATGCTTCTTTTTGTAACTGTCGCGTATAAAAGGTTATCTTCGGTTATCAAAATTAAGACATCAGCAGATTCAATTACTAATGCCGATTTAGTTAATGCTGGTAAGTGTTAATTTTAATATACATGATTGTGTGTAAATAACTTTTTTTTTTCTAAGTTAAAAACCATTTTAATATAAATGGCAATATTCAATTTTTCGATGCAAAATCGTCAGCCAACATATCTGACGAAGATGTTATTGATTATCTGATGCAATTCAAAACATCTCCAGGCTGGGCACTAGGAGTTCTTGATGACTGTGTGAGCGATAAACAAGGTAAACATAAGTATAAGTAAATCATTTTTACGCCAATCTGCTTATTTCACGTGAAATTTTTCTAAACTAAAAAATAAGCTGTCTGAATACACGACGAAATTTGTGTGCTTGTTAGCATTATGATTTTTCAAATTTTGTTTCTCCTTTGTAGTTTTTCAACAATAAACAGAGATCAATTTTAATTAAGGTCAAATGATATTTTTGTCATAACTATTTTGAGCGCTTAATAAAAATCTGAGAGAGATATCATGTTTTAAGAAAATAAAAAAGTATATATATATTTTGAAACAACATCGTAAAAGTTTTGTAAATCAAAGATTGAAAACGGGAAGGTTTGGCGTATCATTGTATTTTTATACCCTATTCCATAGAATGGGTATATTGTATTTGGTGTGGAGTTTGTAACATAGAGAAATAATACCGTTAGGTATAGAAAAGTATATATATTCTGACTCAGAATCAAAAGCCTAGTCGATTTAGCCATGTCCGTCCGTCCGTCCGTCCGTATGTATACTCTCTAGAGGTCGCAATTTTTGAGCTAGAAAGCTGAAATTTGGTATATATAATCTTTGGTTCAAGAGTAAGGCTAAGTTCTTGAACCAGTAAAATCCGCCCACAAACACGCCCACAATCGCCATTTTTGTTGAACAACCTCAATTTGGTAAAATTAAATTATGTTTTTTGTACAGTTACGGTATAAGCATAACGCTAAAATTTTGCACACGTTTGCTTTGGGTAAACTTTCTTCGAATTAAATAAAAATATTTCAGTTTGGGCGTGGCTGACCCCCATTTTTCATAAAAAACCATCAATACTGTTTTTATAAAATAACAATTGTTATATTAAAGCGAAAAACATTACATTTTGTGGGTATTACTGGCACAAAAACATCTTGTTTATGAAACCAAAAAAATTAATTTTGGGCGTGGCTGACGCCCACTTTTTATAAAAAACTAAAAAAATTGTTTTTGTAAATAAACGGTATTTTTAATGAATTCGCAAGTCAAAATTTTGCGTCTCTTAAGTGAAACTAAACAGTTTGTGTATGAAAAGAAATTTTTGAATTTTGGGCGTGGCTTACGCCCACTTTTCATGAAAGAACGAAAAACGTAGTCTCAAAAGTTTAAGGTACCTCCAATATTCAATTTAAAACTTTTCTTTCCGTTCGTTATTTGGAAAATATATCTCTACATTTTCTTGTGTAAATTTTTTCAATACGCCCACTTTTAAAAGCGTGATTTTGATAAAATACCATTGTTTAGGTAAGATTGTTTAAAAACTACTCGTTTCAGCTGTAGTCTTACACATATGCCTAAATACTGATCAAAGCTCAGTGAGCGCTTCAAATTTTTGTGACACGCCCACTTTTAAGAGGCGTTTCCGTCAAAAGTTGTATAAGGCATTAATTTTTAAACGTTTTTTAACTATCGGTCGCAGTTTTGAAGTAAAAAGATGAACATTTAGATTTATATTCCTTGGTTACGTAGCAGAGTGTGGTCCAAAAATTGTTAAAAACACCCATAATCGCTATTTCCATTCAAAATCTAATTTTTAAAAACTTAAGTTTTTTCTTGTTTTGTTCAAATCGATCTGCAAGAATAAAATTGAATGTCACTGAGCTCATACCAATTGCCTTGGCAATAAAAAGTTTTAACTTTGCGCGTGGCGCACGAATTTTTTTATTTTGCCAGCACTAATTGAACATCACACCACACAAAATTAATATTATTGAATTTTTTTCTGTCTGCTAAAGAAGAATTTTGTTTCTGAAACTGAAACATCGGCTGGCTGCGGGAGGCAGACGCATACACATACAAAAATATAGGGAATAGGGTATCCAACAGTTCGTTGCAAACGTACTGTAGCTCTCGCTTATGTTTTATATTGAATCTTTCATAGCCAGCCATTTTTTATCAATAATTTCAATATCAATTAATTTCCTTGATTTACATGACCAGCATCAGAGGAATCTGTTATATTACTGAATGATATAATACCATCATCGCCATCAGTTGAGTCGATAGAGTTTCTGGAGTCTGAAGACTTAGATGTGACCATTCAGGGACCCGGCATCAAGACAATATATACAATTGATCAGGGACCCAACATCGAAATCGCAAATACAGTTCCTCCAGAGGACACGTCCTTCAACAATAATACTTCAAGGTTTAATGGCGTACAATCGCATATTATAAAAAAAATGAATATTGAGGTAAAAATATCTTATTTAATTTACTTCACCATTTTAAAAAATACATAGGACATATACAGCATACTGATTTTCTTTTTCTTTATTTGACGTAAGCATTTTAAAGGAATTTTTCGAAATGACTTATTCGTTGTGCATCACAATTTTTTGAAATTAAAATGCTTGATTTAGTTTCAGATTATTTACTCTTTTTATTATCAAGTGAATGAAAACAATTTTTGCAACAATTGTTTGCATTTAAGACTTCTAAAAAATACTCTTTAGAAATAATTGTTTACTCAAAACCAAAAAAAGACTTCATACCCGTAATTGAATTTTTAATCTCGTTCTAAAATTTACTTGACGATTTAATATCGGCTAAGAAATTTTATTTAGAAAATCAATACACGTATTCTAAATAAAAAAATCTAAGTGAAAAATTATAAAAAATTATTAACAGGTACTCAAAAAATATAAGCACGTAGACTTTATTATCCTGCAAAAACAATTTGAAAAGAATTCCTATTTCAAAAATTCAGAAAAAATCAAGCTTAGTAAGCTCATTATACAGTTTTTACTGGAAGATGACCTTAAACTGGAGTAAGAAAATAATATATTTATATACCTATTATATATATATTATAAAATTATATGTTTATGTATATTATAATATTATTTTTAAATGCTAATCCATATAAAGGCAGCCCAGTCAAAATTTTAACTTAACATTAAAATGATTATATAAAATCACTGATTTTCAATTCTTATACCATTCGGAAAGAATTACAGCTTTTTAAAGTTTATTTTGATTGGGTGTTCTCAATATGAATAAGTTTAATTTGAAAAAATAAAATAACTCACATAAACTGTTTTATCAGATTGAATCGCTACGATTTTGCTTATATCGCATCAGTTATAAACGAACTTTTTGCTTCCGAAGCAATAGAAGAATATTACACCCCTGCAATTAATGGCCAAAAGGCTTCCGGAAAATTGTACGACACCTTTGCAAACTACAGAAATGTATTATCAAGCACAGGTCTTATTTCAAGAAGATCAAAAAATTCAACAAAGGACCTACACTCTACTATTGGTAACAACCATTTTTTAATATTCTGATTTTTTAAATAGTTCCTAAACATCTTTGAGGTTTCATCGGTACACATGTTCTAGAAAATTCTATAATCAAATCATGGGGATAATAAAACGCAACAAATTTTCAGTTTTTCACACTTACACATTTTTATAGACTGTTGTCTTACCTTTATATTGTTATTTTATTCAGTGAATATTTGCGACGACAACTGCGATGACTATAAATTTATACAAGAAAATACCGAACCATTCGAAGAAATCCTTGAAAAGTGGAAAAGTACTTTTGCAAGAAGATGGGAAATTTTACAGGACAATAGTATTGAAACTGTTCAGTATCTAGAGAAATTTCCAATTTTTACTATTAATAACATCAATATTTTTCAGTTGGTGAGTACACTAATTATTGAAAAATATATATCGTATCTATTTGTAATTGAGCATGATTTAACGTTCACCAGTTTTTCGAAGACTCAAAAATTTTGCACCCGGACATAAACTTAAATTTTGATTGGGAGGTCTGCACTAAGGTTTTACAAAAAGGAAATCAATTGAAGGATCCCGCTGTAAAAAATTGGATGGCTGCAAGCATAAGTTGTACTGAAGGTACAACCAAATTTTCCTTTATATATTATGTTGTCCTAATTTTGCATCATTTTCCAGAAAACAAAAAAGCTATCGGCCTTCTAGTACTACCGTATTTATTTCCGTCAACGAAAATAAAAGCCCGACGAGGAAAACAAAGTTTTAAGGCATCGAAGCTGGAAATTCAAGAAAAATTTATACTATATTTTGAAGTAGGTATTAAATTTTCTGTTTAATACACTATAACCTTTTATAATATTAAAGTTTATACAAGAACTGTCCTAAAATCAATTCAAATAAAAAAAAAATTTGAATTTTGTATTTTTAGACATTGGGGAAAGCAGACGATTATGAGAGACAGCTATTAGACAGCAATATTGGGCTGCAGCCAAGAATTGTTTTTGTCGGCTGTTTTGACAACTTGAAAGCTTACGTGACACTTACAAACAAAAAATATATTTTCGAGGATCCACTAAATGCTGTTGAACAGTGTTTTTACATGTATCAAGCGCTAAACATCAAGTATCCGGCAGAGAGCACCGCCGTCTGGACTTTTATTCAAATTTATGTATTCAACATAAGAACTAAATTCGACAACTTATCATCAAGCATAAAGAGCATTTGGAATAGTCTGAATTTAAAGTAAATATTCCAATTTTATTATTTATCCTTTCACTATCCATTTTGGTTCATTTTCGTAATATTTTCTCTGGTTCTGTATACTAACAAGTGTATTCTGCAAATAATGAAACCAAAACAACTCAATGCCAATTTTTTTTTTTAAATAGTAGAAATTTATCAGCTGTTAATTATTTTTTTTTTCATCCTTCACCTTTATTAAAACTAATTGAAGATTATACGTTCTAGGCGTTAGATATTAGGTATCCTGAAGAGAGCACCACCGTCTTAATTTAAAGTAAATATTCACATATTATCCTTTTAATAGGTATGCACTGCGCAGAGTGTAGAAAATCATTTGTTTCGCTGAAAATATATTCGGCACATTTTAAGAAAGCACATCCTTATATAAAACGTTTTGTATGTTATGACAAAAGTTGTGGCAGAGTGTTTTCAATTCTGTATAAACACATTGCACACATAAAAAAACAACATCCTCTAAATAAATTGCCGATTTATCCCAAAACAATTATTGAACAAAACCATCAAACAAGTAATTTTATTCAATCTTCACCTGAATTCACTTCACTTCCCATCACTTCAAATCACTTTAAAGAAGACCTTACTACAGATTTACTTAAAGTTATTTTAAAAACATTAAATGATGACAGAATACCAAGGAGTACTGCCTTAGAAATTTTTAAAAATTTGTTTTCTTTCTACGATAAATATCTTTCTCTAGCTATTTCACAAAATCAAGGCAATGAAGAAATGATTCCTATTTTATCTTCTCTTATAAGTCCGAAATACTTAAAATCTGAATTCTTAATTTTGAAAAAACTCTCAAACATGAACATTTTGGTTGATTTTCATAATATTTTCCTTGGTTCTGAATACCAACAAGTGTATTCTGCAAATAATGAAATAAAAACAACTCAATGCGACTTTTTTTTACAAATAGTAGATCTTAGTCAGCTGTTTTTGACTTTTTTCACCCAATCACCTTTATTAAAACTCATTGAAGAGTACACAAATCACGTACAAAAATTGACATACACAATAGTAAATATTGTTCAGACACCTTTTTGGAAAGAGAAAAAAAGGCTTTTTAATGAAGAAAATGACGAAACTATTTTTCTCATACCCCTTCTTATTTACTTTGATGATTTCGAATACCTTAATCCTTTGGGCTCTCATAGTGGAATTCAAAAAATTGGAGCTGTTTATATTAAAATTTTGAGTCTTCCAGAATTCATTTCTTCGAAATTATCTCACACTTTTTTAGCTATGCTTTTTTTCACTGAAGATAGAAAAAAATTTGGCAATATGACTATTTTGAAACCTTTAATTGAATATCTTAATAGTTTGCAAAATATAGGACTTCAAATTAATTATAAAAATTTTAAAATAATTAAATTAATTCCGTGTTTGATAACTGGCGATAATTTGGGTCTAAATTCCATATTGGGTTTTACAGAATCTTTCAATTCCTTACATTATTGTCGGCTTTGTAGGTGCTCAAAAGAAAATATGAAAACTTCATTAGTGGAAGATAGCACACATGTACGAAATAAGTCTAATTATGATTTCGATATAAATTTAGGTAATCCAAAGATAAGCGGAATTAAAGAAAACTCAATTTGGAATTCATTGAACAATTTTCATGTTGTCGATAATTTGAGTGCTGATTGTATGCATGACTTGTTAGAAGGAGTTTGTCATTATGACCTTATTATTATTTTAAAGTCCTTAATCTTAAAGTATAAATGTTTTTCTTTGCAACAATTAAACCGACGAATAGAAATATTTAATTTTGGTTCGCAAACACAAAAACCGCCACTCTTTAACTCTGACAGCCTTTCCAAAAATAAATTCAAACTTTCAGCATCCGAGATGTACACTATAATCACCCATTTATCGCTTTTAGTTGGAGATTTAGTGGAAAATGCATGTCCTGAATGGAAGCTGTACCTATTATTAAGAGAAATATTGTTGATAGTTTTTAGGAAAAGGCATCACGTTCATTCAATTGAATATTTAAAGAAAATAATATCCGAACACAATTCTTTGTACATATCAATATCAGAGAGTTATTTGAAACCGAAATTTCACTTCTTATTGCACTATCCAAGGATTATTGAAAATATTGGTCCAATCGTAGCAATTAATTCAATGCGTTTCGAGGCCAAACACCAAACTTTCAAAAAGTGTGGTTATATTTCAAATAACAGAATAAATATACTAAAGACGATGAACATTAAACATCAATTTAAAGTTTCGAATTTATTATTAAACTATAACGAACTTTGTTTGAATTTGTACGAACATGGCCCAACTTTTCAATTGAAATCATCTGAGTTTCTTAAATTCAATTTTAGATCTTCTAAACGTGAAAATATTTTGAAAGTTTCATGGATAAATCATAAAGGTATATTATTTAAAGAGAAATTGGTTGTGTGTACAGGACTATATGAAAATAATGATCCTGAGTTTCGCTTAATTGAGCACATAGTGAAGGTGGAAGCAAAAATTTTCCTCTGTCTATCTTATATAGAGACCATATGTTTTGACAATCATTATTTTGCTTACAAAATTGAAAAAAAAAAATCTTTTTTAGTTTTTGATCTAGATGATCTTCAGTTCTTTTATACTTCCTGTATATCAATGTCTAACAATGGTGAATTATTTGTTATTTGGGATTATTAAACATTATATTTTTTTACTGTGCTGATAATTTATAATTGTTTTTAAAAAATGTAATACAAAATTTGATTGTTATTTTTTCCAAGAAAATTTGCAAGTGTTCCTAAAACAAATTGTATGTATAAGAATAAGAATTCTCTTAACTATTGTTAAAGATTATTTAATGTAAATAATGTTTACATAGCACTTAATAATATGTAATATTATTCTAGCTTATAATAAATAATAACAAAAATGTAAAAAGAAAAAGAATCTTTGACTATTTTTTTTAATTAATAGATTGAATTGGAATTATGATAAATCGTATTTGCTATTGCAGATTCTTTGTTACGAACGCCGAATGGAGTGTGGGGCAAACGCCTTACACTTAAACTTCAGACGAATGTTTCGTTTGATTTAAACGAATTATTTGCTCGCGAAAACTAATTTTCCATTTAACATAAACATTCGTTTCTTTTGGAACAAAAGATTAAATGTTTACGACAACCGCAAGAAATGTTTGACCGAAAAGAATTTAAGAGTTGGCTCAGTAATATTTTCTTTTAGAATAAACGATTTAACGTTTACGACAACCGCAAAAAGTGTTTGACCGAGAGGAATGTAACGGTTGGCTTAACATAATTTTCTTTTGGAATAAAAGATTAAATGTTTACGACAACCGCAAGAAATGTTTGACCGAAAAGAATTTAAGAGTTGGCTCAGTAATATTTTCTTTTAGAATAAACGATTTAACGTTTACGACAACCGCAAAAAGTGTTTGACCGAGAAGAATTAAATGGTTGGCTAAACATCATTTTCTTTTGGAATAAACGATTAAATGTTTACGACAACCGCAAGAAATGTTTGACCGAAAATTTTAAAGCGTTGGCTTAGTAATATCTTCTTTTGGAATGAACGATTTAACGTTCACGACAAACGCAAAAAGTGTTTCACCGAAAAGAATTTAAGAGTCGGCTGCAACCGAAGTCGAAAAATGGTCAAACAAACGAAAGAGTCGATTGGGCAATTTTTTCGTTTGTCGCAATCGATTAGTTCTCTTAGTGTATGGCTTAATAATTTAGGTATTCTTAGACTTGCTTTTTTTACAGATCACGCGTGAAGTGACTGGCCTAATAGTGTCGTGTTATTATTAGAGTAAGTGTCGCAAATATGACCCAAACTTGAATTCTTCTTAAATAAAATGACAAATATACCTACAACTGGAAAAATTTAAAAACTGGAATTCATATGTATGTATTTTTATTAAACAGTCTTTAAAAGTGTTTACACATCAGTCTTTTATAATTAAAAACATATAAAATAACGTAATAAGAAATTATTCATAAAAAATAAAGCACTTTGTATTTAACGAAAAGAATTATTTAATTAACAAAAATTTTGATTCAAAAATCCTTAAATAAACTCACCTAAAAATTATAACCAAATCGAAAAAAATCACCAAATGTGCTCACCTTTACCGCTGACACCTTGTCTCCAACACACAATGATGCAATGCCGGTTTGAATGTGTTTGATTTGAACGGTTAGTTCAGTGCCTACTATGTTTTATTCATAAAATATTGCAGTGGGCCATATATATTAAGAGGGCCATATTTGCGACACTTACTTCATTATTTTTTGACAAATCATTACGGAAAGGCTTCAAACTTCAATAATGTCTCAAAAGTTCAGCCTTTATAAAAATTCCGTGCGATTCTATCAAGATAGGGCTACGGCACACACAGTAAAGAAACAGTTACTTTATTGGGAAATAACTTAAGAGAAGGCCTGATTTCGCGTTTGAATCAATTTTCCTGTCAGTTTTTGTGTCTACAAATTGTTTACCGATGAGCCAGCTACTATCCAAGATTCCAAGGAAGCCCGCATATCAGGAAGCAGTGATCCGAAATTTGACCTTCAGAATGGACCATGTACGGAATAGTCGGGAGGGGGGGGGGGGGGCAACGTTTACACAAGATAATATTTAAAAAGTTAATGTCAGACAACTTTCATCCAGGCTGTAGTAAATTTATTTTAGGTACCTACCTGCCGCGTTTTAGTTAAACTTTAAAATAAAAAAAAGATCTCATGAAGCATCCTTTATATTTGGTAGTATGTAAATAACAATGTACATTAGGAAGTTACCCTTAATCGTCCTGCAAATAAATAATTAATATGTTCTCATAACAAAAAAAAATTCATGTCGCCTGAATACCAAATGTTTTCATGATTTTTAATTTGAGCACTATGACATTAATTTTGGACGTTGACAAAGGTATATTTTAGGGTTTCGGGTATTTTACATAACGTTAATAAAAGTACACAGATTTGGAATACTCTTTTTACAAAGCCTTGAATGTTTACCAAGGAGTTCGCATCACCCAGTTCCTCGCCTGGCTGCTCACCCAGATTTATAACTCGATGAAACGAAAATGCGCCACGATAAACACATAAAGGTGTAGTTGAGATAATGGCACAGAATACATTTCACAGTATTTATCTTATATTCTTTGTTCCATGCTTCGTAGCCTCCCAAATCTCGTCTACTAAGCATTGAATATAGATTATGTTTACCTACGTCTGTTCTGTAGCACCTCCTTTAAAGAGCAGACACAGATAACATCTTTTTTTGGAAATCACACGTTCCGGTTCCCGGAAAGGACGGTATTCTTTTAAAACTCAGCCTTCTTGAGCTAAGTCTCTGTCCTGTTAAAATTGCAACCGAAAACCAATATTCAGCTTCCCCATCAAGTAGGAAAGGGTTGCACCCTGAGGAAGTTTCAAATACGCCCAGAAAACACTCCAAGCCACATGATGGCCTCGAAACATACGTAGTTGCTTTAAAACGCAAAATATTTGGTTCACCTTAAAGTTCATAGAAACACATATTGGTCTGATTCAAAGCTAATAGGTAGTTGTCTACTTAAGATATGAGCCCATGTATTTTTTGCTATGACATTTCGGAGAATATACCTCTGAGCCGCCCTTTTAACCTTTTTGCAAAATATTGGGGCTGGCAGATTTACTTAGTCTCAGTACAAAAACCAATTTTAGCCGAAAGTGTTACTTCTAACACTGCACTCTCCCCTTCCCTTCTCATGACCCATAAGATTGGTTTTTGTTATTTATTGTGGCTTATTTATTTTCCTTTTATTTTTCCTATTGTTTCACTTAAACACGCATTTCCTCTTTCAAATACAAAAAATAAACTGTTTCTTCTAACAGAGCCAAAGTCAAAAACCACACATCGATTATATCCTTTATAAGTTCTCAGGAAGTTAAACAAAGGCAAACACACGTTTAGAAACACACAAAGGCAAAAAGTTTTCAATTTTTTTTATTTTGGGTTTTGTTCCCCCAAAATAAAATGGATTGCGTGACCAAGGCATTCACCAAAAAAGGACTCTCACGAAAGGCTATGATTTTTCTGGAACATTTTATTATTAAGAAATATTTGCTTCTTCCTTGAGGAAACTGGAAGGTAAACAGGAGCATATTTCAAAAATTCTGATAAACATTTGTTTGATTCATAAACATCTTTTTAAAAAATTTAAATTATAAAAAAATCCTTCTCGGCCTGCTGTTTTACTTTAACAGCTAATTATACTTACCTTGTTACCCTTTATCCTTTTCGAATGCAAAACAAAGGATATGTTGCATCCTTAATAACAAATTGTAACGATTTTCTTACAAAAACTCAAAATTCACACAACAACATAAGAATCACAAAAAAAAAAACACCAAAAGAAACAAGAACAAAAAAGAACAAAGCGCAGTTCTGGCCAAAAAGGGTTAATAAATTTCATATTTGACACCGAAAATGACGGTAATTACATACACAAGGCACAAAACTATAACCAACTTTGGAGTCACGGATGTGTGGAATAGAAAAGTGGCTTCTTCGTGGTTTCTTAGCCTTCGCTTTCTTCACACACAAAAAAAAAACGATAAACCAAGGAATGTGCATTTATGTATGTTTGATAGCATTTCGGTGTTAATTTTGAGGTTAGTAATAAAAGGGCGAAACCATTTTGAGGTCTGTTAGTTTTCTCGAAATTTATATTTTCCGGCTGAGTTCAGGCTTCGAAAAGTATGATAGTTATACCTACCTTTTAAGACAAAAAAGATAAGGTAGCATTGCTTGGGGGGAAATGTAAAATAAATCAAACAAATAGTACCTTCGGAACTTTAAACGGTGATGTGAAGTATTTTTTTTTTTGGCAGAATGCCCACACCTAAACAATAATTATTTGTATTTTTGTATTCCTTTATCTTCACAGCACTGTTTGCACAGTAAAATACTTTAAACGTTCAAATAAAAGGGCCATTGGGTGCTCTAATGTAATTTTCGCATTTACAATAAGAAAACATTCCTGCCATACGTCAAAATGATGTCACCCTCTACTTGCCCTTTCTTTGGCCAGTAAGTAATCGAAGAACAAAACCCCATCGAGGAGAGCCATAAGGACACGCGCCGTACAAAATACTGATAAACCTTGTCTTGCTGAATAGTGCAAAAGCATGGATTATCTCCCAGTATGGAATGCATGAGATACATGAAAAGTTTCTTCACTGTTGACATTAAAGGTCTCGAAGCTCTATCCAGAACTTCTTCAACAAAAATTACACGATCTGAATCTTTGTTTCATGTTCTTACTATACGCTCCAAAGTCATGTTAACCATAATAAATCATATATATGATAGGCCTTACGGTTTTGTTAGCTCCAGATCAACTGGTGACATAGCCATCACCGAAAAGTAAAATCAATAGATGAGGGAAAGTAAGATTACTGCGATTGATTTTGTTTACTCTGAAGCTATCTTATCAAACAAGCGTCTAATATTCACAAAATAATAGTTGGTGTGCCACAAGGCTCCATTCTTTCTCAGGGTTTCTTCCTCATTCACCATTGAATGTTTTTCTGCCTATGGTACCGTGAGCTTTTCTTTCATTTCCAGATCCACGACAATTTTGTTGGCAAAAGGAACGGCAGCGTATGCTAAGCTCATTTAATTCTTAATCTGGACACCATTATCCTGAAATTATCAACAGTAAGGAATTAGGTGCTTCAAAAACATAATGCCAGTTGCATTCCTAACTTGTAGCATTTTTTTCGCAATGCCCTCAGCGCCATCAATTATTTAACTCTTAACTTTGTTTTTAAGACACACTACACGAATTGAAAATGCTTTAACTGACTCATATCATCTCAAAACTCAGACATTCATAACCAATATGTAAAAGAGTATCCTTATATCTCCTCGCAACTATACACTAGATCCTTGTACTGTGTTAATAGGAACTTGATATGGGTATTACGGGTACCCGTTCAGAACAGACTCAATGTTAACAAAAAAGACAGCTCAGATTACATCAAAATCAGATGGGTTCATGATCGAGCAATACTGATCGTATAGTTCCCAGTTTATTATGTGTCTGTCTCTTTCATTAGATATTAAATTTTTAAAATTCGCCTCGTTTAAATCTCAAAATCTTCCTCAGTCTTAGAGACCGGAAATTAACTCTAAAACACAGTATTTCGTGACTAGTCGATAATTGAATGAGTCAATGGCATAGTATTGAAATCAACCATGCAATGTTGAGAGGAACAGACTGAGCACAATAATGTATAGCTGCAGCAGTAAGTAGTACTGTCAAAGTTAAATGTACGCAAATCGTATTGCAGAACTACAATGTGAAGTAGCAGCTGCAGCACAGAGTAGCTGAAGTACAAGTCCACTCGACTCCAACTTCACGTACTTTCTGCGCTGCAAAACAACAACAAACCAAAATGGAAGACATGATTTTTGTTTGAGTTCAGTGCTACACATTGTATTCAAGTATGCTGCTTTGTGAGCTACTTTTTTGGCATTTACTTTGACATTGCTGCGTGCTACTACTGCTGCTACACCATTGTGCGCAGCCAAAAAACCATTGTGCTCTTTCGCGTTTCTACTCTCTCTTTTATTTACAGTTTAAGAACTGTCAAAAAAAACTTCAGTGTCAAAACTGACAGTCAACCTCACGATTGACATAAACAGATAAAGACCAAAACGTATTTTTTTCTTTCCTTATGGCGGACTGCCACGCCGATTTGGATTCGACGGTAACTTGCAGGTCCCTTCAATTCCTGCATAATACCAACGCACACACAGGAATGTTTGAGAAAGTAAGTCACAGGCCCTGGCAACGCTTGGAGCTGTTGTGCAAAAAAAAAATTTTGTTTATTTATAATTATTAAGATCGATTTTTGTCAAAAATAAGTTTTGGTAAAATAATGACATCAGTAACAATATGTCATGAGAAGTCCTTAGGAATAAAGATTATGAGAATCAATGCTGCAACTACATCACTGTCAACCTTCCATCAGAATTTAAAGAAAAACAGTTTGATGCGGTCATGTAAAATCTTACTTTCTTGTCTGAAAAATACTGACAAAATTAAAATTATGGCATCTAACAAGTTAGGTATACTGTGCTGAGACAACTATTTGAATTACGACAGACCACGAAAAAAGGCATTGCTTTTTAGCTGGCACATTGCCAGAATAGGTACGCTATATTCGATACGCTTTTTATTCCGAAAAATACTGGCATTATGTCAGTAGTGTAAATAAAGCAAGGTAATTCATTAACGCGACTGGCATATTGCCATACTTTCAGTATTTATTGCCATTTTTTTTTATTTTATTTTTTTTTTTTGACATTAAACATGATTATGAAAAATAATGACAAATAAATGGCACGAATGTAACTATGTTCAGATATACACACACAAATCTGTTAATTTTTGTTCACATGGAACACTTTTAACAACTCTTTAAGATGGCTTTTAAAATCACGGTTTTTTGTATCTGACACTCTTCGTGAGCAATGCGCGATTACCCGATACTCAATCGAATCGAAACACCATAAATTTGTATGAAATATAAAACCCGACCGGCCGGCACTTTCAGTGGTTGTCTATCGTTTCCGCAACCATATTTCAACTCTTTGAGCAATCGAAATCTTTGTTTTGTAATTTCCCACTATTCATTCTGTGGTCAGTTCGAATTCGTATAACAACCACGACATTACGGAACCGATAACCATCCAACCCCTATGTCTACTATTGTGAAATAATTGTCGTAGCTCCTATAATAATATTGGATTGGAGATCGATTTGACAGAAAAAAAGAAAAGAAGCTTTTGGGATTCGTTTTCGTTTGTCGTTTAATATGACAGGATTGCAAATGCAATTGCAGAACTATCAATGCATTTATTTTATTTCTCTTCTCGGTGTCTAAGCATGTTAAAATTCCAGTTCGGTTAGCAATTTCCAGCTCGTTGAATCCAATTAGGAATCTACCCTCTTCCATCAGCCATCATCATCATATATTATATTGTGGATATAGCCACTTCGAAACCTAACCAAAAGACAACTGCACTTCTCTGAAATAGTGTTGATATCTATTCTTGTCGTTTTTGTTGTCACGTTGTTGGTCGCCAAGCGTCGCGTTCTCGTTGTCGTTGTCGAAAGAATATGGCTTTTAATGTGAGGTGTCAGTGATTAGAAGGGGGTGAGTGGGGTTTGTTTGGGGTTTCGCAACTGAACAACCATCAAAATGCTAATCAATGAGGTGTAGTGTCATGTTCAAATCGGATTTGTGCCAGCAGTGTTTTTTCTTTTCGCTTTATTTTAATACCAACAAAAAAGTATCTAAAACCTTTTTTTTAACAAATGTACCCTATACAACGCAATGATACCAATACCACCGACATCGACATAAATGGTGACAACAGAATTCAACGATTCAACGCGCGCGGAGTCTCCACTTTGATGTTGTTCAAAATAAATGGGGTGTTTTTTTTTTCTATTTTTTTTTAACTTGGTCTAATTGGGTTGCCAGGTGAATGAGAGTGCAAGGCTTATGTTGTCCGGTTGACAGAATAGATGTGGTCAGCGCAAATAGAAATTCCAATAAGTCAAATACAATATAGTTTCGATAGACACAAATGGTTTAACATAAAATGTAAAAAAGTAAAAAAGTAAAAAAAAAGGAAAAAAACGTAAAACATGACGACGACGATGGCATAATGAGCTTTTAGATGCGACTAACATTTTCCCTTGACTTTGGTAACATTGATTTGGAGAAAATAAAAAAAAATAAAATTAAAAGAAATAAAAGAAGTCATGTCTGAAATGGGTTTATGGATATTTTTTTTTTTTTGGTTTGTATTTTCCAAGCAACATAATATTGATTTCTTATTTGCTTGCCTACAGTCCTATATCTTTTAGGTTGACCTATAAATATAAATCGCATATTTTTTCTGAAGGGGGAAGGGACATGGTGGTTTGACGATGAATTTTGCTATTAAAAAAGTTTACTTTTATGGAGCCGGTATAAAATTATTGTGTTTACATTGTAATAACATATTTGTAAACAATCTTAAGAGGCTTATAAATAATTCCATTGTGGGAGGCAATAACACAGTGGATTGGATATAGTTTTTGATTGCTAACCTAGAGTTGTGGGTTCGAGCCCCAGCGTATTCTCCCATCAGTTGTAAGTGGATGCCATCTGTTTGATTTTCGTGAAATAAATATCACCTTAATCTCAATCCACAGTTCCATTTTCTTCATCTTTATATTCCTTCTCTCCTTTACGCTCGCACAGTGTCAATTGAAGATAAGGGTTATCATTACCCCTTGAGTACTAGTACATTACAAAAGAAAAGCCTTCACACATTCTTAACAACAACAGAAGTTGCAAATTTGTTTCTGCTCAATTTTGACATACTGTCTATTCGCATGCCACAGTTTGGCCAGTGTAACGCTGTTGTTTGCAGCCTAAAGCGCGAAATAATGAAATCAAGTTTTAATATTTACGGATGCTATTCAATACCGACCACACAACTTTTAGTACCTAACAACAGTTTTTGAATTTACAAATAGAAATGTCACTTGTGCTGACACTAGCAAACTGGTGAAATTGGCGACACCACTGCTTGCGAATAGCCACTCCCGAAAAAAAAAATTTGCAGCAGACATTTGAATTTATGCTTCTTGAGTGGATTCTGATTTAATAATTCTGATCGAATATTTTAATACAATGGAGAATACTATAAGAGATCCACTCTGTTTCTTCTTGTATTAGGCTCCTTCGATTTTTTAACTGGAGTGCAGGGTTGGCTCTTACCAACTTAAAGTGGGAAGTTCAGACATCATGATTGATGGGTCAATGAGACGCTGAACATTGTTCATTGGCCGTTCAGGCGTTTCTTAAGAAAAGTGAGAGCTTTCCGGACGCATTTCGATCTTTTTCCACAAGCAGTTCTGTCTATAAAATTGTATCGAATCGATTTATAAGTTGGTCAGTGACTTTCGTAAGCAATAGCCGGTAAGATTCTTAAAACAAATAAATACTGCGCAATACAGCTCCAAGCCGGGCCAGGCCTGTGACTTAAACTCTAAACCATTCCTGTGTGTGCGTTGATATTCTGCAGGAATGGAAGACACCTACAATTTACCGCCGAACCCGAACGGCTAACAGAGAAGTACTTTCCATGACATGATTAACTCTGTTGGAGAATTTGTCACTTCCTCGCAAGAGGCAGTAGGTACCCCGGAAAAGAACATAGGAGGAGTCAGGAATCGAAAAAAAGATTCCTAGCCGCCGACTAACTGTAGTGTTGCCTGAAAATTTTTAACGTGCTTTCAATTTTGGTTAAGAAACTTTGTTTTCTGATAAGTCGTTTTACGGACGATAATTTTACGTGATAACCAGTTCACAAAACAGTTCATGTGTTGGTTGTATCTCTACAACCACCAACCACCCACCATTTTTGAATTTTGTTTTATCACCCCTTCCCCCCAAACATCAACCTCCCATCCCCACATACAACCACCAACAAACAGCCCACCATTTTTGTCAATTTGTTCCTCCGCCCCCACACAATAAATACTTTTGCTTACCACTACCAACCACACACCACCACCTACAACCACCAGCCAACCACCCACTATTTTTGACAATTCCCTCCCAAGCACCGAATCCCCCCCCCCAAATCCAACCACCCACACCACCTACAACCACCAACCAACCACCCACTATATTCAATTCCCCCCAAACACCGAATCCTCCCCCCAAATCCAACCACCCACTCAAACTACAACCACCTGCTACTCACCCAATATTTTTGACAATTTTGCCTCACCCCCCATACCAAATCCCGCAACACTAACCACCCATCCCATCTTCAGCCACCAACCAACCACCCAAAATTGTTGACAGTTGTCCTCTCCCTTATCACCCTCCCCCTTTACCACAACCACCAACCACCCACCCCACCTACAACAGCCAATCACCCACCCACCATTTTTGACATTTTTCACCCACCTACAGCGAAACTGCACTCACCCACCATTTTTGACACCCCCTTAAACTCATCCTCACCAACAACACCCTCCCCACCACCACCTCCAATCACCAACCACCCAACACCCTCCACTTCCACTTTATCGACTTTCTATGCCTTCAAAGCAGATATATAACGTGACTGTGTGACTGTGACACTTTTTCGTGCGTGCTGCCCATATATTCCGATTTATTAGACGTTATCACGTCAAAAAGCCAATGAAGCACGGTCGACGATACCCAGCACCCAGACTCTTGAAATAAGCTTGGGATTTTTCGATTTTCAAAGATTATGTGCATATTCATCTGTAGTCCATGATTAATGTCGAGAAAACCATGAACTTCATGAGGAATTTCTCTGTGCATCTACGAGAATGCACCGTATAAGAAGGATATTATTTTCCAAAATTGATTCTTGTTTCTAACATTCTAACATAAAAAAAAAATATATATATTTTGTAAGACCCTACTAGATCACTTGAATGTAGTGCCCTTTCGATTCTAGAACCTGTTCGACTGCATGTGTTGGACTATAATTCTAAAAGAATGCTGCTTTAGTTTTAAACTTTTTGTACCCTAATGTTGTTTTACTAGATAAGATTTGAATCGAAGATTTGGAGCAGTACTTACGAGGTGCATATTCCCAAAGATGTTACCTTGCTGGCTGAGCACAATGGTGTAGCTGCAGCAGTAGTACGTAGCACTGTCAAACTTAAAATGTACGTAAATCGTTTTGCACGCGGCTGTACAATGTGAAGTAGCAGCTGCAGCACAGAGAGTAGCTTAAGTAGGTACAAGTCGACTCTACTCCAACTTCACTAACGTTGCAGTTCAGTGCTACTGTGCTACATTATTGTATTGGTGCATGCTGCTTAGTGTGCTACTTTTTTGACGTTACTTTGACATTGCTACGTATTTCTGCTGCAGCTACACCATTGTGCTCAGCCAGTTAGCCTTCGCTAAATACGTATTCATTTAAAGACAAACTCTACTGTCTTAGATTTGTACCTACGAGGTTCTGAATTCCCGATAACTTACTTACGTTCGTCGTTCGAGGCTGAAATGAAAGGGGGACGCAACATTTTGGAGGTAGTTATTGTGGTATGGTTGCATGTCTGCCATACTTTAAAAGAGCAGCATACACAAGATATTACTTTGAATAGCTATAGTATTATTGACTAAAGACTTCCCAATTTTGTAGAAAAATTTGGTACCATTTGTCAAAAATTATTTATGGCAAGGAAAATTTCCATGAATCCACCTATCGTCACGTTACAACATCAATAAAGACATTTAACCTTAAATTTATGATGACACTGAAGGATTGTCGAGATCATTAGCATGCTGATGTACGGAGTGAGTACTTACTCTACAAAATCTTCTCCATCAACATCATCAACTTGTCCAAGTTTATGATGCTCGCTCATAAATTAAACGGTTATTGAATTAATCTCTCATCCATATTCATGTGCATGAACAACTGCAACTGCAAGGAAAGGCGACGACATGAGAGTTCCTTCAAAAAACTTAGTCTTTGCCCTAAGGCTAAGAAAAAAAAAAAACTAGCTCTTAGTTGGAAAATCGATTAAAAATGCTCACACATTGCTTGCTCTAAGAAAAGTAATCACTAATCACATATCAACTTCAACTAAACAAGCCACAGCCACCACACCTGATCAATGATTTTTATATGAAAGACTTGACAGCAAGCCGTTCAGAAAAGACGAAGTAAAAACGTAAAGAAAACGAAACAACAACAAAAATTTGAACTTCATGTATATGAAGCCATACAAATTCAGATTTTATCGGAAGTTATGCGATCGTAAATTTTAAGCTGGAACATGATTTAGCTGATCGCGCGGCATCGGCATCAGCATGGAAAATGAACATGAACGACAGACACGACGAGCTACGAATTTGCATTTTAAGATGTGAGAAAGGCTGTTGTTTGGCAAAATCATCCAAGAGCTGGCCTGGCGGATAGAAGCGTTTATAATTGATAACGAGATCGAGATACATAATCGAACTCCGGTGGAGGTTGATGATGCATCGATCAACAACGAAGTTGACATTATTTTGGAACAATATTATGGACAACTTATGTGGTTAACATGATAATAAATTTGAGACTGTGAGACTCGATAATGGGACACCAGGAGTCATGTTAATCAACGAGTTGAGTGATTTGGTTTTATGACTGCTTGTAAGATGGACATGGTAACTAATTTAATTTGAGTTAAGATCATCAGCGAACTTGTACAGAGTGGGCTCAAGTGGATATAGTATGATGCTTCTGATGACAACTTATGTTGTATGCTAAAATATTTACACGAAACATAATGCCTTGAGGTGTTTAAATTATAGCAGGTGAATTTGTTCATGTGGGCTGGTGGGAAAAATGTGTTAAGTGTCCATCGAGGTATTGGAAGATATAAAATTATACGACTTTCGAACATAGCTCCCGGAACTATTCTTTTAGTAGAAACAGGATAAAGAGCTCTTTAGTTGATAAAATGGCCAAAGCAGGACAACCAGTATGGATTAATGTAAAGTTCCATGAATGTTCCAAACTGAATTGCAGAGCGCCGATATGAGATCCTTGGTTAACGTCATGCAAGGATCTACCAGAGCTATAAAGACCGATCTTCTAACAATGACAGAGCTTCCATTAAGCTATAAACTCTTCAAAAACAACAATTCAGCTTAAAATGAATCATATCTGCTAGGTTGCTTCAATCAGATCCCACCACTAGCATGTCAATTGCATTGATAGAAATATTTTGGGACAATGAAACCTAGCCTCAACAAACAATCCTCTCCAGCTAGGCTGGTCCCTAAGCCAGTAGCCTCCAGTTACGCACACCAAGTTTGTAGAGGTTCTCCACTTGATCGCGCCACCTTAGTTGGGGTCTTTCAGAACTGCGTCGGCCCTCCGGGTTGAAATTGAAGACTCGGCGGGCTGGTGCATTTTCGGCCATACGCTCCACATAGCCCAGCCATCTGAGCCGCTGTATTTTCGCCTTTTTAACCAGTTCAATGTCGCTGTACAGTTCGTCATTTAATTTTCTTCTCCATACTCCATTGATATGTAGGTATATACAGGACCGATTATCACCCGAAGAATCATTCTCTCAAAACACCCTAGCCTGTATTCATCCGATTGTGTCAGTGTATACGCTTCTGCCCCTTAGGTATAGCAGGACTGGGATGATTAGGGTCTTGTATAGGGTCTCCTCTTGGGCCTTTGAGAGAGGGTTTTACTACTAAGATGCCTTCCAAGCCCGAAGAAACAGCGACTGGCAAGAGTGGTTCTTTGACTGATCTCTTCATTGATATTTTTCTGAGAGGTTATAGTGGAACCCAAATAAGCAAAGTCCTTCATAATTTTAAAGTTATATTTGTTCGTTGTGACATTTTGCCCGAGCCTATGGTGATGATGTTCTGCAACCAAAGACAGCGACAGCGTATAGTTTGATTTATCTTAATTTACAGCCAGACCCATTTCGCCGCCTCCACTTCAATACTTGTTCTTCTAATAATGCCAATACCAACAGCATAGCCAAGATATTGAACGGATTTGACACGCGAGTTGCGTACGATTGCCTCAAGAATGATGTTGAAGAGGTAACATGACAGCGCGTCACCTTGTCTTGAGCCTTTCTCGACATTAAGTGAGTCGGTGGTGTTCTTACCCACCTTGGCGAAGCAGCACGAGTTCTTCATAGCCATTGTTCACAATCGAACGAGTTTAGCAGGGATGATAAGCAGTGACATGGCTCTTTTGTATAGCTCGTTTTTATTCAGAGGTGGTGAGTATCAATCTGGAATTATGGGGTCTTTTCTAAAATCTGCCGAAGTGTGAAAATTTGGTCAACGGTTGACTTACCCGGCCTGAAACCACACTGATAGGGACCAATCAGTTCACGTGCGAAAGGGTTCAGGCGTTCACGTCACAGAATGGCCAACAAGAGTTGGCGCAGCTTAGAGTATCTCCTTTCTTGTGGATAGGGCTCACAATACTGAGTTTCCATTCGTCAGGCATACTTTCATCCGACCAGATTGAACAATGAGTTGGTGTATGCTCCTCACCAAGTCATTTCCCGCTGCTTTGAAGAGTTCAGCCGTAAGGCCATCCGCTCCAGCAGCCTTGTTGGACTTAAGTTTGGATATTGCTATCTGAACTTCTTCTTAATGTGGCGGACGGAGGTTTTGCTCATCATCGTCCAAATCGAATGGATTTGTTGGTTGTCTGCGCCCTTTAACAGTCTCTGCAGAACCAAATTATCAGCACAGACTGCGTTTCTACTACGACATTCCCACTCTCGTCTCTACAGGCTCGTCCACTCGGGCTTTGTATCCCTTGGACGACTGTTTTACCCTTTGAGCCTGCACTCATCATCGAAGCAGGTGTTACTTTGTGGTCACCTATAATGAAACCACAAACATCAGTAGCTGCGTTTTTGATGGTCAGTTTTGCAAATTTGCCAGTGGGCCTCTGGGATAAGCGCAGACGGCGGGCTTGTCGAGAGATAAGATGAGACATGGTTGGCAAAGAAAATGGATCATTCTTTCATTCGACCATATCGCTCCGAATTGACTGTAACCGTCTCCTTATTTGCATCTTCGAAGAAATACGGACGAATGACACTTTTCGAGTAACAACTTGTAACTCTATTGTCTGTGACTATTATCTGTGGTTAAAGACAGTAGCAATTGGAAGATTAAGTCGGCTTATTCTCCAGTCCAAAATAACGAATTATTTTAACAAGAATTGATTTACTATGCCGATACAATTTTTTGACATTATATAAGAGGTCCTATTGGGAGATGCTATGGCTGATCCCACTTCCTTATTTGCTCACATTTTTGTTTGACTCAATTTTCCATCGATTTTCTTCACGCAAACATTAGCTACTTTGGGTAATACAGTACCTAGGCGATATTTTAAATGATTCTAAAGAAAAAAAACCAAACACCGCATAAAGTAAATATTTCTTCTTCAATTGCGCAACCCTCTTCCTCATAAATTCACACAGTTTACCTTAAATTTCCCTGCATGATGGTAAAAACCAATAATCTTTGTCCAAATCCTTGAATCGTGACCAATCCTCAGCAAATAAAAACTCAAATACCTCCCGTTATCATGCAGCACGAAAGAAAAATTGCGCTTCTTCCTTGAACTCTTTAGGTACATATATGTAGGTACAAGCAAATTGCAATAATGACTCCCGCAGAGTAGGTATTCCTTTACCTTTAGATAGGTATATTGATATGCTGGACTGACCATTAAAGCAGTAAGCAAGCACATGATGAGAAAAGAGTAGGAGGAGAAACACTATGTTCTTGGTTCCGGGAAGCATGTGTAACCTCTATACCCATGAGATAAGCGGCTTCGCGAAAATATTTACAAACACCCAGTCGCGGTTGGTGTAATGGCGGAAGCCAATGGTACCCTTCGGGACGACTCGCCTTCTATTATCTGAAATTAATTGCCCGATGGTAATCTAATCTAATTATCTGCAGCACGCAAAACGTTAGCACAGGCCAACCACCACCAAATACCAACCAAACCAACAAAAGAAGAAGCAGCGAACAACAAACAGAGATAGCCAGCCCAGTGCCCAGCCAGCGCAGCCAACCGATGAAATCAGCAAGGAATTGTAGCGTAGCGTGGGTATACGTATAGCCGGGTCTTTTACCATCTTCTTGGCCATTTCCAAGTAAACCGACCGACTGGCATCGGCATCGACATCGACTTCGACGGACGGCGCGAAGTAACAATGCTTGCGAGCTGCAAGTTTCGGGCGCTGATTTAATGGGGTAATTATGCTGTTTTCCTTCTTGCCTTCTCAAGGCATTGGGGTCGGACTTCCAATTGTTATTTCTTGTGGTCTTGAGTTGTGAGGAGGTGCACCAAACACCACCGATGTTTACATTTTCCTCTTTTAGCATTTTTTGTGTTTCTCTTGCCTCTTCTTTTTTTTTTTTTTTTTTGTCTGTACCTAAGGGTTGCGATTAAAATGCGGTTAAATGCGGTGATACAGAAGTGGGCTTCGCCATTACGGGTGAAAGCCCATATCATGCACAATACAAGGGGTCAGCGGGTGGGTGTTTTGGACTAGTGATTCTTGGTCGTACCTTCCACACACGCCACCGACCGCACCGCGCTGCCCTCGACGAGGAGTAGAAAATTAGTAATTATAAGATAAAATAATATGCTAATTTGTTGCAATTATCCATTAAAACAATGGACGAATGAGGTGCATGCTGACGGAACCTTGCCATAGGTGTGTTTTGCAACAGCTACAACGGCTTTCGAATTACCTACCGATAGTTGTTTTGCATAAATATAATGAAGAAAGTTTTTTTTTTTTTTTTTAAATTATGAAGGGTTTTCGAGGGAATAATCAAGATAATTATTGTAACAAAGTATTGAAACATTGGATAGGCAACTTGCATTAAGTTAATGGCAGACACTTTTTTTCAGGAAGAATGTGTTACCATCCAAAACTTGCTCAAAAAATACCTTTATATCGATTGTTCAATCACTTACATAGGTATGCGAGGAAAAAAAGTTTTGAAATTTTCAGTTTTTAAAATTCCCATTCCAGAAACAAGGCTTTGACCCGATTCCGAAAAAAATGTATGGTGTTGGTGTTGACAGCATAGAGAGAGAACACAGAACAACAATAGACATTTACACCTTGTGATGGCTGGTGAATCCGACATGAAAACAGAACGAAATGTACAACAGACAAAGATTTATGCGCATTCACTTGTATGTTACTGTTCTGAGTTGGCAGCAAGATTAAATGACAGTTGATTCAAAAAATATGATATTTATTTTATTTTTTTTTTACTGCGGGTGTGGCGATATTAGTAGGTTAAAGATGAATTTAATTTTAAAAGTAAAATGTTGGTTCATTCCCTAATCGAGTTCTTGTAAAGGGTGGTTTTTAGACGTGTGGGTTTCAAGAAGAAATAAAACCCATGTAATTTAATGTAATGGCCAAGAATTTAGATTTATTATAAAGATAAGGGCTATTATGTTTTAAAAATGATTTCTGGCAAATGGCCGCAGCGGCTGGCTTGAATAAGTTCCTGGGCGATTATGTCGACCGAATATTGGACACAGCACGATTTGCAAACGTTATTCAGGAGTAAGTCTATTCATTATGAAATGGCAAACCAAACTGAGCATAAATCAAGTGACAGCTGTCAAAAAGACCAATTCCGAAAAAAGTGTTCCCAGATTGAAAACCACACGTCTAAAAAAACACCCTATAGTATTTGTTAGCGCAGGATGATCAGGCCTACCCTTTTCACCTCGAATATTTTTCGTAAGATGATATTTTTGACTTGATGTGCTTCTCCTGATCTTCGTAGTTCTACTCAATCGAGTTTTGTTGCTTCTACTGTCATGCATCTAAGATCTTAGATGTCGTTTACTCTCCCATATTTTAAAATTTAAATATTTCCTGTTTTCCACGTAACGTACTGCCAGTGTTGAAAAAATATCATAAGCTTCATACCTATATGAGCTGTCAAATAAAATGTCATATAACTACATAATTTTTTATAGCTGACGTTTCTCTTGGGCCGTTTCAGTCCAACGATGATACTGGTATCTACATAATACATATACATATTCATTTCCTAAAAACTCACAATACATAGGAACGGGCCTCAAACGTGTCATATACAAATGCTTACGAACCACCAACCACGAGTATGATACAATGTCAAACGTCAAATTCCATGTGTGTCCGTAACGTAGAGCCACGTAAAGCTCAGAACAGAAAACACAGAGGCGATGTGTGTTCGTGACGTAGATGATCAGAACAAAACAAAAATAAGATCGGGACCGCTATCTGTTTTATTATATCGTGCTTAAGAACATTTTTCTAGGCACCATATTTTTGAAGTATTGTTGTACTGGATTGACACTGACATTTCGTAGAACTTTCCGATATTTTAGCATAATGAAGCGAGAGCCGCAGTTGAAACCGTGGATGCAGTTGACCTATGTCAAAATATTGATGTTGAGAATGTAATGGAGCTGGAGACGCAGTCAAAGCCGCATTACAAAGTCGGATGAGTTGGCTTACTTTCAAAAGTTCGTGCATCGTTTTTGACATTTTACTCAAAAAACCTACAGAAAAGCATTTTTTTTGGATCTCGCAGGTGCGGCTCTGATTCCTGATCCGGTTTCCCCTTGTATTCACGAAGAAACGTTGTCAAAATATTGACTGGCTGAGCACAATGGTGTAGTTGCAGCAGTACAACGTAGCAATATCAAAGTTAATGTCAAAAAAGTAGCGCACTAAGCAGCATGCACGAATACAATGTGTTGCACTGAACTCAAACAAAAATCATGTCTGCCATTTTGGTTTGTTGTTGTTTTGCAGCGCAGCACGGTTATGACGTTGGAGTCGAGTTGACTTGTACTTCAGCTACTCTATGTGCTGCAGCTGCTACTTCATTGCAGCAGTGCAATACGATTGACGTACATTTCACTTTGATAGTGCTATGTATTACTGCTGCAGCTACACCATTATGCTCAGCCAGTAAGACTTTAGCACTTAAGAAACAATGTCTAGAATAGTGGATCCAAAAATGGGAAGCATAAGTTTTTCCTTACTCCAAAACTTCAGCCAATGCGTTGAATGCTCGTTGCAGGGGTGTTGAAATATTATCTTGAATTCTTATGACGGCTTCAGTTTTTGGTTAGTTTCTAACCCTTCAAGAAGTGGTCATAGTTAGAGAGGTAATGTTTGCCAGGTAATGATTTTGCCCACGCAGTATCGAACCTTTTATTTGCTTCATTGTATTCAACCTGTCAAACGCATATACATAGCCAGTCCATGAACAGTCTCTACTCATTGAAAGCGAGATTCAAGAAGTACATCATGTTGCAAATGAAACGTTTTCTTTATGCAAATTTAAGTATGTCCATCAGTTCATATCATAGACCTGAAATGGATTCCACTTCAATAGTAATGAAAATAATGTTATTATTGCAACTGATGAGCACACAAACACTCAAGACATGACCAGACTCTACGATCAGACACATCTCTGCTGCGTCCACAAAAATCGATCTAAAAAACTGCTGGCTACTGGCACCACTCTATAGAACTATGCTGGATGTGACAACATTCATACCCAACCCAAGGTGTGATCACTGGATATCTCTAAAATCCCACTTAGAGCTAAGTAAACGCCAGACGTGAACTCCAATCACTTGGAGCATCCTTCAGATTGATTACATTTCCGTCGACTGAAATTGAATTCACTAATTCCACTTGCAGACACAGTCCGGCTATACACATAGTCCAGTATCCAACGACAGACTTACTGGCTGCTGTCTGAGAGTTTAGGTTCAAGTCGTCTCTTTCCAGACACAAAGTCCAAATAAACTGATTACTTCGAGGAATAGCGAATAGCCAAGCAGAATGCGATGGATATGGTGAAGTTCTCCACTTGGAACTTGTGTTGGGATCGTTACGTGCAGTCTTCGATCATAAAGTGTGTAGGTTTACAAGTGCCACTTGGAGGATAGGTACTCTCGAGCAATCAGATATATTTTGTTGATCCTCTTGCTCTCTGAATCGACTTGGGTAATCCTGCGTCATAACAATAACATTATTATGAACGATTTGGTGATCCAATATGGGTGGCCGTTTTTCAATTCAAGAGCCCAGCTCAGACAAATATGGAACGGATATGAATGAATGTGGAGATTTGGTTTTTGTAATCTTTGTACAGATGTTTTCTTTAATTTGGATTATGGTCACTTGAGAGCTTGATGCCATATACCTGAGCTGAGGTCGAGGTGATAGAGGTGTATAGTGACGGTCAATGGGGCAGCGATGAGCACGCGTGGGTTCTGAATCAATAAAATGATTCAAGTGTTGATTAATATCTCATCAGCTTAGCGATTGTTCAGATGACCATAATGATGGGTTCCACAAGTGTTTTTTTAATTGATGGAATCATGGAGAACAAGCCAGCGATATATGTACTTGACTTTACTTCTATAGGGAAGGTTAGGTATATGCGAAATGAACATTGGCTGCTTTGAGTTATTCGTCTCATGGTTCTTAAGACAATTGTATGAATAAAATAAATCTGAGTTGAAATTTTTTTCCAGAGTTTTATATCATTCTTGGATCAAAACGAGGCAGATCTGTAGTCAAAGAGTCAGGGAAGTACAAGCCATTTATCACCTGGAGGAAGGTTTGGTAATGATGGCATCTATAACGAGACTTGATGCATTTTTGGCTGATCTTTTATAAAATTTTCTACCATAGAATATTATGTGGCCGAATAACATGAGCGAATGCGAAACAAGAGGCAAAAGCCGGCCGCCCGAGGACACTGAGGAATTTGTTTAAGAACTGAGGTCCATTGGATAATTGGATGAGAAAACCTTGGTGCGATATATTGTTCAAGGAATCACTGACAGTGAGTGCCAAGAATCATTCAAAGCAACAAAGCCGTCGTCAGTGCATGAAGTACTCTTGAGGTCGAACCGTTGGCCAACTGTATGTAGACTTCAAGGGACGGTTCAAGAAAATTCACTTCGAGGTCCAACACAAGTCAGAATTTTTAACAAAGAACTGCAGAGGTAAGATATTATGGGTGCAGGCAAACAGGGCATATTAGTACTAACTTTTTTTTTTTTATAATGCACACGTGCTCAAGGGGTTTGTTATAGCCCTTTTAATGATAAGTCACAGCGCGAGCGATAGGAAATTAGGAAAGACGGGAAAGGAGGTGTCGATGAACATTGGTCTTGAATGTTTGAAGATCAAAATGGCAAGGAAAAATTGTGCCAGGCAATCCATTCCACATTCGTGTTGTACGGCTAAAGAAAGAATCTCTATATTTCACGGTACGTCCGAAATTGGGCTCAAGTGTAAACTGATGAGCGTTCCTAGCAAGACGAGTATTACGGGGGAGCATTTTTTGTAAAAGAACCTGTAAAATAAGGAAAGACATGAGACAATTCGACTGCCATCAAGAGAGAAGTTTGGCTCAGCCAAGTCAGTGAAACCAACCTGGTATCCAAAGAAGCCAACGAAATGAGCTGCTTCTCACACGAGGATGCAGTGAAAAGATGGGGTTTACTTACGACCCAAAGGTATGAAATTAAATCGAACGGGTTCGGTGAAGGGAGCTGCATGACTATAGGTAGATTTCACGCAGAAGTTCAAGTCGATGAACTATGCAGTTGGTGCGAACTATTGGTTGTGCCGGACCAGAGCCAGCCAAACAAAGTGATCATTGGGGAAAATTACTTGACCCGCCTCAAGTAAAGCTAAAGAAAACGTTTGGCAAGCTCACAGTCAGTGATTGTATCGAAGGAAGAGGGAGAACTGCAAGCTCTGATTATTATGGATAAGTGCATCGAAACCAGCCGAGATGCCATCAACATTACTGAGTTAGAGTGTTAGAGATTGGGGACATGCAGCAAAACGAAAACTAAAAGTGGTAAAAGTCATAGAGAATATTTTGCTCTTTCCGCAGATGAACTGGGTTAGTGTTAATGCGGGGAGAATGTCGCATCTAGCTAGATACTAAGAAGCCAGTGTGTGTACAGCCATATTGAATGCCATTTGCCAAACTTAGGTGGATGAACTGCTGGAACAAAGGGTCATCCGGAAATCAACATCAGATCATCAGACTATTGCTCTACCGATCAGACTATTGCTCTACCGATTGTTCTCACAAAAAGCCCGTTATAGAAGAGGTGCTCTCGTCATTGAGTGGCGGTATGCATATTTCACAGTGTTTGATCTGGATTTCAGGGTACCACCAGATAAAGGTTGAAGAAAGCTGCAAAAGGTACACGGCCGGCGTTCGCCAATGCCTCGGGACTGTATCGAGTCCAACTGAATTCCATTTGGGCTCGTCAATGCCCCAGCAAAATTTCAGACCACAATGAACGAGGTAAAATCCAAACTTAAGCCTGGGACAATTGCTGTATATTTGGATGACGTTATCATCCCTAGTTGTGATGACGATTTCTCCAGGAAAACTTTGTCATGGTTAACTGTTTAAGAAGATAAATATTTCAATGAATTCATGGCCTCTTTTCTCTGTCCTTCGGTTCTTACAAAACACTTTTTTGGCAAGGGATATTATTTGTCAATTCAGGACTTCAAATCGAACAGACCCTGAAACAGATTCGAAAGTTCCATTTTGAATAATGTCAAATATCACATAAAGAAGACGGTCATGTCACTTAAATTGTTCCCATTTTGCCTAAACTGACCTTCGATCCTATAAAATTATTGAAATGATAGCCAATTACTACAACCATACTACCGTTCCTCCTTAACCATCCCTATCCATATCCAATTAGTCGCTAAAGTGTTCGTAAACCGTAAATTATATCGACAACATGTATACATTCCGTCTCCTATATTCTATTGTCAAAGCCTTCATTGTGGCATCTGTTTAACATTTTCATGCACATGCATAACCAGAACCACCCATTTTATACTATACAAAATAAGGACAACGGACAATCGGAGGACAACAAAAAGCACATGCCATCGAAGGATATAATCACAAAACACAGAAACACATCCAATCGATTTCTATTGAATTTATCATTATACAAAGGATGTATGCACTGGCCTGGGTTGCGCTTGCCTAGGTATCCACTCTACCATACTCTCTATGTATATACCACTCCTGTTTTAACATGCAAATGAGATCCACCAAACGTATCCTTAATGCATTAAAGGAGTATAGTGAATATAGGTACGTACCCCGTGCATGTAATTGCACATCAGAACACCAGCCTAACTAACCCTGGCTCTTATACTGACTACTGACGTCAGACACGTAACTGCTTACCTACAAGGAAGGCTACAAGATG
This sequence comes from Platycheirus albimanus, assembly GCA_916050605.2. Classification (NCBI taxonomy): domain Eukaryota; kingdom Metazoa; phylum Arthropoda; class Insecta; order Diptera; family Syrphidae; genus Platycheirus; species Platycheirus albimanus. The sequence continues at coordinate 359,176,090 of OU696696.1, forward strand.
CATTATTCAGCATGGACATTGGCCAGCCAGCAGAGTGTTTCTCTATCTCCTGTGCGCGAAGGGAGGACTTATAATAATCTATTAATGCTGTGGGCGATATAAATCGCCGCCGCTCTACACCACCGCGACCGCCACTCCGCCAACCGGTGTTATTGTAGCGTGTTAGTCAATGTTCTTGTGTTTGATGGGCTTGGACAGGATCCTTTGAGCTGCTGGCCACAGTCACACGCACTCTTTTGACTAAAGCAAAAGTATCTAGCGTTTGTAGTCATTTATCGGTATCATGTTAAGTGTATATAAAAGAGAAAAAGTAAAGAGCCAACCCAGGACATGACGCGAAAAATGGACGTCGACTACATCGAGTTTCATTTATTGATGGTCAGGACAGGACACATATTCCAACCAGCAGCGACTTACATTTACATGAGGGTAATTTTGTGTAAAAGAATAAGAAGGGTGAGAAATATAATCGGAAGCATGTCGCATTTACATTTTAACTCTTTTTAGTTGGCCACTCCGCTCCGGTTGGTATCGCCAGCCCGGCCGGGCCGGTCAATAGAAGAAAAACAAGAAGAGCAGGCTTTGGTCAACATGTGTCTGAATACAAAGGGTGGGAGTGTAATATAATGTAACGTTACATTTATAGTATTTTTAGAATAATTGGAAGGGCGTCAAACTACCGAGCTGGTGGTCGTTACATCAGTTTAAAGTGAAGGCTTGTAATTTCGGAGTCAACCCTTATGGGTGCTTATTGAGTAGATGGGTTGTACTTTCATACATAGATACATTGTTTCCTTGAAAGTGGGAATAGACTATATGAGAGGTTCATTTTGATTCCGAAAGTCATTTGTTTGGTTAGAAGGAACATCTGCCTGATTTTGATGATCTAATTAATCCATTTTGTGGCATGTAAATAGACTTTTAAGATTATTTTGAATCTAAAGTTAACCCAAACAAAAGAGCTGATCTACAAACTTTAAACATTTTTTTCGAGGAATTTATCTCAAAAGAACTTTTATTTACTCGGAAACAGCCCGATCTATTTTGGTGAAATTTTATATGTGTTATTTGTGAAGTATCATAAAAGTACTATATAGATTTGACCCCATCCAGGCTAATTTTTTGTCTAAGATTATTCAGCTTTTGTGGGTGGTACTCTATGAATCGGGTATAGGATCTGATTGACGCAGAGCCCAGGGTTGTGACCATAGAATATGCATCATAATTGGGCTTGTAGAGTCTTGGAAAAATTTCAGCACAACAATATTCTGCCTATGCCAACGGCAACTTTATCTACATTTCCTAATTTTGTTTAGAAAATCTGTCAATACTGATCAAGGGATTGGAATGCAGTATGTTGCGGATGAAGCATTAGCGGGCCAAAAGATCTGCAAGCGGAAAATTCCCAGAGATCCGCGGAATACAAAGTTGACATAACATCAGTAGGTACAGGAAGCGATAAAAAGGGATGATAAATATGACATCTTTCATGGCAAGTTCTAAAAAGGAAAGAAGACATCGATTACTTTCATCCAATTTTATGATTAAGGGGAGAACTAAGACAAGAAGTCTTATACTTTCGATGGATAAGTGAGAACCTGGTCACAAAAGAGGAAAATTCAAGAACATCTCGCCAATCTTCTCCTACTCACGCGAGACTAAAAAGCTTCTTTTGACGACCATCTCTCAAGGACGTGTAATGAATGCAAGAATTCGACTTCAATATTGTTCTATAGCTATTGCTTAGAATGGAAAGGAACACAGAATTTGCGCAACAACATTTCTGGCAACGGACTCAGGTTTATTGACTTTGACGCAGAGCTAAATGCCATCTTAGCAAGCTCTATAGGTTCTTCCCGCAAATTACATAAAGAGACTTGGAGGTTTCCAGATCAAAGCACCGTCAACCAAAACGATCACATTGCGACCAAAACTATCGGACCATAATAATGCAAGGGCCAAAATGAGCATATCCATACAACGCCGCTTCAACGAACCAACTTAATATGAGAAAATTGTTTGGAAGCTACTTCCACAGGAGTCCGCCAGAAATTTTGCCGACTGGGTTTTTCTAGAAAGCTGTCTTTTTCCATATCACGTACTGTAGATGACCACATTAGCTAATCAAATTAGCTTAGGTCAAACGAATATAGTTTGTGCTGTTCGGCAATATTAACATTGTAGCTATGAACTCCACACGCGCCAGGTTAACTAAGCTGAATTGCACAGAGTGCATTGGTTTGGCTTGCTTTAAAAATATTGATTAAAGAAATGAGTGCTATTTTACCAAGCAAAGCGGACGGTTGTTTTAATTCCTTTGGTTCGGTTAGTAAAATAAACAGTTTAAAAATAAACTTTAACAATATTTCGCAAGATGTCCGTTCCTCCGATCAAGAACTTGAACATCGTCGAAATGTTTCATGTCTTTGCTTATTTTACAAGTTCTTCTACAAAAAATGCTCACTCGAGGTAGCCAGCTGCGTTCCACCCCTTAAGCATTTCCCCGGTAACACTCGTCTTGCTAGGAACGCTCATAAGTTTACACTTGAGCCCAATTTTGGACGTACCGTCAAATATAGGGATTCTTTCTTTAGCCGAACAACACGAATGTGGAATAAATTGCCTGGCACAATTTTCCCTTGCAATTTTGATCTTCAAACATTCAAGATCATAATGTTCATCGACACCTCCTTTCCCTTCCTCCCTAATTTCCTATCGCTCGTGCTGTGACTAGTCATTAAAAGAGCTATAGAAACTCCTTGAGCGCGTGTGCTTCATAAAAAAAAAAAAGTTTTTAGGATTACAATATCCAGACGTTAGGTGCTGAAACAGATGCCTCTCTTGCCGAACTCCTTAAATCAGCAGCAGGTGACTAAAAAATTGGCCGGTTCAATTTCCATGCTCAGCCTGATTTCAGAAATGGACCCAAGATCTTCTAAGTCTTCTAGGACAGCGAAAAAAAAAACTGCACAGAGCCATATGTCAAATCTCGACATCTCCACCCAACTCACGTTCAGGTATCAAGAAAAATTGTCCCTGTTTCACGATGTGAGTAAAGTAAAAGGGTGCGTAGCTTACGGTGCATAAGGCAACAGCCTGTCAACTCATAGATTCCAACCCTGAAGGACAACGAAGCAGTGAAAGACCCCATCCAGTGGTGCGATCAATTGGAGGACGAACTCAACCTACCTTGGTAGGCTTATCTATAATTGACTGGCTTAGGACCGGGCTGGCTTGTCTTGTACTAAAATGGAGGCGGTGAACTGTAAGTGCCACCTTAAAAAACTATGCTGTGGTATGAAAATGCTTATAGTCTAGCGCTTATAGGACTCTCGTTGATCTAGTCTACTTGTCAAATTCAAGTAAAGATTCGGTTAGACAATTTTCAGTCCAACAAAATTTTCCTGAAGTTTTTCATGCCTAAAAAAGTGAAAGTATAAAATAATTTAACCTCACAGTTTACTCGTAATCTTTCTTTCCTGCAATTACGAGCTGTGTTCGTACGAACTCTGCCTCCATCTCTAAACACACTCCCATGTTTAGATAACAAAATAAATTCCAGAATTTCTGGCTTAATGGTTGTTAAGCGTATTTTACTTAGAAGGAAACACAATAATTACTCTTTCGTGTCTCCTCTTGTACATCCAAATTAGCAATTAAAACCACTTTCTGATGCATGCTGCCGATGCCGATGCTGATGCCGCCACCACCACGACCACCAATCACTATCAAACTGACAATTGCTTTAAAGACACTGTGAACGTCCCACGGTCTTATCTCGGTAGGTATCTGTATGTGGATTTGCACAAAACAAAACAGCCCGAGATCAATTCAGAGCTCAACTCCGATCGCATTTCATTTAATTTTATAGGTAACCGAAAGGAATTTGCTACTGTGCGTGGCATAAATAGGTACCAGAGACAAGAGGAGACTGTTATAAACTATACTTCGAAACATATCAGCTCCAGCTTCAGCATCATGAACCAGAAACAATCAGAGACTCATTAAAATGTCATTTTCCAAAGATTTCGCATGATCTCTATCCACCATCAGAGAGATATGTTGGTTGACGCATGCACTGCACACACACATTCGATTCCCATTGATCAGACATGAAACGCCGAAAGGATGTTTGCAATTTTCCTCCTGCATGCTGGCTGCATGATGCTTCATCACAAAACAACAACTTCAACTCTCCTCCTCGATAATAGAGTTGAGGCAATAATAATTGTTGTGTTCCTTTGAATAGCCATTAGACAAGGTTCGCATCCCCCCGATGATGCTGTTGCTGTGTTGCTGTTGCCATCACCAGGTGAATGATCTGATGCACGAAATCTCTCCAATTGTTATTCACATTTGACAGGATAATGATAATCATGGCTGGTTTACACACAGGTTGCCCTCGAAGCATGAACCTTTAGCTTCTGTATTGTGATTTTTTTTTTGTCGATGCATAGCATGGAAGCGGGGATTTGATTTACCATTAGGTTTTGTGGTCACTATTCATCGGAGATCACGCATACTACATCTCCGAATGATGCTTTGAATTTAAATTATGATGAAGACAGGAAGCCACAAAATGGCACATTTATCTAGATGATGAACAAATAACTGGGGAGTCTCGTCGTATAGTCGCTCTTTTCGAAAACAACACCATAATAGCCGTTAGGCATATATTATTCCAGAGAAACTCACTTTTTGTCGTTATTGGTGACACAATGGCGGTCTAATGAAAGAATACCACTTTTTTTTGACATAAATAAAGTGACAGATCTTCAGTCACTTTCAAAGACGCACGGGGACAGGGCACAGCATAATAAGTAAGAATAAGTAACGACGACGCAGGTAAGAGCAATTTTGCGTTTTGGATGTGTCAAACAGAGCGACAAGAGTTAAGGAGTTGCGTTTCCATTGAGATAAACTAGCTCCAAGATACTTTTTTTCCATAGATGTGCAAATGCAAATGAGTGGATAAATATTTGCTTTGTGAAATGATATTTCATATTCAAAATGTGTAGAGGATCAGGAACAAATAAACGGCAGCAATATTTGGTGTACGTGAGGAACGAATTGTGCACAGAGCTTGTATGTTAATTTTAAAGAAAGTTAAAAGTTACCAAGTTCATTGTGTCGAACACAGAGCTGCATATAGCTACCAATTCCAATTAGCCAGAGTGTCATCACAAGAAAGCTTCTGTCTACAACAGTAGTTCTGCGGAGATTATGGTCTTGAATAGTGGCTTTCGATCACGTTCATGGCCATGTTTTCTAGAGGTCAATTAGTATAAGAAGTCAATTTGTCACTATCTGATGGGTAGTTGTGTCACTCGATAGTCGAACGGATCTGGAACAGCACTTCCTCCAGTATATGTATGTTACTCTCGAAAAATAAAGCTTCGTTCTGATTCAATACGAATCCTGCGACGTGGAAATGCTCTTACCTCGATCAGGTTACAAGATTTTCAAGAGTTAGCCACAAACCATCTACCACAACGAATCGTGGCTTAGGACTGAAAATTAAAAATTTGATGTTAGCTTCATCCAGAGAAAGTGGCTCTGGATTAGCCGTTCACTGAACTAGTCAGATGAAAACATCATAGCAATAAAATGCTATGAATACAATTTCCGAATTGAAGAACGGGTTAGTTGACTGACTAAACATGGAACTCAATTGTTATGAAGGAAGTTGAGTCTCACAGTAGAAATGGTGAAGGTCCAAAATAAATTCCAAATTCTTTTTGATCGGGGGGATAGAGTTCTTGCTTACTACTAGCAAAATATTGTTTCCTGAAACCCTCAAAGTGATTGTGATTGTATAAGACATCTAGAGGCTATTCGAACACTTGGCAGTTCCAGTCATCAGACAGTTTGGTTGAAATCCAGGAAGCGCAAGTGAGTGACAGGAGCACCTGCCCAGATATGAGAATTATACTCAAGCTTCAGGTGAATGTATGCCTTATATATTGTAGCCAGATCGGAAGGGGAAAAGTATTTCTTAAATCGATTTAAGTAACCTAAGCATTTAGCGGCATTTTCGGCGACGTCTAATATATGATCGTTCCTCAAAAGGTGGTTTGTAGAACACCAAGCTGTTTGGTTTCCTTAATGCGAGTGCCACTCATGGATATGGATAGTGGCATTTGTGAAACTGAAAACGAATTTGAGAAGCTGAGAGTACATTTCGTCAGCAATACAATTTAGTGGATTAGAAGTATTAGACAATAGATTTATAAAGATTAGAAAAAGAGGCGGATACATAACGGAGCCTTGAGGCACACCAGCTTTTATTTTTGGATAGCGGACTGAAAAATATCCAAAAAACACGAATTGAACGGTCTGAATGGTAGCTTCCAATCCAACGAAGAAGGAGTACGTCAAAACCAAGTGCACGTATTTTCGTTAAAAGAGTTTGATGCCAAACTCTATCAAATGCTTTGGAGATATCAAGTGTAATAATCTTACTTTCTCCAAAACGATTTAAAAATTGGTTCCCCGCCTCTTTGGTGAGATATGCATCATATCACCAGAGGACCTATTGCCAAGAAAACCGTACTGCCGGTCATTAAGAAGTTCCTCAAGATATTTCTAATCTGGTAATTTATCAGAGTTTCCATGACCTTAAAGAAGGGACGGTAGTACAATTGGTTGGTAGTTTCTTTTTTATAGGGTGGATAGAGTTCTTGCTTACCATACTACCATAAAATTGTATATTGTTTCCTGAAACCCTCACCACTTGACAGTTTTGATCATCAAATAGGTTTGTTGCTTAAATTTCTATCACGGACCAATAAGATACAGAACGCCAACTCACTGTATGGTTTCTCTTTTTGCCTACAAGCTAAAAATCAGCTGATATGCCATTTATTTTGAGAGTGTGACGCTCTCCCTTGCTTTTAAAACCCATTTAGCAAACACACCTAAAAAATAAATGGCATACGCAGGTATAGTTGCCATTACAAAATGCACAGAGAGAGATGTACACGTATTCACAGACAGGAAAAAATATTTCAAGGGTGTTTCAGGCAAGAGGAGTACGAGTTGGCGGTGTGTATATATTGGTCTGTGGTTTCTACTATGGGCGCATATGAGTGTCCACTTGTCGAAATCGATTTCTCGCAAAATGTGAGATGCACCTCTATAGGTATTGTTGCACAAAAAATATGTCTATTTTGATGTAGTTTATACAAATAATAGTTTTTTTCGGTTTGAATTGCTGATGTGCGAGTTCATCGTTCTATGAGTGATTAAGCAATTAAGTGGCCGTGAAACTACAATCCAGGTGATAATCCTAACCAATAAAAAGTAAGCAGGAGTATTTTTTAAAATCCCATAACCAATATGCCACATTTTCATATTTATCCTGGCTAGCATCTGTTCGGGCTCTTACTTACTTTCTAACTTATATGTTGGCTCCACTAGAGCATATGGTGCTCCTAGGCCTTGCTTAGTATGCCCCTCCAGCCAGCTCGATTTCTAGCCTGCCGTCTCCAATTTTACATTTAAAATTGTCGGAGGTTTTCCTCTACCTGGTCCCTCCATCGAAGATGAGTTCTACCTTGACTTCTGACGCCCTCTGGTTTGGCGTTGAAGACTTTACGTTCTGGAGCGCCGATGTCCATTCGTTTTACACGGCCCAGCAATCTTTGTCGTTGAATTCGAATTTTTCTGGCTAGGTTTATGTCGCTGTACAGCACGTATAGTTCATCGTTGTATCTGTTCGGGCTCTGCATACTTGCAAAGAAAGTTTTTGAATGAAAATGATCATTTTTATTTCAATTCATATTTTAGTGAATATTCTTCTTCATGGATATTTTGGAAAAATGCCTTTAGCAAATCGGTTTTAACTCCATGTTTGCTTAGAAATTTATTAAAACGAAAGTAGGTTTGCACGTCAGCCCTTTCGTTTATTTAAATAGTTTCTACTAGTTATTTTGTTATTAGGGACATACCCATACCAAGTTATCCAAGTAAATTTTAAAACTCCATTTTGGACTAAAAATTAAATTTAAGAAATTAGAAATCTTTTGCGAACACAAATTTTGTAAATGGTTTTCAATTGGCAGTCACAAATTTTCGCCAACATCAAATAAAAACATCACTAAGTCACTAAGAAAAAAAAACCTATTCTAACATTTCAAATGGTCAAATAGTTATCTAAGAAATTAAAACACACAAATTTAAAATTCATTGGAACTATCTCAAAACATTTCAAATCACCCACACAAACTTCTTTAAATGCTCCATCATCAACAACACAAACAATATCACTGATATTGACTGACATCGCCCAAGTATTTTATCCTTTACTCCTTGGTAGGTAGGACAGCGCATCACTTAATTCACGAAAACTCATTAATCAAACACTATCGACCCATTAAAATGCTGAGCAATTAAAATTACAAAACCCTTCCAAGTCACAACATTCCGCATACACAAAAGACGATAGCATCATCGGAAAAGAACAAAAACAAAATTAATTAAATGCAAGTCCTTTCAGCGGTTTTTCTTTCTCCCTATAGTCAACACAATAATTTGTCCTGGCACAAGTTCGTATATATTATAATCTTTGATATCCTGATGTTACAAAAGTTGTTAACAATTCGTGGGATCAACGTGTGGTTACAACGAAGTTAAAAAGAAAAACAGAAGTTCATCGCCCATTTGCATATTCCTTTTTTTTTTTGAAAGGATATAGAGAATCCTTAAGGTTCGTCGCGGCCAATTAGATTGCGGACGAAAAACACCTGATATGCCAGGTTCATCCTTCTTATAGCCAGAGTCTATATCAGAATATGTATTTAATTAGCGTTTAACAAGCGCAACTGGAGCGAAGTGAACCCTTTCTTCTTCCGTTCCTTTTGATGTAACATTTTTGTAGAGATCATTTTTAAAGATAAAATATTTGTGGCGAGTTTTAACTTTGAAGTGCATCGTACTTAGAACTTAGAGTTGTATGCCCATTAGATAAAGGTATAACCCTTAAAAAAAAAGCCACACTAAGACGTCCATTATGATACCACGTGAAATCGGGACATATTCGAATCGAATTGAAAAGGTCTCGCCTTTTCTTCCTCTGAAACCAAGGAACACATAATCCCCCTACAACAGCTTATAAACAAAATTGTTGACGAGAAAAGCCTAGAAACAGGAATACATTTTGTTGCCGGAATAGTTGAGAACTCTCTTAAGCAAAAAGACCACTCTAGAACGTCAAGAGACATTGACAATGGGCTCGAAAAGCTTATACCGAGCCTTCTTCAAAAACTTTGGACTCAGTCTCAATAGAAAATTGAACTTGAAGTTCAAACCCCAATACTGACATATGGAGGCTTTGTATGGCGGTTTTGGTAAACCCAGTTTCACCGACAGAAGGGGACTAGTTTCCTCACAATCAGAATGATTTAAAAATATGTCTCGAACCAAGCCAAGATTTATTTTTAAGTGAAATTATTATTTGATTGTAACAAAAACCTATCAACTAACAAAAACTGTTTTCTTCATGACAAGATTTACTCTCGGAGGATTTGTAACTTCCTCGCAAAAGGCAAAGCCAAGCCGGAGGACTACAGGTTGTGGAGCGGGAAGAGATCTAGACTGTTTTTGTAGCTCTACGTTTAGTGAAGGAAGGAAGAGGAGAAGGATAAACATCACCAAAACCGCAAGTCGAACAGATACAGAAATGTCATCCCTTGTGCAAATTCAATAGAAGAGTGACCCGTTCATCATCAGGATTTATTTGCCACTCCGAACTCTGCAGAGATTAGTGATGGAAGCACTGAAGTAATGCCATCGATGTTAACCATTTGAACTGAATATTTTGACCAGTAGCTTAATTAGTGACCGGTAACCAGTCGTTCTGAATGAAAACCATGAGTTAATCCCGCTCTACCAAAATAAAACCAAAACAGCTATCACCAGACTAAACATGAACAAAGCAGATTTAGCCGATGTACTAGAAGCGGAATAGATAAGACATGACGAAGATGAATTCAGAAGCAACTTATCTGCTAAATGTGATCGGAATAACGTGTGCCATTTGCCCCATTCACAAAAAAGGAGATTGCCTACTTTGCTAAATGTAGTTTTTTTGAACATCGCCTACAAGACCCTTTTGAGCGTTTACCAACGCGTTTTTAGACCTAGAAAATCTACAACTGACCAGATTTTCAAATTTGGGCAAATCCGAGATAAAACCCAAGATTTTAACACCAAGACCAGCCACCTGTTCATCGATTACAAAACAATTTTCCACAGAAGAACTATATCATACCCTGACCAGCTTTAGAAACCTTGCTAAACTGATACAACTGAAAAATGCTCTATGATCCGTCTAAATCGGTAGGGATTTTCCTGAAACCTCCGACACCACCATAGGATTAAGATAAGAAGTCGAGACACATTATCATCCAGCTGTTCCAAAATTGTTATTGAAATGGAAATATGCAAAACGAATGACAGTAAATCTCTTGCTGTCTTTAATTAATAAGGGGTTCCAGATGATCTGGACTTGATAGGGAGAACAAATGAAGCAGTAACCGCTGGTGACGTCGTCACCATGAAGTTAACAACAAAAAGAATTGGAAGAGAACAAGACGAAGTATATGCTTCATCCCCACCGGCGATGGCGTGGTAGTCAATAAGTTTGTCTACAGTTTGGGCTGTAGGTATGGAAAACAAAATCATGCCAATCAATATGTTTCCTTGTCGAATTAGGCAATCGAGAAATAAAACCCTATATTGAAAGACTACGAGATAACCCTAGGCAGAAAAAGAAGAATGATTAGTTTCGCTGTTCCAATGGGCCTATATTGCTACGAAGCCCGTACTACAGGGAGAAACTAAGTTTCACGTCAACTAGAAAAGCGAAATGTAAATTGGACAGATAAAAAAGCTAATGTAGTAATTGCAAGCAGGTAACCGAACTTATGGGAACACACAAGCTGGAGAAATGGATTTGTGAATACCGATACCGAGTCTGAGCTCGAGCTCAGCACCTTACGATAAATCAGAGGGTTTCAGAAGCCAAAGAAGAAATCATTCTGGATATTGGGGACATATAGAGAAGGATCTTCCACTGTTTGGTGTGCAAAATTGTAGACGGATGGCTAGAGAACGAGTGGACTGGAAAGGCATAGTAAGAGAATCATATATCAGGAGCAACTCCCCTTATAGCACCATCATAATCAAAGTAAGTAAGTATACTCCTTATCGATTCCCTTTCAATGCATTCACATTTTTGTATAATTACTTTATTTTAACGCCTAACAATTTCCCTTGGCATTGGTACCCTATGCTCATACATTTATTCTGATTTATTCCAAACGGTTGCATTTACAAACTGGAAATATCCCGTGGTGGTTTTACAATCCATCAGAAAATATGCAGCTTTGAAAACTTTTGTCGAGGCAAGCCTCCAATTATTATTAATACATACATCCAGAAGTTATAGTCACATTAAATTCATCAATATAATAAAAAAAAATAAAATATCTATACCTACATCATTTTAAAAACAGAATAAAATTCACTTACCTATAAACAATTTTATAAAATATACATATGTACATAGTTTCAGAATTGTACATACATATCTGACAAATTTTTGAGACGAATTCGCTCTCACCTAGAATGAAATAAAAAACAAATTTTATTTATACCTACATTTTATCAACATTGTCCTGATTTATTACTAGCGACAGCAAATTAAATGCTCCTCATGAAGCTCACATAACCTAAAAGTTGACCTACCTCATTCAATCAAATCATTTTCAATTCCCAGTCCTTCAACACGGGAGCTCTTTTTGTTGACTTGAGCATTTATTTTGTCTCCAAACCACTGAGCCTTCAATGCGACGCAACGCGATTATGAACGCACTTTTCTACCGGCAAAAAACAAACACGACGCCATGACACCACAATCGATTCACAAAAGAAATTTAAAATAACAAAAACTAAATATTTAACACTTTTTTTATGATTTATGCAAACAAAATTTACTCAAAATCAAACTTGAACACTTCATTTACAATTATTTTATATTTTTAACACACTACATTGAACATTAATAATTAAAAATAATATTTTTATCGACCGATCGCGAGCTAACCAAACAAACTGAAACGCACTGAATGAAACACTTGTTGAGACTGGTCTGGTCAGTGAGATATGAGAAATCATCAATTAACTGTGATTGTACGTGATTTGTGCTTTGCTCTCTTTAAGAATTTGTTTTTAATGTAAAGAGTGCACTCAAATCAAAATGGGTGAACTTTCGTTTATGATAGGACATGGGAGTGAGTGTGAGTAGTGCTGTGGTAATGCGCTGGCATGGCGGTGGTGGGTGGGTTGGGTGTTGGGTCGTTGGGTGTTAGCTGATAAGATAAGAGCCGAAATTTATAATGAGTGGTTTTTTTTTCTCCCAAGAGCGTTGTTTTTGGATTAATAATAATTGTTACCAGGCTCGGTAAAAATTAACAACAAACATTTGAAAAGACATTTCTTTGATTTTTTTAAAAGAAAGACCCTTCCCAGCGATACCAAAGCTGATTTAGACCTAGAAAACTTACAACTAACCAGATCTGCAAACTACACCTGGTCCTGGAGAAAACCCTAGATTTTAAGACTTATCATACCATGACCATAGCTTTAGAATCCCTGCTAAACTGATTCAACTGAAAAAATTCTCTTATAGTCCGACTCAAACCTTAGAGATCCCCACAAGGTTAAGACGAGGTCATACAGCTATTTCAACATTGTTTTCGATAAGGTAATACGCAACATCAATCATGTACCTACTGTCTTTAATAAATTAAAAGTTCCACATTACTTCGAAGTATCATCACCAACGACTTGGTCAGAAAACGTAGTTACACAAACACATATGCAAATTACTTCAAATTCATTTATTTTATGCCCATAAACACGAAAAATCAAATTTGAAAAATTCAAATTTTAACCGTAATTTTTCTCAGATTTCCGAAAAAATCACAAAATTTCATGAAATACCAGGCGACCAGCAACAGCAGCAGGTACCCAACATCACCATATTTTCAGTTCGCGCCAAAAAATTATATGCAGCTATGAGTATGCAATGCAACTCGTTTTGAAGAAATCGACATATATTTTACTTCCGTTATGGTTTGTAAATTCCGTTGCATACTTTTGCGCTAGACGCATGGTTGGTGCCGGAAGTCAGTTTTCAAATAATTTCCGTTGAATTTGAATTTGAATTTCACCTCGCAACATGTTGCTTGAAGTTTTGTTTATACAAAAGTACGCCAATACTTATTTTAAAAACCAAAAACATCAGGTTTAATTAATTTTTTGAGTATTTATTTATTGAAAAGGTATTTGATTAAGGTATGTCTTGAAAAATAAAGGAAAAATCAACTGAAACGGCTGAGTTGGCCACAAATGATTGACAAGTTTGAAGGTTTAAGACTTTGTTCGTTACCTTAGCTCGCCATAGCAATCGACTTAGATCTATTTTGAAGTTTTGAGGCGATTTTAAAGTTTCTTAGCGAGTCTAAGTATATGTCAAATGCCACAAAATGAGCTGGCTAGGGAGTGTTCAGCTGGGTTATTCCGTAATAAAATTGATCTTGATGACATGTTGTAGTTTTGGCTCGAAGTCTAGATTTTTATTCGGCGTGGAAACTGTCTCAAACAAGATTTTGAAAATGAAAGCAATGTACGAAATGATAGTTGTTAGTTACAGTGAGCAAATTATTGGCGAAATCGGTCAAGTTGTCATCTCGACGATGATTGTGCGAAATGAATTACCAGGTTTTTAAAATCGCTTTGGAAGTAAGGTTATTTCAACCCCCAACGAGCACTGCTTTTGACTTAACTACTTAACATGTTTGGATTAGGAAGCTTATACACAGATAATGACCTAAATATTTTACATTTCTTGACGCTTAATATTTATGATTAACTTTCTAAAGTTAGTAATATTAAATAATAAAACTTAAATACATTTTTTTTTTCTATGAACACTTATATTTATTATTGTTCCACTTTCTTAAAGCCACACATAACATCATGCGCAATTATTGTACAACCTAAATATGTACAAAAAAATATTGTTTTAAAAAAACGCATTTCACTTAAAATTCTCTGGTTTCTCTTTTTAAATAGAGAAAAGAACAAACAAATAATAAACAAATTTAGCATAACGATGAAAATTAACTAAACAATTATACTAACAAAATAATATGAATAAAGTCTTCTTTAAAAAATATGTTTAACAATGAATTGCAAAAAGGCTATTAGGAGTAGGGGAGAGGTTGAATGTTGAAAGTTGATTGTTACCCAGAACCAGGATTAGCTGTTACAGCTACAAACCAGCACCAACAACTGGGCGAGGGGGAAGATATGATGTTACATTATGTTAGTATACTAGGCACGTATTGTCCATCCATCCATCTCTTATGAGATTTTACTATGAATCTCGTCTTGTGCCAGCTTCATCACATCCAGGGCACCTTTGTTTATTAAATCATCAGCAAGTGCCTGGCCAAGTTTTTCGCTTTTCGCATACAACTCATAGTCGTAGCATTTGTGACGAAACAATCCACAAAATAGATTCATAGTGTCGTCTGTCAGCACTGGAAGCACCTCTGTCGATTGGGGCTTTTGCTCATCACCATAGTCAAACATGGTGATGGTCTTTTGTAGGAACGGGCAACTATCATGACCTGGCAGTGTGGTTGTAGTTTTCTTAGCTCCATCAAAGGGGCATTTACTGGAGCTAGGCGCACAGTCAGTCACGGTGTCAGCGGTGGACTTTGGACATGTGATTGGGCACATTTCTGCAGCGTTAACTTTTACATCTGTCCCCACATATGGACATTGTCCCATAAAATCTTGACCAACTGGGATTTTCAAAGGACACTCGTCAATGATAGTATTCTTGGCAGTGGAATTGCCATTTTCCTCGCGGTTCTTCAAATGCACCGCACTGTAGGGACAATTTTTAAAGAGTTCTCCATGAATATTAATCAACTGCTGGATGTCAGTGATTTTGTCGAGCAGACCAGCGTTCAAGTCGTCATTTATCACCGTAGGACTTGCTCGTTTACTCTCTGGACTTTCGCTGCCATCTCTTCGTGCACGCTTCGAGGGAGGTGAACCATTTGCATTGATATCGAACTTATGTCGTTCTAGTTCTAGAGAGCAAGTCAATTCATTGCGAATTTCTGTTGATCCATCCAAACTCCAAACGGCACCGAGGACCTTTAGGCACGCCCCGGTATTGTCATCACTAAGGCACCCATTTAAAGTTGAGCAAACTGCAACAGGAGCACTGCAGCCACCGCCGAGGGTTTTGAGAAAACTTCGTTCTGCTAAAATTCGACAAGTCGTTGGCAGACAAATCAGTGACTGCAACATTTTTAGAATCTCCTCGTCATTGGATCGGCACTCAACAGCCAGAGCGCCCTGGCCAACGGCGTATAGTAAATCAGAAGGTTCCAGGATCTGACTTATACGCTTCATCCATCCCATTCGAACAAGACCTGCTTGGGCAAGTATAATGCCAGCGAATTTCGAGCCAGGCGCATCCAGCTTTGCCAAACGGGTGTTTAGATTGCCACGAATGTCGCACACTACTAGGTGGGGGTATTCTCGTCGAATTTGTGCTGTTCGTCGGAGGGAAGATGTTCCTAGAAAAGAGTGATATTTTGAAG
This sequence comes from Platycheirus albimanus, assembly GCA_916050605.2. NCBI lineage: Eukaryota > Metazoa > Arthropoda > Insecta > Diptera > Syrphidae > Platycheirus > Platycheirus albimanus. The sequence continues at coordinate 359,191,779 of OU696696.1, forward strand.
ACAGCTGATGCAGTAATGAAATTCATATTGCACACTTACCTATTATACTCCCCTTTGGCAGTGTATGAATGGTCTTCCCCTTGAATTTCTCATTCAAAACAAGCGCATCGCGGGCATCTTCTCTCTCCAAGACAGCACCGATTGCCATTCCTGTAGGCAAAGCAGTGGGTAAGTCTTTCAGAGAATGAACTACAAAGTCCACTCCTCCATTGCGTAGAGCATCCTCCAGATCGCGTGTGAAGAGAGATTTTTCTCCGATTTTTGGTAGGGATATGTTGAGAACTCGGTCGCCAATTGTGGACATGGTATCTACAAAAACAAAAACATAAGAAATTCAGTTAAAAAATTGGAATAACAATTATTTTAAAATTAATTGGTAAAATCGATTTTTGAGCACGCTACGTCGTGCCTGCAATTAATTAATAAATATAAACTTAATTTTGGATGGAGTTGTGAAAAATAGATTGATATCGTGCAAATAGTTCAATGTCACTGGCAGGGAGGGTGATTAATAAATATTTTGATAGTTTCTATCATTGGGAGTTGGGGGATATGTCAATTAAATTGGGTGGCTTCGTGGGGTACACGCAATTTGAAGTTATAAAACCAATTAATTTGGGTAAACATTGACATTTCGACTTAATTCACAAATCGCGCTTATAAAAACTTTTAATTGGATGGCGTCTTGTGACAAATATTTTTTTTTATGGGAAGAGGTCAAGGAAGGTGTTTGTCTGGAAACCCTTTCGATGGAGTATTGACGCTATACTTTGGGGAAGTGAATGATATCATTTTACAGATAAAAGAAACAAGTATAATTTCCAAACTATTATATGCCAACTTACCTAATTTATTGAGCAAAATGAATAGTTTTCTAAGGATTGAGACTTAACATAACTTCTTGCTATTACATACTGCTTTGAATAAGACAGGTTTTTGATATTTCGAAAGCTTCAGAGAATCATGAAAAGTCACCTTGAGGAAGCGGAAAAGGGTTTTTGAAAAACATTGTGTGTACAAATTGAGATATGTTATCTGTCTGTGCTTCTTGATAGGAATCTGACTTCAAGTTAAGAATCGAAAATGTCAGAAATATCGCTTTTGTACCAATGCAACGATTTCAGAAGACTTTCAGATGGTTCTGGACGATTCTTTTCACTCTAAGTGCTGGAAAGTACTGATACAAAACTCCTCCATCACCAACAAAAACTCTAAGGTGACACCGGGAATTGAACCTGGACCTTCGGGATGGTAGCTCGTCAAACTTATCACTTAGTTCCAGGGGACTGTCTATATAGAAACAATCACATTCGTCAAAATTTAAAAATCTCTGCCACTTAAGATTAGAAACAACCTTCCTGGTTTAAAGGTTTATTAATAAAAAATCAAATAATCTTTTGAGGGTTTTCAAAACAGGTTGTTGTGCTTTAAATAGAATTTTTATGAGTTGAAAACCATTGATAATATAGCTTCTTTATTAAAGGTGACTTCTTTAATCAAATTAAGGTGACCCAACAAAGACAATAATTTGGGTAATTATATGGTTTTTTTTTTGTTTTCCAAAATTGCATGATTACGAAATGGTTTATGAACGCGGACTTAAATCAGTTCCTATCTTCTCTTTTTTAATGTTTCTATTGTTCTTATTTTGGAATTAAAAAAAAAAAAACTTTTAAAAGGTCTCGGACACTAAGAAAGGTGGCATCGTTATTAGAAAAAATCTAAAAATATTGGTATATGGTATGCGGAAAGGTTGATTATTTCCTTTTTATAAACTCCTTTTTTTTCATATTCTATTCGAAAAACGAGTCTTCAATTCCAACCCGGAGGGCCAATTGTATCTCAGCTAAAAACATTTATAAGGATAAAGGGGCGGCTTCAGATCTTAAAAAAGGATAGAATTCTTTTGCCATGGCAAGTTGGTGCTTAAAAAAAACTTGGGAGGAAAACAGGGTGACTTCAGGACTCAACGAACACTTCCCTATGCCAAAGAATATTTTTTTACTCAATAAAGAATTATAGATAATCGATATCCATCCGTTTGGAGACAGGTAGAGTTTTCTTTTTCACAGTGGTCACGTTTTGATAAAACCTGCGGTGCTTAATGTTTATGTGATTATAAAAATATTTCTTGTTATCTTCGTGTTTATAATCAATTTCATTTGGATTGATGTTAATTTCAACGTTAGTTGCTCACTTTAGTGATTCCCATCATGTCGTAAGCAAATTCATGGTTTTTTTTTTTAAGATATGGCGAAACCTTTCTAGCGTGTATGGATGAATTCGGATATGACGTATCTAATAGTTAATCAGGAATACAAAATCAGGTTTTTGCATATCTAATCTCCATGTTGTGGTTTTTTGTCTCCATCAGCAGTGAATTGATGAACAAAGTTTTATAACTTTTTTTTTTTTTGTATTTTGTTCTAAATTATAAAACTTTGTTCAAATCTGATCTGTTCACATGGTTTGAAAGTATTTCTGAACGAATAACAAAACAGTATGTATGGTCTTTGTAATCCTAATATTTTTCGCAGGAGCTGACGCAAAGTGACAGTTTTTTTTTAATATAGTAAGATTTCCATTTTCAAATCCTAAGGCCGCGTTGGCAAGGATAGACTATAAAGTCAACAATTGACTTCTTCATGAAGTTAATGCCATGTATTTTTTGTAAATTACTTCTTGCTTTGAAGTCAAAAACTGCTCGGGAAGCCAAAGAACATATACCTATAGCTAAAGGCTCCGCTATAGAATATTATTTCAGACGCAATAGTGTCACTGGGATTCTGAATAAAAAAAAAAAAAGTTAAAACCCGTTTATCCCACAAAGTGCTTACAGCTACGTTTAGTTTAAGCGTTTCGGTTTCTACTTGTAGCTGTAGATACCTTATTTAGGTCCAAAAGTGGCTTCCGTATGATAAAATAGAGCCGGTTCAAACTGTTCAATGAAAACATTTGAAAAATGCCGTTTCAATAGAACCAAACCAATATTTATGGCAAAATGTGTGTTTGTCTATTAAGTAAATTGGCGCAAGCTTTGCATGGCATATTTTGAGGATGAACAAATTCCAATTATGGCAACACTGGCATGGGCCGTGTGCTTACTTTTATTTCCCCATCCAATGCATGAACTCCAATTAAATGTTTCCCTTGAGTTTGAACCAACTGCATGCTTATATGTAGAATCTAAACGATGTGGTTTGTCGGCTTGGCAATTTAGAATGGAAAAGCCGTGGGGCTCTTCAAATATAAAAATATTCGTACCTACATAGGTATAAAATGTACACATGCAGGTGACTTCAACTTCACAGTTTTACAAACAATATTTTAGTTTATTGTAACAATAAAATATTTTATTGTACATATCTCAAGATTAAGCTTAAGAGGTTCAAAAACCTACATTCCAATACTTTATACACTTATGAGAATTTTTTGTATCACGGATAATAAAGGCATTTGAAAAATGCTCCAAAAAAACAAAGTATTTACAGATTTCAACACCAAATGATTGTGATAAATTTAAAATCAGACCAACTCGATATGGCTTATAAAATCCAGTCAAATGAAAGAATTACCTACAACCTTTCCCACTGTTTTAACCATCTCATTGTAAATTTAAAACTAGGCCACTTGATCATTAACCACGTGAGGGTATCGGAAACTTATAATTAAAACAAAAAGCTTGCGAGACCCACTAACAGTGATATTGCATATTTTAATAAACTCATACAAAATGTAACCAAGATAGGTCCGTCTTGGTAGTGTATCTACAAACAAATTGCTCGTCATGACTGAGAGTGATCATTAGACTCGTCAGTCGTCACAAGTCTAGTTCACAAATTGTAGGGTTTCTTCATCACGATTATGGTGGGGGAGGAAGGAAATGTTGTAAAATTTTTATTATACAATTATTATCAATCACAAAACACACTTATTTACTTAACTCTGTGTCATTGCGAAGTCGCGTTTTCGCTTTCTTTCAGACACTTAGGCGGGTTTTCTTAATTAAGATTATTGCTTGTGAAATTCCCTTAAGGACTATCCAAAATATAGTACCTTTGATGATAAGAAAAATATCATTCAGTAAAAGATAAGAAAACTAAACGTTTTTATAGATTAGGAGATATACTTCAATGAGGTAGAAAACAAATATCGACCTTAATCAAGGTTTTTTTTTCTTCTGAAATTTATTAAAATGCAAATATACGATGAGTTGTAAAAAGTTTATAAATGGAAACCGTAATTCTGTTGTTATCGATATCTTGAATAAATTCTAAAAATGTATCTATACATACTTATAAGAAAAATGATGCAATGTCATCGATTTACACGACTGAAACAAGCTTTCTCTTATCGTTATGAAATAAACTTAACTTTGATAAAAGACACACGGGTAAGGTTTTGAATTAATTATGTGAAAAATAAATACAATTATTTGAAGATTTGATATTTATTCAATTAATTAGACTATTAGGGAAGTTTAATAATACAGTAGACACTAGATATAGTGAACTTATATAAAGCAAGCCTGTTCACTATATCCAAAATGTTCACTATTTCGAGCGGGAATTTTTGAATGTTTACCAACACTAAATTTAATTATACAGATTAAACAAATTTTATTTCAAAGCAGCTGTATCAAAAGCAAAGTCATATCAAAAACTTGTTTGTTTGTCCGTGCCAAAATTTAAAAACACACAAGGAATGGTAAATTGTTCATACAAATATTTGACATTCACATGCGCATTTCATTGACAAAAAAAAAATAAAGTTTACTATATTTAGATTCTCATAGTTCACTATTTAGAGTAGTCTGTGTTAAATTTTGGTGGTTCACTATTATGGATAGTTCACTATACAGAAGTTCAATATATCGAGAGTCTACTGTATTATGATGTTGACCGGGCTGTTTTGGTCAAAATTGGACAAATGCAAGCAATTGATTCAATCATTCTCCAAAGATTCGAATTTATTTCTTTTAGAAATGAAGTTTCATGCCACATAAACTTAATTTAAACTTTGTTCTTTAAACTTTATCCAGGGTCGAACCAGGAACCTCAAGATGACCTGGGTTTCTCGGTTTTCAAAAAACACAAACATAAGGGCTGCTGACTTTGTATTTATCATAACTTATCGGTTTGCTTTTTTAATTTGATTTTGATTTAGGCATTCATTTGCATTTCTTTCAGTTTCTTTCAAACAAATTAAATGAATAAATCAAATACAGTGCCGTGAGTGAAAAGCCCACAGGAAATGCTTGGCTGCAACCGCCACTTCAAAAGCTGATTCGTTGCCTCAAGTTCCAAATAACAGCAAATTTTCTCGTTAGGGTTAGTTGAGATTTTCACACAACGATTAGTGGAGGCGACTTCAGAGCTCAACGATCGCTTTAAGTTATATGAAAGCTTGTTCGATGTTTGTTCGACTTTTACACCCCAAACGATTGAACAGATTTCGATAAAAATGTATTGGTATATGCATGAGCCTAAAAAAGTGGGTCCGAAAATTCTGTGTCTGTTTCAGCACCTGCAGGCTAAACGGCTGAACCGATTTGCTTCAAACTTGATACACAATGTTATTTTATTTTTAAAACTAACGGTACCTACCATATGATTTTTTAGAAAAACAATTTTTTCTCAAAATCGGCTCCTACGATTTTGATAAAACTTTTTGAATGGTGTTTTTGTTGATGGTTTTAAATAGATTGGCGGGTAGCAGGGATGACTTGGTATGTGGTTAAATGAGCGCTGGAAGGTTGATATGAAAAATGTGATGTGTATAATATTAAATGTGTTAGGCGGGTAAGCGGCCTTAAGAAGCTGCACTGGTCGGTTGCTGCGGTGCAAAAAAATAAAAATTAGTTTACCAATTAAGTTTCACTTCTGACATGTGTACTTTGTACGCACGCACTTTTTTTTTAATCATGTTTTCTTGTAAGCCACTTGACGGATTTGGATAAAATGTTTTAATGTGGAAGCCCATTGCAAAACGAAAAAAGTTGAGAGGTGTCAAGGGACACCGATGGAACGAACTTCCTTTCGATTATTATTATTTATTATGTACAAAAAACCTGTATACACTCAACAAAAATAGTCGTCGCGACAACACACTGTTCAATACGAAATAGAAATGAAAATATCTGGCTTGCTTTCTATAAGAGAGAGAGAGAGAGAGAGAGAGAGAGAGAGAGAGAGAGAGAGAGAGAGAGAGAGAGAGAGAGAGAGAGAGAGAGAGAGAGAGAGAGAGACAGAGAAACATGCGCACGCCGAACAGCTTACAAAAGCCATTGTATATATAAACTATAGTACTATCACCTGAGGTGCGCCATCTATTGACGAAAAACTAAGCTCGAGAATACCATGGGAAGCAACAACAACAATTAAAATGGTGGAAATTGTTGTTGTTGCTTCTCATGGTATTCTCGAGCTAAGTTTTTCGTCGATAGATGGCGCACCTCAAGTGGGAATACTATAAATTTGATGCAATTGTCCATTTTTCAACCTAAAAACAAAAATAAAACAGTATAGTTCACTCAGGCGTATGCGTACTTTTCTGAGTTTATTTAATTTTAAAAAAAAATCATCCATGTTCTTAAACAAACTTAGACAAATTATTTGGACGGTATGAATATTTTAGACAAAGTAATTGGACGAACGTCTGCCGGGACAGCTAGTTGTCAATAAAAAATAAAAATAAAAATATAAATAATAACAGTTTAAGTATTTTAAAGACCGGTTATAAGCTTTTATCACGATTTATTACTTCAAAAATATGCATGCACCATCAACAAAATATAAAAAAAAAACCAAATACTAAAATCGAGCCATAAAAAAAACTAAAGCGGAACAAACAATCATTTTTTCCAACGGATTACTCGTTTTCGAACAACAGTTCAATCCGTTTACATTTCTTAATAAACAAGTAGCTTTTAATGGCTATCATTTGAAACAACTAATGCAACGCAAACCCACTTCCATTTGTGGAAAATTGCACTAAGGTACTGGCCTGAAATCCATTCGTTCGCATTACTCATTCGCCACCAAACCGGATTTCTTTTTGGCAAAATGTTGTAAGACCACAACTTCAGAGTTGAACATTCTGTGATGACGTCGAAGGTCTATCCAGATACATATTTATGTTTGTTGATTGTGTTCCCGCCGCATTAAGTGTTAGCCATCTGCTAACTAATAACTGCTTCCTAATCGATTAGCTTCTTCCATCTTGGGTGTGAAAGAAGACAATCTTATAAGATTGTTTGTTAAAAATGTGAGTTCCTCCCCCCAAAAACTATTCAATAACCATTTATCCCAAATAAAATCAACAATTCGATATAAAAACGAATAAATCTCCCCATACACGACAGCATTTGTTCAATAAAATCATTAAACAAAAAAAAAAAAACAATAAACAATCGAATAAACACCGTCTGACCAGCATTTTGAATTTCAAATTAATTCAAATTTTATAATAATTATATTCAAAGGGTTCGAGAGGCAATATTGTATTGTTTCATTGCACACACTCTGCTAAGTGGAATGGAACTCGAATTATTTTTATTTCCGTCTGGTATTTGTTGTTAAAAATATAAAGAAACCATTAAAACCCCCTACCTAAACACCAACCATCAAAGCACATAGATGATAGATCATAGGTTAAAATCTGTTACAAGGTCATGTCAGCCATGTGTTGTTGCCTTTGGATTATGATGACAAAAAGACAACAAACATTAACGCTGCTTAAAAATATAATCATCAGGAGACGACAGAACAAGAATAGCTCATAAATCTAAAAACTCTGAACTCTCTAACCCCTAAAACCCAAAAGCATCAGATTAATATTTTAATAAGTTGTTTTATTACACCTTTAATTATCTTTCTCAAAAATTTATGAACTCCAAGCCAACGAAAAACCTTGAAATACGGCCGGAATATTCGCTCATTTCAAAAATTGTTTCGTAAATTACTTTCTAATTTGAAAATGAGTACCTTTGCAGTTACATCTATACAAACACACAAGCATCGTGACAGTCACGTCAAACAGTGGGACGATTTGCTACAAAACTTGGTCTTAATTAAGTCCAAATTAGCCTAAATGTTATCGTTAAGTCAAATATTATCAATTTTGTTCGATTCAAATAAGAAATTAGATCCTGTTTGTGAAAATATTTTAAATAATAAATTATTTTAAAAAATGAGATATGCCGTTCTTAAATAGATTTATTTGATTTATTGTTTTCGTTCCAAATCGAGGGTAGCGCGAAAAATAAGTTCTAAAATGAATTTTAATATTCGCATGCTCTATGTTTTGATCGCCAAAAGCCTTGTCAGATTAAGTGGTGATCTTAGATTCTGTGAAGAAGAATCCTAACACCACTTATTGTTTTAGAAGAAGTCCTCAAGGTTTAAGGATGAGGACGAGGAGATGCAGTAGGATCTGGTCAGGTGGCGATGAGTTCCCTGTAGCGGTTATGATGAAGAAAAATAGTTGGTACAGAAGAATGAAAACAGACAGTCGTATCCGTTACCGTTTTTATAAAATGTAGAACATGACCGGACATAAAAAAGGTGCAGACATCATGTAACAGAAATGGTTTACACTAAGTAAACCTGATCGAAAAATTAAGTAAAACAAGCCTTCGAATGGAATTCCCAAGGCAATGACGCGTTGGAAGAACAAAATCAACTTGGACTGTCTCATGGTTTCAATAATTAGTACCAGATCTAAGGCCAGGTGTGACCGATGGCAGCTTTAGAAAGAGGCCTTGTTGTTGCCCTAATCTTTAGTAGGAGTTATATCACTGCTGTACCGGTGAACGGACAAAATAATAAATACATAACACATATTGAAAAGATTGGGTAAGATATTCTTTTTACTCAGGCAAAGGTGAGTACTAGGCTATATGTATATACATGTTTAATTACAACACACTGTATTTTTGTTTGGTAACCCCAAAGAGCTCTCTGGAATTCCCCGACCCGAGATAACAACCGAACAAGCAACCACACTTTGTTGGGTTCTAAGCTTTGTACTGTGTCGTTTGCTTAATACGATGATAGTGGTAGGAGTATGGCGTAAAATAGTGCAGACTTTCAATAGGTACAATTTTTAACCTGTTTGCTGTTTTGTTTAAGAAATTGGGAAATCCGAGTTTATCCAAAGTTTGACTTTGGTTATAACGAAAAATGTCAAGGGAGATGTAGGTTTTCATAACAACCACAAGAGTTCTCTCCAAAACCAACGAGTTCTTATTAATATAAGTTGTTGTTTTGTAGCTCATCTTGAAAAATGAAATTGAAATTTAAAACTGCAAATTCTCATCAAATGCTTGACAACTTTGACTTAAACTCAACTTTAACTTCAGAAAAAAGTCTAGATTTAAAAGCGACCATGAACTCAACAAACAGAAAATTTTTACGCCAGGGTGATCCAGAGAATCTTTAAAAATACAGAATTTTCACGTCAGTCGAGTTAAAGATTTTCAAAATACCTTTTTGAGCGACTCTATGATGAGTAAAGGGTTTAAGAAACAAAGCTTATGGTCTTTTTTCAGAAGATGGACGGTCGTCTTACACCAAACGGCCAATTTGAAATAACCAAACAAAACCGCTACAGGGAATAGTTGATAGAAATGTTGACAAATGGTACCTATTAACGAGCTGGAGTACCAATAAATAGATGTTAAGACCTCGAACGGTAACATGTTTGAAATATTGAAAGAAAAATTAAAACCATCGCTTCATTTATGAATATAAGCTGTTAACGGTCATTAAGAAGTCAAACAACTCAACACATCTTCGCTTGTCATAAAAACACTGTTTTTTTTTCAAATCAACTAGAACAAGTATTGATAATAACCTACTTAACTACCTCAACATTGAAAGAAAGAGATGAAAGAAAGCTAACAGAAAATGTGGAAAATTCTATCAGAAAAGGTAAGCAAATAGTTAAAGGATTTGCAAGGTAGTTTTTTAAGAGGATACAAGATCTTTTAGAAGATCAGATGCATTGATAGAAGGAACGTTTTCGCAGACAACGTTTCCTCGGCGATGTAGTTAGTGTGAAAGATTATCGCGCCGTAGCTTAGGGTTAGATTTTGCCAAAAAGGAAGTCAAGGGTACCAATCTTGCGGGATTAAATAAGTCTCAAATCGGCAAAACAAAATTATTGAAGGGCTCTTGCATTTATGCCTCCCAAGCGAAGGGTTCACATGTTCACATGTATTCATAATTTCATCAAGAAGTCGAGAATGAAAATGTGAACTTTTGTGTACCGTTTTTAGGGATTTTGATAGGAGCCGAAACAAAAAGTCTAGAAAAACAAGTTGCAGTCTGTTTTCCTAAGACAAAGAGCAAAGTTCGAGTTGATGGCATACTTTCCTAGATCTTGAGCCAACGGTCAGAGTTTGGCTTCCGCTGGCTCAGTTTATTTCGGATGCTTAAACATATCCTACGGAGAGGAGTCTACAATCCGACTGAAGTTTCAATCAGCTCTCTACAGCATTTTGTATTTTGGAATAGCTGATAGAATCATAGTTCATAGTGCCGACTGGCAAGTGGCGTAGTGGCAAGTAGGTCGGAGTGCTACGCCGGAGATGAAGCTCCAATTTATGATTCCACTTTATTGTTCATACAATCAGCTCAACGGTTCGAATTCTAATTTTTCACAATGGGCAACAAACGTAGGTGTTATTTGCGACTGAGTACGTACTTAAATCCCCGAAATTACAGGGAAACAATCGAAGGGGGTGTTTCCAATAGAGACCGTTGAATAAGCTTGTCAAGCAGTGGTGCAGGATAGACGGTAATGGTGGAAAAACAATTAGCCTTAGTCAAATCAAAACTGACAATAGTCTAGGTAAGCACCCTTGATGGTTGGGAGCCAAAAAAAAATATGCCTTTATTGCATTTAAAATTTGAGTCATTTATGTATGTTATGGTTTTTGGGGGTACCAGCGCCGGTATCTATTTTTATAATTTTGAAGTAAATCTACTTAAAATTTGTCCAATGTTAAGCACCAACTGTTCTACTGTTTTGTTATTTTTGTGAGAAAACATTAAGCCGTCGGCGCTTATTTTTATGAATACGTAAAAACCGATTAAGTTAAGACTTTTTCAAGTGTTAGCTGGACGCTTATGAATACAAAACACCTTCCCTATTTATTTATTTATTAAAGGGATTTCAAAAGAATACTTACGAATTTCAAATCTCCTATGAGAATATATCTTTTGCAGTCTGGCGATCACATGTTTTGTTTGAATGAGTGCCAACTGAAAGTAGAAATACAAAAGTTCATCAATATTTATATCCAGATCAATGGATTTCATCAAAAAATAAACTAAATACTAAAGTGTGACGAGTGAATTATTATCACTTGTAAATTTAGGTCAATAAGGTCTTATTGAATGGCTAAACTAAAATACAACCGACACCAAATTCAAGTTCATCATTGCAAAAGTCTTCACACGTCTGTCTCTGCTTCGATGTTTTAAGAAGCAGAGAGACGGTTATTCAATTATTTTAGGAGTGATATAACATGCCAAGCACTTTGCGAGCGGATATTGAGTTAATGCTTTTGGGTTTTTTTTTCTTGTCTTACTAGCTAGCTTCTAGCTCCACGCTCCACCAAAGAACACTGTTTAAAATGAATTATTCAAAAGAATGCAAGCAATTTAAGGCGTAGGTACCTACAGGCTACAGCTAGAGCTAGAGCGCCCAAGTTAAGTTAAAGTTATTCCAAAAATTGAAGAAGAAAAAAAACTTACTTCACTTTTTCTCGATCCAACTCGGATTATTTTCTCGTCTTTTGATTCACTCATTTTTTTTCTTTGGTTTTCTGGGTTTTTTTGCACTTTTTTATTGGTTGGTATTCGGGTTTTATTTTATTTCAAGTGAATTTTGTGTATTTTTTGTAAGACAAGGTTTTTTTTTTCTTTAAGAAGAGTGAAAGTCGGCAGTGGAGGACGAAAATTTCGAAATTCTTTCGATTTTTATGTAAAACACTTGATGAAATGCTAATCCAATGATTTAGGAACACTGAAGATAGTTAAATTGATTGCATTTTGAAGATTTTCTTGAGGTTTGATTGGTGTAATTGAGAAAAGATTAGCCCACTTGTTGGAGGAGTAAAAATTTGAAGAAGAAATCCATGCACTTGCTCGTTTGGGAAATGAATGGCAAAACGTGAGTATTTTTTTTTTACGTAATTTTTTTTTTATTTGAATGTGTCAAAATGTTATCAGACAGAGTGGGGAGAAGTCTTACGTTACGTTATATTTGACAGGTCACTCACTTATGTTATCCATTAGGACTTGGCCACAATGAATGGGGGAAATTTAATTATTTTGTTTTGGGCTGAGATTTAAAGAAAAAACTGTACCTTTGTACCTTTTTGTTAATTGGGGTATTTATTAACTAAATAATGTCAAAAAAGCTGCACAAATATTTGAACTAACATGTTTGCCTAGAACTATGCACATGATGGTCTTGCGGTTTTTTGAAGCACTTGAGGACCCGACCTTGTCTCCAACGCCGTTGTGTTCATGCAATTAATCCTGTTAAGTTAGATGACATGGCTGATCACGAGCTGACAAATTTGATTTTGCGTATACAATGGAATCTTAATTGAAGTCGGATCCGCAATACAGAGTAGCGCTAGTTGGTTTGCTTTTGATATTTCATGCAGCATTTATTACATTTCACTAAAGAAGGAAAATATCAACAGAAACTCACTTCACTTTTTATATATCAACTTGCCTGGTGGCTCTGACGCTATCTCCGGTTTTTTAAGGCAACCATTCTCACATGCATCCTACACACCTACACACTATCAATATTCATTAAACAAAGTGACTCATTCAATACAGTGACAATGAGAATTGCAATTTAAGCACTTCAGTCACATTTCTCCATTGTGTATCAACCCTAAACCACTGTGAAAATATCCCTCTTAAAAAAATCCCAAGAATTTGAATGTGAAAAGAGAAAGCTACAAAACAAACAAAAATTCCTCCCCCCGGAAACCTAGATAAACGTCATCTACTCAAGGATGACGTAAAGCTTTACTTTTTTTTTGTAAACAATTTGTTTTTTTCTTAACTTTAATGTGAATTGTGAATGTTTTTTCTCATTCCACATAATCCAAGTGCATGAACAAGTCACAAGAAATCCTCAACGATTACAAATCATACCGCATAATCAACGTGAATGCTGTTCCAGCTGTGGAATCGACCGCTGGCAGCTACAACTAGAGCTGCTAGAACCAGAGAACGCCTTGGTGATGATTTGATCGATAAACTCGATAGACTACACGATGGAGTCCTACGGACAGGTGTCGTCACAGAGTCTGACTTACGAATGGCCTATAGAAAGTCACTCGAACAAGAACAACGGAATCACTTAAACCCATGGTATGCCATTGGCATCCTTCTATTCATAATGCTGGCCACGCCTGTGTTCTTTGGGACTATACATTTTATCTTGGGTGTAAGATGCTTCCTGCCAAATAATTATCTTGTCTGGGAAGCGACACGCCCCATCAGTGATTGTGGATTTTGCAGGTGAACTGATTTGTTATATTTTTTTTTATGATGGAGTGTACTCGTATGGATGACCTAGATTTATATTGAATTTACATTTTTCTCTTTGCATATATGTAGCTCTGTTCAGGGACCACTGATATTACAGAATCTCACTCGTGAAGAATTTGCTCCATTTGCATACTCCTCCCAGCCAATTATTATTAAAAATGCTGTTGCTCATTGGCCAGCAGCGAAAAGTCTGAATTTTACGTATCTCAAAGATTTATACGAACGTACTCCAGGTGCTCTAGATGAAGACTGCCAATTCCTGCACTTTAGATCTGATTTTAAGTCATTAAAAGAAGTCTTCCTGATGTCCGATCAGAGGGCTAAATTTGCTGGCGGTAAACATCCTTGGTATGTGGGTTGGAGCAATTGTCATCCAACTGTGCTGGAAGAACTTAGAACCTTATATCCAAGACCACATTTTCTGCCTGAAGATGCAGAGATGCCGAATACGGATTATATCTTTCTCGGATATGAACAGGGTGCCTTTATGCATGTAAGTATACATTTGAATATTTTTTTTGTCAAGTTGATTGTTTGTTTTTGAAATGGTTGTTGCAATTGCCAAAAGAAATTGTGACGCAAGCGGTCTTGAATGAGAACAATATCTTATCATTATTACTTGCCTTTGCATTCAATAATTAAAATATCAATTATTTTGCAATGATAACTGATAACCAGGAGCAAAGAGCAGTGTTTTCATTAACTTAAGACACAAATCTACTATTGTTTGCGCTTTAAAGTGTGGTGCTTAGTAATGGGCGCCATTCAAAAGATGAAAGACGATTCATAAAAAATCTAGATTTTTCAATATACTAAAATGCGAGAAGTTCAAAGACTGTATCTTGGTTGTTCTTGATATAGTGTCCTTGATTCTTTACTTAGCCCAAAGTAATTGTGATGATTACTATTTAAGCTTTCAACAGAGTTTAGGGGACAATTTGGATGACCCTTTGAATATCCAAATCTATCAGTAGCCAGAGTTCCATGGCGTCGTGTTATGTGGCGGATTGTCACGCCAATGGTTCAATGATTTCACAATTTTGTTTAGCAGCACCCACCGCCTCTTGTGAGGAAGTGGCAAATCTTCGACGAGTTAATCTTTTTCCCCGTTTTGACTATGTGCTATTTGTTGGTTCCATACATGCCTGCAGAGTCCAAAGCACATCTTTTATCTTGTCCCCAGTTGTAAAACCATTCTGCTCATTTGCACCTTATATCATATCCAGATGTTGTGAGCAACCCAATATGATTATCAAGTTCTGACCAACGTCATTCTGATAAGATGCAGTTACAACTTTGAAATAGATCATTTTTTGGGTCATCTTCAGGCTTAGTGCTTTATATAACGTTTGAATTTCCGGTCCGGAAACTGCATTACATTAAACCAACCTCTAAAGACTTTTAAAACTATTTCATAGCCATGCATGTAGTAACTGATACTGATGTTTCTATATTGTCAGCCATAAATTATATTCGACCATGTTACACGGATCTCAGTAAAATTGGCTTATGCTTTTTGATATGGCATATTCAGCTTAATTTAGAAAAGCTCCATAACTCCAATTAAGTGCCCAGGTAGACAAATACACTGACTAGGTACCTCAAAGTTATACCTATAAGTGGTCACTTTTTGACACAAATCCGACCTCCTTGCTGCTGTTGACTCCATGTTAGGAAAGGCACCGGTTATTGCTCGTTTTGTTTCTTCCCATCACTTCAATATCGTCACCAAACCCAAGGAATTAAAGATGGTACCGGCTTGACATTGCGTCACTTACCCTATAGTTGTGTATTTGACGGGTCAGCGTATAAATTTAGCAGGATTTCTAGAGCAGGTCATAGCTCCGTAATGTTCTTCCCTTTTTTAAACCGTCGTAAGCTGATTTGCAATTGATAAACGAACAGGTAGTATGGCGCTCAATGTTAAATGTTTGAGTTTTCTCCAGAATTTCTCACAACTGAAGATCTGGTCCGTTGACTAATAAGATCGACAGGAACCTGCTTTCATATAACGCTGTGCAGAATCTTGTAGGTGGTAGGCGACATTTAAGTGATTAATGCCTCGAAAGTTGGTGCAATGTATGCTCCGTTTTTAGGTTGGGCATATGAACGTTTTTAAGCATTTCCAGCTCCTTTGATCGGTTTTGGTCAGGCGATGGTTGGTTGTTTTGGTCGAGCGGCTGCTGGTTTTCATTCAGATTGACTAGAACCCTTCTCATTAGCGGGATCTTTGCTGTCATCACCATTAAGGAAATTTTTAAAGCAGTCTCTCCCATCGATTTATCTATTTCAGTGTTTTTATCAGCATCTCTGCAGTGTCCAGGATAATTAGTGAATTCTGCTGTTGATTCTATTGAAACTAAAAACTTGAATTCGTCCACAAACAGACAAATCGACTAAATGTTGAGCCCTTAACTTATTTTCGAGCACACAACTTACTTAAATATTTGTTTAACTGTAGTTTCTTCAATCAAAAAATTGGTTTTAAAGCTTTATTCAATTTCTTAATTTTGTATTTAGCTGGATTACATCCCACGCCTCATGTGGCAAGCTCAATTACAGGGTAACAAAAGTTGGATTCTTGCCCCAACACCAGAATGTGATCATTTATGTCATTCCTTTTCATTCTTTGTGGAGCCTGGTGATGCTGGTAAGCTATTTCTAATTCTATTTCCTAACAACTCTTCTAATGAATATTTAATCTCTAAAAAGTGCTCGTCGATACTCGTATATGGTACCATGGAACATCAATACCAAAGGGTCAATTCGCACTGACCATACAATCCGAATACGGTTAAAACAAAAACAGACACACCATCAACTACACCACCATCCTATGTATGTAACTTATGTTAAAGTATTTAAATTATAAAATATTATCCGAACTTATTCCATACTTCGTACGCATCTAATTATTAAGACATAAAGATGATTTAATTCAGCTTTTACCAAAAAAAATATCTTGCCACAAAAAATTGGTCACTAATTTTAAACAAAAATTATTGTATTACTATCCAAACCACACATAAATTAGGTCTAGAAGTTTAATTAGTATAGAAGAGTCCGAGCCACGTTATTTAAACAAACGATTTGTATTCAAAAAATAGTGTTGAAAACGCAAAGTTATTGTCACTCAAGAATCCATTGAAGTACCATTTTTTATTATGTTTTTTTTAAAATGTTCTGCTTTTTATTTTTTGTAAAACAAAAGTAGGATGTGCCATTTTTTTAAAAATTATATTTTGTTAAAATTAAGAAAAGAAAATCACTTGCAAATCATTGAATCAAAGACTGTTTTGAAAATTAAATCATTTTCGAAAAATAAAACTTTTTACCCAAACAAAAAAAAAAACAAAAATGATATCTACTCGAAATTTATATTTAAAAAAAAAAAAACCAAATTCTGGTCGAAATCTCAATTAAAACAAAAAATTTAAACAAGTTATTTGAGCACTGTTTTTACTCACTAGTCAAGGTTTGTTGTATAAACTATTTATTTTACTTATTTTAAATGTAATTGTACAGAAAAATAAAATTATTTTATAAACAAATTATAAACATTCGCAAGAGCAAAGTCTTTTATCAAGAAAAAAAGAAAAACTTAGATATTTTACTATATTTTCTGTAACAAATTGTGATTCTGTAATTTTTTGCACTGAATTGAATTTTTCAATCGGAAATTTGCCGGTTTTTGAAATTATAACATTTTAACTTCTAACATTTATCAGTTTTAAATTTTAAAAATATATTTAAAATAGGTTAAGTAAATAAAAATATGTAAAACAAAAATCATCCATCATACTCGTATTGTTTAAATTTAAGAAATCATTTTATTTTACATTTAAAAAGAAGGGACTATATCCTATCCAGCAGTAAGCTTAAGTGAATATTATTGTTTGGTTTAAAAAACTACATTATACCTACATTTTAAATTATTAATATTTTATTTTTGTTCAAAATACGAGATTTATTTCAAATAAACCTTTTTATTTGAGTAAAATCGTCATCAAAATGGATATGTGTGTTGTTCTTTTAAAGACTGAAAGTGAACCGGGAAGGTTGAACCGCCCAAATACATCATTATGCTAGGTTAGTTTAGGGTGGCAGTCAGCTAGAAAGCGGTATAAGCTGACACACTTAGTCCAAAAAATTACCATAGTGAACAACGAGGTTTTAATAACTTCAAAACTTAGAAGCAAATTGGGCTTCTTAAGCAGCGTTAAAGAGAACTGACTGTGATGATGTTCTTTGAGTGTATAAAGTTTTCTTTAAGCCAGGATAAAACCTCCATTCGCCTGGAACAAGCTACAATGTTTTGAAAGACGAAAGGAGATTTAGTCCGTTAGATTTAACAGAACACCATCTCTTGAAAAACTGGATTTGTTCGTCTTCCAAGAAGACATTTTTCTCCCATGACATACACCATTGCAAAGTTGTGCTTTGAATGAAATCCTTAAGGTTGAAGGCGGTTTGGAAGACCAAAGGAAAGAATGTCCAAGAATGCTATGAAACAAGCTGTCCAAGAACTAGGAGTCGTGGTACGAGCTTAAGTAGGTATCATGCGAAAAATAGAGAGATCTAATTGATACTTTATACTCCAGGAGGAGGAGTTAAAGTTTTGGTGCCGATAGCAGCTTCCGGAAATCAAGAAGAGAATAAAGGTTAGCTCTATTGGTTTTTACTACCGAATATTAAAAATTAAAGCTGATAGACACCTGTTTTAAAGTTCTTTACTGTTTGATTAAGGTATTGAACCTCAAAGTAGGTACATCTGTTTATTCGTTGCTGGCATTAAAAGCAAGGATCCTACATCCTTACAGCGACTACATGAAATGTATATATGGGTGTGGAGTTTTAGATAACCGGGTACAGTGGCAGTTAAAAAATACTGATTGTGTGCTGCCTGAATTTTTAATGGTTTATTGAAAAACCTGCGCCCGCCCTGAATAGAAAAGACTTTATTTTTGGAAACCATTCCAGCATTTTTCACATGAGTTCAAGGACTTTAAGGTTTCAAATAAACATTAAGTTAAAAAAAAATATCAAAAATTCAATCTTACATATGAAAAGTTTTTCTTGGCTTCGTAAGTCCTTTGCTACAGAGGAGTCCTCCATAAGACGCAATAATTGAATTTGATGAAAACGAAATCTTCTCAGCATTCTAATGTCGCAGTGTAAAACTGGTTTCTTTCTATCGAACAGTCTGAACATTTTGTTTTCTGGGCACTGTGGACAAGAACTAAGACGCTTTACAAAACACTGCCCTAGTTTTGCTTTGAGGTGTACTGATCTGCAAAGGTGTCCCAGACGGATTGAGGTTCGTTTGGCTAGTCAAATGAGGAAGATAGATCTGATTTGAGCCTAGTTAACAAATGTATTCAATCAATAAGATGAGGAGATGATACCATAGCTCTATTTTTAGTATATTCATGGGCAACACCCCGTTTATCAAACTTAATACAACCCACAAAAATACCTAATCTATCTTAAGACTAGGCAAGATATAGGTAGCTAATAACATGAATTAGGATGGTTTTGGAGACGAAGTTTCAGACTGGACGTGGGGCAAAACCATGTAAATTCATGTGAACGGTTCGTTGGAGCCAATATGATGTAAGACGTGGATTTCTCAGATCGGGGAAAGGAGTTTATGTAATAAAAAGGATATTGTCTATTGTTCTTCAGTTTACCTTGACACCTATGACAAGGAAAGGCAAAGGTAGTAAAGAACCAACGTTTTTTTTTTTGTTTAAATTGATCACTTTTTATAGAAATAACGATTCAACAAGGTGAGTCTCCAGCCATGCCTTACTTGCCTTCTCTAATCGTTTTCGATGACCAATGATCTACGTCATCGAAAACCATTAGAGAAGAACTATCTCAAGAACTCAATAACTAGAGTGGTCCATATTTCCGAAGATAAAAGGAGCTATCATTCTGTAAAGGAGATGAATATTCTGTCGAAACGTAGAACTGCTCTGTTTCAGGTGTTTGTTTATAAACCGTTGTCTGCGTTACAAAACAACGTTACAAAACGAATAGAAAAACAGGGATTTTAATGGAATCCTCAAGGTGAAGGACGAAAAAAGTTGAAGGTAAACTGTAATGAAGGAAGCCTACTCCCATAATTTGGAATCGTGGTTATGGCTGAGGTTTTGTGCTTCCAAGAGAGAGTTAGAAAGATCTGGTTACCACAGAATAGGTACTTTAAAAAGAGTTAAAAGTGTTGCTGCCAAAAACCACTCCCAGAAACCAAAAGAGAGATGTTGTGCCCTTCATAAAGTCGATAATATAATGAAATAAGTGAATACATAATCTGCTGCATGGAATTCTATAGAAAAACTTTAGCTTTTGATAACTTAATTCAAAGAGGTTGGTTGGTCCTCCTCAGAAAACTTTTCAGGAAGGATTTCTAAAGTGAACCGTGTCAGTTGACCGTTTGTTTTTTTAACCAATCGCCTGAGTTACTGAACTCCCAACATGTTATGTCAATAAAATGAAAATAAATTATTAAATCACAAGGAAGTACGTTTATTTCATTTTGTTGTGCAATCAGGGAATTACATTCCGTATATCTCTCAAGCCACCCCCATGAAAGTTACCTAACAAATCGATTTTGTTTGTCTACACCTGATTTCCTGTAATTTATTTTCAAATGTAGGTAGGTATCTCTTTGGAACTTTGATTTTTGGCACTTCCACCAGCAATATCCTCAAAGAGATAAACTAACGAAACTTTGCCCCTTTTTACTGAACTAATGTCCGACAAAAAAGTCAAGTCATGTGATACTATAGAATTGAGAGCCTAAAATGAAAATCCCACGTAAGTTTTGCCTTTTGTTGAGAAGCAGCACTTTGATTCCCTGGTTCTAAGCAGCTATCCAATCACAAACTTAATGAATTGGTTAATATTTTTATTTTTCATTGAAAAGTTCCCAAAAACATTGCCTAACCTCTGAAAACCCAGACACCTAACCAAGAATGTTCTTATCTACACAAACTTCACCGGACCAGCAACCACCATCGGCCTCCCAAATGCTTAACAAATAAACAAAACTTCTTACCTGCTGCGGCCTTGTTGCATAATTATAATTTTTCTATTATGAAATCCCTTTCCGAATCCGAGGAAGATATCACTTTCCACCCTTTGATTATGTATTTTAATTCACATTTTGTTTTTAGGTTATGTATCACTTTTGCATAACAGCACGTCGTCGTCGTCGTCGGCGGCAGAGAACAGAGAAGTAGAAAAATTGTTACGTAACACAAAAAGAACGAACAGAAAAAACACAAAAATGTCATTCTTTTTCGCCAAAAATTTCAGATTTTTTTATTTGATTCACTTTTTGGGCTCACATGTTATTAAATGCCTAATTATTAGGAAGGAAAAGAAAAAGATAACTGTTTTTTTTATTTACTTAATATACGACATAGCTCCCTCCTCCTTCAGTTGTTGCTGTTGTTGTTGTGTGTAGGTGTGGCAGGTTATTTTCTATACTTCTTCTCCTTAGTTAGCAGCTTCCTTGGCCAAACGTTCGGCCTTCTCGGCAACTTCTTCAATGGGTCCAACCATGTAGAAAGCAACTTCTGGCAAATGATCGTATTCGCCAGCCAAGATTTGTGTGAATCCCTTGATGGTTTCTTCCAATGGCACCAATTTACCGGCATGACCAGTGAAAACTTCAGCGACCTGGAAGGGTTGTGACAAGAAACGTTGGATCTTCCTGGCACGGGCGACGGTCAATTTATCTTCCTCAGACAATTCATCCATACCCAAGATAGCAATGATATCCTGGAGGGACTTGTAGTCCTGCAAGATTTTTTGTACGCCACGAGCGACGTTGTAGTGCTCGTTGCCAATGATGTTGGGGTCCATGATACGGGAGGTGGAATCGAGGGGATCCACAGCTGGGTAGATACCCAATTCGGCGATGGCACGAGACAACACAGTTGTGGCGTCCAAATGAGCGAATGTTGTAGCTGGAGCGGGATCAGTCAAATCGTCAGCGGGCACATAGATGGCCTGCACGGAAGTGATGGAACCCTTCTTGGTGGTGGTAATACGTTCCTGCATGGAACCCATGTCAGTGGCCAAAGTTGGTTGGTAACCGACAGCAGATGGGATACGACCCAACAAAGCAGACACCTCGGAACCGGCCTGGGTGAAACGGAAAATGTTGTCAATGAAAAGAAGTACATCCTGTCCCTCTTGATCACGGAAATATTCAGCAACGGTCAATCCAGTCAAAGCGACACGGGCACGGGCGCCTGGGGGCTCGTTCATTTGACCGTAGACAAGGGCTACCTTCGAGGTCTTGTCCTTCAAGGAGATGACACCACCCTCAATCATTTCATTGTAGAGATCGTTTCCCTCACGGGTACGTTCTCCTACTCCGGCAAACACAGAGTAACCACCATGGGCCTTGGCAACGTTGTTAATCAACTCCATGATAAGTACGGTCTTGCCGACTCCGGCACCACCGAACAAACCAATCTTACCTCCCTTAGCGTAGGGGGCGAGCAAGTCGACGACCTTAATTCCAGTAACCAAGATCTCCTGTTCGACACTCATCTCAACGAATGCTGGAGCTTCGGCGTGGATGGGGGCAGTCTTGTCGGTTGGGATGGGACCACGTTCATCGATTGGCTCTCCAATGACGTTGATGATGCGGCCCAAAGTTTCGGCACCGACTGGGATACGAATTGGGGAGCCGGTGTCAACGACTTTCTGGCCACGAACCAGACCCTCAGTACCGTCCATGGCAATGGTACGGACGGTGTTCTCTCCCAAATGCTGGGCGACCTCCAACACCAAACGGGGGGTCCTTTTGTCTACTTCTAGGGCATTTAGAATTGGGGGCAAATCCTGGTCGAATTGGACATCGACGACGGCACCAATAACGGCAACAATTTTACCGTTGCTTACACCAGCAGCGGCTGCAGCTTTAGCAGCATATTCGCGATTGACTTGCTGGAGTAGTGATATAACTTTTTTGTCCGAAGACTTTGTCACGGCCGATCGTACAGCAGAGAACATTTTTGGGTAGATTTTCGCAAAATTCTCTGTTAAAATTTAAAAATTCTTATTAGTGACACCTAAATGAGAAAGAATTTGATATTTTTTGTAAGTTTTATGCAATTTTTTCAAGAAAATTTGATGAGTGAAAAAAAGAAGGAAAATTTTTTCCAACCTTACCGATTACGAAACCACAATTTGCGAGCAGGGTGACCGAAGAAGTAGAAGTGTCACTTAATTTTAATACATCGCCATGCCGTTCGCTGTAAAAAGATGGCCCAAAACGAACAATTCCCCGTATTTTGTTGCTGCACAAAATGGTGGTCAAGTTGACAGGTGGAAAGGAAAGTTTGAGTTGAAGGTGGAAGTGCACTGTTGTGAAATCAATAGTTTTGATGGAGTTACATGTAGATGCATGAAATGCTTACTTTTATATGAAGATGCACAAGATGAGGAATGCGTGTCAATATAAAGTTGCACTAGTTTGGTTTATAAGTGTTTTCAAGACTTCCGATTGAAAATTACTGAAAACTAAAGCTAAGGCCACACTATGCAACACTTTTAAACGGCAACTTGGCTGCCAGTAACTTTTACATGTTGTTGCATAGTTGGTTACCTACCTTAAAAACGAAAGGCCTTTTGTGGTCAACACTAATGAGCCCTCAGCACGCACCAACCCGGACGCCACACATGCCAGCTACTGGTAAGACAGTTGCAATACACTCACATTTTCCACTCACACAGACAAACTTCCAGCGAACTGCAACGCAGATAGGAAACTGACAATTAATACATGTAGTAACTTGCTTGCCAGTAGCAGGTATGTGTGGCCGCAGGGTAAAGCAGTTTATGTGACACTTTTGTTTGCCCTAGTATAATAAAATGGTAGATATAAGATGTCTTGCATGCGTTTTATCTAGCATGAAAATAATTGGGAAAAATACATTTTATTGGCACTTGAAAAAAAAAATTGTTGTTGTCTGATAATGCTCAGCTTTGTTGTTTTGGAAACTTCGCGTTATATCTCACTGCGCTGTCATTACCCTGCGCCACATATACCAGCTACTGGCAAGCAAGTTGCTACATGAACCTATATGTTTTCCAGTTGACTGGAAGTTTGTCTATGTGAGTGGAATATGTAAGTGTATAATATTGCTTTTGGGCTTAATCTTTGTATTTCTTTTTGAATTTCGTTTAAACAAAATATTGTGTGAATAAACCTACTAGAGATAACGCCTTCCAATTTTCATTTTTGATTTGTTCTGCGCATCTCGTCATAAGAACACCTGCCTTCTCGTTTTCACCTTCCCGTTTAACTTTTGTTTCGTTCTACTCTGTGCGCTCTACGTCATAAGAACACACGGAGTTTGACAATGGTTTGACGTTTTGTTTAGCAGCATGCGCAATGCCATCTTTATTAGTTGTATGATGCCCACAATATATTCATCTTTCTTTTCCCATTATTTCTGTGCTTCCACCTTAAAAGGAAAAACCCAATATAAAAGTTCAAACTGTACCAAATAATTCTCAACCGAACTGTACTTATAAAATGGATTTTTTCATCTGCAACGGCAGTCCTACAATTTCCACTATTCTATCCGTCATCCACAAGTTTAAAATTTAATTTTATTAATTTTGTATTAAATTTAAAAAAAAATGGAAACACCACCGAAAAACATTGATTTTGACGAAGTCGCAAGAATCATAAACTCAAACTTTGAGGAGCACAAAAAAATAATTCATAAATGCTGCGTGAAGTCATCCATCATTCCCCTAAGCGACTACTATGAGGCTCTTCAAAAAGAATACAAAGCCATCGAGAGTTGCACAACTCCTCGAAAAGATAAACCCGATCCATTGGAATACATTGATCTTTTCAAGGCATTCGATGAGTATCCTTCGAACCTACCCAAGCCTAAGAAACAAACAGCAAATGCTCGATTTAATGCCACAATCAAGCCGTCCAAAACGAATTCCTCCCTGACTTCGAATAGTTCTTTGAAAGTCCCCGAAGATCAACCATCGTCAGCAGTGATTTGCAATGAATTCTCCAAATTTACCGAAAAGCTAGCTACCTTCAAGGAAGAACTTGCTGCACAAGCCAGCTCCAAGGAGTACGACGAAAAACTGGAAGGTATAAACACCTTCGCGAGGGAATTAAGCAAGCTTTCACTCTCGGAAGAGGTGGGCAATGATGCATTCACCGAGGAAGAGGAGAAAAAGCTAAAGAAAATCGCAGAGAATATGGAACATTTTGCATATATTCAAGAGAATCAAGATCTTTACAGTGCGTCGAATACAAATGATATAAATTTGGCCAGATTGAATGATCTGGTTGACATTGTTACTGACGCCCTTGTGGCAGTGAATTGTTATAAACCTTCTTAAATAATAAAAATAATTAAAGCATTAATTTGAGCCTCATTATTCGCTAGAAATAGAGTTATTAGAATCACTGGAATCATCAAGGTCGTCATCGGGATCTGTTGAATAACTATCGTGGCGAAGTTCACTTCCAATTTGATTCACAGTATCGTTCAGAGCCAACAATTTACGAATTCCACTTGCCAAAAAGTCTATCTTGGCCCGGGTTGTCGTGATGTACGTTTCGAAGCCAACTCCAGATGACTGATAGGATTGGGAAGTGTTTATAGTTCTGCTCAAGATACGCTCAAAAGTTTCTATAGTCTTGGCCAAGGCATGTAGGGTTTCCTTACGATATTTGAAACGAGTAGCTGTAGAATCAGCTGGGATTGACTTGGCCTTTTGTGTAGCTTCAATCTGGAGGAGTATGTTGTTGGATTTCTCGCAAATGTCCGATATGTAAGATATTTGGTTCTGTTTTGTAATGCGAACTCGAGCTAAAAGCACAATTGTAAGTGAACTTTTGGGGATGAATATTGATAAATGCATTATTAATTACCGAGTTCATCGATCATTTCATCAATTAAATCTGATTTTTGGGTTGTATTCATTTTGGAAAAATTGGTTTGGATTGTGCGATGATTTTGAAATCTATTTTCAAATTTGAAAATACAAAGAAACGTCAAAACCAGAACTGACTTGTGTGAAATGGGATATTTTTTCACTCTTCTAGTACAATTTTACATACAGGGTGATCACTATGTTGGACGTTTATTTATATCCAAAAACTTATTCCATTATAATAATTAAAGAAAAGAAGAATTCATACAGATGACCGACTCATGTTGCCTCTATTGTACAGACAAACTTCAACTTCATTGTCAAGTCTATCAAAAAAATATCCGTGTTCTAAGGGTGGGCACATTTCTTTTATGACAGGTAATTTGGAATGAAGTCATTAACAGTTAAACCTTGCAAAATAAAATGCTGAACTTGATTAACCCTGACGCCACATGCCAGCTACTGGCAAGCAAGTTACTACATGTATTAATTGTCGTCAGATACTTATATGTGTTCCAGTTGGCTGGAAGTTTGTCGGTGTGCGTGGAAAATGGAATTGTATTGCAACTGTCTTGCCAGTAGCTGACATGTGTGGAGTCCGGGTATTCCTTACTTACTACAAAAGCTAGAACACTTCGAAACGAAAGTTTTGAGTCAAGAATGTTTTCTTTTGAAGAAGTAAAATTTTTCAAGTTGGAATTCAATTTTTTAACGAACAAAATGCAAAATTAGTCGAATTTTTGTGTCTGCTGATAAGACTAGACAAAAGTCAGATAGTTGTTTGTGACAGGTATTATGTTTGACAATGATGTGTTCTCTATTTGACAGTTTATCGGAAAGAACAGAATTTATGATAGAATAGAAAAGAGAAAACATGTATTCGTATTTGAAATGTAATGGGGGCCCGTGCGAAGTTCACATTGTCTAGCATATATTCAAAAACGAAGACTTTATTTTAAAATTTAAAAAAGCTTTCCAGATTTGTATATACCACAGAAGAAAAAGCAAATGGATCCAAACTAAAACACGTTCGACTAAATAATTTAGAGTGTGCTGGTATAAAAACCCTAGGTCCGCATCTAGTACATTTTTTTAAAATCTGACAGCAGTGCTCAACTTCAAAATCAGCTGTTCCTTTATACAGCGAGTCAAAAATCAGCATGTTTATAGTTTTTGGGTTTTTGTATAAACCATCTTTTCAAAAGTTATGAACAACATAAATAAAACCGATTCAAACTATATCATCCGCGTAGAGGGCAAAAATGCATTCCGTCGTGGTGATACTTTTGATAATTTCGACCAAGTTGCCGATCGTCTGCGGGCCCACACTCAGGAATCCCTGGTCTACTATTGGAAACGTGATAGTCGCCTAGTTAAATTTGCCCATCGGAAGGTGTCTAGAAAGTTAAACGAAGCTTTGCTATACTACAGCATAAGGTTTTCTTGTATTTTTGGTGGCCAGCGCTTTAAATCCAAGGCCAATGGTCTGCGCCCTTGCAAACGACAAACACGTCAGATTGATTGCCCAGCTTTTATATCACTGCGAGCCACAAAATGCGGGAGTAAATTAGAAGTCATCGATGTTTGTAATGACCATACTCATGAAATTACCGAACAGGCTGTAAAGGAGTTGCCACAGAAGCGCAGGCCATCGCAGAGTTTGTTGGAAGAGGTAAGAGGAACTTTACTTAAAACCTTTATTTGTCCAAACCCTTTTCCTTTTAAGATTCACGAACTGCTTCATTTGAACGTTGACAAAAAGATCATAATCGACTATGTCAAGCAAAAGGAAAACAAGACTATATTGAAGAAGGATCTCTTTAACATGGCAACCCATTTGGGACTATCAAGGACACGAAATGAAGAAGAGCAAAAAATAATTCTCCAAAGGATTCATCGTAAGTTAGTTCATTTTTTTTCGAGGAATCATCTACAAATGACCTTCAATTTTTCAGAAAATGCAGCGGAAGATGCAATCCAGCATGCCGTCATAAATAGATTCTTTCAATTCGAATCGAACTACTCACTCAACTCCTCAGAAATGTATCCAGGTGATCTAAAAGCGACGCAGGAAACCCTTGATATTTTTGATGTGAATGCGTCGTCTACCTCACCGATGGACTTTCCATCGTTAACTCCTCAAACAGATTTGCTCGCCTCAACAAACTCCCCAAATCTAGAGTATGATGAGCTTTTGAGTAATCGCATAGTCGTGGACTACCAAGTCGAAGAAGAAGCCGAGACACTCGAAGAAAAGCCGAAACTCGAAACGAACTCCATTTCCATGTCCGAGAATAGCTGGAATGAGGTTGACAATAAGTCAACGGTTATCTATGAGGATCTCATTTGCGGAGAAGATAACGGTTATGTTTATGACGAATTCAATCTGAGCAAAGAAATTCCAGAACAGGAAGACCATATTGAGCCTCCTGATTCGCCAAATCTCTCAAATGACTTGGACGATAAGGAAGATTATTTTAATGATTTTATCTTAATGAGTCCAGTTGGAACTGTTTGTCCAACTGAAATTACAAACCAAAAAACTGAACCAGAGGAGGAAGTTGAAATTTTAGGTGAAAAAGAACAAAACCAAATAGAAGAGGAAGAAGAGGCGACGGTGAAAGAAACCCTTCCAGCTGAGACTGATAAAAGTAAGAACCTGCCGAAGCAAGCTTTTTCGAAAACACATCGAAGGATTATGAGATGTCGCAGTTGTGGAACAAATGCAAGGTTAATTAAAATGCAGATGTCCTATCTCAGGCAGCAGCGCTTAAAACTTTTCGAAGAAACTCAAGTATTAAGGCTCAAGAAGCTCAAATTGAAAGCTGAAATTGAAGCCATTAATAGCGGCTTGATGTGATTTAGTTTGTAGGTAGGTTTTCGATTTAAGATGCTTGTGATAGAATGTTTTTGTTGTTAGTGCTTTAAATAAAAATGAAACAATTCAAAAAAGAAAATAATTGGTAAGGTATCTTTTCAACACTAACGCTAGGATGAAGCTGCACTATAGAATGGAGGGGTCTACAATAACCCATTGAAACCGAGCGGCTAGTAGAGATGGACTTCTTCATGATTTACTTTCAACTCAAGGCATTTAAACCGAAATCTAACGGCGGTGTGGTAGTCCAACACACAAACCACTACGAGCCAGCTTGGAGCACCCAGAGCATAGCTCTCGGAAAACTTGCCTTTGGATTTTGGGAATGTTTTTGATCGCGTTAAGATCGCGGAGGCATAATTGTGGAAGTCTCGTCTGGACAGAGGAATCCCGCTAAAAGGAACCCTATATAATATTGTCCGCCTTATTCTTTCTGGAGCATAGGGCAGCAACAACAATCTGTTAATTTTTCCCAGTTCTACGTGGCCTTAGCTGTGACCACGATTCAATAATACCCTGAGACTCAGATTCCTTCAAAACAGATAGTCAAAAAATAAACTTCCATATGACTTCTGTATCAAGGCTTCTGATTTGTTACGCCTTTTTTTAAAGATCAATATCTCTACAGTTTCCATCCGTCTTCAATTTCTCTATACAAATATATGAGATATCCTTCTACCTGGTCGCTCCATGAAAGATGAGGTCTACTTTTGATTAGCTGTAACGATCTTTTGTGCCTCTGGTTCTTGACTGGTTTGTATTCCCACTTGGCTAGCTCTTCGGTGGGTTCTTGAACCTTTTGATTGTTACAAAAAAAAATTCCAGTCTAGCGTTTCAGGTGTTAGTAACGCGCGAGCAATTTTCCTCAACCCTCCCTTCCATGGTTGTCTCCCTCGCTAGGACAACCCCTTTACCAGGCTTCTTCTTAGTTTATGATCCTCTCCTTTCCATCCCTCTCATCCTTTTTAAAAGAAATCTTATTCAATGCACATAATGCAAATTAACTTGTTTATTATCATTTATAAAACAAAAAGCTCATACTGTCTTCTTTATAAATAGTGAAAATTATTTAATTAGAACAAAACTTAACATATTATTCATGATTAAATATTAATTAATTTTCATTTCGCTTTACTCCACAAATTATTCTATGATTTATTCTTTAAATTTAATTAAAATTGATTTTATATTGATTGAATAAAAAAGTGGTAACCCTACCGTCGATCCGAATAAAAATCTAGCTTTTGATCGACAATCGATTCGTCATCGACTTATTAAAAAACTTGGGATTATAGTCCTCTTAACAGTTTAATTCTTTTTTTTTTTTTTTTTTTTATATATATATACTTTTGTCCCCTGATAAACCCACCCTTGTTCGCACTGATTAATATATATTATACACACATGCAAATATCAAATAAACGACAATATAATAAAAAAACTCACCTCTCAATATCCTGCGGAAGTGGCCACTGCTGCTGGGTTTTTGATGGAGGTGCTGTTGTCACTGATGCGCGATATTTCCTCGTTTTTAATTATTTGAAACTATGTGCATATGTATATCAGTTATTTTAAGCACTGCGAACAATATAATTACGCGGTTCGCGTATCGACTATAAAAAAAACTATCTTTGTACACGATACCGACAAATACAGGCACCACAAAAAAATTTTAAATCTTAATTCAAATTTAAATTAAGTGCGTATCTATATATATATGAACAATTGAAATTTGTTGGGCTTGGTGGTATATTTTTGGGTGTAGTTTCTTTCTATGGGCCCCCGGACACGTGACCCGACCTCTATTTGGGCCGTAGGTGATCGCTCTTTTGCAACCAGATTGGTTTTCCTATAAAAAAGACTTTATTAAAATACTGTCCAACCTCTTTAAACCTTTAAATTGTTTTTACTCTAGGTACGTATGTACTCTGTACATATATCTAAAATTACCTTTTCTTTTCTTTTCCCTTTTTTTTATATTTTTCCTTCCGTGTATTAGTTGGTTTTACTTCCTTTAAACTTGTAATTGCCTATTTTTTTTTTAAATGAATTTCTATAGGTATTTAAACTTATTTAAATTATTTTGCTCTTACTCTTTTTTTCTTTTCTTTTTAAATCACAAAGAAAGAAGCTTTAGTTGAAAACGCCTTGCACACTTGCGTTTAAAAAAAATTGCAATTCAAATTAACTTCTTTTTTTCTTTCCTTTTTGAATCAAAAAAAAACTTAAAACTCAATGGCTTCAAATAAAACGACTTGTTGCGTTTAGAAAATTGGCAATTCAAATGATCTTTTTTTTTTCTTTCTTTCCAATTGCAGCCTGAAACTAGCTGCAATTTTGGCATTCAGCAAAAGCTTCTATTTCTTTTTCTAAGATCATTGACCCCGCTAGTTTCAAATATTCGCTTTTGAGTCTAAATAAATCCTGCATCAATGCCTAAATTTCATATCTTCCCTAAACTTGCTACAAATCGTAAACATTTCTCATTCATTCATTCGTTCATTTGTTCATTTCCATTTTACGATCTTCGATCTTTCATCTTCTTCGTTTGCGACAAACGAAACCTGTCATTGTCATTGTCTTGTAATCAATATTTTAATGGCCGTCGCCAGGCTCGTGGCTCGTCGAGTTTGTTTTGCTTTGCATTCGGCAATAAATATCAAAAAAATCGTTTTATTTATATTTTTTTTTATTAAAACAAATAAAAATGTAAATTCGGTAACATAGCTGATATGGCGTTAAAGACTTTACGAGCTGAAAGTTTATGTCGATGTCAATTCGCTCTACATGGCCTAGCCAACCGTTGAATACGAATTTTTCTGACCAGGCTAATGTCGCTTTATAGTCGCGTATAGCTCATCGTTGTATCTTTTTTGCCAGATAATTTCTTGTTTTAAGAAAGACACCATACATCAGGACCGGGATGATGAGTGTTCTGCAAAGCGGCAGCGTCTCCTTGATTTTTCTGTTTTTTTGTCTTATCCCCTTTACAATCAGTCCCATTCCAGTAACGGCATTCGTTTGTCTTCCAATAAAATTGATTGATCCTATAGTGAGGTAGCTTGAAACCCGTGAACAAAAAAGACCAATTTTTGACCAAGAGCAACCCTTGAGAGGTACGTCTATAGTTGAGTTATATTGCTGCAAACCCTGATCAATTCGAGGTTAATGGATATCTCAAAGAACTAAAATTATTAGATATTGTATCAACGTTAACAAAACTCCATCATAACGGTCATGTCAGCTGTCTCCCTACTTGAAATTGATTCACTAGACTTTCTAGGCTTAGCAGGCATACAAAAGCACAGATTTACATTGTAAAGAGCCAAGGCGATAATTTAACGGAACAAAACCAATATGAAATTCATTTTAGTTGTTTTCTAGTGTTTATTGTATCCCACGCCTACACATTTATCATTTAACACGCTACGGAAGCTTTACTTAATCAAATATGGCAACAAGATACAAAATCAAAATAAAGGCCAGTTGTTTAAAAGCCATTTTTTTAAATCTTCCTAACCGATTTGTTTTTTTTTCTTCGTTTTTGAAAAACGCACTTTTTCGTTTTGGTATTTGTTCAACAAGTTGTTTTTAAGTTATTTTATTTAATTTTTTTTTGTTTTTAGTTAATTAATTACACATTTTTTTAATCATAAATATCTTCCTTATCGGCAACGTATCTAATGATATCGGCAGGCCTTAGCAACTTTTCGGCATCACCATCAGGAATTTCAAAACCGAATTCATCTTCCATGGCCATGATGACTTCGACATGATCCAAAGAATCAAGACCCAGATCATTGATGAAATGTGAGTCAACGGAAAGCTTTAAAATCAAAAAAAGATAAACAAGAATATAGTTTTGGAATGAATTCTTTAATAAAACAACAAAACATGTTTTTGTGAGTTTGAGGCAATTGCAATCGAGATTCTAAATTTACCTTTTTAGGATCAACCTTGTCGTACAAGTTCAACACCAGCAGTACGCGCTCTTTAATTAATTTCAATGAAAGCGGTGGTTTACCCGAATATAATCGTATCGATTGCGACTGCCAAAGACTCCTTCTGTCCTGAGGACAAAGAAATAAAACATGCATTAGATTGGTTGGAGTTTTTCAAAATTACCTTATCAGCTGTGACTTTATCATAGGCAGCTATTACTTTAAGGACGCGTTCGCGAACGTCTTCTTTTGTTAGTTTGGAAGAAAACCATCTCTTGGCTTCTAGTTTATTCTTTAAAAAAAATATTTATTTTAAAAACAAATACAAAAAACTCCGAAAGACAGTAAAAAAAGTGTTTGTTTTATTTTGAACTTTTTTTTTTTTTTGATTTGAAAATAATTGTCCTTGTTCTACCGGAAAACGTAGGACAGTGTTCTAGATTTTTTTTTTTAACAGGAGATTCTCCTTTTTTTCAAACAAGCATGGAAGATCTCTGCGATACGTTCTAAGGATTCGTTTTTCGCAGCAGCAGTGAGATGTGTTATGGGATCGGAATAAAATTCGTTTCTGTGATTTTGCTTCATGCAACGAAAATGGCGTTGAAAAGACCATAAACTGAAAAAACAGGATGACAACATTGCAAAACTATCCTCCAAATAGAGTTCTCAGATTTGAAAGCCCAGGAACAGCATTGGGGGTTAACTGTTTTGAAGGAATCTGTGTGTTTCAGTACATGCAATCGTGATCACAGCTGTGGCCAGTCGCGTCAACCCAGGACGTATGGAATGATCTTGTTGCTGTCCTATGCTTTAGAAGTAATTTAGCACTTGCTCGCAGCCACACAACACATTTGAGAGTGAAAGATTTTTATTTACAGGGGAATTTACTTGCTGTTTCTTTGGGCTTAGGAGACATTTTAATAGTTAAGCCATCTCTCAAAGCATCTAGAACAAATTTAACAACCCCAAACTACTCCGGCCTAGCTGCATGGACTAGAACCGTGGACCCTTTCCCAATCGGATGAAGAGCAGCTGCTTTGAGAGAAAGGTGAAATTCGGTCCCAATACTACAGATGATTAAATGCTTAATTGCTAACCTAGAGTTGTGGGTAGGAGCCCCAGCATATTCTCTCAGATGGAACTGAATAGGTACCGTGTAATTTTCATAAGGTAAAATCACCTAAGTCTCAATCCAGTGTACCAAGAAAAATTCTTTCCCATCTTTATATTCCTTCCAACCAATACAGTGACGCTGACCTGATCAAGTCGCTGAAAACTCAACGGCTTAGATGGCTGGGGCTAATGGAGCCTATGAACGAAACGCAGTACCTAGTCTTCGATTTGATCAGGGAGAAAGCAGCAGTAGAATACCACATGTAAAGTAGTGCGATCTAGTGAAGAGCGGCCTCAACTAACTTGGAGTGCGTTACTGGAGGTAACTGACCAGATACAACAATGCCCGGCAAAGTATGTTGGTTGAGGCCATGCCCTGTAATGACTGTAAGAAATAATCAGTTGGATGCGAAGGCCTGAACCATGAAGATTTAATTAAATATATTGATTATAATTAATCAATTTGTTTTTGTTCAGTTTTTAATTTTTTCTTTGTCAAGATAATAAAGGGATCCTTTGTTACACACGCAAGCAAGAAAATCACTATGACATAATAAAGACCTTTTTAATGATAATAATTAACATGCAAATATTAGTGCAATCTAAAAGGTCGTTCTGAGTTAAGTTATAACAATAAAAGATATAATTTGGTTATATTTCTGAAGGTTTCGATGACAAAGATTAATCGAATCTTTTAATAGCTACCCGATTGCGAGGGGCAAATAAATTTGTTGCCGGAAATATTATAGCGCAGGTTGGATTATAAAAAAGCATTTTGTTCATAGAAATATTAAAAACAACTGATACCATCTCGAGACCGAGACTCCAACTGCGACTCCAATGCCTTCTTGAAAAATCATTCTTTCCTTCTTACTTCTCAAACAAGAAATTCACCTTTGATTGAGGTTAAGAACAATATTCTATCTAACTTTTGATAACCCCCCGTTGAGAGGTCGCATTCTCATACCACAATAACTAACTTATAATCATATCTATAATTAAAATAGAATAATTACTTGATTGATTTTGGTGCAAATCGCCGGAGCAGGATTCATGTGCATCTTGCGAAGGGCAGGAACAATTGCTGGAGCAATACGCCGACCATTGGAACGAATGGCACTTGCAGCAACACGGCTACAGCTACGAACAACTTGAGTCAGTGACATGGTTGAAACCTGTAATTATTTAAATAAATCACTTTTTATTTATCACGAATTATGGGAAAGAATTTATTAATTTTTTGATAATTACACTGAATTTTTCGTTCTCTGTTGAATTATGTAAAAACTTCTGCTGTCTGTCGACGTGAATATAGACAAAAGAGTAGGACGGGTAGATGGTGAATGTCAAAATTGAAATGTCAAAAAAGACCGAAAATCACAAATTTTACAGGGATGTTATATCTTGTATCTTAAAGTGGAAGTAATGGTGGTACGATTTATTCTTGTAACATTGTAGTGTCGCTTCGTGTACTCTCTGTTCTTCGTGGACAGGAATTTAGACAGATTTTGGCTTTTGAACTTCACATATGAACAAGATTGACTCAAAACACTTTGTTCTGGCTTTTCGATGAGTATCACAAGAGAAAATTATCGTAGCAGCCATTTCTTAGTTCGTGCGTAGTTGTCTAGAGTTTCGTACATTTGCTTGAAGGTAATTTCACTAATATTTTGACAGAAAAAAACAAAAACTCAAGGCTTGTCCATAAATTCATGGCAGCACTACTTTGTTTGTTGTTAACTGTTTAGCAAAAATGTACCTCTACCTGTCAAAATTGATTGAAAAAGGATGAACATTTGCAGGTTATCTAAAATTATAATTTCGTCGGTATACGTATCCCTACTGCGATTGCTGAGCACCTAGTTCTTTATGAACTTTTAGTTGACATTGTTTAGATTCAGATTTTTGCAACACTGGTAGAAATGACGTTATACTTTTTAAATTTGAATATTTAACTGACAATAAAAGAAGGAACGCGATATCGCTGATCATTCGTTGAAAACTGCCCGTTTATTTACTGTCGTCAAATAATTTACGAATCATCTGCCACTTTTGACATTTCCTACACACACTTTTTTAAGTTTTACCATTTTTGATTTCACGTTCACATCGTCACCTACCTTAATCTTAATTTGTTAAACAAAACACTCACAATTTATATAATTCATTTTATTACAAAAAAAAAAAACTTTACATTAACAGTTAACATAAAAGGGTAGGTAAACATTTTATTTGTTTTATAAATACATACATACATAAAGAATTAAAGTTAAACAAAAAAGAAAAGAAAATGAACATTTCTATCATTCTGAATGATAAATTTAAACGACACATTAATAAAAGAAGGCATTTTCAATAAAAGATTATTATTCAATAAAATTGTGCACCACGTTTTTAGAAATTGATCATTACAATTAAAAATTAACAACTAATTTATTGTAAAAATAAAAAAAAAATACTTAAAAAAACAAATGCTACCAACCATCATCATTATCTTAATGGCACACAAAGTATTTTCTTTTTATTTAACAAAACAAATTAAAACTAGAATTTTAGTTTTTGCTTTGCATTTTTCTTTTTATTTAGTTTTAAGTGTGCAGTAGTTCTTCTTATTATAATTTCTATTTATATATTTAATACTTAAAAAAGAAATGTTTGTCTTCGTTGTATAAATTTAATTTTTAAACACAAAAATATTATAGTTAAAGCCATCTTTAAGAGGTCTCTCCTTGGTTAGGTTTTGTTAGTAATGGTTTTGAAAACACTTTCAAGTTGTTTATTGTCCCGCAATCTAAAAATAAAAAAACACAAAACAGTTAATTTTAATCTAAATATATGTTTGTACATATATATTTTTCACGATGCTAAAACAAGTTCAAAAAAGTTTTGTTCGTTGAGCCTTTTGTTCAAGGCCCCCGAACCAGTGCTTTTTTTAGAAAAACCATAGCACATCAATAGCACCAAAAACCCATATTTTTAAATATATTTTTCTTGGGGTTGTCAAATATCAGTGTCAAACACGCGTATACAAATAAAAAAAGATCACAGTTTCACATTTGTGCTTTTAAAATAAGAGAATTCATGCAACGTCATAAAATTGGAAAGTTTACGACATGAACGGTCCTTTGACATTATTCATTATCCTCGGAAGTGAGCAACATGTTCAACTCCAATGACAGTTGGAAAAGGCAACCACAAATCATACTGTCCTGTCATAAGCGAATGCGAATTACAACTTTAACGACACAAATTCGTGTCGGTGAGATTTTCCTTAACAAAATTTTACAGTTCATATTTACGATGCGGGAAACTTTTCGACACTTAAGACGTTTACGATGGTTTGACGAGGTTATATGAGTGCCTTTTATATTGTACTTTTTATATGATTTTACTAGGCTAGACTCTTTGATAAAAAAAAAACAAAGTTTTCAAATGAAATACAAACTTTGCATCTTCTGTGCGACATGCAGACCGAAATCGAGCATCACTTTGACAAGGTGATCTCCCTATTCAAATACTTACCACAACAAGATGTCCATTTTTATCCCGATTGATACCAGGCTGTCCACCGGTTTGAATATCTATAACACCTCCTTTTCCTTTTACAACATTGTGTTCCAATCTGAAAATATACATCAATTCCATTAGAATTCATTACATGCAAAAACAAACAGCTCAATCTTACGAATCTCTGTCCACAATACTAAGGATGCTAGCTGTGCCCACAGTATGAATAATGTACGTGCAGCACTCGATGATAGCAGGAATTTCTAGAATAAGATCACCCTTGTCTTTTTTTAAGTCTAATGGAATTCGAACCAACATCAAGTTGTCATTGTGATTCGTTAAGATAAAATCAATTTTGTCCAATGGCAGGCGATGCTTCTGTTTGTAGGTCTTAGCATCCAGGAGATAGATGGCTTTGTTACTAAACAGGATGAACCGATCTCTGGGCTTATAACCACGACGATCGAATTTCACACAAGACGACGAATACTTAAGTTCTTCAGAGCCAAATGTCGATGCCACAAAGTTATTGACTTGTGTCGAATGTTCCTTAGGAATGCGGTCTTCGTTGAACCATTTGGCAATACTCTGGGGGTAGCTCTTCTTCTTATCTAAAAAAAAAAAACATGAACATGAACAAATTCTGTATTCTGAAAAAAAGGAAAAAGCTTCACTATATTACCTTTGAAGACCTTTTCAGCTGTGACTTTGAGTTCGAATTGCTGTTTCTTCTCATAGCTAAGCTGTTGACGGTAGATTCTCGCCAAATGCAGTCTATGTAGCCGATGAAGGTATGTAGACGCTTCTTGACAGTGTTTGGGTGATGATGGCCAACTCATATCCAGCACTTTTGTTGGCAATTCCTTGGACAATCTCATAAGCCACATCCTCTTGGTATTGGCAATGAATGCTTCATTCAAACCATTTGGAGGATCATTTCTGGTGATGAATCCCTTAATAAATGCCCGAATCTTTTCAGCAGCCTCTCGTCGTCTTTGAGCAGCTTGAATTGCCAAATACCGTCGGCAAAATGATTGAAGGATAATCGTATTCTCTCGGAGTTTTAGGTAAACCTGTCGTTGCTTTCGTCCTTTCCAATGTGACTGAATAATGGCTGCAACATCGTGTTTCTTGGCTTGGAATGCATCCTCTGTGTCAAAGAGTGTCTTTGGGAAACGAATGAAGATTTTGGTCTTCCCCAATCGGTAGTCTTCAGACCCGAAGCCAATGTCTTTGGCCAGAATTTCAACACCATTTTTAGCGGGGCCCTTGTAATTTGGCCATGTTTTCTTGCTCAAACATTTGTAGCGCTGTAAGAACATCTCATACGTTCTTCGGTATGCGAAACCAGCTCTGCGAACTCGCAAATTTTCCATTAAACCAAGGTACTTAACCTGATGAAGCACCAATCCATCATTAAAGATGCCTGGGGCTTGTTGGTCATTTGGCTTTATGCAACGGATGTATGATGGTTCCTTGCACATTAAAATGTCCATCAGGTTGTTTAGTGAAATTTTAAATTGTGTAACGGCGGTGTCAGGTCTCTTCTTGGAAAGGTACTCCTGCTCTGGGAAACAGGCCCGAACAATTGTATTCTGAGCTTTGCTCATAGTTTCTTTTAAATCTCTGAACAGAAGATCATTGTTCTTGTCTAAGAATCCAATCACGTTGTAAGTCACATCTCCGGCATAGTGCACCAGACGATATTCGTCCCGACCCATTGTCTTTTGAACTTGAGTTGGTGCCTTGTGATGGCAAATGTAATGCGGATGGTTTCCCAGTTGGTTAGTTAACTTAGCCAAAAATGTCAAATCCGTTGGCTCACCGGGCCGAAGGCACTCCTCATCCAAGATTGAAATAATTCCTTTGTACTTCTCTTCGATCAAGTTGCAGATTACCTTGTTATCAAAGTATTCCACGGGAACCCATTCGATACCCTCGCGATTATACTCTTCCTGTTCGGACTTCAATGTCAGTTCAATAAAGAGCTGCTGCAGTTTTTCATTGCAGAAGTTAATACAGAATTGCTCGAAATTGTTCTTTTGGAAGATCTCAAAACCGTAGATGTCAAGGATACCCATGACATTCTTGCGCGCTGCTCGAACATCCTTTGCTTGCAATGAGACGTTAATTCTGTGGACCAACCAGGTGAAAAGTCGATCATAGACAGCCTTGGCTAAGGCATCACGAGCGTAGATAGCCATTTCACGACTTAGTGGAGAAGTGACCACATCACCCTGAGCATCGATTGTTCTATGGGTCATTGCATTGGAGAGTTCTTCCACATCGCATCCGAGAAGCTAAAAGATAAAATGAAAAAATGACCTTGAAAATAAAAAAAAGTTAAAAAACTCACCTTTGCAACAGCAGCAACTGACTCGGGTTTCAGAATCTTGGCATGACCCTCCTCTTCAGTGAAGCCTACGTTGCCCATGTGCAAAACACTTCCAATGATATTGAAAATCTCCCTTTGTTCCTCGTCAGTGAAATCAATAACACTCATTGCTTCTTTGATTGTGTTGAAATTGCCTTTGTCATTGATACGTGCTACTAAACCTTTAGCCTAAAAACGAAACTAAATTAAGTTCCTGTCCAATGCCACCTTGTCTTGCCACTTCGTCTTACCCCATCGCTCAAATAATAATAGCTATCCAAGTTCCTCTTGAGCTGCAACTCCTTCAATTGCTCATCACTGGCACCAGCTAGAAGCTGATAGAAGATGTGGAAATTCCTCTCGCCATTGTTTTGATGGACAACTCTTGATTTTTCTAGGAGATAGTTCAAAATGTTGCCACCAATTGGAACTCCAGTGAAGTCGAACTGTACATCCATGTACTTGCCGAAACGGGATGAATTGTCGTTGCGGTTGGTCTTGGCATTTCCAAAAGCCTCCAAGACTGGATTACTCTTAAGAAGTTTGTCCTTAACACCTTCGATGGTTGTTTGGTGACCGGAGGCAGCAGCAATGTATTGGAGGACCTTTTTTGAGGCTTCTGTTTTACCAGAACCACTTTCACCTTGGATAAGAGAGAAGTTGAATTTACCACATTATAAAGATTTAACGAAATTCTTAAGAGCGCCGGCTAGCTTAAAAACTAAGAACGAAGTGTAACAGTCAAAAATTGAGCCTTAAAAGTGAGCGTTCAAATGTAGGCAAGGTTTTACGACGAGGCAGTTCTATTCTATTAGAAATACACTTCAGCAGACTTTTTCAACGTCAATGACTACCACAAAATCGGTCAGGCGGAATGATCCATTTAATTTGGACGATTATAAACAAGACTTCAACCCATTTGCACAGTAAGAAGTAAGGGTGGCTACGTCAAGATATAAGTCCAACAGCTAGAGCAGCTGAACCAAATTCCAAGCTCTTCAAAGCTAATGGTGGCGTGTACCCCATCTGCAGAAAAAGCGATGCATCAAAGAGCATCGCTTATTCTGTGAGTGGGTTTATAAAATCTTATCGACTCTTCTGTATGAACGTCGAATAGCCGAGTCTTTCAATTCCACTCCTGAAAGATAACGCAGCAGTGGAAGACCTCAACTAGGGAAGCGACCACAATCAACTAAGTTGGCGCAACTAAAGTCCCGACAACCTACTTATGTCATGTTATGTTGAGGCCCTAGTTCGATTTTAAGCGCAACCCTAAATAAATAATTGACACACAAAATATCACAGTCGAATACGGTGTTTCGAGTCTCGCTAAAATGACTTCAGTTGTGTCGATGCATTACAAATTAAGAAGTATGACTTCTAAAATAAAACCAATTAGTTTCTCATAGTCATAACTAGGCACATTGTTCAAGGTCAGATTTTTGGGCTAAGCTTTTTTTCAAAAATGGTTTTCGATAGATATGTCAGTTCCATAGAAGAAATTTAACCGATTAAATCTCAAGCACTTTATGTAGCTAGCAAGCATTTGGGAATTTCACCGATAAGGCCATATCAATATACAATATTGAATTAACCTGAATGAGATTAACAAAAGTAAAAGCATTTGCAACCACAAATGCGTCAGCCAGATTATAAAAAAGGTCTATAGATAGGATTAAAAGACACGTGTATTTTTTTTTATTGAAAAGAATGAATTTCAACTTTATTTGAAACCCATGCTAGTTGAAAGAACTAATTACGAAAATCGTGTTGCTAAAAAGCCATATTAAAGTAAACCTTAAACCAATGAAACGACAGTTGACACATGCTCTCGATTTTTACCCCTTTCGTTATCATAACTGCGATAGAAGTTTAACAGAACAAGTTAAGAATGGGTTGCTACTTATTGACATATAATGTACATTATGTGCAATTCATTAAAAAATACATACATATGTTTGTCAAGTACTCCTAATATTTAAAAGTCAAACTTTTGTTACATATGCATACTCGTATATTCTGCGTTACAAGAAGACACGAACCCACTTTGACATTTAAATTAGTTAGTTTTACAGTAGGGGTTTTATGGCACTTCTTAGTTGCTCCGTAGGCACTTCAATTTTCCTACTTCGTGCAGTTTCGTATTTCGTTCCCATTTTGCATTTAGACAGGAAGTAAGTACGAAACTTCGAAGGAATTTGAAAAAAAAACTATGGAATGACAATTAAACCACAAACTGTCAAAGCTTTTCAAATATTAAGCCTAGGAATCGTTAAATATACTAAAAAAATATGATTAACGTACCTGAGATAAGCACGCACTGTGCTTTATTCTCTTCGATGAGAGACCTGAATGCATTGTCTGTAACTGCGAAACTGTAAGAAACAAATAAAATTTTAATTTATAAAAAAATTAAGTTACCAACAATATATTATAGCTAGTTTAAATGAAGAACACTTAAATATTCCCCTTTTTAATTTGGTTAATCTGAATATAGTTCAATTTAAAATATAAATTCCATAGATACATACACACCAAAGTAGAATTCACACCATTTTCTTCCGCATCTTATATCTTTTAAGCAAAACAACTTTTTTGACAAAAACGTC
Source organism: Platycheirus albimanus (assembly GCA_916050605.2). Taxonomy (NCBI): domain Eukaryota; kingdom Metazoa; phylum Arthropoda; class Insecta; order Diptera; family Syrphidae; genus Platycheirus; species Platycheirus albimanus. The sequence continues at coordinate 359,233,727 of OU696696.1, forward strand.
CCTTAAGATTCTCCCAATAATTCACACACATTGCATAATTAAAAACATGGCGTAAAAAATAAAATGCACGACTGGGTCGCACGAACTTGCTCTTATGATAAGCAATTGCGTAGTGGGTGCATATATGGATATTAAAAAAAAATTATATAATAATGAAAATTCTTTTATTTTTTAAATTAGTTTAAGAGTTTTCTCGGAAAAACTAAGTATGCAATAAAAGTTCAAAGCTATACGTCAATCTAGGAAAATAAAATATTGAAAATCGTTGGACCAGTTTTTTTTTTAAAAGGTTATTTTTGAAAAACTTTTTCAAAAAATATTTTGAAATTTATTTGAGTATGCAAATATATGGCAATCTGTAGTTTACATTTGAAAAATAATTTTAAAAAAAAATCAATGTACCCGTTTCCAACATATTTTGAAAACCAAAAATTTTTTTGAAAAAATTATAAAAAATAAAAAAAAAAGTTTTTCGAAAATTTTGAAATCCCATATTAATAAAATTATGAATGACTTCCTGTGGCCAAAATTTTATTGAAATCGAATGTATAGTTTACGAGAAAATTTGATTTGAAAATACTGGTTCTATGATAGGTACCGTTATTAGACAAATTTTGAAAAAAAATTTCGAACCAAAAGATAGATTTTCTTGCAAAAATAGCATTCTGAAAGTTTTATCAAAATCGTTAGAGCCGTTTTTGAGAAAATCAATTTTTGTCTTCAAGATTGTATGGCAGGTGCCGTTATTTTTGGACCTAGAGAAAAAATAAAAAATTTGTTCCGAGGGACGGCCAAATAAATCCTAAATACCAAATTTGAAGCAAATCGGCCCACCCGTTCAGCCTCCAGAGGCGCGAACAGACATACAGACAGACAGACAGACAGACAGACAGACAGACGGACAGACGGACGGAATTTCCAGACCCACTTTTTTCGACTTCTCCATCATCGTAATGTCATGTGTGATTGTCATCTCAAATTTTTTTTTCTGCACGAATCCATAACTTGCCTTATAGTACCTATAATCGCAAGTAAAAAGTGGAAGGTATTCATTTTGCATTACGCAAAAAGTGAGTACTAAGCTTCAACAAAAAGTTCATTGGTTGCATGTTGCAAAATTAAAAATGTAGCATGGAAAAGCTTGTGGAACGTATTCATTTTTCATTTCACAAGAGGTGAATAAGGACTGGGCCTGAGCATTAACATATTGAAACTTTTAAACATTGAGAAACCAATTTGAAAGAGACAAAATGAAATCAACATTATAAATTTGTCGACATGGAATTCACAGCTTTATGCATTCCTCTTTGAGTTTGACATTGAAAATATTTGACATTTAATTTAATTTCACGTTGTATGAAACTATCTGAAACGTTTGAATATTAAATTTGAAAAATTGTCATACTAGTTTAAAACTAGAACCGTGTTTAATTTTACATTGAATAACTTCAAACTCAACTCTTTTTTGCCTGCAATGTACACTACACATGTACATTGCACACATACTGACTTTTGATACTAGAAATTCCAAGTTCAAAAGGGAAATAATATTTAAAGAATAAAATAACAAAACTTACACATGTGGTGGTGCCTCGAAGAAGTGTCTGTTTCGATACTCCTTGATTTCATTTTCTGAATAAATTGGCAACTCTTTGTAAGGGTTCACTGATACCAACACCTGTCCGATGTATGTCTAAAAAAAGAAGAATTGAATATTTATTAAAACGATGTAAAATAAAGTTTAATTAACAATTTTTCAAGTGCATGAAGGTGCGAAATCTACAGGTGATAACTCTTTTTTCTTACAACAACAACAACAACGACACATAATTAAACAACAAATTATTTCTTACACCGATCATAGTCTATTTTAATTTTTTAGCCAAAGTGTAGCGAATTTCAAGAATACAATAAAAAACATAAACTTATTTTAAAAAATTATCTTTTAAGACACACCATACAAAAATTAATGTTACGTGTGTTATTAAAAAAAAAACTTACATAAATTAAATTCTCTTGAAAACGTTTTCTTAAATTGTCAATGAATGCGTCTTCGCTTTGATAGTTTTCCAGCAAAACAGAATCCTGTACACCTACACGATCCCGATCGTGAAGTCCTTTCTCCATTGCGCCGTGTTTAGCGGGTAAATTTGTGCTGAAAAAAAAAAAATAAGATACAAATTTAAAATAAATATTTTTGATTACATGCAATAATTTTACTTAAAAATCTAAATCATGGTTGAGTAACTAAACTAGTGCATTTGAAAATAAGTTTTAATTTAGCCAAGACACTGAAATTTTGAAGACATCCTGTTGTTCCTATTTTTTGTTTAAATTTGTTTGTATGTTTTATTTGAATGTCAATTAATCTTTCAAATGTCTCATAATTGTTGTTAATGCAAAGTATCTTTTTATTAAAGGCTAGGTATGACCAGACCGGTCGGTGTAAGCATTTCACATGCTAACTTACATTCCAACATATTGCATTCAATAGCATGTTTAGTGTTCATTAATTCGAAGTTTTTCTTTTATATTATGCAATGCTTGAAGTAATGAACGAAATGCAGAAAGAAGAAATTGGAAGATGATTGAAAGGAAAATTGAAGAATTGTATTTGTAGGTTATGAAGATAGTTACACCATTTATAGTGGCATTTTTTGCAAGCACGACCAGATTCGATTTTTCTTATGGAGCATGAAAATGAACATATACATATTTTGTCGGGGGCTTTTATTTAGAAGAGTTTTAACTATTTGTGCAATCTATTTATTTTCCTTTCGTTTTAACTTTTGTAATGTCTTTCAGCTGGCTCAATCAAGGATTCCCCTTAGAACCTAAACAGTTTTTGATTTTTTTTTAAATATTAATTTAATGAGATGAAGAATTCCCCATTGCACTATGCGCAGAATTTGGAGCTAAATTTAGTTAGTTTATCATACAAAGCCGTTGCTGTTTCACATCCGAAGAAAAGGGAATTCGGAAACGAATTTGAGAAACTATGTGTACTGTTGTTATCAAAACAATTTAATGGACTAGAAGTCTTGGAAAAGAGATCATTGATGAAGATGAGGAAGAGTGTAGGAGACTGAATGGAGCCTTGAGGCACACCATAATTTTTCTGGTGAAGATCAGGCTGAAGAAGTCGTGTCTCGATACCAATTTCATGCATTTTTGATAAGAGTGCTTGATGCTTATTTCGATAAATTGCTTTTGCTTTCGCCGGTCATTAAGAAGATTCTGTTTCTCAAGATATGTTTTGATCTGATGGTTAATCAGAGTGTTCATAAACTTTTAGAGAAAGGGTGTAATTGCAATTTGGTAAATTCGACCACTGTGAACTATCATAATACACTCCATAAAAAGTTACTTTCTATAAGATGAGTTCTTTATAGACTATGAGTATCATTTCATATATAAAGTGTCCACTTCAGTTAAGTTCCTATACTTAGAGCACATTCCATTGATTTCAAGAGACGGAAAAACACTAAAGATAAGTTTGAAGACATATTATTATATGTACTGAATAAAAGTTTACTATTTTATTTCAAAAGCTAACGTGTAGTCAAAGAGTACCTAAGAACTACTGTTCAGGTTGCTTGTTGTCAGTCAAATTTGTTGATAAAGGCGTCAATGTCCAGCTTTTATTAGTTTGTTCTAATGGAACTTGTCTTTATAGAGGTTAAAAGTCACAGTTTATTTTATAAATAAGCCATTTGGCACAATATCTCATCACGCATGCGGTCAAGGCCAGTCGAAAGGATTCATATCTGAATGGGAAAGGGTCGGTCGGCACTAAAACCCCCATTACCTCCGCAGAGCAGATAAGTCTCTTAGTTAGTAGACGAAACAGATTTTTCCCATTAAATGATTCGTAAAATGTATAAAGAAATCTTTAACAAAGGGCAATAATTACGAATCTGCGACTGATAACACAACGTCCAGTTAAAATAAAGATTATTGCAATACTTTGTATAAAAAAGACCATGCATTCCAGTTGTTTGTATTGTTATGAATAACAACAACAATAACAATTTATGGAATATATAAATGAAAACGTCATTTAATTTATTTAAGCTATAAAAATATAAGCAATTTATTTAGATTAAAGGGTACTTTCAATGTAAACGTGTTACCATATTAAAATTTAACAAAAACCGCATAAAACCTTGGAATGGCTTCGAAAACATGGTTGTAAATAAATCATATCAGTCGTCGTTCTAATTAAAAACACAATACAATATCAAATCAATTCAAAGTTGTGGTAAATAAAAGTGTGTATAGGTAGATATGATAGTTAATTAATCTTAAATTGCAATCGAATATGACAGGACAGAAATATCACAAACTAATCATTGATATTAAACCTTTATTAATTTAAGAAAAAAGGCTTTTACCAATCAATTTGCTGAAACTATATTTTATTGAATGATACTAAAGACAGATAAGACGGATAGATAATAAATTTATAAATTTTTAAATCTTAATGAGGAAACCGCGTAAAGACATTTATTTCAAAATGATAAGTTGAAATTTTGATCCTATCAAGATACATATATTTTTCAAACGTTTTGAAAAGTCATGAACGGAAATAAAATCGATGTTGCTCGAGACTTTAGCAAGATTTGGCAAAACTAAGCATAGACTTATACGTTTCAAACTATCCATCCTTAGCGTTGAACCTACTTTCTTGAAATTCATTTCTTCCATTATTCCATTATTCTTCTAAAAACCATTATTACGGCGTTCGTGCCAGATTCAACTTCTCTAGTAACTTTTGTATCTGTTTCCGGGGTATACAAGGCAGCCTTTCTGGCCCTCTTTTTTTTATTCATGATCATTAGAATGGTTACCTATTAAACATTACCATATCTCACTCTAAGCTGACAATGTCAACTTTATCAAGACGAGTTTTTGACATTCTCCTCTTATTCGACTATGTCACGACAGTTTCCCAAACTGCTATCTAAAAAAACTGTTTTTTCACGTTTTCCCACCTCTACCTACTCCATTCTCTATAGTCATTGTATATATAAACTATAGTACTACCACTTGAGGTGCGCCATCTATCAACGAAAAACTAAGCTCTGGAATACCATGGGAAGCAACAACAACAATTAAAATGGTGGAAATTGTTGTTGTTGCTTCCCATGGCATTCTAGAGCTTAGTTTTTCGTCGATTGATGGCGCACCTCAAGTGGGAATACTATAGTTTATATATGCAATGCTATAGTTAAACAATATCCACAGTACCACTATAGAGTCGATTCACAACCTCGGCATAAAAATGCAAAGAGCAGAGCTTCATCCCAGATATCAACAATAAATTTCTTTAAGTTGTAAAACGTTGATCCAAAGAATTATCCAACTTCTACGTAAACCGATAATCTTTGTACGCCCGCTATTTGAATACACCTGCTCTCTTTGGTCCCCATGTGAACACATTCACATCTTTAGAACTGAAAGTAATCAACGCAATTTCCTGAGATTCTCCCTTCAGTGGTCTGTCTTTTAACGATCTACCAACACTTATTGTATTACCTTAAATTTTGATGTACTAAAATTTTTTCACAATAAATTTTTAATCCAATATTTCAATGTTTAAAACTTAAAAAAGTGGATATTAACGTTCTCCACGCTTTATTGGGTTTGAGTTGGTTTGTGCATCGGTTGCTTTCTTAAACATTTTATCATGAATCGATTTAGTCGATGCACAACCCTCTGTAATTAATGGTGAAGTCGGCCACCCACTCTCTTTGTTTTCATTTCTGTGGCGAATTTCATACAAAGCGTGTCGGGAGTGCGATGTCGAAAGTAAAAAATTGTTTTCATTGAATTTCCGGGTGATTTTTTATTAAAAAACAGTGAATTTCTATATTTAAACGTTGTTTTAATTGTTTGCAATAGTTATTTATGCAGAAAAGATGGTTTTAATGCCACAAATCCGGTTCGGAAAGATCGAAATTCCTTGCTGCCATGTTTTTCTTTCTAGAATCTTTTGTGGTAATGGTGAGTTGAAAAATTGAAACGGTCGGTATATTCAAAAATCATGGTGAAATTAATTTCAAATAAAAATGATGGCTGCGAAAGTGCCGTGTTTGTTGTCGTTGGTTAAAAAAGTGGTTTTCGGGCGTTTTTTTTTTGAGAGAAATATCAAATAAAGATAATTTAAAAGCGGCATTAGTAGATTATCGATGTTTTTTGATTGAAAAGATGGTGAAAACACCACAAATTCGTGTGAAAAAGGTGAACGTTTCGGGCTGAGAAGCTTCTACCTCATATCGCAAGATATGGTCGTGGGTGATAGTGAACGAAAAACCGGCGGTTCATTTGGAAAAGTATTAAAATGTTCGCTTAATTTTTTTTTCCGGGTTTGACTTTCTATTTTATGTTGCTGTAATCAAGATGGATCAGATGGAAACGTATAGGCTTTTGCAGAAAACTCTCCGGTGAGTCATTTTTATCTTTTATTATTTCAATAATCCAATTTCCTAGGTTCAAGCCAGTATAAACCTGTTTTTTATAATTTTACAAATCCAATATGCATTTTTCTAAGAATTTTCTGTAAGCTTATGTCCAAGCATACAGATTTGCGTTTATTTTATTGAAGTTGGTTGATTTGTAGGGATATGGTCATGTCATATATTTTTACTTGCGATTATAGGTACTATAAGGCAAGTTATGGATTCGTGCAGAAAAAAAAATTTGAGATAACAATCACATGACATTACGATGATGGAGAAGTCGAAAAAGTGGGTCTGGAAATTCCGTCCGTCCGTCTGTCTGTCTGTCTGTCTGTCTGTCTGTCTGTCTGTCTGTCTGTCTGTCTGTCTGTCTGTCTGTCTGTCTGTATGTATAGAGACCTACAGCCCAAACGGGTGGGCCGAATTGCTTCAAACTTGGTATATAGACTTTTTTAGGTATTGTACAGAGGGGAAATTGAAATTTTTTTTTTAGCTCAAAAAATAACGGTACCTGCCATACAACCGTTACGTTAAAGCTTATTTTTCTCAAAAACGGCTCTAACGATTTCTGTTTAAAAAAATCTGTGTTGCTTTTTAGGTACGACCAATCATATGGCTGAAAAAAAAGTTTTAAAAAATGGCTAAGAACGGTACTTTCCATAGGACCGTTTTTTTTTGCTTCCGACTATCTCGAAAACGACTCAACCGATTCTTTCGAAATTTCACACACATATAGCTGTAGGTAGCTCAATTTGCATTGCATACCAATATTTTTGAAAAATATTTTTTTTGTATTTTTAAAAGCATTTTTAAAAAAAAAATTTAAAAAATTAGTATTTTGAAAACTGCTTATTGAAATTTTTTCTAAAATTTTTAAATAAATGTATTTGCTGAATACCTATAAACTGGCGTTTTCGAATTTAAAAAAAAAAAATTTTTCAAAAAGTTTTTCAAAAAAAACTTTTTTTTCTCAAAAACCGCTCCACAGATTTTTATAAATTTATTCTCATAAATTCAAATTTATCCAAGAAATATAATGGCGTACTTTTTTTCAGCTCAAATTAGTTTAAGTATCTCTTTAAGAATTTTGAAAATTTTATTTTTATCAAAATCTCAAGCCCCTAAACCACTGTCACTCATTAGAGCAAGTTCGTGAGACCCAGTCGTGCATTTTATTTATTTTTGCTCTAGGTCCAAAAATAACGGCACCTGCCATACAATCTTGAAGACAAAAATTGATTTTCTCAAAAACGGCTCTAACGATTTTGATAAAACTTTCAGAATGCTATTTTTGCAAGACAATCTATCTATTGGTTTGAATTTTTTTTTCAAAATTTGTCTAATAACGGTACCTCTCATAGAACCAGTATTTTCAAATAAAATTTTTTCGTAAACTATACATTCGATTTCATTCGATTTCCTGGACACAGGAAGTCATTCATAATTTTATTAAAATGGCATTTCAAAATTTTCAAAAACTTTTTTTTTTGATTTTTTATAATTTTTTCAAAAAAAATTTTAGTTTTCGAAATATGTTGGAAACGGGTACATTGATTTTTTTTTAAATTATTTTTCAAATGTAAACTACAGATTGCCATATATTTGCATACTCAAATAAATTTCAAAATATTTTTTGAAAAAGTTTTTTCAAAAATAACCTTTTTAAAAAAAACTCTTCCAACGATTTTCAATATTTTTTTTCCTAGATTGACGTATAGCTTTGAAATTTTATTGCATACTTAGTTTTTCCGAGAAAACTCTTTAACTAATTTAAAAAATAAAAGAATTTTCGAAATTATTTAATTTTTTTTAATATCCTTATGTGCAGCCACTACCCAATTGCTTATCATAAGAGCAAGTTCGTGCGACCCAGTCGTGCATTTTATTTTTAGAAGTATTCTACACTTTTTCTTTTCTTTTTGGACCGTAGTGACCTCAGGTGAATAAGAACTCTCGCACTTATCTGGTTTACACTAGTGATTAGCCTGTGCGGTTCACCCGGTTCACAGCGTAGGTTAGCCCCCGTTTTGTTTGTAACAGGAGTTTTTAGTCCTCTCTCTCCTTATTCCATCGAAATCGAATTGAAAGGTTGTATGATATAGCTTATTTGACGGCTTTTTCAGAATCTTACCTTTGAACGTGACAATACCAACTGAGCCGATCGTGCTCTATTTTACAAAAGATGGCATTTTTGACGTGAAATAATTTCATTTCATTAGATCAAACCTCGTTAGTCCTGTTATCATATGAAGCATCTTCACATCAGCAGCTGTTAATTTACTCTCATACGTTTTGTACATGATTGAGTGCTGGACGCAAAACTGAGGTGAGTCTTCTCTTCATTTTTGGGGGCGTTTTTCGATCACAGAAGATAGCGGACTTTTCCCGCTACTTCTTCCACCCCACGTTTATGCGATTATTGATCTGGTCATCACAAGTTGCTTCACCATTAATCATATATGACAGATGTTTAAACTTTTAACACTTGGGAATCATACTATTCAAATAAATGTCTGGAATCAGCATGTGTGGATCAGAAAAGAGGCAGCACAATGCAGAACTGATGCACTTTAGGGTCTGTCACTTTACCTCCAAGCAGGTTGCCAAGGACTGTAATAAAGAGCAGGACTGTGATTTGGAACTTTTCGGTGACTCCAGCTCTTTCTTTTTTAAATGTCCATGACCATCCGCACATAGACTCCTCTTTGTCTAAGGGAAACCCATACTGGATCGTTGTGGTTATTTCTTAAACTTGTCATGGAGTAAATGTTTATGCCCCTAAGAAATCTATGCAAAGGCTCTTCTAGCTCGTCTCACAAATTTTAAATCATTAATCCAAATACTGCCTAGTGAAATGTACTATCTTCTTCAAGTCAAGCATACAACTTTTTCTGATGATACATATTATTTTAGAGACATTTGACTTTGACAATAACGCGAATTTAATGAGGTAAGACTCTCAACAAACACTCGAATGGCGTTAGTTTACACTTGAAACATCAGTTTGATAAGTTTGAAAGTGGAGGAAACATACCCAACCCTACATTATTATATAAACCATACATAGAGTTTTTTTACTTTAGCCTTGAAATTTTGAAGGGTACGATAGATTTCAATGGTAAGTCTAGATAAAAGTCAATACACGTAAGGTTTCTTCAATCTGAAGTGTCAATATGTACTTCCATTTTGTTATCTAAAAAGCTTCCTTTAAAAAAAATTCTTTTTATGTCTTGATAATCGAACGGATGAAAGTTACTGAATCATTTAAGTTTGAGATTCGTTCAAATTCTTGAATACGCTTATGTTATTAAATGTTAAATAGTTTCAATATCGCCCACTCAACTTCGTTGATAAGCTTCCAGTGCTATAAAAATTTTATTGAACAATATGTCACATGTGTTTAAAATATCAAACTTTCGGCAATGCTGCCTGCGGAGAGACACCCCCATTGAACATTCCATGGCTAATATTTGAGTTTTATTTCTATTTGTGCTTCTCGAGTGTATTCTGACTTCAAAACGAGGAGCAAAATTCTCTTTATGAGAACCGTCAGAAGTTTAACAATGGAATGGTTTCAGAAGACTGCCAGACCCTTTCTCAGTCATAGTTTATTCCTCAATCAAAGCCCGTATTTAGCTTCACCTTAACACTATTTCCAGAGACGATTGAGTCTAGTGTCTCTGATGATACGATTTGAAACCATATAGAACTTGGAAAACTGTTATCAAGCTTCGAATTCTTCACTAAATTTTAAGACTTAAGAGAGATTCCAGTTGTTCAATTTTAAAAATGAATTCTTGCACAAATTACCTCGACATTTTCAGCAGAAATATATTTTCTTTTTTCAAATTTATAAACTGTCCACAATGAAAATGGCACTTTTTTCAAATCAGTGTTTGTTTATCTTTTCAAAAATTACGGGAAGATACAAATAAAAAAGCACGATCACTTATTACATCACCAATTTCACATTTCACTTTGGTCGATCTGTTGATTTTCTTTCTTTATTTGGTTTTGTTTCCTACAACCTGAGATGCGTTTTCCCAAAGGAAAATAAAAAAAACCACACAAAATAGGTATCTATAAAATAAAATACAAATAATAACGCTTTTAAAAGACTCAAAGCAAAGCAAATAACCGCCGCACTTGTTGCCAGCACAATCCCGAATGTGCAATTCAAGTCTCAATATTCGCACCTTGAGTGCTAATCGAAGTTCGATAAAGACGAGAGTATCAGCAATATTTGTTGTTGTCACTCATTCATATACTACGTAATCAGGTGAAGATGAAGAGATCGAATTGAAAAATTAAACAAAATAAAATTAAAAATACAAATTTTAGTATTCTTTTGGGCCCAGTTTAGAAGGAAAACTTTTAATAAAGTTGTTTGGGAGGAAAAACTACAAAAATAACAAGTATACGCCGTGGGTAACTTTTGCACGATGCGATAACTTATCGCGACTTCATCGATATTTCTCTTTTTGTATTTGTACTTTATTCGTTATCATTCAAAGCTCCCGGTGAAATTCAATTCGCTCACATTTGCTAATAAAATAAGAATAAAATCTATTTTTTTTTTTATTGAAACTAAGTTAATCGGTTTAAGTCTTTTACAACGATCCAAAGTTTATAAAATACAAAATAATTATTTTCTCTTTTACTGAACGCAATGTCGATTGTTTATGGATTAAGGTCTATTTAATGAAAAAGAAATAAATTAAAAATGCTTTTTTTTTTGTTAATCAATTTCTTATCAGTCGTTGTGGTAGATTGTTGTTTATTTAATCTTTATTGGAAGTTCTTGCGTGTATTTATAAATATTTGAGTATCAACAAAGCCATTTGGAATACACTGGGACTGTTAAAATTATGAGCAATGTGAACATGGAATAGCAAATAAATTGAGACACAATATTCACAGATGGTTTTGTTTTTAAGATGAGAGAGACAAACTGGCGATTATAAAACAATGATTTTCAATAACAAATGATTTTAAATTTTGGTTTAAGATTTTGCAATAGTTTTGAACTTCCTGAGACAACTTTTATCATTTTCAAAAATGACTAGTCAAATCAACGAACCAAACATTTGTATTGTATGTACATATGTTGATAAGATTAATAAATAAATCAAAGTTTTCGTTATTGAGTGTCAAGTTTTATCGTCAATTGTTTTATAACACACAACCTTGAAAATTATCATAATAATAAATTGAAGGCAATACACTTAAATTAGTTTGTCGATTAAGATTGAGTTTTTTATCGAAAAAGCTAGAAGGCGCCTTATTCTGATATGCAAAATGAATAACCTCAAAAATTTCGTCTATCACATTTGTTACTAAACAAACATAAAATCATGTTATTGTACTTGATGCCAGGAGTCCAAAAAATTTTAGTTTTTGAGGATAAAATTTTAATGATAGCGAAATCGAGCATCATTGCACGTAGTTAGTAGTAGGATGGAGGACCGAACGACACGAACCGAATGCTGTTGACATGTGTTGTCTGTTCTTCTCTCTTCTGTTCTGTCTGTATTTTTCTGTTTTGTTATTGTCTTGTGTTGACTTGAACCTTTGGTCTTAGTTGCCAGTATTTGTAAGTTTTTCTACTTCGAAGATTCATCTACGAAGTTACGGAGTAGATTTAAATATACTGTATTGTCAAATTTGAGAAAAATTCAAAAATACATTTTCAAACTAATTTTTTTTTAAATTTTACGTAATTAAGTACAATTGGTTGGTCAAAATTTAATGATATTATCAGTTTTAAGTCTAACACTAAAAACCGTATGGCTCTAGAACTTTTTGTTGCCAACATATTCAAAAATAACCGAACCTACTTCTTCGTAAAAACAGAACAAAATTGGCTTAATGAAGTATCAAAATCTGAAAGAATGCAAATTGTTGTTCTTATAAGACCACAACAACAAATCTATGATCGAAGGGTCTCTGGTGACGGCCATTTTCCGTCGACAGATTTGTAGAAGTGAATACAAAATGATAACACTATGATTATTCTTTCTTTAATATGAGAGCAAGTCTGCAAGTTTTGGAATGCAATGACAGATGGGTACTCACAAACATTTAATTGCAGCAGTGCTTCCAGAAGTCACAACTTCCTTATCCCAAATATGCACCTCACTTTCGATGATCACATAGTTATTCGCTTTTACTCCGCAGATGACCTATTTTGACATTTTTCACATGAAATTTTTTGTATTTCTTGCGAACAACGAACGCCATGTTTGTGTACCACAATTGAAGACTGAAATTTGAGGTTAGCCGCTCGCGAATATAATTTATTCGCTGCGAAACGTTTATTTTATATAATTTAACTTATCTAAACAATAGGTACAAATTACCTATTTTATTTATTTATATTAAAATTCAATATCTATAGAATTGTCTAGTTTAAGTCAAGAAATTAGCTAATGTACAAATTGCTTTAAATGTCAATTTGTTTCCCTCATGTAAACAGTCCTTAAATGATAGCTTGTTCCTTTGTAACCTTCAGTCTGCTCAATCCAAATCTGTTTTTAGTGAATGTTTGAACTCCAAAAAATTGAAATGCGTTTAAATGTTCGCATTTGCGTTTGAATGATAACATTTTAAACAATTATTGCTATCGGCAAAGTTATCAGTCATTATTCTAAATGTCTTTTTTTTTATAAGTAACCTTATAAAACGAAAACGATAAACGATTGGTCAAAATGCATTCGTCTTCCACATACCATCCACATTCTAACGCATGAATAAAAATTATACTTGCTAGCGACTAGCCGCAAACCGCAATGTTTGCTTGTGAGGTACGGATATTTAATTCCTTGTTTGCTTTGAATGAAACAAATTTCATGATGCTGATTAAAAATTAACTCACAATGAAAGCACTTTCGATAATTAAAAAATATTAAACAAATTGCCCTTCTGTAGTTATCAGTTTTTGAAATGCATTCCACAATTCGTTGTCTCCTTCAAGTACGCCAAAATAGTGCCTGCCTAAGAGTATGCAATGAAATATAAAATGTTGCAGACAGTACAACTAATGTTGCCAACAATTCAAAAAAGTTTTATTCGATATTTGAATTTGATGAATATACAGATTTAGAGTTTCTGAAAGATACTCGATGGCGGGGTTGATCATGAATCAATTCACAAATTTCGCGTATGCAAAGATTTACAATAAAAAAAAAAATTTCCTTGCACACTTTTTAAATATGAATGAAAAAGAAGACAGTGCATTGCAAAACCTTGTCAACTTTTATTTACTGGCACTTAAAGGCTTTTTAATTTTCATGCATTTTCCCAACTGAGGCGTAATTGTAAGTTTACACATTCAAGTTGCTTTTCACTTTCATGAAAGCAGTCGCTGGAGCCATAACATTACATTTTTTTGGAAAAGAAAAAAACATAGACGAAATTTCGCTTTGCCAATTGCGGCATTGACGTCCAATTTTTTTATTTTAGACAATACTTATTAACGGTTGATACATGGCGTCGAATGCGAAAGGCAAACTATGTTGTGCCATTTTTCAATTATTCAGACAAAAAAATGTATTTGGTAAATGTTAAAAAAAGTTGCGGTCTGCACGATATCCATTATTACTCAATGCCTGCCATTTTGTCGTGTTTGATAAAATTACGCTGACATTGCAACTCTTTTATCTTATCCTTGCGGGTAAGTACACAAAATCAAAAATTATTAAGAATCAATAAAGTGTAAACGTGGTAAACTTTGTAATCTAATCATGTTTCTGTCCTCACACATAAAAATAAGTCAACAAATCATTCCAACGCCCGTCACATTTTTCCAATAAAAAATAAAAATTAAATAAAAGCCCCTGAACGATGAATCAAATCACCAGAATCAGCAGAATCGATTCGCCTCGCAAACAATGCAAGAATCCGTTCTTCGAAGTAGCCAATTTTCCTGTCAATTACTTTTGCAATTTTGTTGGTTTTCATAGTTTAGATACTTTTTTGTTAGCACACACACAAAATGGTAGAGGTAATGCTTGTTGCACTAAATTGCAACCATATCCGTTGCTACAATAGTTTTATTGTCTTGAATTTCAAAACGGTTTATTAAGTGGGATGAATGTTAGTGGAACGATAATGTTTGAACTTTTGGATTGGAAATTTTAACCGAAACAACTGGACTACATTTTGTAGAAACAAAAAATGTCACATAGTTGTGTTAATTGGCAAGAAACGAAGAAATAAATTGAGACTGACCTACGAATAGTTTGCAGTGCTTGATTGACATTGACAGATTGCCTTCTTTTCTTTGCCTTGGCAGTTGCAACTCAATTAATAAGTTTTGCGTGAGAAACATTTTAATTTTCGAACTTTCTTTCACCTGGAAAATATAATAAGTTTCACTGCACTGCGATGTGAAGCGAAATTCATGTTTTTTTTTTCCAAGTTTGTGAAAATATACTTGTTTAAGGGTAAGAATTTGGATTAAATACAGAGCGACACTCTTATTGTCATTTCAACGAGACGCGAGAAAAAGCTGTTGCATGAGTTCTGTTTGATTTTAGATTCACGACCGAATGGCTAATGTCGGTCGCCTGGATAAAAGTTTATAAATTCATTCAAAAATATTTTCAAGCAGTGTCGGTAGGTACTGCTGCTTGCAAATAGACACTGTTTATCCTCCTTATATTATAAATGTGAAGTTTTCGATGTTTGAATGATTGTTGCTCAATAACGCCAGAACGGCTGAACGGATCTGGATGAAATTTAGCACAGAGATAGATTATAGTCTGGAATAGTACATTGGCTACTTTGTCTCTAAGCTAAAGGCCCTAAGTCATTTTCTTAAGCTGGAAAAATAAGGATTCCGAATAAGGACTATCAAAAGCATTTCTTTGCTTTATATAAAGAAGCCTGTGCTGTATTGCTATCAATGATGACTATAAGTTTGGCCATCCTGTTGATCTCATTGTAGATTGATCAGTTGGAGAATTAATTTCAAACAATTGTAGCTGTATCGCTTATGAATTATGTTGAGCGAAATGAAAGGGGGAACAGTTAAGCTAAAGGAAGAAAAAAATCGCCAACAAAGTGAAGTCGAGAAGATTTAGCAGATCAGAGGTACGGAACTTCACGCGGTGAACTATTTGTGCTGTATACAGCAGTCTAAACGTAGTCAGAGTGAGTCAAAACCCAAAGTAGACTTCATCATGTCGACCAGGCAGATAGAGATCTCCATCAGCTTAAAGTGAAATTGGAGACTTCGAGTCGGGTAGAAGGCTATATTCAGTAAGTCTCAGGAGTACACGCTTTGAAGCACCATCGAAAGTAAAAGTTACTATATTATATACAGTGATAGACAATATCATTGACTTTTTTAAAGAAGATGTTCACTCCCACTTGAGCAGAAGGAAAAAGCCAAGCTCTAGATCCTATCTCTGCAATAGAAACTATGTATAGTATTATCATGAGGCAGTTATTTCTGACGCCAACGCTGCATGCTAGGGGTAGCTCCTATATCACAATGTGTTAAATATGAGTGTATATCAGAATAGAATTTCGGTGCACCAGAGGGCAATTAAGTCAAACTCTATCATAGGAGTAGTATAGAATCTACATAGTTACATGGTACAATGAATACAAAAAAGCCTTCCACATTAATGCGCAGATTGTGAAATAACGAACAGCCCGCCCAACCAATATGACCCAAATTCCCTCAAACAGTTTACTTTTAAAAACAAAACTGGGTACCTCCCCAAAAGACCATGTCAGAAATAACAATTTCCACACAAGGTCAAATCATTTCAAATTAGCTAACATTTCAAGTTCATCAAAAAACAAATCTATCTCTTTAACTTTCCATTAATTTACTGCAACTTAGTTCACATCTCGTAAATAATAAAAACAATGGATATAGCTTGGATTCAAGGCCTAACATTCCTTTTGTTAGTTGTTTCCAGTTGCAGAGTGTTAGCCAAGCCATCTTCATCAAATCGACATTAAATAGACGTTATACTCAGTGTTGCCTTTTGCCTAACCTACATTTATTTCCCATTGTTATTCACAATAACACCTCATCATAATTTATTTCGCTGGCCTTTCATTAAATTTATTACTTTTCTTCAATATTTTGTTTTTGTTTTGTTTTATTCTTCTAATTTCTTTGAATGGACAAACATTTTCTACGAAAAAATGTTTCTTTTTTTTGCTATAAATATTTAATAAAATATTTTGTAAGAACTTACCGTTAAATTTAGTAAAAAACAGTTGAAATATCTGAAAGAAAAGGGAAACATTTATTATTATGTTAATCATCAAAAATAATAATTTTATTTGCGAAATTCGGAATATTAACAAAAATTGCATAAATTAATGAAAAATCATGCTTGGCTAGGCAATAATGCACGCCGGTAATTAATGCAAAAAGCGCACCTATCGGCAAAGTGAAGTAACCAACCACCACCCAAGGAGTGTTTCCCTGCTGTCGGCACCTTGCTATCTGACGAAATGCACGGCACGGCGCGCGGCGGTCGTACTTAAATAATATAACTTATTGTGCAGCGATATGTCAGACAAATGACATAGAATAGAATAGATTTGTATCTAGAATATTATGCATCAGATACAATCTCATTATGGCCTGTCAAAGATTGAAACTGAAGTAGGCCAGATGACAAGCATCATTGACTAATGCATTTTTGTTGTCCCAAATAAACCAAGGTGTAAAGTGTGATTAAATTACAAAAAAAAAAAAAAAATGAACAATTATAAGGGGTTGGTTGAATATTCTAGGAACATTTATTTTTAAATCGCACGGGTTCTATGACACTCTTTATGACAAATGAACCGAACATTTACTCAACGAAAGCGAAAGTATTTTCTACTTGCACTGCAGTTTCTGTTCCGGAGTCCCATAATTGAACGTATACCGTTTAAAGTCTATTTTTGGATAACGCATACAAAAGTGCTGCAAACTGCAAAAAGTGGACAAAACGTAAAAACAATTTCGTTCTCTGTGAAGAAAGATATTTTCTCGCACAATATTTTGTTCCGAGAACGGTGGGTATAGAACCGAACCTAGCTGAGAGAATACAATAAATTATTCAAATCGTATACCTAGGATTAGGATCTAGGTTCTAGGATTGTGGTTTGTTTTGTTTCGTCAAGTTTTCGATAAGTTTTGCTGTCACAACCTAAAGTTGTTCTTATCTGTATTTTTGAAACGAACAATTGACAGCCGAGCCGGTGCGTTTTCATTTGACAGAATGGGTGGGAATGTTTCGTTAGGTTCTGACAATGGCTTTTTCTTGTTACTGTCAATTATCGTTATTATTATTCGTCGGACTTTTATTCTTATTGTTGCAAAAAAGGCAAACGTTTTTAGATGATGGATTTGATGAATTTTTAAACAATCTATTACATCCCTCAATTATGATAATAATTATTATCAATGTTTTTTATGGAAAGTCACGGTGTGCATATCAAGTACTATTCTCTATACAATATCAATAATTTTGATTAGGTATTAATTGATAAAGTGTTTCTACTAATTTTTTTTAATGTTTAGAGGAAAGCTTTGGCATGTTTCGTCAAAACCGTAGGCATTAATGTGGCTCTTACTGAATTCTTAACTAAGGTTTATGACGCACAAACACCACTGACATTTAGGACGAGTGTCTTGTTCACAACATCGCAAATAAATTTATTTTTTTGGCTGTTCCGAATCATTTTGTCAAAAGTCAAATAATAGTGTGTTTTTGTTTAGGCGTCTTGAAAAATCCGGGAACTTTTGCAAACTTTTGTTCGGTACAAGATGACAGTACTTTTTTTGTAGAGCAGGTCAAATTGATTCTGGATTTGAAATCACTGGTCAAATGATGCGTTTACGTAGTTAGTCGTTTAGCCTTCTTACCAACCTACCAACCACACAAAAATCACTCTTCTATCTTAACCTACCACATCACATTTCACATGGTAAAGCTTCAGCTGAACCGAAAACTGTACGCCATATTTGACAGTTTAAATGTACCTTCACTGTCTAGGTGGTTTATCGTCAAAATTCTGGTGACTACGATCGGATCGGGGGAGGGGGGAGAAGATTTTGATATACCGTAAAACAGTAAAGGTGCCATGATCAAAATGTATATTTTACTGCCTGAACACAAAGCAAACATCGCTGTACGATGTTTAAAAATATATTTAATTGACACTCGATTCCTGTAGTTTTTGCATGAAAAAGCTTGCGTAAATGACATTATGAAAGAATATCAAACAAGTGGAAATACATTTCTGTCTCTTGTTTTTGTTTGGCAAGTTTAGTTGTGTCTCATTTTCATTGTTGTCTTTTGATCAGGTTGTCTGGGGTGCTAGTTTCGAAAATGGTTTTTAAATTGGAAAAGAGCTTTCATACATCAGATTTTCTTCATTGATATCAAACCAGTAGTGTATGCGTGATTTGACGTTTTGACAATGCTTATTTTGTTCCTTCGTATTTCGTACTTTGGTCGTAGCTTTTTTAGTTTCGTACTTTCTGTCAAAGTGAATTGCGAAGCCATAGTAACATTTCTCCTGGAATAACGTTCAATTAATAGGGCAACACGAAAATTCGTAATCAATTTTTATAACTACGAAATTCTTCGTATTATTTAAAAAGTGACCTTTATTCCACTTAAAGTATTAATGTCATTTTGTAGTTTGTTCCTAGTGTCATACTAATGCCAAAGATACTTCTTTAAAAAGGATGTGGAAAAACGCCTCGAAATAAGAACAAGTTACGAAGTGACATAAACTCAACATCCATTTAAGAATATAGTAATGTATAAACTACACCACTGTTTTTAATATTGACTGGAAGTATGAAACAAGGCAAATTTAGTTGTAGTCCTCTGATAGAGCCTGTGACGAAACACAATACCGCAGAAGCCCTGACATTTTCAAAAACAAAATAGAACCTTTCCAGAACAACTATGTTATTGGATTAATGAAACAACACAAAAATATACACTTTCGATTTTATATTTTCATTCCTTTTTATTGTTACAATCAATGTTTGGGACATGTTTTCCTTTATTTGTGTACCAGAGGGGTGGCAACACTTGCATCGGGGATAAAGGTGCTGGTTTTGCATTGATCAAAACAACTTCATGAAGTGCATTGTCCTGACTGTCACCAGTTAAAGCACCAAGTTTACCAAACAGATTCATCAGATATTCGGTTCCTTGATTTATCAAATCCGTTGGTTTTGAGTAGTTCTGTCCGGTGCTGCTCGAAGAAGTACTAGTTTGTATCACTGTTGTTGGCTTCATTGGAGGAGTGTTGTAGTAAGTTGGTGGCGGATAGTAAGGATATGGTGGTGGCATTGCATGGTTAGCATAGGGTTGTGACATTCCATGAGGATATGGCATTGGATAGTGCTGCGGTGGATAATATCCAGGATAAGGGTTTGGATAAGTAGTATGATGATGCGGTGCTGGTGGATGATGGTGATCATGATGATGGTGTGGTGGTGGACGAGGTGGCGGTTGATGATGATAGTCAGGAGGATGATGATGATGATGGTGATGATGATCGTGATCAAAGTCATGATCATGGAATCCATGGTCATGATGTCCACTTCCTGATTGGTCATGAATCACAACTATTCCATGTTCGATTTTCTTTTCTCCGCTATGTTCTGGCTTAATAAAGACTTTGGACAGTTTAATTGGAGTGGGAGTTGTTTCAGGAAGAGGCTTCGTTTTAACTATTTCTAAAGGTAAATCAGTTGAAGGTTTGATGGCATTTTCAGTAACAACTTCAGGAAGAGTAGAAATCTTCTGAATTAGAACAGATTCACGAACTTCGGGTGAAGATTGAAGAAGTTTTTCGGTAACAACATCACTTGAAGAATCTGCTAGAACCAGAATTGCTGAAATGCAACCTACAAAATAAAAAAAATTTTGAAATAGGAACAAAGTTGAGACAACCGAAATGTAGTTCTTACCCAAAACAAATCGACCTACCAGCAGCTTCATTTTGAGAGTTCTAACCGAAAATTCTATTCCTCTCGACCTTTTATATGGGTCCGGGTGGAAAAATACCTACGCATCACTCAGGAACGCAAACAAGTTTTCCCTTCGTAGCATTATAAGAGGTCCCATACACAATGCCCATTTGACTTAATTATTATTGGTGCATCTGATATAATGGAGGAGACACCCATAGGAACTTTCTCCAGTTTTTTTTTGGGTCTATCAACATGTGGCGCTTTTCGTTCTAACAAACAGCATGTATCATTTTTGAATGTCTTGTCTGGGGGAAGGTATAGTTCTTAGTTAAAAGAATATTTTGTTGTAGTCTATTCATGTGCAACAAGAACCCGCTTCTGAAAAGGAACCTTAATGAAGGTAATTTTTTAGGTTCAGAAGAAGATTTTCTTTTGTCACAGCACAATGTAAAATGAGGTCTTTCAACCTGCCCACAGCCCAGACATCGGTCGCTAGGTTGCCGTTAAGTGTCTTAAATTATTTTGTGGCTCCAAGAGGTTTGTCTATATTTTGTTTCAAAATAGAAAGGGGTATTCATTGGCAGTAAAGTGATGCAAGTAAGGTGATTTGTTTTACTATGCACCATGAGGCTATAATAGACGGTTAAAATAAAAGTTTTATGAAGCTGTATTTCGTTATAGCGGTACTTAAACTAACTTTTAACAAATTCAAAAATTAAAAATCTCTTTGATTTATTATGTGGAGACAGCTGTTCATAAAATGGTTATTTATTGATGTTGACCTCGTCTATAGGTAACAGTAATAAAGAAAAATGTGATCACAAATGCATAAACTTAAAACTATGGTGCAATGGAAATGGTTTACAATTGTTGGATAGTTAAGAACGTGTCAGATAAAAAAGGCATACTAAGACTAGCATGAAAACTCTAGACTTTTTCCATAATCATCAGCTTGGTTTTTGTTCCCAACAAAACGTTAGCCACGTCTTAGCGACTAGGATTCCCAAAAAATTTTGGATTTGTTTTGATACTCTGCAAGAATGGAAGGGACTTGCAGATATCCTTTATGACAGGATTAATTATCGGAGAATTAGAAAGTTTCCTGCAGGACGCAGTAGCCTTACAAATATATCATAGTTTTAATCGGGGATTGAACTTAGATCTTCAGCATGGAAGTCAGAAATCCTCCTCATAAAATTACGATTTTGTAACTAACGATTTTCTTTAACTGTTTGTCAATTATTTAATACATTTCCCCGTCCCTTCGCACTCACCAGTTTCGAATTCAAAAGATTTCTTTAAAAACAGCCTCGCTCACATTTATTTTTTGTTCAGCTGGGTCCAGTTATCTGGCAGGAGACTATGCCAACAATTTTTTTTTTTTTTTCAAAAGATGGTATCAGGGTCGCCACTGCTAAGGCTGGTTACTTTTGTACATGAACAGACACTACCATAACAACGAAAATCAATAACTCTAAACTTCTCTCTGCTGATCGTCTTTGTTTAAGTGAACCAAATAAAGCGAACGAATCTGTCCTCTGTTATAATTTATAAGAAAAAAGCTTTCTTATCGTGTGTATAGTGTGCCTCAAGGTTCCATATTATCCCTTACCCTATTTATTTATTTTGTTTGATAATTCTGTTTCTCCGATTCAAAAGAAATTCCGCTCTTTGCAGTATTGTCAGGTTGAGAATAGTTCCACATCCAAGTAGAGGTTTTCTCACTCAATTTGCTTCTCAGGGCAAAATAACAACGCTAAGCAAAAGTGATTTTTCGTTCAATTTCAAAACTGGTATTGTTTTTGCGAGTAGGACCAGGGTCACTGTGAAAAATTCCGGAACTACGTTCCTTGGTGTTATTTTAAATTCTGTCCTACCTCTATTTACTACTCACCCACTAAATATCTGCTGGTCAGCGTTTGCATTAACATTTTGGGTAGAGGGTTATTACCAAATGTAACCCTGATTATCTAGCAATTATTGTGAATGACGCTTGGCAAAGATAATTTTTACGACTGGACTAGTCCGCATTTAATGTATCCGAAACTACATACTTTGAGAATGTAGAGCGAGCAACCGGTTTGAGAGGATCTACTGTAGACGTACTAAACGAATGTTTACTTCCCATTTCCATGTTCAAACATTCATGGCAAATGTACTGTACATCGATAACTCCTACTTAATTCACTTCGACCATTTCGGCTTGTGAGCTGTGGAGGGCTGGTCCTTGCCTGGCCAGCTCATCGGTTCGCTCATTTTCCTGGAAAGCCACTGGAACCCAGAGTAGCGTGACCTTCAGGTTGGTGCCGAGGCCATCCAGTTCTTCCTGGCATTGTTTGAATAAATTGGAGGAGGCGGAGGCCGTATTTAGAGCCTTGATAGCAGCTAAGCCTATGTTCCCAAGGGCTGTTACGTACAGAGCCTATTTCTAAAACCGAATATGAAATGGTCCACAAGGCTAAATTTTTTCTTTGAGAAACGATTGGCCGTGTCATGTTAAACCATGTTAAGGGTACCCATTACCCTCCAATTTCAGGGAGATTAAACATAAAAAACACTGATGATTAAAAAATTTTAACCACATTTTAATCAAAATAGGTCAAGCTGTTTCCAAGCAAATGCGAATAAAAAACCTTCCACACCAATGGTCTACGTGATCAATGCCGCAAACTTCAATGATTTTACAATCCTTTTTCAAAGCTCGTCATAAAATAAAATTTGAAGTTATCATTGAGTTCGATAGAGATATCATGAACTGCAAGTGCTTGCAATAAACTTTAATGAATGTGTGCATTGTAGATACATTTGGCTTTTTGCACCCGATAACGATAGAAATAAGAACTGCAGAGGGCTTGGTAAAGTGAATATGGCTTGCTAGTTGTTGCTCTTCCCTTAAAGCAGGTCAAGAGGACTGTAAAAACTGATAGCAATAGTTACATTTTTATGTTTATCTCCTCCATAATTTGTTGTCTTTAATTACCAAAGATTCGATAAAATAAAAACAATCTTTTCTTAACGTTCTGCAGCTGAACTGAACTGGTTTAATTACTTCAATTAAAATTGGGCGAGACATTTATTCAATCAGAAAATTCGCCCGCGCAATTCGTTCTAGATCGTTGCAAGTTTTGTACTGAACTTAGTGTTTTAATTTTTTTGGGACGGGACAATGTACGTTCAACGTTTCCAATTGACAAGCATGAACTTTTAAGCCGCGATAAAAAGAATAAAATTATAGATATCCATCTTACTTTATAGTAACGCCGCAGAACAGATGTTCGATGTTGGCTATCTCAGCGGGGTGTTGTGTTGTGTGTGTGTGTTGAAAATGATTTCATGAATAAATTAAAACATCGGTTTTGTTTCTTCTTTCTTTTTTAATTATTGTTTTCGTTGTTTTCTTTTTGAAATAAATCATGACCGTGACTCAATGACCTCTTGTATATTTTATTACATCAACAACGAAGTTTCTCAACCTTTCTTCAATTGATTATGATTAAATTCTTTAAAATTGTCCGCCCACAAGCCTCGGTATTTAATGTGTGTGATCATCGAACTTCGAAGGATAATTTAATTTTATCCAATTTTTTCATTCTTAATGTGTTCTCTTTCATCATGGGTCAATAACATTTGAGTACCTATCTTGTTGAAAGTATCGGGAACATGAAAATCGGGTTTCAAGTTCGAAAAATGTTAACATTTTCGTTGTTGCGGATTGCGGAATAATTTTGTACGTACAAAGTAACTTTATTACCGGTCTGATGATCTTAACAAGTCATAATTACGAATCTCAATTTTGAATACTCTTCTCTTTTCCCCGATATTATTGATGGACACATGAATGAATATGAAAGATATCCATTCAGAAAAGATACACAGAAAAAAAAAAACGCACATTTATGAATGTGAAGAAAGATGCAAATTGCAGGTGTTAATTACAACTGCAACAACTTCTATTGAGAAACGTGTTTGGTTTACAGTCTGTTTAATTAAATGAATAATGTGACTCAGACATTACAAGGGTAACAGAATTTTAAAGTGATGACTGATGATGAGTCAACAATACTACTTATTGACTTTAAAGGATTAATATGTAAAGCGCGGTTTTCATGGTTTTACGACGAGTAAGTTGATGTCATCAAGAATGGCAATAAAGTTCAAGGTTCTGCATGAATACCGAACGTGCCGAAGGTTTTATGATGGATGTCAGGATGTGTGCTTTGAAACGTAAAACGTTCATTAATTCTTTTGAATGAGTGTTTCGCCCAAATTGGATTTTTTATTTGAGCCTTTTGCCAAATTTCCAAACATTCACATACCATTAAAATATTTGACACAAAATAATACGGAATTAAAGGTTTCCGTTGTGAGTCTCTCATTATTATAGACACCATGACAAACCTTGCTATCGTTTACCGTCTGGAGAAGAGAAATGAAGTCGATGTTATCTCTACTGACTTTCAGCATAAAGCTCTTGACAGAACTTCTCATAAATTCAAGTAATCCACCCTCAGCTTTGGAGTGGACCTATCTTTTCGGTCCAGTCTATTCTTAGTTATCTCCGGGGTGCCCCAAGGCAGCCAGTTAGACCATATCCTATTTATTCTTAATCTAACGGCATTGAATCGGTCATCAAATATTTCCATATCTAACTCTACGCTGATGACACCGATTTCTTCTCAATTCTTTGGCGTTGTCTTCCAAAAACTCTATTCTTTAGATGTCAAAGGCTTGACATGATTTATCATAATATCACTGCAATCTCAGCAAAGGCCTTCATCAGACTTACGTAGGTTTTTCTCATGATTTCCTTTTCTAAGACCTAACGTACAGAGAAAATTTTGTTTGAAATCCAAAGTGGGGTTACTCAAGGTGGTTTCATTTCACTTATACCTTTTGTTTTGGTAATTAGTATGAAAATTGACACTAGATTTGATATCTGTCGAATCTGATTACAAAAGTTAAACACCTAAATTTTGCAGACGACCGACGTAGGTAGATATACTCTGTTTGTTGAATTCGGAACGAAAATCGGAGTCGTAGTAAGACCTACAGCCACTAGACCTGTCAAAAATAAAATGCACGACTGGGTCGCACGAACTTGCTCTTATAATAAGCAATTGCGTAGAGACTGCATATATGGATATTAAAAAAATTTAAATAATTTCGAAAATTCTTTTATTTTTTAAATTACCTAGTTTAAGAGTTTTCTCGGAAAAACAAAGTACATATGCAATAAAATTTTAAAGCTATACGTAAATATAGGAAAAAAAATATTGAAAATCGTTCGACCAGTTTTTTTTAAAAATAAAAAATTTATTCCGAGGGACGGCCAAATAAATCCTATATACCGAATTTGAAGCAAATCGGCCTATCCGTTCAGGCTCTAGAGGCGCGAACAGACATACAGACAGACAGACAGACAGACAGACAGACAGACGGACGGAATTCCCAGACCCACTTTTTTCGACTTCGCCATCATCGTAATGTCATGTGTGATTGTTATCTCAAAATTTTTTTTCTGCACGAATCCATAACTTGCCTTATAGTACCTATAATCGCAAGTAAAAAGTGTGTACTTGGAGGTAAGGTCATATCGACCCCACATATCAAAAAACATAGAATTCACTCGAAAGGTCTTATTTATTTGAAAAAACGCTTTAGGAGTTCCTCAGGGTGATCCAATGTCTGCAACACTTTTTTTTTAACTTCTGTGACTTTTTTATTGCTGCTGCTAATGGAAATTTTCGTGAAATGGGAAAACAAACGTTTTGAAATATGACAAATGTCTAATTAATTAATCTGTTGATGCAAACGATGCGACGTCTCTATCGATCTAAAGACTCTACAATGTAGAAGCTTGCGAGCCCATAAATAACTTTCTCTTTCCAATCGGAAATGAAGCCAAATTGACACAAAGTCACATGTCTAGCTGTCTAATAAATCAGTTAATTACTTATACATGAATCTTTTTCCGACGGAAAATACAATTTCGCTTTAATAACTTATTTACTCATTCATACACTATTCACTATCACTATTATCTCATTAGACAAAAAGTCTTGAGCTTATGGAAATAGTCATTATAATTATTCTTAAGTTGACAGATTTTGTAAAGCAAAAACGATGACTTCATCCCCTCTGTCGTCTGTCCCGTTCGTTATTTTTCCAATGTCTTATCATAAACTTTGGTCTCGGTGCGAGTAAACGACTATAGCGGCGATCATACTTAACCTTAATATTAAAAAAAAAAACTAAACGTCACATTGGCATTTGCTTGGTATGGCAAGTCGGCTTCGTTCAGTGTGTCAAAAGCAATTAAATGTATACGTGGTTGCCGTTGCCGCTGGACGTTTTCTTATGGGGGAGCCGGTAATGCAACATGTCAAGACAGCCCTGACTGGAAAAATCTCTCATGGAACAGTGTGAAATATGTAACTAGTTTTGTTTCCTTTTCCAGATGTATATTGATACGAGTATAGTGCAAGCAATGTGCAACACCAGAAGCCCCATTCATTATTATACTTCCTCCCCATCTACAGCTCCATTAATGAACGCGTGCACTTTTACTTTGAACTTGAAACATATTAATATTATGTTTTGCTTTTTACTTGCACAACTGGGTCATTGTTCAATATATATATATTTTTTTAACAATAATTTATCGTTTTAATGAACTTTACTATATTGTTTTGTTGCGGTAACTAATAATTATGTCTCAAAATGGCTGAGTCAGATTTCAAGTCCCAAAAATCAAAACAGCCACATGAATGACTCATGATAAATTTTGATATTGATGTAGCTAGTCTTGGTCTGCGTAAAAGAGAAACTCAAAGAGTGATGACCTAATGGTAGATTGGAACAGGCTGAGCGCTGGGGTGCAGCACATTTTGGAGACCTAAATATGTTGGTTAGATCGAAACTCCAATGCGGTTGTGCCTTAAGATATTATTATTTTTTGGTAGAGACATTTTGTGACGAGTTTCTTTTTGGGTAGCGTTGAACTTGTTTTTAAGTGATTCTAGCTCGATGACTAGTTGGCCAGGTTTATTTTTTTTTTCTTGAAAGAGGAAGTCATCAGCAAATCAATCAATAATATATTCAAGATTATAATAAAACAAATATTGAGCAGCAAGGCACAGATTTCTGATCAAAGCTCTATAAAAAGTGACGAAAAGACCAATAGAAATGGACATTGGCGCGAGCTCCCTAAACTGATGCAAGCCAAACTACAACAGGAAAACTATTTACAGGAACAGTTTAAGACCTGCATACATACGTCTAAGCTAAAACAACTAAATACTAATCGTCGGATAGTCTCTACTGGTTCCTGCAAGCTTAGAAGCTTACTTGGGGTATGTAGCTAAATACATTGGGACGGAAAAAGCTTGGAGTAACCGGCTCTCGCTTTCATGGAGACAGCAGCAAGCAGAATTGAACTGATTCATTGCATATATAAACTATAGTATTCCCACTTGAGGTGCGCCATCTATCGACGAAAAACTAAGCTCTAGAATACCTTGGGAAGCTTCCCATGGTATTCTCGAGCTTAGTTTTTCGTCGATAGATGGCGCACCTCAGGTGGTAGTATACTATAGTTTATATATACAATGACTGATTACAAGTGACAAGACAAAGGCAAAACAAAGTATATTTTTTGCATAAAAAAAAGTCATATCCCACCACCGACTTGGTCAGAACGCGAACATTGACAGATGACAGGTGCGACCTAGTCAGTGAATTTGTCTTCCTAAGCACTGTTGGAAACAATGGCTTTACCATGTAGAGCGAATTTACGTCAATGCTCCTGCTCGTACTGTCTTCAAAGCCATACCAACCCGGCTGGATGGGATGGGCAGATTAAGGGAGGCTCAAGCGCATCACCTCTGGTAGTGTTATCGAAATTAAGTTTGTCCACGATAATAGGCCTACTGTCAAGAAAATGACATATAAAAAAGAAAGGGAGAGCTACAGTACGTTTTCAACGAACTGTTGGATACCCTATCCCTACATTTTTGCATGCATATGCGTTCGCCTCCCGCAACCAGCCGCTGCGCTGTTCCAGTTTCAGAATCAAAATTCTTCTTTAGCAGACAAGAAAAATTCAATAACATTAATTTTGTGTGGCCGATGTTCAATAACTGCTGGCGTTATAAAAAGGCGTGTGCCACGCCCAAAGTTGAGATTTTTTTCGCAAGGGAAATTAATACGAGCTCAGAGACATTCAATTTTAACAATTCTTGAACCACACTCTCCTAGGTACATAACCAAGGTATACAAACCGAAGTGTTCATCTTTTACTTCAAAATTGCGACCAATAGTTAAAAAACCTTAAAAAATTAATGCATATTATGAATTTTGTCATAAACGCCCCTTAGAAGTAGGCGTGTCCTTAAAATTTGTAATACTTAAAGCACTAACCGAGTTTTGATCATAAGTCAATTTTTATTCATATGTGTAAAACTACAGCTGAATCGAGTAGTTTTTTAACGACCTTACCTGAATAAAGGTATTTTATATTACTCACGCCTTTAAAAGTGGGCGTATTGAAAAACTTTACGCAAACAAATATGGACATATATATTTTTCAAATAACGAATGGAAAAAAAGTTAAAATTGAATATTGGTACCTTAAATTTTTAAAACTACGTTTTTCGTTTTTTCATGAATAGTGGGCGTAAGCCACTCCCAAAATTCAAAAATTTCTTTTCATGCACAAGGTTCTTAGTTTCGGATAAGAGACGCAAAAATTTGGGCTTGTGGATTTATTATAAATATACCGTTTATTTGCAAAAACAATTTTGTTTAATGTTTTTAATGAAATGTGGGTCAACCACACCCAAAATCAAATTTTTTTTTTTAATTGAGGGAAAATTTACCTATTTCTAGTGTCTTTGCACACACTTAAATGTTGCGGTTTGATCGTAACTGTACAAAGAACGCATAGTTTAATTTTGCCAAATAGAGGTTTAGCAAAAATGGTGATTGTGGGCGTGTCTGTGGGCGGATTTAACCGGTTAGAACTTAGCCTTACTCTTGAACCATTATGAATATCTTTGGAACATTTATTGTGTAAAATATATCGATAAGCCATGATGACAGAATGCAAAAGACTAATAATGTTAAATGTAGTTTTATTTCAGCGCTCATAGTTGTGTCACCTCGTTGGATCATTAGTTTCACATCCTCATTCTCATTTTGAATTCCTGCGGGTATTCAGCTTGTAATTCCTTCAATAAAACTGCTGATGTTCCAAGTGCCTTGCGTGCTATTCAGCTGTTTACTTACAATTTTTCCTTGATGTCAACTCATCTTCGCTTGACCTAAAATTTCTCAGGAAAGAAGTTTTAAAGCCATTTTCTTTTTTAAAAAGTCACGGTTTCACACATTTCTTTTGTTCTTCTGTCACATTTATTTTCTTGTCGTATTTATTGTCTCGTCATCCAGCCCCGTTCAAGAAGCTCGGACAAGACAATTGAGGACTGTCCCATTGTCTTATCTGCGTGTGAACGCTGCTTTATACCGAAATGGTGTAAGACAATTGAAATTTTAGTGGTCAAAACGCCAAGTTTGAAACATAAAAGAACAAGAATATACTACATAACTCTACATCTATGTATACAAACGATATTTCAGAAGCCTTATACATACATATTTCTTTGAAAAAATCAGCAGTTTTAAACAGACCTAAATTCTGCAACGAAATAACAAACTACAAACATTACTCCACGATGTGACTCATTGAACTGATTCCATATTCACATTCTTACCTACCCACTCTTTTAGCCAACCAATTCGTTTCCCACCCAAAATTTGTTTTTGGCAACTTGAATACTTAATCGATCCGAAATTTGCAAATCAATTCTTTTTTTTACCAACTCCGTGTGTTTCTGTTTAGGTTTGTTTTGATTTAATATTAGCAGCTGTCGGAATTTATACTATTTTTCTTCCTCTTTTTAAGAATTTTACTATTTGTTTACACTCTGCTAAAAAAAAGAAGCATAAATTAAAATATCTAACACAACAGACAACACGCGAATTTGAATATACACCAATGGCTTCTAATGTTGGCTGGAATAAAATTTAGGTCAAATCAATCTTCTTTATTTGTGTTGGCGCAAGCAACTCGTAGATATCCTTAAAATACAAGAACAAAAAATGGGATTCCTTCTTTATTTTAGCAATGCCTATGTCTTCCTGCTGAAGTATACAAACAAAACTCTTAAACAACAAAAGGGAGTGGTTGCACCTGTATCCGTTTTAGGTTTTAGGATAATTCAAAAGTGATGTTTATGACTTTGATGAGATAGTTTCTGCTAACTAATTTACACAACCTAGATTTGCTTTTAATTTGTGGAAACCACTTAGTTAAAACGATATGATTATGATTTAAGGTTTATACATTTTGATTGGTGTGCGATGATGATTGATAGGTTTTTTGAAGTTTTGAATGTAGGTAGGTATACTTTTTAAGATAGTTGTTTAATATTTGTGTATTTCTGCCGCTTCAAAAAGACTCTGGACACCATGTTCTACTATCTTTGTTTGATTTGAGAATAAAGATTGCATAGTTTTAAGCTGTGCTCTAACGAGCAGGTTTTGAAAGACAAAGTCGCCTTCTTTTAAGATATTTTTGCTTCAGATGAACTGTCTAGCATTGCTTAACTACTCATATCTTCTGTTTCAAACAAAGACCATTAGGGCAAAACTATGCTATGCTATTTATGAACCAAAAACGTTACGATAAACTGAAAGACCAGGTATCCTCGAAAATTAATCAAACTTGGTGAACATTAATTACAGAACAGATTAAAGCATTCACGAGATAGTCGAAGGCAAAAAAATGCTATACCCAAGAGATAGGTACCGTACCGCTTTTTTCACCTTAATTTGTGTAAATTGTTTGCGTATCCTCTTGCCCGAAATTATTTTTATGAACTTTGATTAAAATCGTATGAGCTACTTTCGAGGAAAACTGCCTTTCTTACATTTGGTTAAAACTGTACTTCGCAGTGAACGATTCAACTGCTTTTTATCATATAAAATAAAATGCATGACTGGGTCCTACGAACTTGATCTAATGTGTGACAGTGGTCTTGGGGCTTTAGATTTTGATACAAATATTTTTTTCAAGATTCTTAAATAAATTCTTATATGAACTAACTTGAGCTGAAAAAAAGTACGCCATTTTATTTCTTGGATAAATTTGAATTTATGAGAATAAAGATATAAAAATCTGTGGAGCGGCTTTTGAGAAAAAAAATGTTTTTTTTTAACTTTTTGAAAACATGAAAAATTCAAAAACGACAGTTCATAGGTAAAAAAAACAAGGTACCACACAATTTTGATAAAAATTTCTGGGTGCTGTTTTGTCAGAACAATTTTTCTTCCTCTTTGAATGCATGTTACTCAATTATGACGGTTCCTCTTAAGGCACCAGTTTTTCACAAATCAGATACTCTCGACCGCTACACAACCGATTTCAATAAAATTTTGAACAAAGAATGTTTTTTATCACCCGATTAATATTGCGTTTGTAGATATTCATACAGCAGTAATCATTTTTTTTTAATTTTTTTTAGTTTCTTAAAGATTTTGCCAATGGGTGGATTGAATTTTTGTTTAATTCTTTTTCCAGTTGAAAGTTACAGATTAACGTAATGCTAAACTTAGGAACGAATTTTAGACCACTTACTGGTGCCAACCAACCTTGACTTGGCCCGCGATTTGCTTTTAACTTGGAGGGAACCAACTTATTTTTGTTTCCCTCAGAATGCACATTCTTGATCTAAAACTGGTACCTGGAATAGAACAATTAGCGAAAACAGCTCCAACTGTTTTTTTATAAAACTTTAAAGAAGTGTTTTGCTGGCTTTTTCGTTTGTTCTGGTGGGAACAAGTTTTTGAGGTAGTTCCTCTAAAAAAATCGTCATTTTAAAGGACTTTTCTGAAATCATATCACCGATTTCGATCAAATTTTAAATATGGCAGGTGTTTTTTTTAAAACGACTCGTAAGAACAATTTTTTGTTTTGAAGACTTCGAAAAACTGAACAAAAACGTTTATTCTTACAAAACTCTGTATTGTAAGAAATCCTACTTTAAATCCACATCCAGTGGTTGTGTAAGATACTCCAAAGACAAAACTGTAGGATTGCGCAATTAGTGAACAACTTCTGTGTTGTGTTTTACTGTCACACCTCCCTTCACCATACTGCTTGCTTATATCATACATCCAAGTGTTCTTTTTTATCTTAACCGATAAGAAATGCTTTATCATTTCTATTTCAGGTGAAACGCAAGAATAAAACTTTTTATGCATTCTTGAAAACGCATTTAAGTCACTTTGACGGTAGATAAGTCTACCATCTGCTGTTTCTGTGGCGTCACGTCGCCGCCATCGTCGCTTTCGTTTGACGTTCTATAAAATGACATCATCTCTTCTTTATAGTTTCCTCTTTCAATTTCAAGACTTCATCAGTGAGTCAATTGATCGGCTTTGGAAAGAATAAAATAAAAAAAAGTGGTTGGTTTTCATTGGAAACTCTATAAAAGTAAATGTCAGAGAAAGAGAGAGAGATACGGATACGTTCAGAGAGAGGATCATCTAGTCTGGATGAATTTGTTTTTTGTTAGTGTATAGCTATCTTTGCATCTTTTTTACCAACCAGACCACTATCACAATTTGCATATAAGTGTATCTATGTTTCTTCAGAAAAAGATTGTTGAACTTGCCCCCACGACTATACCAAGTACCTTACCTAGTGAATGAACAACATCGAGTTAAAACCTAATATGTGAAAGGTTGCCTTGTGAACCATGTTGGTTTAAATTTAGCACCATTTTTGCTTTGCACGTTTTTTTGTTTCTTCAATTTTTCGGCTTTATAGTTATCACGTTTTTTATGCTTTTTGTTTCCCAAAAAAACTGTAATGATATTGTAATGGGAGTATCCAAGAGCCCACTCCGTGACAATATGATGATGTGAATAGCACCTTTTGGATACACGAACTATACGAAAGGTTATTTTCATAATTTCCAAGAAATGAAAACTGGGCCAGAGTATTAAAAAGAAGCATGTAGCGTTAAATTTCCAAACACAATTTTGGTACTTTTGTTGCTAATTTTATGGAATTTTGTTTTTTTGTTCTATCCCGGTCCCGGTCTGAGAAACTAGCGATAAGACATTTGTTGCTTTTGATTGTGACTTGATTTTTATCTTGGAATACCCACGAGCGATAGAAACAAAAATAAAGGAAAGTCTTTGTTAAGTGAGATAATTATAATTTTTACCAACTTTAAACAACTTCAAGCTTTCATGATCGTTTTTTATTTTCTAAGCTAGATCAAGTAGTTGCAGAAAGTAATAAAAACACGCACTTCTTTCAGATAAGTGAACATTTTAAACAATACATTAATATCTTTGCATTTTGTTCACATAGAAAGCTCTGTAAACTTTATCGATCTTCCAAGTTAACTCAACCAACTCCAAATATGTTCAATTTTATACTCAAATTCGGTAAAAAAAAAATAACAAAGATAATTTTTACTCTATGAATCACCCTGTAAAGAAAATATTTAATTTATAATTGTATCTTTAATATTTTTTTTTTGCCACTACCACTCAATATTAATTTAATCGTTTTCATTCGAAAAAACATAAGCGAGAGCTACAGTACGTTTGCAACGAACTGTTGGATACCCTATTCGCTATTTTTTGTGAATATGCGTTCGCCCCCTCCCCCCGCAGCTAGCCGCTGTCCACTTCCAGAAACAAAATCAGACCGGAAAAAATACAATAGGTAACATTAATTTTGTATGGCCGATGTTCAATAACTGTAAGAGCAGTGAAGAAAGGCGTAAGCCACGCCCAAATTTGAGACTTTATTTTTAAAGCAATTACCATCAGGTTTGTGACATTAAATTTTAAGCTTGCAGCTCGATTTGGACTAAACAAGACATAACTTCAATTTTAAATAATTAGATTTTGAATGAAAATAGCATTTATGGGTGTATTTAGCAATTTGAACCACAACGTGCTACGTAAGCAAGGAATACAAACCGAAGTCTTCATCTTCTTACTTCAAAACTGCGACCGATAGTTAGAAAACATTAAAACATAAATGCATATTAATTCTTTTAATGGAAACGCCCCTTAAAAGTAGGCGTGTCCTAAAAATGTTTAAGGAGCTTTGATCGTTAGTCAACTTTTAAGCATATTATGTTTAAACTACAGCTGAATGAAGTAGTTTTTTAACGATCTTACCCGAATAAAGGTATTTTATAAAAATCACGCCCTTTAAAATGGGCGTGTTGGAAAAATGAACACAAACAAAATTTAGAGATATATTTTTCATATAACGAACTAAAAATATGTTTAAAAATGAATATTCGTTCCTTAAATTTGTAAAACTATGTTTTTTGTTCTTTCATGACAAGGGGGCGTAAGCCACGCCCGTAATTTAAAAATGTTTTTTCATGCAGAAGATTCTAAATTTCGACTAAGAGACAAATTTGTGCTTGTGGATTTATTATAAAGTACCGTTTATTTGCAAAACTAAGTTTTTATAGTTTCTAATGAAAAAGTGGGCGTCAGCCACACCCAAAATCTATTTTTTTCTTTCTTACACAAGGTGTTTATTTACAACTTATACCCACAAAATTAAAGCTTTTTCGCGCAAATATAGGTAAGCAACGTTATTTAATAAAACCAATATTGACGGTTTTTTATGAAAAATGGGCGTCAGCCACACCCATACTAAAATATTTTTTTTTAATTGAGAGAAAGTTTATCTATTTCTTGCGTGTGCAAAGTTTAAATGTTGCGGTTTGATCGTAACTGTACAAAGAACGCACAATTTAATTTTGCCAAATAGAGGCAAAATATAGAATAGGGTATAAACAGAGAAACACGTTCGCTGATCGCTGTTCTGTACTCTAAATATGCTGCCAACACTGACACTCCCGGCCCCCATTTAAACTTGCGGTATTTTAATAAAATTTCAAGTTTGTTCTTTATTTATTTTTTTTAGATCTTAAAATATCACATCCATAAATTGTGTCTAAAAGAGTAAACTACAAATATTGTGACCGTAGTTTCCAAAAAGAACAAACGACTTGGTTGAAGTATTTGCTCTGTGGGTTCTTAGGCAAAAAAAAACAATTTTGTTAGAGCTGGGAGTAGTTTAATTGATCAATAGTAACCACATTTCTTCGAAATTAAATATCAATTCCAGCAAAGGACTTTCAGAATTATAGAGTTCGTAGATCGAATAAGAAGTACGAAAATTCGTGAAAGCTTTGTCCAAAACACCATCTTGCAAAAAATAGAGACCGGCTCAGCTGGTTTTGCCACCTTAAAACGCGTTCGCGAGGGAGGAAGAGTGGACACAGGCCTTAAAACTTCTTGTATAAAAAGTTCAGTGACACCAGTATTAAGTCGGCCTCAGAAATTGAACTTGCCGGCGGACAGGGGGATCACCAGCGTAAAAAGCAGACAAGTAGTTGAGTTTTGACCCACCTGAGATCATAACGGCGCCGAAAGGAAAAAGAAGTTAAGTAGTGATCATAGTAAGTTGGACTACTACGCACAAACTTTGGGTTCAATGTCCGATTCCATTTTAATTTACTGTCCTGGATAGTGCCTCTTTAGAGGAAAGGACACATCTTCCAAAAGATTCAGTCTTGTCAGGGATGAATAAGTTCCCCACTTTTAACCGTTGTTTCGGTAATAAATTGAAAGTCCCTTTAACTCTGCAGCTTAATAGTGTAAGTCACTAGGTTTTGTCCAACTTGGAGCTGTGGCGCACCATCTATTTTTATATTCTTAAATATAAATAAACATTTAAAAATTAAATCTAAATTATCTGATTTTATATAGTATCACATCACACATCCTCCTATCACAAACTTGATAATCCATTTTTATTTCGCATATTAAAAATAATCGTCAAAATTATGCTTTCACCTCGCGTACAGGCCTGGAATCACAGTGCTCGAAGTAAATGCCAAATTAACCGCTTTGTAGTGTGTCAGCTTATGGCAAAGTAAAAAGTCTCAAGTAAGTCACTTAATAAAATCACTCTTCGTGAGACAGCGTATCACATTGGCACATAAAATGAATCACTCACAATAAGATTCAAGTGCAGATCATGCTCCTCCATCCACTAAAACCAGTCCGAGAATTTTTTATTTTGCTTTTTTTTTTTGAATTTATGCGTCGAAGTGAGAAATACCAAAGCGCTTAAGGTGTGCGATGCCATGCCATGCCAAGCCGGTGCGCCTAACTATGAGTAAGTTTTTTGTAGGACACGTTCCAATAGTGTCCCACTGACTCGGAAGATATCGCGATCGCGACCATATGGGATATCAAACTGACATTAGGCATACTCGTTTGGTCGACCTATACATGAAGTGAGTGTGTATCTATGCCAACAGTCTAAGAACCTGAGGTGCATACTTAACTAAGTATCTATATATTTTTAATATATACTCAATTATTTAAGTATCGAATCGAAGATACAATAAAAAAAAATATAAAAAATTTAATGAAGTAGAATTTTATTTGGCTACAAATTAACCCCGTAATGTTTAAATGGCCAAGAACAGAGAAAGCTATAAAAAAAAAAACTTTTATTAGATATTTTGATTAAATCAAATTAGATATCTTCAATTTTTTGATTATGTCAGTAATATCAATAAGAAGTTATGGTTAGAAAAAAAAAGGTTCCTTGATATCGTCGTATATAGGCACAGTCTTATAAAATAATATTTTGTAATGAAAATTTAACGGTGTGTCTCATTTAAACATGTTTTGATCATGGGAAAGTCTATCCGAAGAATTTCCCACCTCAGTTAAAAAAAAAATTGATTTGATATCGATATCAAATAATATATCAGCATTTCATTTCAGGAAAATAAATAAAGCGTTCCATGAACTGATCTTGCTTTTTCGACAGAGACAGATCGATCGTTCGCTTAACTTTCGACAAAGTTACTTTAAGGGGTTGTTAATTAAAACTTAAAAATCACTAGCTAAACCGTTTTTAGGAATAAATGAAGTAAGCCATCTGTTTTCTTTTACTGTTTTGAATTTTTAAAATTCAAATTTTTGAAAAACTTTTGGAACACACATTCCAATTTCTTTTTGGTATGCCAACATTTAGCACTTTGTAGTTTTTATCAGGAAAATAAAATTTAAAAAAAATTGATCAAACCGTTTTTTGAAAAAAACCAAAAATTATAAAAAAAATACTGTTTTATTTAAATCTCAAAACACTTTTTTGAAAAATTTAAGAATTCATGTTATTTGGTCTATAAAAAAGCTCTTTCATTAAAAATTTCATCGAAATCCCAAGTGGCTTACGAGAAAATCTGGGGTGGAATCGGCTAAGGTGATTTGTGATAAGTGATAGTCACAATCAACAAATTTCGTCTGGCTAGATGATTGTCACATGTGACAATCACATTTTTGTGACTTTTTCTTGTGACACCTACATAAATAGCTGTCACAAGAAAAAGTCATACAAATGTGATTGTCACATGTGACAATCACCTTAGCCAAATGAAATTTGTTGATTGTGACTATCACTTATCCCAAATCACCTTAGCCGATTCCACCCCTAATTTAGAAAAAAACCGGTCCTATGGGAGGTACCGTTATAAGACTTTTCCTGATAATCTGTTGTTCCAACCAAAACACAAAGTTTACACTAAAAACACCATTCAGAAAGTTTTATTAAAATCGTAGGAGCCGTTTTTGAGAAAAATTAGATTTTCACTAAAACTCGTATGGCAGGTACCGTTAGCTTTAGAACTAGAATGCTTATTCCAAAAACCCCTCTGTAGAACGGCATAATAATACTAGGTATGAACCAAGTTTGAAGCAAATCGGTCCAGCCGTTTAAGCTGTAGGTGCCGGTACAGACAGACAGACACAATTGTCGGACCCACTTTTTTAAGCTTCTGCATCATAATTTTATTTTACGAATGCATAACTTGCCTTATAGTCCCTACATAAATAGCAAGTAAAAACACCAACTCAATCTAGACAAACAAAATTAAGACTAAAGATAATAGGGTACATCTTCTTATTCTTTATTATTCTATTGAATAGGGGTGTGTGAATCAGAAACCGGGCAGCACAAAAATTCAATTTTTGTTTGGATTTTTTGTACCCCTCCAAAACATCCACCCACATATTTCAAGTTATCGTTACAGGGATGAAAAATCCTTGCCTATAATGGCTCCAACTTCAGCAAAGAATAACTGATACACTTTGGGGTCCGTTTACTTAACCTTCAAACAGGTGTTCAAGGACTGCAATAAAGAGCAAAGGACTTAAGATGCTTCCCTGGTGTGCACCAACTGTGATTTGGAATTTTTCGATGACTCCAGCTGGGCATTGTACTTTTGTCACTGGGTGTGTGTTGTATATGTATATTTTAATTTACCTTTGGCATTGTGTATATACACTATAGTATTACCACCTATCGACGGAAAACTAACCCCTTGATTTTAGAGGTTTTGGTCTAGATTACCATGGGAAGCAACAGCAAAAATTTTTTTTTACGTTCAACCATTTTAATTGTTGTTGTTGTTGATCGCATGTTAATCTAGACACAAACCCCTAAAATCAAGAGCTTAGTTTTCCTTAAGTGGTAGTACTATATATTATATACAATGCCTTTGGTATTACACCGTTTCCATTTAAAATGCACACTGGCAAAGGAAAACACACTTGAAATAAAGTACACATCGGCAGACTTTCAGCTTGAAGGCAAAAACTGGTCGTTTTCGTGTGTTCTCTCTCTATGCTGCCAACACCAACACTACCCAACAGAAGCATCCAACATTTCATTGATCAAATTTGAATCAGTATGTGTAACATTATGTATTTATTTTTTGTCATAGCCTAGATTTTCGTTTAAAGTACCGCATACCAAGCACTGTGCCAAATTTTAAGGTACTACGCTTGCTCTTTTGTTTTGACTATCAGTAAGTGAGTCAGTTACTATTTTTTGGTAATTTTTTTTTTATCTTCGAAACTACTCATGCTAGGTATCAGAAATAAGGAAGTGATTGCTCTTGATAAGTTAAACGAATTTTAAATTTCTACGTTTGTTGGTACAGAAATTAAAGAGCTTGGAAAATGACTTCCGCACTTTATAAACAAATTTTCAGGCTAGAAACATAATAATTTGTTTTACAGTCTCAACGAAAATAATTATGAATTATGAATGTTTTTGTTAAATTTGAGCTTTCCAGGCACATTATTTTGGTAACAACAACGTGCCTATCACCGTCATATCTTATACTTTTGATAAAACAAACTGAAATTCTATTTTTATATCCACATCCTTAAGTTTCCAGTAAAGTATATAGATACCTATTTGTAGACCTACCTTTGTGTTATACCTATCGTAAGTAAAATAATGAAAATGTCAACATATTGGCACCTGTTCGTAGTTTTTTTTTTCTTTTGCGATAACTAATACATATTGCCCATTATTAAACCCAAAATCTCATTACAATATTAAGTTACAGTTTTTGTGTGAATTTTGTATCTTTTCCCCCTCTGCACTTGAACATAAATCTGACACAAGTTCGGATTAATAAGACACGAGGTGACGTTACCACAAAAAATAATAATAAACTTAACGAAAACCACTAACAGCTAATATACGAGTATGTAAGTAACTCAATATTGTAATTTAGTAAAAAAAGAAAAAAACATAAATAATAAAAAAAAAATGGTGAGTTTTTTGTTTCAATTAGCGAGACACCATACTGACCTGACCATACAAGGCATTGGGTTTCATATTATGGATTTCATTGGGAATTGAAGTATCTTTTTTTTTGTATAAAAAGTTGCTACTGGTTTTTCCCATTGTTTTAGCTTGCTATGGTGATTTTTGTTTTATTCTTTTTTAATAGAAGTCAATTGCACTAGGTCAGTGTGAAGGTTTTTTGTGATTTTCTATTTTTCTTAGCTTAAATGGAAAATCGAGTTATGGTTTTATTTTTTTTATAAATTGGCTATTATTTATTGAAAGGTACTTGAGAATACTTTAACTGGTAAAGTCCTAGAGCCCACAAAATCTAAAAACCGATCTAGAAACTAAGGCTACACACCCAGGCTGAGTTGAACATCGACATTTGGTAACCCTACGATATGATAAGTTTAAAAGCTGGAAAATTAATTTTTTCGTAATGTACTCGCACTTAAGGGGTTGTTAATACTTTTATCGTGAATTATAAGTAATACACATAAAGGAAATGGCTGGGCTCGAACGCTTACTCTAGGTTAGCAACCAAGCACAATGTACCATTACCACCCGCAATATTTGTCTTCACTAGAGATGGGTTGTTATTACCAACATCAAAAATTAACACAGTATACGAGATTCCGATGGATTCGAATGTCTGAAAGAATAAGCCGTTTAAATCATTTCATATTCGTGCAGTGCGGCTTAAGAAGAATTCTCTTTACTTACCAGCACGTCTGAGGGTCTTACGGTGAAATTGCTTGAGGGAAATATTGCGATTGACTTTTTACTTGCGATTATAGGTAGTATAAGGCAAGTTATGCATTCGTAAACATTTTTTTTGACAATCAAACATAACATTACGATGATAGAGAAGAAGCCTAAAAAAGTGCGTCCGACAATTCTGTCTGACTGTCTGTCTGTATAGTTACCTACAGCCTAAACGGCTGGACCGATTTGCTTCAAACTTGGTACATAGTATTATTATGACGTCCTGCAGAGGGGTTTTTGGAATTAGAATTCTAGCTCCAAAACTAACGGTACCTGCCATACGATTTTTTGTGAAAAATTAATTTTTCTCAAAAACGGCTCCTACGATTTTGATAAAACTTTCTGAATTATGTTTTCTGTGCAAACTTTATGTTTTGGTTGAAATAGATTTTTCAGGAAAAGTCTTATAACGGTACCTCCCATAGAACCGGTTTTTTGAAATCCGATTTTCTCGTAAGCCACTCGACGGATTTCGATGAAATTTTTAATGTTGAAGCCCTTTTATAAAAGAAATAATTTAAATTCTTAAATTTCCAAAAAAAAGTTTTTTTGATTTTTTTAAAAAAGTTTCAAAATTTTTGTTTAATTTTTGTTTTTTCCAAAAAAGGTTTAATCTACATTTTTTAAATTTTATTTTTCTGATAAAAACTACAAAGTGCTAGAAGTTGGCATACTCAACAAAAATTTGGAATATATTTTCGGAATATATTTTGAAAAAAACTGGTCGAACGATTTTAAAAAAAATTTTCGTAAAAATTCAAAAACGGAAAAGAAACCTTATGCCTTACTTCATTTTCTCCAAAAAACGTTTTAGGTATTGATTTTTAAGTGATTTATAAAATTTCATATGATTTTTCCAACGCTTTTTTCCCAAAATCTCAAGCACCAAGACCATTTTAACACATTAGAGCAAGTCCGTACGACCCAGTCGTGCACTTTATTTGTTACACAATTTATACCTACATTATACATATATATAAAAATGAGTTCAGGTATGTTTGTTTTTAAATATTTTATTTCAGAAAATATTTGGTATTGTAACGAAAGTGTTTCTGTAAGGCTTGCTCAAGTCAATCATATAGTTTGGCCACAAGATGAAGAAAAACACGCCGGGTTCTTGAAACGCTCGAAATGGCAGAACAATTTTATCAAAAAATTTGATTTGTAAGGTCGTTTTAAAAAAAAAATATTTATTGAAGTGATGTGTTTACTGTAATTTCACCAAGTCTTGAGCCACGATGTCATTTCAACGAGTCTCGAAACGCCATATTCAATGCTCATTGTGACATTTTGTATTTGTATGTTAGTTTATGCATGCGCTCTGTTTTATTCGAGGGGGTCATGATGGAATTGGTTTAAGGCTATGTTGACTGGAGGAATGTCAAAACACCATATATCGTTCAATGGACGAACTTACATGTTCACTAGTACCCATACCATACCAAACATCACACTTATAGTGTTTTAAAGATATAGT
The DNA here is from genome assembly GCA_916050605.2 of Platycheirus albimanus. Taxonomy (NCBI): domain Eukaryota; kingdom Metazoa; phylum Arthropoda; class Insecta; order Diptera; family Syrphidae; genus Platycheirus; species Platycheirus albimanus. Next base: position 359,276,155 of record OU696696.1, read on the forward strand.
AAACGAAAGGATCTTAAAATGGCATATCTGGGGTGAGTTGCGATTTGCAAAAAAAAAATTCGACAACATGGTATTATTTTCCATGATTTAATCAAAAAGTGAGGTAGGTAGTCTGCAATTTGTACTTTTATATTAAGGATGTTTAAGGCAGGCACCAAATAATACAATATTTTATGGTCTAAAGAACATCAGAATATATTATCGACGCACCCAATGTCACTCTTATACGTTATTTACACCGGAAATGTCTACATTAAACAACAACAACAAAAAATGTTGCCAAACCTAAAACGGGTTAACCACCATTTCTTATTTTACCACACACACCATCCGTGTCATCTTCTTCCTGCACAAACTAACTGCGTCAAATTTAATCACATTATATGGGTAATTAAATGCATAGATACTGATGAAATTAAGTTTTCTTATCACGCAATGCAAACAGCAGTTATTTACAATGACAAAATGACAAACACAGTAAACGCATTCAGCTTGATGAAACATTAACTCAAGCGGATAGAGTGCATCAACATCAACACGGGTTGTGTATTTACAAAAAATATAAAACAACAGCAACAACATTGCTTCCTTTGTTTCAATGACATTTACTTAATCAATTTAACGTAAACTGTTAGTTTTTAAGGACATTAACTTTAACGGTGATAATATTTAAATTTGCTTACGTTCTTCTGTCTTTATTTATAGTCTACGACATGGTGTAGATTTCAACCAAGGCAAAAAATGTAGTAGATTAGATTATCAACTCTCTCTCTCTCTCTGAGAGGTCTTATCAGTTTTCAGATTTTGACAGCTGACGTAAATAATTTAAATTTTCCGCGAAATACCACATTTATTCTTTTATGTATATTGTTGCAAATTGCTAATTTAACCAGTTTTGAATTTTTTATTTAGACATTCGACATTTCGAAGCAAAGATGGTGGTAGGTATCTATTGACAGTCGGTTAACTATTTTTATGACACTTTTAATTTGTAGCATATTTGTATGTTTCTAAATGTCACCTTGTATCATTTAATTTGAAACAAAAACGCATTCAATTTTATTGCAATTTTTATGTGAAGTTATTAACATACATTAAGTTGATGATTTAAGCATTAAATCTTTTCAAAGATGCAAAATTTTAATGCAATTCAGATTCGGAATCAGAGGAAGACACTTGACATAGATTATAAATGTATGAACCTACATATTTCAAATTCAGGTTTCTGTCTGTGTCTCGTGTGTCCGCAAGACCTTCAATAATATATTTTCGCACAAGAAACTTGATGCAAAAAATTTACTGACAAAATTATTTAAAGTGTGCATGAGGGGGCGGGCTGCGCGGTTGGGACATTTGAATAAAAATAGAAAATTTATAGGGTAATTTTTGATAGCTTTGTAATACCGGTTGATTTTATCCAGTGCCAGGTTGTTGTATCTTAAAGACAGAAAATGCATACAAAATTAGAGAAATAAGCGTATACATCGTATGGGTACCATGCAACCAGTCTTCTGTTTCACATTTTAAGGGAAAACCACTTAATGTCAATGAAATGAAAAACAAATATAAGATAACGTCAAAGATGATCGAGCAAGTTGTTCTGTGTTGTTTAACATTAGCTTTGTTTGTTGAGCCCTGAAGTCACCCTGGGGTCGCCACAGCGCGTTTTTTGAATTACCTCAACTCGCCCTCAATACAAAATTCTCTGTTTTTTGAAACCTGGGGTCGCCCTGAAGTCACCCTCAACTCGATCTTGCTATTTAGCTGGGGCGAGTTGAGGTAACGAATCAGCTGTTGAAGTGACTTTTGCTGTCAAGCATTTCTTGTGTATTTTTCTTCTGTATTTGATTTTTCATGTCTTTTTTTCGATAAAACTAAATGAAATGCAAGTGAATGCATTTATTTTGATGAAAGTAAATACAAATCGAACAAATAAAGCAGAATGGAAACTTTTGATTTTGTGCGTTGTGAAAAATATACAATCAGCAGCCGTCATGCGTTTTTTGAGAACCGAAAAACCCAGGTTTTTTTGACAACTCTTGGAGTTGTCAAGAAAACCCAGGGCGACCCTGGGTAAAGTTCAACAAACAAAGCTAGTATAAGGATCGCTTCGAAGTCGCCTAAAATCCAAATGTTTTCACATGGCGGCTGGCTTGTAGCATCGAATAAATTAAAATTTGTCAAGCATTTCGTAATAGTATTTGTAGGTAGAAAGCAAATACACAAATTTTGCAGGGAAAATCTGGTACAACAGATCGCAAAATCTCCAATACGAATTTTCGTCGAAATTGGCTATTGTAAGCTTAGTTTACACAGGCCAGAACAGATGACAGGACATTGAGTTGAAACTGGTTCTTCCAGCTGTTCTCTGAACAGAAAAACGTTTTATTTTCAAGTACAGCTCTATTAGTGGGGCTTTCATAAAATAAGTTCCGCCAAACTTTCCATTATTTAACAACGCCAAAAAGTAGAGATTTTTAACATAACAATGAAATTGTGATATGATCCCACTTCTGAATCTGTTTTTTTTATAATCAGCACGCACTTCAGAGTTTATTATTATCTAGCTTCATGATGGACACAGGCTATAAAAGGAGATGTCTACAGAAGTACATTGGTTTATGTTGTTTATAAGGAACATTTGACCAGACCAGATTATAAAAATTAGACTCAAGCTATGAACGGATGTATGGCTTGTAGATAGTACCGAACCAGCTGTACAACCACAAAATGGGGGGAGGGGTGTAGAACACACCAGAATTCATTTTTTTACATCAAATTAAAAACCGTCAAATACGAGTGAATGCAACGGTCGGAAAGGTTACTTGTAATCCATTAAAGAAGGGGTTCCTTAATGCACGTTTAAATATATTCGATGTGAGCCTGGTTTGAGACTATCAAAAATGCTCAAATCTGTTTTTACCAATTATACAATTCGTTTTCAAATAAATAACAATTTATAGGTACCCCTTTGTGTATAGGGTAAATACACGATGAAGTTGATTTGCATTTTATTCTTTGAGTTTTTTATGACATTTGATTTCAAGTTTCAGGTCAGTCGCTTCCTCACACCAGACACCATAAACGTGATCTACATAGGATGTCTTGGGAATACGAGTGTTGTTGCCATGATCGCTAAAATTTTATCTTATCATAACCTTCATTATTTTATTTGGCTTGCAGAAAATATTGCTTTGCAAATGTTTGACAAGCAATTGAGTGATTTTAATCAATAATTAAAAATTATTATTTCCTGGGCACTTGTGATGGTTAAAAAATAAAATAAAAGCATTTTATATTATTCCCTTATCATCAATACATAGACTTTAAAAAAAAATACCCTAGCCAATCAATCACTTGAAGTTAAATTCTATGAACTGTCACATGATATGGGAATGGGATTAATTTGGAATAATAAAACCACACAATTTAATCAAGAAATTGAGTTATTCCAAGGCATTGCATTAATATAGTTCGTAAAAAATTTCATTTGAACCCAATTATGGGAACTCTTTCTATCAAGCTTAGAAAACATGAACAGAACACATATTTAAATTTTTAATTATAACTTGTGGCAACGAAAATATAAATGTGTCACCGAAATAACACTTGATGTGGGTCTACATTTCTTACGCTTGACTTATGTGTATATGTCAAAACGGTCATATTGCACTTTGTTAATCGAAAACGGTCTAATTGTCAGATGGGAATATGTAGGTACCGAACTGTCAATTTAATGTTTGTGTGTCTTGTAAATGATGATGTGGATGGTAGTTGTCACAATTTTGATGGCATCATGACAGTAAATTGTAGACAACTCAATCTCAAAATGATTACATTACCACCACAAGACATAACAATACATATCATCGCCATTCTCAATTAAAATTAACAAATGCAAGTGTTACACATCGGTCAAGAGAAAAAATCACAATGATTACCATTCACAATAATAATAAAAAGAATATGATGGGAACTGGGAACGTAGTAATAAAATTGTTATACAAATTGAAACTCAAAGCGCTTTGATCGAAACAAATGTAACAAATTGCATAAGTAAATTGAAAAATGTTACTCCATGCAAAGACTTTCAATTGTGTTGATATAATATAATAAAACTATCTCCTTTCAATAATATTATCAGGAAATTTGTTTATTCATATAATTTTTTGTGTAACAATTCAATTATTATGAAATATATGTATGTCAATCAGATGAATGCGAGCTCAAAGCAAATATCGTCAAACGGCTGCCGGGCGCCAGTTAAATAAATCAATGTCTTGATTGCATTTTATGAATTTACATGTTTCTGTGACATCTTCATCTGTTTATGTCTGTTTAACTATGAAATTTTTAAAGGATGAATACAGTGACACAGATGTCACATTTTGCTAAGTTGTCAAGTACATTTCTTCATTTCTTATTTTTGCTTGCCTTAAATTTATTTAAGCTATAAAAATAAATTATTTATTCCAATGTACCTATGCGAAAAAATAAAGTAGTAAAGATGATCTCATATAATTTCGTAATGTACCTAGGTATACTACATAAACATACATACGTTACGTACATATGAAGTTTCGTAAGATAACTACGAGAGAATAGCGAAGAGTGGACGTTCATGTCAGTTCTGTTTGTCTAATATTCTTTTTTACTTCCTTTTGATTGACATTTTGACATTGACTACTACGAAGGCGAATCATTTTGACAAATAGGTAAGAAAAATATGACCAAGACAATACAAATATTAAGGGGTTAATTTTTTTTTTTGCAAATTTTTGATATCCCAACCTTACTCGTGTTTTCCTGCTTTTGGTTATCAAAAAATTGAATCGTCTTTATTTCAGAAATAAAAATGCAGAAACATACAAATTAATTATAATTTTAAAATTTACAATTTTATTTGCCATAACCCCAAACAGAACTTAATTTTATAATTCTTAACGATTTCTTTTCAAAACACTCCAATTCTGGTTCCTAACCTTAAAAACATAATAGGTATGCTGGGATGCGTTTTTCTAGTGCAACCATGCTCAAAATGAACAAACGTATTGAAAATTCCCAATACTACGTTCAACGCATAGTTAATAAACCATCATCGTAAACGTCGTAAGCGAATTGTCAAAATTTGTATGGAAAATCATTAACCAGTGGTCTACAAGTCGTAAACTTATGGTGACATTATAAAATAATAAACAAATACTTGGAAAAACAGCAGCTCCAAGCGGGGGCGGGGTCTGTGACTTACACTCTCAATCATTCCTGTATGTGCGTTGATACTCTGCAGGAATGGAAGGGACCTACAAATTACCGTCAAACAGCTAATAGACAAGCACTTTCCATGACATGATTTACACTTGGACGATTTGTCACTTCCTCGTTAGATGCAGTACCTACCTACTCCGCAAAAGAACTTAGGTTAAGTCCGAACCTTCGGCGTGGCAGTCCGAAACACTTACCACTACGCCACGGAGACTACAGTATGGTGAAATCATTGTATATACATATAAATTCTATGGTACTCTGGAGACGTTGTTTAACTGACTGTGTTGACCTCTAGCGCCTCAAAACTTCGTTTCAAATATATGTATTAGAATACTATCTGTAGATAGCAGCGGCCTAGTAGCCACTGAATGCAACAGTAAATACTCCATATTCATATTGCCATAGTATAATTTGTGTTCACACAGGACTGGACAGTTGTCAAGAACATGTCTTGGCATGTGTTTTTTTTTTAATTCCGAGGAGAAATGCTTGCGATAAATTCAGAGTTGACTTCATGGAAAGTGCAAATTGGAAATTTTACGACTTCAGTCATAAAGTTTACGATATTGCATGAAATCGCTTACTGAAAATATCATTTTTATTGGCATTTATTTGGTGCGAATGAACTTATATTTATTTGTCCATTGCACCCTCATCTGTCACAAGCTCACAAGCCCCACCCCAGCAAATAATGTCGTTCTTGAAACTACTCACTAAAAAGCTACTGGCATGATTTAGGAAAACAAGTCACAGCACACAGCTTAAACTAGAGCAGAAAGTGTTGTTGGCATAGCTATTGACAGCTGATGGAATTTGTCAAAGGAATTGGCGCCCAACACGGGTTGCACTGCAAGCCATAAAAAGGATCTACCTAATTACAAATGTTGAAACAGAAAAATTGAACCCCACTTAAGGATAAATATAACATTTTTTTGTAATAAAAGAACTTTTGTAAACTTACCCAACAACAACAAAATTTGTAATCCTTCAAACTGGGTTTCAAGATCCAATTTTAGTTTTATCGACGATCGACGACACACAAAATATTGATAACTTTTACTTCGTTATGCAAATCAATAAACACAAAATGCAAGCACTCTCTCTTCACTGCAATGAATTAAATGATTTAAATGATCAGACTTTATCTTAATTAAATTAAATAAAAAAAAACTGTTTGTTACAACAAATAAAATCAAATAAGCAAAATAAATAAAAAATCTGCTGCACAGATCATCTTAGCAAGATAAAAAACACACAAATCGGATGGTAAACACCGAGATAAGTAAATTTTAGACCCCGGCATTGGCATTTTCACTTTTACAACCGATCGACCGACGACGACGAAGACATTATAATGTTGAATTATAATTCTGATCAAATGATATGATGACACACGACTAAGACAGTAACTAGGTAGTTGGTATTTCGTATAAGATGACCAGGCAGGAATATCCACCTCAATCTCAATTGCTTGGTTAGTACATAGATACCTATCACAATATGTATCTATTCAATTTTATTTCAATAAATCATCAAAGTCCAACCCAACACGATTGAAAGATAGATTCACTTTTCGCGAAAGTCTTTTCCTTTTCGATCAGCGCATAAAAACCGACAGACAGTTAGAAGCGGCAAAAAAAAACTTGAATTCTTACCAAATGCAAAAATGTATCTCAAAGATACAACACGAATAGTGTGCTGTTATAATATGACAACAACAAAATCGGATTGAAAAACCTGACCCGCAAAAGATCGAAAAGGCTCTTTTCTTAAAAAAAAAAACCACGAAACAAAAGAAACATCAAAGCACCACCAAAATGTAAAACAGAAGAGAATACGTAGACGAGGCACGAAAATGAAGAAACAACAACAAAATTTATCAACAAAAAACCGGCCTAGCAGGCTCTGTCCTCTTTGAACTTCAAAAAAGGAAAACAGAACAGCTTGAGAGGAATACAAATATAATTGAAGACACGATTGCACACATCAAATGAAATGAAAACTATCCTCGAAAACGATCTTGAATCCTCTTTCACAATAAAAAAAAGGATCATTCCTTTGATACAAATATTGAGAAGTTAATGGTGGTAGTTAGACAAAACCATCACCCCGATACAAATCCTGGCACCCTGTTTCAATAAATTGGAATGAAATGCGTAAAAACTATTTTTAATATTTTAGTTTTTTTTTTAGCGAATATCCTTTTTTATCTAATTACGATTCTGATAAAATTGATTTGTATACCTAGCCGGTGTTTTTTTTGTATTCTTTATTTTACGCGATTTTTTTTTTGAGCGATTAATCACAAGCAAATTAACAAACCAGCGCTCGATTCGAAAGACAAACGGTGACTGACTGGCTAAACGAAAATTTACAAACGAAAAAGTCTGCTAGAGCTCCAGTGCTAGTGCCAGTGCCAGAGCCCAGAGCCAGCCTAGCTAACCGAATACAGAACAGGAACAGCAGTTTATTTGTTGACGTACTAAACCAAAACGAACCCACTTCGACTTGTCTTTGCCTTGCACATTGCCTGCCGTACCCGTAGCCAGCCGTACCAGAAGACAAAATGACTATTAAAAATGTCGAAGAAGACGATGGGCGAGTCACAGTGGGGCCTTCATAACAGAAAGTAGTTTAAAGTTGATAAAGTTTATTTAGATATTTACGTAAAATTTATATTTTATATATATGACTAGTTCATGGAGCAGTATTTTCTGTCACAATTGCTGCATGCTAGATGTCTCTGTGGTTTATATATATTAGCTAGTAGAGCCGAATTCTCGGGCGCCACTTAAAAACATCGCTTTAGGATATACCTAAACTATACGCAGTAAACAGTCCACTTTTTAGATGTTAAAAATGGGTATGGTTTGTTTAGTTTTTTTTACCTCGATTTTTATTGTTTCGCCAAAGCAGTTTTGTTTTTTCTCTATTTCGCATTTTAGTTGTTTAATTTCTCGTTTGTTTTGTTTGTGTTTATTTCGAATAATTTATCATTAGTCTTCTGCTTATATCGTTTTAAGTTCATTTCGACTTTTATTATTTCTTTTTTTGACTATTTCGGTTTTAGTTCATTTCGATTTCGATTACTTCGCCATCGTTTGTTTCGTTACTGTTTTGTTTGTAAAGAGACCAAGAGCATTAAAATTCGCGCGAATTTTAATGCTCTTGGTCTATTTACAAACAAAACAGTAACGAAACAAACAATGTCGAAAATATTAATGTTAACAATTCACTTCAAAATTAACATTTGTCAACAAAACAGAATTTATTTAAACCAAAATTCATCTACAAAAAAGAAATTGATATGCTAATAATTTAGTTTCAATTATTAACAACAATTATTACAAACCGAACAAACTTTTTTTAATGAATAAACTATGTTAGTAGGTTTTCATTATCATAACCGATTCCGATTGAACTCGAGCAGAATGAACTGCTCTCAAAATAAGCTGGAAACGAAAAAAACGTAATCGAGATAAGCTTTGCCTTAATGACGCTTTGCTCTTTTAACTGAAATGCAAAATAACCAAAAAACCAAGTAAACTGTAACAAAGTGACAGTAAAGCGAAGTGATCGAAAGGCAAAGTAAAAGAAAATCTAAATAAGGTTTTGGGAACTAAACAAAAAATATAATGTATGAAAACGGAACAACTGATTTCGAATTGAAAAAAAAACGAAACAATAGGCACCCGTTAAAAATATGTGTTAAAATTCGGTCAAATAAACAGTTTTTATCAATATATTTTGTTTAAAGAATTCATGGTTTACAGTGCATTATTTTTAAAGTTAAAATAATTGAGACAACGATAGAATAAAGGCCAAACTACTCGTATCATGGTCATGATCATAGCCAAGGATGAGCTACTGTCGAAGCTAAACGAGCTATGTCCATTGCACATATGACTGCCATTTTTTGTGAATTTACATTAACAACAATTAAAATGGTGGAAATTGTTGTTGCTTCCCATGGTATTCTAGAGCTTAGTTTTTCGTCGATAGATGCCGCACCTCAAGTGGGAATACTATAGTGTATGTATAAGCAATGGTATGGGCCGTTCATTTAAAGATTCGATTTTGAAAGTAGTTTACTCTTGATGAGGCACACTCACATTACAGTTGGGCCTAATAATGTCAATCGAGTGCGAGTTTTAGATGTACAAGACAAAAAAATTAGGAACAGCTAAGTAATCATGCTTTTTTAGCTAAGAATTATAATTGTGTTTAGTGATTATAAAAGGTGTTTTTAGGGTTCCGTATCCGTCCGTAACCAAAGGGTGAAAACGGAACCCTATTACTAAGACTTCGATGTCCGTCTGTACGTCTGTCCGTCCGTCACCAGGCTGTATCTCATGAACGCGTGATAGTTAGAGAGTTGAAATTTTGACAGATGATGTGTTATTGTGTTCGCTATAACAACAAATACTAAAAACTAAACAAAAAAAATGTTAAGGGGGCTCCCCTACAACAAACGTGATTTTTTGCTCGTTTTTATAGATAATGGTACGGAACCCTTCGTGCGCGAGTTCGACTCGCACTTGCCCGTATTATTTTTAGACGTGTGGCTTTCAAGGAGAAATAAAACGCATAAAATTTAATTTTATGGCCAAGAATGTAGCTTTATTATAAAGATAAGGGTTTTCCATTATAATTTAAAAATGATTTCGGGCAAGTGGCCGCCGCGGCTGGCTCGAATAATTTCCACAAACCACACGTCTAAAAAAAAACATCCTTTATACATATACGTTTCAATGTTTGTGTATAGTGATTGTTTCATTATATTCGTGAAGGGTAAGTAAGTAAATTTTATCAATAATGACGTTTTTAAACTTGCACTTCATAATCTCTGTTAGTGAGTTTCAATTTTATCTAGTACGGCGTTGAAAGCGCTTATTTTTAATGGCTGACCGTTGACATATAGCTTAAGATTCAATATTAATACACTTTTACGTACTCAAATGTCAAAATCTGTCCGAGTTTCTGCCCTTGACTTGAAAGTTCTATTGTGAAAAATTTTCTTTTTACAACTAGGTCACAATTTAATATTTTCTATATCACAGAACGTTTGGAAAGTTTTCTGTAAAACAAAAACACGAGAAAAACACAGGAAAGTATAATTGCCAAGAGCATTGAAAACCTGCATTATCGTTACGTTTTTAAAATACCTACAGTACTCCCCAGATTTTTAAATTTCAACATAAAATAATCTGTTCACACAATCGCTACATACTCTATTTCACTCCAATCCCCTACTAAACGATTGATATAAGAGAAATATTGATTAAGTACCCTCATGAACTCCTTAGCCACCACAGTGCTATGACGTCACGGCGCTCTTGTTCACTCTACCTAGATTCCTTTATAGGTATCCATTTTACCAGCCTTTTGCATTGAGTGCCTTAGCATTTTTCGTGCAGCAAAAATAACAAACCCAAAACTACTTTAAATTCCATAGGAACTTGTATACACATACTGACCCCACAGCCCACACTCAAACATCCTACGTACTCAAAGGGAGTGTCAGTGTTGTTTTCAGGATGCAAATCCTTGATGAAAGCTTGCCCCAGCTATAGTCACTGTACCGCCTGTCCCATGGGTCATGAAGATGATTCCTTTATGACTTCTTTTCTTGGTATTTGGCGTTTGGCACAAAACAGAAAAACCTAAATTTTGACAAACTGGAACTGAGTATGAAAATGAAATCTACATCTTTGTCCAATGAAATGAGTGTGATGGGGTGACCGGGTGATGTAAAGTTAAGGATGGTTTTTTTTTTTGTAAACTGGGTCATCGAATCTGTATCATCTCTTGAACATAGTGCGCTTGTGAACATTTTGAACAGTTAAAAAGGGATGAAATGCAATAGCATTATAATACGATGTCAAGGTTAGTGGTGCGGTTACCAATAACCAACTTTTTTGAGGAAAGTAAATGTAGCTCTGACTATGTCAGATGTTGGAATCTCCGCAAACGTTTGGGTATTCCTATCTGCGCAGGAGTTTGTGTTTATGTGAAATAGGTTTGTATATTGTATATTTGCCTAGAAAAAATATTTTTGTGCTTCCTGCGCTTTTCAGTTCTTACCTATGTTTTTATTTGCACTGTATTTAATTATAGCTGCATCACTGTAGTGTTCACTGCATCAGTTCCTAGGTACATCTTAAATGACATAAGAATCTGCAGCAAAATTAAATTAATAACTTCAACGAGATACGAGAGGAGGAATTTTGTTTAATAAAATTTTGGGATTTTGAGAAGGCAAAAATCTGCGGACACGGATTAAGGTAGATCTACCGCAGCACTTTTTACGTTATACAAATTGGGTTTTTAAATATTTTAGTTTGTAGCTATAGTTAAATAAAAGTGTAAAATATGTATTTATTTAACTACAGGGTGACCCGTAAATATCAATATATTTTCAACACTGTATTGTACAGAATTTAAGGGAAATGTGAAAGACGGGGAGGGCTGTTAGTTATGTGTTCTACATATGAGCGTAAGGATGTTCTTGAGTGCTTGTTCGAGATATTTCCCAGCTCGCCGAAGAAGTTTCTTTTTTTTTATAACGCACTCGCACTCAAGAGGGGTTATTAATACCCTTATAATGTATATGTATTGACTATAAAGATAGGAAAGAACTTTTGTTGGTAGAGTGGATTGAGACCTGCCTTTTTCCTGCCGTGTTCAAGAGGGGGGAAGTAGAATTTGGTGCCATAGACCCGGCACTGCGTGTGTTAACTTGTGTAAGCACTCTTGGTTTTTCTTAAATTCCCTGCCATAGATTTCTTGACACTCGATAAGTACTCTTACGTACGGTACCTAACCATCATCTGTCTTTGTGGATTTGTAAACAAATTCTGGTGGATTTCGTATTTTCCTTTTTCCATCGGTATAATGTACAACTGTCGAGGATCCTGCGTGGCTTGGTTCTTTTGGATGAAACAAGCTTGAGCTCATTAAATACCTATAGTCTTAGGGCCAGTTGTACAATCGTGGTTGGTGGTTCATCCTCGGATCAAAATTTAAAAACGATGTACCTCGCGGTTCGTGGGTACATAATTAAACTTGAAGACGGTAGTTCAAAGGTGGTTCAAGAGTTAACCCACCGTTTTCCGATGATTAATTAAAGTTGAACCACGGATCAAGAGTTGAAAAACGATTTTCAGTGCTGAACCACAATTGTACCAACAGGTACTTACTTCTTTACGGCAGCAATGCACCAATTTTGAATTTCTTACAAAGTATAAATGGTTTTGTTGGCTAGTGTTCTGGGATCTTCTGGGATTCTGGCAATATCCCTTACGGTTCCACAGATTGAAGAAACTTTAGATTAGAAGACACTGTAAGAATGGATGGGTTATCGAAAAAGATTCGTTCCCGCCTTCCTTTTCGTCAGGCTTGGACCCGTTCGTAAGTACTCGATACTGACACAGGTTTCTATTCCATATTCTAGCTGTAAGAGCAACTGTGTTATAATCTTTGTGTGTTGTATAATGGAATCTGTTCAAATGAATGTGTCAGTGAAGTTCAATGTGGTTCTACTCCAGGAAAAGCCACTTTTCCGAACACTGTTTAAAATCGTTACTCTCTCTTTGCCGCCACCTCTTTCGTAATAAGTGTGTGTGTGTGTGTGTGTGATAAAGAGTGTGAAGTGTGAAGAATGAAAGTAATTCTAACATCTGAGCGTGGGGAATATAGAGGGCGACACAATCAAATACCTCTTTGACATTACCACATAATATTCTATATACAGGTCAAAACAAAGGTGATAAAGATAATAGTCGTATGCTACCATTCATTTAAATCATTGAACTAGTTTTCATCTACAAATTATAGCATGCAACATTGGTATATTGCTGATTTTTGCGACAGTTAAACTTCATAACTTCATAAGTCGAAAAATTCGAAAAAAAATATTATTTATGCAAAATAAACAGAAAATTCAGAGCCATATTTTGATTTTTTCAGCTCAAGAATATTATTCCAAAAAAATTTCAGGAATGACAACATTAAAAAACTAGTTTTATAAATAGGTAAGGTACCATTAAAAAAATTAAGCAGTACCTCGTAAGTCTCATACTACGCTATTAAATCGAATTGAATTTGTATATACCTACTTACGAGGTATTGCATAAATACACAATCAGGTATTTTTTGATTTCGGAAAAACTTGCAAAATCGACTTACAAGGTTATGAATTTGAACCGTTGATATGGCAAGGCAACGGCCAAGATGTCTATTTTTGTTCATGACTGTTTCAGTCTGTGTATTTTGCTGTATATTAGCTGAAGTTTTGAGGGCAACGCACAATCAAACGCCAATTCCAGAGTACACTAGGTTTAAAGTACAATGCAGGCACTAAACAATAATATCAAGTTTAATAATTAACAAGAATATATTACAGCTTATATGATAACATTAAAATACACTATGAAAAAGAACATATGCATGTATTTACATACGTATCGAACACATAAGCTGAAAATTTGTCTTTCCGCCCTACAGTACGCTATTCTTATGGGAAGACGAAGACGGCACTAAGTGGAGCTGCACTGCTCTAGCCAGGTAGATTACCCACTAACACATTTATTATTGCTGAAGTCATTGCATTTATAAACTATAGTATTCCCACTTTAGGTGCGCCATCTACCGAGGAAAAACTAAGCTCTAGAATACAATGGGAAGCAACAACAACAATTTCCACCATTTTATTTGTTGTTGGTGCTTCCCATGGTATTCTAGAGCTCAGTTTTTCGTCGATAGATGGCGCACCTCAAGTGGTAGTACTATAGTTTATATATATACAATGCTGAAGTGAAGTTTCCCTTCGGCGTAGGGTGATTTAACTCATTCAATTTCATACAAAGAATGCCTTAAAACGAAGTGATGATGTTGGTAATTAATATTTGGAACAAAACTGAAGTTTTCGCATGTAATCGATGTTACCACTGAGTTCCCTCGTATTATTCTTAGTTTTGTACGTTCTGCCTTTGGAGCACAGTTAACTACGAAGTAACTTTGAAGAAAAATATGAATATCACATATTTGTAACTATATCTCACTTGATGGAATACGTTTGATAACTTTATTGACTGGAAAATATATCATTTCATCTACTCCTTCGTTCTTTTTTTTGAAAGTACGTAGGTGACTATAATTTCTATTCACAGAATTATAAGTTAAAAGAAAAGAAAACCACATATACTTATCACCCAGCTTAAATCTTTCCAACAATTTCCTAACATTTTATGCAAAGAAACATACCAGCTGACATTTCGAACAACAATGACAGTTGGGTATCCTATCTCTTTTCTTTGTTCAAAAGAAAACATAAAGTACGAAAGAGTCGACAACACTCCAGCCCAGCTGATTTGTTGAACTCTTCTCAGCTGTTCTCTTGCTTTTCGAGTTTTCGACCAGCTGGCTGGACAAAAAAAAAAGCTCCACCTTCCACCATTCCATCTCCTTTCATTCAAGTCAAGACAAGCCAGCCATCATCTCCATAGGCTTCAGCGTTCAATTTAATTGCCGGCATTAATAAAGTGTTATCTCGATTAATTTTTGTATCAACAAATCCAAAGATTCTCATCATACAATTAAGAAGTTATCAACGAATTGCAGAATATATTTGTGCAGAGCTGCAGTCCAGAAGCAGAAGCAAGCAAAGTAAGTTTATTTTTTTCTTGTAATAAAACTAATTTCAGAGGAAAAAAAATACCAAAAGCTCATTCTCCTCCTCATCTTCGAAAAAGCCCTTTATTTTGACATTTCGCAACTTGGCGGCGATCTCATAAACTTCAACTCAACGCTACGTCAGAGACTCGGAGTTGATTTTTTTGTTCGTTTTCACACAGGGGCGACGTTTTTGAACTCCCATTAAATAAAAAAGATTTCCTCAAATTTTTGTGTTGCAAAAGTACATAATATATCAAAGACTAATATATTTGTTAGTTTCTTAATTAAACTGATTAAAACTCAAAACCATTGTGATTTTCGTGTCTGAAAAGTGAAAGAAAAAAGTTACCTAAAAACGCCTGACAACGACCACTTCTCTCATAAATTCTACTCAGGAAGACACACTTCTTTTCTTTTTGTGTAGCAATTAATAAAAGAAAAAAGGTTTTTTCGGACTCTTCCCGTATTTTTTGTTAATTTATTTTTCGTACAAAGTGTGTGTGGTGCCCGTGAAAACGAAATTTCAACAAAAAAAACCATCTAATCATCGGTGTTTAAGGAAATAAAAAAAAAAAGAAAAAAGTAAGTGTTTTTCTCGAAATAAAAAAATGTAAGCTATTGGTTGTAGATAGATTGTGGTGTGGAAGGAGGGTGAGGGCGACTTTTGACAAGGGGATTGGGAATTTTGTTTTGAATAAAATCAATTAATGTTTAAATATTGAAGTGTCGACTGTCGACTACATAATGCAGAGGAAACAAAGAAAAGTTTCCTCTTTTCTGACGTCGCCATCGACATCGTCGAACTACAAACGAAGACGACGACGACGTCTCCTCTTCTTTTCTATCATGGAGCAGAGGAGGATAGAAAGAAGAAAAATAAAAAAAAAAAACCACAGGAACGACAAACGAACAAACATTTTGTTCCGAGTTTTTAATTTTTTTTTTTTTTTTTTTTTTTAGTGTTTTGTACCGAGACTGCGTTGTCACAAGTCATTGCAATTTGTACTCTTTTTTTACACTTTTTTTTTTGTTGTCCCTCCTGCCTTCATCACGAGAAATGCACTTGGAAACAGCAGCAACGGGCTGGCTCTGGCTCTGACTCTGGCTGATGTGTATGAAAAATGAAATATTGTTGCCAACCTGCCAGTGTTTGTGAGCGTCTTGCGCCGCACCCGTTTCCCCATTGCATTGTTCCTTTCCTTGTACTATCCCCAAGAAGGGAATGCTGTAGAAAGAAAGAAGCCCCACAAAATTATAACAGAGAAACAGATTGTGGCATGTTTGAAGATATTATACAGTGAGTCAGTTTATTGGATGTCTGTAGTTGTTATTGTCGACGTTGTTTTTCTCTCTGATTTTTGTGGTTGGTTGTTTTTTTTTTTTTTTTTTTTTTTTTTTTTTTTTGTATCCGATTAGGTATGTTCTTTTCAAGTGAAGATAATAAGAGGGCCAACCGGAGAAGGTTGGTTTTTTCAAGAAGAGTTTGATAGTCAATCAGGTGGCGATTAGATTTTGAAAATCTTGATATTAATTTGTTTGTTTACGTTAAGAGCTTCCAACGATACAAGGACTTTTTAAATTAATCGGAGAGGAAAAACCCTTCCTGGATGATAAACAAATATAGTTTTACACTGACGGCTCAAAGGCAAACTAAAAGCCATCCTTCTGTTCTCCAAATCACTGTAGCAAAATCCAGGCAGTATGATATCTAGCTATCTGCCAAAGAATTTATCTTATTTTTCGGATAGCTAGGCTCACACAATTGAACATACCTACTTTGATTCATTCGGAGCTCATTCAAGATCTTGATATACACAAATCCGCTGGCCCGGATGGAATACCCCCTATACTTCTGAAGAGGTGTTCTTCATCGCTGGCAAAACCATTGCGTAAGCTTTTCCATCGCTCCTATCGTTCAGGAATCTTTCCTAGTATGTAGATGGAAAACAGCATTTGTCCAGCCCGTTTCTAAAGAAAGTGACTCCTCCTCCCACTCCTACCGACCAATTGCACTTACGTCCCTTCTTTCCAAGGTCATGGACTTATCTCGAAGATCGGAAGATTTTAAATGACCGATGGTACGGCTTTCGCAGCAATCGTTCCACTGGTGTGATCTGATGGCATATCTCACCGAACAATGGGACAAATCTTTGCATCGCTTTGCCGAAATCAAATTATTGCGCTTGATATTTCAAAGGCATTTGATAGAGTTTGGCATGAAGCTCTTGTATCGAAAATGCGTGCATTTGGTATCGATGATACTCTTATTCGTTGGTTTAGAAGCTATCTTCTGGACCGTTTAATACGAGTTGTATTAGACGGTTTCAAATCTGATCTCCACAAAATAAATGCTGGTGTGCCCGAGGGCTCTCTTCTGTCTCCGACTCTTTTTCTCATTTTTATAAATGCTCTCTTGTCTGTGACTTCTAATCCATTAAATTGTTTTGCTGACGACTCAACCCTCAGCTTTTCATACCTATACGTTTCATAATTCACGGCCTTCGCCTTCGTACGTGTTATTACAACGATACCGTATGATAAGCTCATTAAACTCCGATTTAAACAGCATTGTGAATTGGGATACTAGAAATCGTGTGGAGTCGAAAACTCAATGCTGTCTTTTGTCGTTGAAGCTAAACATACCCAATACCTATGCCATTATCCATGAATGGTACTTGCATCGAGGAGGCCGAAAAGCTATCAGTACTCGGTATGTGTATCAGTGACAACCTTCGTTGAAATGATCATATACTTGAGATTGCCAAGAATGCTGCAAGATGCTTAGGCTTCCTTAATAGATGCAAGAAGTTTTTCACCCCTTCTGATCTGGCTACAATTTACAAAGCGTTTATACGCCCTAAACTTGAGTATAACTCCTATCTATTTTTTACTCCTGCTCGACAGAGTTCAGAAAAAGCTCTAAAATTGATAGGAGAGAGAAGCATTATGGAAACATTTCCATCCTTTGAACATCGTCGAAACGTTTCATGTCTTTCCTTATTTTACCGGTTCTGCTACAAAATACTCTCACTCGAGGTAGACAGCTGCGTTCCACCCCTTAAACATTTCCCCCGTGCTAACGACGCTCATCAGTTTACACTTGAGCCCAATTTCGGACGTACCGTGAAATATAGGGATTCTTTCTTTAGCCGTACAACACGAATGTGGAATGAATTGCCTGGCACAATTTTCTCTTGCCATTTTGATCTGCAAACATTCAAGATCAATGTTCATCGACACCTCCTTTCCCTTCCTTCCTAACTTCCTATCGCTCGCGCTGTGACTTATCATTAAAAGGGCTATAACAAACCCCTTGAGCGCGTGTGCCTTATAAAAAAAAAATCTATTCCAATTCTAATTCTAAGTAACTCCGACTAAACCACTCTCCAGTTGGTTTTTGAATACAACTTCCAAGTTCCATTCCATTATGGTCTACTTCGGATGAGGGGGAATTTTCGAGAGACTATTATGTTAATTTCTATACTGTTGGATCAAATACCCAAGATGAACTAGACTAGATCTTAGCTTCTCATTCCGTCTACCTATACAATAGATTTTCATAACCTGTCTGAAGGTAAACGTGGTATCCTCATCGAATATCCCCATTTTCTCAGGCAGCCCTTAAATCAACTTAGCAACTGGCAGCTACTTTCGCTGATTTCTCATAGAGACGGCAGAATAGTTTAATATTCACCCTTTTTTGGGTGCCTGGACACAGAGATAGGTATTCCAGGAAACTGCAAAATCGATAAGCTTGTCATAAATGAAACTACAACACCAATCGCACTTAATTGAAATAGTGAGTTTGGACATTCTCGACATTTATAATGCTAGGTAGTAGGTATCTGTTGTGGGTGTCATTTTCAACCGACGCACGATGTTTGGGATAGTAGGATCGAAGGTGTCGCTCATCAATCAGAATCCGAAAATTCTTTTTTTATACGCGGCAATGTTGATCGATAGCAGTAACTCTGAAATAACAAGATAAGGAAGAACTATGAAATATATTTTCTGATCTTCGTTTTAAGGTTACCCCAAAATGCGTGTCCCTTTTTGGCATAAACATAAATTGGTTATAAAATTAACAAGAAAATTAATTCTGATCTTCAATGCAACAGAATTATTTAATGAAGTAACAAAAGATGAACTTATTTGAGTAAATTAATTTCTACTCAGTGCAGACGTAACTGAGTACTATAACAAATGGCCTCGTTATTTTTTAAAATGTTAGTATTTGTTTGTATCTTGAGTTCTTAGACCATCTGGGTATCACTGTTTGTATTTATTATGATGTTATCAATTGATTTATTGGTTGTACGAACAAAGTATCAGTCATAAGAAAAATCTTAGATTTTTTTTTTGATATCATATTGTAAAAAAAATAAATTTTAAAATTGCAAATTATCCCCTGATGATGAATCCATAAATCCCAATTAACAAGGTCATGCATGACAATTCACCATTCTAGCGGTTATACTCATCGTTATCCGTGCCCCACTTCCGATCTACTAATTTGTCAAACTGGAAGCAGGGCGGAGCTACAAACACGTTTTTTTTTTTTTAAATGCACTCGCACTCAAGGGGATATGAATACCCTTATAATGATTTAACATGTGCAAGCAAGGAGAGAAGGAATAGAAAGATAGGAAAGAAAGGTGGTACAGTGGTTTGAGATTTTAAATGATAATTATCTCGAGGAAATTCCACGGGTGGCATCCAGTTGAAACTTGGGAAATAAATAAAATTTGCTGCCCAGGCTGGGTTTGAACTCACAGCTCTCAGGTTAAGCAACCAAGCACTACATCCACTGTACCATTGCCACACGTATTGCAACGTCTTTTTCAAAAGACAAATAAAGTCTTAAGTACAAATTCTAAAATGCATTAATCGCTCCTTATGACAAATAATTGTAAAGTAAACCAACTAACTGCGACTCGCAATAAGTTTGACTATTCGCAACATTCAATTCGAATGACAAAACCTGCGTCTGCAGCTCCGACTGACAGCTGCTTCGGCTTCATTGTGTGTATACGCAGTTAAGAAAACTCACACTACAATAACCTGAACAGCAAAAAGGTCATTGTTCTTTAAAACAAATATCTTCATAAAATACGAATAGTAAAACACTCTCACCGCTGACTTTGTCTTAAAAGTCCCTGCACATCCTTACAGTGTTCCAGCTGTTACTTGGCGATGAAATTATTTCCCTGAAAAGGCCCAAAACCATCAACTCACCCTTAAATTTTTTTTAAACTTGTGGTCGAAATCTGAAGCAAAAGATAGCCCATTTACATTGGCTCAAAGAATCATCAATCAATATACCACAGTGTTTGAGTTGTATAAGCTTAGGAGTACCTATGTAAACTTTTAACCCCGTCTATCATAGGGTCGCCAATTAATATTCTGCATCCTTTTCGGTCTGCAGACGCTTTCCTTTAAAAATGTCCATCTCTTAAGAGTGTTGACTTCTACTTTGTTCTTGGTCTTTCAAACCGTCAAACACCATGACAATTCCATATGGAGGACTTTCTCGCATTGACCGCGGTGGACCGGCTTCCTCAGTATTTCAGTATGTTCAATCCAGCACCATTTGCTCGTACTAATTTCGACATCCAAAAGCTCTTGGTTAGTTCTACGCCACAGCTTAGAGGCAGTTCCCCTAAAAAACTGTTTCTGACATGATAGATAGTCTGACTAACTACTCCAAACGGAGCACTGTATTATGGATACATTTTTTTTGTAGATCAAGTATTGTGTCCCCTTTCACATTTGTATCTTAATCACGATTATACCCACTTTCAAAGTTGGTATGTTCAAAAAATCTGTTTTGAAAATGTTTCACATCTTAAAATAAGCTCCGGGCTAATTGTCATGTCATTGTCGTCACAATTCACTTGTAGCAAAGTCAAATACTCTTCCCAGCTAAGCACAGCCCACAGCCGTCTTCAGATATGAAAATACACCAAAATTTCGTATTATTTAACTTGCTCCTCTCAAACAATGTTAACTATTCCCAGTTTAATCTTTTCTAGAATTTTGACTTTATATGATTATAATGCTTCTTATCACTGAAACAGTTCAAAATCATAAAAAAACAAGTCAAAATTTGTATTCTTATTACTTATGCCAAACAAATTAGCCCTCTTTTCAATTTTTTTTCTTCTTGCGCTATCAGTTCAGTTTCAGTTTTGTTGCCGGCCAGCCAAGCGGAATATTTTGCCAAAATCAACGATTGAAAAAAACAAAAAGAAACTAAAATAAAATCAGACGAACAATTTAATTCTAATTTTGTCAACGCGTGTCGCCGTCGCCTTCACCGCGTGTCGGCCGTTAAAGAAGCCTTGGTCATGGAACAATGACAGCATCTCTAATGCGCTGTTATTTCATCTACATCTTCTTATTACAAATAATAAAGTAACACTTTTTTCTGGGCATTATACTAGCTGCTCCCGCCGCCGGTTACATCTCTGAGCAGAGCTGATATAATCGAGAGAGCCATTATTATACTCGGTCTACACTTCCACAGTGATGCACTTTGTTGTTTTTGAAATTCTTCACTCGATTCGATGAATCATTTTTTTTAGTCGAAACAAAAACAATAAGTACTACACAACAACAACAAATCTAAAAAATAAAAATAAAAACCATCCACACTTAGTTGTGAGGTATGACTATGGTGAGTTCATTATTGTCGTCGGAACCGTCCAGTTTAAAAAAAAAGCTATTTGATTCTCTCTTTTTTGTTTGTTTTTGTTTTAATTTATATTTTTTTCTTTTGTTTTTGTTTATTTAACTTGCTACTGCCTCCAATATATTCTCTCATTGTTTTGTTTTGTTCGTAAAAACACTCACATCATCTCGTCATTAAAAAAAATTGTATCACACTGGAGCAGCTTTAACAGAGAAAAAAAGCAAAATACGTAAATAATTAAGTTGTTTCTTTCTTATCAAGGCTCTGAGCTCTGACTAATGATAAAAGTAATGTAACTGTAAAGTCAAGGCATTCAGTAGACAATAATATTGTAGTAGGTTTACAATATCATGCTCTGCAGTGATGCAACAGGTTAGGGGCAGCTAGAGAGCTAGGATTTGATAAGACGCGCGCGAGACTCTTTGGAGCAAATCACAAATAAAATGTTTTTGTTGTTTTATTTTACTCTTCGTAATCGTGTGAATGGTCTTCAATGACCCTGTTCGATTTTTATTTTAGACCAGTCTTACTTGGTGGGATTAAGTAATCGTTAAATGTGTTAATTGAAAATAAATAAACAACAATTGTGAAAGCTGATACTGAGTGGATTGAAGTTAGTGTAGGCAGTTTGTTTAAAATGTGAAACGTGAAAGAATCAACAAAGATATCAACTTTCGCGAACGTATGTAAAAAAAAAAATTTGAAGTATAGTTTCTTGACTGAAAGTGTTTAAGAAACTGAATAAACAAATAGTCCTGATCTCTTCTAAATTAACACATTTTGTATCATACAATTTGGCGCTCATTTGGCTTCAATCATGGGAGAACTCTTGACGTTTGCTGATCCCATAAGTGGATTTCTAATGCGAAGCAATAAAATTGAAAAATTGTGATCTTATTCGGGAATTCAAGGTCAAGGTTGAGTAATGAGTTTTAAATCAAACGAATAATAGCAGTGACTGAACTGGTCGGAAGAACTCTGTCTATTACTACGATTTTCCAACATTCTCGTTATTGTTCCTTCAAAACCACTTTTAGTCCAGGAAAAATAGCTTTTTGCAAGGAAAAAATTAGATCCCGGCTGAAAATTGGCACGATCATTGGTAATGGGGCTCTTAATATAATGAGAGAGTTCCTCACCGATCCGATGACCGCTACGTAAGTTATTCAAGGTCAAAGGTCATGAAAATGGGTTTTTTCAAATTTACTCAAAAACGGTTAGTTTTAGAGAAAAAATTTGTTCTACAAACATGTTGCTGAAGCAATTTCCAACAAAAATGGTTATCATAATTTTGTCCCTAGCGTGTACCGTTAAAAAGTTATAGCACTTTAAAGAATCGTAAGTATCGCCCTATTTCGCATTTTCTCCCACATTACTGATAATTACTTAAAACCAGTTTGTTTTAGAGAAAAATTTTGTAGTACAAACTTGTAGATGAAGAATTTTTTCACAAAAACGGTTCTAGTATCTTGTTCGTAGCATGTACCGTTAAAAAGTTATAGTATTTTAATGAATACACGGACCATAAAATTAATTTAATTTTAATTTTTGGGGCCCAAATATTTGTAACCAATCAGAAAATTTGATGAGAAAATTTTACCCAAAACCGGTTTTTTTTGGTAATCAGTTTAAATAATCTTTTGGTAATGCACGCACGTGTTCTTTTTAGCATTATTTAAAACTTTATTCG
Source organism: Platycheirus albimanus (assembly GCA_916050605.2). Taxonomy (NCBI): domain Eukaryota; kingdom Metazoa; phylum Arthropoda; class Insecta; order Diptera; family Syrphidae; genus Platycheirus; species Platycheirus albimanus. The sequence continues at coordinate 359,299,476 of OU696696.1, forward strand.
GAAATATAAAAAAAAACAGGTAAAATGGATGAAAATTGTTTTATTTGTAGTGATTCGTTGTCTGAAGGTGAAATTTTAACTGTTGACCGTGGAATCAAAACGTTAATTGAGTCGAGTATTGAAAGAGGTGATAACAAAGTAGATTTTTTGAAAGACAGAACCTCTGTTATAGTCCATCGTCAGTGTCGTAAAAACTACACCCGAAAATGCAGCATAATTTCAAATGGTTTTCATGTCATGACCCTTTCCCTAAACTTTCTCACATAATGTCTATATCGAATGGAATCATCGGTGATGACAGTATCAACTGTTACATAGCTTATGAAATTGGTCTTATTTCTATGGAGAGTATGAAAAACCTAACATTTGGTAATATTAAATTGAAAAGATCAAACAGAGTAGCTTCCCTTTTAACTGTCAACAGTTCGATAAAAGTGCATGGTGAAAAAGTTGCAATTGATCCTCTGTTACTTTTTCAACGAATAAGCATAACTAAACAATTTGAAGACCAACTGCAGACATTTTTAACATACGAGTTGGCTCCTTATCCATTGTCACTTTTTGATGAGGTTGGTATGCGAAAAAATAAAAAATCTTCCCTTTATGAATTGTTAGAGCCAGTTGAAGATAACATCGATTATAATATTGTAACATACATCATCGATGGAGGATTTTTACTGCACCGTGTTTTATGGAATCGAGAGAACACATTTCATGCAATTTTTGATAGCTACATTTACTATGTACAAAAGCATTTTGGCAAAGATGTCACCATTGTTTTCGATGGTTATAAAGATCAAGGTATCAATATAAAAGCTTCAGAGCAGCGTCGTCGGTGTGCTTCAGGTTCGTCATCAGCTGACATTTTGTTCGATGCATCAATGAAAGTCCCAACTTCCCAACAACAATTTCTTGCTAATGCAAACAACAAAAGTCGATTCATTGCTATGTTTTCTGAGAAGTTTAAGGCTGTAAACATCCTAGTGAGGCAAGCCAAAAATGATGCAGATGTTTTAATAATCGAAACAGCCATAGAGAAAGCTGAGAAACGAACGAGTATTGTTGTAGGGGAGGATGTCGACCTACTAGCAATACTGATAGCACGCGCTCCTCAAGACAAAAAGATCTATTTTCGAAAACCAGGTAAAGCTAAAATGGAAAATAAATTATACTGTACTCACAGTTTAGCCGCTCACCCAAAATGTCAAGCCCACATCTTCTTTTTGCACGCATTTACCGGTTGTGATTCAACTTCTGCTCTCTACAACAAAGGCAAATTAAAAATTTTCAACCTTTTCGAAAATAGTGACGATCTGATAAAATGTGCCGAAGTGTTTGCCAGAGCCGATTGTCCTCCAAATATTATTTTTGAAAATGGTATACGTCTACTTCTAGCATCTTACAAAGCACATTCAAAAGAAGATAATAACGATGCATTAAGATATTCTACATTTGTCCGACTGACTAGGCTCAATAAGGCTGTACAATTATCTTCCCTTCCTCCAACATCTGCTGCTGCTCAACAACACCTTTTTAGAGTGTACTATCAAGTTCAAGCTTGGTTGGGAAGAGATAATATTAATCCGGAAAGCTGGGGATGGGCATAACGAAATAATGTTTTGGAGCCTATAACCACTCTGCTTCAATCAGCACCTAATGAACTTCTTACAACAATATTTTGTAATTGTAGTAAGGGTTGCGGTTCTAATTGTGGTTGTCGAAAAGCGGGATTAAGTTGTTCTTTAGTTTGTGGTCAATGTCATGGAAAGTCGTGTACAAACTCAGTCCGAATTGATCCATATGCAGAGGACGATAATGACGAATCATTACTTAACATGCCTATGCCAGATGTTAATTCATAATTTAAACTAAATTTTGTTTGCTAAACAAAGTGGAATAGGCCTACGGGGGATACCACATAAAAAAAAACGCGCCTGTCACTCTATCTCTGAGGTGGTGTGGAAGAAAGTGCAAAATAGGGCTACTTTTTGCGATACTTACGGTTCTTTAAATTGCTCTAACTTTTTAACGGTACATGCTACGAACAAGATACTACAACCGTTTTTGTGAAAAAATTCTTCATCTACAAGTTTGTACTACAAAATTTTTCTCTAAAACAAACTGGTTTTAAGTAATTATCAGTAATGTGGGAGAAAATGCGAAATAGGGCGATACTTACGATTCTTTAAAGTGCTATAACTTTTTAACGGTACACGCTAGGAACAAAATTATGATAACCATTTTTGTTGTAAATTGCTTCAGCAACATGTTTGTAGAACAAATTTTTTCTCTAAAACTAACCGTTTTTGAGTAAATTTGAAAAAACCCATTTTCATGACCTTTGACCTTGAATAACTTACGTAGCGGTCATCGGATCGGTGAGGAACTCTCTCATTATATTAAGAGCCCCATTACCAATGATCGTGCCAATTTTCAGCCAGGATCTAATTTTTTCCTTTCTTTGGCATTTTTTTGTCTATTTTTCCTGGACTATTTGTCGAGCTAAGAAAATCTTCAATGTTCTCATGCGAAATGTCTCTTAATCCATCGAAGAAAGTCTTAACCAGAGAGGATATATGAAAGAGAGTTAAATGTAGGCTGGAAATGGGATTTTGCCTACAAGCTGATTTGACAGATAAATCATACCATCTGCGAATGTGTGCGTAAAAACTCGCAAACACGCACAGTTGGTATGATATGATTTTGTGTTGTTGTTCTTGCATTTATTCACAGACACGATTTCAAATAATAAAAGAAAAAAAAAAAAACCGGAAATGGGTGTCGGAGGGTGATACGTACGAAAGATTTCACTCTCCTTTAGGTCCTCTGTGGTCTTAACAAGCAATTTGAACCGAGCAGTGACAAAGTAAATGGCTCTCTAGACCGCAGTTAGGGTGAACCCATTTGTCATAAGTGCAACACAGCTTTGTAGGTGTAGCACAAGTATTTTCCATTTCATCCTCGATTTTATTTGCAAAAAAAAAAACCAAAATGTTGCCCTTCAAGGCTTACAATGTTACCTTCTTCCAGCTGGCAGTAAAGAGCTGATCTGTGTCTGGCAAGCTTGTCGGTTTTTTTTTTTAAATTTTAATCAAAGGCGCTGTAATTGAAAGCAGAGCAATCTTGATATCGCCGTTCATGCTCGTACAAGCTCGTACAGACAAAGTTGATGCATTTCAAAGGATAAAGTGGAGGAGGAAATACCGAAAATGCAGCTAAACTCTATATATAGCCTTGTATTTGTGATTGCCAGTAGCTCTGCTTAGTAAACGCTAGCAAAGGCTAGGAAGTCGAAAAGACATTCACGTATCAGCTCTAATTCTTCCTCATTCTGCGGCGTAGTATTTCACGTTTTGCATTAAGACTACATCAAATGAAACTGTTGTTGACCCTGATCTTCATGTTATTTTCAGTCTTTCCATGCTCTCATGGTTTTCAAAAAGTCTAAAAGATCACAGACGAAATGCGACTTTGGTGGAGTATGTCGTATAGGGATGCGTTACTACATTTCAAATGGTTTCTCAAAACTTAATTCGCAAGAGCGTAAGGCAGCGATGCAAGAAGAACAGTTTTCTGAAATAATTGAGAGCATTAAAGTAACCATTATTTGGTAAAGCGCCCACGGTGAGATGGTTGACGAATCTTTCGTTATGTACAAGTTTCTTAAGAAATCAGTATTACCATTGATTCGTTTTATTGACACTATTATCAACATTCTAACAAAATCTCGATCAATTACATCATCATCAGGCCCTTATCTCAGTTAAAGAGCAATAAAAAAATTAAAAATAATTGACTCATTCATCTGTCCAGCTACTGGATGATGTTTGTTGTAAAAAACTTGACGTCTTTGGTATATCGAAAGTGTTTTCTTATCACCATAGAGCGTCAGTTTTAAAAAGATACTATACATGAACCTAATCTAATCTATATTTTCGTTTTTAATCCTCAATCAATGCCGAAACATTAAGTCTTTATAAGTGAAGCCTATTATTCTTCAAAAAGTCGTTACATTACCATTTTTTTTTTTTTTTTTTTTTTTGATATTTTAAAAATAAAACTAAACCTTTCTCCAGATCAGCAACAAATATTAATCAGAAAAACCACCCGAGTTACAAGTAACCCACCACCACCACTACTAACCATCAACTAAAACACGAACTTGCTTCATACGCCGCTACAGTATATAGCAATAAGCAATCATGGCTCGCAATTTAAATAATCCAGCTATGCACCGTGATTATGGGGCAACATCATCTACGAGCTCATCAGCCATCACAAGTATACCCGATGTCAACTTTTCCGGCTTCAGTCCCACGGAGTTCATGTCGCTGAGCGATAATATAGCCTACAATATTGGTTCTGTGAATTCAAGTTGGAAGCAGCTGGACAAAGCACTCAAAGTGATTGGAACCGCACGGGATACTCAAGCATCTCGTGACAAAGTTCATCATCTTCAATCTCAAACCAACATACGCATCCAGACCACCAGCAAAGATCTCCAGCGTCTGACAGCTGTAGTGAGCCGTGCCGATAAACAGCAAAAGCTCAAACTGCAAAAGCTAACCAGCGAATTTGGGCAAGTGGTGGAAAAATATTCGGAGAGCCAGCAAAAGATAGCAGCCGCCATGAAGCAGGTAGTTCTTCATCAATCAGTGCAGGGGCTGGCTGCTCAACAGCAGGACGAAGAATCGGCAAATCAGAATACGGACCGTGAGGATCTAATCCAGCGACAGATTCAGAGTGATGCAAATCAGCGATTCGAACAGAATATGCTGTTGGACCAGGAAAGACGAATTAAGGAGATAGAGGCTGATGTATTGGATGTGAATTCAATATTTCGAACATTAAGTAGCTTGGTGCAAGAACAAAAGCAACAAGTTGGTGAGTTTTATTTTAATCCTTTTTCAAAACAAAAAAACATAGTTTAAAACTACTTTTAAAATTAAATCTTTACAGATTCAGTAGGAGACAGTGTTGATAACACCTACAATGAAATAGAAATGGGCGCTGACGAACTAAGGAAAGCCGCTGAATATCGAGCACGTTATCGTCGAAAAATTTTAATACTACTAGCGATCGCTGTGATAATAGGTTTAATTGTGACTGGAATTATTGTAGGAAAGTTAAGCAGTTAAATTAATTATGTAATATAAAAAAAAAAAACAAACAAAGAAATGAGCAACAAATGTTTTACTTTCTTAATTATTATTATAAAATAAAAAAAAAAAACATTATTACACACATTCTTAGTAAGTCTTTATACATATACCATGCATATATATATTATATAACTCTAATTAATTGTTCATTATATATTATTAATACAAACCAACACTGAAAGAAAATGTTTTCATCTTCTTTTTCATTTCTATTTAAAAAAAAAATTGTTGAAAAATCTCTACACCAATAAAAAAAAATTGTTTAAAACGTTAAAAAACTGTGTCGCAAGATGACGAAGAAGAAGAAAGATTGGAGAGGCGTTTATTATTCGTTATTTATGATTGTTATAATCAGTGTATTTTTTTTTTTATTTTTATTATTCAAACAAAAATTTAAAATATTATTATTAAAAGTGTGCCAAAAATGCACACATTCTTTTTTTTTCTTTAATTTGTAATTAAATTTCATGTAAAAACAAAACTCAAATATACTGCAGAGTAACAAAAAAACAAGTAAAAAAGAAACGCCATTTATATTCCTTTTTTCAAAAAAAGAATGATATATTTTGTTTTTACATTGAAAATATATAAGCAAAAATACATTTAAAAATATATAAAAAGTACATGTTTTATTATCGTCTTATTTTAAATTTTAAACAAAATATATAAGAGCAAACAAAAAAATGTTTTAATTAATTTATAAAAGAAAAGAAAAATTAATCGCATATAATAGGAAAATAAATATAAAAGAAATTTTATTTTTTATACATAAACTACAGCATTTTTGTTTTTTGTTTTTGTTTGTTTACAATACATAACATTGTTTTGTTTTTATTTTAATTTGGGTTCGTATACGGAGTCGATGAACGACATTCTTTTTTCACACGAGATTGCTTTTGACTTTTGTTGCGAACAAATGATCGGGTTGAGTTCAATGGAAGTCTGTTATTAATAGCTTTTTGAATTATTAGAATTATTCGAGAACAATCGAGAAACATTACAAGGGGTTCTATTTGTTTTGAAATAATTAATAAATTATCAATCAAATGTTCTCCTTTTCTTCTTTTTCTTTACGGCGCAGCCGCACCCGTAATGATCCCACCTTGATCACATTGCCTCCCACTTGTCTACTTCATACTAGTGATCCGCGCGTTTTTTCTCGCAGGGAAGCCTCCTGGTTTTACATTGTTCCATTTTAAGCTCAAGTAAATGCTGGTGTCGCTGATTTTGTTCGTTCCAGGAGTTTCAAGGTTTGCTTCTCCTATTCCTCCCTCGCTATCTTATTTGTATGATATTGCCCTTTAGACTTTTTGGGTTCTCAGGGTCTCTTCCTTTGAGAGTGAAAAGCTAAGCCGGTTCTTTTTTTTTAATGGTATTTTTGACTTGAATGCTTCCTCTTATTTTCGTACTTATTCGGTCAAGCTTTCTTACTCCTGCGTCATACAAAACATCTTCATCTTAACTGCTTTTAATTTACTCTCATAGCTCTTGAACATTATCCAACATTGTCAACCGTATACAAGTGTCGGAAGCAAATTTGAGGTGAAGACTCTTCCCTTGAGCTTAGGGGACAAGTGGGTCATACTTGCGAATCACTGTTCAATTCAAACAAATGTGTGGACCAGAAATTTTGGTTCAGGAATTGAAAAGTACAGCCGGGGAAACTGTATATTTAAAACCTTACTCTTCTCGTTTATGAAAAATCTTATTTTATCAACTAAACATCATTGAGTCAGGTCAAAATATAATAGTTTATCAATCCCATTAAAAAGGAATTTTCGTCTATAAGCAACTACAGAGCTAACTATGTACTTATCTCAACCCATACAGCTTGTGCAAAAGTCGTTTGCGAGAATAAATCAGATATTAATACCAATCCTCACAAATAACTAGACAAATAATTCATACACCAAGTCTATGGATCCTAGGTTAGGTAGGGTTGAAGTTCTGCCTGCAATCCAAAATGATTACACACTTAGACCATAGTTCTTCCCTGAAAGAAACAGTACCCGAGAAAAAAGCATAGTGAAATCAGGGATTAAACTCAATGCTTCATGATCTAGGGACTAGAAACCCATCGAGTCCAGTCTTTGCTGTCTAGATCGCTAGTACCATTAAAGTCCCAGGCATAATGTGACATGTGACATGTTCAAATGATGAATCATTTTTTCTTCTTTATCTAAACATCTACTGCATAAGTCGTAGTACTATACTCCAAGGCACAGCTTCGTCACTGTCTATCAGAGCGTGCCCTGTTATAATTAAATATAATCTGGATCTTATGTTTTTTTTTTTTAAGCCATTGAATGGTTGCGACTTCTCCATAATAAAGTTTCTAAAATGTCCAATTGTGTTCTTTGAGCCCTAAAGGTGACAATGTGGTTTTGAAAAGCTTCAACTAGCGTTGTCAAATATAATTAAATTTATTTTGAACACCGTTAAAATTATGCCCGTTTTGTCAAGAATTTCTTGTGAATTCGAGCTCTGCGTGAAAATTGGAACATGATCATTCGCAGTCTAAAACGATTTTCAATTGAAACGGCCCAATAAACAACAACTGATCATGAAATCTGTTCGTGAAATTAAATGACAATTTCGTTCAATTGGTTTAGTGCGACAAAAATGTTTGAACACTTGGTCCTTCGGGGCCCATCGCATAAATAAGTTGTTTAACCGCACATAACGAACGTAGAACGCCTTCTCAAACTTACCGTGTCCTTAACCATGTATGTGTATTTATGAATCGTCGGTTTTTCATTACCCCATCTCTTAATATGATATACCAACGCAATTTAGTGTGAAAAACTTTTATAAATATAAGACATGTGGGCGTGGTTTCTACACGAAAAACCTACTTCAAAACGAAAATCAAGTTCTCAAGTGCTGATTAATAATTCTAATGTTGTTTATGCGAACTATTACTTGCTTTCTTCCCACACTCATTTCAAAAACATAATTTTTAATATATACATATGTATGTACCTAATCAATTTGTTCATTAACATTACCAAAGGGTATTTTTTTTTTGGAAAGAACAATATATCAAAAACAAAACAAAAAAAAATATTCATTATACCCATCGTCAGCCATCTTAGAAATAATAAAATCTTGACTAAAAAAAAAACAGAAACAATTTTTGGAACCATTTTTTAATTATTTTCCACTTAAAACAAAAGTAAATTTTAAAATACAAAATTATATACATCATAAATATAGTAAATGTATAAACAAAATCAATTCAAACAAAAATGGCATGTGATAAAACATAAAAACAAACAAAATATAATGATATTGTCTGTTTCAGTTGAAAAGTATTATAATAACTAAAATTAAACATGATAATATAAAATAATTACATACTATACGAACCAAAATAACTTTCACTAAATTTAATATAAATCGATTTAGTTTAGATAAACAAATAAAATTACTCAAAAATGTGGGATAGAGGGATGGTTTTTTTTTTTGCATTTCTAATGTGAAGGTCTTTTTTTTAAAGTAAAATAATAAATTATTACGTATTTTGGAAAATCATGTTAAAATGACGATTATCACAATAAACCAAAAGATTAAACAATAAAAAATGAATGGAGACATACAAAAAAGAAAAAAAAACTATACCTAAATCAAATCTATATTATAATACAAATTAATAAAACTGGAAATTCAAAAACAAAACAAAAATTTAATGGCTTGAATGGATGTTATCGCCTGAATGTGGTGATGTTTTTAATGAAAATAAATGAAGTGGAATTTCCATAGAAATTTATAATAATTATTTTTATTTTGTTGAATTAAAAGGCACCACAGATCACAGGCCAAGCAATTAGCAATGCTCGGATAAAAGTTAGAAAGCGATTTACCTCGGTTCGTGTTTGCTCAGTCAAGGTTTAAAAGATGTGGTTTAAGAGTCTAACCACCGATTAACTCGGATTATATAAAGTTAATCAGTGAAAAATGTTGTACAACTAGTTTGCCTACTTAAAGTTAACTAAGTTACGAAACGTTATTGCTTATTGCATTGTTAATGCAATTTCCTTATTTGAACACCAAATTTCCGGAAATTAAGGGTGTGGAACATCCCTCAATTATGTGCATATTTTCTACATCTTCAACAATATGGAACGAAAAGAAAATGCAACATGAAATGGAAGTAGTCCACGCGATGTCTATTTTCATGAGAATCCCATCCTTTTTTATACTCGAGAAGCACAAATGTACTTGGTGTATTGTGCATCTGCAAACAAAAAAAATAACGATACAACACAAAATAAAGTGCACGACCGAGTCGGACGAAATTGCTCTAATGTCTAATGTGTTACAGTGATCTTGGGGCTTGAGATTTTGGGAAGAAAACGTTAAAAAAATCATATGAAATTTTATTAATCACCTTAAAATAACTAGTTAAAACGTTTTTTGGAGAAAATGAAGTAAACCATCTGAATTATTTTCCTGTTTTAAAATCAAAATCGTTCGACCAGTTTTTTTCAAAATAAACGGTTTTTTGCAAAACTTTTCGAAAATATATTCCAAATTTTTTTGAAGTATGCCAACATCTAGCAGTTTATAGTTTTTATCAGAAAACGTAAATTTTAAAAATGTTCAAAAAACGGTTTTTGAAGAAACCAACAATTTAAAAAAAAAATAACTTTGTTTTTAAAACTCAAACTAAACTTTTTTGGAAAAACTAAAGAAACAATATTGTTTCATTTATAAAAGAGCCATAAAATCTATTCGAAACAAAATATAAAGTTTGTTTGCACAGAAAACACTATTCAGAAAGTTTTAGGAGCCGTTTTTGAGAAAAATTAATTTTTCACTGAAAACCGTATGGCAGGTACCGTTAGTTTTAGAGCTAGAATTCTAATTCCAAAAACCCCTCTGTAGGACGTCATAAAAATACTATGTACCAAGTTTGAAGCAAATCGGTCCAGCCGTTTAGGCTGTAGGTAACTATGCAGACAGACAGACTTGTCGGAACCACTTTTTTAGGCTTCTCTATCATCGTAATGTTATGTTTGATTGATTAGATTTTTATGACAAATGGAAGCAAAAAGTCCCCCCTCTCCCCTCTCTTAATTTGGTCTTCCCTCTCTATCACACAAGTATGATTTATATATTCTGCATCCTCTTTTTTCGCGGATCATGGCTTGCAGCTGCATATAAAGCCACTTTAATGACATACTTCTCCAGCTTTACTTTTCGTGAAATTTGCAGATCAAGACGTTGCAAAACAATGTGAAGGTGGATTTACATTGTTCTGCATCTTAATTTCTCCAAAAGAGAAGGAAATAATAAATAAATATAAAAATCGATTTAATACCATTTTCTACTCAAAACTAATATAGTGTCACCACAAGATCGGAGTTGAATCACTTGTTATTCTTAATATTCCACAAAATAAAACAAAAGGCTGGGATGCTGCTGAGTGTGTGTTAGAAGGAATAAGAGCTTCTGAGTTTATTGAAAGGAGGTTAAAGAAAAATGATAAACTCAATATTTTAGATTGGAATCTCAGCCGTTATTTAGGTGAAGTACCAACACAAAAGTTCCTAGTTGAAGGGTTATTTCCTTTAGGCGTTACTTCAATAGTAGCTGCTATGGGAGATACAGGCAAAGGAATGCTACTACTTGATTTAGCTCTCAAAGTTGCAAGTGATACAGATCAGATCTGTGGTTTTGGTTCGCTTGTAAAAGAGCACGGATCAGTGGTAATTTTTTCAGCAGAAGATGATGCAGATGAGATACATCGTCGCTTAGAACGTCTTGATCCTGAAGGTAATAGAGCAAAGTACCAGGATAAATCATGCAAGATTTTTTCAGTTGCTATGCAACAAAGCCCACTGGGATCCAGGAAACTTAATTGCAAGTAATGCATTGGGTTTGGTGAGTATGGGTTTTGCGTTATAGAATGAAGCACTTTTGGTGAATTTGTAAAGAAAACTGGATTCCAGCATCAAGTGCTGGAATGACATCATAGGGGCACTGGGATGGCTTTGTTGCATCGTTACTTATGAAAGGCTAACTATAGTTAGGATTATAAGCAACCTATTGAAAATCTTGTTTTTTTGCAATCAATCTGATCAAATTTAAGAATAGTAATTTATTATTTATATTAATAAACTTAATTCTATTGAAAATAGCTAAAGCATTGAAATTCTTGAATTTTAGCCGGATTAGTGAGTGGTAGTGAAATTTCTTTTACTCAAATTTAGGTATTCACTGACCGTTCTTGTTATAAATACCAGAATAATAAGCTACTGATATTCTCTATCTTTTTTATCTTTAATCCATCATAGCTAGCGATGCAACAAAGCCCACTGGAATCCAGCCTTTCTGCAATCTCATCGAAAACGTTGTAACCACTTTCTATGCTAGTTTGCTTGTGAGCAAGCAAACTTTCCTGGATCCAAGTAGTCAAGGCACTGGGATGACACCCTACTAGCGGAAGTTACTCTCAAATGTTTGTTTATGTTAGCTACAAACATTAAGAAATTTACCAAACGAAAAAAAAGGCAAAAGAAGCCATAGTCATTGTCTATTTTCAGTATTGGCGTTTTTTAAGTCTTAAACACTGCAATTTAGCTGCTTTTAAATGCAACTCACCTTTGTTTAAATGTTTAAGAAATTTACTAAGCAGAAAAAAAAGGCAAAAGAAACCCCGTGGTAATTAGTGTTCACTCTCTAATCCTTCAAATTGGCGTACTATACTGTCTTAAACGACTTATAAGCGCGTTTCAGCTTATATGGGTAAAAACCCAGAAATATTGTGAAGACATAAGGTGCACATAGTGCGAAAAATTAAAAATAAGACGCCAAGTACGTTGTTTTTTTGCTGTTTAATCTGCACAGATGAAGATAACTGAATACCTTCAGTACCATGATAAGGGCGCTGGCGGAGTTTGTCAAGTAGGTTTTGCATTTAATCCGTTTCTATGAGCTACTTGCCATATATTCCAAGGAGTTCTTCTTGTAGATATTATACCAACAATCCACTATTTTTTTTATGTCTTGTGGTTTAGTTTCTGGACCTATGCTGATTCTAATTGAACACTCTGCTTGCTCTTTTGTTGCCCCCATTGCAAGCAAAACATGGGAAGGCTCAACTTTTCCAGAAGAACATGCAGAACCATTACTAACTGCAATATGATTCAAGTCAAAATGCATGAGCTGCACATCACTCTTTACTCCTGGCATATAAATAAAACTTGTGTTTGGCAGCCTCTTAGAGTTTTTACCGAAGATTCTTATATCACTGGCAAGATAGACAATTTCAAAATTGATATTTATCGGACATGGCAACACTGAAAATTAAATTGACATTTTAAATGTCAAAAATTTCAAAATAACACTTCTGTCATTTTTCTGAATAAAATAAAAACAAACGTGCTTAATTGCATTTTACAAGAAAAAGTAGAACATTTTACTTAAAATATGGCCCAAGGTAAATTTAAAAAGGCTAAAATGCCAGCCGCTATACAAAAAAAGCAGAAACAAAAGAACTCGCCAGCGTTTACGAGGCGTTCTAGTAAGTTAAAACAACCAAGTTGATAGGTATATTATGTTTTCGCTAAGACGCAATTCTCTTGCAGATGCTCCAATCCAAGCCAAGAAAAATAAATTCAATGAAAATCAGAAAATTAAACAAGTCATTACAAAGAAAGTTAACAAATCAGCCGAAAATGAACTTAGAGGACGAGCAAAGGAGGGAAACATCAACCTAAGCAAGGCACAAGAAGCAGTAGCGAAGCACCACAAATCCCTTGCAACCACAAGTAGTGCTACACCAAGTGAAGCGTAGTTCCTAAATAAAGATGATTATTAAAAAAAAACCCCGATTACTTTTGTTATGACCAATGAAGTGTGGAGTCTTTATTAAAAATAAAAAAATCATCTATTAAAATTAAATCAAAAATTCAAAAATAAAAAAATGTCAAGAATCAGGCATGTGGATGAACAATTGGCAATGCCACATGAGGAATTCGTTCAACATTCTTAAAGTATTTGTGTAACATTGCTTGTTTTGCTGATAATCTTAGATTTGGATCATACACCATCATGGCTTTTAAAAGATCATAAGCTTCATGCTTAACTATTATTTCGGGAATATTTTTGTCCCACTTTGGAAATGATGATTTAAAGTCAGGCATTTGTGTTACTCCAGGCCATATCTTCTCATCGGGAGTACCAAGTGTTCTAAATATTCTATACAACTGATCGATTTCACTATCACCAGGAAACAGTGACCGTTTCATTATCATTTCAGCAAATATACACCCTAAACTCCAGATATCCACACCTGTAGCATAGAATTTAGTACCAAGAAGAATTTCTGGAGCTCGATACCACAGTGTGACCACTTCGTGTGTATAAGCTCTCATCGGGACATTAAAAGATCTCGCCAGACCAAAATCCGCCAGCTTAATGTTTCCCACTGTATCGACTAGAAGGTTTTGTGGTTTCAAGTCACGGTGCAGAATTCTGTTAGTGTGACAAAATGCTATTGCATCAAGCATTTGATGCATATAGCTTTTAACTAGCGCTGGAACAAATATTTCCTTCTTCTTGTCCATAAGCTTCTTCAAATCCATGTTAAGATACTCGAAGACCATGTAAATACTTTCATTTGAGATCACTACGTCGTACAATTGGACTATAGATGGATGTTTGAGATCTTTAAGGAGCGATATTTCTCGAATAGCAGTCGAAGGCACTCCTTCGGTTTCACTTTCAAGTCGTATTTTCTTCAGTGCAACATCTTTGAATGTTTTTGTGTCTCTTGCTTTGTAAACAATTCCATAAGTTCCCTCTCCAATTTTTTCAACATTATTGAATTTGCCCACATCGTATATTGTTTTGTTCATATTTATTATTCTTAAATATATTCGTTGTCCTAATGTTTATGTTAAAATAAATTAATTATAATTCTATTTTCAATCGTGCCAAACTGTTTACTATACTTTGAATCAAAAACAAAAAAAGGCGCGCAAATTTGTCAGTTTGAAGTTTCTGCTGTCATTAATATGCTAGAGATGTGCAGTTTTTCGATTCTGGATTTGACAGTTTGAATAATGTTATTTTCAATAATACGTTTTTTTAAAAGTATTTTTAGCATGGAATTTCTGGGTTCGAATACTTTGAGTGATTCAATTCAATTTCTTTGTTTTGTGGTTTTGAAGTTAAAATATTGTCATAATGCCAATTCTTCGCAGATTCAAAAGATGACTATGTGGAATGTTGAAGCTAAGCTGGATCCATCTTGCTTGGAGTGGATTCCGTGTAAGTATAACATCCTTTGGTTACCCTGGACGCCACAAATGCCAGCTAATGAATGGCAAGCAAGTTACTACATGTATTAAATGTCAGATACCTGATCTGTGTTCCAGTTGGCTGGAAGTTTCTCTGTGTGAGTGGAAAACGTGAGTGTATTGCAACTATCTTGCCAGTAGCAGGCATGTGTGGCGTCCGGGTTAGATGGCAGTGGTTATTTATTGGTCACGCGATAAAGAAGTGCAAAAGCACGGCACAATTTCAGCTTACGGTTTGTTGTGAAAGAGTTCCCATATCAGTTTTGAAAGTTCGTTTACGAAGAAAAAACTGGGTAACAAAGTTATACAAACTATAGTTCTATGAAAAGGAAGAAATTACTGTTCCAATTAGTAGATACTAGATGACACTGCTACATTCAGATTTTATTGTATAAACTATAAAGCAATTAGCAACGAAGTATTGAGGCACTAGAGGGCGACACCGTCAATCGTTGATTCAAAGATTTTATATACAATGGTACCTTTTCATTTAACGTAACGTTACGTTGACAATCTAGAATCAAAAAGTAGCACATCTCTACCGTTTCAGGACAGCACAAAACAAACTCGATTTGTCACAACAAAAGCAAGATTTTTAACAAAAATAATTGTGTTTTTCTTTACTTTGGTTTCAAAATATCAATTTCGAAATGAAAATATGTGTTTTTGGAGTGTTTTATATTCTGTTATTATGCCCGAATGATTCATTTTGTTTTTGAACAATGTATGTGGACGGGCATAAATACTGGCTAGCGTATAAAACTGGATCGGTCAGGTAAAGAACTATTTTGGCTTGTTACCTTTTTATTTATTTTAACATTAAAAACCTTTGTTAATAAATAACTTGATATCAATGAAAAATTAATCTTCAATTTCTTTTTCAAGTTACTACCGCTGCCACCGCCACAAGAGCACCAAGTGTCCAGGTCGTTTAACCCACGAACTTGGCAAAACAAAAATCATCGTCGAGCATGACCATGCACCTGCTCCAAATCAGTTGTTAGTTGATGCTTTCCGTAAGGTACTCACACAGCGGGCCACAGACGAAACGACTGATTTAAATGTGATATACTGTGATGAAGCTACCAATCGACATGCAGATGCTGCTTTACTCTATCCCTTCACCTCAGCTGAGAGTGCAATGCGAAAAGCACGTCGGAAGCAACTACCCAAGGAGTCAGCGACAAAAGTCGCCGACATAGTAAGTATCCTTGATGGAGGAAAAGATTTTCTTCAGGTCAACAGTGGGTCGGAGAAGGAGCGAATCTATCAGAAGACAATAACTTTACCCGATGCAACATGCATGATATTCATGCATCGGAAGACCTTTGAACTGCTGCCTCGGATTGACGAAATTCACATGGACGGGTCGTTTGAATTTGTTTGTCCAAATCAGCCCGACTATTATCTTCTTACGTTTCATGCTGTCAATGGGCACTTGGTAAGAGCTTTTGGGATTTTCGTAAAGCTTTTCATAACTTGGTTATCTTTTTTTCTTTGCAGACAGCTCCCATAATTTACTGTGTAGCAACGGCAAAAACCAAGTCAGCTTACTCTGCCATCTTTACTTACATCCGACAAGAACTTAAGGTCACTCCTAACATCATCGTCTCTGATTTTGATAACGTTGTGCAGTCAGAGTTGGCCTTTACTTTCCCCGAAGCAATTATCAAAGGCTCCTGGTACCAGTATACTGATGCAGTTCTTAATAAAATGAAGCAGCTGGGTCTACAAAGAGAAACAGCCAAAGGAGTGGGAGCCAGTGCTTTGCGGATGTTACTTGTCCTGCCGTTACTTCCCCCGGAATATATGGTCCCTGGATTAGAGGCACTTCGCAAATGGATGCGGGAAAAAAGTATTTTCTCAAGCGGCCTCTCCAACCTGTGCGACTATGTGGAAAACACTTGGCTTCGAGCTGTTGGAACAGAGAAGATGTCTATATTCGGAACAAATCGCATCGCCTCCAATCACATAAAGGACTTCAACAAAGACTTAACCGACAGAATAGGACAAAATCCAGTCATTTGGACAATATTGGACTCTATCCGGCAGTTGGCGACAAAGTTATACGTGAACCTTAAGCGAAAACATGGAAAATCTTCCAAGTCTAAGAATCTTACTTCGGCCATGAGACAGAAACGAAATGAAATGGTTGCCGAGAAAATAGTTGAAAGTGCCACGCAACTATGGATCAAGACACCAGTTCATCTGAGGAATCCCTTGCAATTCTTGCAACTGAGCAGCCATTGTATTACTGATTCCATGTACTTGGCCAATCTGTCCAACATCAAAGACCGAAATTACACAATGGCCACCTATCCGAAGACGGGCAACGTTTTAAACGCCGCAGTTCTCCCATCGCCTGGCCTTAAGAGCTGGGCAATGATAGACTCTAGAACCTTACAGCTTGCCAATTCAAGTTCCGAAAAGATTGTCGCAGACTCTCAGCCAGTAGCGAACTCACCCGCGTCTGAATTCATTCCAACGGCACATATTCCACAAGATTCCTATAACTGTGGAGATATTGTCATAAGCGATGATGGAGCGGGAAATATTTATCCCAGTTGTTTCGCTCAATGTCCGAGTCTTATGAAGAGCTGTCCCGGAGATGCGAGCAATAACGAGCCAGTGCTGCAACAGCAACTGTCACCTAGTCAATCCACAACAGAAACGTCATCGGCAAAGTGTAAAGACAGTGAACTTCCCACTCCACAGAGTTGTATAAAGGCAAGAGATCTTTCAAGCCCACCACCATTAGTTTTCTTGCCCCATGTAAAGAAACTCAAAAACAAAAGGTTGCTTCCAGTACTCTCAGAGCCTCCGCCACTTGTGCTGATAAATTCCAAAAGACAGAGAATAACTTAACAATAATGATTTGTACATACAAAACTCTAATTTTAAGTTTAAATATAAGAATATTTTATTTATTAAATTTTAATTTAACAAAAACAAGGAAAAATATATTTTTCATAGGCCACCGTAATAAATATTTCTCAAAGAAATGACATTTATTGTCTTGACACTGGTTTACATTGCACAATGGCTGTCTTGTCCTCTTTATTGCTCTGTTTAATACAGTTTAGGAAGCTATAGGACAGTATAATGAGACAATACAGTAAATGTCGCGTGTGAACCCAGTTTCTTGTGTAGTTAAGGACAGTATGGTTTACACGAGGACAGAACAGTGAAACAGTGCTGCATTTTTGGTGTCGTTTTTTTCAGAAAAATGAAGCACTGTCCCACTGTTCTGTCCTCGTGTCAACGATACTGTCCTCAATTACATAAGGAACTGGGTTTACACGGGACAATAACTGTCTTGTCTTTCCAACTGTCCTGTTTATATATGAGACAAAACAGTCATTGTCCCGTGTGAACCCAGTTCCTTGTGTAGTTGAGGACAGTATGATTTACACGAGGACAGAACAGTGAGACAGTGCTGCATTTTTGGTGTCTTTTTTCGAAAATGCAACACTGTCCCACTGTTCTGTCCTCGTGTGAACCATACTGTCCTCAACTACACAAGAAACTGGGTTCACACGGGACAATCACTGTCTTGTCTTCTCTACTGTCCTGTATGTATACAGTTTACAGTGGCTATAGTGACAGAAGAGCGGGACAGTACAGGATTGTCTTGTAAAGCTTTGACAGAACAATTCAGTTCTGTTTCATTTTACTGTCGTTGTGTAAATTGTTCTAGCTGAAAGGAAGGAGAACAGTGGAATGACATTTTTGAATATATTTTCAACTGAAACTATGATTGAATTCAAACTGGAGCACCTTTTTGGATGGTTTTATGGCCAGGTATGTCTTTGTGATGACTGAAGAGTTCTAGAAGACTTTATTTTTTATTATTTTTGCTCGTAAGCCTACTTAAGAGACACTTTTTCATAAAAACGTCATGTTGATTGAAAATTCCATCTTTATTTTCTTTCCAGGAGTTGTTGATGGTATATTTTAGATCTTTGGAGCTGGGATCTATTATGTGTGCCGCCAAGATACTGGGATCAAGTGTAGTGGCTTTAAGAATTCATTTATCATGCTGTCTGGATGGTATTGCTAATGTCCGATGGAATAAAAAATAAATACCAACCTTTTTTATTTGAAGTGTAATATTTTTATTTTTATCTTTTTGATTTTAATTCAAAAGTTTATTATTAAATATTCTTTTGAAATATACACATTTCATGATGATGTTGCTTTTGATTCATTCAAAAATGTATGCCATTTTAAAAAGTTATGTGTAAATTACTGTTTTTGTATAACTTTTGTTATTTTTGTTAAAGCAACACTTTCAGTATGAATTTTATAAATGGTATCTTCTTTTGCAGCTTCTTTATTTTTAAATTTAAAGTTTAATGCATGAATTAATCATATCTTCTTTTTTTTTTTTGTATAATTAACAAAATGCTTTCCTTTTTCGGTTAGGTTTTGGCATATATATATTTTGTTTAGTTATAAATACTGTTCATAATTTTTCTAATTACGTTTTACAATTATTTAAGATTGTAAATTTTGTTTTGTTTTTATTTTGCTTTGTTGTACTATAAAATACATAAAAACTATGGCCTTATAAATTTCAGTTATTGTTCTGTTCAGTTAGGTTGTTAATGTTAAGCAATAATGTTATCATAAAAATAAAAACAACGACATAAAAAATCTCATCTATTGTTAATGGATGAAAGAAATTTAAACAAAAAAAAAAGTTGCCTGAGTTTGTATTTTATTTCATTGTTCATTTTTATGTTTGTTTGCTTCTCTGATTTGGGGCGAGTCTGAAAGTAAATGTTAGAAAAAATGGTGTCCTGGGGATCAAAATTCTTCCCGTCGCGTCATCATGTGTATGTTACCTTACTCAAAATAAGGAATGACTACAAATAGCAAAATCATATAAATTTTAGGTTCATAAATAGTTCCACAAAGAGCAACCTGAAATATAATTCAAAATGTTTTCCTCCCAAAATACAATGATTTTATTGTTTTTAAGAGAAATTGAGTTTGCGTATTGTGTACTTAGTTTTTATTTTTAAGCCATTGTTTCAGACTTTTCAAAATAATAATTTTATCAATGAAATTAATTGAGTTATAATATACAATATTGTTTATATTCCAGTCACTTTGAAACCCTAAATTTGCCTTAAAGTATTTAGATGCAATGAATAAAACTGGTAAGCTGGAAAAACTGTTGTTTTTTAAACAAAAGAAAACAAAGTTTACCCGAGGAAAAGCTTTTAACTAACAAAGCCGGTTAAATATGTTAAGTCTTTACAACAAGTTAGAGGTCAACAGAGGAACAGTTCTATTGGAGCAACAGTTTAGAGCAGGACATTGTTTTTACAACCCGTACAAAGGAATTTGTTCTGTTTCCATCTGTAAAACACGCAAACCAACTCAATCTTTAATTTGTAGTCGTTACGACCGTAAAAAATTATATTCGGACGGTTCTTTTTTTCAGGTCGAATTTGTAATGAGAGCTTTTACATTATTGTACCTCATTTACTTCCATTGAAGGTAAAAATTAAATGACATAAGCTTAAGACACAAAAGCGTAGATATATGTCGAAGAATTTGTTTGGTTTAGAAAAGTATAACGCGAGGAAAGTATGGGTTTGAAATCAGGGCTGCCATACAAATATGCAGGAGTGGATTCCAGTTTGTTATTAGGTTCTAGCGAAGAGGATACAACGATGAGCTATAAGTGCTGTAAATTAAGCATAGTCAGAAATGTTCGTATTCAACGGTTGCCATGTAGACTTCATCTTTGATCTAGAGACTAGGTAGAGGAAGATCTCCGACTATTTGAAGGTCGAAATTGAAGATTGAATGTTTGAGATAGAGCTAGCACGCTGAAAGAACCAACAAATTTTACGAAGAGTCAAATTAAAGGTAAAAAAAGCTAGAAGAAATTCTTTAGAGATGTATTTCCCTGTCGGAAAGGTACATAGATGGTATTTTTAAGACGTTCTTGCTTACATCCGAGTTAAAAGACAAAATAGATTTCTAATGCGAAGTAAGCTAAACACCGTAGTTCGAAGTCTTATATAAAATGTAACTGGTGATACAAAACCACAATAAACCTTCTTTAAAATGCTTCAACTGTAGTCTTCGAAGTTGTTGTTCGAAAATCAGTAACTGCTCTTCCTCTATACTTTTGAAACTAAAATATATCGCTTCATTCTACGATGGAACTGTTTGAATCCGACTTGAATTCTGTGCTCCTACGAGTAAATGCTACTAACATTTCGAGGCGGTTGCAAGCTTTTGTAAATCCTAAAGATCAAGATTCAATAGCGAATTGTGGCTTAAGAATAAAAATCAAAATCGAAGTTGAGATCAACCAAAGACAGTGACACTGGATTGGCTGATGACAAAAGTGCACAGCAGTGCTTTGAATGAAGTCCCCAAGACGAAAAGCGTTTTGGGAAGGCAACTGTTGAGAATTTGAAATCGTGAATCTGTTTTTTGTATGGGCTGCGAATGCGTGTCACCCTATGCTATAAGAGGCGTTAAGTGCTGCTACCCTCAGCCGAGGGTCTCATTCTTGAAAACATTTTGGATATTAGTTAGAAATAAATTAACGTGCATATAAAATACAAATGATGTTTAAATAGCTTAGTCATGGTATGAAATCCGTTGAGTCAGTACAAATTACAACTGCAAATACTGGAAAACGCAGGACGCACAACAATCATTGAAGCTACAAGTAAAAGTTCAAAGTCCCGAAAAATGAAAATGCCGAAGAGCAATCAATACTGAAAAATCCAATGATTCATGAATTGAAATAAGTCCCGCAGTCTGGCAGAGCCTTTTTCAACCATTTTTTTGGGTGGTCCGCTTCGCAGGATCTAAGGATTTAAACTGCCTTTTTTAGGGGCACACCCGCTCACGCAACTTCGTTGCTCCGCGAAGGGTATGTCCAGTCGTCTGGCAGGCGCCTTTGTCAACAGTTTTCTTAATTAAAAGTACTTTTGGATGGCACTAGGGATTTGCTTTTGATCATTCTGGATTTTGAAGTTTCGAAATTTTGATTTTGAACGGCTCCCAGAAAGTTCTTAATAGTATTGCTGTTTGTATTCGAATCCATATGAATCCCGGAAAAACAATCACGAAATCATTACCTAATCTCAATAAAAGGTCTTATAACTAATGTGGACACATATTCAAGAACCGTTTAAGCAAAGTAAAGAGTGTTTTGAAAATCAAAAATGGCTTCGTTTTTATCTAAAATGACTGGAATATGAAACATTTAGAATATTTTTAGACCTACGCTTACACCGTAACTATATTTAATTTTTTAAATTAAAAAAAAAAAGGAACATAAACGAAGACGAATTACACTTTAAAAAAAATGTTACTATTGTTAGTATTGGTCCTATTTTTGCCCTGAAAATCCGAATTTCAAAAGGTAAAGGGTGTACAAAAAATAGTAAAGAAAAACAAAATGCGAATAGAAAAATTAAAACGTTTGTTTTTCTTTTGAAAGGGAATATTTTATTTTTGTTCATACAAATAATTATATAATTTTTAAACAAACAAAAATATTTTTTTTATTTATCATATAATATTGTGTATCATTTTTAATAATAGGAAAACATAAACACACTTAAAATAGTACTGTTTTTGTTTTGATGTTTTTTTTTTTTAATTTAAAAAAAGCAATTTCTACCTTTTTGTGTGTATGTACGTGCGATTATTAAGAAATGTTTTCTTTTTTTTGATTTTTATTTTGTTATTAAATGTATCCTTTTTTGTTATTATTATTATTTTGACATTGTGTTTCTCTGATTTGAATTTTTGTATATACTTAAAAAATTCTGAACAACAAATTCAGTAAAACTGGGGATAGAACTTATTTTTCTTTCTTCGCCTGACAATTAAATATTCTTCATCTCTCTCTAAATCTCTAGATTTCAACATATTAAAATTATTTCTGATCTGTTTGGTAGCTGTGGGGGGAAAAAAGAGAAAATTTATAAAAAAAAATAATAATCATAAGATTTTTTTTAAGTTTGGTATGTTTTTGAGTGAGTGAAAGTAGTTGTTGGTTGAGCTTGAGTAGAAAAGAATTGAATTTAAAAAAAATATTTTATTTTATTTTTAAACGGCCGAAAAGACGTATACATAGGAGGAGTAGGTTGTCGATTAGAATACTAAAAAGGAAAACTATTTTTTTTTGTTTACTAGGAAGAAGGATTAGAAGAAAAAAAATTTTGTTTCTTTTGGAAAAATTGATTGGTCTACTTCAAAAACTAATTAACGAGTAAAATAATCATAATTTAGTTTAGTTGGTTTGATTTTGTTTTTTGTTTTGGTCGCAAAATAAATAAACATTCGTTTGTTTTGCTTCCTACTTTCTTTTTTTTAAACTATAGTGGTTTCTACGAATAATAGGTAATAAGAATGATTGCAAAAAAAATTCTGTTCGGTTTTTTATTCTCTCCGAATGAATTGTATTTCAACAAAGATACGAAAAAAAACCTATAGAAATATATTCTTTTTTTTTATATAAATAATATACTTTGTATGTTTTTTTTTTAAATGTTTAAATCTTTCAAATCTAAGTCTAGTTTTATGTAATTTACGATAACTTAAAATTAATAACTATGAATTTTATAATTAATTAACCTGTACAAACTTCCGAGTGATCATCCCACGCTGTAACCTGTAAGAAGGAAGAATGTTAAGGATGTGTGGTACTTATTTTTTAAGCGTTAAACAAGTTGTTTTGGTCAAAAATAATAATGTTGTTTTTTCTTAACATGGCGCTCCTTAGCTACCCATGGAATCATTTATTGTAACTGAATTGTTATGAAATCCTTTCACGTAATATCGCCTAAACTATGCCTAACCAGTTAATAAATAAAAACTTCCCAAATCAGAGCATCCATCATCCCTTACAGTTCCTTTTGAGGAAAAGTCATTATACATTTTAGAAGAGTAAAATGTAAGTCCCTTGTATGGAACCTCGTGCATAATTAATGAAAATGGAAACAAATGCGTTAGGACTAGTCGTTTTGTCGCTCCTCAGCTGTCCATGGAATCATATTGTAACTGAATTGTTTTATAATCCTTTCACGTAACATCGGCTTCACTATACCTGACTCGTTAAAAAAATAAAAAACTGCCCAGGTCAGCACCTGTTACTTGCACTGCCTTCTGTGGGGCAGATGAGTTCTAGGCTACTATAAATTTGTTTCCTTCAAGGTTGGTAGGGACTCTATTGAAACCTTCGAAACCACCAGAGGGTTAAGAAAAGGTGAAACACTGTCAAGCAGTTGTGAGGGTTCAACTATGA
This sequence comes from Platycheirus albimanus, assembly GCA_916050605.2. Classification (NCBI taxonomy): domain Eukaryota; kingdom Metazoa; phylum Arthropoda; class Insecta; order Diptera; family Syrphidae; genus Platycheirus; species Platycheirus albimanus. Next base: position 359,323,238 of record OU696696.1, read on the forward strand.
CCCTCTTAAGTATTTTGAACACTTAGCCAAGGCTGCAAATATAGACGGTGCTCATCAATACTCAAAAAATTGGTACTAAGATTCTATCGAGGGGTAGATCTTAAAGCTCTGGTCTAAGCCCAATTTGACTCTGTATGCGAGTAGGCTCGCCGTGAAATTAAGATTTAATTGTCAGGTGTTCACGTAAAGCTTATTCTTATCCTGTCAAGCAGTTGTTTTAACGTTGTGCTTGAAAATGTCATACGGAATACCCATGCCCGCACATCGTACTCCATATTTAATAAATCAACACAATTACTTGGGTTTGCGGACGACATTGAAGTGATAGGAAGGACAAAGCGAACAGTAACCGATGCCTTCACTACTATGAAGTCAGCTGCAAACAGAATGGGACTGAACATAAACGAAAACAAGACGAAGTATATGCTTTCACCAACAAAAGTAGTCCAATCCCACCACCGACTTGGTCAGGACGTGACCATTGGTAGGTATAACTTTGAATTTGTCTACCTGGGCACTGATGTAAGCAAAGGCAACAACATCAGCGCTGAAATCAAACGCAGACTAACTCTTGCTAATCGCTGTTTCTTCGGGCTAAATAAGCAATTGAGGAATAAAGCCCTATCGAGAAGAACCAAGGAGACACTGTATAGAACACTCATCATCCCGATCCTGTTGAAGTCACTTGAAGTCTTCGAAAGAAAAGTTCTGTGTACGATTTATGGTCGTGTCTGCGTAAACCGAGAAGACAACATTTGGCGAAGAAGATACAACGAGGAACTATGCATGCTGTACAGCGACACAAGCCTAGCCAGAAAAATTCGAATTTGAACGATTAAGGGGGCTGGGCCGTGTAAAGCGAATGGATATCGACGCTCCAGCTCAACGCCAAACCAGAGGGAGTCAGAAGCCAAGGTAGTCCTCATCTTCGATGGAGCTACCAGGTAGAAGGAGACCTCCGATAACTAAGAGTGCAAAATTGGAGACAGCAGGCTAGAGATCAAGTCGCTGGAGGGGCATATTAAGCAAGGCCTAGGAGCAACACGCTCTAGTGGAGCCAACATACAAAAAAGGATTTCGAATTTGACAACAAGTTATAGGTAAGTCCCTCATACGGAAACTCAGATATAGTTAAAAATTTTAAGTCAACAGGCTCCGGAGGAGATAGTAGTTATTATTAGTGTGTCAGACTGCCGCGCTGAAGTTTCTAGTTTATCCTGGGGTAGAGCCTCTTGCGAGGAAGTGACAAATGTTCCATAAGTAAATCTTGTCATGCAAAAGTGCATATATCCTATCTGTTCACATTCGGCGGTAAATAGTATGTCCTTTTCATTTCACATAGAAGAATTGTTGAGAGTGTAAGTCTCTAGGCCTTGGATCCCCCTGAAGCTGTTTATGCCAAAATATTTAGCAGCGTTTCCTTAGGATACCATAACACCAGATTAAGAAATCCGCTCTGATATTCAAACTTAATATGCGCCACTGCCGTTTTTTTCTTGGATCCGCACACGGAAATGAAAGACAGGTGGAATCTTCAAACATGGAACAAATCTGTAACTGAAATAAAGGACTTAAATCTAGGGGCAAAACTGACTAGCCCAATATTGACTAAAAACTCTCAATAACAAATAACACATCGGGCTGTACTGTGTCTTTGGAACCGTACAACGTGAAGTGTAAACGGAATGGGCCAGAGTGGGGCTGCATTTTCTACTACGAGTGATTGCCATTTCGATGGTAGAATGGGCTCTACTTTTGATGCTGAATTGATTTTGCGGGAAGGTTTACAAAAAATAATTGAACTTAGGAATTTTATGCTGTATATGAACCTGCAAGACCATAAGCAGCGATGTGAAAAAGTTATCAGAAAATCTGCACAATAAACGTTGGGGTTCTCATAACTACACTTATGAGAAGAAATAAATGATTCCAGTATGAAGGCGTTCAAAAGATCCGGTCTGAAACTTTTACGTTAGGATTCATGAGCCATCCAGCGCCAGGCATAGATAATTATGTCTACACATATTCATTATCATTTTAAAAGCTTTTTTGAAAAGACCAGACAAAGATCAAATATGACCGGAAAGCAGTATTTCTATCGATTGGAATCTTAACACTATCAAAAACATCGTTTTCTGTTCCTAAGGTCTCAAGTATTATTGCTCCGTTTCTAACTCATGCGGCCCTAAAAGAAGACCCAAGAATTTAATACTCGAGATTAGAATAACGTGGTTTTAGGGCCCCTTCGACACTACAAGAGCGTTAAGGCAAGGTGATGCAATGTCGTGAAGTTGCTTGAACATCTTTCTCCTAAAGATTATACCAAGTATTTTCAGCAGGCAATATATTTGGTCTTGGGTGTGTCAAAATGCAAAAAAAAAACACCTTGCGAAGGAGGTACAACGAGGTACGTGTTGTACAGCGGCATAGGCTAGTCAGACAAATGTGGCTGGGCTGTGTATAGCAACGTTCCCGCTCGATCTCCCCCGGAATAACAGAGCAAAAATATATCTTGGGCGACTTGAGATACACACTTGAACATGGCAGGCTAGGGGCATTATTATTTAGGCCTAGTGGTCGACTAACAGCATTAAATACAATTTAATTTAAAATTGAAATATTATCATTTAATCGCTAAATAATTCTGGGATCTTAAATAAATTGACCAAATTATATTAAACAAGGTATTTCAACTTACCTGACACTCTCGACTGCAATACCATTGATTACCACAACCGGCACACACAAATTGGGCTTCGTGCTTCTTGCATCCTTGGCAAACAGGAACTTCATTCTCATTGAACTCTTGGCCAATGGCATGCGGTGCGATTCGTTGGAGTTCATCACCTCCCCCACTCATTAAATCGCCCTCATCAATTACCAACCGATCGACACTATCCTCGGCATCGTCATCATTATTAGGTGCAGATGGCGTTACGAACGATGACTAAAACGCAAAACAAACCAAAAAAAAAAAGAGAAAGAGAAGAAAAGGAGAAAACAAATAAATGAAAATAAACAAAAAGCGATAGTGAAATGCAAAAGCAAAGAATCCAAAAAACAAACAAACATTGGAATTAATAAACTTACTAAAAAAAAAAAACTACTTTTAATGAAAGGTTCTTACAAGTTTAAGAAAATGCTCATCCTTGACACTGTTGTTGGCACCAACGGCAGCAGCGGCTCGCGTTAGGACATCCTTAATCTGTTGCTGTTGCAGCTGCTGTTGTAATATTGACTGTTGGTGCATGGAATTCATTACCGGTGTGATTGTGATCTCACTGTTGTGACCAACCACCTTTGAAAGATTCACCCCGAAACCGGGCATAGAGTGGTGAGCGTTGCTACCTCCGCCATCACCAACGGCTCCCGATGATGTATTATGATGACTCTGATTAGGTCCTGATCCAGCTCCACTTGGTGATATACGTTCTGGGGCTGTAAGCAGCCTGGCGAGAGTTGGCGAGAAATTACTGATGTAATTTGCTGAGGCCTGGTTTACTGCAGATTTGGTATTGGCTGACTCAGTCGGCCGAGAGAACTGCAATACAAAAAATTGTATAAACAAAAACATTCGTCCTTTTCAAATAGCTACTAACTTTTGTAAGAATTCCATGAAGAAGAGAACCAGTAGGTTGATCTTGTCCTCCAGACGCATTCAATGGCGTCGACACTGGATGTAGTGTTACCTCTGGATAGGGAGGATTCTGTTGCTGTCCACCAGCCGATCGGACAGCTCCTTGAGATTTCGAAAATGGTGCCAAAACATCCTTGAAGGAATTCACACTGTTATGATTGGTAGTCACCTGGTTTGTGTTGCTCATGCTATGTGAAGAGGAATCATTACTAGACGGGCGGGAATTCTGTTAAAAAAAAGGAGAGAAAAAAAAAACATTTTTAATATGCCTTGTTCGGGATAGTAATCCCATTCCCACCGTATCAGATTTCAAAGCGTTCGCCAGAATCGTATTGGAATCCGATAAGTTGGAATTGTTATTAGTCTTTACTCTTCGGCCTCGGCGTGGCACCACCTCCGGGTGCTGTTGTCTAAAATCTGCAATAATGCTGCGCACATCTTTGAATGGTCCTTGTCGACCGACCATAGCAGCTTGGCTGTTGTTGCTGCCCACCGTTCCACCGTTCTGTAATCCACTGTGATTGTGGTGTCCATTCATCATATCAACCAATTGTTGAACGCTGTCGGTTGCTGTTAAATAACTGTTAAGGATTGGTTGATTGCTGGCATTCGGTTGTTGTTGTTGTTGTTGTTGTATTGATGTTGGACCATTTGTTGAAGGACTCTGTTGTTGCTGCTGTTGTTGACTGTTGTTACCAGTAAGTGTTGTGTTATTCGATGCGGTGGGCTTCGGAAGGATATTTCTAGAAACAAGAAGGCTGTTTTTTCAGAAAAACAGTAGGAGGTGCAGGTTAATTTTTACAAGACAAAAATTAATGTGGCGATGAGTTAAATTATGAGTGGGATGAAAAAAAAATTAAATTAAATTAAATTGATTGTAAAAGTGTTAATAGAAATTGTTTAATGTTTTTTAGTTCAGAAGGTTGGTTAGTTACTGAGGTTGGTAAGAAGTGCCTATTTAGAAAAAGTTAGGATAGAAGAGATTTCTTGAAGTGCCAAAGATTTGATGGTTCTGTAAAGTGCTTACTAAAAATGGGAATTAAAGCCATATGGATACCATGCGTGCTATTCTCACTCAATTTGTTTGAGTTGGGTAATAGCGAGTTTTTTTTGGATTACTCGAGTCCCTACAGAGACCTCTTCTTTTTAGAGAGGAGAAAACATGCAAGTACTGCCCAGTTTCCAGACATGAGAAGTATAATCAAGATTTGAGAAACGTTCTTCTAAGTTCATTTTTGGCAAATCTAAAGTATGTTGTCATTTATTCGGGTTTATCGATGCAAGTGCCAATTACGGATGACGACGATGGGAGAACGTTCTGCTTTGTTTTCATATTCCCGAATAAGTAATGATATCAAGGTCAGAATATAATGAGCTTAGTTCCAGATCCGAAGAAAGATTACGAGGATCAGAAACGAACAGGTTCCAAACTCTATCTCTAAAAGCACTTTCCATTGGAGGAAAAGAAGCGTCCAGAAGCATCCGGAAGTCTTCTGAAACCGTTCCATTGGTAAGCAAATGACACTTATGACGATTCTAAGAAGAGAATGTTTCTTCTGGATTTGAAGTCAGACTCCACTCAAGAAGCACACACAAATACAAATATAACTCAAATGTCACCCATAAAATATTCATTGGGGAAAGGTCTATTCGCATGTAGCAATACCGAGAATGTGACATATTGTTGAATCCACATCTGATGATGAAGACGTCGAAGGTCATCAACAAAGTTAAGTGAGTGGTATTTAATACGAGGAACCAGTAAAAATCCCTTTTTTTCTTTTTTTTTATGATGCCTGCAAATACTAAATTGTGTTAAAATTGAAGAGAAGCGATTTTGCGTGTTCCGTTGGTTTTCAGAATGAGTAGTTCCCCAAGTGAAACCAATAGAAAGTGCTATAACTCTATCAAATACTTTTGAAACATCAAGTTCCAATAATGTTGCGTTCCCCAAAGCGTTCTGCCATTATTCGGTTCTATTACCATCTTTATTTCTTCAGCTGATGATTTAATAGTGTTTTCAATGGAAGCTAGTATAATTGGTAAGCAGTAATTGAAAGAAGACGATTCTCGTTTTTTTTAAGTATGGGCTGAGACTAACTGTCACCCTAGGAACGTCTAAAAAGCACGAGACTTTTAGATAAGCTCAACCACTTGGATTGTGCTTATGGTTATAACTGTTTTTTGCTCTGTAACCTTTTGCAATTGGGAAGGCGATAAGTTAAGCTTGTTTTGATGTATTTTATGTATTAATGGTGGTAAAAAAGAAAACAAAATAAAGCCCAAACTACCGCCAAGAGACATGGTATCTCCAAAGTCGTATAAAATTTTCTTATACACTAAGACCAGTCCCCGACTAGATACTTTGGGAATCGGTTGTCGCAATGAGCAAACTCTCATAATTTATAAGCCCATGACATGTGTTATAAACACTCAAAACATTTGCCATCGGGTAAATAATAGCTTGACTAAGATTCCGTGCCGTAGTACCCCGTGGCGTAGTGGTAAGTGTGTCGGACTGCTACGCCAAAGGTTCAGGGTTCGATCCCTGACGTTGCCACCTTAAGTTTTTTTTCCGGGGTACTGCCTCTTGCGAGGAAGTGACAATTCCTCCAAGAGTAATTAAAGTCATGGAAAAAGTGCTTCTCTGTTAGCCGTTCGGATTCGGCGGTAAATTGTAGGTCCCTTCCATTCCATTCCGGCAGAATATCAACGCACACACAGAAATGGTTGAGAGTGTAAGTCACAGGCCCCGGCCCCGCTTGGAGCTGTTGTGCCAACAACTTACTTACTTAAGATTCCGTGCCGCTGAGTGTATAAATGCAACAAGAACAAATTGGCGAAGCTTTTTTTTGAATGGAGTTTTCATGGTGCACGTCACTTTGGAAGACCAAGGGTAATATGGTGGCTCTTTCCTAGGGAGAACATGGCCTTAGTTTATAAGTCTTGCAGCTGACTGTATGATGAATGATCCTACTCATTGGCACACTACTAGTCATGCCTTAATCGGGCTCAAGGGAACTTTAAGACTTACTGAAATACGATTGAGTTTCGTTAAAAAAAATTGTTCAGAAAAACAGAGTTTGAAAGTCTTTTGCACTTTTTCAACAATTTTCATGCAATGAGCAAAGCTTTCTTTTCAATGGACTCCTCAAGTTGAAGGGCTGATTGGAAGACCAAAGGGAACCTGGAGGTCAACTGTGTTGAAAAAAAGCTTAAGCCCAGAACTTGGAGTAGTGGACATAGCTGACATATCGTGCAGCGAAGAGAGATTGATGGAAGGCTCTTGTTGCCGCCCTATGCGGGCCTAGGAAGAGTAAAAGCGTTGCTGCCAACGTTTACACAATTGGACATTGAATGATCGAAGAAAAAAAAGACCATGCAAACATGACGTCATCTTATGACTTACAAGCTTTGACAAAGCTGTCTTGAATCCTGAATATGAATACATTTTCTTCTGTCGAAAGTAAGGACTGATAATTGGGTATTTTGTGACTTAACAAAAAAATAAATACTACACAAAATTAAGAAATAACATAAAAATGTGATCGCCACTTTTGTCGCTACAATTCTAAACTATTTAATTAAACAAAAAAAAAAAAAAGGCAAGTCGGGTATTAAATGCACTCCAACTCCAACTATCCAACATTCTATTATTCCAAATAATGGTTTTAAACAATAATAATTTACCAAGCATGGAAAAGCAACTTGAAAAATCCAAACCAAACTACAAACTACTCACCGATGCAGTCTCAATGTGTTCGCCTTTTCTTTAACTAAATCTGAACTCTTCATATTTGCTCGGTTCTGTATTATGAGCTGGGCGGTTGTTGGTGGCGCCGACGATGAACTACTCACTGCTGTGTAATTACAAATGTTGCTACTAATTGAACTAATAGCCGCCGCAATAGGTGTTGATGAAAGTTGAATATTAGGTTTGTTGGCTGGTGTGCTGCTTTTGGCCAAAATAATTGCAGACTCATTGCTAATGTAATCCTCATCCAGTCCGGCTGAATGTGCAGCTTCACCAACTTTAGTTGTCATTATTTCCATGCATTGCTTTCGTCTGGTTAATCGAAAGCAAATCTCCTCCTTGACCTTTTTCAAGTGCAACATATTGTTCCATTCGACTTCTTTGGCTTTGATCATGTCATTGAGCGTTTGGATTTCGGACAGCATTTGTTCAATGTGACGCTGTATGGTATCGATGGAGTCATTGGAGGTCTTCTCGATGTATTCATTGAGAATGCGATCATGGGCAGGGTAGGCGAATTGTAGTTCTTCACGAAGTTTCTTCGTTGGATGAATGTATTCTTCGTCATCTTGGTTAGCTTCTGCAGTTAGAGCAGCTGTAGAGGCGGAGCCGGGTTTAGAAGCCTTGGTTTTATCGCCAGTGATGGAGGACGATGAACGACGTCGTTTATTGTTTGCTCCTCCAATTGGAGCTGGATGTGGTGAAGCAGTTGCTCTTTGAGCTTCCTTCTCTGCGACATCTTCGATAGTCACCTTTGATGCCACAGCTAATTCTTCTTCGGCTGTTTTTGGCGGAGGAGTTGTGATATCTTCTTTGTCCAGCTTTTCTTGTTTAATATCACCAGCTTTAAGAGATGTAACTGTTGAAATGATGAATTCGGTTGCCTTTAATGTACTTTTGCTGGCTTCTTGTTCACTTGTATCCATGTCTTCAGTTGATGCCGTCGCAGGAACCTTGACTTCTGCTTCGTCTTTCGCTGTTAACACAACCACCGCTTCGTCGCTATCCTTCTTGAGAGCTTCATTACTCTGAAGGTTTTCTTTATTTTGTTCACACGTTAAACGAGCCACCACTGCCGACTTGACCTCTTCGACTTCTTCGGTGGATTTTTGTATACTGTCTCGTACTTTATCTGTTTGCTGCATTTTTGTGAATGGTTGTTCTTCTTCGATGTCCTCTTTTTTTACTTTACTATTATCAAGTGGTTTCTTTAGATCGAACTCCAATTTAGGTTGTTCATCACTGTGGTATTGGCGAGGTATTATCTTTTCCTGGTTCTTTTCTGGTGAAGAATCTAAATCAATGACACATTCTTCTCTTACTTCTTGTTTCCGGTGAGTTCTAGATGCTGGACCTGGCCTTGCTGATGATTCAATTCGAGAAATGATAGGTGTTGAAGTAGATGCTTTTATAAGGGCTTTTTGGCCAATTGATGAGACTGATGGTGAAGAAATTTTTAAATGCAACAGTCCACCCGATTGGTCGCTTCGCATTGCTTCGCTGTAGTTGCGAGGTTTGTGTTTTGGCAGAATTAGTTTGTAGGCTTCACGTTTCTTTTTGTTGTATAACCTGCAAGGAAATAAAAAAAATTGCTGTGTTAAAGTTTGATTTCTTATAAAAATAGACTTGTTTTTTTTTTACAAATGGATATCATTTTCAGAAGTGTTATGTGGTCTTTTAAAATTGCCTGTAAAATGGACGATTGATTTTCAATCATGCTCCTCAGATTCTTCAGAGGTTTGACTTATATCAATTCATACCAATCTAGTAATTTTATTTAATCATATTGGTGTTCGATGTCCCCTGCCCTAGTGTACAGTGAACAATGTCAGTACAGTAACGTGTAATCTCAAAAAACTACAAAACTTCTCCAAACTTTGATTCTCATCGAACACCGGGGGAGAGTACGATAACTGAGGCGCCAAGATTTAATAACGGTTTTGTGTAGGGGCGTCAAATGCAAGTATTTTTTACTATGGGAGGGGGGGGTCTACCTCGCCCCGTTTAGGAGGTAGGGGCGATTTTCGAAAAAAATGTCTTGAATGGAAAAATAAATATTAAAAAACAACGGCAATACTTAAAAAACATTACTATAACGGTTTTAAAAGCCAGAAGTCTGTTCTTTAATCCTACATTTAAATTAAATCACTCGTTACAATAGTTTTCAAAATATTCGCATTCAAACTCGAAATTTCGATAAAAAAACGTAAAAAAATATCTTTAAACCGATTTTGTTCAAAATTGTGAAATGGAAAATAAATTTTTTTTTCTGTGATCGATGCTTCAATAAATATTTAATCGAACGCAAAAAACCAAAAGCTTTTATGTCTTCTAGTTCTTGTGAAAATTGAAAATTACTGAAACTACTTTTTTATGAAATTCTAGATTCTTGGCATTTATTGTCATTTCATTAGAGGATTAATGTTGATGAAAGGTTTATCTTTGAAAGTAAAGTACAACAATTCAGTTAGCGTTACCCAGAATGCATGACGAGGAGTTAGAATTGCGTTGCATTCCACTTTCTAGTCAGTCAGTTTGTGAGTAAGGAGTCAGATGAAAAAATCAAGTCAATTTACAACTCACATGATGTATTTAAAGGGTATGTCAGTCTCGTCAATGAAGTCATCGTCTAGGTTTTCACTTTGGATGGTCGAAGTCTTTAAGTTGCAGACCAACACTTTCTCTCCCATAGACAAGACCTGACTATACTTTTTTGTATGTCCAATGTCCGCGGGTGTGCCCCCGAAAATGGAGCTGAAACCCCTAGATCCCGCGAAGCGGTCCACCCAGGTACTGTTGATTAAAAATACAATTGACACAGGCGCCTGCCAGGCAACGAAGTTGCGTGAGTGGATGTGACCCCGAAAAAAGGGGTGACACGCCTCAATATCCGCGGACAAAATAACCGCATACACCCGACCTCGCACCTACCCCAAGTCCTATAGTGTACCCAGGCAGGGGGGTTGCAGGGGGGCAGCATGCCCCCCCTTACATAGGTCATTGTTTATACACCGTAATATTATGCGTCGCGGATATTTTGACGCGGATATTTTGTCCGCGGACATTTTGTCGCGGATATTTTGACCCGGATATTTTATCCGCGGATATTGAGGCGTGCAGCCCGAAAAGGGAGTTAAAATCCCTAGATCCCGCGAAGCGTGCCACTCAGGTACTGTTGATTAAAAATACAATTGACACAGGCGCCTGCCAGGCAACGAAGTTGCGTGAGTGGATGTGACCCCGAAAAAAGGGGTGACACGCCTCAATATCCGCGGACAAAATAACCGCATACACCCGACCTCGCACCTAGCCCAAGTCCTATAGTGAGCCCAGGCAGGGGGGTTGCAGGGGGGCAGCATGCCCCCCCTTACATAGGTCATTGTTTATACACCGTAATATTATGCGTCGCGGATATTTTGACGCGGATATTTTGTCCGCGGACATTTTGTCGCGGATATTTTGACCCGGATATTTTGTCCGCGGATATTGAGGCGTGCAGCCCGAAAAGGGAGTTAAAATCCCTAGATCCCGCGAAGCGTGCCACTCAGGTACTGTTGATTAATCCTTAAAGTTAGATCACCGTAAATACCAAAAATAAAAATCTCATAAAAAAGTAGTTCAAGTAATTTTCAATTTTCGCAAGAACTAGAAGACATAAAAGCTTTTGGTTTTTTGCGTTCGATTAAATATTTATTGAAGCATCGATCACAGAAAAAAAAATTTATTTTCCATTTCACAATTTTGAACAAAATCGGTTTAAAGATATTTTTTTACGTTTTCTTATCGAAATTTCGAGTTTGAATGCGAATATTTTGAAAACTATTGTAACGAGTGATTTAATTTAAATGTAGGATTAAAGAACAGACTTCTGGCTTTTAAAACCGTTATAGTAATGTTTTTTAAGTATTGCCGTTGTTTTTTAATATTTATTTTTCCATTCAAGACATTTTTTTCGAAAATCGCCCCTACCTCCTAAACGGGGCGAGGTAGACCCCCCCCTCCCATAGTAAAAAATACTTGCATTTGACGCCCCTACACAAAACCGTTATCAAATCTTGGCGCCTCAGTTATCGTACTCGTGCCGAACACCGCAAGGTACTATCAAGTTCTAATTATTTTCAAGTGCCAACAAAATGAAATGGTCAAAGCGATTTGATTAATGTCAATAACAAACCCTTTCAAAACATTACATACATTTACCATTGTATGCGTTCTAACCTGCACTTCCCAACAGTCAACTTTTCAAATAATGACAGCTCTGATTTCTTACAATGGAAAAAAGCCTAGGGTACGTTAGGGCACAACCAGCACGTGCACCTCACTCACAACGAACGCAGTAAAAAATAAGAAGGGTACACAAATTGTCACATAATAATGTTTCAGTGTGATCTTTGAACTTTACCCAGGGTCGCCCCAGGTTTTCTTGAAAACTATAAGAGTTGTCAAAAAATACGAAAGAAATGTGGTGCGTTCGTTTTTTAACCATAGTCAACAATTTTATAACGATAGTCAACAAAAAGGCGTTCATTTAAACCAAATTAGTTACGATTTGTAACTATATGACGTCATAACAGCGTTACTAAACTCACGTTGAAATGTCAAATAGTTACGATTTGTTACTATTTCCAACTCACCTCTATGATATGTGTTGAGATTGTTGATCTGTCAAACTGGACGTTTGGTATTAAACAGTTCGTACTCTTATATAGGGTTTTCACACCGAGCCGAAAACCCGGTTTTCAGCTAAAAGTTTACGAAAACCTGAAAATCATTCACACCGAACTTTTCAAGTTTTCGTTTGACATTTCACTTCATTTTTAATTTACAACAACTGACTATCAAATTTTGAAATAAAAATATTTTCGGCTGCTATGATTGATTTTTTTGTTTTTAAGTTTATGCGCTTTTTAGGTGTGTTTGGAAAGAATCGCAACAAACTTAGGTGTGTTCTGAAAAAATCACAACAAACTCAGGTGTGTTTGCTTTGTATTCCAACAAGTTTTAGACAGGTTTTATATAAAACCAGTCGTTTTATAAAACTTGTGATGAGGAAAAACGTATGGTAAAACTTGTGTTTTCGTTCAGGTTTTGGGGTTTTTTCGCGAAAACCGCGTTTTAGCTCGGTATGAAAACCCTATTAAATGTATTGTCAAAAAAAAACCCAGATTGCAATTGGTTATAGTATTTGGTTTGATAAAAATTAATTGAAAAGAGAAGCTATTTAAAGACTTGCTTGAGAACCATGCTCAGAATCAATCCAAAGTTCTAGTCAAGATGATGTAAAGAATTACGTAAGAATGAGTGTAAAATTTTGACAGATGGATTACCAAAATAGTTGTGCTTGTGGTTGAGTTAGGGGCAAAGATACATTTTGATGAGATGGTCTTTTAACATAAAAAACGATTGAAATCGGATGAGCTGAAATTCACGGGTTATATTCGGCATAATATTTGATTTCAGGAGTTAAGGTTAAGGTTAAGGTTGCGGGTTAACGGTACACTTTTTTGTTCTAAAACAGTACAACATTTTTAACATATTTCACACTTTTCCAAGTCCTTGAAAACTACTTTATAATGCGCAATTTTTAAATATTGCATGGAAGAAGATTGTGGAACATATAGATATATACTCGTACATACATATTCCCTTTTTTAATTTTTTTATTTCTCAAGAGGTGTGTACTAGGCTTTAATTTGATTGAATTTATTCCAGGCTTTGCTATTTAAACCATTGTACCATGATTCATGAAGGTTGCTATTTTCAGAATGTATTATAATATTAGCTTTCAGAAACGAAGTTTTGAGGCACTAGAGGGCAACGCCATCTCCAGAGCCCTATAGATATTTTATACTAAAAATAGTTCCGGGTTAAATGCAAATATTTCAGTGTGGAAGTTTTATGGTAATTGAGATGATTTCCAGTTAAAATAACACTACCGTCAGAGTAACCCTAAAATGTAAATTTAAATAAACACCAAATTCACGGTGATATGATATACTAATGCCGTCCATCTTTTTTTTTTTTTGCTTCTTTTTACAAAATCAGCCACTCAGAAATATGGCAGGGCATTTTATTTTATTTATTGAGAATAATGGCATAGCCCGGCTTCCATCAGTTAAATTTATTCAAAGAAATCAGAGTAGAAGGAGAGTAGACGGAATTTCACTTCTTTTAACTCTATTGGACAAAAATAACCCTCATTATCATACACCATCGTCCGCGTCCGGAATTTCGGCTTTCACTCCAAAGAAAGGATGAAATACATAAATCAATTTCATTTTCAGCACACACAAAAAAGACGTCCAACCAAAACAATAGGCAACAACCAAACATCCCTTAATTTATAATGAAATCCTATCCACAAAATTCGCATAATTAATTTGCATCCGACTTCTGATTTTAAGGTTGTAAAAAAAAGAACAAAATTACATACGAATGAATGAATGTTTCCCCCTTTTCTTTTTGTTTTTGAGAACTTAAATGGTTTAATGTAAAACGTTATAAAAATAATAAAAAAAAAATGTTGAAACTTGGAATGGGGACATACACGCGCTGCTCAAATATTTAACCTGCCTGGAATGTCCTGTAGAATATTAATATGTGGGATTGCAAAGTCATTATGGTAGTTTCCGATTGAATGACTTTGACTTCAGATAAAAGGTGAGGGTGGAAAATAAAACGAGCTTGAAAAAAGGACCACAAACATTTTGTTTTAAGTAATTAGAACCAACCCTTTGGTTGAAATTGTAATAGCACATTGTTTACATGTATGTAGATGACCAAAGTACAAAAAAAATTGAAATACAAGTCTAGCCCTTTAACAAAAATAGAGGGTGTTGGCAGATCAGACCTAAACATCATAAAAATTTCAATCAGAGTCGTTTGGGGTCTTAAATGAATTTCAACCCTGCAGTTTCTTGATTGCACAAAGACATTTGTAATAACTTCCTGAGAAATTAAAAAATTGTAAAAATAAAACGGAAATCATTTCGTTTCTAAAATGTCTCAATTGGGAGTACCGAATGCATCTGAGGAAGCATAATTGGACAGGGCAAGCCAGCACACAAGATCTTGACAATTTGACCAAAAATTTAATAAAAGTGGCTCTTAAATCATCTCACAAATTTGAAAGTCGGAAGGAGTATTATCACACTCTGTTTCTGACATTTCGTATTGCCATGTGGTTTGGTGTGGAAATACCCTTATCAACAAGCCCTGTGCCCTGTGGCCACAATGATGGTACATATATGTAAACTTTAGATTAGGGAGCGTAAAGGTTGAATTTGTGGCTAAAATAAATCATCTAATGGGAAGGGCTATCATATTACAGACGTTTAAATCCCTCCCTTAACGCAATTGGGATTGTTTTCGGTTGTATAGATGTTTGCCCTACCCCGGAGCCAAAAATATATTTTCCTATGGACATCGCATAATTCAACATGTCGCATGCTTTTTGATAACAAAAGGACAGACTTGAACTAATGATGGGGAGGATGGGGGTAATTTTTGGAATCCCATATCCTAAATAAATAACGTTTTGTAACTTTTTCCGGGAAAGGGGAAGTTCCACGTAGTATTCACACTGCTATTTAGAAAAATAAATATGTATAACGTGACATATCGCTATCAAACCTTCATCTGGTATATTCCACAATAAGCCATTCCCGAACATGTTCCTGACTGGAGAAAATATCGATCGAAACACAAGTATTCAGAAAAAATTCCAGGCTTGACAAGATTCAAAAGTACGATTCCAGATATGTATAGCAAAAGAATTAAAAGGATTGCTGGCCAACGGGAGCTTCGGGCCTTTTGCAGTTTTCAAGATTCAACAAAATGGTGGTATTTACCTGAAAAAATATTCGTCAATCATTTTTGACAAAGCGGCGAAAGCTTCCTCCAATCACTGCTGAAGGTTGTTCTGCACTCGTTTATATTGCAAAGGTAGGTCCCGCGAAGATGCCTTGAAAGAGTTTTTCTAAGAAACGGTCTCACAAGCAGTAAGAAAAGAAACAGCCCTTGGAAAATTGAAAAGGTCTCAGCAAAGCTGATGAAAGTCAACAATAATTTTAACTGCAATCAAATATGTATTTACGATGACACTGACTCATATTTCAAATAAAATATTTTTGAAATTTGTTGAGTGATTTTTTAAGTGAATTTTCGAACCCACCCAAATGTAATATTTTGTTCACAAATAGCGCGTCACATTAGTTTTAAAAGATTTACTGGCTGCTGCGCAAAATGGTGTAGCTGCAGCAGTAGCACGTATCAATGTCAAAGTTATATGTACGTAAATCGTATTGCACGGCTACAATGTGAAGAAGCATCTGCAGCACAGAGAGTAGCTGAAGTACAATTCGACTCTTCTCCAACTTTTACGAATGTGCTGCACATTGTATTCATGTAGTGCGCTACTTTGTTTGACATTAACTTTGATATTGCTATGTGCTATTGCTGCAGCTACACCATTGTGTACTGCCAGGTAATGTCGCAATGGGGGATATTGAAAGAAAAGAAAAATTAAGTAGGCCAGAACATTCCACAATCGTGTCGTGCGGCTTAAGACGGAGGGTAGAGAAAACGGGATCGAGAGTAAACTGATGAGCATTCCTTGTGGAGCCACTATTACGGGCAATTTTTTTCAGGGATCATTGTTTAAGTGAAACAAATGTTTCCGTAATTATTATATCCAGAGGCGCACTTTTCTGAATTATATCCAGGAGACACGAATGTTTATTAATGTAGCAAGTCTCCAGGCATGAGAACTATACTCAAGGTTTGGGCGGATATATGCTTGGTAGATTGTAGCCATCAGATCGCATGGAGAAAGATATTTCTTTCATCGTAAAAGGAAATATACGTCAGTGACGTCAGATAAATGCTCGTTTCACGGAAGGTGGTTTGAAATACCTAGACCGCAAATTTTTCCAGTTTCTCGATGCAAGTGTCAGTCATGATGGATGTATCATAGGAAGAACGTTACACCTTAACGACAGAAGTCAGCATTGATTTGACGCTTGTAATTCCACATCTGAAAAACAGGATTGTGGATATAAGACTGCACATGAGATGTTAAGGGGACTATCGTCAGCAAAAAATTTAGTCTTATACAAGATATTATTCCTAGTGTGAGTGTGTAGAAGACAGAATGGAGCCTTGAGGCACACCAGCATCTATTTTATCAAAAAGAAGATTTCAAATCTTAAGAAGAAAGCCTTCGTCTTTACCAAATTCACGCAATCATCAAGATATTTCTTAATCTGATGATTTACCAAAATAGGTTGAATTGGTAGGTAGTTTGAGGAGGAAGGACACGACGTTTTTTGGAACGGGCTGGACCATTGCTGTTTACTATGAACTTAGTGTCAGAACCTAACCTAACTAACCTAACATCTCTTCCGTTCTGTCAAATTCAAACGTTAACCATAATCGACTGAAGTCCAAAGAAGATGGTGCGTTCTTTTTCTAACCATAGTCAACAATTGTTGTTTTGTCCATAAAAGTTTGTTAAGTGTCATTAGTTGGGTTGTTTACAAACCATTTCGGAACAATACGTTCAGGATTTGTTAAACTGTCAAACGACGACTTTTTACTTTTTTTTTATATTGAGGAATTTATTAAATTATTCTCCTTCATCGCTCAAAATTGGCAAAAAATCCATTTTATTCTTTGTTGTTGATCACTCAAAGGATATAATGACGTTGTTGCTGCTCAAATCTAGAATTTGGAATATTTTGGTTTGATTTTTAATGAAGACTTTGAAATGTTTAATACCAAACGTCCAGTTTGACAGATCAACAATCTCAACTCATATAATAGAGGTCAGTTGGAAATAGTAACAAATAGTAGGTAACTATTTGACACTTCAACATGAGTTTAGGAAAGCTGTTATGACTTCATATAGCTATAAATCGTAACAAATTTTGACTAAAAGAACGACTTTTTGTTGACTGTTGTTGACTATGGTTAGAAAAAGAACGCAGCAAGTATATTTCATAACTTAACCCATTTATAGTCAGCTGTCAAATTTAAGTTCGCAAAATGTGGAATCGCACTTTACGTCCGTAAGCAAAAGTAACCGAAATCAAAACAGAGCAATTTGCATTAATATAGGAACAACAACAACGAACTCTTTACTTAGTTTCGGTTTAAATACGAGTAAACACCTAAAAATTTAAATAAAATTCAAGGGAAAAAGGAAACAAAAGTCTGCGTGCAGTTTTCATGATACACAGGTATGAGGAGTTCTTATTATTTTGTGACGACACAATCAACTGAATAATTCATACCTTGAGGCAACACTATTTCTTAAAATTCAGAAATAAAATTTTTTTTTTTCGATTTTAAGAACTATCAAAATCTAAAAACCTCTTAAAAAATCCATTACTTTACGATCCTCAAAACAAAATCAGACAGTTACGACGTCACAAAACAAAGTCAGCATACCTTATATCTTTTTTGTGTGAAGTGTCAAAAATGCAGCTAACCCTTCTCACTCTGCTTCGGATCAGAAAGTCAGCTTAATTTTTGTTTTTCGAAATGTCAAAAAAGCTGCCAACCCTTCCTTTTAACTCTGTTTCGGATTTGAGTTCCTTGTTTTCCGAAAAGAAAGGTGGCAAACTCCGAACGATAACAAAATTGTAAAAACCAAAGTGGATTTTCTGCGAAATTATACCGTTATTTCTAGGCAACACCCTGTAGAATTTGAGCAAAATGAAACAAAAACAAGTTTACAAAAGTTAAGGGATCAGAAAAAACTTTTCCCATAAAAATATCCATTATCTGGCAAAGTAAAAGCTTCACTTCCGAATAAAAAAAAAACCAACACAAAACAAAGAGATTGTAAAAGATATTATTGTACCTAACCCTTTCTTTTTCCGGAACATCAATTAGTTCATAAATGGCAGAGGAAGGAAGAGTAAAAAGACGACCCTGATTACATTTCATACGGTACGGTGGTGTGCTGTTCAATAACGCAATAATCACGGCCATAATAATAAAATAAATTAATAATTTTTATTGTACCTTCAAGTACTTAAAAAAAATATTATTTATTTATCACATTATACCTATGCACATACACCAAAAACCGTTTTAAAGGCCATTCGTTAAATTCAAAATAATATCGAATACAAAAAAACTCGCTCTCTCGAGATTCGAGAAATTGGCGAAGGTGTGCTTGCTGCTTGGTGGTGGCTTGGTCATAGTCATATATACTTACTACTAGCTCTAGCTCTAAAGCGGGCACTCATCCTCTCCCTTTTAAAGAGTCTTTCGTGACTGTCGTCGCGTCGCGTCGGTGTTTTAATGATGATGCACAGTGTTGGACTTGGACGTCGTCGTTCTGCTACCTTATCTTCTATCGCATCCAATAAAATATCTAATATCTAATAAAGCTTTTTTTGTGTTGTTGTTGTACTTGATACGTCTCTATATCACCGGTCGGTCGCCACTAACTTCACTGTTGGGTCTCCCTCATTTGCATATAAAACAGCAACAACTTCCAAAAGGTGGATTGTTAATGTAAATATTTATCAAAACCTGCTGCTGCAGTTACTGCTGCTGGATGATGAGAGGTTGCATAATACCAAACCAACCCAACAATATTACTTCCAACAAGAGAAGATACAAATCTGTCTATGTATTTGTGTGGTGGTGGTGTTCCTGATGATGTCGAAGCCGAAGGGCGATGTGGAGGAACATCGATGATGGTAAAGAAACTCACAAATACTCCCGATTGCAAAACGCCCACTAACGCGCACACCGGCTGAAATTGGAAGCTTCACCGAGATTATAATGAATGGAGTTGGGGTTCTTTTTTTTTAATTTTTTTATGGAAGGGGATAACTGTCCGCACTTTACTTCATCGGCAAAAAAAAAGCCGAAAACGAAAAAGGGTGTGCAATGCAAGCAAAATATTGGCCTAAATTCGTTTTGGTTAACACTTTCGCTTTCTTTATAAAAAAAAAAAAACAAGTAATGCTGTTTTTTTTTTGTTTTTTTTTTTATCGGCTATTTACTTGTGTATTTTTGGCCGATTCCGGATGGCTTGTGAAGAACAGAGAAACAAATAAAAAAAATCCCCCGGATTACAAAATTACAAAGATACGTCCGTATAACTGTAACGTGTTCAATGCCGCTCCGATGCAGACTGGCAGCGCAACGACTGAAGGTGAATTTTCCTCTGAGTTTCACCGTCCAGCGACGATCTGTTGCAAATCGCAGACACTTTTTTCCCTTCTTTGTAGCGAGAGATGGAGCATGGAACGCATAGAGAGTGAGCTAGAGTTGCTGAAAGCTGAAGCTTTAAAATATTGCTTGTCTTTGAGTGTGTTTGGTTTGCTGACTCTTTTTGAAATTGAAAGTCGAGAGAAAATGAGTAAGAAACTGAGAAAATGGAAAAACTTTTTTGAGACATGCGTTTCAGGTTCATAAGCGAAGTGTTGCCGCTTGAAAAAAAAAGAGTTTGGGAGGAAAATTTGAAGTGCGTTAATGTTTGAAGCTCCACAAAATTTTAGTGTCGAATAGGGAAAACAATAAGTACATTAGTCCATAAGAAACTGGGGACATCTACCTAGGTAATGTTTAACTTTAACCAAAATAAATGTCAAATGGCCATAGATATCTCTAGCTTATGTAGCCAATGTTTAAGGTAGAACTATAATGGTTCCCATGTTTGCGTTCGAAGCCGTAATTAACAAAGCAAATTCCAAGAGTTCAAATTCTGTGCTTATAAAAGCTTAAGGGCTAAACATAATTGAAGAATGGGTACGTACGTTGCCTTACGAAACAGTAGAATTACATGTGATTTGTATACCCAACCCGAAATGACTTTTTGATAAGTTTCGGCAAGTTTCGTTCACTTGCGAAAATCTGACATTTCTTTTTTTCAACAGGATATTCTTCTTTTTTTTTCTTATTATTATTTTTTTTAAAGGCTTTTATGGACAACTGATGTACTTTACTAATCGGGAGGAAACTTTTCGTTCGGTTTTGACAGTTCCTTCCTTTTTCTTTCGCGTATTATTCTGCCTTTATTAAGGCCCAACCATAATACGCGAAAGAAAAAGTAAGCAAGTGTCAAAACCGAACGAAAAGTTTCCTTCCGATTTGTTAAGTTCATCAGTTGCCCATGATAGCCTTTACAAATAAGAAAAAAAGAAAGAAGAAGAATACCCTTTAGAAAAAAGGCAATGTCAGATTTTCGTACGTAATGTACGACTCAAAGCGTACATTACGTACGAAAACGCAAGTGAACGAAACATGCCGAAACTGAACAAAAAGTGATTTCGGGTTGGGTACACAAATCACATGTATTTCTACTGTTTCGTAAGTCAACGTACGTAGCATTCTCCAATTATGGTTAGTCCTTTACTCTGTTTCGTCAAGTTTTGGATACCTGTTTTTTTGAAAACAGACGTAGACTTGACAGATGGCTGTAAATAGGCGAAATTAGTGTTCTGTTTTGACAGAAGCATCCGTGCACTAGGAAGCTTCGTTCGGGTCTGACATAAGCTTTCGTTTAAGTTTTCGCCTTTTTTTATTTGGTTCTCGACTAGTCCTTTGTGAGAGTTTATATTTCTACAGAAATCGAAGGGACCAATACATTTGCGGATAGCTGAAACACACCTATACATTTCAAATTAATTCTTGGAGGATTTCTCACATCCCTGGAAGAAACTGTTCAACACGTCAACTGACCAGTACGTCACGGCAACAGTGGAACACACTGAAATATCATCGTTTAAGTATCGTTGATATGACAGTTAACGTGATGATCTGATTGGAGATGGAAAAAAAACGTGTGGCTCGACGGTGCTAGTTACAAATCAAAGCAGTGCCAGTGTTTGTTTTGACAGGTGATAGCAGCGCCACCTGTTTGATAAATGATTTGCATTGGTGATAAGCTTGTAAGGAATTTTCAAGGGACACCCTATTTTGTGTACTAAATGTTCCCATTAGATTAAGGTTCGAATTCAAAAGCAGTTTTAGTTCCATTCTTGCCACCCGGCGCGCATATCTAGGTACTTTAATGATCCCCAAACACATAATGCACATTTTTTCTCTCAACAAGCGTTAAGATTTATAACTTCAAAAATTGTTAATTCACCCAAACAAAACAGTTACTTTATTCCTGCTTAGACGGCAACACTGACGTAACCCATTCTCGAGGAAAAGCTTTTTTTCCATTTGCATCGAATATGGACACCGACACCGGCAAGTGGCGAAGCCAGATACGCTCGCCTTGCCATCGCCACTCTTTTCGAGTCTTGACTCTATGCTATGGGTGATGATTTTTATTTATTTTTTTTATATTTTTGCACAGGGTGAAATGTGCATATTCACGCGGGTGTATGTATAGGTGCACGGATGCACTTTTAAGTTGACTGAGTGTCGATGGCATTTTTATTTTGTCATTGACAAGTGCATTTGTGGAGGTTTTTTGTTTCTTGTAAAAAAAAAAAAAAATTTGGGCACAAGGCTGTTGGATATTTATATATTATTTTGTTTTTGTTTTTCTTTATTTTTAGGAGAGGAGGTGGTGTATAGTTTTTGTTTGAAGGTAATATTGTTTCATTGTAAAATGGGTAGACTAATGGAAAATGGAGATATCATTGGACGTGTGGATGTGGATGTCCTTTTTTTCCTTAGTTTGAGTACATACTCAGACTTTGGAATACAAACAAAATGGGATTTCTCTTTTCCTTAATTGGAAAAGATTTTTTTATAAATAAAACAGAAAGGGACCATTAAACTAGGAATTCGACAAAAAATATTTTCATACAGACGTTTACAAAAGTTCCTCAAAGGAAAAGACAGTACCTAGTTTGATTTGGGTTCATGGAACTACGAATTTCTAATGTTTCCTTCTACTTTCTGTTCAAGGGAGACGGTTTATTTGTTCTTCTCCTAAGCCTTAGCCAACAATTGATTACAGATCTGACATCTGACGACATACTCCTGGCCACTTAAAAAACACACAGTTCATCAAAAAGTCACGGGAAAACTCGATCGAAAATACTCCTGTGTAACCAGCACTAACACACCGATGTTGGACAATGTACAATTTGAGATCGAATTAAAGGCAGCTGAGATGAAGATGCTTAACATGACAGCTGGTAAAGAAGCTTGATATAATAATGAAGTAAGAAAAACCGAAGAGGTCCCATGTCGAGGACACTATTTTAAAAGAAAGATACGGCGTGACCGGCTTCTGAGCGGTAACTAGGGTTATGAAACGCAGTAAGACCCAAACGATGACCAAAATAATTACTTGAATAGGTCGAAACACAAAAAAGACAATTATTTTAAGTTCGCTGACCAAAGAAGAGGTTCAATAATTCAAGTATCTAGTTCTAGCCTAGACACCGCCAAATTCTTTTTATCGCTGAAAAGTATCGCTGCTTTTGGAATTCTAAAGGAGGCGCTCACTATTCCGTAACAAAAAGTAGATATCCATGCTGTAACAGAAATAGCGTAACAAAACTGGGGAAACCTGACGGCAAAATAAAAATGTATTGTTGACCAAAGTTTTCAAGTGGTGCCGAGGCCTCGTGATTTAGACTCTCAACCATTCATGTGAGGAAATGGAAGGGATCAACAACTTACCACCAAATTCGAACGGAGGATTTGTCACTTTCTCGAAAGAGGCAGTATCTAGAAAAAAAAGCGAAGGTGGAGTCAGGGATTGCACCTGAAAACTTCGGCGTGGTAGTCCGATATACTCACACGCCTCGTTACTGCTACAACGGTAAAATAGAGAAAAATACCATTCAATTGGAGGCCTCAGTGCTATTGACCAAAAATAAACTGAAGCAGCAGGTCTTCGGAATTTTCAATCATTGCCACAGAAAAGACAAGTTGCGTCGAATCGGAACAGGTATAGAAAGATCTAGTTGTTGAACTCCTAGGAGGAGTAAAAGAACTGCTGAGCTTTAAGTCCGATTTCTTCTGGAATAATCAAAAAGCACAATCTGGTAAAAAAAAATGCAAAGATACCAGCATTTTTTATCGAGTAATCTAATTAAAACACTCGGCATCAAAGGACTCAAAAAGAAATGATTCCAAGATTCTCATTTCCCTCCAAGATGATAAGCACCCTGTGTACACTCTGTAGGTATCTGAATGGCAGTTCCCAGCATCTTTATTAAAAAGAGTGACTCATATGTTGCCCCATTTTGAAATGCACTCATACATATTAGCAATCTTTTGCATGGCTTTGGTATTTTTATATAAAATTTGGAGAAAAACATATAAAAACTTCCTTCAAACTCGCAGACCTCACGACATAGATACAAAATAATCGCATGTAGATCGCAGCGTAACGAAAAGTGCAATGACCATTTTGTTTTGCTTTTTTTTTCTTGTTTCCTTTTCCTTTTTTAAATATGCCGGCTATTGTAAACATAGTGTATCCAAAGCTTTCCCTCGGCTATTCAAATTGGGCTACATTAAGTGTAAAATAGTCAACGATGGAAAAGAGGAAGAGGAGTGCAAAGAGAATGCAATGAAAAAACATATAGCAATCTATGGATAGATATTTTGATATGGTAAATTGAATAGAGCGGAAAAGTCATATACATATATTTCGAAATGGTTAGCCAGAATAATTGCCTAAACTAGGGCAGACATGTACTTCCAAATGAACACGTTTTATTTTTTTGCTTTTATATACAAGTAGGTACCTACATAAATATGTATCGTTTATATATTTAAATTAGCTAATGTAAAAAATGTAAATCAGTGAACGAAATCGAGGGGCGATGGTTTACAATAATGTTGACCTTACCTGTTAAAATTCACTTTGCGAGTATGTAGGTATTATGTTCTGTAATCTGATAACAATTATTAAAACGTTATTTTTATTTAACTGAGTTTTATTTCACAAAATATAAAATGTTTAATTGTTTTGAGATACTTCCTAATGCGAGAAAGTGACAAATGGCAACTTCTTGGTTAGCAAATCGTTTCAAAAAGCAGTACCTCTGCTAGGCATTAAATTGAAGTCGCTTCCATTCTTGCAGATAAGATATCAACGCACAGAAAGGATTGGTTAATTCCTGCTACACAACGACGCTTTGAGCTTCGCTTTGACAGAACTCAAAAGTTCAGACACAGGAATTTGTGTATAATGGTGGCTTTACATGGATCTGCATGCCATTATCATCAGATATTGAGGATGCAAGATACAAAAATCATACTAGTTTGATAGAGAGGTAAGATCAAAATGCAGACGTCTGCACGGATGCAGATTGTAGGAAATTCTATGCTCACAATGTGGCGTTGAGCATTAACGTTACGTTTTGGCATCAAAAAGTAAGTACACAAACCACGTAGCATGAAGCGAAGGTGAAGCAAAAGTCAAAATATTTGAACATTCGACGTTTCAAATATAACTGTTACTGTCTCTGTATGTTTCCTTTTGAGTTTTTTTAATATCAAAGGGTGTGAAATTATACAGTATGTCAACTAATTCGTAGGCAATATTTTAGATGATGATTCTTGGGTTCATTTTAAGCAAAAAATAGTTCAACAGTAAGGGCCTATATCCATTTTTGATATAACTTTTTTGGGGATTTAAGAAAACGCTTACTTTGGTATACCCTGACTCACGTTAACGGTAATTGTGACGCTAATACTTTGTACTAATGATAGAAGCTTCGTTTAGGTCTTTCTTTTTTGGAGAAATAATAGCTTTAGTAAATGCGTTTAAATAAATTTGATATCTTGTTTCAGTTTTAAGATATTATGATTCTAGCCTGTTCCATTTTGTCTGCCGATGCTAATTTCTTGACTTCGGGTCGTCATTTTAAAGGAGGGCTTGTTCTTTAAAACTTTGAAAAACAGTTAAAAAATTGCACCCACGTCTAAGATTTATACCGCTCGAGCGTTTCGGTGCATTTTGTGTGAAGCACGGGTTTACCACGATATCTAGAAAAAAAAAATCTAGAGCAAAAAAATCTAGCAAGAGAAAGTCTAGAATAAGCAAAATCCAGGAAACCCAAAATCTAGAAAACCTTAATCTCGAAAACCAAAAATCGAGAAAAAAAAATCTAAAATGGGCAAAATCTAGAATTAATATTAATTTTTGAGACAATGGCTACAATTCGAGTTCTAGATTTGTATACATTCTAGATATTTACTACTTCTAGATTTTATCTTTCTATATTTTTTTTTAATAGATTTTGTCTTTTTTAGTTTCTATCACTCTGGATAACGTCGTCGTGATCCCGTGAAACACCCTGTATGTGAGAAATATAATGATGATAGGATATAGAAGAATAAGTTGGTGTCAAAAATTCTGTCTGGAATGTTGCTTGAATAATTAAAGCCTCAATAAAATAATTGTGAAGTTTAAGTATGAAAGCGTATGCAAAACTGTAGGTAGCCCATTCAATGAAATTGATATTGGGTGGTTTTTGACACCAAGATATCCAAGCAACAATTGTTTAAGGAAATATTTTCTTTACAGGGCGATTCGAAAAATACGATCTTAGATATTTTCCGACACACAGGAAACCCCGGATAAGTGCCTCTCCATAAATGTCCAAACCTGCAAGGCAGGAAGTTTGAGTGCTTGGAAGCACTTTTTTTCATGAAAGAAACACGATAAATTAATAAGAATAATTGACTCCACGAGGAAGTGACAAATCCTCCAATGAAACACAAGGAACTGCCATCATTTAAGACACAAATTGAATTGGGTAGTACTCAAAAAAAAATATTTTCAGGTAAATATAAAAAAAGTTGAAATTAAGAGTCAATTAAGCGGGAAAGCTACTTAAGCGAAAGGCACTTAAAAGATGAGTTTTATATAAAAAATTCTTTAAAAATGTTGGTTCTGAAAAAATAGAGGTATACTTATGCGGGTTAGGCACTTAATCGAGAGGTACTTATCCGGGGGTTCCTGTATAGTCAGAGTTCATATCAATCAAAAAAAGGTAAATAGAGTAAAACCTAGTTGCAACTCGGAGCTGACAAAAAAAAATAATTAAGAAAAAATAGTACCTAAATACCTAGGACCTATAGGTACACATATTTTTTACGCAGAGGCGACAATAATTTGACTCTTTCCTGTGGGGTTTTCAGAAGTGTGTACCTACGAGCCTTAATCGAACGATGCCTTTAAAGATAACACAGCCCACGCTCTCAGTTAAATTCATTTGAATAGGTATATGCTATGCGGTAGTTTTGTTAAAAATTACATCTTTTGGTTCCACCTTTCCTTTAAAATGTATACCCCACACTTAGCTCGTTTTTTTATTATTCTATTTAAGGATTGACCCGCCCTTGTCGGAAAACCATTTAAAACAGAATTATGATTTATGTAAGTATGTATTATGAAAATCATTATTTTTTTTTGATCTGGTATTTCCATGGAACAACATTCTCCATGTAAAGACATGTAAACAAAAAAACGATTTTGAAACGGGTTTCTAAAGCATAACAGTAAAATTCCTCCCCCTAAGGCAAACGCGGTTCGCAGGATCGTAGGATTACCACATAGAATCTACAAAACAACAACAAGACATTCACACAAAACTTTGCAAACATTTACAAAATTTTGCACACACAAAAACATAAGTGAGTGAAAAAGAGCTAAAACATCTTTAACAATACATTAATTCTTCTATCCCCAGTCCCCACCTGAAACGGGCTTTGAAGCTCTATTAAGTTTACCAATTTAAACCCCCCAAAAACCTACCCCCTAGGCCGCAAACATAAGATACAAAGTAAAGTGTTTTCTACTCTCTTCCGGAAAGAATAAGAACAATTATAAGGAATTCTCCCTAATATCCGAGAATTTAAAATAAAGCTCTTAAGAGCCTGCAAGTGTTTCTTCACTTCACAAATTGAGATATAGATAACTAAGAAGTAGGTACATAATGTATCTTTTGAGAGAAAACAGAAGTTACTACCGCGACTACTCCTTTTGTTATATCCTGGAACAAATTACCAACTTCTGTTTAGGGGATAACTTGAACTTCCGGCTAAACGCTATATCACAACAAATACAAAGAAGCTTCCAAGAAAATGAGAGAATGTTCGTTTTCAAATTCCAAGAAATAAGTTCTAGTTCTACACCACCACGCAAGGTTTAAAAATAAAAATGGCGATATCGAAAACAAAATTTTTAATACCAAATGCAAATTTGTAGATTACGATGTAATCCGTAAAATTTCCCTGCACTCGGAAATTCACTGTAAACGAATGAACGTGAGAAAAAAAAAACCAATGCACACAGAAAATAAGCGAATACAAAAAAAAGCTCCCCCACCCACCCCCGCATAATCGCACACTATCATCTCAACACGAGAAGAACTTACAAAAATCCAAATCCAACCCAACTCAATTATTTATAAAGATAACAACAACAAAGAACAAACTGATGTGGGAGAATCAAATAGACAAAAAAACAGCGAGGAGAGAAGCAAGTTTTCACAACCGCCACCGCTAACGCTACTATCGCCGCCGCCATTACCGCTACCGCAGCCGACGACGGACGCCGATAAAGATAGAAGAGAAGCGACAACCGAGTGTAAACGGTTTCTACACACAAAACGAAAATTGAGAAAAATAAAATGCAAAAAGTTCATTGGACTTTTCCGACAATAATCATGGCACATTGTGTGTGTTTGTGTGTGTGTTTTTTTTTTTTGTATCTATGTGTCTGTTTTGCTGGTGTGGGTTCGGCATCTCATTGGTTGATATGTTTTTGTTTAGCTTTTCTAATATTTATTTTGCTTATGTACTTTCCTCGTGTTATTTTGTCGAATTGTTTATTTTTTTTTTGTATTGCAAAATGTAAAATTTACTAGGTGAACTGTTGTTGTGTTACAAAAGCTGCTGCCTGCATAGCATCAGTATCTCAAGCCAAAGATACTACTTTACCAATACACAAACTCTGTTGCAAGAGAAACCTATCAAAGTTAGAGATTGTTTTGTATCTTTTTTGTGTTGTGTTGTAGGGTATTTGTTGAAGGCAATGATGACATAGTTCGATGAACTTTTTAGCATAGACTTTTCGAATATACGATCAGCAACGAGGTAGACCTAGACAAAATGAAAGGTATAACGTGTTGGGTAACCTCTTCCGAAATGCAACCTTTTAAGAGGGAATTAAATTTACATTTTTTTCAAATGTATATCTTTTAGTAGAAATTGAAAGAGAAAGGATTCTCCATTGTTACAAAGATTGTTATCAACATTCGTTGAAGGAAATTTTGTATCTTTAACACATTTATGTAAATAATATTACCCAAATGACGCACGTAGGGAAATAGATACTTTTAGAAGTAGAAAAAAAAATAAACTTCCCAATCGAAGGTGAAGCTCGAAATAAAATAAAATAGAAGAAAATGATAAACCTTCGAATTTGTATCTTTTTTTTATTTTTTATTTGTTTTTGGTACGAATGGCATTGAACAGATGAACATAACCTAAAAAAGAGTCAACGCAATGACCTCGGTTACTAGCAGCAGCAGCAGCAGTTGTTGTAGGTATAGCACATTGGCGCGGCGGCGATGCGATGTGAGGTGAGGTTTTTTTTTTATTTTATTTATTAATTTTGTTTAAGAAGCCTCTCTCGCATAATAGATTATATTTTTCTTATTTAATTTATTTCGAAAATCCATATCTGTTGAGCTCTCGGAGTGAGTCATCGGGTTTGGAACAAAGCTGCAGCTATAATATGGATAATGTGCATATAGAATGCATTATTGTATTTAAGTATAGTATCCCCAGCTAATATGCAGTTTTTTTTTAAGCTTGTCCTTCAAGTTGACAATTGATTGTGAGGCGTTGAATTTCACACACGACACATTATTGGATTAGTTCTTATAAGTTTCGGTCGGACATCTATAATAATGTATCTTGAAGGAGAAGAATTTGAAAGGTTCTGAACGTTGTTGTAACATTCGTATGGTTGTATATTATATACATTTTACTTTATAGATAGTAACTCTATTCCAAGGTAAACGTCCGTCGCTCGATGACGGCAGGCGTCAAAGGTCTATGTTGGGTTTTATTTAAATTACAAGGTTATTGAACTAGCTTAGAGTGAATATTGTGATAGTTTAGTTTTTTTTTTTTTTTTTTTTAAACTAGGTCAACAGATATCACACATAAAGGCGTGACGGTACAAACAAAAATAAAACTTCTTATTTGTTGCTGATGAATTTATTGTGCAAGGTTATCGAATACAAAATAGGGCAAAAGTACCGTATCTGTTCAGACTTTTCAAAAGCATTTGACTAGCTGACTAACATGACATCATTAAATTTAGACTTAGTGTTTGGGTATCCCTGTAGAATTCGTCACTTGGATATATTCAAATTTTCAACAACAACAAAAATCATACATAGTTAATTTCAAGTACATATTCATTTTCATCAGGAGTGCCACAAGACAGTCATTTGGGTCCGATACTTTTTATTTTCGCTATCAATGACGTAACTGTTTGCATTCGATTAAGTGAGATCCATTTTTAAGACATTTAAATCTGCTTCAGATCGTGAGTATCTGCAGGATAGCAGATCAACAACCTTTAAAAATAAAATCCACGACTGGGTCGCACGAACTTGCTCTAATGTGTGACAGTGGTTTGAGGCTTGAGATTTTGAAAAAAAAAGTTAGCAGAGAAAAAAATCATATGAAATTTTATTACACTTAATAATTACTTGTTAAAACGTTTTTTTGGAAAAATTAAGTAAGCCATCTGATTTTTTTTACAGTTTTGAATTTTAAGAAACAAATTTTAAAATCGTTAGACCATTTTTTTCAAAAACCGGTTTTTTTAAACTTTTCAAACCCATATTTGAAATTTTTTCGAGTATGCCAAATTTTAGCACTTTGTAGTTTTTATCAGGAAAATAAAATAAAAAAAAAATAAATTAAACAAACCGTTTTTGAAAAAAACCAAAAATACAAAAAAAAAAGTTTTACTCTTTTTTACAAAATTCAAAAGAAACTTTTTTAAAAAAATTTAAGAATAAATATTATTTCGTTTATAAAAACGCTTCAAATTTAAATTGCACACAAAAAACACTATTTGGAAAGTTTTATCAAAATCGTAGGAGCCGTTTTCGAGAAAAATGAGTTTTTCATATAAAAAAATCGTATGGCAGGTACCGTTACTTTTAGAGCTAGAATGCTAATTCCAAAAACCCCTTTGTAAGAAAGAAAGTCGTAACAATACTCTGTACCAAGTTTGAAGCAAATCGGTTAAGCCGCTTAGGCTGTAGGTGCCGATACAGACAGACAAACCAGCGCACATAATTGTCAGACCCACTTTTTTAGGCTTCTCAATCATCGTTATGTTATATTTGATTGCCAAAAAAAATATTTTTTTTTTTACGAATGCATAATTTGCCTTATAGTATGTACATATAATCGCAAGTGATAAGGTTAACAAGTGCACATAAAGGGTGTTTTTTAGAGGTATAAAACTTTAACAGCATCACTGTTATCATTGACATCCATTTTGTCATCTTTCATGTGATTTATTTTTAATTTGGTTTGCCATTTCACCAGGAATCAACTGACGCCTGAACAACGCATGCAAATTGAGTGAATTGGCTGGAAACGAGATTGCTGTTCATCCAAATTCTCACAAGAACATTTTTCCCGGATTATATTTAAATAAAAATGGCAAAGAATTGTCTTTTAAATAAAATCAGTTAAAAGACATTCAATTCAATTTATCTGTTTTATTCCCATTTTCTAGTTCTATAACTCTGAAAAAAGCACCCTTTATTTCACAACATTTTAGGTTAAAAATATCTTAAAAGAAGATACATGTCAAAGAATGATTTGTTAAAATATGGTTGAAAAAATTCCACATGGAACCCCATCACGCACCCCAGGTATGATGTTCATAGATCTAGGACGATATATGAGATATGACCAATAGCGAATTTTACAACTATACCAGACAAAACAAAAAATAGTTTCCTCGTGAACCAGTGTAAAGTTAAGATACAATTTTGGCATTCCTTTCTTTTACGCTACATAATTATTAAGAAAGAGGCGTATATAAGTTAAAAGGTCCAAGTCTTTACGAGCTACTATAAATAATCTATGTTACATCCCCTTTTTTGCATAGAATTAACTTCAGGAAACAAGGATATCCGACAGATAACTAACTAAGAGCTGAATCAGGGCATACAACTAATTCCACCCTTAACTCTGTTATCTCTGGCTTTTATTGTTTTACATTTGAATATCGGGTTGTTTTTAATGTGTCCCTTCCTGAAACTAAATGAGTCTAAAATATGACTGCATGATTGCAATCGTTTTCACGGCAGACTGAATCTTTAACCCTAAGGAAGTATTACGTCAAAAAGGAGAATTTATGGTTTTAATTAACATGTAGAGTGCGAAAAAGCTGTTAGTTCTAAAAATAAGGTGACAAAGAGGCATTCCTACATAATGTGGAATTTATGACTTCTTTGAATTGAGTCACACATCCTTTTCAAGAAGACAATATAAAACTTATCCCCATCAGAAAACTCAGCCTAGGTGAACTCATTCCAAGTAAATGCATCCCCAAGACTGAACAATTTGGCCCCCGGGATAGTATACTAATAGAAGCTCAACCCGGAAATTTTTTCTTGCACAAAATCCACCAGAAACGACCAAAAGCCTGCTCAGAAACTTTTAAAATATTGCAGTTTACAAAACGTTCATGTAACCTAAGCTTCGAGGTTACATGCAACACATACAAAAATGTCCTTGCATCGGTGCAACAGGAATTTAAAAAGAAATCCTGATGAATAATGTGTAAATACAGGATTTTTTAAAGGTCATCAAAAGAGTTCTTTTTTTATACTCAAATTTTAACTAAACCCTTAAATCTTCTATAAGACAAAAAGAATAAGGCAGCGATCACAAGGGGATAAGATGATAGGACAAAAATTAATTTTCTTGCTACCCCACGGAGCACGGGGAAGGGCTTTGATTGGGTTTCTTTATTATACGGAGTTTTAAGTGTTATTTATCTTAAATTTCAAATAATGGGGTTAGTTGTAACACTTTTGTGGGGCAAGTTGTAACATTTGTATAGCCTAAATCATCTTTTGCAATCATATAGACAAGGTATACAAACAACTTATTTTAACGACTAAAACCACTGGAGATGCCATTGTAAAAACAAGTTTCCACTTTTTCTTGCTCTGTTGGGAACCAACTATAAGGCAAGTTCCGCTCGTAAAAAACTAAAATAGCCTATAAACATGACAGTGCGGTATAGGGAATTGCAAAATTGCAAATCTGAACTGACTTGCGTCAAAATTGAAGATTAACTGTCAGAAAAGTTTTTGGGATTGACATTCTAGCTTGAAACGTATAATTGAAAATACAGACAGCCTTTTAAGACTTCGCAAATATTGAGCAACAAAATATCCAATTTTGAGTTTTTACTAATATGTATCTAGCTTCTTGCGATTAAATTTGTTTTTTCCAAAAAAAAGTTTAATCTATTTTTTTTTTTTAATTTTATTTTTCTGATAAAAACTACAAAGTGCTAGAAATTGGCATACTCATAAAAAAATTGGAGTATATTTTCGGAGTTTTTCAAAAAAAAAAAAAACTGTTTTTTGAAATAAATGGTGGAACGATTTCTAAAAAAAATTTTAACTAGTGATTTTGAAGTGATCAATAAAATTTCATATCATTTTTTCTCCGTTTTTTTTTTCAAAATCTCAAACCCCAAGACCACTGTCACACATTAGAGCAAGTTCGTTCGACCCAGTCGTGCACTTTATTTTCAATGTTTCTTGACAAAATTGAAAAAATCAAGAAATTCATATATTCGAAAAAAAAACTTGAAAGTTTGAACATCAGGTGGAGTTTTTAGAAAACAAAATGGTTTTAGGTTTTTTGTTCACTTAATTTTTTCAAATATTTAAGATTTTGGAAACAGGTTTATCGATTTTTAGGTTGCCACAGAAAAAATTAAAAAACAGTTAAAAATGAATACATTTTTGAAATTATCAAAAACAAAATTGGAAATTTTTTTCATAGGGCCAGTTTAAAAATGGTGGTTCATCCTCGGATCAAAATTTAGAAACAATTTACCTTGGTTCCTGTGTACCTAATTAAAGTTTAGACGGTGGTTCAAGAGTTTACCCACCGATTTCCGAGGGTTAAATAAAGCTGAAACACGAAACAAAAATTTAAAAATGATGTTCAGTTCTGAGCCGCTATTGTACAACTGGTACTTAGAATACAAAACATTAGGTATAGGAAATTAAATGGTCCAAAAAAAGTTTGGAATTGTGTTTTGTATATTATTGGTAGGATAAAATCTACCCTGACGCATGTTACAACTAGCCCCGTAGTCGGTGTAGGTTGTTACAAAGTCTTCTTTTAACTTTCCTGGACTTCATAAGTCAACTTTGTTACCTACGTTGTTTTATAAATACAAACATAATCTTGGTTATTTATCCTGGAAACCTAAAAAGTAACATAAAAAGTGTTCCATCCAACCCCATTCTCGCCCTTCACACAATTAACTCTTCAAACACCTCCACACTCCAACCAATCATTTTCAAAACTCTGTCAATTTATCATTTTGACATAAAAATTGCTTAAAGCAATCACAATGAAGTCGTCAATAAGCCAATCAAAAAAGTTTCAACAGATCAATTAAATTCTTTTTTTTTTCTTACTTCTTTCAACGCAATAAATTCTCGACGCTTACCATTGCACATTAACCTTACTCCTCCAGAGCTATGGACTGTGTATGAGTATGGAGTGTCAACTTCATTGCGAGGAATTAACTTACAACTCACTGAATTCTTTACCTGAAGTTGAAGTTTGAAATCCAAGCCTCCAATCCAAGAGTAACCGATGACAAATGCCAAGGAACAAACTAACAATGATAAACGATCTAAAGCCGATCACACATTGCATTTCATAGCACGGTGCGGAGCGACGCGACGCGGCGTAGGTAGGTACTCTAAGTCTAAACGTCTAGCTACAGAAATATATTGTATCTTGCATGTGTCGAACGTTGGAAGATACAGATACAAAACAACACAAATACACTCTCCGCGTTTATCTAATGCAAATTGTTTTTTTTTTTTCTTTTAATTTTAAATCTCAACACAAAATCAAGTTATATACACAAAAGTAAGAAGACGAAGAAAAGAAAAAAAAAATAAAACGTTCCAAGACTTCGAGAATCGCAAAAATATTATGGAATGCGACGATAGAAACAAAAC
The DNA here is from genome assembly GCA_916050605.2 of Platycheirus albimanus. NCBI lineage: Eukaryota > Metazoa > Arthropoda > Insecta > Diptera > Syrphidae > Platycheirus > Platycheirus albimanus. The sequence continues at coordinate 359,357,856 of OU696696.1, forward strand.
TATTATTGACCACCTTCGACGAGTTGGACGACAGCAGCAATCTATTGCAAGTAGTCTACGAGGTCTCGGTGTTGCTGAATAAAGCCCGCCAGCCAGCCAGCCAGCGCAGTGCAGCGATTGGAGGAAAGAGCTTCTATTTGAGGGGAGCTATAGTTGCACCACAGACATGCCAGGCCAGGCAGGCAAGTAGGTACTACAACAAAAACAAAAGCAAATTGACGAACCGAACGCAACGAATAAAGCAACCAAACCAAACGTTCAACTCAAGATTCGAGGTTAATGGACTTTTACCCTCTGGATGACTCGGCATGCACGATTCGGGTGCATTATGAAGGTCATTTATTTTAATGCAACACTCTGCTGTGCCAGAGCGAGTTAGGTATGGTGTAGAGTAGACGACTGTTTGAGCTATATTTTACATATAATACTCGCTCGTTTGTTAAAAAAAAAATGTATCTATAAGTGACGTTCTTCTAACCAAACAAAATGCAAACGGATGCAATTGGCATGTGCAATGTGCAATGCACCACAGCACAGCACAGCACCACAATGCAAAGTGCATACAAGTCGCGAACGAATAAAACCATTGCCATCGCACTACTACTTGCTGCTTGGTGGCGGTAGTGATGCGATGATGGGGGGCTAGGCTATCATCACCATCATCATAGAAAAATATAGATGTACATTGATTCCATCCGTCAACTAGGTATATACTGTGCGACTGTCACTGATGGATGTCTGACAGAATTCATTGAAATGACGACAGGATCATTTGACACACTCATAAGTTAATGGCGTCACTTAAAAGTATATCGACCTTGTGATGTTTTAGTGCTGGCAATTGACAACTCAACTTGCGTTTGAAGCACACACAAAGGAACATCACACACAAAGGCATTTGAAGCTTGTTTTAAGATTAATGTTCAAGGATATGCGTGATAATGTCAGGCAATCTTATTACAACAACAAAAAGGATACCTATTAACGGCCCTTCGTTCGGAACTTTGAAAACCAAGTTATTAGTTTACTTACAAGTAATTGTGTCGATAAAAGCGAAGCTATATACTGCCTTCTGTAACTCAGACCAGGATACCCTTGTTTTAGCGGAATTTCACCAGGTCAGTAGTTCTGTAGTTAAAATCTTGCAGTGAAATAATTTGGAAAGAGCTTTAGAAGTTAACTTGGCTGCACCGAAAAGAACCCACTTCAAGACACCGTGCTATATACGAAAACAAAGACTTGACAAGAAAGACTCAACGTCGGCACTGACCTCATGGCAAACGTTAAATAAAAACTAAAAGGTTTCAGACGAATGGTCATAATCAGCCAAAATTTACGTCACACACAAGATCGGTAGTGAACACCGTCGCGATCTGTGAAAGTGTGCAGCATAATTCGATAATACTCGATTCCTCGCAGTGCACAAGAACTCGGCGTTTCGCAAGCTTCAAGTTGGCAAATTTCGCCTCTTGACTTGAACCTACACCCGTACAAGATCCAATCCAAGCTGACTGGGCTTCGGAGCGTTTGGAAAATGACCATTTTTTTGGCCGAAGTATCATCTTGAGGCGCATTATTGGATGAATAGCTATGTTAACAAGAAAAAATGACGAATATGGGACGACACCAACCTACAAGACTTTCACCAGGTCACAATGCTTCCTCAGAAAATTACTAGTCAAGGGGTTATTTCAGCGAGAAAAACAACCAAGGAATGGAGGGTAGAGGCAACATTCTCGCTCATCTCACAACACCTAGAGATTGAGGCGACTGGCATGACACTTTTTTTTGACGAGTTGGCGGATCAAGGAACCACCCCACCAACGAGCTATAGTGTAGTGGCTACCAGCATTCCAGGGACGATCCCATCGCAAACATGTCGTAGTATTTGCGAAAAAAACTGGGGGCTCAAACCCAAAACGATGCATAGCCTCTCTACACTCTTGTAGTGAGACCTGCAATAACATACGCAGCGTTCGTTTGGTGGCCAAAAACAAAGGAAACAACACCAATATATAAGCTAGAAAAAATACAAAGACTAGCAACGACATGCATAACGGGATGCATGCGGGCCACACCTATGTTTGCACTTTGGGATTGCCTCCAATATATACATATTCTTAAGAATGGAAGCAGGACTGAGCTTACATCGTCTCTTCCATCAAGAATATGTAACTCCTAACCCAAACTCAAGGGGCCACTTTTCGCTTCTCAGCAGCTTGGAAAATCATAATGAACTTAGTATGTGCCTGGATGTTACAATCCCCACACATAACTTGACACAGAATTTCTCCAACCCAGGGAAGACTGAAAAACTTTAAACAACACCCTTCTAGAAGTAAAGATCTGGTCTGGTATACGGATGGCTCAAAAATGGAAACAGGTACTGATTCCGGTATTTTTGAAGATACACCTTGCGCGAACCTCTCGGTCAGCCTTGGTCTTCATTCGTAAATATTCCAGGCAAAGGTCTTCACTATTTACGAAAGCGCGAGGATAATATGTCATTCGAACGAAAAAAAATAAAACAATATTCATCTTCTCAGACAGCCAGGCTGCCTTTAAAGTTCTGGCTTCACCTGTCATATCATAAGATCTAAGCAAGTCCAAGAGACTGTATTAATACTCACTGAACTTGCAAGGAACAATTTTGTGATTATCCATTGGATCCCTGCACATAAGGGGTATGATGGTAATAAAAGGGCTGACACCTTGGCCAAAGAGGGCGCCTCATTGCCATTTTTCGGCCCTGAACCCTTCTGCGAAGGAAAAAAAAAACTACTTCAAAAATACTGCCAAAGAATACCCGACAGACCCCGTTTGCCGACTCTGCCTCAAAAATGAAGAAACAACTTTGCATATCCTCACGGAATGCCCAGCACTCCTCCGCCTCAGAAAGCAGACAGATGAGATCGTTCTATTGGAAAAACTCAAAACCTTCCACCCACAGAATATCTTAAAGTTCTGGTTTCAGTCTGGAGCAACAGAGCTGCTCTAGAATCTCACACGGGTTGGCACAGATAGCATCATCGAGATACTGCAGTGCCCGATCTGTATAAGCTCTCCCTTACAATCTACTTTAACTTTGTGATGCTTCTTTAGATATCTCTCAATATCGGATCTGGATTCAGAACTAAAACAGTTGAAGCTGGTGTGTACACTTGTACAGCATACTACAAAATAAGCCCTGAACTACACCGAGAAATAAAGTTCAAAATTATGTTTTGTCTTCCTCTTTCGAAACATCACAAAATTACCTTTCAACAGTTTACAGTTAAAAGCGACTGAAAACCTATATAGGTCCAAGCTTAGAATTAGTAACATCATTTTGCAGGCCTTCCGAGTTTCGTATGTTTGCCCACAGATAGCGCCTCGGTCAAAAGTGTCTCGAATAATCAAACTGCACACAGTAAATAAAATGAGCAACTTGTTTCATCGGTGAAATTCCCCCTTAATTTCCTTCCAAAGGTACAAAGTTCAATAGACAAACATAGAGAATAAAAGATAAGCTTATTCAACTGTGATGGTGGGTGAGTTCTTGGAAGACAAATAAAAAAAAAACACACACACAAACACATACATAATGTACAAAGTTCATAAATCATCATACATAAACATATACATACATAAATTCTCTATCCTCGTATGTCTCTTCACAAAGGGATGGGCAAATATATAACGCACGAGTAGCAAGATGGATACACCCGGAAGACGTTTGTACATTATGTGTAGGAAGTGGAAAAGTTCAAAGATCCTTGTATTACCTAAAAGGACATCGCAACTTCATTGTCTGATGTCGACGGAAAAATCAGGTCGTTCGGTGACAAAAGTATATACATAGCTAGTTGTATCTACATACTCTATTCATACATTATGTGTCAAGAAACTTATCCAAGAGAGCTTTGTGTATACAAAACCGGTGGTCCGTCCCCTCCCTTTTGCGGAGGTTATCGTTAGAACACCGTCGTTATTATTTGTCCTTTTGTAGGATTATTTTTGCAAATGTTATTAAGTTTTGTTAAGTTCAATCAATAACTTATGGAGCTTATGGAATCAAAAGGTTTTAAGAATGTGGTGCGATAGTTGGTCATCTTGTTTGATGATAAACCTAGTAAAAAAAAATTTTGGAATGTCGAGGATTGAATCACAGAAAAGACGAGGGTGCTAACTTATTTAAAACAAAATCGATATCAAAAAGTAATCCTGTATCTATCTTATTCTTTTGTGGTCAAAAAGGGAAACATCGAGGGGAGAAATTGAATTAAACCAAGCTTGACAGTGGTAGAGTGATAATAATCAAGGCAATAACTATATACCATCGGTCACTTCAAGAATTGTATTAGTCAGTGAAACCACTGAATTCAAACAAGGGTGGAATCGGCCAAGCTGATTTGTGATACAACATGACAGAGGCAATCTACAAATTTGGCTTATTTTGGGGGATTACATTTGACAGTTAAGTAGCTATTACTTAAAAAAATGAGTGTCAAATTTGTACCGAAATGGCTTCCACTTTTTGTGTTTTGCTGTCAAATGACAAGTGTTGCCACGTTGACATTTTAATGATAAATTTTTTTTGTCGTTGAATTATTTGTTTGCCATTAAGCGGCTTGAAATGTAAGGAATTACAGCATACCATAAAATTAAGCCTGTTCTGGAAGGTTAAGCTGATTTTTAAAACGATATTCAAAATCATTGTGAAAAAAAAATATGTTTACGCGAGGGATGTGAAAGCTTCAAAAAACTAAACTGCGAGAGTATGAGACGACGTCGCTTGGCTGGCAAGCGAGGGGAGGCTATGTCGAGCATCGCACCATGGGAAGGCTTATTTAATAAGAAACACAAGCTTGGTTCTTTTAATTCACCCAAGCTTCACATATATATTTCCTTGGCAACCCCATTTATTTTCTTAAAACATGACTAGCCGAATGTGAATTCGTCATCTCATAACTCAATCGAAAGTATTTTATGTAGCGCTTGAGTCGACGAGAAATGCTTGACGTCAATTTGACAGCTGATTCTTCACATAAACTCGTTCAGAAAAATACCAAGATCCTTTTCAGGGCGATTTGAGTAAAACCCATGGTTTTAAGAACGTAGAATTTCTATGTCAGGTCGAGCTTGGTTTTTCAAAAAAAAAAAAAAAAAAAAAACTATTTCTGTGCGACCCCAGAGTGACTTCTGTGCTCAATCACAATGAACTAACTAACTAACGATGCAGTTGGATACAAAATAGGCACAAGTATTGGCTGGGGTTTTCAGAAGTTCTAGTCTTTTCAATCAACAAGATTTCCCGATTGCAGTAGCGTTTTTATGGCAAATTTTAGTGAAAAATTTAGTGAACTTTGTTGGTGATCGTGATAGATAACGCTGATGGAGGAATTCATTCATCGTAATAATCAAGTGACACATTAGCTTATCCACCATTGATCACTTTTTTTGGATTGGTTGGTGGTGTGTTGGGCTGGGGTGATCAAGATGTTGGACGATCCTCTAAAGTCTAGACTGTCGTTATATCCAATTATCTAACGCTTTGCCAATTACGTAGTTTCCTGGTTGGTTATGGAGGGTACAATTAATCTAATAAGGACTTTTTTTCAAGTTTTAGGTTTTGCTGAGGGTTTCTAAGGATCATGATCTACCTACCTCTGCTACAGCCTCTTCCAACAGTTTCATCGATTGAAGAGAGATTTTTTTTTGTTGTGCTGAAAAGATTAATCTTGTCAGGCGAACAGCATACAGACTTCATCCCATCTGGTTAGCTGGTTGGTTAAGGTGCAAGTAATCCGTTGCGAAGTAGTCTAGGCTCCCTCCAGCGAGATGTAAGGTCTTCTCAACAACCTGAGACACTTATGCTAACGACTAAACTGTCAGATTGAGGTTAGGTTAGGTTAGGTGGGGTGATGGTACGGCAAGCCGAACCTTCTCACTCGAATCTCGTTGGATCCATTGTGCTCCCCGGGTTGGGTGTGATGATAAGGAAGAGTTGTTAAGGAATGAGGGGGAGTGGATGTGTTAAGTATTGGGGGCTTCCCTGAACCAATCTGAGTTCTGAATGAATTTCAGGATTTATCTTGGTGGCATTTTAGAGATATCGCCCAACTCGTTGAAAAAAAATGTAAACCAAGGGTTACTTTACTGTTCGGGCTAAGCTGGGGCATTCACAGAGGAATTGAAAAGAGTCCTCTTCTGATGCCTCCTCGTCCTGGCATCTTCTGCATAAATTAGATGTACTGATGTCCATTCTGCTCATGTGGGTTCCCAATGTGTTGTGACCCGTCAGGATATTTGAGGTCTGCTTAGCATGAGTAAGGATTCAGTTTTCTTCTTTGAAATTTCTGGCCATAGAGTTTTTGATACCCGACAAGTGTAAATTGGTGAGCATCTGTCATTAGCGGTTTTGAGGAAACTATAGGTGATTCTAGTTTTTTCCCTTTCCAGTGGCATGTAAATTAAGGTTACCATTTTGCTCGGTTCGAGAGATGATTCGATTTTGGTCAGTTGGTCAGCCATTTCATTTCCGTGCATATCACGATGTCCCGGGACCCATCGAAGGGTGACTAAATTCGTTGCGTTGAGTAGTCTTAACTCATTGCGACAAGGGTCGACCAGCTTGGATTTTGTAACGATATGGCTTTTATGGCCGCCTGGATGTCGATAAAAATATCAATATTCTTATTTGCTAGTTCACACGTTTCTAGGTGGTTAGCAACTTCACAGACTGCAAGCACTTCCGCTGGGAAAATACCAGACCGAACAGTTCTGTGGCAAGGCCAGAAAATCAAAAAAAAAAAAAAAAAAAAAATTCGCAGAGCGAGTGTGCGCTCATTCCGTAAAAATTGTATGTTTTTCAAGTCATAGGAACGAGTGACAAGACAGACAGAACAGAAAAGAGAACAACATACGTCAACAACACGCGGTTGGTGTGCCGTACGTTTGGAATAAGCGAGTCAGTTGTTAAGAGTTGATCCCTGCTCTTGGCAAGTTTACCCGATCAGATGACCTGAAACCCAGAAGAGAGTTACGTTCAGGTTGGTTATAATTCGAGCCAGCCTATCCTCGCATTGCTGAACTGAAGGAGAGGGAAATTGAAAGATTGAGAAAAGTATGATTCCCAGATAACCGAAAAGACTCCGATACATTAAGCATGTCGAGAAACACTCCTCTGCACGCCATTTTCGAAACATCCAAAGCAATAGTTTCGAAATATTCATCTCTTCGTCGATTTTCCATTCTTATCTGTTAAGGAAGTCTACTTTATAAGCCTATCAGAGCCTCATAAATTGTCTTTCTGTTGAAGTTCACATCAGAGAAAAAAGCATTGTGGGGTTTTACAAAACCAACATGCAAGTGAAACTTTTTTTCAGATCGTAGGCATTTCGCACTATTCTTGGTTTTTACCTTGTTGACTCACTTGCTGTATCGTTGATCATCACAACAACTAAATGTTCAATCAATACACTGATCAAAACACACAAATACCGAATTAGTGAGAATATAAATGCTACACGGTCAGCTGAGCCATCGGCGCCGCCATATTGCGACATGTGATAGATGGACACAAAAATATTATATTATAGAAAAAAATTCACTTTGATAATCAGGGCATCATTATAACCATCAAATCTAGAAGTGGAAATAAAAGAGTAAAATAAAAAATGGCGCCCGGGACGAAACCACTTTGACAAATCATCACTATCTAAACAAATATCAAACGTTGCAAATGACAGGACAGCAAAAGAAGACGATTAAAAATAATTTAGAGCGCTCAGAACATGCTCCGTTCAGAGGGAGTAAGTTGAGAACGTGCTCTATGCTCGAACTCTGCTCAAAACTCTTCTTTGAGGAATAAAAGATTCAAAACGCCTATGATTAGGATGCAACTTATTGAAAGAAATATAATCTAAGCAAGTTAAAACTATTCTTTAAAGGTTTCAGACACAAAATGTCGAATAAATACTCAAAACAATACCATTCGAAGTCATTTTGTTGCAAAATAAAAACTGTACCTTATTAAAATCAAAGGCACACTCACACATATTAACATTTTCTATCGAAAAAAACAAGAATAAAGCAACAAAAAAAAAAAGTTAATAATCCCCGCAGCATCCATCGATAACCCATGGCAAACAAAGATCTAACGATAAAGAGATGAGCCAAAGTGTATGCACCACAAAAGTGGTGTCCGGTGGAACGCCATGCCATATCGCCAGTCGACATTGCTGCGTTAAGCTTTTAAACTGCAACACCCGCAGCCAGATGAGCGTTCCACGACCGCAACGACGACGCGACGGACGGCGAGCGTAAAATGCAATAAAGCTTTAACGCGACACCGCAAACGCGTTTAATTTGAGTTTTTTGTTTGTGTGTGTGGTATTTGTTGTTGTTGCAGGTTCGCCTCAAGAGTCATTGAACGATAGACACAGAGCACAGAGTTGTAGAGTCTCTCTAGCTCTAGCGTCGTCATCGTCATTTTAGTTGCATGGAATTGCACGTTCTATTTATTTTGCACGATGAACTCAAATCTCGTCCTCCTTCGTCTCATCGTCCGTCGTCGTCGTCGTTCGTCGGCGCTCTATAAAGTTGTCGTCTTCTTATATTCTCTTCACTTACAGAAGAGTTGTGTGCCTGATGTGCAGCTACAGCTACTATACTGTGCTGTGTAGGTACTCCTTGGGCATAAGCACAAGCAGTTCCAACTTCCAAGTAAATCCGAACCGAACCCAAAGTCGTCCGTCGTCGGTCGTCCAATTGCTCATCTCCGGGTCACTGAACTCAAAATAGCAAGCAATGGCAGCAGTTTTCCATTTAAAACTTCTGCTGACTGCAGTTTCGTTTCTGCTGTTGTTGTTGGAATTTGGTGCAGAATGCACAGCGGGTTGTGCAATTTTTTTATATTTTCAAATATTTTGTTCTCTTAATTTCTTTTGAGGGGTTTTATTCACTCACAACATCATCAACTTTGGGTGCTAGGCTAATGTGCATGTGCACTCGACTCCAGAAACAAAAAAGCCCAGCCCACTTACTACGCAAAAAAAAAAAAGAATAAGTTGGAGATACAAATTGAAAATGCATTTAGAAAGCTTTATAACATTAGCAATAGCATATGGGGCAATGAAAGTCTAGGAAAGCGGTGGGAAGAAGTAGTCGTTTCCCCATTTCCCATTAAAACTTCCCCAATTTAATTCGCAATTTGGAAAGTAAGAGGGATGTCTTTTGTTTGTTGTATTCATTATTTATAATTTGGTTTGTGTTTTTGACGTTTTTATAGCAATAAGATACTTCTTTAGAAAATTAAGTATAATTTTGGTTGATTGTTGAGGGATTGTTTCTTGATTAAATTAATTAACTAAGTGGCTTATGAATGCGCGTGCATACAATAAACAATCAATTCACAAAACTTAACTATAATTTTGCATAAATTCCTCGAATAGGATAGTTCATAAGTGAATGCTTCCCTCGGGTTTTGGCATACATTTTTTTTTTGAAAACGATTCTGAAGGATACTCTTCCACTTATTTATTATATTACTGACTTTTAAAACGACCTAATTTCTTGGAAAATTTAGTTCCTGGTCCTTTTTATACCCTATTCCAGAGGTTCCCAATTTGTATCTTCCACGGAACCTCAAATGATATTTTTTTTTTTTGCGGACCCCCATCAAAGACCAATACAGAAGGTAAACTCGTACTCCTCATGCCTGAAATACCCTCGAAATATTTGTTCGTGTCTGCGAATACGTGTACATCTCTGTCTGTGCATTTTGTGATGGCAACCATCCCTGCGTGTGTCATTTATTTTTGGTGGTGTATTTACTGCTCGCACTTAAAAAGGCACGGGAGAGCGTCACACTCAGAATAATTGGCACATCAGCTGATTTTCAGTATGTAGGCATATTTTTTCGCGGATGACTATACTCTGTCCAACATAAATCAGCAGTACAGGGAAGATAGGGATGTTTGTCTCTCATTTGCACTCTCTTGTGTTCCGTAAAAGCTTTTCATAGAAAAGCTCTTACAGGCTTCCCGCATTTCGAATAAGAAAAACCTGCAAGAATTGTATGTAGGGTTACCGTATTTTTCTTAATTTTGAATAGCAGCAGCACCAGCCAAACAGTGCACACTCAGAAGTGCTCTGAATAGAACGTTAAGGATTCACGTCAGATGCAATTGGAAATTCACTGACGGCAAAACAATTTGTATGGGGGGTTTCATTCAATTTAGTATGGTGCAAAAATATGACACGCTACTGATTTAAAAAAAGCTTCCCCATAAGACGTGTACTGCCGGTCTATGTTGGTTAGATTATAGAAATGTATGAATTTTGTATGTATGAATTTCGGTGCAACGGCGGCGACGGCATGATTATGTTTTTTCTACGGAACCCTTTTGACCCTTTCACGGAACCCCAGGGTTCCGCGGAACACCATTTGGAAAACGTTGCCCTATTCTATAGAATGGGTGTATTGTATTTGGTGTGGAGTTTGTAACATAGAGAAATAATACCGTTAGCTATACATAAACATATATTCTGACTCAGAATCAAAAGCCTATAGTCGATTTAGCGATATCCACCCCAACTGAAATTTGGTATATACAGGGTGATTCGCTTAAGGTGTGCCAAAAAGCTAGAGCGAGTAGGTTAAGTTGGAAACTCAAAATTTTGAAAAAACAATTTCGTCTAAATTATTTTTTTCAAAACTTTACGAAATAAATTATTATTTTTGCTGTCAAAGGACTTTTTGTTGCCAAGCTATTCAAAAATAACCCAACTTACTTCTTTAAAAAAAAACCCTCAAAAAATTGGTTTACCCAGACGCCACACATGTCAGCTACTGGTAAGACAGCTGCAATACAATAAGATTTTCCACTCACACAGACAAACTTCCAGCCAACTGGAACACAGAAAGGAATCTGACAATTAACACATGTAGTAACTTGCTTGCCAGTAGCTGGCATGTGTGGCCGCAGGGTTAATGATCACCTGTGCTATCTCTAAGGCTAGATTTTCTTGTTTTTGTGAAGAAGTAGGTTTGGTTATTTTTGAATAGCTGGGCAACATATAGTCCAAAAGTCATACGGTTTTCAGTGTTGAACTTAAAACTAATAAGTAAATTAAATTTTGACAACAAAAATAATACTTTACCTATTACGTAAAATTTTGAAAAAAATTAGATTGAACATTTCTTTTTCAAAATTTAGAGTTTGAAAGTTAATATGTATTTTGAAAAAAGTTCACTTAAACAATTTTATTTAAAAACACAATAAAAGAAGTGGTTTCTGGCGTTACAAAAAGGTATAGCATGGCCTTCTAAATTTTACCGTTGTTTTTAAATAATTATTTTTCTGCTTTAAGTCAACTTTTTAGAAAATTGCCCCACGGCTAAAGTGAGGGTAATAGGGCCCCATCCCATACGATTTTTTTTTGTCCCAACCCAACCTACTCGCCCTAGCTTTTTGGCACACCTTAAATGAATCAGCCTGTATAATCTCTAGTTCAAGAGTAAGGCTAAGTTCTTGAAACGGCATAATCCGGTTATATATTTAAGTTTGGGCGTGGCTGACGCCCTCTTTTCATATTGTTTTTATAAAACAACAATGCTTATATTATAGCGAAAAGCATTGAATTTTGTGGGTATTACTTAACATTAACATCTTGTGTATGAAATCAAAAAAATTGATTTTGGGTGTGGCTGACGCCCACTTTTCATTAGAAACTAAATAAAAAATTGTTTTTGCAAATAAACGGTATTTATAATGAATCCACAAACCCGAAATTTGTGCGTCTCTTAGACGAAACTACTTTTAAGGGCGTGATTTTTATAAAATACATTTTTTCGAGTAAGATCGTTAAAAAACTGCTCGATTCAGCTGTAGTTTTACAGCATATGTGTTAAAATTGACTAACGATCAAAGCTTAGTTAGAGCTTTGTTTACAACGACACGCCCACTTTAAAGGATCTTTCCTGTTAAGTCTTAAAGTGCATTAATGTTTTAATCTTTTCTAACTATAGGTCGCAGTTTTGAAGTAAAAAGATGAACATTTCGGTTTGTATTCCTTTTTTTCGTAGCAAGTTGTGGTTCAAGAATTGTTAAATACACCCATAACCGCTATTTCCATTCAAAATCCAATTTAAAAAAATTCAAGTTATGTCTTGATTTGTTAAAATCGAGCTGCAAGCTTAAAATTAACCTAATAGATATTGCCTTGGCAATAAAAAAAAAGTCTCAACTTTTGGGCGTGGCACACGCCTTTTTTATTGCGTTGCGCAAGCGGTTATGGAACATCGGTCCCACAAAATTAATGTTGTTGTATTTTTCCTGTCTGCTAAAGAAGAAATATGTTTCTTAAACTGGACAGCAGCCGGAAGAAAGCAAACACATACAATAAATGGGGAATAGGGTATCCAACAGTTCGTTGCAAACGTACTGTAGCTCCCACTTATGATTGAAATAAGTTTTGAGTCCTTCCGACACATTTACGAAACAAACGTTTCGTTTGCGAACCGCAAGTGTACACTTTGTACGTATATGTACATATATTGTTGCATTGGATTTTTTGAAAGGACTTTTCAAGCCAGTTTAAGAAGAGCGGCATATTTCATTTGCTTTTTTAATTAGGCATTACCTACACAGGGTGTTTCCTAGTTCGTAGACAATGATTTGTTTGACTTCTGGCATACAAACATAATTCGCATAATATTTTATTACTGTTGCGGTCATGAAAAAAAATTGCTTTTATGACGACGAAGAGAAGTGACCTCAAAGTCAAAAATGTCCATGAGCAAGAAAAACGGAACAGACCTAGAAACTAAAAATCAGAATACTCCAAAACATTTTTTGCGAATTAAGATGCACTCTGTACTTAACAGCACAGAAATTGGACTCGGAATATGGGGAAATGGTTTAAGATGATGAATGCAACAGGCTTTTTTCTTGGAGTATTTAAATTTTTTAATACAGCCGCTCTCATTGACCCAAATATTTGTCGTGACTTTGCCAACACCTTAAATGAGAATGCATCAAATGTGATCTTTAACCTTAATGCTCCCAATATTAAGACTATGTACAAAAAGGAAGCTGAATCTGAAACGGTGCCGAGGTTATCTTAGGATAGAGATCTTTTGCCATCCCCAGACACCTGGGAGTAAATTAAAAATTTACAATGAAAATGATGCTCAAAGGAAATTGGTTCTGTTCTGCAAAACGGGTATAGAGCAGCTCAAAAGTTAGCACAGAATTGTGTGAGACGAGATATAAAGGCCAGATTAAACAAATTGGCAGAGAGCGCTGTAGAAGCTGCGAGAAGAGGAAACGCAAGGGTACTGTATATAACACAATTATTAAGGACCTTGTAGGTCAACAATGTAGTACCAATAACCCTGTTCTTGACACGCCAGTCGGTTAATGTGTCAATAAAAGTTCAGTAACGAAGATAGAAGGAACATTTCTGTGCACTGCTGCACGATGAACAGAGTGTACATAAAAATAATCAACTTCCGGCGATATGTTAGTCTTCCAGAGGTATTAATATTGGCAGGCCGACAAGAACAGAAATAAGTACCGCGATCCTATACTCTTATAAAAAATTAAGCAGATGGACTAGATGGCATACCTGGCAAATTTATTAAAGCCGACCTGTGTTGACAGCATTTATATTTTTTTGCCACTCGTTAAGGCAGTTTGAGAAATGGAAACCTTTCCTATAGGGAATGGAAATACGGATTTATCGTCAAGCTACCAAAGTAAGGTGATCTCAAGTATAATCCTTGAGCAATCATCGGAGTATCAAACGGCGCCGCTTTACCTTTGATTCCTTTCTTCGTGATGTAATCTGCAGACTGGAGGTCTCCTGATGCTAAGGCCATTCCTAATACAATGTTTTTTTTTTGAAAAAATCGTCCAACAACGCAAGGTGTTTTCTTTTGCAAAGCGCCCCTTAACCGTGGAATCTCTACAACAAAAAAGTGGGGAATTGGCTGGTCTAAGTATTAACGCCAAGAAGACACAAGTAATGCACACCAGCGGGAACCTACTACAGCAGGTTATTGTGAGACAGGAGGCAATAGAGGAGGTCACTCAGTTCATGTATAACTTTAAAATTATTTGGCATTTGATGATGCAACAGACCTGGACATCAACAGCAGAATAAATAAAGCTAGTTGTACTTTCAGAATATGTGGTTTCTCCAGTGTTGAATTCTACAAAAATTGGTACACCAAGTTGAAAATCTTTGAATCCAACGTGAAATCTGCGCTGCTATGTTAATTACAGGCTTTTTGGAACCGTAGACATCATCAGGCAGAGAAAGTGGAAGACCTATGACACAATAGCAAAACAGTCTTTTCAATGAAAAGCCGCGTTTTTATAAAAATAAGAAGAAAAGAAACGATAAAATTAGGTGAGGAAAGAAAGATTTCGAAGGTGTTCAAGTGAGGTGTTCGGTTTCCTCCATGCAAGTCACACTTATCTCCTGTTGCAGTTCCATATCCGAAGAACATCAGGGTTGTGAATTGTAACGTCACAAGTCTTTCTAGTCTGTTTGAATTTATTCCGATTTTCCTCTCAAGGGTTGTGTTTGTAACACTCGACACTTACTTCCCTTACGTTGATATCCTCCTCAACAGATCCAAGTCGAACCATGAATTCTATTTTATTGTTACTTTTTGTTTTGTTCCTAACGATACCGTTGAGAATAATGTTTGTAATCATGTCAGCGCTAGAGTCTACTTATCTTTCGAGGAAACATATTTGAGACCGTCCCAGTTGGCTTTTTTCTAATCGCCATACCGTTCTCTGAGCTAATTTCTTCAATCATCTGACATGCCTTAGGGGATATAATACATTTATGGTCAAGGGTGCATGCGGAATGACCAGCATTGTGTGGGATTTGTGCTGAATCGTCCACCAGCTGAGTTTACTTGTTTTAATTAGCGAAATCCTTTGGGAGTTGTCTGGCCAGAATAGCGAAGCAACTGTAATTTTGTAACCCAAATGAATTTAAATCTTAAAGCCAATAAATACCGCACTGTGCGATACTTTATTCAAAAGTAACATGGTGAGGTAATGCCATACAAAGTATGAAGGAGTTTAAACATAGCCTTATCAAACTGTTCGGTAACAAATCCACAAATTTGGTTTTTCGACAACAAATGCTGGCTTAAGGAATCGATGTCCTAAGGTTCACCAACCTAAGAACTGTTTCATATTTATTTTTAATTACAAAAACTTGATGAATGGTTGTGACTGAAGAACAAAAATTATGTAGATTGGGTTGAAAAGATATAAAAAAAGGGTTCAATGCCTTTTCAAATTTGTCGAGTTATGACTTTTGAAAACTTATTCAAGCGAACCACACCCATTTTACAAATAACATTAAAAATTGCATTTTTATTTTTTTTATTCCGTGGGGGGTAAATCGACCTTTTAATTGCTACCATCTCAGCTTCATTGAGAGCAGTTCATTGAACAATTATTTATTTTAGCATATAAGTACGACGACGACGACGTATTGAAGGTAGAAACGTATTATTTTTAAATAAATGTTTGTGCATAATAACCACCCCCCCCCCCCCCACCCCCCAAACTTTCATGCAATTCAAAGTTCACCCAACAGACATAAATCTAACCCAACATTCCTCACCAAAGTTAGTGTATTCATGCACACCAACTCAAGCACCGAAGTACATAGATACTATACTTGCATTGTTCGGGAAGGAAAAAAAGGGGGCCACACGGAATAGCTCACAAAGTGCATCCACAACGTTGTGTTTAATTAGATTTTGAAACCGAGCACTTAATAAATAATAAAATTTATTTTTTGGTTCAGACAACGGCCACCACCACCAATTATTAGTATTTTTATTGGATATTTTATAGATGTGGGGAGAGGGGGATGGGCTTGGGCATCAGGCATCCCAAACAGTATCTTTATTATTTTATTCGTGATATACTATTTGCCATTTATTGAGATTTTACATCTCCACTCAAGGTTATATCATATTGTTTGGCTAAATGAACGTTGAACGTCGAAGTAGAAGTCGAGAACGACATAGCTACAACAGCTGAGCTGCTGCGGTTCGTTCGGTTGCGCTGAATATTAGAACAAACAAAAAAATGCACGACGCTTTGGATAGTATATGCAATAATTACTTATAGAAATAATCTAATAGTGTGTTTCCAGACTAACGAGGTCGTTGGAATTAATATTGATGCATTAACCTTGAGATTGCATTAGTATATTGCTTTGAACAAAGCAACACCTTGGAAGCGGTGCACGGGCACGGGCATGCAACAAAGGGGGTGGCTAGTAGCAAGGTAATGGAAAAATATTTTGGACGAAATTTTAGAATCGCAAAGTTTAAATGTTGCTGGACAGTTTGGAGTTGATGAAATTGTAGAGAAGCGAACTTCCCCGCTGGGAACAAGATGTTCTATGAAAGTTAAGACTTTTTGTTACTTTATATTCTGGCGACGACGATTTAATGCTTTCAAAGGAAAAGTTTCGTGATGTTGAAAAATTACGAGGACTACCATCATGGATGCCTTGTCTTCGATCCGATCTAAAAGTATGGGGGGGAGGGGGGAGGTTCATAGAGTTTAAAAAGCCATAAGCCAGAAAAAAGCGATTTGAAAAGGTTTTTCAAAGTGGTTTGCTAGGAGCTTTCAGTAAAGATGAAAAAGCTCGTCTCGAAGTGGAATGATGCAAAGATTTGAGTTCAATTTCAAGGATATACATGGCAAACAATATTATTGTCGTGCTACAAAGCTTGTCGGCCAAATTCCGATGAAGGAGAGCATGTGTTGAGAGCTAAAAGAAAAATCTTACCCAACTTCTGACAATAATTTTTAAAAATGCTAAAAAAAGAGCCAGAAGATTTCATCACAAAAGTCCATAATCATCAGGCTTTACTGACCCAAAACACTGAACCCAGGCGAAAACTTCAAAAAGGAACAGCGATTGGATCAGATAAACTCTTTAAACTTTTCAATGAATATGAGAATACGAGATACGAGTATTAGGTTGAAGTAGTCCAGGTTGCCTGTCTCTGAGATTATGAGTGGTGATATTTTTTTTTTATAATGCACACGCGCTCAAGGGGTTTGTTATAGCCCTTTTAATGATAAGTCACAGAGCGAGCGATAGGAAGTTAGGAAGGGAGGGAAAGGAGGTGTCGATGAATATTGATCTTGAATGTTTGAAGATCAAAATGGCAAGGAAAAATTGTGCCAGGCAATCCATTCCACATTCGTGTTGTACGGCTAAAGAAAGAATCTCTATATTTCACGGTACGTCCGAAATTGGGCTCAAGTGTAAACTGATGAGCGTTCCTAGCAAGACGAGTATTACGGGGGAAATGTTTAAGGGGTGGAACGCAGAGTTCTGAATTTTAAAATGGTAGGGATGAGTAGAACCATTTTAAGCGTTCTGCATTCGTGTGGTACGGCTAAAAAAGAATCTCTGTACTTGAAGACATTATGTCCAAAGTTGGGATCAAGGGTTTACTGGTGTGTATTGAAGAAGTGGAACGCAGGAACTCTATCGTCACAAGATACAAATTATAAAGAGCATAATGGACTAACTTCTTGATTCCTTTAAGGATTACCGAATGGAGTTGGCTGTTTTTGAAAAAGAATTCAATGAATTTTGTTCTGATGTGGTGATTTGCTAAGAGAAGTACCTAGATCTTACACTTTTTTGTTCAGATATAAAATGGCAAAGGCTATAGAATTAATTTAAAAAAGACTTGGGAAAAGGAAACACTGAATCCAACTTGGAACTTAGTGATTTGAGCGTGTGGAGAAAAATGATGGAGTCAAAAGTGGCAAAGTAACCTTTTTGCAAGAGGTAGTACGGACAAAATCTTAAGTGGAATAAGGGATTGAATCCATGTCTTCAAAATAGCAGTCCGACAAACTAACCAATCCATATAACAGCACGCAATCCAAGAAGCACACCCTTACTTATCGATTGTGGAATAGAACCAGAGGTCATCCAAGTCCATGTCTTCAGTTTCAGTAAAAAAAAAAAGCCATGTCTACGGCTCTGTAACGCCCACCGTTGACCGAAACAACGTTCCCTTTTCCAAGAAAATGCTACCATTCTATAATCCGCACCGAATTGTCACACTAATTGTGGATGCATTAGGCATTTGTTTGCTAACGTAGCCGCCGAGATGAAAATGCTTTAGTCAGAAAAGATGATTTTTCGCCCAAAATCGTTGCCTAATTCAAGCTCCAAACTGTGAAATGGTAACGAAGCAGATGGTAGTGCGCCTTTAATTGGTAGGAAATTCGACCTTGTAAGCCAATTATCCGAAATCTTTGTCCGAAATCGCCTCGGTGGCGATTTGATGGTTAAGAATTGAGTCTCACACTCATCTGTGCCCAATTTACTACGACGGGGACAATGGCTGTTGCCCACTTGCATACCAGCCTCACGAATTTCGCATACAGCAGGCAGGATGGGTGCTTCATATCGGCCAAAACTTCTGAACACTGTCTGAGCTACACAGCACTCACTATGGAAATATTTCAATAAATCCCAACGTAAAGCGTTTTTTAAGATTTTGAGCAGGAAACAGCTGCCAATTTTAAAATAACTTTTTATATAAAAATAAAATCTCCCCTTTTTTCTTCAAATCTACACATTTTTTCCGGAAGTGGAATCACTGGTCACCACTCGTAATGGTCCGATACATAAAAAAGAAGACACTATGGACCACCATGTGCATGTAGACAACATATTAGATGAATAAAAAATACTCTACAGGGAAGAAAAAACCACCAAGTTGATCCTTCAACAAGATTACGACAAAGAAGCCCACACACACCGGTCGAAAAACATGGTTCAGGGTAGATAGAATCCAAGAGCCTGACCCGCTCAATCCCCTTTTTTAAGTTACTTTCAAAATTATTTTAAAGGAGCTTGGATGTGCTTATAATGCTGAACCAAACCAAAATTTGACAACATTTTGGTATTATTTTTGAAACGCAGTATTTTTTCTTTCATAAAAGACTATCAACGTTTAAATTTGTATTGAAACCGGTCAAGTGGCAAGTGCAATAAAGTCTGGTAAAAAAAACCATTCTACAGAAAGGTACTGTTATAAGAATTTTTCCGAAAAATGTATCCCATTAAAAGGTAGACTAAACCTGCAAAACACAAAACATAACGTTTCATTAAAAGCGTTGAAGCAGTTTTCGAGAAAAATAAGCTTCTTCGTGAATAGAATGACAATTTAAAAAAAAAACAGTCGTGCATATGAGTCCAATCGTACTGAACATATGTATGAATTGATGTGGATACCCAGACGGACATAATTTTCTGACCCACTTTTCGACTTCTCTACCATCGTATTATCATTTTACATTGTTAGCCTTTTTTACAAATAATTTAAGTTCGAAATTTTTTAGATGCCCCTGAAAAAAGCTTTAACAAACTTAAGAAAATGTAAACACCACTATTTTGCTTTGCAAGGACCCTATATTCGTTTTGATAAAATCTCTAAAGTTGTGTACAAAACAAGTTTTAAGGGAAAAAGGGAAACTTGCCATTTGGAAAAATTCATTCAGCAGTTTGTCAGAAAATAAAGCTTTTATGCAGCTTTTGAGGTGTTTTCCATTATTATTTGAACCCCTAATGAAGACAAGGTTTTGAAACACTATATTAATGAAGCAAAGCGTTGTGTCTCCTTCCTATTATGTACAAGAAAATTGCAACCAGTTTCGCTCATCAAGTCTTTCTAGTTCCTTAACAGCTTGGTCACGGTCAAACCATCTTATGTGTGGTCCTCCCCACAATCATCCCTCCAACGACTCAACTCCCATCCCAAGACATTCGATATTCACGTATATGTTATTAGCTGCATGTAATCTGAAGAGTTCGTTGAGATCAACCTCATGCAATGTTTACATCACCTCTTCATCCAACGAAAAAAAAAAAAAAACCTTGACCGCATAATATGCAATTTTCGAAGTCCTGCTGTTTTTCATTTTGCTAACCAAACCAAACCAATTCGTTTATAATTAATTCACACAAATTGCCGATCAGTAAAATTGATCTCTTAATAATTATACATCTTCTTTTGATTGCAAGGATCTATAAGACAGAGCCAGCGCAATATCTGTTTCGTAATACTTAGCTCATCTTAGCGAGTTCAAACTGCCACTTATTTTTGTTTTATACCTGCCGTGTTACGTTAATTTTTCAAAAAACAATCCAATCATATTCTCGTAAACAAATAATAACTGCCTCCTTGCCTCCTCGATCTTTTTAAAATGCATTTCGAGGAGGAGCAAGCGCGCATAGGCATTTCATTGAAAGTTTACACGGTAGAATTGTGTGATTGCTCACCGGCGCGCCGGTGGCTCCCGCGCCGTGCCATGTCGTCATAATCAAAAGATTAAATATTGTGAACACCTTATTACACATGAACTGGCAAAGTATTCAGCGCCACCTTCTTCTCTCCTTAACCACCACTAGCATCGACAGAGCCAGCACCAGAGCCATCACTATGATCATCGTCAAATTGAAAGAGAGATCACCCGAAGGTAAAGTGTGAAGCTGAAGCTGAAGCATCATCAAAAACGACGAACCAGTCTCAATGCGATCCCCTTGTGCATACACCCCGACTGACACTTCTCCTCCTCCTCTCTTCCTCACCCTGCTCCGCGTCGACTTTGAAGTAAAGACAAAAAAAAAGAAAAAAAAAAAAATATGCGAAGCGACCTCGTTTTAATGATTAGTGTGTAGAAGGTACCAACGACCTATCCTTGACCCATATCACATGACAAGGCTGAAGTGACTTCGAAACAAAAGCCCACATATACATACGACACATACCTATAGAAACATCATAGTCGTCGCAGTTATAAAGAGACTGCACCAGCACACAACACACAACACACCCTATGACGTGCTGCACTGATGGCTGGCTGCGTCTCATGATCTCTCCAAGTGTATAATGTAATAATAATGGCGATGGTCAGTTGTTGCGTTGTGGTGTGGCGCGCAAAGTGCACTATGCGAGTCTCGGCTCGGCTCGGTTCGGAGCAACAGCGGCCGCGACGAGAGTTGTAGAGAAATTTTATTTGATTTATTTTAAATGGAAATATAAAAGCTTCAAGGTTACGAATTGCTTCGCGATTGTTTGGTGCTGCAGGGTCGAGTCGAGAAAGAGACGAGGAGTTAACTTGAGCTTTTGCATTTGCTTCCTCTGTTTTATGTTACCTATTCTTACTTTTTTTTAAATTCTGATTAATTTAAAATTGAAAAGACCCTGGGATATTATTTGTTTCTTCTTTTCAATTCTTCGTTTGTGGATTGGGTTTCTCACGACTTTTTTTTGCTGTTTGCTTTACCTTTTCATTTATTGTGTGTGTGTGGTAAAAAGGGCATGGCAAAGTAGTTGACATAAAATGGAGAGTTTAAATTGCAATTTATTTCTTCCTTTGGGACAGTACAAAGAAGGACAAATAAAGATAAAAACCAATGCCATCTTCAAGGTTTTCGAAATGCGTTGTTTCCGATGGGAAAAGAGAAGTTTAATTCTCAAGTCAAGGATTTCTCTTTTTGTTGGGACACACAATTTGTTTCGAGTCACTTAGGAAATGATATGACTAATAATATCATCTTGGAAGCTTCCTACATCCAATGAATTGCATCGTATCGTGATAGTTGATTTTGTAAATCCTCAAAGATGCATATTTAGGTTAGGTTAGGCTTGGTCAAGGTGGCTGTCGGCTTAATGGACAAACTGGCACACTTCGTCGAAAGGAGGTCCTAGTCAGAACTAACATGTTCTTCCTACAAAGCTAATTGAAGTCTCATTTTATCAGTGCTTTAATGTCTAAGGCCTTCACGGCAACATAAACAAAACAAATATTATGACAAATGTGGCCAAACACCAATTAAGAGACTTCAGAACATGTCGAGGACTTTATTATCTTGGGAAAACCAGTTTAAAAAAAGAAAGAAAAGAAAGAAAATTAGATAGAAAGATAGAAGACAAACGGTTGGAGGCAATTTTGGACGTTAGACGTATTCCGGACTCAAGTAGCAAGAAAAGTATATCTTAAATTCAAAAATTTTATCTTATGGGTGCGAAACATAGAGTAAAAAGAATGGACACAACACTAAGATCATTGTGAAGCGCCATTTTAAGTACAAGTGGTCAGCAAAACAAAAAAAAAATACAGAGTTTGAAGGATGTAGTTTGGAAGCAAAGAATGCACGGATAGGACGCCTTTAAGTGCTACCAGAAAGCTTCAACCACAAAGAAGCGTCCAACTAGATTTTTTTGACAGATTATGATCCCAAAACGCTATTGAAAAATGAAAGATTTTTGGTGAAGGCTTTTGCATAGGCTTACATAGAATAATTGCTTTAAAAATTGCCATAAATTGTAAGAAACATAACGAAAGTCTTTTGAGAACGCGCTAAAGTATGAAGCAGTGTCCTGTTATGGCTACTATTAGAGCCAAATATATCATCTGCTTAGAATGACCAAGGTATTAAAGCGTTTTTGACAGCTTTTGCCAAATCTCTTGCGTGGCTAGACATGTTGTAGCACTTGTCTACTTTAGGTTTGCTCTCTCAGCAGCATCTTGCCATAGCATGAATTCACACGAGCGAGGGATGGATTTCAGCGCATCCTGCTTGTGCAACAATGCTTGGAACACGCTTGAAGAACTCGCCCTGCTCCGTCAAGGTTGATAATAAAACCACCGACTCATTTAATGTCGGGAAAGGCTTAAGCAGCCGTACGATTTTTTTTAAATCCATTCAATCACTTGGATATGCTGATGATATTGACAATATTGGAAGAACGAAGCGCGCTGTCAATGGAGCATTCGCAAGTATTGAAGTAGAGGCGGCGAAAATGGGTCTGGCTGTAAATAAAGATAAAACAAAGTATTATGCTGTCTTCGGGTGCAGAACATCATCACCGTAGACTCGGGCAAAACGTCACGATGGACAGATACAACTTTGAGGTTGTCAAGGACTGTGTCTATTTGGTAACCTCTCAAAAGAACATCAGTGAAGAGATCAGTCGAAGAACCACTCCTGCCGATCGCTGTTTCTTCGGGCTTAGAAGGCATCTTAGTAACAAAGCCCTTTCTCAAAGGACCAATTAGACGCTACACAAGACCCTAATCATTCCAGTGTTGCTGTATGTTGTACGTCGACACTGACACAACCGGATGAATACAGGCTGGGGTGCTTATTCGGTCCTGTCCTGACTGACCTTAAGTAAGTCAGTAAGTAAGCTTGGAACACGCTACCGGGATGTGGAAGTCTTAGTCTGTTAGAATAAACACATTTCACGAAGCTTTGCCGAAACCATTCTACGGTAGTGACGGGCCGATGGATGAAATCAAGGCCGCGGTGTTTAAACGTCTAGTAGTATGAAAGTATCAACCCTTTCCAGAAGGAAGATGCCAATGGATTAGCCAAATATAATTCGAAAAATCAACAGATACCAATTGCTAGCCGAAGGATGTAATAAAATGTATTGCGGAAGGCATAGATGGCAACGGTTCAACTGTGAATAACATTCCGTAGAATTTCAATGTCAGCTAAATTAAAGAAGAGTTAGAGTGAGTTGATGTCAATGGCAATGAGAGGACTCTACGCTCAATAGCAGCAAGCCAAGCCATAAACACTTTGAAAATTATCCTTGAACAACCATCGCAGTATTAATGACCGCTCTACCCTACGTTTGTCGACTTCAAATAGGCTTTCAATTACTAATAGCGATGATATCTGAAGATCTATTGGGCTTGGGAGGCGTCCCTGACAAAATTGTGGCTATTATTCAAGAGTCATACAACAACAGAAGGTGATTTGCATATTGCACAGCGGACAGATTTCCGATGCAGACATTTAGACTTACTCTCACCGATTTATTTTAACTTGCGATTGATAAACAAGTATTCAACCGATCCCATTTTCCAAAATCAACTATTCGGATCACACTGATGAAGGAGTCGGTAGTTTATCTACCTAGGTCGTTTTGTCACTCGATAGTTGAACAGACCAGATCTCGCAGTTCATTCGGAATCCTTTCTTTCATGTGGAACTCTGCGCAAATGAAGCTTCGTAAAGAAACCTGGGATAGCTTTGCCACCATGTAGAGCGGATTACAAGGCATCCTAAAGATGCGACAGAGACAAACCGTCTCCAAAAACATGGCTTATGACTAAAATAACAGTGAATGTTAACATCAAACAGAAAAAGTGGAGCTGGACTGGCGATACACTGTGGAAATCAAACGCCAATAATATAGCTAAGCAGTTCTTTGAATAAACATAGAACAACATAGTCAACTGTTACACATAAGTCCCAGAATTTGGAATCGTATCAAACTACGAATAGAAAAACATGGAAGGATCTGAAGTGTTAAAGTATTGCAGCTTCTAAAATCCAAGAAGAATCTAAGCTTCGTCTTTAATGATTGACTATGAGACTTCGTGTCCAGAAGTTGCCTCAATACTTTATCCAATGTTCCTTTTTTTAAGAACCCGTCCCTTGCAAACAAGTCGCAGACAATGCAATGCAAAAATACACTGCAATAAGAGGAAAAAGATCTGTGGCGTAAAGTGTATGTTGGGAATAGATTTCTCGAACTGCAAAAATGTGGGACTCACTCAAGAGTCAAGATTTAATTTTTTTTACGTACACCATTCAGATTTGTAAGCGCCCCATTTCCACAAGACGCCATAGAGCCCGAAATCACAGTAACTGATTTGCGATGGGCCTAGAAGCGGTTGCTATTGAACTAATCATTCCAGATTCTGCCTAAATTCAAATCATTGAGAGAAATGTGAATGCGCTATGCCAACTGATTCATCGTCGTTAACAGTGTTCGTCCCATTTTGACTAGAGGTGGCATACGTACGTCCCGGACTACGAACGGAGTAAAATGAATTCTACGTTTACCAAAAAACAACAAACGACCCCACAGTGTGAGCAGAATTTAAGATTCTTTATTTCAAGAAGTCCAACTGAGCACTCTTGCCTACCTTGCTTATTCTTTTGATAACGATCCTATAAGACATGGTTGAAACATGATTTTCAGACATTTAAAGCAGACCCAATCAATTGTAGAAGCATTCTAAGAAGCTTAGGGATAGATCATAAAGCATTAGTATGAAATCAATATCAGCAGCATGTAGAGTTAAAGAAGTGTGTTCTGTCCCGACTTGGATAATCCATCTCTTTGATACCACACCAGATTTACTTGAACGCAAACATCAAAATCTTTCAGTTTCTCGACAACATATCATGAAGGATTCCTGACCCTGTGCGTGAACTATAGAAGAATATGGAACGTAAGGCTCCAAAGTGAAGCAATGGCCAGTGATGACGGTTAAAGCCATCGTGTAAGCATAAGGTTGACAAGCAGCCAGGTTGATCAACGTACACTTAGCTAAAGAGAAGCTTTTAGATCAGACAACAGTTGTGCTCCAGCACTAGCCTCTCAACTCTAAAGAGTTCCTTTTTACAAAAAAAAAAAACCATCTCCAAATGCAGAAAAACCTTTGAAAACCCTCTGGTCGAGAGCTTGGCAAAGGAGAAAAAGTAGAATCCCAGCCTAACCACCAGCATACTACTGTCAAGCCAGCATTCCCTCAAGTCGATTCAGTGAACCCCCCAGGAACACAAATAGGAATGCAATCATGTCAAGAAGCTGTAATCCCTGACATCGTTGCAGAACTTGCCTTGGCAAGATAATAAGTTCAAGACGTGTCTTCCAATTCAAAAATAAAATAAATAATATGTGGGTACAAAGTAGAAACAAAAACTTACCAATTCAACGACTTCTTCTTTGCGATCCTTCCATAGTTGATCCTCCTAGTTAGAACACTTATCTGATGCGCCTCCCTCTGGCGTGCCTCGACAACTGGTGACTCAGAACGTGGTCGTTTCTTTGGCGGTGATAGATTCTTAACTGCTGATGTGACAACTGCATTCATTAGATCATCATCATCGTAATCATCATCTTCGTCCTCGTCATCCTCGTCTTCGTCATAATCCAATTCAATATCATCAAATCTTGAAAGTCCTTGTGCTTGGTGGTGATGGTGCTGCTGCTCCTGCCGCTGTTGTAGTTGTTGTTGCTGCTTTATTGCCTGCAATAATTGTGACGACTGTTGTTGCTGATGATGCTTTGGAGCTTCTTTTGGAATCATCTTTGGAGGTGGTTCTTCATCATCCGATGACCCAATCACAACTGCTCCCAAACTATCATCCTTCAAGTCAATCATATCATCATCGTCATCTTCATCATAATCATCGTCCAAATCCTCCGGTCCAAGTTCTTCACGTGATGATTTAGCTTCCATCTTTGCGTTCTCGTCACGGGCGTAAAGATCATCGTCTTCATCTTCCTCGTCATCATCGTTCAGGGCTTCATTGCTAACTCCCTCGACATCATCATCATCGTCATCTTCATCTGGATCTTCAGAATCATCAATGTCGTCGATGTCGTCTGCATCATCATCATCATCATCATCCAAAGCTACAACTTCCGGGTCAAGTTTGCTCACAACAGGGGACGATGCAATCTCCGGAACGACTGTAGTTAACTCTGCGAGGAGGAAGGGTTCATCTTCTGATTTCTGATCGGGTTGCACTACCTTCATGTCTTCCACAACTTCAACAGCAGCCGCTGAAACACTTGGTACCACCTCATCGCCTCCTGTGTCGCATTCTTCTATTGCTATCGGAGGCTCTTTGACTTCTTCTTCTTTAACCTCCGTCACGGCAGCTGCAGGTTCTTCCATAACTTTGAGCTCGACCACTTCTGGTTCTGGTTCCTTTGGTTTCTCTGGAGTAGATTCAGTTACTTCCGGAGCTTCCACTGGAAGCGGAGGGTCTTCTTCTAACTTTGCCTCTGATTTGGGTACACATTCTTCTGCTACAACTTCACTCGCATCAATTACCTCAGTTTCTTTTGCTTTTTCCTCAAGTTTTTTATCATCCTCATCTTTTGTGTCCTTCTCCTCGGGTTTTTCAGCAATTATTTCAACTTTTTCACTATCCTCCATTATTGTAAAATTTCTTTTTAATTAAATTTGAAGATAAGATGTACAAACAACCGCGCGGTTGCAAGGAGGAGGAGAATTTCCACCCCACCAGTAGCACTTTTTTTTTTTTGAACGTTCTTCGTTCCTCGTTGATGCTGCTGCTGCAGCTGTCAAATTTTTAATGAGAAACGTCAAGCAGAATTCCAATGGAAAAAAGGGAATTTTATATTATTCCGTCTCCTTTGTATTTCCAGCAAGGCCGTAGCGCTTCAATTGTGCAACAGAGTCAGTTATATTAGCATTATTTTTTCCAATAAACAACAATCAAACGGGCTATGCACTGCAAAAAAAAAAAGAACCAATGAGAAAAAAAAATTAAAACAATGAAAATGCAATTAATTAGAAAAAGACAAAAGCATCACTCATTTACCTTTTGTTCGATTAGCTGAAAAGAGACAAAATAATAAACTTTTTTTTTGTATGTCGACGCATTTACATGAAAATTTTCTTTTTAAAATTTTGGTTCGGCAAAAGGGAAAACGAAAAGGAGGTAAACGTATGAAGAAACAAAACACGAACGGACGCCGGTGATTAATACATTCTAAATTATGATTTAAACACTTTAAAATAAAGAATTCACTTCATCAAATTTAATGCGTGTATTTTAATCACATTTAACACTTGATTTGTGCGCGAATTTGAGGGAACAAAAAAAATTTAGCACAAATTCATTAGCGTACTCCCTGATGGCGAACTTTTGACAGCCATATTTGATTTGACTGGAAGCTTACAATTGGCGAATGGAATAGATTTTTTGTTGGAATGAAGAAAATGGTAGGTTGGGATATTTTCATGTGAGAATGAGTACTAGAGGTGTGATCGGAAAGAGCTTGAAACTGTTTCAAAATGGATTTCCATAAAAATAATTTTAAAAAATTTATTTTTAATTTATTGACGTTATATTAATAAATACAAATAGTAAGCATCTTATGTCTGTTTTAATTTTTTTTTCAGCCTAATGTTAATACTTTGTAAAAGATTGACATTTAAACGGCTATTTCTGCAAACAGAAGTGTCTACTCCACTAGTGGACAACCATTATGCAGTTTACTGTAGTCGCAGAAATCCAGTTATGCTAAAGCATGTGCAGTTTAACTCATACAAAGAATAAGGGCAGTTCAATTGAATAGCAGAACCCTCCAAGTGCGACCTTACCTTAAAAGTGAAGTTCACTTTGAAAGAATTTGACACCCATTGCAACTTAGGACCTTTAAGACCTTTTCAAAGAACTAGAGCTTATATTTATCCGGAAGTGGGATTGGCAAGGGTCATTTTGTTCCACAAATTTAGGGGAATTAATAGGCACCGAACATGGTGTCTCTATTGGAGAGAAAACTTTTTCAGTTTCTGTTTTTCAATCTGTCAAAAAACTGCCATGATAGATCATTTTCAACCATCACGTGTAATTTTTTACAACATGAAAAATTGCTTAGAGAAGATAGAGATTATTAATATGGAGACCAACAACCCAACATGCAAGATAGAGATATTGAAAATGCTTAAAAACTTGTACGTTAATCCCTTTCAAAATGAAACACAGTGAAAAAGTTTTTTAAATTGAAGTTTTGTGGCACTAGAGGGCGACACATTGAAACACCATCTCTAGAGTACTACATATTTTATGAAAAGGTGTGCACTGAGGTGGTCGCCTTTGGCATTTTATCAGACAGCGTGTTAAGATTCGAAATAAAATGCCTACATACCAAACTTCTATGATTTTGAAATGCTAGATTTCTTAAATTAAAAAAGAAAAACGCCTATTAGGGTTAAAGATGAAATTTCGTATTAAATTTCTAAATTCGAATCCATTTCAGACACAAAATCAAATTTCTGACCTTTTTTATTTGGACGAAATTGAAGTTGCAAATTATGTAAAAACAAATTAAAAGCAATTAAATTGAAAACAATTTAACAAATATTTTCTACAATGCCAATTTGGAAACAAAATCCAAGGCAACGGTAAAAGTAAACAAAACAAAATGCAAGGCAAACTGCAGAAGTAAACAAAACAAACGACAATTTTGAAATAAAATCCAGGCCAACGGCAGTAGTAAGCAAAATAAGAAGAGAGAATGAAGATATCTTGGTGTCGAGCACAATGCACAATGCTCAAGATGAAAACACTTTTTTTTAGCAAATTTCCAAATTACCTTTTCGGCATTAATGAAAACGTAGTATAATAATGTGCTTCCACTAAATCTACTACAATCATACACGGCAAAAAGCGCGCTTCTTCCAGGCGTATACAATAAGGTCTGTTCCACACGATGTTTGTGAATTCTAACGTGATTTGTTAAGCGGCATATACACTGGTCAAAATCTCATCAAGCATGGAGAGTGTGTGCGTTATGATTGATGAAAAATCAAATTTTTTGATTTTCCTTCAAGCATTCAACGTATACGTATTGCACACACTCTCACATGCTTGATGAGATTTTGACCAGTGTGTATGCCGCTTTAACATCCTGCTCCACAAAACAAACTGCTAAAAAAGTAAATTGTGTGAAAGGAACAAGGAAGAACAATAGAAGCGCTTTTGACATCAAATATGAAAAAAATAATCTGCATTTATTTAGCACGTGGCACTGGCACATCGTATTTTCATGTTAAAGAGTGTTCTTATGTGGCTTTTTAAAAAGATTATTTGACAGTTAAAATTTTAATTTTCGATCGATTTATTGTTCAAGATTTTGTCTCGATTTTAGTCCAGGAATCCTCTTTAGCCTGAAATATATTTTTTTTTTGTTTTTATTTCTCTTTTTCAATAAATTGTCAATCCGCTTATTTGTGTGGAACAAACCAATTTTTGTTTTTGCGCCATTAACGTCATTTGCCATTTTATTTATTTACTTCCCAGCAATGACGTTTAAAGAAACAATTTTATAAAAATAAACTTTAAATTCACATTTAATTGGTTTAAAAATAAGAAAACAATACAAAAATGAATGAATATATCAAAAACATCGATGCAGAAGCATTAATTTATGAAGTTTCAATGAGATGTGAGCTTTGGAATGCTAACACTTCAGACTATAGAAATCATAAGAAAAGAAAAGCTGCCTGGGACGAAATTTGCAGAGTTTTTCATGACGATTATGACTTAAAAAATCAGGATACACAGGACTATATAAGTGAGTAAATACATGGTTGTGCTTATTTATATTTGATGGTCTTAAATTGTATTTTGTGAGCTTGTTTTTAGACCCAATTGACAAGAGTGTACAAAGGACTCTGCGTAAAGTATTCGTTGGTCCCACGAGTAAACAGAAAATGTCTATTACCTCTAACCACTATATACGCACTGAATAGATATTGTTATAATGAGGCTATGTAGTAACAGCTCTGCGAGCCATTATGGTAGCCCCAAATTTCCTAGGCGCTGTTGTCCATCTACTAAATAATTCAATCATCAAACAGCGGGGACGGTTCTTCTTCTTCTTTTAGACAAGTTCACATGAAGAATCGACAACAAACGGCTGATATTTGTTTGAAATGGTGTTAGTTCATAGCGATCTAGTCACTTAGTCATAAACTAGTAATGAGGTAATCAAAGACTTCTTCTCAAATGCTTTCTAGGCACTTACGTACAGCGTTTTGTAATAACTATCCATCGTTTGTTTTCAAAGCTAGGGCCAATTCTGTAAGAAATCTCAGAAGCCTGATGAACGGTTATGAGCTACCTTGAAGGTAGAGTTTTTGAGGTAAAATTTGCTGAGGCGAAACATTCTTCGCGGACAAACATACTTTGTCTAAGCCTCATTTACTAGACCCACTAAAGTTGCTCCTGCTTGGACTTTCGAATGGTGCAGTTGCACTTTTTTTTTCAAAAAATTCGAGATCATTGATATTCCTGACTGAATCATTCAAACAAAAGAACTTCTTTCTTGAGAATTGGAAACAATATGCTTAAGTTCCATTCACTGATCAATCCATCAGTCTTGAAGTAACTCGGCTACCAAATCGTTAGCTTCACTCAGTTTTTTTTTGTCCATAAACATTAACGTTTTAAAAACTAAACATCC
This sequence comes from Platycheirus albimanus, assembly GCA_916050605.2. NCBI lineage: Eukaryota > Metazoa > Arthropoda > Insecta > Diptera > Syrphidae > Platycheirus > Platycheirus albimanus. The sequence continues at coordinate 359,388,970 of OU696696.1, forward strand.
TTGGCAGACAAATCACTGCAGCCATGAACTGGATTCCAGGGCATATCGATCTGCAGGGTAACGAAGGGAATCACTGTTTAATGAATATTTGGGCAAAAATACTCCTGATTGGTCGAAAACACTACTGCGATTATGTAAAGATGAAAAACAACCCAAACACCCCAACTTAAGGATATAATTTATGAATCAAGCTCCCCAAGCTTAGACAAGCACATTATGTTTCTGGGAGGAATTTGGAGTTCCAAAGTGGCTCTAAAATCTGTTTCATTTTCTTATTTACAAATAATCTCTTACTGCATGCGCGATCGAAAAACTAAGGACATCGGTTTGAAAAGCCTCTTGACATGATTCCAGTTAGTCACATTCGATGCTTGCGACACTAAGCTAGATATGCAAGAATGAGTTAAGTTAGTATATTCCAAAAAAGCGTGTTGCTCCTGGCTCCCTCTTAAAATGCCTCTCCAGCCGGCTAGATATCTAGCCTGCTGTCTCCAATCTCGTACTTCATGTAGTCGGAGATCTCCCTCTACCTCATCGCTCAATCTTAAATGGGGTATAATGGTTGAAGAAAATCAAAATGAGGGATTTATACGATCTGTGTAAGATCGGGAAAGTCTTCAGAATAGTGCTTGTACACTTTAAACTTACAAAACTTCCAGCAATACATTGTAGGCCTGAGCAACCCGCAAAGTAAAGACAGGTTATCTTAAGATGGGTTTCAATTAGAGAGGTATAAGCTGACACACTTAGACAGCCACTATAGGACTGTTGTGAAACCGCAAAGCTTTCGATTTTAACCCCCAAAAACTTGCACACTTAGAACCAATTAGAGCTTCCTAAGAAGCGCACAAGAAAATTGATATCTAAGCCCATCAATTCGTCAATTTAATTAAAAAGGATTTTTCTTAAAAGAGTTTTCGTCTTAAAGCAAGTGCGGGGAATCCACATGGGAGGGAGATAATTTTCTCCTCCTCTTGTTATTGGAACACTGGGAATATTATTTCGCTGTCTACCACCCATTGCAATGGGTGGCTGAAATGGAATGAGGTAATGAAAGAAACTGGAAAAGCATTTCTTACCTTTTTAAATTGGCTGTTTTGAAGATCAAGATAAAGGAAACAACTTTCAGTTTTTATATATTTTCAATAAGATCGGTAGCCGGATAGGTGTCATTTTTCTTACCTCCCTCAATTATTCCCTGCTACCCAGTACTCTGCCTGGTTTTGTGGTTTTTAATGAATTCTTTCTTTTTCACATCACCAACAGATCGAACGCTTCAACGAAAGTGGAAATTTATTCGTGACGCTTATATACGTGAACGTAGAGGAACTAAAAAAACAAAGAAATACCTGCACTCGACTGCCCTTTCATTTTTGAATATCAGTGCAAAAAGGCAACGACCCAAGAGTATGACCGATGATTCTGAAGAAGAACAAAACTCTGATGGCTTTGAAGATTCTGAAGAAGAAGATGATGAAGATTGGGAAGAATATGAACAAGATGAGGCTTATCAAGAAGATGCAAAGGAAGAAGAAGTAGAAATGGATGAAAAGCCGTTCCCACAACCTATTGAAAGAAAATTGGATTCTTCCAATCAAATAGATTCACACGAAAATGTAGTTTCAGATCAGCAAATGCCTTCTTCTTCTTCTAATTCACGTCCTGAAAACACTCCTCCGAGTATACCCGCTTTGAAAGAAGATGACGAGGATCGTCTGTTTTTGCTATCTTTAGTGAATGACTTAAAAAGAGTTCCCCAATATAATAAACTTCGATTAAAGAGTGAAATACTCTTGGTGATCAGCAAGTGGCAGGTGGGCAACGTTAAAAATTATATTGAAGGATGGAGCGAAGAGAAGATTTAAATAAGAGCAGTTTTTTTTTTCTTTTTTTTTTGAGGAAAACATACCTTAAGTATTATTTTTCAAATACTGGAATTTTAAGGAATAACAACTTTGGATTTGTTTTTGTTTTTTTTTTTTTCAAAGTTTTCATTATTTTTTAATTTATCTCATAAAATGTAAATAGGGTTTTCATAAAAAAAAGGAGAGTTTTAATTTTGTAATGTCAATTGCATTTTTGAATTTAAATAGTATTTTGAAATACAAATTGGTTTGTTTTTAAGAAGATTGCTTTTGTGTTTTCCTTTTTTGAAGTCCAAGAATTGACAGCCTTCTTCGACTCTGGGTTGGAAAGGAACATCATTCATCGACCACAGTCTTCTAGTAGGAGATAAGAAGCTTTAGGCGATGTCACATTTAAAAAGCAGGCTTTTTTTACAACAGAAAGTAAGAATCATGAAAACTCTTAATTAGAAAAACAAAGGAAACTGAATACAGACATCGGCCTGACTCAAAACTGCAAGGTGAACATGACACAAACTCCAATATCTAGAAACATTGATGAAATCGTCCCTTAAAATAGGAGTAAAGCATTGAACTGCTGAAGGGGTTGTACGAAGAATTTTAAAGGCCATGATAATCATGTTTTAAATTGCTCAGAATAATTACAATGAGGTCAATGAATTGCGGAAAATAAAATATATCATCGGAGTATCAAAGGCATTTGATCGCGATGTTATCTGGATATCTTTGGTGCTAAAGGCATCCCCAGTAAAATTGTTGTTTTTGATTCGTAGAACGGAAGGGTGATTTAACGACTACCATAACCATGGTGGGTGAAAATTAGAGACTTGGTATTCATTGGGATCCTTTTCACAAGCTAAGCCATTTGGATTATGCTAATGATATCTATTTAATGGCAAACGGCGCTGGTGGCCTCAACCAAATGTAAAATGAGCTTCAGCAAAACAAAGCAACGGCTGGTTAAAGGATTAAGGCCAAAAAGACGAAAATAATACAGACCGACTGGAACCAACAACAACAAATATGTCTACTGGATAAACGCTAAAAAAGACTAATGACTCGATAACAAAACAGTCCTTTCATTGAAAGACCAATTAACACCTGGATCTTAAAGGTCACAATGCTTTAGAGGAGCTGTATCGTCCTGCGAAAAGAGAGATATGGAAGGCTCTAGGTGCCGCCCTGTGTTTTAAATTCAGTATGCAACGGAAAAGAACTGTCTCATAAGTTTGAAATAAGATTAAGACTAACAGGGTTGCACATTGAGCCACAAAATGGAGACACGACTGTCCTTATTTGTAAAGACTCTTAAGCTACAACCAGATCATCTCGATTAAGTTCTAACATGTAGGAAAATCAGCAACACAAAATTATAGCTCTTAAGGCTACGAAGGGAGTGGAGAGAACTGGTGGATTCAGCTTAATGCCAAGCTTTAATGATTTTATTGAATTGTTATGTCTTACATTTATATCTAACCCGTCTACATAATCTAATCATAATGTGAGGAGCAAATTATTGGCCAATATATGTATGTACATACCTACATAGTTTGAATATGGTGCCTACTTACCCAGTCGATGAGTCGATGGGGTGTCGAAAATGGTATTTGAAGTTCGTTTCAACATTTCCCTGCTAATATTTCACTTTCACTTTAAAAAATTATTTCAAAACTGTTTTTGTAAGAAAAATGTCTGTCCGCACGCAACACTGTCGCCAGTTGCACAAGTAACATATCGACATTAATGACATCTTCAAGACTGTTGACAAATAAGAACGACTGCATACACAAAGCGAAGTAACAAAGTAGGAACAGAATTTACCTAGCGGCAATTTTTCGTACTAAAGTTGTCTTTAATGCTGCGCATAATAGCGACCATAGAATGGACGAACAATTTTAATGTAAAGCAAATTTCTTAACTAAAACAAGAGCAAGCGATGAATAATAAAACATGCAATTTCAATTGCTAACATTATAAAGAGACAACTGTATAAAAACAATTTTGAGCATACTATGTACAAAGCCATTGCTTCGAATTATTTACAAACTCTTTTCGCCTTCCAGATAGTTTACCTCCTACATCAAGATATAATAAGAAATAGCTGTTCAAAATATAGAATTTTTTTTCATGTGAAAGAACCGTTAAATTACTCGAATCTTCGTTCATTCGTTGTTCGCTCATCGCGGAGGAGTATAATGGATTTCGCCATTTTGTAGCGACCTTTGCAATCTAGTTGTAATCTCTTTTTCCCGATAATCATACACCCGAGTGTCTACAATAACTAGGAAGAACAGTGCGTGCAAAATGACACTTCTTCTATGTGCAAGAACTGTTAAATTAAATTTTAAATCTAAATTTATAAGATTTTGTGATAAATTGGAGTGTATAACATTTCTTAAAACAGAGCAGTTCGGTAAGTTATTTTTTTTTAACAAGAAGTCATGTTGAATTTATTATATTGTTAAATGTAGTTTTTATTTGATGTTTCATACTATGTATTTTATAACGTTACGCGCACATACTCACAAAACAGTCTAGAGTACGCTACCCCACCCCATTTGCCCAGCCCAAAAAAAATCAAAATAATTTGTTCGTGTCGATGAATATCCTGTACTAATGCAACGCGGTATACATCCCTGTGTGTATGTTTTTAATTTTATTACTCGTTTGTAGTTAACTCTCCCCATTTAAAATGCATGAGAGAGGCGTTAACATTATTATATAACATCACTGTATATAAAATCTATATGAAAATGGCATTTGACTTTGTATCGCTCTCTAGTGTCTCAAAACCATATTACATATAAAAACTATAGTAGTATCACCTGAGGTGCGCCATCTATCGACGAAAAACTATGCTCGAGAATACCATGTGAAGCAACAACAACAATATAAATTATGGAAATTGTTGTTGTTGCTTCCCATGGTATTCTCGAGCTTAGTTTTTCGTCGATAGATGGCGCACCTTAAGTGGAAATACTATAGTTTATATATACAATGCTCAAAACATCGTTTCTGATACATAGCTACCTATATGTATATATAATACAATTTGATGATAGCAGCGGTGCTTAGTACCCACTGATTGCAACAGCAATTACTTCATACTGCATATTCTTAATAAGTAGATACCTACTATAGTTTATATTGCAAAGCTCCCTAGCAAGAGGCAGTACCTACCATAGAAAGAAAGACTTAAGCAGAGTCAAGGATCGAAGCCGGGTGAAATGCATGATTCTTTTCTGTACAATCGGATTTATAGATCAAGTGCATACGTATGCAACTGACTCGTGCATTTTCTTTTTTTTCAAGTCCATTGTGTGGACCAAGGTCTGAGCTAAGGTGCTTTCCAACCCTTTCGATTTCTAAATAGTGACCAGTTACTATAATCTGTCCAACATAAATTGGCAGTAGTACACGTCTTAAAGAAAAGCCTTTTCAAAATCAGTAGCGTACCATAGTTCTGCACCATACTAAACTGACAGAAACCCCTTATAAAAAGTTTTTACTCGCAGGTGAACTTCCAATTACATCTGAAGGCTTCCCTGAAATTTGGAAAAAAACGCCCAAACTATTTTTGGAAATTTCGCCAAAAAGCATGGAAATTACGCTGCAATTTAGAAAAAAAGGGCCCAAAAATGAAAAAGGAAATTACGCCAAAAAAAAATATAAACTTTTTGGCTCAATTTTTGGAAAAAAGACCCAAAAAACAGCTTTTTCTGGCTTAATTTACAAAATGGCTTTGGAAATTACGCCCAAAAAGTAAAAAGATATTGGAATTGGAAAAGGATCTTTCTTAACTACTGTTACTAAGCAATGTGAGGATTTTTAAATTAATTATTGTGGCTATTATTATAATGTACTTGTGTACAAATCGCGCGATTTTTAAACAGATTACATATAGATTATAATAATGACCACAATAATTATATGTGCAAAAAAAACGAAACGTTTTTCGATTTGGAAAAAAGCCCAAAAAGTTTGTTTTCTGGCGATTGTTCCTTTTCGATTTGGAAAACAGACAAAAAGCTTTTTTTCTGGCGTTTTTTCCAAAAAAAATCATTTTCCAAAAAAATTCATTTGACTGTTTTCTTTAATCCTTAAGTCAAAAATCACGGAAAAAAGACCCAACATTTCCGGAAAAACCAACATTTTTGGGTCTTTTTTCCCAGGAAAAAGAACCAAAATATTGTAATAATATTTTTGGGTGTTTTTTCCATTTTTTTTGCGTAATTTCAGGGCGCCATCCAGAACGTCTTATTCAGCGCACACCTGATTTTTTTATAAATAAAAGTATAGTTTAAATTGTCAATCTAAAAAAACTGAATGGTAACCATACATACTATTCTTTCAGATGTTTGCTAATTTAAAATTCTTAATGCGGAAACAATTTCAGATTTTTTGTTAGAATAGCATTTTACGGGAAACAAAAGAGTGCAAATGAAATAAAAACATCCTTATCATGTTGGATAGAGTAGGTATATACACCAAATTGGTTGAGGTCAGAGGTGGACTTGAATTAATCAAAAAGAATAGGATTTTATTGGCATCAAAATGAAGCTTATGCATTCTAATCTAATAATTGTGTTTAGGTACTGGAAAAAAACACGACAAGACGACATCGTCACTGTTAAGCTCTTAGGTATTCACCCAAAGAATCTTTCTCTTAAGACAACCGAAAGGGGATAACTGTCATACTGTCACGCTTTGACCTGTATACAAAGACCACTGGGATGATAAAGAGTCTTGTTAAGCTTATCCTTGTTTCCTTGAAAATGGACTCGCTTTTCTACTTAGAAGCTCATAGAAACAGTGAATGGGAAAATAAGTTCTTCGATTGACAATTCCACTTATATGAATTTTAAAGTAGGTAGGTACTTAGTGAAATCTGCGACTTCGACGTTTTGCCCTAGCCTCCGAAAATGATGCAATGCTCCTTAATCCTGATGATATTAGCAGTCCATTAAGTCATGTCAAAAAGCGAAAAATTCAAAATTATAGAGACTGCAATACAATGGATGGAGTAAGATAACATATTTAAACTAAAATAGAAAATTTAGAATAAAACAACAACAACTTTGTGTGTGCTACCACCAAATTCATATACTGGAGTTATAGCTATTTCAAGGGGACCAACACGATCATCAGACTCCTTTAGTGGTAAACTAAAATATTTGAAGCCTCGTGTGTGCCAAATACCTTGCTTTAATAGTATATGACGATTATTTTTTCGCCATTCTTAAAAATCCTTGAAATTTCACTTAACAAAGGAAATACCTAGATATCCCCTAAAGAGATTTGTACCTTTACCAAATAATAAAGTCAATTCAGAGCTAGGCTCAAAGCCTTTAGGCACAACACCAACGATTCTGATTTTCTTTGTATACCTACCTAAAAGTATCTTCAAAAGAAATCTATAAATAATATAGGTAGGTATACAATAGAGATAGATTATGCATGCCTAACCTCAAACTAGTTTCTTCCTTCCATGTTCAGGCACCACAGGGAATAAAATGGAAATACCTACCTACTGTTACTTTGCTCAATATTTCAAATAGGTTATGATACATTTCTAACTAGGATTCCACGGTATATATTTTGTTTCATCCATCATAAACCTCTAGGACCTATAGGGTCCTTCTTAGCTTACAGCATTTTCGTTGCAATCTAATTTATTTAATTGCAAACATATTTTATCTGAAAACTAAAATATAGCATCTGCCCTCGTTTTTTTGTTGCTCAGTAACAAAGTAATTAACTAACGGTTTCCATTAGCTAAATGATTAATTCATTTATCTAATGCATCTGCGGCTATATACATATTTTATCCGCAAGTATGCGATACTTCATCAATACAGACAGATTCAGCGAGTATCCATACCTCTATATGAGTATCTATGTGGGTCTGGGTATTATATATGTAGTATGTACTCGTTTGCGCACCGCTTAAGGCCAAAACTATAACGGCAATGGAATGGAAAAGTTTAAAAGTTTTTACCTCACATCGAGGTCAATGACCGCCGCGTTGCTTCGCCATGCCATAGATAATAATTACCGCGTAACGCTTACCATTTTTATCTTCAAAAAAGAATTGAACACACATTTTTCATAGAATGGTTTCATAGATACGAATACGACATACGAATACGAGTATCTATACAACAAAGTTATAGTTTAAAGTAAAGTATCTGCGTATCTTTATGCAACAATCTATCTATAGGTATATATAGGAGCAACTAAAGAATAGAATATTTTATACAGAAATAACCGCAATGAGCTGCTAGAGGGGCGTGTATGGTAATTGTTGTTGGTTTGGCACTGCAACTTGCACCATAAAGGTGTTTTAAAATAAAAGATAATTTATATAAATTGCCCGAGTACATAGGTTTTGTATTTATCTATGTATCTAGTGTGCAACATACCTACTACATTATATGAATGGAAAACACTTGCACAGCTGCACTTAAAATTAAATAAATAGAAAGAAAAAAGAATCTTTTAATTGCTTATGCAAAATATTTGTGAAGTACAAAACAAACAAAATGAACTAAAAAAAAAAAACAAAGCTGCAGATGAATATAAATATGTACATGTATTTAGTGGTACATAATGTGAATATATGGTGTGAAGTACCTACTTTTGTTGCATATACAATGCTAAGCTTTGCGTGGAGAGTCACATTTTTGTATTGGTAGGTATGTATATGTGCATTGTGTGTGTGGCAGAGGTCGAATTTGTTGACCTGGTTTACATTTTCTGAGTGTATTCATGATTTTTTTTTTTTTTTTTAAATTTTTTATTTTAAATTGAATTCGAGAGCTGGAAAGTGATTAATATTTGCATCAGACAGCTTTTAGAGGCTAATTGGCTGAAATTGATTATTTTAAAAGGCGTTTGACTCCATGGAGATGGTTGGGAGTGCGATGGGATGTAAGAAGAGGTTTTTTTTTTATGACACTAAGAGCAAATGCTCTGGAGCACAAGTGATGTTGACGATGAGTAATTTGGAGTTAATGGAAAATTTTTAATGATTCATTAAATTTTCATGTTGAGTCTCGGTACGGGTACCTCCTTGAAATTGATAACTGTACTCATTTTGTTCAAAGGTATTGGAATTTGTATCTCCTTGCCAACAGTTTCATATACCTGCACAGTATTGAAGACATTTTTACAACAACTCCTTTTGTCGTTCTTAAATTGTAATTGAATCTGTGGATACTCGTCCGCCATTTTCAGTTGTTCGCTTTTATTTCAACTGTCAACCTGACGTTTTATATTGTTCGGCTTCTTACTCAGTCTACTCTATCGAATTATTCTGAGCTTTGAGAACTTAACCATAACCATGGTGAGCGAAAAAAGAAATAAATTTACTGTGATCTTCGGGTAGCACAATTACATTATGTTTCTGTTTTCGTTCAGAGCAGAAACTGAACTGTCAAAAGCACAAACTTCAAAAACTTCTGAGCATGTCCAGAGCCTAGTTTTATACTGAGCAGAATAAACTTCAGATATGATCAATTGGGAATGTGAATGAGTAACAAATCGAAAGGGGAACAAGGCAGACAGATTTTTTTTTAAAATCGAAATTGAAATTGCCGGTAACTTTTTAAAACTATAGGCTTGTTCTGAAGCAAGTTTTCCTTCCTTGAGAATGGTGTTACAATATTTCGATGCCTAAAAGGACCAAATTTTTTTGACAGATGTCACCTCTCAAGCCTTTTTAAGAACTGATATGAATTAATAGATGCTGGATTAGTTTGACATTGCTGCCGAATTAACAAAAACAATCATTGAACTAAACATTTTTTACGATCAACGAAATAAAGATTGAAAATATAATGTTCGACACACGTAAACATTTACAAAGCTCAACTTTCGAAATAAGCGTTCTCCCATTTTTGTTACGGTAATTAGCAAAAAGCAGACGTTCCTCTCGACAATAGTAGATGCCATTAATTTCATAAAAAAACGGACATCCGCAAGCGGCCTGCGCTAGTTAAAGCAAAATATGGGTTCCCGCTTTTAGGATATCTACTTTTCTGCAGGTCAAGTCAAGCTGCTTTCTTTTTCTGCAGAAGATGGATGGCGTTTCTTATCTCATTGCTTGTTGGAGTACTCGTGCTTACCCACATTTCTCCTCTTTTAACGTCTTTAGCCTCGCGCAAACCAGAGCGGACGGCAATCTTGATATATTCGATATATTCTCAATGGCTGTTAATTACTTGAAGGACTCTATGGGTTTTTGTCAAGACTTTACTACCAGCCCGACGTGGAGCTTGTGGGCTCTATCTAAAAAACTCTTAAGCGATATTGTCTTTTGGCTTCATCCATCAATTAAACTTATTTCTTTACTGTTTTGAAAGAGAAAGGTCTGAAAAATACAAAAAGCAAGAAATTCTCGAGCCGCACTGGACAAGCTTAGAAGACGAAGAGCAACAATATATTCAGACATTCATATAGCCAATTGCGTTTAATTTCGAGATCCCATCTAAACAGATGCGATAAATTCCAACCTCCCTGAGAAATATTTGAAAACATTCCATCATCAAAGCATTTGAAAGCTTGTCTTCAAAGTACATATTCGATTAAATTTAAAAAAAAAAACACGTATTCGCCACAGTGAACCAGGAAAATTCAATGAAACGTACGAAATACGTAAACGCGTGCCTTTTGATAAAGTTTCCCGATATTTATTAAAAATAGAGTCTGGGATAAGCGAAAATCAAACCTGTCCCTCCGTAAGTTTAAAGGCTGTTCAGCTCCAAAACGACATCTATTTTTTGTTTAATTAATTTTCTCATCAAACCAATCCAAGGCATACAAAATACGAAAACACGATGCAAATGAAATTTATTTATTAATAAAAAATAAAATGTCAAAACATGATTTATGTTGGTATGTTAATATTTCCATAACTTTTCTTAAAAGCCCAATCTTCAATTTATTGAAATCATGAACATTTAAAACACAGTGAAAGAAAGAAAAAAAAAAAAAAACTGTCACGAAAAAGGTCATTTAGAAGGTGAGGCTCTGTTTACCATTTGCAAACAAATAAAAACGATAACAACTGTGCGCGTGGGTTTGAAAGCATTAAAATAAATATAACTCGTAAATAATGAGATTTTTATTTCACTTGAAATGGTTGATTCCTAAACACTGCAACTATGTATATCTATATCTAACCGCGAGTCTGATGTCTGTCGGTGGCTTTGTTGTGAATAAAAAAAAATAAAAAAAGTGAGCACATGCCATTAAGAAAAGAATAATCAAGAGACACATGCATCTTAATATAAGACGATTATTGTGTAATTAATGTATAAGAACTAAGCAAACAAAATTGCTTTTGTTTCTGCTTTTTAATAGTTAGTATTATTCATAGTATGTACTTAAGATTAATCTAGGAACACAATTAAAAAATGAACACTTGGAGTATTTTCTTCAGTTGCAATTTTTTAAGCTGTAATTTTTGATTTTTAAGTCATAAATCTTAGAATATGACGTCATGTCTGGGTATACAGCGGTTTCGAGCAGACTATAGATCTGTGAAACGCAATTAGTACTATATCGTGGTATTAGTACTAGTACTTAAACCCCATCCACTTGCTGGTTGCAAGTCTCTATTTCACCAAGATCCGCTGGAACTAGGGGTAATCCAAGTCATTTCTATACTGATAGCTCAAAAACAAAAGCTGAGTTGGATAGCAGTGTGCACTTAGACGGACTAAATCATAAAATTATGGCTAAAGGAAAACTTGATATCCGCAATGGATATCCGCATCTTCATAAACAGCCAACCCACTCTTAATTCACTTGGTGCTGTTTCCACATATTCAGAAACTGTCCGTATTTGTCGCTTATCTGTTAGAAAGATATCAGAAAAGTTTAACAATCATTTTTTTGGTTGCTTGGCCACAGAAACATTCCGGGAAATTGAAAGCCGATGAGCTTTAACACCATTTCACCCAAAAAAATGTATATTGGTATAATAGTTTATGCTAAAACAAGATTCCATGAAGAAAACAAACTTAAGCTGGCCAAACACCACAACTTGTCTGGCGACTAAACAGATATCTGGCCTAAAGATCAATAAGCGTTTTTAATATCTAATCAGATCTCGAGCTCCGTAATCGGTGTCATAACAACTGGAAATTGTCTAAAAATTAGGTATGCGCTTCTAGACACGTCATTTTCTCAAACGACTTCCGTAAAAATTGCACGTACAAGGAGGAGACTATCCCACACCTTCCAAAGATCCATATATTATACTTTGAAGAGTTTTTCTTTAACGATACCCGTGATCTGCCTCACACAGAGGCATCCACAATCTGCCTTCCATTTTTATGTGCTTTCACATTGGACCTTGAATTGAACTAAGTATATTTGGCATTTTTCTGACAGCTACTTTCGCAGCTTGCCTGCATCTCTTAGCGCTAGTGTTCCCTGAACTGCGCATGAGGCCGGACTTAGCTTCCTATCTCAGCATTTGGATTTGATTTCATTGGCTTGATTTTTTTATTTGAAGCGGTTAAACGTTCAGATCACAAAATTTGGGTCATCGTATAGCTATTTAATGCCTTCGCTGAGTAAAAATCCCAGCTATAAATTTAACTCCATTGTGCAGTATTCCTGAGAATAACTCTTATGATGTACAGCCATCACCTAGTTAGCAAGTTCAGCCTTAAGTCTTGATTAAGGTGTGCAGTATTATAAATTCGTGACTCGCACTTAGTACCATTTGTCTTGTATCAGATCTATTTCAACATTTTTGTATATACTCATTACTCATCCTTATATTTCGCATTCATTTCAAAATTCAGAAGGATTTTGGGTAACCCAGGCTCTACCTAGGAAAACTTGTATGCCTCTTTCCCTTATTCTTTTTGCACAACTGCAATATTCTCAGTAAAACGGCGCTTGCCCATTTGGTGTCGAAAGACCAAGAAATCTACTCACAAATCCTTGCTCCAGGTCTTGAACGCACTTCTTCCAATCTGTACCAAAACTCACAAAAATGTCAAAATCAAGTACAAATCACAATATACAAGAACATTTGCTCCAGACTGTGAATACTACGCTATTATTTCAAGTGATTCATGTTGCTTTGACAGTTCACAAATGTCAAATAAGAATTGTAATTCCTACCATTTGCAAAAACTATAGCTTCTTCCGATCGGATGATGACTTTAGTCCTTCCTTTTATGGTTTAGAATTTGTATTAGGGAGTTGTCTTACACTTTCACAATGGTACACGGTTCCAACTATTGAACGAAGTGTTGCAGCTCATCCGTGATACAATAGAACTACTACTGGGTTGCAAAATATGGGCAGAAATAACTTTATAACATTTTTTTAAATTGGCTCCAATTTGCAACCGGCTCATTGATGGTTCAGGAAATTATTGTAGGGCGTGTGATTCAAATGCATTTAAAAATTGGTAGAACAGATGCCTGTTAAAGTACATTTAAACGGCAACTTTTAAGTAAAGTATGGTTTATTAATTTAGTATTTTGTCTTTTGTTTCGATATCAATGTTAACAAGTAGGAAATTATGAATTCAAAACTTTATTTTCCATGCTTCCACTATCCAGGGAGCGAAAACGTGTGACCTACCCCTACCCTAGTATTTCATCTTAGATACATAAGCATCTACTTGCCTTATCCGTTACCTTTATAAAACAAAGTTAACTTTGAATGCGAAATTAAACACCAAAGACATTATGTAGTGGGTGTGTAAATCCATTGAATACCTTTCATTGACAATAGCTAGCTTACGCTTGAGCAGCATAATAATATTTTATGTCTTTTTTATTTTACAAATCCGGAATATCTAAAATACAGTTGTGCTGCATCCAACGCATAAAGGTTACCTCTATTACTTCCAGATACTATACATTTCCGAAATCAATAGCTTTTATGGTTGGGTACATTGCGAAGGTACACAGGTACACTGTGCACACAAAGTTTTTCCCAAAATTTGTATCCTATGACAAAAATAAATTTTATGTTCATGTTCATTGACTTGGAAAATTTTGTTTGACTACCTGCAATCAATCTTTTACGTAAAATGTTGAGTGGTATATATTTCATAAAAATGAAAAAAATGGAGCTTGTAAACTTTATGATATACGCTGAATATAAGAGTTGAACGAAAATATGGATAAGATTCGTTTTCGAGAAGATACAATAAAATAAAAATAGATAAACTATAGTTTGCTATTACATACAAAGTTGAATTTTAAAGTGTATATTTGTTTTGGGGTTCCGACATTGTATGCAAAATTTATAGTAGTCTTGATGTGGCACTTGACTTTGTTTCCCTCTATAGCGTTAAAACTTCGTTATGATAATTAGTATATATAACACAGTTTGCAACTGATTTCATAGTTCTATAGTTTATATAGCAAAGGTTCAAACCGTGGCTCAGTGTCACTATATTCGCAACATTGCGTTTCGAGTATTCAATTTGTTTGACAGTTGCTTCTGCAGCTCTGACATTCGCTCCAGCTCGATTATATTTAAGCAATCATCCTCGAACAATCAACTGAATTTCAAGCATCAACTCACACCGTGTTCTTAGATTAGGTGAATGATGAATCCTGAATGCATCATTTTGACAGAAGAATTCCCTCAAAAATAGTTGCTATTTTAAAAAATGTAGCAATATCGCGGGAGTCTTGATTTGTATAAAAAGTTCAACTTTTTTTACAATAATTGCAGCAAGGAGTGAGCTTAGGAGACATGCTGTCACCAACTATATGTCTTTCTTCTGGTTCTTCTTCGTTTTATGAAGTTATGACTGATACCACAATTCGATCTTATTAAGATCAAAGAGCAATTGAGTAATAAAGCCCCTAAGTCTAGAGGACAGTATGAGTGGAAATAGCACCTGCAACTTCTGTAGCGTACAATTTTCAAAAAAAAAAAAGATAATAATGTGGCACATGACAAACTCTTCCACGAGAAAAAAAAACTACGTGGAAAAGTTTGTGGAATGCAAGAAATCTTTATTTCACTGGGATTCAAATACGATTTTTCTAGGAGAATCACACTATGTCTGTTTGAAGCCCTGATTTTCCCATAGTTTGTCTAAATGGCACAGAAACCGATTCAATATTTGATGAGCTTCGTGCGGAAAATTCTTTGATTGATGCCCCAAAGCGAGATTCCAGGAGATGAAGGCCATTTCTACAAAAGCGTGACCAAGTGGAAAATGGTTTCAAGAAACTTGGTGTGCGAAAGATAGCAAGGAAAACAACTATCTGAGGAGATCTGTTGGTTGAGGTAAAGACTTGCCGCAAACTCTAAGAAAAATGGATCAAACTATAGATATCGTGCTGCCTTCTAATTTTTTTTTTGGAATACATTCTTCTTGTCTAGAAGATCAACTACATATTAACATTAAGAGAAAGTTTTTGCAAATTTATTTGTCTAAAATTAAAAATATTCTAAGTTTAAGGAACTAGTTTTCCATACAATTTTGCAGTTGTATATTCTTTCCAAATTCCAAACCAAATAATCCCATGTTTAACTAAATTATAGCAAAATTGAACTTAAACCAAAGGTAAAAATCGATGCATCAGACAGGAAATAACTTATGTAGGTACAAGTATTCACATACATAGTAACTTTTTGGAAATTTTGTTTTAATCTAAGATAAGATACGAAACTGCATAGAAAAGATTAAATGTTAAATGTCCTGCTGTGGCTCTAGAGACTAGAGCAACAAAAAAAAAATCTATTTCTATTCTATGGCCTCTGTACGAATCTTAAAATATTTTCAAATCCACCACAAGAGAAGAAGATTAAAAGTCCCTTAATAGCAGAGTATCTGTATGCCTTATCTGCAAACCACATCCGACATTACGTTGCCTGGGATTTTGAGGTTCCTTTTAAAACACAGATACATACGAAACAACGAGTATAATTCCAAATCCAATTATTTATTATTATACATGAATATAAATTGTTCTGGCATTCAAATGTGGTTATGTTATGCGTGGTTATGTGGTTAGCCGCATTTATTCAAGTATACTTACATACTGATAAAAAGAAAAATACCTTACCATCCCATATTTTATGTACAATCCTATCTATCCGCCCATATGCATATGAATACATAATATTTTTTTTATTTTTATTTTGACAATATTTTTGTTTCCTGCTTGCGCGCCAATAAAGAGGGAAAAATACCTCAAAAAATATTAAAAAAAAAAAAATTGCTAATCCCAAACCCATTGAATGCTCATGAATACAGAAACCGTGATGGGTTGTTCACATTTCAACGATATAAACTCGAAAAAAAAACAACAATAAAATCATAAAAGTAAAAAATTAAAAAAAATACCTACTGCTTACCACTTTCGTGTCAATCATTCAGTATTACAGCCAATGTCACGAAAAAAAAAGTTAAAAATTCCACATCAACTTAATTGAAATCAATTAGCGCCGTTCGTTGACGATGACGGAAAATTGCAATCCATGTTCTGTTCGGTTCGTCCGTTTTGTGTGCTTGTGTCTGTGTATGTGTATGTGTCTGTCTGTCCGCTCAAGTGTCGAAATGTGTACAAAAAACATCCTCGAATGAACATTCACAAGAACAACAAAAAAACCTCATTTTAGTTGATACAGCTACATATATACTTGTACAAGTTTTGAAGTAGTCTTCTTCTAGTTGTTCACTTCCACTTCCACTTCCCTGGAAAATGAATTCCTAAATTGACATTCTAACTGACGACAAAGCGACATCACGGTGCGGCGCGGCGTGCCTCAAGTGGATGTCGTCGATGCCTATGACGTGCGGGGGGAGTTTAGCAATGAAGGACTGATAACTGTTGTTTGTGCGGTGTGCCATATAGTCGTGTTTTGTTACCATGTCGTGCTGACAGAATTTCACTCTGTAATTAAATTTAATTGAATTCAATTAATTTTTGTTTTCTATTGATATGAGAGTTTTTGGAAACTTTTTGCTAACCAAAATGATGCCGGAAGAAAGTTTAACTTTATATAAAGGGATTATATTTACTAACGTGTAACTGTAGATGTATGTAGTAGATATGGGTTAGCTATACTTGAGGCAGGGCGTAAAACTTATTTAGTAACTGTAATTCATACACAAAACACAACAAAAAAAATTCACAAAATGGCTTATAATTAGTTGCATACGAACTGTCAATTTTATCTGTATAACAGTTTTGTCTATTATTCGTTCGATATTAACATAATAAAAATAATAATAATAAGGACAATTGACAAAGAAGTTTTAATGAAATATGAAAATAATATCATTTCCCATTGGTAAAAAAAAAAACACCCAGAAGCATCATAAAGACTTCTCAAACCGTTTATGACAATTCGGGGAAGCGAATTTAATTTCTTGGTTCGACATTAGAATCCACTTAGGTATGTACTGTACAATGTACATGTATATAAATCGTAAGAATAAAAGATAACGCCATTCGCATTCGTGAATGACGTCAGCAGTGACCCGCAAGATAAAGACTATATTAAATTTTACTAAATATGAGGTACAAGGTAGTGTCTACTGGCATGAGACAGTGCCACCAGTTTTGCTAGTTTTCAGCTCTATGGTGTCATTTTTGAATCAAGGAGCTCATTTCGTGCAGACCTCCGCCAGACATATTATAAGCAAGACAAAGAATAAGATCAAATCAATTTATTCCGTGAAGTGAGGTAGAGACTACACCATTGTAAGAGTGGTGAAACTGACGTATGCAAATAAACACTCAGAAAAAACAATTCTATGACAGTATTTCAGTTATGCACATGCATGTATTTGTGTTTTAGCTGACTAACGTCAAATCAAGAAACCATTATGTCCTGATGCTTCGGGAAGATTATTCTTCCTGTACTAGAACAGTGAACATTTTGGCCACAAAATCTTGAGAAGCATTTCATTGTTCTTTCAAATAAAGTCCTGACCAGTGCTGTTGCTGTTATCAAACCAGTGATGTTAAAAGTGTTAATTATAGCTTGTTTACTTGACCAAATCATTTTATAAAAACCGAGTTGTTATCGAAGGGGTGGAACATTATTGGAATATTTTTCCGTTGCATTATTGTTAATTCCGATGACTGAAAATACCCGCCATTTTGTAATAATCAAGTAAAATGGCGGATAGCACGCCCCTTTTCTGATTTTATCTTTTCATGCATACCGCATTGCAGGGTTTAACGTTTCTTAAGGATTTTTAAATTAACACATTTATAAACGTAAAGTTGTCATTCGGTGATTACGTTGCATTCAATCATCTTAATATTGCACGTCAAACGCTAACCAAGACAAAACAAAAAAAGCACTTTAACCAACTTTTGTTATAAATGCAATCAAAGAAAAAAAAACATTTTTTCATTTCACCATGTCTAGTCTTCATTTCCATGGGAAACAAAACGAAAATTACAAAACGATTTTCCGCCTTTGTAATAAATCTTTCAACCGAATAATGCAACGTCATTAAATGTGAAGCAAAAGCTGTATGGAAAACTTTTTTTTTAACTTCTATAGTCTGTAGGACTATTCAAACCGTATATTATTTCAACAAATTGTGCTTTGCCTTTTGGGTTCCACGTAAAATCCAAATGGATTTCTCTAAAAATGGCAAATAAGCACTTATTTACTTATCATTATGAAAATAAAACTGCAACTTGAAATAATTAACTGTTATTGCTGGTTTTTTCATGTTTGATGAATGATTATGGCCGCTTTGGATGATATTAAACATTGATGGACAAAGCTAAAATAAAAATAAATTCCTTTACGCAATCATTTCACTTCCGTTTTTTCTGATGTTGTTTTGGTGACATCTGTTAAATTATTTAGTTACTGATGTCAAGTCAAGTCACCATAGCAAGTACACGATTGAACCGCAGTCCGAACGATATAACTTTATTATCAAAATAAATGAGTGTTCATTTCAAATTCTGCCCATCCTCATTGAAAGTCCTTTTAGAGAACTGAAAAGTATAGGGTTTCTTAGCTTTGAAAAAGCAGTATTCTATTGGCAACCCATTTTGAATACCCTGCTTTTGATTAAGACTTAATTTAATGATTTAAAATTTTAAAGAAAAGAAAATTTAAACGAAACTAAACTAAAATGACAAAAAGTAGGCTATTAATAAATATATAAGATGGCAATGCAAATGGCCTTTTCCATTCAAACTTTTTATTTCGCAATTGATTTTAGCAAAACTCTTTAAAAAAAATTGCTGTTGGCTTTAATAAATGGCTTTATCAAGGTAAACTGGAAGGTTTTTACAATACCTGACAAATCTGCCTTTTATTTTAATATATTATACATTTGGAATTAATTAATTAGCCAAATACGTGAATTGAAGAATAAAAGTATGCTTTTAATAGTTCGCAATTCGGAGCGGTCAGGCTTCACACGTCAAATTGCAACTCTAAGAGCTGGTTGTACAATAGTGGTTCATCCTCTTGGATCAAGCTTAAAAAAATATTAACCTCGTTTCGTGTTTGCATAATCAAAGCTTAAGAACGAACCCACCGATAACAATGAGTTTGATAAAATTTATCCATGGATCAAGTACTTAAAAATGAGATTCATTGTTGAACTGTACTAATTTTAATAAATATAATGGGCTAAGATTAGGTGTCTCTCTGGCAATCCTGATGAATTGAGAAACCTATTGAACCTTTGAACTTTTGGCTATAATACACCTTTTCTTCTTTTTATAATAGTATTTGATAGAAGCATTTAACTAGAAATTTAGTCTTAGAAATAAAAATTTTAAGTCATATAGACTTCAGAGTTTTTATTAAATTTA
This sequence comes from Platycheirus albimanus, assembly GCA_916050605.2. Taxonomy (NCBI): domain Eukaryota; kingdom Metazoa; phylum Arthropoda; class Insecta; order Diptera; family Syrphidae; genus Platycheirus; species Platycheirus albimanus. Next base: position 359,408,636 of record OU696696.1, read on the forward strand.
AAGTTTTTCCGTTTTGCGATTGTCCTTTAAAAAGTAGGTTTCTATAAAAAATTTTAGAAGCACCCCGGCACCGTATTAATTTTAATCATGAACTTCAGATATTTCTCTATGTACACACAAAAACTGTGTTCCTTGTCCTACTTAAAACGTTTACAAAATATTTTATGATATCATCCTTTCCCTGAACGAATACATATTTTTTATACTTTGACTCAAATAAAACGCGATTTTCCTAATTAACCCACAAAAAATAAAAACAAATTATTCCATCCCAACACCCTTTAAATAACCTTCACACAAAGGTTAAAGTAATCACCCACTGCTTCCAGGTATTTACCCAACGCGAACCCATCGGCGTTGGAAACAAGTGCAAAATTACTCTTACTGCCATTTCCCAGAAAAAAAAACTTCACAAAATCAAATGTAAATAAAAGTAAAATAACTTTTCACCTCCAATAACTTCTATCAGTAGCAGCTCCCTCACCCTTAAAATGTTTGCGGAAAGATTTTCACTTGCTCTTTAGGGGTAAGTATTGGTTTCGACCAGAACCAAATCGGGGTTTTATTTAAAAATTCATTTATAATGTTAGACATTGTTGATCTGTCCAAATTATATTAGAAATGACACCTTCTTCCAAAATGATTTCACCTCAAACCATCTGTTGTAGATAAGTTGGATCCACAGACTAAACCTTTAGAGAGCGTTAAGAAGTTCAAAATAAAATACACATCAGCTGATCTTAAGCTTGTCGACAAAAAGAGAGGACAAAATTACTTCCGCTGGACCACTGATCAATAAGATACAGACCACCAACTCACTGTATGGTCCCTCTTTTTGCCAACAATCTGAATGCCATTTATTCTGAGAGTGTTACGCTCTCCCGTGCTTTTTAAATGGGAGCAGTAAACACACCACACAAATAAATGGTACACGCAGGTATGGTTGCCATCACAAAATGCACAGGAAGATATGTACACGTATTCACAGACACGAACAAATATTTCGGGTGTTTCAGGCAAGAGGAGCACGAGTTGCCGGTCTCTATTGGTCTGTGCGCTGGACTATGTGTTTGTATTCTGTGTGTTGAATATTTTTTTCAGAATGTAAACTTACCACATTTCAACTTAAACAAAAGAACGAGGTTAATGTAAAGCTTCGTTGAAAAGGAAAGCTAACTATTGATGACAATAGTTGACCGAATAGAAAAAAAAGAACGCATCCCTCAGTCAGTGCAATTCTAATCATGTTTTAAGTTTGCTCCGCGATCGGTAAGTGATAAAAAATATTAATTTTAAATTCTAATTTGCAAAGTGCGGTAGTGAAAAGTCAATTTAATTATTTTAAAAGTAGTGAAGTTCAGTTGTGTCAAGTTTTATATTAATTTTGAGCCGTAAATTATAAGATTTAAGGAAAATTAGAATAAATTTGATTCGAATTCGTTTTGATGTGTAATGGCGTCGTGTTCGATTGCTTTTTTTGTTGGCGTTACCGGTAGAGCAGTGCTGTTGGTGGCTCAGTGATGTTGTTGTTGGGGATTGGGTATTGGAAAGTTGGCATGCGCGACGGTAAGCCGGGTTAAGAAACAAATTTTGTTGTTTTGGAAAGGATCAACAAAGCCCCCAATCCCCTTTGAAGACTTTTTATCTAGTGAATATTGTGCCCAATGGATACAAAAAAAATTATTTAGTGCATTTTAAGGCAAGGAAGGTAAATAAGTTTTACAAATCTTTTTGTTCTTGCGACCTTTAATAAGTTATGCTTGTGGGCTTTATGTCTTCGCTTAAATAAGTTTAAATAATATTAAGAATCATTAAATCGAACACCATTTGTCTTTATAAAAGCTGACAAGGAGTTATTTTAATAATTGTTCTTATTTATTTTTAGGCAAGTTGCAGAAGAAACTAGTCAAAGTTATGCTTTCCACCTTTCGGTAAGTCATTATAACTTCACAGCTAAAAAATGTTTCTTCAAGGTATTTTGGGGCTGAAATTGTGGTTCCCTTAAAATATATATACATACATATGTATGAAAACCCCTTAGGAACTTGTCCAATAAGAAAGTCGAAGTCCGAGTCTTCAAATTTAAACTCGGTCATCATCCACATTCTATCCGGCTTCTTCAAGGAGTTCGGCAGGTAAAAATACGTTTCAGCAAGAGGTCCCATTTTAACCTCCACATATCATTGAACATTTAAGCAATACCTTCTTGTAGCCACAACCTCCAGGACATTCTTGCCGCAGATATAGAGAGACTGTCCCCTGTTTTTTCTAGATAAAGAGTGGTCATTGGTTGTTCAGCTTTTGCAATAATTTCATGTTCAAATGCATCAAAAAATAAAGTGTACGGCTGGGTTGCATGAACTTGCTTTCATGTGTGACAATGGTTTTGGGGCTTTAGATTTTGAAAAAAAAGTAACGGTCCTATGGGAAATACTCATTATACAACTAATAAAGATATGGCATTGCGCATGGTGCCAAACAAAACGTCAAACTATTGCCAAACTCCCGGGTGTTCTTATGACGTAGAGCGCATAGGGTAGAGCGAAACAAAAAAGTTAAACGGGAAGGAAGGCGAAAACGAGAAGGCAGGTGTTCTTATGACGAGATGCGCAGAACAAATCAAAAATGAAAATTGGAAGGCGTTATCTCTAGTAGTTATATCATGGGAGGTACCGTTAGGAAGTCTCTGAAAAATCTATGCCAACCAAAACATACAGTTTTCACAAAAAACATGATTCAGAAAGTTTTATCAAAATCGTTTGAGCCGTTTTTGAGAAAAATGAATTTTTCACAAAAAATCGCATGCCAGGTATACCGTTAGTTTTTCAGCTAGAATGCTTATTCCAAAAATCCCTCTGTAGGACGTCATATAAATAATGTGAACCAAGTTTGACGCAAATTTGTCCAACCGTTAAAGCTGTTAGTAACTAAACAGACAGACAGGCAGAAAGACAGAATGGTCCCACCCACATTTTTTGACTCCCTTATCAACGAAGGCACAACATAGCGATGCAAGCTTATGATTTTTACATAACATATACCTGTCAAAAGCTTTAAAATAATTCCCATACCTTAGGATGTTACCTTTACTCCTGCAATTCACTTAAAAATTTGGGATCAGAAAAAAACCTTCACTTCTCTTGTATATCCCTGGAATGTTTTTTGTCTATCATTTATTTTTATGGACAATGCCAACTGCATTCCTCTTCTCAAACACTTCCTCCGTTCTCGCAGTTCGCCCAAATACGGACGTATGTAGGTACTCTTAAGTACATCAAAGACTCGTTCGTCACAATCCCTTAAAATTTTTTAAAAACCACATCCAATAGCAAGTTCGTGCGACCAAGTCGTGCACTTAATCTTTGTTCGCTTTCCATATTTTTACCGGCAAATTTTATTATAATCCTGTCAGATTTACGTTCTGTGCCACATTCTCCCACGCAAAACCCAGGCAAAGGCACTTAACTTAAAAAAAAAGTAGAATCCCCCGTATGTGCACACAAATCTGTGTGTTTCCTGTCAAAAACACAAGAACAAATATTACACAATAGCAATATCTACAGAGTGAACATAAAAAATTACACAATTGGTATTGGATGAGCTTTTGACCCTCCAAAAGGACAAAAAGTCAATGTCATCGGAGTGAGCTATAGCTATATGAAATGAAACGAAAAAAAGCTTTTATGTATTCAAATTATTTATTTTGTTGAGTAAAATGTTGATTTTGTTTTGATTCGCAATAGCTCCTGTTTTAGGGATACTTTATATCCTTCCACCTCCATTCCTCACCATACTCACAGTTAAAGATAAATACGCAAAAGAATAAGGAAGCAAAAGAAACCAGGAAACTATAAGGCAGGTGGTGCTTTTTCAAAAGCTTTCTCTCAATCTTATTTAAATTGATGTTGACGAGGATATAACATAATTTCTATTAATATTTATATACCTACACACATAAATGTAAATGAATGTGAATGTTTTGTATCAAGGATATGGATGAATGTTAGAGAAACCAGTTGGGGTGGAGTGGTCAACTTGATTTAATCCATGTGAAAATAATGAAATTTCAGATGAAAGGCTGGCAACTGTTTCCAAGGAAGAAATAATAATAATTCGAGCTTATGGATTACCATCCATAAGGGAGGATTCTCATCATCTAAGGACTTTTCAGATTGTTGTTGTTGTACCTATTCGTAAAACAGAAATGAGATTTTTTGGATTTTTTTGCATTATGAAATAATTATATAAATTGCCATTAAGGGTTGTGCGAAACGGGGGATAACACGCTAACAACTTAATGAGCAACACGTGTGGTTGAAGAGACGTAATTTTGACAAGGGCAACGACCGATAATTTCAGTTTTAATGATAGGTACTTGTACATACCTTACAGTACAGTAGCTTTAGCTATACATGTATACACAGTACCTTTATTTCGTAGTTTGCTCGGTTCTTAGAATTTCATCACTATGCAGGCTGAGTAATTGAAATGTTATTAACCTGTGCAACAAGTCCCTATTTCTATAGATACAAGACACAGCTTCAGAACATCCTCCCTTCATTTCGTTTGGCCTAACAATTCTTCAATTTTCGGTGATTTTGTTGTGTGTTAACCAAAAAGAATCACAAAACAGTCTCCCATTGTGTGTTATTCCTCTCCTGTTTTCGAGATACACTTCTGCGTTGTCACTGAGAAAGCCCAAAATACGGTTAGCCAAAAGAATGCATTTTCTTACTTCAAACTTCAAATTGATCGTGTTTGGCATTTAAGAACGCTTCTATTTCTCATTCTTTAATACAATGACGCTGACACTTACTATAAAAAGGGTGTTTCAACTGGCGCGGAATGATTTTTGTTGCCTGAAGCGGCCATGCTGTTTTGGTGACATCGGTCAAAACTATTGTTTTATATTCATTTGCAGGAGCCAAAGCACCATGTCAGGTAACATGATTGAACAGCACGTCCAAATGATTAATCTTTATCATCAAAATGAGTGTCCCTTAGTGCAAACTTTACGATCATTTTGCGGTAGGCGTGGCTGCCTCTTCAACGTTTGTTGGACAAATTTGAGACGACCCGGTTCGATAATCAATCAGCCAAAATTCGTTTGTCAAAGGAACAAAATGTGATCGGCAGAAAACCTCTCCGCGGTCCGTGAAATTGGTCGGCAGAATCCGAAGTTTTTTGCGTCGGGAGCCAACATCCGTACAAACATGCACAAAGTTTATTACCATTTGCACATTTGTTCGCTGACTGATTTTTGGACCGTTTGGAAGATGAAGTCAATTTTTGCAGAAAAATCATCAAATAAGGGAGGACGCGTATTTTTGGATATAGGCTCTGTGTTAACAAGCAAAGTTGGGGTATATTAGACGGCCAAACCAGGTGCACAAGGTGACGCATCCTCAAAAGTTGCAGTTTAATTTGGACCTTTGGCAGGCGTCATTGGTCTGTACACTTTCGAAAACGACGTTGGTAATGCGTTCACCGTCAATGGCGAGCTCTACAGAATTATGATAACCAATTTCTAATTTCCCAAATTGAACCATATGTACCTAGACGATACATGGCGCTTCAGCAGGACACGTCTCTACGTTGCACAAAATGCACGACACGATTGGCATCCTGCATGAATGATTTGATGGTAAGGTTATCTCTCGCAGAGAATAGCTCAAATTTAGCCGGATCTATGCGGAGGAGCCATTAAAAATTGGACCATTTCGATCCATGCCACTGTAAAAAGCCGAGGCAGGTGAGCAAAACTTACGTAATGACTAACATGTGCCTTTCAAATAAAAGAAACATTTTGTTAATACCTCACAGCTTGGTCCATTTCAATTTATCATCTTCCTGCCCCGCCCTTATTGAAAACCCCTTATTGTATATACGTCTGCAGTGAGAATTGGTCAATTCCGACTCTTGTTCACTTTCCAGTCCATTTGAGCACGAAAATTGGTACGTTTTTCTCAATCCACCGCTGGTAGTTAATAGCAAATTAATTTTTTTGTCGAATATCCTTAAATATTCACAAACTTTTTTTAAAAATCTTCGGAGCAACGAGCAAGTTTATAAGTTTCTAGGTACAATTTGAACCGTCTGATTAAGTATGCGCTTAAAAAAAAAGAAAAAACAGGAGTGAGTGATAAATGACGACTCTTTCCATACACGTAGAAAATTATTAGTCCTTTGGGACAGCTCAAAAAGAAATTGAAAGGGAGAAGCTATAATGGAACAACATTTTTGGAGGGGTGCCGTCAACTTTGGGAGAGTATAATTGTCTTTGAGCTAAGAAAGATAATGCAAAACTTTATCAAATTGAATTGAAATGTTGTGATAAGTATTATAGATTGGGGGGAAATCGAGAGAGATTTACATGAATGTCAATAAAAGTGTTACTTAAATGTAAATGATATCCACCAAGTTTAATTTTTTTGAATTGACAAACTTCTAGAAACTTTTTGGATTAAGATTCAATAAAATTCAAATTTTGAAGAAAGAAATGCTCCGTGAGTAAATCTTGTCATAAAGAAGTGTGTTTATGTTAATTGGTCGGCTTCATCATCGACGATGTTTAGGTAACTCCTATTTCGACAAAGTTTCAACACCGGGAAAGCCAGCCAAACTCCTTGTCAGCTTCAAAGCAGATGCAAAAGCCTTAGAGGAGAAACAGAAAAGATTGACTTATATTATTGGAAGCGTCACCTCGATGGAAATTCACACTTGTATGGATGTGGTTTTGCTGTCAAAAAAAGTGTCTTGCGCTTTAGTGAAGTCAGACTAAGAACGCTGACGATCCGTATCAAGACTGATTGTCACCATCTATTATAAGTGCCAATGACACTTTAACAGAAGAGTGAAACAAATCAACGTTGAAATTCACTCGTCGCCTGCACTCTTAAAAGATGGTGATGGAAACACTGTAGCGGATAAACAGTTAATATTAATTTTGTAGATTGTTATATGTGAGCGTCTTACGCCTTTTTTTGGCAATCGGTACTTTGTAATGCAGTTTCAGACCTGCGATATCTACCACCGGCCACACTGCACCAGATCCTGGAGAAAACCAAACAATTTAACATGGCCCTAATGTTTATCAGCTTCAAAGCAGCTTGCAACAGTTTTTAAACCTTAGAGAAAACTGCATTGTAATGCAGCTTTTCAACATTCCTGTCAGTTGGGATGGCTTTGCCATGTAGAAAGAATGAACATCAATGCTCAAGCTAGTAAAATTCTCAACGTAATATCGGAGAAAATCAGAAGTCCATGATATATAGTTTTATCGTATAGTTTTATCGTGTTTTGTTTGTGTATATTGATTTTCGTGTGCAAATTGTCTTATGGGCATAACACCTAGGACAGTTTGTTTGCCATCGGAATTAATATGAGTCTACACTATGCGGTTTGACTTAGTTTCGTCAGAATTGTGTTTTGTGTGTTTAGTTTTTTTTAAATGGTAAGTGATTTTTGTGTCGTCTATTCAAATGTTCGTGGGCTAAGAAAGAATTTCTTTTCTGTGTACGCCTATACTGTGCAATACAGGCCAGCTGTTTTGGCATTAAGTGAAACCCGCTATTCTGGCCAGACAACACTCGAAGGAAGGTATACCGAGATCTTTGCTGAGTACAACCATCTTACCCAGCTTGTCAATGAGCCTACTCGTATACCGGATGTTGATGGGCATTCCGCCCATACTCTTGACTTGTTCCTTACTTCCCATCCTGATAAATATACTATTATAGTAACTTCTCCATTTGGCACCTCGGACCATTGTGTCATTTCAGCTAATTTCCCGATCTCCAACCATCCAGTTAAAGAAAAAATTCCCACTAGGAAGAAACACAAACAAGTTAGGAACTCGTGCAACTCTGTTATTCATAAAACGAAATTTTTTCATGACCAGAAGTTACGGCAAAAAATTCTGCACTGTCCCAAAGGCAGTAAAAACTTCTGGCCATTTGTAAAAAACGTCAAGAACTCAACGTCATCATCAGTTCCAACGCTCATCGTCGACAATAAACCAATTGTCAGCTCTTCAAAGAAAGCGAATATGCTCGCAGCTCATTTTGCTGCAAGTTCTACGTTGCCTGCAAGCAACAATGCCCCTCCTGTACTTGAGAACGTTAATTTTTCTATGGGACAGATATCTTTCCGCACTCGTACAGTAGCAAGGTTTTCTTCAAGATCTTGATATACACAAATCCGCTGGCCCGGATGGTGTACCCCTATGCTTCTGAAGAGGTGTTCTTCATCGCTGTCAAAACCACTGCGTAAGCTTATCCATCGCTCCTATCGTTCAGGAATCTTTCGTAGTAGATGGAAAACAGCATTTGTCCAGCCCGTCCCTAAAAAAAGTGACTCCTCCTCCCCCTCCTCCTACCGACCAATTGCACTTACGTCCCTTCTTTGCAAGGTCATGGAAACGCTGATAAATCGTCAGCTCAAGAAATATCTCGAAGATCGGGAGCTTTTAAATGACCGGCAGTACGGCTTTCGCAGCAATCGTTCCACTGGTGATCTGATGGCATATCTTACCGAACAGTGGAACAAATCTGTGCATCGCTTTGGCGAAAGCAAGATTATTGCGCTTGATATTTCAAAGGCATTTGATAGAGTTTGGCATGAAGCTGTTTTATAGAAAATGCGTGCATTTCGTTGGATAGGAAGCTTTATTCTGGACACGCAAAAACATCAGTGCAGAGATCTGTCGAAGAATAACTTTTACCAACTTTGTTTATTCAGACCTGCTGGTGGGGTATGTTGGTCAAGGCCATGGTCCACATTAAACTGTATGAGAGGCACAGTAGCACTACACTCGGTGTGTATCAATTCGGTCTAGATTTTTCCTCTGAGGTTATACAATCGGGCTTTCTTATGATTTTTTCTACTCCAATGCAAAATAAAGGATTGAATCCCTGGAATCAAGCTTAAAATTTTGTTTGAACCACTCTAATTTCCAGACTTTAATTACCATTTAAAACAATTTTACATCAAAAATAAATTCGAAATAATAGTGAATCTTCAAATTGAAGCACACCCTTTATTCAAACACATTACTTTTTATGTACATTGTATCTGCATGTATACTGCGCAGAAGGATAAATAATTGAAATTTTAATCTACAAAGTTAAAAGTAATTAAAACAAAATATTAAAAGTCCATTAACCCTTCCAATTCTGACGAGTGACGAAGAACATTGCCCTATGAGCTATGAACCCAAACCTCCAGTTTCTAGTTAGATTATTCGCCATCCAATAGCTCCCGCTTTGGTCTCCAGCACCAGTATAGAATAATTAATGACCCGTATGGTAATTAAATCGTGAAGTAAACATTAAATGCGCATGTAAGTTAAAATTAAATGCGAAACCCATATTAAAAAACAAAGTTGAAAAAAAAAAATATTCCAATCTAATTCCGTACTTCCTCTTATGCTTTCCGTTGTATCCTCTTTCTATACCTACCTTCATTATATTTGGATATACTTTGTCTGTGTATGAGTTTTGTTTTTGTCGCAGTATTGGTTCCAATATCAATCGTATCCATCAGCTTGTCAGTTCGATATCCATTCAGTCATCAATTTCTCCTTTGGTATCTATTCATCATCATGTCTTGAGTTTCTGTTTCATATACATACATAGTAATGTATCTATGTACATCCATATGTGGGCAATGTATCTACAACGTGATGGTTCGATTTTATAGTACCCTACCCGTTGTTATATCTTTGTAGATACAGCAGATACATCGCTTTGTAATAAGATACATTGATGGTGAACCCTTTTTTCTGGGATTGTTCCTCCTAGATGGAGCCTCAGAGAATGGGCATTGGTATGGTGGAGCGTGGAGGAGTTAAAACAGAAAAGGAGGACAAACTTTCCTAAAAGGAGAAAAAATAAAAGAAATAGCTAAAAGAAAAATTAACGACAAAACAACAACAACAACTACAAAAAAAAAAGTAAAAGAGCGCCATCAACGAGAAAAGAAATAAACTGAAACACTAAAAAAAAAAAAAATATAAAAATAAAAATGTTTGAAAATTCGCTTGACATGCGCCTCAAGCAGTCGCTTTAATAGAGTTTTTGTAATTTTTTTTATTTTCTTTACTTCGTCTTATTATGTTTTTGAAAATAAATTTATGAAGGCAAAGATATAATATAAAAGATGAAAGATAAATTACACAGAACACAGGTAGAAGAAGCTGAAGAAGTTGTAAGTTATTACTTGGATGATTATGTTGGAATTCCTTTTCTTTGAGATGCTTTTGCCTTTGCTGCTGGTTGTTGTTGTTGTTGTTTCTATTGCTGAGTGGGCGATGTGGAGGAAGAAATCTTGGAAATTGACATAGCCCTCCCGAAGGTGACGGTAATTCGTGCGAATAAGTTTTGGTCTAACACGTGGCCAGGAAATATATAAATAATTGAGCGAAGAAATTGGAGAGGGGAATGATGTAAATTTATCATAACATCGCTAATTCTATAAAACCTAATAGAGTTGCCAGTTTTCATTTTTCAAGAGTTTTAGTTTCATATAGAAAAATAGATTAAATTGCATGGAAGTATCGTGTAGGGGATTTTTCAATATGTACTTGGAACAGTTCCGAAAAAAATTCAGGGGCATTGTATTTTGACAAAGAATTCTCGCAGACAAGGTTAACTATATAAAAATTAATAGCTCGATAAGTTTGAATGATCTGAGTTCTGAGAACTGAACAAAACTCTTAATTAGCAATTTATTTAACGGTGCCCTGGTTAAGTGCTGGGCGAATATTTTCTCTTCTATTTTTAAAATCATATTAGCAAAAATCGTGCTCCTCCTAAAGATTGCGTACATTTTTGAAAGAATTAAGACCACCTGTTAACCAATAGCACATACAGGTGTTAGCTGTCGCATTGAACACTTTTTAATTTTCGTCACATCAATTAAACGTAAAACTTCGATTTACTGCCTGTTTCCTAAGCATGATTTCTAAGATTAATATTTCCGGCCCTATCGAGTTATCCGTCGGAACATAAATTTCTCCGATTTTATACGATTCAGACGATTTTAGCTTCTAGGTATTTTTCCGACCAGCTTTTCTAAATATTTCTCCGAAAATTTTTAACGCACAACGGGGAATTGTTACTTTACGTTACTTTACGTTTAAGTACATTTTTTGGTGTAGTTTTCGACAATTTTGTGTCCGATTTCCTCCGAAACAAATTCTTGGCTGAATTTTTTTTTACGAATTTAAGGAAAGTGTTGAAAAATGTAAGAAATAAACAAATTACGTTTATAGACACCTCGAACGCAATTGAAACCCTCGAAAAAGTATGCGTTGCGAAAAACTGTTCGCTTTGGCGGATAACTCGATAGGGCGGTGTATGTTAAAAGAAGTCCCAAATACTCAACTTATACTAAATCACCGCGTTATTTTGCTCGTTGTTCAGTCGAAGCTACTTTTTGGGCTCTCTACCATGTGCAGACCTTATGGAAAGTATCTGTGGGGAAACTGCTTGAAGTGAACCACTTTCCAATAGCTAAATGTTACCTTATTGATGTACCCGACGTTACAATCGAAAAAGTTGGTGAGACGGTTAAAAACCTGAACATTGGGATTCATTTCAATTTTTCAACTTCAAAAAGCAGCCACAGGATCTAATTTACGCAAATATTCATGAACTTGTACGCAAGGAAGGATGTCAAACTATAGTCACCGAAAATGTCTAAATCACAGTAGGTGTAAAATAGAGAAGCGCCCCTGCTCTTTATCGCATTAACAGTTCTTGATTACTTGCTTGAAGGCAAAGTGACAGACCGGCAACAGTTATTTTTTCTGACGAGGGAGCCATCATAAGAGAGGATCATTCATTTTTCCAACGAGAACTTATGACGGATGGATGGACGTTTTGGAAGCAAATGGGTTTGGAATAGGTAAAAAATACTTGTGCTGCTCGATTTCTGATGCACCACATGTCTATTCCAGACATTTATTTGAAGGCATCAGTGATTCCCAAGTGCAAAAAGTTGAAATATCTGGGAACTAAGATTAATGGCGAGGCAACATGTGATGATGACATCAATCATTGCCTAAGCGTGGTGAAGTGGGTGAAGTGGCGGGAAAACTCTGCTGCCGAAAAATGCCCCCATCAGCTGATGGGAAGACTCTACACCTCAGTTGTACGCCCAGAACTTATATACGGTTCACAATTTCTGTCAATGTAAAAAACTTAAGAGAGTACATTAATAGCAGCTGCGATAAAGATGCTTCGTATAACAGCAGGAGTAAAAAAGCTTGATCATAGTGGATTTAATCATCGTGATTTTTGGATGATCGAAATGCTTTTTTTGACAGTTCACGCGTGACTCCTATCATTTTTGTTCAGTATTGTTTGTCAAAGTCATCATGGAAAAACTCACACCACAACAGCGTCTTCAAATTGTTCAGCTGCATTACAAGAATCAGCGATCTGCTTCTGTGAGAAATGGAAATCCGGTGTTTTATCGTAAAAATTTTGTTCAGTGATGAAGCCCATTTCTGCCTCAATGAATACGTTAATAAACAAAATGGCCGCATTTGGGCTGTTGAGCAACCCGAAGAGTACCATTATATCCATTTCAAAAGCAATGGTATGGTGTGGTTTATGGACTGGTGAAATAATTGGTCCATATTTCTTCAAAAACGAAGCAAATCAGAATGTTACCATCAATGGTAACCGTTATCGCGCCATGTTAACGGACTATGTACTCCCTGAAATTCAAGCCCATGGTGGCGCTACGAGCAATACAGTGTGTGAAACAGTGGACTTGTTAAGAAATCACTTTGGCGAGCACTTAATTTCACGTTTAGCTACAGTAACTTGGCCGCCTAGATTGTGCGATATTACACCTTTGAAGATATGTTAAGCCTCAGGTCTCCAAAAAAAAGTGCGTGCGTACAAAGTACACATGTCAGAAGTGAAACTTCTTTCGCAAACTAATTTTTTTTTGCACTCCATCAACCGACCAGTGCAGCTTCTTAAGGCCGCTTACACGCCTAACACATTTTATATCATACACATCACATTTTTCATATCAACCTTCCAGCGCTCATTTAACCACACACCAAGTCACATCCCTGCTACCCGCCAATATACTTAAAACCATCAACCACTTGACTGCTATCCACCGTTCTATTTTTAACCATCAGCCGCCGACCTACCCACAGTTTATATGCTGAACCAGTTTGTGCTATTATAAAACAAACCTAACCTAACCTACAGATCTCTTCCCCCATGGCACTGTGTGTGATGCGACGTTCGCTCTATCTCACTCTCTCTCTCTCTCTCTCTCTCTCTCTCTCTCTTTCTCTCTTTCTCTCGATCTTTCACACTCGCTTGCTCCCTACTCTCGCTCCATGGCTATGTGCTTCATACTACGTTCGCCATTTCTCACTCTCTGTCAATCGGTCTCAATCGCAGCTGCAATTAACGCTTTGGAAGACAACATTACTTGTGTTATTCGCGAGATACTAGTCGCCCAAAATCGGACTCACCAATTAGCTCAAAAACGCTCGTGTTTGGTAATGCAAAGCATAAAGTATGAAGATTCTCCACAGTCAAGAACAGAGTTTGAAAATGTGCAGCTAGATTCTGAGCTTTATAAGTGCAATCTTGATACTTTATTGTCATCAACTAACTTTTCCAACGTTGTATGAACCAGATTGAATTTTCGCTGTTGTCAGAGATTTTCAGGGTTTGCGAAATACATCATTCGTAAAATTGTTTGAAATCTGTTCACAATTTCTTGTATTCCAACCATTTTCCACATAATCGGTATGGATAGTGGGAACTTTGGTAAATGGTTCCGTTTAAGATCAGTTATGAGTTTATCAAATTATAGGCTATAACAACAAAACACTTACAAGAAAACTTGATTAAAATCGAATCAGTCTTTTTCGATTAAGTCCTTAAACAGAAAGATGAAACAGAAAAAATAGCAATGGTAATGTGGTGAGCTTCCTCATAAACCATAGCGAACTAAAATTTTGTATGAATGCATGGCCTGTCTAGTGTCTAGCCTTACTCAGATTGACCGAATTTCAGGGAATGAGATCTGCATCCAAGGAAAATTTTCAAACAGAATTATTTTCTTCATAAGTGAGTTGGAAATTCACCTCCTAACTTTATCCAATACCTGCAATACAATAAATCATGACGTTCACAGAATAAAGTCAAAGTAATAAGGGCGTAAGATTATTAAAACAAAAGCATATGCTCCATGAAGCGAATAAAACGAAATATTTTATAAATTACACTTTGATTTAATGCCGGGACGAAACAGACTGGAAACACAGTGTTCGAGGACACAGTCAGAAGGACAAACTGCACGCAATTAATTGGGCCGTTCCCATTATTACCATTTATAAATTATAAATATGCTTGGCTGACAATGGAGATGGAGGTAGACAATTTGGTAGCCACTTATTCTTGGAGTGTCTTAGAAGTGTTTTTCCAAGTATGACATTAATATTGTGGGGCATCTTAATCTGGTGTGGTAAGAAAATAGAGTTCACAGCTGGGTTCAACAAACTTGGGGTTAATTTGGAGAAATAAAATATTAAATGTAAATTCTTAAAAAAATACGACATTAATGTGATGACCCCAAAACCCAAGTCAAAGAAGGTGGTGGAGTTTAGGAAAAAAGGAAAACATTTTTGTACAAGTTCTGGAAACGATAAGTTACTTACAGGTGTATCATGTTATGTTTGGACGTGTTTGATTCCTCTGCAAAAGCAAAGAGTTTTTAAGTCCCAAGTGTGGAATTCATACTTCAGTTATACTTTCAGAGTCCTTTACATGCCAACAAAGTGGTAACAGAAAAAAAAAATGATAATCTGAATACACAAAAAAACATAAGCGAGAGCTACATTACGTTTGCAACGTACTGTTGGATACCCTATTTCCCATATTTTTTTGTGTGTGTATGCGTCTGCCTCCCGCAAACAGCCGATGTTTCAGAAACAAAATTCTTCTTAAGCAGACAGAAAAAAATTCAATAACATTAATTTTGTGCGGTGTGATGTTCAATTAATGCTGGCGCAATAAAAAAAGGCGTGCGCCACGCCCAAAGTTAAAACGTTTTATTGTCAAGGCAATTGTTATGAGCTCAGTGACATTCAATTTTATTCTTGCAGATCGATTTGAACAAAACAAGACAAAACTTAAATTTTTTTAAATTAGATTTGGAATGGAAATAGCGATTATGGGTGTTTTTAAAAATTCTTGGACCACACTCTGCTACGTAACCAAGGAATATAAATCTAAGTGTTCATCCTTTTTACTTCAAAACTGCGACCGATAGTTGTTAAGAAACGTTAAAAAATTAATGCATTATACAACTTTTGACGGAAACGCCCCTTAAAAGTAGGCGTGTCTTAAAAATTTGAAGCACTAACTGAGCTTTGGTCATTAGTCAGTATTTAGGCATATGTGTAAAACTACAGCTGAATCGAGTAGTTTTTAAACGATCTTACCTGAACAAAGGTATTTTATCAAAATCACGCCTTTAAAAGTGGGCGTATTGAAAAAATGTACACAATAAAATGTAGAGATATATTTTTCAAATATCGAACGGAAAGAAAAGTTTTAAATTGAATATTGGAGGTACCTTACATTTTTGAGACTACGTTTTTCGTTCTTTCATGAAAAGTGGGCGTAAGCCACGCCCAAAATTCAAAAATTTCTTTTCATACACAAACTGTTTAGTTTCACTTAAGAGACGCAAAATTTTGACTTGCGGATTCATTATAAATACCGTTTATTTACAAAAAACAATTTTTTTATAGTTTCTTTAGAAAAGTGGGCGTCAGCCACGCCCAAAATCAATTTTTTTGATTTCATACACAAGATGTTTTTGTGCCAGTAATACCCACAAAATTTAATGTTTTTCGCTTTAATATAACAATTGTTATTTTATAAAAACAATATTGATGGTTTTGTATGAAAAATGGGCGTCAGCCACGCCCAAACTGAAATATTTTTATTTGATTGGAAAAAGGTTTACCTAAAGCTTATGTTTGCAAAATTTTAGCGTTATGCTTTTATCGTAACTGTACAAAAAACATAATTTAATTTTACCAAATTGAGGTTGTTCATCAAAAATCTCGATTGTGGGCGGATTTTACCGGTTCAAGAACTTAGCCTTACTCTTGAACCAAAGGTTATATATACCAAATTTCAGCTTTCTAGCTTAAAAATTGCGACCTCTAGAGAGTGTACATCCGGACGGACGGACGGACGAACGGACGGACGGACGGACGGACATGGCTAAATCGACTAGGCTTTTGATTCTGAGTCAGAATATATAAACTTTTCTATACCTAACGGTATTATTTCTCTATGTTACAAACTCCACACCAAATACAATATACCCATTCTATGGAATAGGGTATAAAAAATCAAATATAGTGCAAGTGCACAGCAAGGAAGCGTCTTGAGACCACTATTGTTTATTCCACTTTTCTACTACTTCCTAAAAAGAAAGATAACTTACCTCAAAAGACATCGGTTTTGACATATGTGGTGATATTTGTCCACAGATTTTGTTCCTACTTGCGATTGATGATGTTATGACATGATGTGTGAGAGACTTAGTTGATGGGACCTATTTCATAAAACTTTGCCAAAGACAATAGCGATCCGCAGAGTTTCTTATAGTTTAAGCGTTATCTGTCACTCGAACTTGGAGCAGACCTGGACATCAGCAATAGAATAAATAAAGCTCTGGAAACGATGTTTCTCCAGTGTGAATTCCTAGAAAGATATTGCTACCGTACCCAGCTTAGACTGTTTGAATCCAATTTTAAATCTTTGCTGCTCTGAAACCATCTCAAGTAGATTAAAAGTTTTTGTTAACCGTTGTCTGCGTTACATATAAAAGATCTGGTGGCCGCAAACCCATATCCTACACCAGCAAAGGTGTCTTGACTAGGTAGACCTCAAACAGAGAAGTGGCGCTAGATTGACCATTCAGTGACCGCGATTACATCATAGCAGAGCAGTGATCTCAATATTAGGTACACAGACGCACCTGATAATTCGATTCACACTCGATCGAAGCGCTAATTGTGGGCAAAATACGAACATAAGATGGCTTCAAAAAAAAAAAAAAAAAACTTAAAGCTCAACAAAAAATATTGAAATATAGTTTATTTAAAATATCAGTTATTAATCGCCCAGATTTTGTATTTTTGTTATTGTTTTTGATGCCAAAACGTTAACGGTGCCGCCTCAGTTGTAAAAATATGACGCTAGGTGTAGTGAAAAATGCTTATATGAGTTCGAAGAACCAATATCTTGAATTCCTCAGTCGAAATGAAGACTTTAAAAATATTTTAGTTAATTATCGGTTCATCTCGGTCCGCTCTCGATTAACCATTAAATGCAGGGATGGATTTGACTTTGATTTAAAATTATACAAGTCCCGTATGTTTTCTTTACTGAACATAAAACACAATCCACTTTAGCCATTTTATTACGAATAACACATATCACCCCTGTCTATTCCAATAATGTATCCCCATCTTAAGTATAAGTAAGTTCATTGTCCTTTAAGTTCGAGAAATGTCTCCCACGCCAATAATACACATATATTTGTAACGTTCCAAATCCCCTTACCACATCTCCTCTTCCAAGAAAAAGCAGCAAATAGCAAATCCAAGAATTCTCTATCCAATTTTCTGGAATCGTGTGCCACCGTTTAATACAAACATCGAATGAAGTCAATATAGCCAACAACAGGATTACGAAAAAAATAAAATAAAAAATAAGCATCTTTGAGGGATCCATTCAAAATCCCGAAAATCAAATTCCCGAAAGTTCAAAATCCTGAAAAATCAAAATCCCGAAAAATCAAAATACCGAAAAATCAAAATCTCGAAAAATCAAAATCCCGAAAAATCAAAATCCCGAAAAATCAGAATCCCGAATGTTCAAAATCCCGAATGATAAAAAGCTAATTAATTACAAATGTTACAGACACAGGCGCCTGCCTGACAAATTTACATACCCTTAGCGGAGCAGCGAAGCTGCGTGAGCGCGGTGTGCCCCCGAAAAAGGAGGAGAAAATCAAAAGATCCCGCGAAGCGGGCCACCCAGGTCAAATTAATTACAAATGTTACAGACACAGGCGCCTGCCTGACAAATTTACATACCCTTAGCGGAGCAGCGTAGCTGCGTGAGCGCGGTGTGCCCCCGAAAAAGGAGGAGAAAATCAAAAGATCCCGCGAAGCGGGCCACCCAGGTCAAATTAATTACAAATTTTACAGACACAGGCGCCTGCCTGACAAATTTACATACCCTTAGCGGAGCAGCGAAGCTGCGTGAGCGCGGTGTGCCCCCGAAAAAGGAGGAGAAAATCAAAAGATCCCGCGAAGCGGGCCACCCAGGTCAAATTAATTACAAGTATTACAGACACAGGCGCCTGCCTGACAAATTGACATACCCTTAGCGGAGCAGCGAAGCTGCGTGAGCGGGTGTGTCCCCGAAAAAGGGAGTTAAAATCCGAAGAACCCGCTAGGCGGGCTACCCAACTACTGCTGATTATGAAAACTTTTGACACAGGCGCCTGCCTGCATCACTAATCCAATTTTTCAGTATTGATTGCTATTCGGGATTTTTTCGGGATTTTGATTTTACGGGATTTTGATTTTTCGGGATTTTGATTTTTCGGGATTTTGATTTTTCGGGAATTTGATTTTTCGGGATTTTGATTTTTCGGGATTTTGAACTTTCGGGATTTTGGTTTTCGGGATTTTGAACCAGACCCCATCTTTGAAGCAAGTGAAAACGCATAAGACTTTCTCTCCCCATTTATGGCCGGCATTAAAAAACAAAGTAACAGCCAACTTTTTCACAGGAAAACCACAGAACCCCAAGAAAATAAAAGGACACGAACAACAAACGCTCTATCCTCATCCTCATCCTTACACAAACCAAAACCGCAGATAGTACAACATAATTTGAGCGAAGCACATAACATTTATTCGAACAATAAGCATCTAACTGTGAACGGATTTTCTCACCCTTTCTTGGTTCGTCTCAACTCCTCATAGATTCCCGTTTCCCCTTCCAGGACCATATTATACAGCTGCTGCCAAATGTCCTTAAAAAAAAAACCAGGAACGAAAATTCCAAAAAAAGAAACAAATCTCAAAGAAAAGTATTAACAAAGTGAGAGAGAGTAAGAAAGAGTGGAAATACAAAAGAACTCTGCTCTACTTCACTGCAACAGAAAGAGAACACAACACCTAAAAACTTTTTAAGAAACTTTACGACCAAGAAACTCCCATCATCCCGAAATTTATCGATTTTCCACATTTCTTTCCTTAAAATATGGCAAACGGAAATGGAAAAACTTTTCATGAGAAATGGGATTCTGAGAAAATAAAAATACGACGCCGACGAAGGGAAAGAGAGAGAGAGAGATACATAAAGAATTCCAGAGCGAGAGAGTTATGTGTGGTAATTCTTCATCGTCCTGGAGTTGTAGGGACGGAATTGTATACTGTTTTGTTCACTGTTATTCACCCTTAAAACGTCCTTGCCGATGCCATGCCATGCTGCCGGGGCGAGAAATGTTTTTGTTCATTATGAAGCATGCCTGACTGGTGACGGAGACGTGGATCTCGGATATAATAAAGTCACTATACTATGGGATGAGCTTAGTCGGAACCAAATCCCAGATGGCATTAGGGAAGAGAGTGTGAGAGTTGTGCAAATTGAATGAAATCAACTTTTTACACCAAAAGCTTTTCCACGCATAAAATTTAAGTGCCAAAAAAAAAGGGGAGAACTAAAAAGAATTCCATGGAAAAATACTTTAAGGCTATATCTTCGTGAGATATTTAATACACGGATACGGTACGGATATATGTGTTCATTTATCACGTGGGTTTCGCATGTGAATAATTTTATTGTTGCCAGGCAGGCTCGCTTTTTGCTTTCAAAATCATTCAGGTTCAAGTACTGATTTGGGAGCATTGACTGATTTTAATTGATTACGAAGGGATAGTTTTGGCAAAGCGCTTGTAAATGCTTTAAACCAGTCACGTTAAACGGGTCATCTTTTGGTTTTTTCCCCTTTTTCCACTTTTTATCTTAGTTTTGTGCCGGTCAAATAATTATCAAGCGTCACTGAATTGTGCCAAAAGATAAGACCTGTAAATTTTCAAACCATTTTATGACTTTGATAAATCTAAGCAGGGTTGAACTCACTAGTTGAGATAGTTTTCCTATGTCCTGGAACAAGTTACTTCCTAAGAATTTATTTCTTCAGCGGCAGAGCGCGGGCAGTGACAGAGAAAGCACGTGCCGTGAAATAACGCCGATTTCCGAAATTCGGCGTTCGATTTTTGGAATTCGACGATATTTCACAATCACAAAATAAAATAACATAGCCGAACATTGCTTGTGAAATAAAGCTGAACTCAGAGAGAAGGCAAAAGAATTTGCCAAGGCAACTTTACTACTTGTTAGAGACACAAGTGAACTTTTACCGTAATCAGTGTTTTTTGGTTGTAATCTTCATGCAGTTTTCCAAATTTTACCAACTTCCGGCTTAGTCGACTACTTATTGTAGATATCCTTCAGTATCGCTTGTTGTTCTGATAGAAGCCTTGAACACGGATATAGGATCTCGGGTCCTTCTTATATTTGAAGAAAGAAATGATTTTTGGAAGTATATTTTGTCGAAAGAATTGCTTCATGAGAAGAAAAGGGGAAGTGTGCAGAGCGATGAGGGGGGAATTTTGAAATTCGGCGTTATTTCGCTCGGCGTTATTTCACGGCACCCGCATGCATTTCTAAGTCGGTTGCAAAATTCCCTTAAATTTATTTTTGTGATATCCCAGGATTTTGCTCCAGGTTAGTTTTTTGAAGTAAGGATACAGTTTCCTGTTTGTGACACATGAGTCGAGCGAGTTCCATATCTCGTAAACTGCAGCGAGTACTTTATTCCCAACCAGTCTCGGTCTGGCTGAGGTCTAGAGAGATGATAGCTTTCTTAATATTGGGGCTATAGAAACCTAACAAAGTCTTACTTCATAAATCAGGCCAAGAATGCACAGCTCTTTTGCCACAGCAAGAGTTACAAGCTTTGATTTTATTTCAATAAAAGAATCTGTTTTAATCACTGCTTGATTGTCAACGAAAAACTTGATACCAGCATGCGGTATTGCTTTCATTGCAGCCTGTTCAATAGCTGCCTTCACTGCCAGAACCTGAGCCTGAAATACGCTGTTTTTATCAGGGAGCCTGATTGAGTTGGAAAGTTCAAGTTTTTCTGAGTAGAAACCTGCACACCAATTTACATTTTGGAGCCATCTGTAAAGATTTGAATAGCTGTTTCGCTGTTTGTCTTTCGCTAGTCTTTCGAAATTTAATGGGGTGTTCTAGAGTTATATAGTCTGGCAAACATTATAAATAAATAGGATGTAGTTTGTAAATTTTTCTTAATACAAACTCTATATACTACATTGATAAATAAAATAAAATAAAATCAACCAAGTAGAAGACTCACACTAAATAGGATGTACATACCCAAGTGACTATGCTAATTTAAGGCTATTGTCCTTGTTAGTCTTTACTGTTCTTTGAAATAAACATCTGCCTTGAAAACTGAAAAACCTGAGAGATGATCTACTCTCTATTTTGAAGTTACTGCGAGAGGAAATCAATGAATTTAAATGTGGCTTGGCTATTAGAAAAAATGGTTATATCCTTAGAAGTACCAAGTTTTGCTAAGGTCAGGAAAAAATAATGGTTTGGAGAACGGAAAAAGATATTAGTCTCTCAGTAGATTGCAAGCAGAAAAACCTCTATACCTGTTATTTAGATCTTTCATCGTCTTCCAGAACATTTTCTGAGTAATAGTCCTTCTCCATCACCAGCTCATCTCCAATGGTAAAACGGGGCGCGAGCCGTTTTAATCGATTGAGGATGATGAGTCAGACCAATTGTCATTTTCTTTATTCATGGAAGGAAAAGAGTAATCTTTTCATCTTCGGTGTGAGAAGCCTTCGACGATTCCAAATCAGACACTTTTTAGTGCCTCAGAGCAAAGAATGTGAAGGAGTTATTACCTCCTCTATTTCATCGTTCTTATATCCTCTCAATGTGATGGCTTTGAACCCGTCATAAACTCGGCTTCGAGATTTTCCAATAATGAGGCGGTATTTGCCGGTTGTTAATCTTATAATTATAATACAAGCGGATCCAAGGTGCGAGTCCTAGGATTGTTCGGGATAATCCCTCTTGTCACAACTTTATGCTTCCAGAAACTTGTTAATAAGCTACCAATCTGCAATCTGCCTCCAAATTTTACATGGCTTAAAATATGCCTTCAGGGTTTTCATTTATCGGACAAGCTTACCCAATTCGTCTCTTTGAAATGGGATAGTATTTGGCTAAATGAAATTAATAGCTTTTTAAATGAACCCTTAATGGAAAAATAACCAAGTCTTACATGCTTGTGTTGTTCTCAAGTGTTTCGATCTAGCTAAATATTTGAATTTCCTTGGAGTATTTATTTATTCCTAGAAGAGTCAATCAGTAACTTGATTGTTTAATTTAATGAACAACATGTAGTGAAGTATTTTTTTATTGTTCATGCTTAGAATTTTTGTTCTTAAAAGAACGCCTACCTATCCGGAGTATTCAGAACGCATTTTCTAGGTTTTTTTCTTCTTCTTTCAACTCAACCAACACCTATAAGATATTTGTCACATTTTATGCGAACCACACCCAGTATTTTACTCTGTACCAAGTCAAAATAATATCCAAACAAAATAGTACGTATACGCCACAGTGGTTTCGAATTGAACATTATTGAATGATTTAGGTTGCATTTATTTTTGAGTTATGATGAGTGGGACTTAAGTTCTATTTTTAATGAATCATACCCACATATGTTCGAATGTATATGTAATTTTCTATGTAAAATTAATTAAACAGAATTGAAGTATCCGGCTGCCGTAATTCCCAATTTTGTTTGATGTTTTTTAATAGATTTTCTATATAGCATATCGGAGAGGCGGAGGGAGTGTCCATTTGCTTTGCTTAAACATAAAATTTCATATATTATGTTGCGATTTCTAAAAGATATCGATAAAACATGACGGATATCATATTATTATTATGCTGCCAATTATGTCTAATTGATACTGTAAACATAAATACTCCAACCGATAGTTACTGTTTCACACAAAGCCTAATTAACATGGGCAATTAGAGTGAAAAGTTCATAGTTGCGTGATATTTAATTACACACTAAAAATAGTGATGATCAATATTTCATTTCCTTAAAATAAAAGGTTTTAATAAAGTAAAAGAAACTCGAAAATTTTGTATTAAATAGAAAGCGTGGTGATGTCATTTTGAGTAAGCTAAGATTATCATCAATTTCCTTTCCTGGAACTGTTTCATTTAATTAACTACACTTTGGGACATAATCTTGTAATCAAGGCCTGCACATTAGTTCGTCTTTGTTTTGATAGCTCTGAAATGAATTAAAATACGGATCCAAGTTGAACATTCCTTTTATCAAAGAATAATGGGATGAGATAAAGATACTATCTACCCTGAATCATTTAGGAAGATAGGCAAAAGCTTTGGACTTTAAAAAGTAGAAAGCGTTTGAAAAGTGTAATTTTAAAGTCCTAAAAGATCCAATTTCAACATCAAATGTTTTTCTCAAACGTCAGGTCTGTACCATGATGATGAACTTGGAATATGCCGAACGCTGTGAAAATGAAGCTGGAAAAGCTTGTTGTTATGGTTTCTCACATTTTCATGTTGGCTGTAGGACTGAAGACCGTGTACAAATTTACATTAAGTATCTGTTCCTGTGAATCGCATATTATGGGGCTGATACTTTCGGTCCTAGTTCAAAAAAAAAAACACATATCTATTTACATAAACAAAAATAAAGTGTCTATTTGTAATTTCAAAATATCAGATTTACTAAATGCATATATGAAGAATTATTATTTTCAATACATTAATGAATTTGGCGAAACGAAGTTCGATGGGTCAGCTAGTTGAACAAAATTTATTATTTTTGCTCCGGTCGGATTTCCTATAATTCTTTTTGGTTTAGCGAGATACAAAACATATACCAATTAGTCTGATGCAAAGTCTTTAGTATGATAATATATTCGAAGAAAGTATATTTAAAGAGCTTTTGAATTCAGTAGTAATTTTTTTTATTAATGACATCAGATTTTTGAAAAATTTCATCAAGTATTTTATATCTTTATTTCTAAACAATGTTTTTGAAAAACCGTCATACCATCATAACCTATTCAAAATATTAATCTGACTATTTTCTATTCCGAAATCTATCAGTTTCAGCGTTTTAATTATTTGTACCTTTTAAATAAATTACGTAAAGTAATGTCGATATTACTTAAAAAATGGAAGCTACAAAAAATTCTGGCTAAACTTCCATGTACGTTTAAGGCTAGTTATTAATATGAATAGTAAGTTGGTCCGTTGCTTGCGTTAAGTCTGATGTATCCAGTGAGTACAAACTATATGTCATTACAATAAAGCCACACCTTTCCCCATTTTTGATAATTTTTCTATCCAAGAAAAACAAATTATTGCACTCCCAAGACCAAACATAAATGACATATGTAATAAAACATAAGCTAATGTCAAAACCGAATAAAATATTTCCTCATGTTTCTGGAAATTCCTTTGCGTGATGATGGCCTTTTGCCAAAAAGTATTTCTGTGTTCCTGTATGCTTTGGTTTCGTCCAGACAAAATATAGAAGTTTTAATGAAATATGGGATAACGAATGTGGAGAAGCCCGAAAAATAAGTTTTCGCCAAACCATCCGTAAGTTTGTGTATGCGTCCATGCGTTTTTTCATGTTGAGTTACAGCCTCAACGGCTTGGCTTAAAGTAACCGTTTTTACTTGCGATTATAGGTACTATAAGGCAAGTTATGCATTCGTAAAAAATTTTTTTTTTTTTGACAATCAAACCTAACATTGCGATGATAGAGAAGCTTTTTAGGTGGGTCCGACAATTCTGTCTGTCTGTCTGTCTGTCCGTATATCTGTCTGTATAGTTACCTACAGCCTAAACGGCTGGACCGATTTGCTTCAAACTTGGTACATAGTATTATTATGACGTCCTACAGAGGGGTTTTTGGATTTAGCGTTCTAGCTCCAAAACTAACGGTACCTGCCATACGATTTTTTGTGAAAAATTAATTTTTCTCAAAAACGGTTCCTATTATTTTGATAAAACTTTCTGAATTATGTTTTCTGTGCAAACTTTATGTTTTGGTTGGAATAGATTTTTCAGGAAAAGTCTTATAACGGTACCTCCCATAGGACCGGTTTTTTGAAATCCGATTTTCTCGTAAGTCACTTCACAGATTTTGATGAAAATTTTAATGCAGAAGTCCTTTTATAAAAGAAATAATTTAAATCCTTAAATTTTTCAAAAAAAGTTTTTTTAATTTTTTTAAAAAAGTTTAATTTTTTTTTTTAATTTTTGTTTTTTCCAAAAACGGTTTAATCTACATTTTTTAAATTTTATTTTTCTGATAAAAACTACAAAGTGTTAGAAGTTGGCATACTCAAAAAAAAATTTGGAATATATTTTCGAAAAGTCAAACAAAAACTGTTTTTTGAAAAAACTGGTCGAACGATTTTGAAAAAAATTTTCGTAAATATTCAAAAACGTAAAAGAAACCTGATACCTTATTTTCTTCAAAAAACGTTTAAGGTATTGATTTTTAAGTGATTTAAAAAATTTCATATGATTTTTTCAACAATTTTTTCCCAAAATCTCAAGCACCCAAGACCATTTTAACATATTAGAGCAAGTTCGTACGACCCAGTCGTGCACTTTATTTAGATCTACTCCAGAAACAGCTCTTTACCAAAACTTTAGCAACGGCTTGATCGAAAGTTCTGATACTTTGTATTTCATGTATGTACCTATTCTTACAGTGTCCTTTACAATTATTGCATTAAAATACTCTTAGAAATAGTTTTTTTTTTTTTTTTTTGAAGTGATAACTTCTTATGGGAGGGTAAACCGGTTTGTTACGTTTTACGTTATGCGTTACGTGACACTCATATTTACTGTTTGCTATCAAAATTATTGTGGCCGAGTGGGTTGAGAGTTGGTCTCTAGGAATAAGAAATGCCGAGTTCGATTCCTAAGTAGAGAATTTAAAATATTTTTTTTCGGTTTTTTGTGTCTGCATCTGCAGTTGTTTTGTGTGCGTTTACTGTTCATGCGACTGCGTGAGCTTTCTCCACTAACCAAATACGATTTTCTGTTGGCATAGGTCGTCGGCAACTGATCCGTTCGACGGATTGGGGTTGGCATAGTTCGTCATCGTCGGCAACTGATCCGTTGCTGTTTTTCCGGATCGATGGATTGGGGTGACAAATCGATTGTATGTAAATGCATAGAAGTAGTACATAAGTCATTGAGATAAGCAAACATATTTAAAATCATGAAATAACTGTCATCTGCCAGAGCATAAAAATATCGTTGAACTATTCATACCTATAGTTAGTTTAGTTAGGGGCGTGATTTTTCAGAAACTTTCTGAAAGCTATTTGCTTAAGACAATCTATTCCTTGGTTGGAAAAGATTTTTTGGAATTCGTCTTATAACCTACCTATCATAGAACCGGAATTTTCAATTCCAGTTTTTTCATAAACTTTTTTCTTATTCGCTCGAAATCGACTCTACCAATTTTGATAAGACTTTGTTTATACGTAACACATTCTGAGATTTTGGCTATAGAGTATATAAATAAGGGAAATCGGATTTTAACAGGTCATAACTTGAAACTTCTCTTAACGCCTGCACCCATATACTGAGCAACTGCTCAGTAAAGTCAACATTGTTAAGAAAAAGTACTCAAAACAGGTTGAAACGTTTTAGTTCAAACTTTGTTTGTGTAGTATAGGCAGTGTATTAAGGCAGTTTTATACGTTTTAGGGAATTAGGGAAAGTCCTGGTTTTGGGGTTATAAAAAACTGGTAATTAGTTAAAAAGGACACCGAATTAAGTCAATACTTTTGATACCTTCTTCGAACAGTTTTTATGACATGGTGTTGCATAGAATGATTTTTTTTTATTTTTCTCACAAGAGATATATTGGCTTCGTTGTAAGCCAACTTCTTTTGTTTTTATAAATTTATTTGAAAACTGCTAGAATGATTTGTGTACAACTTAATAAGTTCTTATAAAAATTTCAGTAAATTCTAAACGAGGGAGACAAAACAACCCTTGATTAATGAATTTAATATTCTGACTCAAAAACTTTAAAATCGGTTCTCAAATCCAAAATGACATGCGTTAAATGATCTTTTTTCTCTATATAACATAACTTATAAGGGTATTTATTATTAAAAAAAAGTAATCTTTCTCTCTTACCCACCAAACAAGTACGTGCAACCCAGTCTTGTATTTTATTTTATATATTCGTTTTTCTGGTTTGACTGATGTTCTCTTTCAAAAATCAATTAACTCCAACATCACCTTGCATGACTTTCCCTTCAAACTTTGTTTCTAGTTGATTAGAGGTTTACATAAATGTATCTTGTTCCTCAATAAAAATTATTATAAATAACATTCGTGTAGTTTGGCTTAAAAAGAATTCCTCAAATTAATCGAGTAAGGTTCCATTATAATTCAATGACCACCTTTCTTTGAATTTATAGTTCTTTGTTTCGAAGCATACAAACCATACAATTCTATCTGCCAACTTATTTTTCAAGGTCTTAGGTCCTTCCACATTAAATTTGAAATAAAAACAAAATTGTATTATTTTTTTCTAACTATCCAATGTTTTTCTTTTATTTGATTTCTGTTTTCTTCAATTTTTTTTTACTTCTTGTTTACTTCAGTTTTTTCTTCATCTTTATCGTCTTCTTCTTCTTCAGTTTCTTTTCTTTAACAATTATTTAATAATTAATTTAAATAAATTTTCTTTATACAGTAATAATAATAATAATAATAGCTTTTATTCTTTGTCTTAAAACTAAATTCATTTTGTTTTGTTGCTTCTTAGTTCTTTAATCATCATCTGCAATTTAAATACATTTATAAACAATTTAAATAAAATATACTTTATTAAAATTAAAACAAAAAACTAAAACAAAAAATAAAATAACTATAAATAATAATACAGAACAGTACAAGAGTTTGTAATATTTTTGTTGTTTTAATAATTAAAAATAAACAATTAATAATTATTGTTATACACTTAATTCTAGGATATAGTTTTTTTTTTTTAATTTTTATTTATATGCATTTGTTTTATTTTCATATATAATATATATAATTTATTTATTTAGTTTTCTTTTAGGTTTATTTGTTTTGCTTCTTTGAAATAATTTTTTGTTTTTTTTTTAAATTATTATTTAAACTTTTGTTTTAAAAAGTAGTTTTGTGTGTGTTTGTTGTAGTTAATAAATTTTTTTAAGTCAATTCACGTTATTTATTGTTTTTAATTTTATTTTTATTTATTTTTTAACATTTTACGATATTATTTTTGGATAAACTACGTTTGATGTCATTTATTTGTTTACTACTTTTTTTTTTGATTTTTTCTTTTTTATAATAAGGAGCTAAAGACAGTACTAAATATATATATCAAATATTTTGTTTTTTTAATTTATGCTAATTTTTGATGATTTAATTTTATAGATACCCTCCTGCTCGATAATTGTAGTCATATCCAGCAAATGGAAGATTTCTTGCAGCGAATACACTTTGTGCAGCGCTACTGTGTTGATGGTGTGCAGCTGTTGCAGCAACATGTTGCTGCTGTTGCTGATGACTTTGTTGCTGCTGTTGTTGTTGTTGCTGATGCAATTGTTGCTGATGTGTGGCCGTTTGCATCAAAGATGGTGGTGCTTGGTGAGCGGTGGGTGTCATGTATCCAACTGCGGCGGCAGCGGTGGCCGCTGCTAGAGCGGCCTGGGAATGTGCTGTGAAGCCAGTTGGCATGCCACTCATATGGAAATTATAATTGCTCTGTTGTTGCTGTTGTTGTTGTTGTTGCTGTTGTTGTTGTTGATGTTGCTGCTGTTGTTGTTGTTGATGTTGCAGTTGATGATGTTGATGCAAACTATTTGAGCTTTGATTTGATATTGCTGCCGCATATGCAGATGGTTGGTTTTGTTGTTGTTGTTGGTGATTTTGTTGCGAATGTTGATGATTAGTATTTTGTTGATGTTGCTGCGGATGATTTTGATGATGTTGCGTATGATATTTTCCACCGGGGAACATCATATTGGCCGCATATGTACCGAGGGCTGCTTCAGCAGCAGCATATTGTTGTTGCTGTTGCATAAGACTGCCATCGGTATAGGAATTATTACTGTTATTATTTTGGTGATTATTATTATTATTTGTGCTAGACGATGTATTGCTACTTAATAATATGCCATTAGATGAGGCATTGGTACTGTCTGAATTATTGCTGTGACCGTTGCTGGTATTGCTATTGGTGTTTTGGCTATTGGAACTTGATTGATTACCACCACCATT
The DNA here is from genome assembly GCA_916050605.2 of Platycheirus albimanus. Taxonomy (NCBI): domain Eukaryota; kingdom Metazoa; phylum Arthropoda; class Insecta; order Diptera; family Syrphidae; genus Platycheirus; species Platycheirus albimanus. The sequence continues at coordinate 359,438,185 of OU696696.1, forward strand.
GAGTGCGGGCTCTTTGCGAGCCCCTATATGTCATTCGCCACTCGCCGTTACTGTTGTCCATTGCCACGGACTGTTGTAGCCAGCTTTTTGGGTGCTGAAAAGAGAGAAAAAAAAAAAGAAAATTTGTTAGAAATTTATTTAAAATAGTAGGCGTACTTGAGATAAAATACATATAAAGAGGTAAGATCTACTAACTATTATTGAGAACTTGCTCTGGAAATTTATTTTTAATTTTTTTGAAATATTTCTACCTGCTGGAGCTGAAGGAACATGCGTCTTTTCCATTTTAAGAATGTCTTTCATATTAAAAAAAATGAAATCTTTCGGTACCTTTAAACTTCTTTTAAACGTTAAAGGTGGCAGCACTCAAAGCTAAAATAAAGGCAAGAGGAACTAGGCTGTTGTTACAAAACGCGAAAATCGTTGAGCAAGTTTTGGAAGTTTAAGGAACATTATGTTATGTTTGGGAGGAAAATGGGTTACCTTATAAGTCCAAAAAAAAATTGAAATGAAGATTCGTATGACAGCAGGAGTAACAAAGCCTGATGCCAGTACGAACATCCGAGGAAGCTTTCACGTCGAAAAAAAAAACGTCGAAAAGAGACCCTAAGATCCCCGTCAAAAAGGCAATACCATACAATGTTCCAATACAATCGCGAGGGAGAAAGAGGAAAGGCTGGTCCAAAAACCTGGTACAAACAAATGCAGCTTCACCAGCAGTAAGTTGGCCTCAGAAATAGAACAATCCAAAACCAGAAGACTTGCCGACGCTTTCTGATGTCAACCCGGCAAATTTCGATGTGAAGCAGCCAAGTGGGAGGGTTGTGATCCACTTCACATCATCATGGTACCGAAAAGAATAAAAAGATAGGCGTAGTTTTGAAAATGTCAATGCTAATTTTGACGGTAGAAAGGTACACATAGTTTGGGTAGTTCTGGATGTATCGTAGGCACCTACAGCCTAAACGGCTGGACCGATTCCCTTCAAAGTTTGTGTATATTAGCATTCTAGCTCTAAAACTTACGGTACCTACCATACGATTTTTAGTGAAAAATTAATTTTTCTCAAAAATGACTCCTAGGATTTCGATAAATCTTTCTGAATAGTGTTTTCTGTACAAACTTTATGTTGTTATTGGAATAGATTTTTCAGGAAAAGTCTTATAACGGTACCTCCCATAGGACCGGTTTTTTTAAAATCATAGATTTTCTCGTAAGCCAGTTGACGGATTTCGATGAAATTTTTAATATAAAAGCTCTTTTATAAACAAAATAATAAAAATTCTAAAATTTTCCAAAAAAAATTATTTTGAGTATTTTAAAATTAAAAAAAAATTTTTTTTTTAAATTTTTGTTTTTTTTTTTCAAAAACGGTTGGTTCAGAATGTTTCAAATTTTTGATCAGAACTTTGAACCGCTAGAAGTTGACATACTCAAAAAAAAATTTGTAATATGTTTTCGAAAAGTTTAAAAAAACCGGTTTTTGAAAGAACTGGTCCAACGATTTTGAAAAAGAAATTCCGTAAAATTTAGAATAGTAAAAGAAATCTGATGGCTTGCTTCATTTTCTCCAAAAAACGTTTTAACTATTGATTTTTAAATGATTAATAAAATTTCATATGATTTTTTCCTTGGTTTTTTTCCAAAATCTCAAGCTCCAAGACCACTGCAAAACACAATAGAGCAAGTTCGTACGACACAGTCGTGCACTTTATTTTTGTTAAAACGCCTCAAAGACGAGCCAAAGCTTATAGTGACTTACACTTTGAGCCGTTTCTGTGTGTGATTTCATGGCTCTTTGAAGATTTGACACTTTTTAGAAAGACAGAAGTAGTACCCTGTAAATTGGGATCTTCGGTGTGGCGAACCACTATGTCACAAGGTAGGTACTACTGTTATACATTAAGTAGTTACAGGATGTCTCTTGCGCATCATTTTTGTTGTGTATGAAGTTTAAACAGTTTCTGCAGGATTTCAGACGTGGCTTTAAGCAAGCTTGATCATCTTATCCTCACATACTGTTTAGTGAAGCAACATCGTACTATTTAAATGGAATCTATTGAATCTTCGAGGTGATGCTTGGGCCAAATACAGGAAGCAACGTATTAATCTGTATTTTTCAAATTTATTTTTTACTCTGCGTCGTCTCACAAAAAGTTGACAAACAAATGCGGAAGAGGATGGCCTTCACATGTTAAAAATGTGACACGTTTGTATATACAGCTTTCTATTTCAACAGTCTAATTAAATATTTATTCGAATTTATTGTTCATAGCCATTAAAAAAATTCACGTGTGCATAAAAAGCACAAACAAAAATTTTATGGCAAAAAAATTAAGTAAACAAAACTTGAGTAAAAATAAATTTCAAAAGCGGACAATATTCTACGACGTTAAATTGACAATGATACACAAAATATTTCCCTGAGTTATGCAATAAAAATAAAGTAATTTACACACGTAGAACCGTTAATTATAAAATCAAATCGAAATATCTTTTCTAACGTCACTATTGATATACAATCTTCCCTTAAAACTCGATAATATTTTAAAATAATTACACAGTAGATACAGTTAAACGATACACAACTACTACTGCAGGAACTGCAGAGGAAACAAGGGGTGTTTGATTGTTTTTGTATATTTTAACTTCGAACATTGCATGCAATTAACGAACTTTCTTCTTTGCAGTTCATTTAAAGTCGTTCAATCAACAAAACAAAACAAAAAAAGAGTATAGAAAAACTAATTAAAGCCCCAAGTTTTGTTGCATTAATTACTTTACTTTTAAACTGTATCAACCCCCTGAAGCTCGAACTGTCCTTTAACCCTTTAAAGTGTATATTTGTTTTTTGATAAATATTTAGGGCGCGCACAACAGCCATTATGACTTGTCAAAGTAAACATTAACTTTCCTTGTTGCTGTCATAAATTATTCAAACTCCAAAAATGCTAATGAATCATTTATTACAACAACAACAAAAAGTGAGTGTGTGTTGCCATGCTGCAGGGTATACGGACATCCGTTCCTGCGCAGGGTTAGTGCAATTAAGCCCAAAGGCTTCATATTTTATCTCTGAAAAGGGGGGGGGGGTACAAAAGCAATTCGATCAGAGAAAGTATCTTTTACAACAACAAAGAAAAAACTTTAAAACATGTACCACTTTGTGTGTAGCTAGTTTTTATCAAAATCGTACTGTTGTATCTTTTTATCTATCTTTTGTTCACACAATAAAAATTTTTAATTAATATATTTATGTTTGCACCTAAATTAACTGCAAACGCTTCTCTTAGCACAAAAGCAGCGCCATAAAGTATAGTAAGCAACTCATTCAAGGTTGCAGTGCAAAAACAGTTCGATGATTGTATCTCGATTTAGTTCGAATGTTTATGAGATACAAACAAAGTTTTTTTTTTTATTTTTTTTTGTATCTATCTTGGCTTGTGTTTTGTATCTGTTTGGAATGAACAACATACAAAACAACAACGCCATCTTGTTTATGCCATTTATGTGTAGAAAGCACGAAATAAATTGGCAACAAACTAAAAATAAAATAAAAAAAATATCTTTATCAAAAAACAAAAAATTGCGAGACTATCAGAAAACTGTGCTGTTGCTGCATCTACTAGCATACAACCGTCCAGAGCAAGAGAAGAAAGATTGAGAGAAATTTAGGTCATAATCACCCAACAGATAGAGATACTCATGTTTATACATATTAAAATTTTTACATTCATGCACACAGAAAAGATAAAACATCTCTCGCTGCAATTTTAAGCAATTTTTTCTATTTTTTTTATTTTTATAATGAATGAATGATTTGAGAAAAAAAAATTATTTTTTCTTTCTCAGACTCAGATATCATCGTCCACCACTTCGACATTCCATATAGTAGTTTGGAATGAATATTGTATATTTTTTAGGCTCTCTCATTTGGAATGGGAATTATTATACCAAATAATGTAGATTTCTTTTGAACTTTTGTGCCAGATATTTACATTTTATAATCACACTAACCGTTATGCAAATATTTAATTATAAATATTATGCGGCGGAAGGTTTGTGCAAATATTTGTATGTGGATGTAGTGTAGATTTTTTTAAGGGCGTCACGTTTCTTTCGAATATGCGAGTGAAATTTTATATTTTTTTTTTAACAAATAAGTTTTACGATACCAACTTTTTACGATAAACAAAATGTGTTAATCGGATTTTTATCAACATAAAGCCAGTTTTTGTTTGTTTCTGTATCTTTTATTTGGAGTTCTTAGAAATCTCACAAGTGTAGAGTTACACGGAATTTTAAACAGATTCTAAGAAAACGAACATTCAAAACAGCTCCCAGAAGCCAAAATATCAAAAGTTTGCGGTTAACAAATTCACGGAAACCTTTTATCTAAATTCCTAATTTGCCTTTAATTTGCTTGAAGATAAATGCATTTTTAGCAAGTTATACCGCAACATAGCGGGAAAGGGGGTTACATTTTTGGAAAATGATATACCTACCTACAAGCAAAAATTTTGCATTCAGAATGAAGAAAATTTCCAGGTATTGAGATCAGATGACAATGTGCTAAGCCTTGCCTGCATCCATAGTTTATAATCCATGATAAATGACGTTGTGGCGTTTAATGATTATTTCAATGAAACTGATATTGGGTGGTATTGACAGCAAGATATTCAGTGGAGCATAATGATGTTCCAAGAAATTTATAGGTTTTTTTTTTTCAATAAGATGGAGATGTGGTAGATCGTGGCTTCCGCTTAAGAGCAACTGCCGCCGTGCTGCTGGAACTACAAGCTGTCAAATTCCATAGGGACAAACGAAATTGGTTATCATCGTTCTGTAGCACTCGCCATTGACAGTGACCACCTCACAGACCTCTTTTTCGAAAAAGTATGGACCAATTTCCACCAAAATACAAAATCCACAAAAAAAACTGGAACTTTTTGAGGATGCACTGTCAACTGGCCTCTTGTGGGTTGGTATCGTCCCATATAGCCATATTGAATTGGTGTAGTCTTCTAACGCTTCGTATAGGGCAGTGTTTTTGTTTGGGGTTATTTCCGAAAAAGTATAAATTTCCTGACATCAACAAAAAAACGCGCATGGATTTGTAAAATTTGCAAGTTAATTTTTCTTAACTGTCAAATTTGAATATTGACAGAACTCACAATTTCTAAGAAATTTCTAGGGCTTAAATTGACAGGAAGGGAAAAAGTTTTAATCTCTCATGAGCTCTCTCTTCTGCCGAAAACTAACGAATGTTAGTGTTATTAAACAATACGGGTCCACAATATTTCCCATGTAAAGGGTCCGCCAAATAACTTTTTTTTTTTTTGAAAATGCTATAAAAAAAAACTACTGAATATTTTCTCAAATTTCTTTTTTATTTGAAAGTACAATTCTTCCGGTTAATAATGGAAAATAATTTCATTCAAATGGCTGCCTCGGCTGGCTATGCAGTAGCCTACACGATCAGTCCAGTTTTTAAACACATTATCGTTCAACATGGCCTGATAACGATCGCCATTGACTGTAACGGCCACTCGCTGCTCATTTTCGAAGAAAAATAGCCCAATTATGCCTCTGGACCAAAATCCGCACAGTGACTCGTTTTGGGTGTATTGGCTTTTCAATGTGTGCGTGTGCGGGTTTTCTGTGCCCCAAATGCGACAATTTTGCTTGTTTACATACCCACCAAGATCAAAATGAGCTTCATCTGAAAATTTCCCAGCGTTGTTCAAGCGTATACACAACCATATTCGTTCAGCGGAAGGATAAAACTAATTATCTGTCAAATCAGACATGAGCTAAGTGTTGCGGACCCGTTAGAATGTAAGAGAAACTACAAAACTTTAATTTGAGACATTTTTGATCTTGTTGCATATAAATGATCTTCGTTTTTGATAAATCGAAATAGGGTTAGTGTGGACAAAACTGCACATAGGGGCAAAACCGTTATTGTACTATTTGGTATGAAAAAAAAAATTCAATGGCAATACATACTTTTAATTTAAAAACGTGGCAAATTGAACGACGCATCATGTCTGTGAAGATAATATAGTTTGTTGAAGACGTCAAAAACTAAGAGTTATTTTTGTGGTTTTTGGTGAATACGTTATCAACGTGTCAAAAGTAAATTGTGCTCGTACAAGTCAAATAATAAAAAAAAATTTTGTGTTTCAATTTTTTTTAAGTATAGCAAAGAAGACATTGGAAATTAGTATTAGCTATAACAAATCGACAAGAACCTACATTTTAGTGAAAAAACTTCTATAATTCATCTGCACTGGAAGCCCTCCAAACTCCAAAAGCTTCGAAGCGACCAAACAAGAGACCGTAATAGTATCCAAAAAGTTAACCTGCCCCCTTAAAAACTGAAACCGAAAGTGAGGATCAAACAGATCCAAAACAACAGATGGATGGATAAAGTGATCTATATTCTCGGGATGGGCTAACGAAACTTGTCTATTGGAGTCAATACGAGGACGTCGGATATGTTTGCCAATTCTGCTTGAAGAAAAGGCTGCTTTTGGCACCAGTTTAATAAAGAAAGGCTGTTTTTTTGACCCCACATAGTTTCTAAACCGATTTTCTGGGAACTTGTATTAAAAAATCTTCAAACTTTTTTCACTATTTTTTTTATTTATAACATTGAACAATAATAAAAGTACCTAAATGTATCAGCAAACTTGCAAAATAAAGACTTTATTTTCGTAAAAAAAAAAACTTGTTTTAATACTCACTCAATATGCGGTTTTGCCCCTACTTCCCCTATCTATACGATACATTATTTTTTGTTTTTAAAAATATGGTCAACCCAATTAAACACTATAAATTTAATGTTAAAAACACAATCGTTAAGCGTAAACTCTACGTTAAATGTTAAATTAAACACTCTAATAAAATTGTGTGACGTATGTTTAAAGTGTAAACAGAGTTTAAACAGGCAAAGTGTTGTTGGAATAATGACATCCAGCTCAAAGTAATTTTCAACAATTGACAAGTTATTACCTTAGTGTTGCTTTTAAACAGTTGATAATAAAGACGTATAAATTATTAAAATTAGAGAGCTTCTTCAAAGAAAAAAAATAATGAACTGCTTGAACGTTAATGACCTAGTGTCAAGCTTAATTCGTTTTGAGTGTTTTGATATAAAACATGGCTTTACTTTTACATCACAGAATTTATGACAAGCAGTAAGATAAATTATACCTCGTGGATAAAAATTAATTGATCACCAACGCAACCCTTCTAGATAAGATTATAGAAACTATTTATACCTGAACGATTAGGGACAAGAGAATCCATAGTTTCAAAAGATACATTTATTTATCGAAATAAAGAACGCAATTAGCGCCCAAGTCCTTGTAGATACAAAAGTATCTAATACCTAACCTTGTGAGAAACAAAAGCAAACAAAAAAAACACAACTGCAAAGTGCTCGCAAAATCGTTTCATTAGCAAGTCCCATACATATTTACCAGCTTAAGCTTAGAACCAACAAAAATCTATTCGCAACTTTTAAAAGCAAACAAAATCTATCTTTTTTTGTGTTTGGCTTTAAAAATATGAATCGTATGATTCTAATCCAAGCGTACAGCTGTGAACTGCGTGAATGAATAAACATTATAATATAGAGAAGCAAATAAGCAAATATTATACACGCCATGATTTTGCAAATTAAGCAATGTCGACGGGACGGGTCAACTCAAGGACAAATTGATAATAAACGCTCTACGCACTAAAAAAAAAAAATAGAAACACAACTATTTGAATAAAATTTTGCGTAGGTAAATGTAAATAAATATTAATTAAGAAAACAACAAATAAAATTGAAGGCCAAAACGTATAATATTTGCACAAAATCAGCACACCACAGCATAGGTGTATACCAGAGTGATTTAATTCAAAACAAAATATTGATTTATTTTAAATGATAAGATACAAAAAAAAAAACTTCACCTTGATTGATTAATTTTTAAGGTTCTTTTCCATTAATATCGAAATATTTTTTTTGTATCTTTCAATTTAAAAAAAAAAACTTTGTAAATGTTTCCGGTGCTCGTTTTTCGATTAACATTATGGGTCAAGGCTGGCGCACCTAAAGTAACGACAATAAAACACAATTAACACTCTTTTTTTTTAAATAGTTGTTGTAAAACTTTACAACAGCAGAAGCTCTGATGTAATTTTAGTTGCTGACTCGACAGTTTCAAAAAAAAAAAAAAAAAAAAAAAAAAACAAGATTCTTGACTGAAATGGCATTGGCAACACATCAAATGCATTGGGGTTAGGGAACATTTATAAAACAACACTATAATAACACAAACGGCAGCAGAAAGTTTATGTATGGTTAACTAGGCCACGACCTTCAATTAATCACAGATACAAAATACAATTTATTATTGGATTGAGAGACAAAAATAAATACAAATTAAACTGAACAAAAAGTAAAGTAAAGGGGGAACTGCGAAGAGACACGAAACACGACATGGCTATGCGGCTAGGACGATATATAGGCCTAAGCTGCCATGAAAAGGTTGAAGATTAATGCTGATAGAATATTGCAGTATGCGGAGATTAAAATATTGCAAAATGGGCCGTTTGCGAATCAATATTTCGAAAATATTACCCAAACATGAAAATAAATCTAAAACATGAGGCCGATTGGTCCTAAATGCAAGGAATGCTGTGTTCGTTTCTACTTTTTGATGGTGCTTTTGATAATTAAAAGCTTTAGCTATTCACACTACTAAACTCCAGCACGTGTTAGTTCATTATAAGGGTATTATAAACCCCCTTTGAATGCGAGTGCATTATAAAAACATAAGCGAGAGCTACAGGATATTTGTAACGAACTGTTGGATACCCTATTCCCTATTTTTTTGTATGTGTATGCGTTCGCTAGGGCAATAAAAAATGTGCGTGCCACACCCAAATTGGGAATTTTTATTGCCAAGACAGTTACTATGAGGTTAGCAACATACTATTTTAAACTTGCAGCTCGATATGAACAAAACAAGGCATAACTTGAATTTTTGAAAATTAGATTTTAAATAGAAAAAGCGATTATGTGTGTATTTAACAATTCTTGAACCATACTCTGCTACGTAACTAAGGAATACAAACCGAAATGTTCAGCACCTTACCTCAAAACTGCGACCGATAGTTTGAAAACATTAAAACATTAATGCATATCAAGACTTTTAAGGAAAACGCCCCTTAAAAGTGGGCGTACCCTAAAAATTTGTAAACAAAAATTTAAAACACTAACTGAGCTTTGATAGTTTGTCAATTTTTAGGCATGTGTATGCGTAAAACAACAGCTGAATCGATTAGATTTTTTTTTTTTTTTGATTTTTTCTTACCCGAATAAAGGTACATATTTTATAAAAATCGCGCCCTTAAAAGTGGGACTTTGAAAAAATTTACACAAAATAAAATTGACAGATATATTTTTCATATAACGAACGAAAAACATGAAATTGAATATTGGTACACCTTAAATTTTAAAAACTTTATTTTCTTTCATGAAAAGTGGGCGTAAGTGACGCCCAAAAATTCTAAAATTTCTTTTCATACACAAGTTTGTTAGTTTCGACTAAGAGAGACGCACGAATTTGGGCTTGTGGATTCATTATAAATACCGTTTATTTGCAAAAATAAGTTTTTTATAGTTTCTCACGAAAAGTGGGCGTGAGTTCACGTACAACTAATACCCTCAAAATTCATTGTTTTTTTTCGAAAATAAGCATCGTTGATGGTTTTGTATGAAAAGTGGGCGGCAGCCACTCCCAAACTGATATATTTTCATTTAATTGGCAGAACATTTACCTATCTAGCGTGTGCAAAATTTTAGCGTTGTGCTTTGATCGTAACTATACAATGTATACAGACATATGTAGGCGTGTTTGTAGTCGGATTTCACCGATTCAAAAACTAAGCCTTATTCTTTTAGCTTTTTAGCTTAAAAATTGGACAGATGGATGGTATTATTTCTCTATGTTACAAACTCCATACCACTACGCCATTCTATAGAATAAAGTATACAAAAGTTGCAGCAAAAATCATGTAGGGGGCACTGCAGTTTTATAATGTTTTTCTTAGTTACCATAGAAAACTATTAAGGTCTCTGAAGGAAAACATTCATTTACGTACCTATATGCCCCACTGAAGTTTCAGATTAGACATTTAAGGACTAATATCTTTGTTATAGACTTTTGAATCCCACTATGCCCTTATGCCCCACTATATAATCAGGGATCTGTGTCCCGTTATCGACTAATGTCCCATCACATCATTACAACGCATATGAACTTACGAGTATATCATATTATGACTTACATTATGTCCGCTTATGAGCTAACGTGTCAATGTAGCCTTATGTCCCATTATGAACCATGTAATACCATCGAAATTATATCCGGTTATGGACTTAAGTGCTTTCATGAACTTATGTCGAATCAGCTTAGGTATGTTAGATAATCTCATGATGCCATTTAACTATGATGAGCTCTGGTGCACCCGAACTCGTTTCTGGTAGCTAATATAAAAAAAATAAAATACACTGAGAGCTTGAGAAGATGATAGTAGCATCTAGCATGAAGCAATTGCGACACGAGACTTCTGCTTCATGATACTCCTGCAGAAGTCGTTTTTGAGAAAATGCCAAGTCCTGTGGCTTGTCTTCCGATGAAGCAGTGTCCAATTATGACATTGATTGCGGAGCTTAGATGCGATGTGCTAAGAGATTATCGACATTAAGTGATTTGTATATCCAGTTTGGGCTTGTTCGCAAGGCAATCGTTCTGTTTGATTTTTCTTCATGGTTTAGCGTAAGGTTACACATAGCGTTGTGAAGTGAAGTTTAAACTGTTCTGCAATATCCGTGAAATAATTGTGGGCAGTTAGTAGGATAGAGTAGGAGTGACTTTTGGGATTGAACCGAATTGGTCTAATATGAGAGATGGCTCTGGCTGCTCTCGTAGCCGATTGTTTGGTCGAAAGAAAAAATAAATAGGCAAAATGACAAACTCGCCACAACACTAGTACAACATTTCCTAAAAAAATTATTACAGAACGCAGAAAGGTCCATAACAATATTCTTTACTCTTTCTTATATCCTGCCTTGGTCAGACGAAATGTTCACTTTTCAAAGATTTTTGTTGTTGTTGAAAGAACATATTAACCACGAACAAAATATTATTTAATGCTATGTGAATAAGAATAAGTACTTTATTTTGAAGATACAAAAAATATTCAACTTTGGTTATTTTAAGCAAAGTGGAGTCAAATAGACAGCTAAAGAAAGGCTCCAAAATTCGAATTTAAGATCCTCAAAATGCAGTGGTCCTTCTCTGATTATTCTCGCAGTTTAAATCCGTAGCATAATCAAAAATGTATTTCACTAAACTGTCTGAAATAAAGTCGCAAATTTTCATGATGATCGGTTGAGTAGTTAAGGCGTGAAAAACGAACAAAGAAACCAAAGAAACTCATATCCGTTTAAAAAAAAAGTTATCATCTGAAAACTATCGTTTTAAAAAAAAAGAAAATCAGGCAAAGATGAACCCACTATATTTTGTTTCGTTAATATAAATGCATAACTGCCTTAATATCCCTTATAAAACATTTTACCTCAAAAAAGTTGTAACAATTTGTTTCCATTGAACGATATTGAAAAAACAATATTTATTCAACTGCAACGCAGTCTGAAGTGCAAACAATGTCCCTTTAGAACAATTGAATCCACTTACAAGTGCCATTGAACCGTATAGCAAGACTTTAAATTGCACAAATACATTCAAACATGACAACCAAACAATAATTTCAGCAGACAGTATTGTTCATATAGAAGTATATATATCTCCATTTTGTTTACCAATCAATATGCAACCAGCTAAGAAAACTGATTGATTGATGCACCTTCAAACATCTTCATGTTGTATACCAGTTATACTTATATTGCACGATTCGAACTGTCATTTTGTAAATTAAATTGTTTCTTTCCTCTTCGCCCACTTCGCTTCTTTGTCGTCCTCGTCATCGACAAAAATAAGAGGGTTTTCTACTGAATCCCGTGGGGGAATCAAGTGGAAAAATAAAACAAAGATTAGTAGGCAAGAGAGTCGTCCTGCAGTAATGAAAACGGTGAAAGAAGATGAGAGACGGTTCTTTCTTTTCTTCTGATGGTATAACAATAACAGTTGTTATAACTACCACCCTATACAATTACTATCTCCGTGAATCGTCATACCTTGTATCCCGATGTCGCGTTGGTCGCGGTCGACGTTCTCTCTATTTTCTCGGATATTGACATAAAATTAAAGTCAAACAAAACATTAACTCTAATTGTTTGTCCAACAGAGTGCGCTGGCTGCTGTTATTGCACTCGAATTTATCTTGAGTGTGCAAAAAATAAAAAATAAAAAAATGGAATCGGATGAAAACAGTTATAAAGCGAAAAAAAAGGAAACAAAGCCAAACAACAAAATTGCCAGAAAGAAACAAAAAACAAAAAAAAAAAAAGACAGGAGAATGAGCCTGCAAGGCTGACGGACAGAGTCAGTCGTTAGTGGATTATGCACTTGTGATTATTATTATTATTTACTTTAATCAGTGAGCTGACGTTTGCATGTGTATCAAAAGCAGTAAAGTGAACAGGGTGGTACTTAAATATTATCGAAAAGAATTAAAAAAAAAAAACATTAGGCAAAACGTCAATAGCAGATTTGTTTTCCCTATTGAGATCAAGGGTTATAGGGCGTTTCAGAGCAGTAAGTGTCATATTTCGAATTGAAAGCCCTGTCAGATAAGGGTGCAATTCACAATAGATAATTACATCTGTTCGGATTTGGTTTTGCTCGTTTTATAATCAATGAAATGAAGAGAAAGTAGCCTGCACAGGAAGTAAGACTTACGTTTACATTAAAATGGAATATTTTGGTGAGGATTGATAAAAAAGTCATTATTTTTGCTTTTCATGCATGACCTTAAAATATTTAGAATATGTCAAATAAATGTTTTTAAACACAACTGCTTGCAAGGGGTTTTCATAAGAATTGAAATTTCTGTTCGCTTTTAAGAATGAAAGCATTTTTAAAGCTGATGATTTTAGTTTCAAAGTTGTCAAAATTTGTTAACTTAACAAGTCCTTCGTTTAGAAAAAAAAAAATGTAACCACTCCATTATCTAAACGAATCTTGTTTTGGTAATTTTGTCTTTGCGGGTGTAATCACTGCTTCACGTCAAAATGGTCTACGGTGTCAGTTTCTTACATACCTTGTTCTACCCATGTGCATGTGCATATTACTTGTGACGGTGCTTAAACATTTTTTGTCGAATGCTTTCGGACGCATGTTGCCGTCCCAAGGTGTTTTCATGCATGAAGTCGTGGAATTAGGTACGTATGAAACAATTAAGTATACAAATAAATTTGTTGCTATTTTCCTAGATTTCTAAACTAAATAGAAGGAGAAGGGAAACGTTTTTCCGGCTATAGAGAATTTTCAAGTGACTTGTTTGTCCAACAAATTCAATATTTTAAGGGGTCCGTGTCGTTCTTGGAGTTCCCTACGGTCTTTTATTTACCAAAAACACCTCGTGTAAGTATTTTTACCCGACAAAGAATAGTTTTGTTAGCATGAACTGTTAGAATTGTATTAATGTTGAAGTGACTGCTAAATTTATGATAAACTGTGGAAGTTAATTGACTTATTATTCCGGACAAAACTGTGGTGAGCGGTGCTCTACCGTCCAAGACTCCATGACATGAACTTTGATCTTTCTGTCTTACCCTGTAATTCACTGTTCAAGTAGGTACATATTTCAACAACTGCTATAATGAAACTATGAATCGAAAGTGAATTGACATTTATATATTAGGATGACCTAAGGTCTAACAGGAATGTAAAGTTAAAAACAAAAAAAAAATTTCAATAGCTGCTATGCTATTCCCTGATATGATGAAACCCCATATAAGGGCTTGGGAAAGAAAGCACGTGCAGTGTAACGTCAAATAATTCATGCATGTGGCGTCTCATTTTGCCGTGTGGTTACAGCTTTAGGATAATCTGAAAAAGGCTTTAAAATAAAAGGCTTTTATTTTGTTTTTCGTCAGGCATTGCAAAAATGAAAATCCCGACGGCATGCAATCTTATTACATAGGCTTGGCCCGCGTGGCGGCTGATTTTAATATTCTTTGCGTTGACATAGGGGCCAAGCACAAATCAGTACAAAAGGGCCGTTATTTCGTCCACTTGTTTGGCGTTTGTAAATCAACACCGTTTTGCTGGAAACAGATATCTGCCACATAAAAATGGCAGGTTTTTAAAATTAAAATGTGACTACAGTTGGTGTTTAAGTCATCGTCCTATTGGTAGATGCTTTAATTTTTGCAAATGGCGGCTAATGTCAATTCTTTTTGTACACTTGTGAAGTAAGCAGATACAAAATAAACGTCAACAACAAGACATATATCGCTATACTCCTGGAGTACCGCCGAGTTTTCCGATATAATATATGCCGCCATTTGCGAAATTATAGCGTTTTCCGATATAGGGTGATAACTTTTCCTTGTAGGGTAGATCTGTTGTGGAATATTTGATCGGTGGTGCTGGAGCAGACTTACCGGTATAGTAAGTCTTTCTACGATTTTATCCGCTCACCTAGAAGAGTATAGGGCAACACAATGTGCTGCTAAATTTGAGCTAAAGATGTTGCAAATGACACGAATACGTATACAATTTCTGCGGAAGAACACTGGAAAACAACTTTTGAGCCACCTTGTTCATCTATTTGTTATCCAATTTTATTCTTTTACAGTTCAATCAATCGACTGCAGCGCCCCTACATACATCTTGACTATTATTTTCTTCCTAATTGAGCAAGTGATTTGCAATTTCGTTTATAAAGGTTAAATTCTAGGGTTAATGACACAAAAGACAGATAAAAAAATAATTTTAAAAAATAATCTGTTTACCACCCTAACCAAAAAAATCACATTATTCATAACATCTACTTTTTTCCCTTAAATCTCCTCAACATGACACTGACAGATGACTTCCTCAATTTGTATGCCAGATATATGATTGTCATGCACGTCACATCATACTTGTGCGCGTTATAGTAATTATAATCTTTTAATTCATTTCCATACACACACACACCATCTCTCACGTCACAATCAGACAAATTCATATTCGTATATCAAACATTTTTAATGTCTTAAATTAGATTACCCAATCGAATGCATAACTCAAAAATTTCACCCTTTTAACTGTCACTTTGAATTGAGTAATTAAAAAAAAAAAAATTAAAAAAACATCAACTTGTCTTACGACAAATGTCACATGTTGTAATGTAGGTTACAATAGTTTCCTTCGCAAAATAATTGCGCAATTTGCGGTTTTATTTTTGTCGTTATATAAAATTTTATTACAATGAAGCTTTGGGAAGAAAACAAAGATTCAAATAGTTTTTAATTGTGTAGTTAAGTTTTTTTTTCAACAATACGTAGGTTCATATTGCTATCCAAGTTGTCAAGTTTTCAAGTTCAAAATTTTTCATTTTGCTGGGTTTTTTTTTAAATTTTTTTTCCAAACTCATGGTCAAGCTTTTGTTTTTTTTATTAGGATCTAGATACAAATGAGTGTTAAAATATGAATATTTTTTTGTAATCTTGTTAGCATTCCCATGAGAGAAAAAAAAACTAACAAAATGGTTGTTTATGAAAATATAGGTCAAGGAAAGGTGACATACGCCTGACATATGGGGTGAGTTTGTCTCGCTGTCTGTATGTAAATCGCAGACCCATGGCAAATTTAATTCATTCTATGCCGAAAAGGTCATTTCAATTTGCGCAAAGTTTCGAGTATATACCATCCGTACGTCAGATTATGAATATATCTTTGTATATGTTTATACACGAATTCGTATCTATGTGCATGTATATATATACATATATGTATTTTCGTCTAGGCTAGGGAAGGAGGGTAATCTATGGGAAACAACATGTTCGGCGGGGTATGTTAGAATTGAAAATACATTTGCATGACGTCTGTCTGGGGTGTTTTTCGTTTTTTTGTTCTAACGAACATGGTTTTCCGTGTATCAGCAGAAAAACAGAAAATTGAAAATTGTTTGAAGTATTTGGCAGAAGAATATACATAAGCTCATACTTAGGTGTGCATAAATCAGATTTCGAAATTATAGAGGGTCTTTTACGTAAGCTGCCAAGCTACTCATATTTCTGTTTGAAATATATGGACGCAGTAGGAAAATATGGTTTTATAAAAGGAATTTGAAATTACATACATAGGTCAGCCATTTTTTTGACATTGGTTGTCTGCCAGTTTTTGAAAGCATATTTCTTGTGGTAAATATCAAATTAAAGATTGATTGGGCTTAATGAAATAATGGGGTGGCTATTTTCTGAGAACAATGATTACAACAACGTATAATGATAGTTCTATAGTTTGGGGGCAGACAGACAGGCAGACAGATCTTCAAAAGCCTCCTCCTTTTCTATGTTCGTAATATCGTAGTTATGGCAACTTATAACTTCGTGCTTGTTCGTAGTTTCATAGTTATAGAGTTTTCGCAAAAAAATTCAAAATAAAAAACAAATTTCGAGCTTTATAGCACTATCTATTGAAGGAAAAGAAGCGTCTAGAAGCATCCGGAAGTCTTCTGAAAACGTTCTAGTCCGAATTCCGCTGTTACATGAGAGAAAAGCTGGTCAAAAAAGTGCTTCCCAATTATGTACAACCGCTATGGAGGGTACGATGAGGAACAACCCTTAAGGCAGAAGCAGCCAAAGCATTTAAGATGAAGCCCCATTTCAAAAACAAACGAGAGTAGCAACAAAGTTGTTGTACTGTCAATGGAGTACCGGTAATGGAGTACAGGTAAAAAATTAAGGTCTCAACCAAAAATAGTACAGGATAATGAGTAGCGAAATCAAGAGGGCAGAGGTCAACTATACTAGTTCTTAATAAAGGTTAGCAGTCAGCCGAAAAAGTAGTGAGAGGCAAATACGAATTCCAATACAAACTCGACAAAATACAAAATAAACGTCAACATAAGACAGGACGCTATACACTTTGAACGTGGAATAATTGTTTCGGTTTGATATTTGCAGCCGTTTGCAAAAACTTTATCATCTTCCAATAGTGTGACAGCTTTTGTGCCACCACCTTGAATAAGAAATGCAAAATACTTAGCCTGGTGACAGAATATTGCCAGGCTAATACAAATAAATAGTGATATATCTAGTTTTTATAATTTTTTTTTTAATTCTCGGCAAAAATTGTTGAACTTTCGGGATCAGCTCACAGATGTTTAACGTCAGACAAAATCTCCACTACCTGATCAATTGTTCTAAATGTCCAATAAATTTTAATTTAGAAATTAAATTAAAAAAAAAAAATAATCTCTCGATTGAGCTCATTCAAAAATTGGAGATTATAAAATCGTGATAATGCCCCAAGGTTGTGAACATTTAATTTCTCAATCATGAAATCATGCCCCAATGGCTTTACATATCATCGTCTAATTCTTTTTTTTTTTTTGACGTGTTGAAAGGCTTATTTTTATATAATTTTCTTGTCTGTTTGCGTAACATAGCGCTATATTTTAGCAAAAGATGATGTCACTCTTTCCTGCATACCAAACTCGAAATACAATAATAGCATGTGAAACAAAATTAAAGAAATAATACTCGCTCTATTTTCGACAGACAATATAAATAAATCACGCGGTCTTGATTAAAGAAATTGACAGTTCTCTAAGCCTGTGCCCATCAAAATAATCTAAACCAGCAATACAAAGAGAAGAGAGATTAATTAACTGACATTTATCAAAATATCTATCTAAGCCCGCATTCGATAGTTTCTAAGATTCCCGTACGTGGTTTTGTTTCGGTGTCGTATTCGTACCGGTTAAATTGATTATTTTGAATCATTAACAATAGAGAATCGAACAAAGAGGGCCAAATTGAAAAGAAATTGATCGAGTTGGAACACATTGATATCAAATTTCACAAGCCTTATGTCGCTTAGCTGGGAAAACCTAATGTAAGCATATACACGAAAGTAATAATCCGCAGAGAAAATTGTAATTATGTATCTATTGTAACATTCTATGTTACAAATTGAGATATTTGGAAGTAACAGCATGATCACTCTGATGTATTGCCAAAGTCGTTCCATCAAAACCAACTAGCCTTAATTTCACTCGTTTTAAGATGATTCCTCAAAATCACGAAGTGCACTATGGTCGATGAGCTTCAGGAAGGGGATTAATTTTGTTAGACATCGACTGCTGCTTCTTTTTTATGAAATAATGACAGTTCAGTGTTTAACCTAATCATCACTTCTTACTAGTTGACAACCAAAACTTGTTATCATAAACTTGTTCGATCTACTACAATCTTACCAAAGTTGATGTCAAAAAAGGCTGAATTTTGTTCTTGTTTTCTTTGTGTCAGGGTTAGAACTGCTGCAAGTTTTTTTTTTTAATTACATTTTAAAGTCATATCATTTGACAGTTGTGGTGCGTTCTTTTTCTTCATATGATTGTTATGTCAAAAATAAGTCATGTAAGATATTGTAAGACTGTCAAAAGAAAATTCATTGAAAACAAAATATATTCATCAATCATACTACTAGATCGCTTACACGTTGAAAAAGGCGAGCGAAAACATTGCCAATAAATGAAATGGAATCCACAGAATGAACGAAGGCCATGCAATTTTCTTGATGGGTTCCTCAGAGTAGAAAACCTAGCTCAACTTAAAAATCAACAATTAAAAATGAAGTAGCTTGAAATATATATATAAAAAGTTTTAATGGTGACAGTGACAGTTGAAGACCGAGGAAGGTAGATGATATTTTTATATTTGATACACGTCAACCCAGATTATGTGCTCAAAAATTAGTTTGGCTGCATCTTTAAATTGAAATATGAATTCCTTTAAAGAAAAACCCACACAACAAACCAAATGAATATGTATATCGTCCATTTTGTTCCTTTTGACTTATCGCCATTAAGTTCGATATTGTTAAAGAATGTGAAGGAACGATAGAAGTTTACTATTGTTAGTATTCGTTAGCCATATGTAATAAAAGAACGCACTACTGATTATCTTCTGACTTTTCTTTTTACTTTCGATTATAGGTACTATAAGGCAAGTTATGGATTCGTGCAGAAAAAAATTTTTTAGATAACAATCACACATGACATTACGATGATGGCGAAGTCGAAAAAGGGGGGTCTGGGAATTCCGTCCGTCTGTCTGTATGTCTGTATGTCTGTTCACACCTCTAGAGCCTGAACGGATGGGCCGATTTACCTCAAATTCGGTATTTAGAATTCATTTGGCCGTCTCCCTCGGAACAAATTTTTTGCTCTAGACCCAAAAATAACGGCACCTGCCATACAATCGTAAAGAAAAAAATTGGTTTTCTCAAAAACGGCTCTAACGATTTTGATAAAACTTTCAGAATGCTATTTTTTTAAGACAATCTATCTTTTGGTCAGAAAATATTTTTCAGAATTTGTGTTATAACGGTACCTCTCATAGAACCAGTATTTTCAAATCAAATTTTCTCGTAAACCGTACCTACATCCAATTTCAATAAAATTTTAGGCACAGAAAGTGATTCATAATTTTATTAATATGGCATTTCAAAATTTTCAAAAACTTTTATTTTGGATTTTTTATAATTTTTTCAAAAAAAATTTTTGGTTTTCGAAATATGTTGGAAACGGGTATATTAATTTTTTTAAATATTATTTTTTCAGATGTAAACTACGTATTGCCATATATTTACATACTCAAATAAATTTCAAAATATTTTTTGGAAAAGTTTTTCAAAAATAACCTTTTTTAAAAAAACTGGTCGAACGATTTTCAATATTTTTTTCCTAGATTGACATTTAGCTTTGAAATTTTATTGCATACTTAGTTTTTCCGAGAAAACTCTTAAACTAATTTAAAAAATAAAAGAATTTTCGAAATTATTTTAATTTTTTTTTAATATCCATATATGCAGCCACTAAGCAATTCATAAGAGCAAGTTCGTGCGACCCAGTCATGCATTTTATTTACTTTGCTTTTGACACTTTAAAATCCAGTATTGTAGTAGATTAAATCAAATTAAATAGTAGATTAATTAATGGTAGGAATCGTGGTTCGAATTTAATGTTATTTTAACAATTAGCTGTCCAAATTCGTATTCAATCATCATCCGTTATTTTAAATATGGTTAGAGGAATGACATTTGGTGAATTGCATGGATGTCAAACCAAAGCGAATCTTCAAGAATGAAGAGTAACGTACAATCCCCTTCTTTCCCTTATGCAGTCGACATTCAATTGACTCAACGCAACTGTCAACTCAGTCGGTGGTTGATCAAATCAAAAACCTCTGTGTCAGTGATCTGCGTGTGTGGTCATGTTGTTCGATCACGTTGACAAATGACAAGTTGGTTTGTAATATTAAAAGATTTTTATTTGTGACAGTTATATCAACTCTGTAGAATTGTGTGTAAGCATGTTATTTAAGTAGCTGTCAAATTATCAAAACATCCACTGGAAATATAATTTATGAGTAGAATAGTATGTCAAATTGTGTGTTTTTGTGTCTCCATTGTATGACATACACTAATTTCACTAACGTGAGTATAGATCATTCCTGATTTGGTGGCGAAGTGTAATAGAATGATTGAAAGAATTTTTTTAAAATGGAAGAACACAGAAAACCTGTGTTCTCATTTCAATTCAAATGTGCAAGTTCGAGAAGCCTATTTTAGTTATACATAGTTCAAAAATGACAGGAAACGAAGTCTGAAGAAAGACAGTTTCAAAAACAGGGTTCACAACATGAAAGGCAATGTTATGCTGTCTAAATTGCATGTGGCACGATTTTTGCGCGAAGAGCTTCAAAGGTTCAAACTGAGCTCTAACGGGTTCTAACAGATGTTCTAAAACATGTCCGAATTTCTTTAAAAATAATTCAAACCATTATAAAAGGACGAAAGGGAAAACATTTTGAAAATGAAAAAGTATATAGATTCATTAGGAGTTACTCAAATGTTTGGCGTCTGTTCATGCTTACCCAAACCCAATTATTGTTTTATGTTTTGTTTTTAAAGCGAACTTACCCTCATGTTTTGTTTTTTATTCAAGCGTGCCTGTCATTTGTAAACCCATATCCATTTACAAACATAAAACATGATTCCAAAATACAATCAGGCATGACTTTGACTAATTTAATTTATTCCCGACTAGTTAAAATTATTACAAGAGAGTTTAGGGTTAAAATAAATGTATAAATATTGCAGGACTACCCCTCGAGTAGGTATGTTTTTGTTTCAAAACTATATTAAGTTACGGGTATAGGGGTCAACCTGACCTGAATACAAAAACTATAACCCTAAGGTGCAATGGATGCGGATCACGCTTGTGTTTTTTTCTTTTTATAGGCTGAAAACAGTATGAGTTTCTTATCAAAATAGAAAAACAAGACACACAATTGGGGTGAAAAACAGACTGAAATGAGATGGAAATATCTTTCCAGTCGAAAAATAAGCAAAAACCAGATGACAATCTCTGAGCTCGTGTTGACCTTCCACGACCTAACACATCACTCATTCCTCAATTTCAGAATTAAACATTCTTTTCAGCAAAAAAAAAAACAACTGCCAAAAATGTTTAATTCCAACTTGAATGTGCTTAATGTCATCTAATAAATTAACCAAATCCCACAAATGAGATCATCCCTCTTAAAGGCCAATTTAATTTACGAGATTTATCGCCTCACAATAAAAATATGCTCTCATTTTATTAAAGATTCAAAATAAAAAAAGACATCTGCATTTTTCTTCACGCTCCAATTTTTTTTTTTTTTTTTTTTTTTTTATAATGCACTCGCACTCAAAGGGTTATTAATACCTTTATAATGAATTAACATGTGCGAGCGAGGAAAGAGAAGGAATAGAAAGATAGGAAAGAAAGGTGGTACAGTGACCATAAAAACGCAGAGTGGAATGTTCAAAACTGCCGTCCTTGCCGTTTGCCGTTCTAGTTTGCGCAATTAAAAATGCCAATAGAAGTAGCCGTCCGACTCGGGATCACGTTTGCATGCTCTCAAAAAAATAAGAAGAACTTCTGGCACACTCCAAAAAAAAAAAAAAAAACTTCCATCATCCCAAAAGAAACTAAAAATGTCAATCAAGTGCCTCTGCTTGTCCGTTGTCGAGGGAAAAAATACATCCAAAAAAGAATTCCACATATCTCTTCCTCCGGGAGAGACTTTAGAAACTATTTTCATTAGAAAACGACACGACAGCTGGGTTTTGTTAGAGTGAAACACAGCCACATGCCAAACAAGACACACAAAGTGCGAACAAACAATTCAAAAAAGGCGCAGAGGTAAACACAAACACACACACAAAATAAAAAGGATCCAGAATTTAGAATACAGGTCTTGAGGCGGTGTACAAAATTATTTATAAGAAAAAAAGAATACCCGATGATTGAAGGAACAAATTTCAGGGAATACACCTTTTGACAGGCAGCACAAGACAAAATACAAAACAAAATAAAACCAACCACCACACACAGGGATTCAGAATCCACATATAGCTACAAACCACTCCAGGGCGATGAGATAATTTTACACAAGTAGTCCCCCGGGATAGAGATGCCTGTGCGTGACGTGCATCCCTTATTATTTGGCTGGAATAGCCTAAGTGCACGATTTCATGCGTTTTACATAAAACCATTACTAAGCAAACCACCCACGAAAGGAGTTGCTATATCTATTCTAAAAGGGTGAATTGCATGTCCCCCCAAAATACTCTGTGTATATTGGGGGAGATTGGAACTTTTCGTTTTCAGGAATTGGTAAATAAAGTACAAAGTTAATTGTTTTTCGATTGATGCTCGAATGAGGGGGAAACTATTGTATAATCTGTGAAGTCCCCTTTTCGGAGATAACAACCAGACAGACATCAGCTGGGAGTTAATATAAATGATGGCAGAGTAAGGAGATAAGTGGGTAACTTGGAAAACACGGAAACTGAAATTCATTAATTGAAAAATCAACTCAGATTGACAGAGATTAATGAACTCATTTTTGATTATTGCCAGCTGCAATAATCTTATGTGGGTAGTAGCATGAAATTTGTTCCAAATCTATAAAAACAACCTGAAACCCTCCGTAAATTAAAATGCTAAGAAATACGTCTCAACTAGTACCAAATAATTCAAGAACCCTAGTTACGAGTTCAAAAGAATTGGGGCTTACGTGTCGGTCCTTCAACAGAACTAAACTTAAGAAAATTTGGACTAGCTCAACAATAAACTATGAACACCTGACGCGCTGACGCTGAGAATCTATCCAACCAAGAGAACCTATAGTGCCACTACATCACCTACCTGGAGGTATTAGGTTGGGAAGTTCCAAACCAATTGTTTTTGCCCATTCTCATACTTATTTAACATTTATCCTAGAAGAAAGGCCATTCCCCTTTCACATTTATGGAGAATAACGGAGAACAGGAACGGGTCTATGAAATAATATGTAAAAATTAAATCGGAATATTTGCAAATTCAAATTTGACGTTTTGATAACCATCTGTCATCTTATTTTGACACATAGGCTGGCAGTTCGTGCAACAATATTCAAATGAATGAATGTTGAAGTAAGACAAAGTTGTCTAGGATTGTGAAAATATAGAAAGGGACGACTGACTTGTGGATTCTTCAATTTTTTCAACTCCTTACTTCATGTTGTGACATTTTGAAATTAGAAACTAGTCGTAAAAATGGATATAATAATCAATAAAATTGCTTGGCGACGCTGACATTCTTTTGTATAATAGCAATTTGTCAGCGAATGGACCGCCATTAAGTTTTACGCTGTCACTTATGAAAAGACAGAGTTGTCACTTTGCTAGTGTTACTTGACATTGACTGCTTAAGTGAACAACATTATTGTGTTAAGACTGATGATAGGATTAATTTTTGAGCTTAAGGTTGTATAAGGGGATGTTATTGTTATGCTCTGGTAAACGTGACTTGAATTTGTATCTTTCTTTATATACAACATTTCTTACTTACTGTCGTCGTTACAAAAGTTGAACACTAAACAGCTTTTATAATGGCTACCATAATATCGCTTTTTGTAACGCAAACTTTATTTATTTCATACAAAACTAATGTAAACCGCCTAAATGTATGTTACATTTCTTAAAATTCTATTATACTTTCTCAATTAAAAAAGTACGATTCACACTAAATTTTTTCTAACATCTTTTCTAATTCCAACCATCTGTCATTTTGCTTATTGCAAGTCGTAGAGCTAGGGCCCAATTAAACTTGAAGTTAAGACTTAGAAAGAAGTTTAAAGATTGTGAAATCAAATAACAAACATTTGGTGCCTCTCTTTTTGAACTATTTTCTTTTCTGTCACAATAAATATGAAGTTTCAAGCAATTACAATTCTTATAACTTAAAAACACCCATGTTTACAACGTACGTACAATTTGATAAGTTTGAATTTCTATAAAGTTTCCGTATGGCTTGTAACTGAAACTGAAAACAAAACTCGTTATAGAAGTCATGAACTCGAAAACAGCTTCGCTAAGGCCGAATCAGGATGTTAAGTCAAGTTAAGGTTTCATATTTTTAATGAGCTTCGGAACAGTATATAATAGAGCGAGGAAGAAGTTGCACCTTCTATAAAATTGAGTTGATGAATATTATTTAATTTCACATGGAAATGAAGCACAAATCTAATCAAATAGGTATAATATAATTCATAAACAAAAACTGGTATACATATTCTCTGAGTACCGATGGTTTTGATTATAAAAATAAAAATTTTGCGTCAGGCAGGCTTTGTACTTTAAAAAGACGCAAATTCTCTTGTGAATAAATGCACTTATTACTTTAATATTGAAGAAGTCATATCGAACCTTTTTCGAAGCATATATAAAAATGAATGAATTTATAGGGTGCTGGACAAGAAACAGGAGTTCATGAGTTCGAATCCTATACAGGTGAACAAATAACTATATTATTTAAAAAAAAAAAATTGAAAATGAAAACTTAAATATTGAATCAAAATAAGAAACTTCAGTAAAGTACCCTTAAGACTGCTTTAAGGTCGACTAGATTTTTTTTTACCTACAGTAGAGTATTGAGCATGAATACAGTGTAGACGTGTTTTTATTTCGCTCCCGACATTTAAAGTATTTTAAACCGTTTTTTATTGAGTTGAAGGAAACAAAGTTTCTTAAACCTTAATTATTAATTAAAATAGAATCTGTCACAAGTTTTACGGAAACAAAGAAATAAGTTTCGGTAAAGCATTATCGAAGCCGTGAGTCCAGGTTGGTAGGTTACTTGGTCACTTTTATGAAAATTGGTGAGATAAAAAAAAGGTTAAGGTAAAATTAATTGTATGTAATACAAGCTAGAAAAAAACAAAATTTTGGTGTCAAGGGGGCGCCACAGTCAGCAGTGACCATGATAATATTAAAGATTCTATACAAAATGTCGTCATTTTGGAAGGCCGATTAAGACGAAAACTTTAGTGTTTCGTTGAGATTTTACTAAACATTTTTTTTTGTAAAAATTCACCATAAAAATATATATGTAGTTATAATGGCATATATGAATTCTTTGTTCATTTCAACAAAGCTTTTTGCATTAAAATTGTTCTTCTATTATTATATTTTTTTTGTAACAAAAAAAAGTAGAAAGGCTTTAATAAATTGTTCTTTGTCACACGCACGAATCCAATTCATATGAAAGGAACATCTATCTATATTCAAACTCATCTATCTTTATGTATCTTTTGGTAGATACTTTATGTATATATATTTCCATTTATATTATTTTCAATTTATTTCACATGAACTACTCTATACAATCCATGAATGTGAACGTGACAATTTCAATACACAACAACAAAAATAATTTCTAAAGGAAAATAATCAAATCTGCATGCATAATGCAAGACTCTTTTGTACTTTTGTATACCATATATCTAGCTATGTATCTCGCCAGCTCTATCAATTCATTATAATAATCGGGAATGTATCCAGAGGATGAGAATAGCAGAGATGTGCTAACGAACAAAAGGCTTCATTAAAATTTCGCATGCGAGATACAAATGCGAGAGGCAAGAAGTAGCAAGTTCGACAAGAATATAGTATATTTTGCCATGTTGGGTTCAAAATTAAAGTAGAATTTTCGCCGCCGCGCCGTAAGAAACGGCAAGGAGGCTTAACTTAAAAATCCTAAGAGTAATTCGCCACTGATGTACTACGTTCTTTAATAAAACGTATCTTATGGATGCGAAAAGATACAAATATACGTTTGTTTGTGTTATTTCGTTTAGTGTTTGCTAATTAATTTTTTTTTTTTGAGAAATATACAATCTTTATGTGAAAACGAACACACTCTCTCACAAAAGGATATACAACAATCTTCGTAATATGCAAGCAATTTATTTTTTTTTTTTTCCTTCTTTTTCTGTTTGTAATTCTATATCATCTTCTAATTGGTCTCATTAGTGTTTCGGAACGTTTCTCGTTTGACTTGACTTTTGTAAAGATACCCCCTACCTATATACTTTAGAAAAGATAAAATGAACACATTAACAACCAAAAGTATAATGCATCCCAACCATAATTATTGTGAGGTATGTTATGATGGCCTCTGGTCTGGTCTAGCTGCAATTAGGAAGAGAAAAGGGTTCTAGAAGATGCTGTAACAAAAAGATCTTACAAAGAAGTAGGTATCTGATGAAGTGAAAATTTACGACCATGTGGTCATTGACCTCTGGTCTGGACAAAGGTTCACAAGAATTCAATGCAAAATGGAAGAATGGTTTCATGAATTGGTATCAAAGGTGCCTTTTTATTCATCTTTTTTTCTCATAAAAAAGTCTTATGTGAAAATAATTTAAAAAAAGGGTGAACTATTTCAACCAAGAAGACCGCAACTTCTGATTTTGTTCTCAGACATCAAAAGGGATGTATCTGACATTTAGTTTTCAATATTTCGAATATTAAAATGGACAAAAATGCAAAGAATGTTAATTCATTGAAAGATTTGGGGTAAGGTTACTTTTCAGCCGTTTTCCTTGCCATATGTACGTCTAACTTGTGCATTCGTCAGCGAAAACCTGGACGTAAGTCCTCCAGACTAAAGCCAAGAAGATGATTTTTAAGAAAGCTTTATTCTTATGATTTGCGAAGACAGGATGGTTGGTTAAAGAGGCTTCCATTTCTTTGATTGTGTCACAGAAAATCCGTTTTTAGCAAATATTTTATATTTTAAAAGTCGTCAAAGAAGTTTTGCATCCTTTTTTCGTAAACGTGCAATTGAAGTGGGTACTAAGCAGAGTGCTGATTTGGTGGCTTACGTCATAAAAAATAGACCCATGCTCCGTGTTGGAATCAGGCTTCTCTAAATAATTCTTGTAGCAATTGTAACACACTACGTGAAACTGAGGCGACACAACTTATGCCAAAAAGACTTAAGAAAGCATGCTGTGACCGGAAATCAAATCGGCAAATCGTTGAGTATTTCTTAAGGATTTTAGAGACTTTGGCGATTCGGAAATACATTCCGAACAAGAAGTTTAAAGATAGCATCTTAAAGCAACGAACGCTTCCTTCAGCTCTACGAAAACGAAACCTTCAAGTAACGCTCATGCGAAAATCTTGCTCCGAAGCAAATCATCTGTTCCCTCGGCCAATTTGGGTCAGTTCCATTGAGAGTACAAATAGATACTTGCAACTGTTTTGATGACCACCCTCATTAAATGTTATGTCTGTGTCAAATCAGAGAAACTTACAGTTTTTGTCAAGGCTCTATATTTTACGCTGGGATTTTTTGAATGAACACATGAATCCAATGAATTCATGGTGGGCTTAAAAAGCCACGTTACATAATGTACATCTTCAAGTACCAGGTATTCCAGCTGTATTCAAAAAAAAACCTTTGAGTTTATTTTTGATAAGGCACGGACAACGTCTTAGCTCGCATTGTCAGCCAGTACCTGGAAAAGTTCCCCATCAGGGTTGTGCTGGCCGTCAAAAACCCCTTATATGAATCTTACAGGACACATGAACAGAAGTACCTGCTATTAAGTGCCAACGATATTGGGTAACCTGGAATTCATCATCAGATCCGAATTCTTCAAGAGACCATACAATCTTCCAAAACTCACTTAAAAGACGATTGAAAGCCCTCATTCGAGACCTATGCTTTCTCTCATCTCAAATATGTTTATCACGTTGAAACTTTTAGTTTTGTTGAAATAAAACGAGTTCTTGTAGATGGGTATGATTTCGTGTGTCTGTTGCCAAGCTCATGTTTCATGTTTACAAATGGGATAGTTCAATTCATATTAATGTTCCTCAGTTTTCGGTCTATCTCATTTTAATGTCGACTTAATACTTAATATGTATATGTTTGTCTCTTTGTCGTGACGAATTTTCGTTTCATCGAGTTCCTAATCACAACAATTTTAAAGAAATTTCACTTAAAACATCGATTTTCAAAAATATTCAGAAACCTAAACCACTACCCTAAGGACAAGTCCTTATGAACCACTTCAACATTAAAAAATCACCCTCTTTACTTTGAAATGTTATTCATAAAATTTCACTCCACGAATCACAACAATGCAATTTGGGAAAACTTTTAAAATTAAAAATCAAAAATTCAATAATATATCTCATGTCTACGAGCATCACATTCCATCTTATTTTTTCCCTCTGCGCAACTCTACCATAATACCCTCGCTATTATAGCCAACAACAGCAAAAAGTAAGTAGCATCTGCACTACCGTTGCCGGCCGCCGCGCCGAGCCATCAGCATCACATCTCTATGGTATTTCATTTCACTTTTTATTATCTGAAAATTCGCTCTCCTTGAATATCAATAGATACACAAATACTATAACAATAATAATAATCAATGGCGACAACAATGGCAATTATTTGAAAATAAATAACAGTTTTATCGTAAAAAAAAATTGTGAATTTCATCCTTTTGTTCGTCGCAAAAGTCTTGAAAAGAAGAAGAATAAGGCAAAAAAAAAAAAACCAGTAGCTCTTCCCAGAGCCCAGACAAATCGAATTCTTGTCTCACACTCAAAGTGCGCACTACTGTACTGCTACTTGTGTCTGAGTTCGTTTAGCATTTTATTGCATAAAAGTATCTCAACTCTGCTGAGCGAGTATCTATTTATACATACCTATCCAGCTACCCAGCTACATAAGTTGCATTCTGCTCTGTTCATCTGCCTTTGAAACCTGAACTTTATACAATGAGTATCTCAGGGTCGGATCCCTTTTATAGTGTATCTGTGCACGGAGACGGTGAGTGTATCCTTTCGATGACCTCGTCCTTCTACTTTGACGGTAGCCAGGCATTATATAACAACAAAAAATTCCACCCTCAATGGAGTCCCACTAGGCACACTATAACTCTAGTCTCCCAGTATCCATAGGAATAGGTAGATACAAAAATGTAGAAAAGCACAATTGACTCCCGGTAGCCGAGTCCTTCCTTCTGAAATTCTAAATAAAATGGCAAGTATTTTGGGGGACGACAACGATGATGACTATAAAGTGTAATTCATCCTATAGGAAAAATATATGCAAATTCACCCTTGATCCTTGTGGCTTTCGCACAGTGTTACACCCACCCACTCCAATCAAGGCCGTCACTAGAGCGGAACCGCAATACAAGCACTTTTTGCTGTAAGGCACTGTCAAACGTTTAAAATTACATACATTAACCTACTCCTACACATGCATTTGGCAGTGCACAGTGAAAAAGGACTTTTGCCAGTCCTGCTGCAAGGTATTTGCAACGTTTGCGGTCCTAAAGGCACGCATTTGCAGCAGACAGACCGCCGCCATTCCCCATAACCCTTTTTCCATTTTGCATTATTTTAGGGTGAGTCGGGTGTAGGTATCGGGTTTCCCATTTTATCACGATCCACGTGCTGTATCACCTGTGTGATTCGCAAAATAATAATGTCAACCCTTCGCCTTCTGATGAAACCCTATCCTGTATCCTGATTCCTGCCTGACACGCGTCATCAAAACATCATGAATCGCATCCATAACACACTACACACAGCACACAGGAGCAGGAGGGACGACGGACGGATATGAGGTGTTGTGTTGTTAAAATTAAATTTTCATTTGAAATTCTTCATTACGTTATGTTATGCATTATGTGATGTATACGGGAACGTGCTAGTAGGGTGTGCCTGTCCCTGTGCCTGTGCCCAGCAGGAAGAGGATATGGGTATGAATTCAAAAGGATTCAATGGTAAATTATTGTGTCCTGGCGTCCTGGGCTAGTAGAGTACGAGTCGAATACACAACACAGAGCAGAGAGTCAGTCATTCACCTCGTGCTCGTGCTTGTCGTCAACATCATCGTATCGTTGCGTTCGTTCGTTGGTCGTAGATTTGTGTTTGGTTCAGGGAAATTAAATTGAATGAATGAATGGATGGTTGGTCATATCCGTGACTTTTGTGAAAGGATTACAATTTTCAAAATACACATCGTCGTCGGCCGTATCATAGATACATATACCTATGTATACGTTGGAAGGAGATAATGGAGTATTAAGAAGAATGAAAATAGTATAAAGGGTCAGCGTTCCAGGGAGAACATAAATATTCCTATTAATTTAGGAATTATATAAATTGTGAGAAATGATTTCTGTGATATGGAAAATATGACAAGGGGTTGGACACACACGTGGGGTTGGCCATAGAATTGCATTAAATGGAATTTGCCAATTAAGACGTAGAAATAACTTATTACCAGAAAAACAACGTCGTTCAGTATAAGTTGTTCTAAAAGATAATGATTGCATACGTTCCAAGACTTTGAAGATAAATTTAATGAGCATTTCAAAGATAACAACAATTGCTAGAGGGGATGATTTATGGGAAATGACCCCACATTTTGAAGATTTTGTTTTAAATACAAGCCAAGAGCACGGATTTCTACTTCTTTTGCAGCTCTATGTTTCAATGATTCAATGTTTCAACGGTTTAATGTTTAAATGTTTCACTGGTTCAATGTTTCAATGTTTCAATGTTTCAATGTTTCAATGTTTCAATGTTTCAATGTTTCAATGTTTCAATGTTTCAATATTTCAATGTTTCAATGTTTCAATGTTTCAATGTTTCAATGTTTCAATGTTTCAATGTTTCAATGTTTCAATGTTTCAATGTTTCAATGTTTCAATGTTTCAATG
This sequence comes from Platycheirus albimanus, assembly GCA_916050605.2. Classification (NCBI taxonomy): domain Eukaryota; kingdom Metazoa; phylum Arthropoda; class Insecta; order Diptera; family Syrphidae; genus Platycheirus; species Platycheirus albimanus. The sequence continues at coordinate 359,469,506 of OU696696.1, forward strand.
TTTCAATGACTCAATGACTCAATGATTCAATGTTTTAAATTTTCAATGTTTCAAAACTTTAATGTTTCAGTGTTTCAATGTTTCAATGTTTCAATGTTTCAATGTTTCAATGGTTCAATGTTTCAATGTTTCAATGTTTCAATGTTTCAATGTTTCAATGTTTCAGTGTTTCAATGTTTCAATGTTTCAATGTTTCAATGTTTCAATGTTTCAATGTTTCAATGTTTCAATGTTTCAATGTTTCATTGTTTCAATGTTCCAATGTTTCAATGCTGCAATATTTCAATATTTCAATGTTTCAATGTTTCAATGTTTCAATGTTTCAATGTTTCATTGTTTCAATGTTCCAATGTTTCAATGCTGCAATATTTCAATGTTTCAATCTTTCAATTTTTCAATCTTTCAATGTTTCAATGTTTCAATGTTTTAATGCTTCAATGTTTCAATGTTTCAATGTTTCAATGATTCAATGTTTCAATGTTTCAATGTTTCAATTTTTCAATGTTTCATTAGAACTTAGGAGTAATGCTTCTATGCAATCTATAAAATGTTCGACTTGATGCTACATATTGTTTTTGAAATCCATGCTCGTAATGTGTAAAAAGCATTCTCAAAGAAAATATAAAATTTATCTATCTTTTCGTCATCTAGAATAAATCTATTTGAAGAAGATTTAAAATCTTATACGTCATGATTCATAGCTTATTTTGTTATATATCTGAAATTGTATGTTTAATGTTGAATTAAGTAGTTTGTATTTACAGTTTAAGAGCCTTACAATTATTAGTTTTTTTTTTTTTTGAAAACGCCCCCTTAAAGATATTCTTTTAATCCTCAAAACAAGCAAAGATTATAATTTTGTTGCCATAATAATGTGAGTAGGTGTCTAAGTCTTGCATAAAAAATGGTAGAAAATTTATTTAAAGTTATTTACTTGCCAACTTGATAAGATTTATTTCAACTTACCTGAAAAGAAAAGATAATAAGTTATTAGTAAATATATTTTTTTTATTAATTTATTGTATGTTGATACAAGAAACAAAAACGCAAATATTTAAAGAAGGAATTATAAGAGAATAGTTGGGCTCGGGTGAAATCATAGAATCACCTGATCAACTCAAAATTTAAAACGCCATTAGTTCTAAAATGATATATCAAGAACAACTAAAAAGATTACCTATATGATATCACCTTTTATTTGAACATAAATATCTAAAGTAAATAGGTATAAGTAAAATAAAGTAAAGTAAAGTTCTAAGCTAGAATTACTTTACAAACTGATGCATATCTAGCATCTAGGACGGCAGGGTGATGAATGATTTCCGTTCATTGAACTTTTCTTGACAACCTTGAGATTTTTAGAAAAAACTGGGTGGCTCGGTTTTCGAAAATGTTTATGTTGTTTTATTACAAAATATTGAAGTTTAGAGTTTTCAAAAAATCCCTTGGCTTCCAATAAAACATTATGTTTTCTCCATTTTGTATATGTAGGTGTAAGATCCATAAAGACTTAATTAGGGTAAAGCATTCTACATTCTTGTAGTGCGGCTAAAAAAGAGTCTCTATACTTAACAGTACATCCGCAAGTTCTTACGATATAGGAAACCTAAGCATTTTGCGGCATTTTCGGCGACGTCAAATAAGTGATCGTCCACAAAAGGTGGTTTGTGATAGACATACCTACCTAGAACGTATAAGTGCCACTCATGATTCATGAATAATGACAGAAGACAATATTGAGAAGCATTAAAATCCTCACGGTTATGGTTGGTAATTCCCCATTGTACAATGCTGTCAAGATCGGAATTCAATGAGCTTATCACATGCTGCCGTCGCAGTTCCACATCCGAAGAACATGGATGTGAATATGGGAAATATGAGAAGCTGAGAGTACTGTCGTCACCAAAACAATTTAGTGGATTAGAAGTATTAGACAAGAGATCATTAATAAAGACAAGAAAAAGTGTCGGAGACAGAACGGAGCCTTGAGGCACACCAGCATTTAATTGGTGGATAGCAGGCTGAAAACCGTAAAAAAAAAAACGCGAACTGAACGGTTCGAAAGGTAATTTCTAATCCATCGAAGGGAATCTATCTCAAGTTTTGTAAATTGGCCCGCATAGTGAGCTGTATGTGAATTGTAGACAGAGTCCTACCTTCAGCTGGAGGGTAATTTTTCAAAATGATTGGACTTGAACAAAAAGTTTGAATTAATGTTACTGCAGTCAGATAAGAAGGTATTCCTAGGTAAATGGATTCGTTGCAGAACGGCACAAGAACTATATTTCAAAAATCCGGAAACTAGTAATTCTAGTAATGCACTTTAAGACCAAGTAAATGTTTCATTTTAGACCAAGACTCGATGCCAGTTTTTGTTTATTACTCAAAAAGTTTCGAATACATTTAACATGAGCCCCTTGACTTTAAAATATTCAAATTTTTTTTTTTTTAAATAGTATTAAGATATGATTCAGGGGCGTTGCTAAACCGTTGTCATTTTGCTTGTCATTTTTTTGCAGCTGGGTTTGATAGGATCAGATATTTCTAAAATTTCATCTCTGAAGAAAGTTGGTTTCCTAAGCTTGCATAAAATATTAAAAAAATAATCTCCCTTCAATATTGGCTGCGGTTAAATTGGCAATCGATTGATTCGAAGCTATAGCAACACGTCATCGTATCGTTAAAAGAATTGGTAGCGTGAGCGTGCTTGGGAGCGCATCGACGATTTATTTTAAGCCAAATTACTCGAAGGTCTTTTGGGAATTACGTCAAAAGGAAAGGAAAACTTTCCTATGGCTTTATTTACTTGTATCCTAAGGCAATTGTCATTAAAAATTTATACCGATTTTTCCAACACCATCATCATCACCATCATTATCATCGTCCTCATGATGAACGCAAAGGAAATCAATATTAATTAAAATGTATTCCATAAATATTGATATCGATGGATATTATTGACTATACACATATACACAAACATAGTTTTGTGTGATGGAACCTATATAAAACAGTGCAAAAGGAGTAATAACGAAAATTATACAGAGAGTCGTTCTTAAGAGTCTCAATAAATAATTTATAGGAACCAATAATCTTTATTTATTACCCTCGAGGCTATATATAAGACCGATAAACTTGAATCTAAATAAAATTTGCAGAAATGGGAAAAAATACGAGCAAACATATTTTATAAATAAATAAAATAAAAAAAAATATACATCACAAAGCCATTATCCATGACATAAAATATGTATCTAGATATTTTATCTAGCTATACTATAAGAGTTCGAGTACATATGCGGAATGTATCCGCCCGGGTGGTAATTTCTCTTGGTTGTCGCTGTCGACGTGACGCCTGTCTGTCTTTCTTTTCGTGTTTTATGTTGAAATTTTCCAATTATTTTAACTTTCAATATTGCTTCTCAGTTCGTAAGTCGAAAGTCAGTAAACTTTGAGTTATGTTAGTTCATAAGAGTACCCGGGGTGTGTTGGTATAATAATAATAATGTATATTTCAACACTTGTTCATATGGCATTCTTTACATAAAGCATCTGACAGGTAGGGCATCACCACACCCTTATGTACATTTCTTCTATGCACAATATTGTATTGTACCCCCGTGTAGCTATAGCTAGCTAGCTAGCTAGCTATACTCAAGAGGCATCTCACTTTGAATATCTCAACAAATATTTGTGCATTTTGCCACTTGAGGGGGCAGGAACCTTGGGAATACATACATATCTACTACCCAAACAGAAATCCAGAATGCTTGTTAAATAAAGTGGAAGCCATGCACATAGGTAGAGAAAATTATATGTCATTGTGTAGTGAAGTGACATATGTTGTTCCATGTGTCATGTGTCATGAGTATGACACCTCCCAAAACCAAAAATACCTCCGTGCCTGTTTGTTTTCTCAACAAAAACAAAAAAAAATCCAAAAAGCAATAATCGATATAGGTATAGCTTGCGTCAGAATGACTAATTCGACTAAACCAACAAATCGAGAAAAAAAAAACTTCTTCCAACCGTGCGTCGCGTCACCAGCTCTACTCCGCCCCTGGTGGACTATACTCTAATTAAACATCACATTCAGATTAATAAATAATGAGGTGACATGCAACCCAACAGCCGCCAATTATAAGTTCAATTTTTTTTTCTTATTTAAGTGGTTTTTAGGTATTTTTATATTTTTGTATCTATAGGATACATAAAAAGTATATAATCTTTAACATTATTTTTAAAAGGCATAGTAGCTCATATATGTATATTTTTATGTTTAGTTTTACACACTCGAGAGTGATTGTGTGTTGTAAGCTGGGGCATTCGTGTCAAGCATTAAGATACGCTAAGTGGTACCTGCAATAAATTTTGTGTTTTGATGTTTTTGAAAGTTTTCAAAAAGGTCATATGGAGTTTTTTTTTTTTTTAATTTTATTTTGAAAAGATGAAAGATTATGGGCGGTTGACGTGATTATATGCCTACCTAGTATGTGTTAATGGAGGATTGCAATAAAATACAAAAAAAAATATTTCAGAGATTGTTTTGTTTCAGCCAACATGACAAGTTACAACAGATTCATTTTTATGATTTAATTTTTACAATTCGCAATTATTGCACGAAAGAGAAGAAAATCCCGTCTTTTACATCAATGGAGGATTTACAATGATTTTTCAAGACTTCTTGGTAGCGTGGAGTTCGAAGAAGGTTCTTTACATTGAAGTGTATTTCTAGGGAGTTTTTATTTATGTAGGTATTGTGCAATCGGCTTAAGTTTCAAAGGAGTTCACGGAGCTGGGCAAAGAAACGTCAGCAAATTTAACAAATTTAAAAGGGTTATCATCCGAGAAATTAGTCTCAGGTGTTCCATAATTGAATGCATGAGAAAATACTTCTAGATTTTATGGCTAGACAAAAAAATAGACATTATAAAAATAACAGGACCTAAATCACTACCCTCAAGTACACCAAATACAAATCAGAAATTGAGCTTTTAAGCTAACGCGAACCTGAAATTGATCGTCAGTGAGTAAAGTTTTAACCTGATTCCTCCTATTTTTCCATCCAAGTAGCTCAAAATTGAACTTGACCGTCATCCTTGGCCACCCCTAACTTTTAGTAGCACATTGACCATTGGTCAACCTGGGACAAAACTAACATGTCTCTAGAGTTTGGTTAATGCTTCGTGCCAAATATTGTCGCTATGGAATTCCAAGGTGTCGAAAACATGTTTTCACTCCGCTCACTGAATATTTATGTGCTGGCCAGCTGAACCTATATAGATAATTGTTGAACCTTTTCCTCCAAGACCGACGGATTTCCACTCAAAGAACAGAAGAATCGCTTAATTTTTCCATACCATATACAGAAATCCACTGGCCTTTGATATATCTCTCCCAAAGTTCTAAAGAGATGTGCTATCATGCTGTCAAAACCAGTACATTAGCTTTTCTATCTGTCCTATTCTAAAGGTCTCTTTCTGGGTTCATTGGTGAACAGCATTTTTATCTAAAAATACGTATCTTCATTTCCCCTCAGACTGGAGACTTACATCCCTACTTTCAAAGGTCATGCAAATTCTGGCAATATATTAAATTCAGAAAAGTCTTGATTAGCGGAAACTGGCAGTATAAGGTTTTTTTTTTACCAATAGGCCCACTTGTGATATGAGCTTGTATTTCTCTGAACAGTGGATGCACTCTCAACAGAAAGTAAGTAAGAATATTGCCCTTAACATTTAAAAAGCATTTGATTGAGTTTGGTTTCAAGCTCTCTTATCGAGAATACATATCGACAAACTTATTCTTCAATGAATTTGAAATAACCATTCAGAATGTTCGATTTGTGTTGTTTTGTACGATTCTTAGTCTGATGCTCACATAGTAAATGTTGGTGTTCCTTATAAGGCTACGCTCTCTCACCGACTCTTTTCCTCATCTTATTTTGTCTAAGACCTCTATTCCACTAAATTGTTTTGCTAACGACAGCCCAGCAGTTCTTTAGATGTGAAACTGCATTAGCAGCGTATGGTAATCTCATCAAATTCCGTCCTTGCCAATATTTTCCATTTCGGAACTGTCCACCATGCTTCAAAAAAATTAATAGTTACAGTTGCATTGAGCAAAACCAAAGAGCTTTGCGATTTGTTTATGAGCTACTTTTTGTTCTCTTTCTGGGTTCCATCCCTGACTCCACCTAAGTTTTTTCCCGGGGTACTGCCTCTTGCGAGGAAGTGACAAGTCTTCCAAGAGTAAATAATGTCATGTAAAATGATTCTCTGTTAGCCGTTCGGATTCCGGCAAATTGTAGGTCCATTCCATTCCTGCAGAATATAAACGTACACACAGGAATGGTTGAGAGTGTAAGTCACAGGCCCCAGTGACGTTTGGAGCTGTTGTGCGTTGTGCCAACAATTTATTTTATTTAGGTATTTGATATTATATTTTGAATTGTCTTAAAGGGTTAAAAATAAAAATAAATTGTCGAAACAACAGCAACAGCTCCAAGCAGGGCCGGACCTGCGACATGCATTTTTAAACTTTCCTGTTTGCGTTGACATTTTGCAGGAATGGAAGGGACCTTAGTACAAATCCGAACGGACAATGCGATGGTATCATTACAAGATTAACTCTTGGAGGATTTTTCACTTCCTCGCAAGAGTCAGTACCCCGGAATAAAAATGTAGGTGGAGTTCGAGTTTGAACCCAGAACCTTCGGCGTGGAAGTCCGGTACACTAACCGCTGCGCCACGTGGTACTACTTATTCAGTCACATGGGTAATTAAAAGCCATAAGTTCATGTATTGTATTTTATACACAGTACACAGTAGTCGCTTACAAGAAATAAATTAAAATGCTCTTTCTGAGAAAAGAAAAGAGAAAAGAAAAACCCCCTCCACTCCACCCTACAGATTGTGGAATTGATGAGTACTTTTCCAGTAAATTTGAGTACATTAAACCCAGTTAATTTTCCAAGAAAAAGTAAATCCAGTAACTATAAGTAGGTTAGGTACACTATAATTTAGTATGTTAATTTAGCTTTATATCTTTACCTATAAATTATTTTTTAACAACTTAATTATAAAAAATAGATTATAATTATAAATTATTTCATTATCTCGACGAAGCATATTGTTTTTTAATAATAATTTTCGATATCAACAAGTGCTTAGCACTTGAAATAATCTCTCATTTTTTATCATATACTAATTTGTAAGTAGGCAGGTACAATATTCAACTTGTGTGTAATCTTCAGATAAGATATTTATTGAATTTAATAAAAAAAAAATACAATGTAAATGTCAGTAAATTTACATAAACAGCTTGTTTATAATAATTTACGAGTATGTGACTAGATTGATTGGTTTTCCTTGAAACCAATATAAGACATCAGCTACAGCATCGACATCGGCATCGTGTTGGAATTTGAGTTAATTACCCTCGTGATGCAGCTTTTCCAGCTCTAGCCTTAGGTTAAATTTGGAATTTATAAATATTCATAGAAAAAAGATACTATGTGATCTAAAAATTCAAAATTATAAAGATGAAGGCTAGCTAGAGCTAAAAAGACAGTCTGATGACCGACCGACCCTGCCAGGAGTCGAACCTGGAATCTTCTGATCCGTAGTCAGACGCGTTATCCATTGCGCCACAGGGCCACGTTGGCAAAATTGTTACAACAGCCTTCGGGCTAAACATGTAAACCAACAACAGAGATACAGTCCGGGCCTTATCAATTGATACACTATAATCACATCATATCAGGGTTAAATGATTTTTTTTTGTAGTTCAAGATGCAAGTCGAAAGCCAATCAAGAACAACAAAAAAATCGCACAAATTGTCGTTCGGAGCTTGTTCGTTCTGTATCGAGAGTTCGACCCACTTCATTGATTTTATCGATGTGTGTGTACTACATCTTATTGTCGTGTTACACATGGGTGATCTTAATAAATTTATTATATATACATTATGTACCTATAAATTTTAAATGAGAACCAACAACAACAATTTAATAATTATTTTAGTTCATTATGCTCCTGCTCCGGGCAAAAGAGAATACATTGTCAAAAGAAACAAACTCGTTTGCCGTTTCGTTCGCTGTTCGCTGCTAAAGCTGATGAAGATCGGTGATATTTCATAGATTTATTTAGCTTTGTATCTTTTTTTGCTTCTGTTTTTTATTTTTTTTTATTTTCTACTTTAGCTTCATCTTTTCCTTTTTGTGTGAATTGTGAATGCTCGTTTGTATCTTTCTTTCCAAGTGGATGGATCTTTCTTGATATGTTCTGTGTTGTGTGTATGTGGACGGAGTAGGCTGAATGATCTTCATTCAGTTTGTCGATCAGAAGAAGCAAACATTATATTTTACTCGCGGAAAGGAAAGAGAAGACCCTGAAATATTTTTCATTGAATAAATAAATCGAACGACGAACGATCGAAGGGAATTTCTTTGCAAAAAAAAAATTTGCAAGAAAAAAATATTAAAACAAGTATCTTTAAGATCCGTTGAATGTCATATTGAAGAGAAGAAGAAAAGAAGAAGAAAAACTAACAGATGCGCGCCTTTTTTAGGTGAATATGTATTTCTTTTTCATGATTTTGTTAAGATACATAAATGGACATGGCCGATTTGTAAAGGGTGTTAAAGAATTTCTGATTATAACCATGGCCTTGTTGGACTACATTATTATTAAACAAAGTAAGATGCTTATTAAGGGAACAAAAAAGTTTTAATCGTAGGTTTGAGCTTTTGTCATTTTCTCTTTCTTAAGCATAAAACTGAAACTATGCATTTATCTCGGGTCTTTTCAAGTTACCTCCCATTTTGTGATTAAAGTAAGGTATTTAAAAAAAAATATGTTCCCAGCAAATTAAATTAACATCAGGTGTCCCTCAAGGTTATCACCTGGGTTCGCACCTTTTTATAATTATTACCGTCAACGATACTTTAGCCTTGCATACTCTTTTCGTGCTGAAGAGCTCTGTTGTGAGTCAAACATTCGAATTTTAATATTCAAATAAATCAGAAAATTCCAATTAATATTTAAGAAATAGAATAATGTGGCTATGTATTTGGTTTCAAAAAGCAGGTATCATTTCTAGGGTATTTTTCGTAGTATAAGGTTCTGCTAGAAATGCATGGCTTTTCTGGAGACGAAAAAAAAGCAAAAAGAGGAATACTGCACTTTGGCCAGATGGTGAATTTTGAAACACTTGAGCTATACATTTAAATATAAATAAGTATATTATTGGCCAAATGGCCTCCTCCTGTGTTGATTAGCATTGCGCTTCTGTCTTTCTGTGCCCTTTATTGTTACTCGAAAAACTTGAGGCTATATTGGTGATTTTTCCCCGATGTTCTTTTTGAAGAGTTTAAAGGTTTGGAGCTTGTTGTTTCAAGGTACCAAAAAGTCCTAATTGAAGAAGTCTGGGGGTATGAAATAACTCAAATCTCAAACTACGACATTATTTTTGCCGCTCCCTGGACCAACAAAATTTGGTTGTTAATTTTTTTGAATGAAAGATATTTTGTTAGTTACATTCACATAGCCAAGCTTTCCCAGGTGTTGAATTTTAATTTTTAGACAAAATTCTTTTGATACTTGAACACTACGAAAGAAACTTTTCGTTCGGCTTTTACACTTGCTTTCTATTTCTTTCGTAGTTGGGCCTTCAAGAAGATTTGCGAATATCCAGCATGCTGCTTCCTTTCATTAGGTACATCATGATTAATTTTGTTGGAGTTCTACAGTCGATTGTATTTTTGGGCTCTCAATCTTTCTTACGTGGAAAAATAATTTTTTTAGGATTCCCTGTTAGAGTATGCCTGAAAATCATGAAAACAATTGAACCCGACCCAACCCACATGTTTTGACCTTTTAGTTTCCATCTGGGACACCCTGTATTTGTTAGTATTTGTTTTTCCTCCGCTCAATGAAGGTGAATTGATTGCGGAAGACTCACTCACTCATGTATACAGAATACTATAAGAGTTAAGAGTATAACTAAAAAACCCAACCTTCGGATGTGTATTCATATTTTTTTTTATGTCAGAGACGCCTTTTTTTCTCGTCATCTCAAAACAGTCACACAAGCCCCGATATTGTACTAAAGAAGATGGAAGCAGCAGCAGCAGCACAAAATAAAGTATCTATAGGTAGGTATAGGTACTGCGCGATAGCTTTCTCATTTGCATATGTAAATGCAATTTGCACAACCTAATGGCAAATATGTTCAAACTTTCGACGACACAGACAAACATCACAACAAGAAAAAATTATATTTAAGATGCAAGGAAGGGTGCGCTGCACTGAATGCAAAAAAATACAAAATTATTTCCCATATGAACGTAAGTATCTGAAAGATACAACGAGGTGTATTGAATTTTAAATTAAAATAAATTATTGAGATTTTGGATTTTTTTTTTAGTTGATTTTATTTACATATTACGTCTTTGCTTTAGTCTCTATTTATAATGCAATATATAATGTACAAAAGGATGTATGTATGTACATTGAACAGTTTACATAAGAATTGGATTTGGTTTTTACAGTTTTTTTTTTTTTTTATAAAATGATGAAGATCTTAAAATCGGATTATTACCTTCGTTATGTTCGTTTGAATTGCAGGACAGCATTCTGTTCTGTAATTTTCAGGGGGATTGTTGTTCAACGAACGCTTGACTAAGCCGATTAAGTTGCTTTAAGAAGGAAAAAGGCAATAAGAACGACGATGAATTCGAATACCTACTTATTGTAAAATCATTCAGGTCTGTCAGAAATCTTAAAACGATGACGTTTCGATTGATTTTCTTAACCTTTATTTGACGGGAAAAGTTCAAGTTATACATGCGGATTCCATGGATGCCATCGTCGTCGCCATGCCATGGATTAAGGAACGTTTGAAAGTTATTATGTAAAAGGGAATGAGATAAGCTTTGATATTGTTATGGCAGGGAAATAAATATTTAATGTTCCATAAAATTAAACAGAGAAATGATTTTAGGATAAATATCAAACAGTTCGTTAGAGACGAAAGCGGATCAAAGTTTATGTCGTTTCTATCGGCAGTTTACTGCATCTATTGCAGGAACATGGATGAGTTGTAAAAATGGATAGATGTCTATGACTGATTGTAGTTTTCTGGGCCTTATTGTAAGGTTCCAAAGATCAAATATGCCAATTTTAAGTATTGTTCGTGAATCAAACCCTCTTAAAATGTTTGAGATTTAATCTTTGAATAAGGTTAATAGGGTTACTAAGACCTTAAAATCGTTTGTCATGCCATTTCATTCAAATTAAACCATCTATTAAATTTGTATTTAGAATCAAAATCTTGACTATTCAGATGAAAATAGAGAGCTATTAAGCTGGGCTTAAAATCGGGGCTGGTTTCTCATAACGATAAGCTCCCGAAAATTTTAATTTTATCCTTTCTTTATAAAGTTTAAGGTATGTGTGTTTTGTATTTCTGGAGTTTCTTTATGAACCCCAAAATTCGTTGCTAACTTATTTCCATTTGCCGAGAAAATCATTTCAATACCAAAAACTTGTGTTTTTATGCGAAATTTTATTCGGTGGTTGAGAAGTTTCACTTATACTGTCCTGTCAGTGAATCACACAAAATACCCGAAAAACTGTTTGATAAGCATTTTTATCTGACGTTTAGGAAAGCCCGTTCCCATACAAATTATATGAGTTATTTGATAGAATTTGACTGACTTCTTCTAAAAGTCAGTCCTGGAGTTCAAAATGGAAGGATTTGAATTTTCCTTATATGATTTCACCACAGTTTCAACTGGATCTTTTTTGTCTCAATTCCTTGCGTTGAACTGGCTAACCAAGGAATTTCTGGAATGTCGGGTTTTTTAATAAGAGCGCTACAAAAGTTTTTTTTAATTAAAACAAAAACGGTTTTGGATATCAATGAAATTCTTTATTCCTGTGAAAGTTCGATGCCATTATGTATGGAACTCGATTTCTTTTACATGGCCACCACGATCACGCTTCCAGAAGTCCAGACGCTGAACCCAATTTTCGACGGTTTTCTAGGCATAAAGCGGCCGATACTGCTGCAATTTCACGTTCGATATTCGTACTAAGTTCATCAATCGTCGCTGGATTGTTGGCATAGACCATAGACTTGACTTAGCTCCACAGGGAATAGTCTAACGGCGTCAAATCGCCTGGACCATTTCGTGAGATAACGTTCTCCAAACTTGGTTTCCAATAAATTGAATGTGACATTCGCTGCGTCGCTTGTGGCGCCATCCTGTTGGAACCACATGTCCTCCAAGTCCATATCATCCAATTGGGGCCAAAAATATTCGGTTATCATCATCCCCATTCACAGTAACGTGCCGGTCTTAATCATCACGGAAGTACGGCCCAATGACGCCGCCGGCCCATAAACCACACCAAACCGTAATTTTTTCGGGATGCAATGATGACACATGGAGTACGTGTGGATTGCTGCCTGACCAATACCGCATATTTTGTTTATTGACGAAGCCATTCAGCCAGAAATGAGCCTCATCGCTGAAGATGATTTTTCGATGAAAATCCGAATCATTTTCAAGTTGTTGCTCAGCCCAATTCACGAACATACGACGCTTCTGGTGGTCAAGCGGCTTCAGTTCTTGCGTCAATTTAATCTTGTAAGGATGTAGGCCAAGACCTTTTCGCAAAATTCGCCACAACGACGTCACACAGATGCCCAACGCTTGAGCAACTGAAGCCTCAGCGGCAGCAATATTCTCGACACTACGGGCACTTCTTGGCACGGGAACATTTTATACTGTGCCTGTGGATTCAAATTTTTTCACTAGACGCTCAATCGTTGATCTGCTAGGACGATTATGTCGACCATAAATTGGATGTAGCGCTCTTAACGTTGAGGGCACTGACTCCGAATTTCGGTAGTAAATTTTAATAATTTCGACTCGTAGTTGGCTCGTATATCTTTCCATCATGAAATGGCAAACCTTACTGAAGAGAAATGTCAAAAGAGCGGCAAGAAATATGGCGTCGTTTGCTGTCCCTGTCGCTCTTCTTTGTAGCGTCCCTGTTGAAAAACCCTTTACATGTAAAGGCGTGTATTCTTCAAGGCATATTGTCTAATGAAAGCTCTTGTAACTGAGAGAGCTAATAACCAGCCTTGTACGTATGCTACCTTAAACTGTGTGTTCCACCAAAAATTCTATATTTTCCGCGCAAAGTGCAATCAGATGCCGTTTTAGTGATAGCATTGCAATGAAAAGGTAAAACGGCAAAAGTATGAACAAACTCAAGCTTTGGCAGCCATGATGGATTCGGCAGAAAATATCGTTAAAATTTGAATAGTTAAGATTTAAGGTTCAAGATGTCTTAAGTAGAGCTAATGAGTTGTGTATTTGATCTTCAGTCTTATTAAGACCACCACGTATTTCCCGGGTATAGCAGTTTAATTATCATTCATCCTTCCAAGCATTACAAATATCATCAAAAGAAAACAAAAACATTATATTCCGGGACGGTGTGTAAGGTAACTTTATCTGTACAATCAATCTCTCATCTAAATTCTTTATATCTTTCATCTCGCACTCGTAGTGATGTTATAGGTATCCTTCCCCCAAAAAAGACCCGCATGTCCTATCTAATTACTCATCAACCAAATAAAACAGAACAATTAAAAAGAAAAAGTATATTTCATTTCTAGCATCTATATAACAAACATTTTTAATTACCGCGCCTCGCACTGTTCCCAAGGAGTTCCAACCCCCGCAGAGCAGCCGCGTGAAAACATGATGAACCGGAACACTATACTATATATTTACACAGCCAGCCCGCAGCTGTTGCTTTGATGATGATGATTTAAGGCCCAACTAAAGAAATACAAAATATACCTTTGCCCCTTCCCACGAAATGTACTAAGTTATGTTAGTGAAGATGATGAAGGAACTCAGTCTGAGTCTCGTAAAAATGAGGGTTGGATTTGCTTTTACAAAAATAATTTCAATTTCTCATCAACACTTCCGTGCTCTGCTCCTCCTTCCATCCATCCACATCTTACATCTATCAGTTGAGTTTCGAGATACGAATATGGAGGATTGTCGGTTGAATTACAAAAATTTCCTCGAAAATGAAATAAATTTTATTTTTTCGAATGAAATCTCGTATCTTTCATGCGTTTCAACAATTCTCGTTTAAATTACAATTATTTGGGGTTCGTCTTTCACTTCACGACGAGCGATGATGACGACGCAATGACGAGAGTCTGGTCTGGTCTGGTTTCGCTTTTGAACAAGGGAAAACAATCCGTCTATTTCGGTTTTCTGTGTGCTCTCGCATTGATCCTTTGAAATCCATCAGTGCAGAACGCAGAAACGTGCCAAAGCGTAAATTGCATTTCAGAGAATCTCCTCCACTTCCTTCCATATTATATGGATACTCGTATAGTAACTAAACCAAGCTGAACCAGGCCGACCATCAGTATACCTCAACCCGAGCACCGCCGGCCGGCCGGCCATTATGCCCTGCTCTGCCCATTCCTTGTTCCAGATTTTGGTTAATTTAAATTTTCTGGTTTAATTTTAATTTTTTTTGCTTCGTCCAAGTATCTCTTTATTTGACTAAAGCAAGCCTCATATTTATCTTGTGCTCGTTTTTGAAACAGACTGGGCTGGGGGTCTTAATTTAGTAGTTTGGGTTTTTTGTTGTATCTTTTAGACCATGAACCATTGTTTGAGGTCTAAAGTGAGTGTGTTTTAAATAGTGTTTCGGTCGGTGTTCAAGTATGGTATAGTTTGTTTTAGTTGTTGTTGTTGTTTTGGCGGTATTGAAAATTAGAGTGGCGAGGGATATGTCACGCATTGAAGCGCGTGTTGAGGCTTCTGGGTCTGTGGGAAATTTAATACTTAATGCTTGACTGTAAATTGACGCAAGGGCAGTCATCCGATTTTTATTAGGCTATATAGCTTCTCTTCTTCGTTTTTTTTTTTCATTTTGTGTGTATTTTGTTTTATTTTGCTTTCTGTTCTGTTTTATGTCAGATATTTTGGTTTATATCCTTCGCACTTGGAAGCACACTGTTGCATTCGAATAAATGGTCGAAACACAGCAGAGAACAGGAAGGAACAGAACTTTGTAGTTTTCTGGAGTAGAATGGATGAAGTCATTTTCTTCCAATACTTCGAAATACATTTGTGTTTCTTTTAATAAATTTTTCAAGAATTTAACTGGCACAAAGTCAAAAAATGTTAAAGCAATGGGCTGATTTTCCTGTCTTTGGTGGGAAATTCAGCGATGACTCCGACTGGGTAGAGACACAGAAAGCAGCTTTTGAACAAAATACACCCGAGGTATTAATGCAATCAATTGTTCCTCTGCATCTAGTGTCCTATCCACAAGAAAAGAGATACTCAGAACTGTCCAAACTACAGATCTTGCTGGCTACTCTGTGTAATCATCTGAACCAGAGAGAAAGAACTAAAAGAGAGAGACAAATTTCCTCGCCTCCGTCCCCGCAAACCCTTTTGCTTACATTTTTTATAACGAGTTGAATTCCTTTCGGTGTTAACATGTTTTCACCTCGGGAATCATATAATACTGTCTCTTTCCCTTTTATTTAAAGGTTTCTTCATTGTAAGAAGAGTACAAGACAATTCTAAAGAAGATCTGTTTAGAAACTATGTAATTTACATATGTATATGAAATCCGCTACATTTTGGGGAAACTGGGGGTCGTAATTATCTCAGAAAAACCCATGGGTGAAATCCAATTGAAGCTTGGGGATAAACAAAAAAAGATGCTTAGAGGGGTTTGAACCGACACCTCTAAATTAACAATTAAGTCCAATATCATGTATGAAAATCCAGGGTATACTATAGTAAAAGTAAATAAAACAAAGCAAGAAAACAAGAAGAAAGAATGAATAGGAATTAAAAAAGAAAAAGAAGGAAGATAATCATGTGTCAAACAAAATACACAAACCTAGATGAAAATACTTTTTTTCCAAATTACCTCATTTCGGCTCTAATGAAAACATAGATAGTATAAAAACACCATCACTTTTAATTTTCAACTTTTTTGCGCCACAATAGAATACAAATAACAAGCAATGACAGCTGTCAAAAGAGCTGAGTGAGATATCGGATCCAAACATTTTTCGATTTTTGTTCCACTTACAAAATCTCGGAGTTCTCAGTTGGTGGAATCTAATTTGGATTTAATTTATTTAATTTCACGAATGTTTTTATTGTCTGCAAATAATATGTCTCCATCTGGCTTAAACTAGAATTCTTTCTATGTTGTAAATTAACTTAAAATATACTAAATCCCAATGGAATTTCCTATTTCCTGAACACATCCCAACAGCTGACTACATCTGACATTTTTCCGACAGTGGTGAATTTGTACATTAACTTGCATTATTGTGATGTCCCAACATTTTTTTCTTATATGGAATAATACATATGCAAGTTTTGGTGTCCAAATTCGCAGCTTGTGGGTTAAAAGAAAACCACCGTCGAATTTGCCTCTCTCTATTAGTTGTTTCTCTCTGATCTGAACCCTTTCGCGGTTGAACTGGTTGGCTTCCATCAGTGCTGTTATAGGCCAAGTTGTCAATGGACACTTGATTGATACGCACATTTATATAGAGCTACTTATACCAAACCATGTCGGAACAAACTCGTCAGACTGTGCAGGACGATTACGAACAACTGCCTCTGTCCCGTCAAGGTACGGTAGAACACCACCGACTCTTTTGATGTCGAGAAATGTCTAGGACAGCAGCAAAAATCCGCACCAGCTTGTCAAATCTTAAATTTCAACCCTGAGGAACATCGCAGCAGTGGGGGACCCCCTCGAAAGCGGTGCGATCAAGTGGAGACCTCAGCCAACTTAGTATGGGTATGAGTAGCTGCTGGGCAAAACTGGATAGGTTCTGCACTGGATGGGGCCCTGCCCCTGTTGATTGAGGTCGTGATCCACAATGTACTTTTAAGTAAAGTAAATCTCCCTCTTAACATCGTTCTTCTTGAACCCGTGGCTCTGATGCACCTTCTCATTGCTTATCACTGCTCCGACCTTATTATGTCATTGCGATTTAATTAGTATTTTCCGTTTTGGAAACAAGTGAATGCTCAAAGTTCCAGAATTTCAATTAAAAAATAGTTCATTAAAAAAAAGAAGCTTTTACTGACCCGATTTTGATGAAATTTAAAAAGTATGATATTGCATGAACAAACCAAAATCCAATTCCCCTTAAGGAATAAAGTCTTTACCATCCCACAAAGAAACAAAGACAAACCTGCTCTAGATAATTTACGAGAGTAGAACTGTCTAAGAGTCTACTATTTTGACAAAACTACGTTTGCTTTTAAGTATTTCCACCACGATACTCTCACCTCTTCCAATGCCCATCAACGTTTGTAGATATAGGGAAGAATCTCTAAGAGATTCTTTTTTTACGCCACACTAGACGAATATGGAATACTTTACCGACTCATGATTATAATATTCATTCTTTCAAAACTCAAACATAAAAGCGATGACATTTAACAAAGAAATGGCAAGCATGACTGTCAATGTGACATTAACAGAATTGCCATCTCCAGTGTTTTAAATATTTTGAACATCTTTTGACAGTTTTCATAGTGGTAACATGGAAACAGATATTTTGTCTACTTGTCAACTTGTAAACTGTCATGGAATAATTTCAAATTTCTGTTGTTCAAACTTCAAAAGTTTTGATTCGAAGAATCTTTACAGCTCCATAGGGCAAGGGAGCTTCACCTACCAGTCAACCGGTTTGACTTGTGAATTTATTTTGAACAAGATGTCGTGTTCAGTTTGATCCTTAGAATTTCTTGTAAAGGAGGCAGATACGCGAGATTTGTTCTATTATCTGACGGATTACTCGCTTTGCATTATTAATGACAAGATACAAAAAATGGACAGATAATGTCTTCAATATGATTCTGAAATCCAAGATTTTATATACCCTCCTTTTTTTACTTATCGACACAAAAAAAAAAAAAAGATGCATGGGTTCATTGTTTGATTTCCATTCAAACTTAATTATGCACCCCTTTGAATTGTGAATGACCTTAGTCCATTTCAAAAGAAGTGCGAAATTTCAGGATTCTCAAATAAATCTCCCGAAAAAGGGTGCTTAAGAAATTTATTGAAAAAAAAAAAATTAAACGTTCACGAAAGTGATTTGATTAAAAAAAAAGCCGATTCAGTTTGGACATTTGAAAGAGATAAAAAAATTCGCATCTCTTGGATATACATTATGTATAGGTACTATAAGAAAAAAAAACAAGTTCGCATAAAATCTCCGAGAAAACCAGATGTTGCACCAAGTAAAAAAATCTCACCGATTGTCAGCCTCGTTGATGTAAACACCAGACACCAAAAAAACGAATCTAAAGCTGGTAAAGATATAAAATTCCCACAATTCTTCCCTTGGGCGGCGGACGCAGCGAGGTACATTCACATCGCTACTCTCACATCACTGAACGACTGAACAGAAAGATATAATATCTGAACGTACACGTGATGGCTTAAAATTGTTATTTCATTACATTTTCCTCTTAGAATGAGTGTCTGTGATATAGTTGATGTCAAAGCCACACACAAACTGTCTTGTATCTAAAAAAAAAGATACGAAAAATCAGAAAAAAAATAAAAATAAAAGATTCTGGTCACTCAAATCCAATGACGTGCATTACTAAAAGCAATCACAATCACCAAACCAAAAGTCACACAAAACAGAGAAAATACCCAGAACAAGAACCAAAATCAGAATCCGACAGAACCCATGAGAGTTGGAGGTTGATCCTCCAATCCATGGTTTGCCATTACGCCAACCATCTACCATCATCATCGTCGTCATCGTCATCATCATCATGAATCTTGATAGTTCTTTTCGTACTCTCTGACAAAGTTATAGTAACTATAATAGTATCTTTAGGTATATGAATGTATCTATAGATGGTTGTTGGTGCGGTATACTATGAAATGATGTACCAACAACAACAACAACAATAAAAGGTTTCGTAGTTGATATTACTACATACACAATTTTCGGGAGAGAAGATTGAAGGAGGAAAATAACATTCTATTCTAGTGAAATTCATAATTTAATTCCCACAACCAACAAGCTCTGGAGCGGAGTTCAATGTTCACAAAGTGGAAAAAGGTCAGGGTTGCCGCACTTGAACATTTTGAAGACAAGATGATTTACCTTACGTATACTAAAATATCCGTATTTCGTGGAATTAAGTCACATTTTGAATCGAAGTCAATGTGTTTTCATGGAAAAAGCAAACGATTTATTTCCGAATATATAATCTTTGAAATATCCGCATCTGTTTTTTGGATATTACCCTCAAATTCCTTGAACAAAATATACGAACTTTGTACCTTAAAAATTTCTTAGGATATGTTCTTTAATGTAATCGGAATGAACGTTGAAGTTGAATATTAAGTAAGCTTTTTGTTGTCAAACAATTTTAAGGGAAGTGAGATCAAATCCTTAGAGGGCAGAGTGAAGTCTTATCAATTGCAGCAAACATTGTGAAGTTAACCTCCAACAAAAATTGAAAAGACAGAGTTCAATGAAATTGATATTGGGTGGTGTTGACAGCGAGATATTCAATAATTTTGCAGCGGTTCCATTCAATTGTAACAAAAAGTTAAATTTATACACAGCGATCGATGGCTGACAAACCGAATTGAATCCGCCACAAAATCCACAGCCAAGTGAATCAAATTTGAGGTTTTTTTCAAGCAAAAGGAGTACCTACAGGTCGCTGTTATTGGTAGGCAGAAAAATAAAATTATAAAAAAAATATGTTTTCTTACAGGGTGATTATATGATTTTGGGTGGTGTTGATGGCAAGATATACCTATCAGACACGATAATAAAACAAAAAAATCCTTACAGAGTGATTTGCATAGTATGATCTCTGTTTTTTCCAAGAACATTTTTTTTAGAGAATATGGTTAAGACAATGGCGTGAACTCCATCCGCACGCTTCCAAGCTCACACTTGCGATTATAGGAACTATAAGGCAAGTTATGCATGCGTCAAAAAATAAGTTTTGAGATAACAATCACACATGACATTTCGATGATGGAGGAGTAGAAAAACTGGGTCTAGAAATTCCGTCCGTCTGTCTGTCTGTCTGTTCGCACCTCTACTCTAGATCGAAAAATAATCATAAATAAATAATCATAAACAAAAAGTTTTATTTTCTTGAAAACGGCTCTAACGATTTCGATAAAACTTTCAGGATACTATTCTTTTAGTAAAAATAGATTTTCCGAAATTTGTTTGTAACATTTCGCTCATAGAACCGGTTTTTCAAATAAGGTTTGCTGGTATTATTGTTTTGATTTGAATAAAACTTTTAACACAGGAATTCATTTATAATTGCATTTCAAAATTTTGAAAAACTTTTTTTTCGAATTTCAATAATTTTCTAAACAAAAATTTAAGTTTTCGAAATATTTTTAAAGCGGGTGGATTGAATTTTTTTTCAAATAATTTTCCTAGATAAAAACTACAAATTTTCTTATTATGACATAGGTACCTACTCCAAAAAATTTTAAAATAATTGTTCGAAAAGTTTTTTTTTAAAAACTGGTCGAAGGATTTTCAATGACTTTTTTTTTTGGATAGATGTTTAGCGTAGAAATATTATTGCATACCTAATATTCCCAAGAAAACTCTTAAACTCTAAAAAAAAGAAAATTAAGATTTTTCAAAATAATTTTCATTTTTTCAAAATAATATCTACATTGCCCCTAAGCAAATATCTACCATTATAGCAAGTTCATGCGACCCATTTTTAAAGCCCTCAGTGCTACCTCACAAGAAGAGGTAAGATCGAATTCAGTATTTTGACAGACTCTCACAGTTTTGAAAGCTCTCAAAAACAATCTAAATTCTGTTGCTTTGGAAACTCGCAAGTACCAAGCTCCAGGTGAGGTTTGTTTTGTGATTCGATACATTCTTTCGTTCAAATAATAAATCACTTGTAACTCTAAATAGTTTTTTGTAAACATCAGATTTCAATCTTCGTTTTGTCAGATTGCAGAGCTCATAAATGTACAAGTTATTCAAATAATTAAAAATGTGTGTCTATGAATCTATGATGTGTTCCAGACTCGAGCTTTACGACTTCCCCGGAGCCGATTACAACGCATATAATTATTTTGCGAACTGTCACGCATTGATTACAATTTTTAATAATGACTGTAATCATTAGATTTTGACATTAGAAAATAGTTTTACTTCCAAACACGGGAGAGTGACTAGCGAAGACACTTATCTAGTACATATTAGATAATAAGTTTTTATCATAAACAATTTGGTCAATTTTGGATAAACTGTTCCCGAAAAAGTCAAAAGGTTTTGTTGACAAAATTGTTTTCTATCAAAAGATTGCTCAAATCTGCAACTAAGGATACAGACAAAATTTAATTAAAATCGTTGAAGCTGTTTTTGAGAAACTAACCTTTTTTGTAAGAATCCTGTGAAATGAATGTTAAATAAAAACTATGTTTTGTGCAGACAATCTTTTCAAACTATGGTCTGAACAAAGCACAACGGCATCCCTGACAACTATACAGATCATCTGACAAAGCCAAAAGAGGTTTTTGATGGTTTGGCGGGCTTTTTTTTGTGTTCACTTACTATGTACATACTTTTTTTTATTGTAATATGTATCTGAGTATCTTTTGTTTGAACAAAATTGTAGAATCAAGTTCTCAGTGAATGAGCTCTGTGCTCTTGTGCTTGTGTTGTGGTGGTGCACGTTTTCTCAAGAGCTCTATCAGCTTCTATGGTTTAGGTTAGGTGTAGGTACACTGTACATAAGAGGTAAATACCTAGTACCTAGCTGAAGAGCTTAGAAGAAGTATGAACCTTACTGCCGCAATTGAAGTTAATCACTTTATATGTAATTAAATTGAGAAATAAATACACTTTACGTACGTTTGAGTGAGTGGACTTCCAATGGATGACTTGGATGACGATGGTTTCAAAAAAAGAGATATTTTTTTTTAATTTTCTTTGAAATACAAAATCAGAGAAAATAATTTTTTGTTTGTATACTTCTTTTCTTCACCGAAGAGGAAGAAGTAAGTGATGGGTAAGAGTTCACTTATAACGAGTTGATGATGGTTATATAGTGGTGAATTGTGATGCCCTTAGGTTCCGATGTACCTTAGTTGAGTCCATTCCCATTGTCCTTATCCACAAAAAAAAGGACCCGAAAAGATAAATGCGACAGAAAAAGGACTTCTATGGTGGAACAGTAGTTTAGTTGTGGAGTTTTAATTCATGAATAAGTTATCAAATGAACCTCGTCGTTTCAAACAATGATGACGGTATAGAAATCTGGATGAGAATGGGACTAATGTTAGATACTATTGTATCTGTGGTCATTGTCACCGGGATTTGGTTTTTCCTTTGTTTAGTCGGTCTGGAGTGTTAATTCACCGGTGTTCTTTTATTTAAAACAAAGAAGTTACTTTTGAAACTGATAAATGTTGAAGCCAGCTAAAGTAATAAATTCAGGACTCAGGAGTAAAGTTTTGGCAACTCTTTTTTTTGTATGCTTCAGATTTTTGACAAAATTTTAGGAAAATTAAGAAAAAGAGGTTCACAAAGGCACACAATGCGGAAATAATTTGACTTTTGATTTTCCCTTGCTTGAACTACAGGTTTCGTTACTTTTAAATATCTGGTGAAAACGTACCCATAGTTCACCTGGTTTTCAGTATTTGATTTGAAAATCTTAAAAGCCTACAAAATATGCAAATTGCAACTTATTATCTGCCAATCTTGAGTTTAAACTTTTTAGAAATTTTCCACTTAAATAACTTTTTATTAAGTTAAGTTCTTATAGATTGTTCCTCCTATCTTATACCATACGATTTTAAATGTGTGTGGCAAACCCCGCTCTGAACCCGATATTTTGTTAAAAACACTCTAAGTATTGGTTTTTCAGTGGTCAGCTAAAACCAAGTTAGGTTTTTTGGTAGTTTAAAATTAATCTTAAGTAACCGAAGACGGAGTTTTAAGAAAAGCTTGCAAGTGGATGGACCTAAGAAGCACTGATAAAACTGAATTAAAAACATTTGCTAAGTTTATCATAATTCATTAGTAAATCATCCTTAAAAATCGGGTTTAATTTCAATCTTACACTAAAAAATTGGATCTGGAAATATGTTAAATGACCAGTTTTAACAAAGTACCTATTTTTCAACAAATTCAAATAACTAAATAAGTACGAGTGCTAGGAGTAGATGTTTAAAAATAAATTAACTAACAAAAAAAATACAGTAAAATCTCAAAAACATGAACGGTTCTAAAACATGAACAATTCGGAAAGATGAACGCTTTTCCCGTGTGACAATCTACTATAGAGCAGTTTAAAAAAAAAAATCTAAATAAGTTTTTACTTCTCATCAACGACTTTTGTATGAATTTATGTTGTTTTAATTTTTTTTTTTAAATAAAATGATTTGTTAACAAATAGATGCAATATTTGTATGTATAGCTTTATGTTTTTCCTAAACTAATGCTCGATGCTTGGAAAGATGAACAATTCGAAAAGATGAACGGGGTCTGTTTTATATCTGTTCATCTTTTCGAGATTCTACTGTACTAAAAAACAAAAATACAGGCACATTAACTTGATCTATTTACTGCAACTACCCTACTGTGACAGAATACTTGCCTACATTAGACAGAGTAAAATTTCAACTTCCATTTTGACAGCTCTAATCTACTAAAAACCACTTTCCATTGTTTCCATTTGAGGAACCATTAGATTAGTTCTAAAAAACAATGGACACGCAAATGTCTCTTCGCACGCACCAGTTTCGTCAGTGTCATTATACAGTGATCTAAGCCCCTTCTTCGTTCTCAATACCTATAGCTCACGCAACTCCGTTAACGTTGATCAGCAGTTTCTCAATTTGTCCCCAGGGTCAAAACTAGCTAAACTGGCATCGCTGATGCGTGCCAATAGACACCTCCCAAAAGATTATTGTGTGTCGTAGTCTTTAGCTATTGATGTATTTCCGATAATTCTTAATCCAGCCTGTTAAAAATTGTGCAAAAAGTTTTCTGAATAAGTAGGCACTTCTTTTCCTACAATGCAAAGTGCTTTGAGTGAATTGCTTTAGCTCGTAAAGGATCGCCAAAATTTTTACCATATCCTTATCGTGGCGAGTAAGGGTTCATGAATACCTCTAAGGTTATCAAGACCTTACTTTGACAACCAATTGGATCTAAAATTCAAATAGGGTCGTTTCCGAACAGAAAAATACAAGGGAAAAACCAAGAATAGTGCGAAATGCAAATGATCTGAAAAAAGTTTCACTTGCATCGTATGGTTTTATAAAACCACACAATTTTGTTCTTTTTCCTAAGTCTAAAATTAGTAGCTATGTTAAAAAAAAAAAGAACAGACCACACTTAGAAACCAAATATTTAAAGCACCATATACCTAAAATGTATTTAAATGTAGTTACAAATACCTAATAATATTTTTTTTTTCTGTAAATGAAGCCTAAATTTAAAACTTACCTATAACTATGATGGACGGATGCAAAATCAAGCAAGTGTCAGAACCGAACGAAACGTAGGTAACCTTCCGGTCTGTGAAATGAACATTCAACACATAACACACTTACGTTAGGTATCTGTCACTCAAAAAAATATCGTATGCTGATTTAATAGGTAGGTACATATGACGTCACGAAAGTGTTTTATTTTTATTTATAATTATTTGTAGTTAGTCACTGATTTGAGAATTTAAAATAATTTTTTAACGATCACATAATTTTCTTAACCGAAATAATATATTTGCTTTTTTTCGTTTTAATAAAATTAAGAGTATGATCACAAAATTCCATATTCATTCATTAATATATTTTCATAAACACACAAAAATAATAGTGCAATAATAATAATAATAATAGTGCAATAAATTCATCTATATTTTCCTCCAAACTAAACCAATTTGTAATAGGTACTACGTCACATCAAAAGTCAGCATACCTTATATTTCGATGTATATTATGATTATAGGGCTAAGCATAATTGAAGAATGGGTACGTACGTTGTCTTACGAAACGGTATAGAAATACATGTGATTTGTAAACCCAACCCGACATGACTTTTGGCTAAGTTTCGGCAAGTTTCGTTCACTTGCGTTTTCGTACGTATAATGTACGCTTTGAGTCGTACATTACGTACGAAAATCTGACATTCCTTTTTTTCTAAAGAGTATTCTTCTTCATTCTTTCTTCTTATTTCTAAAGGCTATTATGGGTAACTAACTGATGTATACTTTACAAATCGGAAGGAAACTTTTCGTTTGGTTTTGACACTTGCTTACTTTTTCTTTCGCGTATTATGGTTGGGCCTTTATGATTTACAATCAGTTGTCAAATTTTCATTCGTAGAATGCGGAAGTGAGAAGTGAGTATACGCCCTCAAGCATATCTATCGAAAACTTAACGAAACAGACCATTCCGCCATTATAGGCACAAGATATGAATTTCTTATGTCAAGTTACGGATGGCTTCGTGCGATTCATTCTGTCCAGTTTTATTTCAACCTTCAAGCGAAGTTTTTATAATAAAGAGAGCTTTTTGCGTTTACATAGGTCAGGGCCTTTTCTTGAACATCCGGCAAATAATGTCAGGAAAGAATCTTACACTGTATTTTTTTTGTCTTTGAGCTGTCATCGAATTTGGAAGCACCCTGTATTGATTTTCGGAATAAGAAAATGTATATAATTAAAAAGCTCTACAAATGCCATTGATGCCAACAAAATCACATAATTTTCTTTACGTTAGGTAGATACTACATATTATAAAATCCCACCCACAATATCGTACACTTCCCCAACCTAACCCTCTATGAACTCCTGCTATCTGTCCGCCCCAATCAAAGTATTAAATTGCCTTTGAAGCTTTCTTATCCAAAATTTTATTTTTGTTTCCCATTTCACTTAAATTATACTTCAAGGTTGTCATTGTGACCTTCAAAA
Source organism: Platycheirus albimanus (assembly GCA_916050605.2). Taxonomy (NCBI): domain Eukaryota; kingdom Metazoa; phylum Arthropoda; class Insecta; order Diptera; family Syrphidae; genus Platycheirus; species Platycheirus albimanus. The sequence continues at coordinate 359,495,569 of OU696696.1, forward strand.
ATAAACGGTGAATTAAAGCATCTTTTCCATTCCCCATCTCGCATCCTCATCAAAATCTACAAAGCCAAGACAAAATCAAACAAAACTAAATAATATTTGCTTAAGGAACACAGCTAAGCAAATAAACGGGAACTATGTTAGCAACTAATCAAATAAAAATATTTAACATCAAAATACTTTTTCTATGATTTATGAAATGATGTTTAATTACGAAATGATGTCAGAAGTTTCATCATTAAATTGAAATAAAATATTCTACAAAATGTTAATAAAATGTCTACTTTTTCCAAGATCAAAGGGATAGGAATGTGTATTTAGCTCTATTCTACCGAACTGCCACGTATACAGAATCTTGTATGAGCGAGCACCAACTGGCCCTGTGGCGCAATGGATAACGCGTCTGACTACGGATCAGAAGATTCCAGGTTCGACTCCTGGCAGGGTCGCTATCTTTTTTATTTAGCAACACAAATTTTTGTATGCAAATCTAATTTTTTTTTATATTATTACTACTTGCTATATGTATTTGTAACGGTTTCTATTCTCTAACTAAAGTGCGTTTTTCTATATTTTCTAAATTATAGTTGTTGTTGTTTTTTTTTTTACTTACAATGACAATATTCAAATTTGGCTTTCGAAATTAGTGCTGCCAAACAGAATATAAGTAGCTAAAAATAAATAAAAAAAAAAAAGATAAATTCTTTAACTTTTTTGTTGTTGTTCTTTGTTTATGTAACAATTTAAAGATACATTTTTAGGTGGATGTTAAGATGGATTGAGTGAATATTATACGAGTGCAAGCCAAACACGTGTTTTAACAAATAAAACAAAAAAATGTAGGAGGTATGTATTTTTTTTTAAATTTTGGGACACTAAAAGTAATGTGCGTGTGATTTATTTTTGGCGTGTGAAACTAGTTTATTTTAATGGATGGATGCGTTGAAAAAGATTACAAAAGGATGTCAAATATAATATAATAATGGTGTGGAAAGATGGGTGCTAAAAATAAAAATTATTTAAGTTTAATGGTTCATTTTTTTTGACAATTTGTTAACATTTTAGTTTCGCATTAATTTTATTTTTTTGAATGAAATTGATTGTGCTTGTCATTAAATACATTTTTTTAGTAAATAAAATGCGGTTTTAGTGTGTCATGGGAAACTTAAACAAATTATTTTAATACGGAATGTCGGAAATAACTTTAGGTTCTTTTTAGCGTTCTAATTTTGTGGACTTGTAAGTTCTAGGCAGATTGGACTTTTTCATGAAAGTGGGCGAGAACGTCTAGCGTATTTTAAGATATTTTTTTCGTTGCTTTAACTTCTTGTGGTTATTAATTGGCAATGATTTTGCAGTTAAGAGTGAGCGGATGTTTTCCACAGTCGGTACCTATTGGGAATTTTGAAACTAAACTTCTGCAAACTGTTAAATGGCAAAGACAACAAACTTAATACTGTCAGACTGAAAGATCCATTCGATTTGGACGATAATTTACAAGCCTTCCGTCAACCGAAATAAGAAGAAATCTTATGGAAACTGGTATCTGAAGTAAAGTCTCTCAAAGTTTCTGGAGCGGATTGAAATGACTTGGTGGGGAGCATACACCAAACTCAACTCCACAATCTGTTATGATGAAAGTATGTCACGATTGGCACCTTAGCATCATGTGCCTATTCATAAGATATGGTCTGATAAAGTTTTCCACCATCGCCGTAATCTTAATTTTCACACTCCGACTGGTCTTACAAAAAGAACCACGAATTCCAGATTTACACACCCCAACTTTTTATTGAGCTACTCGGAGCCATATCAAATCTTGAAATCCGGTCCAAACTCGTGAGATTGTGCATCAGGATCTCTGTGGAGAACTTGCGCTGCTCCGCCTAGATGGGAAGGAACACCACCGAGTTCTTTGTTATCGAGGAGAGCTTTAGGCAAGTTGAGGTGCTATCATGTAGCCTTTTCAATGTCCTTCTTGGTGCAATCACACACAACTTGCGTGTCAACACCAGTCACCTGATGGCTGTTGGGGAGGATTAGACAAAATATATGCATCATCATCTTATGCTTCGACAAACAGTCACAATGGACAAAAGATATAACTTTGGACTTTGAAGTAGTCGAGGACTTTGTCTAATTTGGATTCCACTTCTGGCCTAGAAGGCATCATAGTAGTAAAGCCCTATCTCAAATAACCAAAAGGAAACACTATACAAGATTGAAATCATCCCTGTCATGCTGTACTGACCCTGGCACAAGCAGATGAAAAGCGGGTGCTGAGAGAAATGAGTGATCAGATGATAATCGGTCCTGTATGTATCACTTTAATGATACTTGATAGTTTCGGTGTATACGAGCAAGAGACCTTGAAAAGTCGAGATTACAATCACAACATTAGGTTAAAAAGAAATAAGTAAGTAAGAATGACAAGTCCCTCGTATACCTATTTGGAATTGAAATACAAGCTCTTAAATAAAATGTGTCTGCCAAATAATATTTATCTCATTATTCTCGGAATCTGATTCAAAGATTTCGGTAAAAGTACTTAGGACATAGATTACATTTTTGAATCATGTTTCGGTAAATCGTATTTTGACGGTGTACCCACTCTTTCTTTTGTTTTGAATAAATTGAAGGGGAAAATTTTGTGTATCTTCAATGGAACCAGCATTTCATATGAATTGATTTTGATAAAACTTTATTTTTTGGATTTTATAGTAAGGCAGGTTGGGGGTTTACATTATGTTTTATCTGTCCAAGGAATGATGAGCTATTGTACTTTCAGGTAGTGCAGGATGAGGCTGTTATTGGCATTGTTTGAATATAGGTAAATCTGAGAAGAACTCAATACAAAGGATAGTTTTCGTAAAGCCTAGTTACTATATTGTTGGGCGCCAGTTTAACATTTTTACGTGCGATTATAGGTACAAAAAGGCAAGTTATACATTCGTCAAAATTTTTTTTTTTTTTTGCGATAACAATCAAACATGACATTACGATGATAGCGAAGACGAAAAAAGATGGTCTAAAAATTCTGTATATCTGTCTGTCTGTCTGTTCTGTATGTATAGACACCTACAGCCCAAAGGGGTGGACTGAATTGCTTCAAACTTAGTAAATAGAGTTTTTTAGGTATTAATTAGCTCAAAAAATAACGGTACCTGCCTTATAACCGTTACGTTAAAGCCTATTTTTTATCAAAAACGGCTGTATCGATTTTGATTTAAAAAAAATCAGTGTTGCTTTTTTAGGTACGACCAATCATATGGCTGAAAAAAAAAGTTTTAAAATTGTCTAAGAACGGTACTTTCCTTAGGACCGTTTTTTTGCTATCGACTATCTCGAAAACGACTCAACCGATACTTTCGAAATTTCACACAAATGTAAGTAGCTGAATTTGTACTGCATACCAATATTTTTAAAAATTATTTGTTTGTATTTTTAAAAGCATTTAAAAAAAAAAAGTTTAAAAAATTGATATTTTGAAATAATGCTTTTTAAATTTTGTTCGAAAAAAATTATAAAGAAATGGCGCTTTTGAATGTTTTTTTCTCAAAAACCGCTCCACAGATTTTTATAAATTTATTCTCATAAATTAAAATTTATCCAAACAATAAAATGGCGTACTTTTTTCAGCTCAAATTATTTTAAGTATTTATTTAAGAATTTTATTTTTATCAAAATCTTAAGCTCCTAATTGGGTTTAAGTGTGTAAGATTTTAGGGGCAATCAACTCAAACTTTGTGGTAACACGATGGCCCCCTCTTGTACGTACATCAGTTTATACCACTCTAGCTGACGGCCATACCTTAAATTAACCTAACCTAAGTTGATTCTATTTTTGGCCGAAAATTGCATCATGTTTCGCTAAAGTATTCATTATCACATTCATAATTGAAGCTAGAAAGCATTTCAAAGGCAATTAAAGTTGATAAGGTTTTAACCAAATCACTGCACGTGTTGTATCTAATCAAACTTTCATCATAAAAAAAGTTTAATTTAAACTTTTGAAAACAACATCAATTAAATGTTTATCAAATCAACTAATTGTTGATAGTTTTTTTTTTAAGTCAAGGCCGAGCGTATAAGTAAAAAAAAGAAGATTGTGGAATTTTTAAAAATGATAAGGCCAATTTATTCTTTTTTTTTTTTTTTAGTAAATATCCTTGCATGGTCGTTAAATTTATGATTTTTTAAAGAAAATACAAAAAACAAAAATATATGTGTTGTATCTAATCTCAGGATATTGACAACGACTGTAATGAAGATACACCTTGGAAAATTAAGTAGTTAATTTAAATATTATTATGACTCTAACTTTTTCACCCTTCTTGGAAACCTTGCGCAACCTTTCGCTTAGAAATCTTGAACAAATGTTTCAAACTAAAAATTTCTTTCCCAGTCTTTAGATTCATTTAAATAAGGTTAACTTATTGCCACTTTAAAAAATAAAATTGACAATTTTGCTAAAAATGAGTTTCTCTAAATTGCTCTTTTAATTGACTTCGTTAAATGATTTGTCTTTATTAAAATTATTTCTATAAAACAATAGCATTTTTAATTGGTTAATATATTTTGTCATTAAACAATTTAATATAAAAAGGCCAATTTCATTGTGGCTTTTAACTGCCCGAAAAAAAAAACAAAAATAAATAAAAATAATATCCAAAAACACTTTTTTCTTTTATTTCATAAAAAAATTAAATTCATTGACATGCGCGTATCACAATTTCATTTATTATTGCATTTCACATTCACAATCGCATACAATCAACGACAAAAATCTGTGTTTACGTATCAATCAAGCACTTATCGTAAATAGCACGACGTGCCCCATCAAAAATAATTTTTTTTAAAAATAAAAACTACCTTTGAACAACACAATATATCGTTTATATCATTAAAAAAAAAGGCAAAGCGTTGATGTTAGTGATTTAAGCAGTTGTTTTATTATTGTTTAACAATTTTTTTTATTCATTTGATTACATAAAACACGAAGATGGAGGTGGAGGGAGGTTATAGGGATGCAAATACGAATGTCAATTATATACGAGTATTTACGAAATCATTTTACATCAGAACGTGCATGTACAGGAGAGTGTGTTTTCTAATTCGATGATTATAATTTGGAAAATGATTTATGGGCATGATCTTTAAAAATAATAATTGTTGCACCGTAAGGGTCTATCTTTATGTTTGACTTCATGAACCGAGGATTTAAGAAAGGGCTTACTTTGGTTTACCCTGACCCATGTTAATGCAAATAAAGCACTGTAGAAACTTATTGTTAAAGGATTATTTTTTTTTAGAAAAATAGTAACATTTGAAAGGGGCGTTCTATAAATTTGATATCTTTTTGAAGTCTTCCGATATTTTTTTCCTGATCCTTTTTTTCTTATCCATACTAAATTTTTGGTTTTCATGTCCTTTTTCTCTAAATAATGATTAAAAATTGACCCTAACTGTGGGACATTTGTTTTTTTCAATTGGGAAACACCCTGTATATTGGATTGTAAAGTCACAAACATGTTTTTTAAATTGGAAATATACATATATGTGAATAGCATAATATTTACTTAGAGTTTATCTTAAAGCCTGATCAGATCATGTTCACCAAATGCAAATCGAAATATGTATGTTGAATAGGTTTCAACACGTGAACATTCTTCATAATTTCTGCCAGAAATCTTATTAAATGAAAATCTTTTCTACATCTATACAGCATAAGGACCATTGTTTGTGCTTGTAACTTATTTATGACCAAATGCAAAATGTATGAGATAGGTACTCTGAGTCAGACCCTTGACAGACATTGTTGAAATTCGAGGCAGTCAGTGATCGCTTCTGGTCTTTAATTTTGAGTTTCAGCTGAGTGATGTTTTAAATAAAAAATAAATACTTGGCACAACAGCTGCAAGCAGGGGGGCCAGGGCCTGTGACTGTGACTCTCAACCACTCCTGTGTGTGCGTTAATATTCTGCAGGAATGGAAGGGGCCTACAATTTAACGTCGAATCCGGACCTATGAACCTAGAAACATTTTCAAGGTATGTTTTATTAACATGACTAAGTACAGCTTCTATATAAGTGGTCCCATAAATGTACGTAACAAATTCATCAAAATCGGTCAAGCTCTTAAGGTGTAAATGGAATTAAAAACGCACGCCCACAGAAGTTTTATATTACAAAAGATTTTGGAAAACTTTTAAAATTTAATAAATAAGCTTTTGAATTGTGTGAAAATCAATATTTTGTAAAATAAATAGGTTTTGCAGTTTTAATTAAAATTTACCTTAAAAACGACTCTTACGTCATCAAAAGTGGTTAGTAAAGCTGTTATTTCCTTTATTGTTAAGAAGAGTCAAGTTTGAGAGACAAATTATGATGTCATTGATTTTGGTTTGTTGTTTATAAAGACCCTGTCCAGCTACAATTTCCACGATTTCTTAAATCCTTTATCTCGGGAACCACTTAGGTATATGAAGACCTTTATAATGAGGAGCTTGTGTTCGATTAGTTTAGAAAATATGACACATTTAAAGTTTTTGACTCTAAGGTTAGTGAGGGTGAAGGGTCTAAAATAACCTCAGTACCTACATGTTATTATTTAAAGAATTGCCAGAAATTTTACTGAGCTCTATCGGGCCCTTTATTTATTTTAGAGTGGTTACTTCATCGATAGCGAAGGAGCTTTAAGAAGGGGTGTTGGGCTAAGCTTTTTAACTCCTTTGTCTTGACGTCGTTATGCTTAAATATATTATGAGATCATAAGTAGGGAAATTAATTGAATTGAAAACACTGCCGCAGTCACCAAAGAATTCGTAGCCCTATTCGGTGCACTCCAGAAAAGTCCAATCAGACCTTTTCTTTGTCTTTCCTAGCTTGAGTTTAATAAAAAAAAAGTGGACATTGGATATTCTGAAGGGATATAGCGTAAGAAACTCAATGCTCTTCCATCATGTTTTCTGCCTGAAACAAAGTTTTCTTCATTTACACTTCTTACGCCACACTACACGAATGTGGTATGTTCTATTTTTTTTGTAAGTATTGAATTATTCAGGTATCTACATAAAACTTTCTTAACACTTTTAGACTATCTCCAGTACTCGCAATGTGTAAAAATATATTAAGGATATTCATTCCTTTGAAGCGCTCGTGCTTAACACATACAGGGTTGCCAACAGGCAGCAAATCTGCCGATCGTAGATTTTTTTATCTCTGAGGCCAAATAAATGCGGTCACTTTGTTATCTCTCACTTAAAGCAAACCGTTTTTCGATAAAAAAAAAAGGCACATTGTATCCAAATCCGCATTAGTCTAGGCGAAGTCGTATCGATTTTTCAAATCCTTCATCCAAATTCTGTCTAAGAAACTTTCTCGGGTATATATGAAAAGATACTTTGTTTTCTTATATTTCAACTCAAAAACCCTCCCCAAGATGGTATAAATGATGCATAAAAATACTGTTCCCTACACTCTAACTCTACACCATACTTGAGCAATACCGACCGGCGACGACGGCAGCGTCTTCGTCATCGTCGTTGAACGAGTAGTTGTTGTCGTCTCCGTTGTGTCGCAGCAACAGCAGCATCAGCCATATCGCCTCTTCAACATCAATTACTGTCCATTAGCGATGCACTTTTCTGTTTTCCGATGCACTTTGTGGTTTCACATTCATAATAAATGTTGTCAATAATACCCGCCATGTACCTACCCCCTCTCTCAAAGGAGACGGAACCCGGGCATCAGGCAAAGGAAGAAGACAAAAATCAGAGTGATGCCGCATTGAGGCTGAGGCTGAGGGTAAATAAACCACCAGATCCTCGCCCTTCTTCCATTTCTTTCTTGGTTATGGTCGGTCGATGATTCCGATGCCGTTCCGATGCGATGCCATTGAATCTCAATTTTAATATCAGATTTCACAACATTTTACAGTTGGTACATACACAAAGTATCTACAAAGATTCATAAATCCCAAATTCAGAAGAAAATAAATTGAACGAAATAATTCATGAAAGATTGATGAACATTTCGTTTGATTTATTTTCACCAAGTGTGCATTTGTTGGTTGGTCGGTAGCGGGGTCCTGGCCCGGGGGTGAAGTGAGATCGTAAATAATAAATGAAAAAAAATCTATTTTTAAACTAAAAAAAAAAAAATTAGATAAGGTACCTACCAACAAAACTATCCATGCATGCATTATGGGGCTATTAAGATTTTATTAATTGAGATCATGACTCAAATCAGTTCAAAAACGTTTGAAATAATATTTATATTTTGTTTATGATGAAATCAGGAACTAAAAGTTATGAGTCATAATTTCGCTATATTTTTTTTTAGCCTAATTTCGTAGTTGAGTTAGTAACATGTGTGTAGACCTGAAAAACCTTCGTTCAATTATCGTTAATAGCACTAGATACAAATTTTTTTTTTTTTACAAAAGTTTGAAAAATTCGGGTACCTATCTAATACCTACTCTTTGACAGTTCAAGATAATATTGAGTAGTATCTTTGATGAAATCATAATAAATTGCCAGTTGTTACAAGAAAAGTGTTATGTCATCAAAGTGGTACCACTTTGATGACATAACACTTTTCTTTGGGTGATTTAAAGATGTCTTGAATTAGTCCGATTAGGGCGAATCAGACCTCGCGGTATTTTCAAGTTAACGTAAATTCAAATAGGCCTCCAGAATTCCCTTCTCAAAATCAGGGGTGGTTCTAAAGCTAGGTTTTGTTTTGTAGTTTAAGCATGTTATTTCAGTCAGCAAGATGGTATTCAGCAACGTGTTTTTGTGTACAAGCCATTTTATATACAAGGTGTGCAAAAAGAAATCACCATATTGGAAGATGCTCTCATTTTTGCAAATGGCCGCCAATGTCAAATCTGTTTTGACATTTGTGGACTAGACAGATGCAGAATACAAGTGAACAAGCCATGAAGCGATACATGAACCGATATTCTGAAGGCGGCGGGCGTTCCCGGGTCGCCTAGTCTCTCGTTTTGGCGATTTGCACTGGCCCGCAAGATCACCCGATTTAACCGTTTCAGACTTTTTGTGTGGGGTTTTTTGAAGTCCCATGTTTACGTGAACAAGCCCTAGACTCTGGAAGCCCTTAAGGACAACATTTGACACGAGTACGAGAATCTGTCGCCCAAAGTTTTCGTTGAAGTGATGAAAAACGCCATAAAACGAGCAATTAATTGTGACGGCTCCCATTTGGCCGATATCATCTTCTCGACTTGACCAATACAATTCTTAAGGTTCAAATAAACATAATTTAAAAACAGAATCGAAGTTTTTCATTTCGAAAAAAAGAGAGCCAAACAACATCGAATGGATGACTTCTTTTGGCCCACCCTGTCTAATTTTGTATTTGTGAAATTTTTCTTTTGTTGCGCTACTTTGCCAATATCGCCAAAACTATCGGAAATAAAGTGCTTCGGCAACTTGTCACTGATACTAAAGAAATATATATTGTACAATGGCACAATCCTCTCTTTTAAACGCCCTCCCCGCCCGCTTTGTCAAATATCTAAAGCGCGCCATCTTTTAATTGTCCAATATTTCAACTCGCACCCACCTCCAACGGGGTCGAGTTCTTGTGGCGTCCCAAGACGGCCAACTTTATTTTTGAAACAATATTGAACTCCCAAAAATGGGAGTTACTGATTTTCAAAAATGTTTTATTAAGAAAAACTAATTTACAAAAAAAAAAAAATCACTTAGGTACCTACAACAATGGCCGTACTTTTTTTCAGCTCAAATAAATTTAAACATTTATTCTAGACTTTAAAATGTAGGTAAAAAAAAATGTTTTTTATATTTCCATGACCATGTTTAATCAATCTTCTATATTTGTGTGTTTTAAGGCATACAAAAGCACCAGCGACCCAGCCGTGCACTTTATTTATTACCTGTTCAACACTGAATGCATTCCTACAATTTCAATTACAAGAAACATAAATCGTGTGAAGGGAGCTTTAGCATCTGTCAATTGTCAAATCTGCTAATGTCATTCTCAACAAGTTCTTCATTCAGTGCGTTTCGATTTTAAGCTTGTCTCACACGTGATCGGTAAACAAAAACAATGTTTTAATACTTTAATTCTCAGCGTGCGGGTGTAAAAATAGATAAAATATTGTTTATTAAGTGTTTAGCAGTATCTTCATGTAAAATCTAGTTAAGTTTTCAGTCTATAAAAGTGGTAAAAATCGAATTTAATTTAATTAAGCTTTGCTTTGAATGAATTTGTTTGTGTCGTGAAATGGCGTCGTTTTTGGTATAGCTATAGCTATACATATACAGCAGTGCGGGTCGGTGGCTGAGTGCAGTAGAGAGCATGAGAAATTTGTTTTTGTTTTTGTTAACAGGCAAGTGCTCTTTGTTTAATTTAAAAAGGCCATAAAATGTAAATGTGTGTCAATGCAAACCAAAATATGGATGTATTTAAAAAGCATAGAAAGAGAGATTTATGTAAATTGTTTATAAGAGGTGAGTGCATTTTTATTTCCTTCCTTCATTTTATTTGTAACATTTTGACGAGCATACTCTCAATCCCTCCAAATATAAACCATAATTGGGCGACGTTCGTTTCGTTAAATTTCTTTCATAAAGCGGGGTTCACATGGGACAATGTTGAGGCTAAGGCAATGATACAAGACAATCATTGTTTCATGCAAACAACTGCTTCCAGGACAAGACAGTTGTCATTATATTGTATTCCAAGCTAGCCTGCCGAGCTATCTCTGAGGACAATATTGACTGGCTGGCATTTTCTTGTCCAACACCGTTAAGAAGCTAGGACAAGACAATTGAGTACTGTCCCATTGTCTTGTCTGATGTCCGTCAAGTTAGCACTACCACTTTCGATTTTTTTAAAATGAACAATTGGATTAATTGTCGTGAATTTGTCGTAAATTTGTCGTGAAACAAAAAAATTTGTCGCGCCCCTATTTTAAAAGTTAACCCCTGGTAGTGCTAACTTGACAGTCAAGTTAGCACTACCACCCCCAAAAAATGCACCAAATTAAAAACTGAGTATGCGATTATTTGTCGTGAATTTGTCGTAAATTTGTCGTGAAACAAAAAAAAATTTCCCACCCCTATTTTAAAAGTTAACCCCTGGTAGTGCTAACTTGACAGTCAAGTTAGCACTACCACCCCCAAAAAATGCACCAAATTAAAAACTGAGTATGCGATTATTTGTCGTGAATTTGTCGTAAATTTGTCGTGAAACAAAAAAAAATTTCCCACCCCTATTTTAAAAGTTAACCCCTGGTAGTGCTAACTTGACAGTCAAGTTAGCACTACCACCCCTCAAAAATGCACCAAATTAAAAACTGAGTATGCCATTAATCGTCGTGAATTTGTCGTAGACAATCCCCATTATTTTAAAAATTTTCAGATTTTTTTTCCGGGAACTACCCCTATTTATACTAAATTGACAGCCAATTTTTGAAAAAAGTTAATCCAATAAAAAAAATTTTAAATTTTTTTAATTTTAAGTATTTTTTGACTTTTTTCAAAAATTGGCTGTCAATTTAATATAAATAGGGGTAGTTCCCGGAAAAAAAATCTGAAAATTTTTAAAATAATGGGGATTGTCTACGACAAATTCACGACAATTAATGGCATACTAATTTTTTGTTTTTGAGTATCCTAAGAATTTTTAGGGGGGTGGTAGTGCTAACTTGACTGTCAAGTTAGCATTACTAGGGGTTAATTTTTAAAAATGAAACGCGACAAATTATTTTGTTTCACGACAAATTTACGACAAATTCACGACAATTAATCCAATTGTTCATTTTAAAAAAATCGAAAGTGGTAGTGCTAACTTGACGGACATTCTTGTCTGCATGTGAAAGCTGTTTAACAAAAGCTCTGGACGAAGCCTAAAGTTTGACATTTCTGATTCTTAGTTGTGTCTATCCGCATACCCTAGTTTAGCCATTATCACTCGATTTGACATTGGTAACCTCGCCTGCCAGACAAAGAGTGCAGCGAGATTGACAATAGTGGCTTTTTTTCTGTATAGGTAGATAGATAATCACGTAGAAATAGACCCTGCTTTGATACAAAAAATAACTTTCGTTAACAAAACTGACAGATACCTACCATGGAGTGCGAAAAGTGCATTTTGGCTTGGCTATTTAACGTCAATCGAAAGACAAAGATTTTACGGCCTTGTTTTGTATTCTTCATTTATGCACGAAACTGGTCACTTTTGCGTGCGATTAAACAGTGGAGATCACCCTTAGAAAACACTTGTTCACATGGGTAAGTAATTGTCCTGTCCCGTTTTCTTGTGTTGTGTAAACAATGTCATCCAGTCGTTCGTTCAATTTTTTCCTTTAAAGTTCTTATGTTTCAAACAAACACCAAACAAATACCTAGCTTTTGAGTTTGCTGGCACTTTAAATAAAGGGCTTGATAGGCTTGATTTTCCAAATTTTCCCGAATTTGTATCTTTCTGTAATATGAAGATCACAATGACTGTTGAGACTTTAATTGCTTATTGGAAAATCAAAACTTTGAGTGACAGCTATGAACTGCCCTTATCCCAGAACTTTTCCGAAGTGAAATTTTTGTTAACCTGCGTTGCGCTAGAAACTTAACATGCAAGTGAAAATATGATTTTAGAGAGCTGTAACGGGAGAACTAAAGCTGTTTTATCCTTTTAAATTTTGACAGATAGAGAAATACTCCAATTTTGACAATTAAACTTTTAATAACTGCCAAATTTGCAACTGTTATTGCAACTTCCAGATTTAGTAGGTAAAAATTTGTTCTATTCGACTAACTTGCAGATATCTGACATTTTTAAGCTGATAGAGAACTCTCAAGAAACACTTAAGGTTTAGCTGCCATTTTGTCAATGGGTATCAAAACTTAAACCACGTAACCACGAGTATAATACAATTGGTGCGTTGTTTTTCTAACTATAGTCAGCAATTGTTGTTATGATGTCAAAATTTTATTGTTGAAGTGTCATTGTTAGGATTTTTTGGGTTTTTTTACAATTCATTTAGGAACGATACGTTGTTAGAACTTATTAAATTATTCTTCTTCATCGTTTGGTGAAAAATCTATTTCGTTCTTTGTTGTTGATCACCCAAAAAAAAAAAAAAAGACGTTCTTGCTGATCAAATCGAGAATTTGTAATTTTCTGGTTTGATTTTTAATGATTTTAAAATTTTTAAAACAAAACTTCCAATTTGACAAATCAACAATCTCAACTCATATCATGGAGGTGAGTTGGAAATAGTAACAAATCGTAACTATTTCGCACTTCATTGTGAGTTAAAGAACGCCGTTATGACGTCATATAGTTACAAATCGTAACTAATTCGGAGTAAAGGAACGCCTTTTTGTTGATTTTTGTTAACAACAACAACAACAACAACAACTATAATTAGAAAAAGAACGCACCAAATTCTTAGTTGTTTGTTGAGCTTGCCTGAATTATGACACAACAATATGACAGAACAACAATTCAGCGAGAAGAATCAAACTGTCAAAAATATCTTTTGGTCTCAAAAATTGATCGACGTATGTCAAACTGAGATTGTGTTCTGGTGTTGATGTTTTTTTTAATTCTTTCAATCGATCTTGAAAAGGTTTTTAGTAAAATTAACTTTAGACTAAACATTTTAAACTACGAACTGGAATGGGTTTTTTTTCCAGTGAGCTGTTGGTTTTTGGCACTCATGACTACAGAAAACTAGGCATGCAATATAACCTCATAAGTCAGTCGTCTACAATTCTAAAAACATACATTGGCTCTTGGTTTTCGAAGCCTTTACAAGATAATTTATTTGAAATGCTAAGATGTTTTCTTTGCTACCATATCATATTTATTTTCAACTGTTCTACGGGGATGCTTGGGGCTTTTATTTTTATTTAAATACCAAAAACTTGAACCCAACATTCTCGAAAGCTCAAACAAAAAAATTTGTTTTTTAGGTACACACACACACATAAATATATATACATTTGTACAAAAAGCCAAAATAAATTTTGTAGGTACTTACTTTCCAAATAACGGATGCCAAAGCGCAGCATTTGGGTCCGCCATCATTTCCTCCAATCCGCTTGTTGTGCTACCAACTTCGGACATATCCTCACAGTTCAACAAGCGCCTTTGTAAGGCAGCCGGATCAATGAGATGTGATCCGGGTTTAACTTTAAGTTTAGCTTGTTGCTGTTGATGTTGGTGTTGTTGCTGCTGTTGTTGTTGTTGCTGCTGTTGATGCTGGTGATGTTGTTGCAATTGTTGTTGGTGATGTTGGAGTTGTTGATGTTGTTGACTTGAAGTCATATTGCCATGCATATTGGAAGCTGATTGATTGTTACGATGTAAGGCTGCTGCATGGTTTCCGTTACTTCCACCACCACCACTACTACTACTATTAATGCCATATTGGCCCGCACCACTGGACCGGCCAGCTGATGCGGCTGCTGCTGCAGCGGCTGCAGCTGAAGCAAATTGAAATGGATTCGAAGCGGCTGCTGCAGCAACATTACCCGCACTTCCATTAAAACCAAAATCAAAACCTGGCATTGCCATGAGATTGGACATTTTCGCGTCGGAGAGACGTTCCGGTTGCAAGAGATTCGACAGGGACTTACACGTGACGCGAGGTTTTTGATCTTGATGATGGTGTTGTTGTTGCATTTGTTGTTGCGTTTTTTGTTTGGCGCGATGGGCGGACGCCGAGTCAGTGCCCGGTGGTCGATAGAAAGGATTCGGAACCGATCGCGCCGACGACGATGATAGATTACTCTTTTCCGCCGATGACGGCAGATGCCGCTGATTTGACTGACTGGCTTGTGGGTGATGGTAAGGAGGGGGAGGATTATTTGGAATTTGTTTTGAGCTTGAATTCACTGCACTGTAGTGATTGCGATTGACACTTGCTTTTGCTTCGGAGTTGGAAAGCTTTTTAGTAGGCTCACGTTGCTGTTGTTGTGCAGCAAGTGCAGCAGCAGCGTTCATTTTCATCATACGCTGCATTTGGGCTTGCGTCAGAGCTTCTTGCCACATTGCCATTTCTAGAGGATTCTGGAATGCAGCCGCAGCAGCCATGGGGTTTGTGAGACCTGCAGCAGCTGCTGCTGCCGCCATTGGATTAAATGGAGGCGTTGGGAAGGCTGATTTTTGGCTTGGCTGCTGTTGGCTGGAAAGCTGTGCATTTTGCTGCTGCTGAAGAAGAGGCATAAGTTCGGCTAAACCATTGGCATTCTGGAGACCAGCCATGGCTTTGATAAAATCTGGTGCCATCTGACCGAGGTAAGGAAGCCAAAGCATTTGATTAAAAGCGGCCAGAGTTGCAGCATCAATGTCACCCATGAGAGGATTTAAGAAGTTATTAGTTTGTTTGGCCGTCTGCGGCGTTGAGGACGGTGCCGACTTTTTGCTGGAAACTGTGATATCAGGAGATGGCGCACAAACAGGTTTTTCAGGTGCACGATTTTTGGCGGGGTTTGGAATAGCCTCTATCGTGACCTGAGGAATTGGAGGTGTTTTCGCCTTTGGTCGAGTCATCTCCACTTGCTTTTGCAGAATGGTTTCTAGCTGAGCCATGGATATGACCAATATGTCTGGATCCTGGAGGATAGCTGGATACGCAAATGCTTCTGGAAGTCTCAATTCAGGTCTGGTAGTGAGAAGCAGTGGAATTTCACGGGCTGGCGAAGCCAGAACCGCACTTAAACGATCCTTTGGCACAAGAATAGGATCAGGTACTTTCCATTCAGGATTTCGTATAAGCAAGCGTAATTGTGTAAGAGGATCTGGATCCTTCCCGGAGGAAAGCATCTCGATGAGGTTCTCTGTGTGGCTTTTCTCCGAAGACATATCCTCTTCGGTCTCCTCGCGTTTGATTCGCTTCTGCAGCGGCTCATCAGGACTATCTTCATCAATAGTAACCATTTGGACACGCTTTGCTTCTTCGGAGCAACTCACCGTTGGACTGGCCGACTTTCGGTGCTTCCCCAGATCAAGGGGTTCTTTTTGTTGCTGCTTAGCAGGGGCATTGGGAATTTTGATAGGCGTCACGGTGACTGAGGAGCAAATCTTCGGACTAATCGAATTGCTTGAATTGAGCAGTTGCTCGAGGAAGACATTCTTTGACTTATTGGAATGCACTAAGTCTGGTGAAGGCGGTACCGCTGGCAGGCCGCTAGGCTGTGGCGATTGAATGGCATCAGAGCTCCTCGAATTGGGTCGTTCGAGCAGCGTTGGCTGAGGAAGTTTCTCTTTTGCAGCGGCAATTTGTGATTTCTTGCATGTCAGGTCCTTTGGCATTTCATCAACGCACGAGTCTGGCGACACAATGGTCACTGACTCTGCGCTTTTCGGTTTCACAGGTGAATGGTAGCTCTCTTCGTGGGATTTCTCAAGATCTTTGATCGTAATTGAGAGTTCTTCGAGAGTGTGTCGACTGAATGGATCATTCTGAGTGTTCGACTGGAAGAGTTCACCATGTAAGCCTTCAATTTCTCCAGCTTCATTGAAGGACAAACATTTAGGCGATGCAGCCAGTGATCCACCTAATCGTGAGATGATATCTTGAACTGGTTCAGGCTGCAACAAGACATCATCATCTTCGTTTTCGAAATCATCCAGGCAAATGGTCTCCTTAATCGATGGCTCATCGCCTGATATGTGATTATCCTCGCAGCCTCTTTTCACCAGTGAATCTATGAGCTCGGCTCCACACATTGCATTATCACTGCAATGTTGCAGCAAATCTGCATCGTCCAGAAGATCTTTCAGGTTTTTGGTATCAACATCAGAATCATCAAAGCTATCGGACAGAACCACTGGAGTGTCATGACCATGATCTTCATGTTCCTCATGATGATTGAGTTCTGGTTCTGGTTCTAGTTCTGGTTCACGATCGATTTCTGGACATTCTTCCACAATAATTCTTTTTTGTATAAAAAGTCCAGTCTGTGGACAAAGTTGCAATGGGCCTGGATTCACGTCCTGCATGAAATGTGGCATATCATCCAACTCAAGGTCATCGGAGATTTGTGTGAGATTCTTAGAGAGTTCCTCAGTTGGTTCGTTATTATTTGGTTCCATGTGATGTTGATGAAGATGATGATGATGATGATGGTGATGATGCATAACGACATCTTCATCTTCCTCTTCTTCATCATTTGCAATGATTTCTTCAACATCTGCTTCCTCTTCTCTAGGCTCTGGTTCTGGCGCTGGCTCAAATTCGGGCTCGGGCTCAGGCTCGGGCTCAAACTCTGGTTCAGGCTCAGGCTCCTGAAGAATCTCAGGAATTTCTGCCTCCATTGCTACTTCTTCAACTTCCTCTTCCTCCTCTTCTTCTGCATCTCCTTCTTCCTCCACAACTTCTCGTTCATGATTTGTGCTTTCGTATACTAAATGATTTGGTTCTGTTGATATGATTGGATTCTCTGTGATTGCAGGAAGTGGAAGTTCTTCTTCAACTTCTTCTATTGGCCTTTCGATCTTTTCTTCTTCCTCCTCTTCCACTTCCACTTCTGCTTCTTCTTCTGCTTCTGCTTCCGCCTCGGCAACCTTGCGCTTTTTCTTCTTCTTCTTTTTCTTTTTCTTCTTAGCAGCATGCGATGCAGCATTTTTAAGTGATGCTTTCAGTAACACCGCTGGTTGCAGGATTTTCAGAGGTTTTAGGGGTTCAACTGGTGCCACATCTGCTTCCGTTGGATGAACAGCTGGAGCAGGGGAAGAAGGTGGCTCAGATTGTAGCGGAGGTGGAGAAGGCGGTGGTGGTTGTTGATGATCAGGAACTGCAGAATTTCTCATTGCTTTCTCGACCCGTTCCTGCTTAACTTTGACAGCAGGATTAGGCAGAAGCTTAGCGAAGCGGGTTGACGCCGGATCCGTCCGTGGTATCGCTCGCCAACCATTCGCTGTCTTTGTCAATCGTATACGATTTCGTTTATCGTAGTCTTCACAGCGCACCTCCACAATTCGGGTGTCATCCTGCTTGACCCACAAAAAGATCGGATTCACTCGAGGAACTGTTGTTGTTGTGTTGGTTGTTTTTGCTGCTGCTGCTGCTGCTTGTGTAGCTGGAGTAGATGGAGTGCTTTTACGTGCCGAAGACGTCGAATTGGGCGTCTTCGGCTCTGATTTTATTCGAACCGGAGGCACTGTTCCTACGGCTGATGACATAGCCTTTTTAGCTTGCTTTTTAGGCTCTGTCATAAGATGTGCAAACTTAGACTTTGGACGTGCTTTGGGTTGCTTAGCTTTGCTACCTTTCGCTCGACGCCTGTTCGCCGGATGCTCTTCGAAGACTAAGAATATATCACGTGCCACTCTCCGGCGATCGGATTTGCGATGTGGTATCGGACACAATTCGGGATCTTCAATCTCAGTCTTAATTTTTCTACCACGCTTTTTCGGGCCGGTCTTCGCAAGGCCATTCAAAGATGATATTGGTGTCAGTTCTTGATCGAGCAACATTCTCGACGAAGACTGTTGCTGAGACATATTGCTATCGGTTGGATATATGTTAAATGTTGTTGTTGTTGTAGTTGTTGATTGATTGTCTAAACCTGTGAAAGTTGTTGCTAGACTTGTAGATGTTGCTTCTTCAAAGGTGGAATGTTGAGGGTCTTCTTCCTCGATGTTGCTGTTGCTGTTGCTGTTAATGTTATTTAAGTTACTGTCGTCGTTTGTTTCGTCTTCGTGTTCTTCTTCTTCTTCCACAGGGTTTTTACTACTAACTGATAAAATTTGACTAGATAATGATGTTGTTGTTGGTGATTGTGGTTGTTGTTGTTGTTGTTGATTGTTTTCGCAACAACTTGTTTCAATTCCTTGCACCTGTTGTTGTTGTTGTTGGGCCCTACGAATCGGTATAAGACCCGGCAATGGAGGTAATGATGTCACTGACAGCTGCTGTTGTTGTTGCTGACCTACATCACTGTCATCAGCAGCGGCTGCTGTCAATTGTGACAGTTCCTCTTCTTCGTCTTCTCCTTCTTCTTCTTCCTCTGCTTCTGCTTCTTCTTGTTCTTCTTCGTCTTCAAAACTAAGAGCAAGACAGCTATCAGATAGAGGATCGCTAGGAGGTATTGTTGACAGCGGGGAGTTGCCACTGTCGTCGTTTGTTGCTATTATTGTTATTGCTTTTTCTGATGTTGCTGGAGATAGTGATGGTGGTGGAGTTGGCGATGTTGTTATTGTTGCTGTTGTTGAATTTGGTGATGTTGCTGGTGATGTTGTAGAAACGGGGAGCGGTATTGATGATGGCTGTGTCCATGATTGGTTCACACCAACAACCTCAATGCTCATAATTTTGTTTCTTTTATTGTGAATATTAACCACTTCTTCATAAAATTACTACAATTCACGGTTGCATGTTATTTTATTTTGCTTATTTTGGGTTTCAATGAAAAATTAAAAAAAAAAAACTTTCTAAAAATTCCACAACAACGAAGAACGAAATACAATAGCAGCTAACACGCAAACTCGCGAATAAAAAAGAGATTTTTTTCGCACTAAAAACGTGTACAACACGTCTTGGAATTTTCTCTTCTTATTTAAAAAATCTCTCCCAATTGGAGACTTTTTTCATACTATTGGCCACTCTTGACACTATATTTTGATTCTAATTTTGACACTTCTTAGTAAGATAAACTAATAAATTTTAATTGCTTTATTTCGTGTAATTTTTTTTTATTATTTATTTATAAACAATTTTGCATTTTTGTTTTGACACTTATCACTCTCTCTTCCACTAATCCAATTGGGGTAAGAGAAAGGGTATTTTACACACTAACACAAATCCCAAATGACAGAAATGAACATTTCTTTTGCTGATGATGATGTCTCTCTTTCTCTATCTCTATTTATCGGTCTCGTTTTCTCGGCGCGCTCAGCTGTTTTGTTATGGTTTTATTTTTCTTTACAATAATGAGAGAGGGTAAATAGATTTTTCGAAAGGGACAACCCGTATTAACCCCGACAATGGTTTGAAGGAGATAACTAGATCGTGCCTTCCTTGCACTGACACCTTGCACACACTCTTTTGTATGGGGTTTTCTCTTTCTCGCTCTGCGAATAGAGAAATTTTTATTTATTTACTAAAATTTTCACACAGGGGTTTTCATGGATTTTTTTTCCTTCGTATTCTACGTTCCGGTTGGAATTTTTCTTTTTGGAAAATTTTCTTATTTATTTAGAATTTCATTTTTAACGGGACATAATTCTTCTACTTTATTCAACTATTGCACTTGTCAACTTTACTAGCCAAACCTTACATACAACAAATAAAAAAAAATTGGAGAATATTGAAATTATGCACTTTTCATAGGGAAGTTATTTTTTCCTTCGAATTTCTTCTCTACACTTGAATTTTTTTTTTTTCTGAATTTGAATTTTCTCGTGAAAATTTGATGTTTTATTTTGATTCTCGATTTATTGCCAGCATAATATTTTTTGTGTAATATTTTAATTATTTTTCTTTGAATTTTTTCTTCACTCCTCGCCTAGAGGAGAGGTGAGAAATAATATTATGAAAAAATTCACCACACGAACAAGACGACGACACGGACGGTTCGAGTTCCGTACGTTCACGTTTGACACTTGTAATTGATTATTCTCCGATTCGATTTCAGCAGCAAAGAATTATACCGTGTTTGCTGGCCATTCTGTTTTTTTTTTTGTTGTATTTATTTATTCAGTCACTTTTATGGTTATCTCGCTCTGTTGTTCACTTTTGGATACACACGAGAAACCAGAGAGACAAGAATTTTCTTTCGTTTTGTTTTAAGAGGTTAATTCGTGTATAGTTTTTCTTTTTTTTTTGTTGTTGTTTGTACTCATTTATTGAGTTGCATTGGTGAATGCGCGCGGAGGAGCCACCGTCGTCGTAGTTGTCCTCGTCACATTCCACTGTACATTTTGGAAGTTCATCATCGTTTCACTGTCCGTCGAGCACTAGTTAAATTGGCGAGCGGCATAACCCGAACAGTGTGTGTCTCTCTTTTTTTCAGCCACACAAACAAAATAATGACATTTGGATTTTACACTCACACACACTTAGTGATTAGTGATTGTGTGCGTGTTGTCGGTGTGTATGACGTTTATTTGAAGAACGATGAAAATAAATGGAACATTGGCCCCCAGATGAATTTGTTGTTATCATTCGAATGAATTTATGAGCTGCACTTTGACAGTAGGACTGGGTTGTTTGTGACGTCAGAATTTTTTAGATGTTCCTGTATCCGGTCCCGGTGGATATTCATTTTTTTCTTCTGTATCTTCGGAAAGTGACATTTTGCCACTGGTTGGTGAATGGCGATGTTGATGGTTGGCGGTGGCGGTGGTGTTGTTGTTGACAATTGTTTGTTTTTGTTGGCAAAGGTAGTCTGAGTTATATTTTGTTTTGCTGATTGGGATGCAGCACAGTGGGGTGGCCGTAATGTGTACCAATGTGTGATGTTTGTTGATAGTAAAAGTAGAATATGTTAAGATGCAGTGTTGCCATTTTGGATATTAGTAGATTTTGATTTGGACGAAGTTGCATTTTGGAAACATTTAAAAGTTCATAACTCATCCCCTGTTTGGCATTGATTTGACGAGCGCTTCTTACAACCTTACTCCAAAAATCCAGTTTTTAATCGTAAGTTTATGAACAGTACATGTCTTACAGCAATCGAATCGTCGACAAGGCATTGAATAGACTAAGCGTGTGGAGACTTTTTTTCTTAGCCGTTAAGCCTAGTACTCAGATCGCGCTAAAATTTATCTTCCATACAAATTTCCACCCAAGATAAATTTTAGCTTGGGTTTTTAGCTGAGTAGTACTCACTTCAAGCTAAATTCCAGGTGACAGGCTAACGGCTAAGAAAAAAAGTCTCCACAAAATTTAGCTTGCGAAAGAATGTAAAACACATTATTTCACAAGATAAATTCTGACAGTTGTCAGAAGGTCTTGCAAAGGTCGCACGAACTTGCTCTTGAACTTGGTCGATAATTGCTAAGTGGCTACATAATGTAGGTATATTAAATAAAATGCACTACTGGGTCGCATGAACTTGCTCTAATGTGTGACAGTGGTTTTGGGGCTTGAGATTTTGATAAAAACTAATTTTTTGAAATTCTTAAATAAATACTTCAACTGATTTGGGCTGGAAAATAGGTACGCCATTTTATTTCTTGGAAAAATTTGAATTTATGAGAATATATTTATAAAAATCTATAGCGGATTTTGAGAAAAAAGTTTTTTGTAAAAAATTTCTGAAAACATTTTTCAAAAAAAGGTATTCAGCAAATACATTAACATATTTATAATTTAAAAAAAAGTTTAATGAGCAGTTTTTAAAATATTAATTTTTTTTTAATTAAATTTTTTTAAATACAGAGAACTATTTTAAAAAAAATATTGGTATGCAGTAGAAATTGAGCTACTTGCACTTATATATGTGTGAAATTCCGAAAGTATAGGTTGAGCCGTTTTCGAGATAGTCGAAAGCAAAAAAACGGTCCAAATGAAAGTACCGTTTTTGGACTTTTTTTTAATTTTATTCAGCCATATGTTTTCTAGAAAAATAAGCTTTAGCGTAACGTCTATTAAGCAGGTACCGTTATTTTTTTAGCTAACAAAATTTCCATTTCCCCTCTGTACAATGCCTTAAAAACTCTATATATATACCAAGTTTGAAGCAATTCGGCCCACCCGTTTGGGCTGTAGGTGTCTATACATACAGACAGACGGACAGAATTTGTTGACCATCTTTTTTCGTCTTCGCTATCATCGTTATGTTATATTTGATTGTTATCTCAAAAAATTTTTTTTTTATGAATCCATAACTTGCCTTATAGTATCTTTAATTTCTCCAACTTCAAAATTTAGCGCGCCGTTTTAGCAAAGGGGTGTAGAGATAAATATTGTAGAGATAAAATTTAGTTTAGCGCGAACTGAGTACTAGGCTTTAGCCTGACAGCTGGAATTTAGCTTGAAGTGAGTACTGCTCATCTAAAAACCCAAGCCAAAATTTATCTTTGGTGAAAATTTGTATGGAAGATAAATTAAAGCGCGATCTGAGTACTAGGCTTTACTGACAAATTGGAGAAAAATGGAAATGTGTTTCATATTTGATTGGGATTTTAACTAATTTTAAGGGGTTTTTGTCAAAAAATGAACAAACTCAACTAGATTGGATGGACAGCTCCCCCACTACCTGAACACAATCGGAGCCGTAAACGCGAGACATGTCAAAGTATTGAATAACCAACGAATTCTATGTTACGAATATACCTACTGAAGCTGGAAGTGCAATGCCAATGCAGAGTCGGTAGAGTCGTGCAGCGTTTTTGACATTTCATCAAAATAGATTTCTATAGAAATTTAATAAATATTTCAAACTGTATTGTCAATCAATAAATAAAATTTTTACATTCCTTATTTTTGATTATGCTTTTGTCTTGCTGCTCTGTTTCCTCTGATTTGGCATTAGATTTTCCATTTTGTTTATGGGGACGAAAATTTGGCAGCACCGATGATGGTTTCAAGGTTTTATTTTTGTACCTATTTTGCAGTTGTTAAGCATTTGCTTCGATACAAAAAAAGTTGAATTACCTACCAGTTGCTCCAATGAACCCTAGTAGGTACTTCTCTTTCTTCAATGGCAACACTGTTTGATTGTTTGTTTTATATCCCATTCAAATCCAAGTTGCCACTGTTCGCATTCCTTTTTCTATGAACTGTCAAAAATAAAATTTCTATAGCAACTACAAGGAAACAGCTTCTGCGAAAGGCAAACTTAAATCTGTAAATACAACAGAAAATGCAACAACAACAAAAATGCCGCAAGTATTATAGATACAAAATTACAATCATAGATACAAAACTACAACTACATCGACACCGGCACAACACATTTTGCCATATTGATTCATAAAAATCGTCATTCTCTCTCATTCTTCCAATAAGACAACAAAAATTACGAAGGAAAACAAAAAACCGCGGGAATATGACAACATTCTCCTCTCCCTTTTTTCATTCCATTTTCTCAGTCGTTTCGAAATTCATTGATTTATCAAATGAACATTCTCAAAGAGATGAATTGCAATTCATTTTCATAGCCAAATGACAGAGAAAGAGGTCGAAGAATTATGAAGAAGAAGAGAGAGAATCGAGTAAGAAAAAAATATATTTGTTGTTTGTTATTGTTGACAAAGTGAAAACGAAAGTCACACGAATGAGTGAGAGAGCCCAACAAACAAACAATAACAAAACCAAAACAAAAACCGAAAAGCAAGAGAGAGAGAGATAAGAAATACCCAGTGAAAGAAAACGAAAAATGGAAACGCCTCCTTTGAGGAAAATGCAGCATTAAAGCCCCGCCTTTGGGTAATCAGTGGGGCGCCATATATTACCAACCACCATGGGATATGGGGGATTAAATCAATTAAAGATGACATTTGACAGCTGGGTATGACATTGACAATTAATTAGATTATCCACCAACAGCTGTCAGATGCTTGAGTATTTGGTGTGTGTTTTTGTTGTCTAATAATAATTTCCCCACCACCAATACCTACATATATGTCGAGTCAGAGAGTGAAATAATTGCATAACAACGTTTCTACATCCTCGATCGATTTTAATTAAATTTAATTAATTGCATCACCAGCGCCAGCGCCACCCAATGATGATGTTGGATACAACATCCTATAATGTGGCAAAAGGCCACATGGGTCCTTCGTGTGGTTGAGTGTGTGTTTGCAGCTTAGGGCGTTGTTACGAGTAGATAGATACCTACCTATGCTTTTTATATTCGACCGAAAAAGCGGGGAAAACTTTCGAAAGAGCTTTCGCTTTGACGGATAGATTGTGAAGCGTGTGAACTTTTTTTTTTTTTTTTTTGGGGAGTAGGTACGCCGGAACGGTATTCATGTTAGGTTGGTTTTGTGGAAGAAGGGGGTGGCAAGCGGTGCAATAAAAAAATAATTTTCGTTTCTTTTTCTTCTTTATGTTTCTGCTGGTTTTTCATTCGTATATATTATATAGAACTGGTTTTTGATAATGGAACTATAGCAGCGGGGATGGGTGCGGGTTTTACCGGGAAAAAGAAAAATCAATAAAATGGAGATTTCTTTATGTTAGGGACTGGGATTTTCCCGAATTTTAAGAACCCTGGTGCCTGGTGTTGTTATGGTATTGAATTTAATGGGGAGTGAGCTGGTAGCATCTCGTTTTTCAACCCCCTTTTAGTTTACCCTTTAGGTTTTCATCCCCAACCCATCGCAACGTCACGTTTTATATATTTATAAACGAAAAAAGGACGAAAAGAATTTTATAGTGGTGCACACACATTAAGTCCACTGTTTTTTTTTTTTGCTTGTGTTCTTTTTGGGTCAGGGAACAGAAGTTTGGGAACCTATACAAAACTTGATGGGATGGGGAGAAAAGTTTTTTTTGTTTTGTTGTTGAAAAGTCATGTTTGGTAGGGATGAATTTATGTATACCTACATATACATAGGTACCTGGTTAAAACAGTTTAAAGGGTATATATTATGTATTTTAAGGTGGATTATGTTTTGGTCGAATGTCGGAATAGTTTATACCTATGTAGGTACCTACTTGTAGGTACAAATGGAAGCTTACTTGAGTACATATTTATGTAGGTATCCAGAGAAAAGTTCAGCTTATATATGTATATGTTTTTAAAAGGCAAAGGATTCATATCTATATGCATTCCCTTTCCGGAGACCTTTTGTTTTAAAAATTTGAATAGGAGCCTACAGTAGAATTACCCCCACCGCCTTTAAACCTAGGTAGGTACTTCTGTGTATTTAAGCTGTCTTATGTACCTTAAAAATGCTTGTATATAGGTACATATATGCCTGGGTATGTGTATGGTACCTATAGGTCCCTAGTAGATAAATCATTATGAGTTCCTTATCACTCAGGGTGGTTTTGAGGGTAGATGTGTATATGTACCTAATACCTATAGATACATAAAGATGTCGGTTTCTACCCTAACAACAAAATGGAAAAGAATAAAAGGGTCTCCAGGTTGTGTGTGATGGGAGAACTGTTAGGGAGATGTAAGATTTATTAAAGTAGGGAGGTAGGGTAGGTATTTATATTAAGTGCATGTAATAAGTAGGTTCTAAGCAAAAAATGTAGGTACTGGGCTATACCTAAATATTTTGTAAAGCTATTTTTATACAAAAATATTGGCTTAAATTATGAACGAAAGTTGGGTTTATCATCATGAAAAACAATATGTTATCCGGGACGGTGGAATATGATTCCATAAGTGTTTAATCGATGTTGAGACCCGATAATAAAAAAAGGAAAAACTCCTGCCAAAAAGTAATCAATTATATTAAAAATTAAATCTTCCAAAATGATTAGCTTTTAGGTCCTTACTTATGCTAAGATAATAAACGATTTTAAATATCAACAGAACTGTCTTAGTGCTTCGACGTCATTTTAACGTCCCGTGGCTGACTTACGTCAGAGAAACATTCAAATCGTTGTTTCGGAACTCATAACCTGCTTTTAATTAATCTGCCATTAATTTACAGCACAAGTTTTTGATTGACAAATATACCAGTTTATCACCAGTTTACTGCCAATTAGCTTTCAAAACATCTACCCATTTAGTAGGTACTTCAAATCCGAACTTGAATTTAGATGGCTCTATCGCTAGAGATGACGCCACAAGGGTATTTCTTTTCAACATGATCAGTTAAAATCTTTTTCACGATCTTCAAGCTTCAACTTAAATTTTATTCTTGACAAAATAATAACAGTAAAAAGACAAAAGAAAATGGAGGCTAGTGTCAAAAAGAACCGAAATTCGACAGTTTTCTGTTCTTGTCCTTTTTTCTCTTTTTCAAGCCCTTACAGTGAACCAAATACGGTTGTCATATTGATGAATGTGTTCATCATTTTGATGATCAAAGTTGTTATTTTTCAGCCAACGGCTGGTGCGACCATCAATATGAAATTTTTTAAAACTGCTATCATCATATTGACAACCGTGATCATCGTGTTGACTACTGCGATTATGATCATACTGAACCCTGCGGTCATCATATTGATTACCGACCTTGATGTGTGCTGTTTTGACTTAGCATGGACAGTGACCTCATCAGTTGTAGATGTCGTTCATACTCTTCTTAGACGCACAAATGTTCGATAAAATCGACACTTATGTTTAATTTTCTTTGCAAGGCTGCACTGCAAAATCATCATCTTAAGAACCGCAACTGTCAGTATGACAAGCACAAACTAACGATAATCTTTTTGACAATAGTGATTACCATATTGAAAATAACAATCGTCATATTGACAATTGCAAATTGATAACCGAAATTGATGATTGCGATCATCAAATGCTAATAACAAGTTATCATATTGATTATTTTTTTCATCAATATGAACGTTTTCAGTTAACAACCACCGGTTGTCAATATGACAACATCAGCTGCAAATACGGGCACCTTATGATTTCACTATATGCTTCTGGTAATCATAGCCTTCTGTGCACTCCGTTATTACCAACCTTTTTTCCTTGAATCCCACTGCTTTACTTCCTTTAAGAATCTTCTTCTTCTATTTTTTCAGCACCATTTTGATCTCAGGTGGATCACAATTCACATTTCTCAAACTTGTCTGCTTCAAACTAGCTATCCGCCTTCGGGGCTCGCCACGTTGCCCTTACAAAGCGTTGGCGAAATTCCAGATTTTGGATTATGTTCCTGAGGCCAACGTAATACTTTTGGTAGCTGAATTTGTTTTTACCAGGAGTTCTCAGGCCTGCCTCTCCTTTTCCTTCCTCGCGATTGTATTGAAACGTTGTATGATGTATGTTCTAAAACCAGCTGAGCCGGTCGTGTTCTTTTTTTTTAAAGATGGTATTTTTTGAATCGGATTTAGTAAAGGTTTGGGTGCCCGCTTCTTGCACGTCATTATCCTTTGATTTTGTTTTGTTAGTTTATGTTTTTTGTTCCCACGACTATATGGGATTTTTAGTCCATCCATAGATTAGGCCTATTCTCTTTAATTTTGCCTGTTTCAATGAGGTTCCGTTAAAAAACAGCCGGTTTACCCCTGGCTGCAAACCATTTAATGGGCACGGTTCACGGTACACCCTGGGGGGGGGGGTGATTATAGGAGTGGATTCGTTGGTGGGTATATGGATTAGGATATAGGTAAGGTGAAGTGGAGGGGATGTGTGCGTCGTCTGCTTTTCGGGACTCATCTTGCGACATGGCGTCTCGAGAATCTTTGACCCTAAACCCCTACACCTCGACAAGTTCAACGCTCTGGTAGAGGCACCCCACTTTTACACGATGATTGATGTTCGTCATTACAAAAATTGCTTCACCATCAATCGTAGATCCTAGTTATTTAAACTTAACTTTTTACATTTGCGAATCACTGTTACATTCAAATAAATGTCTTGAATAAAAATGTGTGGATCAGCACAAGTATTCGGTCTTTTCTGGGCTTAAACAGTATCTATTTCCCTCCTATACGTCTTGAGAGCCAATTTTCGACAATTCTTCGCAGCAATTGGTGTCGTATATCGTCAATGACGCAATGAAGTTGTTTTCCAAGTCGTCATCGGTGTAAATTAGCAACTTCACATAAGCGCACAGAAAATTATCTAGCGGTGTTAAATCGCACGATTTTGGAGGTCAACTCACAGGTCCAAAAGGTGAAATTTTGCGCTCATGAAACGTTTCCTTCAACATACGCGCTGGGTGACATGCTGCGCCATCTTGTTGAAATCCGGATCGTTTCACGAACAGAACCATGTTTTTCGAAATAAATCTGCACAATTTGCATGCGTTGTTCAGGCGTCAGTTGATTCATGATGAAATGGTAAACCAAAATAAAGATAAATCACATGACAAAATGGCCGGCAATGAAAACAATGTTGCTAACTTAGAAAAACACGATCTTCATGGTGTGTAACAATTTGACCGCCCAGTTACATTTATGTATATTTTGTTTTTGATTTTGAATAGCTTGGTCTGTAGCAGAAGTTGTGGTATAAATTGTTTCCAGCTCCCGATAAAGCCATCCGCAGCTTACCATGTGTCTGTTTAAAACATGTGTCGGATCACTTAGCCTCACAAAATCGTTAATAATATCTTTAGAATTTATTTATTCAATTCAAGAAAATTCTGTGTAAAAACTTTGTTAAAAAGAATTCGTAGAAAAGTTTTAAATTCCAGGAATGCCAGAAAACGATAAATTTATAAATTTCCAAGAAAAATAACACGTTCACATATTTCTTTTTTTTTTTCATATTGGAAAACTTCCTCCAGCTCTTCTGAACAGCCCCACTTTTTCAATAATACTTGCTGTAGGTATAGGAATTTTAAGAACAGACAGTCGTCATTACACATAAGTATATATATTTTTAAGCGACGTCAGAGATCCAAATAGACTGGCTCTTTCCGTCATGCAATCGTGAATAATTGTTCTAAAAATATTTTAATGGAACACCTACCTACGTCTATAATAAATCATTTTGTGTGTCTGCTCTGTAAGAAAATTAAATTTCACTATGTCGTTCTGGATGAAGATTCAGAGTCTTCTATACAAAAAGAATATACCTACATCATCATGGTTATCATCATCAGCAGCACATAGATTCATAATTTTAAGAAGCATACATTCGTTCAATCCATTTCCTATCCCAACACTATTTCCTCGTTTGTAAGCCCCACAGATACAGAGGCATACACACAAAGCCAGAGCCAAAGCCAAGCCAAGTCCAATACAAAAGTGTCTGAATAGAACGTAATTTCCTCGCAATCGTTTGGCAATCATGACTTGTCCTCCCCTCCTGACCCGAACTTTCCATGATATCAATTGGAAATGCCATCGCAGTACCGTTCATCGCGAGGTCGCCGTTAAACTTGGTCGTGGCAAATTAATGTTCGCTTAGATTATTCTACTTCCGGGCGAGGCGACCATATTATTCTAGTTTTTTCTATCATGCACAATGGAAATGGCGGCCAATGAACTCTTTCAAAACCGAAAATGAAGAACACAACAAAAAAGAAATGAGTAAAGTGTGGTTAGAAAGTAAAGAATATAATAAAAAATATGACAAATTAACGGAGACAAATGATGGCTTTATGAACGAGTAATGAGCCGGCACCACTCTAAGCTGAGTTTTTTTTTTTTTTTTTGAATACCTTCATCGAAAAAAAAAATAAAGGCAAACGACCACAACACGATTTGATTGACAGCTAAAGATTAAGTGGATTCCCGCGAGAGGGCCGCAAAGAGATTATAAACTCTGAACTCTGCCAGCATTTTGTGACTGCCCCAGTGATGGAATAAAAATAAAATTGATGTCTGGAAATCTGAAGTGAAATATCTGGAAAAATCTGGAAAGTCTTGAATTGTTATGAGCAATTTAAAAAAGTAAAAAGTATTAGTATTTTTAAGTTTTATTTTATAGGTGATAACTTAATTGCATTACACTTCAGACCACACTGCAGTCCGCTAGCAAACTATATCAATATGATAGTACAAACTTAACACAGCCTGAAGCCGTTCAGAGGCAACAAACGAGATGAAGTTTATACACATTTATGTTATAATTTTTGAAATTACGCCAGAATGGCCAAACGGATCGGGATGAAATTTAACACAGATAGATTATAGTCTAGAATAACACATAAAAAACTTTTTATCCCGGTAAAATGTATGGAATAAAAAAGCTCGGGTTATAAAAATAGCTAGAAAACGAGAGACGACTCCTCAGGCTACAGTCTACTTCTAGATCAGCTGAAACGAGCTAGCGAAGCCGCGTGTAAATGCTAGTAAATCTATATATATAAAATTGGATGTATGTATGTATGTATGTATGTATATATGTCGTGTATGGACTCCTAAACAGCCCAACGGAATTTTATGAAATTTTCACTCTAAATATTGTTCAGTCCAGGGATGGTTCCAGTGAAGGTTTGGTTCCGATCGGGTGGAAGACAAAAATAAAATGCAAGCTTTTAACATTTTTTGGTCCATTTTTTTTTTTAATTTTTTCATACATTTTTTAGTTGTTTGAAACATCATCAAAAATTCCGGAATGACCGATCGGGGCGAAGACAAGAAAAATGCAGGCTTTAACCAAAACTATAGTTTATCCGCTAGAATTGAGATGAAATCAATAAATACATTTAATTTCACATTAAATAAGTGTATTTTTGGGCGTAGCAACGCGCGCTGGGTACCGCTTAGTAAATTATAATTTCAAAATGTTAAGCTTTTTTTATACATACATACATACATACATATATTGATTTATATGTTAAAATTAAGAAATTTTTTGTCATCTTGATCTGGTAATAATATGTACCTATTCAGAGGAAGTGGGCCAACTTTAGTGCGTGTAGAAGCTAAAGGCACCGGCGTATTGGGGGCATCTGGACAAACTGGGGCAATTTAAATGCTTGCAGAAGCTGTAGGTACTGGCGTATTGGAGCCATCTGTATGAACTGGGGCTACTTCAATGCTTGCAGAAAGTGAAGGAACTTGGGTAGCTTCAACTGGATCTGGAAGAGTAGAAGAATCTACCGCACCATTTTCTGTATATGATTTTGTTTCTGCAAATTTGTAGACAAATTTCTTTTTCATATTTGTTTCTCGACGATTTATGGTTTTTCTTAATTTTTATTTTTACTTGCGATTATAGGTAGGTACTATAAGGCAAGTTATGCATTCGTAAAGAAAAACAATTGTTCTTGGACAATCAAACATAACATTACGATGATGTATCGGCACCTACAGCCTAAACGGCTGGACCGATTCGCTTCAAACTTGGTATTATTATAATGTGTTACAGAGGGGTTTTTGGAATAAGCATTCTATCTCCAAAACTAACGGTACCTACCTGCAATATGATTTTTTATGACAAACTCATTTATCTCAAAAACGGCTCCTACGATTTTGATAAAACTTTCTGAATGGTATTTTTTGAGTAAACTTTATGTTTTGGTTGGAACAGATTATAATGGTACCTCCCATAGGACCGGTTTCTTGAAATCAGATTTTCTCGTAACAACTTCACAGATTTCGATGAAAATTTTAATATGAAAGCTCTTAAAAACAAAATAATATTAATTTCAAAAAAATAATTTTTTGTTGAGTTTTAAAAAAAAAATTAATTTTTTTTTAATTGTTAACGATTTGTTCAAAATTATTTGTTTTTGTTTTCTGATAAGAACTTTAAACCGCTAGATGTTGACATACTCAAAATTAATGTGGAATATATTTTTGAAAATTAAAAAAAATCTTTTAAATTTAAAAAAGTAAAAGAAATCTGATGGTTTACTTCATTTTCTTCAAAGAAACGTGTTAACTTTTGATTTTGAAGTGATTAATATAATTTCATATGATTTTTCAATGCTTTTTCCCCAAAATATCAATTCCCAAGACCATTTTAACACATTAGAGCAAGTTTTTTAGACCATGCAGTCGTGCAATTTATTTTTTTTTTTAGAGAGAAAAACATTTTTTTTTATTTTATAATACAAAATGCAAAATTCAACAGGGATTTTTAATTTCAATTCCATCTTTTTACCTAAATCACACTAAAATTGAAAGAAACCAAATGCAGAAATAAAGTACAAACATTTCGGATACTTCTTCTACTTCTATACATGCATTTAGTCTTTCAGAGTATACCTGTCTTTTTCCTTTGGGATAAGATGCAAGATGGGTAAGCTGCAAAATGCGAAATGAAAGCAAAATGAAAATGAGATACAGAACTTTTAGATTGGCTCATTTTCTATTGTAGTTAAATTGAAGTTATGGTAGTTGGATTTTCATTTTCTTTCAACGAAAAGTACAGATATATCAGAATTGCTGAATATCTGGATTCCCGATCTGGAAAATGACTCCAGATCTGTGCATCTGGGAAATGTTGAAATATCTGGAAAACTCAGATATATCTGTTCATATTCCATCGCTGGACTGCCCTATCAGACCCGGCTTGTGTGTGTGTGGCTTTGACAGAATACGAAATTTAGTTTGACAAGATTAAAATAATGACGTTGCTGAAACTGAAACTATTATGTGGAGTCTCCGGCAGAGTGTAGGCCCAGAGCCAGTGAGGGAATAGATATAATAATGCAACACATTTTCGTGACACTTAAATCTTATCTTGGATAGGATTGTGAAACAGGCTCTATGTCACCGAGAGGGCCAATTACCTACATTCATCCGAAACACGATAAGATTGAACATCACTCGTTTGCATGTGGCACAATGTATTTTGACATAAGAAAGGCTAGTTTCGATTGACTTATCTCGAAACTACGATATTCCTCGTTGGTTTTCATTATAAATTTAAGATTTTATCATATCGTTACATTTCTAAGAAAATTATTTCTTAAAACCCGTATGAAATATGTTATCATTTCTATTTAAAAAAAAGGTTTAAAATGAATCAAGAATTTATTAATACAATTTTGAAAAAAAAAAACAGAAAAGTTGGTGGATTTGTTTGTTTTTCTGAGAACAGCAGTTCCAACTAATTTCCTTTAAATTTTAATTAAACACATATTCAAAATCCAATTGAAATTTCTCACATAGGGCGCCATTAAAAAAAACCCCCTTTTGTTATTGGAACCTGTTCTTCACTATAGTAAGCTAATATGTACAACACAAATAAATCTTGAGTATTAAGCAGTAAAGTATGTGCTTACACAACCAAAAAATTAGCACAACGAATTGGGCGCCATTTAAGCGTAACTATTTTGTTACTTCCACAAAGATACTGTTTAAAGAGAGTAGATGGCGGAATTGCCATATATCAAAGATTTACGCATTAGGGAAGGTGCTCATATACTTTAAAAGTTATGTCCCACTGATGTTGGACATAAGTAGAACAAAGACATGGATTTTAGGCACCACTTTATATACCTTACTTTATATAGTTTAGTAACCCTTAGATTATGTCACTTGCAACCTTCGGATTAACGATGAAGGTACCTTTTTTTAAAAGTTGCTCACACGCGTCAAATTCGCCAGCACTGCATTGGTTTGGGTATCTCCTTTCACTGAATTAAGGGATATCAACGCCTTCTGTGTAGTCTGTTCCGCTCATGTAATGCAAGGTACACATTATCAAACATAGTTTGTTAACATTCACAGCAGCTCCGTTCCCTTTCTGCAATTTTGTACAAATCATTATGTCGATTGCACTGAAATGTCAATTAGACTCAAATTTTTACAGAAACCAACACGTAAGGAAACGAGGCTAGTAATTTTACTTGCGATTATATGTATACTAAAGGCAAGTTATGCATTCGTAAAAAAAATATTTTTTTTTTGGACAATCAAACATAACGTTACGATTATAGAGAAGCCTAAAAAAGTGGGTCCGACAATTCTGTCTGTCTGTCCGTCTGTATCGGCACCTACAGCCTAAACGGCTGGACCGATTTGCTTCAAACTTGGTACGTAGTATTATTATGACATTCTACAGAGGGATTTTTGGAATTAGCATTCTAGCTCTAAAACTAACGGTACCTGCCATACGATTTTTAAAAGAAAATTGATTTTTCTCAAAAACGGCTCCTAAGATTTTGATAAAACTTTCTGAATAATGTTTTCTGTGCAAACTTTATGTTTTGGTTATAATAGATTTTTCAAGAAAAGTCTTATAACAGTAGGTACCTACCTCCCATAGGATCGGTTTTTTGAAATCAGATTTTCTCGTACACCACTTGACGGATTTCGATGAAATTTTTAATATAGGAGCCTTTTTATAGACAAAATAATATGAATTTTTAAATTTTTCAAAAAACTTTTTTTGAGTTAAAAAAAAAAATTAAATTTTTTTTATTTTTTTTCCAAAAACGGTTTGATCTATTTTTTTAATTTTATTTTTCTGAAAGAAACTGCGAACTGCTAGAAGTTGTCATACTCAAAAAATATTTGGAATATTTTTTCGAAAAGTTAAAAAAAAAAAACTTGTCCAACGATTTAAAAAAAAAAATTCTTAAAATTCTAAACAGTAAACGAAATTAGATGGTTTACTGCATTTTTTCTAAAAAAAAACGCTTTAACTAGTGATTTTTAAGTGATCTGATCAATAAAATTTCATATCATTTTTTCTCTGCTTTTTTTCCAAAATCTCAAACCCCAAGACCACTGTCACACATTAGAACAAGTTCGTCCGACCCAGTCGTTCATTTTATTTTTATTTCGTGGCGATAGATGGTCCGTAGGATTTTTTTTCATCCGATACGTCAGATTTTTTTCTGTACTTTTTCATAATTTCAAGAAGCTCTTTGTAGCTCCCTTTTTTTGGCTCGTAGAAAATATCCGCCGCAATTAACATCCCACAATGGCCGACTCGATTTATAGCATTTCATAAGTTCATCCCAAAAATCCTCTATCGGAGTCCATTTTTATAAGCAAATTACAAACTTTGCGCACGTGGTTTTGTTTTGACTGATTTTTGATGTTTTTTTTTGTTCACATTATCGAACAAATCCATGAACAAGCTCTGCCTGTATTTCCATTACCAAACAAATTTGGGGTTATCCATTCTGATCGACGAACCATCAGTCAGATGTACAAAATCATTCTTATCAGAATCCAGTCCAAATCCATCAGTCATGATCGATAATGTGTATACCCCACATCAGGCTGTGTCGATGAGCTAAGGTAATGTGGTGCTGTCTGACAGGCGGCTGCACATGTATCAAAATGTTTTTATTCAAAAAGGAGTCATTAGTCTTTCCTATGATGAAACTGGTGCAAGCGATACCTGCGAATAGACATTGCTTATAGTTTAAGAAATCAGAATAGTAAAACTAGCTTGTGGCTAGTTTGTCAAAGGGATGAAACTTAACCGATCTTAACTGGTTATTTGAAAGAAACTGCGTTGAACTCAAAGTCTTGGACTATGTTCCAATTCTAAGAATAACTGAATCACTGCTCTGATATTTCGTAACTGTGAGGGACAAGTATGTTATTTTGCCACACCAGATTTCTCGGAACTATTTTTAGAAGAGTATGGTTTTATGTGAAATGTCTGTGACAGCTTTATGGTTGACAAAGAATAATTGACGCTCGTCACATCAAGGTAAGAAAACTTCTGTTATAAAACACCAACTTTTATTGAAAAATTAAACTCTTTCATGACTCCAGCTACAACAACAACAAAAAAATAGGCTTCAAAAATCTTGGCTAGGTACCTATCGTATAGACTCTTTTAAATTTGGCTTATTTACAATCCTCATCAAATTTGCATGTTTTTTTAAATTCATTTATTATCCTTCGCGTGCATAAATTATAAAAATTAACTCAAAAAAAGCAGGTGCAATAAATT
The DNA here is from genome assembly GCA_916050605.2 of Platycheirus albimanus. NCBI lineage: Eukaryota > Metazoa > Arthropoda > Insecta > Diptera > Syrphidae > Platycheirus > Platycheirus albimanus. The sequence continues at coordinate 359,531,921 of OU696696.1, forward strand.
AAAAGTATATGAATATTTGTGTGTGAAGACTCTCTTTTAAACGAATAATATTTTACATATAGTTTGTGCATAATTTGCAATTTTTAATTGATAAAAACAACAAAAATGTCCGTCACAAAGTAAATAAATAAAATGCCTTTCGCCCTGTGATGAAATTTCACATGCTAAAGGTTTTTGTTTTGGTAAAAAATTATTATTAAAAAAGAAAATTGATTTGTTTGGCGTCTTTTGCCCCGGGGCGTAACTACTGGGAAACGTCAATGCGCGGCTGCTTCAAAGCTCATTCGACAACGACTCGACGCTTTTTCAAGATAAAATCCTAAATCCTTCGCTGTGCCCACAATTGAATTCCTTGGGGCCAAGCTGTTGCGACAAGATCTTGATGAATTCTGTTTTTGGAGGACTTATTATTCCTTAATGTTTTTATTTAAAGCCGTTCATAATCCACCAGATCTCAATCTTTAACGTCATCGATGCCAACTGGTTTTTAGGATATTCAACTGGATACAAATGCAGTTTGGACGGGTTGATGGAGAGCGCTATGGAGCAGCTGATAGGTGATATACAAAATAGAAGTAACTGGAGTGGTATCACCATTTTGTCCGTATTTTCGAATTTAATAGTAACGATTTTCCACAAGAGGTTGAAGTCCAGTCTACGGTCAAAAGGCGGTCGATCATTTGTCGATCACTTTGACACCTTACGAATAATTCTTGCACAATCGTCGGAGTTTCACATATTCTTCGATTTCGAAAATAAATTTGATTGAGTTACTGGCTGAACGGTGTAGTTAGCTTCAGCAGTAATACATAGCACTGTCAAAGTTAAATGTACGTAAATCGCGTTTCACGTTTACAATGTGAAGTAGCAGCTGCAGCACAGAGAGTAGCTAAAGTACAAGTCGACTTGACTCCAACTTCACAAACGTGCTGCGCTGCAAAAGAACAAACAAACATGATTTTTGTTTGAGTTCAGTGCTACACATTGTATTCGTGCATGCTGCTTAGTGTGCTACTTTTTTTGTTATTAACTTTGACATTGCTACGTACTACTGCTGCAGCTACACCTTTGTTTATTTAAAAAAAAAAAGTAATGTACAACAATGCAAGTCGTTCCGATGCATTTCAAGTGGGACAAGGAGTCAATTCTGTCACCAATTTTGTTCTTCATTGCGATTGATGATGTTGTAACTGCCACGGTGGGTGGTTGAAAACCAGAGACTTGGTATCCAATGGAACTCATTTTACAAGTGGACACCAACAACAGCAGATTATTGTGAGGCAGGGTACAATATAGAAGTCACCCAGTTCAAATACCTAGGAAGTTTCTTGTTACTCGATAGTAGAACAAACTTGGACGTCAGCGATGTAGTAAATAAAGCTCGTAGTGAATATCTCTTCGTACTTCGAAGGAGACTGAGTCACAGAATCTGGAGTCGTGGTAACAGCTGAAGCTGAGGTATCAAGCTGCGAATAGAGAGAGAGATGGAAAGATCTCTGGTTGCCGCCCTATGCTTTGGGAGGAATTAAGAGTTTTGATGCCGACAGCAAATCCCGAAAACCAAGAGCGAGAAAGACAAGCTAGAGATGTAAAAGTATGACAAATTCATAAAAAACATGTATTCACGTTGACCCTAGAACCTTTTGGCAAGTTTGCAATCAAGTGCACCAATAATATTTGATTCAAAAATTGGTTTTACTTTTGTCATTTTATGGCCCTGGCGTCAGTAACCTTGGAAGACGCATAAGAAGTTGTTGATATGAAGATCGAGAGTTCGATAATAGGGAATCGTTTGCCGTTAGTATTCAGTACAAGCACGGACAAAGATATGATTTAGACGGAACAAAGATATGATTTAGAACAACTGCTGATAATCCTCGTGAATTAAGAGCTTGAATGGAACCTAGCTGGAACTCCATATGTGTAGATCTTCCAAAAATATTTACATCGCACCTCCAACGTTTTACAAAATGGTGAGCCTTTTCGATCCCTTCTGGATGGTTCGTATGGAGGAGAGACAAAAGCAAACATTAAAAAAGGCTCATGTAAAGGGTGTTTTTTTTAGACGTGTGGATTTCAATTTGGCAATACTTTTTTTGGAATTGGTTTTTTTGACGGCTGTCACTTGATTTATGCTGATTTTGGTTTGCCATTTCATAATGAATAGACTTACTCCTGAACAACGTTTGCAAACCAACATAATGGTTCGGTTCGAGCGACGCATCGCGCGCTGCGTCCAATATTCAGTCGACATAATCGCCCAGGAATTGATTCGAGCCAGCCGTGGCGGCCTTTTGCCCGAAATCATTTTTAGTCATCAAGAATGTAGACAATAGTGTCTTTATGCTGCTCCAAAAAAATGAGATCATTGTATTGCAGGAGGTCAAAATTGAGGAAGTTATCCACTTCCAAGTCCCTATATCCTGAGAAGCATTTGTAAACGAAGATCGAAAATTTTTGAACCTTTTCAAATTTTTAAATCCAAAAGATAACTAAGAGTAGGTACATATTTCAAATTTGTAATCTTAAAAGGACCACTTCATCCTCTAACTAATTTTCAAATTTCGGCCAGTAAAAAAAAAGGTTTGCGATGCTCAGACTTGTTAAAAGACACTAAAGGGCCTCCCTTGAACTTTAACAAAGCAAATTTGTGTCCTCTTCAATAAATTTTAGTATGCAAAACTTGTTGGCAAACTTGTTTAACCAATGTTTGAAGAGGAAGAACCTTCAACTATGCACTCCGTAAGTGCTTATAGCACATATCCTACCTTCAAAAAGTTCCATAGTGCTGCTGCATCACTGAAGCGCGTTCCTTTCACATATACTATAAAGCAAATGAATGTGTGAATCAACTTTATATGTCGTACATGTGTATAGAAGATAAAGGAGTATGTATACCAAGTACCATCAGGGCCATGAGCAGAAAACATCTTACTTTTGGCCCGAAAACTTGTCTCGAGGATGAGAAAATTTCCATATTTTCCGCGCTGTCGGTTGCAGAGAGGATTTTAATTTGCACATAAAACAAACTTATGCGGTTTTAAGTGCATCGCAACATGGCATGGTCGACGGCGACAGCAACGACGACGGCAACGACGACATTGCCATTGTCGCCGTCCATAAAGCAGCACGTCTCTTCACCACCATCACCTCATGGATCTTTTATTTTTTTTTTCCTGCAAAGTCCATGCAGATGGAGCCACACACCAACAACGACCAACAACCAATGTGGTTGACCCCAAAGTGAATTCCATTATCGTTTCTAAAATAATGTTGCGGCCAACTTTGGCGATGATGAACGATAAATTTTAAAACTCTAAAAAGAAAAAGGGCAAGGCTTCTTAGATACATTTTATATTCCGGACCAAAAAAAAAAAAAAACAACAACAAAGAAACCTCATTCGTCTAGTCGAGGCTTGGAACCAAATCCATAAGATTTCATATGACAAAGAACCCCAAAGAACTAACATAAAAAAAAAAACCATAAAGTTCAGCGTGTTATGCCACGACCACGAGAAACGTCCAAAAGGAGTAGCAAAATGTGTTACAACGTGTGAACAATTATCGTAAAAATGTTCCACAAAAGTGTGCGTTTAGTGGAGCAGCGCAGCGATAGGATTCGCCTCCAATAAGCATCACCACGACACGATTCCATATCGGAGAGTCAGTCGAAGTCAGAGTAGGAGTTTGAGTTGAAGAAAATTGCAAGAAGCAATTGCTACTGCAATGGGAATAAGTATATCCAACACTCAAAGTTGCCTTTTTTTTCGATGCACTTTCTGCACTTCTTTCTGGCCCCAGCTCCCAGCAGCACCCAGCCCCAAGCTCCATCATTGAAGCTAGCAGCAGTTTCTTTGGATGGGTGTATCTGTATGTGTGTTTGTGTGAGAAAATTGCACACAGCAATATTTTGTCCCACAGCTGGAGCCACCATCAGCGCACTGGATACTGGAATTGAATACAGCTGAAGCTCCAACAACAAAATGTGAAACTATCATCGTACAAGGTTCGACGACCTTATTTCGGTACGAGAGTCGGAGTAGTTTTTCACACCGGGTGGAGGGTTTGGGGGAAGTATGGCGAACTGCTCTTGCTGTATGCTTCAGTGTCTATGTAGTTTGTGTATGTAGCACGGAGTACAGAGTGGAAGATTTAATGGATGGCATTGCCAGCAGTGGTGGAGATTAGTTTGATGAGTTTGCGAAATAAAACGATTGTGTTTGCAGTTGCAGTCTCCTCCATCAGCACACAGGGTGACTATGCAAACAAACGATGAACGTGGACAAATCGCTGTTTTAAAAGAGTATTTTTTTGTGAGTAAAAGTGCAGAGTAAGGGCAGGCGATAAACATAATTTAATGTTATGGGGTTCTTTTGATGTGCGGTACATGGCGAGGGTTGGTCACATTTACTGCATGCTTGCAAAAATTATTCACATTTTTGAATTGGATTAAATATGCAGATTTTGTAATTTTTTATATGAGATAAGATAGAAGAGTATTAGATAGTCTGAAAATGATTTCCGTAAGGCCGCAATTATTACACAATCAACTGGCAGCTGGCCAACTTAATGTGTGCTTGAAATTATGAAATAAAGATACTCGCGTGTCTTGGCAACGAGATCGAAGAGCAGATGAGCTTTTGAGGGAATAGCCCATGGAAAAATCGCTGTTGAGACCTCGAGCTCATTGTTCTCATTCGATGTGTTTGTCCCAACATAGCTCAAAATTTCAAAAGAAATGGTTGACTATTCGAAGGAGCTATAAATATTTTGGCGTCGAAAAACAATGTTCATGACCCCAACGCGAAAATTCCAAAATTTGTTTCCGGGATAATTGTTCTCCTTCAAATCAGTTGACACAGTTATCAACCAGGATGTCAACTATTCAGAAGTTTAGAATTCGCTGGAATTGCCTGGATGAACACCTCATGCCTGATTCACAACCTCGCGTCACGACGAGACGAGAGCGTCGCGATTATCGCTGTCACTTTTTCTCGTTCTGATTCAGCGATAATCGCGACGCTCTCGTCTCGTCGTGACGCAAGGTTGTGAATCAGGCATCACAATTTGCCACTAAAAAGAGGTTCCGTCATCATCTAGTTGCACACAACATCAATCAACCTTGATAGGAATAATTTGAAATTCCGTGTTTCGTACATGGCAACTGTCTGTCGCGTGTTCGCGTGTCACCAAGCCAATTATCTCTGTTTGCACTTGAAAATAAAACCAAAACGAAATTTTAATCAAGTGATTAATATTCAAGAATCCATAAGAAATGGAATTTGAATATTGATTAAGGTTTGTAATTACTAATGAAGACTCATACGAAAGCGCCGAAGGTACGCTGCTGGGAATACCAGACAGAAGAAGCCTCACCGAGTTTTTGAAGCCGAAGTTCTTTCTCGCTGCTGGTGGCAATGGATTGCTGACAGGCATTAGGCCAAACCGTTTATTGTCGTGGAGCGCTTCCTTTTCAGAAGAATCTCTACAGACCACCGTTTTTTGTCGTGGCTCGTGGGATTGTTGTTGATATAATATTATTTTGGAGTTCAAAACTCCGTCAACCCTGAGTTTTATCTTTATATGGGAAAAACCCTGTACATCGACGAGATTACCTCAGCCTAGTCACAAAAATGCATCATAAAACTTTAACACAAGTTTATGAGTCATAAAAGGGTTTTTCATTAAGGGCAGGTAGATGTTAAAATGGAATAAAACAAGCAAGGTTTTACCAAAAATTTTATTTGTTCAGCTATGCCATTTTGTATATCATAATAGTTATAGTTTAAATTCCACCCTTGGCTTCTTACAGTGGAACAGTGAACAGATCCGAGTGGTCCAATTTTAATTGACCCTTCCGCTTAGATCCGGCTGAATTTGAGCAATGGCCTGTGATATGTTCACCGTAGGGGCATTTGTCGGATCTGCGACTTCGGAAAATCCAGCAAGAAAAAATCTAGCGGGGTTAATTTGCATAACCTTGGTGGATAATCCAGGTCACCTCTGCGAGAGATAACTCTCAATAGTTCATGAAGAATGTCAATTGTAGAATCCGTTGTGTGGCACGTAACTCCGTTCTGCTGGAAGCAGATTTCGTCTAGCTCCACAATGTTCAATTTGGGTAATAAGGAATAAATTATCAACGATCGTTCTGTAGCGATCACCATAGACGATGATCGCCTCACCAACGTCGATTTTGAAAAAGTACGGACCAATGACGATGACGACACTCGGCTTGACAAAGTGCAAACGGTAACTTTATGAGTATGCCTCCCATATTCTGCAATTTTGCTTGTTAATTATTCATCAAACGTTTTGCCTCGTCGCTTAAAGATTATTTTTCGGTCAAAATGGGGTGCTCTTCAACACGCTTAAAAGCTCAGTAAGAAAATAAACGGTGTTGTCTCTCTATGATCATGAAATTTGAACTCTTCAGTTATTTTGATGTTGTTCGGGTGTAGGTCCATGTCCCGACATAAAATTTGCCACGTTGAAGTCGAAAGGACGAGTTCTTATGCTTGACGAGGAATCAAGAAATCTACCTTTAAAATGCTGTTTAAGTTTTTAAGCTTTTATATTTCGTTTCTGCTGAACACGATCCTGAAACTTTTGCAGCCCTGTGTTTCAACTCTTGACAAGATGTGTGCTGTTGATTTCCGTGTTGTTGTTTTTGTGACCCGCGATCCATTTTTCCCCCTTGAATATTTTATTCAAAAGGCTGCTGTCATCATTATTGCTGTGCTGGCTTCTCATGTGAATCCATCGCCATTTTTCTTCTTTATATCTTCATTTAGTATAGAGCTTGATTTTTCATACACCATGAATTCTAATTTTAAAAATATATATTTATCTTAACGTATTCACACATCAGTAATTTAAAATAAAAATTCCTGGCAACATCTGCAAGAATTCTTTACGCTCCATCAATTGCTCACAATATATACGAGTAACAATCTATACAATCTGGTATACGTGGGTAGTTCCATATCGCCATTCTCATCGTCGTCGGTCGTCGTCGTTATGTATATTGCGGTATGCCCCCCTTTTGTGGAGTGTATTTACGTCAGTAAAAAGTGCACCTACTTACGTAGGTACATAAAATTACAATAGTATCTCGTTTAGAGCGACTTCATTATCGGGTCACACCAACACACAAACTATCATCATCATCATCATCATCATCTTGCATTCTCCAACCTCCATCCATTTTGTGGAGCATTAGAATCTCAAATTGCAAACCATTTCTGGCTATGATGATGACGATGGTGATGATGTATCTCTATCGGTTCTTATGGTTAGTTATGGCACATAAAATTTTATGATAAATCCATCCGCAAAAGAACACAAAAAGATTGCCTTGAGAGTGTGTGACAACTTGTATTTTAAAGTAGATACACAAAATAAAAATATAATAATTTATTCTCATTTTTTTTATGTTAAAATTCTCTTCAAAAAAAAAAAAAAAAAAAAATCCGCGCACGAAAATCTTTTCTTCCCGCTCCTTTTTGATTCAAAACGCGTGTAGGCATTTTGTATCCTTCTTCTCTGCTTCTTCAGCATCTCATCCTCATCTTCGTCCATATTTGGCATGGAGATCTTTTTCTTTTTGTTTATCTCGATCGAGATCTCGTTTTGCCATCCGTTCGCGCCAAAATGAAATTCAAATTTGCATGTGCCATGGAATGAAGTATTCACTAGATACTTTTGTATCTTATAAGACTTTTCAAACAAAGCAACAAAAAAAAAAATGAAAAGTAATTTCTAAGAGAGCAGCGGCAATTTGCGGCGTCACACTTGGCTTTAATCTCACAAAAGTGTGAAATTGGAAGAAAATATCGTTGAGGGGTCCACCGAACCCTCCACTTATCCCCTTTGTTTGACCTGGAGTTTTCTCCTGGCAGCTCTATAGTTAATCCAAAAACCGGGTTGTTAGTTACAGCAGAGTTTGTTCAGCACTGTCGGTCGGTAAGACGGTTTTTAGCGTTCGCTTGAAATTTTCAATTTTTTGTTTAACATTAATTACCCACCTTTTGGTTTGGCTTTGGCGTGGCGTGAAAAATGCATGCTTCCTATATTTATAGACATATCTAGTGTGGAAATAGTACCTAGAAGCGGCGGGAACGCTAACGCTAACACTAAACTACGAAACCGTCATTTCTGGGTGCAGTAGTTTGCGGTACATAGTTCGAACACGAACTTAAATGTTCAGATGCTGTGTTTCCATGAATGCTCTTTGAGATTTGCTACAAATAAATTGTAATTACCAAGCAGATCCAATCTGCTGTGAAATGTGTTAACTTCCTTGAAGACGAAGAGCAGGAGGTTGGTTTGGCTATGGGCGGTGCGGTCGGTATGGGACTAAAGTATATGTAATTGGAAATTGAAATTACACGTGCAGTTGTGGAAAATTATTTACACGCATCAGTTGGTTTGGTTTTTTTGTACTTATAAAAATACAAATAATTTTATTTTTATGATGATTGATTGAAAATTACAGTGCTTTTGGTTTAATCATTTCGTGATTGATGATTTTTTTTCCTTTTATTTATTTCAGTCTTTAAGTGTATTTTGGAGCAATATTCATTAAGGATCTATGAATTTAATTATATGATTATTTTGTTATAATAAGAGTACCTATATTTTTTAAGGCCTGAACATTTAAGCTGAACATTCAGCAACATCTCGCTGATCTGCGTCCACGCCCCCACGGAGGAAAAAGATGACACGACCAAAGAAGAATTCTACGATCTTCTCGAGAAGACGTATGATGAATGCCCGAAGTACGACACTAAGTTTATTCTTGGTGACTTCAACGCCAAAATCGGAAAGGAGGGTAACTTTGGCTCGACAGTCGGAAAGCATAGCCTGCACGACAACACTTCCGGTAACGGACACAGGCTAATCGACTTTGCTGCGGGGCGAAGTGTCATCTTAGCTAGCACATACTTCCCACACCTCAATATTCACAAGGGGACCTGGCGGTCTCCTGATCAAAATACCGTCAACCAAATTGATCACATTGCGATTGATAGCAGACATGCGTCCAGTGTCATGGATGTCCGCACTTTCCGAGGGGCCAACATAGACTCGGACCACTACCTTGTTGTAGCTAAAGTGCGAATGCGGATCTCCACCAGACCGCAGAACCGAACATCCACTGTGAGAAAGTTTGATGTTGCTAAGTTACAATCGCAAGAGACCGCCACAACCTTTGCCAATCATGTCTCCTCTTATCTCTTGACAAGCCCGGCGCCTGCGCCAAACCCAGAGGCCCAGTGGCAACATTGCAAAATGGCCATCAAAACCGCTGCCACGGACGTTTTGGGTTTCATAAGGCGACCACAACGAAACACCTGGTTTGATGATGAGTGCAGGCTCGCACACTTGGCCAAAGACGAAGCCTATCATGCAGTTCTGAATGCCAGAACTAGAGCTGCCAAGAGCGCTTTCCGTGCGGTGTACCAGCAAAAGAGGAAAGAGGAACATCGGCTTTTCAGAAGAAAAAAAAGAGAACTGGAAAAACGAATGGTTGAATCTATTGAGGGGTGCTACGGCAGAAGCAATGTTCGAAAGTTCTACCAAAGGGTAAAGCATTCGTCCAAGGGTTACAAAGCCCGAGCGGAAGCATGTAGAGACGAGGGTGGGAATGTCGTTGTAGATACACAGTCGGTGCTGAGAATTTGGAAAGAACACTTCTGCAGACTGTTAAACGGCGAAGACAACCAACTAATCGCTGTCAGGCAGAATGATCCATTCGATTTGGATGATGATGAACAAAATTTCCGTCCTCCCGACCAAGAAGAAGTTCGGATAGCAATATCTAAACTAAAGTCCAACAAGGCTGCTGGAGCTGATGGCCTTACGGCTGAACTCTTCAAAGCAGCGGGAGATGACTTGGTGAGGAGCATACACCAACTCATCTGTACAATCTGGTCGGATGAAAGTATGCCTGACGAATGGAACCTCAGCATTGTGTGCCCTATCCACAAGAAAGGAGATACTCTAAGCTGCGCCAAATACAGAGGTATAAGTCTCCTAAATGTCGCCTATAAAATCTTGTCGGCCATTCTGTGTGAACGTCTGAACCCTTTCGCACGTGAACTGATTGGCCCCTATCAGTGTGGTTTCAGACCCGGTAAGTCAACCGTCGACCAAATTTTCACACTTCGGCAGATTTTGGAAAAGACCCAAGAATTCCAGATCGATACTCACCACCTCTTTATCGATTTTAAAGTCGCCTATGACAGCGTAAACAGGAACGAGCTATACAGAGCCATGTCGTTTCTTGGCATCCCTGCAAAACTCGTTCGATTGTGCAGGATGACTATGGAGAACTCGCGCTGCTCCGTCAAGGTTGGTAAGAACACCACCGACTCATTTAATGTCGAGAAAGGCTTACGACAGGGTGACGCGCTGTCATGTAACCTCTTCAACATCATTCTTGAGGCAATCGTACGCAACTCGCATGTCAACACCAGCGGTACAATTTTTTTTAGATCCGTTCAATTACTTGGCTATGCTGATGATATTGACATTATTGGAAGAACGAAGCGCGCTGTCAGTGGAGCATTCGCAAGTATTGAAGTGGAAGCGGCTCGAATGGGTCTGGCTGTAAATGAAGATAAAACAAAGTATATGCTGTCCTCGGGTGAAGTAGATCATCACCGTAGGCTAGGACAAAACGTCACAATGGACAGATATAACTTTGAGGTTGTCAAGGACTTTGTCTATTTGGGTTCCACTATAACCTCTCAGAACAACATCAGTGAAGAGATCAGTCGAAGAATCACTCTTGCCAATCGCTGTTTCTTCGGGCTAAGAAGGCATCTTAGTAGTAAAGCCCTCTCTCAAAGGACCAAGGAGACACTATACAAGACCCTTATCATCCCAGTCCTGCTGTATGGGGCAGAAGCGTGGACACTGACACAATCGGATGAATACAGGCTGGGGTGCTTTGAGAGAAAGATTCTTCGGGTGATATTCGGGCCTGTATGTATCAATAGAGTATGGAGGAGAAGATTCAATGACGAACTGTACGGGCTATACAGCGACATTGACTTGGTTAAGAAGCTGAAAATTCAGCGGCTTAGATGGCTGGGTCATGTGGAGCGTATGGACGAAAACGCTCCTGCTCGACGCGTCTTCAATTCCAACCCGGAGGGCCGACGCAGTTCTGGAAGACCCCATCTAAGGTGGCGCGATCAAGTGGTAAACGACCTCAACCAACTTGGTGTGCGCAACTGGAGGCCACTGGCTAGGGACCGGCCTAGCTGGCGAGGAATGTTGGTTGAGGCCGTGGTCCACAATGGACTGTCTGCGCCACCTTAAGTAAGTAGAACATTTAAGCAAGCTTTTATTTTATTTCACAAACCCAAAAATTCATTCTTACTAAAAAAATATGCGGATTATTTGAGAACTCAGAAAGTTTTATCGAAATCGATATAGCCGTTTTCGAAAAAATCAAGCTTTTTATGGTCGTTCGGGTGGCAGATGTTTTTGGATCCAGTGTAAAGTCAATGTAGAAAAAGGTTTCTTTCAATATTGCCGTGATTTCCCCCAAGCCACTCTTAACGATATTCCTTTAGATAAGAACACAATTTCGAATTATCTTTTCTTTCTCAAAGATGATTACTCTCCTGGATCAGATGGTCATGGTATTCCTCCCATTATTTAAAAAAAATGTTCATCCATCTTACCTTCTCCGCTTCAATTTCTTTTCAAACTATCGCTTAAGTCCGGTCAATTTCCCCGAGTATGGAAAGAATCATCCATTACTCCCGTTTTTCAAAAGGGGCAATAAATATGATATCGCCAACTATAGACCGATTTCCAAACTTTCTTCCATTCCAAAGTTTTTTGAACAAGTAGTTTGTGATAGTATAACAATTTTCTGCAAACATTTAATTTGCCATCAACAACACTACTACTACTGTGACGAACCTTCTAACCATTCTGCACAAGTGCTCAAAGGCATTACTGATTGGACATGAGCTGTATTGTATCTACACAGACTTCTCAAAAGCTTTTAATCAACTTTCACATGGAATCATTGTCTTCAAATTGAAAACCTTAGGTTTCCCTGTAGGATTTGTTAACTGGATAATTTCATATCTCCAAAATAGGTCATACATAGTAAAGTTCAGAAATGTGTTGTCTTACCCTTTTTATAGCTAAATCTGGAGTCCCACAAGGCAGTCATCTTGGTCCGTTACTGTTTATACTCGCTATCAATGACGTAACTTCGTGCATTCATTTTAGTGAGATCCTTGTTTTTGCTGATGATATGAAGATTTTGAAATCTATTAACTCAGCTAATGACCGCGTTGAATTGCAAGCCGACATCGACAGATTTGCTATCTGGTGTAGCAAGAATTGTTTGAGCCTAAATCCGGCGAAATGTCAGGCAACGACATTTTCAAGGAAAAAAGTAGCCAGTACATATGATTATAATATTTCACAACAAGTTTTGCATCGCATTTTTAGTTTTAAAGATCTAGGAGTAAACTTTAGCCCAGACATATGTTTCACAGAACATATCAACTTTATTGTTATAAAAGCTAATTCCATGTTGGGATTTATTAAAAGATGGTCGAAGGAATTGCAAAATCAATATGTAACCCTAGCTTTATATAACTGTGTTTTTCACCCTCATCTAGAATATGGCATCACAGGTATGGTCTCCTTTCTATGATATTCATAAATCTAGGATAGGCGGCAGTTCAGTGTAATTTTATTCGATTTGCTTTAAAAGGTCTCTTCTGGGCAGATCCTTTCAACTTTCCACCTTACGAACACCGGATTCAACTTCTACAGCTTCAAACAAAGTCGTATTAACAATGATAATATTTTTATTCACCAAATACTAATTATTAACTGGATTTCTAGACTCACCCGATCTACTATCTTGTATTGGTTTTAAATATCGCGGCTGAGCTTAAAGCTATTACATTGTCCCCAACATCGTACTAATTATGGCTTGAATGAACCCTTAACCCGCATGCAAGCTTTTTAACTCTAATAAAAATAAAAGTATTGTTGATTTTAATTTTAGTAAATCTTGTCTAAAAAAAGCATTTAAAACCAGTGATCCCCGTCCGAAGTTAATGTTTATTTTCTTCTTGCATGTCTTTCTTTATTATGTTTGTACTTATTTTGTTATACTATTTTAATTAGTATTTTGTTAATTTAGTGTATGTTATGCTATTTTGCTAACTAACAACTAACACCTGCACTAAATGATGAGGCAGTAAGCACATTAAGTTTCGCTTGCTTTGAGTCTCTTACTTTCAAGATCTGATAGTGTAAAAAAAAAATTGGATTAATAATACATATTACAGCAAGATGAAGTGTTTATTTTTACTGAATTACAATTTCCCTTATCAACTTAATTACATACAGTGGTGGGAAGCTAATTAGAAATTAAAAAAAAAACTTTTTCTTTGTCTTGTCTGTTTTTATAAAGTGGAACCTCGGTAATTCGAACTATTAGAACTGACCCTAGTTTAAACTACGGAGGTGTCCGAATCACTGGGACTTTTTGCGTTTTCGATAAGTTGGGTAAGAAAGCAGAGTGTAAGGTGCTTTTAAGTATAATAAAATAATTTTTTTTTTATCGAAATAAGAAAATATTTATTGCAAGTTCAATAATAGATGAAATAAGAGTTTCAAAGTTGTTGAAAGAAAATTGATATATTGGTTTGGTTAATTTTTTAACAGTTTTTTTATTTTATTTTATTTGTACTTGTGATTATAGGTACTTTAAGTCAAGTTATGTATTGGTAAAAAAATCAAACATAAAATTACGATGATAGAGAAGCCGAAAGAAGTGGATCTGGCAATGCTGTCTGTCTATCTGTCCGTCTTTATGTATCGGCACCTAAAGCCTGAAAGGCTGGATCGATTTGCTCCATAGTATTATTACGACTTTCTACAGAGGTGCTTTTGGAATTAGCATTCTAGCTTTAAAACTAACGGTACCTGCCATACGATTTTTAGGGGAAAATTGATTTTTCTCAAAAACGGCTCCTACAATTTAGATAAAACTTTCTGAATAATGTTTTCTGTGCAAATTTTATATTTTGGTTGGAATATATCTTGCAGGAAAAGTCTTATAACGGTACCTCCCATAGGACCGGTTTTTTGAAATCAGATTTTCTCGTAAGCCACTTGACGGATTTCGATGAAACTTTTAATATAGGAGCCTTTTTATAAACGAAATAACATGAATTCTTAAATTTTTCAAAAAAAAAAAATTAAAATTTTTTGTTGATTTTTTGTTTTTTACAAAAACAGTTTGATCTATTTTTTTTAAATTTTGTTTTTCTGCTAAAAACTACGAATTGCTAGAAGTTGGCATACTCAAAAAATATTTGGAATATTTTTTCGAAAAGTTTTTCAAAACAACTGTTTTTTTGAAAAAAAACTGGTCGAACGATTTTGAAAGAAAAATTTCTTAAAATTTTAAACATTAAAGAAAATTAGATGGCTTACTTCATTTTTTTTTTCAAAAAGCGTTTAACCTAGTGATTTTTAAGTGATCAATAAAATTTCATGTTGAAAATTTAGAATGAAACAACAACAACTTGTGTGTACTACCACCAAGTTCATAGGCTGGAGTCATAGCTTTTTCACGGGGACCAACCCGATCATCAGACTCTTTTAGTGGTGCTTAATCGCTTTTATGTTCAATTTAATTTTTGAAGAACTTTTGCCCGTGCTGGGCTTGAATTTTTCATATTATTTTTTCCCTGCTTTATTTTTTCAAAAAGGAAAGTTCGTCCGACCCAGTCGTGCACTTCAATTTTAGAAGAAAACGTTTTGAAACAAAAAGAAAGCAAAGAAGTAGGTAATATAAAAAAAACAATTTTAAGGTATGGACGAAAAAAAAAGAATTTGGTGATGCTAGTAATACAACATACACTGCCCGACAACCGATTGGCGCCCCCTATGCTTCTTGTTGTTGGAGCTTAATATCAGCTAGTCAAATAAACCTTTAGAAACGAATTTTTTACCAATCAAAGTTTATAAAATTCTACGTGAAAAGAAATGAAAGTAATGATACCACCGTTACTTTCATTTCTTTTCATTTGAATAATATTTTAACCAAATTTTAAAGAATTTAATATGAAAAATCCAAATTATTATTCGCACGACAAAAACCACCTCTTAACCAACTTCGAAAGATGCAACGCCTGGATTTCTCAACTTTACTAGCTTAGCTTGCATTAGTTTGCGGGAACTTCCATTCCAAGGGTCCAAAAATATCTCTGATTGCAGTGAAAGCCGTTTTAATACACTCTTGAATGCTGTGGCACTCATTAATGAAGTTAGCATAACCATTTGGACCCTTGGAATGGAAGTTCCAGCAAGCTTATACCCCTTTCCAAACCTCTTCTATAACCATTTGCCGCACACTAAGTGCTTCGTATTTTTTAGTAGTCTCACTTTTTTTTTTTTTTTTTTTTTTAATGCACTCGCACTCAAAGGGATATTAATACCTTTATAATGAATTAACATGTGCGAGCGAGGAAAGAGAAGGAATAGAAAGATAGGAAAGAAAGGTGGTACAGTGGTTTGAGATTTTAGGTGATAATTATCTCATGGAAATTCCACTAAATTTTTACTTGCGATTATAGGTATCTACTATAAGGCAAGTTATGGATTCGTGCGAAATTTTTTTTTTTTTTTTAGATAACACTCACACATGACATTACGATGATGGGAAAGTGGGTCTGGAAATTCCGTCAGTCCGTCCGTCTGTATGTATGTCTGTTCGCACCTCTAGAGCCTGAACGGATAGGCCGATTTGCTTCAAATTTGGTATTTAGGATTAATTTGGCCGTCCCTCGGAATATATTTTTAATTTTTGCTCCAGGCCCAAAAATAACGGCACCTGCCATACAATCGTAAAGAAGAAAATTGATTTTCTCGAAAACGGCTTTAACGATTTTGATAAAACTTTCATAATGCTATATTTTTAGGACAACCTATCTTTCGATTGGAAAAGAATTTTTGGAATTTGACTTATAACGGTAGGTACCTCTCCTAGAACCGGAAATTTCAATTCAAGTTTTTTCGTAAGCTATACATCCGATTCCAATAAAGTTTCGGATTCAGGAAGTCATTTTTAACCCTATTGATACACAATTTCAAAATTCTTAAAAACTTTTTTTTTGATTTTCAATAATTATTTTATTAATTTAAAACAATTGGTTTCGAAATATTTTGAAAACGGGTTAATTGAATTTTTTTATATTATGTTTCCAGATAAAAACTACAGATTTTCTCAAAATCACACCTCAAAAAAATTTTAAAAAATTTTTCGAAAAGTTTTTCAAAAAAACTACTTTTTTTTTCTAGATAGACATTTGGTTTTGAAATTGTATTGCATACTTAGTTTTTCTGAGAACACTCATAAACTAATTTAAAAAAAAAAAGAATTTTCGAAATAATTTTTAACTTTTTTTCAATATTGTACATATTATGCAGCCAGTAAGCAATTATCAGACATAAGAGCAAGTTCGTGCTACCCAGTCGTGTATTTTTTTTTTATTTTCACTCTAATTCGAAACCTGCCAAACAATCCATATTAAGTAGTTTGGGTTTTCTCGAAAACGGCTCCAACAATTTCTATATAAAACAGAACAGAACAGTCTATCTTTTGGTTGAAATAGATCTTGCGAGATTTTCCTTATTTTGGCATTTTTTTCGAACCAGATTTTCTTCATCCACGCCACCGATTTCAATAATATTTTAAACATATGTAGTTAGGTAGTATTTTATGATATACATAGTATTTTTGGTTTTTAATTTTTGATTTGGTTTTTAATGCATTTGGATTGCATTTAAGAATATACCTGTTGAAAACTAAAGATTTCCATATAATGTATGTATGAAAAATTTCAAAATATTTTTTCGAAAAGTCTTTCAAGAAAAAAAAAAGAAACATTTAAAAAAACTAGTTGAACAGTTTTTCAGGCTTTTTCCTACAAACGGCATATCTAACTAATTTTTCCGAGAAGTGATTTTTTGATTTAATATTTTATTATTTTTTTGTGCGTTTCGCCCAAGCAAGCAAGGTGAGCTCATCAGTTAGATGCCGTTCATAATCTTCCCACAAAACCCGCCCAACAAAACTTTATCAAAAAAAAAAAAAAATGTCACCAAACGCTTATCCAACTGCTTCCAGCTTATTTGAGTTTCATAAACAATCCAAAACTTTCTGTCATCTTTAAAATATGCTGCATTCTGATTTATTCTTTTTTTTACGTCCAAAGGCAAGTGCACGACAAATATTTTCTACATAATCGCATACGGTCATAATTAATATACAAAAATCCTGTCTTTGGCTGGAGCAATTATTCTAAATAATGCTAAGTGGCACAAGTGTTGGCAGTGCCAGTGCCACAACATTTCTCCGCATTCCACTTGGCATCTATTAAATGAGATCTCCTTAAGCCTCTCTCTCTTTCTGCTCTGCTCTGCTTGGTTGGTGTTCATTGACCCAGTTCACCAAAATGTGCTGCAAATCCAAAAAAAAAATCTTAAAAAAAAACAGAAAAATATTTTCTTTGTTTCTTTGTAAATCTGGGAGAAAGATCGCTCGCATTCGCGTTTGTTTGTATCGTTTGTGTCACAAAAGACTCGTTTGTCTACAACAACAACAAAAAAGTATCTGTTCGTATGTCTCCTTTCGAGCGTAGGTACTCGTATTTATACGAACGTTTAACATTTCCTATTTCGCTTGAAGCCGGAGATTGCAGTTGAAAACTAAAAACCGATGCGATGTAATAAATGACTTGTCCTGTCCAATTCAGCGCTGGCTGTTTCGCATTCAAACTATATCGACGTCATCAAAGTCTGCCACAAAACAGAGCTTAGATATACATATATTTATCTAGATACTTAATCTATCTATCATTGATTTGTGCATGTCACGACTTCTATAGTTGTATATGAATACATCAGGTCGGATCTCCTTCTCCAGATCGAACAAACAAACGAACGAACGAACATTGATCTCTATAATAGTCTTCCTCTTAAAGTATCTTTTGATCTTAGTCTCGTATTTCATTTGTTCAGTGTCGTTTTGCCTCAAGTGTAACTAACCTCAGCCTCAGCTTTTAAGTTGCCACAAAATTTGTTAACCGAGATGTTGCACGGTTTTATATTTTTTTAGTGCTGTTTCTTTGGAAAACAATGAGATCTTGGCATTTTACGAGAGAACACTATACATTCCCCCCCACTAGAGCGACCGACACCACAATAATGATGGATGTGGGTATGTTACGGAATTTGGATTTCTCATTCGGAATATGGCTGGTTTTCTGCGCCTGCGGAACACACCCAAAAGTTTTTTTTTTTTTTTTTTTTGGTGCGCCTCCAAGAGATTCGAATGAATTATTATACTAGAAACGGATAGTCTATAAGAGCATGGAATCATGAAATCAATTGTAATTAGGTAAATGCTTGCACGTTTTGGGTATTCGGGTCTTTGTGGATGATAAACAGCACCTAACCACTCCTTTTCATCTGGACAATTTTATTTGAAAGTTCAAATTTGATGCTAAACTAACAATGTTTACGAGACTCTAAGGCTTAAAGCTTCTAGTTAATTGATTTGAATTTGATGTAAATCAATGAGGTTCCTTGAAGCCATTAAAGCAGGAAATCGTGTTGAAAAGGAGGGGCTGATTTTGTGAATTGATCGCTGCACTTTTGCAATGGGATGAAGATTAATATCTTGTACCGCCAAATGATTAAAAATTTAATCACTTTTGTGTCCACTTTATTCACGGAATTCTTCATTCCATAAAATAATTTTATTTTTGAGTTTGGCATCATATGTAATCAACATGTTTTTTGGCTAAGTAAGCAATCAACATCGCGATTCCTGAAAAAATCTAGGTCCTAAAAGGTGATGATGAAAGCATCCTTCCAATGTCAACTCAACGATATGGATACAGTTTGGAATCAAGCACCTTTATCGAAAATGCGTGCTTTCAGTTTCGCTGACCCTCTCCATCGATAGATTTGAAATCACCTTTTAATTTGTGACTGTTTCGCCCAAAACTCGCATAAGGTTGGTGTTCCTCAGGGCTCTGTCTTGTCCCCAATTTTCTTTCTCATTTTTTTTTTTTGAGTGATCCTCTGCCTGGAACTTTAAATACATTAAATTATTTTGTTGAAAATATTCCTCTAAGCTTTTTATATTCGGATTTGGAACTTCATAGGCAACGTATAACAAAAGGGGAACCAAAATGCTGCCCCGTAGCTTAATCGAAGTTTCACACCATTTCAGTTGTCCATAAATTCCACTTGTTATCAAAGATGCTGAGCAGCTTGCAATTCTTGGAATTTGCAGCACCATTCATCTTTACTGGAACGATCACATACTAGATGGCGACAAAATCGCAGCAGAGTATTTGGGTTTCCTCAGACAAAGCAAACAAACTTGGCTCCCTTACTGATTTTGCTGTTATTTACAAAATAAAGTCCACATCTGGACTGGTGCTCCTGCAACTCTTTTGAAATGAAAATGACTGGACATCCAAACGCGGTGGTGCCCCGTCGCAAGACAATGCTTTGTCATTTCCGTTACACTCGGGTTTTAAGAAAAAAAGTCATCGGTTCACCTTTGAGCCAAAGTTCTTAAACCGCACAACACTAATGTGAAGTGCTCTTCTGAAATTTATTTATTTCTCTCATTATGATATTCAGAAATTCAAAACCTTTGTTCAGCCATACACCTTCTTCTACCCCTCCTAGTTTTGCTAACGCTCGCACTGTGTTTATTTTACATTAAAAGGAAAGTCGTGGTGCATTCGGTCATGGTTCTTGTCCACAATAGGTCTTAGGTCTTATGTGTAATCAATACATTTAAACAGACGCTAGAACTTAAAAAACTCCTTGAAACCCTTCCAATCGAAAGTTCTTCACCATATCGTGAACATACTTTCCTTACTGATCCGTCTTATCAGAGTGGCTTTGGGGACTTCAGTTTTTGTGAAAGGAACACAGCACAAAGACCAATGCTTACTAGAAGTTAAATGTCAACCGTCTTATCAGAGTGGCTTTGGGGACTTCAGTTTTTGTGAAAGGAACACAGCACAAAGACCAATGCTTACTAGAAGTTAAATGTCAACCTAGCCGCCATTTTCTTTTGATTTTGATTGATTCATATTATTTTTAACAAATTTTGTGATTGCGTACTAATGTCAGAGATCTCTACCTGTCCCATTTTTTTAAATGCGCATCTGAATCGTTTCTGGAGAACGTGAAATTGTCTTAACTTACCCTACCAACAAAATCGCGATTTGGGTTATTGTTTCTTGAACCTTTCTGTCTTAATATCTGTGTTGTATGTACGCCAGATCTTGGGGCATTTTTTCGAATGATAAACTTCCAGTGCGAAATAACAAGGTTCCTAAAGAGAACACGAACTACGTTGAAAGAATATACTTGGATTCTATTCGATGAACGAAATTCGCATTTCGAACCTATCACTAAGCCTGACACACCAAGTTATCCAATTAAAAAAAAATGAAAATTTAAGTCTGCTTGCATAAAGCTTCCATAAGTCTGCTTCCATAAGCTTTGATGAATTCAGAACAGGACCTTTACTTTAAAGATACTGCTTTGCTGGAAATTGATTCACCTTTCAGCCATTCACTGATCCATTTACTATTCAGATACCTTTGGATGGAGAACCCTTTTAAAAATGTAATACCCTCTTTATGCCAACTCTCTCGTCCCTAAAACCTCTTCCTCTAGACCGGTAATATTTCCCTATGTAAATGTCACTAAAAAGTCTCAAAGCAATTATTTAGCTTTTCACAAAAAAAAAACCATTTCCTTCTCATTTATATAAAAAAATATTTTTATTAAAGGTCACTGCATTGATTGACTTTGAAAAAGGCAATCTTTTTTTTTCATTTCGGTCTTTATTTTATTTTTTTAAATTTATTTTCTTCATAAATATTTATGCGCACTAAAGGGACACCAGATAAGGTAAAACCTACTCAACGACCTCAGACGCGTCCATTCTCAATTATTCAATTTAGCTTCAATTTACAATTCCGATTTATGCAGCAAGTATATGTATAAATGTATCTATACTACCTCGCTTTATCTATATAGTAGATAGGTACACTGCCATACTGCCAAGCCAAACGGACGGACATTGCTTTGAATTAATTCGCTCCAAAATGGAATAATTTTAATTGCAAAGTCCGTCAATTAGGCGATATGGAAGATGGGGATGCAGAGTGAGGTGACCAAGGAAGGAGGGGAGGTCGGTTATAAAATGGATCCATGGACGTGGATAACCCTCTGGGGGCAACAACATTCCTAGTCCATTACGTGCAAAATAATACATATTTATCGGACTTGTAAGGGCCACTTAGGGTTCGAGTGAGACATAAGTTCTTTAAAGGTCACTTGCTTTGGCTCTCCAAGTGCCTTGGACTTAGGCACTTAAAATTTGCTTCTATAGGGAAAAGCTTATGGGTAATGAGCGAATATGAGATGTGATGTGATATTTGCGTGGTAAGCTTTAGTATAAATTAGCCACGAGGGTGTGGCTGTGTTAAGATGGAAATATGCTTAAGTTTATAATACTCGTATATCACACATATCTTGGAATTTTTGATGATAGCCTTCAATTAAGACTTAATTGCACCAGAGGCACAAAACCTCTGCAATCTACATGTTGTGGGTTTGAAGTTTGTATTTTGATGGTACTTGTATGAATACTTGGTTGAAGTTGAAGCTGGTAGAAGTATGGAATCTGGGATAATTGAATTGGTTTCGTATTGAGATATAATTTGATTTTGATTTCGAAATCAAAAATAAATTGAAATGCTGTTTTCCCTTTTTATCAGATATTATAGAGATTACTCTTGTGAAAATTGCTCTTCTATATCGATTAATTATAATTTTCAAACTCGAATAATGTTTCAAAGGTATATTTTTAATAATTTGGTAGACTCAAAGTTGGGTATCTGATTTGTCAATAATAAGAAGTCTGGCTCTATCGATTATCCACTACCAAATTAAATTGAAGCTAGAAGATAAGCCTTTAAAGCAAAACTTACATATTATATACAGAGAAAGTTTTGACTGAATTAAATAGGTATTTAAATTTTAAAATATTTAGGAAAACTTGCTTTAAAATCAGAGTCTTAGTACCGATTGCGTCAAACAAAATGAAAGATCGTCTGCTGTGCACGGAAAATATTAAATGGCAGTATCGTAATTGCTTGGAGTTCTCTTCTCTGGAGTGTTTAAAATTATAAATCTGTTTGCTTGTAAACAAAAAGCCGTTTCGAATTCAACTCCTCTCTTATACAAATTTTACCGCAGGATCCTATGGCAAAGAACAGTCAATTTAATAACGACTACAAACATTTTGTTCGGCTGGATTTTCAGAATATAAGACGCTAAGAAGAAGTGTACTGAATTTGAGGCAAAAAATGTGTATAGGTAAAGGTTACGTTACATTACATATTAATCTGTTCCGTCGATGAATCGACGAAGTAGACACACTTACAAACATTGGCAGCTTAGGCCATCGGCTCAAAACAACACGAGACAGTAATACGACAGAGAGAGACAGACAGAACAGAAGATAGAAGAACACACAGACATATGCCAACAGCTCGCAGTTATTAGTTTTTTTGACCGTCCTCTATCTAACCACTAACTACACGCAACGATGCTTGATTTCGCTGATCTATTGGGAAGCGATGCTTTATCAGAGCCAAGGCCGTTGGCTAGGTAAAGGTTATATCAGAGGAGCTTTGAGAAATGCCTAACCCAGCAACAGATCAAATTATTCCAAAATTTTTACAAACCAATATAAACCAAGGCTTAAACATCTTTAGAAAAGCCGCTGCAAGTAAGATAAAAGCTCAAAAGATTTGTGTGCCAAAGTGACCAATCCAGACGACCTGTCCATTTTCAAAAATTTCATTTTATGTTTATATCAGACAGACTTCAATCAGCCTTGAAAATAGAAGAAAACAGGTGTTGAATCTAAAATAGCCTATGCAGCTTTGGTGTAGTGGCCGAAACAGCGATCCACAAGCTAGAAAATCTACAGACTACCAACCATATATGTATGCATAAAATAGTGCATATGCGGACAACACCAATGTTTGCGGTTAACTTAACGCCATTTTGGGATTATAACGTAACCCTCATCCTACACTCGAGGAGTTATTCTTTACTCCTCAGTGGCTTAAAAATATTACAAAATATTAAATGTTACAATCACGGCATATTATCCCAACTTGGTGTGGGCAACTGGAGGCCTAGTTGGCGAAGATTGTCGGTTGAGGCCATGGTCCACAATGTACTGTCTGCGTCACCTTAAGTAAGTAAGTAAGTTTTACCATAGTTATTTTCACTGGAGAAGTCTTAAAGCCTCTTAAAAAGAATATGGTGGAAATGCTGACGTGTAAAAAATTATAACAGTGGCTCCAGAATTCTTGGTGAGTTAATGTGCGTTAGTGGCTCCGCGAGGCCCCAGGAAATAAGGCCCCGGAAGAAAAAATGAAATAATGATTGAACTAAAAATGAATTTAAAATTCATTGATTTTGGCTCGAAAATGTTCATTACGAAATAAAAGTTTTTAAAGTCTTTTCCCCTTTCATAGCTTCCCTTAACAGACAAAAAATATATATATACTTTTTAAAATAGAATGCACGACTGGGTCGTACGAACTTACTCTTATGCTAGATAATATTTTATTGCTTAGTATCTATCTAAGAAAAAAAAAATATTGAAAAGCGTTCGACCAGTTTTGTTTCAAAAAGGATATTTTTTAAAAAAATTTCAAACAAATATTTTGAAATTTGTTCGTATGTATTTGTATATATTGTCAATTTTTATTTTGTATCTGAAAATATAATACTCAAAAAATTCAATATACCTGTTTCCAACATACTTCGAAAACCAAATTAAAAAAAAAAAATATTTAAAATCAGAAAAAAAATATTTTTAAGAATTTTAAAATGCCAATGTCAATAGGGTTGTAAATGACTTCCTGTGTCTAAAATGTCATTGAAATCTGATGCATGGCTTTCGAGAGAACTTAATTTGAAAATTCCGCGGTTCTATAAGAGTCACCGTTATAAGACAAATTGCCAAAAAAATCCAACCGGAAAAAAATAGCATTCTAAAAGTTTTATCAAAATCTTTGAAGCCGTTTTCGAAAAGATCAATTTTCTTTTTTTGGCAAGGTACCGTTTTTTTTAAGCCTAGAGCAAAAATTAAAAATACTTTCCGAGGGACAAATAAGTACTAAATACCAAAATTTAAGCTTTTAGGCCCATCTGTTCAGGCTCTAGAGGTGCAAACAGACAGACAGACAGACGGACGGAATTCCCAGACCCACTTTTTTCGACATCTCCATAATCGTAATGTAATGCAATTTTTTTTTTTGCACAAATATATAAATATAACTTGCCTTATAGTACCTATAATCTCAATTAAAAATAATTCTGTGATTCAAACTCATAAAAATGGGACGCCATATCTTAAATGGAATAATTTTTTTGAGAATCCAAGTTAAAACTCTGTGACATAAAAAAATGGTGAACAGAAGAGAATCATATCCCCAAGATTGTGTTACCATTAAAACTTTTGAAATCTACTTAAATAAAATTTAATCCTTTCATCCTTACGCTGATAAAGGCCTAGACTGTTTTGATCATTTTAGCACCTCAAGGGACATTAACATATTTATTTCTGGCCCACTGTGGTCACATAATTAACACCTGATGACATATTATATCATTTAATTTGATATAGTTTAAAATTAAAACCACACATCCTTATTAAGGACATCGTTCTTTTCCTGTCATTCCTGTTAACTATTTATAATTTGTCAAATAACAATAGACCATGCATAATGTGTGTGTGTGTATACTCCCCTGAAACTACAACATCAACGCAGACCACATAATAAACGCTTATTGTAATCATGTGGTGGATAAAACTACGTCGCAATAAACGAAACCAAAAAAACAAGAGCTTATAGAGTGAACATTTTCGAGAGCCAAATTAACAATCAAAGAGTTATAAAAAAAGGCAATAAAAAATAAATTCACAGAATGTACATTACCTAAAATAATGGACTGCAAAGCCATTAAAAATAATTATATTCGAAACAAACACATTTATAATAATTTTATTTCGCATATCAAAAAGTTCTGCAATTTAATGGATTCAGTTGACGATCGATAAAATACAGATGTGACGTTAGAGAGGATGGTTGTACTGTAAAAAAAAAAACACTTTTGGCTGAATTATGATTGTTTCGATCCGATAGGAACTAGAAATGGAAACCATAACTTTATTTATGTTCAAATTTTCACTGGGGTTTTATCGGAACTCTCGTCCACAATATCACAGTTTATTTGGTGGCTATTTTGCTATTAGATTCATGCTCAGTTTATAACTTTAAGAAACCAATTTAGTGCAAAGCAAGGAAGAAATCTGAGAAAGTTGACTTAAATGAATTGCCTTTTTCTGAGTGCTCCTTGACATTATCTTATTTGAACATCAACTAAAAACATTTCCTGTACCTAAGCTCAAAAGGAGATACTTTTTTTAAATGGATTTTTGTTTTGTAGCAAAAAAAAAACTAAGATTATGATTTTTTGAGGAAGCCATAAAAATTAAGTATACGCCACAGTGATCCCAGAAATGAGGAAGTATTGTTTTTGTTTCCTGTTTTTCTTCATCTTTGCGTACTTATCGGTGTTTCTGATTAGTTTATGTCATTAATTTATTACTTTAACTTGCAATAAAAATGTATTTTTAATTTCGGTTAAAAACTGATATTCACACTATCTTGGATGCAACAATGTTGTTGAATCAGCAATAGCTGCATACATTGGCAGTTTTGCTACTGTTTGACTTTATTTGGATTGCCTTTTGTGGGTTTTGCAAGTTTCTAAGCTGATATCAGTTCTCTCCGAGATAACATGGTATGGACCGATTTGAGGAAAACAGTAACATTTTACTCTTATTTTCGGGATTGCCACTTCAATGGGAATTGTTTGGAAGCATTTTGTTGTCAGAGAATGACCCAGGCATAGTGTCTTGAGCTTTCGAAAGAGTGTTGACTATTCTTTGTATCAAGTTCAATATATTCCTACTATAAGTCATGTATGGGTTAACATCCCCACAGAAAGGGCAGGCAGCAATACCAAGTAATAAAGTTTCTGAGAGTTCCTTGCCAAAATGTAAGAGCAATACAAAAACATTACATTCAGTTTAGAGACATGAATTTATTGTGAAATTGAGAGGGAGGACATATTTAGTAGGATACATCAACCTTCCAAACTAATACTACCAAATAAATTAAACCCCACTTCCCCCATGTTAACTAATTCTCATAAGATTTATAACATTGGGAGAAAACTTAGCTTGGAAGGTTTTCATTTAAAATTATAATTCAAAATGGACTCAGTCAGGACAGATGGCAGAGTGTGACTTTTGAATTCATCTTTAAAAATAAATTTTAGACACTTTTACCCACTAAAGTGTTACATAAGCTCCCAATTCATCAATGGAACTTATATCCCCATCTTTTTTCGGGTCTTTTATGTTCTTCTTTGGCGTTAGACATAAATCCAAACTGAGTTTAAACCTCACTTCAGTGGAGTTCTATCCCAAAAAAGTGAAATATAAGTCCATAGAACAAATTTTTAGGAAATATGTCGCATGGGGGCATTACATCATAATCAAACTATGGACACATCGAAATTTCATAATCCATAGATGTTGAATACAGTTTTAATTCACCAAATTCTGTAAGACCAGATAGTTGGATTATGGACTCATATCCATTCTTGACATTTGTCGCATATCAGTATAGGGCTCTAAAGCGGGACATAATTCATACAAAAATTATGAGGAGCTATGTCCCAAAATTCATTTATAAGCCTTTGTCCCTCCAAAATAGCATATATGTATCTTCATAGATGGGCGTAAGTTTAAAGCTCGCTCTTGCACTATCCCGCATATATGGTTGTGGCCAAAACGCTTTTGAAAATTTTTGAAAACTATAAAATGGGATTTGTTCGTTTGGAAATAAGGTAAAACTATTTTTTTGACAAGGGATATAGATTCTGACATTTTTGGGAGCTAATCCATGTGTTATAAGTTAGAAATTTGATTCAAGTGAGTTCCACGAGGGTTAGATCACATTTGTGGGCCCCATCCTATCCAATGCCAGACTCGCAGGTTGGTCAATTTCACGGTTTCGGAAAAATCCACCGACTCTTGGTATGGAGCCAAAAGACCAAGTGCAGATTATAAACAGGCTTTAAAACTTCGAATGGACTCAGGCAAACAAAATTATAAGAAAGTTCTTCAGGTCGTGACTTCGGAAGTAAATTTCTCTTTTGTGAACGTTCACTGTTGCTGTTGCTTCGAACATCCTATTGGCAGAAGCGTGTTGTTGTCCATTTGCTCAAAATGCGATAATTATTGAAATAGATGAATGTCTATAGTTCTCATGCCCCATACAACGCGTAGAGCACTTCGTTGGATCCTATATGCCAAATATCATTCACACAAATAAAGGGTGGTTCATTTAGTGGTTTTCTTTTTTTAAATCATAGGTTATTTTGACTTTGACAGCTGTTCAAAATCTTGACAGAAAGTCAGTATTATATCTCCGCGGAACGAAATGAGTCACTTAACGCTTAAACAACGTTGGGAAATATTCAAAACTTATTTCCAAAGTGAGTGCTGCGTAGTCCAAACAGTGCATTCGTGAGACTGGTACGCTACATGCTAGTGGACAACACAGAGCAGCTTGAAGTTATTGGTGAGAAACCAATGCATCCACAGAGAGTGACAGTTTGGTGCGGATTGGGGAGTCTTGGCATCATTAGACCTTTTTTTTTTTTGAAAACGAGGTTGGGAACAACTTTGCGGTCAACGTTTATAAATAACAGTCAGATCAGACGAGGAGACAAAATTTCTTCCATCGCTAGAAGAAACTTACTTTCTTTGAGGCTTTTTGACGACATCGAGTATTTGATCGTCCCACAAACAGTGATATGTGATCAAAATTCCAAGGATTACTTGGATAATGTAAAGGTGTTGGTTTTATTGTAGCGTCGAAAAAAGAATGAGAAGCTATAGCTCATATTGACAATGAGCAGGAACCAACGAAAACTGCTTGTTGTTATTCCAGTTGATTCCGAAATTCAATGATAAAGCCTCCTTTCAGTTGTTTTGCTCTAACTTTTTGCTCATTAATCGAGAGAAATCCTTATAAGCCTTTGTGAGCAAAATTCCTTCAAAGAAGTATTACTTCTGACGAGCGTGCAAGGCTACATACACCCTGTTTCAATACAAAAAGACGAAAACAAGACAGGGGAAACTTCTTCCTGATGTTGTTTATTGAAGTAATCAACCAATTCCAGACAAATTGGCCCCATAAACAAAACTTTTGTTTCAAGTCAAATTTATGTATCCGCCCCCCTTCTATTCAATCCATCTAGAATACAGACCCAATCAACTCGTCACAACGTCAACAGTAGCCCGTTTAATTTGTACGCTCAAAAGTTACAATTGAACACAAATATATTGTAAACAAAATGTTGGCAACTTTGTGTATATTCCCGTCCCGTCCCGTGTGTAATTGACACGCATAGGCTTCACAAATACATACATACTCGTAGTTGAAAGAAAGCAACAAAGCCCCCCAGAGAATATATCTAAAAGATACACAAAGTAACAAAAACAATATAAAATGAACCCTTATCAGAAAGTTTGGATGCGGTCATTACTGCCAGCTATCGGAAACTTTATGGATTTTTTTTTTACAACAACAAAAAAGATAGAAAACGACACATTGGAAGCTCTTTTATAATATAAAGTGTACCTACGTATCCGTGCTTTATATGGGAAAAATTTAATTTAATGCGATACACATTACCAAAGGAAAAGAGTGTGAGAGAGTATAAAAAGTCATTAGCAATTTTAATTAAAAATCAGCGTTGAATTAATTAAGGGTTGCAGGATTGGTTTAAGAACTTATTTATGTATATAAGAGTTGGGCAAGGGAAGTATGTATAAGTACCTTGAGTTGAGGAGGATATATACCAAAGAAGGATCCATCGAGCGACGCACAATGTCGCTCCGGATAGAGAGAGGTTCGGTCCACTACTTCAAGTCACATCCATTTTACCTGAGGGATAAATAAAACACTCTGCTATGCGACTGAATTAATAAGCTTGTTTCTATGCAAATTTTTATATGAGAAACACACTTAAAACTTTTGTTTTATCTTATTTGCAAATTTGTGTCTTGTTTTTTTTTTTGTGTGCATAAAATCCCGAAATTAAATCTCATTGTTAAACGCTTGACTTTTTTCCACACCACAATTTGTGGGAGGAAACTCTGTTGGTGTGATTATAATAAACGGAAACGATGGAAATATGAGCGTACATAAGTAGGAAGTGCAGTGATGGCAGTAAATTTTGTTTTCACACAAACAAACAAACACCAGATACTTTATTTATATAAAGTATCTTTTTTGTCGATGAGAAAGGAAGTCATTACAATATAAAATTATATATACAAATGTATATATGACGAAGAAAATATTGGCGAGATAAATGATGTGCATGCAATTTGAGTGCAACCAGATTTTGAGGCACATATTGCATCATTAAAAAATAATTTGTTCTTTGTTCTGTTCTGATGAACAGTATAAACGAAGCCTAATAAATGCTTTAAATGACTTGGCAGCTTTTCTTTGTTCTCTGAAATGATTTCGGTATAATTTTTTTTTTAAATTCCAGATAAACAGTGATTAACTCAAAGTGAATCATAGATGAGATTGGATTTTTGAAATATAATAGAGGCATATAACCATTAAATGAAATAAAACGCAGATAAATTGAATTAATTGCCGTAAAATTAAATATATTTGAGAGATAATTGTTTGCCATTGCATATGGCCATGGCCACCATGGCGTGCTCGGATGTAGTCCAATCTTGAGGTTCAATTTTTGATCACTCTGCAGACTAGCGACTTCACTTACCCCAACAGAAAATAGTCTAGTGGTGTCAAATAGCACGATCTTGGACTCGCAGGTCCAAAACGCTTAATTATGAGCTCACCAAATGTTTCCTTCAACCAGTCAACTGTGCCGTCTTGTTGAAACCACAGCTCGCCCACATAAAATCGATTCAATTCAGGAACGAAAAAGTCGTTGATAGCGATCTCGCTATTGCCTGGATAGACTCACTCTGGTCTTCCTATAGCTTCTTCGGTACGCACTTTACTACTACTCATAGAGTAAACGTGATGCAAAAACGTTCCATCGTTAATCAAATTGGTTGCTCTGATTGTGTTGACCATAAAATGTGCATGCGTTTCACGAACAGAGCCAGGATTTTTGTAATAAATCTGCACAATTTGCATGCGTTGTTCAGGCGTCTGTCGATTCATGATAAAGTAGCTAGCAAAGTTAAGTTAAATGAATATTGATGGCGCTACAAAGCGTGACGTTCCTGAACAATTCATAGTATATGCCCCTTTAACCGGTTCGATCTCTAGCCTGCAGTTTGCAATTTAATATTATAAGTCTCCCTCTACCTGGTGATAAAGTCTTCCTTGGCTTCTAACGCCCTTTCGCAGGACCGGCGTTGAAGACTTTACGAGCTGGAGAGTCGACGTCTATTCGCTGCACATCTCCCATTCGTATTAACCGTTTGATAAGGATGTTGCTGGCCAGGCTTGCGTCGGTATACAGCACGTTTTGTCTATTCTATATCATTTTTCTCTCAAATACTGCAAGAAACTTTTTATCGGAATGGAGGAGGTCCTTCACCAAATCGCAATACTAGGGAATTAGGGTGATGAGTGTTCTATACTAGAAATTCCTTTTTTTTCTCGACAGCGCTTTGCTTGCTTACTTAACCCAAGGAAACTCCAAGTAATACCTGTCAATGAATTGGATTATTGCCCATGAAATAATATACTTCGACGTGTCCTCGTTTAAGTCCAGCTTAATTCTGCTTGGTGCTGACTCCATGGTATTGAAATCGCCGGTTACTCGCTTTGTTCACGTCATGAATCATTGTTGTTGAGAAGCAGCTGTTTCGAGAGTTTCAGTAGAATCCTTGCCAATTTTGACAGAACAGCGAGCATTCTCCACTGATTTTCAGTTAAATAGAAATTCTTAAGCTGATGGTCATGGCACAATACGTCTCAATGTTAAATAAATGTGTTTCTTCCATGGTCGCAATGTGAAGATCTGGTGATATACCTTTCAGCTCTAAAGCTGCATCGGTAAGGACCAATTAGATCGTCTGCAAACGTATTTTAGCGCGCACCCCAGACGCGATGTCTCTCTAGTTGGTGCAAAACGGTATTTTTTTTTTGGATGAAGCAGATGGTACTGAGATCCCAATTATCGCACAAACTTTCCTCCGACAAAATTTTTAACATAAGTTGGTGTACATTAAGGAAACGCGTATCGTCCAATAAGGTCTTCAGTTTTTGTATGACGTCTCTTGGAAACACAATAAATGATCTAAAAGTTTCTTGTTACACATGTGGAATCCTTAGAGAAAGTTCAATTTGCTTTTGGAGAGAAGCAATCTTTGTTTGCAGTTCCAAAATGGCAGAAGCACTGGATGGCGTTGAGTAAGAAGTAATGTCTGAACCCAATTTGACTTGGGAGATTTTATTTATCTTTTCTGCAAATGTTTTGAGGTCTTGGTTGCTATTAGACGACACGGTGGACTTTTCCACGTTGCTTTTCTACAGAGTTCTGAAAATGTCATCCGAAATTTTTGGTAATGAAAGCTCACTTGTCTTCATTCAACAGCTGTGTTGGTCGTTTTCCATCCGATGCTGCTGAGTAAGCTCTAAAGTCGTTTTCTGTTCAGATTCTTAGAATGGTGATAGAAGTTGGGACTTCAGCCACTTCGACTTTTCTGTGGCAGGGGGTAGCGTGATATTACCTTGTGGCGTTGAAAGTTTTTAGATCGGTGTGAAACTGAGCCTGAAGCTGAAGGAACCACTGCTCAGGAATTGAATAGAATCAAAGAAGGAATAAGGTATGCGATATTGTAACCTCAGGCCGACGCCAGGAAGTGCACTTTCCATACGTACATTTTCAAAAGTTTTATGCAAGCGACTGGACTAGCGAATTTGTGATGAAAATTTCCGTTAATACAACGTCCATCCGCTCTCAAATACAGTCTAGCTTGGGGGATTTTCAGATGACTTAACTGAAAATTCAATCATTTCAATTATTCTGGCATCAAATCTTTTTTCCCTCCCTCGATATCTTCTCATACGAACATATATCTAGATGCTTAATCATAGTCTCGTCTCAACTCCCTCCCTATTAAATATGCAAAAGTCACGAACAGCAGTACCTACTTTTGCAGCAGCCAAACACAACACAAAACAAAAAACAAAAACACTATTCGTTCGAATCGATTAATCACCGAGAATTAAATGAGATCAACAACAATAGTGCGTAATTTTGCTGAGTACGAGAGTATATCTATATGAGAGAGTTCTTTGTTGTGTCAGAACCAAAAACCATATATAAATACTAACAGCGAGTCATCATCATTGGAGTCAGTCCGGATAGCCAACGAAACCCGTCCCACCTTGGGCAATTTTAAGGATCCTTCTGCATGCCATCGCAGAATCAGAATGTGCTACTGGTTATGGTTCTGGCACCTGAATAGAACAAAAGCACATTGTGGCACATTATTATTATATAATGATGACGCTATGGCATTTTGTTGTATAATATGGTATTATAAGTACGAGAACGAGTACTTACTTACACACATATACACATAGTCGTACACATTATTTTTTAGTATAACGGTATATACTTACTTATGCGAACTTTTATGGCATTAAATTGGTATTTTTATGGCGACATTTAAGTATCAAGTCCGTGTGGTTTTTGTTATGGTCATAATATAAATGTTTTTGTTGTTCTATAAATGTAAGATTGTGTGTGTGTGATTGTGCTTCTTTGAAGTTACAATTCCATGTACAACAACAACATCTATACAATGTGGATTGTGGAATGTTTTTTTTTTTTTATTTTTTATATTCCGCCCACTCAACAATCTTTAAGATATAATAAGGGGAAAGAGAGCGCGGAAGTCGTGTACGTGCGACTTGCATCATTTTGTGAAATCCGTCATGAATTGCAATTTATTGTGGGCAATTTAATGTTCTTTTGCTTCCTCCACTCTTCCTCTGGGGCTTCCCTTATGCGATTATATACGAGCAAGAGCTGATTTTCAGAGTGTTTATTTTTATGGAAACTTGAAGTTTATTTCATATCATGAAAAATTATATAAACTGACGTGATGATATACTTTAATGCACCCAAAAATAACTTTAGCTGAAAAACAGCTTATAATATTCCGAGGTTATTTATTACGTCAATTTCTTGAACTCCCTTCCTTAACCTTTTTTGACTATAAAAATCATTCCACAATATACGATTTTCGACGAATTGCTTCATTTCACTTAAACCACTTATTTTCCCATTTTGTAACGACAGTTGTTTTCGAACAAAATGGCTGCCTGGCGTGCTCTAGATATATTATTGCATTCCGAGATGCCATAAGCAATTTTTCAGTAGCGAATCTGCAGATTTCCCCAGTTTATAGCCTATCTAACGCCATTTCCGTTGAACGATATCCGGTCCTTTTTTATAGTTCAACGTCCGATATACTTTGCGCCCAACGGATCTTCAGAATGCTACGCAGATAAGGGTTATGGAGGGCTGGCAATCTGAGCAAGATACTTGACATTCTTCAGAAGCATTTGCATATCTGCACAGATTTAATTTTGGATTCAAATAATTTTAACTTGATGCGCAGCTGCATTTTGTTGGAGTTCCCCACAGGGGAAAGATTTCAAAACATCCATGGTCGTTCCGCCATGTATAGGGCTATAAGACCCAGCAAATAAAAAATCCTAATCAACCCCTCCAAAGTCCATAGCCTTAGAATAACTTTTTGTTTCAATTTGGCCCGTGGTCACCATTTTGGTCATATTTGCTTTGGTCTTCAACCCAGCCACTTCTCCAATCACTTGCAGCGAATGACATCTTTGATTTAAACCATTAGTGTTGTTTTCCAAGAAACGCACATCATAGGCATAATCTTTGTGGCTTAGTTTGTCCGATAGACTCCATTCAAGACCGTGTCTTTTATTTATACCCACCGTGGTATAGTGATGAGACGTCGTTGAGCTGAAACTCGTTGTGTTGTAAGACTATATTTGCTCGGGCAAAAGTTCTTCAAAAATTAAATTGAACATAAAAGCGATTAAGCACCACTAAAGGAGTCTGATGATCGGGTTGGTCCCCGTGAAATAGCTATAACTCCAGCCTTTGAACTTGGTGGTAGCACACACAAGTTGTTGTTGTTTCATTCTAAATTTTCAATTGTAAATTCGGCAAGCAGCTGCCTTAACTGCGAGTATAAAATTTCATACAAAAAACCTCCTTATAACAGAAAACATTTTTTCAAGCGATCTCTAGATGCTCTACCAATTTACCCGACCAATCTTAAAATCTACAAACATGATGTACAACGGTGACTGATACTCAGATGATTGTTCAAGGATGATTCGCAAGGTTTTCATGTGACCGAGGCACGATTGACACCACTTCGAAACCCCGCTCTGTGCCTCTCGATTTGTGAAAAACAGACATTTAATTAATACACTGCTAGTTATTGCAGTTTTGAGGTTTCCTTTCTTGAGTTACTTTTGACAATAACTCTTTCCTTCTAGTTCGTGGATACATTTCACTCTCCAAAAGAGGCTGCATTAGTTTAGGTGACATATGGAATGTTGCTGCAGGGTCTGCTTTAGTTAATTGTGCTGGTTAGCTCTATAGTTCAGCTAATTTGTTTTTCTTTCGAAAGAGGGTTGCGTCTCTATGCTTGTTGGGGGATTGGTGCAACAGTCCTAGGAGACCTGAGCATGTTTTTCAATTGAGGATTGAAGTCTGCGACTACAACACGAAACACCTGGCTCGATAATGAGTGCAGGTTGGCACACATTATAGAACTGGAGCTGCCGCTGCAATCTACCAGCAACGAGGAGTATCGGCTTTTCAGAAAGAAAAAGACGGGAGCGTATCGGAATCCCGCTTTTTAAAATCCCGCTTTTCAAAAATCCTGAAAAAAAAGTATTAAAATCCCGTCTGCTAAAATACTGCTTTTTTATAATCCCGTCTTCTAAAATCCCGCTTGTTCAAAATCCCGATCTATTATAATCCCGCTTTTTAAAATCCCGACAAATCCCGCTAATCCCGTTTTTTTTATAAAATAAGCTAATGTTATAAAGTCACGCGCAGTAAAAAAAATAATGGGAAATAGAAAAAAATATGAGTAAAACAGGTTTTTGCGTCGCATTGCTTATTACATACAAAACTAATAAAATAAAAAAATTTGTTAATGGTTTAAAGTTATTTTTTTGTTCCCTTTTGAATAATATCGTATAGCATTACTTTTTTCTTGTAATTTATTGAAGATTGTCATATTCATTGTTAAAATAAAATGCATTTAAAAAAATCACTCATTGCTTAATTTATTTTAATTTTCTTATTATCCCGCTTTTGCAATCAAAAGTAGTTGTTTTATTTTAAAAAATCGCGCGATTTTTTAAAATAAAACAACTACTTTTGATTGCAAAAGCGGGATAATAAGAAACGGGATAGTAAAAAACGGGATTATAAGAGACGGGATTTTAAAAAGCGGGATTTTAAAAAAGCGGGATAATAAAAAGCGGGATTATAAAAAGCGGGATTTCAAGATCGGGATTTTAAGAAACGGGATTATAAAAAGCGGGATATCGAACCCAACCCGAAAAAGACACAGAGCTGAAAAAGCAAGTGGTTGGATCTACGACATTCAAAATGTTCGAAAGTTCTAAAAAATAAATGAATAGTTACACTCTCAACCATTCCTGTGTGTGCATTGATATTGTGCAGGAATTGAAGGGACCTTCAATTTACCGCCGAATCAGAACAGCTAACAGAGAACCCCTGACACGATTTTACTCTTAATAAGAATTCGTCACTTTTTCGCAAAAGGCAGTACCCCGAAAAAAACTAAGGTGGAGTCAGGGATCGAACCCAGAGCCTTCGGCGTCGAAATCCGACACACTAACCACTATGCCACGGGGTACTACGAAAGTTCTACCAAAGGGTGAAGCATTCATCCAAGGTGTTCAAAGCCATAGCAGAAGCCTGTAGAGACGAGGGTGGGAATGTCGTAGTAGATACGCAGTCGGTGCTGATAATTTTGAAAGAACACTTCTGCAGACTGTTAAACGGCTATGACAACCATAACTCATCTCTGACAGAGAAAATGATCTATTCAATTTAAACTATAATAAACGAAGAACTTTCTTTCACCTGACCAGAAAGAAGTTTGGGTAGCGATATCTAAACTAAAATCCATCAAGGCTGCTGAAGTGGATTGCCTTCCGACCAAACTCTTTAAAGCACTGACTTGGTGAGGAGCATACTCCAACTCATCTGTACAATGTGTTCGTATAAAAGTATGCCCGACGAATTGAACCTTATCATCGCGTGCCCTATCCATAAAAAAGGAGATACTCTGAACTGCACCAACTGTAAAACCATGTCGACTATCCTGTGTCAGCGTCTAAATCCTTACGCGCATGAACTTATTGAACCATATCAGTGTGGCTTCTGGCCACACGGGTTGGCTTACCAACCATCGATCTAATTTTCACACTTTGACTTCGAGCTTAAGAGGCATCTTATTAGCAAAACCTTTTTTCAGTGGAAAAATGAGATACTTTCTTTCAGTGTAACAAGGAGACACCCTTACAATCCCAATCCTGCTTTTTTGGGCTGAAGAGTGGACCCTGACATAATCGAATGAAAAGCTGCTGAGGTTCTTTGAGAGAAAGACTCTGCGGGTTACTTCAACAATTTTTATCTATTTTACATTTTAATACCCTAAAAAACATTAAATTTTGTGGGTATTACTATATTTTGTGTATGAAATAAAAAAAAAGATTTTGGGAGTGGCTGATGCCCACTTTTCTATAAAAATAATAAAAATTGTTTATGTTTTGGGAGTGGCTCACGCCCACTTTTCACGAAAGAGCGAAAAATCTAGTTTTAAAAATTTGAGGTAGGTACCAGTATTCATTTTAAAACTTTTTTTTCGTTCGTTATATGAAAAATCTATCTCTAAAAATATTGAATACGCCCACTTTAAAGGGAGTGATTTTTATAAAATACCTTTATTCGGGTACATTCTACTCGGTTCATCTGTAGTTTTACAAATATGCCTAAAAATTGGCTAGTGATTAAAGCTCAGCTAGTTCTTTAAATATATTTTACAAATAATTAGGACACGCCCACTTTTAAAGGACGTTTCCGTCAAAAGTCGTAATATGCATTAACTTTTTAATGTTATTTAACTATCGGTCGCAGTTTTGAAGTAGGGAGATGCATACTTCGCTTTGTATTCCTTGGTTACAAAGCAGAGTGTCGTTCAAGAATACACCTATAATTGCCATTTGCATTCAAAATCTTATTTTAAAAAATTTAAGTTTTGTCTTGTTTTGTTCAAATCGATCTGCAATCTTAAAATTGAATGTCACTGAGCTCATAGTAACTGCCCTAGCAATATAAAGTCTCAACTTTGGGAGTTGCACATACGCCTTGTTTTTATTACGCCAGCAGTTATTGAACATCAGCCACACAAAATTAATGCTATTGAATTTTTTTCTGTCTGCTAAAGAAGAGTTTTGTTTTTGAAACTGGTACAGCGGGTGGCTGCGGGAGGCGAACGCATACGCGTACACAATACACATACAAAAATATAGGGAATAGGGTATCCAACAGTTCGTTGAAAACGTAGGTACTGTCTGTAGCTAACGCTTTTGTTTTCAAATGAAAACATTTTTCTTATAATGTGCCGATTTCAAGTGGGTCAGAGGTTGAATAACAATTCAAAACATTTATGTAATCGAATTCCACAAGGAAGGAGCTCAAAAAAGTAATCCATAACTATTTCTGCTTTGGAATCACTATAGAGCCTGCATCACATGCATCTATAACAATTATTTTAAGCTCTTAATACAACTTTACATAAATTCCGAAACCGATTTCAAACTCATTTCATTGATCCTTCAAAGAAGGGCAATCTATATGATACCAAAGGACCTTCCAATAAGTAAACCATTTAATCTTATGATTTGAATGCACGATCCTCCCCCGACCGGACCCAAAGAACTAACCTCCCACTATCGGAAGTGCTAAAAACAGTAAATTTAATTATGTAAGCTGCAATCACAAGGGAAAACCACCCACTTCTACCATCGCCGCATTGGCCTGGAGCTTATGTCAGCGATGTAGTTTCTATACCATGTTTACTACCACCAACACAGGAAATTGTATTAAACTAATCCCACAAGAATTTCTGACATTTCATCGCACCAGGCTCTATGTTCTGCTGTGCTCTATGCTGTAGATACTTTGCTGTGCTCTGTCTCTTGTGTTGAGCTCTTCCAGAAATACTACATGACAGTTCCAGCATTTATTTGTGTCTACCCTAAGGGTAGGTGTAGTTTAACCACCCCCTACACAGATACACATAAAATTAGTTCCATTCGGTGCAAGTGAAAGTAAATATCCTTGAAAGCAATTTCTTTGCAACACAGAAAGGATAAAACTGTCAACGTGCTACTAAGCACCTGAGTGAAATTGTCTTCCCTTCCCTTTACTCTAAACCACCCCTCTTTACCCCGTAGTGTATTTTTGTTTGTGTGTAGAAGTAGTTTTATGTAAAATTGAATTATCCTTGCTCGTTTTGAAAGTACCCGTAAGTTGTGACACATAAGACTAAACATAGCTAACATACAGCCCCAAGAGAATGTCCTTCATTAGAAACCTTCCCACACACACATACAATATAGCGATACCGGCCGGCCGGCGGCGGCGGTTGGTGTGGCAGTTTTCCTCTGTAACTTGTGGGCTCCTACATCATTGCCATTTCAGCTGAGAGTCGTTCAAGTCTGCAAGAGATAGATAGAAAAGGTACAACATTAAATTGACAAAAAAAGTAAAACTTTTCCTTGCAATCGTCCTTGCATTTGAATAACATGAGGGATGCTGTGATTGAGCAAATTAAATAGTATCGTTTCCCCTGGGGGAGGATGTGCTTCACAAAGAATGGAAATTTTCTCACAGATCTTCCTTCTTCAAAGCGAAAAGTGAGAAGAAACCCTTAAAGGCAAATAACATCTTCGTTTAAGGTGAATTTCACCAAAAATACTTAACGAATCTTTTTGATATAGATAATAAAAGGATAAGATGAATGTAATGAAAATGAGAGATCATGAAAAATATAATAAACCAGTGGCGTAGCGTGGGTTGGGGCCGACCGTTGCAGACTTAATTTTTGCCGAGCCTAATAATTTTTTCACGCACTAAAAAAATAAAAAAAAAAACCAAATTGTCTAACGATACTGGCCTTAGAGAGTTGTCACTTCTGCTAAAATGTAGTTGCATGCTAGGGAGCAGCGTTGTTCAGCTACACAAGGGGATAACTTACTGTGAAGCAGTGTTAATGCTGGTTAATATTTTAAATAAATTGGTTGGTCTGGAAAAGCATCCGTTTTGCAAATGCTCCCAATTGCC
Organism: Platycheirus albimanus; assembly: GCA_916050605.2. Classification (NCBI taxonomy): domain Eukaryota; kingdom Metazoa; phylum Arthropoda; class Insecta; order Diptera; family Syrphidae; genus Platycheirus; species Platycheirus albimanus. The sequence continues at coordinate 359,571,644 of OU696696.1, forward strand.
GACCCTCGCAAAGTGCCTCCCGGAGCCTCTGCACCTTTTACCCCCGCCTTGCTACGCCACTGTAAACGAACATGAGAGATAATTATAAAAATAAAAAAATAGTCAGAAGAAAGTGGAAGAAGGCATAATTAGTCAGAAGAACTACATACAAGAAGAAGGGCAAGAAGAAGGGCAAGAAGAAGGGCAAGAAGAAGGGCAAGAAGAAGGGCAAGAAGAAGAGCAAGAAGAAGGGCGAGAAGAAGGGCAAGAAGAAGAAGAAGAAAAAGAAGAAGAAGAAGAAGAAGAAGAAGAAGAAGAAGAAGAAGAAGAAGAAGAAGAAGAAGAAGAAGAAGAAGAAGAAGAAGAAGAAGAAGAAGAAGAAGAAGAAGAAGAAGAAGAAGAAGAAGAAGAAGAAGAGGAAGAAAAAGAAATAAGAAAGACTTTCAAGATGATGAAATTGGTGGACGGTTTGGATAGATCTTAATCTATCCAAACCGTCCACCAATTTCATCATCTTGAAAGTCTTTCTTACCCACCTTAGTGGGTGCCAGCTGGATAGGGGTATAAGTTGACGCAATATAAGTTCAAAAGAGGACCGTTATGTAGCACCAGAAAGTTAATAGTGTTATCCTCTATGTAAACTTGCACACTTAGACCCAATTTGAACTTCTTACGAAGCGTACAAAAGAATATGTAAAAAAATCCATCCAAAACTCCAAATCAAATGAAACAAAGTTCTATACTGAGACCAAGAACGGAGCTAATGTGCCGTCTGCTTAGAGAAATCGCTAGATATTTGATACCATCACCTGTCCGCCTAAAATTTGTTCTCTCCGTAGCATCTTGCTTTAGCAAAAATTTACATGTAGCGATGGAAATACCCAGATAGCTAGCTGAGCTTTATAATGGGTCCTTTGTTTAGCAAGTTCGTCTGCTTTGCAGTTCCCTGGAATATCTCTATGCCCTGACACCTAACAAAGGTGAAAGTTGACCTGTTCCACCATCTCTCTGAGAGATGATTGTCGGCCGAGATCTGTTTTGGACTTAATGGAGGAAAACTCCATGGATTTCAGAGCAGCCTAGCTATCCGAGAAAATGTTCATCACCTTTTTTAAAGCAATGCCAAAACCCCCCTTCTTCTCATGGAACACGCTTCAATGGTATGTAAGACGGGAAAGGAGAAACTGAGATTAATTCGTTAGAAATGGAATCAATTCTCAAAAAATCTATCTGGCGAAATACCCCTTTTTACTTCTTCATTGGAAAACAAGATTATACTTTGATTTATCAAGGGAAAAAAGCAGATCTAATATCAGTTCGAAATTCTTTAAAAAAATTTTTTTTGAACATAACTCGATGGGAAAATGTATTTTCCTTTTTCGCTCCCAGGAGACAGTACCTACTACATTCTCCATCTACTACTTTCTTACTTTCTTCATCTTCTAAACCTTAACATTCCCAACACATACCGATACCATGAGTTATTTATAAACTTTTTTAATTTTAATCTTTAAAAGATATGAATGAAAAGGAAGTGTGCTTTTCCACAAGGACCGGAAACCAAAGAAGAAAACAGGTAATAACTCTTCGGCATGAGTCAAAAGAAAAAAAGCAACGAATATTTTCTTAAAGCGTGTTCTTTGCCTGGGTTTATTTTGTAGAAATCTCTAAACGAATGCTTTTCATTTTTATATTTTTTTTTTATTTTTTGGTTGAAAGAAGAAAACACCTCAAACCAAAAAAAAAAAACATTTTGGTGAAGATGATTCCTGTGAATCATGGTAGGTGAGTAAAGCCCACAGTATTATAGCGATTGCATGGTATGTGGAAATTTATTTTAGATTCTATTCAGGTGGTTTTTTTTTTGCTGGTGGTGGTGTATTTCCGGACTTCGTATATTATCTGGGGAGAGTCACGTCATGTTGTTTTTCTCTTTTTTTTTTTTTTTTTTTTTTTTTTTGAGTGAGTCATTGAGATGATTTGGAGTTTCCTAAATTCGCACAATTGTTGTTCAGAAAATAAGACAAAACGAAGAAATTCGATTGTGCTAAGAAGACAAAAGATTTGAACATCTGGCAACGTCAGCTAGACGTGGGATGTTTTTTTCAGTAGCGTTTTCACCTGTTTTCTTTATTCTTTAGCTTTTTTTTGTCACTTTTTTGTTTCAGGGAGGTCTTAATGGTCTTTTTTGGTTTTTCATTTTTATTCCGTGATGTTGCTGCACGGTTCCTATGAAACATTTTCAACTGCGGAAAATTAAATGATCCTACCAGAAAACGTTATACATAACGGACAAATTAACAAGCAGAAAATATATTGATGTAATTTCATTAAATCAGTTGATCCGTTTCCGAAAAAACAATTTCAATGGATATGGAATTCAACTAAAGCTTTTTTCAACTGGTGCGGGTAAAATTCGGGGGCCTGTGGCGACCATGTTGTTTTGATAACATCTGTCAAATCTGTTATGAGTATTGATGCCAAATCATTATGGCAAGTGACAAGACTGAAGAGGACATCCAAACGATAAAACTTTATCATAAAAATGTATGTTCTTTACTGAAAATATTGCGCGTGACGTACCCATTTTACGGTAGACGTAGTGTCTGCCTTCAAAGTCGACGCTTCAACGTTTGGTGATCAATCAGTCAGCCAATCAGCCAATATTTGAATGTAAAAAAGCTAGATCGACCGAGAGCATCGCCGTTTTCGGCGAAAGTCTTCAGCAGAACCTGGGGCAGTTGATTCGTAAATTTCAGCTTGATGAATTTATCCTCATATCTACACCCGTACAAGATCCAACTGACTCTGGAGTACTCAACGTTTAATCCCCAAGAGATTCACTAGGCAAATCCTGAAAAAGAAACCGTTTTGTGAGGATTTTGGGCCGGCGTAGCGGTCACGGACCATATCCAGACAATATGCGAAAGCAAAAGGGTTTTTAAATAAGGGTAATATGTTAAAATGGAATAAAATACGTTGCGTGTGAGGTATTTAAAATTTTTTTTTTTTAAATTTTTATTTGAATGGTATCCTGTATTGTCCTGAAGTCTTTCTTTTGGCATCCTGTTTAACTTTTTCAAATGTATGTATTTTTTAAAATTTATTTTCATTTTAAAATCTCGCAAAAAAATCATTATAATCGGAGTATATTTGGTACAAACTCTGCGTTGCAATGCTCTGTTTTTGAGATATCTGTTTTTGGATACATAGAAATATTTCTTAAGAGAAATCTATTCCGTTAGAATCACCCCTTTAAGATATATAACATCAATCAATCAAACAGTCTCAGGAAGGGTTCTTTTGTTTTTTGGTTCTATAATCTATCCCTAAAAGCATGAAATAAGTGCATCAATCATATCATAACTCTTCGCCAAAGCTTTCCTCAAAACAAAAAAAAGGCAAGTTGACTGAATCATCTTAAGGAACCATATACCTACTTATTCCCGTTATGTATATATGTACGTTTTATTCGTAACTAACAACCCTTCACATGTTGTTGTAAATACTTATGTAAATTTTCATTCTAATAAGTGTTTTGAAAGTTGCCTCTTACTCTTACTGATATTAGATTGAAAATTACAATTCAATTACTGTAGCTGTCAAAATTATTCAAACTCGAAGTGACGTACGCAGTGTTCTGAAAACACAATTTAAATCCCTATAGCAAATTACCCCTTTTGTTTTGTGCATACACAACACATATACATATATACACATACATATATACCTATCTTGCTTAAAGGTTTGTTGGGATTATATAAATTTAATTCAAAAAGTTTTCACTTCTTCAAAGGAATTACAAAAAACGCAAGAAAAAATTGTACCGAAATCCGCAACATTCAGTTAAATAAAATGTGCATACTAGAGATGTGTTCTTAACTTTTACCAACAATTAAAAAAAAAAAAACAATTCTGTTATATTTGCAGTCTACTTATGTATATATATTATAACAAATTAAATGCTAGACAAATTCAAAGATTTTTAATGAAAAAAGTTGGCGAAAGACAACGTCAATTCTTTGTAAATTAGGGCCTCGACAGGGTTACCAATTAAACAAAAACAGAAAGTTTGAAAAATCTTGTTCTTTGATTCTGGTTTCACTAGTCTGTAAGAAAGTGTCAGCGTGGTGGAAACTACAACTTTTAATTCTACAGCTATCGTGCTATAAAGTATAAATACATCTATGTATAATAAATAGGCAAGCAGTTTTTTTGTGGTACCAATTGCGAGGTGGTTCGCTGTGAAAATTTTTTCCCACAGTTTTTTAATGTTTTTTTTAAAACTTAATAAAAATAAAAAAAAAATAAAAAATTGAACAATTAATAAAAACCACTTCTTTGTGGCCGAATTTTGGCCACTGGGCGATTCTAGTTTAAGTAATTCTTCTTCCACTCCATATTTTATGTTTGAAAAAGCCGACAAGGAATAGTTTTATAGATGTATAACCCTTCACAGAAGGTGTGAGAAATGATAAATCAATGCGTTCCACAAATTTTCCAAAACGAGTGTTCAAACATATACGGGAACTTTTGAAAGGACGTGAAAAAGTGTGCATTATTTGTCAAAAACTTTGTTTGTTTTGTGAATTGTTAGCTGTAAAATGTACGTCTGTTTATTTTGGTAAGCAATTTCATTTTTAATCGAGCTGTATACTAGGCTTTACTGTGAAGACTTCTGAAATACGAGTATCTCAAAGTGTTTGTATTTTTTCAAACTTATAGGTGTTATGTTGTTTATTTCACGTCAAGATTTGTATTTGGGTGTTTTATTTCACACTTACTAGATACGTAAACTTAATGTGAAAATATTCGAAATTTATGTCATTTCTTATTGAAATACAATTTCCAAAGGGGTATATTGTGGATTTTATTTTACATCTCGTAAAAAATAAAATTTTAAGTAGCATGAATCAGTGAAATATATTACTTTAATTGTTTTGTGTCAGAATTCAAGCTGTCAAATACTATGTTGTGGATTCCAGATTGGAATGGCTGTCACTACGTTTGAAATGTAAATTAAATGCGTTAACAGTCTTCAAGGAAAGATCTTTAAAAAGAGTGAAAAGAAAGGCTTTTTCTAGAAATTTGTTGTCAAGACAAAAAGTAATGATATGCAATATTTTGGATCCCATCCCAATTCTATTTTTTGAAGAATTTTCTTCCCTTTTTCAGAAAACCAGAAAACATATAATGTCATCCACAATATATTCCGCAATAAAATAACACAGAACAGTGACCGACAATACGTAGTTGTTCTCCCTTTTCGCTAATGAGCTAATGTGTATTTTGTTTTTAGTACCTATGTAAACCATTTCCACTGAATATTTTTTTTTTGGAACGAGTCAGTACAGTGAAATGTACACTAAGTGATGATGACTTTCGATACAAATCCGCCATAAAATGTACAGACGCAGAGATGTATGAAATGCAAAGTTGTGAATTCCACGCCAACTCCTTTATATAGAATTTTCATTTTCACGAGGACACTTAGCTTCATTTTTAAGTCTTGCTCATACCATACGTCAATTTGAAAATGAATACGTTCCATCCTTTATTTTGAGTGATGTACTGATTAAAATTATAAAGCTAAGGCTATCTGCTACACATTGGAAAATGTTAAACGATGTGAAAAGTGTGAGATGTGTCAAAAAAGTTTTTTAGGGAATAACTTGACTTGTAAAATTCTCTTAGTGTAGAAGAATTTAAAGTGTTTAATTCAAACAAAGATCTTGAATCTAGACAAAAGCATAACTAGAAGCTTGTGCTCAACGTGGAAAAATAGATTTTAAAACAGATTTAACTATTTCAACGAACTAAATCCTTTCAAAAATCTTATTTCCACAATATTTATATGTTCTTCACTTTTGGTCACACATTCTGAAACTAAACCTTGAACCGAATTCGTTAACAATTCGAGTGAAATTCATAGAAATATAATGAATATTTACTTTCTTAAGCTTTTTCCTCTAGGTCACATGTTCCAAAAATTCAAATATAGTGTGGAACAGATTGTGGAACATATTGAATTTTCATCTCATTAGAGTTGAGTTTTAGGCTTAGCGCCAGTGAAGGGTTGTGGAACATATTGATTTTTCATTTGACCGGAGAGTTGAATACTGATTGACATGGACATATCGCAAACAAAGTAAAAATATTGCGTGAAAATGGCTGTGGAACGTTTTCATTTCCGATTTGGTGAAATACTTGGCTTTATAAAAAATGTATATGAAAAAAATTTAATATTTTAGTAACGTAACGTCTTAGTATCAATATGTCCTTGTTTTTTTTACATTTATCCGTTTAATGCCAAACATGACGTCATCAACATAAAAATCAATAATTTTGATATATTTGTTTTACATTTAAAAGAGAGCAAAAAGAAATCTAGAATGCGAGAACCTTCGATCATATATGGGAAAACAAAGGGAATATATATCCAGCTTCGAAACAGAAAACATGGAGAACAAAAATTTGGCTTTTTCCCAAAATAAAACTCATTAGTCCCACCTCGGCATTATACTGAAAAGAAAAAAAAAATGGCAACCAACAATACTTGCCTCACGGTGCCAATATTGTACAAATTACAATCACCCTCTCTCCCGCTTATACCACACACAGCTCAGTTTTGAGCTATCAAATGACCATTTCCTCCTACAGCTTCATGATGATACTATACCTATATTTATATAAAAGTTCCTCTCGATTTCATCCTTTTAAGGAAGAAAATATCCCCCACAGACAACCCCCACTCCCTCTGCAATTCCAATTAATTGTAAGTTTCTAGTGGTTTGTTTCTGTTTGTGCGACACTTGTGTCTATCACTTCAAAACCACCCATTTTGATTGAAATCACTAAAACACCCACCCACCTACACACACACATATACATAATATAAACGAACCGATATCCTTGTGGCGCCTTGAGAGAAATGACAGCAATTTTCACATACTCAATACACTATTAGATGTCTATAATGTTTGTGCAGATACATATATAATATATGTATCTGTATCTATAAAATACAATTATCTACAAATAGCTTGTATTTCATGAAGGCGCGCACACATATAAATTATATATAATGGATCTACAGCAAACTAATAATAATTAGTTTTCCTTCAATTGCCCACCCTTGGCGCGGTTCAAATAGTCGTACATACATTTATGTACATATCTCCCAAGGGTGTTTGAATATTTTCTACCAGAAAACACCCCCTCCCCTTCCTATCCAGCTTCGCCTTGTTGCCAGCCAGCCAGCCTCTCTAAACCAGCCTTCCTTGGATAGTTAGCGAAAATCAATAATTTGCCATTAACAAACGCGCGCTCTCAAATTGTTAATCCTAATGAGCACCTAATTTCCGCTTATAATGTGGAAGAGAGTTCCAAGGAAAATTTATTAGGTTTTTCCCATTTCCCCTGCTGCTCGTCTCGTATACATACACTACGGAGTTGGAGTGCCGGCCGGCCCGCCCCACCCTATGAATTCATAATCTGTTATAAAATTTTATTAAATTTTCATCCATAATGCTTGTTTGAGAGAGAGCTGAAGCTGGAGATGGCAGGGGCGCTACTGGGCTAAAAATATTAAAATTATTTTTAAGCATATGCGATGTGTCCTGGGAAACACAATTTTTCGGGGGTTTTAAAGGATTCGAATGATTGGTATGGGAAAAATGTCTTCCTGTTGATCCATATGGTTATGAGGGGGATATTTATATTTACCCATATCTCCGGCTTAGAAAAACACACATGTCATTCTCTTTTCTTTTATATTTCCTATTTGAAAGTATGTATATATTTTAAAGCATCAACAAAAAAAAACCTTTAATACGTCATCAACATGGAATGAGAACACATATTTTATGTTTACTCACGCAGGATGACCTCATCAATCATTTTTGCGCATGTATGTATGCAAAGTTTACTTAAAAAAAAAATATTACGTAAGCTTCAATTATTGTTATATCATTCTTCCGAAATTTTCGTATTTGGAGGGAGTTTGATGGAATTTCAATAAGAAAAGAATAATTATGATGGAATCTTGGAGTTCGTTTCTCTAAATTTGAGTATTTCATGACTTTGGAGGGTACTTGAAAGGCAAACAACAATTCAGTTATATTTTCTTCTGGGAATATTTAATAAACGTTAAGTCCACTTAAAGGTTGCTATGAGTACCTTTAAGGAACTTCAGGGAAAATATTAAGACGTTATAAGTAATAAGTTTCAAGAATCCTTCAAAAACTAGGTGGTTCGGCAAAGGTATGACGAGCTAAATTAAAGTCGTAAAACTTTGTTCAACTATTAAGAGTTCCTCATAGTAAATCTGGCTGATAAGAGCTACAAGGAGGTTTTAAGAAAGTCCCTATTGTAAATATGGAACAGCATTTGATTTGATAGTGTACTGCTGGAACACAATAGAAAAAACGCAGCCGGGACCGCAGCCGCAATACGAATGCGTTTGCGGATCCGGCTTCGGCTTCATTGTGTTCCAGCAGTAATGCGGAGTCTTTTTCGTGATATAAGGGCTCTATTTCAGACGAGCTTTTCTTAACTCAAATTCAAAGATAAAATTGGTCGTCTCTCTCAAGTACCTATATGAGATAAATCAGATTACGTGGCACCCAGAGCAGAATCTCGTCAGTCAAAAAATCCATTCGTGGGGCAATCGATATTGCATTGCGTGTGCGCCTTCCAAAAAGGCACTTAATCCATCTGAGACCTTTAGAACCAATGAATTAGACAATACTTCTAACGCATACCATTTGTATACTCATGGAAACGCAGCATCATTTCAAAAAATTTCATTTTTGGGATAAGCATCAGCGATTTGCAGATCTGGCTTTGTCAAGTTTTATGGTGTGAAGGTGAAGGTGGTTCGAAAATATTTTACACAAAGGCGAAAACATATGACGTGATCTCGACATTGTAAACAAGAACATCCTGACTATCAACGCAGACTCAAAACGAGGAAGATCAGAGGATATATTTCAACGATGACCGCAAAGGAATAAAATGAAGACAATGAAGGAATATCCAACGCTTTTTTACAGCCAAGTAATTATAATTAGCGAAGATATACAGTTTGGCATCGGTCTGACAGATTTTACCCGGCAGCCTATTTCCTCTGAGTAAATGGGCCTGTTAAAGAAGACTGTGATGGACATATCAATTATTGAGCTCACAAATGCTGAGCTTTCAATTAGGTTTCGCAGGTTTAATTTTATTTTTTAAAGTGCACTCGCACTCAAGGGGATATGAATACCCTTATAATGAATTAACATGATGTGCGAGTAAGGAGAGACAAATTTTTGTATGGTAGGTGTTATTTATCTCACGATAGATTTTGTACTTAAATTCACAGAAATGGACCATTTACTAAGAGAAAATATAGTTTTAAAAGGTTTTTCAAATGGCGCTGGTGTGGAGGCCATATGTTGTATAATAATTGGCGACATCTGTCAAAATTATTATTTAGTTACTAAATGCAAAACCACCATTACAAAATGTCGATGTCGGTGCACCTATTTTACAGTAGACGTGGTGGCTCTTCACAGTCGACACTTCAACGTTTGGTATCCAAATTTTAGACAACCTGTTTTCGGTAATCCTTCAATCAATTTTATCAAAATTTACAAACCCGTTCATAAGAAATACAGATGGACGGCCAAAATGTATCCAGGGATCGCAAACCAATGGTGTGTGTGCATGAAAATTTGAACAAAGGTTTTGGGGCTGAAAAATTAATTTAATTTAAACACTTTTATTTTATACGTAATTCAATTAAATTGTGATTCTTTTTTTTCGAAGTTGGCCTTTGATCAATCTTTTTTTTTATTTGTATTTGTTTTAACGTTATATTATAATATTTTAGGCTCCTAATCCTTAACGGCAGAAAAACAACCCAAAAGTCACATTTGATATCAATTATCCTTTAAAAGTTCATTAAATTAAATTTCATTATTGATGCTGATTACTTAGAATGCCTCAATAAACACAGATACTAAATTTGAAAAACAGACCAACGTCAAATCCATTTTCAAAATCAAAAAATTTATAATTTATTTTATACTAGCCTTTACCCTCGGCTTCGCTCGTGATTTAGCTGATCTAGAAGTAGCCTGTAGCCTGAGGAGTCGTCTCTCGTAATCTAGCTACTTTCATAGCCCGAGATTCATTGTTCCATACATTTTACCGGGATAAAAAGTAGCTTATGTGCTATTCCAGACTACAATCTATTTCTGTGCTAAACTTCATCTAGATCCGCTTAGCCGTTCTGGCGTGATGTCAAAAATTGAAACAAATCTATCCCACGGGACCATACATTTTACGAAGATAAAAAGTAGCCTATGTGCTATTCCAGACTTCAATCTATCTCTGTGCTAAATTTCATCCAGATCCGCTTAGGCGTTCTGGCGTTATTGAGCAACAAACCTCCAAACATCGAAACTTTCACTTTTTTAATATTAGTAGGATAATATCGTATCTTTATTTTTTTGTTTTTTTATTTTTATTAGAAAAAACAAACTAAGGAACCACCCTGCAATTTGTACACCGATAATAACTACAAAGCTCTTATAATTCGGAGTAAAAAGTTTCCGAATGCTAAAGTGTGTACCAGATATGACATCTCATACACAAACCACAAACAGCTTCTTCCTTTATAGGAAATTTGATTATAACTTTTGCTATAAAAGCTTTAGCATGAAGGGAAGCTTTTTTGTTCTCTATGTCAGTCAAATTGAATTTTAAATTTAAATTCAAACGGAAATTTATGAATTTTAAATCTTAAATATACTTTAGCTTCTGTAAAATAATAATTAATAGACAATGATGTAACTCCCTAACAATTCAGTAAAGGATAATAATTTACCAGCATAATAAGGCAAGAATTGCTTTGACGCAGACAAAAAAGTCTCTACTGTAAGCTTAAGCAAACAACAGTGTTTTTAATTTTAGGTTTATAAGATAAATATTGTTTTAACGGCTTATGTATATAAAAATAAAGTAGACAACTACAGTATCAGGGCTCAAACTTTACCCTGATAGGACTGAATGACTAATATTTAGTGGTTGGCACGATTTCTCAGAAATTTCTTTTTTTCTACAGTTTTTATCTGATTCCGTTTCTTTAGTAAGAAAATTAACTCAAAGTTTGAGATTTTGTAAATCTTCCATGGCATGTGTTATTTGGAAATGATAATGATGAATAATGAACAAGCTATCAAATTGTGAGAGCTTATGACCTGGGTTTTGACAAGTTTTATTTCGGAAACATATTTTTGGGACACCCTGCTTATTAAACGTTTGGAATAATTTTATTTAAACGGTGGATTTTTTTTTGTCGAGCCCTCGAAACAAGTGGTTGCCAGATAATAAAAGAACAAGAAAACATAGACGTGATCCAGCATCAGTTAAGGACTATAGTTTTTCATTAGAATTCCTCCTAAACGACGAAGACGGAATTGATGAAATTTTATTTTAAAGAATATTAAGATATTCTTTATATTTCTGCTCACAATATTTTTACTAAATATTGTGTTTGTCCTTGACATTTCTCGATTTTTGTCTTGGATATCAATTATAAAGTTATTTTTTGAATTAGTTATTTTATAAAATTAACCTCGTCTAAGGCAATTTATGGATTCGTAAAAATTAATTTTGAGATAACAATCAAACATGACATCAAGATGATAGGGAGGTCGAAAGAAGTAGTGGTTTTGAGAATTATGTCCGTCCGTTTGTCTGTCTGCCTGTTTGCACTTCTATAGCCTAGCTAGACGGATGGGCTGTTTTGATTCGAGCTCAGTATGTACTTATAATTTATTTCGTAGCCTTTCGGTAGGTATTTTTCATTTTCAGTCAGTCATGCCATCGGTAAAAAAGTGCTATTTTCACGAAAACACCTACATCAATTTTGAAAAATACTTTCTGGGTGCTGTTTTCAGAACAATCTTTCTTCTGGTTTGCAATAGATTTTTCCGAAACGTGTCTTTTCACTGTTTCTCTAATATAATAAACCTGTATCCTTTTTTTCAAAAATGTTGTCTAGTTAACCAAACCATTTGATTTCATTTATTTATATTTCATTATAAAGTTTTCAAACTAAGGTTTTTTTTTTCATTTTAACAATTACATAAATCTCAAAAATCTTTTTGTTTTTTTTGGTATTTTCCCCCATGTGAAAACCACATTGTTCTCTTGTATTTTCATAATTAAACCTTTTTTTTTCTTTTGTTTTAAAGTCGTGCGCCCTACTTTTACTTTTAACTCGATACGAAAAATAGGTTTCTTGTCTTCATCATAAACTGCCCAGGCGATATTGATTAAATAATAATATGTACAAACAAATTTTGATATCCCACTTATAATGCAATATTTTGAAAGCATACATAGGTTAAATTATCATTTTCAAAAACTGCTTTTATAAGCAAAAACGTGCGACGCAGTTGTGCATTTAATTTTTTATTTTTTCAAGCCCAATTAATTTTGTAATAAAAATTAAAAACTCAAACCCACCCCTATAAAAACTCACAATGCGTACAATATCGGCTCAGTTTAATTGCCGCCCCACTCAAACAGACTCAATTGAATAAATTAATCCAACAATCGACAGTGTCCATAAAAATGCATTCCGCGTTATCTTTCATTTCTTTCCACGTTCCACTTTTCAACGCTTGACTGGCTGTACACTACACATTGTATAATATCAATAGAGTTTAGAGCTCTTGATCGATTTTGAGTACACATTCATAAAATAAACCAATACAATCTCGTATCTACAACAACAAATACACCGCAAACCGACAATAAGATACAAAGATACAGTCCGAACAAAAAGTAATATAAAAAAAACTCATTTATATGCACGGCAACGAGTAGACAAGGCAGGCAGTATCTTAGCGTATAGGTTATGTTGGGTCTTCGTCTTGTCTTGGGTGTACCTTTCAGCGCCTAAACTAATTCTGGAACTCTCAAGTCTCAAGTCTGAAGTCACCTCTCAGTTTTCTCAGTCATTTCAGTTCTCTCCGCCAAGGCAGTAGTCATTATAAAAGTTCGTGTATCCGTGAAGTGTGCCAATAGCTGTGAGTTTACAATAAAAACAACAAAAAGTTTGATATGTGATAAATAAAACTCATTGATAAGATACGACGACGACTCCATGTTTTCAAAACCCCTTGTGATCAATAGTTATTAATTTAGTTGCATTTTTGTGTACCCTAGTCGCATTGCTTGTACTGATAAGAAAATTTATTGTTTTCAACAAACACAAAACAAGCAACAAAAAGAAAAAACCTGTATCTTTAAGTCTGAGTTACGTTTTGTTTACTTACCTTGGTTCAGATATTGTTAAGTGGCAGCAGAAAATATATTATAAAAGTTAAAAAGTTGTACGCGCACACATTTTTCAGATACATTTCGTCATAATCACAATTTAATTGGAACTGGAAGTAGGTAGGTAACATTTTTTTTTTTTTAATTTTTTATGACTTAATGCTTGAGTGGTTATTCACAACAACTAGCTATGTAGATACATAAAGTGCGAAAGTTAAACTATGTATTTATTAGATCCATTAGCTGTATGACAAAATGGTGAAGAAATAATAAAGGTGATCGTGATCATGTAAAGTTCGAGTACATTTTGAGTGAAAAAATGAAAAAAAAAATTCCCTACTCACGATAACGAAGTTATTGACTTGCAAGAGATCTTCTTTTCTTCATCATTACTTGCCGGCAAAACATTCCAGATACAGCCAGCCACCATACAGATACTTTTGTGGAAAGGGTGAAGTTTTTCGTTGTTGTTGATTGGTTATTTGCGGTTTCAGTTGTTGTCTCTGATTCACAAACCCACAGAAATGTTGATTTTTAAAAATAGAAATTTTTCCAAAAGTTGTTGGGCAACAATTTTTGTATACTTTTGATTGTGACGAAGAGATAGTGACATTTGTTTATTGTATCTTTTCATAACTACGGACCTGCTGACCGGCATTTTTTTGTTTGTATCTATGTCAATAGGTTGCAGCACTATATTCTAAGAAATATATATTTTGTCATGTTTGTATTTGTGCATTCTATTAAATAATTTTAATTTTGGTGAAGCAAAGTGGGGTGATCGTGATATCTCGCTTGAGTTGAGAACGTTGCATTTAACAATTAATACCTATCCGTTGAAAGTCGTTGCTTAAAATGAAGCAAAAATAACTTTTTATTGATTTTAATTTCCGAGAATCTTGAAAAACTTGTTGCATTCAAAATAAAAATAAGGAACCTGTGAGTTTTTAGCAGATAAACAAAAAGCAATAAAGGGAACAGGAATCAGTGCTGGATTTGGCAGGAGGCAAGAGCTGGGGTCTTTGAACTGGGAACAAATTCAAGGGTACAGCAAAACGCGAAATAAGAAAATTCATTTTGACCATCTCGGTTTTTTTAATCAATATAAAAAGAGCTACCAATCCATATTGGTTTCCATGATTATTTTTATATCACAATAGGTAAGAGGAAAAATAGAGCCAGGTTAAGTGTTAAACATTCGTGTTGCGCGGCTTTAGAAAGAGTACATACCTGAAGGCTCGCCTAAAAGTAGTATCAAAGAGTAAATTTTTATGGACAATTTATAGCGAAACGACTATTACGGGGAATTTGTTCCCGGTTAAAAATGCAACTGGCAATTTGATTAGTAGGTAGTCCAGTTGCCAGGTAGGTACTTTTAGGTGGAAAAAGTTCAGAAGTTAATGAAGATATTTTGTTCAGGGGTGGTAAACTGGACCTCGACCTTGCTCCAGTTTTCCCTCAATAACTTTTTTTCTTTACATCTTACGCCAAAAGCATGTTTGACTTTTTTTTAGAGCATACAATTTCCTAAATTTTGATTGTACAAATCATTTTTGTATGCCAATTTGTTACCGAGATATGGTTTCCGAAAAATAGGCAATTTTTCAAAATTCGCTAAAAAATGAAGAATTCCGCCTTATTTCTTAGGATGTACCCGAATAATAATGAAATGTTTGTTGTATTTATGATTCCTCATAAATATCACTAACTCTTGAAACTCCCCCACCCATCGCCTCTTGTCCACCAGGGGTCAGGTTATACCCATAATTATTGTCATCACGCCGGAATTTTAATGTATTATTTTGTTCTTAGTCCAGTCGGCACGTATTTTCGGGTAGGAACAAAACGGACGTTAATGAAACTTTGGGATGTTGTTCAGAGATAGTTAATTAACATTTGACGAAGTTTTGGAGGGTCGGTAAATTAAGAGGAGGAAGAACTGCAAAACTTTCGACCCTGCTCAGGTTTTCCCTCTATAACTTTTCTTCCTTACGTCCTACCGTAAAACATGTATATGTAGAGCGTTAAATTTCCTTTAAAATTTTGATCAAACGAAAATTGTTGTATGTCAATTTGCTATCAAGATATGGTGCTTTGAAAAACAGGCCACTTTTCAAATCGATAAAAAGTTTTAAAAAATTATCTGTTTTTCGAAGCGCCATATCTCGGTAGCAAATTGATATACAGAAATGTTTTATACAAACAAAATTTTAGGAAATTTTATGCTCTACAAAAAAGTAAGGTATACTTTTGCCATACGACGACGTAAGACGTTAGCACAAGGCCCTCGAGGTCAAAAACTAAGAAAAATATTAGACTATCCCTGAACAAAATTCCCAAGTTTAATTAACTTCTGACCTTTTTTCACCTAAACCCACTTTTTCCGACCTGTCGACTGGGCTATGATGGCAAACTAAGGATACTTCTTCCAAACTTTACGGCCCCACAGGTAGATCACTAAAGTGAAGTGAAGTTATTGCGTTGGAGTGCCATGAACACAAAATATATCAAACAAATTTTTTGTTTGTTTGTTCCTGCAAGTTTCTGAAACAGCTGGACCGATTTTGAAGTAAGCTTAGATAGCTGAAAGCCTAAGTAATAAGTTATGCTTTGTTTTTGTGGTCCTCTGGATTAGGCGCAATTTCAACCCATTTAAAATATCTTAAATAAAAAGAAAGTCTTCAGATGCAATTCGGATCTGATAGGTGTCGCTGTTTTAGGAATATTAACAGCCTCAAAAACTTCCAAGTGGAATGGATGGCAGTGTTTGTTGTTCAAGACTGTTTACAAATATTATCGTCTAGCTTTCTTCTCAAGTTTGTATAGAGAAGGAATAGGAAAGAACGAAAAGACAAGTTCTTTGAAATTAAACAAGTGTTGTTCATTGTGAAAAGTGGCATAAAATGTCTAAAGGAAGAGACAATACAGACCTAGCCATAGTTGGATCTCGGTTAGGTTAGGAAAGGTTGTAAGGGGTGGTGATTTGGTGGATCCACATCGCCTGTCTCGGATCTCAGTGAATCCATTGTGCACAATAGGATTAGCTAGGGATTTAAGGGAGGGGGTGAAGGGGAATCGTATAAAATTCAGAGTGTGTGCTTACGTATATGTATTGGGCCTCCTCTGAACCAACCTGATCGAGTCCTGGATGAGCTCAAAGATGTTCGAGATATCTTCCAATTCGTTGAAGAACTATTCACCTAAGGCTGCCTTTCTTGTTCGTTCTTTCCCATTGTATTGTGACTCTTTAGGATTCGATCCAACAGGGTTAGTTGCGGCCTGCTCAGCTTGAAGAAGTAGGTATGCTGTTTTTTTTTTTAAGGTTTCTCCGATATTCGACAAATGCTTTTCCGGTACCCCCAAATTTACAGAAAACAAATTTGAAAGAACTCTTGTGAATTATTTTTCCTTCTCTTCAAGTGACATGAGTATCGAAAAGACTCTGTTGGGCTTGGTTCAGATTTTGTAAAAACTTCAGCGCTGCTGAAACTTGGAAGTTTTATTGAGCTGTTAATGGGTGCCAAAATACCTGACCCCATCATATCGTCTGTCTTAGACTCATCCGTTTACCCCGAGGCATGATCTTTGTTTCAATTCCGGCTTTCAATTGTTGGAAAATTCCTCAGGGCCACTGGGTTGACGTCTTTGTACGGTGTCATTTTGTCAATTTGAATGCAATAGCTGCTTTAATGGAGATCGAGAATACAGAATGAAGCAACTGTTTACTTCCTTTTTAAATTTCTTTCTAAAAGAACAGAACATTTTTCTTTTACAATATTTATTTTTTCCAAAATGTTTTAAAACAATTTGGAAATATAACAGTTTCCAATCCTAAAAACGATTTTATTTAAAAAGTTTTTTTTTTTTTTGTTATGTAAAAGTAGTTCCTACAGTCCTAACAGAAAAATTAGTGTGCCAGCAATGAAGCCAAAGATTCCGATCAAGAATATCAGAGTAATACAAACACGTGCGACCTAGTTGCGTTTGCAACTTTATTTTGCCTTTTTTTTATTCATTTCAATTGAATTTACAATCAGTCTTTTTTGTTTTGCATCCATCTTTGTGCCTTCTCTGTGTGCAGTGCATGCATCAATCCTTTAAGTAAACCAGATACGATATTGTTAATCTTTAATCTTTGTTTTGTCATAGCGCCCAACTTTTTACAATATTGAATTAAACAAAGTAAAACAATGAAAAAACAACTATTTACAAATATTTGTATAATACACAAAAACTACAATAAGATACTTGGTCAAGTTAAGTAAGTACAAAGCAGTGAACTGCTGCCAAGTAGGTACATGGCAGTGGGTGCAGGAGGCATTTAATTATACAGGGTGATTCGCATGAAATATGTAAATAATCTTGAACATTAAATTAAATATATGTCTTAACATTTAAAAAGTTTTGTTTATCAAAACAAGCGTGCCACTATATTTTTATAACTGTTTTATTTTTATTTGTCACAAAAAAAGGGGAACTTAAATTTAAATTTCACATAAAGTTTAAGATAAGTCAAAATTATTTTTATCAAATCCATGAATCGTCATTATGGGGAATTTTCGTTTTTAAGTGCGGACTCATAAGTTTCAAAATTGTAAAAATATAGTAGGTACGTACCGTAGATATGGAAAATTAAAAAAAAAAACGAGTCATGCTTATCAATTAGATTGTGACAATATAATCAATATTTTATTATATCTAATTTATTGTGTTAATTATATCGTGTCTGGGAAAAACATTTTATGAGGCTTACTTTTTGCCAGGCGCCCAATGTGTCGACATTACACTTATCTCTATTTGCATTTGTTCCATGAGTAAGTGTAAGTACATCCATTCACAAAGTGACATTTTATAGGCAATTCCTTTATCAAAGTTGAAGGAATTGCAGTTCGAATTGACTCACGACTTTTTTGTAATTTGAAATTCGGAAACGTTCAGAAATCAATTCTTAGAAAAAGTAAAATGAAACAAATTGTAAATGATTAATTAAAGGAATGAAAGTCATAGAAGAAATATGCGAATTTGTTCCATTAGATCCGAAATACCTCTGTAGACTCTGCTTGAACAAAAACTGTAATGAAAATATGAAAATACCCTAAAAGCTATTGATTTTTCATTTACAAAAATCGGAATATATGGGCAGCACACACGAAAAAGTGTCTCAATGTCACAGTCACGTTCCATATCTGATTTAATAGCATAGAAAGTCGATAAAGAGGGAGGAGGGTGTTGGTTGGTTGGTGATTGTAAGTGGTGGTGGGGTGGGTGGTGTTGGTGGGTGTGTATGTGTGGGGGTGTGGGGGGGTAGTGTCGGGAAGAGGGAAAATTGTCAAAAAATGTAGGTTGGTTGGTGTCTGTAGGTGGGATGGGTGGTTGGAGGTGGTGGTTGTTGGGGGGGGGGGGGGGGTTTGGTATGGGGGGTAAAAAAATGTTGGGTGAGTGACAGGTGGTTGTAGGTAGAGTGGGTGGTTGGATTTTCGGGATGCAAACTAGATGCACAACCCATCCAGTTTGTGATTGAACCGTTATTTCAAACTACTTTAACAAATAGAAGACCAAAATATCACCCGGAGACATCCATACTGATGAAACATAGTGTATATTCGGTTGTAACAGAGCCCATACTTCATTTTCATAAATCAGGAGTGCGGGATGCTAAGGGTCTTGTGAATTGTAGGTCCCATAGATTCCTCTAGAGTCTAGAATATCTACTATCACTCAGAAATGATTGAGAATGTAAGTCACTAGGTATATGCCCCGCACCCTTTTGGACTTTTTAAATAGGTACAGCTCGGACTATAACTCTTAAGTTGCGTACAATTGCTTTAAAAAGGAAGTTGAAGCTTGTATTATGCCTTTCTAGACATTAAAGTCGTTCATGGTGTTCCTGCAACCTTAATAAAACAAAACGAGAGTTCTCCATGGTCATCCTGCTCAATACTGGAATGCCAACCTGGCAAAGTCAAAATTTCAAAAACATATTTTCTTAATAAGGGGTGTTTTTCAGACGTGTGGTTTTCAAGAAGAAATAAAACGCATATAATTTAATGTTGTGACCAAGAATTTAGCTTAATTATAAAGATAAGGGTTTGCCATTATGTTTAAATGTTGATTTCGGGCAAGTGGCCGCCACGGCTGGCTCGAATAAATTCCAACCGAGGCCCAATTTTCGATGACTTTTTGCAGCAATTGGGGCCGTAGGTATGTCAGCAATTACGAGCCGAATTTTCTCTTCCCAGTCGTTAATCATCTGGGGCTTATCTGCGTAGACAAGCGACATCACATAACCCCACAAAAAATAGTCCGGCGGTGTTAAATCGTCCGGTCTTAGAGGCCACGCCACAGGCCCACGACGGGAGATAATTCGCTCACTCATTCACATTGATCGTTTCGTTGCGTCGCGCAAACCGAACCAATATTTTGGTAATAAATTTGCACGATTCGCAAACATTGTTCAGGAGTAAGTCTATTCATTATGAAATGGCAAACCAAACTGGGCATCAAGTGACAGCTGTCAAAAAGACCAATTCTGAAAAAGTATTGCCACGTCTAAAAAAACACCCTTTACAGTGTTTTTAAAATGCTTTTTTTTTTTTGTTTTTTTAAACTTTAAGCGCCAAGGCTATTGTCTAGAACAACATCAAGCTCATGCAACCAAGCCTTGCCATTTACTCTTCAACTTTATTTTACCACAAAACGATTTACATGACGACATTACCTGGCAACCTCTGCAGCTCATTCCGATTGCGTAGGTTCAATCAGCGACTCGTATTGAATTCAGAATTCAATGACTGTTGTGGTTTTGTCTCACAATCAGCAATGACCGACAACGATATGTTGACGATGTGACGCGATGCGACGCGACTACGACGAAATGATCATTAGCGTTGGTTGCTGTAACCAAACCTTTTGAAGAAAATGAGTTATTTTTGTAACGCAATATACCTTCCTAGGGTAGCCGTACGCGTACCCTCTATGTTTATTCATCGAGTATTAAATTCAAAACGCGTATTGGTTGAATGCAAAAGATAAAGTTGTGGCAGTAGGACAGAGTTAACTATCTTAACTTCTATTTCTGGAAAACACAGGAAACCAATGACTTTATTAATCAAAAGATTTTTTTTTTCGAAAACAATTCAATTGTCTTGAGTCTCGGTGCACAAAGCAAGCAAAGCGCTTCAATTGATATAAACGTTTTGTGATTGCATTTTTCAATTACTTATAATTTCTTACAATCAAGTTACTGTGAATGTAAATATATACTCTTGGCTATAATCATGGCAGAGACAGTGAAGAAGAATGTATGCATAGTTAGTTGGGTTACTTAGAAAATATTGAAGAAGGAATAAACAGAAAGAGTTTGACTGATAAGAAGCATGTTCTTCATTTGCAGGGAATAAATGTGTAATAATTCCGTCATAAATCCTTTCTCATGAACACTAGAGTCTTGAGAATGAATCATACCTACTCGTATTATTGGACAAAAAATACAATGTAATGAATTTCGGATTTTTCAATGGTATTCAATGACTCAGGTACATTACCTTAATTTTATTTTATTTGTTGATATGAATCTCCAATTGGATTTCGGAGTAATGTCCCAACTCAAGGAAACAAAAAAGCTCAGAATTTATGTTTAAAAAATGGAACACAAGCCTTAACCAAGTTGTCTAAAAACGAGGTTCAAGATGCTAAAAATAGTTTCCGCATGTCCATCATTTGTGAGAGGATTTCTTCAACTGTTTGTCCTGCAGTCCTTTCTTACTTAAAAATGTCCTGGGAACGTAAAATAAAAATTGTCGTTTTTGTTCTCGAATCGGAAAAATAAAAAAAGTCCGCTGAAGGAAAATAGCATTAAAAGTTTCCATGCTGTTGAGACGTTGTTGCCGTAAAATAACTCTTAGTGAGTGTTATTTGACAGCCGGGTGGGAAAACTGCCATACAATTTAAAATTTTTAAAAAAAATAATTTACTGTCCAAATTTCGAAATCACGTCAAGAAAAAGAAGGCTGTTTTTGTGGTCTAATTTCCAAATTTAATCCGGAAATAAGAATCTTGTAGCTGTAATTTACTTTTTGACGAATTTTCATGAATTCTAAACAGTTTTTTAAAATTAAATTTTTCAAATTATTGAGCGGAACAGTGTGAGCTTTTTGCTTTTGGGTAAAATTTTTCATGTTGTAATTATCGATGTTGAAAATATGCAATGAAACTTTTTTGAGTCTATTTCCCAAAATGGCTCTCTAGGCCGTTTTGTACTATTATGAAAGGAATAAGGCCTACTTTTGAAGCCTTTTTTACCAGGGAAAAGCCATAACATTTGTATTAGTAATTTCAGTAAGACGCTCACACCCAAATCTAAAATTGAGTCCTCCTACCGTACAAAACTCCATAATTTCAACAATTTGTCTATTGACTTCTGTCCCCATCTAGACTTTAAGGACTTGTTTCCCATTATGAACCTATGTACATATACATATATAGGGTAT
This sequence comes from Platycheirus albimanus, assembly GCA_916050605.2. Classification (NCBI taxonomy): domain Eukaryota; kingdom Metazoa; phylum Arthropoda; class Insecta; order Diptera; family Syrphidae; genus Platycheirus; species Platycheirus albimanus. The sequence continues at coordinate 359,593,447 of OU696696.1, forward strand.
ATAGGGTGGTTCACGAATGTTGTGCCAAAAAGCTAGAGGGTATAGGTTGGGTTGAGACAAGAAAAAAATCGTATGGGAGGGGGGTCTATTCCCCTTCTTTAGCCGGGAGGGGCAATTTTCTAAAAACATGACTTAAATTTAAAAAAAAATTATTAAAAAATAACGGTCACCCCTACAATGTCATGCTATACTTTTTATAAAGCCAAAACCTTATTATTTTATTTGAATTTTAAATGAAGTTATTCTATTGAACCATTTTCAAAATATTAATTTTCAAACTCAAAATTTTGAAAAAAAAATTAAAAAAAATAATTTTAAAACTAATTTTTTTCAAAATTTTACGTAATTAAGTATTATTTTTGTTTTCAGAATTCAATGCTCCCATTAATTTTAAATCCAAACTGAAAACCGTATGGCTCTATGCCTTTTTGTTGCCAAGGTATTCAAAAATAACCGAACCTACTTCTTCAGAAAACACGAACAAATTGGTTAAATGATCACTTGTGCCATCCCGTAAGGCTAGTTTTTCTTGTTTTTGTGACATAATAAGACAAAAGTTTTATCAAAATCGTTGGAGGCGTTTTCGAGAAAATCAATTTTCTTCTTTACGATTGTATGGCAGGTACCTGCTGTTATTTTTCGGTCTAGAGCAAAAACTAAAACTACTTTCCGGGGGACGGCCAAATCAATACTAAATATAAAATTTGAACTAAATCAGCCCATCCGTTCAGGCTCTAGACTCTAGAGGTGCGAACAGACAGACCACAGATCAGACAGACGGACTCAATTTCAAGACCCATACTTTGTTCGACTCCTCCATCATCGTAATGTAATTTGTGATTGTTATCTCAAAAATGTTTGTTTGCACGAATCCATAACTTGCCTTATAGTACCTATGATCGCAAGTAAAAATCGTATTGGTTGGGTGGGGGAGTTCTATTCCCATCCGTTTAGCCAGGAAGGGCAATTTTCTAAAAAAAAAAAAATGGAAAGAAAATATTAAAAAACAATAGTAATTTCAACAATGCCATGCCATACCTTTTTGTAGAGCCAGAAGTCTCTTCTTTTATTGTAGTTTTAAATAAAGTTAATTTAGTAAACCGTTTTAGAAAAATTAGTTTTCAAACGCAAAATTTTGAAAAAAAAAAAAAAAATTTCCAAACTAATTTTTTTCAAAGTTGTACTGAATCCATAACTGACTGGCCCTATAGTTTCTATGATCGCAAGTAAAAATACAATAAAAGAAGAGATTTATCGCTTTACAAATGTATAGCATGGCACTGGAAGAATAACTGTTACATATTTTAAAATATTTTTTTACCAATTTAATAATTTTTTTTGTTTTGAAAGCTGCCCTCCCTGGCTAAACGGAGGGGAATAAACTCCCAGCCTTTCTATTTTTTTGTTCGTCTTAACCCAACCTACTCGCTCTATCTGTTTGGTGCACCTTATACCAATCACCCTGTATAAACATAATCCCGAAGCCGTTATTTTAAAATTTATTTTTTAAATGTGTCCTGTGTAAGAAGAACAATTTGACGAAGCTACTTAGAATTTAATCGTATCTGTGTAATCGATTTACGTTTAAATTGGGTCTGTCGGTTCACGATAACGTTTTTATAACTTTTAGGAAATATACCGTCAGTATTATTTTCAATGACAGATATTGTTCACGATACCATATTTCTGCATAAAAACAAAAAAAGAAATAAATTTGTATATTAAATTGAATTATTACAAAGAAATCAAGTTAAGCAAAGTGTGTTTCCAAATTCGGTGACAAAATTAGAAAAATGGTTCATATAGATGTTAAAAACAAAGGCAGAAACTTCGTTTTCTTCCTTATGAAAAAATAAAATGCACGACTGGGTCGCACGTACTTGCTCTGTTGGTGCAATAGTCCGATGAAAACAAACTTTTCGATCAATAAGAACAATTCATTTTTGAAAAATTTGGTAAAAACCTAAAAAATTTGGCTAAAACTGGAAAACTCGATATACGGGAGCTAACGTTAAGAAACATTTAATATTTAAAATTAAGACGTTATCTTTTGGGTGTTATAAATGATACAAATGTCCACTTATGGCCAAATTAATAATACTGTTAAAAGCAATTTCCGCTATTATCATGTATAGACAAAAACTAAAAATGCAGTTTTGTTTGAAGTATTCTATGTATGTTACATACAAAGTTTCATAAAAATCGGGGGAGCCTTTTTTGAGTAAATTAGAAAAAATGAAAAAATTGGCCAAAATCTAGTGGCTCTTTGTATAGGAGCCACCATTTAAAAAAGAGAAACTGAAAAAAAAATCAATGCCATCTGATAGGAAGCTGTAAGGAACTAAACCAAACAAAGTTTGAGTGAATTAAATGCAACCGTTGACAACTTATGGCCATTTGAAAAAAAGCCGTTAAGAGCAGATATCCGTTATTTGCATTTTTTTCTCTTAAAAACACTAAAAGAATATAACACACAAAGTTTAATGAAAATCGTTAGAGCCATTTTCGAGAAAATTAGAAAAAACCAAAAAAAGTTGGCTAAAACTCAACGGCTCGTTGTATGGAAGCCACCGTTTAGAAAGGCTTCAGTGAAAAATTGACTAAACCATCCTATAGAACACTATGAAAAACTATGTCAAACAAAGTTTGAGTTGATTCAATCAAGCCGTTGTGAACTTATGGCTATTTGAAGAAAAAAAGCCGTTAAAACCTGATTTTCGTTACGACCATTTGAGGCAAAAACAAAAAACGCAGTTTTGTTAGAAATGCTTAAAGTTAGCTAAATTTTAAATTTAATCAAAATCGTTAGAGCCGTTTTCGAGAAAATCCAAATTGAAAAAAACCGTCACTTTTGAAAGGTACCAGTTTGAGCCGGGCTAAAACAAATTAAAAAAAACCTCGACAATGGTTTTTCTTCAAACTGCTATATACTAAGTTTGAAGAAAATCCGTCAATCCGTTTAGGCTGTAGCATGACGTGAAAAAGCGCACATCCGCACATCCGCACAGACGCACAGACAGACCGACGGACGGTATGGCGAAAACCACTTTTTTGGGCTTCTCTATCATCGTAATGTCATGTTTGATTAAAACCTCGATTTTTTTTTGCTGCACGAAACCAATACTTGCCCTATAGAGCAAGTAAAAATACTGACCTTTAAAATACTTTCAAATTATGAAAGATCGAGTTTCCTCAAAAGCATGTGGTTGGTGTTGTATCTGACTACTAACCACGCTCAAAATGCTTGATTTCGCTGATTTGTCGGTTAGTGATCAGAGTTATCAGAGCCAAGTCTGTTCCATTTTTCTTATCTGCAATTTTTTCACTTCGGTTCAAAAAAAATGAATAAATCCCCTAACGCTGTAGAAAAATTGTTCCCTCAAAACATGGCCATGGATCATTTCTCAAATTGTTGTCATCAAATTAGGAAACACCCTGTATACAAAACAATCAAATATATTAACCTGAGATGGTAAGTTTAATCAGATGCCTTATATCTCATCTTGAGCTTGCAAATTAGCAAGTAATAAATTATAAAATTGATATTTATCTTTTGTACACAAATATGCACACAAAATAACTCTACATTTTACAAGCAATTTCCAGGTCAATGTTGTACGTACACTACACCTGAATTTTGTTCCTAAATAAATATACTCACTTTTTTTCTCCGTATAAATAAATACCTAACAAGTTCGAAATTCATTTGAATTTACCTAGCTACCGTAATGAGGTTGGAATTCGTGTTATTTTTTTTTTTAGTATGACGTCGAAAATGTATCGATAAGAATGAGTCAAGATTAGATATCGAATCTATTGGATTGGCTGAAATAAAATATTTTTCTGGACAGTTCAATTAGTTATTTCAGTCCAGTGGTATCGTGATATCGGGCGTAACAGGTGAATTTCAAGTCTTTACTTTGCTGTGAGATACTTTTATTTTTTGTGAGATACTTTCAAGAAACAACACATTGACAATATTATATATTGTCCATTGTCCCCTCCAAGTAGATGTTTCCGATTCATTGTTGGATTGGATCATTATCATAACAAAAATTGTGAGCGTCAGTTTATTCTCTCCGCTCTAATAGAGCTATGAAATTGATCATCTGCTTAGTATGACGTTCAGTGGGAAGAATAAGTGTCACCCTCACCATTTAAATTCAAGGCATTTATTCAAGCAAAAAAAAGTTGTCTTGACAAAAAAATAAGATATTCTATCTTGCATTGTATCTTAAAATTTATAGGTTTTTTTTTATTTTGAATTTTGCTTGAGTTAAAATGCTGTGCTTGCGGCTTTTGTATCTTTAAATGATCACTTCGTTGAGTAGATTAGCAAAACGTGGTTGTGAAGGTATTTTCTGATTCTATAATTCAGCTGAAATAAATTGTGTCATAATAAAGTATTGATTAAACTATTTACTTAAGATAACAAAACCTATTTGTGGATAGAAAATCAGACTTTCTGTAAAGGTAGGTGCCTTAAATGTTGTGACAAAAATACTTTGGAATTTATTTATTTTATGGAATGCTAACAGAATGCTGAAGTGAAGACAAAGTGCAAAATAATTGCGAGTGCATTGACAAGAGAATAAAATTTTTCGGTTGATATTTAAGTATAGTTCTGAATCAAGAAAAACGGTTTTGTCTCCATTGTTGTGATGAATTAGTTCGAATAAAAAATACAAACAGCCCGATGCCCCACAAGTCACAAGACTCTCTCAAGAAAAAATAAATTGGATTTTGTGAGGTTTTCGGAGGATACTTACATACGTGTTTTATGTTGATGCTCCAAAAAACAATCAAAATTGATCAGACCAGAATTTTAAATTTCGTTTGACATTGGTTTAATTATATGAATAAGAAAAACAGTCAGCGTTCAATTTGTATTTAAAAAAAAGAATTTATGCAAAGTTTAGCTCTTCAAACTGACACTATGAAGTTGAAACCCCAATTTTTGTTTTTAAATTCAGAAGGATAATGACTACAATTTATTATGATTAATGAGTACCTACAGTGCGAGCATTAGAAAAATGAGGAGCGATGAAAGAGGAGATACCGATGTAAATTGGTTTATAATTTCTGATTATCACAGTGAGAGGGTAACATAGAGCTGAGTAGATCATTCCACATTCGTTTTGTGCGGCTTAAGAACGAATCTTTCTAGTTGATAGAATTTCCGAATTTCGGGCCAAGGACCAACTGATGGCAGTTCTTGGAAGTTCGAGTAAGACTTCACAACTGCAGAATTCATCTTCTAAAGAAAATATCCCTTAATTTGATTTATTATCAGTTAAGGGCCGCTTAATCAGTTTCTGTTCTTTAAAATGTTCGAGATGCTTCCAAATGGCTCTTACACTGTCGATTTCTTCCTGTTCATCCTAGTATGCTTTTTCATTTAAATTCAAGAAACCCAAGGTATTTTTCCGGTACTTCCTCTATTTGTCTTTTGGATACTCAAGATGCTCCCTATCTTCTCATCGTTTTTCTAAGCTTAAATGCTTGAGAATTTATACATCCTTTAGGACTTCTCAGCTATACCCTATTTGTTGAGAACAAAAAATCGCATATATTTACTAAACTCCATTTTTATTTGTCGCCAACAACACATTTAAAGTTATAATTTTTTTCTTACAGATTCGTTACTCTAAATAAAAATGGCACACTTCAAACGAACGGCAGCGAAATGTTCAGTTATCATCATCATTATCACAGTCATCCTAGGATTAGTTTCAGCCCAGAACATCACAGACCAAGACAACACTTTGATCATAACAACTACCACAACTTCTACAACGACTACAACGCCTACAACTACCACAACTTCTACAACGACGACAACTACAACAACTCCAACACCTACAACAACTTCCACGACTACGACAACTTCCACAACAGCTGCACCCAAGACACTTGCCTTAGATATAAGCACAATCCTGCCCAGTACAAATGAGGTTACCACAGTTCTCCCTGTCGAGGATACTACAGTCCTACCCAAACCAAGACTGCTTCTAGACCTATTAACGTCAAGTGAAAAACCTCCTGACACCTCAACTAACTCAAAACAGACTGGTGAGGTTCCCAAACTACGAAAAATCCCCCCGGATTGTTCACATCGACGAAAAAACCGAAGGCAACCACAGAATACTGCGTCGTCAAGATTACACAAATGTTGTCCGACTGGTGAGACTTTAACCGCTGATGGGGATGAAGGTGTGCAAACCTGTCAAGTCCAGACCATGGAGTTTTCTCCACCAAAAGTGATCACCGTTGAGCTGTTTGAGAACTGCATAGAGGATATGGAAGAGCCAGTCAAACTGGAAATTGAAGTGGGGAATCCTTGCAAAGAGTATGTATAATTCCTTTTGGATAATCCTTTTGCTAAGGAATACCGTTTTTTTTATAGTGGATCCATGTATTCAGAAAGTACCGGCGATCGTCTAATGATCATTCAGGATGGTTCACTCTTGATAATGGATATGTTTTTCAACGATTCCTACACAGTCGAATCGAACTACTGCCTGGACACTGATATCGAGACTGGGGAGCTATATGCAATTGTGTGTGTTTCAGCAACTGAGGATCATCTAAGCCGGGGACAGACCATTCTCTACACTTGCTTCATGATTGTATCCATACCATGTCTGTGTGTTGTGAGCTACCTTCACTTTGCCATTAGGGAGCTGCGATCAGTTCATGGTCTTTCCCTGGGAGTCATGTCAGCATGCATGGCCATTGGATTCACCTTGCACACCATTGCCCAGATGTCGGATGTTGGCAAATCGTGGATAGGATACGCTGTACAGTTCTTTATGTTATCCTATTTCTTTTGGCTGTTCTGTCTTTGCTGTAATGTTGTGGCTCATGTTTGGTAAGATTTGTCGCAATGAATTCCACAGAGCTGTTAAAGAATCTTTGTTTATGTTTTTCAGGTATTACCTGCCGCAAAAAGTCATCATAAATCGTTTTATTCGAAAAACGCACTTCATCCTTTACTGTCTCATAGCTTTTTCGTTTCCATTTGCCTTGGTCTTGTGGACTAATTACAAAGGACTGCCTGGGATGCCATCCTACTTTTACCAAGGTTTCACTGAATGTAAGTTGCCCTAGAATTTTTTTTCAATCGAAATCCTAAGAAATAATTTAATTTCAGCAATTCGCGAGTCTCAGCGTTATTTCATTCCACCAGTGACGCTAATTTTGATTTTATGCTTCTTGCTACTGGTTGCTTCGTTCTTTGGATACAAGTACTTGGACAAGATAAACTTCCGGTATGCAACGTATCAGCAGGTGACAGTTTATACACAAACAACGCTACCGATTCATATCTACGATCAGGAAAGCTATCAGGAGATACGAAAAGAGTAAGTTACACAATTATTTAAATATGTATAGGAATTTTATTTTACCCATTTATAAGTGGAAGGAGCAGCTAACCAGGTCTTGAAACTGATGGGAGTTCCTTCCTTTCAATATTATCCCATTTCACCGTTGCTGATGGTCTTTTTTCCCTCCTCAGATATTTGTTTCCCTCTTTTTTAGGGCCCATTTTCAGCTCTTTTTTTAGGTTTGTTTCCCTGAGTGCATTTTGATTGAAACCAAGGCTTCTTAAGTTCAGTTGTAAGCAACAAAACTCTACTAATTCTTTTTGTAATAACCTTCCGAGTACATGTCGAAATTGTTGCTGGTTTAATTCAAGTTCAATGAAAAGCGTCCGAAATAGGTTTCAGAGGTCTCTTTGGTTGTAATCATATAATATTGAACTATTGCCTCGAAGATGCACCAGCATCACCGAAATAAGCACCAGGTATAGTAGAGTTAATGTTGGCCTTAGTTTGCTTGTTAATTGAAAAATGGTACAAAGTGATTTGCAAGTCAGAAGTTAGATTACGCTGATAAGCTATTACAACTGACTTCACGAGAGAGTCCCCCGTCGAACAATATGACCAGAATTCAGACTTAATTCGACCTAGACCGGTTGCTGCCTTTTCAGGCTCTAGGGTAAATTAGATCCGTCGTCCATTAAACGGGTCTGCTTATATTTTTTCCAAATTTTTTTACTAGACACAATCGAAATATATGGTTCCCAAACTCGTCATCTTCCAACGTGTTCGAAAAATTACATTTCTTGTAAAAAGATAACTCACAACCACTTTGGCGTATGGAGATAGCTAGTATAGTCGTTATGAGGGATACCTTTGCCTTAGCTGACGAAATGCACACCTATCGGTGAGTGGTCCGTTCTGATACCCATCCCCTGACTATGTCAAATTCGTTTTTACGGAGTTATTCGTTTCTTGGAGTGTTATTGTAGACAGTCCATATCTTGTGGAAATGAAGAAACTTTTCGCTGCAGTTCTTTCGTGATGTAACTGTGTTTTGCTTGCCAAAAATATATCTCTATCTAAGTTACATGCTGTGGACTTTGCTTATATGTATTTATGTGTTTTAGCAAGAATTTCGAAGGATTTTGTTTTTCCCTGTTCATAGCATGATAAATCCGCTGTGGCAACAATTCCAAATTCTGTGACTCAGCCTCCTTCATAACCGATGACCTCCATGTTGTTCAAAGCCTGACATCCTGCCTTTTGCCACGAGGATTATCCAGCAGTTCTTTGCAGTGTTTAGCAATATTTAAGCAGTTCTTTACTCTGTTTTCATCTCGTTTCCTCCGTGTATGCCCAAGGCACAGTACTGGAAAATTTATGTATACTGAGGGTGACTTATTAAGAGAGGTGAACAACGGTTCTTTAGGATGTAACTCAAATAACGGTCAACAAAAACTTATAATGTGCTTGACATGTTGACAGATCATTTCCATTTATCACAAGCATGTAGCAGCATGCTCTGTTATACACGAAATGACATAAATTCTTTAATTTTCAAAAAAATATGTTTTTGAGTTTTTTAAAAAAAAAGTTAAATTTTTTTTTTGACTTTTGGTTTTTTCAAAAACGGTTTGTTCAAAATTTAAAAAAATTTTTTTTTTGCGATAAGAAATTTAAACCGCTAGATTTTGACATACTCAAAATAAATTTGGAATATGTTTCCGAAAAGTTTCAAGAAAAAAACCGTTTTTTGAAAAAACGGCTCCAACGATTTTGAAAAAAAAAATTCCTTAAAATTCAAAAAAGTAAAAGAAATCTAATGGCTTACTTCATTTTCTCCAAAAAACGATTTTACGTTGATTTTTAAATGATTATTAAAATTTCATATAATTTTTGTATTGCTTTTTTTTCCAAAATCTCAAGCCCCAAGACCACTGTAACACATTAGAGCAAGTTCGTACGACCCAGTCGTGCACTTTATTCTTGTTGTCAGACGTCTGTCATTGATGTGCAGTCATAGAGTGAAGATCGGTATCTTAATAAATAAAGAAGATTTGAAACTTAGTTATGTGTTAATGTTTATCGGGAATTGCAGGACACTATCAATAATAATCGTTATTAAAATATTAAGTTGAATCAGGGATCGAGCTCAGACCTTTGGAGTGGTAGTCTGATTTACATTTACATAATACCACCGACTGAGAAGTATTGTGTCTGGTATATGGTACTCTGATACTAAAGTATGAAAGTTGTCATTAAGGTTTAAGTTGGATGAACTTGGTACGGGTGTCTTGCACTGTCTCATGTAATCTAAATATAAACTATACACACCGCTCCCACACGCACAAAAACACACACACACACACACACGCGCATACTGATTGACATACACTCACACACACGCATACACACATACATACAAACACACACACACACACACACACACACAATAAGTCCCAAAAGAAATTGGAACTTCTGTCCAAGCACCAAAAAGTGGGACATAAGCCCCAAAACAAATTGGAACTTATGTCCCAGCACCAACAAGTGGGAAATAAGTCCCAAAATAAATTGGAACTTATGTCCCACAGCCAAAAAATGGGAAATAAGTCTCAAAATGAAATTGGAACTTATGTCCCAGAGCCAAAAAATGGGAAATAAGACCCAAAAAATTGGAACTTATGTCCCAGCGCCAAAAAAGTGGGAAATAAGTCCCAAAACAAATTGGAACTTATGTCCCAGCGTCAAAAAGTGGGAAATAAGACCCAAAACGAAATTGGAATTTGAGTCCTAGAGTCATAAAGTTGGAAATAAGTCCCAAAATAAATTGGAGCTTATGTCCCACAGCCAAAAAGTGGGAAATAAGTACCAAAACGAAATTGGAACTTATGTCCCAGAGTCAAAAAGTGGGAAATAAGTCCCAAAATTAATTGGAACTTATGTCCCACAGCCAAAAAGTGGGAAATAAGTCCCAAAACGAAATTGGAACTTATGTCCCAGCGCCAAAAGTGGGAATTAAGTCCCAAAATTAATTGGAACTTATGTCCCACAGCCAAAAAGTGGGAAATAAGTCCCAAAACGAAATTGGAACTTATGTCCCAGAGCCAAAAAGTGGGAAATAAGTCCCAAAATAAATTGGAACTTATGTCCCACAGCCAAAAAGTGGGAAATAATTCCCAAAACGAAATTGGAACTTATGTCCCAGAGTCAAAAAGTGGGAAATAAGTCCCAAAATTAATTGGAACTTATGTCCCACAGCCAAAAAGTGGGAAATAAGTCCCAAAACGAAATTGGAACTTATGTCCCAGCGCCAAAAAGTGGGAATTAAGTCAAAAAAATTCATTGGAACTTATGTCCCACAGCCAAAAAGTGGGAAATAAGTCCCAAAACTAAATTGAAACTTATGTCCCAGAGCCAAAAAGTGGTTATTAAGTCCCAAAATTAATTGGAACTTATGTCCCACAGCCAAAAAGTGGGAAATAAGTCCCAAAACGAATTTCAACTTATGTCCCAGCGCCAAAAAGTGGGAATTAAGTCCCAAAATTAATTGGAACTTATGTCCCACAGCCAAAAAGTGGGAAATAAGTCCCAAAACGAAATTGGAACTTATGTCCCAGAGCCAAAAAGTTTGAATTAAGTCCCAAAATTAATTGGAACTTATGTCCCACAGCCAAAAAGTGGAAAAAAGTCCCAAAACGAAATTGGAACTTATGTCCCAGAGCCAAAAAGTGGGAAATAAGTCCCAAAATAAATTGGAACTTATGTCCCACAGCCAAAAAGTGAGAAATAAGTCCCAAAACGAAATTGAGACTTATGTCCCAGAGCCAAAAAGTGGGAAATAAGTCCCAAAATAAATTGCAACTTATGTCCCACAGCCAAAAAGTGGGAAATAAGTCCCAAAACGAAATTGGAATTTATGTACCAGAGTCAAAAAGTGGGAAATAAGTCCCAGAATTATTTGGAAGTTATGTATGTCCCACAGCCAAAAAGTGGGAAATAAGTCCCAAAACGAAATTGGAACTTATGTCCCAGTGCCAAAAAGTGGGAATTAAGTCCCAAAATAAATTGGAACTTATGTCCCACAGCCAAAAAGTGGGAAATAAGTCCTAAACGAAATTGGAACTTATGTCCCAGAGTCAAAAAGTGGGAAATAAGTCCCAAAATTAATTGGAACTTATGTCCTACAGCCAAAAAGTGGGAAATAAGTCCCAAAACGAAATTGCAACTTATGTCCCACAGCCAAAAAATGGGAAATGAGTCCCAAAACGAAATTGGAACTTATGTCCCAGAGCCAAAAAGTGGGAAATAAGTCCCAAAATAAATTGGAACTTATGTCCCACAGCCAAAAAGTGAGAAATAAGTCCCAAAACGAAATTGGAACTTATGTCCCAGAGCCAAAAAGTGGGAAATAAGTCCCAAAATAAATTGGAACTTATGTCCCACAGCCAAAAAGTGGGAAATAAGTCCCAAAACGAAATTGGAACTTATGTCCCAGAGTCAAAAAGTGGGAAATAAGTCCCAAAATTAATTGGAACTTATGTTCCACGGCCAAAAAGTGGGAAATAAGTCCCAAAACAAAATTGGAACTTATGTCCCAGCATCAAAAAGTGGGAAAGAAGTCCCAAAAGTAGTTGGAACTTATGTCCCACAGCAAAAAAGTGGGAAATAAGTCCCAAAACGAAATTGGAACTTATGTCCCAGAGTCAAAAAGTGGGAAATAAGTCCCAAAATTAATTGGAACTTGTGTCCCACAGCCAAAAAGTGGGAAATAAGTCCCAAAACGAAATTGGAACTTATGTCCCAGCGCCAAAAAGTGGCAATTAAGCCCCAAAATTAATTGGAACTTATGTCCCACAGCCAAAAAGTGGGAAATAAGTCCCAAAACGAAATTGGAACTTATGTCCCAGAGCCAAAAAGTGGGAAATAAGTCCCAAAATAAATTGGAACTTATGTCCCACAGCCAAAAAGTGGGAAATAAGTCCCAAAACGAATTTCAACTTATGTCCCAGCGCCAAAAAGTGGGAATTAAGTCCCAAAATTAATTGGAACTTATGTCCCACAGCCAAAAAGTGGGAAATAAGTCCCAAAACGAAATTGGAACTTATGTCCCAGAGCCAAAAAGTTTGAATTAAGTCCCAAAATTAATTGGAACTTATGTCCCACAGCCAAAAAGTGGAAAAAATTTTGGGACTTATTTCCCACTTTTTGGCTCTGGGACATAAGTTCCAATTTCGTTTTGGGACTTATTTCCCACTTTTTGGCTGTGGGACATAAGTTCCAATTAATTTTGGGGCTTAATTGCCACTTTTTGGCGCTGGGTTATAAGTTCCAATTTCGTTTTGGGACTTATTTCCCACTTTTTGGTTGTGGGACATAAGTTCCAATTTATTTTGGGACTTATTTCCCCTCTTTTTGGATCTGGGACATCAGTTCCAATTTCGTTTTGGGACTTATTTCTCACTTTTTGGCTGTGGGACATGAGTTCCAATTTATTTTGGGACTTATTTCCCACTTTTTGGATCTGGGACATAAGTTCCAATTTCGTTTTGGGACTTATTTCCTACTTTTTTGCTGTGGGACATAAGTTCCAATTAATTTTGGGACTTATTTCCCACTTTTTGGCTTTGGGGCATAAGTTCCAATTTCGTTTTGGGACTTATTTCTCACTTTTTGGCTGTGGGACATAAGTTCCAATTTATTTTGGGACTTATTTCCCACTTTTTGGCTCTGGGACATAAGTTCCAATTTCGTTTTGGGACTTATTTCTCACTTTTTGGCTGTGGGACAAAAGTTCCAATTAATTTTGGGACTTAATTCCCACTTTTTGGTGCTGGGACATAAGTTCCAATTCGTTTTGGGACTTATTTCCCACTTTTTGGCTGTGGGACATAAGTTCTAATTAATTTTGGGACTTATTTCCCACTTTTTGACTCTGGGGCATAAGTTCCAATTTCGTTTTGGGACTTATTTCCCACTTTTTGGCTGTTGGACATAAGTTTTAATTTATTTTGGGACTTATTTCCCACTTTTTGGCTCTGGGTCATAAGTTCCAATTTCGTTTTGGGACTTATTTCTCACTTTTTGGCTGTGGGACATAAGTTCCAATTTATTTTGGGACTTACTTCCCACTTTTTGGCTCTGGGACATAAGATCCAATTAATTTTGGGACTTATTTCCCATTTTTTGACTCTGGGACATAAGTTCCAATATCGTTTTGGGACTTATTTCCCACTTTTTGGCTGTGGGACATAAGTTCCAATTAATTTTGGGACTTAATTCCCACTTTTTGGCGCTGGGACATAAGTTCCAATTTCGTTTTGGGACTTATTTCCCATTTTTTGGCTGTGGGACATAAGTTCCAATTAATTTTGGGACTTATTTCCCCCTTTTTGACTCTTATTTCCCACTTTTTGGCTGTGGGATATAAGTTCCAATTAATTTTGGGACTTATTTCCCACTTTTTGACTCTGGGACATAAGTTCCAATTTCGTTTTGGGACTTATTTTCCACTTTTTTGCTGTGGGACATAAGTTCCAATTAATTTTGGGACTTATTTCCCACTTTTTGGCTCTGGGGCATAAGTTCCAATTTCGTTTTGGGACTTATTTCTCACTTTTTGGCTGTGGGACATAAGTTCCAATTAATTTTGGGACTTATTTCCCACTTTTTGACTCTGGGACATAAGTTCCAATTTCGTTTTGGGACTTATTTCTCACTTTTTGGCTGTGGGACATAAGTTCCAATTAATTTTGGGACTTAATTCCCACTTTTTGGTGCTGGGACATAAGTTCCAATTCGTTTTGGGACTTATTTCCCACTTTTTGGCTGTGGGACATAAGTTCTAATTAATTTTGGGACTTATTTCCCACTTTTTGACTCTGGGGCATAAATTCCAATTTCGTTTTGGGACTTATTTCCCACTTTTTGGCTGTTGGACATAAGTTCCAATTTATTTTGGGACTTATTTCCCACTTTTTGGCTCTGGGTCATAAGTTCCAATTTCGTTTTGGGACTTATTTCTCACTTTTTGGCTGTGGGACATAAGTTCCAATTTATTTTGGGACTTACTTCCCACTTTTTGGCTCTGGGACATAAGATCCAATTAATTTTGGGACTTATTTCCCATTTTTTGACTCTGGGACATAAGTTCCAATATCGTTTTGGGACTTATTTCCCACTTTTTGGCTGTGGGACATAAGTTCCAATTAATTTTGGGACTTAATTCCCACTTTTTGGCGCTGGGACATAAGTTCCAATTTCGTTTTGGGACTTATTTCCCATTTTTTGGCTGTGGGACATAAGTTCCAATTAATTTTGGGACTTATTTCCCCCTTTTTGACTCTTATTTCCCACTTTTTGGCTGTGGGATATAAGTTCCAATTAATTTTGGGACTTATTTCCCACTTTTTGACTCTGGGACATAAGTTCCAATTTCGTTTTGGGACTTATTTTCCACTTTTTGGCTGTGGGACATAAGTTCCAATTAATTTTGGGACTTATTTCCCACTTTTTGACTCTGGGACATAAGTTCCAATTTCGTTTTGGGACTTATTTCCCACTTTTTGGCTGTGGGACATAAGTTCCAATTAATTTTGGGACTTATTTCCCACTTTTCGACTCTGGGACATAAGTTCCAATTTCGTTTTGGGACTTATTTCCTACTTTTTGGCTGTAGGACATAAGTTCCAATTAATTTTGGGACTTATTTCTCACTTTTTGGCTGTGGGACATAAGTTCCAATTTATTTTGGGACTTATTTCCCACTTTTTGGATCTGGGACATAAGTTCCAATTTCGTTTTGGGACTTATTTCCTACTTTTTTGCTGTGGGACATAAGTTCCAATTAATTTTGGGACTTATTTCCCACTTTTTGGCTCTGGGACATAAGTTCCAATTTTGTTTTGGGACTTATTTCTCACTTTTTGGCTGTGGGACATAAGTTCCAATTTATTTTGGGACTTATTTCCCACTTTTTGACTCTGGGACATAAGTTCCAATTTCGTTTTGGGACTTATTTTCCACTTTTTGGCTGTGGGACATAAGTTCCAATTAATTTTGGGACTTATTTCCCACTTTTTGACTCTGGGACATAAGTTCCAATTTCGTTTTGGGACTTATTTCTCACTTTTTGGCTGTGGGACATAAGTTCCAATTTATTTTGGGACTTATTTCCCACTTTTTGGCTCTGGGACATAAGTTTCAATTAATTTCGGGACTTATTTCCCATTTTTTGATTCTGGGACATAAGTTCCAATTTCGTTTTGGGACTTATTTCCCACTTTTTGGCTGTGGGACATAAGTTCCAATTAATTTTGGGACTTAATTCCCACTTTTTGGCTCTGGGACATAAGTTCCAATTTCGTTTTGGGACTTATTTCCCACTTTTTGGCTGTGGGGCATAAGTTCCAATTAATTTTGGGACTTAATTCCCACTTTTGGCGCTGGGACATAAGTTCCAATTTCGTTTTGGGACTTATTTCCCACTTTTTGGCTGTGGGACATAAGTTCCAATTTATTTTGGGACTTAATTCCCACTTTTTGGCTTTGGGACATAAGTTCCAATTTCGTTTTGGGACTTATTTCCCACTTTTTGGCTGTGGGACATAAGTTCCAATTTATTTTGGGACTTATTTCCCACTTTTTGGCTCTGGGACATAAGTTCCAATTTCGTTTTGGGACTTATTTCCCACTTTTTGGCTGTGGGACATAAGTTCCAATTAATTTTGGGACTTAATTCCCACTTTTGGCGCTGGGTTATAAGTTCCAATTTCGTTTTGGGACTTATTTCCCACTTTTTGGCTGTGGGACATAAGTTCCAATTAATTTTGGGACTTATTTCCCACTTTTTGACTCTGGGACATAAGTTCCAATTTCGTTTTGGGACTTATTTTCTACTTTTTGGCTGTGGGACATAAGTTCCAATTTATTTTGGGACTTATTTCCCACTTTTTGGCTCTGGGTCATAAGTTCCAATTTCGTTTTGGGACTTATTTCTCACTTTTTGGCTGTGGGACATAAGTTCCAATTTATTTTGGGACTTATTTCCCACTTTTTGGCTCTGGGACATAAGTTCCAATTAATTTTGGGACTTATTTCCCATTTTTTGACTCTGGGACATAAGTTCCAATATCGTTTTGGGACTTATTTCCCACTTTTTGGCTGTGGGACATAAGTTCCAATTAATTTTGGGACTTAATTCCCACTTTTTGGCGCTGGGACATAAGTTCCAATTTCGTTTTGGGACTTATTTCCCATTTTTTGGCTGTGGGACATAAGTTCCAATTAATTTTGGGACTTATTTCCCACTTTTTGACTCTGGGACATAAGTTCCAATTTCGTTTTGGGAATTATTTCCCACTTTTTGGCTGTGGGACATAAGTTCCAATTTATTTTGGGACTTATTTCCCACTTTTTGGCTCTGGGACATAAGTTCCAATTTCTATTTGGGACTTATTTCCCACTTTTTGGCTGTGGGACATATTTTCCAATTAATTTTGGGACTTAATTCCCTTTTTTGGCGCTGGGACATAAGTTCCAATTTCGTTTTGGGACTTATTTCCCAATTTTTGGCTGTGGGACATAAGTTCCAATTAATTTTGGGACTTATTTCCCACTTTTTGACTCTGGGACATAAGTTCCAATTTCGTTTTGGGACTTATTTTCCACTTTTTGGCTGTGGGACATAAGTTCCAATTAATTTTGGGACTTATTTCCCACTTTTTGACTCTGGGACATAAGTTCCAATTTCGTTTTGGGACTTATTTCTCACTTTTTGGCTGTGGGACATAAGTTCCAATTTATTTTGGGACTTATTTCCCACTTTTTGGCTCTGGGACATAAGTTTCAATTAATTTCGGGACTTATTTCCCATTTTTTGATCCTGGGACATAAGTTCCAATTTCGTTTTGGGACTTATTTCCCACTTTTTGGCTGTAGGACATAAGTTCCAATTAATTTTGGGACTTAATTCCCACTTTTTGGCGCTGGGACATAAGTTCCAATTTCGTTTTGGGACTTATTTCCCACTTTTTGGCTGTGGGACATAAGTTCCAATTAATTTTGGGACTTAATTCCCACTTTTGGCGCTGGGACATAAGTTCCAATTTCGTTTTGGGACTTATTTCCCACTTTTTGGCTGTGGGACATAAGTTCCAATTTATTTTGGGACTTAATACCCACTTTTTGGCACTGGGACATAAGTTCCAATTTCGTTTTGGGACTTATTTCCCACTTTTTGGCTGTGGGACATAAGTTCCAATTTATTTTGGGACTTATTTCAAACTTTTTGGCTCTGGGACATAAGTTCCAATTTCGTTTTGGGACTTATTTCCCACTTTTTGGCTGTGGGACATAAGTTCCAATTAATTTTGGGACTTAATTCCCACTTTTGGCGCTGGGACATAAGTTCCAATTTCGTTGTGGGACTTATTTCCCACTTTTTGGCTGTGGGACATAAGTTCCAATTAATTTTGGGACTTATTTCCCACTTTTTGACTCTTGGACATAAGTTCCAATTTCGTTTTGGGACTTATTTTCCACTTTTTGGCTGTGGGACATAAGTTCCAAGTAATTTTGGGACTTATTTCCCACTTTTTGTTTCTGGGACATAAGTTCCAATTTCGTTTTGGGACTTATTTCCCACTTTTTGGCTGTGGGACTTAAGTTGCAATTAATTTTTTGACTTAATTCCCACTTTTTGGCGCTGGGACATAAGTTCCAATTTCGTTTTGGGACTTATTTCCCACTTTTTGGCTGTGGGACATAAGTTCCAATTAATTTTGGGACTTATTTCCCACTTTTTGACTCTGGGACATAAGTTCCAATTTCGTTTTGCTACTTATTTCCCACTTTTTGGCTGTGGGACATAAGTTCCAATTTATTTTGGGACTTATTTCCCACTTTTTGGCTCTGGGACATAAGTTCCAATTTCGTTTTGGGACTTATTTCCCCCTTTTTTGCTGTGGGACATAAGTTCCAATTAATTTTGGGACTTATTTCCCACTTTTTGGCTCTGGGACATAAGTTCCAATTTCGTTTTGGGACTTATTTCTCACTTTTTGGCTGTGGGACATAAGTTCCAATTTATTTTGGGACTTATTTCCCACTTTTTGGCTCTGGGACATAAGTTCCAATTTCGTTTTGGGACTTATTTCTCTATTTTTGGCTGTGGGACATAAGTTCCAATTAATTTTGGGACTTAATTCCCACTTTTTGGTGCTGGGACAAAAGTTCCAATTCGTTTTGGGACTTATTTCCCACTTTTTGGCTGTGGGACATAAGTTCTAATTAATTTTGGGACTTATTTCCCACTTTTTGACTCTGGGCATAAGTTCCAATTTCGTTTTGGGACTTATTTCCCACTTTTTGGCTGTGGGACATAAGTTCCAATTAATTTTGGGACTTAATTCCCACTTTTTGGCGCTGGGACATAAGTTCCAATTTCGTTTTGGGACTTATTTCCCACTTTTTGGCTGTGGGACATAAGTTCCAATTAATTTTGGGACTTATTTCCCACTTTTTGACTCTGGGACATAAGTTCCAATTTCGTTTTGGGAATTATTTCCCACTTTTTGGCTGTGGGACATAAGTTCCAATTTATTTTGGGACTTATTCCCCACTTTTTTGCTCTGGGACATAAGTTCCAATTTCGTTTTGGGACTGATTTCCCACTTTTTGGCTGGGGGAAATAAGTTCCAATTAATTTTGGGACTTAATTCACACTTTTGGCGCTGGGACATAAGTTCCAATTTCGTTTTGGGACTTATTTCCCACTTTTTTGCTGTGGGACATAAGTTCCAATTAATTTTGGGACTTATTTCCCACTTTTTGGCTCTGGGTCATAAGTTCCAATTTCGTTTTGTGACTTATTTCTCACTTTTTGGCTGTGGGACATAAGTTCCAATTTATTTTGGGACTTATTTCCCACTTTTTGGCTCTGGGACATAAGTTCCAATGAATTTTTGGGACTTATTTCCCATCTTTTGACTCTGGGACATAAGTTCCAATTTCGTTTTGGGACTTATTTCTCACTTTTTGGCTGTGGGACATAAGTTCCAATTTATTTTGGGACTTATTTCCCACTTTTTGGATCGGGGACATAAGTTCCAATTTCGTTTTGGGACTTATTTCCCACTTTTTTGCTGTGGGACATAAGTTCCAATTAATTTTGGGACTTATTTCCCACTTTTTGGCTCTGGGTCATAAGTTCCAATTTCGTTTTGGGACTTATTTCTCACTTTTTGGCTGTGGGACATAAGTTCCAATTTTGTTTTGGGACTTATTTCCCACTTTTTGGCTCTGGGACATAAGTTCCAATGAATTTTTGGGACTTATTTCCCATCTTTTGAGTCTGGGACATAAGTTCCAATTTCGTTTTGGGACTTATTTCCCACTTTTTTGCTGTGGGACATAAGTTCCAATTAATTTTGGGACTTATTTCCCACTTTTTGGCTCTGGGTCATAAGTTCCAATTTCGTTTTGGGACTTATTTCTCACTTTTTGGCTGTGGGACATAAGTTCCAATTTATTTTGGGACTTATTTCCCACTTTTTGGCTGTGGGACATAAGTTCCAATGAATTTTTGGGACTTATTTCCCATCTTTTGACTCTGAGACATGAGTTCCAATTTCGTTTTGGGAATTATTTCCCACTTTTTGGCTGTGGGACATAAGTTCCAATTAATTTTGGGACTTAATTCCCACTTTTTGGCGCTGGGACATAAGTTCCAATTTCGTTTTGGGACTTATTTCCCACTTTTTTTCTGTAGGACATAAGTTCCAATATCGTTTTGGGTCTTATTTCCCACTTTTTGATGCTGGGACATAAGTTCCAATTTCGTTTTGGGTCTTATTTCCCACTTTTTGACGCTAGGACATAAGTTCCAATTTTTTGGGTCTTATTTCCCACTTTTTGGCTCTGGGACATAAGTTCCAATTTGTCTCTCTTATTTCCCACTGTTCGGCTCTGGGACATAAGTTCCAATTTCGTTTTGGGACTTATTTCCCACTTTTTGATTCTGGGACATAAGTTCCAATTTCGTTTTGGGACTTATTTCCCACTTCTTGGCTGTGGGACATAAGTTCCAATTTATTTTGGGACTTATTTCCCACTTTTTGACTCTGGGACATAAGTTCCAATTTCGTTTTGGGTCTTATTTCCCATTTTTTGACGCTGGGGCATAAGTTCCAATTTGTTTTTGGACATATTTCCCACTTTTTTGGCACTGGGGCATAAGTTCCAATTTTTCCGGTCTTATTTCCCACTTTTTGGCTCTGGGACATAAGTTCCAATTTCGTTTTGGGACTTATTTCCCACTTTTTGACTGTGGGACATAAGTTCCAATTTATTTTGGGACTTAATTCCCACTTTTTGGCGCTGGGACATAAGCTCCTATTTCGTTTTTGGACTTATTTCCCACTTTTTGGCTGTGGGACAAAAGTTCCAATTTGTTTTGTCACTTATTTAACACTTTTTTGGCTCTGGGACATAAGTTCCAATTTTTTGGGTCTTATTTCCCCTTCTTTGGCTCTGGGACATAAGTTTCAATTTCGTTTTGGGACTTATTTCCCCACTTTTTGGCTGTTGGACATAAGTTCCAATTTATTTTAGGACTTATTTCCCTTTTTTATACTCTGGGACATAAGTTCCAATTTCGTTTTCTGACTTATTTCCCACTTTTTGATTCTGCGACATTAGTTCCAATTTCGTTTTGGGTCTTATTTCCCACTTTTTGGCACTGGGAAATAAGTTCCAATTTGTTTCGGGGCTTATGTCCCACTTTTTGGTGCTTGGACATAAGTTCCAATTTGTTTTGGGACTTATGTCTCACTTTTTGGCACTGGGACATAAGTCCCAATTTCACAGACAGATTTGTACACGTATTCACAGACGTGAAAAAATATTTCGAGGGTGTTTCAGGCAAGAGGAGTACGAGTTAGCGGACTGTATTGGTCTGTGGTTTTTATTGCCTATCCTGTGCCTCTACTTTTTCAAAACAAATTTTTTAACTTTCACATACAAAAATTCTTATTCCGCCAATTAAAGATACTAATTTATTTTTTTTTTATTTTTTCAGTACAAAATGTATCTGTTGCCTGTACGTCGTCACAATCATCACATGGATTCTCGAAGCCGTTACATTTTACTCACCTGGTCAAGATAATTACATAGCATTTATGGAAATCATAAATGCCCTGCAAGGTGCTTTCATCCTTATGATCTTCATTGTTGTTCGTCGTCGAAGAAATGCAATTGTTCGTTGGTGGCACGGCCGCGGCCCACATGGATTGACAGCGGTTCCAATGAAAGATCTAGTTCCTGCTGAAAATAGACCTCCTCCAGCCAGCATCAGTTAACTTTAACTTTCAAAGCCTTAACGAACAAATACATATATATATAAAGGAGGGAGGATGATTGAAATTTTTTTTGTTGTATAGCAGGCAGTGCCTCACAGTGGTTGTTGTTTGAAACTTAAATCGGGGTTCAATAATTTAGCTAAATGTTTTAAAATTTATTTATATGTCATGTCGAAAAAAAATGTACTTTAATTGTTTTAGTTTTAAAATAAATTATAAGAATAATTTTATATTTATCGAAAAAAAAAACATGTGTTTCTTTGTTCCTGCGGAGCCTTCCACAAACTTGTCCGATTCTCCTGACACCGTGAGTAATATAATCCCCTCAGCCGATATCCAGATACCTTGCTTACCTCGTTACAGCTTCCGGTTCAGTTCCATAAAGACTCTTTTTTTTTTAATTAATTATTAAAAAGTATTGTTTAAATATATTTTATTCAAGTAGACGACTACGAAATTGGGTAAACTTTACAAGAATAATTTTAAAAAATTATTTTGGTAAGCAAAAATAAATTTAAGCTTAAAATGTAAATATCTATAGTTTTAATAAAATCTTTAAACAGTAAAAAGGTGTATAGTAGCGTATGTATTAATATTTGTTTAACTAAGTAAATTTACTTTTAAAAATGACGACAGTGTTTCGTTTAATTGAATCCCAAAACCATTTTTTACATAAAGTGTTCAGAATATATTTCACATTGTTAAATAAAGCTAAAATAATAAATTTTATTTTGTAATTAAATTACGTGTAAATATAAATAAACTAAACATCGTACTTTTTACTTTGTCTTTTAATGTCACAAACAAATAATTATAAGATCTTCTCACACTTTCAAGCGATATAAATTGCTTTCTTAAAAAAATCCTACTGAATTTCAAAATAAATGACAAATCAATTTAAAATAAACTTATCTTTTCTTAAAATGCCTTAAAAGATCATTTTCCTTCATTAAATGTGACCTTTTTCTAATCTAATTGAAATTTAAAATGTGTGACGTCATTTTTACTCGACTTGCGAAAAAACCCAAATTCAGTCCAAAAATTTTCATGAAATACCAGGCGATCAGCAATGGCAGTAGGTATTCAATATGCAACTTGGGGTATGCAACAAAAAACAAAAATTTCCAGGCCACGCAAATACCCCAAATTAGCACCTAAAAGTATGCTTTAGGGAAATCGACAAGCTACGACGGGAAATTATTTTTTCACAAAATTGAAGTTACCGACAGTGGTAGAAATCGGTGCGTCGGTACGTTGTCGGTACATGGTCGGTAATTTTGTCGGTATTATCGATATAATTAAAAATTACCGACGCCCGCCGGTGCAATTCAATGCGTCGGTAAGTTGTTTGTATTATTGACACAAACCATTTTTTTCATATCCGGTTTATCAATGAAATTTCCCAAATCACTAGTTCCGGGATCAAATTATTTAAAAAGCTTACCATAAGGACCATTTTCAACGGTCGACTAATATAGGGTTTTCCAATAAGAGGTGTTATTTTGATATTCAAAGAAAAATGACATTTTTTGAAAAAAATGATCGGATGTTTACTTTAATGTAAAGAAGAAAGTATGCCATTTACATTGAAATAATCATAATGATCGTTTTTTTCAAAAAATGCTATTTTCTTTGAATATCAAAATAATACTTCTTATTGGTAAACCGTTAAAATAACACCTCATATTGAAAAACAGTATATTTCGTGCTGGAAATCGGTGAAATAAATGTTTAATTGATTTCGTTCTTTTTTTTCATTTTATTATATTTTTAGAACTGTCATTTATGCTTCAGCAAAACTACATTTGTGACTCGTCGAAGATGTTTCGTATAGGTCATAATTTTTTGTTTATTATTCCCGCATGTGCAGGATCATTTCTTTGACGGTAGCATGAGAGCTATAGATGAACTAATCGAAATAGTTTCGTAGAAGATTTGTTTTCTGTTTTTATATGTTCCTTGCGCTTTCGAAGCAATGTTCTTTGGTCAATAACTTCGTATGAATCTACTCTTCACTTTTGGTTTTGATATTAAGCAATTAACAAGCACACATAAAGGCTGCTCCTTTAAGGATTCAAATTGTTTGTCTGATTTTTGTTTAACATTTCTTATACAAATATAAAACTAGTTTATTTAATCTTATTTCAATAAATTTCTTTCCAAATAATGTTTAAAGTTAAAACTACAGGCAATCTTAGAAAAATATTAACAAAGATATATAAACAAAATAACAAATGATTAAAGTTATGAATATTATTTTTTTTGTAACAAATTACATAGAGTTAAAAAATTTAAATTTTTTTGATCCTGCACATATATTTTAAAATATGTTTTTAAAAAGATGTAAAAAATTATATATAGTTTAATATTAAATAAAATATATTTTTTCATGATTATTTTACACATACAAAAAATAAAGGAAATCAGTTTTTTATAAGAAATACCTACTTGAATATTTGTGTAAACATTTGATTATACATAAATATATATATACTGAAATAAAGATACGTTTTTTAAGGCTTCTAAGCTCATTTTCAAAAGTTTTTGAACTATGTTTGTATTTTCTACTTGTTTTTATAAACCTTTACAACGTTTTGTTTTTACATGTATAGCTTTGTTTTTAGTTAATTTGTTTTTAAAACTTAACTTTAAATTGTTACATAAGCAAATTATTCTATTTAAAAAAAAAATGATCTCATAAGCGTCAGTTAATAAAATTAAATCAACAAAATAACTAAAATTATTTAATTATGTCAATAACATACACATACATATTCTATATATTTTGTTATAAGAAAATATATTTTGTTTCATAAAATTAAATCTAAACAAAATATTTTGTTTTATTAAAGAAAATCAAAATCACACCAAATTTAATCTAGCATCTCAAATCTTGGAGTTGGTGGCCTCTTCTCAGCCCTAAACATATTACTCATCCCAGCTACGCTTGTAATGCCTCTGATGCCGGTATTCTGGAAATAAATAAGCATATAATTCTCACCGTCCTTCAGGTCGATATCCTCGGAAAACTGAATCCTCATTGTTGTCTGGTTTATGGGCTTCGCTCGGTGATAGGAACGTGGTTCTAAATTACCCGATGCACCAGGTGATGGAGAGTCAGCTTGATTGACGTACTGATAAGCTTCATATTCACTGAAGCTAGCATAGTTGCTAAGATAGATGCCAATCCAATCGTTGTCCTCCTCTTCGAATCCTTTTGGTTTATAATACTCGATAACGTTCTCTTCACCAATCATCCAAATTGGAACATTACGGAATTCTATGAATAGCTCGTTGGGATTATCGACGACCTGTTCGTTTTCATGACATTCATCAGTTACATCAGTTTCATCAACATTTTGTTGCAATTCTAAGGCAATTCCTTGTTGTTGTAACATTCTAACTTTATTTTGCATGTTGGTTATTATGTTAGTGGTTGGGAGCTTTTTTTGTTTTTTTAATTAGTAATATTAATTTATTTTTATAGCCCCAAAAAACAGACCGTGCGAATTTTAATGCCCGCCATGTTCGAGAGGAGAAAAGATTTGTTAGTAAAAG
Source organism: Platycheirus albimanus (assembly GCA_916050605.2). Taxonomy (NCBI): domain Eukaryota; kingdom Metazoa; phylum Arthropoda; class Insecta; order Diptera; family Syrphidae; genus Platycheirus; species Platycheirus albimanus. Next base: position 359,618,684 of record OU696696.1, read on the forward strand.
ACTGGGTTAAACATTTTTTTTTTATATTTTTTCAAAAAAGCGACCATACAAACAAGACGTATAATATGAAAAAAGACAACATTTAAATGAAATGGATTAACATTGGTAGACATCACTATGAAGTAGTTGTCGATGGAAAACTTAAAGAGAAACAAAACTACAAATGTTAAACTGATTTGGCGTCCAACGTGGGGCTGGGGCATGACTGTTGTATGAATCCTAAAGTAAAACTCAGTAGGTTAGGCTACATAAGGATTGATATCAAACATACATATGTGTGGGAATCATATATAAATACCAATCGACATGAATTTTCGTTCTATTTATATAAGCTTATCAGAAAAGTTACACAAACAAATTAGAGTAATATATTCTTGGGGAACCTTTTATTTTACTTTCAAAAAAATAGTACGCAGCTTGAGCTAAATTTTAGTTCACATTTTTCTCTATAAACATTACCTAAGACTCCAGCTAAATTATGACAGAAGGGCGTTAAGTAGAAAATGCCACTGAAAATAGCTGTTCTCTAAAAATTGATGTCAAAGAAACAGATTTTAAGTGAATTATACAAAAAATATATATAATTTTTAAATAAAACAAGGTATTATTATCTATATTATTATTTGACTTGCTTTTTCCTTCCATCCATTTGTATTTGGAACAAAACAAGACACAATTTACTGGATGACAGAACCATTAAAGAAATGAAAATACAGCTGTTCTCTAATTTAATTGAGCGGTAGCCACAGAAAAGTAAGAGAGGGGTATTAAAGTATCGTCGTTTTGGGACTATTTTTAATAAAAAAGACACTACTTAAAATATGTGTTTAATTTCTTTTTACAGAACAAATATTATATGTATTTTTCGGTCCCATCGAGGTGTCCGTCGGAACGGAAATTTCTCCGATTTTATACGACCAGCTGTTCGGGATGGTTCTCCGAAAAATTTTAGCACACAGCGGGGAATTGAGTTGTAGTATTCAAGTACATTTTTTGATGTATTTTTTGACAGCTAGGTACAATTTTGATCCGATTTCATCCGACACAAATTCTTGAAGATTTTTTTTTAACAAATTTAAGGAAAAAGTTGAAAAATGTAAGAAATAAAAAAAATTATGATTATAGATACCTCGAACACAATTGAAACCTCCGAAAATGTAAGCGTTACGGAAAACTGTCCACTCCTGTCTGTCTGTGTCTGATCTGTCAAAATTTAGCTCGGAATAAATGTGTCGAGCAATTTATCAGTCCGCTAAAACTTTGACAGCTGAATAATGTACACTATGAAACAAAAAATTAAAATTTTAGCTGGAGCTGCGTATACCACTCGACTTCGATGGGAGCTAAATTTTAGCTGGAGCTGCGTACTATGCTTAACAAAACTTCATTTTTCGATGTGTTTATGTTTTAGGATGTTAACAGAGTATGTTTAGTATTTTTACCAAAGAAATAAGGAAATTTAGTCCGTCGATGTACAAGACAGTATAACCTTCTCTAAAAAAGGGTTACCATGTTAATTTTCTGTGCTACATTTCTGACATTTTACAGAACAGCAAGTATCTTTGCTATAGTGATTTTGCATTGTGTTCATGCTTACTTAAAGTTAGAAAAAAAAAATTTAAAACAGTAGTTCTACACTGGTTCCTAAATCATAGTCTAAATGGACTTACTAACTTCTTTAAGACAGGATAAGGAAACAACCAATTGAAATGCTTCGACCAAAAGTTGTATTTAAATAATATAAATTAAGTTATTTTAAGTTCAAACAAGGGACAATCAAAAACACAAATTTAAAATCAATCTAAAATAAAATCACAAAAAACACAAATTAAAAAAAAAACTGAGATTACACAATTACTTTACAGTTTACACGATAATTAAAAATTATATAAACGAAATTAAACTTATAAAAGCATAAATTGTCGCCTCGTCACATATGAAATTGATAAAATTAATAGGATTTCCAAACTGAACAATAAGTAGTGTAGGTAGATTTGTTGTGATGATGAGTGTGTTAATGCATAAAAATCGGATTCAGATTCAGTTTCGGATTCAATCTATAAAAAAAAGAATAGTAACAAAAAAGTCTTAGAATCAAGCAAATGTTTTGTCAAACTGTTAAAGTTAGTTTTTTGCTCGGAAAGTTAATTTCAATAAGAGGTGGAAGGAAGAGAATATTTGCATTTAAAATAATGTTCCAAAAGAGCACTCTACAACGGCTGTTAGTATGAGGAAGTGAGTGTCCAAGCTAGCACTCATGTTACGTTTAATGGCAAAAATTAAATGGAAACGAAAATTAATAAATAATGACAAATAGAACAACTTTCTGATCAAAAGAAAGAAAAAATATAACATCTTCTCTATTAACTTCTTCGATTTAGCACAACGCAAAAATGTACTACCACTAAGTCAATGCTTCTGGAAAAAACACAAGAAAACTGTTGCGAATCTATACTTTTGAATTTGGAACAACGCATGTTCAAAGAACGAAGATTTCAATAAATTGGTACTTTCACGGCAATTGAGACTTGAGTTTGAACCAAAATTTTCATTTTTCGGAACTGGAACAGTGAGTACAAATCTGTAGTGGAACAGTTCCGAGTGGCTGGAAAACGCTTAAAATAGGTATACAATTTAAACTTCTTAATTCCTTTGGCCCTATCGAGGTATCCGTCGGGTCGGAACGGAAATATCTTCGATTTTATACGATTCGAACGATTTTTGCTTCAAGGTATTTTTGGAATATTTCTCCGAAAAATTTTAACGTATAAGTACATTTTTTGGTGTCATTTTGGCAGCTATGTACAATTTTGAGGAAAGTGTTGAAAAAATTAAGAAATAAAAAATGTACGATTTAGATATTTCGGACAAAATTGAAACCTCCGGAAAATTATGCGTCGCGGAAAATTGTTCGCTCCGATACGGATACCTCGATACTCGGGCCGATTATCTAAAAAATCCCAGCTTTGCCACAACCGTTGACTATCCCTTAACCTAGATTTTATTTCTTTCAACTGGTTAAAAATGTACAAGGAAGGACGTTTAAGGAAACTTGATTATGGAAAGAAGTCAATCAAGCCAAAAGAATCAACACAATTTTTCAGTTCCAGAATCTACCATTTTTACGTATTTAATTCAAAGTCGACTTCTACTGTTAACCGGTGAAAAAAAAACTAATGTAGCTCAACAAAAATTTTTTAATCACTGCTGTGTCACCAAGAGACTAATCTAGCAGCCAACGAAAGAATCCAGAGTGGCTTTGATCTACATTATGTATGTGAACATACACTGCCCGACAACCGATTAGCGCCACCTATGCTTCTTGTCTTTGGAGCTTAATATCAGCCAATCTAATAAACCTTTTGAAACGAATTTTTATTTATGGTAAGGGCATTAGCGTGCTGGAGTCTGTCCTCGAAATGTATTCCAAAGATGCGAAAAGCTTTTGGAAAAAGCTAAGATCTTTCTGAAGTATTGCATTTCAAAGAAAAGATCCAATAAACAGCAAACGAATGACAGGAATGAGCCATTTTGACAAGAGATAAAGTGTCGCTTGATGTGAAGCAAAACAAAAAGCAAATAAAATGACACAACGAAGAGAGTTGAAAGAGTTCTATTTTCTTTCGCTGACTTTTTCCATGGCAACCTGAAATATCTGTCTACTAATGCAAGGTTTATGCTAATTGGAAAGGATTTCCGAACAAATTTTTCGATGATCATCATTGATTTTAGATGTGGATATTACAATAACAGAGAAATGATTGAGCCGGTTAAGGGATTTTGCGTTCGGATAGTGCGGCGCAAGAAAAAGTCTCTTTGCTTAACAGTATGTCTCTATGTTAGATAATATTCAAGCTTTGCGCCTTAAACCTTTTTGATTGTAGCCAACTCATTTCTTGCATAGTCGTATGAAAACTAAGCCTTTTGCAGCACTTTCGGCGGCATCCGAATAAGAGATCTTTCGACAGAAGGTAGTTAGAAATACGCACATCAAAAACGTAAAAGTGTTCTGATTTAACAACACAAGACAGCATTTTGTTTCAAAAGCATTCAATTTTTCTCGGTACAGAATTCATCATTGGACATCTCTTTTAAGACCTTCTGTCAATGCAGTTCCAAGTCCAAATAACGAATTTGTGAATCTTGAAACATTTATAAAAACCTGAGGTTACACTGTCGTCAGCTAAACAGTTTAGTGGATTATATAAGGCAGGAGATGATTTACGAAGATCTTTAAGAGAATGGGTTTCTATCATTAGTATACAGAGATCTTATTGCCTTAGATTGGGTCAGGTCACGTCGAAGTTAGCCTTTTCCGCTGTAAGGGATGTTCGAATTGGATATAGATACTTTTTGCTGTACGTCCATTAATAATTTTCCAAATTATTGTCTACGAACTAGATAACACCATGTCACCTGACTTTCCTTAATATTTCTTAGCCATTTAGCAAGGAAACATTTTAATTGTTATTATACATATAGTATGTATACTTTCGTGTAGGGTTTTCAATCACTAAATGAATTTTCTTTAAACCGAACAATAAGGATGCCTCTCTTTATTGAAGGATTTTCAATTTCTATAACTTGATTCAACGAAGGAAGCTGTGTAATACCGTGAACAGAAAATTACTAAACCTTACCTATTAGTTTCTCTTAACGGTTAAAGTATACCAATAAACGAGGGAAAAGTCCTTCAATTATAACTTCGATGTGTGTGGTGGGTATGCAGCAAACAAATTGCGTAATGTTCCACACGTGTTAATTCAAAACAATAAAGGCTTCGTCACACCAGACCGACTATTCATGAACAATACACCCATAAATCTTTTGAAGGACTTTTACGGACACAAATACAAAATTAATGATTAAGAAAGTTGAATACAAAATGATAGGTAGATAAACAAATTCTGAAAAGTTAAGTTTAGATAAATGTATTAATAAATAGAATAAAATATTGTTGTTTAATTTAAAATAAGGTTGATGAATTAAATAGGAAATGTATGTTGTTATGATTTTTTAAAGCTCCCAACCACCTAAATTACAACGAACGGAACAACAACAGCACGCTTTACAAAAAAAAAAAAATGCCTTTTGGCACAAACAAACAAACGGATTTTGGTTAAAACATAAAAAACAAAATGAAATACCTTGATGACGAATTCACTGGAAACAGGCTTATGGTCACTAATATTGTATCCAGGATGACTCTTGTATGAAAGTTGGTCCAAATGAAGTTTATAATCGGAGTATTTGTCCCGGTTAACGGTGTACAAAATCCGATCAGTCCATGCGGGGCGACGTCTACAAAAAAAAAAAAAAAAAAAAAACACAAACACAAACACATTCAAATTAATCAGTTTCTTTGATAATAAAGAGTCATATAATATTTGGCGCACTTCATATCATAAGTCGTGGTATTTTCTTTGAATTTAAAAGTTGGCGGGAATTCTGGTAGTTTCTCTTCGAGTTGATGGAATGCTTTGCGGGTTTCTCGAACCAATCGTAACTGATCCCTCTGAATGAGTTCGGAGAGTTTATCCTTTTCAACAAGATCTCGTACTTCTTCGGGGGAATCTTCACCGGTAATTCGGAAATTAAGGTCACCAAACCAAAAGACATATCTGAAATAGGTTTTTTTATCATAAATTGTTTTTAGGCATGAAGAATAGCTAGTTGGTACTTACTCATGGTCAAAGATTTCACGGTAATTGTTAACATGGTAATGATGGTTTTCTAAAATTTGTCTGTAGTCCTCGATTCTTTCGTCTAGTTCGTGATCATGGGCAGCTAGATGTGCGACTACAAATGAAACTCCACAGCCATAGACGCTTAATCGAATACTGACAGCTCCTTTGTTTCCCTGTCAATATAAGAAAATAAAGGTCAGAAATAATAACTAGATTTTAAGTTGCAATTGAATAAAAAATGGCAGGCTTAGAAATTGGATTACGAAGTTATCCAGAGTGATAGATTCTAGAAAGGACAAAATCTATAAACAGAAAAAAAATATAGAAAGATAAAATCTAGAAGTAGAAAAAATCCAGAATGTGGAAAAATCTAGAATAATCTAGAAAAAAAGTATTCTAGATTTTTTTTTTTAATTTAGAGGAATTCTAGATTTTGTCCATTCTAGATTTCTTTTTTCTAGATTTTGGGTTTTCGTGATTAAGTATTCTAGATTTTCGCTTTTCTGGATTTTTTTTTAGATTTTCTCTTTCTAGATTTTTTTGCTCTAGATTTTTTTCTAGATATCGTGATAAGCCCCTTAGAAAGATATTTGAAAAGAACTATCTGGACTTTGACAGATTTTTGCAACACACACCGAAACTCCTATTTAGCTTACTTCACAGGATGATAATCCGACAAAGTTAACAATCCATTAACCGAGTATTATGAGCAAGAAGTACCACCGGAAGAGAGTTTTAACTATTTCTGAACCAACATAATTCCCCAAAAACATGACTTGAAGTTAAAGTGGTCTTTATACCGAAAGCTAGAAGCCTTGTTATACTAATCGTTCAGACTTTTAACAAATTATAGTATAAAATCGTTTATTCTAAAGACTCTAATCGAATAGACATCCACATTCGGCGGCTGAGTACGGAACTTCGTACTATCGTCAGAACTGTCAGAAACACACTGAAAAACAATGAATACACCCTTGCTGCTTTCTTAGATCGAGAGAGCTCTTAATAACGTTGGAAATGTATCATGTATCATTTATCGAAATATCAACATCTAGAGGCACCCCAGGGTGGAGTCCTCTGCCCCTATTCTTTAAGGAATTAGATATTTTCGAGTCAGTGTTGGAGCATTATGCAGATTATATCCACTTTGCACTCAATCCGCAAAATACAGAGCTAGCCCCATTTTTCAAACAAGAAGGAATAACCAGTTTTCGGATTATCATTCCAAAAGTTTCACGCCAAATACCCTGGAGAAGCTCAACAAATAAAATTAAACCGAAATTTCAACTTTGAAGGGAGAGCCAAGATAACCAATCAATAAAAATATGGTTCCAAAATGGAAGCTTTTGTTGGTGCGGTCTTCAACTCAGATATATTTGAATAACAGTATATCCGGCTCCTCGATTACAGCAGCATGTATAAGGTTGAGGTCCAGGCAGTGACTGCAGCTGCTAAACCGGTTGCAAGTAAGGCAATACTACATTCTGATTTCTGATACCACCTTACTCATTGAAGCGGCGAAAAGTCTGCCATTAAGAGCAAAGGGTTCACGGCGTGCAGAATAACAAAAGACTATTAGTTTCCCGGCCTCAGTTGTGTGCTCGAAAACGAAAGAACTGATGATCTGGCAAGGAAGGGATCATCCCTAACCTCAGTCCGACTGTCACAACAGTATAGTCACAACCAGGAAATCGGGGCCTTGTTTTGACAACCGAAAAACTGAGATATTCTACCTCTGAAAACAAAATCAATACGCTTCACTGTGAGTAAACTGACCGGGGACAACATGATAGAATACCACAAAAAGAAATTAAAGCTAGCATGGACGACTTATGCAGAAGATGTCCACTGCAAACGAGGACCTCATTGGTTTAGTTGATTGGGGATTAATTAACTCTTAATTAAAAAACAAATATATTTGTTTTCACAAAAGTTAAATGAACAAGGTCTATAACTAACTTGGGCAGGACTTACACAGTTATATTTTATACCACCTAAAAACATGTTTAATGATCTTGTATTTCGTCCACCAAATACACATATTTAAAAAAAATATTGTGACAGACGTCAAATTCGTTCACTCACACCCCTGAAGCTTATCTTTTGAGGTCGCACATTGTGCAATAAAAAAATACAATGTATTTCACTGGAAGTGAGTTCTAGATGCAATAAGCGAATGATTTATAATTAATTTAATTTAAAATTGTATGAAATTATTTAATAGGGTTTTCACACCGAGCCGAAAACCCAGTTTTCAGCTAAAAGTTTACGAAAACCTGAAAATCATTCACACCGGACTTTTCAAGTTTTCGTTTGACATTTCACTTCATTTTTATTATTATTATTATTATTATTATTATTATTATTATTATTATTACAACAACTCCGTCGATGAATCGAACAGAGTAGACACACTTACAAGCACTGGCAACTTAGGCCTTCAGCTCAAGACAACACACAGTAATACGACAGAGAGAGAGACAGACAGAACAGAAGATAGAAGAACACACAAAACTTCATTTTTACTTTACAACTGACTATCAAATTTTGAAATGAAAATATTTTCGGCTGCCATGATTAATTTTTTTTTTTTTGATGTTTATGCGCTTTTTAGGTGTGCTTGGAAAGAATCGCAACAAACTTAGGTGTGTTCTGAAAGAATCACAACAAACTCAGGTGTGTTTGCTTTGTATTCCAACAAGTTTTCGACAGGTTTTATATAAAACCAGTCGTTTTATAAAACTTGTGATGAGGAAAAACGTATGGTAAAACTTGTGTTTTCGTTCAGGTTTTGGGGTTTTTTCGCGAAAGCCGCGATTTAGCTTGGTGTGAAAGCCCTTTAATAGTTTTCGGGTCTTATCAAAAGAAATGTGGAACATATTGTGGATCGTATTCAATTTGTATCAATTTTCTTTGCCTTAAATGTCTGACCACGTGGGAAGATTTAAAAGGACATGGAAAAGTATGACATTACGTTGTTTTGTCTAAGAATTATAAATTGTGGGAGGTTAAAGGACTATTCACATGAAAGTGACCAATGACCATCGAATGAATAAAAATTCGTCCATTTTGACGTTTCATTCACATGCAATTTATTTTATTTGTTGCGAAGAACGAACGTCACGTCTGTATATCACAATTGAACAGTGAGATTTTGAGGTTAGACGCTCACGAATAATTTATTCGTTGCTATGTGGATGGTATGTGGAACGCGAATAGGGTTTGACAATTCGTAACACTCAGATTAAAATTAGCGACGAACAATTTGTTTTCACTAAAATTTCTTTTTTCTTCAATTAAAATGAAAGTTTTATCATCTCAAAATTACATTTAATAAGTTTCTTTCATTTTGAAATAGTTTTTGTTGCAAAATATTGCTTAGAAATATGAAAAATCTCATTTATTTGTTCATTCGTTGGTCGCTCTCATGTGAATAGTCCTTAAGGAGGGAAATTTGTTTATTCATTTTCACCGCACCACATTTCATCAGTTATTTTTTCCCTTTTATTGATAATTTTCTCTTACCCAAAGTCCTCCAAATCCAGTTCGTGTGAATTCCGCTTCGATATTTCTCAAATGTGGAAGATGTTTCCTCTTTGAAAATAACGTCAGCATAAGTCCTTGCATTTGTTCTGTTTTAATAGCCACATAATCATGATCTTTTAAAATTTCTTTTAATTTAATTGTCCAAGGATCATCTTTGAAAAGTCCAATAACTTGATTTTGTGGTTGTGATTTGACTTCCTGCAAGCCAATTGCATATAAATCGGGTGTATTTTCTCCAGGACAACTATGTGCTTTCATGCCAAGTAAATTGTAGAGGGAAAGTGCTTCGGGGTTTTTTGTGCCGACATTCCATGTTACAATGTAAACACTAAAATTATATTTAAAATAAACGATTAGAATTATTTATTTTATTTCAATAAATGATATTTTAAAATAATGAAAAATCAGTACAGCGACGTTAAAACTATGCACAAACAATGTAATGAAACCAAAACTTATGAAACGCATACATTTACAACAATATTTATATGAGAGATGGCTATTATATATAATTGAAAGTTTATAAGTCCTCTTAAGATTGATTTTTATACAAAAAGATGATATCGATTTTTTGTTTGAACAAATGCCACACAAATTACATAATGAATAATATAGATACTTCAACGTCAAGAGGAAGAAAAGCCCCCGTTTAGGTCGCAACTAAGTACTTTTCAAAATGGTTGATGTGACACTATATGGACATTAATGATTGCAGTTTTTTTTCTCCAATTTTAACAATCAATACTTACACAAACGAATAAGTGAAAAAGTCAAGGGGCTGCTGATAACTGAAGCTGTTAATTTCACGAATTAAAACCTTTCGGTACAATTTTTTCTGCTTAAAATTGATGTTGAGTGGGTTTGCACAAAATAATTTTCATGAATGTACCTAACACTTAACGCAGGCAAACACAGGTTAAGATACATATCCTTAGTCTTCTACTCTAGCAATCTATCGCCTCTACATTTAACAATTGCAACCTAAATAGGCTTAAGTTTGTAATCTAGGCGCCCACATTAAATTTTCTATTGCAAATTAGTCACTTAATGAGGTATGAGAGCGCACACGAGTGATTTCGACAGCAATCTACACGCACAAAGATACAATTTCGTCTGTGTAATGAATCCGTTCCAACTCAAAAGGGACATAGTGTATCCTCTATAATTGACACAGGAAAAGGATGAATAATTTGTAATGGGCAGGGGGGGTTTGTTTAAATTTACGTATGTATGTATACACAACATACCCTTAAAGGGTCTGCGTCAGCATAAAAAACACGACATATTGGTGAGTTTTATCGCACTTAGTAGATAATTGTGAGATTGTGAGTGGTTTTGCTTTTTTTTTTGTTGTATTTATTTATTTATTGAATTACTCTTGACAGTGAGTTTTAAGTGAACTCACGTCGTGAAAACGTGTTAAAAAGGTCTGTTTGTTACATATGCTAACAAAACTAATTACTAACTAATTAGACTTCACAACATACAGCTTGGTTCAAAGAGAAAGGGGCTTACTTATGATGCAAGTTGTGAATACAAAAAATGTAACGTATATTGAAAGAATACCTACTTACCAAATTTGTTTAAAGCTTTAATATAATGCGTTTATGGCGAATGTAAATTATAATTTTTATGTTACAACAGACGGCTTTGTTTTGGGACTTTTGGTTTGTTTTGAACTAAAACTTTTCAGTACGTTGAAATATCAAGTTTAATTCGCAAAGCAAAAAAGCAGTAGCATTTTCATTAACTTTTTTAGGAGGAAGGGTGACAACAGACCGTTTGGAGTGTGTCGAAAGAAGAACAGCATCTTATATTTGGAGTGGAGGTATATTTCGATACGCATTTATTTTTGAATATTTTCAAAGCTCAAAGTTATAGAATCATCTGGTTTCTAGTGTTAAACTCAACATTGTGGAGAGTTTAAACTGACGCACATTAATTTTTCAGAATTTTTTCCACAAAACAACTTGATTTAAGAATACATTTTTGGGTTTCATGAAAGGTTGGACATGACATTCTTAGTGTGGCTGTTGTTTTTCAATGATTTTTTTTTTTGCTTATTTAAGCCATTTTTAATTTAATTTGCCCCTTTCACCCAAGGTTAAGTACGCAGCTCTTGTGAAATGACACATGAATAAGCCCCACGAGATTTTTGAATGCCATGTTTTCAAAGTTGCAAATGTGCCACCACATGGGAGAATCGGTGCCATACTATAAGGCCATGTGACAACACAAAACGTTGTAGGTAATATTCGCCTCGAATTTTAAGCTATTATTTTTTGTTATCAAGTGTTGTTGCTTTTGTAATTGCAAATCCTTGTAACTTTTACTATCATGATCATGAGCTTGATTAAAAAAAAATAGTTTGGAATTCGCGGTATAATTTGAAGCTATTTTTTTTTATTTGTAATTGCAAATTCTTGTAACTTTATTATCATGATCATGTACTTGATAAATAAAAAACATATCTTAAAGTTCGCGTTCCAAATTCTTGTAACTTTTTATTTATTATGTGACGCTTTACAAAAGCGTCATATGGCCATATTTCGAATTATGGCCTTATGTCATGGCACCGGGAGAATCTTGACGAACCTTTAAACAAATTTAAATTTCTTTTCGAAAACTTTGTTGAAAAATACGCTGTATGAGATAAAGGTGTGATATCCACTCTGCTTAGTTTAAATGCTATTTCCATTTTCACACAAACTTTATACTGGGCTTTAGCGGGAAGAAAAAAAAAAACAGTTTACAATTTTTTACTTGCGATTATTAGGTACTACAAGGCAAGTTATGCAGTTGTAAAAGAAATTCTAATAATCATAAACATAAGAAAGTCAAAAAAAGTGGGTCTGACAATTCTGTCTCTCCGTATGTCTGTCGTTCTGTCTGTACAGCCTAAACGGCTGGTCTGATTTGATTCAAACAGAGGATTTTTTGGAATTAGAATTTAGCTCTAAAACTAACGCCACCTGACATATGATTTTTAACTAACATTTTTTTTATCTCAAAAACGGCCGCTACGATTTGGATACAAATTTTTGAATGGTGTTTTTTGTGTTAGCGCTATGTTTTGGTTGAAATAGATTTTTCAGGAAAAGCCTTATAACGGTACCTCCCATGAACCGGGTTTTTTTTTTTCAAATCAAATTATCTAATAAGGCACTTAACGGATTTCGATAAAAATTTTAATTTGTAAGCTCTTTTATAAACAAAATCATATAAATTCTTACATTTTTCAAAAAAAAAGTTTTTTTGAGTTAAAAAAAATTATTTTTTTAAATTTTTTTTTTTTTTTTTTTCAAAAACAGTTGGAATACTTTTTTTAGTTTTCTTTTTCTGATAAACACTAAAAGTGTAAGAAGTTGGCACATTAAAAAAAATTGGAATATGTTTTCGAAACGATTTTGAAATTATTTTTTCTAAAAATTCAAAACAGTTAAAGAAATGGATTACTTATTTTTTTTACAAAAAACGATTTAAATAGTATTTTTTAAGTGTTAAATAAAATATCATATATTTTTTTCTTTTTTTTTTGTCTTTAAAATAAAATATTTAAGAATATGTATTCAGAATATAATATATATATAAATTGAACTGTTGAAAACTAAACAAATGCAAAATTTAGTGAGAATCGGATCAGCTGTTTTCAGATAAGTGGAGCATACCTTCAAAAGAAGACTGATTTTCTATTATCAAAACTATCTAGACCGACTATTTTCGACTTGAGGATTCAGAAACCCCATATAAGAAAATGTAGACACATGTGTTTACTTTTTATGAGTTTGTTCGTTTAAAACGAAAATAGAAGGCTTATCCCGTACAACAGGTTGTGGCACTCTTTTAAATATAGCCCTCAAAAAATATTTTCTCATAGTACGAGCGCCAAAGTAAAACCGCCAAATAGGTGCCTGACAGACGTATGCACCTAAAGGATGGGCTATTTAATCTTTTGGGATCCTTTACAAAATTTTTAACTTGACATTATTTGAAATCCAAATTATGAGCTAACAACCCATTTGACACGAACTCAGCCCAAATTACTACAAAAACGGATGAAACATGCAGAAAACCGAGTGTATTCTACTATTCGCTCTGGCGGCGACCATTTAAGCGATATCGTTTTCCACAAGTATTCAAAACAAATTTGTTCAAAATTGAAGAAAAATGATTTCACATCACTTTGGTTGTGTGGGTGTTTTTTTTTTATTATTATTATCAAAAAAAATTTCCAAGGTTTAAATTTTTGAATTTTTTTTATCGTGATTTTAATTTTTCAGGGTTTTCATTTCGTCGGGCTTTTTATTTTTCAAGATTTTGGTTTTCGGGATCTAGAACGACTTTCACCGGAGAAGAAATTTCAAATCAAAAACTTTTGTCCAAGCCTCTAGTGTCTTCCGCCACCCGCTACCTGGCTGTGGGAAATCTAACATTTTCACTGTTATGAATGTTCTTAGACGGAATTTTAATACTTCACGATGCTATAAACTAAGTCGATTTCAAAAACACAACTGACACAAAATTCGTACCAATTCATTCATTCATATTAATTTAATATACGAAAGGTTAAAAAGTTCAAATTGCCACTCTATGATGACAGCGAAATCATATTTATCTACGAAAGCTCTTTCAACTTTTTTTTGTAATCGTAACGCACAACCTCTTTAAAAATTCCATGTGACCTTAACCAAACCCCTACAAACCTATTTAATATCTACCAAAATAAATGAAATACTCCCTGCTGCCGTTAGTTCATCTATTTCAATAAAAAAAAAAAACATGTCTGAAATTCAGATATATTATAGATAACCCGGTGACGTCAAGGTTAAGACCAACACTAAAATCCACAACATCAATGTCAATCAATTTGGCTATAAAAGAAAAACATGTTTATAAATCGAAGCACGAATTATTGAAGTCTTCTTTTTTAATCAAAGCCTCAAAAAAGATACAAGTTACAGTACAACCTACAAAATTGCAATAAATAATAATAAGAAAAAAAACAAGTTTATCCGATGAGGTCATTGGACGTTAAAAATGTTGCGAAAAAAAAGATGACTGAAATGTGAAATTATCTTTTTAATAATTATTATTATATTTTAATTTTGATGATATATTCTAAATGTTGAACACGAGTGCGTAGGAGATACTCATTAACTGTCATAAATGGAGAATAAAATAACCATTTGCATCCTTGACAGTGAAAGATACTTCTTGCATAATGCATTTCTATTTTCCATATTGCAACCGGACTCCCCCAAAAGATGGTTCACTTTCAAGGTTGGAAGCTCTGATGAAGATGATGGAGGAGCTCGCGTTCTTGACGTCATTAATCAAAGTAAATACTGGGTACATACTTACTGTCTGACGTGAAAAAGTAAAAATGTGTAGGAAGTAGCAAAATAATGGGTGAAGCCAAGCGAAGCCAACAAATTGAATGGAATTCGTAATTAATTGCACAAAAAAAAAATACAAATGTGAGAGAAATATTCTATTTTTGAAATGATCACAGCATTTGACACGTGACTTCAGTTCTAAACGAAATAGTATTGAAGTGAAATTGAGTCGCACAAAGCGCACTATGATTTCACCTTATGAATCACAAGATACAAATTAAGTTGATATGCTTGTAAGAATTATTGTTCTGTAAAATGTATGGAAGACGATTTTCAGTTAGAGGGGTATTTGAAGTAGATTTTTCGTTTATTCTGAATTTTATTTTAACAAGGCGAACTTTATGCTCATTTTGATAACAATTTTTTCGGTTGAACTGAAATTATTTTGCTATCGTTTGTTTCGCTTTTTGATTTTGTTAATTTTAAGACGCCGAAAGCGTATCGAAAAAAATGTTTTAAACAGAGGTCTGATTTGGGTGAAATTGAAAATTCATACAAAGTTTGATATGGGAGACCGAAACGACTCATTAAATTAGGTAGGTACAATTTAACTTAACAAATCCTATATAAAATTGGATGTGTGTATGTATATTATGTATGTATGTCGTGTATGGACTTCTAAACCGCCCAACGGAATTTTATGAAATTTTCAGGCTAAATATTAGTCCAGGGATGGTTCCAGTGAATGTTTGGTTCCGATCGGGTGGAAGACAAAAATAAAATGCAGGCTTTTAACATTTGTTGCTTCATTTTTTTTTCCTTAAATTTTTTAGCGGTTTGAAACTTGAGCGAAAGTTCTGGAATGGCCGACCGGGTCGAAGACAAAAAAAAAAATGCAGCCAAAAATATAAAGATAAGGGTTTGTAATTATGTTTTAAAAATGATTTCGGGCAAGTGGCTCCCGCGGCTGACTCGAATAAATTCCTGAGCGATTATTTCGACCGAATATTGGACGCAGGGCGCAATGCGTCGCGCGAACCGAACCATTATTTTGGTAAAAAATTTGCACGATTTGCAAACGTTTTGCAGGAGTAAGTCTATTCACTGTGAAATGGCAAACCAAACTGAGCATATCAAGTGACAGCTGTCAAAAAGACCAATTCCGAAAAAATTATTGCCAGATTGAAAACCACATACCACACGTCTAAGAAACACCCTTTATAATTTTCTATGTTTTGTTCCGACAAGTAAATAAAAGTTTCTCCACCCTTGGAGTGAGGTCGTTATGCACAGAAATACCAGGTATGCTGAAAAAAATACTTATTTTGTGACGTCACAATCATCTTTTATTTCTTAAGTGCAGACTTTGTTTAATGATTTAAAATTCAAAACAATTATTCAACGACTATAAGAATTATAGAAACTAAATAATTAAATGTATTTATTGCCCCTACAAACAAAAGCAGATTCAGATTATAGTGACGTCAGAAGCGAAATCGGCGTACCTTTCATTTCTGTGTATCATGGAGATGTAAAAAAGAAGGCAAATTGTCATGGTTTTTTTTTTGTGGTTTGCAAAGTTGTTCTTTTTACAAGAAGGGCAAATAAGTGGCTGTCCGTCTGTCTGTGCACACCTATACAGCCTAAATTATAGTAATTTTTTTAAAGGGAGTCAAAGTGGCATAAGTAGGTTTTTTCGCGGTATAAATATTTCAATATTAGATGCACTTCAAAATATGTATAACTGCGATCTGTTTCTTATTTAAACAAGTCCACAACAATTAATTCTAAAGTTTGTCTTTATTTTTTTTTTAATATTTACAATTTGTTTTTAAACGAAATCATTGTGTATACATAAACAGGGTGACAGTAACAATACAACACAGGGTTATTGCGAATTACATTTATAGTTTTCTGCACCTGTAACAACACATCTCTTAAAATACTAATTAAGTTTCTGTCGTGTAGTTTTAATTCTCTCGGAAAAAAGACATCACTCACAAAATTACCTGTTTCATAGGGTGAGTCATGTGAGTAGGTATGTCATTTTGAAAACTTTTAAAGAAACGTCATTGGTTTCCAGCTCCAAAGCTGTCTGTTCTTAAAACAGAAAAAAAAATATAATCTACGAGTTTCCAGTTTTACGACTTTTCAGCTAAATTCCCAAATGGGATTTCTGAACTTTGACAGTTTTTGCGGCCATATTGTTGCAAACAAGGGGTACAGAGAAGGACATAAATGAAAAGGACATGCTTTTTAATAGCGGGTAACACAGCGGGGCGCCAAATCAGAGTCATTCACTACCTTGGCACAATAGTGTAGCGCTCTCACATATAATCGTATATAGCACGGCTACAATTGAAGTTGTCGCTGAAGTACAAAAAGAAGTTGAGTTTCAAGTAAGTATAGGTATAGTCAACTTAATTTACTGAAAATAATTATTCAAGAATAAAAGGAAATTTTTCTTGATTGACAAAATTCCATGTAGATTCATTTCTATCAAACAAAATGCGATTCTATTAAATTGATTAAAAAATGTTTACACAATAGCTTTTTGGATTTTTGTATGGGTTTTTAAATTTTTTTTTTTTAAGATGACAGATGAATGTTTGCATAAAACAAAAAAGGAAATAAAACAAACAGAGATGCCATTTTGGGTAGATGAGCCTTTGGACATAAACTTCAGCGAAAATCTAACATGTAATATTACCAAAACGTCAGAAATGGCCACCCAAATAGTGTTATTATTGGAGGCACTCAATAGTACAACGAAGAATTTAAGAAGAAATCAACGGATTTTTGGTGTCGTAATATTATTAGCTGGTGTTTTCCTTTAAACTTTGCCTGTAATTCTGCGATCCACCAATGCTGATGAGCTTAATGCGTGTTTACAACAAATGTGCGTGTTCAATTGCAAAATGATCTATCAGTCAAATAATTGTTGTCAAAAATTTGAAAAAAAGAAGAATTGAATCGAAAAATGTTTCCAAACATTGTACAATAATACAAAACACATTAAAATAAAAGTAGTTCCGTGGCCTTATTGTGCGGTTCGCCCATATATGAACGGTGGGTTCATCAATTATATGACTTTCATACCCTTCTAAGACGGATCACACTGTTCAATAAAATCGACACTATATTTCAATGCAAAACTATGAATTATATTTTGTTCATCAATTGTTTGGCCACGAACATGCATTATTTAAGGTTTAGCTGGTTATAAGGCTCCCTAAAAATATATATATTTCACAGTACAGTCTTGCATTGAAATTTATAATAGTATCTATTTTATCGAACAGTGTGCCTGTGCGTCTTTAGGCTTAACCATAATACGTGAAAGAAAAAGGAAGCAAGTGTCAAAACCGAACGAAAAGTTTCTTTCCGATCTGTCAAATACATCATTTAAAAGAAAAAAAAGAAGTGTTTGCTAATTTAGCAAATAAATAAAGGACACGTCTAGTGACAATGCAAGACTGTACTCGATAACGCTAGTTAGTCTATTAATGGGGCCTTGTGTGATTGTTTGATTTTTAATTTTAATTTTTAATTTTTTTTAGTTGAGTTTTTAACTGAGCTTCTTTAAACATTTATTACGACGTTAGATTTTAAAAACAAATGGCAAAATGCTCACATTATTTTTTAAACAGTAAAGTAGGTACTAATACTGTGCAATATATTGTATCTTCTTTATTGGTGGCAATAAAAATAGGTTAAAAATAAAACATTGCAATTGCACCTGATAAAATGAACAATAAGTTTTTATAAGTAATAATTTATTTATGCATTTTGCCAGCCAAAGTCTAAAAATGAACATCACATGTTTCGCTATTGAACATATCTTTTTGATAGTAGGTATTGTTTAACTAATGCGCAGTTTAACATACAACTTCCTCACCTTAGTTTGTAATACATTTCTATTTTCGATACTTATTGATAAATTGAAGCATAGATAGGCAACTAAGATTTATGGCTCTTTCCAAGAACATTTGAACGAAAATGTTATCTGCATTAATGATTAATACAATCCAACCAGGAACCACGAATGACAAAAGTTTGAAGTAACAACAGCCTTCATTTATAAATATAGATACATTTCTTAGAACTACGTGTAGTTCAAAAATTTATTTTCCAAAAAAATGATAAGGATTATAATTAGGGTAAGTCCCCTGAGGTTTTTGTTTTTTTTTTGTTCAATAATATTGGATTGTTAAAAATATAGAGTTTGATCAGTTTCCAATGCCTGATAAGACTTTTATGTCGAAACCATCACAAAAGCCGACCAATTACTCAAAGGGGTTGAAATTCAACAGAAAACCGAAAATAAATTTCCTAGAAAAAATCGAAATAAAGATACAATCCTATATAATAAATTTGTTTAACCCTTGCATGTTCCTCTGAATACAATAAATAACCCTAGGGTATAAATATTTGGGGTTGTTTTCTTTTATAGGGACTTATTTTAAATAAAATAATTGGATTGGATTGTAAAACAACATGAACATTGAACAGTGAACACATCCTAATAATGTGTGGCATATGCAAGCTTTGGGGATACTAACATTTTTGTAAATCAAAGAAAATTTAAATTGGAACTGAAGCTCGCTTCTTATACCATACTTTTTTATAGAGACTTACGTTCTAGGTACCTATCACAGAATTTTTTTTTAAATACGATTTCTATATTTAAATTAATAATAAGCAACTATTTTGTGCAACCGTAGGAGTTCGTAAGTGATTCATTTAGGTTGGATTCGCATTTTAAAAAAATTGTTTTTGAAAACATTCACGGAAAAAACTATACGGATACCGCATGACCTGACAGATTCATCGATGGAAGAAAATGACAGTTTAAATTAATTTTTGATGGATGAGAATTAATTTCTTAAAGTTTTTAGAGATATTTTTTATTGAATACATTTTTCTTTTCTGAATTGTGTCCCACATTTTTAATTCAATTTCAGCTACTTGCAAACGAGTGAAAAAATGTGACTACACAAACTAGTCACCAATTGTTTTTTGGGATGTAATTTTTTTTTTATTGAGGCCGAGGTTAGTTACCCAATGTTTAAAGTAGTTCCCAAAGAAAGCAAAAACTCAAGATTAAAGAAGTTTTGAATTCCAAATTTTTTAAGGGTCATTCAGTTTTCCGTTTCGAAAGTAAAGCTTAATAAAATATATTTTTTATGAAAATTTTATTTCATTTGCAATTCTTTTTAGGTAATTTTTAACACCTTTTTCGCACATTTCGGGTAGTATATCCCATACAGAAAAAAATCTAACGGTGTCAAATCGCATGATCTTGGTGGCCAATTGACGTCACCAAAACTCGACCAGGAAACTTCTCAAGCAACAAATCCATAATTGTTGGTTTTGTGTGGGGGGATAGGCCATGTAGAGCGCATGGAAAACAACGCTCCAGCTCGTAAAGTTTTCAACGCCATACCAGAGGGAGTCAGAAGCCATGGAGAAATGTATCTTCTATGGAGCGACCAGGTAGAGGGAGACCTCAGACAACTTGGATCGCGATTTCTGAGACGGCATGCTAAAGTGACAGCTCTCTCTGTTTGTCCTTGATTTCATAATCCTTCACTAAATTAATGAGGCTTTCTTCAAAACATATATTCAAAAGGAAGATCGGCAATTTTGTATGAGATGTGGTCCAACCCACCAACAGAAACAAGACATAAGTCGTTGAAGGTCTTTGCAGCAAATTGATCGTTTTTTTATATGGGCACCAAGCTCTAAACAATGGGAGAGCTGAGATAATGAACATTGAAAATTATCACTTTTGTACTGCACCTTTGCATTTTTTTATTCTTTCACAAACAACCAAAAGGAAAATATCATTGATGGAAAGGTCTTTTTAAGTCCAATATTTTTCGATATGGGCATCAAGCTGCATTCTATTTTCCATATAAGACCAGAAATAAAAAATATGACCATGCACTCTTTTTTGGGTATATCCTGGAATTTATCTTCTTCAACACCAACAGAAATGAAATGCATATTGTTGGAAAGGTTTTCTCGACTACATCAAACTTTAGTATCGTCACCAAGCTCTAAGCCATGGGAGAGAAGATGTTTCCATTGCCGTATGTCTTGTTTCTGTTGGTGGGTTGGACCAATTCGCCCATCCTCCTTTAAAAACGGACTTCTTTTTAGATAAAAATTAAGAATATGAATGACAAACAATAAATAACAGCCAATTGTATTTTTTAAAGCTGACAAATATTCAACTTTTCCTTTGCTTCTATTGCCACGTTACGTACATAACGTTTTTTTTTTCGAAACGGTCAATTCAGGGATAACGTTATGCAGCAGCTATTTGTTTCAACCTATACCGACACACTAACCATAACACAAATAGACACTGCTACTGAATTTACAAAATGGCCTAGTAAGTTGGTTTTACTGTATGTACTCGTAAGTGTGACATGCCCAAGTCTACAAAAACAAGCCACCCACTGCCTTTTTGTATCCATGAATAGAATCGTCACAATGTTAGTATCCATAACACTCCAAGAATAGAAAAATTTTTAGGAACCAATATTGTTCTGAGTAACCTTTGATTTGTTTTGGGCTTTTAATTAGGTTCATTATTTTTTCGAAGGCTTGGCTATGTTTATCCTATCAATTCTCTGTACTCTTTTAATTTTTTATGAGGACCTGATAATCTTTTTAGCCAAATTAAAGAAATTAAGTTCCCTTTGAAATATTAAGAGTCTGCTTAGACTGCCTGCCTACTTATCATGTAACTTAATTAATCAGTAGCCACGCGCTAAGAAGCAGAACAAGAATAAGTATCTAACACAAAAGGAAAATATTTACACATTAAATTTGAAGCATAAACATTCCGAGAAAACATTTAATATTTACTTAAGCTTCTATTGAGTCGAATATTGCGATTATAAATTCCGTTAGATACACGTTATATCCTTCTTTTGGAATCAAAGAAAGTACCTAATTAAAGGATGGGAAGGAAGCAATTTATACTAATCTTAAGCATACTTTAACTATTCATTTCAATAAGGGAATTCTTGTAATAAAATAAGACTAAAAGGACGAAAAGTGTAACAGCTTCAACTTTGAGCAAAGGAGCATTTAATGGAAGTATTCATCACGTATAAGAATGTTAGGAACCTACTTTTGTCTTGATTGATGTGAGATGTAAGTACATTTTCATGTTTTGTATACTCAATTGCTGGGCGAAAACGGTATTTTTTGATGGATTTAGTGTAGATTAGTAAAAAAGGAAAATATGGACTTAATTTATAAAAGCATTTTGTTACCTAAGAAAGTTGGACAAAAATTGAAAGCATCACGTAGTCGTTGCAATCTCGTATTATAAATTTAGAAACAGATAAAAGAAAAGACAAAATGGACATCTTTACAAGAAATGTTTGAATCATTCAAAAAAGCAAGGATTGTCTTCCCAGTCCAGTTTGGTGAACATAGAACATGAAAATGGAATTAAAATTTTGGTTTTAATAAAATAATTAAAAAAAACTGAATGCCTGGCGATGCGAGAATTGGAACTTCAAGGTATCTCAAGACGTCTGTCGTGTGTTTATAGCTGCATGAGAAGTTTCGATGGTTGTTCTCCATTGTCTATGGTTTGACAGTTGTCAACCTGTGTTGAAATTTGTTTGTTCAGTAAGGTTTGGCTATTCATCATGAATCGTATAACGCCGGAACAAAACGCTTCCGAAATGGGGAAATTTACTTTGAAAAAAAATTGTAAATTCGGTCGCGATGTTCATAGAGCACTTCGACCATATTACGGTCAATATAGCCTAGCAATTGAGGTTAAATGAGGTTATGAACTATTCAGAGCATTGAATTTTGACAACTAAAATAGGGGAAGCGTACGAATGGTCGACAAAAAAAATGTCGACTGGATAAATACAAATTTCATCGATTGTCAAAATGTCGACTGATGTTTAATCGACAAAAAAAAAGTTGACAGTTTAAAATCCAGACTATGAAAATGTCGACTGAAAAAGTGTCGGTAATAATCTCGACTTTTATCCTGATAAAAAAAATTATTTCTTTGGATTGCATCGGCAGTAAAAACTTTGAAATTATTTTTAAATCATAGTAGTAAAGGCTCAACACTGATCGATAGTGGCAAAGTTAGTGATGTTCACATGCATTCAGGGCTGCTCACTCAATTTGCCACTGTCGACCTTTTTTAGAGCCGAAATTTTCAAAATCGACTTTACAATAAGAGTCGACATTTAAATCAGTCGGTATTTTTACAAATCAACTTTTCGTAAGACGACATTATGACGATCGGTGTTTTTAAATCGACAAATCGGACCCAACCCCAAAAATAGTACACTTAATTATGTAAAATTTTGAAATATATTAATTTAAACACTTATTTTTAATTTATTTCCATATCCCGTGGTTATTTATCGAATGGTCTTTCAAAATCCCAAAAAACACAATAAGCCTTTAAAGTATTCCCATGGTTTTTCATAACTATTAACTATCAAAATAGTGTTTAGATTGCATCTGTAGTTATCTGGAAAAAAAAAACAATCCTTTTATTGTAACAATTGAGGAGCAGTTACCCAGATGGAAGCAAAATATAAAAATGTTTCCAGCTTAATGATGATTCTTATATGAGGACTCCGACATTCATGTACATTTGAAATAAATGCGTAGTTCTTCGAGCGGTATTGAAAAAGTAATTATTAGAGGTTTGTCCAAGAAAGTCAATGTCAAGAACTGGCAAGATCGGTGACCCTGACGACAATTAAGATCCAATTGGACTACTTTTCGGGGACTTTTACACCTCAAATCAATCGAATTTGGTTCCCGATATGTAAAAAAGTATTGATCAGATATCAATCAAAAATAAGATGGAAGTTAAGTTAGGTGCACAACTGAGTAGCACGAACTTCCTCTTATTTGTGAAAGTTGTCTTGGGGCTTTAAATTTTGGAAAAAAAAACATTGAAAAAATCACATGAAATTTAATTTAACAATTAAAAATCACTAGCTAAAATGTTTTTTTTTTTTGAAAAAATTAAGTAAGCCATCTTATTTCTTTTACTGTTTTGAATTTTAAGAAATTTTTTTTTCAAAATTGTTTGACAAGTTTTTTTGAAAAACTTCGAATTTTGAAGTTTTTTTATTATTTATATTATATTTTTAGTATTTTGAAGTTTTTATCAAAAACATTAAACTAAAAAAAATTGATCAAACCGCTTTTGCAACAACCGAAAATTAAAAAAAAAAACCTATACTTTTTTTTACATTCAAATTTTTTTTTTTGAAAAATTAAAGAAATAGTATTATTTCGTCTATAAAAGGATTTAAAATTTCATCGAAACCCGCCATGTGGTTTACGAGAAAATCTGATTTAAAAAAAACCGGTCCTATGGGAGGTAGGTACCAAAACATAAGGTTTGCACAAAAAACACCATTCAGAAAGTTCTATCAAAATTGTGTACCAAGTTTGACGCAAATCGGTCCAGTTGTTTAGTCTGTAGGTAACTTTTACTTTTACGAATGCATAACTTGCCTTGTACCTATAATCGGAACCTCGCAAGTAAAAAGTGAGTCTGTAAGTTTTGTCCGTCCGTTTAGGCAAATGGGCCGCTTTACTTAAGACTTGGTACATGGTGTTTATTTGTAGTCTCACGTTGTTTTTTTAGAAAAAACGTAACTTGCCATACAATCGTTAACAAGAAATTTAATAAGCTCGATATCGGCTTCAACGATTTTGATAAAACTTTCTGACTGCTGATTTGGCAGAAAAATCTACTGATTTGTGGTAGAAATGGAATTTTCGGGGTTTGTCTTATAACGGTACCAACCATCTTTTCAACAGATTTTTTCGTAAACTAAACAACCGATTTCAATTACATTTTGAGCAAAGAACGTCTTTTCTAACAAAAATAAAACTGCGTTTCAAAAATGTTTAAACGTTTCACTTGTTTCAGGTTTTGGTATTTTAAAACAGCTTTATGAATGCATTAAAAATGCATTAAAACCCAAATACTTCAGTTATTTTGAGCACAAGTGGATCCTGATCGACAACTGGATCGTCGAGTTTTAATGAGATTCCAGTCTTTCTGATATGCACTGTTCAATATATGACCCGAAATTTTAGAAACATATAGCTGAAGAATATTTTGTAAGCAATCCAGACTTGTTTCTTTATTAATTATTGATGTGCTTAAGTTCTTAATTATAAAAAAGCTGTTTCAGTCTGATGACTTCAGGTTTTTAACTTATCTATCATTATGTCTGGATACCATATAAGTCATAACTTTAAATTCTCATTTAACAAGTATATATTTCAGTTTTTTTTGTCCTCTTAATTCTAACCGAAATTAAAAATAAATCGAAGGTATAAATTAGAGGGCATTGTTTTTTTTAAGTAGAAGCTCTACTTAAAAATAATTGCCACATTAGTGGTTTTAGTTTTTCACTCGAAATAAGAAAACAAGAGTAAATGTTTATGATGGTAACTTAAATGGCATTATATAGACGTGAAAAATATCTCATTTTCCACTGTTCTGGGTTGGCAGAAAAATAAAATTATTAAAAAATATAATGCTTGCTGTTTTTCGATTGAATTCAAGTAAATTGAAAACGGGTAGGATTGGTGGAGAGCTTTTCGTCAAGGACATTGTACTATATATTGAAGTGAGACATGTTATTTACTTAACAGTTTTTCAAGGATATGTGTTGTTTCGTTTCCTATGAATATTCAGAAAACAAATTATCATTCTCCTTCAACACACACTACAAATACTCTTCTTTGGAGAGCTAAATGGAAAAGGTATTGTCTTCCTTTAAACATTCAACACTTAGTCATTTCGGAAGGATGAAAATTCTTGTGCGGAAAGGAGCCATGTCATGTTCGAGTATGATGGAAATCGACAACTACAAATTCTTCAAATTGTACTGCTTGTGGTGAAACTGAATATGATTGAAGGACTTTTTCATGTTTCTGACAGTTGTCATTTTTGAGTTAAAATAACAACATAATAAGATTAGGGTTAAAGGTAAATACAACAACTATACAGTTACAGAGTGAGTTCATGGCATTGAAATTTTATAGTATCTATACAAAATTGACAAGGGTCCCTGTATCAACTATGAATTTAAAAAGAACAGAATCGAAGTATGTGCGTCAAGGTCATGAAATTAATTCCAGCCCCAAGAAAAAAGTATTTACAGTGTTCGTGGTTACAATATCAAAATTTTGTATACATTAAAAATATCGTATTCAAATGCCATTTTGATGAGTCGGTAGTCGGTCTCAGTATACAAATATATTCTAAAAAAGAGCTGTCTTTTTGGTGGAATCAATCGGCGTTTAAAGGTGAAATGTAAGAAGCTACGGTGGCAAAAAATTGAATCAAAACTTTTTGACACATGGTACAATTACCATTCGTTTAAGAAATTCGTATCTTTTTTGGCGTACATGTCGCAGATACATTAAGTTTTTTTAGTGTAGGTACACTTTTAGCGGGTACTTTTACTGTTCTCATAACTGAGTTGAATTCATCATGTAAATGCAGGTTAAATTAAACACTAGCCACCCTGTGCACCCTGTGCAATTTGCCAATGGCTATGGCTAATGGCGAACTATAATTAGTATTAGCAGAAGCAAAAGGATGGTATGCTCTGTCCAACATAAATTGGCAGTTCACGTGTTATGGGTAAGCTTTTTTTAAAATAAGTAGCATTGAAGGAAACCCCCCATGAAAGTGTTTACCTGCCAGTGAATTTAAAATTGCATCTGACGTTGATCCAAACGTCTTATTGAGAGCACATCTGAATTTTCATTGGCTGTGGCTGTTGATATTCATCCACAAGTTACCAGTGTACTTTTCGTAACTCGTTCAGTAGTTCAATTAGTTTTACTTGGGTTTCTGTTGAGTTTTTGGATTTAGAGCTTTCAAAACGTTCTTATTGAAAATCGTGTTTTGATATTTTGCATTTCAAAAATGGTCAGTTGTTTGATGGAGGTGTGGAAAATGAAAATTTGATTCTACAAAAAAACAAAAGAGTGCGGATGAGAGACAAACATCCCTATCTTCCCTTTACTGCCAATTTAAGTTGGACAGAGTATACAGTTATTTTTCGTTCTGTCAAAGTATCACATTACCCATAGGAGACGATACACAAAATTACCAGGTAAACAGCGTTGATTTATTGACGTCACAATCATTTTATTTTATTTCTTAAGTGAAAACTATATTTTTGTTTTTAAAAATTAAGAATTTTAACACATATTTTAAAATTAAAAGAACAATAAAATAAAAATTATACCAAAATAAATCAATTTAAATGTAGGTATAGTTTTTTCTCTTAGGCTAGATTTAAGCCGAAAGTTATAGTTTTAGTTGGTTATGGGATAATTTAGAAGGCCCGCATAAGGCCAGTAAGTTATTTTAAGTTAATATTTAAGCTAGTTTTAAGGTTTTTGTCTAGCAGTAAGATATAGTTATATGAAATGAATTAATAAAAACTGCATATATATACAAAAAATAAAATTGTTTTGTCTCCCAACAAACTCGGACAATTGTGACGTCACGCGCAGAGTCAGCATACTTTTATTTTTTGTAAACATCATGATCCACTCACTGCTGTTAAATGTTCGTCTTTTTAAAGTGGAAAGATGGTCAGTTTACGTCCCGAAGCCAAGCTTATCGAACATTTGACGAAACAGAGCGTTCCGCTTTTATAGGAACAAAGTATGAATATCTTGTTTGTAGGATTGAGCATAAATATGCGTTAATTTACAGTCACAAAAAAATTAGATCTGGGATCGAATGTGGAGGGGTTTTTGCTTCGCTTCATTTCCAACGCTTGGTTTTTCTTCTTTTTTTTTAATTTAAAGCTACAATTAAGAAAATTATAACTATTTTTAGTAAAAAACTAAATCTAAACAAAGTTCATTTAAAACTATACTTCACAAATGTTCAGTAATAAAGCATAGGTAATCGAAAGAAAAAAAAATTAAAAACAAATAAAATCTGCTAATTGCAATCTTATCTGTTGCGTGTGATTTTGCAGACCGCAATTACCTCAGATATAGATCTTTTATTTTGTTTTATAATTTATTTTTAGAAAGCGAATATGATTAAAAATTTAATTTGTTTAAATCAGACCTATGGATGACTGATGGAGACTGAATTTCTAAAAATAAAAACAATAATATTTGAATGTTTAAGCTAAAAAAAATATTTCGGCAGGTGTTTTATGTTTCGTTCCAGATCATAGAGCAAATAATAGGTACTTTAGTTTTAATTTACGTTCCGATCATGCATGATTTTTTTTTTTTTTTACAACGGAATATTTGTTTGCAAATATGTACATATTTTATACATTCATCTATTATATAATAAAAGAAAAATTAAAAAATATAATTGTGTCTACTTCTTTTCTCACCGATTGAATATTGTAATTTGTAAGATAATGACAAAGTTGGTTACAAATTAACCTGGTAGTTTAGAACAAGTCTTTCCTCTCCAAGAGACACAAAAAAAAGGTCTACATAACAAAGATTGTGAACAAAGTAGCAATTTAAGCATTCAATTTTCTTGCAATCTGACACTAAGTGCGAGGAGCAAGTTGTTAACCCGTGAAGGATGTTGATTTCAGTTTTCCGAATAGATAGCATTCTTTAAATTGAGAAGAGTTATATAGGTACCTCCCTAAAGCAATAATTCTTAACAGGCATAGGGGTCACTTAGAAAAAGACGACCTACTACGGAAAGCTTTTCTAAATGCGAATTAACCTACTGGGTCATATGCCTGCAGAAAGCACACGATAGCGCTTGCCGCACCAAGTCAATTCCAAATAAAGTAAGAAAAAACCAGAAAAGCGTTGATGACAACTCTCTTTTTTGAAATCCAACAGAGAGTAAGACACTAATAATCTTTTAACGATAGGCGATACCTGGTGACAGCCACTATAGGTGCACCACAGATGCAAAATGCAATGCATCAAACTAAAGCTTAGTCATTTGGATTACGCCATGATTTTGTGCTTCCTGGCAAGTAACATTACACCAGGTAATGTTTAAGAATGAAAAGTCGATTGGACTAAAATAAAACAAAAATAATTCACACCCTCTATCAAATTCTTATTTTGTTTTGGCTTCGAAAAATTAAAACAAGGGAAAAGTTGAAACCAATGAAACGTAGGAACCGTGGCGTAAAACGAACCAAGAACTGTTGGGTTTGTAGATAAGTGTGAGTATTTAAAGCCGTTTACTGAATATCTAATTGGTCCTTAAATCTACTATCGACCAGATATTCATTCACATTGAGCTAGTTCTTGGAAAAAACCCAAGCATTTTACATCGGGACCCGACAGGTATTCATCGATTTCAAAAGAGCTAACGACAATTTAAATAGGGAAGAAGTACGTAATATCGGTTCATGCTTTTTGACGTGAGAACGTCTAATAAATCGGTTTGGAATATATGGGCAGCACGCACGAAAAAATGTCACAGTCACAGTAACGTTACCTAGCCGCTTTGAGAGCCTAGAAAGTCGATAAAGTGGGAGGGGAGGGTGTCGGGTGGTTGGTGATTGTAAGTGGTGGTGGGTGTGGGAGGTGGTGGGGCTGAGGGTAGTGTCGGGAAGAAGAAAAATTGTCAAAAATAATGGGTGGTTCGTTGGTGGCTGAAGGTTGGATGGGTGTTTGGTGTTGCGGGGGCTTTGGTATGGTTTAGTGGGAATTGTCATATATGGTGGGTGGTTGGTTGGCGGTTGTAGATGGGTTGGGTGGTCGGCGGTTTAGGAGGTGGAGATAGTTGACTTGATTGGGGACAATGAAAAAAGTCAAAAGTGGTGGGTGAGCTGAAGGTGGTTTTAGATGATGAGGGAATGAGGACAAAATTTTCAAAAATAGTAGATGGGTGGTTGGTTGCTGTAGGTGGGATGGGAAGTTGGCGGTGATGTTGGGGATTTGGTGTTGGGGGAGGCCAAAAGTGAAACAAAAATGGTGGGTGAGAGTCTGGTGATTGTAGGTGGAGTGGGTGGTTGGATTTGGTGGATGGGTGGGGGGATTGTCAAAAAATGTTGGGTTGGGCGGTTGGCGGTGGTGGTTAGTGAAAGTGGTTGTGGGGGGGGGGGGGGGGGGAGAAAATATGATAAAAAATGGTGGGTGAGTAGCAGGTGGTTGTAGGTGGTTGGATTTGGTGTTTGGGGGGAATTGTCAAAAATAGTGGGGGGTTTGTTGATGGTTGTAGGTGGTGTTGGTGGTAAGGAAGGGGGTATTTACTGTGTGCGGGGGAGGAAATAATTGCCAAAAATGGTGGGCTACTGGTTGTATGTTGTGGTAAGAGGTTGATGTTTGGGGGGAAGGGGTGAGAAAAAAAATGAAAAATGGAGGGTGGTTGTAAGTGGGGTGGGTTGTTGGTGGTTAAAGAGATACAACCTACACATGAACTGTTTTGTTAATTGGTTATCACGTAAAATTATCGTCCGTAAACCGACTTTACAGACAACCAAGTTTTTTCTACTGAAACCTTCAACACCAATAGGAGTTGAACACTAGATAGAGGACTTTCCTGCAGTAGTTTCAATTTCGTGCGTGAAAAGGTAATACGCAACACCAATGCCAGTCCATAATTTACTATTTTCAAAAGATCAACACAATTTTTTGGGTTTGCTGATGACTTTGGCGTGACAGAAAAAATAAAACGGATCATTCACTACCATGGAAATAGTAACCAGAAGAATGGGACTGATTTTAAACGAAGACAAGGCGATGTATTTCATCAATATGCCACCATCATTAGTGGAATAGCTTTAAGGTAGTCAGTGGATTTGTTCAGGGCACACGACTGAATTACGGAAAACAACAAGATTTTGTAAGTAAAGAGCGCATGGACACCAAAGGCAGTCAGAAGCCATCGTAGATCCGCTTTAACGCGAGAGCGATCAGAAAGTGATGACCGAATACTTGCAGAATTAAATAGGTAACGGAAGGCTAGAGATCGATCGAAGGATTTTTAAAAATAAGAAACCTTACAAAACATAGAGATACCTATCTACCCACAGCAAGCAATGAGTTACGAAACGAAATAGATTAAAAAACAAAGAATTCAATTAACCAGGTAAACCACCACTATCTTGGCTATTTACAAATCTACAAGTTAACTTCAAGAACTTTTCATTTTTTATCATTATTTGAACAATGTATCTAATCTTTTCATAGATTCACGTGCCTTTTTTTTCATTGAACTCGGACAAAATCCATTTAAAACTTGTTGAATGGCGTTGCGTTATATCGGCACAATCCGGTTTCATTTTTTTATTTTCTGGTTACGTATGATTCTCCGCCATAAAATGAAATAAAAAACAATCGCTGATAATCTTGGGAATGATTTGCGTTTAAATTTAGAAAAAACGGTAGCAATTTGGAGGGAAAATCAAATGAAAACTGAAAACAAATCGAATCATAAGGCTACAGCGAAAATAAGAAACACAATTCCACTAACTTAATAACACCATTAGTCACTCCAGGAAACTCTTAACGAGTTTCCAACGTGGCGATGCTGACAATGATGATGATGACTATTACCATAACATCATCGCCATTCGCCGCGCCGCCACTATCCAACTGTGTAAAGTGTAATTCAATAAACAGGAATGTAAAGCAATCAAAGATGCAGAAATCGATGTTGTAATGTAAACGTAAACAACATCAATCACCCCAGTCCAAGCCAAGCCAAGCAATGATGATGATGCAGAAGCACATACAAGTGCACAAATACTAGGTTCACCTACCCAAGAAGGGGAGAGCATGGATTTAATTTTGATTGCGCGTTTTTAAAGCAAGCAGAGAGAAGTTATCCTTGACCGAAGAATGAGTGATGAAGAGATGAGAATGGGATACCAGATGCATCTATTAATATTGGACAACACATTTTCACTTCGAAAATGGAGAAATTATGCAACAGCAAAGCGGATTCCCACTTGGCCGCTTTGAGAATGTCCCAATTATTGGAATCAGAAGCACACTAAACAAAAAAAAAAAAAACAATAAACAAGCCACCCGATGACAATATACATGACCATGACGACGGACACACGGACGGGCAACAAACTTTGCTGTGGTTCCTCTGGCAGCCAATTTGATTTGTTTCAATGAATTTGATTTGTTTGGAATTTGGACACATTCTCTAGAAATGGCGCGTGTGCCAGTGAAACCACAGCTTGCTAAAAGATCTGACTCTGGTAGAGTTCAGTACCGCATAGCCCACTTGAAGCTGATCTTAAGTTTCTTTTTATGAGGCAACAAAAAAACAAAGTGCTTTTTAGGATTGTGTTCATTAAATTGGTTAATTTGTATGTCAGCAAAACTTACTTAAAGTTCCAAGGCGTTGTTGCTGATTTTTTACTTTTACTCATTTTGCTTGGGAATGTATTTTTTTCTTTTCTCAACTATAATTATAATTTTGCAATGTTTTTTGTTTCACACGTTATAAAGCGGCACTTTTAGTTCTTCACAAGTTTTGCGCACAATTTCTAAAAAAAAAAAAAAACAACAAAAAGTATCTTATGAATATTTTAGAGAACAACTGAAAAAGTAAGCTAAACAAAGTATCTACCGTATGGAGAAGTTAAAACAGAGATAGATTCTAGCTAGCCTTCGCTATCTTCAACTACACAAAGAAGATATTTTTTTTATATTTTATTTGTTGTTTAGTAGTGGGTTGTTTTTTTTTTTTTTAGTTAAAATTAGATTAATTGAATTAAAAATTTACCACAATTCAGCAATAAATGTTGTTGCAATCATAACAAAGTAAAATTTCTTTTAGCTTTTCACTATGCACAAGGTTTTTTTCTCTATTGTTTGCTTCCAATTAAAGTTTAAATATTTTTGTATTCAATGACAAACAAAATGTAGTTAGCAAATTTTGTCGGGTTATATTGAAACTGAATTTATAAATGCGCGACAAGTAATTTTTTAATTTAAAAACACAAGTTAACACGAGAAATGCAAAAGTTAAACTGAAATGACGAACTTTTAATAATTTTTGTTGAAGTTTTCTTTTGGTTGTGGAATAAAAGATGGAAGTGGGAAAACCACTGGCAGATGTCAAACGATTGACGTTTGAAAGAATGTAGTAGAATATTGAGAAAATTGTAGGAGATTAGGTTTGGGTGTAAGCACAATGGATGCTGACATGTTTTTTGAACCTACAAACAGCAACCACGACGCGACTGACGCTTTGGTGGTTCTTTATTTTTATCAACAAAAAGTAAAGTTACAGTAAAAGTGAATTATTTTTTTGGGCGCAGTAAAAAGGTTTACATCAGGACTCAAAAAATTCATTCATTTGATTGTAGAATGTAGGTGCATCGTGTGAAAAGCAAAAAGAGTAGCCTTTATTATATAAACAATCAGTGGGTGTCAGGCGCCACTGCTACTGGAAATTGTTTTTTTTTTGAGGTACTAAAGGGCGACACAGCCAGACGCAATTTTAAAGTAGGGGAAAGTGGCCTAAAATGGCCATATAAGGAAAATGTCTTATAACTCATTTTAAATTTCAGCTGTTACTTCATAAATGTTATATCTTTTGAAAGTTGTATCAATGACTCTTGTTTTTTAAGCTTACCAAGTTAAAATAGTTCCTAGAAGTATTTAAACTTTTTAATTCACAAAAAGTCCTTAAATTCTAGTCACTAAAATTGCTTGGGTAAAATGGCACCAGTATGCCATTTTACCGTAGTAAACGAAAAAACCATTTTCAATTGAACATAAACTTTATTAAAAGGAAAATAAACATACAAACTGAAAGCAAAAAAATAAAAATCAACAATTCATTTCAAATTAATCAAATAAAAAAACAGGAGCAAATTTAATAACTATACATACAAATTGGCACTTTAAATAATTTGGAGGTCTTAGACCAGCCATTGTATTTAAAATCTATAGTATTCCCAAAAAGCGGAACGTTTTGTGCGCCATCTATGGACGACGTTCACAAGCTTTGATTGGAGAGTATTTTAGTGGTTTTTGTTTAAACTGCTATGGGAAGCGAAAACAACAATAGAAGACATTTGATGTAAAGTAGATAAGACAACTAGCGCCGCCATTGACGACGTTCAGAACTAAAATAAAATGTTCCATGAAATTACTATAAAAATGTGTATACAATTTACAACGGTCCAGCCCATTTCTTTCTTTTTAACTACTCCGAGTGCTTTTGGCATCCAGGACTGTCTGCTAATAATGAGTACTTGTCTAAAATGGCACTGAGCCGTTTTGCCCAAGTACTGAGGAGGCCATTTTGCCTGTTTATTGTTTTTTTTTTTATTAAACATTTTACACTGAAAAATATTAAACCTACTCAAGGCATCTGATTTTGCTTAAATAATAAGAAATACTTTATACTTACTTACATTTACTTCCTTCTGCAAAATGAAATGTTTTTTAGGAGTTTCAGAGTTTTAAAAATTTCACAAAGATAACTTTGTCATCATTTGGTGAAGCCAAGACACAAATTTTAAATAACATCTTGAAGTTGGTGACATTGCTTTTGTGTCATTGATTTTTGACAAACTAAAGAACTGATGAATTATGTTCGGTTATAAGTTTTCTAGCAAGTGTGCCATTTTACCTTAGGGGGCCATTATGTGTCATACAATGTTCGCGGCAAACATTAAGTTTTATACAAGTTAATGTAAACCATTGAAATGGTATATTTTTATTCGTAAGCTCATTTTAAAATTCGATTTTTTCTATCTAGCGCTCTAGTTTGAGCCAAGAAATAAGCTAAAAAATGATTTCCTAGCCAATTCGCCAATTCGTTGGTAGCTCTCATGTATTTTAAGCATAGTTCGCAATTCGTGCTTAAATTTAAAAATTCGCTCCAAATATAAATTTTAGCGATAGCGATTTGCAAGTCTCCAATTAATTTAGCGAGCAAAAAAATATTCAGCACATACATATGTACATTCTTTTTGGCATTTTATGCATTTAAACAAATTTAAATTTTAATTATAGTGTAGTAGGTACTCTGTGGCGTAATGTTAATTGGGTCGGACTGCCACGCCGAAGGTTCTGGGTTCGATCCCTAACTCCACCTAAGTTCTTTTCCGGGGTAGGAATCAACCCAGCCACCATAGCTAGACAGGTGTTGATACTGAACTACAAGAAGGCAGACAGACAGACAGACATATCCTATCTTTCCTATCATCGTTAACTAGCTAAGTATCACTGTTTAGTCTGCTTTTCGGAAGAACTACATTATCAATCATTATTAAACAACCGTCTTTCAAATCTGCCCTTTTACTTCATATGTGCAGGTTTTGAGAAGGACTTTATTTTAAAAACAAGAACTAGAACGGCTATTTGAAGTATTCGAGTTAAAGCCAGAAGCACAGCTATTTCTTAAGCTTGAAAAACTTCTTGTCAAAAGTTTGCGGGTTTGATAAGAATTAGTAGTATTAAACCCACTTCTCTAAGTTTCTTATCATCACGATATAGCACTTATTTTTCTTGAGGAGATTATGTTTTTTAATAACCAAGAGCAGTTTTTAGAACGATGATGATCGCTGTTGCCAATTTTGAAGGGTGCAAGAGTTGTAAGTTCTTTTTCTTATTGGACCTCTTTAGTTCCAGAAACGAAATCTTAACAAACTTATAAACATACATTATTAGCTAATTTACAGCCTGCACTTTAGTTTTATTTCTTTTAACATGCTTATTTCATCAATGGCAGCTTTAAAAGCTATTTTGTTAAGAAAAAAAGAATTTGAACAGATTAAAACTAATTATAATTTCCTAAAACTAGACGTGTATTTTAATTAGTATGTTCCCAAACAAAATACATAAGGCATATTTTAAACTCATGGTTATTGCATACCTACTTTTTTTTATAAAATGTATACATACTTATACTTAAAGAAAAATTATTTAAGAAAAAAGTACGCATACGCCCTGGTATCCCTGTCAATGTTAGTTTTTTTTACTCCACTAGCTCTTCACATTTTTATATTGGGATTCAAATCTATGAAAGAATGAGAGGTAGAAGGTGTTCAGTTTTGTAATATACTATCACACGGTAAAGTAATCAACATTTCTGAAATAGAATTTATTAAGATGTCAATGGAGTATAGCCCTGGAAATATATTTTGTTTACCTACATTTTGTCAAGGTTGGTAAAGCTTTTGTTATAAAAATAGTGACGTAAAAATGTCCTTCACTTTCTGACTAACAAAAATCCAAAACAAACCCCATTCGAAGCTTTTACAGTATAACTCTAAATTTTAAACAATTTTTCCAGGAATATATTAGAACAATGAAATGAATAGAATCCAAAGTCTGTCTACACTACACCAATTATTTGAATTTCCATTTAAACATCTTCTTCCCCATAACTAATTACCATTTAATGTGCTAGACCATGACTTGACTGTACACTAAATCATTAACCATAAAGCTTCCTTACGTCATACTATTTCTACCACCTTCTTAGCTTAAAACAACAAATTACAATTCATAGCAACAAATTATTTTTGTTAACACTTTGATCACGCAATTTATGGCGACTTTCATTCTAACAACAATTTTTTCTTAACAAAGGAAAATTTGCACGTATTTTCCTCAAAATGAAATACAAAAACAAAAACTCAGCTGTGACTATGAGTAATTAGAATTTAGTGAAATATATACTTTTATTAACTTTGTTGACAATATTATTACAAACTGTATCTATATTACTCGAAACTACCCGTCTGCCTTCAATATTGTACTGGGTTTTCCTCATTTCTAGTACCAGCATTGCCAACTGAGTAAAAATAAATAATTTGTTTTTTGCTTTACAGAGTCGCACGAACTTGTTAAGGAAGATATTGAAAAAAGGAATCTTAGAACTACATGAATCTAGTAACTCTGATGGTGTTTAATCCTTTAAATGGCAAAATTTTTAGTTTTAATGTAATATTTTTTGGAGTACTCGTATGTTCCTTCAGAAAGATATTTATGGGATGAAATTTAGGTTTCATAATAGCAGTGTAAAGTTTAAACAATAACCGCAACAAAAAGAAAAAGATGTCATTGAAACTAATAATAGATGCCCGGTGGTGTTGGCAGCATAGAAAGAGAACAAGAACAGCAACCGACACAAGTGGTTCCCTGTTTTCCCGTACAAGCTGAAAGCTCTTTCAAATAAAATTAATATTAGGTTGGGTGGAGGGAGCTAAGACCAAAATATTCAAAGCAAAATTAAAAAAAAAATATTTTCCCCACAGGGTGATTCAAAGAATATGGTCTTTATTACTTGAAATTAAAATTGTACATTACAGCACAAATACTTATTTTTATTATTTTGGTTGGCCTGTTCAAAGAAATCAGTAATTTTCACTAGAGATTTGTTTGACTGAATTTCCTAAGGCGGTGATTCAATAATCGATAAGTGGCCTGAGATTTCAAGGACGAGTCACTTCACGGTACATTTTGTTCCAGTTCCACTTGAAGTCCATTGGTCCCAGCTGCTTTGTTAGTTTTTAGTTTGGCGATAGCGGTTTTGATCTAGTTTTAGTCAGGAAGATGCTACTTTTGGATGTCATTTAGATTGACTGGTAAAAGTCGCTCTTTGCTGGAATCATGACATCATTACCGTTAAAGCAGTCCCTACAAATGGTTAACATCAGTGTATATGGTGTATCTACCACAACAACTTAAAGGGGTCCGAGATGGTAGTTGTGAAGCACGCACTTCTGAAGTCTTTTTTTTTTAAAGAAAGTGGACTCAAAACCGTTTCAGCCGCTTTCTTGAATTTGGAGCAAATCGACACTAGGCTGTGCAAATAAACAGCCAGACAGACAGAATTTTCAGAACCAGTTTTTTCGACTAGGTCCCATCTTAACGGCTCTAACGATTTTGATAAACCTTTCAGATTGCTATCTTTTGGTAATAAAAGACTTTTCAAAATGTGTCTTATAACGGTACCTCTCATAGTACCAGTATTTTCAAATGAAATTTTCTCGTAAACTATATTATAATATGGCATTTCAAAATTCTCAAAAACTATTTTTTTTTTGATTTTTAATAATTTTTTCAAAAAAAATTTGGTTTTCGAAATATGTTGGAAACGGGTATATTGATTATTTCAACATAGTTTTTTCAGATGTTAACTACAGATTGCCATATATTTACATGCTCAAAAAAAATTTTAAAATATTTTTTGGAAATTTTTTAAAAAAAAAACCTTTAAAAAAACTGATCGACTAATTTTCAATATTTTATTTTTCTAGATAGACATTTATCTTTGAAATTTTAATGCAAACTTAGTTTTTCCGAGAAAACTCTTCTACTAATTTAAAAAAATACAAGAATTTTAAAAATTATTGTTAATTTTTTTTATATAGACAATAAGCAATTGCTTAGCATAAGAGCAAGTTCGTGCGACCCAGTTTATTCATTATTATGTTCGATTTTTTTTTATTTAATGCTCTTACCAACTTAAAAGTTTAGCTGGCAACACTTCTTCTTCAAGTTCTTTTGTTTCTGTTTTTGTATTTCAGTTTTTATTATCTGATCGCCCTCGATGTGGTTATGGTTTCACTTTTGTGTGATCATTCACAACAACAAACAAAAGTTGTTTACCCCACGCGGCCTTACGATATTTTCTATTTGTTATTGTTGTTTTTGTAGATAAGAAGCATTCTAAGCATGAAAACGAGTCGACAAGCGAACTTCATCCACCGACTGTCGATTTAGTTTGAAAGTTAAGCTCACAGCACGCAGATCCAAATCCAGATACCACCATGTCAACCGCTCAACAACAGTTCCAATTTCCAGTAAGTTCTCCAAGGCGTATGCCCTGCAGGCATTGGCAGCAGTTCCCCATCCTTCGGGGCTGTATAGATTGCTTGGAGCACTTCTGTGACAAGTGTGGTCTCAATATGGCTCAATATAATTTGGAATTGGAAAAACGAAATTTGGATTATCAACACGAGAAGCATTTCTATAACTTCATTAATCGAAGACCAACGAAGGCTTCTCAATGTGGATGTGATCCAAACTAAGAGAGAGATGACCGACATGCTGCTGCTGCTGCTGGATGCGTGTACAAAGAAGCTGTATCAACTTCCTACCCCACAAATAAAAAATAATTGTTAAATAATAATAGATACGTTACAAGTGTTCTTTTGTGATAAATGTTTTTATATTAAAAAAAAAGTTTTTGTATTATAAAATTACGTTTAAGTTTAGTGTAACGTATTTTAGTTTTAAAATTTATTACCTAATAATTTTAAGTCCAAGAAAAAATAAAAATGTGTATAAAAAAGTATAATTAACAAAATGGCTTTCATTTAAATGGACTCTGTTCAAGGCAAAGGTTGTATTTTTCTATTTTGTGATGACTTCAATGTGAACTTGTGGAACTGGTTTAAATATTGGCAACTTAATTGTTTAAACAAAGGAGCGCATTGAGTTTTAATAATTATGAGGTGAAACGCATTCATTAAGCTTTTGTTTCAAGCTTTCCTATAGCAAACTAAGGTGTTTTTTATTACACAATTATTATTGTTAAAGGTTAATGTATTTGCATTATTTCCGTTTAAAAAAAAATGATATGGTTTTGATTTTTATTGAGGTGCAGTCTTGAAAAGGGGAATTATTTTATAATAAGTGCAACTTTTTACTATAGTTTCTGTTGAGGTAGGGATTATCAATAAATCTTTAAGGTGAACATTTTTGACAACATTTAATATGCTACATCCATTTAAATGCTCCTCCCCGCAAAGATAGATGGGTTCGAAATTGAGTAAAAATGCATAGACAGACTTTTGGTGAAAATAGTACTTTTCAACATTAAAAGTAGACTAAAGGTCGTCCGTTTGTCTGTCTATCTGTCTGAATCGGCATATGAGGCCTAAATGGCTGGACCGATTTGATTTTAGTTGGGTACTGAATTTTTTGGAATTTGCATTGTAACTGTAAGACTAAGGATACCCTGTAACAAAAACACTTCTGCAGGCATAGTCTATCTTACTGTGGAGCTTAATTATTCGGAAGACGGCTTCAA
This sequence comes from Platycheirus albimanus, assembly GCA_916050605.2. Classification (NCBI taxonomy): domain Eukaryota; kingdom Metazoa; phylum Arthropoda; class Insecta; order Diptera; family Syrphidae; genus Platycheirus; species Platycheirus albimanus. The sequence continues at coordinate 359,658,286 of OU696696.1, forward strand.
ATCAGACTTTTTCGTAAATTACTCAACAGATTTTGATAAAATTTTTATACAAATGTTTTACGACGAAATTGAAATGGTTTATCAAAGTTTATACAAATCTTGTTTGTTTTATTTATTTTATTTTAAAAATGGGCGCGTTTTTTAATTTTGTTTACAGGTGAGCAATGCCATATCTTTTTGTAAAGCGAGACATTCTATTTTAAAATAAATTTAATTTGGTGAAACGTTTCAGAAAAATTAATTTTTAAACTCAAAATTTAAAAAAAAATCTAAAATAAATGTTCAAACAAATTTTAAATAAAACACGGTTTTCAGTGTTGGACTTAAAGCTTAATTTCTTTTCAAAATGTTGAGTTTGAAAGTTAATTTTTCAAAAAAGTTTCATTAAAATAATTGTTTTGTTAAACACAACGAAATAAGAGGTTTTTGGCTTTAAAAGATATAGCATGGCATTGTAGGAGTTTCCGTTATATTTTAATAATTTTTATACGATTCAATTCAGTTTTTTTTTTTTTTTAGAAAATCACCTCTCCCGGCTAAACAGAGGAGAACAGACCCCGTCCTCCAATACAATTTTTTTCTTTTCTGAACCCAACCTACTCGCTATATCTGTTTGGTGCACCTTATACCTTATGAGTGAATCCACCGAGAGGAGCATGGCGTAAAACCAGACAGTGTTTAGGATAGAAATTCACATTCAGTTAGTGTAAGAATTGTATCTAATTGTATAGAGAGATAGGAGTCCTTATGTGTTGTGTTACCGATGGAATAGAAACATTTTGAAAAACTCGTCGGTACAAGACGTATGCATATATTAACATATTTGTATTGCTTGTGGCTGGTTCCAAATAACCGTTTCTGTGTGTACTTTGATATTCTGCAGAAATGGACTAGACCTAAGATTCACAGCCGAGTCCAATCCCAAACTCGCAATATTACCACGGGAAAAAACTTAGTTGGAATCAGGCATTCCGTAAAAATCAGTAAATATTATTACCACTACGCTAGGGGATACTATAAATCCATTAATTCTTACTATAACAAAAAAGACACATCTTGAACATAAGTAAGTATCAGTGTTGCCATATGGTCAAATTTTTATGAGCCCCAAAGGCTAAAAAACTGTTTATATTTATACTTAAAAAAATTAACCAAATCTTAAAAAAGATGAGTCCCTAATGGATCCACCGCACCGTGGTGATAACATCATTATTGGCATGATGAAGCATTTTCGAAATGGTGATGAGAGCAAGAAACGTACCGTTTGGTAATGTGTAAAATTTAAAAAGGCACTTTGGAATCAAAATGTCCCATGGAACAAGCATGAGGAAAGTCTATGGTCTCTCAATTTGTAAAAAACCAAGACTCTCTTTAATAAAATCCTCATCCAAGGCTAATCCTCGTGGTTATCAAAACAAGATCTCCCTCACATCCTTGCACATAAGTGACAAAATTTATGTAGACTTTATTTCAACGGCTGTCGAATCCTAAATATCATTTAACGTGTTCGTTGGATCCACAAAAAACTTTTTCCGATGTTAAATAAAGCAGTTTTCCTTCATGTGCTTTCTTTATTCCGAAGGATCTTGGTAACAAAAATCTTTTGAGAACAATGTCCAACTAAGGCAGATGTTTCTGATACACAAGCCCAACCGAGCCCTTTGCTAAACCTGACACAATCACTCCGGTTAAATGCGTTGTTGACCATGCAAAGAAAAAAGATATCGTGTTTAGTGAAAGAAATCCGCACTTATGTGAAACGCCTTAAGTGAGTATAAGTCTTTTTTTTTTTTTGTTTAATCTTCCCTCTAGAGATTATTTTATATGAGTCGCAGAGAAAAGTACACGTGTTCAAGTTCACATTCGATCCATAATGTCGCGTCGCATGATTTGTTCAGCCTCGCCGAATTTCTTTAACCTTTGATATTTACGCTCAGCCTTCTATCAACACGATAATAATTCTAACAACAACAAACACAGTTTTATTTTTGTTCCGATAAGCTATTATTAAAAAAATATGTTTTATCGAAAGAAATATAAATGGTATATTTACTGGCGGTAAATACGCCTACCTACGTGTTTGAGAGCAAAACGCTTATCGATTTGGGATCAGACTTCATACAAAAGGTTTTTTTTTTTGTCTACGCTCCAGATAACGCTTATTAATTAAAACGAAAAAGATTAAAGTAATTAAGCTTCTGTTGTCACAGCGTTTAAAGAAAAATAATTATCAATATAATAAAAATGATGAAACTAATGGTGATTAATTCGAAGATTCTGTACTTGCTTTTTTTTTTGTTGTATTTCTGATTAAGAAATATAGGGCACGTGTAGTCTTTACTCAAGGCTTTAAAAAAATTTCCAAACAATAAAAAGTCATCGAAGTTAGACTGAAATTTGGTACAGCGTAGTACACTCCCCTTTTCGATTACCAAATGGTTCAGATTTTTTAATAAATCTTGAGTCAGTAAATTAGATGAAGATGATCATGGTTTTAGGGGTTAAACTTAAGATCCAAGTGGGGTAGTATTTCTGTTACAGTATAACTTCTCTCAAAAAAAAAACATTGTTTGAAATTATTTATTGTTGCTGAAAATTCTAGCTCAGATAACATTATGTAAATTTCTTCAAGTTCAGCAATATCAAAAAAAACTACGACACTATGATGAAGATGATAACGAAGACGAGAACAGTGGGTTTTGAAATTTTTATCTGTCAGTCTATATATTTGGCACTTGGAATTAGTAGAGTTAATTTTTTCTCCAGGTGCTATATGTTTAAAGACAGGGCGAAAAACCCTGAAGGAGGTGACAACCTTATTTTACTAATTTGCTTAGTTTTCAACCAAATTTAATAAAATTTTCAGCAAAAGAGTTAATGGTTGCAGCTCAGCAGGAATCGGGTAAGAAATGTTGATAGTTCAGAATAGCGGTAACTACTTGTCAAATTTTGATTTAAGGGAACAAATCTTGCAGCGAAATATTGCTGTATTTTTTTTTTTATCGAGGCAGAATTTTTGGCAAAAAGCTTTTTTAATGGTCTTTCATATAACCTTCATCGCTAGTTTTCTAAATTAGACTTTCTCCAAGGATCAATTTTGATGAAATTTAGTTTAGAGCTTATATTTTGAAAACCAATTTTTATTATTTACCTACCTACTAAATCTAAAAAAAATATGTTTTTGATGAAATGTCGTTTTGTATGCTGTTGTGATTGCAGTCGTTGGTCGGAACAGAAGTTTCTTGTTTTTTTGAGTTCAGAGGAAAATGCAAAGGGTTGCAAAATTCATTTTTCTCAAAAATGGCTCCTTCGATTTTAGTAAAACTTTCTGAAAGGTGTTTTTTGATTAAAATTTATGTTTTGGTTGGAATACATTTCTCTGGAAAAGTCTTATAACGGTACCTCCCATAGGACCGATTTTTTAAATCAAATTTTCTCGTAAAATACTTGGCGGATTTCGATGATATTTTAAATGTAGAAGCCCTTTTACAAACGAAACAAATTGTCAATGAAGAGAAGTTTTTTTGAGTTGAAAAAAAAAAATAAAAAAATTTTGTTGCCGTTCAAAAAAAATTTGGAATATATTTTCGGAAAGTTTTTCAAAAAAAAAACTGGTCCAACGGTTTTGAAAAAATAAATTCTTAAAATTCAAAACAGTAAAAGACGATGGCTTACTTCATTTTTTCCAAAAAAAAAGCAGTCGAAATAAGTAGGTCCGGAAATTCCGTCCGTCTGTCTGTTCGCATTTCTACAGCCCAAACTGATTTGCCGATTTGATAAAAAAGTAATTATTTAGAATTTTCTAGGGGGGTCTTTTTTTTTTGTTTGCTCTAGGTCGAAAAATAACGGTACCTGACATACAATCCTAAACAAAAAGTTTGATTTTCTCGGAAACGGATCTAACAATTTTGATAAAACTTTCAGGATACTATTTTTTTTAGTATAGTCCATCTTTAAATAGAAAAAGATTTTTCGAAATTTTGTCTTATAACGGTACCTCTCATAGAACCGGTTTTTTCAAACTAGGTTTTCTCGTAAACTATTCTTCTGATTTAAATCAAAATTTAAATGCAGGAAGAAATTAATAATTGAATTTATATTACATTTCAAAATTTTCAACAACTTTTTTTCGATTTATAGTTTTCTAAAAAAATGAGTTTTCAATATATTTTGAAAACGGGTGAATTATTTTTTTTTTATTTATTTACGAGGTGAAGACTAAAAAAATATAACGACATAGCTACTCAAATAAATTTTAAAATATTTCTTCGAAAAGATTTTTTAAAAAAATAGTTTCTTTTTTTTTAAAACTGGTTAAACGATTTTCAATATTTTTTTTCCTAGATAGATATTAAGCAATGAAATATTATTGCATACCTAGTTTTCCCAAGAAAACTCTTAAAAAAAATTAATGATGTTTCTAAATAATTTTTTTGTTTCAAAATACATAGACCCTAAGCAAATATCTAGCATAAGAGCAAGTTCGTGCGATCCAGTCGTGCATTTTATTTATAATGCTTTAAGGTGCCCAAGTTTGGAGTTAATGCAAATTTGATGAGGTGGAAACGTTCATAGCACCGTTTAAAGCACCGGAAAATTGGCTACCATTGCGTAGGTACCTTCATCATCAAACTACAACTGCATACAGCTCCTGGAATAACTGAAAGAACATTCATTGTTTTTAAGGACCCTAAAGGGCTAACCTTAATTGAAGAATCGGTACGTACGTTGCAAAAGTAAAGTACACTTTCAGTCATAAATTTTGCATGAAAAGCTGGCTTTTCTTTTTTTTTAAAGGCTATTCTTCTCCTTGCTTTCTTCTTATTGCTAAAGGCTTTTATGGCCAACTGACGTATTTGATGGATCAAGATCAATGCAATGCTATCAAGGATGTAGCCTAATGAAATTTGCCGTGTAAATTAACGAAACGACACGCAGCTTAAGAGCAAAGTTAAAACAGCTTTTTGACTTTTCAGTTATGCTCCTTTACACAGCGACACCTTTGATGTCAGTTCAACGAGACTCGAGACACTAAATTCAACTGTCATTGTGACGTTTTATCTATCAGCTGTTCTGTCCGATTTGAAACTCACGATCACAATGCTTTAAACTGCGCCGAATGTGAAAAAACATGGAAAAGCTAAACAAAAAAAAACCATAGGTACCTACAATTCATGTGAAAAAATTCAGGACTTGACTGAATTCAACACACATTCGTAGGTCTTCTCAGAAATTTATTGTTTCTCACACTTCAGAAGAAATTCTTTAATTATTGAATTCCGAAAATTACTATACCTAACAATTCAAATAAATTATAATTGTTTGGATGAAAAAAAGGCCTGCTGAAATTATTTGGTGCGTAGTTTATATCCAAAACAAAACAAAAATATAATCGATTTTAAATTAACAAACACGTTTTATAATTAACACTGTCGATAAATTATTTCAAAAATAATGTTGCAATTAAAAACAAAAACAAAAACAATAAGATAACAAAATGAAACCCAAACAACTGCGCAATTATCATTTTTTACAATTCAATAACAAAGATAGCATGGTTATTTTTATGTTTTTTTGCCTTCAAAAATGCTGCCAAACCAAGAAATTTGATAAAAAAAAATATATTTGTGCCTCCAAAAAAAATGTGTAATAAATTATACATGAACGATTAACACAATATATGTTTAGATTCAGATACACGAAATAGAAGTCGAGCCCTCTAAGTGTATACACATACTCGTGTATCCATTGGATCAATGGCTTTCGGTCGTATCTCGTAGGTATACCTGTCTGTAACTTCAACAGTTTAATATTTCAAATCTACTTCTGCGTGAATAAAATTAATGAAGCAAAGCAGAAAATCAAGTTTCACTAGTGTAGTATGCAAAAAAAAAAAACTGGTGAGTCGAGACCAGAGTCTAAAGTATCTGAAAGATGCAGCCTATGTTGTTTGACTTAAAAATTATAGTGATATGTAAAATAATCATCACAAATTCAGAGACCATCTAATTACTTTACAAATCCCCCCCTTCTTTCCTTCTATGAGAAAATTTAAAATAAAGAAAAACGTCCGGTTTCTTATTTAAAATACAACTCGGGCGGGTAAATATTTACAAAACTTGTCTCATTTTATTCGTCTCATATCGACGACAACGACAAAGAGCTCTTGCATTTCTGTTTCTGGGTTTTTGTTTCTTTTTTTATTAAAAAAAAAAAAAATTAAAACAAAAAAAGTACAATTTTGTTTACAATCTTCAACTCGGGTAGATATAATTTTTTTTTTCTTTATTTTATTAAGTGACGGGAGTGGCACTGCCCTATGTTAGCTGGAATTATATTTTAACATTCAGATTCAGTATACATCGTGGTATCGAATGAGAGAAGTCGAAACTCGAAAGGTCTCCTGAATGAGATATCGAAAAATCGAAGTTCGCTAGCGACTCGGCAATATAAAATATTTATCTTAACTTGCATCTCATAGATAAATATAATCGTATTTTTAATATAAGACTGAAGACTTAAGGACAATAAAACAATCAACATGCCATTCCCAACAACACCTCCACCACCACAGATGCCCTGTCCACATTGGATGCACTTCCCGATCCGCCCACAAATATCACTGGAATGTCCACCATCACCAGAGGCCTCCTTCGCACCATATTGTGAACAGTGTCGAGTTCGGGATAAGATGCAGATTCCAACAAAGAAATAAATTTAATTTTTAAGTGTCAAACAACTGAGATAGTATTTTTAAATTGTATTTTATAATCAAAGGTATTTTTTTTTTTTTTTTGAAATTTTATAAATTCTTTTTTTTTACAAAAATAAAAATCTAAAAATAAATTTTGTATTCCAAAATAAAGTGTGTTTATTTTTGCTTGCTGTTTTGTTTGTTGTGTTTTTAACGTTTGCAGAGAGACATTTATCTGTTTTTGGATATTTTTGGCACCATAAAGAAGAAGTTGGCAAACAAAGTCGGTTTGGCTATCATAATAAAATTAAGTTCACAAATTGGTTGCATGTATCTGCTGTTGTTGTGAGTGATGATTACTTTAAAAGCTATGGTTTTTGATTGCAAAAACACAGAAGAAATGTGCATCTACCCACATGTAAGTATAACTGAAGCGGGAAATTTGCACTATGTGTGTAAGATGGTCTACTAAAGTACACAGAGTTGTATAGGCATGGTCAATTTCAAACATTTTCGAAATAGTTTTGATTAAGGTTAAATTGGTATGATTTTGGTAGATACAAATAGTAGATAAATGTGTGGTGAATAACATAACATACATACATAGTGAGTTTTATTTGTTCACATAAAAGAATAGCTGGTAAAACATTATGAGTAACAAATTGAACATCCGCTTAGTCCATATACACCGTTGGGTTGTCCAAAGGAAAGAAGCTGGAAAAGAAGGTTTATGAGAAACTGATAGAACCGAAATAGTCCTGATGTGCGTCGTTACGTTCTTATCACTGACATGACCTGTATGGTACTTACGAGTCTAAAAGGTCTGAAAAAAAAAAACAAAAACAAAAAACACAAAATGTGAATTCTGCTATTGGACGTGTCTTCTGGATGGATGTTTTTTTGATGTCAGAGAAGAACTAAGTTAAAATGGATTGAGCTTTTGCTAAGTCAGTGAGAGAGTAATGACAATCCGAATCAAGGCCAAATTTCATCATCTCAGGCTTACAAGCGCATATGTTCCTAGGAAGACGACGCTCCAAATATGAAATCAAAATTCTTTTTGGAGATGTTTACGCCAAAATTTGGGGAGATGACCTCTGTGGTAAAACGGTCAGAGTGCATAGGACCAAATGGTCGGACCTTCAAACAAATCCATCATGTTGCGATTTACGGAAGGCACTCCCCCTCCGAGAAATCCCTTCGAATGGGCTCAGGAAGAAAACTACAGCGTCCCCTAAAATCTAAGATGAGTGAAGGAAAAATGAAAAAACCCTTCCTCAGGAGAAAGAAGACCATGATGCAGAGATGGTTAATTAGATAAAAGGTGCGAAACTTCTATAGAAGAGCGAAACAAACAACATCAAATTCACTTTTCGACCTGCACTTTGCAAAGATAGCCACTTTAAATATTTCTAGAAAGAATCCAGTACAGACTCCGGATTCCACCTTCGATCCATCTGTAAAGATGATTATGTGTTATGTCCAAGTGTCTCATTACGTCTTCGTTTTTTCAAAGTTTATATTGTACTAAGCTATATATAGCATTCGCACATTTAATTAACACAATAGCAAATAAGTTTAACCGAAAAGCAAATAAGTTTAACCCAAACGCAAATATATTTAACCCTTTAGCAAATTACTTTAACCAAAAAGCAAATAAGTTTAACCCAAACGCAAATATATTTAACCCTTTAGCAAATTACTTTAACCCAAAAACAAATATATTAACCCTAAACGCAAATGCATTTAACCTTTTAACAAATATATTTAAACTAATAACAAAAGCTTTGGAATCATAGGATATTTTTTTCTGAATATAGCTTGTAATGCTCCCGTATATCGGTTTTTCCAGTTTTGGTTTAAATTTTTTAGTTTTCACCAAATTTTTCAAAAATAAGTTGTTCTTATGCTTGAAATTTTTTTGTAATCATCGTGCTATTGCACCCACAGAGCAAGTACGTGCGACACAGTCGTGCTACGAATTGCATACTCAAATTTTTGCCACCTTACTCCCCAATGCTTAATCCTATAGAAAAATCTTTTTCGAAAATGAAAGGACATGCACGACAATTTTAAAGTGAGCTTAGCAGAGACCAAAACTTGGAACAGAGCTTGCAGCAAATTACACAGGTGGATTGCGCAAAGTATGTAAGGGATATGGTTCTCCTCATTCCAAAGGCAGCGAATGAAGAAGTCATTTTCTAAAAATATGTGTTTAATTATTTTTTAAAAGGAAAATTACAAGTTTTGATGTACAGTAATTATGTTAAATGAAATAAATTTTCTTTTCAAAGCCATCTTCTATTGGTATAAATATATTTGTTAATTTTTTCAGTTTTGCCCAATGAAAAACAAAGTTTGCTAAGAAACAAAATATCAAAGTTTATTAAAGTGCCTTATAGCTAAGCGCATTACAAGCTATATTCAGAAAAAGATATCCTATGATTTCAAAGCTTCTGTTATTAGTTTAAATATATTTGTTAAAAGGTTAAATGCATTTGCGTTTAGGGTAAATATATTTGCTTTTGGGTTAAAGTAATTTGCTAAAGGGTTAAATATATTTGCGTTTGGGTTAAACTTATTTGTTTTTTGGTTAAATTAATTTGTTAAGGGGTTAAATATATTTGCGTTTTGGTTAAACTAATTTGCTGTTATGTTAAACTTATTTGATTTTGTGTTAATTAAATGTGCGAATGCTATAAGTTTTCTATAGCTCAAGTTTGAATTGTGGGCTTGTTTATTTGTGTTCAATGAGATATAAGACGTAACAAATTGTACAGGTGTGGAGATCTAATCAAAATTGGGCTTGTTTATTTGTGTTCAATGAGATATAAGACGTAACAAATTGTACAGGTGTGGAGATCTAATCAAAATTCTGAAGAAGCCTCTGGTAAAAACAATAGCTCAAAGATAAGGGGGTTTTTCGGGTTTATACTTTGGTGTGTTTTGTTTTTGTTTATCAAGGTCGGGCGTGAGTTGCGAATCAAAATATTACAGATAGCCTTCTGGGAATCCCAGTGGGAAGTGATATCTACTAACATGCACACACAATTACACATATAATGTTCAATCGCATTTTGAAAATGTATGAAGAACAAAATGTATTCCATTATCACTTCCTAAGTATTATACGCAGAGAAGAAAACAACAAATTGAATTATGATTAAAGCTTTTGTATAGACAAACAGTTCAAAATAACGACACATTTTAAGCACATCTTTTCAAATAACAGCTTTGAAATCACCAAAAATCATATCGTAAGACCACTTTTAACGTCCTACTGCTCATCTTGTTCCAACATAACTCACAACTCCAATCAGTCAAAGTGTCGAATAAAGGAATCAAAAACAATTTATCAATTTTTCAACCTCGTACATGACAGATAACATGACATTTATTTGTGGTTGCCTTTTTAGATTATACTTTAACATGCTTTTACATTCGGAGTTAAATCCTTTAACAATTTAGTTCGTAGAGATCAGCAATAAACGTGTAGTTCTAGTAAGAGGAGCGCAAACAAAAAATAAATAGCGAGATTTCAATAAAATTGATATTGGATGCTGGCTGGGTGGTGTTCCTGTTAACAGCGTAGAGGAAAACACCGTAGAGCAGCTGACAGACGTATTTCTCTGTTATTGCCTATATAATACTAAAGGGTGTTTTTTTTTAGACAAGTGGTTTTCAATCTGGCAATACTTTTTTCAGAGTTGGTCTTTTTGACAGCTGTCACTTGATTTATGCTCAGTTTGGTTTCCCATTTCATAATAAAAAGACTCCTGAACAACGTTTGCAATTCGTGTAAATTTATTTTGAAAATAATCTTTCTGTTCGAACGTCCATTTTTCGGTGTTTAGCAATGAAGCTCACTTTTGGTTGAATGGATACGTCAATAAACAAAACTGCCGTATTTGGAGTGAAGATAATCCTCAAGTGTATGTTGAGACACCGTTACCGTTATGGGTCGGTGGAATAATTGTTCCGTACTTCTTTAAAAACGATGCTGGCCAGAACGTTACAGTCAATGGTGACGGCTATAGAGCCATGATTACTGACTATTTCGTTCATTAATTGAACAACCATGATGAGCAGGAGCTGTGGATTCAACAAGAAGGCGCAACATGTCACACAGCTCGTGCCACAATTGATTTGTTGAAGGAAAAGTTCAGTGAGCGCATTATTTCTCGTTTGGGTCCTGTGAAGATCATGCGATTTAAAACCGCTTGACTATTTTCTGTGGGGATATGTGAAGTCGCTATAGTTTACGCCGATAAGCCCAAAACGATTGACCACTTGGAGAACAACATTCGCCGCTTTATTGCCGATATACGGCCACAAATGTTGGAAGTGGCGGTCTTATGCCAGAAATCATATTTAAATTATAATGCCAGAAGATTATTTTTCTTTATTTTATTCCATTTCAAAGTTTTATGTATATCTACCTCTAAAAAAACACCCTTTATATATGCTAAAAATTTGCTTATGTGTATTTTATTTCAATTATGGCTACCCTTGACACTGTGGTGAATTTAAAGTGCGAACAGTAAAAAGTAAAATAAAATACCCAAAAACAACAAGTGATGTCTGCCAAGGCTAACACAAATTCACTACGAAATGCACATAAACATACCTAAATGTAGGCAGGGTGATTCGTAAAAATATGATCTTTGATGTTTTTCGATCTGGATAAAAATGGTGTTGAGTATGGTTAAAGGCAAAATATTAGGGCCAGTTGTACAATCGTGGTTCATCCTCGGATCAAAATTAAGAATTTAAAAACGGGGTTTAGTGCTGAACTTTTATTGTACAACAGATACTTATAAAAATAAAAGTAAATTTAAAAATGTGTTGGGTTGGTTGAGTGAATGAATAAATAAATAAAATAAAAATAATTTAGCTCCAAAATAATTTGAAATTTAAATTTTGTTTCTCGTATTTAATAAGTAAATCTGGAGCATATAAACTTACCCCGAATTCCCATCCTTGGACTTAGATACACTTCAATCACAGAGCAGCTCCAGAGCACACACATGCCCTTCCCTTGAAGTTTTAATAATACCTTATTGTTTATTGGTATCCACCACCACAATTCACAGCCAAGACCACTGACAAAATGGACCACAACAACAAACTGATTTAGTCCAACGCCCCGTCGAAATAGAACAAAATTTATAAACAATACTTAAACTAAAGTAATACCTATCTGATCATTCTTTTTGAAATTCCGCACTTTTTTCGATACAAAAAAAATTTGAACACCAATAAAAAAAAAAAATTCGAAGGATTGAAAAAAATCACCGCTTACATTTTAGAACGATTTTCGCACTAAACTTCGAAATGAGATAAATACGCGAAATCGAAGGATAGAGAAAAACGATGCTTACAGCACTTGCCGGCGACCGAAAACAAACTAAGCACCTGATCCCCTGATCTTCTCAAGTGCAAACATGTGTTTATATGTAAAGGAGAGCTTGTTTCTATGAAATCTAACTGCACTTTAGCACGCAATGCGTATGAAAATGACATCCAGTTGTGCGTAAGCTTATTGCGGGTGGCAATGGTACAGTGGATGTAGTGCTTGGTAGCTCAACCTGAGAGCTGTGCGTTCAAACCCAGCCGAGGGCAGCAATTTTTATTTATTTCCCAAGTTTCAACTGGATGCCACCCGTGGAATTTCCATGAGATAATTAACACCTAAAATCTCAAACCACTGTACCACCTTTCTTTCCTATCTTTCTATTCCTTCTCTTTCCTCGTTCGCACATGTTAATTCATTATAAAGGTGTTAATAACCCTTTGAGTGCGAGTGCATTATAAAAAAAAAAAAAAAAAAAAAAAATTCAATAACAAAAACAGGTGTTGACAATAGTTAACTCTAATCGTTACTTGATTCCAAAATGTCAAATTTTCTTATACAAAAATTGAAAGAATTTACTACTCCACAATACGATATTTTTGACACATTCTATGTTTATGTGTCAAAAATAAAATACTTTCGATGCTTTAACTTTTACTTTTAAGTTTAGCGTGAAGAATAATCCTGATTTATAATAATGATATTAATATTGTACTAGATCGAGTGGTGACTGCTGAGATAAGACTCATTTTTTTTGTGATTGATTGTATAAGAATGTTTTCATGTTCTTTGATAAAGAATGCTCTAACTGCGTTCATGATTGAAGGTCTCAGATGCCATGTATTCAATGTTTATCTGTTTTACACTGGTCATCCATTCTAAATCATATCAAACGTCATTGAGTCATAAAAAATAATCTAATGTTTACACTTGTAAGTTCTAGATTGTTCTTCTCGTTTGTTTAACTCGTTTGTATTTGCATTTTGATAACAAATAATTACTTAAACTGAAACTTATTTGCATTAATCACTGAGAGATCTTGCTAAGTAAATATTTGTTCATACAGCTCACCGGCATTTATAAAAGCTTGCATAACCTATTTTATTAAATAACAAATAAACTATGTATATATTAGCGTTCTCTTTGACTTATGTCATTAACTCCTCAGACTTTCAAGAAAGCCCAAAGCAAATTAATTTCATTTTTATGGATTGATTTATTGCTTGAATTAAGCCGGTATTAGATTAAATGCATGCACAATCGCTGTTTAATTATAAATTTAGTTGCATTTATCAGCAAATTTTATAAGTTTAATTTTCAGATAAGTTTTTTTGTTTTGTTAATTGGTCTTCGGTTACAAAAAAAAACACACACACACACTTAAAAACACACTTGAAACAGTATATTTTTACGTGAACTGTCATAAATATAGAACTGATCGATGAGTGATTGGAGCGTGTCTTTTGTCTTATTTGGATTATGTCATCATTTTACTATGACACTATAGTAAAAGGTGGCAATAAAGTCATCATGACCCTAGGGCGGCAAAAGTCATATTTTATTTGATATTTATGAAGTCAGTAGAAACAATAGAACGCAAATCATTTGGTTCGATTTGACATTTGCGGCCATTTTCAAAAATGATACAGTTTCTTGCACCGCCTTCTGTTATAATGGGGCAATGATTTCTGTGATAATTGCTGCATGCTCTATGTCAAACGCCACCATTAGAGTATTATACAATTTACATAGAATAGTCTTAAGTATTTAATGTATATATTTAGTTTCTGATCACTTTCACAAACACCATAAAACTCGTTCTTTATTTATTAAAACTTTTATTGTGTAAAAGTATAAAAATTAAAATGACAAAAATACACATTTATCAACGTAATGTTACTCTAGATTTTTTTTTTAAATATATACAAGTTTTGCATTGCTCACAATATTATTATTTTATATAAAAATGAAAACAATCACAATAACAATAAATTAATTATATGTAATATTGTTTACCCGACCATTTTTCTTTTTTTTTATATATAAAAACTAAACATAAGTTTCATCGCCTTATTACACTAAAGAGTTGATATGCACCGTCATCGCTAAGTTCTAACTTATTTAGGAATTTCTTTTTCACGTGTACGTAGTAGTTGTCATGAAACTTAAATTTTAAATTAAAACACTTAAAATAAATAAACATTACACCTGGATGCTATTTTTTTTTTCTTATAAATATATTGTCATTAAAAAAATGTTACTTAGCTCATTTAGGTAATTAAATTTAAATAATTTTGTTCTTTTTTAACTATACAGTCTCCAAATTTCTTATACATAATAAAATTATTTAAAATTAATTTCTAATTATTTAGGTATGAAACTTTTTTTAAGTTTTATATTTAAAATTATGATGTATTTTGTTCCTAACGACTAGGGATCACTTCTTCATAAGTTTGTGCCTCCGTGAACATTCGTTTTGAGAAATCATTGATATGTATCTATAAATTATAATTTAGTTTTTTTACAATAAATAATTTTTGTACAATGCCTAAATATAACACGATATTTTATTTTTTTTAGCCACTTAAACTTATTAAACTGGGCTGCTGAATAGCTTGTGGTGAAAACGCTGATTGCACTGATTTTGCCGCACCCTGTTGATAGAAGTTTGTATAGTTGAGGATATTAAATTATTAATATTTCTTAACTCTTAAAATCTACTTAAACTTAAATATTGTAAAAATATACTAGATATTTAACAAAACATAATAAGAGGAACTTCTGAAAAAGTCCAAATGACTTTTTGATCCCCCATCAAGTTATCTGACAATAATGAGAGTGGTTATAGATATGACAAATTATAAAATATGCGAACACACGCAATCTCTCTTAATAAGCTATATTTTATGCCAGTTCAGCTTCCTTAACACGAGCACGAACTCAGACGAAAGTTTGTGTCTATTCGCATGCACTAAGCTCACCAGTTTCGACACCGTTGTCAGTTTGTTTCAATAAAGAATATTTGATTTTAACACCTGCCAGATAATTGGGCATGCCCATAGTAGAGCAAAAAAGTTAAATTAGTAGGGCTGACTTGAAAAAAGGCATAAAAGTCCTTTTTGAGAATATTGAATCTAGTGCGTAGGGGTTGGTTACGAAATCTCGCAATTACAAAAACTCGCGTTACGAAATCTCGCATTAAAACAAATTGTAGGGCGTTACAAAGCTTTTGGAGTCAACTTTTTTCAACAGTATTTTACGAACGAGCACATTAACTTTTGCGAAGCAAAATAATAACGGATTCTTGAAGAGCAGAGTTTCCATTTGTAAACTAAAAATCGTATGCGAAAGGGGATCTGCCTCCCTCATTACGACAAAAAGGGTGGTTTTCTAAAAAATGATTTTGTTCGTACTTTGACTTCAATAAATTAATATGGATTAGTCCTTATAACAATGGATTCTCGGAAAAGACAACAGTACCTAGATGGACCGCTGCACAGGATCAAGCGATTTTAACTCCCTTTTTTTGTGTTCGAAACGTTAATGGAAGATTTTAGAAAGCAAGATTTTGTGATTGCGAGTTTATGAAAAGCGAGATTTTAGTTTGCGAGATTTCTTTTTTTGAGATTTATTTAAAAAAATGAGGGATTTCGTAGTGCTCTCGCGAATAGACGCCTCCTAGATTTAATTTTTTTTTTAAATAGCTGACAGTTAGTTATGAGCGCCAAAATATTTGACAGCGTAATTGGTCTAACATTACTTCGAGTTTTGAAATTAGCATAAGACTTCAACGTTCGGCTCGTCCCGTTTCTGGACAAATTTTTACAAATTGTAATATTTTCTATGCCATTTAAGTGACATTTACATACATCCAGATTTATACAAATTTGTATGTACGGGAACGGACTTAATTGACGTAGATAATTTGAAGTTTAAGATTTTTTTTTACTAGATGGGCTTCGAAAGCTTTTGTTCGAATTTTTTTTTGACAATTCAATTCAGTTTTCGAAAATTTCAGATTATTTTGGATTTCCCTAAGGAATTTCGAAATTTGCTTTTAATACAATTAAATTAAAATCTATATTTTATGCTGTACAGTACATATTATCTGAGCAAAATATTATATTGTTAGTGCATTAAAGGTATTTTATTCTGTATAAACAAATTGGTCCTAACTAAAATTTACATAGCAAAATATGTGTGTGTGATATGTCTGTAAACCACTGTTTGATACCACAAAAATAATATCTCTTATTCTATAAAAAGAAAAAACGTTTCTGTCAATAATAAAATAAAAAAAATTAAGCCATTTTTTAAGCACAGGGTGTCCTGAAAATCAATATTTTAAATTTTTTGTTATGAGTTTAGGCATCTCAGAATTACAAAGTTTTTTTCTTGACACTTTCGAATAAGGCCGTAAGTATTCGGTATCGAAATTCTAAAGGATCAAAATCGCCAACATTAGGTACTTTTCAGGACACCCCGCATATTTAAAACAAAAGATGAAATAATAATATATTTTAAAATTAAAATTAAAAATTATAAAATAAATAAAAAAATTAAAAATAAAGCTGAAAACCAAAGATCGGGCGGGATTTGCAATGAAAAAAAAACAAATATTTTTTTTAAGCACAAGGTTGAAAAAAGCCAATTGAACTATAAGTAGAGTCAAGAGCAAGACCCCAAAGATTTGGCAAAAGCACTATAATATGGAGTTCTGAGAAATACCGATTCTGCTACGTTTTTGTGTGTCTTCTTCGAAATTTAGCAGGAAAGGGGGGATCTACAATATAACGACGAATATAACCGACTAGCAGATTTGCATCTTTTATTTCTAACAAGATTTACTTTTTGAGAATTTGTGACCTCCTGGCAAGAGGTAGTACCTAACAAAAAAAAATTGGTGGGGGGTATTGCACCCCGAACTACAGGCATACGAGTATAAGTAGCTGTTATTATTACGAACCTTTTGAACTACCCTGTTCTCTTATAATTTTTTTTATATAATGCACTCGCATTCAAGGGGATATGAATACCCTTTATAATGAATCAACATGTGCAAGCGAAAAGAGAAGTAATGGATAGATAGGAAAGAAAGTTGGTACAGTTGATTGAGATTTTTAGGTGATAATTATCTCACAAAAATCCCACGATTAACGTCGAGTTGAAACTGGGGTAATACATAAATACTGCTGCCCAGGCTGGGTTTGAACCCACAACTCTAGGTTTAGCAAACAAGCACTACAACCAATGTACCTGTCTACTATTGCAAAAAAAAAATGAATTTTGTTATCAGACCCGTCTCATACATTTCATTTAACAAATTTACCATTATCTTTTTATTGAAAAAGAAAATCATTATGATGCCTTATTGGTTATAAATTGGGAAAGAACTTAGCTTTCTTAAAGGACTAGTTTTTAAAACTATTAAGCATCGCATTTTTTTTTTAATTTTATTTGAATCACCCTTTAGGGGCAAGAATATATTGATGAAAGACGACATTATAGGTTGCCCAAAAAAGGCCTTTGTAAATTATTTGGTGCAAAAATAGCCCTAGGATCCCCGCCAGATCTTCTTTATATAAATGTTTTTATGTATGTGTATGTGTTTATGTAATCTAAAAATCATACTTGCATGTGTGTGTGTGTGTGTGTGTATTTGTGGCTTGAATCATCCTTTGTTGTCAACACTCACCTGGAATGCAGCTCCCAAAAACTGTGATACAGCTCTTGTTACATCAAATGCCGCTGTTAGTAACCCATTGCCCTGTCCGAAGCTTGGATTTTGAGGATATTGTAAATCGGCATACTCTCCACCCTACAAGGTTCATATGAGGATTGTTTTGGTTTGCAGGGTTTAAAAATAATATTTTTGTTTTCTAACTACCAATAGCAGCGTTGTATATAGATATAGCGTGTGTTAGTGCATCTAAATAAAATAGTAAGCATTGTGGTTTGGGCGATGAGGATAATTGCAAAATCTACAACTACAGAAAGGATATGTTTTTTTTTTTTTTTTTGATTAAAAGCGGGTGAAAGTTTAGCATTTTCTTTTATAATGACATGCTTCAGAAAGCAAGCAGATCGATCTTCAGAATTTAATGCCAACTTACGTCGTTGGAGTTCGTTGCTGTTGCTGGTGTATCGCCACCAAAGCCTCCAATCAAAAGTGGACTTTCGAGTCTTGTCGAAGCCGCTGAAGTTGGTTGTCGGTTATTTTTTGACACCCTGTTTCCAGGTGCTGCTGTTTCCTGCCAAGTCCGCCACAACCATGCTAAACCATCAAGTACTGGTCTTCGTTGTGTTGGTGGTGGAGGTGGTGGTCGAGTTGGTCTGTATGGCAGCTGCGGCTGCGTCTGTCCTTGGAGAAATAGCTCCTGAAAGAGAATTCAAAAGTGAAAATTTACACATCCTGATACAGATTTTGAGAATGCTTACATTGATTGGGAGGTTATTGTGTGTTGGGCCGATGCCTCTTTGTTTCAAAACAGCAGCTAATATTGCGTCATTTGATTGTCCATAGATATTGAGTTCTTCCGGCGAACTTTGGGGATCCTTTAGCAGTTCAATGACTTCCTCTTTGCTGATTGGAGTCTGTGATTGCAGACTCGCAGTTGGCCTTGGTCGAACCGTTGTTGGTATCGTCTTGAATGGCGGTGGAGATATGAGGTTTATCGTTGCTCCAGGTGCATTTCCCTTAGGTCTTCGTCCAGACCTTAGTTCCTGCATTATCAGTGGCAGTTCATTTAGCGACACTGGACGACCCAAGAGTGATGATAGAAGATTGAGATTTTTCTCAATCTCAGCTATCTCATCTCTGGTCATAGGCTTCTCGGTCGTCCTTGTTCTAGTCGTTCTTGGGGTTGTTGTGGTTGTTGTCGTTCGTCTTGGCACAGGAGCTGGTTTACCTCGATTCGTTCCAAATTGTTGTGTAATTTGTGGCAGATCGGCAATTGTGATGCGTCTTCCCAACAATGTCGATAGAAGAGAGAGATCGTTGGTTAATGAAGCTTGGTCTTGTTGGTGTTTTTCGATTTCATTTGCTGGCAGTATTGGAGGAATTATAACTTCGGGCATCCGGACAAATGGTGGGACTGTTGTGCTGATTAAAATTGGTGGTGTAGGCTTGGTCTTACGATTTTGAAGAGCTAGCTCAATGATTCGGTTAGCAAATGTTGTTGGTGCTGTTGTCGTCACTTGAATCTTGCCAAGTTCACGCTAAAAAAAAATTGTTAATTTTGATTTATTGAAAAATGACATTTAAGTATAATTTATACGTGAGGCAAACACCGTGCGGTACCATTTAATATGCCTTAAGTTAAATAAATGCACATAAATGGTATATCGTTGGAAGGGTATTGTTTGGGGGAAGTGCACAATATAGCATACATTACGTTTGCGGCGGTTAAGAAGGAGCAGAAGTGATGCTTTAATAATTTCCCTATGTTGCTGTTAAAGTTACTATTCAATATTGTGTTTGCCTCACGTATCAATTATTGTCAAATTCGGGCCAATTGAAATTCAAGCTGCGATATTGGAGCTTACCAGAGAATTAAGGAACGCAGTGTCATCTTCACTATCTGGCTTGGGAGTAGTTGAAGTAAATGATGGCGTTGAAAAGCTATTCAACAAGTCTTGTAAGTTCTGCGGTGATATTGTAATAGTTTTTCTGGTTGTGGTTGTAGTTATTGGGCGTGGTGTTGTTGTTGATGTTGTCGTAGTTGTTGTTGGTTTCTTCGTAGCTTGTTGTTGAGTTAGCAACAGCTGACGCTGAAAAGAGAAGCGAAATGTTAGAAGAACGTTGGCAATCCATATCTGTTGTTACTTACCAATTGGTTCAAAAACTGTTCATCATTTGAAGCCGCTAGTACTTTTGTTGGTGCTTGTGTTGCCTTTGTTGTGGTTGTTGTTGTAGTTGATGGAGTTGATGAAGCTGTCTTTGGTTTAAGCGAAGCTTGCAACTGCAAAAGCTGCTCCAGCAACTTAATATTCTTTTCCAATTCACTATTCGAACCAACCAAAGCAAGATTTGGCTCAGCAGGGCTTGGCGAACTCAAAATTGTAGTAGATGGAGTAGATGCAACAGCTGGGGCTTTGAAAATAATTGTTGGCAATGGAGTTGTTGTAGTCTCTAAAGTTGTTGGAATAGGTGTTGTAGTTGTGGTTGTTGATGTAGTAGTTGTTGTGGTACTGGTCGTAGCCACAGGTGTAGTTGTTGTACTAGTTGTTGTACTAGGAGTTGTACTTGTTGTTGTTGGGATTTCTGTTGTGGTCCTCACTGATGCTGGAGTTACCACATAAATGGTCGGCGTCGTTCTTTTATCACCTTGTTTTGGTTCTGTGATGGAATTTCCTAAATTAGTATCAAAAACAAAAGTATTGTCTAGGGAGCTTATTGTACTAGAATCTTGATACATGTTGTGTTGCTGTGTAGTGTATTGTGTTTCTGTGTGCTTTTGATTAAGTGCTTCAATGTTTTCAACTGGATTATATGCAACATCAGATGGAATGACTTTTCCCCATGATTCCACATTTATTTCAGGTGATTGCTGAGGGGCTTTGAAATGGGGGATTGATTTTAATATACCTTTGACATAATTGGAATCGGAATCAGAATTGTTTTCATCAGCGGCTTTAGCCATAGAATTTGAGTTAGATTCTGACGCAGGGGCTTTGGCTGAATCGGACATTATGGAGTTAATGGTTTGAGCATTGGCTAAGGCGTTAGGAGACATTTGATAAGCCGAATTTGAGTTACTCGGTTTGAATTCAGATTTCTTCATCATACTTTGGAGATTAAATTTGGAATTTTCTACTAAATTCTGGGCAGCATTGGAAATGCTTCTTGTAGCTAGAGCTGGATCAAGGGTTTCTTGAAGAAGATCTAATTGATCAAGGGGTGCTAAGTTGTCCTTTGTGAGGGACTCTGACTTAAAACCACTGAAATCGTCAGTTTTATCTAAAGGAACATGTGGTTTTTCTGAGGCACTCAAAGAATCTCGATGACCAGGGGATTCTTTAGAGTCAACCTGTGACTCCTTGGAACCATTAAGTATCTTGGTTTGAATATGAAGAACTTCTTGAAGTTTTTCTTCAAGAGGTTCAACAAGATTTGTTGTCTTATTCAGGCTTTGGATAAAGCTCTCTTTCAAATCTTTGACCTCATTTTCAACCTTTTCAATTGTTGTCTTCAACATTTTTAAGTTAAACTGATAAGTTTTGTGGAAAACGTTCTCTGTCGTATCTAGTGGGGTTAGAGTCGTTGAAGAGGGGACAAAGTCGGGAGTCACATTATTTGAAGAAAAGTGACCAAAAACTTCACCCAGCTGAGTAGCTGAGTTATAAACTAAACCCTTAGGAGATGGACTCATAGATTCTAGGACCTCTCGTGGGATCCCTCCAGGTACAAATTTGTTTTCTATTGATTTACTTTTTTGCTTCGGAGACCTTGACGGTTCTATGAAGATTTCTGGTTTTGGCATAAGCTCGACTGGAATTCCTCCCGGGACAAAGACAGGAACCTCTTGAGATTTATCACTTCTTGAAGTAGAAGCAGTAGCTTTAGTGGGTGTAGTTTTTGGTGTCGTCGTACTAACTGTTGGTTCAACTCTTGATGATTCGTCAAAATAAGACGGAGGATAAATTGGCTCGACAGGAGCTTTAGCTTTAGTGGGTGTTGTTTTTAATGTCATCGTACTAACTGTTGGTTCAACTCTTGATGATTCGTCAAAATAAGACGGAGGATAAATTGGCTTGAGAGGAACATTGGATTCCCGTTCTTTAGGCGATTTAACCTGGCTTGACTTCACAGGCAAAGATTCTTTAAGAGGCTTTTTACTAGAAGGCTTAAGGCTCGGCAATGGCTTGTGCAGTCTTTGTTCTGTATACATTTTATGTAAGTTTCCAGGCAGAGCCATGTTAAGCTTAGGCATGGAGTCTTTAGGGAAGATCATTGCCACGCTTTCGGGCTCTGTAGAAGTCTCGAAAGTTCCTTGCGTATTTGCAGGTACTACAATAGCAGGTTCAAGTTCCGCTGAAGAATCCCAATTCATGGGTGAATTGATTGGATAAAATACTGCTGGGGGCTTTTTAATTTTTTCATTATAAGGGGATGGGTGGGGATAAGCCGCAGACATTGATGGAAAAACAAACATGCTTTCCGGAGAGAAGAGGCCTAATATAGGTTTCATAGTTTTAGTTATAGCTTTCAAGCCCTCTTCGACAATTTTCGCCGATGTTTGCGTCTGCATGAAATTTTCGGATGGTTCGTTAAAGGCAATTGGTTTGTAATAGCTTTCAGAGTCTTTAGAATTGTGTATTCCTGGTTTGGAGGTCGAAGTGGGAGAATCAAACCTGATATTCTCATTTATATTTTTCTTGGGATCGGCTGTAAATCCTTCTGATCTGTTTTTAAGGTTTTCAAGTTTAGTTAAAATATCTTTTGTTATTACGTCGGCCTCAGACATATTATCTTTGGAAACTAGAGAAGTGTTTTCAGCCATGGAGTTAGAAGTCTCAGTTTGATTTAAACTCATATATTCAGACTTGTTGAGTAGTTCAAGAATCATCTTCGAAACTTTTTCTTTGTCAGCTTTGGAAGTAGATGGTTTCTCAGAAGAAGTCTCAAAGTTTTGTTCCAATACCAGGTCTGCACTTTGAAGATTTGGTATTTGTGATGAATATTGTGTTTGATTTATGTTTTCAGGTTCATTTTTGTCAGTGATAGGAGCAGAAATGTCAAGCTGTGATTTTTCAGAGCTGAAGATTCCATGGAAACTGGAAGAAGTCGTTGACTCCTGAGACAATTCTTCAAGCAGTGGATCTGAAGAAAAATCAGAAGCACCTCCATGAGAGTTAGAATTTTGCACCAAGCTCGTTTCTTCTAAGACAAGTGGAATATGAATTTCAAGGCCCAATTTCTGAGATTCAATGCGGCTTGTAGTTGGTTCAGTTAGTGGAATTGGAGAGTTTGTCGTATCAGGGAATAGAGTTGAAGGACGGTCGGGTTCATCAACTTTTTCTTTAGGTTTGTTAAGATTTATAAGACTTGTTTTCTGATTGGAAATTTCTGGTTTTTCTTGAAAAGCAGAACTAGTTTTAAAAGCGTCTCCTTTTGTTTGACTGTATGAGCTCAGTGGCTGTTTAGTTTCTAGAGTTGCATCAGGCAATGTTGGATTTTCTTTTTCGCTATTGGAACCGACATGCACTGACTGAAGAACCTCATCACTATTTCCAGAAAAAGCTGCACTTCCCGAAATGCCTTTATTGTCATCTGAAGAAATTGCTTCCGAAAAATCAATAGGAACTAGAGGAGTTTCTAATTCTTCAGTTGAGTTAAGAACCACTCCTTTCCTTGGAACGACATGCTGATCAGTTTCTGAAACAATATCAGTATTCCCACCACTAAAACTTATGTTCAAAGTGCTGATCAAAGGGTCCAGGAAAATTGGTTTGGAAGAATCCACGGGGTCTTCAGGAGTTATGCTTATGTAAGAGTCTGGAGTTGGGCTCAATGTTGGAGAATTATGATAAACAGAGTCAAATTGGGATATGATGTATGCAGGAATAGTATTTTCATTTCTTATATTCGATGAAACTTTAGTAGTGGATAACGTTGAAGAATTTCCAATCATTTCGGGATTTGAAATACTGGCTTTTGTTTCGCTAATAGAAGGTGATTGACTGGAAACCGTTGGTGTATCAACACTGGTCACATGCAATCCATAAAACTCTGATTTTGCAGGCGCCTCACTAGCTGGATTAGGAAGAGAATCGTTTTTGAAGGAGGGTAAGAAATTGCTATTTAAAAAGGGACGTTTTTCTAATACTTGGTCAGGTGAGCTGGTTACATCAAATACTTCTGAAGAAATTTCTGAAGTCCAGTTTTCTTGTGAAGTACTAATCTTTAGTTTTTGTCCATATGGTGTTGTGTCAATTTCTTGGAACCTGTTTCTGGACGTATTAATCTTGAGTTCTTGTCCATTTGGAGTTGTATGAATTTCTTGGGACCTATTCCTGGTATCATATGATTCAAAAGTGCTGACATTTTCTCTAGGAATGATATCTAACGATGCGTTTGTCTCAGTTGAATAATTTGTGTCGGATACTTCGATAAAAGTGTTTCCAGTGTCATTCTTTTCGATGATTTCAACTTCAACTATGCCTGGATATTCTTTTTGTGGAGCTTTCGACAACTCGCTCTCTAGAGGAGGTTCGAATCTTGTAGCATTTTGGTTTATTTCCTTGGGGATATTCAGTATTTCTTTGATAGGTTGCGCATCGAAGGATCTATTATAATTGAGATGTTCTTCATCAAGTGACGCTTCTGTAGTAATGTTTTCAGTTGTGACTTCGCTAAGAACTGAAACTTCTGGTTCAGAAGTTTTGCTTATGCCACCATGCTCAGAAGTAGATTCTAGTTCTTCCAGTTTCATTTCAGCATTAATGATAGGATTTTCAGAAGAAATGCTTATTTTGTCCGCAGATGTAGCGTTTTCAAAAAAGTCAAATGCCAATCCTGTATTGCCAAAGAAACTATTATTTTCTAAAGTTTTCGAAGAATTTGTTTTAGATGAAGGACCTTCTGAACCTAATACTTCAATCTGAGAAATACCCGTTTTCATGTAGTTGGTTGGTGTTTTCCCCGGAAACTCAGTTTGTAATTCCTCAGAACGGTTTTCACTTTTGCTAGAATGTGCACTTAGACTATGGACTGCAGTTTCAGAACCAAGGCGAGTTTTAAGAGAAGCTGAAGAACCGTTGCCATTTCTTAAAGTATTTTCTAAACCCTTTTGATCAATTTTCAACTCAAAAGAACTTAATTCCTTTTCATTGTTTGAAGCTGGAGAAGAGTTTTCCCCTAAGCTGAAATTAAGTTCATCCTCAATTTTATGATGGTGTGTCTCATTGATTTTAATTGCTTCAATAGAACCGAAATTTTCTTGTGGGCTGCTTGTACCACTTGCTTTTTCTAAAACCTTTTTTGGAATGAATTGGCCACCAACACTAGCAGAATTCAAGTTGTAATCATTACTTTGAATTGTTGAATCAGAAGTTTCTGTCAAAGATCCGTCATGAGAAGCATTTCCATCAGAAACTATGTCAGATTCAGAGACCCAGGTTGTACCAGGTCCAGTGTTTGTTTGAGGAACTTCTTGATTCGAATCTTCTTTCATTTCACTTGCTACACTTTCCATTGCTGCGGTAACAGTTCCAGTTGCTGTTTTATTGCCAATCTCAACATCTCCTGTGGAAACGTTTTCTGAAACCAAATCTTCAACTTGTTTTGAATTTGTTTCCAATAAACCTGCTTCATTGCTGATACTTGAGTTAGGTGTTAATACTTCAAGTTCTTCATATTGTTTGAAAAATTCATCGACGTTAAGAGTAGTATAACTTGTGTCGGAACTATTGTATTCTGAAGTTTCGTTATTTGTAACGTTAACAACAGCTGGATAGGTTATGGGTTCATGTTGATTTGATTCCTTTAAAATTTCAGAAGACGGCTCGAAGATTTCATGGGCCAGAAGAGTTGTATTGCCTATTCTAAGAGTTTCATTTGACGCAACATATTCGCTGATTTTTTGTTGAGAACCCAATGTTGGCAGATAAAATTCTTCGCCAAGTTTTTCTGATAACTTGAGTTCAATGTCAGAAGTGGCATCATTTTTTGGAGTGGAAGAAGAGATGCCATGATCTTTTGAATCGGGGAAAGAATTCGAGGTTTCTATAGGTGCCGAAATGGTCTTAGCATCGCTGAGGTCTGGGTATAAACGGTCGGACTCACTATTTACTATTGAATCTTCTTCATTGAATATATTTTCTTCGTCAATTAAATGCAAGGGGTCTTCTGTCGATTCGTATTTTTGAATCAATTCAAATGGACCTTCCGTAGAATTAGGTTTTTCTGACAAATTAATTTCCTTGACATGGTCACTACCAAGATGGGAAACATTTGGGTTAATGGTTTGTACATGGCTTGAAATCTTCTGTGATTCTTCAATGGCTGTTGGCCTGAGCGGAATAGATGAGTCAAACAAAGTATCTGTTGACCCTTGATTGTCGTTGTTAATGGTGGAATCAATGTTGGGTTCTTGCGAAAATGATTGTTGTGAAGATGGAGTAGATTTTTCGACAGATTCCGGAGAAACCGACTTTTTTTCGTCCAACCCATCAAACAAACTTAAATCAGAGTCAGTAGAAAATTCCTTACTACTGATTTCAGGGTTCTCCTGATCGTCTTCAGATGAAGAAATGATCTTAACAGGATCAACGCTCTGTGGCTTCTCTGTTTCAAATGTTTTGAAGTCACTGACTGCGCTGATTTCCTTTGGTGGACTATCAGTGCTCATATAGATGTTGACTTTGGACACTGGACTAATAATTGGAGAATAAACGTCCTTTTGATCGAAACCAGTCTCTTGAGAATTGTTGGTCTTAGGTATTTCGGTTGCATTAAGTTCATCAACTTCAATCGGAGGTTCACTTGTAGAAGGCAACAAATCACCCAATGTTTCGGCAGATTCATATTCTGGAGAACTGTTTACGTTTTCAACGATAGAAGTCTTAGGAGAAGTTAAGGTTGCTGGAATCTTGTTCTGAGATCCTGACTTCTCAACAATTTCTTCTAATATCTTCAATCCTGAGGTAGAAGTAGACGTTTTGTCTGGAACCGTCGAATTATTTTCATGTACAGTCAGAGTCTTATGATCACTCGTGTTATGAGCATGAATATTTTCCAACTGCATTTCTCCATTTCCAGAACCTTTAAGCCAGGAATCATAAGCTATTTCGGAAGCATTTTCGGGAATGAATTGAATGAAAGAATCGTTTGAAGAGTTGAAACCAAAGTTTTGGGTTAATACATCCGAGAAATTTTTGTTTTGATAAACAACGTCGGGTAAACTATCATTTCCTATTTCTACGGAAATACCCGGGGAAGACCGAGGATCACTCAAATTTAAAAGATCAGGGACAATATCAGATTCCTCCTGTACATTTTGCTCACTGTTAAACCTAGATGTCTGCTCCTCCTCCTGGCTAAAAACAGAACCATTTGTAATATTAGATACTTCCAAAGTACTGATTGTGATACTTGGGAGTTTTTCTTGCCCAATAATTTCAGTATCTACTACCGCTGAATGAAATGAATCGTCTTTGTTAAGACCATGATCAGTTGTCTGAATCTCTCCGGCTGTATTGATAGTGTCATTTTGTTGTGAGTCAGATATGTCAGGAATAAGAGAAGGAATCCAGAAGTTGGAAGAATTCATATCAGACAGAGAACTGTTGATGGAAACTGAAGTTCCAGCTAATTTTTCTTCTTTCAAATGTTGAAGAGTAAAAAGATTGGTTGAAATATTTTGAGCGTCACTGAAGTGAGTAAAGATAGCATTGCTGTAACTCTTTGCGACCGAAGAATTGTCAGAGACTGGAATAACACTTGAACTTACTTCTTTAGGTTGTTCAAAAGTAAAAAAGGTCACATCAGTGGAAATATGTTCAGTTGAAGAATTGTGGGAAACATAACTGTGGAGAGAATCAAGGTCGTCAGACATTTTGGAATCAGAATCGAAGAAGCCTTCAGATTTTGTCTCAAACCGGGAACCATTAGCGATACCTTCTCCCGAAATTTCAGAAACTGTAGCAAAATGGTGCAAGGACCCATTTTTAAATTGTGAACCCTCTCCTTCTAACCCATTGGTTGTTTTGTTTTCGAATTCAAAAAGGTTTTTCTCAGATAATTGGTTATCCGATAAATTAGTTGAGTTTTCGGATTGTGTTGACTCATTTTTCATTTCTGAAGGATGAACAATGTAGTCTGTCGAAAATATATCATGTTCAGGTGTAGAAGTTGGAACTTCTGTATCATGAGGTGGAAAATCCTTTTCTTCGACATCCTTTACCTCATTGGGTCTTAAAGTAGTTACAAGATCAATCTCCTCAATAGATTCATTTTGCCTAGTTTTAGCCTTTCCTTTCCCATTTAAGGACGGAATCAAGTTCTCTGACTTGAACAAAGAAGATCTATTAACTGACGGAGCTACTGTCGTGTAAATATCAGAAAACTTCTCAGAAGACGCTAAGGAACTTTCTGGAAAGACGACATGTATGAAAGGCGATTCTGTATTTTGGTTTATAGAATCGGTTAATATGGTTGATGTCTCTGAATTGACATTTAAAACGTCAGAATAGACTTCTGTGCCAATTGGTTCTTTGAATTTTGTTGAATTTTCATTATCCTCCCAAATGGTTGATGTCTCAAAATTGACATTGCCACTTGTCTCACTTAGCCCAGAATTTATATTAGAATTACTTGAACTATCAATGCCCTCTGACTTGTTAGACCACTCAATACCATCATCATTCCTATCCCCACTACCCTCCTCGCCTGTTTCAAAATCAAACCCATAATCGACAATTTTCAAACGATCCTCAGGATCCATAAAATAATCACCATTCGCTTCTGAATCGATTTCCGATTCCAAAATACCAAAATCAATAAATTTCGACTCCCCATCACGCTTTGGCGTTGATGTTTCCAATCCTTGATTAGGATTTTCAACACCAGTGCCATGCGTTTGATTCACCACCTCAGCTAAAAAATCCTCGAGATCATCATCATGATTTTGATTGTTAATTATTGTGGACGATGATTGTGTATTGAATATGGAATATGGTTCTGTTGGTGTATTCTGAATGTCCATCTCATTTTTAGGAGATGAATGCAATGTGGTACTTTCTGAGATATTAATTTGACTACCTTTAGTGCCTGCAAATATGCTACCGATACCAACATTAGGATATGATGTGTCAAATTGTTTTGAAATGACGTTTTCATCATCGTTATTTTTGGGTCGACTTGGCATCACTACACCCTTTGACAGGAAGAGATCCTCAGCGGAGTCTTTTTTCTGTAAAAAAAAGTTATGAAAGGATTCTAGATTTCTTAGAGTTTGAACTTACTTTCTCTTCACTGGAATCGAAAAGTGTATTTTCTGAAACGTTTTCCCCTTTATTTGCTTGCAGTGACGTTTCTTCGATGACATTTCTCGCCGTTGTCAAACTTACCACATTTGATGATGTCGATGGCACATCTGACTTGATGTACTTTCTCTTGAGTAAGTCTAATAGAACTGCGTTCTCCTAGATTTGTTAATCATAATTATCAGTCTTGAAAATTATCAAGTTTTTTTTAATAAATGAAAAAGAAATATTATGCACCAAGAGAATAATTTGGAAAAGTTAAACATGCTTATTTTGCCATAAAAATGTTAGACCCGATTAGTTATATTTTTTTTAATTTTGAATATTTTTTTTTAAATTTTTAGAGTGCTAATTTTGGTGAATAATTGAAACTGTCTAAATAAATATAAATTTTTAAAATATAACGACTTCTTTAATATTGAATTGAGATGCGTTGAGGTTCGTGCATTTGCTACTTGGAATCGGTAAAACAAAATCAGGTATTATAGACATAAACCATTCATTGAAGACAATACCATATTTCATGGTTGCCAGCTGATGCAAAAAAATACCTTGCAGATTCTTAAATCATTATGATTAAAAAAGCATGGGAGCTGGGAGGAAAGCCAATAAATAAATCATTGAGTAAAAATATTTTTATTTTATTATTTTAGTGTCTAGACACAACAAATATATTTCACACCACATTTTCTTAGATCATTTGGTGGGTGTTCGGGAAATGGAAGAATTCGGAGCTTCGTTTCAGAAAAATAAAATAAATGTTTGTTAGAAAAAGAAGCTATTTTCAATTTTAACTGATAAATGGGGAAATCTGCTGAGATGATTCATTAAGAACTCTGAATGTTATGAATTCGATTAGAATTCCGTCCAGCAACATGTTACCATTCGTATGCCAAAATTATTGTTTTTCAGTTATTCATTATCCACAATAATTGTTTTCATACAAAATACGTATATAGTAGAACTGCAAGTTCTGCAAACATTTAAATTGCAATATTATATCGTTTTGTTTGACAACCGAATATTTTGACATTTATAATGAGTGCGTTTAACGAAATCACCCTGACAAGATTTCCCTGTTTTTATTTTGCTGACGTCAGGTGACAATTGCTTGAATTAATATCTTAAACGGCTATGATGACATTTGAGTTGTCAGATAGCTGTTCTTGGAAATAGAATATTTATTTCGAACAACAATTTCAAGGGCTAGTTCATGAAATGTTTGTGTGAAACTTTCAAGTCTTACGATGACGGAAACTTGAGAACGTTGCGAGATGCTTCTGACATTTCAAATGACAGAGAAGCAAATGCTTGCGTTAATCTAGAAAACCAGCTCCTGGTAGGAGTTTATCATTTGAAAGGAAATAGAGAACACACTTGTCAGGGGCAGTGGACAACACATGGCAGTTTGACAATTATTCACAGTCCCCTTCCCAATCCACAAAAATCCTATAATTTATACACTATAAACCTCGCAATTAAAAAAAAGTTAAATATTTATAAAACTTAATCAATCCATACCGTATTAGACTCAATTAGACTAGTAGAATTCAATATATTATCCTCATTTTCACTTAGCCATTGTATAAGATTCTCGTCGTCAGTGTTAGTAGATAAAGTTGAATCAGTGTTACCACTTTCAGTTGTTTCCTTAATACTATTTCCCCTTCGACCACTACCTTCAGTGGCAATATCTGGCACCTCTGTACTCGAACTTGAGCTCAAGCTCGAACTTAGAATATGATTACTCTCAATTAACCGATGTGAGGTCGTGCTACGATGTGTGGTTAGTAGTAAGCTGCTCTGGCTGGTTCGATATAGCTCACTAAATGGATTGAAAAGCATTTTCGGATCGATATCGACCACTTCGATATCCTGCGATGAGTCAACTATCATCAGTGTCCCATTTGGATACTTCCGTACCACAGTTTGATTTGGCAGAATTCCGTATACCATGATGCCAATGTCAAGTTTACGTGACACTTGAGGTGGCCGTTTACGGATCACGGTATTATTTGGCAAAATGCCATAAACCGAAAAATCTTGAATTGGTGTTTGTTCTGTTTTTGTTGTTGTTGATGCTGTGGCATTTGACAGTTCTTGTTTATTCTCAGGTGACACTTGAGTGACAGTTGTGATTTTTGTTGTTGTTGTTGTTGAAACTGGTGTTGTGGAACTTGTCTGATTAGGTTTTGAGATCTTACGAGTAGTGCTTTGTATAGATCCAGCGGGAAGAATTGGTATGCGTCTGTTGCCAAAACGGGATCGTATTGTTGTTGTGATCTCAGTTTGAACTGTTTTAAATGGGCTTGTTTGTTCGTATTTCTGTGTGGAACCTAGGATACTATTTAAATGGATTGGTAAGGATTGGGTACGAATGGATGATGGTTTTGGAGAAGTGGTGTAATCAAGAGTAGATGTATCTTGTTCAAGAGTTGAAATGGATAACATGTTTGTGTCTATGGTCACACCATCGGTCACTGGTTCTTCCTGAACTCCCCTAAAAGTGTTTGAAATTTCTTCGGCACGATCGGTTGACGTGCCTCCAGCAACGGAAATTGAAGGATATGTTTGAGTTCTGAAAAAGGTATTTATATTCACTGGCACGCCAGTAGGCTGTTTCTGTTTCTCAACTACAGCAGGTGTCGTTGTGGGTTCTGGTCCATTATAAATCGGATGGACTTCAACAGTTGGTTCTGTATTTTGACTGACTTTCTTCGCTTGAATGGTGAAAAGATCAAGAAAAGATATCGTGACCGGTGGCGATGCCGTAGACGGAGTAGTAAAAGTAGTAGTTATAGGAGGAGGAAGTGTACTAGAAGCATCTGGAGGAGTACTATTTGTATCCAGTGTTGCTGCTGTTGTGGTATTATTATTTGTTGTTGATATTGCCATTGTGTCAGAAGCATTTTGTACGGAAGTATCCAAAAAGTTACTTATAGCTGAAATTAGTTGCGGATGTGTTATCAAACTACTACCCGGAGTTGTTAGTGCATCTGCCAAAATTGGCAATGGCAGACTTGTTGGAAAACTACTCGATTGTGTGCTTAGTTCTAATTCTATAGTGCTAAGATTAGTAAAGGCAATGTTAGTGGGAGTAGGCAGGGTTGGTGAAGCGGGCAAAGCAAGGGTTGTCAAATCAATAATTTCGGGTGGTGTTTGTTCATTTAAAAATCTAGAAAGCAATGTAGTGTCTGATGTATATTGAGGGACTGTATAAGTGTTAAAAGATTCATTGAAAGGACCAATGGAAAGGGATG
This sequence comes from Platycheirus albimanus, assembly GCA_916050605.2. NCBI lineage: Eukaryota > Metazoa > Arthropoda > Insecta > Diptera > Syrphidae > Platycheirus > Platycheirus albimanus. The sequence goes on from OU696696.1 coordinate 359,690,579, forward strand.
AAGGAGTGATAATTGTAGTGGAGGGATTAATTTCCACACTGTTTAGTAAACGCCCATCGCGATCATTATTCGTTATTATTTTGTCATTATTAGTAGTTGTATTTTCATCATCCATCACATCGGTGATAGGATCATGTGTATTTACAGTAGTTGATGATATAGAATCGATTTTAAGATCTGGTACCTGAATTATGTCGGGAAGTTCGGTTGTTGATGTCGTTGTTGTGGTTGTTGTTGAAGTCGATGTGGTTGTTGTTGGTGTTTTTGAGAGGATGTCAGCTAAAGCTTCAAATATTGAAACTGTCACCGATTGGGGTAGTTGTTGTTGTTGTTGTTCATCACCATTATCCACACTTATTTCGCTTCGTGTTAGACCACCAGCTACGGGTTCAACCATATTCCAGACGCCAGCTGATTCATCGTACACTACACCAGCTAGCTTGCTGCCGGATTTCTTGAGATCATGACTTTCAAGGTTGTAGGGGGTAACTTGATCGAGTTGACGTGGAGCCTGAAGAAAAAAAATATACATTAATGAGTAGACTATTTGTTTCATAGCGGTTAATGGGATGGGGAATAATATACCTACCATGATATTTTTGAAGATAAATTATTACTTCACCTGAGAACTTTTTTATTTGAATACATTTTGCTAAAACTAAAAAAAACTTTTATGTCAACATCACTCTATGTCTTAAAAATATTTGAATACCATAAATGTCTTAAGTGGTCAGAATATTAAATATACCTACAGATCTTTTTTTTGTAGAATATACAGAATCCATTTTAAAAAACACACAATGGAGTCAAAATCTATTTCGTTAAGTTTCTTTCGCTTTCAAAAATGTAAGCTTGGCAGCTTTAGTTTGTTAGCCAAGACATTTTTTCGCTTCGCAACAAAGCAGCGCAACAAACGCGAATACATTATTTTATCCTTTGAAAGAGGTCAAGTTCAAATTGGAGACCCGGAGAACCCTATCAAAAAGGCAATATCATTCAACGTTCAAAAATGATCGCGAGACAGGAAGAGGTCATGCCTACAAACTCCTGGTAAAAACAATTGCAGCAACATCATCAGTATTTAAATGTCCTCAGAAAGAGCAATATAAAACCGGGAGGATTGACGAAACCCGGCAAACCCCACATGTGGATAACAAGTGACTTTGGCGAAACAGTTGTGTGTGATAGGACACGACTTATGTAAACAAAATTTGAATGTCATTGAAATAACTGACAGGAAATAGATATAGTGGCAAAACTAAATGTTGGCTATGCTATTCAAGCATACGTTAGTCAACGTTGCGTTACGTTTTGACATTCACTAACGTTTGATTGAGAGTATGTACTTTGATATAATTTGATTATAATCATGCAAGTTTTGCAGAAAAGACATTATAGTAAGGTTAAGATAATAATGCTATTTCATACTATTATTATTATTAGCTAGTGTCAAAATTTACCCAAGTGTTTTTCGAAGTAAGACTTTTATGTTAATACAAATTATGTAGGCAGGATCTGTTTGTACGCATCAGTTTCACTACTCTCACACTAAGGTGGTAGCTCACCTCACCAGAAAAAGGGACTTCAAGGTATTCTTCATGGTAAAGGACTAACCATTATTAAAGAATAGGTACGTACGTTGCCTTACGAAACAGTAGAAATACATGTGATTTGTATACCCAACCCGAAATGACTTTTTAATAAGTTTCGGCATGTTTTGTTCACTTGCGCTTCCGTACGTAATGTACGACTCAAAGCATCTGACATTCCTTTCTTTCTAAAGGGTATTCTTCTTCCTTTTTTCTTCTTATTTCTAAAGGCTATTATGGGCAACTGATGTACTTTACAAATAGGAAGGAAACTTTTCGTTCGGTTTTGACACTTTCTTCCTTTTTCTTTCGCGTTATATGATTGGGCCTTAAGTCTTGCTTACGTATAACTTGCTTATTCTGCTGTCCAGTTGTCCTATAGGTACTAACATCAAAATTCTTTAAATGGATAATATGTCACTACTGTCGACACTGGTGCAAACAGACACTTACACTACCTGTACCTAGGTTAGGTACAATCGTCTAATTGTCGTCTGTGTCAAGAGCTGTTGTTTTTGTTTGAGTAAGTGAACGTTCATTATAAAATTGTATTTTTAGGGTCCAATTTCGTGAACTGCGATTACCGTAGAAGTTGCATTCAAGATGAACAGCAAGAAGTTGTTATACAGAAGAATATTTTAAACTAATGAAATTGAAGAAATGGCATTTCTGTAGGAATGAAAGAGACATAAAATTTACCGCCGGATCCGAACCTCTTAAAAAGATGCTATTTTTGTAACGAGTTTTAATCTTGGAGATTTTGTCACCTCTTCGCAAGAAGTACTACTCAGTAGACATGTAAAACTCGACCTATTGACTATCGCGGTGACACTTAACGGCTGAAGCGATTTTGGCGAAAAATTATTGGTGGTAGGCTAGGGCACACCTACTCTATAACTATTGTGTAAGAAATTTTTAGTTAAAATTGCTACTAATTCAGTTTTCTCATTTTTTTTAGAAACATTTTGAAAAATAGTTGATCTATTTTCAATGAAACATCCTTAAAATGTAAAATAACTTTTGTTAAAGTAATATTTTAGTAAACTAAATCTGCTTTTCTAGAAAAAAAAAAAACTAACAGTGACTTCAGAAACTCAAAATCTTAAACGCCTTGAGAACTATCTAACTAAAGATCAAATTAATGATACCCACAGTCATGCATTATATTTTATTTGTTTAAAAAGTTCCTCAAATTCTAATCATTAAAGCATAATTGATTAGAAGCCAAACATTATATGGATCAAACGATATATTTTATACAATAATTCGAAACTTCACCAAAAATCCATTTTATGTAATGTTTATTTCCAAAAGTTTTCCTTAATGTTGATAATAAATAATTTAAACTGCCAAAATAGTTAATAAGTATTACTTACGAAAAAATGATAAATTTAATGATTATGTTTATGAATTAATTAATATGATGTTAATAACAATAAAAATTAATAACAAACCAGTCACCAGGATATTATTATGTATATTAAACACACCAAAGATTATACATAAAAAACAAATTACAAAACAATAAATTAAACACAAAAAAGTAAAAAACAAAACAAAACATATCCCCCCCTCTGGCCAGCACTGCGCCTATATTCCAACGGTACTGCGTTTATTGCTCCAATTCGTTTGGATCAACGACAACGAGGACCAAATCTCATTGAGATCGTGTGGTATCTCGGTGGTAGTCGTTTTTGGTGTCACGAACCGCCTTTGGAGCTCTGTCGTTTTTATCAAGCTCTTATGCAGTGCATAGGATGTTGCATGTTGGACAGCGGCGGAGGCGCCAGCAGCGGGGATAAGTCTCCGATGTGGTAATGGTGGTGTCGGTGGTTGTGGAACTTGGATCTGATTGCTGATGGCCGGTTTAAGAATGCTGTGTCTCCTTAGTTTCTGCAATTGTGGCGATTGATGGTAGCTATAGGTATCTGGGGTGTTCCTTTCCTGGTAACTGGGTCCCATTAATGGTGGATGGCTTATGGACCACTCCCATACAAAAGCCTTTAAAAAGCGATGGATTTCGATGGATTTCAATTGTCATAGGAAATTGAAATATTTTTTTTTTTGTATGCAATATTATGCAGTCAGTGAAAGAGAAATAGTATGATGTGTATGACCAATTAAGAAAATGATGTTGTGTGGCATGCAATTGGCAACACTTCTATAAATAATATTTGGTTTTCTTCATTACCATGTCATTTTGTCAACAAAGTCTAATTTTTAATCATGAATCTATTTTAACCAACAAATACGAAAAAGAAGGATTTTAATTATTTAGTAACTACTTAGAGGGCCCACCATGATACACCAGAATATAAGGTATGCTGTTTTGTGTGTGACGGCACTATACTTTATGTTGAAGGGTGTTTTTTTTAGACGTGTGGCTTTCAAGAAGAAATAAATTGCATATAAATAATTTAATGTTATGGCCAAGAATTTAGCTTTTTTATTAAAATAAGGGTTTCCCATTATGTTTTAAAAATCATTTCGGGCAAGTGGCCGCCGCGGCTGGCTCGAATAAATTCCTGAGCGATTATGTCGACCGAATATTGAACGCAGCGCGTAATGCGTCGCGCGAATCGAGCCATTATTTTGGTAATAAATTTGCACGATTTGCAAACGTTGTTCAGGAGAAAGTCTATTCATTATGAAATGGCAAATGACAGCTGTCAAAAAGACCAACTCCAAGAAAAGTATTGCCAGATTGAAAACCACGCGCCTAAAAAAACACCCTTTATATTTATTTACTAACATTTTTACTTTTAAAGTTTTTACAGTCGTAAAATATATCGTTTGAGTGCACTTGATAAATAAAAAATAATAAAAGATGTTTGTGGCATCAAGAAATTTCAAAATGGCGATTAATATGTATCGTTTGAGCATACCTGGTATTTCTGTCTATCATAACTCATAAGCAACCATACTATGCAAAGAAACTGAAACCTTTGGGGGCATCGTCATGAAACCATCGTTGTGTTCACACGAGACACGACGGATAGCATTTCAGTGGATTTATTGGTGCTTTTCACAGCTGTCCTTGGAGAGAGAACTTTTTTACTCCAAAAGACAGCTGGAGTCGATTTATTATTTGTATTGCTATCTGGCAGAAGGGTGAAAGAGTAAAGGCAAAACTGAACGAAACTATAAATGTACTCAATTTATGACTTGCTTCTATGTTGTATAATATCGGATCACTGTGTTTCGTCAAATTGTTTGCTAAGATTTGTTTTTCTAGTTGAAGTTCGCTCCTCTCCGCATTTTTTGGACAAACATTTGACAGCCAACTATAAACGCTAGGAAAAGATGTTTTGCTTTCACAGATATTTTCAAATATTTCCGTCTATTATAGATATTATAGTTTAGTGTAGGCTGTTGCTATAGTAATTTTATCAACTGTCTCATTTGGGATTTAAAAAAAAAAACCTAACAAATTATAATTAGCAAAATGTGGGAAAGATGCATGTTTGCTAGAAGACACCGTGCCATGGGGATTGCAAGATTTAATTTTCTCATATAATCTAATAAGCCAAGGGTCTCCAGATCTTCGGTTTGTAATGTAAAATTTTGTTCGCATGGATCAACTACTAGGGCTACTACGACGCGGTTTTGAAAAAGAAGCTGGCTTGGAATCACAAAACTTTTGTTCCAAGAAGTAGACCTTTACCACAAACGCACGCTCGCTTTCAGAATTCTCGCCTATGATGGCTGGTGACTTAAAAGGAAAAAGAAACTTAGGCCCGCGAATTTTGAAATACAAGACTCAACCAGCTTTGACTTCTATATAGCGTTGATTTTATGTGCAAAAGGGGTGAAGGGCACTACTCCCTCTGCAATGCATGATATGTTATTTCATACGAACCCGTTAGATATTTTCAGCGAGCCAACTGCTGCAGTCGTATTAAGGCGATTAAGTGCAAGAATGCTGAATACTTTCCGTATCCCATAATGTAACATGGACTTCTCCACAACTCTACCACCAGGCTGTGCTGAAATCCCTGGATTCCATCCCCACTATTACTACAATACAGCTCTCGACTATCAATCATCTCTTCTGGAGATGGCAGAAATGTTTAATGAACAACTTCAAAGGCTACAAACTTGCCAAACAAGGATCGATACTCACTATTTTAACTAAGCACAGCTATCTGGGTATAAACATCGCTAAATGTAAATTTTTGCTAAAGCAAGGCGTTAACTAGGCTTGTGCTAGTTGCAAACAATTTTTAAATATTGAATTGATATGAAAAGTGGGAGAGAATTTGGTAACCACAATAGTGAAGATCTTATCAAAATCGTTTGTACCATTAATAAGAAAATCTAAGCAAATTATTTGAACGACTGGGTCAAGTTTAGGAGTTTTCAATAAGAGCGGGTAGATTTTGAAACGGAATTGAACAAACTATGAGTCATGATACAACTACTAAAGATAGCGCCTTCCAATTCTCATTTTTGATTTGTTCTGCGCATCTACGTCACGGACACACATGAGTTTATCGCCTTCTCGTTTTCGCCTTCCCGTTTCAATTTGTCTTTCGTTCTACGCTCTATACGTTCTTCACATTGACTTAATATACATGTATATATATAGTATGTCAATGGCGTTGTGCGCTCTACGTCACGGGCACACAATGAAGTTTGACGTTTTTCATTGTATCATGCGCTATTCTATATCTTTAGTAGTTGTATCATTCTTGTTGTATCAATTCTTTTTATATGGGGAAATGGATCCGAGTAGTTTTATATTCATTTACTCTTCCACATAGATCCGGCTGAATTTGGACAATGGCCCGTGTCATATTATTATGGTTTATTCGCATAGAACTGCGACGTCTGGAAACCCCATCATAACCTTGGTAGCCAATTCAGGTCACGAGAGATAATCTTACTATTTAATTATTGCTTATGCAGAATGTCATTCATGGCGTCTCCCTGTTGGAACCACATGTCGTTTTAGTCCATATGGTTCAATTCAGGCCACAATAAATTTGTTATGATTGTTCTGTAGCGATCTTCATTAACGGTGACTGCGACTAATACCTGCTGAACTTTGCGTGGGTTTAATTAATCCCACAAACGGCAGTTCAGCTTGTAAACACAGGTATTTTTCGGCCATTATTGGGTTCCTCTTTCAGACTCATGTCACAATAAATTTTTATCATTTGAAAATGCTGTTATCGTGTAACTTGTCATCGTGATTTGACATCACTTACTGAATAATAAACAACAGATTTGACAGATGTCAACAAAAAAAACATGGCCTCCAAAATCTACCCGCGCCAATTGAAAAGCCCTTTATTTGCTCTTCGGCTGCAATACACAAATAGAAGCACTTAACTGAGCTCCATTTGGGGTACCTTAGAGAGAATCGATCTTAAGTTAGACACTTTGTAATCCATATATCAGACATATTTACATATAAATATGCACGTACGATTTTTCATTCGAGGGAGAGCTCCTGATGATTGATATTGAAAAAGGCTCTCCTTTTCGAAACAAAAATAGTCTAAATTCTTAATGTATTTCTTCTGTTAAATTCTGAAACCGTTTTTTAATCAATATATATGTAAGCTTCAAAAGAAGCGCGTGTTTTCTTCCATCACCCATAAAATGTTTTCAAAAGCAATACTTTTTTTCTTCAACCAAATTTTTGCAAACACTCATGTTAAGCTAACTAATAATGGAAAAGGTCCTGGTCCATGTATTCGTCTATTGTCCCGTCAAGGTCAAGTGTTACCAATTGGAGTTAGGAAACATAAATTTGTGTACATGTTCGAGTTATATGACGTTATGTATGTATATGTTAATTTTTACGAAATGTCAATAGAACGATAGAATGAGGGTGGTTTTTATGAAGTAATGTTGGCAACTAATGTTTGGCTTCTAATATTTTTTGATTTTCAAAATTTTGATGATTTTTCGAGTTCTTTTGGACAGATTTAGAAAGAAGAAATATAAAAACCTAAATACTACTTACCGGTTCCGTAGTCAAGGCTGGAATAGTTGGTGTGTAGATTGGCTTTGATGGTTCGGTCTTCTGTTGGTATCGGCTGAAAGCATCTCCTCGATAACGAGAACTGAACTTGTGTGGTTTCGACTATAAAAAAGAATTGATTGACAGAAAAATTACGTAATTTCAAAAATCTTTTCATACTGACCTTAGATCTTGCATCAACTACAGGCCTGTCGAAGGCTAGATGCCTCGACTTTGTAATCTGTAAAGGCCTGACCTGCTGTGGAACCGGACTCGTGTGAACAACTTCGTTATCATCTTTGACACCTTCTTCCGATGAAGTTTTAGTTTTCAATGAAGGAAACTGCAATCGACTGTTTAAACGGTTTTTGAACTTTGCCCTAACGTCAAGAGCATCTGGCTTTTTGATTGGCTTTGAAGTTGTTGTGGGGCGTTGAGTTGTAGTTTTTGGCTTTGGTCGATACGGCTCAGCTCTTCGAGGTAAGAACAAAGACTTGGATAACTTTGTTGCTTCTTCAATTTCATTTGGTTTTACCTCAGGTTCATTGTCGTTGTCCTCTTTTAGAGTTTCAGTTCTTTTTTCAGGTTTTGATGGCACCTTTAGGGTATCTTCACGTTTAACCTCATTTAAAGGCTCTTTCCTTCTTGATGGAACAGCTGCCTTATTGGTCTTAGCTTGAGACCTTAACTTCTCAACATCAGAACGCCTTGACTTCAAGGGCTCCTCAATTCTAGTTTTACTTTCGATATTTTCATCGTTCCGTGGCTCAACACGTCTAGTTTTTAAAGCAGCTCTAGCAGTGTCTTCACGTTTTAGCTCGACTCGGCGAACTTTGGGAATCGCTCGAGATACTTGAAGGATTTCATCACTTGTCTCTTTGCTCGTTTCTTCCAAACGACGAAGTCTTGCTTGAATCTTTGGAGCTTCGTAAACTTCATTCAACTTTGAGTAGGTTGGGTCTTCCTGCACGGCAAGTTTTGGGTAGTTTTTTGGAAGCAAGTCCGGACTCGGTTGTTGCTTCTTCAATAGAAGCTTAAAGTGCTCTGGATAGTTTTCATCTTCCAATTGATCCTCATCCAGGGATTTTGATTTTCTTTCATTGAACTTGGCTTTTGCCGAGCCCCTTTTGCTTGCAACATTTTTCCAATTACTGTTCGTTGTTGCAACTGTCAATGGCATTGCTGATGAGAACACCTCATCGGCTTGCTTCGTCACACTTCTTGATGTGAAAGTTCTGACTTTTCGAACATTTTCAGTGGGTTCAAGTCCAGGTTCATCTGATGGGACTTCAGATCTTTTACGGGAGCTAGCCGATGAAGGTGAGCTTGTTGTCGATGCTGCTTCGGGTCTACTTTTACTTCTCCTGATAATATTGGTTCGATCAATACTGGATGTTGGAAGTTGAACTTTTGTTGGTTGGTCACTTGTTGGAACTGAACTCACGCGTTTTCTTGAACGAATCACTGGAATGGCTTCGGTTGCTTCAGCAGTAAGTTTACGTGAAGAACGATCATTTGAACGACCTCGGCTTCCACGTTGTGAGACTCGTGAGGCGTCTTTATTTTCTTCTTCTATTTTCACTGGTATGGCAGGTTGGTTGGCAGTTCGGAAACGACCTGATGCTCTGGGTGGGGATGGGCGAGCTTGACTTGGAAGTGTTTCCGGACTGGGCTTTATGTTGATTTCATCTTTTTGTATGGACATACCAAATTTCACACGACCGCGTTGTTGTGCCTGAAAAAAAAAGAAATCATCTAATTAAAGGGTTTTACATAACTTGGCCGGTAAGCAGAATCAGAAAACAATCAAAAAGAAGGCGGGGGCGTTTCCAAATAGGTTGGCTTTCAAAGGTCAATTTTTAGATATTCTGTCTATGCTATGATTAGACACGAGAAACCGACGAATCTACTGGGCGGTCATCTTAACAGTAAAAGAAACTAGACTGCATGTGATATGCCACCTAGAAGGCTCACTTGTTTTTCGGATAAGATATCTGACAGAGAGACTGAATGGTTTGAACGGATATGGATATGGAAATGGAAATGGAAATGGAAATGGATATGGATATGGATATGGATATGGATATGGATATGGATATGGATATGGATATGGATATGGATATGGATATGGATATGGATATGGATATGGATATGGATATGGATATGGATATGGATATGGATATGGATATGGATATGGATATGGATATGGATATGGATATGGATATGGATATGGATATGGATATGGATATGGATATGGATATGGATATGGATATGGATATGGATATGGATATGGATATGGATATGGATATGGATATGGATATGGATATGGATATGGATATGGATATGGATATGGATATGGATATGGATATGGATATGGATATGGATATGGATATGGATATGGATATGGATATGGATATGGATATGGATATGGATATGGATATGGATATGGATATGGATATGGATATGGATATGGATATGGATATGGATATGGATATGGATATGGATATGGATATGGATATGGATATGGATATGGATATGGATATGGATATGGATATGGATATGGATATGGATATGGATATGGATATGGATATGGATATGGATATGGATATGGATATGGATATGGATATGGATATGGATATGGATATGGATATGGATATGGATATGGATATGGATATGGATATGGATATGGATATGGATATGGATATGGATATGGATATGGATATGGATATGGATATGGATATGGATATGGATATGGATATGGATATGGATATGGATATGGATATGGATATGGATATGGATATGGATATGGATATGGATATGGATATGGATATGGATATGGATATGGATATGGATATTATAGATATGCATATGGATGTATATTTGATCGTTCAGAAGTAATGTCAAAGAAGCTTCCAAGCTAATAGGATGCATTTTTCAATGTTTGCCATATTTAAGTTACTAAGATGGTGAAGTAGTTTTTGTTTCTACAATTGTCTCTTATTTTAGACAGATCTTTTTCACCTCGCCCAGTTCACCATTCAAAGCAATAAATTCTAATCAAGTCTGCCCTTAAACTTCAACTTTTTTAAATCAATGTCAACTAAAGAATTATTTTAATCTATACAACCTCTGCAGGTTCATTGTTAGTCTCTATTTAAACTAAGGTTTCTTCGAACTATTAAATGCCAATTGTCACTAGAAAATCTAGTTTGTTTTTACATTTTTCAAACCCAACTACCAATTAACTTCATAATAGCTACTCAATCTAGAAACAAATCAACTTCAATATTGCTTTAGATTTTCAATGGCAAAGCCTTACTACTTCTGTTTAAAGCCTTGGACTTCAGAGATAAAAAAAAAGTCCAATACCGATTCTGTAATCAAGTATAACTAATTGAAAATCTATTTTCATTTAACACATTCTGCACTTGTATCTATGAAAAAGGTTTGGCAATGTATTGATACAAATTGTGATTAGATTTTTTAATTAAAAAGAAAAACTAGCAACTTGTTGCGAAGAGAAATCCATTGCCAAGCCCAATCGGTGTTTTTATTTTCTTGTATATTTTTTTTTTCTGAATCTTTTCGAAAACCCGCAGATTTGAGTTCCGTTCTGCGCACGCTAAAGTCTGATCAGGTTTGCTCCAAACTAAATTAAGAGTTCATTGAACAATCTTTCGCAATAAATTGCATGCAACATTTAGTTCCGTATGTGTGCCCCCAATAATTTGTAAGAAAATGAATTCGCTGCTACATTTCGTTGAAGTTTTGTATCTACTGAACACTTATGGACCTGTTATAGTTTTTTTTTCTTGTTTGCTTTAAAAGCAATCAGAAGGTTACTCAAGTGCAAAAAAAGTAAGAAAAAATTAAACTAGATACAGTAGAGTCGGTAGCTTACTACACTTCAAAAAACAAACTCATTCACTTAAAATATCACGTAATATGTAGTTAGACAAAAAAAATTAAATAACTTTTTTATATTCAACGTCATTTCTATGAAGTTTTTTGTACGTATCTTTTCTTATGCTGATCGAGCGACGCTAATGGCAGCAGGCAGTGAAAGTGGTAAAAACGTTCTTTTTATTGTGGCAAACGACGACGACGTATTTTTTTATTACGATTACACCTTTGAAAACTTTTATTTAATTATATTCAATTACGAATCATTTGAATTAAAGCAGCCAGAGTGCGCAGACATTAAACGTTTTAACATGCCGAAACGATGTTGGCGCCTGTTAATCATTAAAGGCACTGCTTTAATAATATTTAATTGAGAACTTTCTTATTAAAAAAAACGATATTTTTTAATTTACTCAACTTCTTGTCACTTTGCAAAATTAAGAAAACTGATTGATTGACAATAATTGTACAAGTCGAACAACATTTCTTGTTTTTAGCTTCCTTAAAACACAATTAGAGCATCGTTGTGCGATGCATTAGAAAATGTTTCCCTCACTAGTCTAGTTTACAGAAAAAATGTACTCTATCGGATGGCGGAAGAATGCTCCTGTAACTTGATCAAAACATTGATATTTGTTGGTTTCTTTTTGTTAAAAAAATCTACTGACTGATGGGATCGAATGAGAAAAGGACTGTTAACAGGAAACTAAATTGACAAGTTAAATATAAGACTACATCTAGATACTGTATGAGGTATGACCACCATGAAGAGCCAGAATATTTGACATTACTAACAGCAATAGTATAATCAACCGGCCAAACTGTTCAGTGACAAAAATTATAAGGTTTACGCCTAGCCTAAGTGGATAAATCAAAAAGCTGAACGAGACTCGTTAACAGTTTTAAATTGATGTGTAGTGTACAGAACAAACATGGTGGCGGTAGACTTTGACATTTAATAGCTTAGAAATGTTACGTAATTTTTTCTTGCTGATTGAAATGTTACCGAAAATCCATGAACATTAATTCGCCATCGAGCAACATCACTTCAAATTTCATGAACCACTACGCAGCGAATGTTGACAAAAAACCTCCACCGTCACTCATATACAAGATTCAGCTCCCTTAAAAGCTCAAATCAGCAGACAATGTACCTACCTACATCGTTGGCGATTTTTTCAACGGATGACGGAGCAAAATGAAGTGAATGCGCGAAATCTGGTGCACATTTGGTTGAGCTTACTTCTTTGTAAATGATTTTGAAAATATAGACTTTAAAAAAGGTCGAAAGTGGCAAACAGTGGCAAAGTGGCAAGTAAATGAATGCGGTGCCGCATGCATGTAAACATCATTCACTTTGCCACTCTCGATCAGTGTTTTGCCCATACTACTATGATTTAAAAATTTTAATTGTCGCTGCAATCAAAAGAACTACATTTTTATGTTTTGGTTTGAATAGACTTTTTAGGAAAAGTCTTATAACGGTACCTCCCATAGGACCGGTTTTTTGAAATCCGATTTTCTCGTAAGCCACTTGACGAATTTCGATGAAATTTTGTATGTAGAAACCATTCTATAAAAGAAATAATATAAATTCTTAACTTTTTCAAAAAATGTTTTTTTTGAGTTTTTTAAAAAAGTTTCATTTTTTTTTCATTTTTGTTTTTCCAAAAACAGTTTAATCAATTTTTTTTTTAAATTTATTTTTCTGATAAAAACTACAAAGTGCTAGAAGTTGGCATACTCAAAAAAAATTTGGAATATATTTTCGAAAAGATTTTCAAAACCAAGTAGTTATAAATGACTTCCTGTGTTCAAAATTTTATTAAAATCGGATGTAAAGTTTACGAGGAAACTTGATTTGAAAATTTCGGTTCTAAGAGAGGTACCGTTATAAAACAAATTCCAAAAAATCTTTTACAACCAAAAGATCGATTGTCCTAAAAAAAATAGAATTCTGAAAGTTTTATCGAAATCGTTGGAGCCGATTTCAGGAAAACTAATTTCTTCTGTAAGATTGTATGACAGGTACCGTTTTATGTTTGTGCCTAGAGCAAAAATTAAAAATTCTTTCCGAGAGACGGCCAAATAGTACAAAATACCAAGTTTGAAGCAAATCGGCCCATCCGTTCAATCAGGCTCTAGAGGAATAAACCAACAGACATACAGACGAAATTTCCAGACCCACTCTTTTTCAACTTGTTCGTAATGGAATGTGTGAATGTTATATCAAAATATTTTTTTTCAAGAATCCATAACTTGCCTTATAGTAGGTATACATAACCGCAAAAAAAAATCTATCTAAAATATTATTTCTTGAATTAAATCGTGCAATCTTATTGTGTCACCCTTTTACGTGTTCACCAACACGTCATGTCAGAGTCAGTGTAAGCTCTGTTTTGGTTGTATTGTGAATTTCAAAAGATCTGCCAATTCATGTTCCTACTAGAAAGCCAACTAAAGACTTTTTCAATAAGGGTGGGTATATGTTCAATCGAAATAAAGCAAGCTGTGTCTGAGCTATTTACAAAACTCTCTCGTCGCTAAAATTTTTTTTTCGGCCAACAGTAATGTCTTTTTCCAAAGCCCAGTCAGCGAACAAAACGGCGTTGTCTATTGTCATCAAACACGCACCAATTGAAAAAGAATTTAAAATGCTAGACAAGATCTTATTGGTGATGTTTAAAAAGTTAACTCTGATCGCTTATTGGTGGAATCCTGGCTGTCATCACCACTAAGCTACAGGAAATCAGGAAATCATATTTCGTATATGAGATCGAGCATTTTTATTTTATTTTAAAACTTTTTAATGTACCTATATTTTTTGAATACACACATCATTCGAAAAAGATGATTTTTCAAAAACCTTATAAATAAACAAAAATAATACTTATGGTTTCTTTCTCATAATATATATATATATTTTTTTTTTTTTTCAAAATGTACAAATTTATATTTACCTAACTTTCTCAGATTGAAAGTGGTTCACTAGTAACAAAAACCACATATTTCTGTATCTACTACCAATCAACTGTGACATCAATTTACATATATTATTTGTTACCACTATATTAATAATACAATGTAATATTAAAATTTATTTGAATCCAATTAAACCACGTTGGTAAGTATCATAATTTCAAATCAGACATTTAGCACACTTCCAATTGGAAGGAAGGCTTGTACAGAAACCCAATAAGTTATAAACTTATTAACTTCTTTTGGTTACTATAAACTTAGCCAGCTGTTGGAGTTAGTTTTTGTTTAAATTGTTCATAAACGCCTCCGGCACCAAGTACTTTAGCATAGGCTTAGAATGTTGTTTCATAAAGTAGTATACACTTCGTGATTATAGGTATATCCCGCTGGCATTTTGATAACATTAATTACATTTAACACTAGTTTCTGACCAATAACAGCTAACAATTCGCAGGGGAAGTATGCATTTATATTTATAACTAGTCCGTATCCGTTTTCCTAAACCAAAAAAAATCATGTTTGTTTTCTTAAACCTTTTTCACAGAATACAAATTCTATAAATAGCCCTGCAAAATGTGTCTTAAGATCCTCAGGCAACCTTTTGTGTTCATTCAGCTTGAATTGCAAAAAAAATGTTTCTCACTTGTTCTTCGTAATGTAACCTTGAAAGCGAAACCCTAGTCTGTTTAAAGCTTCTCAGTTTTACATTGCGAGTTCAGTTCACTATATCCTTGACTTTCCCTTGTCATTGCCAAGCAGCCCTTTCAAATCCTTCGTGATAAAACCTTGACGGTAGTTTAATGAGATACTACTTTCGAAAGTAATCAAACTGAACATAGTATAAACATTTAGCAGTTCATCAAGTGCATCAGAATCACTAAATCCAGATTCGAAAGGTTACACGTTACAGAGAATCAAAATGATAGCCATGGTCACTTGGTAAAGTAGAACGATTAACGCAATTCATATAGACACAGAGAATGAGCTGGAAAATATTTAGTAATTGTTGAACCACATGAGCAATAATTGAATGGTTTACAAGCAAAGTTTAGTGTTCTTATATCAACAGTTTTGTTTTACAGAAAAAAGTTAGTAAATCATAAGTCGGATTGAACAAAATTATGGTCTTGAACAATCTCTCTGACCAATTAACCGATTTTATGAAGAATACACTCTTATTCTTAAAAAAAGGATTTTCTTGTAATTTCGTCCAACATGAAATTTAATAAAAATCCTTGAAGTAGATTTCAAGAAAATAAGCTTTTCTCGTATAAAGTATGATTTTTACTTGCGATTTATGAAGGTACCGACTATAAGGCAAGTTATGCATACGTCGAAAAAAAAAAGTTTTGAGATAACAATCATATACATACATATGTATAGACACCTACAGCCCAAACAGGTGGGGCCGAAATGCTTCAAACTTGGTAAATAGAGTTTTTTTGGTATTGTACAGAGGGGAATTGAATTTTTTTTTTTTTAGCTGAAAAAATAACGGTACCTGCCATAACCGTTACGTTAAAATTTATTTTTCTCAAAAACGGCTCTAACGATTTTGATTTAAAAAAATCAGTGTTGCTTTTTAATGGCTGAAAAAAAAGTTTTAAAAAATGTCTAAGAACGGTACTTTCCATAGGACCGTTTTTTTGCTTTCGACTATCTCGAAAACGACTCAACCGATTCTTTCGAAATTTCACACATATATAGTTGTAGGTAGCTCAATTTGTACTACGTACAGATATTTTTTTAAAATATTTTTTTGTATATTCAAAAGCATTAAAAAAAAATAAAATTAATATTTTGAAAACTGCTTGTTAAATTTTTTTCTAAATAAATGTATTTGCTGAATACCTATGAACTGGCGTTTTTGAATTTTTTTTCAAAAAGTTTTTCAAAAAAAACTTTTTTTTTCTCAAAAACCGCTCCACAAATTTTTATAAATTTATTCTTTTATACTTTTTTCAGCTCAAATTAGATTAAGTATTTATTAAAAAATTTTGAAAAACTTATTTTTATCAAAATCTCAAGCCCCTAGACCACACATTACAGTCACACATTAGAGCAAGTTCGTGCGACCCAGTCGTGCATTTTATTTCTTTATAGAGGCATAAAACTGCAAAATTAAATGAGCCGTCTTGTTTTAATAAAACATAAATAATTGAAATAAATTAACTTAAGATAATTCTTTGCTCTTTTTATTTACATACCCTCCTAGCCGTGTTAAATTGCTCATCAAATCAAATCAATCGATTCCTTCAACAAATCAATTGTGGTACGCGTTGGGTGACACGTTGCGCCATCTTGTTGTAACCACAGCTCTCCTACATCAAAGCGATTCAATCCACGAACGAAAAAGTAATTTATCATGACTTTATTACGGTCTCCATTGACTGTAACCCTCTTCCCGCTATCGTTTTAACGAATCATGTTTTTTCGAAATTAATCTGCACAATTCACATGCGTTGTTCAGGCGTCAGTCGATTCATGATGAAATGGCAAACCAAACTAAAGATAAATCACAAGGCAAGGAGTAAGCCAAACTTTCATCGACAAACATCAAGTCCTACCGCAGCGCAGACTTGGCCAGAACTTAAAATAACTGTTGCTTTTACTTTGGGCTCAATAAGCAATTGAACAATAAGGCCCTATAGAGAAGCACCAAGGAAACGTTGTACAGGACACTCATCACACCGTTTCTGTTGTTATAGTGCAGAAGTGGGGCCCCCCCTTGCAATATTTGAGACAATAATTTTGGTTATACGATTTATGGTTGCCTGTGTGGGCTAAGAAAGAGCACTAGTGGTAATGAAGATGCAACGATGAACTTTACGTGATGTAAGCTGTACATCGGCGGAATCCTAAACAGAAATATTCCTGATCAAGAGTTAAGATGGCTAGGAAATGTAGATCCAAATTACATCAATGATCAGCTTATACAGTCTTCCAATACTTGAAGAGCGAATTTGGAGTTGGTAGGCTTGATATCGAGCTGACTGCAGCGGTATATTCAGCGAGACCCAGGAGCACCAAGGTGGACATAAGCCGAATCCATTCTGTAAGTGACGTGTCACAAATGCGAATATAGGCTTTCGCGCCTTAACTACCGATACCGAATTTTTATTGTTAACCATGAAATTTTTTACACACATTGTTAAGAGTAAAGAAAAGCACATGGGGTTCATTTTATTCTGAATATAATAAATTTCCAAAGGATAGACAAATTAATTATCGTAGGTACCAGTTTAGTACGACATAAGGCCAAAATTTGAGTGCCATGAGTCCACACTTACCATAAGAAACTTTTGACGCTTTAGAACAGCTACATATGTAAAGCATATTCGAAAAATGGCCGGGTAATTTTTTTAAACATGGCCATATGTCACGAAGCCGGAGTTTAATGACGTGCCAAAAGTGGGTGAATGGGCCTGAGCAAAAAAGTCTAAAATTGACAGCTACCTGTAAACATGTCTTCACCACAC
Source organism: Platycheirus albimanus (assembly GCA_916050605.2). NCBI lineage: Eukaryota > Metazoa > Arthropoda > Insecta > Diptera > Syrphidae > Platycheirus > Platycheirus albimanus. The sequence goes on from OU696696.1 coordinate 359,708,500, forward strand.
TAAATAAATTTTGGCTAAAAAAAGGGTTACGTATACAGCAGACAGAAATATTGCAAATCCCAACTAACCGTTACAAAAATGGCGCATTATTGATTGAATAGATTCTAATTTGCAAAACTTTTGTTCCCAGTTCAGTGGCCTCTTTATTTTAATCCAAGATTGTAACACAAACCTCATAACCCAGTGGCCAACAATATTAAAGAAATTAACAAGTTTTCTATTGTCAGTTAGGTATTTAATTTTATACCTCACATAACGAAACCTAAGGCTCTGTGCTCACTCTGACTAAATTAATTAAATAATCATTAGAAATGGATTTCCTTGCAGGCAATAGGCAGCAGACACACCATAGTCATAGTATCTATAACTTTTTTTTTCTTCAATGAATTAAATTACTTGAATGATTTTGAAGTGTACCCCATTAATACCTCACACATTTGTCTAAAAAAAAAAAAAATAAGAAAGAAATGCACGCAATTTCTGGCCAATGGCTACACAATCACTACCGCATTTCAAATAACGATTGAACTATTAATAAAATATGGTAGTTTATAGTTAGTTGGTTGTTGTTGTTGTAGGTGCATAGATACTTATAACAACAATCTTGCAGATACCACGTATCCATAAACCTTACCACGCCACAACTATAATATCCATCCATCGGCAAATGTGGCGCGTGTATTGCAACTCGTCTCACGAATATCAAAGAGTGATTTACGCAATTCCAACGGGTTATTCGGCTAATCTTTTGGTTTTCGATGTTTTTTTTTTTGGTTTTTTTTTGGTTGTAAAACCTGGCTTAAACACTCTTGGATGTATTAACCGACTTTTCGTTGTTGGAATGTGTTGAACAAACGAAATAAAAAAAAAAGATGTAAAATATTCGAAAGTGAATGAACTCTTTGAAAGTAAAGATAGTCATGTGTGTTTGGGTGAGTTTTCTTACAGTTTTTTTTTTTTTTATTTGGAGAGCCTAATTAAAATAAATTAACATCTTGAGTTTGAAGTTGGGTTTGTGTCCAAAAATGTTTTAAAAAAAAGCAATTAAAACATTTCGTTTGTCAAAAAAGCTCTCGACGATGACAACGACCGACTATGATGCGACATTTATTAAAAGAAAGTTGTTTCGTGCAAAAATTCAATTTTTATTTTTATTCTTTACGTTTTATTTTGGTTAACCTTGTGACCATTGGCTATAGGCTTTGAATGGCTGCAGGAAGTCTGTTACAAAGTTTTGACTGGTGAAGGGAGCAGCACACCATTGAATCATAAGAAAAAGGTTTACCGGTCAGTTGATATAGGAATTGAAATGGTAACACAGTGCTCCCAATTGAAAGGGAAACCGGTTGCAAGTAGGTCCCTTCCTTTACCACACAACACACAATACAATATATGAACTGGGAACTGGAATCTGACATTAATCAAGGCACACTGCTGCAGCTATATGATCTGTCACCAAGGAGTCAGCTCTTTTCGGCGCAGCGAAGCGGCTAAATCAATAGACAGGTTTCGAGTTTTTAATTAATCATTTCGACTGTTGGGATTGTTGCCGGTAACGATTTGCAGCAGAGCAGTGCAGTGGGGCTTTTTGTAAAATAAGGGGACAATTTGTTTTCCCATAAGGAGTATCTTGAGAAATAATTTCCTTAAGATATTAAAAATTGGAGAAAAACGTTTTCAATACAAATTGAATTTGGGATTTGAATATGGTGTATGTGGGAAAATTTGAGAGGCCCCACCAAATGTAGTTGTATAAAAATAAAGTGCACGACTGGGTCGTACGAACTTGCTCTAATGTGTTACAGTGGTCTTGGGCCTTGAGATTTTGGACAAAAAGCAAGGAAAAAATATTATGAAATTTTATTAATCATTTAAAAATCAATAGTTAAAACGTTTTTTGGAGAAAAGGAAGTAAACCATCAGATTTTTTTACTTTTCTAAATTTTACGGAATTTTTTTTTCAAAATCTTTGGACCAGTTTTTTTCAAAAAGCGGTTTTGTTTTAAATTTTCGAAAACATATTTCAAATTTTTTGATTATGTGAACATCTAGCGGTTGAAAGTCTTATCAGAAAACAAAAAATTTAAAATATTTTGAACAAACCGTTTTTGCAAAAAAAAAAAAAAACAAAAAAAAAAATTATTTTTTTTTTTTTAAATACTCAAAATATTTTTTTTGAAAAATTAAAGAATTTTTATTATTTGATTTATAAAAGAACTTTTATATTAAAATTTTCATCGCAATCCATGAAGTGGTTTACGAGAAAATCTAATTTAAAAAAAACCGGTCCTATGGGAGGTACCGTTATAAGACTTTTTCTGAAAAATCTGTTTTAACCAAAACATAAAGTTTACACAAAAAATCACCATCCAGAAAGTCTTATCAAAATCGTTGAAGCCGTTTTCGAGATAAATGAGTTTTTCATAAAAAATCATGTGGCAGGTACCGTTAGCTTTGGTGCTAGAATGCTAATTTCAAAAATCCCTTTGTAGGACGTCATAATAATACTATGTATGTACCAACTTTGAAACAAATCGGTCCAGCCGTTTAGGCTATAGGTAACTATACAGACAAACAGACACACGGACATACAGACAGACAGAATTGTCGGACCCACTTTTTCGGCTTCTCTATCATCGTAATGTTATGTTTGATTGTCAAAAAAAAAATAATTTTCCTTTTTTTACGAATGCATATCTTGCCTTATAGTACCTATAATCGCAAGTAAAAAAGAAGGCACCGCCGCCGTAAGAAAAACAATTAACTGGATTAGAAGGTAAGGACTATAGAGATAATTAAAGATGAGAAATAAAATCACAGACAGAACGGAGCCTTGAGGCACACCATCATTTTTGTCTTGTTTTAGATATCAGACCTTAAACCGTACAAAACAAAACAAACGGAACGTTCTGAAAGGTAACTTTAACTTCTAATTGCTTGAAGAAGGTGTTCGTCGATACCAATTTCACAAAACAAAAATCTGAAGGTATCCAAACATTCTACAAAATTAGACTTGCCTTGAATAAAGTCTAACCAAATGTGATCGAGATACCCTTTTTATTGCCAGAAAATACTAAGATTTGCTAATATCGTGAATTGCTATGCGTATACATTTATAAACACATTAGAAACCCAAAAATATTGTGTACAACAAAAACACTTTAATGATAATGAAAATTAACGATTTGTTCTAAAAAAACGTGTCTTCACATTTATTAGACGAACCAAAGCTCGTGCCAAGTTAATTTATAAAAACTTAACGAAAATGACAACAAGAAATTTTATTTTTTGATAAATATTTTCAAAAATAAAACCTGATCTTATGTGACCTTTGTGTTGTTAAAAAAAAATACTTTATTAATGAAGCCCACAAAAATCCATTAAATATTTTTAAATCGTAACCTTTTTTTTCACCTATCGACTCCACTGTGCAAATAAGATTTAAATTAAAAAGTGTGCGCTGTGCGACTTTTATGTTTGTTTATACGACAGAATGGCCCAACTTCAATTTGCTCGCCTTTTGGCCTGTAATGTGCATATTGAGCCACCAGTAAAGCAACACATCCTAAACTGAACTGTTGCACTGAGTTCAACTGTTATTGTATACACACCCCCTCCCTCAGCACTCTTAGTCCATAAGTGGAGGGTTATATACAATCAATTGAACAGAGAGTCAGGAAAACAACTTTCAAAAATATCCTTGAGTTGGGACAGCATGTCGTTTATGTATAATGAACTATTGCAGTTGTTGCGTTGTACTGACTCTGCTGTTGTTAAAAGTACACTGTTTCTTGGTTTGTTATCTTAGCCATGTATCTTTAAACATTGGACCATTTTATTCTCCGCCTGCCCAGCCATCAATGGATGGCGGTGGATATAGTACAAAAGTTATTGCAATATTGCTACGAATTACGTGCACCAGTTACTAGTCCATGTGAATGGTGAGCACATGAGCAGAGCACCCAAGTATTATGTAGAGTAATCTGACTTGTCCGGTATATTTTACAATCAACTCCAAAATCATTAACCATGAATTGGAGCGGTTTTTGGCTGCTACTGGCGTCATTGAGGCTATTGTAAGGGTGATGTTTGAGAATTTAATGTCTAACAAGAATATATCGTTTCATCATGCGATAAATTTTAATTTCTTGCTAAGCTGTCATTATTTTATGGAAAAGATTTCTGTGGGAAAATTTAATACTAAAAAAAAAAAAAACCAGCTGCATTTTTAGGGCATGTCATAAAAGTATTCATTTAACTGCTTTTGATGAGAAAGTTTTCCCGCTTATAATTGATACTCGAAGAGCGGACTTAAACTTGAAACAAACCTTGCATGGCCAATTACCTGTTTTCAGCTCTTTTCTGAAATGAAAACTAGGTTTTTGACTCTGACGTTCTAAGGGCTAACATCTATATCATTATCGTGGTTATAAAGCCATAACTTCAGCCTTCTAAATCACGCATTATAAATCGATAGTAAAATAATATGAATACCAGACTTAACAAAAAAGAAGAACAATTAAATACAACCCATCATGGCCACTGACCCAAAACACACCCGAAGGTATATAATTTACAATTTTTTTTCTTTTCATACCGTCGCTTCATCAATCTGAAAGAAAGTAAAGTCAAATTGATTCACTCATGTTGGTATGTTAACTGCTAAAGCAAAAAAATAGTTCCACCTATAGACGCAAATAATATAGCTAAGCAATAATAATGAGTAATGTAAACGGATGGTTTTATGGGACAAATTGATGTATTCAATAGAGTGCGTCATCTAAATTCATAAATGAAATAGAAATTTTTAAAAATTTTGGAGTCAATATTTTTTCGCACCACTTTCTACTACCACTTTCTTTAACCATACCGACAAAAAAAGTGAAGAATGAATCTTGTTTAATTAATTAAAAGCATTAAGATGTGTAGTTTGGTTAAACAATAAAAAAAAACTAATTGTTTGTCGAAGCATTTACTGACTCTATTTTTTAACCACAAATTCCAGAACAATTGACGGATTTAAGACCCTGCAGCTTGCACTACCTTAACCTTTAAAATTTCCTTGCTTTGAAAAATTATGAAAATAAATTTAAAATTTGAAATTTCGATCACTCCGTAAATTTCCATCTATTTCCAAGCTCTTAGTGAAAACCCTAAAAAAAAAAACATGGTATTTCATAAACTATTTCCAAAACGTAATGAAAATTTAGTATTCGATGACAAACTTTCTATCTTTTCCGGATATTCTTGAACGAAAGTAAATCTGGTGAAATAAAACGCATCATCTTCCCAAGAATCTCATTGACCTCAATCCATAACTCTTATTTGAACAAACAAAAAAGCACACCGAAAACGAAAATTTCCAAGCCCACCTCAACATGGTGATGCTGTTTTATTTTTTTAAGTTAAAATGAAGGTTAAACATCTTCTGAACTTTATCTTTTGTAATTAAATGGACACGATTTAGAAAGAAAAAAAAAAGGTTCGCTCCTCAGCTCTTTTGTTTTGATGAATTTTGCTTAAGTTTGTTATTTATTTATCCTCACACACTTCATAATCGGTTGTGATTTTAATTTTATTTTACTTGTTTTTTTTTACACATATTTTGATGTATAATAACGGTTCTCTTATCTTTTTTAATACTGTTTTTATCAGTTGAATGTTAATAAGGTGGTTACATTTTTTTTAACAAACGAAGCCTCTAAAATTTCCCACAACCAATCATCAACTCAAAGTCGGGTTGTACCATCAAATGGTCTGAAAACAATGATTAAGATAAATATCAATTAATCATTTTTGTTGTGTTACAAATGTGTCGGCCAGTGTGAACTTAACATCAATTAGTTGTCGTCTTCGTGGGTGAACCGTGAAAAAACTGACTTGAAGTTGCCACTTAAAATAGATCACGGCTCCATGTCATTGCGTTGATTTTTTTTTTTTTTTGTGAATGGCCAAATCCATCATTCAAATTTTTTTGTTTTGTGATGTTAGCAGCAAATTTGCATTTTGGTTAAGTTTAAAATATTTTTGCGACACATGGTGGGGTGGTCAATAAAAATGAAACATCTTTTTTGTACTTTCGTTACCAGTTTTTGTGTGTCATATAATTTTTGGCCACTTTATTTGTCTCTTACTGTTGCAGAAGAGGGAATATTTTTAATTAGATAACATCTTGCTATGACACTTTCGTCTCATAAAAACAGAAAGTAAAAGACAAGAAAAATGTTGATACTTTTTTTGTTTGCATATTTGAAGCAGTATTTGCGGGTTGTTGGCGTAAAAATCTAGGTTAACCTCATTAAACCAAACAAAAAAATCATAAATAATTTGAATCAGGAAGTCATTTCACACTGTTTCCTGCTGCATTTTTGGAGCATGACCTAACCTTCGTCACTATTTGTCAAAGACCGAGCCAAAGAATTTGAATTTTTGGTTTTGATTTGAATAAATCGTTTTTGTTAGTGATACCAACAATTATTACCATTCACAGCCAATTAAGATATCGCAGACAATATTGGCAAATGTCTAATTCGTTTAACAACTTGTAAATATATTACCACTTAACCACACCGTCAATTGATGCAGCAACTTATCCATCAAGATCGTTGATTATGCGAGGGAAATATGTGCAAATTTGCACAAATACTTTGTACACAGTCCTTATAGACTTAAGAAGCCACAAGTCTCGAGGTAATCAAGTCAAGACGCTTGTCAAATGCATATATATTGTTGAAGTTGTATGGTTTAATCATTTTTCGCACCACTCACTTCTGCCAAGACGACGATGATGATGGTAATGATGTTAGTCTTAAATGACATTACTTGACGGAACCCGTGTGTGAGCTTGATGTCAACAATTAAGTCTTTAATCTTTTGCGTGAATAAATATGCAATATGCCTCCATATTTCAGTTTTGAATATCTGTAGCTAAGTATGAGTGATACTATTGAGAAATTTTATTTTATGAGGTGGTTGAATTTGCATATATTTGCAAAATACACCGAAAACGAAAAGTTGGATGATTTGGAGTTTGTAAAGATTTCAGGTTGGACCTTACATAAAAAAAAGAAGAGCTTGTCATCAATAGTATTTTTAATTACTTAAAATTTTTCGCAAGATTAACAAATTGATAAAATCGCTGAACCGCAGCCTATTGATTCGAAAGCTTATATGAATTTACTGTCAGACAATAAATTTGACATTTTTGTAATCTTTTTTTTTTTTTGATGTGCCTAATAAATTAAAATTTTGAAAAAAAAAAACTTCACTGAAGTAGAAATGACTTGTAAGCTAAATTATAAGATTGGATTAATCATTATAAACTATCTTCAAAAGGGGCAATTATTTTTCAAATTAAGTCTCTCAAAAGAAAACAAACCTTCAAAGTAAAGTGAAATTTTATTGATTTTACTGCAAGGGATACTGAAGGACTATGCTTTTCAACAATGATAGTTTGAAAATATGGAATCGGAATCATTATATCTTGTCCTCATTTGATGATTTGAAAAGGCTGGTAACAAACGTTTATTTCAACTAGGCTACAACTCAGTTTTGTTGAAATTCCAACACGAAACCTAGACATTCCACAAGCACTTTGAATTATCACTTCTCACCCTAAAATGTAAGGTAAGTAGGTAAACCATTAATGTATTATCACTTATAGGCACCTGGATCACTGTATAATACCAGTAAGTTCTTGATGATCCAACATACCAGTTAAAAAAAAATTCCCAAAAAAGTCAACCGGGGTGGTCTCAGCAATTGGAATATTTTAAAAGGATTTTCGTCATTTTGGACGGATTTCAGTCTGATTTAAAAAAAAGTGCGTGTGCGTACAAAGTACACATGCCAGAAGTAAAACTTTTATGGCACACTAATTTTTTATTTTTTTTCGAACCGCATCAACCGACCATAGTGCAGCTTCTCAAGGACTCTTACTCGCCTAACACATTTAATATTATACACATCACATTTTTCATATCAACCTTCCAGCGCTCATTTAACCACACACCAAGTCAATCCCTGCTACCCGCAAATCTATTTAAAACCATCAACCGCCTGACTGCCTACAATGGATATACGAAACACTTTTGTCAGCTAAGACACACATAATGCAAACATTTCCTGCTACCCATCGTTCTATTTAAAACCATCATACGCCGAACTACCCACAGTTTATATGCAGAACCAGTTTGTGCTATTATAAAACAAACCTAACCTAACCTACAGCTCTCTCTCCCCATGGCACTGTGCGTGATGCAAAATTTGCTCTATCTCACTCTCTCGATCTTTCTCACTCGCTTGCTCCCTACTCTCGCTCCATGGCTATGTGCTTCATGCTTCGTTAGCCCTTTCTCACTCTCTGTCAATCGGTCTCAATCGCTCTCTTCTTCTTCTGTGACGGAAGCATCCCACATTTCCGTCGCGCTAACTCCGCTTCATCCGTAAAAACTTTAAACTCATCCGCCTAAAGAAGTTTCACTTCAAAGATTTCTGGTGTGCCTCAAGGCTACATTTTGTGTACTAGTCTCTCGCTTAAACATCGTATCCACTTCATTTACCGATGCCGATGAAAGTAGCTTCATCAGTTTTCATATTTGTTTATAAGTTTCTTTAGCTGCACGACACGAATGTGAAATGTAGAGCGAAATTTCAAGTAAAATGAGAGGCTCTCTTGTATTGATGTTTAGACGGACAGACAGAATAACATAAATGTCTGGTCTTCCCTAACATATCGTAATGTCACGTTACCTCGAGTTTGATTTTTACGAGAATGCATTACTTGGCCATATCTCTGCCTAAATTACCGTTGTATATTCATTGAGGAAGTCTAAAAATATTTCTGCATATTATTTGTGAAATGTAAACACTGAATTGATACATGATTATATTGAAATCAAGCCTTGATCCAATTTTCAAGGAACTTTAACACTTCAGATCGTGCTCTAAGATGCATAATTTATGTTAATTATTGCAGATTCAAGAGCAGTATTAGAAATACTGCATTGTCGTCGTTCCTACAAAATTATGCGAATCAGCCATAAAACCATTAACTTTTTGTTTCTACTTCTTTCAAACGTTTGAAGGATATAAATCTTCTAAGTTTATTACCCACATCTATTATCCGCTGGATGAGCATAAGAGTTACCTTGCGTTGAGCTTTAAAATTGCGACCATTTGTCACTTCAAACAACAAACCACAAAACAAAAAAAACAGAAGAAAAATTCAACGCACAACATAATAATGGCTTTTTTTGGATCTCTGCCCGAGTTGTGTAATTTTTCTTGGTCGCATGCTATTGCCACTTTTGGACGGTCGAGTATTATCCCATCCATTTTGAGATGTTGCACTGTGTCTGTGCAGAGCTGCAAATAAAAAAATAATCCAAACTCGTTCCGACTTCCCTCTTTTCGTGTGTGATTAGTTTTTTGCGTTCACATTCACTTTCTTGAGAAAAGACATCCGCCAAAAGGCTAAAGTTAAATCTAAATCTGCGGCTTCCAACCACAAACTAACAACGCGCGTCTAAGCAGCAACACTCTTACCAATGTTATACCATAATAATTGTCTTCATTTACAGCTGATGTTTTTTAATTAGCGGTAATAATCTTCAAAGTGAAGCAAGATAGGTACTTAAAGAAAAAAGGAAAAAAAATATTGAATGGCGCAAGGCAGAAAAAAAGAAAATAGAAAAAACCATCTGTTGCTGTCAATCTTGTATCTTGACGGGATCATTATTGAATTTATAGGGCTGCTTGTGGAATGGGAGGTGTTGTGTATGGACAGCTTGTGTCCACTATTGAGAATTTCAATTGCTTCCGTATTGTTATGGTACCGGCGAGTCGTCGTCTAGGAATTGTACCAATTTTCTGCAGAAAATTGAACTAATTCACTTTTAAGGATGGCAGGCATTTGATGTATTTATCTCGAAATGGAGGAAATGCGAAACATGTAACAATGAATAATGAATAATGAATAATGAATAATGAATAAATTATTCGATTACTTAATAGCAGAGATTGATTTTGCTGTCTCAAGAACTAAAGGTATAATACAGGGTGATTCGAATTTTAGTTAAGTGTGTGTATTTATTAAAAGCACATTTGTGCGCACTGGACATAGGACATATTTGTGAGATGTGAGAGTGAAATTTATCCATGGGGCTGGAAGAGTAAAGATATTGTGAAATTAAATGGAAACCTCAAAAACTGTAACAAGGCGATGTTTTGTCACAATTTTTTTTTTTTTTGCTGGAAATGGACGATGTGATTATACTGCCCAAGTAGGAACGAACGAGAGTCATCATATTCTAATGCAAACCGCTTGACAAACTTAGTCACATGGATTATGAAGAACAGTTAAATTATCAGCAGTCTAATAGAACTTGAAGTGTCAAACGAACCTGGAACAGACATAGCCCGTAGTGCATTTAGAATCCTTTATTCTGTGTTAAATGCTTCTAAAACATGAATTAATGGTCTGCTATCATCTCAAGCAATAGAGTTGGATAAACCATACCATGTGGACACCTGACAACAACATAGCCACACAATCCTTAAAATAGAACAGGTTGGAAGATCAAAGAAATCTTGGAGGTCACCTGTTTCAAAAGAAGCTCGGACTCAGGGTTTTTATTCCCGGCCACAGCATAATCCATTCTTACATGTACATGCAACTGGACAGCATATGTTTGATGTTCACATGCCTCATTTTCACTGGAACAAGACTGAATTCATAGCGCTTTCAGTACCCTATCATCGAAACCCCGACGTATATCCCAAAACATTTCCCACCACTGACTGACTGTTGCCAACCAATTTATTTTATTTTCCTGTCAACATTTTAATGATGCAATATTGTTAAATAACATGTCACACCAAGTTCCGGAAAGTAAATGATTAAATTGCCCCGCAATAAAACATAAGCACATAATTATTATTGAAGTAAAACGGTATTTAAGTTCAAATTAAATATAGTGTCACTCCAGCCATGGAAATTGCACGATTTATAACATTACCATGACGAAGAAGTAATATTATGCGCTGTGCTGTGCTTGCTCATAGTCGAAGCAAATTTGGCAAAACCTACATTTAAATGAAAAGGTTATTACATTTTCAAAAAAAAAAAAAAAAAAAAAAAAAATTATTTTGAGTCGGTATATTTCCTCATCACGCCCAACAGCACTGACTGACGCGTAAATTGTGTTTCCACCTTAAAGATGTTGAGTGATTTACTCTTACGCACTTACAACTTACAAAATGTTACTGTGCGCATAGCTAGTGTGCGTCAATGCGCAGTGATTATTATCTACTACAATTTCCTCGAGGGGCGAATGTTCTTCTTACGCAATTGAACAAATTTATCATTACTGTTGCAATGCCAGGGGGTCTTATCATTTTTGTGCATATACCGACTGCTTCACTATAAAAAATGATTCAGTTTGATACGGTCAATTAAATTGTCTTTGAGCAAAAAAAAAAAAACAAGAGTTCATACTGTGCAACTTGCAAGAGTGAATGTAACTTAAAAAAAAAAAAAATCAATGGCATTTTGCATGCAAAGGATTTGATACAATTTATAATTTCCATGGAAGTTGTTGTAGAAAAACCTGAAATTTGGCATGATAAATCTGGAGGAAAATAATTGCATCTCAGGAAAAAGGTGGTTACCACTTTCTCAGGTAAATTATAATTTTTTTTTTTTGATAATTTATGAACGAAATGTCATGACCAAAGAGCAAGATTTTGAAGTTTATGTTGGATACCAGTTTCGTATTTGTTTTTTTTAACTACCTGCAGTTTGTAAAAAAACGAAACAAATGGATCAAGTTTTTGTTTCCTGTTTCAAATTTCAAACTTTTAAGTACAACTATTATTTTATTATTAGTTACTTCTATCCAGCTTGTTATGTGTTTTAAAAAATTTGCCTGCTGCAGGATTTATTGAAATGGTTAAATTTTATGTTTTTTGAAGGTAATGTTAGCTAAGTTTAATGCGATTTATAATTCTTGTATTCTTATAGCACTTTCCACTGGTTTCACTCAGGGAACCACTCATTCTGAAAACCTATGGATCAAGCGAAGTCGTTTTTCCTCAATTTTGACACCATATTTGCACGCACCAGTTTCACAAGTTTTACCAATGTCAAACTGTTGTTTGTAACCAGATTCGGGTTAAATAAGAATTTTCACCCGCTCCCCGTATTCAATACTCAACTTCGTTGCTGTGCTTCTACACGTATAATCAGAATTGGATTCAACAATATGTCATTTGTGTCGCCACTACCAAAATATTCGGCAATGTTGCATGCGAATAGACACTCCACAAAGAACATTCTGTGGCTGACATTTGAGTTATATTTGTATTTGTGATTCTTAAGTGGATTTTGACTTCAATTTGAGAAGCAACATCCTTTTCTCAGAATCGTTAGAAGTGTCATTTGTTTGAGAAGACATCCAGATTCTTCTGGGCGCTTTTTTTCCTCCAATGAAAAGTGCTATTTTATTCCACAACGGTGATAAACATTTTGACATTTGACTGTCAGTGAAATATTTTAGGGTACGTTCACAATTAACAAATCAAATAAAAGCGCAGTTATGATGGTATTTGAATGGTATGAATGATTTATTCAATTTGTTGGCCATATCTATAACAGAAGAAAGAAGACGAAACCTAGATCAATGAAATTGACTATCTCTTTTGAGTTCTTTCAGAAAACAATGTTAGAAATAATGGACGTTAGTCCACGGAAGTAACTGTCAAAACAAAACATCTATTTTCAAATGTCAAATGTTCGTTTACGGATTGGAGCACAGTTTGCAAGGGTTAACAAAAATAGAATCAGTAAACGAATGCAAAAAACTGAGGCTACTGTCGTCATCAAATCAATTCGTTAGATTAGAAGTCTTATACAAGAGATTACTTTGTATAAAGATGACAAAGAGAGTCGGAGATAGAACGGAGCCTTGGGGCACACCAACATTTATTTTATGAATATCAGACTGGAAACGGTCCAAAACAACATAACATAACATAACAATACTAAGCGCAAAATCTTTCTTTCTCTAAAACAAAATTAAGATTGGTTCCACTGTTCGGTGAAATTTGTCATTACGTCATCAGGGGACCCATTGCTACAGTCATGAAGACGTTCCTCTTTCTCAAGATATTTTGATATTTAATCTGCGTTTTTATGTATGATTGTGAAAAGAAAGGCCATAAAAGCGTCTGCCTCTGAAATGACAGAGGGAACTATGAATGATTGCTGAGTTTTGTATCGTATCCTATAAATTGCAAAAAGAGGACAGTTCCGTACAGGTAGCTGCATACTTTCAAAGTATAGAATGTCATTAATATTCTCTGTATTGTAAGTTCTATCATGAAATCTAAACTTCCGCTATAGATCTCTAAATCGATGTAAGATTAAGTATAGACAAAAAAAAACTAGAAGTTTGGCAATTCTTTAATAGATTTTTATACATATTTTGAGAAGAAGAAAATGTGAACAATATCCGTACAGAAAAAGTTGTTTCTTATAGATCCACTGTTTTGAAAAATTGTTTTTAGTGATGATTCTAATCTTTAGATCAATGTTTATGTCAAATAACTAAAATTGATTGATAAAATTGGAGGCAAGATAATCCACAGTAAAGTGTGGTCTTTTGCTGGTGGACTCATTAGATCATATTTTTTTTTCCAAATATTCGTCTAATCAGCTTATTACGGTCAGTTGATGTACCTGCTGTAGAGCCATGATTGATGACTTTTGTGATTGAATGTTTTAAATGTGGAAAAGATGTGGTTCCCTCAGAATGGCTCTCCGTCAGCTAAAAAAACAGTGACCACTTCGAGGGAAACATTCGATGAACGCACAATTTTGCGAAAAAACCTGTAAACTTTTACCTCTGGGATAAGGTGCGTATGAAGCAGCAAAAAACCAACCATATTTGTTGCATTACAATAACTGCAAATTATATATTTTAACCACGACCACATTCGGTGAGAAAAATGTTTCCCATAATTTGCAATTTCTAACTTTTGAAATTCATAACATTGATTGAACATGATAATCCATTATAGAATCGAAATGCCTATTACACAATCAACCTTTGCAAACAAATTAAGCTTCCTATATAAAATTTCAAGCCAGTAAATGCCAGACAACACATTTCTCATCCCGATCATTATAGTCCTGTCAAATAAAAGCAATTAACTATCCAATCTTAATTGCTGACCAGCCAAATAAATTTTTGCAAATATCGTCTACGTAAGTCCAAGACGAAGATGCGTGCGCAGGTATATAGCACCACCTTTGAAAATACTTTGAAGAAGAACTAGTTTCCTTTTGGATGATGTAACTTCGGATTGGTTAACTTCTTCTTTAATAATTCCAACTGGGTTTTTAGAAAGGAGTTATATTGGTTTGGCATGCATGTACTGTACATACCTACCAGGTTAAGCAGTCACAATCCGTGGATTTGGGACATCTTCCAACTCCCAATCGATACTGTGGACAATAATCATTTCAGATGGCTTGATACAATAATGTGAAAATCGTGTCTGATTTAATTAAATGAAGATGTTGCAATTATGATTTTTTGTTTTTTTTTTTTTGTAAATAGGTAACATAGTTTGTATATTTACGAGGGAATTTAATTTTATAAGCCACAATTTATGTTAGTCTCTGTCAGACTTGGTAATCGCTTTAAGATATGACTTGTCATAATTTGACAGGTAATTAGTTCTGCTAAGGAAAATGTCAAAAACTGCATGACATTAACAACTGGGTAAAATAAACTTTGTCAAATTGCTTGTTTGAAGAATAAATAAATTGGAGAACTAGTTCAAATACACACACAGTATAGAAATTTATTAGGTAATATCTTTAACGTTTAAATTTTATTAATTTCTTGAAAGATGCATATCATTCGAAATTGAAGGAATATGGGTTACAGTGAAATTTGTACTGTTGCAAAAGTTTTAAGTCAAGGGGTTACAACAACGTTTATTGTGATTTAACACAATGCAAACATTTATGAACAATAGATAGAACTAAAAGTAGATTGCATTAATTCTAATAAATTGGGTTTTGTAAAACACTCCACATTCGTAAAGTATGCTTATAAAAAAAGCTGTTACAGTAGTGGCAAAAAAAAGAGAGACAACCAAATAAATAACACCTGTGTTCCGACTGTTTTCTTATATTACTATCATACAGGAAAAGATTTCTGCTTATGCTTTCTATTGAAGTACACGCTTAGATATAATAAAAAAGAACACCATATTATACAAAAGAATACAATAGAATGCAATAGAATACAAAAAAGCATTATAATACAATAGAATGCAATAGAACACAATAAAATACAGCAGAATACAACAGAATACAATAGAATACAATAGAATGCAATAGAAGACAATATAATACAACAGAATACAATAGAATACTATAGAATACAATACAATAGAATACAATAGAATACAATAGAATACAATAGAATACAATAGAATACAATCGAAATCAATAGAGTACAATAGAATACAATAGAATTACAATAGAACACAAAAGAATACAATAGAATAGAATAGAATAGAATACAAAATAATACAATAGAATACACTAAAATACAATATAATACAATAGCATACAATAGATTAATATAATAGAATACAATAGAACACAATAAAATACCATAGAATACAATATAATACATTATAATGCAATAGAATACAAGAGAATACAATAGGATACAATAGAATACAATAAAAGACAACAGAATGTAATAGAATACAATAAAATACAACAGAATATAATAAAATACAATAAGATACAATAGAAAACAATATAATTCAATAGAATACAATAGAATATAATAGAATACAACAGAATACAATATAATACAACAGAATACAACATTATATTATAGAATACAATAAAATACCATAGAATAGAATATAATACAATATAACGCTATAGAATACAATATTATACAATAGAATCAATAAAATACAATAGAATAGAATAGAACGCAATAAAAAGCAACAAAATACAACAGATACAAAATAATACAACAGAAAACAAAATAATACAATTAAATACAATTAAAGACAAAAGAATAGAAAAGAATACAATAGAATAAAATAAAATACAACAAATTGTAATAGAATCCAAATTATTACAATAGAATACAACAGACTGGTATAGAATACAATAATATACAACAGAATGTAATAGAATACAAAATAATACAATATAATTCAATAGAACACAATATATTACGATGGAATATAATACAATACAATAAAAGACAATAGAATGGGAAAGAATACAGTATAATACAATAGAATACAACAAAATGTAATATAATACAAAATAATAGAATAGAATATAACATGTTATGAAGTCTTTTGTATGGACAATAAAATTCTTCAAAATTAGTTGTATGGCAAAACTTCCGCATTTCGAAAACTAACAAAAATGTCTATTGGTTTGTAGAAAATGATTGAAATTTTTAATTTACGAAATGAAAGGGGTGACTGAATGTGCTCCCCATGTGAATTGCCTCCCTAAACCACTGTCGATAGCTAAAAATGTTCGTTATGGCTATCGATATCTGTATAATGACTTTTTCAGTCCAATAGAGAAGGATATACAAAAAATCTGATTTTCAAGAATTTTTGTATTCTCTCGAAAATTTAAGCAATTTAATAACTTCCTTAAGTTTTGGAGTACGAAATATTTAAAAAAAAGCTGTCGACCTTCACCAAGTCTTTTAGGAAACTAAAAAATTTTATGAAAGATAAAATAAGTAATTGTTGTTAAAATTTGACAAGAATTTCAACAAAATTAAAAGCACCGCACCCATATACGCGGAACACTTTCAATGCTTACCCAACAACTTAACGACAAATTCAAGAGTTATAATGAGTTCACTTGATTGTCTGACAATGGCCGTATTAGCTTGACAATCAATTTAAAAACCTCTGCACTTGAAGTAGCAAAAAAAATGTCATTAAAAAAAATACCATCATTAACAGATCAAGTCAAACAAATTACGACCTTAAAAGACAACAATGCAACGCATTAAAGACTTAACGCTGTCCCAAGTGTACGAATTTGTCCAGTGGACACTTTAAATATGCTAGATAGACAAATGTAGAGAAACTCCAACAACAGATAATGATGCTAGCTATTTAGCTGTCATGGAACTTGTCCCACTACCACCAGATTTTTACCCAAGGTCGAATTTTTTTGTTTAAAGCAAAAATAAGTAATTGAATGATAATTTAACAATTTGTCACATTGAAGTGTCAAAATCTTCACCTTTAATCGAAGTTCAGTCAGTGGCATCACCATTTAAGGACGCTACGCTTGCAAGCTGCAAAGCCAAGAGAAGATATCTTCATCGGACAGACATTGTATCTTAATTTTCTTATGAACATCTTGTATCTCCATGTTTGCATCTATCAAATAAGTTGTTTCGACGGATTGCTTTAAGGAAGCTCAAAACTTGCCGCTCTCTGTGCAGCGATGATGATGATGACGGTGTGCTCGTCTTCAAGTGCATCATTCGGCACGAACTCATGCAAAAACTGAGTTAAGGCTTGTGCCCACGAGTTACCTAACATTCAGCTATCGTAAGCGTCTGCATTTCCAATCAACAATCACCAACCAAAAGCCAGACATTGCCAGCAATTGTGCACAATAATGATGCATAATGGTGCAAACAACAACAACCACAAAAAAGGGAAAAAAGGAGCACAGTGTGCCTCTGGACTATTTGCATTCATTAAAAGACTGTTTGTGGCCTTCCTTCTGGTGGTGCGGGTGAGCCACACGTGTGGTGGCAGGAGGATCAGAGCTAGCTATAGACAAGGCACACGCCACTTAGCACGGTACTCTATCCCAAAGGTAAGCTAGGTGAGTATTTCCTTCTCACGGTGTATGGTGGTGCATTTTGAACTACTGTGGGCTGTTGTGGGTTCGGTTGAGTGCATGTCGGACCTATCTAAAACCTACTACACCTGGGGAACGCACTGGGCCAAAACCTGGGGTGCACGTTAGTCACGATTATTGCTTTGGATTTGATCATAATCCATTGACTAGGTCTTAGGTATAAATTGGAACATTTAGTTGGCCTTAAGTCTGAAATACAAGTTGGGTGAGAGGGGCGTATGAGTAACATTTTTTTTACAATTTAAAAATGAAAGTTTTGGGCGTTTGATTTTTGCTGATTGTTATCGTTTTAATTGTTTCAAGAAATCGTTTTTAAGCAAAAATGGTGAACGAGGCTTGAGTTTGGACAAATTGTGGTAATATCTTATGTTTGCACCTTTAGGGTTTAATTAAAGGCGGCTAAACACTTAAATGTATTAAATGTGATGTTATTTTGTATGTGCTGTAATATTTGGTGTGTCTTTATGCTATGTGGAATTGATAATTGTCAAAAATTTGCACAAAAATATCAAGGCTTTTGGTATTTAAAAACTTTTATTTGGTATTTCTGATTGCACTGGAATAGCAATTGTTTTTCATTTGCATTTCGTGGATACGTCTTACGCAAAGATATTTTAGACTAGGTATTTTATATTTACTATTAACACCCAAGTCATGCGCATGTTTGACCTGGTTATGATAAAATATTTTTAAACGAATTTTTAAACTGAATGCTAAAAGGCATGTCTGATGCTATTTATTGCTAACATGGGCTTGGACATAGTTTAATTTTCGCTTAAGGCCCACGCTACACGTGCGTTGGTTTTATTTTCTCTTGTGTTTTGCTTTTTCGTATGAATGGGAGTAGAGTATAGATATACATATGTTGTTGGTTGCGAAAAAAAAACTATGAATCAACTTGACAGTGTTTATGAGATTAATTAATTTTTGCTTTTATTTTAATCGATTTGAACCATGTCCACAAACAGCAGATGAGTCATTGAAATGCCAGAGAAAGTATATTAAAAAAACTGAGGTTTTAAGAGATGGTTTTACCCATTTTTTGAAAGAAATGCAACATTATGATTCAAACTTTTTGTATTAAATTTGTGATCAGTAAAATGAGGTATGAGTAATCAAAATTTTTTAAACACATTTAATTTTGGAAAAGTCTATGAAATATGTTGCTACGAAAACAGCACAATTTAAGCAGCTTTTCTGGTTCGAAAATTTGAAAATTGAGATGAGTCTTTACTTAAAAGCGTTAATCTGTTGTGGGTTTTCAAGATTATCTAAAAATTGTAATACAATCCTGTAGTTTAATATACGAATGGCGTAATAATGTTGGCAGAAATATGATTTCTATCAAATATTCATTTTTCCACAATCAACGGCCTTGGCTTTAATAAAGAGTCGTTTTCTGATAGATCAGCGAAATCAAGCATCACTGTGGTCGTAGTTAGTGTAGTTGGATGGCGGGCCGTACAACACCAACCGCGTGCTGTGGACATTTGTTTGTTGTTCTTTCTACTGTTCTGTTTTTCTGTCTTGTGCTGCTTGTCTGGAGCCGATGAACTTGGTTACCAGTGTATATGAGTGTGTTTGCTACGTAGATTTGTCTACGTAGATTTAAAAAAAGCAGAGTATAATTTTGAACTTTACTGGGTCGCACGAACGTGCTCTAATGTGTGACAGCGGCCTTGGGACTGGAAATTTTGAAAAAAAAAAACAGGGAAATAATCATATGAAATTTTATTAGTCACTGAAAACTTATTAGCTTTATCGTTTTTAGGAAAAATTGAAGTAAGCCATCTTTTTTTTAACGTTTTGAATTTTGAGGAAAAAAATGGTCGGACCGGTTTTTTTCAAAAAACGGTTTTTTTTTTTTTTTGAAAAACTTTTCGAAAACACAATCCAAATCTTTTCTGAGAATGCCAACTTGTAGCACTTTGTAGTTTCTATCAGGAAAATAAACATTAAAAAATAATTGATCAAACCGATTTTGAAAAAAAAAAACAAAAATAAAAAAAAACATTAAACATTTAAAATTTAAGAATTCATGTTATTTTGTCTATAAAAAAGCTCCTACATTAAAAAATTCATCGATATCCGTCAAGTGGCTTACGAGAAAATCTGATTTTTAAAAAATGGTCCTATGGGAGGTACTTTTCCGGAAAAATCTAATCCAACCAAAACATTAAGTTTGCACAGAAAACATTATGCAGAAAGTTTTATCAAAATCGTAGGAGCCGTTTTTGAGAAAAAAAATTTCATTAAAAATCGTATGGCAGGTACCGTTAGTTTTGGAGGTAGAATGCTAATTTACAAAAACTCCTCAGTAGGACGTCATAAGAATACTATGTACCAAGTTGGAAGCAAATTGGTTCAGCCGTTTAGGCTTTAGGTAATTATACAGCCAGACAGACCACTTTTTTAGGCTTCTCCATCACCGTTATGTCACGTTTGATTGTCCAAAAACAAATTTTGTTTCACAAATGCATAACTTGCCTTATAGCACCCTATAATCGCAAGTAACAGACAGACAGACGGACGGAATTTCCAGACCCACTTTTTTCGACTTCTCCATCATCGTAATGTCATGTGTGATTGTTATCTCAATTTTTTTTTTGTGCACGAATCCATAACTTGCCTTATAGTATACCTATAATCGCAATTAAAAGGGATTTAATTTGGAGTGGTTTCTAAAACATCAATAGGAAAGCATTTTGTTTGTTAGTTTTAATGTTAGTTTTAATGGATCTTTTATGAAACCTGTCAATGAGCAATGTCAGCACCGAATCAGCAATTAGAAATGGAATTGGTCATTTTTGCCAAATTTATCAAACTTCTAACAAATTAGCGGCAAGAACATAAGTATCTTATTCCTACTAAAAGCAGTGACTTAATCTTTTGGCTTCTTTTAAAGTCCTTAACGGACACTAGTAGTTTATTTAAGATACTTAGAGCTTCCATAAAGTTATTTTGTAGCTGTTTTTCTTATTTTTTTAAATTATTTCTATGAGCTTTAAAAAATAAAACGGTGAGTTGAACAACTATTCAAAACCAAAACCGTGCTAGAAATAATGTTAAAAGATTTCTTGAGTACGCATATACCGCATATATGCCTTTACGTAATTTTTGCTGAAGTTCCTCTGTAAGGCCTTTATAATTTGTTGCAAGCTTGCTGTTGGGTTTTTGGAAAGATATTCTCATTACCACTTCGCACTTCCATCGTATTTTGTCTTCCACCTATCCAAACTTGAACTTGAAGCTGCAGAAAGTACACCGTTTTAGAATCGGTAGTGGTATCTGGAAAAATATTCTCTGCAACTTTCACTATAGGAAGGTTAATACCATCTACACTATTTAAATTATTTTCAAGATTTTATGCTAATTTCCACAATGCATTAAATATGTTTTAAAATAATTATAAATAACCAGTTAGCTTGAACTATATGTATATAGATTATATCAAATTCTATCTATTCCAGCTGTATTAGCTGCGGTTCCCAGTCCCACGAGAAACTCTATCATGTAATAGAACCGGAAATCCAAGAGTGATGTACTCTACAAATAAATACTATTCCAAAATTGGCATAACAAGTATCATTTTATAATTAAAAATAAGTCTCACCAAGAGGCATTGGCTTAACACACTGAACATGCGCTTTAAAATGCTCCATATTCATTCGTAAACTCATTCCCACTTCTTCCTTTACAGGTTAAGTGATCCAAATAACTTCGAGTAATCTCCAAATAGAGAATTTAGAATTTTTAATCATTAATTTATACAAATCAAGCTATCGTATCATATAACATGTTACTCCCAACTCGGAACATAAATTATTGCACAATCTTCGGACAATTTGGTCAACGCACTTTGCAGTTTGCACACATCTTGCACTGCTCTGCTCTGGCACATTTAGCTGTTTCATTTTAAAAAACCTGTATATTAACAAAATAAAATATTGAAACTAAAACCAGGGAATTGGACAAGTTGTTGCGCATTTCTCATGCTTTCAACAAATGGAACTATACACAAATTCCCATTTTTTATGTGTAAACGAGGACGACTTCGTATAGACATGACAACCACAGATGGATGGACGGACGGACGGACGCCCAGGTTTGATGATGGTAATGTGAAATTCCACTCTTGCTTTTTCTTGAATGCACACCGTAACTGGTGTAAGGTAACTCGCACACACACCTGCGAGCGAAAGTATATCCAGATCAACTTCTATAAATACAGGGAAGTATATGACAAAAGGCCCGTTTCTATAAATATTAAAATAAACCTGTTAAAATTTTAGGGCGCCGTAAAATTGTGAGCTAGAAAATACGAAAATGTCCTAAAAATCTGGTTGATTTTTAGCAAAGCTTTTGAGTGGAATCTCTGGTTGCTTTCTCTAGTTTACTCAAATTGCTAAGCCAAGGAAATGCAATCTGACAAGGACACTCTCGTAGATGTTTTCGTAAAACGCTGATAACGTGGATTGGACCAAACAAGCATCTTCAAACAAATATCAGCAAATTGCATAGAAGAATTAAAAATCTAAAACGATGTTTATTCTCATACTCATTTGACATTTGTTGTATAAACCGAATGAAGGCGCTACCACTTCTTATGTCATTATGCTTTAATTGACATAAATGCTTGAAGAAGTTCGATTTAAGGGAACGCGCTTTAAGAAATGTCAAATTGAGGTCATAGGCTTTTCTATTGCTGAGGAGATGTGTCAACTTTTTGTAAAGTTTGACAGTTTCCAAATTTTTTTTTTTTTTGAAATTTGTCTTTGACATTTGCGACATAGACAATCATATCTGATAGACGGAAGTGAGCTAAAGCTAGTGACAAAACCGAACGAAACATTCTCCTTCCATTCGGTCAAATAAACATGGTTCCGGTAAAAACTTCTGTTTACGTGAAAATCTGTCAAGCCAAACATCTTTCTGTCGCATTTATTGCAAACTGTCAAATTTTCATCTTCTGAATGGCAGCGCGAACCCAGTTCATGTAGGTTAGCTATTAGGTATGTATATTGAAAACTTGACGAAACAAAGCAATTCGCGATTATGGACACAAGACAAGAGTTTCTAGTGTTCGTTGAGTTATGCGGTAGGGTACTTTCGTTTCTAACAGCAATCTTCAAAAATATTCTTCAAATTTTTTCTTAAATATGTAAACTAGAATTTGTGTACTTTTAACAATTATTCACAGTAATTTAGTTTTTCGTATGGAAAAGTTTACCGAACACAATACTCCCTATATTGTGTTATGACCCAATCGAGGACGCTATAGTTTTTGCAAATGGCGGCAAATGTCATATCGAAACAATTAATCAACGTTCGTTAACGTGTATTTCTTTTCTGTTTCTCAAATGTCAAAGTAGAATTATTGACATAAGCCTTCATTTTTGCAAAAATTATAGCACCCTCGATAGGGTCACTAATTTCTAAGAAAATTTTAAGTTTAAATTAATAATGCAGAAAAGTAAAATTTTACCAAGGCCTAATTCGTTTGCCATTGGTTAGGGCCTCGGTCAAAAAGAAATCCACACCCAGAGCATATAGACATAACATTGAAGAAGCACACAACTCAAGTACAAAAGGCGCCAATACACCGGGAAGCTAGGTTCCATTTCGGCGCGTCTCAAACTGGATTACATGATTTTTAAAAGAATTGTAAAGCAAACCCCAGAGGGACAGACACAGACACCCTTTTGGTATAAAATATCTTCTCTCGATTGTATCTTTCACCTGCTGCAGTATCGGATATCGCTTTTCTTTTCGTTCAAATATGACTTCTCTATTATAAAAGCTATCAGTGAACAGAAAATGATAAAAAAAAAAAAATAATATCATTCATTGAGAATCACTTTTACTATCCGATTTTTATAATGAAACGGTCAAGAGATTGATATGCGGATATCGACGACGATAGTTGCCATCATCACTTGCAACAACTATAACAACAAGATATCGATAACTTTATTCAATGCAATTAGATAGGGTTGCAATTGGCGGGCGGCTGTATCTGAATTTGTATCTAATATCTTATAACTTATAACTTACCTGTACTATCGGTATTAATAGTGAACAACAAATTATCGTTGTAAACATTAAAAATATCCAATCGTGGCATTTCATCGTTCTGCTTGATCCGCACTTTGTTGTTTAAAAAAAAACACGGCAGCAATTGTTGCTGTCGCAGTCTTGGCGGCGGCGATTGTTTCGGGCTTTCACGCTTTTGATGGAAATCCAATCTGAAAGGAAGTGAAAAATATATTTTAGTTTTAGTTTTTTTTTTTTTTTTTTTGAATTATGAAAGCAATGAAATTATATGATGAATTTGAGAATAAGGGAAGTGAAGATTATAAACAAAAAAAATATTATATTTTTTTTAAGCAAAGAAAGTAAAAGGACAATCTTATGGGCTAAGGTGAGTTGTATTTTTGTATGGAAGAATTTTATTACAGTCGCACTTTTATGGGTTGTCATAAAAATTATGTAACTGTGAGTCACATTGTATCGCTGTAAAGTCACGGGTTTTCAACAAACAATTTAACAACTCTTTTAAGAAACTTTTAATTAAGAGATCTAGCCATATTGGCGGAACGTTTTAATAATGTTTTGGGTGTTTTTATTTGAGAGGCGTAGAAATTCGTTTTGCGATAGCTTCCACTTGCGTGATAGTTAATAATATTTTAACATTTCCTATCAGCCAATTCATATTGGAATATTACACCATGCACTACAGTCAAGATCGGTATTGGATATTTTTAAAGTAACAATGTAGGTAAAAAAAAACAGCATTCCACATTCGTCTAGTGTGGCTAAAGAAGGTTGAAGCGATAAGTATTGCTAATTTTGTGAGATTTACGATCAAATTGTTTGAAGGAAATAACTTAAGGTACACAATGGAAAAGCGGAACCGACCTGCAAGACATGTCAGAAACGCGCCTTGTGGCACACATACAAATACCTTATTACAGAAAACTTAATTTAAAGAATGAGACACAAGAATTATTTGTTAGAGAAATGAAAATAAAAAAAGTGCGTGCGTATAAAGTACACATGTCAGAAGTGAAACTTCTTTGGCAAACATCAACACCGCATCAACCGACCAGTGCAGCTTCTTAAGGCCGCTTATCCGCCTTACACATTTAATATTATACACATCACATTTTTCATATCAAACTTCCAGCGCTCATGCTACGTTCGCCCTTTCTCACTCTCTGTCAATCGGTCTCAATCGCTCTCTCACTCTTCTGGGACGGAAATATCCCACTATTTCGGTCTTGCTAATTTCCACTTCATCCGGAAAAATTTTACCCTCATGCGCCTAAACAAGTTTCACTTCAAAAAATAGATTCGAAAGAAAAATAGAGCCTTGCGGCTTACCACCATTGATGGATTAATGGATATAAGAAAAACGAATCGGAGGCAAAATACAGCCTTGCGGAATACCAAACCAGAATTTATCTTAGGAATATCAAACTTAAAACCATCCAAAGCAACTGGAGTTCAGCGGAAAGGTTATTCTCAAAAAACGAAAAAGAGATAGTTTGATACCGAATGAACGCCTTTTTTATAAGAGTGCTTGATATCAACTTTTTTCTTTGAAAATACAAAGTTTATAATTTTGGTTTCTTCAAGAGTGTACTTATGGCTTTAAGGAATTTCTGGTCGTTGAGAAGTTTCTGTTTCTCAAAAATGTTCTTGATCTAAGGAATTTATCAGAGCTTCCATTATTTAAGAAAGAACAATAAATTATTCGACAATTAAACTTACGCATTGGTTTTGCCAGCCTGCAAGAATAGTCGAAGAGATGTCGAAATCGTTGAATACTCTTGCTTCACTAAACTGCCAAATGTTAACTATAGGACTTAGTCAAGTTTGAGCAAAACAAGTTAGTTAAGCATAGTTTAAAATGGGAACTACTTTACCTAGCTCAGATTGTGGTGGGTAAAAATTTAAATCAAATGATTTATACAAAAAAAAACACCTGAATTGGTTTTATGATATGCGAGGTTCAAGAGCAATTAAAATCGAATAGCACTTAAATATGTGCATATGAGTGCTGCAATGACCATTAATTAACACCATTTAACACCTTATGATAGGCAAACCCAATTAAATAGAAAAAATCCGTCAATACTCTGACTCCCCATTAGTTCCTTCAACGTTTTTTCTATGCTTAATGTAACATTCATCAAGGCTTATCATGCACCTCTATCCTCCATATGCTAGGTTCAGTTCGAGTTGAAGTTGAGCACTCACGGATATACCTACCAAACATAAAGTAAAAATACCAAACGTTTATCTTTTATTGAATTGATTTAATGCATATCGCATGCAAAAACACAAATCGTAGTAAGCAATTTTTTTTCTATATTTACATAACTAATGGGTACGAAATTATGAACCATAACAACACAGGGTCAGTTTAATAGAGCAAAAGGCTAAGATTGCTGTAATTTCAAAGACAATAGCTTTAGATACTTAGAGCACACCGTGGATACCTACCCAAGCAACGGTTTGTAGAAAGTTCACAGGTGTTGCTTGATTGGATTTTGCAGGGATTTTTTTTGTATTAAAAATTGTAAAATATTGCTTTCATAAAGTTTAACGTATTTAAACTCAATGCAACGGTTTGTAAAGCAACCTAATTTCAGTAAATCTAGAGCTCAAGTCCTGATGCCTAAGTTTAAACTATGATCGTTTCTGCAAAATATTTCCGTGTCAGTTTATAATTTCTTGAAACTTTTGAATGAAAGTATTTGCGGGTTTTTGGTCTTACAATTTATTTACTGCCATTTTACATAAGCGGTACGCAAATTTGCTGTTGCTTCGTGCAAAGGGCAAGTACGTGTGACCTATTTTATTCAAATCTATCGCCCAAAGCCTTATGTCAACTTATCTTCACACTTTTTCACGCCGACTCCACTCCGAATAACAACCTAATTGCAAGAATGTTATCTTCTTTGAAAGCATCACTTTGTATTTGAAAAAGAAACTAAAAGTGCTTGCGTGTTGATCTTAACTTTGCCTACACACAAAGCCTGAAGTCTGGATCTAAATCACGCAATACAGTAGTTAGACTCTGTCTGCCTTTGTGGCAATTTTTGGGAATTGGTCTTTCGTTTCATTATGTCAGTTGTCAACGTATTTTTTTCTTTTAAATATATTGCAAAATAACATTTCAAACAGAGATTTTTTTCAGTTAAAACTGCGACCAGCATAAATACTTTACTTGATCCATTTTAACCATTTCGACATCATAACTCGTATCTGTTCACTCATTAATTAAGCCAACAGACAATTCATTTTTTATTGTTTCAGTGTCAATTTGCAAAACCAACATTTACCAACAGTCAATATTGTGAGAGGTCGTTTAAAACAGACAATCCCAAGAGAATAGAACAAGACAAAACAAAGGTCACACGTTTCCAAATCAAAATCGTGATCCTGCGCCACCAGCTACATAAAAACAACCCACACAAAAAGTTTCAGATTTACTCCAATAAAAGTTCTATGAAAAGATCATTTTATTCTTATGTAAGAAGAACACGAATTTTACCACCATGAAAATGGGGTTTTTTTTACTATAGTTAAATCCGTTTCAGTCAATGATTTGCATGCAAACATGACCAGTTCTGACTGTCCCTAACTGGGTGTGACAAATGGTGCAAACGTCAAAAAGGTATACAGTAGACATTAAACTCTTTATTTAGTCAATGTTAGTACCGTTATATGAAAAAACCTATTAATTTTTCTTACAAACTCTATATGAATGACTCTGAAACGAAAGAGCTGAGGTAAAAACTATTTTTTTTCAATTAAATTAAATTCCATTGTGAATGGTTCGTATTAAGTGTTATGCCAATCAATTAATTGGCCAAAAATATGTGATTAGTGGCACACTAATGAATAAAGTCGGCATCAGCTTAGTGGAACATACCATGTAAGAAAAAAAAAAACAATCATGGAATTTCCTCTTCAATTGTGTGTTAACAATTAAGTGACGACGACGACCGACGACGCGACTACTGGACGACCTTTATAATCATGTCGGACTTTGTAGTACTGTTGCGCTTTCAACAAATAAAATGCAAGTCGAAGCGAAAATAGATCAAGTCTTCCGCTCAAGTACATTCATAAGATTTACTGAGATAGATTATCTCGCCGCAGTATGAACACTTTGATACAGCTTAACCAACGACGACATGCTCAGTGATATTTCAAGTTACATAAAAAATAAATACGACTTTTGAGATTAACAATCAATTCTTTAATTACACTACATTTTATTTGATTGCACAAAACCAGCTGCCATGCTAAATACCAGTAACAACAACATTTAACCCAAAATGCCTTCTCTTTGGAAATTGTTAATCATATTGATCAGACGCATGTAATCCATTTTGGTCTGGAAATGTCATCACACACGAAGCAAGCAATTTCTTGTAACCTTTTTTTTTTTGAACATAATTCATAAATCATAACCATCGCTAGCTCCACCTGACTTTTAGTTCCCCAAAATGTCTGCAAAAATTATGATCATGAAATAAAAAAAAAATGAAAGTGAATTTGTTTCTTAGCGCAAACTAGTTTAAGTACCTAGTTCATTTAAATACTTTTGCACGATATAACGCAAAAATAATTACCTTTCAGTTTAGTTACAGTTAAAGGGTTTGCTGTTGAGTTAGAAAAAATCTAATTAATTCAATGTCACTGCCCTGCCCCTAGAAAATAACGAGTGTCAAACGGTTGAGTGAGTTTTTTTTTCCTACCCAACCACTTCTTATGCGCTTATTATTATAATTAATCGTTTTGTGGCTATATTTGTTTTATTTGAATTTTCTGGTGTATAAATTTATGCATTTTAGTTTCAGTAGTGAAAGTTGACAACAGAAAATGAAATGAAATGAGATTGAGATCAAGAGTCATTTCTAACCAATTTTAATCGATTAAGTTTATTGACTCTCTGACTCTGTGTGTGTTAAGGAAGTGAGTTTTTTTTTCTGTGCATTGTCGTCGTTTCGTTTGAGAATTTTTATTAGATTTTAATTTAAAAAATCGAAAGTGAACGAACACGAGGATGGGAAATTTATGTTAAAACTTTGGGGCTAGGTGATGCAGTAAAATATAAAAATTTTAAATTACATTCCAAATAGAGTTGGATATTGTCGAGAAAAGATGATAATTACCAAATTAAGAATGGAAATTAATAAACCTGATTAAAATTTGACCTGGTGTTTGTGGTGAAATACAATTTTTTGAATGGGAAATAGAAAGAGTATCTATAGGTTTTTAGTCATGTAAGTTTTCATACTTTTAAACAAGGTGTGTCACCGTTCCAGTTGCATATCAGTTTCAAAAAATTAAATTTCTTAAAAGGGCATTCATTTTTCATATGATAAAAACCAAACAAGCAGTTCTTCGCGATACCGCTTCCATAGCACAGGTCACTACTTCAACTTTCTAATTACCGACTCATTTGATTTTGATCAAAGTTCATATAAAAAAGGAATTATTTGGAATTTTTTTGCATACGTTCCTAAAATGATCCGTTAATTACAAATCACGACTGATTGAATTAAATAGCAGCAATATGTCAGTGTTATCATCAAGTTCATAGACAGATGGAATTCTAAATAGCTATTTCACGGACATTCAAAGTTTTTCAAATTTAATTAAACATTAAGTAATTGAGCACCACTTAAGTAGTCAGATAATCGGGTTGGCTCTTGGTTCCAGTGAAATATTTAATTTAACGCAAGTTTTTTCATTCAAACCTGGTGATAGGTACAAACTTTGAAAGTGAAAAATTTACAATCAGTTGGGTCAACCACTTCCAGAAAGACTTCAAGCGCGAATATAAGAATGATCTGAGATCAAATCCACCACGTCTTTCACGTTTGAACAGCAACGGATCGAGCCAAGCACACACTTTTGACGAGGCTGAAAAAAGAGCACTCGAAGTTGATGCTATTTATGAGAAATTGAATTTGCAGAAAGATTAACCAAGTTTGTTTCGAAGAACTTTGTTTTAACTTGAAAAAAAATTTCAGTTCGGATCAAATGGATAAAAGTCAAACTCGTGATATTATGTTGATTGGAAGCTACTATAAATGTTTTTCAGGGAATCTTTCGATTGAGCTCGATAAGGCTCTTGCCTACGGAGTAGCTATTAAAGCAGCAATCTTAAGTGGAGACAAGAGCAGCCAAATTCAGGATATACTATACAACCAGCCGCAGTTATTATGGCAAAGATGAAGCAGTTCAAGACTTCCACCATTTATGTGGACTATCAAGTCTTTGAAGAAAAGAGGGTACTAACCAAAGACAATAATCTTTTGGGTACGTTTAAGTTGACAGGCATTCCACCATCACCTACCACGAGGTGCTCCAGAGATCAATGTTACTTTTGGCTTGGAAGGAAATGGCTTTCTTAACATTGCTGCGAAGGAGATGGGTTCTCATGAAGCCAAAAATATTATCATCAAGAAATAGGGTTGACTTTACCAAGATAAAATCGACAGAATGGTCAACGAGGCCAAGAATTGTCAGGAAAAAAAAAGAAACAACTTAGAAGGATTCGTTTTCAATGCGTTAATGAAAAGTCTAGCAGCCAGCTTCTGGCAAAAATAAGAGCGCTGAAGTGTTCCAATGAAACCATCAAGGATATGAAGTTCAATCATGATTAAAAACACACTGATGATAAAGCAGGTCCAAAATCAGCAAATTGTTGTTAAAAAGCTATTATCTTAACGGTGAAAGCAAAATTTGAATAAATGCAATTAAAGAAGCTTAATTGCGGATTTCATCTAAAATATATTGCTATAAGGTGTTTTTATTAAAGTCTTAAAAATATAGTTTCAGAAATTTTTTCAAGAAAAATTTTTTCATCTTTTGAACTTGCACCCGTTTAGAAAGAAAGGCCTGTCTGTTTTTTTAATAATAAGTTTTCAAATTTCGGTTGAACCTCCATTGTGTCGATTCCAAAACATACTTTGTTTAGTCAATCGACTTGGAAGGAAATGGACACAAAATATGCACCGGTATCTTCTTTTTGTCGTCCATTCAAATTTAATATAAAGACATGATAAGAGGTATAAAAAACTTCTTAAACATGGGCTTAGTATTCAAAATAAAAGTTTAAAAGACTTCAACATTGGGGTTCTGATAAAATATACAGATTCATTTGACCTTACAAAATCTTGATAGCGAATTTGTAAGTTTTATGAATCTAGAAAAAATAAAGTGCACTAGTCCCACGAACTTGCTCTAGTGTGTGACAGTGGTCTTTGGAATGAAATATGAAATTTTAGTAATCAATTAAAAATCGCTAAATAAAGCTTTTTTTAGGAAAAAATGAAGAAAACCATCAGTTTTCTTTTACTGTTTTAATTTTAAAGGACAAACATTTTCAAAATCGTCGGACGGGTTTTTTTGAAAAACTTTTCGAAAAAGCATTCCAATTTTTTTAAGAGTAAGCCAACTTTTAGAACTTTGTAGTTTTTATCAGGAAAATAAAATTTAAAAAAATTTGATCAAACCGTTTTTGAAAAAAAAAACAAAAGTAAAAAAAAATTAATTTTTTTTTAATCTAAAAAAACTTTGTTTGAAAAATTTAAGAATTCATGTAATTCCGTCTACCTATATAAAAGCTCCTACATTAAAAATGTATCTGTCAAGTGGTTTACGAGAAAATCTGATTTAAAAAAATGGTCCTATGGGAGGCATCGTTATAAGACTTTTTCTGAAAAATCTGTTCCAACCAAAACATAAAGTTTACACAAAAAACAAGATTCAGAAAGTTTGAGCTGTTTTTGAGAAACATCAATTTTTCACTAAAAATCGTATGGCACATGGCAGGTACCTTTAGTTTTAGAGCTAAAATGCTAATTCCAAAAATCCCTTTGTAGGACGTCATAATAATACTATGTACCAACTTTGAAACAAATCGGTCCAGCCGTTTAGGCTATAGGTAACTATACAGACAAACAGACATACGGACAGAAAGACAATAAGAACTGTCGGGCTTGCTTTTTTAGGCTTCTCTATATCATCGTAATGTCATGTTTGATTGTCCAAAAAAAAAATTTTTTTACGAATGCATAACATGCCTAATCCTATAATCGCATGTAAAAATCATAGCAGAATCCAAATCATCAATTTAAAGCCCTTTTCTCCAAAAACCCATACATCATTTTTTATCCCACGAATTCGATATTAATGTTGTTTTAAATCCGACACAATAAAATGTGTATAAATACAAAATTTAATTTTTTCAAATATTTTAAACAATCAATTTATTTATTTTCCTTAAGAAAAACATTCAAATCTTGTATTTTGAATTTTCTTTTTCAAGTGTGTGTCAATATTTTGACAAATTAACAACATGAAATTCATTTCTCATTCCGTTATGTTTGGTTTCCTTAAATCAAAAATCCAGTTGCACATCAACGATTCAATATAATTAATTATCTAACTTGTTTCTGGATTCCCAAATCATAATTGAGTTGGTAGCATGACCAAAATCATTAACAAAAATTACTTTACTTGACTGATTGATTGATCCAAATATTTTTGTACATAAATCATAAGAAAGTACAATAATTATCATAATGTTTTACCCATTCAAAAAAAAAATCAAAGCTGCATTTCAAGCCAATTTTACTTTCTATCTTCTTTTAAAATTGTGCGAAGAAAACATTGCCTTTATCCGTAACACCGCAATAATATTACCACAATTACAATAAATTGAAATTTTCGCAACATAATTAAGTTTACTAATTCATTTCAACAATATTTGATTTATTGGTCAGTTTATTTATTGGCACTTACATGAATAGAGAGAAATATATGTTAACCCAAATGAGTTTAGTTTATCCACGGAAATGCTGCATATTTCTAAAATCGATTTATATTCCAATTCCAAAGTAGCTCGAACAAAAAGAAAATCAACAAACAGAGTTGTAACCAATATCCAAGGTAATAGGCGGTTATTTATTTAAAAACAAAACTCAAAAAATTCAAAC
This sequence comes from Platycheirus albimanus, assembly GCA_916050605.2. Classification (NCBI taxonomy): domain Eukaryota; kingdom Metazoa; phylum Arthropoda; class Insecta; order Diptera; family Syrphidae; genus Platycheirus; species Platycheirus albimanus. Next base: position 359,741,485 of record OU696696.1, read on the forward strand.
ATAAATCACCAAATAAATTATTTTAATTTTCTTCTTCGAAAAAAATAACACTTTCGAAAATTAGTATTTTGTATTCTTTTAATTTTTAAATAATTTATTACAATCACAATCTTCTGCAAACAAATTAATTCATTCCACTTGCCACTGGTTAGATTTCTTTTCTTCTTTTTTTTCAAATTTGATTTGCACACAATTTTTTTTTTTTTCTTTTTTTTATTTCAAAAGTAAATTTGTAAAAAAAAAGCGTTGGTTCTATTGCGAGTGTTTAATCGATATTTTTTCCGTGCCAACGTCTGTCTGCGGACAGATTACAAATCGAACTGTCGCTTTCCTGGATACTTTTACCTTCGTTGCGTCTGCGACTGCGATCTGAGAAAAAATAAAAAGACCCGATACCTACTCTAACTCTAACCGAGTTCCAACCAACCACTCCATTTAACTCGTTGGATTGTTTGTTAAAAAGTGGTGCGATTGGTTTAAAATTGCTAACCGTTTCGATGGATACCGCTGCTAAGAGCCGCAAATGTTTATCAACAGTTAAAAAGAGAAAGGTCGTTGTGTGGTTGCTTGCTGGTAACCATAACACTGTAACGCATGCGATTTACTTCCATGTTCGCTGTCGCGTCGGCATCGGCATCGTCGTCGTCTTAGCAACCTTGCTCTGTATTTACTTATTTTTTTTAACCGTTACAAATGCCGCTTTATATTAAATAAGGGTTTATTTACATTCAGTCAGCTGATTGTGATAAATGCCGGTAAATAAAGAGAGCTATAAAAATCTCTTAGAGTGACAAAGTAAGGAAAATCATAAAAAAAAGAGTTCGTACACCAGCTCTTTCGTTTTGTGTTTATTTTTATTTTATTATAAAACCAGACCGCAATTCAGTGGATACATTTATTTTTTCTGTTTACATCTATTTCCATCGGTTTCCTTGTGATTTGCCACCTTTGTTACTTGTTGCATTATTGCTCTGGGATTCCTCTTGAGCAGCAAGCTCTTCGTCGATTAAAAGTTCAAAATTTCCCAATGCATCGGGCGAGGGGATTTTATTCCAACGAACACTTAAAATCATACAAATTAATATTTTTTTTTTAATTAAAAACAAGAATAATTTTTAACTTACTCCGGCACACCATCTGGTGGTAAGACAACCGACAACATATTATCAATCAGTTTGTATTTCAATATGCGATCGGTTACAGTTGTTGATGTTAGAGATGGTGATGCATTAACCTCAACCAGCCATGGTTTTAAATTATTATCAATTATGATGTCATAGCCATAGCATTCGAAACAATGCCGATCACTTGCCATAACTGGAGCAACTGCACGTAATGAATGAACAATGAGCCATGAAATGGCACCGAATAGACGATCGGTGACTTCTTTGCCGCGAGTGCCCTCTAAATAGAGGCCAAGATTTTGAACAGACCATTTGCCACCGTGAAGATTATTATATTCGCCCTGGAAATATTGGAAGAGGACACATATGGGATTGAATTTTTTTAAGAAATTGATCCCGATTTCAACATTTTTTGTCTTTCTAAACTTTGTTGCTTCTAGGAGTCAATTTTTATTTCGTGGAAGAAAGTTGAAATTTCAACCAAACAAATAAAAATCAAACTTAATTATTATGTTTTGCTCAATCAATTCTTTTATCGTGTATTTATACAGCAGAGAGTTTAGGAAAGATGGAGAGGATATAGAGCTGGTTAAAGTATTCCTCACTCGTACAGTGCTGCTAAAGAAAGAGTCTCTTATCTCTATGTTAAAAATCTCATGCCAAATTAGTCCCAAAGGTAATTTGTGGGCCATTCTTAGTGTGGAGCGAGAATGACGGACAAACTGTTTCATTGGAGGAATACACCTGGCTATTTCACAGGAACATTGCTTATAGTAAAAGGAGCAAGATTAAAACAAGCGAACGCGTTGTAGATTGTAGCCCGATCAGATGGGAAAACCCGATTTTTGCATTGCCCAAGGACACCTAAATATATGTGTTTTGTTCCTAGGAAGGTGGTTTGTAATTTAACATATAAAATGGAACGCAAAGATATTTGTTTTTACTTGCGATTATAGGTACTATAAGGCAAGTTATGCATTCGATGATAGAGAAGCCTAAAAAAGTGGGTCCGACAATTCTGTCTGTCTGTCTGTCTGTCTGTCTGTCTGTCTGTCCGTCTGTCTGTATCGGCACCTACAGCCTAAACGGCTGGACCGATTTGCTTCAAACTTGGTACATAGTATTATTATGACGTCCTACAGAGGGGTTTTTGGAATTAGCATTCTAGCTCCAAAACTAACGGTACCTGCCATATGATTTTTAATGAAAAACTCATTTATCTCAATAACAGCTCCTACGATTTTGATAAAACTTTCTGAATGGTATTTTTTAAGTAAACTTTATGTTTTGGCCGGAACAGATTTTTCAGGAAAAGTCTTATAACGGTACCTCCCATACGACCGGTTTTCTTAAATCAGATTTTCTCGTAAACCACTTCACGGATTTCGATGAAAATTTTAATATAAAAGCTCTGTTATACACGAAATAACACAAATTCTTTAATTTTCAAAAAAAATATTTTTTTGAGTTTTTTAAAAAAAAGTTAAATTTTTTTTTTTGACTTTTGGTTTTTTCAAAAACGGTTTGTTCAAAATTTTAAAAATTTTTGTTTTCTGATAAGAACTTTAAACCGCTAGAATTTGACATACTCAAAATAAATTTATAATATGTTTCCGAAAAGTTTCAAAATAAAAACCGTTTTTTGAAAAAACGGCTCCAACGATTTAAAAAAAAAAATTCCTTGAAATTCAAAAAAGTAAAAGAAATCTAATGGCTTACTTCATTTTCTCCAAAAAACGATTTTACGTTGATTTGTAAATGATTAATATTATTTCATATGATTTTTTTATTGTTTTTTTCCCAAAATCTAAAGCCCCAAGACCACTGTAACATATTAGAGCAAGTTCGTACGACCCAGTCGTGTACTTTATTTTCCATGCAACTGCAACTCATGGAAAGCATTAAGTGGATTAGAATATCTTGGACAAGAATGACATTCGAAGTCAGAACGGAACCTTGTTTTCAGTATCGCATTCGCCAAATAAATGCTGATAAGCTTTTAATTTTCGAATGTGAGACTGAACACAGTCGAAAACTACAAAAATGAAACGGTTAGGATAATAATTTCAACGGGTTTTCACGCATTTTGTGCTAGATTCAAAAAAATGCTTTTAAAATACTTCCTCAAAAACGATGAAAAAACTAGTTCCAATGTTCGGGGGGATAGGAATACCATAACATCGTCAGTAGACAAATCGCTACAAACACTGCCGGTAGCAAGGAAGCTTCCGTTTCTCAAAATGTTTCTTAATCTGAAAGCTTATCAGTATTTCTATGGTGTTAAAAAGAAGGGACGAAATCCCAGCAGTTTGGGGGGATGAAGATACGCTTAAGCAGCGTTCACACGCAGACAAGACTATGGGACAATACTCAATTACCTTACTCGAGCTTCTTGAACGGGGTTGGACAAGACAATGCCAGAGGGAGTCGATATTGTCACCAGAGATAACTCGGCAGGCTAGCTCGGAGGATAATTGTCTTTACCTGGAAACTATTGTTTGCATGGAACAATGATTGTCTTCTCTCATTGTCTTGGCCTCTATGTATTGTCCCATGTGAACCCCGCTTTACACAGGTTTTTGTCAGTGGTAGCACACTTCTACAAAAATTACAAACCTATGGGGTGACAGGATTTATGTATATAACGATCTTAAAGTAGATACTCTGACAACAGTTCGAGTTCGAAGGATGATTGTTCAAAAAAATAAAAGAAAAACATAAGTGAGACCTACAGTACGTTTTCACCGAACTGTTGGATACCCTATTCCCTATATTTTTGTATGTGTATGCGTTCTCCTCCAGCAGTGAGCCGCTGTTCCAGTTTCAGAAACAAAACTCTTCTTTAGAAGACAGTAAAAAATTCAATAGCATTAATATTGTGTGGTGGATGTTCACTAACTGCTAGCGCGGTAAAAAAAGGCGTTTGGCACGCCCAAAGCTGAGACTTTTTATTGACATGTCAATTAGTATAAGCTCAGTGACATTCCATTTTAAGCTTGCAGATCGATTTGAACAAAACAAGACAAAACTTAAATTTTAAAAAATTAGATTTTGAATGGATTATATACTACTACCTAGCAATTATGGGTGTATTTAACAATTCTTGAACCACAACCTGCCCAAGGAATACAAACCGAAATGTTCATCTTCTTACTTCAAAACTGCGACCGATAGTTAGAAAACATTAAAAAACTAATGCATCTTTCGACTTTTAACGGAAACGCCTCTTAAAAGTCGGCGTGTTCTAAAAATGTGTAAAAAAAAATTAAAACACTAACTGAGCTGTGATCATTAGTCAATTTTTAGGCATATGTGTAAAACTACAGCTGAATTGTGTAGGTTTTAAAGATCTTGCCCGAATTAAGGTATTTTATACAAATCACGCCCTTAAAAGTGGGCGAAAAAATTTAGACAAACAAAAACTACAGATATATTTTTCATAATAGCGAACGAAAAAAATGGTTAAAATTGGATATTGGTACCTTAAATTCTTAAAACTTTGTTTTTTGTTCTTTCATGAAAAGTGTGCGAAAACTACGCCTGAAATTAAATAATTTCTTTTCATACCGAAGTTTCTTAGTTTCGACTAAGAGACGCACAAATTTGGGATTGTGGATTCATTATAAATACCGTTTATTTTTAAAAACAATTTTTGTATAGTTTCTATTGAAAAGTAGGCGTTTTTTTTTTTTGATTTCATACACAAGATGTTTATGTACAAGTAATAAGTATTGTTGTTTTATAAAATCAATATTGATGGTTTTGTTTGAAAAATGAGGCGTCAGCCACGCCCAAACTGAAATATTTGTATTAAATTAGAAAAGATTCACCTAAAGCTTGAGTGTGCAATATTTTAGAGTAGTGCTTTAATCGTAACTGCACAAAAAACATAATTTAATTTTACCAAATTAAGGTTGTTGAAGATAAATAGCGAGAGTGGGCAACACGCGGGCGGAATTCACAGGTTCAAGAACCTAGTCTAACTCTTGAACCAAAGATTTCATATACCAAATTTCACCTTTCTAGCTCTAAAATTGCGACACCTCTTGAGAGTATACATACGGACGGATGGATGGACGGACATGGTTAAATCGACTAGGCTTTTGATTCTGAGTCAGAATATATACTCTTTTCTATACCTAACGGTATTATTTCTCTATGTTACAAACTCCGCACCAAATACAATATTCCCATTCTATAGAATAGGGTATACAAAACATGGAACATGTCCATGAAACATTTGAATTATTTTTTGCCTTAATTTTTGTTCAGCCTAATCTAATTTCAGCCTGGAAAGAAACAACCAACTTATGGATACCAGATGATGTGATCACACAAAACTTCCCAAACCAATGAGACGTTCAAAATCCTGTAAAATTAAAGTCCTAAAAAATATGAGCCCCGAAAAATCAAAAGCCTTAAATAAATTAAAAATTTGATGTAAGATTGGATGGATAGTGAATTTGTGAGATGTCAAAATTGCTCACCCGTGCTTAGATGCAAAAATGTTCCTCCTTCAAACCTCAATCAAATTATAACGATCAAATAAAACTCGAACTAGGAAATACTTTTAGTTAAGCGAACACAACTACGTATTTTTCAAATCACGCACAACCGTATCTCACGTGCATTATACGCGACGAATTTGTGGTTTCCGACCATCTTTTCTTAGAAATAAAGAATAAACAAAAAATGATAATTTCCTCTTTCAAATAATAATTCTATTTTCGAATTTTTAACAATAAATCGCCGCAAAAAACGCTTTTATTTACGCGGCATTTTTTCATTCACTTTATTTGAATTTAAAATTGATTTCAACGCGATTTTTGAATAAACCGACCGATTCATTTTGTGAACTCATCACCACCATGATCAATTTGAAATTGATTTCAACATAATTTTTGAATCAACTGACCGTTTCACTTTTTAACTCACCACCACCACGACCGCTACTCGCGACAAAAACATGGCAGCAAGCAATTTCGGTCTTTTCAAACCGATTTTGTGGCTTTAAAACCATCTTTTCTCAAGAAATAACTATTTAAAAACATCTAAACAACATTAAAATATACAATTTCACTATTTCTTAACATAAAATCAACCGAATATTTAATAAAAAGAAATATTTAAGGTCGACAACGCACTCCCGAAACGCTTTGCATAAAGTTCGCCACACAACTGAGAATGAGGAGAGGAGCACTTGTTGATTTCATTATTCACCACAGTGCATTGTGTGGTGTGTGCATCGACTAAATCATGATGAATTTTCGGAAACTAACCGATGCGCAAACCAACTCGAAGAAAATTTTGTATTTGGGGCACCGGAAATGGTTGAATTTTTTAAATATCGGAAAAAAATTTATTTTCAAAACCGTTTTTAAAGGTTTTTAGGTTTTTTTAGAATAAGATTTAATTAAAAAAAAAATAGAATAGCGGTTGCCATTTGGTTGGCTTGAATTGAAGGGCTGTCTCAAAATTAAAGGAGAACGAATCCAGGGACTTCGACGCACCCAGAGCAGTGTCTTTGAACCAACGGCGGTGTAGGGTATACTCGCATGGAATGAAGTTGCGAAAAAAAAACCCAAGGGTGATTTCAGGGCTTAACGAACAAAATTCATATCGTCAAAAAAAGAGAAGCAATTTGTTCTTAGATTCTTTGCCACGTGGGTTGGGTGCTTATTGAAACAATGGCTGTAAGATATCAGACCCTTCATTACACACGGTTTTAACTCCTAGAAGCCTATAAACTGAACCACCTTGAACTCCACACTGAGATTAAAATCAGCCAAACAAAATATTTCAAACAAGCAAAAATTGTTAAGCAAATATTTCCAAGAACTTACTCCATGTTTTTGCACACTGACATTGGTCAGATGAACATACATATTGTCCAACTCTGTGACACTGGTATCGTACTTCACTGTACAAAATCGACAAAATCCTTGTTTGAACAAGTAAGCCTTCAATGGACGAAAAGACGTTACCAGAACATAAAGTCGCAGGTCAAACTTCTTCCCACCAATCAACAGAGGGTTGTCGATATACCTTAAAATAGAAAAATATGAAATACCCTCAAATTAAAACTATGCTGAATTTCAACCTTGAAATAACATAGCTCTCCTTGCCAATTTGAGGATGAAATGGTCCCTTTGCTTCCCGAGACCATTTCTTTAGTTTCGACAATTTGTTAATGAGAAAAATACCAGCTCCTTGTGACTTGCCACATGGTTTCATAATCCAAGTACTCTGAGGATTCTTTCGGTATTCTTCAACAAACATGTTATAATCTATAAAAGGATAATTCAAAGTGAAACCCTTAAAGAATCAGGAATACATTTCATACCTGCTGGTAGGACAAAAGTCACTGGAATAAAATCCAAGTACAAGTATCTTGCGCCGCCATATTGATTTGGTTCGGCCTTCTCTGCAAGGAGATTTCCATCACGTTCCAAATCCTTGCGATACCTCTTGATGTTCTTCACCAAAAGATCCTTCCTCGAAAGCTCATAGTGATTAGGAAAATGGTTGATTATCCTGCTTCCAAGAACAACAATCAATTATTATTGGGAAGACAAATAAGGCTTTGAAAACTAACTGATTGTCATGCATGCGATAACCACTATCAACACTAAATATATTCCTGCAACTCTGCACTCCAGCCCAGTAGAAGTTCCAATCATCATCAGCACCAACCTGAGACCAGCCTCGCTTCTCGAAATTATTTACCAGGACCGATTTGTCCAAATCCGTGCAGAAACAAATCTTCATACGTTCGTGTGCGTTCGATTGGGCACCAACTCTTGAAATGAAACACGAAAATAATGTAACACGAAATTAAAATTGGTGACCTTTTCCAGAGACCCACATGCTTCTCTTCCGCTCACCTGCCGTACATGCTTGCAAGATTCGTTACTAATCGTTTCTGCTCGCATGTCATAACGTTGAGGGTGGCGAAGTTTGAGCACCAAAAAGGTGGGTCTTTGGTATGGGAACGCGTATAACCACGGGCAGCAGGTGATGATGGAAATTACCATGTACATACATCAGCTAGCATAACTGCGTTATTATAATCAGAATATTGATCAAACAATGGTTGCTATGGGGTAGTGTCCTTTGGCAGGTTAATGAATTGACTGTTCTGTTACAGCTTAAGATATAGAGACAACTTCAACAAGTAAGTGACTGCCAAGTGTAGTGAAATGACTGCTCCTTAAACAATCTCAGTTGAAACAAGATTGTATGTCTTTGCCAATCTAATGAGGGGTGCCCGTAGTGTTGTGGTTACTGCCTATCGGGAGGATGTGGCAAATTCTCTAAGTTACTTGTCGAGAAAAGTGCATTGGGTATTTGTGAATCGGTGTACTGCTCCTGAATACCAAACAACGACGCTATTAGTTTTGTTCGTGGAACTTAAACAAGCAGTAGCAAGTTCAGGATGATTCCTGATCGCCAGAAACACAGAATTTGCTCATCGGAGCGAGTTACGGGGCTTTGGGCTTTTAAAACCAATTAAAAGATCTGGTAACAATTACAAGGGTAAAAAAGGACAAGGACTACTGTCAGCTAGAAGCTCATAAAGGTAATCACAAACTACATACCTCCTTCGTCTTATTGGAGCTCGCCTCACGATTTTCTTCTCGTTGACAATTAATGGATCTGACATTTTCAAATTCACACAAAAACAATTTCTTTTTTAATGTATTTTACTATAAACAAACAAAACCTAAAACACTTTATAGAACAAAGTGGGATCTCGCCCCTGAATCAATGCTAACTGGTTAGATTGAGAACCATCCTGGTGTGCCAGGACGTTTCTTGTTCTTATCCAAAAAGTCTTTGAATCCCTTCTTCGACTCATCCATAGCCTTTTCATCTTTCTCACTATCATCCCCGTCTTTGCCTACGGTCACATCAGGAAACGTGAATTTCATTTCTCGAGGCTGTTAGAAGACAAAATTGTTCTTCGTTAGTTTCTCGACATTTCTGAGACAAGTTCGACTTACCAGAGTTACATAAGCAATCTTCACATCTTCATCTTTGGTCACATAACCATAGACTTGATCTCGCTTGGTCGATCCCAGAGCAATTCTCGTTCGCACATGCTTCACCGGCACTTGGTAGATTTTTTCCAAATAGTTGGCTATGTCGAAGCGGGTCATTTGCATCGACACAGAGAAGGTGACAATATTTTCTGGTTGTTCCTCTTTTGGACGAATTAATTTCATCCAGAAATTTGGAAGGAATACACGAAGTTGTGGGTTACCTCGTTGATAAATTGGATACCAGCGTGTGGACATTATTCTTATTTATTTTAAAATAAAAAGAAAAATACAAAAAATTACACTGGAAATTTATTTAATTTTCAGATGACAGAAGAGAAATGTCATTTTTTTGATTGATGACATAACAGCTGGTAGGTTTGTTTGTTTTGTGCATAATTTCGAGATGAGTTCGAGAAGTTATCGTTCACAGAAATTTGAAGTTTCATGTATTTCGAAAAATATAATACATACATACAAAATATTTCACAGTGGATTGTATTCATATTGTTTTTACATATTTCGTGGTCAGGTGAGAGTGATTTATAAGAAAAATAACCCAATCCCGTGAAGACCAGTGTGTCACTGTTGAAACTGGTAACAATCCTGTCTACCTTCTCCTCAGTTTGCTAAACTGTCGGATTAAGAATTGCAGACGGAAAATCTGTCACAACAGACTTTATCCTTCTTCAACAAACGAGCAGAGATTTTTTAAGCGAGGTTCACAAGGGACAATGTAGAGGCCATGGCAACAAGACAAGACAATCATTGTTCTATGTGAACAACTTTTTCCTGGACAAGACAATTTATTGTCATTATATTGTCCTCCGAGCTAGCTTGTCGAGCTATCTGAGGACAATATCGACTGGCTGGAATTGTCTTTTCCAACGCCGCCGTCCAATAAGCTCGGACAAGACAGCATGTGGACGCTGCTTTACTTACATTTCGTATAGATGTTTGCAAATTGTCAATTATGACAGTTTTCTGACAGACAGAGTTGGTTTTCTGTAGAATGGAGACCCCGTGTAAAATTCACTTGCATGACGACAAAATGCAACATCAGAATTCCATATTTGTTTTCCCTCTGAAACCATAGACGTCGCCACTACTCACTTTCGAAAATCTCCGAAAAGCACCCTCGAATCTTATGACACCTGTCAATTTCCAACCATATCGAATTTTCTTTCCCCTGTCAGTTTGTAGTTTTTTCCGAGCAAGTACCCACAAAGGTAAGAATTTAAATCTTCACCCAGAAAAATATAAATTGCAATTAATTTGATGTAATCATAATTGAACGAGGGCGTTTTGCCAGAGTCCCACACGTAAATGCAATTAATAAAAACTATGTCTGCACCTAATTGCTAAAAATACCACGCAAAAATTATGAACGTGCGACAGCAATTATGAAGCACCATCAAGGCGAAAACGACTATGATGAAATTACATAAGCTTCCGTTTATTTTCACACCGAATACCCAGGAGAAGAATCTTTTAAAAATATTCACAATCGCATTCGTTTTTTGGACACGACAGACACGAATCGACAGTAGATAGAACACATTCGGCGGCAAAATGTTTATTTTCACAATTTGCCTCTTCGCTCAGATCCTTTTCAATCTTTTCTGATGGAAAAGGACACTTAATTTTTTTTTTCTAAAGTCGTATTCCTTGTTGATTTTAATTTGTCTTCCTTTTTTTTATTTGAAGCTTACCAAAAATGCGTCTAACTTCGATCTTGAATGGCCAACATTTTGGCAATTTGTACAAACTCAACGGCCTGGTGACCTACAAGATCTCGCCATTCGAACAAAAGGCGTTCGCTGGAGCCATCAGCAAGGGTGTCCCCAACATGGTCCGAAGGTTCAGATCCAATGTCTTCATTGTAGCACCACGTAAGTTTCTTCTTCTTCGCTTAATCAATTTAAAAATAAAAAAATTAATTTTTTGTGTCTTCCTAAAGCATTCATTGTTGGATACCTTGTGTACAACATGGCCGAGAAGGAACATACCCGTCTGATGCGCAAGGACCCAGCTGAATTCGCCAATGACGAATAAAGCGGTTGAAGATGAAACCTAGGCGTAATTATTCCTTTGGTTATGTAAATATTAAAATAATTGCTGTGCGATTGTAAGGCTTAACGCCAAGGATCGTATTTCAATAAAAAAAAACAAGTGGAAAATAATGTCCAAGTGTTCTAATCTTCTTTTTAAAGTTATGACTTATTTCAGGATATTTTAATGTTTAAAATAAAGCGGAGAAAGGTGAGATACGTCGTCCTTTCCGAGATTCCTTGGTCTGCGATGGTTTCGATTTTTGTTAATAGAGCTGATACTTTGTCTTAAAGAAGCCACTCACCGCTTGCTTTGTTATCCCTGCCAACTCGATATCGTTAAAAAACGCTAGTTAAGGAGTTGATTTCAAGAGCTTCCCTGGTGTTAGGTTAATTTTTATTAAGCATAAAGTTGAAACAGTGCGTAACCTTGTCTTAACCCTCTGATGGTGTCTACGGTTTGAGTAGAATCCTTTTAGATTTTAAAGGAACAGAACAACCTTCAATTCAATCCTGAAAAGACATCAGTTCAGCATAATTTTTTAAGCATTTCTCCTCTTCTCTTGCTGTCGGTTTCTATCACTCTGCTCGCAGAAAGATACCTCAACTGTGTCCACGACTCCAAATTATGGGTCACTGCTTCCTTCAACACAGTTGACCACCAGATTTTCTTTTGTCTTCAAACGCTTTGTGTTTTTCCTTGAGGACTCCATTGATAGATACTCCATACTGAGATACCACTCGCCAGGCATAATGTTTTGCAGATGAGTTCGTGTATGCTCCTGCCTAGTGGCTAGGTCGGACTTCGGGTCTAGCTGATTTGTTCATATAGACTGGCTGGAGATGGCTGCTTTGGTCTAATTTAAGCCGAGTGGCTGCTACTATTGGTTGTCATTCAGATGGACTGGAACCGGCTGCTTATAGCATGTTTCCAAATGGGTAGCATCGCCTGTGTAGCTAAGTGTTTCTATCGCCATCTTTGCAAAGCCCAGGGCGGTTAGTGAATCCTGCTGTTCTTTCGTTCTCACTACTATTCCCCTAAAGCGTATCTACGTTGTTGAAAGGCTTTCCTTGTCTACTAAACAGGTGCTCAACCTGTTGTTTTCTTCTGAGCCACAAGTAGGTCTCTCTTCTGAATTATCTTTCGGAGTCAAATCATGAGTTTCTCGGACTTGGTTGTGCGAAGCCCGTCACTTTGACGCAGCATCATGTATGGCTTGTTGATATAGCTGCTACTAGCCTTCCGGGTTCATACCAACAGTCGGGGGCAACAATCTTAAGCAGACGCTTCTCGTCGAAGTCGTTTAGCATATTATTTTCCTTGGGGTAGTTCTTAACCAAAGAGCTTTCTAGACCTTCGCACTCGATTTTTGTTACTGTTTAGGTAGTGAAGGTAATACGAGCCAGTATTGGCTCCTCGGAATGTTCCCACTAGCCAATGGCAACATGATCAGTTTGGTCAAAGGTTCGTCCGTCTTTTGACCACTATATGCCCTTGTGAATGTCATCAACCTAATTCAAAATCATCTTTTTTTAAAGTTTTTAATTTACTGAATTAAAATGCACTTAAAAATATTAAAAAATATAACCTAACTCTCATAAAAACTAAAGATTTTTAACTTAAAACTACATTTCTGTCGCTAAGATCAGTTCATGCTGTCCACAATTGAGCAGATTAACCTATCGCATGGATGGCACTGGTCATTGTTTGAATTCAATGCATTCTTCTGAGCATCAACTTCCATTTTAATGAATTCGGCCATCGAGAGTTTGTCATCTTCGGAATCTGGCAAAGCTGCAAAAGCACTCTTCACAATATCCCTTACTTTTTCGAGGTGCTTTTGGAATCTTGTGCATGTTTCTATTCGTTGGCGTTTTTGCATTTCCATCATCACTCTCAAGGTTTCGCGGGCCTGGTGTGGCCGGAATTCGTTTAGTAAATGGTGCATGTGGACGAATAGCAAGCTGAGGTCATCGATTTTTTCGGTTCGTCGTGGACTGTCTGGGAATTGTATGAGCAAATCAATTAAATCCAGAAAATTAACGAAGAGGGAATGGTTGAGTTTTTTTAGTTCTTTTCTGCGATCAAAATGCTGGGGGATGAGGCGTTTGATACCCTGGCTCTCAAGGGATCTGATCATTTCTTCGTTGCTGTATTGCACTCCGAACATGGAGTATGTGTCGTGGATGGGTTGTGGTGGTCTGGGAGCACGGTTGCGACGTAAGTTTTCTTCGGAAAATAAACTTATGTATTGAGTTGGTGGCAATGGAAGGGACATAACTTGAGTTGCTTCTTGGTTTGCCATCTTGGTTTTGCTTGGAGTACACTTTAACTATTTTTCAATAAATGTTTAATTCAAAGTGATTTTAAACTTTTTAGAATTTAAATTAAATAATAAATTAATCTAAAACAAGGTATTTGTTGTTAAAAATTTTATTTTTGTTATTGCGTCGAAAAATGCAGATGCTTTTGAAAATTGTAAACTTCAAAGACCAAAGTGACTTAAGGCGTGTTCAGAAAATGGATGTCGCGAGTGCAAGAAAATGAGTTCTTGGTAAATTCCCTCCGTCATTTTGACGGATACTGGAAATGAAATCTAAACAGTGTTTTGTAGCAAGATAAGCAGGGAGAAAGTAACTGGAAAGTAGTTTCAATGCAATCATTTTTTGCATAAACAAACTTTGTTACTTTACTGCTCAACACTGGAAAGCTAGTTTCGTTGCCAGGTAAGTTGATTTGACAGCTCTACAAGTTTATTGTGTTTTTTTTACTTTGTTATTAGTGTGTTTTGTTTTTAGAATTTCTATTTGCTTAGCTGAATTTTAAGGCCGTCTTAATCGTAAGAAAGTGTTCAACTTCAAAAGCAAACAAATTGCCAGCATTTGAATAAAAAATCTTTTTCGACAAATCATTTTTTCCCACACGACAGAAAACCTCCTCAAATCCTGTTTTCCAGTCTGGCGACACAGTCAAACGCCATCTATAATTTACTATGGATTTTTTACACAATGGCGACAAGTCATTGCAAATACAAAGCCAATAAATAATAAACTTCTTGCAGCATTACCCTGCACTGAAGTACAGCAAGTGACAGAACATACCATGATATTTAAATTCGCATAAAATCACTATAAATTGATATGCATAATAAATACACAGCGAACAACAAAGAAAACTACCAAAATGTGTTTTGACTCACCTTTTCTAATATTCGCCTTCTGCTGCTTTACATTTGAGCTTTGACTACACATGCCAGGAAAGATGACACTGGGCAGAGATTTTGTTGCTGCTCATTCCAGGAAATAGCATTTTTTACTTGTTTACAATTTTCTAGAGCTTTACTGAAATGAGTGCCTCAAACGTTATTTTTTTTGTAAAGTCAGAAATTTTTGTTTCGCTTAAACTATTTTTTGTTTTTATACCAAGTGAACAACTGCACAAACTACAAGAAAATAAGCAAACCGACATAAATCGTTTCTCAAACAAACTGCCTACCTTGCACTGTACGTATCCATTCTGCTGTCATTATAATTCTGACATTAACATCAATTTCCAAACACCTCTATCTATCTCCCTCACTCACACAACAATCCATCCTTGCATTCCTCCATTTTCATGGAATTCATGGAACAACACCATTCCAGTGATTTGCATATATTTGTCTACATTGCTTCATCCAGTTCCCTTCATCGTCTTCACATTTGCTTTTGCCTTCTGCCAGTGTTGTTCGCGTTCGCTCCTGTAAAAGTTTGTCTTTTCAAGAAATGAAAAAAAAGTTAAATGAAAAATGTTAACTGTGTCTTAAATTCGAGTGAAAAATTAAACAAAATATCACAGAACACACGTGAATTAAACTCATAATCAAATTAATTGAACAAAATGTTCAAATTTCGATCGAAAATGAAGTAAAAAAGTAAAAAAAAAAAGATTTATTCGCCGCCCGCTTTTCAAAGAAATACACAATTTTTCTTTCCTCACCTCGCCTCAACCCCCCGGATCTTTTAACTCCTACGAATCGTGTTAAAAGGAATACATAAGAAAAAAAAAACGACCAATGATTTTGTGATAGAGAAGTGAAAACAATTAACGGTTTTTTTTTTATTATTTTATTTTTATTTTCGTTAAAATAATTAATTTCAAAAATAGAAAAAATTCGAAAAAAGAGTAAAGTCTCGCGACGAATCGAATTAAAAAAAAAAATAGAAGAAAAATGTCCAGCTGGGCGGAACGAGTCCACCGCCGCGCCGCCGACCTCGGCAGTGTGGTTACTTCTTGCGGACACCCGGGGTCCGGCGGAACCCAATCCTACCCCTCGTACCGGTTGGAGAAAGTCAAATTCGGCGTCCCACTCGAAGAGGTGTGCAAAAACGATAACATTCCCGGCCCCCTGCTTGTTCTTATACTCAAACTCAACAAGGAGTCACCCAATCGCAGGGATGTGTTCCGTGCCCCTGGCCATCAGGGTGCCATGAAGAAATTGATACATTTCCTGCAAGCTGGCCGTTTGGTCAACGTGGACAACTATTCAGTCTACACTATAGCCAGTGTGCTGAAGAAGTTCCTGCGGAAAATACCGAATGGCGTCTTCGGTCGGCTGGGGGAGAACGAGCTGTTTGCGTGCATTGAACTGGATAACGAGATGGAGCAACAGGAGAGAATTCATAGGTAAGTTTTCTAGTTTTCAACTTTTCTAGTTTCTCTGTGATTTTTCATGTTTGCATGTTTTCCATCTATACATTTCCATTCCATGTTTCTGTTTCTGTTTCGTCGTGGTTGTGTTTGTTGGTTACTTTCCTGCTGCTGCACCATGTGGTTCTATTTTTCTATTTTTTTTTTCTTCTTAAATAATTGGGGACACTTTTGGGGCGTTGTTGCTGTTGCTGTAGCTGCTGCTGCTTCTGCTGAGGCGGCGGCAGCGGCCCCCTTATGCTATGTGCTAGTGATAACACCGCGTGTTAGTTTAATTGGGGCTAGTGGGAGATAGTGTAATGCAATGGAGCAATCGAGCTCAATTGGGGGCAGATAATGACATAAAATAGTTGGTTGATTGTGGTTTCTTGCCGAAAAGGGTGACGTTGCTGTGTTTTTAATTGATCCACGACATCATACAGTGGGACAGAATGTCTAAAAAGTTGACGAGAATTTTTTCTGATGAGGTTTGGATTTGGATGACACGTTGGCTTTGGGGCTTTGTCGACGTATTGGGATGCTCATTTGATAATGTTCTAAGACCACGGTTTTTAAACTAGGGTGGCGTTAAGAGTCCGGCGTGGTGACTGTCTCAAAACAGATCAATACTAGGTCCAATGTGATACCACAAGACGAGATAAGGGTCAAGAGAGTACAGCACCAGTTAACCCACGAAGATCAATCAATAAAGCGATGGAGACAGTGAACTTCGATGTTCATCCGATCGCTGGAATTATTGAAGAAACAGTTTCTTGAATTAAATAAATGCACGTCTTTGGAAGACAAAGTGTGGGGTCTTCTCTTCCTCTGCGACAATGCAACTTCTGAAGAATGTCCCCTCTGTTTCTCGACTTCCAAAAAAGGTTGATGTTAAACAGTTCTGCCATCTTCATGAGAGAAGAGTGACATTACCGGGCAGTTGCTGAGCTTGTGAGACAACACCGAGTTATTTAAGTGCTGCTTCGGTGTCTTATAACATCCTTGGGATAGATAATGACCTCTTTGATCGCCAGAATGCCCCCTTTAAACTCGCTAAAGTAGGTATTCAGGCATACGGAATAAGAGACTTAGATTTGGACCGTCTGATTACACTGCGCCACTCAACTTAGCTTCGGCTTTTGAGATATCAGTACCTATAGAAGTGAACTGAGTCATCAACCATCAACAAAGGTTTCTATGTTCAATTGAATTATTGGTTCATTGAGATATGGCTCTGAGTCTGATAGCTCTAAATGCGGCCGTCTGTCTCTAACTAGATGCCTCCAATTCTGTGCTCTACATCAAAGGGCTCTCCTTCTCAATTGACTTTTTTGATTTAAACATCGGTGCTGTTGTGTCCGAGTTGAAAGCGGTAGGCAAAGTCCCTGACTGCTCAAAAGTTAAAGCTGGCGTTTGTGACATTTTGTCCATGACTTTGATGGTCCTTTTTTGACAACAGCAAGTAGGTATTTGATCTTTCCTATTCGACCGCTTCGTAGACAGCTTTCTCTTCTTCCGTTTTAATACAAACGAAGGTGCCAAGGACGCCACGCTTTGGTCTTTTCATTATGTTACTATCGACTTAGAAAGTTTGTACCTCTAGTTTTAAGCAGGAGCTCTGCAAGTTGCTTGGTCGTAATCTTACTTTCAAATCTATGGCATCCATGAGGTACTGGGGATCCTAGGCGGAAACCTATTTAACGAATTCTCCTTGGTTTCACTATTATTGACATCCACTTGGTCTTCATCCGCAATTTTTTGGCGGTACTGTCTCCTTAGACTGCTTGGATCGTATCAATGCAAGGTTCAACTAGCTCTTTTCGAGTTTTAGAGTGTGGCGCTTGGCTATACTTCCTAAAACGTACTCTACGTTGCTAGGGTTTGGCCAGAAAATGTTGAATGAGACACTGACACTGATTAGCAAAACGTTGTAGCTTCTTTTTGGTTGCGCATGAAAGTATCATCAGTTTGGCTGTTGCGGTGTTGGAATGGAACCGTGAAAATCGATAAATAATGTAATCAAAGCTACCTATACTTCCTGTTGGAGCAATCCAAAAAAATTTATTTGAACCTATAAATTCGAACCAAGCTTGATTTCTCGGTTCGCCATCTCCACCAGGAGTTCAAAAATTCTTTTGCAATCTTTATTTTCATTTTTCCACTTTGATAAAAAGAATTATGTACTTTCTTTTCTTTTGATAGCGATTGAGAGCGTGGTTCCACTCCAGCCGGGTTGATCTTAAACCATGCCAAATTCTGACCCTAGCTTTTGACTCCCTCTGGTAGGTGTGCCACGTTGGTGTCCATTCATTCCATATGACCCATTTTACATGTTGAATACTTACTTTCTTAAGGTGGCGCAGACAGTCCATTGTGGACCACGGCCTCAACCAACAATCCTCGCCAGTAGGTCCCTAGCCAGTGGCCTCCATTTGGTTGAGGTCGTTATCCACTTGGTCGCGCCACCTTAGATGGGGTCTTCCAGAACTGCGTCGGCCCTCGGGGTTGGGATTGAAGACTCGTCGGGCAGGAGCGTTTTCGTCCATACGCTCCACATGGCCCAGCCATCTAAGCCGCTAAATTTTCAGCTTCTTAACCAAGTCAATGTCGCTGTATAGCCCGTACAGTTCGTCATTGAATCTTCTCCTCCATACTCCATTGATACATACAGGCTCGAATATCACCCGAAGAATCTTTCTCTCAAAGCACCTCAGCCTGTATTCATCCGATTGTGTCAGTGTCCACGCTTCTGCCCTACACAACATGACTGGGAGGATAAGGTTCTTGTATAGTGTCTCCTTGGTCATGTGTACATGTTGAATGGGTACACATTTTTCTGAAAAGACGTATGTCGCTGTACATCGTTGTATCTTATTCGCCAGATTTTTTTTTTGTTCGGCAACACAGGCAGGATCATAAGTTGTACCTTAAACTATTATCTCAGATAAGGCAAGGGGCTTTTTATCTGACTGGGACAGAGTGTATCAGGACGAGTTAAGCGTGCTGAGTGGTTTAAATGGCGGTTAGTAAGAGTGATTCTGCAATTTCTTGTCTGAAAATAGACAAATCTGCTAACTACCTCGAAGTTGTGACTAAAAATGGTAAAATTCTTGCCAACTAGTTTTTGTTGAAGTAAAGGATAATGAAGAAGGTATACCCGCGGTGGTAACTGCTTGCTTGGTTTTTCCAATCACATTTATGGCCTCTACAAACCCAAGATATTGTGTGCGTGTTTACATTGTCCTTCTAAGAACTGTGTTGAACTGACTACCTGAAATCACCATGTCTGAACCCACTTACCCACTGGTGGTGTCCAATGTTTAGGTAAAATCTTTACTAATATGTACGGAGCATCGAGTTTGATCAAACGTCATTCTGATTAGACGTTTAAGTTTCGCAGTGATGCAAGGTAAAGTTGGTTATAATTTTGAAGTCTTAGCTCTTAGATCGAAATCTCGTGTGATTTTAAGATTCGACTGAGGTAGACTTGATCGTCCTTAGAGTATTTAGATGCATTTTTCCAGTTTTCGGTGAAGCTCTAGTTCAAAATAACCGCGTTTATTGCCTTAAACTGATTTTGGGGCATGATTTGGTAGGTAGGTATATTTTTTGTGTACAAGGTACGTCTACTAGAAAATCTTAGAATTGTAAGTCAGGAGAGCTCGGGGTCTCTCTGCCGCTAAATGAAATTACACATGAATAATTTGTTTGGCATGGCCACATAACGATCGGAGTTGAATGTAAATGAGTCGCAGTTGAGAATGCATGAATAAATGTAGATATTTGACGATAAGAGTTTACTGTGTCCCCTTTTTAAATGCACAAGTAGCTGGTTTATTAAACAACAAATTAATAACTTAATCTAATCAAAAGTGCAATGAAACTATTTAATTCGTTCATTTGCAACTTATTTAGTAAGTCCTTTAAACAATCTTACAATCTATTAGTTATGCAAGAGACTGTAACGATATCTTCACTTGGCACGCGTGATCACCTCAAATGCGAGTTAAAGAAACCACAACAAAAGATATCACTCAAGCCAAACGCTAATTATTACGCCAAACAATATATCACAAAAAAAAACCACAATCTTCTTCAAGATAAACACAAATGTTAATTCTCTCTTCCATACACCAACAACAACAATAACAAATAACGTTAACAATTAATTATTATTATTTTTATTTAAACAAAGAAACTTTCAATTCCACACAAGAAAAAAAAAACTAGGCATGAAGGTACTACTTGCGTATACAAATTAAAGCCAAATCAAAGCGTGACGATACTCTAATGGCTAAAACAAAAAAAAACAACAACAAAATAGGAACGAAAAAAAAGCTGTTATGTAAATTGGTTTAGTGAATGGCTAGGCTTAGGTACCTAGTTTATGCTCCCAAGTAAAACAGACCGTGACCTTTTATGAGCAAAGTACTAATGGAGAACTTACTTGGTCTGTTTTGTACAAAGTACGGCCGACGAACGTGAACGTTCAAATTGCCCCACTTAACCATTGACACTAGCAACATTCTCAATGGTTGACCTAATCAGACCGTATCTGTTGTTTTTTTTTTATATTATTATTATTTTTGTTGGTTTTTTTTTCTGTGCCTATTAACTATTACTTTCCCCAAAAATAAAAATAATAAAGAAATAGACACGTTTACACATCTTCATTGAGTAGTGTCGTCGTCGTCGTCGTTGCCGACACAGTGCGGTGGTATCATGGCGCCCTGATAACACGGAGCAACAACAATAGTCGTCGTCGTTGAGAGCAGGAATAATGTACGTATAATGCCAAGTGATTCACACTGAATTGCCACGAAAAATTGAACGATGGAACACAACAGTGGGGCAAAGTGGTTCCAATTGTGGAATAAAATTGGGTACCCACACACACACGATTGTTCTATTGAAGACAATCTTCTTTCATTGCATTCCATCCTAGACCATTTTGAAAAGAAAAAAAATGGAAGGTGACTTTGGAGATAAGCCCAGAAAACAAATATCAATCATATCGATCAAGCTTTTTAGAAAGTCTCGGTAACCTTTAGGAAGAATCAGTTTTTTGTCAATCGTTGTCTGCGGTATCCTTTAGCCAAAAATTATTTCCAACAATTAAAAATCCCTTAGAATGAACCAAGGGCATGTCAAGTTGAATGTTGAATGGATTAGAATAGACAGACGTTGAGGAAACCGGAATCAGATACTGGGCTCATCAGGGATTTCGGTGGGTTCTTTAGACTAACGAATTCTCAGAGACAAAAGTGGCCACAGCTCAAGTACTTTCCTTTGTACCATATATCCCAGGCGGGGTGAAAGATTTGTTGATGATGAAAGTGTTTCATATCCGTGATGGCGGCTCAAGTCTGCAGTGTTGAGTATTTCTTGAAGCTAGGATATTAAATGGGAATGGTTTCTTCTTCTCCTTCATTTTTTTTTTCTTTTTTTTTCTCCTTCTTTATCTTTTCATGAGTGATTACTTCAACTTTAAGCTGTTGCATAGTTTTAAGATCTTTATTTATGGTGGCTTCATCGTCAGTTTTCAGTATAGAATAAATAATGAAGGGAATTCGACTAGAGGCTTCGTGCAGGACTGACATTTTGTACCGGAAAAAATCCGAATCGTCCATGAACATGTGAACGTATGATACCGAAACTCCTCGTTTTTTTAGAGCCACACACTTAATTTTATTTTTAAGATTTTGTCTCTCATACTTTTCAGAGACTTTTTTTTAAAGATGCCCTGCTCTGTGTTCCTTTGGTATGTCCTAACTGGCCCGGCCCGAAGTTGTTTTGTTCTTTCCAGAAGGTGGCACGCAAATTGTTTGTTTTTGAACACGTGAACAGAACATGCATCATAACTTCTTCTCCACGAAAAATGAATACATTTTCTACATTGACATGATTGAAATACGTGGCATAGACGGAGAAGTATCACGAACAGATGTATATGGACTCGTGTAAAAAATTTCGTGTGGATGGCACAATGACATCCCCGGAAACTGCAATGCTATTGAACTCGCTAGAAATGGAACTCTCTTCGTTTTCTCGTTTCCAGAAGCTGTGGTTATCAGCAACACTCTAGATACCTCAGATGAGGCCACGACTATAAATTCGGTCTTCCCGTTTGTCTTTCCCCTTGAGGATTCTATTAAAAAGACAGCTTTAGTATTGTGTCATTGGTCTTCCTCAACGAATCAAGCTTTCCCAGAGTCATGTCTTCATCCACTTTTGTTTTTTTGAGTCCTAGGCTACCGTTCGTTCTCGGAAGTGGATTGAGGCCGAATCTTTAAGATTTAAAGCCGGCAACGGCTTTCAAGAGCCTGTAGTTTACTCGAGATGTTGGCAGAGAATTTTTACGTTGCACGGGCATACACGTTGGATTAAATCTGGAGTATCACATTGTAGAAAGGATTTCGAACGAACTACGTACTAAGTGTCTATGATATCAAGCAGATCGCATTTAAGCTCCCAAATCGTTGTCATAACTGGACACTGCTTTATTGGTAGCAACCAAAGACTTGGCGTTATCTCAAAACGATTTGTGCAGAAGTTGGATTCACAAGAGGAGATTATCCCACACCTTCTCTTTTGATGCCCAGCTCTATCTCCAAGAATTTACAAATGATATTTTTCTTACATGGTTCACTGTCTGAGACGTACTGCCTAGCATCGTCTTGTGACATCACATTTGAATTGAATGCCAGTCGTTTTTCCTTCTTCCTGACAGCTTGTTTAACCTGATATAGCCAAGCCTGTTATACTGTTTTACCACAGCTCCTGGAGAGCTTTATTTGAAGCCGAGATATATGTTTCCTTCAGGTGCCGATACATTTTCCTATCCTCTGTTCAAATTTGAGTCTGTTTTCTTTCCGACACTGTCTAGTTGCACCCTTATTCGAGGTTTAACGATGTTTCTAGAGAAGCACTTGACTCAAAGTTTTATGAACATAGAGTATGTACAGAATTAAGAGTAGGTACAATACTTGTCGCATGGAAGTCGGGTTTGTTTGCCCGCGAAGTCGAATACCTATTTACATACATAAAATTTAAAGAAACCCAGACTCGGTTAGGTAAATATTTTTTGTATCTCCAACGTATTGTTGTATCTTGTAAATATTTTCTCTTCAAGTCATAACTGTCAAAAAAAAAATGTATTATTATTCAGAATTGTAGACACAAAACAATTATAATTTTGTATGATCTTTTCATCGCGCTCATTAAAAGTCCAATGAACTCAAAACAATTTAAAATATAAAAAAAATGTCTTATAAAGACGCATGCTATTGTCAATTATCATTAATCGCAGGTGTTTTATCATCAATTTTATTTATTGCCATTGCCTATTGTTGTTGTTGTTGTTGGTTAATATTTTTTTTCTGTAAAAAACGAGTCATTCGATGAATCAATTAAACAACAAACTATCACTGTGTTATGGCATAAATATTTATTACGCTGTTGTTGGTTAACAATATTGCTCAAGCCGAATGAAGATGTTCATAACGCAGTCAGTGTGAGTAATAAAAACCAAAACTAAATCGTCTTCGGTAAATCTATTAGTCATTGCTCATGGGCATTTAATTGGAAAAAAAATATCATGCTAATCCGAGACCCAGATCGTGAAAATAAAAACAAAATAACAAAAACACAGAGACGAAAAATTTACTAGATTTTTGAAAACCGGACATAATTCGATGACTCAAGGATATTGCCTAAGAATTCGAGATTTTAATGATTTTTTTCTTTGATAAGTGGATCACTAAGTTGGTATACTCGTTGTACAACTTGCTTTTAAAAAAATACGTTCCCAATTTAACAGTGCTTTGGTGAATGATATAGTGTTCCCAAATAGTCATAAGTTATTATTACTTTGAACGGAATGGATCGAACACCGTTGGTCATTCCTGACCAGACTGATTTCGGTATTCTTCTCTTTTTGATCTTGAATCCATCAGCGACAAGGATTCAGAAATTTGATCACGAGATGACTACCACGATGACTAATGGTGGCTGTTTTAGAAGCTAAGTCGTATTGACTAGGCCGATATGTTTACCAAGCAAACAACACACCTGGCTTCAATAAATCTTATCAATGGTTTTAAGTCAATAGGTTATAAAGGAGGGTTTCAAACTATCGGCTTCGTCCCTTATTCAAGGTCATGAGAGCTCTGATAAGACACAAGCTTGAAAAATATCTTGAGAACACTTTTTTTTATTGGAGTATCAATGTGCGTGTTCTGGTGTTATACCAATCGAATTTTTACATGGATTTGGAACAGCAATATTATTGCGCTTGTTGTTACACAACAATTTGCTACAGTTTGACACCAAGCTCCCTTATCAAAAATGTGTCCATTTCGTATTCACAAATCTATTCCTAGATGGATTACACATTACTTTTCAGACCGTTCAAATTCGCCTTATTTTTAAGGTTCCCAGTTCGGTATTAATAAAATAAATACTGGAGTCCCGCAAGGATCTGTTTTGGCCTCCGTGTTTGTTCCTGCGCATCAGTGTCGTATTTTTTTTTGTATACAAAATGTTTCAGCAAAATAGACAGTTGCATTCTCGAAAAATTTTAAAAACGCTCATCAGTTTACTGTTGAGATTTGCGTTTGTTGAAATGGTCTTTGGCATCTCCTTTTATGTCATATCCAATGTTCCAAAAAAAACTGATAAACCACAAATTTAGGTACCCTTTTGATGCTCACAACAGCAGTTTATTCCTGTAAACAGCTCGGGGTTTGCCGTTCCTCAACCATTAAGTCTCTCCAGAAAGTCCTATTTTGAATTTTTTTAGGCTTTTGGGTTCCCCTGATCGCGTCATCGTAAGCCTTCCTCTACTGGCTTGAAAGATCTTACGGCTCCGAGTTTTGCTGCCCATTTGATTTACGTGTCCAAACAATCGCTGTTTTATACGGAATCTTCTGACTAAATCTTGTACTTGGATCTTTTTCGACACAAGTCGTTTTCTTACCTATACAACAAATAGAAGAATTTTTAACGAAGCAGTTCCTCATCCGATCTGGACAATGTCCAGTTGAATTGATTTTGTAGTTTTATAGAAATGGATGGAGGAACAGACCTCAGGTAAACTCCAAATATTGATACATAAATGTTTCAGCAAGCGGTTCCTTATCGTAGTTTATCCTGATTCAGTGTCGAGCTGTAAAATAGTGTTGGATTGCAATGCCCGACTGAAAATGAGCAGCCATGTAAAGTCGCTTCCCCAAAATGAGAATGACATTGTGTTATTGCTCAAATATCTTGGAAGAAATCGACGGCAATAGCTGGTTCTTTCTCGGACATTGAACCATCCAGGCTAGACCAAAACATGAATACTGATAAGTACAAATTGCGTAACGGAAAACTGCCTATATTTTGGCCCAACCACCTTGTGTTTTAAGGATACCCAGGATTTCTGAGATAGTTGTGCTTTTTAATTTCTGTCCACACCTTCCAGAACCACGTATGTATGTTGTAAGAACATAGAGCCTTTAACATTGTTTATCAATAGAGTCAGGCAGTCAAGTTCCTTGGAAGGTTATTTTTAGCTATGGATTCTAGATACCCACACTCGCTCAAAGTACGTCTTTAACCCACACCAAGACCTTATAGTCCCTATCTTTGAAATGAGCAACTTCTAAATATTCTTGAAATACGAGTAACACTCACTAGAAGGTACACGTTTCAAATAAGCAAGTTCCCTACTGAATCCTAATTTTCCTGTGTAACTTGAATTCTTCGATCTGGAAGCTACAACGCAACGTAGACCCGGGAATATTAAATGCAAAGTTACTCTTGCTAAGTGCATCTTTGTTTGCCCTTCAGATACGACAAAAAACTCGGAGGACACCTTAATAGTACCTCAGTAATGTTTGAGAACTTACGTCACTAGTTTCTGGCTCTGTTTAGAGTTTTCATCAACAAAGATTTTAAGTTCCATCGACCAAAAGTATGCCCCATGACAATGCAAGAACAAAATATCTCTTCCAAAACGGCCATTGCACACCAAACTACAACAGCTGACTGAAAAAACCTTCGAGCTCACTCGAATGATCGTTCCTATAAATACGGATGTTTCTCAGCTGACCCTTATAATCTAAAACATACACAAAAAGTTATTTAAAGAACTATTTGTAGAGATTGTGTCTTTTTCCGAATTCATACAAATATCACATGTTATAGGTACAACTCCTTATCAATTTGTCACCCCTCAACACCGTCATCAATCATAATTATTCTTGTGACTGCAAACAAAGACAGTGGGAAACATTTAATTCTTTTGTTTACATTTTTTGAACATTTTGCCAAAATCAATTCTTCCATGAACCCATATGCCTTGGCTACCATCTTCTATTTGATTTATTTTCTGCCTCTTCCTTTGAAATTAAGTATCGTTTTGCAATCAAAAGGATCAATCAATGCCCTCGGTTTTTGGTTGTTTACCCAATCGGTTCAGTTTTTTTTTTGCATCGTTTCGACAGCTGATCTTGAGCGCACGAGTATTTTTTTCCAGGTCAGATCAGACCGGGTGTCTGTGGCGATGGTTTTGTGTAACCTTGTACCCCCTCTTGATCTTGAACGATCGATAATTTTTGGCGCGAAAACATACAGCCAGGCGATAATTTTGTTAGTCCGACAGTCTCACCGTGCGTCGCCGTCGTGTCGTCATCGAGTTCGATAGTGATCTTTCTCCTTGGACAAAAAAAAAAAACTGCTTGATGTCAGAAATGATATCGATCAGACATTCATTTTGTTTGCTTTGCAATTTCAAATTTGATCTTAAAATTTGTGGGGACTGAATATAGTTCCCACTTAAGCACTAAGCAGACAGGGTGGAGCCAGCAAGTCAGCCAGCTAAGTGATAGTGGTGCCGTGTCGGTGACCAATTTGCCATTAATTTACAAAAACAACCCCCTGCTGGTGCTTGATGGAACCATAAGTAGTGGAACCATAAAAATATGAACACGAACACACATTTCCAATTTTTCAATGTGCAATGCAAAATATAATGTCGCTGCCACTGCCGCTGTCGCCAGACATCATGGTGCTTCGAATAATTTTTAAAATTCCCGCATACATTTCTGTTTCTTTTGACCCTGAAAAAAATAATGTGCTTGACATGATGCAGTGTGTACTGGTGTAGTTTGCTTATAAAGTGGTCCCGGAGTATACCTACTACCGACGACGACGACGATGGATGACGGACGACGGTTATGGGAATACAACAAAGTGCAGCAGAGTAGGTATCGCATCGACCTCACCTTGTTTTATTTTATTACTAGTGTTTTTTTTTGTGTGATTCTTACGCGACAGTATGGCTTGATTTGGGGTTATTTGGTTACCCTTACCACATTTATATTGTAAATTATTATTTTTATAGATTTCTAAGGTTAAGAATTATTTTTTTATTTCATTCGTTTTTATTGTACCTACCATTGCTTGGGAGGTGGTGTTGATTCAGTTAAAGACCTTTGTGATTGATTCATTTTGAGACGGGTATGGCATATTTGCGGTACCTACTTCTTTGTAGAGGGGAAGAAAAGTGTTCTATATTTTTTTCACACTACCTACCCTTTTTTTAAAAGACGATTAGAATTTTTGGTTTTTTGTTTGTAATTAGGTACCTACGGAACTTCGTTGTTCAGCTGTGGGAACGACTCAAAATTATTGACATAGGCTCTTTTCGTTCTCAAAATTTTAAAGCATGAAGCTGCACTTCAGGGTGCTAAATGTAAAATTTTGTTTTCGAACAAAGCCTACTAGACAGTTTAAGGGAAAATGGAAATTCTTTTCAAATTGCACTGGCGTGGATTCCAAGTCTTTAACTTCCACAGTCTATAAATCTTGAATAAAAAGAGGTCCATGTCCCTTATGATTTTCACATGTGATTGCACATTTGGAAATTGAAAATTCGACGTGGAAATATTGTAGATTACTATACATTTTTCATTTCACACACTTTTAAATTTATAATTTAAAAAAAAATATTCTTGATTTGATTTGTGGATTTCTTCGTCAAAACTTAGTTTTATTCCTGATTCGTAACTCAAGGCAAAATTCCGCAGTGAAAATAGAAACTCAATCGAAGCCAATCTTTGTAACAAGGCTAACTGCTGGAACACAATGGAGCCGGAGCCGGATCCGCAATCGCATCCGTATCGCATGTCAAAATATTGAATACACACGAATTCAATGTTGTGAACACAACGAGACGGATCCGCAAACGCAGCCGCAAACGGCGACGGACGAGTTGGCCAACTTATAATGAATACGTGCGTATTTTTGACATTCCATACAAAAAAAAAGAGCAACGTGCTAATAAAATCCTTTTAGAAATTAGGTCAGGGTACAAATGTATAAAAAAGACTATACACGATGCGATATATGTTTTATCATCTTTTATATGCATATATATGTATGTTTTTCAGTGGAAATTGTAAAAAAAAGGTGGAGTACGTACGACTCCATTGTGGGCACTTATAATTAGGTACGTACGGCACGCGATACTTTAATCATTCTATCTAATTTCTTCTATTTATTATATCTAATACTTACTTTTGGAGTATAACAGCTATAGTACTACAGCCATTAAAGCCCACTTCTGTCATCCTATGCCCTGATAGAAGCGGAGCTATAAATTAAATGCAAATTTCTAGTATAGCTCTTTTCATAGAAGTCCGGATGTGATACGGTTGCGGCTGCGGTTCCGGTTGCGTTTTTCTATTGTGTTCCAGCAGTAAGTTGACCATCGTAATAAATACGTTCCACAACGTTTTGCTTGTCAGATTTTCACTTTGCAACATGCGTATGCATTGGAAAAGCTTTAGAGACATATTAGTGTCAAATCACGTCCACGCCAATTTATCTAAACCTAGTACAAATTTTAATTGAAAATAACGAAACCAATATCTCGTGGAAAAGATTGTGGAAAAAATGAAATAAAATGCACGACTGGGTCGCACGATCTTGCTCTTATGCTAGATATTTGCTTAGTGTCTATGCATTTTGAAAAAAAACTTTAGGTATTTAGAAAAATTTTAAACTTTTTTTTTTAGAGTTAAAGAGTTTTCTTTGAAACTAGGTATTAGGTATTGCAATAATATTTCTTCGCTTAATATCTATCTAGGGAAAAAAGAAATATTTAAACGACCAGTTTTTTTTTTTAAATGATTTTTTTTAAAACTTCGAAATTTCTTTTTCTGTAATCAACTTATTTCAAAATATTTTTTTTAGAAAATTATTAAAAATCGAAAAAAAGCAAGTTATTAAAAGTTTTGATTATTAGTGGCTTCCTGCGTAAAATTTCTATTGAAATCGGAAAATAGTTTCCGAGAAAATCTTTTTTGAAAAAACCGGTTCTATGAGAGGTACCGTTATAAGACAAATTGGAAAAAATCTTTCTTTTTTTACTAAAAAATAGACTGTCCTAAAAAAATAGTACCCTGAAAGTTTTATCAAAATCGTTAGAGTCGTTTTTGAGAAAATCAATTTTTTGGTACCGTTATTGTCTGACCTAGAACAAAAATGAAAAAGGACCCCACTAGGGAATTCCAAATAATTACCAAGTATCAAATTTGAAGCAAATCGGACCATCCGTCCATGCTCTAGAGGTGCGAACAGACAGACAGATAGACGGCCGGAATTTCAAAACCCACTTTTTTCGATTTCTCCGTCATCGTAATGTCCTGTGTGATTGTTATCTCACTTTTTACTTGCGATTATAGGTATGTACTATAAGGCAAGTTATGCATTCGTCGAAAAAAAAAGTTTTGAGATAACAATCAAACATGACATTACGATGATAGCGAAGACGAAAAAAGATGGTCTAAAAATATAGCTGTAGGTAGCTGAATTTGTATTGCATACCAATATTTTTTTTTTTAATAATTTTAACTATGTCTATGAATGCAAACTGCACGGCAATAGTTGATACCCAGGCTGGTCCTCGAAACCACAACTCTTAGGTTAGCAACCAAGCACTTCATCCACTGTACCATTGCCACCCGCGAAAATTGAAAAATTTTGAAAAATATTTTTTTGTATTTTTAAAAACATTAAAAAAAAAAATTAAAAATTAATATTTTGAAAACTGCTTATTAAATTTTGTTCTAAAAATTATAAATAAATGTATTTGCCGAATACCTATGAACTGGCATTTTTGAATTTTTTTTAAATTTTTTTTTCAAAAAGTTTTTCAAAAAAAACTTTTTTTTTCTCAAAAACCGCTGCACAGATTTTTATAAATTTATCCTCATAAATTCAGATTTATCCAAGAAATAAAATGGCGTACTTTTTTTTCAGCTCAAATTAGTTTAAGTATTTATTTAAGAATTTTGAAAATTTTATTTTTATCAAAATCTCAAGCCCCTAAACCACTGTCACTCATTAGAGCAAGTTCGTGCGACCCAGTCGTGCATTTTATTTTTTTAACGAATCCATAACTGGCCTTACAGTACCAATAATCGCAATTAAAAAAATTGCTATGGATTAAACACACTGAGCAATCTGGAAGAAATGCTATAGGCAATTCTCCAAATGAAATCCTCAAAAATTTCGACCGATTGGAAGGCCATAATAACGTGGAAGTCAACGGTCTTATCAGAAGACTAAATCGATCATACTGAAATTGTTGTACATACATTGTCAGGGACACAGAAAAAGATCATTGAGTAGGTACATTTCATCCCGAAAAATAATGTTCCCGAGGTATAGAAAAATAAGTTTTATGTGGTCGTCCGGAATATCAACTCGGATGAATTGCGAGTAAAATATTATTTCCAGAAGAAATTGTGGCCACAGCTGAAATATCTGTCTTGCTGGCGCTTTCGTCTTAAAGAACCTTTTTATTTAACTTAACTCCGATCTTGTTGTGCGTTTGGTTGGCTACGAACTTGCAAGGATTTATCGACAAAATATTCATAGATTAAGAGATTTGCATTCGCTCTCCGCATCCAATCGATCCAACCATTCAAATAATTGATAAAGACTAAGAACAAAACGAGGGAGGAGTCGTTTTGTTGGATCCCCATGCCATTAGTTAGTGTATTTACTGAAAACTTTATTGTATTTTCGTGAATTTACGTTGGATCTTCATGTGTGGTATTCAGTGAAATCTTGTATATTCTCATGCTTTCTCGTGTAATCTCTTTTTCCTAGCCTAATAATTCCTATCTAATTTTTTTTAAAGAAAGTTCCCAAGAATTAAACTTCGAATTAATTCATAATAAAAAGATTAAAAACTGCTCATAAATCATAATTATACGAGTATTCACTTAATCCCTAATGAACACAAAAAAAATGTAACCGAAGCCAAATCTGTTCCAAAACATATTTTAAAACCTCTCCATCTGCCTCCACTTCCTTTGTCGTTCCACCTTTTGTTTAGCCTTTATATAAAAAAATTCAAACAAAACAAACTTTCCTTTTCAATTGACTTCACAAAATGCAAACAAAAATAAAATAAAAAAACAAAAAACCATATGTGTCACCTAATCCCATATGGACAAACAACAGACGGTGAATAAACCCCATAACTATATAGTCAGCAGGCCAACCTAATCCGAATCCGAATCCAAAAGATAAAAGATCTCCAAAAACAGAAAACAAAGATATTTGACAAATAGGCAAATCAAATATGCCCAAAGCTGCCAATTCTGTGTAAAGAGCGCGTACGCCAAAAACATATTCAAATTAATTCCATCATATTATTGTGATTATCACGCGGACAGAATCTTTAAGATCTCTTCTCTGATGTTGTTGTTGTTGTTGTTTTGCATGGGCCGTGCCGGTGAGCGTTGAAGTTTAGTTCATCGATTCGTAGCTTCACAACCCGGCGTCGACATCGACATCAGTGCGCTGGCAATGGCTGGAGCAAATAAAAACAGCAGTCGAACACAATCGATCACAAAACGTGCGCGAATGATGAATTATGCAAAAACCGAATTCCAAAAATATACCGCACTGAAAAAAAAAAAAAAATTGTAAATGTTTATGTATCTGCAAGATACTCTCTATGACGCAGGTAATAACAACGACTACGTCGTCGTCGTAGTCGTCGTCGATGAAACGATATAGCAGTAGGAAGAAATACAAATCGAATACCTACTCGTAGATAGAAGATAGATACGACCCCGCTTATATGGAACACAAAACTGAAACTCTCTCTTTATACAATTATTTGGGAGGTTCTTTTTATTTCTGCTGCAAAGGAAAAAAGCGTCATCGTTTCGAAGGTCAAGGAACGATAAAAGGTCTTGCCCTTCACCCAAATGACATACTGACGTCGTCGTTGTTCTTAGGTATTGGTTGGTTGGTTGGTTGAGATAGAAAAATACTCTGTAACCTACTTCCTTTACCTGGAACGCGATACTTAAGATGATAGTACACCATATACAATGAGTGTTCCTAGGAAAAAGAAGAAACAAATATTATAACAAAGCTGAACCGTTTGTTTACGAATCCATGATACCAATCACCTCAAGGAGAGTGTTACGAATGGCAACACTGGCCATTCATGTCAGCACTGAAACCAGAGAATTCAGGAGAATTCAGCACATCAGCGTTTTTGGCTTTTCTTTTGACATGTAATTTATATGAGTTTTTAGTCTTGTTTCATCCATCAGGCGAACAAGTCATGTTTTTCAACCTTTTAAAACCGGAGATAATAAATGTGGGTTTTTTAATTTATATTTTTCCCACAATAAAATTCGTACCGTGTTTTATTTAATAAAGGGGTCGAAACATTATGGTCCTTCGAGCCGGATAAAATAAAAAAAAAAAAAAAATCGGAGTGAAATTTAACTAGTGAAAAAACAGTGCATCAATGCCAGGAGGCAAAGGACAAGGTATAAGTGGATAGAAACTACGCATAGGGATATGCGCAGCTTATCCACATAATTAATTCTATATTTCACTAATTAAATAAATTTCGTTGGTGCCTTACAAACACCATTTTTCAGCTTAATGGTGCCTTACAACCACCATTTCATTTTTTTTTGCGTTGCGTCTAATGGTGCCTTACAACCACCATTTAATTTTTTTTGCGTTGCGTCTAATGGTGCCTTACAACCACCATTTAATTTTTTTGCGTTGCGTCTAATGGTGCCTTACAACCACCATTTCATTTTTGTTTGCGTTGCGTCTAATGGTGCCTTACAACCACCATTTAATTTTTTTTGCGTTGCGTCTAATGGTGCCTTATAAACACCATATATATTTTTTTTGGGTTTTGTACGTTTTATGGTGACGACCATATTTAATAGAGTTTTCCTTTATTCATTTAGGCTCAAAGGGGTGAGCAAAGGATAATTGTTTAATTTCTTCTAGTTTCGATTATAGGCAGATAATAAGAAACCGTAGGAACAACGACAGTGTGCTGAATTAACACACACAGCAAATAAAAACAGTTGTTAAAACTGTACAAATCATGCAGGAGCATGAACACAAATTTTCGGAGAAGAGTCATGTAGGAACATGCAAAATATGTGCTGAATAACACACATCTGTATGTTATTAAAGAATATTTCAGGAGAAATAGTTTTGCAACGGAGAAATTCAAATACATACATGCGCGCGCGGCCGACAGAGAGAGAAAAATAACATCATTCATAGAACCGGAATGTTCTAGAATCTGGAGTAAATTTGTGTATCTACCACAGGCAGACATAGAAAAAAAAAAAACAACAACCACCAAAGTCCAAGCTGCTGTTGATGTCGACTCCGTTGCACATTCTCAAAAGAGAAGAGAAAACAAAAGGAATGGAAAAATCAGACATCATGCATTTGCTTCAGTTCTGAATTAAATTTACTAGTGCGCGGTCGCAGTAAAAAAGTATAAAAAAAAATCCCAGGAAAAAAAAAAAAAAAAAACACAAAACAAAGAAAAATGTCCAAAAAAGGTACATAAATATTTTAACAACAAATAATAATAATAATGTGTACTAAAAGCAATGTGTTAAGTGTGTGTGTGTGAAAAATAGAAATAATTTCCATAAACTCGTGCTAGGAAGCAGCGACAAATTTAAATAAAATTTGCTAGGAAGCAATTGAAATTTTATTTAAATAAATTCGTGCTAGGAAGCAGCGACAAATTTAAATAAAATTTTCTAGGAAGCAATTGAAATTTTATTTAAATAAATTCGTGCTAGGAAGCAGCGACAAATTTAAATAAAATTGCTAGGAAGCAATTGAAATTTTATTTAAATAAATTCGTGCTAGGAAGCAGCGACAAATTTAAATAAAAATTGATAGGAAGCAATTGAAATTTTATTTAAATAAATTCGTGCTAGGAAGCAGCGACAAATTTAAATAAAAATTGCTAGGAAGCAATTGAAATTTTATTTAAATAAATGTCTGCTAGGAAGCAAAGCCAATTTTTGCTAGGAAGCAGGGAAATGTTAAAGACTAAGATTTTAAAAATAGCTAGGAAGCTTGGACAAATCTTTAAAGTTTTTTTTTGTGTTAGGTAGGCAATGGTATGCGTCGTCGCAGTTATCTTAGAGTGAGCTGTCAATGGAATATGTATATGTTTTGGAATTCGGAAGATTATTTGTTTGAAACTAGGCTAGGAGGCAATTCGGAATTTATAGTTTTCTTTCTGAATGGATTCAGAGAAAACAGGAAAAGTTAATTATGCTAGGAAGCAATTTGGAAATTTAATTTCTGTTCTGAAAGGATTCAGAGAGAAAAAAAAAAGAGAAATTAACTTATGCTAGGAAGCAGGAATTTAAATCTTGTATTTAATTCAGGTAGGGAAATGGAAAATACTTGAGGACGAGTATAGGAAAGTACTAGGAAGTACTAATTCAAAAATTTTATTTGAGGACAAGTATACAAAAGTTCTAGGAAGAACTATTTTTTAATAAAATACTTGAGGACAAGTATAGGGAAGTACTAGGAAGTACTAATTCAAATATTGGACTTGAGGACAAGTATTGGAAGTTTTGGGTGGACTGGTAAATAAATGAAAATTATAAATACTTGAATATTGCATGTTCTAGGAAGAATAATTTTATAAAATAATCAGAGGTTACAATTATTTTTTTTTCTTTGTCAACGCAACACACACACACTTTTCTCACAAACCTTCTCTAAGAGAATGAAATTTATCGAGGGATATATTAAATAAAAAGAAGTATTTTTTTTTCTCATTGTACAAGGTAAAAAGAAGCAGGCGGTGCAAGAAATGCAGCATCAAGAGCAGGAGCAAGCACCGGAGTGCCAACCAGACCAAGCACAGGAGTGCCAGCAGGCGAGAGCAATTTAACTTAAGATAGCTACCAGGTGGCATGGGACAGGCTCGTCCAACTTTTTTGAGAAGCCATATCTCATAGCCAAGGAACATTTAAACCAGTTCTACAAATTGCCCGTACTTCAGGAGAAGCCGAACGGGAACGATTTGTCAAGGATGGCAAATGTCACCTATGAGACAATCCGTCAGCTAAAAGCCCTAAATGTTCCGGTAGAACATTGGGACTTAGTCTTCGTCTTCGGGCTACACGAGCGGCTGGATCCCGAGACAAAGAAGCAGTGGGAACTACATAGGAAGACGGAAAACCCAAAAGTCGAGGAACTATTGGACTTCCTTGATAAACAGGCAGGAGCTTTGGAAGCCACCAGGCCGGTAGCAGCAGGAGCTGCAGGAAGCGTCCATTAAAGTCACAGGAACGGGACAAAACCGTCATTATCATATCCAGGATAAAAATTAAACAAAATAAAGAGGTGGTAGTATTAAACAGCATCCACTAGGTTAATAAAATTTGTTAACATATATTATTATTTTTTTTTCTTATTTTTTGGGAATTTTCAGGGGGGCCTACTATTTTATTAAGAATAGAAGAGGCAGGGATTCAATATGGACCAGTTAAGGGGCTTTTAGATACTGGTTCACAACTTAACATAAAAACCTACCAATTAGTACAAGATTACAAACTAAGGACATCGGCCTCTGTCGGGAAGGCAGTCGGTATCAACAATATACCATTGGAAATTAATCAAAAAATCAAACTAAAAATACTGCCATGGTACAATTCCAATTTAGAGGAGAATTTTGAGGAGATTTTCTGGATTTTACCCAAAGAAAGCAATTTGAAACCTAATCCAGTTCAACTTCTTTTCGGGGTGGGGTTTTTCGCTAAAATAGTCACGTCTATTGTACAGAGGAATATAGGGGGAATGACACTAATAGTGGGGATTGTGGTTTTTGGAACACAATCAGAATTGGTGAACGATTTGACAGGCCAGTCTACTTCGTGCATCCAATATAGGGGAGAAGCTCAGTTGAATAAACTATTGGAAAGACTTTGGCAACAAGATCAAGTCAATTCATGTCCACAATGGACAGAAGAGGAAATTTTAGTGGAAAACCACTTTATGAAAACGTATACACGAGAAGAGTCAGGAAGATTCATTATTAAAATTCCGTTAAATGAGGGCATTAAAGAACTAGGAAGTTCAAGGGAGATTGCTTTAAAACGTTTCTTATATTTAGAGAGGCGGTTAGCAAAACATCAGGAGATAAAAAGAATCTATGTAGAAAGGATGAGGGAGGAAATTCAGATAGGTCATCTGAAATTGGTCACGGAGAGGCCACAGATAGGAGAAATAATGTATTATATACCGCATCATTGCATTCCGAAGGATAATCGTATTGTTTATGACGCTAGTTGCAAAACTGACAAGGGATTGTCACTCAATGATATTCAATTACTCGGGCCAAAATTGCAAAAGGATTTGCATGAAACTATTATGAGGTTTCGTAGACATAAGGTAGCGATATATGCAGATATTCGCAAGATGTTTTAATCAGGTAGGGCTCGACAGGAGTCAATGGAATTTACAAAGAATATTTTGGAGAGAGGACTCTTACCAAAGATTACAGGAGTATTGGCTGACAGTAGTCACTTTCGGTCTAACAGCATCACCATGTGTTGCAGTTAGATCAGTTATTGAAACTGCTAGAATGGCAAAAGAAGAATTTCCAATCGCTTGCAAAGCAATAGAAGAGGACTTCTATATGGATGATTGTGTGACAGGATCTCACACGGAAAAATCAGATATCAAATTAGCCAAAGAGATTGATACTGTACTAAAAACAGCAAAATTTGAATTGCGCAAATGGAAATCAAACAGCCAGGCGGTTGTTAGAGCTATGGATTCTGAGTCAGAAAAAACTTTGTTGTTTTCTGAGGGGGAAGGGACAACCATTCTAGGACTGAAATGGTTGATAGAAGAGGATAAATTTACTTTCATAGTCAAAAATCCCAATTTCAACGGAATAATAACAAAAAGGAAGATAGTGAGTCATGTAGCTCAATTATATGATCCAAACGGGTACATATCACCAGTTACGATCATTGGGAAAATAATAATACAGGAGTTGTGGAAATCGAGGATCGATTGGGATGATAAACCAGCGATAGAAATAGAACGTCGTTGGTTGGATTTTTGGGATTCTATTATCTACTTGGAAAATTTTAAAATAGAAAGATGGTTGGGCTCAGGGGGCAGCAGGAAGTAATGCCACCAACGAGAGAGGAGAAGGCAGGAGCCATGGAACATTTAATACGTATTAGTCAACAAGATTATTACAATAAGGAAATTACGGCACTTAAAGCAGGACAAACGCTTCCGGAGAAGAGTAAAATAATGAGCTTAAAGCCGATACTGGATACAAATAATATCTTGCGGGTAGGGGGAAGGTTAGGTAGGGCGGAAATCGATTACGAGATGAAACATCCGGCAATCGTAGCTAATGGATCAAGATTAGCAGGATTGCTAATGGAATGTGCACACAGGATGTACATATATTTTTATATTTTTGTGCAGGATGTGTACATATATATTTTTATATTTTTTGTACAGGATGTACAGATTTCAATATATGATACAGGATGTACATATATTTTTATATTTTTTGTACAGGATGTACAGATTTCAATATATGATACAGGATGTACATATATTTTTATATTTTTTGTACAGGATGTACAGATTTCAATATATGATACAGGATGTACATATATTTTTATATTTTTTGTACAGGGTACATATATTTTTATATTTTTGTGCAGGATGTGTACATATATATTTTTATATTTTTTGTACAGGATGTACAGATTTCAATATATGATACAGGATGTACATATATTTTTATATTTTTTGTACAGGATGTACAGATTTCAATATATGATACAGGATGTACATATATTTTTATATTTTTGTACAGGGTACACATATATATTTTTATATTTTTTGTACAGGATGTACAGATTTCAATATATGATACAGGATGTACATATATTTTTATATTCTTTGGTACAGGAGGTACAATTGTGAATATGGGATAGCAATATTTGTATGCCTAAGGACTAGAGCAATAAATATCGAACCTGTCACAGATTTATCTTCTATGGCCTTCATAGATACATATGAAAGGTTCATTGCCAGGAGGGGAAGATGTGAAAGGATGTTTAGCGACAATGGAACGGATTTCGTTGGCGCATCTAAAGACTAAATAAAGCTTTAAAAGTCTTTTCAGATAAAGATGCACTGGAGTATTTACATCACAACAGGATAGTTGGGCAAAGGATATTGCCTTATGAGGAGTTCGGAACACTTCTTACTCAGATAGAAGCCATCCTAAACTCTAGACCTCTGCACCCTCTGAGTGACGATCCAATGGACGTTCAGGCGTTAACGCCGGGACATTTTATGGTGGGTAAACCCTTAATTTTACCTCTTCCTTTCAGATTAGATGGAAGACCAGATACAGCAGGAGCTAAGCTATGGAAGGAGCGACAGCAAATGGTTAATCATTTCTGGGCTAGATGGCAGTCAGAATATTTGACCACTCTGCAGGAGCGGAAAAAATGGAGGAAAATCAAGGAAAACTTAAAAGTACGACAATTAGTAGTTCTCAAGAGCGAGAACTTCCCACCAGCTAGCTGGGCAATGGCTAGGGTATGTGAACTGCTCCCAGGTCGGGACAGTTTGGTCAGAAACGTCATAGTGCAAACTGCAACCAACAAATTGAAACGGCCCGTGCAAAAGCTATGCATTTTACCAATTGACCAGGAGGACAATATATAAAAACGATGTTTTTAGCCGGGACTGTTACGAATGGCAACACTGGCCATTCATGTCAGCACTGAAACCAGAGAATTCAGGAGAATTCAGCACATCAGCGTTTTTTGCTTTTCTTTTGACATGTAATTTATATGAGTTTTTAGTCTTGTTTCATCCATCAGGCGAACAAGTCATGTTTTTCAACCTTTTAAAACCGGAGATAATAAATGTGGGTTTTTTAATTTATATTTTTCCCACAATAAAATTCGTACCGTGTTTTATTTAATAAAGGGGTCGAAACAGAGAGTGTAATGACTCACAAAATAAACCACAACGACGCGACGACGACACGGTGCTGTGGCGGCGACGGAAGAGGTTACAGTAGCAGCAGCGCAGGAGAGAGGACTTTACCTCAGAAATTGGATTTCAATATAAGTCAACATTTTAACCAAAAATAGGAAATAAAATAATTCTCTTGGATATGACATAAGGGTGTATCTGTGAGATGCTGTGTTTAAGCTTATATATAAATAGCAGCTCTAGGATATTTTTTGGTTTATTGCAAAATGTTGTGTCTCAATTTATGTTAAAGTTTGAACAACGAACTACTCTACCAATTTTGATGAAAGTCGTTGCACAGTCGAAGCCCTTTTTGTGTGAATTTCAGAACACAGAAATATTGATAAATAATTTTTTATTTGCCATTTGGATGTTTCAAGTTGTCTATTCTCGTCCCAATTTGACATTTGAGCTACAACCTTGGGCCCTTTGTTGAAAGTTTTTAAGAATTTCTCTATTCTTATGTCATTTTGTGGCGCTTGACATGAAGATTCATAAAAATGGACCTTAGGGCACACGAAGATTAAATGTCTGTTAAGTAGTGTCTATTCACGTAGCATTTTCGACACTGGTTATATGATTCAGATATTTCTGGATTTTCGCGTGATAAGCTAAGCTGGACAAAAGGTTTTGATCTCCTCTTTTTGAAGTATGTAGTTAGGCTATCTACCAACTTCGTTGCAACGCAAAGGATAATTTTAGTTGTCTACCAGTCGCCTACATCATTGATCTAAAAAAGCAACACTTCTGCGTGCACATTGACACTTCTAGTCGACTACCATCTGTCAGTTTGTTGTTTTTTCTTCCAAGTTGACAGTACCTATGCGGGAACTTCACAATTTTTAGATAACCAAAATTAATATCACGATGATCGCGAAGACAACGAAAGTTGGTCCGTACATAGTACTACAACATACCTGCAACCCAAATGACTGGACTGATTTACTTCAAACTTGTTGCAAAGAATATTTTTTAAAATTAAACTTTTTTCCATCGCCTCAATATTTTTCGTTCATCTGTTAGTCCAGTGGGTGGGTCGGGAAAGTGGGTTAAGGTGGAAGAAGGTGAGAACTTAATGAAAGTTGAGGATTTTGTTCAGGGATAGTTAACTAAAATTTTGCTAAGTTTTTTACTTCGGGGGGCCCCGTGCTAAGATACTACTTGATACTCGACTTTTTTTTTGTAAAGCATAAGATTTACTACAATTTTGATTCGACAAAAATTGTATGTCAATTTGTTACCGAAATATGGCGCTCCCAAAAACTGGTAATTTTTAATTTTTTTTTTTGGCTTTTTATATCGATTTGAAAAATGGTTTGTTTTTCGAAGCGCCATGTCTTGGTAACAAATTCATACAAAAATGTTTGTACCAACAAGACTGTAAGAAATTTAAAGCTCTACAAAAAAAAATCTGCAACGTTGTGCCAGGCAATTCATTCCACATTCGTGTTGTACGGCTAAAGAAAGAATCTCTATATTTCACGGTACGTCCGAAATTGGGCTCAAGTGTAAACTGATGAGCGTTCCTAGCAAGACGAGTATTACGGGGGAAATGTTTAAGGGGTGGAATGCAACTGGCTACCTCGAGTGAGCATTTTTTGTAAAAGAATCTGTAAAATAAGGAAAGACATGAAACATTTCTACGATGTTCAAGGGATGTAAATGTTTCCATAATGCTTCTCTCTCCTATCAATTTTAACGCTTTTTTCTGAACTCTGTCGAGCAGGTGAAGAAAAGTTTGAGAAGCACCTGCCCAGAGATGGGAGTTATACTCGAGTTTAGGGCGTATAAACGCTTTGTAAATTGTAGCCAGATCAGAAGGGGTGAAAAACTTCTTAAGAAAGCCTAAGCATCTTGCAGCATTCTTGGCAATCTCAAGTATATGATCATTCCAACGAAGATTGTCACTGATACACATACCGAGTACTGATAGCTTTTCGGCCTCCTCGATACAAGTACCATTCATGGATAATGGCATAGTGGGTATGTTTAGCTTCAACGACAAAAGACAGCATTGAGTTTTCGACGCATTAAACTCCACACGATTTCTAGTACCCCAATTCACAATGCTGTTTAAATCGGAGTTTAACGAGCTTATCATACGATTTCGTTGTAAACATCCGAAGCGTGAATTATCAAACGTATATGAAAAGCTGAGGGTTGAGTCGTCAGCAAAACAATTTAATGGATTAGAAGTCACAGACAAGAGATCATTTATAAAAATGAGAAAGAGAGTCGGAGACAGAACGGAGCCCTGGGGCACACCAGCATTTATTTTGTGGAGATCAGACTTGAAACCGTCTAATACAACTTGTATTGAACGGTCCAGAAGATAGCTTCTAATCCAACGAATAAGAGTATCATCGATACCAAATGCACGCATTTTCGATAAAAGAGCTTCATGCTTAACTCTATCAAATGCCTTTGAAATATCAAGCGCAATAATCTTGCTTTCGCCAAAGCGATGCACAGATTTGTTCCACTGTTCGGTGAGATATGCCATCAGATCACCAGTGGAACGATTGCTGCGAAAGCCGTATTGACGGTCATTTAAAAGCTCCCGATCTTCGAGATATTTCTTGAGCTGACGATTTATCAGCGTTTCCATGACCTTGGAAAGAAGGGACGTAAGTGCAATTGGTCGGTAGGAGGAGGTGGAGGAGGAATCACCTTTTTTTGGGACGGGCTGGACAAATGCTGTTTTCCATCTACTAGGAAAGATTCCTGAACGATAGGAGCGATGAAAAAGCTTACGCAGTGGTTTTGCCAGCGATGAAGAACACCTCTTCAGAAGAATAGGGGGTATACCATCCGGGCCAGCGGATTTGTGTATATCAAGATCTTGAAGAACTCTTGCTACTGTACGAGTGCGGAAAAATACCTGTCCCATAGAAAAATTAACGTTCTCAAGTACAGGAGGGGCATTGTTGCTTGCAGGCAACGTAGAACTTGCAGCAAAATGAGCTGCGAGCATATTCGCCTTCTCTGAAGAGCTGACAATAGGTTTATCACTTGCTCCGCGGTATGTGTTTATTTTATGATTGATGTAAATGTTGTTCTTCAATTGATCGTGATGGGCACCTATACAGAAAATGAGGGAAATAAACCGGTAAACAAGGGAAAACCCAAGAAAAGTGCGAAATGTCGATGATCCGAAAGAAAAATTTCACTTGCATCATGGTTTCATGAAACCACACAATTTTTTTTAGACATTGCCTTTTCTTAGGTCAAAATTAACGTTATACCTTCCCTAACACCGTTAAGTAAAGGCTTCATTCCTTGAAAACGGATCCAAGATTTTGACCAAAATAAACTCCCAACTATTTTTGATCCAGTGCCGGCATACATTACGAGTATGTGTATATTCTTTTAAAAGGGGGAACCCCAGAAACAACGAAAATAACTTTTAAGTGCTCTAGAACTGGCGATGTTCGGGAATAAGTGCCACAACCCTACGTGATTTTAAGATGTTTCTGTTGAGCTAGGCGATTACTAATTTTTTCTTACCACGAAAGCAATCTTTGACCGATCTGGATGGATGGCACGCAGCTCAGCCTGGAAATCCGTGCTACTTTTTTCACTGGCACCTAGATATTAGAGTTGACCTTATAGACACCCCCACCTTCTACTTCTTCCATTTTAGATGTGCCGAAGTACCAAACCATTGGTCATTGTAGTACTAATCGACTCATTTTAATCTCAAAACTGCTGCTGCCAAGCAGTTTCTGTGGCCATCTCATTTGCTTATTTACACAACAAGTCTTTCTCTTAAGGCCTTCTGGCCTAGGTTGGTGTTGATTTTAGGTCTGGGAACGGGTTATTTGGCCCTTGCATCGGCTCTATTAGATATCTCAAGTGGGAAGTGTCGATGGTGATATCGATATGTCTCTGGATGTAGGTACCTTCCACGAATTTTATAAGAAGAGAGGGGTCCCGTGACCTTATCATCGTTAGTTATTTATTCGTTGGATGAATCAATGCTAACTGGAGAAAATGTCTTTGAAAATTATTCTCCTCCACTCACGTCGAGGCCGCTTTTCATGTTGAGCCTTTCAAAGTCGTCCCTATCTCACTTCGCAGTGAAACTATTGAAGCAGGCAAACCCAGGTCAACCGAATTTTTACTGAGAACCTGAGAACTGATTCCTTTTGTGGTATTTCCCATCTCGGTTTATAGGTCGACGATGACCTTCTTCAGAAGAAAGCTTCGCCAACCTCGTAGGAATGATGCCTAGAATGATTGCTCTCTGAAAGTTTCAGGAATATGATGTGTGGCTCTAACGGTAAGTTCGCCTACATCGCTGTGCAATGATTGGTTTTGGTTACATCACAGTTGTTACTCTAACTGTTCTCAATGGGTCCGGGTCTTTAGACAACCGATTTCTTGGTTGTCGATGTTCTTTGATCTTCGGTAGGTCAATATTGGTTCCGACGAGTGATCAAGAAAAAAAGTCGCTCAAGATGGAGCCCGTGAGCGTGAGAATTCCACTTAAATCTAGAGTTTTAGTAGCTAAGCTAAATTCATATAATTATATCGGAGTATCATGCTGTCTTGCCTTTATCTGTAACTCTGATGACCCGGCATTACTATAATGAACTACTGTCAAAGTCGAAGATAACTTGGTCAATACCTACCCTACACTTCCCCCAAGTTGAACACAAGATTCATTATCAGTTGCTGCCCGAGGAGGCTTAATCTATCAATGTGCAATCACAGATGGGGATCGCCCAACGTCTTTGCCCTCACTGGTCACACCTGGCCGCCATTAGGAAAAGATACATCATACAAAAACCCATAAGTTTCTTCAACTAAACTTTTTGGCAATAAAACTTAAAAATATAAATAAGGTACGGTACGGTTCTGTGAAAAATTGAGTTGGCTACAAAAAAAATTTCTTCTTTTCCGGACGACTTTCCAAAAACAACATTCGCTGTTCTTTTACCCGGCTTAATTATCCGTAAAAACTTAATTTAAAAAAAAACAAAAAAAAAAACCATATGTGTTTACTTAGCAATCATTAATTGTGCAGTTTTTTTTTTTTATTGAGTATCGCATGATTAAAAACAAAATAAACTCAAAACGAAAAAAAAATTCGCAACTCTGCATAGGCACACTTCTCGTTCTCCTCCTCTGTCCTCTCCTAAATAGAAAAAAAAAAAACCAACATGTATGAATGTATCTGAAAGGCCGTTTATCTCAATGAAAACGCTCCAACCAACGTGTGGAGTGGATAGACACACAAATTTCCTCAGCAGCTCCGCATCGATTATTATCCAAAGTTCAGTGACGTAAGTT
The DNA here is from genome assembly GCA_916050605.2 of Platycheirus albimanus. Taxonomy (NCBI): domain Eukaryota; kingdom Metazoa; phylum Arthropoda; class Insecta; order Diptera; family Syrphidae; genus Platycheirus; species Platycheirus albimanus. The sequence goes on from OU696696.1 coordinate 359,786,072, forward strand.
AAATGCGGACTTGGACGACTAAAATAGAAGGTTTGGTGTATATGGACGGCGCGGCGCGGCCGGCGGCGAAGGAGGGGATACAATGTTGGGGATATCCAATTGTGGCAGAGAGGAAGAATAAATATCTATTTGGATTGTGTGCCTTTTGTGCTAGCCAAAACATAATAATTACATCGAAGAGATACGAGATATAGACGGATGAAAGGACGGACGCGACGCGGGGGTCTTTGGTCGTCTTGCCCAGCCAAATGTTGACTGCATTTCCGATTTCCGGTCGGTTCCCGAACACCATCGCCAATTCGATTCGAGGCGAATGAAACGTTATATCTAACCATGTTGTGTGGTGTGGAATTTGATTGGCATAGAATTGAGGTCGTCAGACACTGCTAATGGGATTTGTTTAGACTTTAGAGAGTTTGCATGCTTTGGAAGCAAACTCTGGTGCTGGGTGCTGGCTGGGCGCTAGTTCTGTTTTGTAGATAGTTATCTGAATTTTGTGATGGGTTTTTAGCTTCAGCGACAAATTTACGTCTGATGGCTGGTTGGAGTAAGGGTTGGGAGTTTTTCAATACAACAACGAGGTCAATAACTGAGTTGAATATAGCGACGGTATTTTAGTTAAAGACGGGACGGGACGGGAAAACGGGACGGGAAAACGACACAACGACGACGTATAAAATAGAAATTTTAGATTTACGACGGAAGAGACCTGTCGCGTCATCGTTTTTGTTGTCTTGTTTGGTCGAAACAATGCTTTTAATGCTGAACTATACACATTTTGCTGCCCAGCCCCTTTGAAACAATACATATACCAGAGCCAGAGATTACATCACTGACCTGTGTTGGGAGAGAAAAGAAAGGGTTCGTTACTTCCTGGTTGTTAGTTAGTTGAAGAAAAGAAAGGTATAGTGGACTCATTTTGAAATGACATTTTAATGTGTACAGACTGTTCTTGGTAAGGTGACTTGACTGGTTGGTGGAATACTATTAGATACGGTCACACAAAATGTTAAAAGGGTTTTCTTGGCTAGAACAATAGTTTTCAGTGATTTATTGAATTGTGAATCTCATCTAATAGAAATAAAATAAAATACTTGGAGTTGCCCTTCTCACTTGTTAATTCGATGTGTGCTGTCGCTGCTGAATCACAACCGATGGAAATGCCATCTGTATCCACAATATAAAAGTTTGCCGGCTTCTTAAATAAGTTCCTAAAAAACACATTTCAAAAAAAAAATTGTGTGGTTTTATGAAACCACGATGCAAGTGAAACTGTTTTTTCGGTTCATTGGCATTTCGCACTATTCTTGGTTTCCCATATTGTTTACCGGTTTAGTTGACTCACTAGCTGTATCGGTGTCCATCACGATCAAGTGAACAACAACATTTACAGCAATGCACTGATCAAAAAACACACATACCGCGTCGCTGCCATATTGCGAGTTGCGACATGCGACAGATGAACGAAAAAATTTTAGGCGATGATGGGAAAAAAGTTTTACTTCAAAAGTGATTCTGGATCTAGTGAGATTAAGCACATGGCAGTGTGTTTATGATGAATAAAGTACTGCCACCAGGTAAGAAGAACACATCAACGTTCGGATGATTGCAAAACACAATTGATTTTTCACACTGAAATCATTGTTACAGATGATTTCAATGTACACAATTCTACGTTGGAAGAAAGCAAAAAAATGTTTTCGGTTGAACTTAAGCTGCGCCGTGTTTTCTTGCTGTGAAACAAAAAAAAAAGGTACAGCGCGCCAGATCAGGATAGTACTGTGGGTGGCAGAGATTTGTTGAGCAATGCATGCGAGCAGACAGCTTTGTCGCGTGTAACTTTTCTAATAAAATATTGTTTGCCTTTCGGTCTATAGTCCAGTCGTCAAAAACTTTTAGGTGGAAAAAAGTCCGAAGTTAATGAATTTTGGGCGTTTTGTTCAAAAAGGAGAGAGGGGGGAAAACTGCAAATTTTTCGACCTTGCTCCGGTTTTCCCTCCATAACTTTTTTACTTACGATTATAGGTACTATAAGGCAAGTCATGCATTCGTCGAAAAAAATAGTTTTGGGATAACAATCAAACATGACATCACGATGATAGCAAAGACGCGGGTGGCAATGGTACAGTGGATGAAGTGCTTGGTTACTAACCTAAGAATTGTTGGTTCGAGCCCCAGCCTGGGCAGCAATTTTTAATTATTCCAAAGCTTCAACTGGACGCCACCCGTGGGATTTTCGTGAGATAAATATCACCTATTTCTCAATCCATTGTACCAACAAAAAATCTTTCCTATCTTTCTATTCCTTCTAACTATTGCCGTGCAGTTTGCATTCAAAAGACCTTGGGTCTTACAGGCATATAGCTAAATCATTGTTATTATTATAAGACGAAAAAAGATGGTCTAAACATTCTGCATAGACGCACCTATAGCCCAAACGGGTGGGCCGAATTGCTCCAAACTTGGTATATAGAGTTTTTTAAGGTATTGTACAGAGGGGAAATTAATTTTTAGCTCAAAAAATAACGGTACCTGCGATATGCCCGATACGTTACATCTTATTTTTCTCGAAAACGGCTCTAATGATTTTGATTTGAAAAAACCATTGAAGCTTTTTAGGTACGATCAATTGTATGGCTGACATTTTTTTTTTAATGTCTAAAACGGTATGCTTTCCATATGACCATTTTGTTCTGTTTTTGACTCGAAAACGACTTAACCGATACTTTCGAAATTTCACACATATAGAGGTGTAGGTAGCTCAATTTATACTGCATACCAATATTTTTAAAAAATATTTTTTTTTGTGTTTTTAAAAGCATTTTTTTATTTAAATAAATTAATATTTTCAAAAGTGCTCATTAAATTTTTTTTAAAAAATATAAGTAAATGTTTTTGCTGAATACCTATGAACTGGGGTTTTTTTTTTTTTTTTGAAAAATGATTTCAAAAAGTTTTTCAAAAAAACTTTTTTTCTCAAAAACCGCTCCACAGATTTTTATAAATTTATTCTCATAAATTTAAATTTATCAAAGAAATAAAATGGCTTACATTTTGTTCAGCTCAAATTAGTTTAAGTATTTATTTAAGAATTTTGAAAAATTTATTTTTATCAAAATCTCAAGCCCCTAGACCACTGTCACGCGTTAGAGCAAGTTCGTGCGACCCAGTCGTGCATTTTATTTTTCTTACGTCCTACGGCAAAACCACATTTAACTTTATTTTTTAAAACCTTAATTCTGTTAGTACAAAAATTGTTGTATGTCAACTCGTTACCGAGATACGGCGCTTTGAAAAACAGGTAATTTTTCAAACTTCTTCAAAAAATGAAGAATCATGGTTACTTTTAAAAATCACCAACTGGTCGAAAAACTTGCAGTACCCCCCCCCCCCTCCGTCCTCTTTTTCCAAAGGGCCCTCTAGGTCCAAAAATTAGCAAAATGCTAACCAACTATCCCTTAAGTTTAAGTTCGATCAGCCAATTCCTTCTTAGCTTTTTTGATTAATGGTGAAAAGTCCGTGGATACATTATTTCTTCGCCTTTTTCTCATATGAATTACAGTCGAAAACGCGTCGATAATGCAGTTTTTCCATTTTTTTCCAAATTTCCATACCCGAAACGAGTGCTATAAAATTAGCTCAAAAAAAAACTATGTGACCTATGAATCAGCATAAATATTGTAACGTATCGTTTGCTACATGACAGTTACCCGATAGTTCTGCCAACTCCCCTGAACTACGACCCTTGTTGTCAAACACCAGTAATTATTAATTGATCCTCGTGAAGACCAAATTGAATTAGGAATCCTTTTTCCAGCGTTGAACTCAAATAATTTTTTCGCACTTATAAACTTGCCAAAAAAGAAAATATTCTGTCAAACTGAGCAGGTCAGAAGATTTTGTCAACCATTGTCTTCGCACGCTGCATCTCTATGACTCAATAATGTTCCACAAAGCATTTCTAACAGTAAATCGTAGCTTTGGACTGGACCAATAAAAGTTGGTGTTGATTTCCCTGAGGGACACAGATGACAACATAGCAAAACAGTGCTCTGGATGGAATCGAAAAGCTGTATGGCAAGTTAGATTTGATAGATAACTGAAGCTAGCCCAAAGTAGCAATCGTGGTCAGAGCTTAGGTATCAAGCTGCGAACATAGAATTGAAGAAGAACCCAGTTTCTTTCAAGTCATTGTTTCTGCAAACGGCAGCCTTCGGAACAAAATAAAGAGAATTTTCGAGAACTATTTTTTCGTCAAGTCAATGCTTTAAAAGTTGAAAAATTGGAGCCAGTACCAAAATTAGTTGAGCCCCTACCCAATTAACAATTTCGGGTCACAGTTATGATCTCAAAATGGGAACTTCCTCGGTAACGATTTGAAATTGTTACACAAATATGTAAATAATTGTATTCTATTTGTCTACTTTTCCCCTTGTTAACTTCTTTAACATTATGAAAGACTAAGCTGATATTAAATCAAAGCCAAAGTGAAAGTGTTCAAGTAGCGTGACCCAGAATTGCAAATTTGAACTGCTATACCTTAAAGAATATTTATATTTCGACTGAAATAATGAACTTCAAACAATATCGAAAGCGAAACTTAACCGATAATTTATATGGTTTTTTGTTCGTGCCACATGAGCTGAATTAATTAAGTTTCGTTCGTGTTTTTGTATAAAAAAATATAACCACTTTCTGTTTTCTTTACCGCGCTCTGTGGTAACCATTAAAACAGGAAGCTACTTGGTTGGACGGACCGACCGTACGGATACGGATACACAGACACACACGAATGTGCGATCTTCTTTGATGTATCTTCTCTATATCTAGCCGTAAGTTCGTTGGAGATATCGGGGAAGTTCGTTTTGAAGTCATTAAGAACTATTAGGCGATAAGTTTATGGTTCGTATACTTAATGCATTTTATTAATTTCAAGCGAACCGGTTTAAGAACGCATAATTGGACTCATTTTTTCCCACATACGAACGAAGAAGAAGAATGAATTAAAGAAATACGGAAATTAATGTTGATGTCTTTGAGAGTGCCTCAAGTATATTTCAATTTGTTTTGACGCAGAGTGCTGCGATATCTCTGATTCACTTCAATGGTCTTAGAAAGAGTTCATAATTGATAGCCGGTCGTGAATGAACAATTTTAAACTAGAAGATCAATAATTTTGTAAGTGGTAAAATGAAGGCCCTTTTGTATATAAACCAAATTTTTACGCTGTATATGGGTATGGGCGACTTTCTGGCCAAATTTCCCAGAAATGGTCCCAACAGTTCTTGAGTTACTTAACAAACTTTCAAAAGCTCAGAATTAAATTCCAAAAAAAATGTCTTTAAAATATTCAAGCAAAATTACTCATTTCACCTTACTCGACGGTGCTGCTAAAAAGGCCGACAAGATTTTATAGCCGACAATTAGGAGGCTTACCTACTCCTCTCTCCTCTGTAGTTGGCACAGTTCAGAGTGGATTCTTGTGGATAGATGCTGAGGTTCCATTCGTCACACATACTTTCATTCGACTAGATCGTACATATGAGTTGATGTATGCTCCTCACCAAGTCAAATCCTGCTTCTTTAAAAAGCTCAGCTGAATGGCCATCCGCTCCAGCAGCCTTTTTGCGCTTTAGTTGTAATATTGCTCCCCGAACTTCTTCTTGGTCAGGTGGACGGAGGTTTTGTTCATCATCGTCCAAATCGAGTGGATCATCGTGCCTAACAGCGATTAGTTAGTTGTCTTCACCGTTTAACAGTCTGCAGAATCCAAATTCCCACCGTCGTCTCTACAGACTTCCGCTCGGGCTTTGTAATCCTTGGACGAATGTTTTACCCTTTGGTAGAACTTTCGAACATTGCTTCTGCCGTAGCACCCCCAATAGATTCAACCATTCGTCTTTTCAGTCCCTCCTTCGTATTTTGCTGGTATAACGAACGGGAAGCGCTCCTGGCAGCTCTGGTTCTGGCCTGCAGAACTACCTGATAAGCTTCGGTTTTGGCCATGTGTGCGAGCCTGCACTCATCATCGAACCAGGTGCTTTGTTGTGGTTGCCTAACGAAACCCAAAACATCAGTAGCTGCGTTTTTGATGGCCAGTTTGCAATTTTGCCACTGGGCCTTTGGGTTTTGCGCAGGCTCCGGGTTTGTCGAGAGATAAGAGGAGACATGGTTGGAAAGGTTCTGGCGGTCTCTTGCGATTGCAGCTTTGCAACATCAAATAACTTTTTCACAGCGGGTGCTCGATCCTGCGGTCCGGTGGAAATCCGCATTTGCAATTTAGCTCACACAAGGTTGTGGTCCGAGTCTATGTTGGCCTCTCGGAAAGTGCGGACATCCATGGTATTGGAGGCATATCTGCTATCAATCGCAATATGATCATTTTGATTGACGGTATATTGATCGGGAGAGCTAGTGATGGGCGCATTCGAATGATATAATCGATTATAATCGATTCAGACAATATCTCGAGATATCTCGATTCTTAAATTGAATCATTCGAATGATTTCCCATACTGATCCTGCCTACTATTTACTGGGGTAAGCACAGGGAGAACCTGAGAACTCAAGAGTCGGGAACTGAAAACGAAATACACATAATTGAGAACTCTAGACGTTGATTGTTTGTGTTGTGTTTTGTGTAGTTTATGTGTATTCGTGCATTCAACCCCTATTTTAATATATCCACAGCTTCTCTTCTTATCTTACACCAAAGCCGAAGAGAAATCCATATAAATAACAAACACACATAAATGCTGTTTTACTGGTGTCATTTCTTAATTTCTCCTACTGTATGAGTCTTCTCTCTCATTCAGTTCTCGGTTTTCGGTTCACTTCCCGGTATTCGGTTCACGGTGCCATGCCAATATGCTTTCATTCGAATGAAAATAGTAATCAGATCACTCATCACTCATGTCTCATATCTCCTATGCATAAATCTCATGTCTCATTTGTATCTTGTATCGTATGATGTATCTCAGATCTCGCTTCTCTCCGCCATGTAGATGTAGTATGTAGAGAATGAATGAATCAGGTAATCACTCGAATCTCGAACAACGTTGGAGTTACATGAAAAATATCTTCTTTGTGAGTGATTGCATGTTAGTAGCAGGTATACCTATTTTTTGTTTGTTTATTACCCGTTAAACTTTAAAATTTGTATTTGGTTGGCTCAACAGGTATTCGAGTAGGTTTTTGCTTTGAAGCAAATATTCAAGCATTTTTCTTTATTGTTCTTACTACCTAACAGGAAAAAACACATTAAATGAAAATTGTTAGGTTTTAGTTTGTTAGTAGTAAGTAATTCATATCTCGAATGATCATTCGATTATTCAGATCACTCGAATACTAACATCTCGATTATTAAAATCATTCGATTATGCCCATCACTGCGGGAGACCGCCATGTCCCCTTGTGTATGTTGAGGTGTGGGAAGTACGAATATGTGCTAGCTTTGATGACACTTCGCCCCGCAACAAAGTCGATTAGCCTGTGTTTGTTACAGAAAGGGCTGTCGTCCAGGCTATACTTTTCGACTGTCGGGCCAAAGCTACCCTCCTTCCCGATCTTCGCGTTGAAGTCACCAAGGATAATCTTAGTGTCGTACTTCGGGCATTTATTATACGTCTTCTCGAGAAGTAGCACCCTTATTTGGTCGTGTCACCTTTTTCCTCCGTGGGGGCGTGGACGCAGATCAGCGACATGTTGCTGAATTTGGACTTAATGCGGATTGTGACAATGCGCTCACCTATGCCACGAAAACGAAACCCTAAGACTTCTTTCCTAAGTCTTCCTTTTATCACAAATCCGCATCCAAATAGCCGCTGTGTTCTTGTCTTGTGTTCTTGTAGAAGATGTCACAGTTTTTCATCCTCCTTGTGCCTTCACCATCCCATCGCACTTCTTGGATGGCTGTGATGTCGGCTTTGACAAAATTTAGGGCTTTCACTAATTGTTCGGCTGCACGTGGTCTGTTTAGGGTCCGGACATTCCACGTGCAGAACCCAAATTCGTTGTCTTTGTTTCGTTTGCTAGGGTCGTCATCAGTAGGGTCATCCATATCTGATTCAATTGGTTGTTTCGGAACTAACTGTTTTTTACGTGATAGGGAAGTTACCCCGACGCACAATCCCCAAACTGGTTACCAGGCTGCTCTCCTTGGACAAAAGGAGCTGGAGAAATCCAGAGTCAGTAACCCACTACGGAAATGAGAGAGCTATACGATGCTGACTGTAAGCGTCGCCGTTCTTTATATGTGATCTTTTTTTCGTATAGTTTTCGATAAGTTTTGCTAACATATGGGCAACGTCTTAATTTAATAGACGAAAGGGAACGTTTCGTAAGAACGTAAGATTCTGACGTTAGTGTTCGCTTACTTTGTACTATTATAGCCGACACTTAAAAGCGGAATTATTGTATTGCACGGAGCTGTGATCGAATGCGAATTCGACCGATTAATTTTGCTAACGGACGTAATCGGCGCTTTCGTATACATTTTACCGACGAAAATATGACAGCTGTCATTTGACTTTTTGTTGTGACAGATACTGCACGTTTATTTGGCATAATGAATCGAATGTTTCGTTCGGTTCTTACATTAAAGCTTCCGCCTTTTATAAATGGTCCCTAAAAAAAAGAAGACACTCAGCCAAAAAAAAAAATGCTTTTCGAGCTCATGTGGTCTGCCCAGTGCTCAGTTCTAAACGAAGGAGAAATACTGTGGATGGAAACAGTTTATGTAACTGAAATATGCTGTTGTTTATTATTTTAAATCATTGAAACTGAACCTATCTCTAAAATAAATCATCGACAAAGTTCGAAGAATTCGATCATGCAAAAATCAAGCTGATTTCCGTTTATAAACAAAACTGATATGTTTTTAATAAACTTCAGCATGATTTTGGCATATCTATCCTTTTGTTTATTTTATCGTTCAAAAATATAGTATAAATAAACATTTTTAATGAAACCCGGTCCGATTTATGTGTTAATCATAAATATACGCATAAATGCATCTCATCTTCCACAAAAGCAGTCCGCCATAAAAAATGATAAAATTGTGCTTCTTTGCATTTTTTATTCAAACCATCCATATTTGAAAAGATAACTTCGTCATTCGAAATACACCGACCCGACGACAGACCGACCGATGACAACTTAAACTTAAAGTCGTCGCGCTCACAAAAGATAAAGAAATTTCATCTGTGCGTCAGCTTTTGTGTCAGTTTAGATTTTTTTTTTTAATTCTCTTCTTGCTGCCACTATGCTGATGATGAAGATGATGATGACATTCCATCTCTCAATTCACTTATATAGCACTCGAGTGTGTGGTTCTGCTGTTCTGGTTATATTATATCACATCACTGTCTGTGAAATTTTGAAATTCATATCAAAACTCTGGGATTCTAGCCTGGGCGTAGCGTCGTGAGTCGAGCCGGACGAGCTAAAGCAACAGCCACCACACCATACAAGTGCTAATTGTTGCCAGAAGCTATAACTGGCAAAGCGCGATAAAAGTACCCACTTTCGCGCAAATATAAACTACACAGCCAGTTAACACATTGCAATTAGAGGGTGTACTTTTGTCAGAGCAGAGCTGAGAAGAGAAGAGTACTCCTCCCTGCTCCTAACTTAAGCTATTCGTACAGTGCAGCTTCTTCTCTGTATAGTAGGTAGGTAGGTTCGTTTTGTGATACTGTCGAGAGTTATTTACAACAACAAAGTGTTAATAGGAAAATGCAAGCAACAATGACGTTCATCTATCTGATGAGCTTCATAAAGTGGTATCAAGAGGGGGGTTGAATGGATTTGTTTTGTTTGTTGTTCTCTTGGATGTGCCCTCATTCATTGTCCAAGGGACAATGGTATGACAAATAGACACAAGTACAGTTAGACTGCATGACGGTGGGCAATGCGATAAAAGGCATACACACCTCCTCCCTGCCAGTCACAATTGGCAGTTTTCTCTATTTCAATTATAGTTGAGCTTAATCTCCAATTTATTAAAATACTCGTAGAAAAAAAATGAAAAGTTTAAATGGCAGGTGAATTTCACTAGCATCAAGTCACAGGTTGTATTTAAAAATTGTTTCCAACCGATGTAAACATATGGCTGCTAGCCAAAAGGTCCTTTATTAAATCTATGCCTTGTAGTAAAATGTTTCCTGTTAACTGATTCAGCTAAGAAATAAAGAGGGTAGCAATTAAAAAACAAATCTTTTCTAAGGTATCCCTGAGGAAGTGTGTCAAACTGAAACTTCTCCAAACCATAATCATGACTTCTTAAAATTTGGTAACATACTGAAGTGAATGTTCTTTAGAAACGTGATTTGAAACTCGATGAAACGAAAATGCGTCACGAAGAAGGTACAAACATAGGGGGCACAAAATTAATCAAACAGACAAGCAACTGAGGGCTATGCTCCGCCGAAAATCATTTTTTTTTATTTAGTAAAAAAGTAATTCAAAACCGAAACCTGTTAATTAATTTCGCGCCATCTTGTATATATGGGATTTTGCTGGCAAGAGAATGAGATAGAATACATTACACAGTTTTGAATATTCCAGGTCGTCTCTTAAGGTCTGAGCATTGTAAAGGGTTTCTCAGTTTGTGCGGGTAGATTTTGGTGACCTGTGGAAGCCATGTTGTTTTGGTGACATCTGTCAATGCTGTTGTTTATTATTCAGTTACTGATCTCAAATCATCAAATCACCATGGCCAAAATGAGTGCCTTAGTGCAAACGATGCGCTCGTAGCGCCCATGTTACGGTGAACGTGGTACCCCTTCGCAGTCGATAATTTGAGACAACCAGTTCAGTAATCATTCAGACAACATTCGTACCTCGACCAAGATTACCGCCGCGGTGGTTGAAAGTGTACAGCACAACCAGAGCTAGTCGATTCTTCGCCGTGCACAACAACTCAGCCTTTCGCAGACTTTAACTTGGCGAATTTAGCGTCGGGTCTTGGGCCTACATCCTTACAAGATCCTAATAACACAGGTGCTCAAAGTTCCTAGTCAGCTATGCTTGTTCGCTGACTGGAATTGGGAGCATATGTAAGAGTGCCCCAGTTTTTACCACCGAACAATACCCTTTATTCATTTATCCGTATTTTTCGAAAACGATGTTGATGAGACGGTACCTTCAATGGCAAGAGCCACAGAACGATGATAATGATAACAAGTTTCTTTTGGACCAAATTGGACCATAGCACCTAGACGACATATAGTTCCAGCAGGACGGCGGCGGCGCTTCGTGCGGAATAGCGGAGGCGGAGGATTGTCATTCTGCAAGAACGATTTTATATCTGGCAGATGTGCCTTGAATTAGCCACCAACATCATGCATCGAACGATGCCCTTAAGGTGAATATAGTAGGCCTTCACTGAATTCAGCCGGATCCTGATATTCCATAAAAACTGACCTACATGAACCTTTCAAATCAGGGGCGAACGCAGGGGGGGTTTTGGGGGTTGAAACCCCCCCCCCCCCCCCCGAAATATGTGAAATGAAAAAATAACCATTCATTAAAAAAAAAAAAACCTGGAAATATAAAATTTATTTGAAATTTTCATTCTGTCAGTGAAAAAATCTTTCCAAATACACAATCTAACCCATCAGAGATCAATTCTTTCGTGTTGAGAATTCATCTAGAATTGCTCTTGTTTTGGAATGAAACTTGCAGAAGTGAAGAAGATAAATTCTTTTGACAGAAAGAGCAATTCTTTTCTTGTATGAAACTCGCTATAAGTAAATTTGATATGTCGATGTGGAATTAGTGTTGGGTCGTAAACAACGGGACCTGCGACCGAAATATACGAAAATTCACTTCCCTTTTTACTTGCAAAATCATCCCATCGGTCGCTCCAAAACTAGCGGTAGTTGCGACCGAAATCTACGAAAATGAAAACTTGCATCACACGTACTAAAAGCCAGTCCCTACGTATAAGAACGGGATCGACAACGGCAACTAGGAAAGAGTATACTTTTGTATTGTATAAGCATAATACACATGAAAATTAAAATGAAATTGTAGTTTGAACTGCGAGGTCGATTTTCTTTTGATTCCTACATAAAATCGGTTGTTTATTAAAATAAATTAAAAGTTATTGTGAAAAAAATGAGTAATTCAATACTAAAGTTTTTTAAACCAGCAGCGAGTAAAAACAGTGCTACACCTACAGTTTCAAGTATTGGGGATTTAAACAAATTGTCTGGAGAAGGTCCCCCCACAAAAAAACAAAAACCTGAGGTGTCACAAAACAGTGGAAACCGTAATGTAAGTTCAATATAAGAAAATATTAGTTTTGTTTCCCCTGTGGTGCTGTTTCGTGCTCATGTGTATTTCTAATTGCCTTTTTTAACGGAACTGTTTAAATTGAAATTAATTTTGAACAATACACACGGAAGAGGTGTGCAATATTGTGATTAACGTTATATTAACGTAATATAAGTGTGTAAAAGAAAAAATCTTTTGGTTTCATGTTTAGATATTTTTTTTTATTTTTGTATGAATAAAGGCACATAGGTGCACATATTTTGAAAAAAAAATTTTTTTCATAATCTCATATGGGCACAAACTTAAAAATCATAACGTGTAACAATACATATTTATTATCTTATCCATAGAATTATGTAAACGACATTGCAAATTTTTGTCGGAAGCAATTAAACGACAGTGAAAAATATGAAGTTCTTGTTCATTGTTGGGTTCCTGATTTAGATTTTAATTTTCCGATATCTGGCCAAAGAAATTTAAAATTTCAGCACTCTTGGTTGCGCTCTTTTGTGTGGTTGACGTATTCTGCAGCAGAAGACGGTGCTTACTGCCGATATTGTGTTGTTTTTGCATTAAAGTCCGTCGGGAAAGGGTCTCATCAGGACACAAATATATTAGTACTTACTGCGTTTCGGATGTGGAAAAAAGCCCTTGAAAAATTTAGAGAACACCAAAACAAAAGTTATCACAAAGAGGCTATAGAGGATGGACAAAATTTTACGTCAATTTTCGAAAATCGAAGGCTTGATGTAGTCAGCGAACTTGACACGAGCCGGAAAGTACAACAACTCGAAAACAGAAAAAAGTTGATTCCGATCATACGAGCTGTTTTTTTTGTGGCAGGCAAGGTATAGCTTTAAGAGGACATCGAGACCACGGCCTTGTATCAATTGATAAGCAGCCAGAAGAAAACGACGGAAATTTTAGGGCGTTACTGCGTTACGCAATTGAAAGTGGTGATAAAGTTTTGGCAGATCATTTAAATAGTTCGGGGGCAAACGCCAGATATATAAGCTATCGCATTCAAAACGAAATAATTGATGCTGCAGGAAAAATTATAACAATGAAAATTGTCCAACGTATCAACAAATCTGGATACTTCTCTGCTATTGCTGACGAAAGCACGGATATCAGTGGGGTTGAACAGTTTTCAATATGCGCTCGTTATGTTGATACAATCGACCATAAATATTTTATTCGCGAAGACTTTTTGTGCTTTATCCCGGTTGAAGACGTAACTGGAAAAGGACTAGCAAGTACGTTGCTGTCTGCAATTAAGGATATGGGCCTTAATCTAGCTAATATGAGGGGACAAGGTAAGTGTCAATAATTGGCTAGAATGATTAAGTATTAATGTTATCGTTTTTGACTGTTCAGGCTATGATGGGGCGCGTGCAATGAGTGGAAAATTCAACGGCTGTGCTGCCAAAGTAAGGGAATTATATCCACAAGCGATTTACGTCCACTGCGCGAACCATAACTTGAATTTGGCCATTACTCACGCCTGTAATATCCCACCAATACGAAATTGCATTGGGGCTATTAAAGAGGTTGTCAATTTATTCAGACTCTCAAACAAAGCAGCTCTAATTTTAAAAGACCAAATACATGCGTCTTGTCCAAAAGCAAAACAAACACGGCTTTTAAGATTTTGTGAAACCCGTTGGGTTGAGCATTTAGACTCCTTGAGTTTGTTTTTTGACGTATATGAATATATCTGCTGCTCTTTAGAGATCCTGGACGAAAAAAATTTGAAAACTGATGGAGTTAAACCGCATACTTTACTTACAGCAATACACAATGCCCAGTTCATTATTTCACTAACAGTAATCAAGCCAATTTTTAGCCTTATGAAAAACCTTAGTGAATTTTTGCAAAAAAAAAAGAATGCGATCTAAGCTGCTGCATAAAATATGCAAACCACCTATATGAAGAAATTGCTGAAATGCGACAGAATTCCGAAGTAGGGTTCGGTAGCATATTTGCTGCAGCCAAAGAAATTGCGGAATTGTTTTATGCAGATCGGTGCGACACTTCCGGTATCCGTGGCTTCAAGCGAGCGATCCTTTTCATGTCTGCGCAGATTAAAAACTTATCTACGAGGAAAAACCGGCGAGGAGCGACTGAACGGTTTGATGTTGCTGAACATCTATAGGGATATTGAGGTTGACTATGAGGACGTTATAAATATAATGGCAAAAGTTCCAAGGCGCATTGATTTTATTTTATAAAATATTGATCATAACTAAAAATTTATGTATTTAGTTTTATATATATGTAAATACATACATACAGAGTAAAAAAAAACTTACAAATATTAAAAACAAATTGTTCGTTTATATTTAATATATTTTTTTAAAAACCCCCCCGAAAAAATTTCCTGCGTTCGCCCCTGTTTCAAATAAAAGAAGAATTTTCTCTATATCTAACACACAGCTTGTTAATTTCCATTTCAAAACCTACCCGCCTTTATTGAAAACCCTTTATAAGATGTGTCTGTTTACATCCAGGATTCTTGGTCTGCAAATCCAAGTGTGCCATTTTAAAACCACTCTTAACTTTTTCTACGATTCTTTAATTTTTTAAATTTTTGTACAATTGACAATTGGCGATATTCCCCTTATTTTCCTACTTCTTAACCAACAATTTGATGCGATTAATTTATTATTGACAGCAACATGTCATCATTATAAAATACATTTTTAATTATTATTTTTTATTTCTTCATTATTTTCAGATTAATTACATCACTGCCCAAATATGCCCAACATTTATTAGTTTTACTCTTTGGTACATTCCGTGTGATTGCGACAAATGCCAGTCATGCAGGCACCGGGATGACAAGTGAAGCGCTGGGCGTTTCTGTGGCACCCAGTTTTTTCCAATCGTGCGTTAGCGATGGCAAGACAGCTAGAATGGAAGATGTGCTCAAATTCAAGGTAAGAATATTTTTTTTTTATTATTTTTTTTTCCTTTTCTTTCTTAGAAATTAAAACATAAATAGTTAAATTGTTAGTTGATGGGTGTAATTTAAGAGAAAGTTTATTGTTTTGATCTCTTCTAACTTCTAAGGTGCTAATTAAATGGCAATTTGGATGTTTTTTTTCCGTTCGCAGAAATAATGGTTTGTGCTTTAATGCGTTTAAGTACAAGCACAGCTAGTTTAGAAAGTTTCCATTGAGGAAGTGGGTTACAGAAATGAGGTTTGAAAATATGAAAAATGGACTTTTATGAAATTCATATTGGAAACTTGAGAAATGATTCCGCTAACGATTTTCCAGAAGGAGAAATACATTAATTGATGTACATTGATCGAATGATCCGAACAAACAGCAATCCATACTTTGCATGCTTGTAAAGTAAATCTTTCAAAATACTGGTAACTGGTATTTTATCTGTTCGAAGCTTGTGCGATAGGAAAACCGCCTGGAATAATTACCGTCCACTATTCTTTACTAAAAACATCTCCTTAACTTGAAGTTCCGAATTAGCTAGAAGATGGCCATAGTAGCCGCCTTTGTGGCTAGTATACAGCTGGCAATATGCTTTGCGACTTCAAACATTGCAAAAACTTCAACTTCGAAGAAGCGGCAAAGACCTGGAAGCTTTATTGAGCTGCTTATGGTTGCGTTATCTGAAACGATCAGTAACCCTACTCTTTCGTCCGTCTGAGACCCGTCCCTAAACACCAAGACAAGATTTTCTTTAAGATCCAGTTGTCTCTCTTGCATTTCTTTGCTGAGAAAGGTGTTAGAAGTTAGAGCAACTGGCTCAAAATTTTTGTAAGGGTGTCTGTTTGAAATGAAGTTCATTACTAATTCATGCTTTTCCAATTATTCCACTATTTAAGTTGTAACATCTCGAGCAAACTGCAGGCCTTCGTTAACCGTTGTGTGTGATGCATGCAGAAGATCCGGCTGCCGTAAATCATATTGAACATAGAACTGTGGAACAGGCCCGGGCAGAAATAAAATGTGACAGCGGTCTTGGGGTTTGAGATTTTTATAAAAATAAAATTTAAAATTCTTAAATTAATACTTAAACTAATTTAAGCTGAAAAAAGTACTCCATTTTATTTCTTGGATAAATTTGAATTTATCAGAATAAATTTATAAAAATCCATGGAGCGGTTTTTCAGAATAAGGTTTTTTTTTTTAAACTTTTTGAAATCATTTTTCAAAAAAAAAATCAAAAACGCTAGTTCATAAGTATTCAGCAAAAACATTTATGTATTTATATTTTTTAAAAAAAAGTTTAATGAGCAGTTTTCAAAATATTAATTTATTAAAAAACAAAAAATATTTTTTTAAATATTGGTGTACAGTATAAATTGGGCTACCTATATATGTATAAATGTGTTAAATTTCGAAAGTATTGGTTGACCCGTTTTCGAGATAGTCGAAAGCAAAAAAAAAATCAGTCCGTTTTTTTCAGCCATATGATTGGTCGTACCTTTAAAGCTTCGCTGATTTTTTTAAATCAAAATCGTTAGAGCCGTTTTCGATAAAAATAAGCTTTAACGTAACGGTTATATGGTAGATACCGTTATTTTTTGAGCTAAAAAAAATTTCTATTTGAAGCAATTCGGCCCACCCGTTTGGACTGTATGTCTATACATACATACAGACAGGCATACACACAAATCGAAAAAGCATTCTACATTCTCTTAGTGCGGCTAAAAAATAAGTTTCCATGCTTAAAACTACACGCCAAATTAGACTCGAGGGTTAATTATTGATGGCCATTGAATTGGATTATTGGATCTCCTGGCAATGGTTATACGGATACAAGCCAGTCTCTGAGTTTTTATCACGAGAGCGATCCTGTGAAATCTGAACTAATTAACGGATTTAAAAAAATTTAGCACAAATGCAAAATTGGTCTTATGCATAACTTGTGAAAATTTAGTTATGAAAAAATTACTAGAAAAGAAAGTTTTGACATTTTTCTAAAGTTTGAAGCTTTTGATGCTGTAATTAAACAAAAGTTTGCTTCTTAAAGTAAAATCTGCATTTTTTATTTTAAATAAAAACGACCAAAAATTGCATGTTTTTGATTTACATGAAAAACCCAGCAGGTATAGAGAAAACCCATATACAGGCAAAAACCTGAAAAAAACACTTTTTTATTTGTATTTGCCCCAAGTTTTTGCGTGAAATAAAAAAAAAATTGCAGGATTATCCCTAATCCTTTTGTTTATGTTTATATATTATTTCATCATTTTCATCATTTTATTTCATTGCCGAAGGAATTATAAATGTTTGAGGTATACCACCGTCAAAACCATGCCTTTTGAAATCTGATTCAGCAGAACAAACTTGAACAATGCGTTAAAGATTGCACCGTGAAGGATACAATTTGTATATAAATGATAGCTGAACATTGTAGCTTCCAAATAAATGTAAATAGTACGCTTAGCTTAGACGAGCTAAAATTGGAACTCAAGGAAAAGGACGTTCAAAAATGTTATTTCTAGTTTGCTCTGTTTTAAGTTAGTAAAAAAAAAATATTTCGTTTTTATTTTGTTTTGTTTTCGAAAGCTTAAAAAACATATCTACTTCTCGAATTAAAAATCCAACTTTAATAAAAAAGTTATAGGTAAGTGAAATTTTTAGTTTCAGAAAATTATTGTAAGAAAATGTATGAATTTCAAAAACTAAAAAAAGGTAACTTTGAAGCCTTGTATCTTGCATATTTTTTGACAAAAATTTCTCAATTTCTTAGAAAAACATAGAACAATAATTATACATAATATCTATACAAAAATGAATAAAACAAGTCCATATTACAACTTTCAATTTTTCCTCATTTGACCAACTGTGCGTAGCTTCTGTAAATATTGAAGAATATTGATAAGAGCGTACTAATCGTTCCTCTACCGTCTAACCTGTATCAAGAATCGCATATTTCATAAGCAAAACATTAGATTCTAGAGAATGACTTCAGGCTCGTAAAAACAACTAATCTGATTTCGAAATTGAAAAGGCCTACAAAGACATCATTGCGTTGACCTAAGTGATAGCTCTAAATTAATGATTATGAATGACGATGCTTGAGCAACATTCCTAAAGTGTCACAATTTCCAGTTCTTATCTCTGGTTTCCGGGAAGCTGTTATTCCGATGACAATATTTTTCTTTTTGATTAAAATACTTTGTCATTATATTATTTCATCAGCTTCAACAGTTTGTATTATTCGATTACAAATTTGTTTTATTATTATTCGCCCGCTATAACTCACAACACAATGTGTAATGTTTCAAGATGATTTAATTTCTCTTAAATCGTATTGACTCAATTACTCAAAAAAAAAAAAAAAAAAATTAAAAAAAAGAGTGAATAGCCCCTGCTACTTTAACTCACATTTGAGTAAACAAAAATATTTGTTTTGTGGATATTTTTTAATAATGCAATTTTGTTTTATCTATTTTTTGTATCTTTTTTTTTTTTTGTATCTTTATCTTTGTTTTTCCAGCGATGCAGGACAATGCACAGTGGGAATAGCAGAAAAGAAGCAATCTTGCTTTCTTAAAAAGATACATAAGTCATGTCATGGTGTCATTGTGTAACTTTTTTTTTTTTTTTTTAAGTAAATAAATCTTCAAGTTTAATATAAATTTGTGTACCAGCGACTATACTTTGTGTGTTGACTTCACACTTTGTGCGGAGGAGCTCTTGTCATTTTGAATAAATTGAATAATATTTTCAATTGAAAATTTATTAATTGCACGAAATACATGTAAATAAAGGGCGCAGCTTTATCTAGACAGAGATACTTTTTTTTGCTTGCATTGTTTGAGTTATGTGAGCAATGTTTATATTAAAACTAGCTGAAAACCCGTCGAAAACGACGGTGATTTATGGCGCCTACTTTGAATAAGGTTCTCATAGTTTGCACTGAAAGGTGGTGTACAGTAATAAGGATGGTAACCATTGACTTTTCTTAATAGTAATAGTTGAAATCACATCAACTCCCCCTGAGAAACAGATTTTTTTTTTTTTTTTTTTTTTTAAAGGTGAAAATCTCAAAAGACACTATGTAGTCATCCGATTCCTACAATAGTAGTGTGGGATTTTAACTCCACTAAAAACACCTTAAGCCAATCCTAGTAAATGAAGTATCTATCTTGAAGATGATTTAGTATATGTAGTCACTGACAGTGTAAAACTTCGTCTAAGCCTACAATTATGGGCATTCAGCTTAATATTTCCTTATAAACTATATTTTTGGTAAAAACCTTGTTATTTTTCAACAAACGTCCTTGTTCCTCACTTTCTTGAATAAAGACTTTCAGGTTTTCTTTAAACTTTGTTCGGGTAAGAGCAACGTATAGTTGACCGTGAGAAAATACTGGATCTTTAAGGAAAATACCCACGTTGTTGAAAGACTGTCCTTGAGCTTTATTAATCGTAATAACGAAAGCTGGAATAACAGGAAATTGCCGCCTTTTAAGAATAAAGGGGAGATCTACTTCAGTTGGGGCGATATCTATTCTAGGTAAAAATGCTTGCTCGCCTTTGTGAGTTCCAGTAAGTATTTCAGTTTTAATGAAATTTGAAAATAGTCCCCTCACAATAAGTCGCGTGCCATTGCATAAACCTTTTTTGGCGTTTAAGTTCCTTATTAGCATAATCATAGAACCAACTTTCAAGTAAAGAGCATGTGGGGGCATTCCAGATGGTGTCTGTGAGTTAAGAAATTCTGTTGGATAATTTGTAAAGTTTTCTGAATCTTCAGTAACCATTGAATCTGCACTTTTATATAATTTTACTTCTGTTGAGAGAAGTCCAAGGATTTCGTTATTCAAAAGCAGTGCATCTTTATTTTTAGAGGTAACGATAATCTTATCTGAAAGACCTTCGAGATCGTTTGCATTAATGGAAGATCCATAGATCGAATTTATAATGCTTTTTTCTTCTAAAAGTGAATGCGGAATTTCCACGAAATCATTGCTTAAACTTTCTTCATGGAGCTGTTTTCCATCGCCTATTTTTAAAAGCCACTCGTTAAAATCAGTTTGACCCTTTGACCTCATATTAACATGAAGTTTGACTAACTTAAAGTATTTCCATAGAGGCGAACTCTTAATAGAAGCGGCAATAATATCAGCTTTACTTCCCCGCGGAATGACAGGAAGCGTCTGTCGAAAGTCACCTCCTAATATTAAAACCTTCCCTCCAAATGGAATTTTATTTTTCATCACCTCTTGTAAAAGAATGTCAATGCATCGCAGTGCATGGCACATAAGCATAGCAGCCTCGTCAATAATGATAAGTGCTGAATTTTTAAGAGTGTTTGCTTCCATTGAATTCATTTTCATACTGGAGGTGGAAGTTTCAGTAATGGGGATCGGAAGTTTGAATCCACTATGTACAGTTCTCCCTCCCTTCAGTAAGTCAGCTGCAATTCCTGTGGTGGCAAAAGGTAGGACAATCATCTTCTTTCCCCGAAAATAACTCATCAATGTATTGTAAAGGTAAGTTTTACCTGTTCCTCCTGAACCATCTAAAAAGAAACATTTGTTCTTTTGTACATTATTGCCTTTAACAGCTCCTACTATCTCATCAAAAACTTTTTTTTGAATTGAATTAAGCGTTAAAATTCTTTCAGTGGCATCAGAAGCTTCACTATCTGCTTGAAATTCCAATTCACTTGGGTGTGGGCCAGGGTCTGGCAAATTGAAAACATTGCAGCTTAGCCCGTGAGCTAAGAGAGTTTTTTCGATATCTCTGAGTGCGATTTTGTATGACATAGAATCGGTGTGATCTCGCCTGTAGTCTTCGGTCATATCTTCTTTAAACTTTTCCCATAACGATAAAACATTGCTAGGATAGTTAAATGCACATATCAAAGCAAATATTTGGCGAATAGCTGCTGGTGACTGAACAGTTGAAGCTTCTGTTAGACACCTTTCCCACTCACAATCATCATCAAGTAAATGCCTTTGGCTCGCTGCCTCCTTAAATGTTTTTAAAATTTGGCCATCAACAGTTCTTAAATCTTCAAAACTTTTTGCTCCTTTCACGTTAAGAAGAAGGAGACGCAAATGAAAACGTTCTACATCTTTGGGGCTAACTGTATACATTCTTGAAATAATTTTATTTTTTCCCTGTTTTCTTGGTTGCCACAGACCCCTTATAAAAACGAAATGGTATGGAATTTCGGTATACAGGAAGCTTTGGGATGCGCTGTTTTGAGTGTTGAGTTCAAACCATGCTTCAAGCATAGTTCTCGAAAAAGCCACTCGATCAAAGGCTCGTTGTTCTTGGCCCTGAATAAAGTAAACAGGTTGCTGTGCTGGTAAATGAACGGCCAGGCGGATTATGGAATGTGAACGATCATGCATTTTGTTTTCCAAAAGTCGCCACATAGCTTCAGGTGCACTAACGTACCTTGCTTCTAAATAATTTGCCACTTCATCGTGGTTCACCTTAGTTCCATCTTCTGAGGTTATAGCAACACTTGCACAGTCATAACCCTTGTAAATATATTTAAAAATATATTTAATGGACTTAACCGAAGTACAAATTTCTACATTTAAATGGGCATCATACTTAAGCGTTAGCGAAGGATTGTATGGGACGATCCATTTATTGTCAACTTTGTGTTTTCCTACATCCATTTCACCACCTGGTCTTCTGCGATACAAAGGGAATCCACCGCTTTTAAGTACCGTTTCTGCCTGAAAATTTTTTGGAAAGTTTTTGGTACACTTAGAATGATCCATGCAAGGTGCAAAGGGATTATTGCTGCCACAAGGCCCATGTACCATGCATCTTTTAACAATCTCAAATAACTTTGGATCATTATCTTTATTTGGAATTTCAGCAGAAACCAGACGATCGATATCGACAGGCGATTTAATTTTATCTTCTTCTTTTAAAATAAGCAATAAATGCACATGAGGAAGACCCCTCTTCTGGAATTCAATAGTATAAACAAATGCTACAGGCTTACCGAGTACGTGCAGATCTAAAAGGTCAACTAACAATGCCTGTAATTTTATTTTGAAAACTCTTGCCACTAGATCTGGTCTGTCTGATGGAGTTTGTCCAGGGAAAAGATTTTTTGTTACCTCAGGCCATTTAGGGTTGCATGTGAATGTAATAAAAAAGTCAGGTTTTCCAAAAACAGACACAATTGCCATAGCATCGTGGTACCTTTCTCTCATATTACGTGGCGACCCTTGAAACTGAGAAGGCAAGATGACAGTTTTTCCAATGGTTACATTTTTTGTCGCAAGATCTGACAAATGGTCCATTAAACCCTTGTAACATTCAACTTTAAGTTTGATCTGTTGGGATCGGATAAAGTTCAGATTATTAGCTTCTACTTGCAAATAAGAGTCAACAGCCCACTGCTGGAAAAGTTTTTTACCATGAAGGATGGGATTGAACTCGTTGGCTCTAACACAAGTTTGAAAAATTTTAAATTGAAGCATTGAAACATTTTTTCGTTTTAAATGTAAGGCAGTTTCTGTTTCCAGATTTGGCTGCCAGCCAGGCTCACCATATGGGTAAAATAAAGGATATGTCATGGGATCGAGATTCGGACTTAAAATATTAATATTTATAAAAGGCTCTGCAGACCTTGGATATACCCGAATGTCCCTTTCAAATGGTGGCTCACCGTCATCGTTTTTGAAAATCATAGCCACTTCATCCACAGATGGAAGATTAAACCGTCGTCTATCCAAATTCCGGTCTCTTTTAAAAGCCATATTAACTGTTGGGATGGATAAATTGCTTGTTTGGGCTCTGAGTGTTTCTTCTCGTTCAACTTCTCCTAACATTTTATATGCATGAGCAAAGACATTAATATCGCGAATGGTTTCATCCAGAATTTTCATAAGAATTTGATCACAGGCACGGTTTGCAACATTTTTTGATCTTATAGCATTAGCTTCAGCAGGATCAACTATATATAGTTGCGCGTATTTTCTTGACTCATTACCAGGTGGGTGCATGTGAGAAGTTCTGTGATATACTTGTCCATGAACTCTAAAGCAATATGGACCAAACCCAGACATATCAACAATTTTGGCTCCCATTGAAGCAAAAGACAAAGCGCTATTAAAACTGCGAATATTTTGTTGAAAGTTTTTTCCTTCGGAAGTTTTATTATCTTCCAATAAGTTTCTTAAAATCTGCGGAAATGGCTTCCGGGGTGGAAATGTAACTTTTCCTTTATGACAACAATATGTGAACTTTCCATCTTTTGGTTTTTCTGCTGCGAAATTTAGTGAATGGCAAAATTCGCACTCTACATTCATCTCCCCACAGATATGTGTTTTGTTGCCTGCATTTCTTTTTCTATAAGATTCTTTTGTCTTTTCTGATGAACTTATTTTTCGACAATCTTCAAGTCTTTTTTTTTTTCTTTCTAGATTTTCTTGCTCGTTTGGTAGGATCATTGTTCTATCAGTCGTCTCTTTGGACATTTCATCAGTTTTCTTCTCTGCTTTTTTTTTCCTGTAAGCTTCTCTTGCTTTTTCTCTTCTTTTTTTTATTTTCTCTGAATTTTCTTCTTCAGTTTTCTTTTCTGCTTTTTTTTTCCTGTAAGCTTCTTTTGCTTTTTCTTTTCTTTTTTTTATTTTTTCTGGATCTTCTCGGTGACTTGGAAGGGCCATTATTTTAGGAGGTACCTCCTTAGCTTTTTCATTTCTATTTAATTTCGATTTTCTATTTCCTAAGTTTTCTTTCTCTAGAACATCAAAATGTCCTCCTGAGAGGTTACCAGAAAACAAAAGTTTTTGAATAGGAAAGCCGGGATGATTAAAAGATAGTGTAGAAAAATACAGCTTTTCATCCCTCCACACTTCAACCACAAACCTAAAAACTTGAGATGCCGCTATTACCTCACAAATAGTCCCGTAAGTTCCTATTTGACCCATCTCCAATCGATATTCTAAGCAGTTTGAGTAATTGTCTTCATCAGGGGTACAACTATATACTCGAAACTGTTCCCAATTAGAACAGACATGATTAACAATAAGTGTCCTTATATTAAAATGGTCTGACTCCTTTTGTTACGGTAAGATTTACCGCAACAAAAATCATTCTTTTGGTTCTTAAAACCTGGTCAAATCGTGCGCTTTTGGCACGGTTCAACTCTCGATATTTGTTTCCGCTCCATCCTATCCATTCCTATTTTTCGACCCACATTTTGAGTCCGTTGTCCTCTGGGAGTTTTGAGAGTGACTCAGAGAGGATAACTAAGCAGGTTATTTTCCATCGGGTTGAGCCAGCGGACGAGCTGGAGACTTGCCCGCAACGTATTCTAATGTAATCGTGCTGAGCCAGCGGATGAGCTGGAGACTCACACGCATCAGTCTATCGTGTTGAGCCAGCGGACGGGCTGGAGACTCGCACGCATAGTGAAGAAAGTGATGAAGCTTTCCAACGAGTTCGAAAGAGGAGCCCACAACAACACAACAAAGTGTGAATTATAGTCACACCACCGTACATTTAGAATGGCCGAGTGCCCACCGTAAAGTGTCTGATATCAAAGAAAGATAGCAATGATGTGTTTTTCTCCGTAAATATTATCTGCGCGAAGGTCTATGGAGTTTAGATTATTCTTGTTTATAATTCCCACCATTTTAGTTGGAAAATGGTTAGGATTCTCTCCAACAAAAATATTCTTCTCATAGTAATTAGTTTGGGCCGGTTTGGGCTGGGGACTTTGCGCGTGGTGTCGTAGTTTTTCACTTGCCTTTTAAAATTAAATATAATTGACGGTATACGGCTGAACACGTCCACTGAGCCTACGAGGATCGCATCCTCAACGCATAGGATCGCGTGCAATGGTTTCACCGCTCTCAGTCGCACGTCTCTGCATAGATGGGCGAGATGCTGCTGCATGACTGAGACAAGAACACCACCACGCAAAAGATCCGAAGAGGATGGCTATATGGTCGGGGCGAAGTGGACAAGCCAAGCCTCCATTTTGGATGACAATTCAATTTTGGATTTTGAAAAGATAAGAAGAAACTTTTGGAAATAAAAGTAGAAAAATAAAAGAGAAGTGAAAAATTACAAAATTTTGATCGAAATTGAAAGGAAAACTTGAAGAATACAGAAGAAAACCATTTGAGGAAACTTAGAGTTGATATTGGAAAAGCCGTGAGAAAAATACTTTTGTTGGAGAATTTTTAGATCTGCAAAGCTAAGTATTTCTGTGTCTGGTGGTTACCAGAAATTTTAGCTCGTTAATTGTTTGTTTGATTTGTTTCTTTTGTTATTTCGATTTGTTTGTGACCCTGTGTGGGGCAAATAAATTGTCGTTAAAGTAGGCCTTCGCTGAATATTCGCTTCCCTCCCAAGATTGTGGGACCCGTGACCTTTATTTTTGACCTTGTAACGTTCTTTACCATTGCGATCTTTCTTTGTGTCAATTTGACACAAACCTTTGTTTGCTTCTTTTTGTTATTTGCTTCAATTTTATTTTCGAGAATTAGCCTTCTGCTAATCTCGAAAAACTATTGTTCTTGCTTTTTCTTTTTGTTGAAAAGACTCTGGGTTTTCGTCCAGGCCTTCTGCCAAGGTTTCCCAGACCAATAACTTCCAATCAATAAAATAATTCAACTTCCCATTGGGAATAATAATTTTCTCGTTTAATTCTTTCAAACTTGAAGATTTTTCAGCTTCCATTTGGTAAGGCAAACTACCATTAAAGTTTCCTGGCGCCCACTTCTAAACGAGTACACCCTGTACTCGCATTTAATTCTAATTCATTTTTTTTATTGTCTTCCACACACATATTTTTTTAATATCGATTTTATCGCGTCTAGATTTTTCGAACCCACCCCTCGCTGAGCAGTCGGAAGGTGGTTGTATTAAAAAAATACAAAACTTGTTTTGATACACTTTTTTTTTTTTTGTCGCTCTTACTCTCTTTGTTTTGACGTTTCTATTCCATAATCATTAATCATTATCGATTTCAATTCTCGGTGCGCCGGTTGCGCAAATTTCTTATTCGTCTCGTTTTGTTTATATTTTAATTTGTTTGTTTGTTGTTCGCGGTGTTTAAGTTCGAATAATTATAATTATTAGATTGTCAATAAAATTCAATTCGCGGAAAGTGTATCGTAACAAATTGGCCACCCAACTTGGGGCATTGTAGTTTTTTTTTTTCTTGTTGTCTGTGTGGAAGCAGATTTAGGGAAATACCTGTGGCTTCATATTTTCTTTTGTGTTGTGATTGAGATAAGTGATTTCTTGGTATCATCTCTTTTTTTGTATCTAAAATTTATAAAGTGTTTTTTTACTGCCTGAAATTTTCTTTTTCTCCAGGTGTGTACAAAAAGGTGCAACGGAATAGTGTTTTGGTGTGGATTGATGTCCAAAGGAATGCACATACATACATGTGCATAGAGTGAGATTATTTTGCGTTTCATTTAAATTTTTTTTGTAAATTCTTTTTGGGGGACATATTTTGTTTCCTCTTTTTTTTTCTGTTGTTTTTGTGTTGATTAGAATTTTAATTTCTTTTCAATTTAATCGAATTTGTGGCACGAGCAAATTGACATACGTTTGTCTCTTTCGCTCGTATTAAATTATTTTAACGACACAAATTAAATTTTGTTTCGAGGTTGCCACTTTAAAAAAAAGTGGTACCATTTTAGACATTTGTTTTGTTGAAAAAAAATAGTATTTTTTTAAAGAAAGTGTTTTTTGTATAATTTCGAAAGTCTTATTTTTTTTCTCGTTTAAAAGAATTTTTTTTGTGCTCTTTATTTTTTTTGAGTTTTGTTTAAGTTTTTTTTTTTCTCCTTTCTTTTATTGATAATTCTTTTTTGAGTCTTTTTTTTTTTTTTCTCTCTCTCTTTCTTTTATTACTGTGAACTTTTTTAAGTTTCATTTTCATTTTTCATTTTGAGGAAAAGTTTAATTTTAGGTTTTGTTTTTTTTTTAATTCAGTTTTTTTTTTTTCAATAGTCAAGATGGACATTAATAGATTAGAGAAAGATGAGTTAGCATATGAAATGGAGTGTAGGGGTTTGGACGTAGGGACAGTAGATGAGATGAGAAAATCTCTTAAGTCTTCTAGGTTATTAGAAAAGAGGAAATCGTGGGTCCCTGCCATGTATCCGTTCACTTTTGAACAGGATCAAAAGGCAGTAGAATTGAAATTAGTTGAGATAGGTCAGTTGCTAGTGAATCCCCCTAAATCAAGGAAATCAAAAGAATATTTAAAAATTTTGGCAAAAGTTGAGTTTGGATTAGGTAGAGTAGGTAGATCCCAGCCAATAGGAGAAGATGAGGTCAAAGCTAGGAACAAGTTGAAAAGCAAACTTGTTTTGGCATTGGCAGAGTTAGAAGATAGTCAAGAACAAGAAGTAGAAGAAAGTTGTTCTGAAGATGAAGATGAGAGTTCAACCGAACCTCAAAAGAAGAAGCCGGCGGGAACCTCAACTGGGGTTTCTAGAAATATTGAGGAAGTAGATGTAGGGTCTAGGAAAACAACAACCAACAACAAAGAAAATGATAGGAGAGATAGTGTAGAAAGAGTTATAGTTAATCCGGAAAAATTTGAAAATTTATCGAAGTGGGAGGTGAAGTTCACTGGTGAGCGTTGTGGTGCCTCAGTGAACTCATTTCTTGAGAGAGTAGAGGAGATCCGTTTAGCAAGAGGGATGACAGAAGGTCAAGTTTTTAGGGCAGCGGTAGATTTGTTTATAGGGAAAGCTCTTATATGGTATAGGGCAATTAGGGTCTCGGTTAATTCGTGGCAGGAACTTATCAGAGAGTTGAAGCTGGAGTTCTTACCACCGAATTACGACGATTCGTTACTAGATGAGATTAGGCGTCGCACACAAGGCAAGGATGAGTCCATCGGTGTCTATGTGGCGACGATGCAGAATTTGTTTGGCAGGCTTTCAGAACCAATTTTGGAACGGAGGAAGCTGTCAATTATTCAAAAGAATTTGACACCGTTCTATCAGACGCAACTTGGATTGGCGAATCCTAGTTGTGTTTCTGATTTAGTTTTGTTAGGGCGTAATTTAGAAGCAGTTAGGGCTAATGTAGAATCATATGTTCCACCTCCCAGTGTTAGAAATAGGACGTTGCTAGAACCGGATCTAGCATACGTAGGTATTGATGCTCCTACAGTTTCGGTTGTTTCTGAGAACAACGAAACTAGTCGTCAGGTTCGTTTTCAAGCTCAATCTTCGAGCCCACCCATTCAAAATTCTCAAGTTGGTGATGGGAGACCAACTATGAGATGTTTTAAGTGCAATGGATCAGGCCATTTTGCAAATAGGTGTTCCGCTCCTAGGCGTTGTTATGGTTGTGGTAGGCAGGGAGTTGCTCGAAGTAACTGCCCTAAT
The DNA here is from genome assembly GCA_916050605.2 of Platycheirus albimanus. Lineage (NCBI taxonomy): Eukaryota > Metazoa > Arthropoda > Insecta > Diptera > Syrphidae > Platycheirus > Platycheirus albimanus. The sequence continues at coordinate 359,814,684 of OU696696.1, forward strand.
TGTTCTAGGAACTTCGGTCAGCATAATCACCATTCCAGAAACATGGTTTCGAATAACCAATCGGGAAATGTGAGACGCACTCTCGGGTCAGTAGGACGAGAGCGTCGTTAAATTCTTTCAGGTTGCCTACTGGTAACCAGTCGGCAATTCATTTGGGTTTCACACTAGAGCAGAGTGGTAGAGATCAACGGCCATATTTAGGCGTTGAAATTTTTGGTATTCAAATGTTAGGTCTTTTAGATTCAGGTGCTTCACGCACTATTATTTGTAGGGACGGGTGGGAAATTTTGAAAGATTTAGGTTAAGAGTTAGGGAAGACCAACATAGATAGAGTTACATTAGCGGATGGTGCAGGTATAGGAGTAGAGGGAGTTATTTCACTTCCAATTAGGGTTAAAGAGAAAGTAGTTTTAGTAGAGTGTCTCGTTATTCCCCGCCTTCCTCATAGGTTGATTTTAGGAGCAGATTTTTGGGCTCTATCGGGTGTGGTCCCGGATTTAAAATCGAGGGAATGGACGTTTTCGAACCAAAGCTCTTTGGCTTCGATGTCCGTGGCGGAACATTTAACGGAATTGACAGAGACACAACAAAAAGAGTTAGATAGTTGTTTAGAAAAACTTTTTAAAGAAATGCCAGAGGGATTAGGGTGCACACAGATGGTGTCGCACAAAATTAGGACAAAAGCTGAGCCGATTAAACAGCGGTACTATCCGGTGTCGCCAGCTATTCAGAAGTTTATAGATAGGGAATTAGAAGAGATGCTCCGAGATGGAGTCATCGAAAAATCTGACAGTCCATGGGCTTCACCCATTGTCATGATTAAGAAGAAAGATGGCACGTATAGGTTTTGTGTAGATTATAGGAAGTTGAATGAGGTAACAGATAGGGACGCGTACCCCCTCCCATATATCACGGCCATCTTAGATAAGTTAAATAATGCTAGGTTTTTAAGCTCACTGGACATTAAGTCTGCTTATTGGCAGATTCCAGTTGAGAAAGATTCGCAGAAGTATACTGCATTTACAGTTCCAGGTCGGGGACTGTTCCATTTTTTGAGAATGCCGTTCGGTTTGCATAACGCACCCGCAACTTGGCAACGTTTTATAGATACGGTCCTTGGACCTGAGTTAGAGCCATATGTCTTCGTCTATCTCGATGACATCATCATCGTGACAGACACTTTCGAGAAGCATATGGAAATTTTGAATGAGGTTTTTGATAGACTAATAAAGGCAGGTTGAAAAGTAGGTAGGGAAAAATGTCATTTTGTTAGGCCTTCTCTAAAATTTTTGGGCTATGTTGTTGACAGAAACGGTCTCCACATGGACCCAGAAAAGATAGAGAGTATGTTAGGAATTCCATCACCTAAAAATGTGAAGGAAGTTAGGAGCTTCATCGGCACGGTATCCTGGTATAGGAGATTCATTCCAAACTTTGCTAGTTTGGTGAAACCGTTGTCTGAATTGACGAAGAAGAATAGGAAATTTTATTGGAGTAAGGAATGTGAGGACAGCTTTAGAAAAGCTAAGGAATGTTTGGTAGCGGCACCCATTCTAACGTGCCCGGATTTCACGAAGCCATTTGTCGTTCAAACGGATGCTTCGGACTTTGGGATTGGTGCGGTTCTTAGTCAAAATTTTGACGATGGCGAGAAAGTGATTTGCTATTTGAGCAGATCACTTAATCGTTGCGAGCGTAACTATTCGACCACAGAAAAAGAGTGCTTGGCTGTTCTGTGGGCGATAGAAAAGTTACGGCCATATTTAGAGGGTGTGAAATTCACGGTTATTACCGATCACTACTCTCTGATATGGTTGAGCAAGTTGAAAGACCCAGCAGGTCGGCTGGCTCGATGGGCTGTACGTATGCAGCAGTTCGATTTCAACATTGTTCACCGCAAAGGGAAGGATCATGTAGTGCCAGATATGCTCTCCAGGAGCGTACCAGTTTTATCTGGGATTTCAGAGCCTACAAAAGATCCTTGGATAGAAAAGATGATAGGAGAGGTGGAAAAGAAACCATTGTCTTTTCCAGCCTGGAGAGTAGAACAGGGAAAATTGTTTAAGTTTGTTAAGGCAAATCATGTAGTAGTTCATGATAGTAATAGTGAGTGGAAGTTAGTAGTAGCAAAGAATGATAGAAAAAAGATCTTAGAAGAAAATCACGACCATCCGTTAGCAGGGCATATGGGGGTTAAGAAAACTTTTTGTAGGATAGGAGATAAATTTTATTGGCCAAAAATGAGGTCAGATATAACTAGGTATGTTAGGAACTGTAAAATATGCCAAAGTGTGAAACCTATTAATGAAAAACCAGCTGGGTTGATGACGGAGAGGAAAGGGGTAACCGATCCGTGGGAGATGATTTGCATTGATTTGGTAGGTCCACTTCCAAAATCGAGTAGGGGTTTTGTCTACATTCTAACGGTCGTCGATTACTTTACCAAATTTCCATTGTTGTTCCCGTTGAGATCTGCAACGGCGAAGTCTGTTTGTAAGGAGTTGGAAGACAATGTCTTCTTGTTGTTTGGTGTTCCAAAATGTGTTGTTTGTGATAACGGTCCACAGTTCAAGAGTAGAGAACTGAAGTCTTTGTGTGACAGCTATGGTTCCACAATTAGGTTTACGGCGAATTACCATCCTCAGGCTAATCCGTCAGAACGGATTAACCAAATCATAAAAAATACTCTTAGGGCGTACGTTTCGGAAAACCATAGGTCTTGGGATGCACAGTTAGCAAAGGTGGCGTGTTGTATACGCACGTCACATCACGAAGTTTTAGGCGTGTCGCCTTACTACGCGAATTTTGGTCGAGGGATGGTGACTTTTGGCAAGCCCTTAACCACCATTCCGGATGTTAGGAGTGATAGTACGGATGACACTAGGGAAAGGTTTAGGTTGCTTAGGGAAGAAATAGGGAAAAAGTTAGAGTCAGCATCCAAGATGGCGGCGAAAAGGTACAACCTTAGACGAAGGGATGTACAGTATCTTCCAAACGAATTGGTTTGGCGACGTAATTTCAGTTTGTCTGATGCAGCAAACTACTACACGGCAAAATTAGCGCCTAAATTTTTAGGTCCGTTTCATATTAAGAAACGCGTGTCTCCATGGACGTACGAGCTCAAGGACGAAAAAGGTACCTTTCGAGGAACCTGGAACGTCAAAGATCTGAAGCCGTACTACAACGATTCTTCGGAAAACTCCGATACTTAGTCGCGTAGCAAGGACTAGCTGCGCTAAGAGTTACTGAGAGCTTCACAGCTCTGTGATGTGCATTAACTCTCGCCCAGAGCGATTGAGATGTAGATGTGTTGTGCTGTAGTGTATTCCATTTGGTTGTGTTGTTTACCTCTCTTTTTATCCCTTTTACTTCGCTTTCTTATCTGAAAGCCAATTTCCTTTTTTGGTAGGTAAGGGTGGTATTTGTTACGGTAAGATTTACCGCAACAAAAATCATTCTTTTGGTTCTTAAAACCTGGTCAAATCGTGCGCTTTTGGCACGGTTCAACTCTCGATATTTGTTTCCGCTCCATCCTATCCATTCCTATTTTTCGACCCACATTTTGAGTCCGTTGTCCTCTGGGAGTTTTGAGAGTGACTCAGAGAGGATAACTAAGCAGGTTATTTTCCATCGGGTTGAGCCAGCGGACGAGCTGGAGACTTGCCCGCAACGTATTCTAATGTAATCGTGCTGAGCCAGCGGATGAGCTGGAGACTCACACGCATCAGTCTATCGTGTTGAGCCAGCGGACGGGCTGGAGACTCGCACGCATAGTGAAGAAAGTGATGAAGCTTTCCAACGAGTTCGAAAGAGGAGCCCACAACAACACAACAAAGTGTGAATTATAGTCACACCACCGTACATTTAGAATGGCCGAGTGCCCACCGTAAAGTGTCTGATATCAAAGAAAGATAGCAATGATGTGTTTTTCTCCGTAAATATTATCTGCGCGAAGGTCTATGGAGTTTAGATTATTCTTGTTTATAATTCCCACCATTTTAGTTGGAAAATGGTTAGGATTCTCTCCAACAAAAATATTCTTCTCATAGTAATTAGTTTGGGCCGGTTTGGGCTGGGGACTTTGCGCGTGGTGTCGTAGTTTTTCACTTGCCTTTTAAAATTAAATATAATTGACGGTATACGGCTGAACACGTCCACTGAGCCTACGAGGATCGCATCCTCAACGCATAGGATCGCGTGCAATGGTTTCACCGCTCTCAGTCGCACGTCTCTGCATAGATGGGCGAGATGCTGCTGCATGACTGAGACAAGAACACCACCACGCAAAAGATCCGAAGAGGATGGCTATATGGTCGGGGCGAAGTGGACAAGCCAAGCCTCCATTTTGGATGACAATTCAATTTTGGATTTTGAAAAGATAAGAAGAAACTTTTGGAAATAAAAGTAGAAAAATAAAAGAGAAGTGAAAAATTACAAAATTTTGATCGAAATTGAAAGGAAAACTTGAAGAATACAGAAGAAAACCATTTGAGGAAACTTAGAGTTGATATTGGAAAAGCCGTGAGAAAAATACTTTTGTTGGAGAATTTTTAGATCTGCAAAGCTAAGTATTTCTGTGTCTGGTGGTTACCAGAAATTTTAGCTCGTTAATTGTTTGTTTGATTTGTTTCTTTTGTTATTTCGATTTGTTTGTGACCCTGTGTGGGGCAAATAAATTGTCGTTAAAGTAGGCCTTCGCTGAATATTCGCTTCCCTCCCAAGATTGTGGGACCCGTGACCTTTATTTTTGACCTTGTAACGTTCTTTACCATTGCGATCTTTCTTTGTGTCAATTTGACACAAACCTTTGTTTGCTTCTTTTTGTTATTTGCTTCAATTTTATTTTCGAGAATTAGCCTTCTGCTAATCTCGAAAAACTATTGTTCTTGCTTTTTCTTTTTGTTGAAAAGACTCTGGGTTTTCGTCCAGGCCTTCTGCCAAGGTTTCCCAGACCAATAACTTCCAATCAATAAAATAATTCAACTTCCCATTGGGAATAATAATTTTCTCGTTTAATTCTTTCAAACTTGAAGATTTTTCAGCTTCCATTTGGTAAGGCAAACTACCATTAAAGTTTCCTGGCGCCCACTTCTAAACGAGTACACCCTGTACTCGCATTTAATTCTAATTCATTTTTTTTATTGTCTTCCACACACATATTTTTTTAATATCGATTTTATCGCGTCTAGATTTTTCGAACCCACCCCTCGCTGAGCAGTCGGAAGGTGGTTGTATTAAAAAAATACAAAACTTGTTTTGATACACTTTTTTTTTTTTTGTCGCTCTTACTCTCTTTGTTTTGACGTTTCTATTCCATAATCATTAATCATTATCGATTTCAATTCTCGGTGCGCCGGTTGCGCAAATTTCTTATTCGTCTCGTTTTGTTTATATTTTAATTTGTTTGTTTGTTGTTCGCGGTGTTTAAGTTCGAATAATTATAATTATTAGATTGTCAATAAAATTCAATTCGCGGAAAGTGTATCTTAACACTTTCCATTGATAAAATAAGAGACTGCTCTAAATAGACAATTCCCATCCCCAGAGATTGAAACAATGCGGTAAATAACACCGCCAATAGATACATACTTCATCTTTTTAATAAATTAATTAATTAATGCCTGATAAAAAAAGTTGATTATTCGAACAAAAATGTAATAAGTTACAAATGCCTGTTTCCTGTTTTGTGAAGTTTTCCGATACCTATGTATTAACCTTTTTTTGTAGAGCAACAGTTTCTCTATATGTTTTTTTTTTTTTTTTGTTTAAGCAACACGGGATTTGCTTTTAACACTCAATAAATTGACGTGAGGCTGGTAAACAATTGTATAAAACAACGTTCCAAATAAAAAGACACTTATAATAATTCACTTTATTCACTTTATATTCCAAAATAAACACTTTGAATAACTTTTATGAACAATTTGATTGCAATTTGCTTGGTATTCCAATTTCCAATACAAACTAAGATTTTACACTCTTATGAAAAGTTTACCACAGAAAAGTAGGCTAAAGTAGGCTGCTGTATTGAATAAATGGAATTGGATTATCTATCATACGAACATCAGAATAACTTAGCTAGGTTCCGGCAGATGTCACGCTTTTCTATATGCATAGAATAGTATGGGGTTGTAAGCTTTGGCTACTATACGGCAGATGTCACGTTTTTTCTATGTGCATTGATGTGCATTTATAAAGCATAGAAAAAATAAAGCTAATACCCACTAGGGGTCTCTGAAAATAAAAACATAGCACGATTCGAAAAAACATTGCATACAACCGGCTATTATTATATAGGGGATGCAAAAAAAAGGTGCATTTCTACTTTCAATGATGCGATCAAGATGTGTGTTGATTTCGATATCGCTTTGAATAAGTCAAAGATATTGTATTTCATGTCTTATGTCGGCACTTAGGTTACTCGGTTGCGTTGATAAGAGTTATAGTGAACGATTGATGTAATTTAAGTAGAAAGTTTTATTGACACAGTTTTTGCAAATAAAACTGCTGTTTTGCTTGTTTTTTTTTTTACTTTTTTTTTTACTGAACTCAGCAAACCGCAAAGGTATTTAACCGCAGATCAAATTAAAAGTGAGTTATGATGTTTGTGTGTACTTTGTATTTCCTGGCTCTAAAACATTAAATAAAACCTTCCAATTTGTATAAGAAATATGATATTAATCTGTTTTTGAGCTTAAATCTCCAATAAAGGCTCCGCAAGAAATTGATTTGGGTGTATCTGACGGATGAACAATTCTCAACCAGGTTTAGGAGTAGCATTTTGCATCCAAAACATAAGTGATGAACCGAGCTATATATGCTACTGTAATTGTATGTACTTCTATGGCAAAAGTAAGATGCCCCACTGGAGTCACCAAAGAATTCCAAATCACAGAAGGTGTACACCATCAGGGAAGAGTCTTGAGTCTAATGCTCTTTATTGCATTCATTAGCTACCTTCTTGAAGGTGAAGTGACAATTGAGCTGATGATGGAGTCATCATTAGCGATCCATCATTCTGAGTTAAACCCGGTGAACTCCACAAGGATCACCAACCTAAGATCATAATAGTACCTAAAAGGTTGGTTGCAGTTTGTTAATCTCACAATGATACCGATGCCGGTGTATCGTAATGGCTTGAGATCTTAATAAAAATAAATTTTTCAAAATTCTTAAACAAATGTACTTAAACTAATTTGAGCTGAAAAAAAAGTACTTCTTGGATAAAAGTAGTAAAAGTATTTCTTGGATAAAATTGAATTTATGAGAATAAATTTATAAAAATGTGTGTAGCGGTTTTTGAGAAAAAACGTTTTTTTGAAAAAAAAAAAATTCAAAACAAATCAAAAACGCCAGTTCATAGGTATTCAGCAAATACATTTGTTTATAATTTTTAGAAAAAAATTGAATAAGCAGTTTTCAAAATATTAATTTAAAATTTTTTTTAATGATTTTAAAAGTACAAAAAAATATATTTTTTTAAATATTGGTATGTTGTATAAATTGAGCTACCTAAAGCTTTATACGTGTGTGTGAAATTTCGAAAGAATCGGTTGAGTCGTTTTCGAGATAGTCAAAAGAAAAAAAAAGGTCCTATGGAAAGTACCGTTCTTAGACATTTTTTAAAACTTTTTTTTCGGCCATGTGATTGGTAATACCTAAAAAGCAACACTGATTTTTTTAAATCAAAATCATAAGAGCCGTTTTTGAGAAAAATAAGCTTAAACGTAACGATTAATGGCAGGTACCGTTATTTTTTGAGCTAAAAAAAATTTCAATTTCCCCTCTGTACAATACCTAGAAACCTCAATATACCAAGTTTGAAGCAATTCGGTCCACCCGTTTGGGCTGTAGGTGTCTATACATACAGACAGACAGACAGACATACATACAGACGGACAGAATTTTTAGACCATCTTTTCTCGTCTTCGCTATCATCGTAATGTCATGTTTGATTGTTATCTCAAAATTTTTTTTTCGACGAATGCAAAACCTGCCTTATAGTATCTATAATCGCAAGTAAAAATTTCCAAATCGTCAGACCACTTTTTTTTTCTTAAAAAAAAAACGTTTTTTTAGTATGCCAACTTAGCACTTTGTAAAGGGTGTTTTTTTAGAAGAAGAAAAAAGAAGAAATAAAACGCATATAATTTAATGTTATGGCCAAGAATTTAGCTTTACTTTAAAGATAAGGGTTTGCCATTATGTTTTAAAATGATTTCGGGCAAGTGGCCGGGCCGCCGCGGCTGGCTCGAATAAATTCCTGGGCAAATATGTCGACCGAATATTGGACGCAGGTTTGGCAAACCAAACTGTGCATAAATCAGACCAACTCTGAAAAAAGTGTTGCCAGGTTGAAAACCACACGCCTAAAAAAACACTTTAGTTTTCATCAGAAAAATAAAATTTGAAAAAATTAATCAAACCGTTTTTGAAAAAAAAAAACAAAAATTAATTTTTTTTTAAATTTAAGAATTCGAATGCATAACTTGCCTTATAGTACCTATAATCGCAAATAAAAAAGTGAAGGATCACTTTATTCCTCCTGAGTATAGATCCAACTCTAACAATCTTACTCTCTCGAAAATTCGAAAATGATGATTGGCATTTGTTTGAAAAAAAAAAAGAAAACACTACTCCAGCTGTTGCAGTTCTGAAGACTAACTTTTCTTCTTAGCCTATGAAGGGTAGGAATTATTTTCCATAGTGCCTTGGAATCAAAAACCCCAATCTGTTGAGACAAGTTCATACTTATTTTTGATGGAGCTAAAAAGCTCTGGAGCCACACTTGATACGTTTTTTCGCACTCCATGTATTCGGAGGTCAACCCTCGATGTGGTCATAAACCAAATGCTCTTTCCAAACCAATCGAGAACCGTTTTCGCAAAACTCAACAAGCGCCAAAAATCGTAAAAGGAGATATGGGTATCGAAATAATTTTTGTTTTCTCAAGGCGCATCGACTGAACCAAACAAAATTCACAAAACTCAACTGGTTCCATAAAAAAAAAACTTTGAAATCTATGAGGTTTTTTTTTATTTTGAAAAAAAAAACTGTTGATTTTTTGGACTCAAATATTTTGTAAGTTCAATAATAATTCATTATTGCTAAACTTCCGGTTTACTGTGACAAAGTTACCTTAAAAGGCAAAGAGTTTTTACATTTGGAGATATTTTTTTTAATTTTTTGATTTACACACAAAAAAAACATGGTTGTTTCTAAAGTCGGTTTACGGACGATAATTTTACGTGATAACCAGTTCACAAAACAGTTCATGTGTAGGTATCTCTCCAACCAGCAACCACCCACCATTTTTGTATTTTTTTGTTCACCCCTTAAACCAAACACCAACCTACCACCCCCACATACAACCACCAACCAACAGCCCACCATTTTTGAAATATTTTTCCTCCTCCCCCACACAATAAAGCCCCCCCTTCCTAACCACCACCAACCACCCACCCACTGTTTTTGACCATTCCCCCCATGCACCAAATTCAACCGCCCACTCCACCTACAACCACCTGCTACTCACCCACCATTTTTGACAATTTTTTCTTCACCCTCCCCCTCCCCAACAACAGCCGCCAACCACCTAGTACATTAATTTTTGACAATTCCCTCCACTACAACCCCCTCCCCCCACCCAAATCGAACTTCCCATTCCACCAACAACAACTTGCCACTCACTCACCATTTTTTACATTCCCTCCTCCAACACCGTCAACCACCCAGCCCACCTCCAGCCACCAACCAACCACCCACCATTTTTGACAATTGTTTCCTCACCCCCTCCCAACACCAAATCCAACCACCCACCCTACCTGCCACCACCTTCCACTCACCCACCGTTTTTGACAATTTTTTCATCGCCCCCATCAAATCAACCATTCCCACCACCAAAACCGCTAAGAACCCAACCAACCACCCACCATATTTGACAATTCACCCCCCCCCCCCCCCAACCATTCCAAATCCCCCCAACACCCATCCCACCTAAAGCCACAAAGGAACCACCCATTAGTTTTGACAATTTTTGTCTCACCACCCAAACCAGCTACAACCACCCACCATTTTTGATAATTTTTCCTCTTCCCGACAATACACCCCCCCCCCAACCCGCCCTCCACACACACCCACCACCACCACCATTCACCAACCAACCACCCAACACTCTCCCCTCCCACTTTATCGAGTTCCTATGCTATCAAAGCAGATACATAACGTGACTGTGACTGTGGACTGCGACACTTTTTCGTGCGTGCTGCCCATATTATACCGATTTATTAGACGTTATCACGTCAAAAACTTTCTCCTGGAAAATTTGCAAAGTGGACTTGTTGAGTTTTGTGAAAACGGTCCTCATTCAGTAAAAGGAAGAGTATATAACCATAGATTCCTTTTCACCGAAATTTATATTCTTATCTAATCTTAATTTCCAAATTCCTCACATATCCTGTTTTTATTGTTTTCATTCTAGGTTGCTACAAAAATAATGAAGCACATCATCGATAAATTTGCCATTCACAATTTATTTGGGAGGGCAAATTATGAATACTATGCCCGTGTAACCGGACGAATACTCAAAGTCCAAGACGAATGGATTTGTAGCTTCCAGTATCCACCGCCGCCACGAGGCAAATTAGCACAACAAAAATATGCATGTAAGTTATAAAAATACACAATAAGATCCAAAATAAATTTCTAATTTTATTTCAAAATTCCCCAGTACAACATTCATTGGAAGCCGAAAAGACATGGTTACAATGCCAATGCGAACGTTGGGGATTGAGTGAGTACCTTCATATTTATTTTTATATTTAAAATTTATTTATTCAAAACTATTTCAAACTATGTATTTTATTTGCTTGACTTCCATACTAACCCACATCCATCCTTCTTCAACTAAACAAAAAATTTTGCGTCCATCAAAAAATCTTATGCTTTCATTCAAAACATGGTCTGGGTTTTCTTTTTTTTATAATTTGTTGGGTCATTGGTCCTCCTTTTCTTTTTTACAAAAAAATAAATTTACAAACATCTCCCTCTGTCTTCTTTCCGTACTTTGGTTTTGAAAAACAAAAATCTATGGCTTTCATCATAAATGTAACTTCATCACAAAAATATTTCCATTTGATACATCATTCTATGTTGGGTACTCTCTCGCAGTTGCTCAAGAAGAATCCCGATCGACGCCCGCCCTTCTGACCAGCTCAAGTTCTGCCCTAGACAACAGCGTACTCTCGTTGGGTGCTACACCCGATCATTCGTTCATTGAGTCGTGCGCCCGCCTTTCTGTGTCCCTCGAGGGACCTGGACTATTTGCCATGGCAACAAAATCATCACCAATTCCATCTCCATCAAAGTGTGACGAAGAAGACGGCCCCCTAGACGATGGCGCCTACGAAGATATCGACGACGAGAACAATCCATCCAACCAAATGGTTGACCAACAACAACAACAACTGCCACAACGACGCCGGATGATTATTTCATCAGGAACTGCCAGCGTCGTCGCTGCCACTGCCGCCGCCGATGGCGACTGCCGAAAGCCCATGGTAGTGGCACCGGTCACATGCAGTCGTTGCAATCGCGGCCTCAAGCATTCCTCGAGCTGTTCCTCGACACGCTCGTCAAAATCCACTGGCAGTGGCAATCAACAGACCCAGCAGCATCACATGACAATGGACGAACTGAGAGCGGTCAATCGTTATGCGGAGAGTACAAAGAGTCTATCATATCTGCCACAGGTGAGGGATGATTACTTTATTGCTTCAAGGATTTCGGTATAAAAAAATAAAATAGACCAACACACACACAATAATAATAAAAAAAAAATGTATATGTATAGATGACAACTTACTACTTCTCTAACTACTTTAAACTTAATTTTGATTTGTTTCTCTTCTTTCCTTTAGAGTTTAGAGAGAATGCTAATGTAATTTATAAATTTAAATTTTAATTAATTTTTTTTTTAATTTTGTGTAATCTCCTACTAATTTTTCTCTCTCGCTCTCTGTTCAAATAAAATTAGTTTTTAATATTTTGTTTGTTTCACCCTATTAATTCATTCAACAAAAAACAAACCATTAAATTCAATTCAATTAATTTCAACTTTTAAATTATTTTTTTAAAAAAATTAATTCACTGTCACTCTTGTCCTTTTTTTGTTTCTTCATAAATAATGTCATTTTCCATTAGAGTTTAGTTATGTAATTTTGTTTTGTTTTTTTCTTTTAACAAAATGGCACATCATTAAATATAATTTAAAAAATTAAATATGCTATTAATTTTTATAAAATACTTATAATTAATTTACTAATTCAATAAAAAAAATTTATTGAACAACTGTACAAAGAGAATTGTCTGTTTTTTATTTTGTTTTTATTAGACTTTTAATTTTGTTCCTCTTTCCTCTTGATTCTTTGCATTCGTTGCGTTGGTGTGGGAATGGATAAATCTTACATACTTTGAGTTATTTCTTCTTAATTTTGTTTGTTGGTTTGAAAAATCCTTTTAATGCATTTTTCCTTCGGCTGCAGTATCAACATTTGCTTTCAATTCACAAAAATAGACTTAAAAATTAAACACAACTTTTAAAGCTGTATATTTTTTTTATTATCTTTCGCTTGAGGTTCTGTTTTATTTTGATTTTTGTATCTATTGAATAGCTTTTTAATTTGAATTCAATTAATTACAACCGTTGTTGAATTGTTATCAGTGTAACTTAATGCTTAAAATAAACTTCTTGAGTGTAGGTAGATAGTCTTGTTTGAAGATGGTTTTGTAAGGGCATAAACGAGTGGTTTGGGTCTTTTCAAATGGGTGTGACGACGCGACGTCTAATGGCGTTTGTCTTCAATTGAAAGACAAGATAACAATTATTAAAAGTGAAAAGTTAACACGTGAGTACTTGGAACAGGTTCAAAAATTTTGTCAGCTTTGACGCGCAAATGGAGTTCACTCCACACAAAAAAAAACCAACAGAAGAAGAGAAGTCTTGTGAATCATCCTGTAAAGATAGTATTTTTTAAATATTTTATCCAAAACAGCGACTTACTTGTGAAGGCACAGACATCTTTGTCTGTGCATTTTTAGTGGATTCGAGTCGGCATAAGCTACCATCGCTGGGTGTGTTTTTTTTACTCTTGTTGGAAAGGAAAACCTACTTTAAATTAAATACACATCAGCAGATTTTAAGAGAATCACATTCGTCGGTAGATGGTCTGTGTTCCCTGTCTATGCTGCCAACACAAACACCACCTAGCAATTTCATTGAAATCTGTCTCTTCACATTTTGTTTGCGCTAACTTAATACAAATTCACGTTTATTGTTGCGATTACAAAACTTCACGCTAAAACATATCAACTCCAAAAAGCCAATATTTTCTTTCTGGGAACCATACTTGGTCAACATACTTCACTTTAAGTATCTTTATCTCAAAACAATAAGGCAGATTGATCATCCTATATTGAAAATTGTTCATGCTTCCGGTCCAGATATTAAAACCGGGATAAAAAGAGTATTTGATACTATATTTCCTTGGCTCTTTGAAAGATAACTTTGCTGCTTAGATGGACATTCTGTCCAAGCCACTAATATGGCAGCTCTGTCCCTGATGGCAGAACTAACTTCTTCTTATCGTCATTTACAACCGGGCCCAGCCTACAGGTGAATTCTTCTGATAACGTCGGTCGATACTATCAATATCATCAAGTAAATCGAATGGAATTATTAAAAATTCTCCCCGCTCGAGCTCAATTTTAGGTTGACTTTCTGGGAAAGTTCTGAGCCTGTCCAGAATTTTGGAGTGGCCAGCGGCATAATGTCAAGTCTCTTGCTTGTAATTATGTCAAAGAGTGTGTCCCCAGGCTTAGCAGGTCAAGTATCCAAAAACTCTAAGCTTTGTGTTGTGAATGGATAATGCTCGGGTTAGACCATCACGTAAATGAAGACTTTTTCAAAAAGAAGAACGAATTATTGACAAGCGATCCCAACACAAACCTTTGTAATAGTTTCCTTGTCAGTCTGAATACCAAAATTAATGGTTTAGAAAGAGTTCACATAAGTTTGATTAGCCTGGAACTAAAAAAGTGATTGCTTCAAACTGTTAAATTCTTTTCGCCTTCCACATACCATCCACACTCTAATCACACTCGCGATTTATATCGAAACATCAGTCCTTAATTTTGACGTGCGGACTTGCCTATCTATGCTTGCGATATTTTTGAAAATAGGTTAAATTTCGTTCAGTTCCTTTTCCTAATCCTTAGGACAGTCAAGAAGTCTATAAATGTAATGATTAAAGCTCAAAGAGGCTTTTAGCAGAAAGCAAAGCCTTGTTTTATAAATATCAGTTTTCTCGAAAACTCTTCCAGTACTAAGTATGAGTTTGTTGGCCCCACGTTGGGCGCCAAAGGTATTTTCTTGATTAAAAGTTTCATTGTCGAACGGAATCTTTCAACTTCGCGGGTCGGGCTTGTCTTTTTTGTATTTAAAACAATTCGCAATTCGTTCGATATTAGGTTGGTTCCACATAAATAAATTTACAAAGTGCCAAGAGAACTGTTGTCTTCCGGAAAGTCAAGAACTAAATTTAAATTGTTTCTTAAAAACCAGAAATCGGACTGGCGAGCGATTCCAACGTTTTTCCTATATAAGGTTACCCAGAAATAGCTTTAAAGTTAAAGCATATTTCCACGGATTACGGAAAAGTTAAATCGGGGAAAAGTGCTAAGCCACTGTTATACAACTGTTACTAAGCTTAGTTAACAAAAAGCAACGCCTTGTTTTATAAATATCAGTTTTCTCGAGAACTCTTCTAATATAACGTATAAATTTGTTTGCCCCACGTTGTTCGCCAAAGATGGACTCCAGTTAAGAAATCTTGCCAGGAACCCGTCGAACTACTTTTTTGGGAGTTCCTTTTTTTGACTGAATTAAATAATTTATAATCAAATAACTTTTAAAAAAGCGGGTGTTAAAAAAAATATTTCAAAAGAGGTAGCAAGAGTCTCCAGCAACCTAGGAGTAAAACACTAAGATGAACTCAAATAATTTCATAAAACTTAATTTTACGTTTCAACCAATATCCTTCAGCTAATAATTTTCACCAGCTTAGCAAACTTATTTTAGAGCTTTGATGCATTTAAGCTTGATATTTTACCCACACATGCACTTTTTAATCATTTTTGCATTATGAAGCAACCTTAAAGCACAGCAATTTCACTCTCATCACCTCCAATCATGCTCTAAAAAATTTTTTTCACATCACGCTAAAAGAAAATGCACTTAATTTATTGTTGTAAAAATGTTCTTTATAATTACTTTTCTTAGTTTTTAGTTATTTGTTTGTAATGAAAACTTACTTTTTTCAGTTTGATTTTCCAAAATTCAATTAAAATTGAGCTATATTTATATATATAACAAAATAAAAAAGAATTTATTCTAAATGTACTATTTCCCTCATGTCAACCCCCGCCCGCCCCCTATATTGTCGCACCAAAATTCGTTTATCACCACTACATCCATGTTGTGCAACTATACTACAACACACACCAACCAAAAAATAAAAATAAAAAAAAAACAAAGGTCCATGAACGCCAAACCGCACGCATGCGCACCCGTTCCGAATGGTTCCTCGGTGCCTCTGGGCTCACCACCACTTGCAGCAGCTGCCTTGCTGCCCAACGAGCCGAAGAATTCATGGGTGGCAGCCACAATGACATCCCACATGAGCCCAGTAATGAAATGTACATGATTTTCAAACGTCGTGTCGCAGCTACTGCCGCCAACAATCATCACATGGACACCGACGATGGAGAAGACTACTGCGGCGGAAATGGACAATATCTCTCACCCCATGGATACCGTACCGATGGGAATAGTTCCTCCTCAACATCAGGAGGACGTATGTTCCTGGAAACGAACTTCACAACGCATTCCGGTAGCTATAACGATGACACTACTAACAACAATTACAACCATGAAGCTTCTAGCCACATTGTTGTTCATTGCTCATCCACCACTACATCACCCCAAACACAACTACATTGTCATTCTCATCATCACCAGCAAAACTATTCACATTACTACTCCTCGACATCAATCGCTAGCTGTGGCGAGGACTTTGAGTTCCATAACCATCGTCAGCCGAGCACCAGTGCCTCCATATACCATAGCCCGAACAAGACTTTGTCCCGTTCGGCGCATAATTTGACGCTTCTACTCGGCGGCGGAGGCGGTGACGATGACAGTCTTGAGAGTTCTTCAATCGCTCATGAGACTGTGGTTGCGGCATCTACTGCCGCTTCTGACCGAGAAGAAGTTGACTTCATCTTGACTTCTCGCTTCCGGCATAGCACGCCGGTTACGGAGAGACGTCGAAATCGACGCTTGCGTCGACAGTCGTCTTCATCTCGTCGGCGGCAGCAGATGTCTCAAGACAGCCACAACGACAGTCGCAATCGGAATAGTAGTGTGAATTTTGTTTCAGTATTATTTAATGTTTTGGATTTTTTGTTTTAAAAAACACACACACAATGTTTGTTTTGTTGTTGTCTCGAATTTATGTCACAAAATAAAAATATTTATAAATTATTTTAACATGCTAATATATTTTATTGAGAAAAATAACTCAAAAACACAGAAACATAAATATAATAATTAATATGCTTAAATATTTAATTTTATTTTAAGAAAATTTATACAAAACCTAATTTTGTTTGTGTTATTTATTTTGTGTTGTTTATTAAAAAAAGTACAATATTGTTCACAAATTATATTACTTGATTACAAAGAAATATATTTTTTTGTATTCACAATTATTATTTATATTTATAAAAATTTATTTATTTAAATAACATTTTTTTGTTTTGCTTAAAACATTTATTTTATATTTTTGTTTTGTTTAATAATATTAAATTAAATAACTGTATCGTATACATGTGGTTTTTTGTGTTTTGTTTTTGGTTTTAATGTTGTTTTAATTTTTGGAACTAAAATTGAGTTGTGTTTTATAATTTTTAAAACTAACCAATTCCCACAGTACTTATTATAACAATTGGAGAAATTTGTTTTTTTTTTTTGTTTCTAATTCTGGCAATCTACGTTCGTAGTTTATAAGATTTTTAGACAAGTTGTCTAGTTTACAGGATTCGTGATTTTATTGCGAATTAAAGGAAACATTTCGGTTCCTTTAACTTGCCTTAAAAAAGGTAATACACATAAGTTTTATATGATTAAAAAGGTGTTGTCGAGAGGGTGTGCACAATACAACTTTTTCCACTAAATTCTAGAAATTTGCAGCGTACAACTCATATAAACAACCAAATTTTTCGCTGCGAATTTTTAACAACACTGGGGGAATTGATTTTTTAGAAGCAAAGATGAATGTAAGCCTTAAAATGCTTTATTAAAGATTTGCGCCTCAGTTGCGATATTTTTTCGCTGCGAATTTTTAACAACAACGTGGAATTTGATTTTTTTTTAGAAACTAAGATGAATGTTAGCCTTAAAATGCCCTTGGCTTCTATCAATGTTGCTCTATTTAAGATTTTCGCCTCAGTTGATTATTTCGCTTTAATTTTTGTTAGTATCAAAAGAGTTTCGCACCAAACTCTAGAAATTCGCCGGGTACAATTACAATGAAATTTTTATAATTACTGGGATTTGATTTGAGAGTATATAAATACTTACGCCATTAGCAACGAAACACTCGGTCGCTACGGCGCGCGGAGATAGAAACGCTTTTGACAGTGAATAAAATACGCAGCATTTTAGCCAGCTTGTGACAGTGCTCTTATTTGTGGCCATATTAGCTGCGAATCTTTCGCTTGGGTTTTGTTCATCCTTTAATCGTAGCAACCGCCTCTAAAATTGACTAATGACTGAGTTTTGTCGCGAGCTAGTTTCTTTTATTTTGTGTTGATTTCAAAATGGCGTCAACGGGAAAATGAAAAATTTTGGAGGCACTATTGGAGAGAGCGAAAAATTCATCCAATATTGAACCAAGGAAAAGCGATAAATTCGTACGCTTTTGCCAATTGGTCGCATCTACTTTTTCCGCTTCAGTGTGGGGATATTCTCATGTTTGAAATATACACACATAATTTGACAGCTAAAAGTTCGTTTTCGCTGCGAATTTCTGCTAATCGCCTCGATTTGATCAAGTCAAACTGATTTTTCCAAGAACTCAAGAGCATCTACTGTAATTGCCTACGTCTGCTATTACCTAAGCATTATAATTCCAGCTGCGATTTTTTTCGCTTTGATGTAAGTTAGTAATGTTAGGAGATAAAAATGGTTTGAAGAATAAATAACTCAGCAAGAAAGGTGTTTTTATGCTGTTATTAATTGGAGGCTTTTATTTTTCTTTGAATAAATTCGAAGGAAGTTTAGAATATGTATGGGATCGTTAGGCCTGATTTTTTGTATTTTATGTGTTTTCAGAAAATTTAAGGTTCTAAGAAAAAACCTAGATTAATAAAAATGTTTGCGTTTTTTTTAAAGCAAGCCTTTGCAATATTGTAAATTCAAAGTAGAATACTGCAAACAAATTGACTGTTTTCAAGCGGAAAAATTACCTATAAAGCTTTGTAAATCAAACAAATTTTCGTGATCTTCCTCCAGCTTTCTCCACCATCAGAGGACCAAAAAGGCTTAACATCTCTACGAGCACTTCTTTCTTCTTTCAATTTGGCGAATTTAAATCGAGCCTCATTACCAAATCGACGTATATCTGCATCTGCATGGAAGTCATATGTCGATCTAACTTTTTCTCGAAAACATAGATAACTCGTCTTATCTGATTGTCATAGGTAAACTGAAATTGTCGAATCATTTAACATCCCAGCATTCAATCTTCTGAGTATGAAGATTTTTATTTAAAAAAAAAAATTAAACCACTAACAACAACAAGCCAGTACTCATGCTTTTTGTTTTTTTTTTTTATATATTGTTGTGTTGCACGTTTTTTTTTGTTTTTGTTTTTTGCCTTTTTTTTTAAATCAGACATCATCATCTCAAGACATAAGCTTCATTAAAAAAAAAAAAGAAATCAAAAATTAACCCTCAAGAACTACATCTTCATGTTCAAAAAAATGACAAACAAAATTTTATTTCCACTAATTTTCAAAACCGTTTTCCACCCCCTTGCCCCTTTGCAAATGCTTATTTTATCGGCACTGCGTTTATGAATCAATATTAGCTGGCAACATCCGTTTGAGTAACAGCGCTGAATCAGTTCAATACCCAGTCACTAGACGGCCATCACGACGAGGACTAACTGCAATGGCACGCCATCATCCACACCGATCGTCGTTGCGTCGCAATAAGGACAAAGTGAAATCTTCAGCCGGAAACGGAAATGGTAATCTCTGTTGCCCAGGATGTTGCAATTCGGCCCGCAATTCCATAGCCGAATGTGCACCTACAACAAACTTCTCCAATCGTCCACGTACCGTATCCTTCGACACAAATAGCGAATTGAAGTCTTTCATAGCCACAGCCGTTGGCTCTGGATCCAATATGGCCATGGACACAACAGAGCCCCTCATCAAATCCGATGGTACATTTATTATTTATACATCTCCACCAGACGAAGACATCGACAAATCTAGTACAACTGGTTCTGCAACTATAATTTCGACAACAACACTACCAACTGGCTTACGTTTTAAGCCCCCAAGAGTTTAAAAAAGAGCCCGCCCCTTACTCAAAAATTTAATTTTAAAAAATAACTTATTTAAAAAAAGAAAAATTAAGACAAATCGATCGATAAGTGTTCAGAATTTCATAAATTCGATTTTCACTTTTAAAAATATTGTTAAAAATAATATTCAATTAAATTCAAAGGCAGCATTGTTCTACATAACTTAAATGGTAAGTCAAAGCAAATACAAATAAATAATGATTCCCTTTTCTATTTTTTAAAATAAACTTAAAAAATATTTGAAGAACCCATTTACAACATAAAAAAAAAAGTAAAACAAAACTTGTCTCTATATAAATTTAATTATGACTGTTATAACAAAAAATTCTAAAATTAAATTTTTATTTTATTTTTGTAATAACGCATTACAAAAATATTTAAATTTTTTTTTTGGTGACTGTTTAGGCGTCCAAAACACATTTATTTTTAATTCAAATTTTAACTTATCATTTACATATTTACTGTGCAACATTATTGTTCTTATATTATTAACTTACATCATACACACAAAATTAAACTTAATATCTTTCGATAAAAAAAAAAACATATTAAGGCTGATTTACAAGTATAGAAAACAAAAATATAGACATCAATATTGCAGTTTGCCAAAAGAATCTCCTTTTTTAATAAACAAAAAAATATAAATAAACAAAAAATTAAAACATTACATACATAGTTACCTATAATACATCTGAGCTAAAAATTTTGACATTTTGACACAATATTAGTAGATAGTTAGAAAAGATTCAAAAAAATTTAAGATTTATTTTATGATCCAACATTTTTGTCGAGAGTAGGTACCTACTCATTTGCTTATTTCCAAGTTCACAAAAACTCTTAAACAAACCGTCTTCTGTGCGCCTTCATTACGTTTCTGCATACAAAAGGTGTCATATGTAAACTATTTTAAAGATTGCCCTGTTAATCCTGTAGACGAGTGTAGGTAAGCCGCCACCCATGCCCAACGTATACTGTCTAAATGTAAGACCGCAATTGCTGGAACTGCACTTCAGCATAACTGCACTGCTCTAGATGGGTGGACTACAAACTAAGCAGTTTACTGTCGCTGAAGTGCAGTTCCGCTGCAGTGAGTTTCATACGAACAAAATAAATGCAGTTCAATTGCAATGCAGTTCCGTCTAGAGCTGTCTTGTCGTAAGAAAGATTTCATGGAGACTGTCTAGAGGGGTGAATGAAGACGCTCTAGGTGACTACTCCTTTGTTGTGTTGCAAGCATGAAGCAACAATCAATGAAGCATTTTCTCGATGGTTTTTCATTTGAAGCTGGAGTTGGTGCGTCGTTTGATGAAAGTTCGCAATAATGACCACTCGATACTGAAAGTGCTGTCAGTTTGATGGCAGTTCTTCTGTCATTACTGCTTTGATGCATTTCTTAATTGTTTCATAATTTTATCGCTTCCTTATTGATAATATTAGTCAGCCCGCCTGACTTGGAAACCCAAACCGTATTTTGACAAAATTTATCATTCGCTGGCAACATTTTTTTCTAATTTTGTTAAAGCCAAATAATCCAAAAAAAAACTTCGACGATATCGTATGTGGTGCGTTCTTTTTCTTACCATAGTCAACATTTGTTGTTATGTCAAAAAAAAAAAAAATGGTTAAAGTTTCTTCATTAGGATTTGTTGGGTTTTTTGCAAACCATTTAGGAACGATACGTTGCTTGATTTTGTTAAACTATAAAACGACCACTTTTAATATTTTTTTCTATGTTGAAGAAATAATTCTTCCACATCCTTCAAAATTGGTGAAAAGTCCATTTTATTTTTTCTTGTTAATCACTTAAAGAAAATAAAGGCTCACATCGAGACTGTAATTTTTTGGTTTGATTTCTAATAAAGACTGAATTGTTTAATACAAAATGTCCAATTTGACAGATCAACAATCTCAACTCATATCATGGAGGTGAGTTGGAAATAGTAACAAATCGTAACCATTTGACACTTCAACGTGAGTTTAGAAACGCTGGTATGACGTCGTATCAAGTTACAAATCGTTACTAATTTGGATTAGAGGAAAGCCTTTTTATTGACTAACAAAGCTGACTAAGGTTAGGAAAAAAAACTCTGCAATGTGAAAAAACAATCGTCTGCCATGAGGTTTTTTTAGCATTTAATGTGAAATTTGACAGCTCTTGGAGTTATCAGAAAAAAAAATTACTCCAAATTTGAAGTATAAAGCTAATATTTTGAGGTATGGGCAAAACATGGTAGATCATAAATCATTCTTGGATAGCTTGAAGTGGTAGTAAGTAGGAAGGTGGTGGTAGTTTTCCATTGGTTTCATCCGGGAAGCAACTCGATTTCGAAACCAATGGAACTTCGCACCCACCAGCTTACGAGTTTTGCCAGTGTCACATTCGTGTTTGTATCCAGCTGGCGAAGAATGCTCTCTGTTTCGTTCAGTTTTCGATAAGTTTTGCTAATGAAAACTGCACTCCCGTCCGCATTTTACGAACGGAAATCGAAAATCGACAACTGACTGTAAATACACGAAATACATGTTTTGTGTTGACAGATGTTTCAGTTCATTTACGTCCATCATGGGTAACGTGTTCATTTGACAGAACGGAAGTGAATGTTTCGTTTGGTTCTGACATAAGCATATCAAGAGAAGCTTTATTCAAAGAGATGTTACCAATGACGAACTGGATATTTGATATTTGCAATGCTTCAAATAAGGGTCTGCGACGATTGCCTAAACTTATTAATATATTTGTTTCGTAAAAAAAAGACACATTGCAGTTGTCCACCTTTGTTTTTTCTCTCAATGTTTGCAATAGTTTTTGGATTCAGTTGTGTCGGCACAAGCGAAACTGGTTACAGCACTGCGTGCGAATAAGCACTCCCCACACAATGTTGTGAAGTGGAGTTTTGAATTCAAATTGTATTTTTACTTCTTGAGTTCCGATTCTGACGTCAAATGAAGAAGCGAAATTCTATCTTCACAATTGTCAGATAAGTTGTTTTGAGCTTCCAGATCCTTCTAAGCTTATCATTCCATCCCCAGGAACGGCAAAAGATTGCTAGAATCAACGTTATTTATTTTAGAATTACCAATTTTTGGGACTTAAAACGAAAACCATTTTCCATAAGCTATTCAAGCGTATATTAACATCAAACCTAGGTACACCACCTTTTGCATGTCAAAGTTCACCGAGCTTAAATTGTTTGTCAAATTAGCATTTAACCTCTAACCTCTGGCATATACGTATCACAGAGGCAATTCCATTTGAATAAGCAAATAGATTTCAGTAATTGAATTAGATAAGCTGGTAGTTGTTTAACGTTGCCATAAGAGAATATTTTTCTTGGCTCTAAATGTTGGATTGTATATAAAATAAAAAATATCCGTGACACACTCTTCCCTTCAACAACTTCCTAAGACTTTTACACCAAACAAATAAAAATTCCGTACGATAGCATTTATTTATTATCATTTCAAATTAACATAAAAAAAAACGAATAAAAAACAAAAACCATTTCTATAATAATTCCTATTTTTTTATAATAAATACATAAAATAATATGATTTAAACAATATTTTCCCTTGTATACGGAATGAATATGAAACAGTTAATATCAAGTTTATCAAAATAAAAAAAAACAAAGTAATGATAAAAATTATAACTTTTTTAAAGTTTATAATAAAATTTATTTCTAAATATTTAGAATTAAGAACAAAAAAAAATTGAAAACAACAAAAAATTTGAATGAGCTTCAGTCTTTTTATATAAATAATTTATATATATATATAAAAAAACATATGATATTTTTTAAACAAATACTATTAACTACTTACATTTTTACATGTAATTTTTTTATATAAAAAAATGACAAATTCTTTTATTTGATAAATAAAAATTTTTTAAATTAAAACAAACAAAAAAAAAACATTCATTAATTTTTAAAATATCCATTAATAAAACAAAATTACGCTTAAAAATAAATGTCTGTATTTTATTCTTAGGAATACAAAATAAAATTTACATAAATTCATATTTATCAATATTAGATTTAAGAAAAATGTGTTTTTTTCTATGTGGTTATAGAAAAACAAAACAACTCGTGTTTTTATAAATCTTTTAAAAAATTTCAAAAACTTATTGTTATGAAAAAAAAGTTATTTCACGAAAAAAACACCAATTTAGTTTTATGATGGGAAAATATAAAATGTATGAATAAATATACATTTTATTTGCGATAATTAATATTACATATATACTTATACGTAGGTATAACATAAATAAAATTGGTGTGTGAATATAAAAATACCTTAATTATAATTTAAGAGAAACAAAAACAATTCAGGCCAAAATTATTTATAAAAATATTTTTTAAAGGAAATTTATTTATATTTTCGAACTTTATATTTGCTATTATAAATATTTAAACTATTTTAAAATTATTTGGTATATAATATATTCTTTTATATAATTGCGTTTAAAATATTGAAGTACTTCTTAAATATTATGTAGACTTTTAAACAAAAATATAAATTCTAAATGTTTTTTTTTTTAAGGAACGTAATAAATTATTCAATTTAATTATTAAAAATACAAAATACATTTTAATGAAGTGAAGTTTTATTTTCTTGAAATATTTTCTCGGTCCCGGCAAATGTCGTTCTGCCTTTCCGAGCAGATTGGGCGGTGATATAAACGATGAAAGATATAAAGATTTTGAATATTAAGTGATAATTTTGCCTTCTTAATTATACAGGGTGATTCACCAGCGTTGTGCCAAAAAGCTAGAGCGTGTAGGTTAAGTTAAGACAAGAAAAAAATCGTATGGGAGGGGGGGTCTATTCCCCTCCGTTTAGCCGGGAGGGGCAATTTTCTGAAAAATTGACTTATTTTGTAAAAAAAAATATTTAAAACCAACGGGTTCGTTTACAACACCGTGTTATACCTTTTTGGAAAGCCAAAAACTTTTCCTTTTATTTTGTTTTTAAATTAAATTGTTTTAACGAATAGTTTAAAAAATATAAATTTTCAAACTCAAAATTTTGAAAAAAAAATTTGAAAAAATAATTTTAAAACTAATTTTTTTCAAAATTTTACGTAATTAAGTATAATTTTTGTTCTCAGAATTCAACGCTTCCATTAATCTTTAATCCAACACTGAAAACCGTATGGCTCTACGACTTTTTGTTGCCAAGGTATTCAAAAATAACCGAACCTACTTCTTCACAAAAACACGAAAAAATTGGCTGAATGGTCACTTGTGCCATCCCGTAAGGTTAGGTTTTCTTGTTTTTGTGAAGAAGTAGGTTCGGTTATTTTTGAATACCTTGGCAAGAAAAAGTCGTAGAGCCATACGGTTTTCAGTGTTGGATTAAAGATTAATGGAAGCGTTGAATTCTGAGAACAAAAATTATACTTAATTACGTAAAATTTTGAAAAAAATTAGTTTTTCAAATTTTTTTTCAAAATTTTGAGTTTGAAAATTTATATTTTTTAAACTATTCGTTAAAACAATTTAATTTAAAAACAAAATAAAAGGAGAAGTTTTTGGCTTTTCAAAAAGGTATAACACGGTGTTGTAAACGAACCCGTTGATTTTAAATATTTTTTTTTACAAAATAAGTCAATTTTTCAGAAAATTGCCCCTCCCGGCTAAACGTAGGGGAATAGACCCCCCCTCCCATACGATTTTTTTCTTGTCTCAACTTAACCTACACGCTCTAGCTTTTTGGCACAACGCTGGTGAATCACCCTGTATTTATACCGTCCAATTAGTTTGTCTAAAATATGAAGAGATTAATGTCTTTTTTTTAGTTAAATAAACTGAGAAAAGTACGCATACGCCCGAGTGTATTATACAAATAAAAAAATTAAATAGGATTTTTTCGCCTGTTTATAACAGCTAGTTTAAAAAAAACATTCCTTAAGCATTAAAGTACGTGTAACCTATGAAATACAGTAAAATTTCTTAAAATCGGATACCACTTTTATTTTTGTATCCCATTTCACCCTATAAACAACTAAGTCTTGCAAAAAATATTTAGCTAACGGACCCTGCGCCTGCTTTGTTGGACAGTCATTATTCTTATATTAATATAGGAATGAAAAACGCGTTCGTTTTAAATACACTCGCTTTTTTGTATATTTATTTTATTTCTTCTTTTTAATTTTATTTTTTATTTTACATACAATATCGCAGAGCCTTTTCGTAAACTAAATTGTTTGTTTTGCCCGGGGTTGTGGTATAAATAAACAGAACTGATGGCTTCCCTACACGTGAACATGATACATAGAATTGTCCGTGGGAAGCATGGATGTTCTAGGTCGATTCCGCGAAATTCCAAAAATTGTTTTCTTTAACTTTGGGCAATGTTTAGAAAAACACTTGAAACCAATTTACGTCACCTGAGTTCTATCTTGTTCAATAGACCATTTTTGATCAAATGGAGTTAGGTGTGCAGTCTTCACAATTTGAGGGCGTTTTTTCGATTGGAGCAAAGCATTTTGTCCCATCCCTTTTAGTTTTCAAGTTATGAAAAATTGTTTTGTTCAATAAACCACTTTTATTACTATTTTGAGTTTGTCTTTTGTTCAATAATCAACATTTCATTGTTTTTGTATCTTATTGAACAATTTTTAGCATACCTACTCTTTTAAAACATACATTCATTTTTCTTTCTTGTTCAATATCCACATTTATGGATGTTTTGTCCAATATCATGACCACTTCGAGTCACTTCTATGAGCGAGCAGAAGTTTGAATTTGGTGGTTTGTTAAAAAAAGTAAAAGCAATAATAATAAAATTTACAAATAAAAAGAAAATATGATGCTATATGAGTGGGTGCTATGTAAAATACGCTGTTTTTCAGTTTGTTTAATAGAGGACGGGCAAGAGATTGTTGGTGGGGGCTAAAGAGTCTTTGAATGACCAACTTGTTTGATATCTCAGGATCAAACAATTTTGTTTTGTGTACAAATCATTTTGAATAATGTAATCTGATTTATGGTTCCAAATTTTCACTGAGGCATGATACCGTTCCAACAATTTGTATATACATACACATAAATAATAAAGTGCACGACTGGGTCGTACGAACTTGGTCTAATGTGTTAAAATGGTCTTGGGGTTGGAGATTTTCGGAAAAAAACATTGAAAAAATCATATGAAATTTTACTTATCATTTGAAAATCAATAATTTAAACGTTTTTTGGAGAAAATTAAGTAAGCCATCAGATTTCTTTTGCTTTTTTAAAAATTCGACCAGTTTTTTTCAAAAAACTCTTTTTTTAAAACTTTGAGAATACAACATCTAGCAGTTTAAAGTTTTTATCAGAAATCAAAAGTTTTGAAAAAAACAAGAAGTAAAAAAAAAATTTACTTTTTTTAAAAAGACATAATTTTTTTTTTGAAAAATCAAAGAATTAATTTTATTTTGTTTATTTAAAGAGCTTTTACATTAAAAATTTCCACGAAATCCATGAAGTAGTTTACGGAAAATCTGTTAAGAAAAAACTCTTCCTATGGGAGGTACCGTTATAAGACTTCCTGAAAAATCTATTTAAACCAAAACATAAAGCTTACTTAAAAAACACTATTCAGAAAGTTTTATCAAAATCGTACAAACCTTTTTTGAGATAAATGAGTTTTTCATACAAAATCATGGTACCTGCCATTAGTTAGTTTTAGAGCTAGAATGCTAATTCCAAAAACCCTCTGTTGGACATCATAATAATACTATGTACCAAGTTTGAAACGAGTCGGTCCAGCCGTTTAGGCTATAGGTGCCGATACAGACAGACGGACAGACAGACATAATTGTCGGACCCACTTTTAGGGCTTCTCTAACATCGTAATGTTATGTTTCATTGTCCAACAAAAATTTTTTTTTACGAATGCATAACTTTCCTTATACATACTATAACCGCAAGAAAAAATGATGTGTCTTTGTAATTTCAATATACAGGATGATTCACGAATGTTGTGCCAAAAAGCTAGAGCGTGTAGGTTGGGTTGAGACAAGAAAAAAAAAATCGTATGGGAGGGGGGGTCTATTCCCCTCCGTTTATCCGGAAGGGGCAATTTTCTAAAAACATGACTTAAATTTAAAAAAAAAATAACGGTAGCTCCTACAATGTCATGCTATACCTTTTTGTAAAGCCAAAACCTTATTATTTTATTGTAATTTTAAATGAAGTTATTCTACTGAACCGTTTTCAAAATATTAATTTTCAAATTCAAAATTTTGAAAAAAATTTAAAAAAATAATTTTAAAACTAATTTTTTTAAAAATTTTACGTAACTAAATATTATTTTTGTTTCTTAACTTAAAAAATCAATTTCCGTTCTATTTCAAAGATTTAAATACATAATTCAATCACGAAGAGCAATCAAAAGATCTGAAATAGAAGAATACATTCCTTTTTAACTTCGCAGTCTTTCAAGTCTTACGAGTACATGAATTGCATTTTTAAAGTCTTTTGAACGCTTCAAATTCATTGCAATCTTTGATGTCTTCTTGCTGGTTGACGAAGCCCTTATGACAATTATTATGCCTTAAGTTTGCCTTAATGGTTCTTCGAAATTTTCCAGTAATTGTTTTTGATCTAAAAGGAAACTTTTCAGTTCGTTAAGGTGCATTGTTCCAAGTCTGGCGAACTCCCGTTTCTAAACAATTAAATAAGCTCTCCATCGTTAATTAACATTCTGTACTTTCCTTCTTATCTTGAAATCAAAAACTAACAACGCCCAGCATCTCGCTTGAGTATACATACTTTATTACAAGAAGCATAGTATAAATGTAATTTTTGTTTGTATAATAGTTAAGTGTATATTTTCTTGAAAATACGACTACACACGCGGTAAAGAATACCTAATATATTTGTTTAATACTACAACCTTAGAACCTAGACAAAAAAAAATATAAATAAAAATAAATCGAGAATTTGATTTGAGGCCCTCAGTGTCAGTGTTGTTGTTCCAACAAAAGTGTCTTCTGCGGATGCTTCCTTTAATTGTAAAGATTCTTGTCGACAATCATTCCGTTTTCAATTAAAAAGCTTTCCAAATCGGATGGAAAGAAGTCATCACTCAAATCATCTGTGATGCGAACGAAATTCCCAATTAGACTGTTTCCCTTGTAGACCAATAGTGCTGGGAGTCCTTTTGCCCTGAAATCGCGACTCATACCGGCGACGGAGCTGCAAATCTTTGCAAATTTGATTGTTTGATAGTCGGCAGCAAGTGCTTCCAGGCATTTGTTGAGTGTGGCACAAGCAGGCACAGAACGATCAAAGATGTGAATGATAATAGTGATGTGTTTGTTCTCCTTTTCGACAGCATTGAGGAACTCTTCGTGAGTGTTGAGATTGAACAACTTTCCAAATCTCTGTAAATGGCCACATTGCTGCATCATTTCAGCCATTCGCTTCTTTTGGAATTGTTGGAGAAAGTCCTCACTCATTAGCTCGGCCATTTCGGCTTCTAGTTCTTCTTCCTTTTTGCGGGCTTCATCTTCGGCTGAGGTTGCTGCCGAAAGGCTAAGTTTCTTCATAAGTTCCAAACGTTGCTTATCGTTTTCCTCTCGCTTCTGAGCCTCCAGTTGTTTATAGATCTGCCAATCTTGAACCACACCCTTCGGTCCAGTATTGGTAGCTGCCCGATGGGTCATATTTTGAGAGAGTGCAGGGGGCGCTTGGGTTAGCGATGGTGGATCAGGAGCTCCCCCTTTAGATTGTTTCTCACCACTATCATCGGCGTCATCATCGTTATCTTCTCCCTCGCTACTACTGCAATAGTAACTGAGTTTTTCACCCATTAATTTATCTTCCAAAGTAGCCATAATTTCGTTTTTTAGTTAAATTGGACCCGTTAATAATTAGTTAATTTAATTTAAAATTTAATTATGGATTTTTTTCGAACAGAGAAACCCTTTGAAAAGAAATGTCAACAAAAAGTGGCAGATGTTTGACATTGACATACGAAAGTTTTCCTGCGTTTGCATATCGAACTCCATTTGGGTGGAAATGTAATGTAAGCTATTTGAAATTGTACTAGAGCAGTATTGTTTGTGGCGAGTTAGGCGGGGTTCACATGCGACAATGCAGAGGCCAAGACAATGAGACAAGACAATCATTGTGTTATGTGAACATTTCATTAGGGGTATTCACGATCTGGTGTAACTTGTCTTGCATCATTGTAAAAGTGGAGAAGTGCTACGTTTTCTTGCAATACAACAACAAATATACTGGATGTCATTTTGTTACAGTTTTGCACTTTATCTATACCTCAACCCCATTGCAACAGGAAAATACAAGGGTGTAAAATTTGTACTTTTGATTTTGACATTTGTGTCAACCTGATTTTGACATTTGTGTGAGTTTTGCTACAGATTAGAAGAAGTGAGTTCACGATCTACAAGAAATACAAACAATTTCGCACTTTTACAATACTTGGTTGCACCAGATCGTGAATACCCCTATTGTATTTATAAACTATAGCACTCCTAATAAGCGGAAAGTTACATTTGCTATCTATGGACGAAGTTCACAAACACTTACTGTAGTGGTTTTTGTCTAGATTGCCATGGGAAGCGAAAACAACAATAGAAGACATTGGATTGAAGTATATAGGACAACTAGCGCCGCCATTGACGAAGTTTACAACTAAAAAAACATGTTCCATGAAATTACTATACAAATATACATATATACAATGGATATTATTTGTTTCCAGGACAAGACAATATTGTGATTATATTCCGAGCTAGCCTGCCAACCTATCTGAGGACAATGTCGACTGGCTGGCATTGTCTTGTCCACCCCCTTTCAAGCAGCTCGGACAAGACAATTGAGTATTGTTCCATTGTCTTGTCTGCGTGTGAACTCTGTTTAACACTATCAACTTACGTTACTCGGGCGCCACACAAGCCAGATAACATGACACCCAAAAAATGAATAAATGTACGATGTCCTGGTAGCGGGCTAACAAATGCATGAACTCTCGAGTGTCTGTGTTCTTTTCAGAGAAAGTAAAAATATATCAACTACAACACGGTGTCTCCATCTGTTTCTGTTTTCCAGGATGTCAAAAATGTCGGTATAGTAGTTAAAGCATTATTGCAAAATTTTGGAGAAAACTTAAAACTTGAGAAGCGGAAACAATTGAAAATGCAAAGAAAAGATTCAAATACTGATATTAAAGAAGAAATACAATTTTTCCAAAAAATGTCAATCAACTTTGACCACACAATCTGTCTAAATTTCTGCCCACGTAGAAAACTAAACAGAAAGTTTTCTGTCTATTCGATTTCCTAGTTTATCAGAGAGAACGAAATGTACGAAAGTTTTCTTGCTTTTAACTTTCATGATTAATGTTGACCCGCCATGACGTTATTTCCCTAAACAATCGACCCTATCGAGGTATCCGTCAAAACGAACAGTTTTCCGCAACTTTTTCGGAGGTTTCAAAAGCGTTCGAGGTATCTACAATCGTATTTTTTTTTATTTACATTTTTCAACCCTTTCATTAAATTCGTAAAAAGAATTCCGCCAATCATTTGTGTTTTAAGAATAAATAAAATTGTACCTAGCTGTCAAAATTACACCAAAAAATGTATTTGAACGTAGTGCAACGCAATTCCCCGCTGTGCGTTAAAATTTTTCGGAAAAATATTCCGAACAGCTGGTCGGAAAAGTACCTCGAAGCAAAAATCGTCCGAATCGTATAAAATCGAAGAAATTTCCGTTCCGCCCTCGATAGGGCCGAAAGTTTAAAATCTCACTTCGTAGTTCTTTCGTAGACGTATCTTTGCTAATTTTTTTTTTAAACGGCACGCGCTCAAGGGGTTTGTTATAGTCCTTTTAATGATCAGCGCGGGCGATAGGAAGTTAGGGAGGAAGGGAAAGGAGGTGCTAAATAAACTATAGTAATATCAATAGCAAGTGATTCTTGTTAAAATCAAAATAATAAATAAATTAGGTGCCGCGATCGATCTCCAGACTACTATAGAAATTGGCACATTAAAGCTGAACTTAATATTTTTAATCCGCTTGAAAAGGTTTCACTATTTTGTATTTTGTAACTCGAATTAATTACCGAACGTGGAATGAAAGTTTACAAAATATGATTTCAAAGTATAAAAAAAGTCTCAATTCTCTTGAGGATGCACTTATTTCTAAAAATCTTGAACAGGTCCAACTTTTAACATAAGTGCCCTCTTCGAATGATGCCAAAAACTTCTTTGAGCTTATCCGGAATGTTATATGTTTCCAATCTTTTGTGCACACTTGTAAAATCAGCTTTCTCCAGCTAAAGTGGTATTAATGTTTATAATGAAAAAAAAAAAAAAATTTAATAAACTGACCTCGTCACTTGAATCTGTGGCCGTAACATCATCCAAAGCTAATCGTTCACTGAACGAAACTATGCCACACCAAGAACGGAAATTAAATTCTTCAGTCTCTTCTACTTCGATGAGTCTTAAAATTTCTTTGATATTTTTCTCAGTTCCATAAAACTCCAAAACTTCTGTGAGAGCTTCGTTTAAGTTCTTTGCAGACATTTTCCTTTCAACATATTCGACGTTAATGGCCTTTTCATTTTCCTCTAACTCCTCTGGTTCTTCCACTTGAACCAAGTGCTTAAGAAAAACTTTTTTATACAGTTGCTTTCGTTGTCTTGATACCCAAACATATTTACTTAAGTATTCGAATACGGACATGTCTGTGATAAAAAAAATAGTTTTAGGGAAAAAAAATCTGTATTTTCCAAAAGGCCCTATAGTTTAATCATACCCTCTAACGCCTTCATATCGAGTGGAACCTCAAATCTTGTAGCCGATTTTGAAAACTTCCTTGGCATTTTTGGACGTGTCTCAAAATACAGTTTTTCAGTTTCATAAGTAGCTAATACTTTCTTTTCCTTAGCTTTGACTGGGATATATTTGAATGCTTCCCTCATGGCCCGATTTAGCTAAAAAAAAAGTTGTTAAATAACGAATTTTCAAATTAAATGTATAATACTTGACCCACATATCTACCAAATGTGTTCTCAATTGTGTCAACATCAAGTCCTGTTTTAAGAGCTTCAAAAGCTTCGTCGGTTAGGAAACTGCCTTTCAGCAAAATAGGTTCACTCTCCCGTTTTTCTTTACTTGGTAACAAATTTGCGGCATTTGGTATAAGAGATGGGCGAGTACTTGGGTTTAATGAATCAGGGCCTAAAGTGGCCACTTGCGTTTCGGGATCTTCGCTAATGTGAAAGGTCGAAGTGGCTAGAAAAAAAACCGTTTTTAAGAAAATGATCACGACAAAAAATTTAAGAGTTACACCAATAGGCTACCATTAAAACAAACTAAGACGATACAACAAACTCATAAAAAAACCTTGAAAAGCAGGACTACAGATCCTGGTTCTGCATTCTGACAAACTTACTCTGTTGTGGTTTGATCTTCTTCCTCTTTTTACCACGACGAACATCATCATCGGCAAGGTCATGCTCATTGATGCATGATACTGGTGGTTTCTTATAATCTTCCTGGAACTCTTCTGGGATCGTTGCAGGAGTCTTAAAAGGTATCCCGATTGCGTTCAAAAATTTTTAGATTTGAAATTTTTTTAAATGAAAACTTACTTTAGGCCTAACATCATCTGATTTCTGTTTCTTGACTTTCTTTTCCGTTGCTACCTGCTTTTCTTCGATATCACCTTCAGTAAGTTGTGATATTTCCGATGTTGGTTTCCAATATAAAGTCTCCTGGCTGTGACTCCGTCTGTTCAATTTTAAGGATGTAATTTTTTGATAAGGTATCAAATTATAAACTTTTACCTTAAGTCAAGTATGATCTTCTTCCTCTTGCTGATTTCATTTTTTCGCAACTCCGGAGTAATACATCGCCTGTTGTTCAAAAACGACCCTGTGCTGTTTCGAGTTCGAACACTAGTTACTGTTGGTGAGGGCGTTAATGGTCTTGAATCGGTATCTGTATATCTTCGGAACAAATCCTCGGGAATATTGTCTGTTTCTGACTCAAACTGATGGTCTCTGTTATGGGAATTCTTATTTTCCGTTCCCTAAATGTAAAATTGAAACATTTAAATGTTACCTTTTCAAATTTGCCAAACTCACCAAATTGTTTTTCAATTGATTGATGTACTTCCGAACTGCACTTGGTGCCGGGTGGTTACAAAGAACTGAACATCCTTTTGCGTACGGATTGTATAATCCTCCAAATGGACGGAGGGTCAATGTTATTGGCTTGACAACGTACTTTGTTGGAAGAAGTGTTTCGGGTTTTACTTGCTAGGAAAGGATTTTTGATGTGTTAAAAGAAACGATATTTTATGAAATTTATCTTACTTTCTTTTTAGGAATACGTCTTTGAGGAGTTGGAATCAAACCACTTTTACTTGATGTACTCATTTTTTAAAGTAATAGTTAAAATTCGTTTATAAACTTAATCTGATTAGGTTTTGTCCATGCGGCACCCGGCACTATATTTTTCACGTCCTCGTTTCCAAGGACAATGTTGTTTGTTTTAACATTTAAAAAAAAAAGCAATTATCTAGGCAACAAAGGTATGTTTGAAAGGCAAGAGTTTGGAAATATTTACCTCGTGCGCAATTACAAAACATAATATCAAAGGAAACAGGACTCGAGTGAACTTATTACAAACAAAAAAATGTGTCTTTACAAAAGTTCCGTTGAGCAATTCAAATAATCAAAACGAAGCAAAGTAATTGGCAAAAGTTAGTTATTGTTTCAGCGGCACTTAAAAATTTGTCCTGGTGTTCGCATATTGCAACAGGCAAAATCGAAGAGTAAGTGCCTTATCTGCTACAGGGGGTGTTGCAGACGGACCTCATTTCCCCCATAACTCGTGGGACCAAAAATGAATGAAAAAAACAATAAAAAACAAAACAATATAAAAACAAAAACAGATGAGACCGGTTCTCCTTTTAAACCGGGCGACAGTACGGCGCCTAAGCTGTCTGGCGTTAGTTCTCCTGCAACATTGTGCAGTGGAGGGGTTGTGGTTACTCATGGCCCCTCTACAAGCGGTGTTCGCAGTGAGGTGAGAGTAGGCAAACATCTCTCTAGGCATGGGAATGGGACTAAGGACACACCTGGTCTCATTTCCACTCCTAAAGCCACAGGGGTTAAACCTCTTCTTAAGGGCGTAGATTTGCAGAGCAAAAGGACTACTAAGGTCAAACCTGGTGGGCCTTCTGCTTCCAGCACCCCGGGGGGTAATCCTCCTGTTAGGAAAGGACAGCGGAGCATAGCTCCCTCGAAAGTCCTCTATAAAAACCGTCGCAATGCTGAGCGGTCTCGACAACTCATAGAAGCAATTCCAGAGAGTGATAGAACCGCCCAGCAGAAAGAAAAATTAAGCTGGGCCTTGAAGGTATTGACCGAGGACATAAAGCCTGTGGACTGTACGTCCAAAAGGCAGAGGTCAATGGAGGAGGCTGCACCAGTTCCCAAAAGACCAAAGGGGAACAAAAGCAACCCTCCCTATCCTTCTGGGCTCATTAAGCAAAAATCTTTCAGCGACGCCTTGAAGGGGAAGATTGTCATCGCCGTTATTGACAGGAGCGATCCAGATGGCACGATCTCGTCCGATAGATGGCAGCTAGTTAAGATGAAGCTCTCGGCTAGCTTCTTAAGTTTGATGCTGGCAAACCCTGGTGCACCACCTATCACTAGTGATGGAGGCTGGTACCAAGGGCATGTCAAACTAGTTGTCTGCGAGGACCAGAGATCGTGTGATCTGTATAGGCTCGCGATCGGTGGTCTTGGGGAAGTATGGCCAGGAGCGAATCTTGAAGTCGTAGCAAAGGAGGATATCCCGAGCAGACCCAGGACTCGCACCTGGATCCCAGCTGAACCCTCCGCGTGGGATGAGATCATCCAGATAATCAAGATAAGCAACCCGCAAATACCTACTCACAACTGGAAGGTCGCCAAGCTGGATGAGCAGAAGGGTCTTTATAGATGCGCGCTAATTGTGATCAATAAAGTCTCTTGCCCATTTGGCAAAGACCCAAGGTGTGATTAGGTATGGGTTTGAATCTATAACCCTAAGGGTTTATAAAAAAGACGAGTTAGAGGCAGGTATTATTCCTCCTCATCCTTCGCTCTCTGACAAAGAGGAGCCTATGTTGGAGGCATCGGCTTCTCCACCCGATAATGTGAGGATCACCTTTCCTTCCATGGGTGAGGAGGCAGATGTCTCTGACTCATCATCCTCTACTGGTAAAACGTTGTCTTCTCTTACCTTTGACGAACAGTTGATAGTAGAGACGTACGACTCCCTAAAAGGCTCTCTGAATGAGGATGAACTTCTCGGTTTATCTTCAGACGAGGACCTGAACGACACAGTGGTGGAGGCTTCTCTGCCTGATTGTAGCAACAATGCTGCAGTTAGTTCAGATTAACCTCCAGCACTCCAAAAAGGCTTCGGCCTCACTCCTCCTTCGGCTGACTAACACTGGGGAGGACATAGTCCTGATCCAGGAACCATGGATATACAACAACCAGGTCCGTGGACTCAGGACTCCGGGATACACACTGTATGCATCAGACATAGGTAACTTGAGGTCATGCATTATGGTGAAAAGTAGCATTAAAGTATTTTTACTCCCTAATTTCAGCAACCAAGATATGACTGTCGTAAGGCTAGAGACGGCTAAAGGCCATTACTGGCTGGCATCGGCATATCTTGCCCACGACCTACCTATACCGGGTGATAACCTAGATAGGCTGGTCAAGGAAGCTGAAGCAACAAACACTGCTCTCATCATCGGTAGTGATGTCAACGCCCATCATACAGTGTGGGGCAGTTCCGATATAAACAGTAGAGGTGAGTTACTTTTTGATTTCATCTTAAGCACTAACCTTATTGTAAGCAACATAGGCAACGAACCTACGTTTGTTACTAAAACCAGACGAGAGGTACTTGATATTACTCTTGTCTCCGATTTCATCTATTCAAGTATCAAGGATTGGAGGGTGTCACCGGACCATTCGTTCTCTGATCACCGTTATATCCAATTCAAATTAGAAGATGATCCCCCTTGCCAGGTAGCTTTCAGAAATCACAGGAAAACTAACTGGCTAAAGTACAGAGATACACTCAAAAACCTGATAGATTGTAATCTCTCAATACCCCCATGTAATACCCAGGAGCTTGACAAGAAGGTTGATGATCTTACATTGGCCCTCAACAATGCTCTGGCAACCTCTTGTCCTCTCATAACACCAAGAGGCAAGAAGAAGCCTTTCTGGTGGAATACAGAAATAGAACCGCTTAGGAGAAACAGTCGTAAACTGTTTAACAAAGCCAAAAGCTCAAGAAACGAATCGGACTGGGAATCATACAAGAAGTCCCTTCAAAAATACAAAAAAGAACTTAGGAAATCTAAAAGAATGTCGTGGAGAAATTTTTGTGGTAAAATCGAAAATGTCTCTGAAGCATCAAGGCTTAGGAAAGTTCTCTCAACAAACCCAGTAGTACCAAGTTTTATGAAAAAACCTGATGGCTTCTGGACGACATCAAGCGAAGAATCGCTCAATTTACTACTAGATACCCACTTTCCTGGTAGTTCCTCTGATATCAGTAATATTCACTCTAATAGGTCAAATATGCAAAATATCCCTGAAGGTCTGATCAACAGGGACAAACTGCTTTGGTCACTGAACAGCTTCGAGCCTTACAAGTCTGCTGGGCCAGATGGCATAATACCCGCTGAACTACAGAAGTCTTCAGATATTATTCTGCCTGTGTTGGAAAATATTATGAGAAGCTGTTTGGAACTGGTTCACATTCCCCGGTCATGGAGAGAAGTTAAAGTAGTGTTCATACCAAAAGCGGGAAAAAGCTCCCAAACCAACCCTAAAGATCTAAGACCCATAAGCCTATCATCATTCCTTCTGAAAACCTTAGAACGTCTGATTGATATATATTTACGCAATAACATTGATACTAAACTTTTGTCGATGTCTCAACATGCTTACTGCAAAGGGAAATCGGTAGAAACTGCGCTACATTCACTTGTCCGCACTATCGAATACTCCCTCCATCACAAGGAATACACAATGGTGGCTTTCCTCGATATAGAAGGCGCTTTTAACAACGTCGACACATCTGCAATCGCTAATGCACTCTCAGGTCTGAAGGTAGATGGCTCACTTGGTAAACTGATCGACCAAATGCTGATAAGTAGGGTGATCAACTCAAAACTGGGTGTAACATCCGCAAGACGATCTGTTAGTAGAGGTACGCCACAAGGTGGTGTCCTATCTCCACTCCTTTGGAATTTAGTGGTAAATGAACTGTTAATAATACTGGAAGAGGGGGGATTCAATGTGATTGCCTATGCGGATGACATTGCTATAGCCGTTTCAGGAAAGCATCTCAGCACCTTATGTGAACTTCTTCAATCTGCACTCAATAAGCTCACAAATTAGGCAAGTCGTTGTGGACTAGGTGTTAACCCCCACAAAACTGAACTTGTCCTCTTTTCAAGGAAATATAAAATTCCACACGTCGACCCTCCATCTATTAATGGTATAAGTCTTCTATTCTCTGACGAAGCAAAATACTTGGGTCTTATTTTGGACAAGAAATTAAGCTGGAAACCCAATATACAAGAAAGAGTAAGGAAAGCCACAGTAGCCCTTTTCTCTTGCAAAAAAGCCATCGGCAATAAATGGGGTTTAGAGCCCCATGTTATGCATTGGCTATACACATCGGTGATAAGACCGATTCTCACTTACGGGGTGGTCGTCTGGTGGCCTGCCCTAGACACAGCGTCGAATAGTGCTAAGCTCAGTAAAGTCCAACGTACCGCCTGCCTGTGTATAGGTGGTGCGCTGCGCACTACTCCCTCTGCAGCGCTAGAAATACTATTCAACCTGCTACCCCTAGATATTTTCAGCAAGCAAATCGCTGCTTGCTCAGCAATTCGCCTGAAGGCGATCTCTATATGGAAAAATAATAATTATGGCCATGCTAACATACTGAACACCTTCAGTATTCCCCAAAGTAACATAGACTACTCCACATCCCAACTTCATTTTGATAAAAACTTCCAGGTAAGCATACCCTCTAGATCACTCTGGGAGGAAAATGCCTTCCAGGACGACGATCAAATTCAGTTTTTTACCGATGGGTCGAAAACAAATGATGGGGTGGGGGGAGGTGTATACTCTAATAGACTAAATCTTAGTCTCTCCTTCCGTCTACCAAACCATTGTAGCGTGTTCCAGGCGGAACTAATGGCAATTAAGGAGGTTTTATCTTGGCTTAAAGAAAACGTGGTATCTTCTAAGGATATCATCATTTTCTCTGATAGCCAAGCCGCGCTGAGGTCCCTGGATTCCATCTCCTATAACTCTAAAACAGCTCTCGACTGTCGATCATCTCTTAGAGAGATGACGGAACAGTTTAACATTCACCTCTGCTGGGTGCCGGGGCACAGAGATATTCCAGGGAACTGTAAGGCCGACGAACTTGCCAAAAAAGGAACAACACTACCTATATTAACTGAACACAGTTACCTGGGTATTCCCATCGCTACATGTAAACTTTTGCTAAGGCAAGAAGCTATGGATAGAACTAATCTTAGGTGGACAAGTGGCAACACATGTCTAGCGACAAAACGGATTTGGCCAAAGCTGGATTCGAATCGCTCTAAGACTTTGATCTCTCTGAGCAGACGGCACATTAACTCCATTATAGGTGTCATTACAGGACACTGCCTCATAGGTAGACACGCCATAAGACTTAGCGTGTTCGCAAACGACTTTTGCAGAAGTTGTATGGACGAAGAGGAGGAAGAGACAATTGCCCATCTTCTTTGTACATGCCCTGCACTAGCTCACAAAAGGAAACTCCATCTGGGAGCATACTTCTTCAACGATAGTAGTGATCTGTCTAACGTGGACACTAACTCTCTTTTAAAATTCATTAGAAGCACAAACTGGTTCTGAGTTACTAGGGGGAAACACCCCAAACTCGTGGTATCACAACGGTCCTCTTATGGACTAAGTGTGTTGGTCTTTTCAGCCAACAGCCACTTTAACCTAACCTAACCTAACCTCGCATATTGCATATTGCGGTGACGTGAAATAAGGCCAAACGAAATAAGGCCAAATTTCAGATTTTGGCCTTATTTCGTTTTCCAAAACGAAATAAGGCCAATTTGGTCTTATTTCCATGCACTAATAGAAATAAGAGCGAAAAAATAATGGAAATAAGACCGAAAATAAAAAATTAGGAATTCGGCTTTGGTTCACGGTTCTAATTGTTAAGTGCTTAAAGTTTTGAAAAAATATTAAAAATGAGGACCAACCAAAATGTTCAAAGAATTTTTCAAAAATTGTTTGCGCTTCCGTTGATGAGCTCACAAAACATGATAACTGCATTTGATTTGATTAAAGCGGAAATTGGTCAACAAGCGTGGTCACGAAACTCAACAAATGCTTTTAACGAGTTCATTATCTATTTTCAAAGGCAATGGATTGAAAATGTATTTATTTGATTGTCTTTCTTTTATGTATTAGAAAAATATTTTCTGTGCATGAGTAAAATCGCGCGATTTTTTAATGATTATTTATCTGATTCTTTAAAATTTCCGAAAACAGATACTTGCAATACCCATGAGATTCATTCCCACACAAACGTAATCTCATATCACCAATATCCGTTTTTGAAAATTTAAAAAAAAATCAGATAAACCTCAATTCCTAAAAATCGAGCGATTTTACTCATGCACAGAAAATATTTTTCTAATACATAAAAGAAAGACAATCAAATAAATACATTTTCAATCCATTGCCTTTGAAAATAGATAATGAACTCGTTAAAAGCATCGATTTTGTAACGATTATTTTATCTGATTCTTTAAAATTTCCGAAAACAGATACTTGCAATACCCATGAGATTCATTCCCACACAAACGTAGTCTCATATCACCAATATCCGTTTTTGAAAATTTAAAAAAAATCAGATAAACCTCAATACCGTATCATCTGTGTGAAAATTGACATTGAAATAATGCCAAATTGGCCTTATTTCGTTTTCGAAAACGAAATTAAGCCAAACTGAAATTTCGGCCTTATTTCGTTTTTAAAAACGAAATAAGGCCAAATTTTCGGAATTTGGCCTTATTTCGTTTGGCCTTATTTCACGTCACCGCATATTGCAACTCCATCTACCCCCTACTGTCCTAATCAAATGATTGAATTCGCTCTCCACCTGTTTCCATATGCTTTACGTTCCCCAGCCATGTAAGACGTTTCATTTCTAGCGTTTTGACCAAGTCAACGGCGCTGTATAAAGTATGATTAAATCCACTCTCCTATGATACATACAGGACGATTGCCACCAAAAGCATCTTTCTTTCAAATCGCCTCTGCTGATATCTATAAATATACCTTTCGCAAGGCTGGGATTATAAGGTCTTTGCGTGTCGTCTGCCTAGTAAAGATGTCCTCAAAGCAATAAGTACAAGTTTTTCTTTCCCCTTCAAAGACGATTTGTTTTGGGCCATTTTAAAAGTAGAGGTTATGTTTCCTCTGCTGGCGTTTATCTATAAACATTCCTTTATTTGGTCCCACTCGATCTTTTCCGGTCCATAATAAACTTTACTGACTTAGACAATCAAACAGACTAAATTTTAACCCAGTGTCCTTGATCCATCCCAACAAGCTGGAGAGGAAATTGATCCATTAACGAAGATTATGCATGTTTCGGAGTTAACGGGCGGGTCTAAGTGGAAGGAACGAACGACATTGAACATTTAAACTAAGCATAGCTATATCTGGGTATTCATAATCGCTACACGTTGTAGCTAAAGCGAGATGGTACTGAGAGGACCAATCTTACGTGGAAAGCTGGTAACACATGTCTTGTCTTGTGAAGAAAAAGATTTGACAAACCTGAATCCAAAACGCTCTAAGGCTTTGATCTATCTAGGCAGACGATGCATTAGCTTCATTTGTAGGCGGCATTGCAGGACGCTGAATCCTAGGTAGACACGCTGCGAAACTTCGGCAAAAGACTTTTTCAGAAGCTGTATATACGACGGAAACTCTTTTTAGGGGAATCCGTTTTTAATGACATTGATGATCTGATGGATTTGGACATCAATTCTCTTGTTTTTTGGACTAAATGTTTCTAGCTGACAACCACCTTAACCAAACCTATCTTAAGGTGAGCAGGCCTCAACTGTCCCTGTTGGTTTGAATGCTGACGGATGTGACAACTCAATGGGAATGGGAAGCCACCTGAGTAGAATCGGCATCATCACATCTGACTTATGCAGACAAAGTGGTTGAGGGAGTTCCTCCATGAGTGACTCAACTTAGAAAGGAGCAGCAAGACAACCCGACAACCCTATGTGAATACTTCTTGAATGAACCAAATGATGTTTCAAACAGGCCATTATAGAACATCCTTAAGTTAATTCAGTTCTCTTCTATTGTCCTCCATCACCTTTTCCTACAATAGATCCATTGAGATCCGAGTGAGGGGATGCGATTACCAAATCACCAACCCTTCTAACCTAACCATGTTTCCTCTGACTTTGAACATATTGGAGGTATAATTTGTGTAAAACTACATACATACATAGCTTTGCAAATAAATTTAAATTTGAATTTTTTTCGGATCAATCCAATAGAAGTTGCGGGTAGGTACTTGTGTTTTCAACTTTGCATATGCAATCTTTTTCATGATGGGTTTCTGCCCAGGAGCACCTGTGCTATTGTCCTAATTAGTATTGTAAAATGTTTGACAGTGTAAAGTTGAAAAAATCACCTAAGATGTTGAAAACGTTCCAACATCCAATAAATCATAACTTTCGAATACTCATCGCCTTAGACACAAATGCATGCCAAAACTTATTTGTTCCAATAAAAAAGAAATACATCTCAGCCTTCATAATAATTCAAATTTAATATTTTCGTTTCGAATTTTATTGACAAAAAACGATATTATGTAAATTTATTCATGTCTCGTGCGATTAATCTGAAATTCTTTAAGTGGTTCCATTCCCCAGATAACATCTTATAAGCTGATTTTGTTTTTGAAAGACTTTCAAAAATTATAGGAACTGAATAGTTTCTGGGGTATTTATTGTTAGGCTGCCGTCGTAGCTACGACTAAAATAAGTTTCACTAGGTCTACGATAAAATGTAGATATTGACAAAATAAAAAGAAAATATTTTGCGAATTGACGACATTAATATAATTCACTACGATCAACTACGTAAAACAGATGAGGCACGCGGCAGACAACATTTGTCTGCAGATGTACGCCTGTGGATCGTATGTATTTTTTTTTTTTAAATTTCATTGCGTCCCAGATTCCCTTGCTGCCTCTGCTTTGCTTTTAAGAATAACATTTAATTCTGCACTGATTTTTGAAAAACTAAAATACCAAAGAGTAAGTTAAAGATACCCAGCAATAAGAGCAACCTAGCAATTAGCTTGCGATAGTGAGGAAGAAATAAAATGGACGAGGGCCAAATTTGATTTAGTTCTTTGATAACAATAGACTGCATTGGTTGGGGTTTGCTAAAGCTGTTTTTAGTCTTTGAAAGAATAGTGAGGAAGCCTGCTATTACATAATACTGTATATTTTTTTTTACAAAAATGGAAAACGCAACTGCCGCCGCTGTCCGTAAAAGGAATAATAAAAACAGGAAGAAAAATAAGGGTCAAACAAATTCAAATGTTCAAAATAAAACGGTTGTTAACGGTAATAAGCCGCAGGAAATAATCCCAGAGACATTAAAAGAAACTATTCCCACTCAAGTGAACAGTGTTTTAAAAGAAAAATTAAACTTACCAGTTGCCAATTTGATTAAAGGCGGTAATCGTAATGTCGTTAATGAAAGTGCTAAGATAACTACAAAAATTAATGATCCTTTTCTTAGTTCGTTGCAAAAGAAAGTTGAAGTTGCAATTGCTAACGGTAAGTGGTACATAAAATGGATAGTTTAAAACTATTAACAAATAAATGATAACTACTTTGAATGGCTAATAATAATGAATGGTTTTCTACGATATCCTGGACAGAGAATCTCAAAAAATTCCTATTAATTTAAATAAATGAACGTGAGTTTAAAAAGAGGCAAAAAACAAAATGGAAGTTTCTTCATATTGCTCTCAGTTTCTAAAGCATGTCAAGATGTTTAAACAAAACTGCAGTGTTTGTTAACTGCGTGAACTACTAAATTAAAAAGGCTATGATGTAACTCCAAAGTGTCATGATTCATAAATATCCCAATTGTCTTGCTAGAATACCTTGTACATGATAATTTTCCGCATTCTAGATACGTTTTATTTTTGTCTAGACTTTTTCTAATCGAAATTCAGTTCTCCTGGGTTTTTTAATAAGGGCGGATAGATTAGTTGATCGTGTCGTCTGCTGCGACTGTGACACTTAACGCCGCACCAGGAACCACCTGTTCATGTTAGGTATCATCGTTCTTAAGCGCTATAGTTATTTATGTTTTGTCTGGTGAACCTCATAAGGATTGTAGTTGTCGTCACATTTACAGCAATTTTCCTTGTCAACACAGCCATTCATCCAAAATTATTTTTCGGTCAAAATTAAAGTCCTATTTCAAAAGCTCAGAAAAAAATTCAGCAAACAAACGGAGTAGTCAATGGGCATAAACTTGAGTTCCGGGGTCAATTGGAACTTGTACTAGCGAAGGCCCAAGACCCGACGCAAAATTCGCCAAGTTGAAGTCTGTGAAAGGTCGAGTTCTTGTGATTTTGCGTTCCTTTGATTTACGAATGTTAGCTTCGTCTCAAATTTGGCAACCAAACGTCTGAAGGGCTAAAAAACAGTAATTTTGATAATAAATTTTTACCATTTTCGTACTTTCTGCTCAATTTTGGTACTTGACATAAGCATTTGGCATTAGCAACTGAACAATAAGCAACTGATTTGACAGACCAAAATCTACCCGCGATTATTGAAAATCCCCTTATCAAATGTGAAACATTTCTAGCTCAGGGTAAAAGTCAATAAAAACAAATGTCTTTTCGAAAAACTGCTGATTTTTAGAGCCCAAAAAATAAGCAAAAACTGCTGCCTTTTTTATTTAAGCCTCAAACTCGAAGTCCTTCCGATAACGAGTGA
Organism: Platycheirus albimanus; assembly: GCA_916050605.2. Classification (NCBI taxonomy): domain Eukaryota; kingdom Metazoa; phylum Arthropoda; class Insecta; order Diptera; family Syrphidae; genus Platycheirus; species Platycheirus albimanus. The sequence continues at coordinate 359,859,544 of OU696696.1, forward strand.
CCTTGCAGTCATAATTCTGTGCTCTTTTAAAAAAAATATTCCTTCTTTTTCCCATGAGGCTTTTCTTTTCTTTCAAGAAATGGGATGAGAATTAAGTTATTTATTGTTTTGATGTCGTGGTTGGTCTGGTTGGTACAAGTGCATAACAGTGCCTCATTATGCGTCATAACCTTTTAGAAGTAGCCCTTACCCTAAGACGTATCGAGATTGCAAAGCCGTCCGCAAGAGGATCGTTATGATACCACAAATCTTGGGATGTTCACCTAACTAAGCGCGCAAGAGAATTGATGTGTAAACCCATCAGTTCATCAATGTCATTGATGATTAAAATGGGTCACATGGCTCTATATCTGTGGACAAAATATCTGGGCTTCTTTAACTGCTCATTGCGTAGTTTAGCCAAAGATGCTTTTAACCAATTTTGATTTTTAAAATGTCCTCTCTTTTTGCAAACATTGTCTTTCTATAGCTATTTTTCTTCATACAAGAGTTTCCGCTAATCTGCACTCAAACAGTTGTGATTTTCCATTTTTTAAATGTTAGTTGGCATGTTGCTTAACTTTTCTAGTAACTTCAAAGATGAATGTATTAGAAACTGACAACAGTGCGATCATAATTTACGAATCAAACAGTACTGGTTGCATCCGCTAATATACAAAAAAAATCACATCGGCAGTTTAATACGATGTCTCGTGTTAGAATGACAATTAACGTTTCGATGTGACATAAATGTTTGCCGCCGAAGCACCCAAAAATGTATAAAACTTCCAAACCTGTCCGAAACTTTGTTACCTTTGGAAAATTTATACATTTTTGGGTGCTTCGGCGGCAAACATTTATGTCACATCGAAACGTTAATTGTACATAGCCAGGCATTAAGAACCCATCATTTTATATATTAATTTATTTTAAAAGGTGGCGCAGATCTACCCAACACACTTTTAGAAAACCTCCAAAAGCTAATCAATCAAGACCCTATCAGCGATGTGGAATCATCAGACGAGGAGGAAGAATATGTAGAGTACGTCTACAAGCCCAGACAGTACTTTGCTGTCTCGATTTGTAATGTATATAAATAAATCTTAACATTTCATGGACCCAAATCTATTTTTATATTTTTTTATCTTTGAAGCTCTGCAAATCTGACCTTCGCAATACAAAACTGACGCAATGCAGCAAGTGCAAGATGACATTTTATTGCTCTCCAGAGCACATGAAGCATGATGAGAATCACAGGCAACTTTGTTATGGCCTCCGACAAGTTGCTGACAGCTACGGTGAGTCTTTAATTAATGACACATTAGCGTTACATATTCAAAAGAAATACCAAAACTTCAAATACACACATTAACACCCAATTAACAAGCAGAAAATCATCCATATTCACCCAAGCCTTAAATTGAATGATTACATATTTATTTATCCCAACAAATCGAATTGATTTATTAGTAATTCTATGCGTAGCGCCTCCTATCGCCTATATTATGAACACGTGAAATGCAGCTGCAGTCTACTAATTCAAAATGCACCATATAATAAATGCGTGCATGTATCTAAGGGAACATCATATTGGCGTGGATTTTAAAAGTATTTTTGTTGGAACGTTGTCAAAGAATCTATCTTCAATTTAGTAAAATCTTCTCTACCACCGCACCGGACCGCCGCGCCGCGCCGGCAAAATTGATACATATCCAAGAAATGTAGATGGCTAATCAACGAGAAATTAATGTGTACTTCCACAAGAAAATGCTGTCAAGGCTTGTAGGGATAAATAATATCTGATAGATACAAGATACAAGTTCTATAAATAAAATAATGTATAGTTGATTTCTTTTAGTGAATGCGAAATTGTATAAGTGTATACGCAAAAATGTTAATATCTCAAGGATATATTAGTTGTTCATTGATTTATTACTCCAAATTTCGCTCCAACATATGACCAAATTAATGATGAACATCTAATGCGGTCAAAGCACAATGTTTTGCAATTTTTTCTTATAAAAAAATTAGCTTTGTTTAATGAAAAACAAGATCACAGCACATTTTAATGAAAACTATCGGAATATTCGGCGTAGGTATTGCATTTTATATTGAACTTGCTGTCCCGACAAACGTTGCTCTGCCCTTCCAAGCAGATACCGCGATGATATAAACGATGATCAATATTTATTCCCAATTATATTTCTTAATTATATTTATACCTTCCAATAAGTTTGTTTTAAATATGAGAACATGAATTTTTTTTTAATTAAATAAACTCAAAAAAGTACGCATACGCCAGAGTGTACTATACTGTTTCATCGTCGAATTTAGGTTGACAAATGGGCTATTGCAGCAAATTTTCTTTTAGATTCAATCCGATTTTGATTAGTTTACTCTTTTCGTACTAAACCGACATACCTATACTCGGCATGTGAGTCATTATTTTTTAAAGGTTTTCATTTAAAGTAAACGGCAAATCTTTCGAAAGCCTGGGTATGTGCGGAATTAGCACATCTTCGCTTTTGTTCTCGCCGGTGATGATTTATGGCCTCGATTAAATTTGATAAGAGATTTTTTTTTACGTTCCGTTTAACAGCTTCGGCGGTTTCAATTTGCGGATTAACATCAACCTGGGAACATTATGTTAAATGTTAAGAACTAATTCATGTGGCGGTATTCCAAGTGGCTCCAATGAGTTTAAAAATGCAATTTTACAGCTTGTTCCTCCTCCATAACTACATATCAATGGATTTTTATTTCATTTATTTATCTGGAATTTTTATTTGATTTGATAGTTTATTTTTTTGACGTCATCGGTTTTTGGTGCCAGGTTCACAAAGCCAATCGCGATTTTTGTAGTTGGTCGGGACATCACCGAAAACCTTTTGGACATAGTTAGTTGATAGTTTCAACAGGCAATAGTTTGCGCGATGGTTGTTTTTTTCAGTTTTAATTTTCCGAGAATTTTTTTTTTATAAATTCTAAGGATTTCTTATAAAAAGATCCAGATAACACAGAACACAGCTATGAAACGTCAAATTTCTATATTTAAATAGATCTGTGTACCGGATGGAAAAATTAAAATGTTGTCAACTTTTTCCATTTCATCCGTCGTCTGCGTTGGTTATCGACCGCTTTATTTAAGAACGTGTGTATTCAATCGAGCTGTCAGTTAAATCCGTAAACGCGATGACAGTTAAGCTTCAAGCACATACAATGAAATATACAGATGTCTCATCGCCATAGAAGAAAAAGGGATCAAATATTTCTTTCAGCAAGCACACTTTAAACAGGCAAGAAAGTTCTGTTCTTAGTTCATATTCATATATTAGAGTAAAGCACAGAAAGCACTTTTTTGCCTTTTTTTAACTTTTATTCCTTTTTGTGTTTTCATATCTTTTTTCTCTCGCTTTGTAACTAAGAAAAAAAAACATGAGAATGTAAAGAAATAGAATTAAAAAAAAATGTAAGGTCAAGATTGTATTACGCAAATGTGCATGGTACTTCTAAATTTTTTTGAGAGTATCAATACAAAGAAATTAATAGTTACCTTAGAAAAATCAAATTTAGCCGTTTCCAAAATATTCAAAACATTAAAATATTATTAACAACCCATATTTATCATTGTCTGTGCCCTCTAAAGGAGTTAATCTAAAAAACTCAATAATAATTTTTATTTACCAAATTTAAGATAAATTTATTTAATAAAATAATGTAAACAAATTCCAGGTGGACACATCTTTTACAAATGTGGCGATTTTTCACCGGAGCAGTTTCGTTCCTATCGGATCATTGCGATTCGCAAGACTGAAAGTATTATAAATCGTCAACTGACTGCTTGCGAACAGGAAGTCCTGCTATTTCCCAGGATTTGCTGCGATATCAAGTGCCGAGAGTATAGATTTAATAAGCTAGTAGACTGTGCTGGATGTGGTCAGGTAACATCGAATCTATTTATCTAGTTTTTGATCCTGTATGGTTTCTTTTTCTTTTCAAAGGTTGCATTTTGCAAGTCCACTCCCGAGCATTTACAGAAATACCATCACTTGTGGTGTAGATCGTATCAGCTTTTCAAGGAAATGATAATATTTCAGGAGAAATTCGGCAAAATAGATCCAACAATGCCTACAAAAGTGCTAAGAGACCTTCCCTTTGGGTGTGCAAACATGAGGCAGATATGTACAAAATTGGCAATAAGTAAGATACGTTTATTTATAAAAGAAGAAGGTTGAAGGAAGTCTCTTTAAGATTTGAAAGACGAATGTGAATACGCAGCACTTAGCCAAATTGCTACAGGACCTCTCACTGCTTGGTATGCATTAAGGCTGTTTGATAAACTGCGAGTGGATAAGATTACTATTCATTTGATTGGTATTTTTTATCGTTGTAAAATGTACTCTTAATTTGCAATATTTTGTCTTATCCCGTCCAGGTGCTGAAATTGAGTTTGAAGTAGATCTTCTCCATAAGTGGGAGCTATTCTTCTTACACATCAGTCCGGCCGTTAAGGAACTGAACGTCGTTTTCATTGGACCCGAGTTAAATCCGAGGAACATTTCATTCGAGCAGCTTAAAAAGACAAAGTAAGAACCAACAACTTATGAATCCTGGAAACGCCCCTTAAAATTTCTGTTTTTTTACCAGACCTTGCAGACCGTGTCGAAAAAGTAATCGCAACGTGAAGTATCATTTTGAAAATAGCCTCTACCATGACTACTGCAAAGGAGAATCTTTCTTAAAGCCTGACTTAAGTACGTTGCTAGTTTCAATTTATGCTAGATTACAATAATTCTCATCGTTTCTTTATAGTTTGCTTCTTTAACCCCGGTCTGTATCGGATTACTGGTTTCCAAACTGAAGACACATGGCCAGAGACAATCGAAGCTGCTGCTCAGAAGAAATGTCCCGTCGTTATAACTTCATACACACAGCATGAGGCGCCCTTGGATCTTTCGCGATTTATTCAGGAATCCAATCGTCATTTGGATATTGTCATACCACCAACTGTTAATCCATTTGGATCGGTGAAACCAGAACGAAATTTCATATCTGATGAGGAGGCACCATTGATGTACAAAAATTATTACTGTTTTGTTTTGGAATAAAAATGCATAAACATAATTATGATTAGACCCGACAAACCAGGAGCTATTCTGCGATACTTTTACTGTATTTAAACCTTCTGATTCCAAAAAAGTTGATTCCTTGCCATTCTACAAAAGTATTTACGGAATAGCTCTATTTTCTCGGGCTTGTGTGTTGTTTTACCCGAAAACGCGATCTTAATCGTTATTTTCAACTTACTCGATACTTTACAAAGTGCACACATCACTAATTAAATGCACATCTCTAGCTTCGAAAAATCTAGTACAATTTTGTTGCGAAAATTCTGCCAAGCTCTGTTCACACGGGGACAGGACAGTGAGACAGTGACACATTTTAAAAGCACTTAAGGTCGCGTTCACACTAGGTAATGAAATGGGGCAAGCAGATTACTGTCCCGTGTAAACAAGTCCACGTGGGGGGGGACAGGACAGTGAAGCATTTTAAAAGCACTTAAGGTCGTGTTCACACTAGGCAATGAAATGGGGCAAGCAAATTACTGTCCCGTGTAAACAAGTGCGTCGTCCTTCAAGTCCCCCATGAGAATGCAGTTGTAGTTGCATCCACAAGCACACAAGCTGTCAAATTATTGAAAAAGGAATACACGGAGAATAAACAAATTTTGAACTTTATTTTGAACGTTTTTTTTAATTAATAACTTCTGTTATTGGGACAAATAAGTAAAGTAAAACTGCACATTTTTTACAGTTCATGTCATTTGCCATGATTTTGACAGTTCAGGCATTAGCGTCTCCGACTACCGCTCCATTGTGTTCACGCCTTCAATCTGCAAAAAATGTGTATCTGTCACTTTTTCGAATATCGAATCAAAAACTCGCCAAAAAATGCATGAAACTCCGTCACGTCACTCGCCTACAGAAAACGAAGACAAAAATTATCATAAAACTTCGAAGGTTAGTTCTTGAAAACAAAAATAATCCTTCACGCGTGTATCTATTAAATTTGTGTTAACATTTTAAAATAATAAAACAATCACAACTAACAATGTACGAGTTGAAAACCCTTTTACCCAAATTCGATATCGAATTACCGACCTGCATGTACCCATTGCGGAGCAATGCCCTTGCCGAGCAGCAGGATTCGACAACGACGACAAATTGCAATGGATCCGGACCAGTAGCAGTAGCAGCAGACGTAAGTGAAAGTAAAAATAAGTTGAAAACTACATCATCCCCACCGGTGGTGGCGGTGAAGGCGACGTCGTCGTTGAACAATAAAAAATGTGTTCTTCTCGGTGCTATAGAGCGACAAATCCAACAGTGTCTCAAGGTTAATTTTTTGATTCAACAATCTAATTTTATAATAATCACCTAATAATAACCAAATCATTTAAAGGCAATATTTAATCTGTGTGGTTTGCTTTGTTTCAATTGTAAATATGCATCCTTTAGTGGGAAACAGACTTTCTTTAGTTTAGTTAACCAGCCACGTGACGTAGTGTGCACCTGGAGACATCATACTCACTGCTGCTGAATCACCTAACTCATCCATAACCATAGTCGAATTACGTTCTTTATGAAATCTCTAAAAAAAAAATTTGAAATTGTTATTTTAGGGCTCCAGCAACACAACGGCAATCGAACAGCGACAAGAAAAGGTACTTCAGCAGTTAAATGAACTGAAATCTCAACTGGCGGGAATACGATCACAGCTGGGGTTGTGCCAGAAGGGAGTCCAGCACACCAAGCAGCAGGTTGTAGTTCTGAATGATGAACTCGTTGTTGAAGTAAGTCAATCATCGAAGGACATCTCATCCAAATTGTTAACTATAAACTATTATTTACAGGATCCTCTCCATGACATCGTCATCAATTCCCAACCGTCTTTCATCCCATACTCTTTGTTAGCGCTCAAAAATGCCTGGAGTGGTACCTTCAATATTGATGTGAAAGTATTCGCCCATTCATCCATCTCCAATGTCAGCGATGAAGCTCTCAACTTCCAGAAAAAACTCTGTGCCGGCAAAAGTGATCCCTCGAAGCGTGGCATCAAAATCACACTCATTTGGACAAATTGTAAGCATAATAAGCATTTCTTTTAAAAGTTTAACTCATCTTCCTTATTCCAGGTGAGCACACCGAAATGATCATGTCACCCACCATGTACGTCCCTATCTATGGCGAAGTCAACATCATTCGCTACTTAGGTCGAGTAGGTCCTGCCGAATACCGCTACGAACAGACACCAATGTGTAACGAAATCGATTTGGTGCTGGACATCTGCTATGAACTCCTGCGATGCACTACACCCAAATCCAAGGCCGATGTCATTCGAACTCTCAATACTCGATTACAGAAGGAACAGTTCTTTGCTGGCAGTCAACTATCTGTGGCCGATATTGGAGTTTACAGCACGTTTCAGAGGATGAAGCTCAATGTCAAGGATCTTACGCCAGCGCTTAAAGAATGGCGTGAACGAGTTAAGGCGGCGATACAATTTTAATTTGAATTTTGTGGTTCACTATTAAGGAGCGAAATAAAATCGAAGACTTGAACAAAATTGTTTGAACTGAATTTTTGTTCTTGGATTCAGAAACTTCACTTTCTAGTTGGGTTAGGAAATGTGTTGAGATGTCTGCTCTCGGAAATGAACTAACTTTCGATCTGGGCGTCACTTAATATCACCCTCAAGGGTATTGGATCTCAAGTCTGTTGTCTCCAATTATAAATATTTGTACCTCCTTTTACCCGGGAATAGCGTAGAGGACTAGGTGCTGGAGCATCGATATCCATCTTAACCGTGGGATCCGAGATTTCTTGACTAAGCCAGACATCGATTTTTAAGGCTACGCAAACAAGACTTCTTGCTCGGAGGGAGCTTTCGTCCGACTGAATATGGTTCCATGCCTCTAAACGACATTGCAGGACCAGTATGATGAGTGTTTTGTACAACTTCTCCCTGGTTTAGGGTTTTATTTCACAAATGATTTGCTCCAGTCAACAGCTACCAGTAAGTGTGGTTCGATGTTTGTTGATGGAAGCATATACTTCTTGGCCTCGTGAATAATAATCAATCTCATTGCCTATGCTGCGCACTCCATAGTGTTCAAGACGCCGCGCCGAATGTAACTCTCTTGTGTTGATTTTTCGAATTTGTTGCATTGGCGTGTGCCACCTTCCTGTAACCCTCTTTCAATTTTTAGGGCACAGCAAGCATTCTTCCATATAATCTTGGGAAACCGCTAAGCAGGAATTAAGGCATGGTAAGGCTGAGTTTGGCGTTGAATTCTTTGGATTTCTGCAGGGTCAGGCGTTATGTGCAAATTTTGTGGATCGTGGGGTTTACAGATCTGAAGCAGCATTGAGAAGAACCAATTGATCGTCAGGAATCAGCTTGAGATGCTTATATAAAACGCTGGACAAGATCAAACAATCATCATCATCATCATTAATTCCGTTTAGAGCTTAGGGGGCCAGCAAAAATCCTCTGTTATTTCCAGATGTTGCCACGTTTTCCTCTAGGAATTTGTTTTTCTGAAGAAATGTGGCTTCCAAGTTGTTGTTTTTCTTTCAGCCAGTCCGACACGCTGAAGATTCGATTCCAGGGACTGTTTTCTACCGTCTTCTTTTGTGTCTAATCCAGCTACATTTACGCTGCTATCTCGGCACACAATACCTCTTGGTTCGTTCTACGCCACAGCTCCTGTATGTCTCACCTATTTCTGAGATGCGCCGCAGGCTCCAATTCACAAAAGCTTGCCTTTTTTCCAAAAACAATCCTGTGTCTGCGAAACCTAGAGTCTCTGGATTCAGGGTTTAAAAAGGTTAAAGCCTCTATCCAAAGTGCATTGAAAGCGATTTCCAATTTTGTGGATCGGAAAGTAGAACTGAAAATTTCAATTGCCAAGCATACTTACCTCGGATAACATTTTGCAGATGTTTAGGTGTTTACTCCTGCACAGGCCATCGCTAGCATGTCATAAGAATTTCGCTTGTGGCCGCCCATTGGCTCCGCTGCTACGTTTTTTTTAAGCCTGACCATGGCTTCTGTGATCTCAAATGCTGCAAATCGAAGATATCATCCAGATTGACTGAAACCGGTCGCTTATTGAAGGGATCTTACCTGTCATCACCATTAAGCAACTGGGTAATGTAGTGTCTCCAGATGAAAACAGTTCATTGCGTACCACTTACTGTATTTCCATCACCATCTTTCCAGGTCCAGATCGTCCTGAGTCCTGCCTTCAAATGTTGCTGGTAACCTTTTTCCTTCTGAAATGAACTTAAAAAACTATTATATATTGAGATGACCCTTCACAAGACTAGACTTCATTCTTCGTTTTGTTTTCTTTATTACAAAAAAAAAATTATATAATAACCACTGCAAGGATTGGCAGGGAGCAACTAGTTACATTTTTTATGATTATTGCATCCAATGAATGTACACAAACAAAAATGGATCTCTTAGCCCTAACCGAGTTTCTGTCGTTTGTTGTCCAAAAACTGTTCTTCATCGTTCTTTTTTGTAGCTTTCTTAGCCATGTTAAGAAACTGATCCAAACCGAAGGGATCATCTTCCTTTTCGAACTGAACTGGAGCCCGTCTTGCGCTTTGACCTGACGACCGTTCCACACCTGAGAATTCTTTGTCAGGCACAAACTTGTTGGTGGAAATGATTTTGTTGTATTCGTTTCCATAAGTGTCCGTGTCCAAATCTTTTTTAGGTCTATGCAGATGTGATGCCAAGGACGATGAATCACGCCATGGTTTGTCATAAACAGTGTAAGCTTCATCATCAACAAATCCAGAGTCTATGCCCTTGGTTCGGTTGAATAATCTTTGATCGAATTGTGCTTCTGGATTGGTCGCGACCTTAGCAGATTTTCCAAGGGCAATCAGCTCGGTTATGTCACGCTCACGTTCACGTTGTAATTTGAATCGCTTATCAGGGCCAGCACGGCTGAAGTTCTTTTCTCGCGTGCGGTCTTTGTGCCTCTCCGTACGCAGTTCGTCGCGTTGTTTCATTTCATAATTGTCACCTTCTTCAGGGAAGCGAAGTCCAGCTCGTTCTTCTCGGGCTCTCTGTGCCATGATTCTCAACAAGTCTTCTTTCTTGTCCTTTTCCTTCTGTGCCAATTTCTTCTCAAGCTGCGCACGTGCTTCCACAGCTTCACGAGCCTTCCTGTCGGCAATGTACAGAGCTTCTGCCATTTTTGCAAACTTCTCGTTAATATGGAGTTGTTGAAGTCCACGACCATCTGCTGCCAGTCGCTTGTCCAATGGGATAGTGTATCCTTTGGCGTTCTTCCAGTTCGATATACACGGCGGAACTTTCCATTCTTTTTGCTCCTTCATACTGACTTTACGTGATGGAGAATTAAGAACTGGAGCTGGCGGAGAAGGTGGCCCTCGAGGTATTTTCTTGTTAACTTTGAATTTTGGAGGTTCCATTGGATCGGTTTGGGCTTCTACCATCTTAATAACTCGTTGTTTTGAACCAGAATTGAACTCATCCCCTTGTTGTACTGGGGTGAATCTGAGGTATTGAGCGGAGCTGGCTTTGCCCATTTGCCTGCATGGCATTGCAGCATTTATCTTGTGACTAGTCAGCTTTTCCAGGGCTTTGCGTGTTGCTTCGGTAGTCTCTTCCTGTGTTTCTTCATTTGGTTTTTCATAATCAGCGCCGTCAGCTTGGACGTCGGCAGGCAGGAGTTGCGATATATTTGTGAATACGATTTTATTAGCTGCATGTCCATACCTGGCGATGGCATCGTACTTTGTCTTGCCATTGTTGTTCAATTGAAATCCCAGTGTCTTTTCTTTTTTCTGCAACTGATTGCTGGCTCCCATGCCCAAGGGATATTGTGCTACATGGATTTCAGGAAAAGCTCCTCCGTCAAAGTAGTCCGATTCATTTCGGGGAATCCAGTTTCGTCGTTCGCCATAGCTGGGTGCAGACGGAGACGGTTCATTTGTTCTTAGCAACTTTTCGACTTCGTCTTTGGAAACTACTTGAAAATTATTGCTTATTACATCCCTCATCTTTTTGTTTGTTTTGATTAGTATTTAGGCCACAATAAATTCAATACATTGGTCGTTTTGTGGATACGTGCGAAGCAAACTATTGGTCACAATCTCAGCAAAAGTTCCAAGAATGGCCTTTGTTGTAGGGTTTTCTTTTGGGATCGATGGATTTTGTACTCAGATTCGAAATTTGGATTGCCTGGTGAAATGTTAAAAGAAATTAATATTTTTATTTGTTTTTTAAGCATGATAAAATTACAATTACTCACAATATTTGCTTGAATTAACAATTTTTTATTAATTTTTACAAATATTTCTGCAATGATCAAAATGAACGCTGCTAGCTGAATGCAAAAGCAAATGTCAAATTCCTTGAGTGTGTGTGAAAGTGCGTGTTAAGTTAAACCTCGATTGACATCGAGTATCGAAATGTAGTGTCCATTCACATGCACTAATTGGACGATTTTCGATAAGAATTCTTAAGGAGTGTTCACATGCGACTAGAGAATTGGCTAATTATATTTAAATTTTATATCTAATTTCTTTACTTGAACTAGAATTGTATAGAAATTGAATTTTAAAATATGTTAATGTAAATAAATTGATTGCCGCTCTCATGTTAATAATGCTTAAGGGTTATTTGGCAAGTCATGTTTACGAGTGGGACAAGCATCTTTTGATAGTTCACAGGTCTAAAGCTTTGGGCAAAGCATAGCAATGGAGGTGGTAATAAAGAAATCGACAATGACACGTAGGTACCTACACACCAGGGTTACCAACGCTGGCAATACCCAGACCCGGAGATTTTTTGAACTTATCAAAAAAAAAATATTTTATTCGTTCAAATGCTTGAGATAAACGTACCTACATACATATATGTACATAAATAATAAATAAAAAAAAATGATCTTTAAAAAAATTAAATAAAAAAACATTCCACATTATTGTTATAACTAAAAAAAATTAAAGCTACACAAAGTTTGTACTTCAATTAACACATAATATATTGTTTTTTTTTTTTTATTCTATTTCAACAAAATTATATATTTGGTTAGATTTTGCTGCCAAAACCATTAGTCTTTGATTGTGGTGTTGGATAAATTCAAAAAACTCTTGGCATTCGTGTCAAAATTGATTCGGATACAAAGTCCATCAGTTCAGCATTAACTTATTCAACTCCTAGTCTGTTTCTGCTTGCTCTCCAAACTGATTCCATGACAAAAAAAATTCTTCCAACGAAGTCATTGCTAACGGGAATACTTAGAGCTTTTGAATTTTTTTTTTTAATTTTGGGTATCTCTGACTTCGTACAAATAAACCCAAGCTTAACCTACAGTTACATTTTCTATTTCTCTTAAATTGTTTTAATTTTTTATTTTCTTCTCCCCTGAGGTCATTGAGAACATGTTAAAAAGTCTTTCGTTCTTTCAAGTTAGCAAGTCAAGTCAAGCAAACAAGTTACTACATGTATTAGCTGTCAGATACCTATCATCTGTGTTAAAGTTGGCTGGAAGTTTGTCTGTGTGAGTGGAACATGTGAGTGAATTGCAACTGTCTTGCCAGTAGCTGGCATGTGTGGCGTGCGGGTATCCCGAATGACGCTTGACAGTGAAATATCTCAACGTTTTGATAAGGTTGAAGTTAATGGAACCGGAGCGGCGTTTTGATAAGGTTGAAATTAATTAAACCGGTCAGGGATGAAAAATTATAAATGAAACACTAGACCCGGAGAAATATTGGCCAAACCCGGAACCCGGAGAATGGATTGGATTCCCGGAGTCTCCGGGTCAAAATACCTCTGTTGGTAACCCTACTACACACACGCGATATGTGGACTGCGATTACGTTGAAACAGTCAAGAGTTTTTCCGTTCTCTAGCACAGTTTGAAATTTAACAAACATAATTTGAAGCAATCCTGTACTTTTGCTGACGAAGAAACAATTTATGTATTTCGAATTGTCAATCACCTCTCTGACAACGATATGTCAAAGTAGCTCTAAATTCCTGCCACAGAGGTGATAAGACAGAAAGTAGAATGGTTCTGTCAGCAATAACATCAAACAGTTTGTCATACAGGAACAGGATTGAATACGTAAGTTTTCTTTTCAATGAAGACCGGGAATCTACAAAAAATGCTTCGGTCTAATAGCGTTTTTATTTGGAAGTCAGAGCTCCGGAGCGGAGAACACAAAATTTTGTTTTACTCTGAAATTTGCCTTTCGTCATTATATTTATAATCTATAGTAGTCCCAATAAGGGGAACGTTTGGTGCGTGACCTATGGACGACGTTCACAAACACTTGATTGGTGAGTTAGGAGTGGTTTTTGCCAAAACAACAATAGAAGAAATTTGACATAAAGTACATACGACAACTAGCGCCGCCATTAACGAAGTACAGAACTAAAAAAACATGTTCCATGAAGTTACTATAAAAATGTATATACAATGGTTTCGTCCCTGTTGATTGCTTCGCACTAGAGGACAAACTATTTCTTCCAGCTCCTGATACATGGTCTATCACTCCACGATAATTCTTCTTTCAGCTTATTTTCTTTATGAAATTCTTGGTTTGTTACAAGTCTCCTCTAGGGCGCACCATTGTATATACATTTTTATAGTAATTTCATGGAACATTTTATTTTAGTTCTGAACGTCGTCAATGGTGGCACTAGTTGTCTTATCTACTTTACATCAAATGTCTTCTATTGTTGTTTTTGCTTCCCATGGCAGTTTAGACAAAAACCACTAAAATTACTCTACAATCAAAGCTTGTGAACGTCGTCCATAGATGCCGCACAAAACGTTCCGCTTCTTGGGAATACTATAGATTTTAAATACAATGGGCGCACTTAAATGTTTTTCTTTTTTCGTCGCAGAGACCAGTGCTGTCATTATTAAAAGAGATGAAATCTGAAAAGTTGAAAAATAAGTTTTGTTTCAGGTCAGGATGCTTCTTCTTAATTTCCAGAAGCTGTTGCCGGTCGGAAGTAGCATAAATCCTTTCATTGGCCTTGAGGGTTCCATTAAAATCACTGCTTTGGTATTTATGACAAATCAAGCGCCACTTTCAAACGGGTTTGGAAATCCTGCTGTTTGAAAACCCCTTTAAATTAACCAAAATTTAATGCAGAAAGCAATCCTTCGTAATTTTAATTGTTTATTTCGTCATTTCTTATTTATGTATATTTATACATAATAAACTGACAAATATAACAAACACAAATATTCAACAATAAAAATTTCAATATATAAAATAAAATTAAAACTAAATTTAAAAAAAAAGTCTTACATTGGGATTTTGTTCTATTTTTTGTTTTTGTTTGTTTTCTTTCAAATTATTAACTTTCTTAACTTAAAAATGTCTTTATCTATTTTCTAATAATTTTTATATTTATAGTTAAACTTAATAATAAAATCTACTCAGTCCGTTATATTTATCTTTGCCGATTTAATATTTAAATATTAGGTTTTTGCATGTTTAAAACAAACCATTTTTTTTTTGTTTTTTATAAATATTTAAAAAAATTTCTTTTTTAGTCTAATTTTATTGCATTGCTTGTGTGTTTGCATCTTGATATTGATCTTTTCAAATTCCGTTGCTACACAACTTAAGTACATAGGGTATCATATTTTCAATCTGAATTTGTCCAATTAGATTGGCGAAGAATAGTTCTTCGACTACATCGGCTTCCAAGGCACACAGTGGCATTAGACGCAGAATTATATTGTTAAATCGTTCTTCCATCTCATCCTGGAGCGGAATTGTATCACTGAGATAGTTACGCAGTCCCATCATAGCATGAAGTTGGACTCGTTTAATGTAATTACGGCCATTGACGTCTTTGATGTTGACAGCCCCATCGGCGTTAAACACGAGTATCAGTCGTAGGTAGGCGAATTCATAGTCGTGCATGTCGAGCGTCTTGATTGTCTCGATGAATTCGTGCAGTCGCAGTGTGTGTTCGCAGAGCTTTCGAATCTTGTCTGGTTCGATCTTTTCCACTTCGGACAGCTGCCGAATGTTTGCCACCAGAGTGCTCATAATGGTGCCAATGGAGAGGACTGTGCATTGCGCCAGCGCTAAGGCAAACAGCTGCGGCCAGTGGCGTCGCATAAGTTTCGTTTGGATTTTATCATCCAGTTGGTCAAAGGCAATAATTTTCTTCATCCAGTAGGCGGTTAGAAATATGATGCGACTACTGCTCTCACAGACGTAGTGGTTGTTTAGATAAGTCGACACCAAAGACGGCACCTGCAGTATGAAGGCCACTTGTTGGTCCTGAAAAAGAGGACCCTCGAAGATGGTGTCGTCCAGTAGAGTACAGTTCTCCATGCTCTCATCATCCATTTCATCTATAATCTCGTTTTTTACAGGTCCATCATACTGCGATCCTCCACTGCGATCGTAGTGAAGCTGCACAGCGTTTAGAAGTTCAAGGGACTTGGCAATGATTGTCTTGTCAATTGACGTCTGTATTAGGTGGACTGAAGAAGCAGCTGCATTGGGTAGGTTTTCAGAGGCTGAAGTGTTTAAAGCACTCGTATTGCTGTTGTTGTTGTTGTTGTTGATGCTATTATTGTTGTTCGAGGGGTATACTGTACTGTTGTCCATAGAGTCCTCGTCAATGGTAGCTTCTTCGGGGGAGTAGCAAAAGTTTTCCATCTTCGGAACTTGCTGGGCCTGCTGCTGCTGTTGCTGCTGTTGGGCAAACACTGCAAAATAGTTCATAGATACGTTTCAATAACAAACTGTATTGGGATTTATGTAAAATCTTATCCCAGGTGACTTTTTATGAAAATGAAAGATTTTCTCGCACTTAGTATTCAATTTTTTTTAGAAATTTTAGTTGTTTACTAAAACCGGATTTGTTCCAAGACAATCCAGAACAAGAGACATCACCAATCACGAAAGACTTTTAAACATGAATACAAATTTCGAGTAAAACGCGCAACGATACAATAAGACTCGAAGCAAATCGATCTTCAAAAAGAAGTTCACTGCAGTGTGAAGAGGCACAGAGGGATGTTGTTAGATAGTCTTGAGCCTTGAGGATAATGCAGAAAACACTACAGAGCGCCAAGGAAGTCATTTTCACGCTTGAAAAAAAGGAAGACAAAGGGAAGCACTTCTTTTGGTGTATCTGAAGTGACTATCCCCAAATGACATCCCATATATGGTTTGAATCCTTGCATTCACTGAGGAGAAAATTTACAGAAATAAAAAAAAAGAGTTTAGCGAGCTTCTTGAAAAGATGAAGAACGGCGTTCTTTATCTGGCGAATCCGACGCTGAACTCGGAAAACAAACAGTAGGTTTCCAACCTACATACAAGGGTCTACAGATGAACAACAATCAACGATTCGATGAAATTAAGATAGACAGAAGGCATGTCACCAATGCCTTGATAGGCATTTCGATAGGCTAACAAAGGTTTGGAACACTACCTATGCAAATTATCCACTAAGCCGTAGCTACTGTAAGAACATTTACTAACCGAGTTTTCTTCATCTAGTGAGTCGAAAATCTGTCACAAGCACAATCCCAGAGTGGCCAATGGCATCATTGCCAACTTGTCATCACAAATACCGCTTCTGAAATGTTTGGTTCACTGGACAATCTAACGAAATCCCGATTCCATGGGGAGCTGGTTCACACATGTAAAAACGTGCAGCAAACAAGAAAGAAAGAACATCGACTTTAAAAAAAGAGGGAACATGAAACAGATTCAAGTGGTCTTTCGAGAAGTGCTTCGGCTGGGAGAATACTCGAAAGTTTTACTAGAGGGGCAAACGTTCGTAGCAGGTATACAAGCCCGAACTGAAGTCTGCCGAGAGAAGCGTATGAATTGTCGTTATAAATACACAGTTGGTGATGGAAATTCCGAAAAAAAAACTTTTCGGCAAACAAAATCTACTTATACCTTTGAAAGATCCATTCGATTTGGGCATGACATGATCAGGAAGAAATTAGGGTTTGAGAAGAAGAATGAATGAACCGAGAATCGGTCGGCGTCGTTTTCCGTGAAAGTGTTTAGCAGAACCCGAGGCAGTCGATTCTTTGCCGTGCACTAGAACTCGGCCTTTCGCAGACTTCAACTTGTGCATACACCCAGACAAGACCCAACTCTGACCAGGAGCTCAAAGTAGACAACGCCGTTTGTTCTGAGTAGGCTTCGGAGCGTTTGAGTGAGGACCCCAACTTCGTACCAACAAATTTCTTTAGCGACGAGGCACATTTTTAGATGAATAGCAACTACAGAACGATGATAACCTAGACTACATGTGGCGGGAGAAACTATGACTGTCTTAAGACTTTGAACGCTTAACCAAGGCAGCAAAAAATTCGACAATACTCTTTCTGTCTTGGCAGGCTATTAGGCATCGTGGTATTGCACCCATATGAATGGCAGGGAAATTTATGTAAATGACAAAAAGGGTGAGTAATTGCAGCTAGATTTCTTTGTCTTGCAGTATTGATGCAGCAGAGAGGAAGGCTTGGTGTGCGCATTCGGCCATTTGCTTCTAGCTTGGCAAGTGGTTGAATGCACATATCTTAAGGCTGCCAGGCCTTGAGTATTAATGGTGCTCTTCTGGAAGTGACCTAATGGTTGCAAAGCTCAACCGGAAGCTATATTCTGGTACCACGGGAGATAGGATCTCTCGTGGTGAAGTTCTGGTGTTTCACGACACTGGGCAAATCTATGAGGTGAGCCCCCTTGTGGGAGTATCGTGGTGGCTGTAGATCTTAGGGCTCTAATCTAAGCTTAATTTGACTCTGTATGCGAGTTGGCTCGCCGTGGCTCTACGTGCCACACAGCAGACACCACGATCTACTATAACTCTATCTAGCCACACTTATTGAAGTCCCTGTAACTAAATCATTTTGGGTTGGATCATGTATGTACCCAAACCTCAGGTGGCTTAAAGACGATTTTTCAAAAGTTATTGGGTACCGTTTAGACAAAAATATGACATGTTTTTAAACGCATAAACAATTCTAGAAAGGGCAAGCCAATTTGTCGAACATTGTTTCAAAATGAAGTATGTTTTAAGCTTAAACATAATGCAGTTCCTGTAAAAACCAAAAACCTAACTTTTTAACCCAATATTCGTCTACTTTCAAGAAAGTAAAAGGAAGAAGTTTTTCTAAAAACAACATACTTAAGTAGGTACTCACTTAAAGTCTGCGTTAGATCAGCAAAGTTGAAACTGGGAATAGGTGGAAAGACGCTCGGCGTCACTCCACTATCTATAGACAGAGCTGCAGCGGCGGCAACGGCCGCCGAACCACTCAAAGCAGCAGCAGTTGATGTCGGCGAGGATTGATGATTGTAGCCCTTCCCCCGTTGATAACTCGACGGGCTGCCTGTGTTTGTACTGTTGGCAGAACTAGCTGTTGGTTCCTTCTTGTCAATAATTGGCTTTCTTTCATGTTGGACGGCTGCCGAAGAAAATAAAAAATAAACAAAAAGTTAGTCTCCTCCAACACCTTGGTTTTTTTTTCTGTCTCTAAAATAAACATCCAAAATTATTTAAATTGTTGTCATTTTTTTTTGTAGTTGTTGGATGGATTTTTCTATTAATTAATTGAAAATTACAATCACTTCTCATGCCGCTGGCTAAACATTTCTGCAATCGACAAAACTGACATCGATTCCGGTGATGTTTGGTGACCTCGCAGTTCATTGCCCCGCGACACTGGTAACCGAGTTGTTTTCGAATTGATCGCTTGAAGAAACCCTTACACCCCTCACAACTGATGGCTCCATAATGACGACCAGAAGCACGGTCTCCGCATACCAAACATAGTTCCACGCTTAAACTGCCACTGCCGCTGCCACCTCCACTTGAAGACAAGTGATGTGTTGTGAGATTTACTGAAGGTTTTTCTAGAGACATGAATAAAATTTGTATGGCTTTTTCATATTTTTTTTTTAATTTTTTTGGAAGCAGCTTACCATCGGGATATTCAGACTTTAATTCCATATTTTTAATAAGTTTGGTTTTCATAAAAATGAAGTTGTAATGTACAAATAAAAATTTGATTTTTATTTGTGTAATTTATGTTAACCTAAACAAACACATTATTTGGAAATTAAGTTATTGCCATGACATTATTTAGAATAATTATATATTTTAGCTGCATTCAATAAATATTATGTTGAAGTATTGTTTAATTTAAAAATTAACACTTTAAATATTTTGTTTAAATAAGAAAATCGAAGTGAAAACTGCATGAAAATAGTGAAATAAATTTTGTCACACGTCACTTGCGAAGTTTAGGGCAGCCATTTTTTGATAAAAAAATCTTTTCTGTGACTTCCCAGTGGTGCCAGAATGATGTTTTTATTATATTTTGGGTATGGTTAATCTAGTACATTTCTTTTCGAAATACAGTAGTGCTTATATGTCACAAAGAACTTCACTTTGATCGAATTTCGTATATAAGAACTACGAAAATTAAAAAAATAATAATATTGCAGCATGAACAACTGCTGGAAGCCAATACCTAGTGACACTCTCAACCATTTAAGCGGAAAACACAAAGATGCTTTGCTGTAAGCGTTGAATTGAAAGACGTTTAATGTTGAAACATAGAAATCTATTGTAAGCAATCACAAAACGACTTTTTCGTTCAGACTTTGTTTTGAAAAACGTAAAAAACGTTACGTACGTAACGTGGCAAAGGAAAAGTTGAATATTTTTCAACTTTAAAAAATACAATTGGCTGATATTTTTGTTTGTCATTTAAGTATATTCTTAATTTGTATCTAAAAAGAAGCTCGTTTTCAGTTTTAAATGTTGAACATAATGTTTTTAAGAGAGCCTCATTAATTAAGGCCCGTGTTTATCGATCGATCTCAAATTAAAAGCCTCGTTAAGTCTATTCATCAAGCACTATTAGTAATGATTTTCGAGAGCTAGCTAAAGTTATGATCGGTCAGGACCACTCTTAAGTTAAGAGTGGTATCTTCGAAAAATATTCGAAATGATTAGACACGCAACAATGTTACCATTTTTATTTGAATGCTAAATCGGCTGTATCGAAGGATTGGTTAAGAGTCTTTGTTCACGATAAACAATGTTCGAGAGGGCGCGTTGACATATTCATAATAGAGTGAGCTTCAGATAATTTTAAGCTTGTAGACAACAAGAGAGAACCAAACTTCGGTCGCTAATTTGTTTTGAATATCTGTGTAGTTATATGTTAACAAACGAAACATGAACATAAGAATAGCCGGTATTCACGATCCGGTGCTACTGATCTTACACTTTTTTTTGCACTAGAATTAAAATGACATTATTTGTGTTAAACTGATTTTGACATTTGTTTCGGGTATAGGTATGTGTCGATTTATAACGCGCCAAACGGTGCTTTAGAAAAAATTGATCAGTTTCTGTTTTCCGGTCTGTCAAAAAATTGACAGCGTTTCTAAAGTGGGCACCTTTCTGTCAAGACAAACAAAGATAAAGCGAAACAACGAAGTTGCATGAGAGGGACTGACAACGAAGAGGCATTAAAAATTCTTTGTGCCGAAAAGTGTGCAACCCACACGCCATTGTTGTGTAGCAGGTGACTTTGGAGCGTGTGAATAGACATTGAGTACTTACAATATTGCTGAGCTCTCAATTTTATCTTTGAACCTCGCACACAAACCAGATAGCTAAAAATGGTGTATATAGAGATATAGCTGCAACGGAAGTTGTGTTCCAGAATTAAGTTTCCTTGATTTCAATAATGACAGCATTGTATATGAAATCTATAGTACAGGAACGATTGTGGCGACACCGTGAGCCTCCAAACCTTTTTTTCAAATTTCTCGTTTTGGAGAGAAATAAATGTAGTTGGAAAGGTTTAAATATGTGATAATTATCAGCGACATCTATGTGTCTCCAACCCCCGTTATCTCTTACTCGTTCCCCAGACTACTATAGATTTCATATACAATGATGACAGCGACCCCATATTGGGTACCATATAGCCATAATATTCGCAGATTTCAATCTCCTCTCTCCATATCCTCATTGTTATTAATTAAGTTATAAAAGACTATAAACACTGAATATACCTACCATCTACTTTTATCTTCAACAGCTTGATTTTTTTTATGTTCATATACTACCTCGTCACAGTCTTTTTCATCAGATCAACTCAACGACATAAAACCCCAAACAAATATCAACAGCGTTGAAAAAAATCAAAAGAATTTAATTGCATTTATAACGCCTCAAATGATAAGCCAAAGCGTCGGCCGACACAAGACAGGACTCTTTCAAAACGAAAGTATCAAAAACATCAAACGCAAACAAAATACTGAATTGGGTCAGAAAAAAACATCAACACCATCGCACCTCTCTTAATGCCTCGATAAATAGCCACCGATGCTTAAATTAAATTCCTTCTGTCGCACTAACTGTTTTATTTAAAAAAAGATACTTTCTGTTGAAATGTCTGCGATTAGAACATAGCATTCTTTAAGAACGGGATGATTGCCCCCAAAAAAAAAATCATCCCCTTTTGCTGTCTGTGACGAAATGTATCGAAATGACAAAAAAAAATCAAGCAAACACAAGTGACTGTGTCAAAAATTACGGGTCATCAGCGGATTGTCATAGTTGAAGGTTCAATTTTCGGCCGACAGTTACCACCATTAGAAGAATGTTAATAAAAATATACCTAAGGAAATAAAATGCTTAAAAAATCGTCATTTCCTTTCAAACTTCCACATCCCTTCGCCAAGGAATATTTTGTGAAATTTTTATTACACTCTCCAAAGAAAATAATTAGCAATTTTAACGTTTTAATTAAAAAAGAAGAGGATAACGTAACTGTTAAAGGTACTTTGGGTGTTATCTATACAAAGAAAATGACTTGAGGAAAAAAAAACTCAAGAATTTCCATGCCAATTGAGAGGAGGGGGCCTTCCGCCCACCGAAAAGGCGACAATAGATATACCGCTAAATAAAAAGAATCTTCTTTTCTGTTAACTATCTTTCTTGCATCTCTGTGTCTCTAACTTTACAAGTACAAGGGTGACAGAGGGTGACACACAGGGACAATAATATGCTACGATGGTAAAAAGGACTTTAGAGACGCCTTATCAACTCAGGGGTCGGCGACTACTTGTTTTGTGTTGACTTTTTTATTGCTTCTTTTCCGCGACAAAAAGACTTGAAAAAAATATCGAGGGTGTTGGAACATATTTCCGGGACTCATCTTTGGCATACCTACTTTCTACTTAGTTAAGAAAAGATCCTTAAAAGATTGTCCTTTTCGGGTCGTTTTTATGGGAATTTCAATTTTGAACATATTTAAGAGAATGGGTGACGAAATAGCTAAAGCTTTTCACCATCAATTGAAATAGTTTAAATATGTTTAAATACAGCATAAAAGTACCTACTTATAAGTTATTTAACAAAAACGATTTATGATAACGCTTTTTTTGCTTAAAACAGTTAAAGAGAAGCAATTACAGTTTTAAGTTTCGTTTTTGGAGATTGAACTATTGGGCTCTGTCTATATATTCTTCTCTTTTCACAGAAACTCAGCCATATTTTGACGTTTCGTTTATCAAAGTTAATTTACTTTCGACTAAAAATCTTTTTTTCTTGCTTTTCGAAGTTGAGTTTCTCTTGAGTTTTCTTAAATTACCATCATCGGGTATTATTACAGGTTATTTAATATTGAAATACTTACACGTTTGTATAACATATGATCGGTCTTGTCAGAAGTTTCCCACACCAAAAAACAAAGATTAGTTTTTTGACAGACTGGAAAACGGAAACTGAGAAAGTTTTCTGTCAAAATGGAGACACCATGTGCATTTGAATTCAATACAAAATGGAATTGCAAACATTTGTGTGAAAATCTTACGAATGTTTACAAATGGCACATGAAAACCTGGTAATAAACAAACTTTTGCTTTACTTTCACTAACACATGATAGTTGCTTCTCAAATTTGCATAAGCTAATAATACCTAAATATACCTTAGTGAACAATGTTATGCCATATACAACACTTGAAAATTTAGTGTAATTTGTCAAAACGCAATGGTTAGAATCATTTTAGCCACGAAAAACCAACAACATTAAACACTGACATCTGTTGGACCGTCTCCATTCCTGCCGCCACCCTCATATTTCCAGTTCGAACAAGGTCTTATCATTTTCCAAATAAACATTCTGAACAAAATATCTACCACCTATTCTCTTTTTATTATTTAAACGTATTAAAACATTAATAAGAATCGAATTGAAATTCAAATTCAAAAATGTAGATACATACGTACATACATGTTTTCAAAATCCTGATTTTATTTTTCTTGACTTTCATTTCTATACCCTATAGCGTTATAAGTTATAACTCTTTAACCTGTCACCATTATAAGTCGCTTTGCTTTTCTCATTTTGCATACATATCTATAGTTGTATGTATTCACACATAGCATTACAGAAAACAATCGTATTTTGTTGTTGCTATTTCTTATGCTTTCCTGTCCTCAAAATCAAAAAAAAACTTCTCTAACCAAGGTTAGCTGGGCGACAACTAGTTCTATCTATATACATACATATGTACCTACGCTACGCACCGACCGAAAAAAAAAATTGTAATATGCACTTTACTACATTTTTCAACTCCATCTGTCATCACTGCTTGATTCACCTTTCACACAACCGGAAACGGAAACATTACTATAGTCAATTTGCAAGTTGTTCTCTTTTCGTGTTCTTCCGCGATCGGTTCAACAAAAAATTATATTATTGGCATTAAAAGTTAATTTTCGGGTCTAAAAATATCAAATATATATTATTTAAATGGTAAAGATCAATTTAATAGTGTTTTTATAGTTTTATCTCGTCTTAAATGTGCTTTTATTTGCAAAATAATTTCGTTCGATATCGTTCGTTGTCTTTGTCTCGTCATCGTTCGGCTTGGGTAAAATCCTAACGGTCGCGGTCGAGTCTCGAGCCAGTGCGGGTGCTCCGCTATCCGTTGTCGCTCAATTATACCGCATATTGAAAATAAATGCGAGTGTTTTGAAGGTTATGAAGTGAAAATAAATTATTTAAAGTTGAAATAAAATTAAAATGAGAAAAATGGCCTTTTATATGTTTAAATGCTTGAAATGCATATTGTGAAGTGTCGCTCTGCAGGTTTCTACGAGTATAATGCATTTGCTGAGTAAAGAAAAAAAGTGTTTTGTGTTCCCTATTCCCTTAAGTGCTAATTCAATTCAGTGTTAATACCCAAATATCTTAATTCTGTCTTTTTTAAATGTTAAAAAATATGTCTGTCCCTGTGTTTATTCATTTGTGATATCCCTATTTTGCTTTTTTTAAAGAAAATTTAATGAAAAGTGTTTTTATCCCTCTGTGTGTCTGAGTGCGTTTTTGTTCTACAAGAAAAGAAGAACGGTCGTTACACTTCGAATGGATTTAAATTTGAGTTTCAACGGTAGGTAAGTTTAGATTTTTATTTCGTTTTAAAATTAAAGCTACGTTTAGATGCTTAGGATATTTTTCAGGTGTTAAGCGAATTGTTCGATTGATTTGAAATTGACATTCAATCTATTGATATAATGAATTCTTGTGTTCCAAGCACAGAAGAATCAACACTACCGTATGGACATCGCTGTATTTAAATTTGGATTTTAAGGTGTGTCCTATTTTAGAATGAGGGAATTTTGCATTCAATTTGGAATATATTTTCTTAATGATAAAAAAGAATATTGTCGACACTAGAGTTGTCCATCAAAATTTCCAATTGCACTAGAAAAAAACATGTGTTCTTATGGTTGGTTTTATAGAAAAGATTATTATTAAGATTGAAGTATAGTATAGCTAAAAAAATAAATAGCTCCAGCTTTGGGTCTGGGTTTTGTTCCATTTTCGGCAATTTATTTCGTGTTTCTTGTAAGGGGGGGTAGATGTTGAATTGGAATAAAATATGTTGTGTTTGAGGTATTAAAATTTTTTTTATTTGAAAGCTCCATGTATGCCATTATGTTAGAAATGATATTCGTCAAATGCGCACTTATTGGCTTCTAATGGTGGTAGAGATCCGAGTAATCCAAGCTTCTGAGTAGATGGCCTGTGTTATGATCACCTAAAGAACATTTTGTCAATTGATGTGGTTTATTTGCAAATACCTGTGGCTTCAGGAAATCCCACAAGAATCTCGGGGTCCATTCGCATGACCTTGGCGAAGTATTCACACGTTACTTCTGCGGGAAATAACCGAATTTCAATTGTGACACGTTGCCCCGTCCTGCTGAAACGTCTAGGTTCATATTTTTTCAATTTGGGCCGCCAGATTAGTATTATCATAGCTCAACGCTAGCCTTTGGAGGATGCGTTGTCATGTGTGTGTTGGTGTCGTCCCATATGGCGATTTTGCTTGTTAATTTTTCACTGGGGTTATAAGAGGCAGTTATTATCATACCAAGATCCGCCTGTGTGATTTGTGTTGCAGCGTAAAGCATAGGTGAAGAGCATAGTCCAACACGTATAACATTTGCACCGGATTTCTATACCTGGTGAATCTATTCTGCTGTCGTAGCCGCTGTAGTCACTAAAGATGATGTTCGACTAAAATTGTGGTCCCCTACCGAAGCCCAGTCAGCGAACAAATGGAATTGTCGATGGCCATGAATTTTGAGCTTTCGAGTCAGTTGCATCTTGTGCGGGTGTATAGGATCAAGTCCAGATACAAAATTCGGCAAGTTGAAGTCTGTGAAAGGCCAAGTTCTTGTGCACGGCGATGATGTGACTGCCTCTCATCCTGCTGTACATTTTCACGAACCGAGTTAATATTCTCGGCCGTGCACGCCGATGTGTGGAGTGCGGCCTGTGGGCATATTTGCACCGGAGGAAAACGTAATATATCGTTAGGCGTTGTCTATAAATGGCTAAGCCTTTGAAAAGGTTCCTTCCCTTGTAGATTTGTCTCTCATCCGTACTGTGGCACTATCAGATACACCGTCTTCTTCTTTTTCTTTTCGGCACCATCTCAGGTGAATCACAACCCTCCCACTTTTCTCCTTCACACTACTGATTGAAGGCCACTTTTATAAAAGCTGATAATTTCAAGGAAATATTCTCCCAAGAAATTGTGCACCCTATCCGGGGGCCTTCTCAAAATTCAAAAAATAAAAAATGTTCCTTCCAAAATGTAAGCCTTCGAGGGTTATCTAAAATGTACCATTTATCCGCATTTAATATCATATGTTTGAAGTTGGTTATTTTGGTGACATACTGTGAAGGTCTCTCGTATCTCTTTTTTTTCTTCTCAAACTTCCACCGACTTGATCACACTTCAATGTCAATAAGGTTACGAACTTAAAGTCTTTAAAAATGTCTGATGATTGTTTTCCAAACTTCAGCCAGCGTTTTTCGAAAGTTCCTTGATTTAAGTTTAATATATCAGCACTTCATTGGGCTTACATACTTCTGCTATTTGTTGGTTACCCAATCTGCTGTCGGCAGCAACACTTTAACTCCTTCTAGAGAAGGCAACATACAGACCGTGCCAGCTCTCTTTCTTCAGATGTAACTTCCTTCCATATGAGTTGCCCTCCTTGTGTTCATTGATCTTTCAACTTGAGACTTTCATTCTATATGATACTATTTTGTCATTAGGGTTATCCTCAGTGTATATATCAATACATCGCTCTTCTTCCTCTGAATGGTGTCAAGATTGACTTTCTTTTTCCCAGTTCTATCTTAAGGCTTGTGTGTAACAGCACAAAAAATTCATGATATTTTTCTAGAGTTCCACTCTGGAGTTTCCGAATGCTCTAGGTATACGAGCTTTAATTATTCCGTTTTTTGACATCGAGGTCTGCTAAACCATCGAATGTGAGATATAATCATATAAGAAAGCTAAATTGAGTCACCTCCTATATTGTCTGCTGTCTTACGAAACCCTGGTTTCATCTGGTGTGCATTATATTTTTGACTTTTTATCATTACTCCTCAAAACCTTTGTTTCCAAATTTCGCTGAAGCGAGTGACACATTTCAATAGGGGCTCCCGTAACAGTGCCTCTTGCCACTACACATGTGTCATAACTCATCAACATAGTCCTTCCAAATGGCTTTCCTTGCGAAATGAATTCCATTGAATACCAATCCTCACACCCACCATGGGAGTTATAACATCATCAATCGAAAGTTACAACAAAATCGGGGCAAGTGCATCACCCTGTCTAACTCAAATGATATCAAAAAGCTGTCCACACTGTGCAAAACTAAACACCCTGGCCTTACACATTATGGCTCTCCAGAATAAGCTAAACAAAGGTTTCAAACAGCTAAAAAAAAAAAAAAGAAAACCCAACCGCATTTGTGTGACACATGGAACTTCATAATATCCATACCCGCAGAGCTTTGTTCAACTATCCATATAATTATTTTTATTAATTAACAAAACGACCACAATTAATTACCTCCTCGAAAATATAAACCGTCTAGAACTAGAGGCAGTATTATGTTTTGTGTTTTTATTCAACCAACCTAATTCAATAAAAATCCACACCGCATTCAACCAATTAGAGACTCTGTAATTGGCCAATTTCTATTCACACCACGCTCGCTCACCAAATCCAACAAAAATACAAAAACATCCTTTCTACTTTAACTGCCTTCAAATATTTACCTCCTCTAAGCCCCAGAGCCAGCGCCGGCAATTCGCCAGTTCGGCGGAACCAATTGCCAGAGTTGTTAGTCCAAAATAAAATACCAAAAAATATCAATTCCAATTTAAATCGTTTTACAACTTCTTATTGATTCCAATTGATATTTATCCAGTGGTGGCGATGAAAAATTGAGGTGTTTTCCTTTTTCCGCTTCTGGCTTCTAGCCATATCCAAGTCCTCTCATCCTATATAAGTCTCTTGTTCAAAATTCATTGGGGTGAACATCTTCAAAAAGAAAACAGATGATTTCACCTGTAAACGATGCTGAAAGTAGACGATAAACAAAAACACCATAACAACCCTTAAACGAAGTCGTCTTCTTTCGATGATGATGATGATGGGACACTCCACACTCCACAGGATGTGTCCCATTTGCACACTTTTGTAGGAAAAAAATCTCAGATCCCAACCACTACCACCCTTACAACAAGATTTATAAAAAGGTTACAAGTATTATTACAGGGAAGCCCAGAACATCCTCCCTGCGGCAATCACATCATCCCCTTAAGTTGTTTGCACGTCTTTCCCCCTTTTTTTCTGTTTCCCTTCGTCACGCGTTATATGTTTTTGGGGGCGATATAAAATTATGCACGAACTGACTTGGAAGTTGGAAGAGCGAAGAGCCCCGTCCTTAAGGCTGTTTAGAACCCAACACGTTTGTGATGATGAGATGATTTCAACAGGATTTGTTATACGATACAGTGTTTTTTGTGGGGTGGGGATTTGGAAGCAAACACAATAAACACATCTGAGGCAGAGTCAAACAAAAAAAAAATCCACCCCCCTATTCCCGGTTCCATAATTTTCTTCTAAAAAAATAGAAAACTAATAACATTGCAAATTTTTCATGTCACTTAACGCATAGCAAAACACACAAAAAAAAACATATCCTTAAACTGGTGTCAAAATCCTTAATACCATAATGATTTGTTGTAAGGATTACGGATACGCAGTTTAGCACTCAGTGTGTGAGCGAAGCTAATATACCGAAAATAAAAATATAGAAACAACTCAACACACATGAACATATGCGGATAAATTTTGATGAAATTACATATTAGCAGGAATATATGAGAGTCCTGCGTGGTGTATTTTGTGAACCGATCCAGCATCCAGCATCCAGGACGATGACGGTGCGTGTTTAAGCCTATACTCTGACAGCAGCAGGTTGTTCTCTTGTGGTTATGTGGTTGGTTCATTCAGTGAGTTTTTTTTTGTTTTGCGTGGAATGGAGGGTTTCACTGGAATCATAAACAGGATTTGATTTAATGCTATTCCAATTTTCAAATTAGCATTTAAAAAACGAAAGCTGAACTTGTTTAGGCTTTGATATACGGTGTGAGGGACGGGATAGGACGAGAAGAATTATGTTCATTTCCATATTTGTTTTAGAAACTCCAAAGATTTAAACTTGATTGGGGTCTATGTTTTCATCATGCACGTACTTTCTGCCAAAATATAGTTCCAAAAAAGAACACTGTAGCATTTCTTAAACTTTTTCTTCGATGGATATGAAAGTAGAAACTACCTACCTTTTATACCGCTCCATTCATGTTGTTACGGATTGTTTTCGGTTTGATATTCATATTTATGGTGTGCCAGAAGGTTCCGTTCTATCTCCGAATCTCTTCGTCATCTTTTTGGATGAACTTTTGTCTAAGAATTCTAATCCATTTGATAGTTTTGCTGACGACAGAACACTCAGCTCTTCTTATTCGATTCCAGATTCAAAAACTCTGCTCTTCGGGTGAGGAACTGCAAAGACAGCTTATCATAAACTTGTTAAGTTCCAATCTTGACTGCATTGTCCAATTGGGGTATTATTAACCATTTGGAATTAAATTATTCAAAAACTCATCTCCTGGATATGATTTAGAAATGAGTTTTAAAATGAATATAGGTTAAAGAAGGAAACATTTTATTGCCTTGAACATCGTGATGTAATGTTTGTGGTCTCATTTTTTTTATCGCACCTTAAAGAAAAAAACAATGCTCCAGAGAAATAGCCATATGAATTCCTTCTCTTAAATTACTTTCCTATAAATACTCGCAAAGTACCCCATGGTGTAGCCATTTGAACTCATCTGTAAATTGTAGATCCCTTCTATTTTTGCAGAATATTGACGCATGTCTACACTGGAATGGTTGAGATTTTAAGACAAGAGGTCCCGGGCGCTCCTGGAGCTTTGGTGCTAACAATTTATTTATTTACTCGCATCGCTATCACTTTTCATTTTCATCAATTTATCCCCGAGCCAAATGTTGGGCCTGTAGGTTCTTTTAATAAAAAGGGTGGATAGTGATTTCTTAGCCATATACTACAATAAAGTAGAATGTCCTATCTGGATCGAATTTTCCTTCTCATTATGACTTACAGAAATTCAAAACCAGTCTGCATCGGTATTTCTTTTCCAACTTTGCCAAAACAATCAAATCACTCTCTCCATTTTATTGCTTGATTCACTACATGCATCGAGTTGGCCTGGTTATAAAAACGTCTATGTGCTGTACCGGGTGTTTTCTAATTTAATGGCAATATATTTGAATTTTCATGAATTTGTCGTAAATTTGTATTGAACGAAAAAAAAATTAAAAAAATTGATAGCGAAGTTAGCACTACCACCCTCCAGAAAATGCTTTGCAAACTCAATAAATTTTCGAAGATAACTCTTATCAAACAAAATTTCCAAAAGTACTTAAAATGATTATTAATTGCAAAATTGCCGTGAAATAAAATAATTTGTCGCGTTAAATTTTTTAAAATTAACCCCTCTTTTAACGCAACATGACAGTCAAGTTAGCATAGGGGTTAATTCTTTCCGACAAATTCACGACAATTAACCCAATTTGTTGATCCTTTAAAAAAATCTGTCTCTGAACTATACCTTGCTTACTCTTTACTTGCGAACTCTTTTACATTTCCCGAAGATTACCTATAATATTAATATAAGTAGTATAGTATTGAAGACTTTCATTATTGCTCTTATTTCATTTAAGAGAGCAGAATATTGTATCACGTGAACATTCTCATACGCATTCCGTCTAGTAAGTCCTGCATGAGTTGAAATGAAAACTAGCCATCCGATGCGACGCGACGTGCAAAACAACTTTATTAGTCCCAACTCCATATTCTAAAACACAAAGCGAGATTACCGTTGTTCCTGATCGCCTGATCCCATAATAATTTCCCTAAGCTTAATGCACCCGCTTTGTTCTTGCACAAGGAATTTAAGTCACTCTCAACAAGTTGTTCATCAAGTGCGTGTCGGTTTAAAGCGTGTCTCGTGATCGGTAAATAAAAATAAAAATAAAATTGTTTTTAATACATAAGTTCTTAATGTGCGGTAGTAAAAAATATTAAAATAAATATTTCTTATAAAGTGTTTACCTACTGTTTTGTAAAAATTGATTCGTTTTCAATCTTTAAAAGTGTCAAAAAAATAAATTCGATTTAATTTAAAATTGCTTTGATATCGTTTCATTGTTTTGTGGAATGGCGTCGTTATACGGTAGATTGTGGGTAGATTCAGCAGTGCGTGGCGGTGGCTGAGTTCAGTGTTAAAAACAAGAAAACTTTTTCTATGAACTAAAAAGTTCTTTTTGATATTCAATCTAAGAAATGATTGCTAAATAATAAATGTGGGTTCAAGAAAGTGCTGGATGCATTTAAGGAGCATAAAGAGAGATTTAAATTAGTATGAGGTGAGTGTGTTTTTTATGACAAATTTTTTTTTAATAAAATATTCCCTTTATTGATTTTTTTTTAAATATGTACTACATTAATTTATTTAACAAGTCACATTTTGCATTAATGTAAATTAATTTTGCATTACGTCATCAATTTTCAGATTTCCTTGTAATTTTTCATTGAAGCCAAAGTTAATGGGGCTGCAATTCAATTAAGTCCTCCATTTTTTTAATTAAAAAATGTTTTCGAATTCATATCAAATTATTACAGGACACTTTCATGGTAGCAACTTGCAAACATTGTCCCAATTCTTAAACTTTCTTAAGAGATTATTTTAAAATAGCATTGTGCTTCTCCATTGTACATACATTTTTATAGTAATTTCATGGAACATTTTATTTTAGTTCTGAACGTCGTCAGTGGCGGCGCTAGTTGTCTTATCTATTTTACATCAAATGTCTTCTATTGCTGTTTTTGCTTCCCATAGCAGTTTAGACAAAAACTACTAAAATTACTCTCCAATCAAAACTTGTGAACGTCGTCCATAGATGGGCAAAAAACGTTCCGCTTTTTGGGAATACTGTAGATTTTAAATACAATGGCTTCTCCACTTCTTCAAATTTCGACCACTTTCGCAAACACGAAGAAGACAAAAGCGGCTGTTATAATGATACAACTAAACAAGCTAGCGGCTTCCAATAGAGATTTTAAGCAAACGGAAATATACTTCTTTCCCTCTCGCTCCTATAGTCAAAATCAAATGTGAAATCCTACTTTGAAGGAAAACAACAACTGGAAACAACAACAACAACAGGAAGAATTTAATTGTTTTCCCTCAAAGTAGTGATTTGACATTTCTCTTTGACGTATTCGCATACTTCTCTATTCTTATTCTTATTTGTGTTTCATTTTGAGTATTTACGTTACGGACACACATAAAATTTTCGCCTTCTCGTTTTCGCTCTCTGTCTCTATACGTTCTACATGTTCGTTGTGCACTCTACGTCACAGAGATACAACGTTTTTTATTGTATCATACGCAATGCCTTATCTTTAGTAGTTGTATCATGGGCTGTTGTTTTTTTTCGAATTGCTTAGTGTCTGTGTACATGTATTAGTATCGCCACTTTCGTCAACATCGGTACTGGTGATTTTTTTTAAAAAAATATAAACAAATAAACTCCCAAATAATGTCGTGATGTTAGGTTCATTGCAGGGCTTTGGTCTTAATTTATAATGAATTTCGTGCAACCAAAAAAGTAACCTAGGATTTATCTGGATTTTCTCGAAAATGATTTGCGCAGATAATAAAAAAAATAAAGTGCATGTCTGAGTCGCTCGAACTTGCTCTTATGTGCGACAGTAGTCTTGCGGCTTTAGACTTTGGAAACAAATTTAAGGAAACAATCATATACCTACAATTTTATTACATGTAAAAATCACACGTTTTTTGGAAAAAAAAATAAACGAAAACATCTGATTTCATTTACTGTTTCGTGTTTGAAGAATTTTTTTTTTTCAAAATAGTTTGACCAGTTTTTTCAAAACAACTTTTTGAAAATATATTCCAAATTTTTTTTGAGTAAGCCAACTTCTAGTACTTTGTAGTTTTTATCAGAAAAAAAAATCAAAAAAAAATAGATTAAAACGTTTTTGGAAAAAAACAAAAACATTAAACAAATTATTTTTTGACAAATTTAAGAGATTAGATATATTATTTTGTATATAAAAGGGCTAATTTAAAAAAAAAGAGAAAAATGAATATTTCAATAAAATTCGTATGGCAGGTAGCGTTAGTTTTAGAAAAAGAATGCTAATTCCAAAAACCCCTCTGTAGGACGTCATAATAATACTGTGTACTAATTTCGAAGCAAATCGGTTCAGCCGTTTAGGCTGTACGTTTCAGACAGTCAGACAGACAGACAGACATAATTGTGGGACCCACTTTTTTAAGGCTTCTCTATTATGGTAATGTTGTGTTTAATGGTCCAAAAAGAACTTTTGTTTCTAAATTAATTCTTCAAAGTTTAAAAACTTTTTTCGTAAAAAAATAAAAAAAAACTGTTCCAACGATTTTGAAGTGATACAAATTTCATATGACTTTTTCCTTTTTAATTTTGTTTTTTTTTAAATCTCAAGCCTATTACTTTAGAGCAAATTTGCGCAACTTTAATTTGCACTTAATTTTTTTCATAATTTAAATTTCAAAAGTTTGTATTTTTATTTTGAAAATAATTAAATCTAACATACTATTGTCGGTTTAAGTTCTTATATAAACGCTTTTCGCTCACCATATAATTGCTTATTTTCAATAGACTCAAGCCCCAAGGTAAACTCTTACTAAAAGACTCACAGTCGTGCAATAACGCAGATTTCAATATAACAACTGCATTTGCTTTTTTTAAGGAAAATTAGCATCAAGAATCCATTATTAATAAAAAAAAGAATCTACGATTTCTTCAGTCGTCACTACTGTTATTCCAAAGCCGCATTATACACTACCTACATATCTATATTTATATAAATGAGAGATCAGTTCTTTGATTGCATTACCAGGACTTCTGAAAAAGGATACAAACACATAAAAAAACATCTTTTGACACAGAAAAAAAAAATATAAAAGAAAATTAAAAGAGATTCTTTTGCACATAAAAAAGATAATAACCACTTTGTGGTGGGCTGTTGGTAGTGGTAAGCGAAAGCCTATTCAACTCGAGTCCTTATTATGATGATGATGGGTTTCAGTACGACACTTATACTGGTATACCAAGTACAGGCCGTGACTAGAGAAACAAACCTATATCTACTATTTTTACATGAAGCTTATTATTGTAACTACTTGTGTTTTTTTTAACGCCCTAAACGGATTTTATATATTCAGGGGTGGGATTGGGTGATAATTATGTTTTCTTTTTGTGGTGAAACGAGAAAAAGATAGGCATGGTTTTTTTTTTTATTGCCATTTAGGAACATAATTTAATTTTTTATCGTCATCTTACATCTGGGCTTAGTTATTTTGTTATTTGCAAGTTTATTCATTTTATTTGGGAAAGGAAATAAAATAAGGTTTAGGTTGAAAATAGAATACATTTTGTGTCAAAAATATGACAGATAGGATGGTTTTTTGTGTTTGAATTCTTAAAAAAACTTTCTTCTTTCTCTTAAATATATTAAGTATTCCTAAAAATAGCGTTGTTCGTTGAACTTTATCCAATGCTGACCCATGTTTTTTTGACAGCCCTGAAAGTTATTTATCAAAATCCTGTCTACTGAAAACTGCATAATTTGCAGAACAAAAATAAATGCATGGCAACTCTCACACGCGCCATTAAATCCAATATGGCTGCGCCCATGAAAATAACCTAAAAGAATTTGAGGAGAAGATATATGCGAGGGCTCCCATTAGATTCCCCAGCAACACAAACAAATTCACTGACATTTCTGATCTACTTCAAGGCAATCCAGGTCCCAGAAGCACAGAATTTTAGGTCCAGGACAAGTTCAGGTTTTTCAAAAAACTTTGCTATTGACAGCACCCCAATCTGATTGGCTCAACGAACAAAGCTGATTTGTGGCAACACTTGAAGTCAGCTTGATTGTGTCCCTCCTGTTCTAATCCAAGTAGTGTGAAGTAAGAAAGGACATTTTTTTTTGGAACTTCCCAGGTCAAATCAAAAGCACTCTTTCGATGTGACATCATCTTATATAGCGAAGTAATACAACAATTTGAATAAAGTGGGAAGTGTTCGAATGTTGGAAGTTTGGGCTTGATCTTGATGTTGAAGAGATGATGAGGAGAAATCATTAGGACATTTCTTTTCTTTACATCCAAATCCACTTGAGCATTGCCGTAATGTTTATGTTGTCTCGTCTTGCTTTGTCACTATGTACTTCTATAAACAGTGCTCCATGGAAATAGACAGATACAATGCTCTCCTTAAAGGATTTCCCCTTAACATTAACATCGCTATAAGAATGCCCATCAATTAGCCCTCGATCCTAGCTTTGGGCGCACTGTTAAGTATAGAGACTAAGTTTTTAGCTGCACTACAAGTATGTGGAACGCTTAACCCTTGAATCCAACATGACAGCTGTGCTGCTATATGCCTGTGAAACGTGGATGTTGACATCACACAAAAAAGTACCTATAGAACTGGAGTGCCCATACACTAAGGAAGCTCAATAGACCATATCAAAGCTGTCCTTTAAATGTAGCCCTCGAGTTGAAAGGAAGTTTGGTAGGCCCTATTAAATGAAACACGGAAGTTGAGTCACAGATTTTAGAGTCTTGGTTAAATCTGAGGACAGGTACCATGATGCGGTGAAAAAATGGGAGGATCTGGTTGCCACCCTATATGATCTAGTAAGGTTAAAGTGATGCTTCCGGTTCCAGCTTTCAAAAACCAAGATGGAAAAGACCTGTACGAGCTTACAACCTGGAAAAACATGTTAAATCCTTCAGTCAAGGTGGGAAGGGCTGTTAAAAAAGAAACAAGTATACTCTTTGCAAAGTGGAAAAATAGCAACCATTCCCGGAATATAGGGTGTGGTTGCGGTCTGTCCAGTTATTCACGGAACCTTTGCAATCACTGTTTCTGTCACAATTTTTGTATTAGCTTTCATTGCAAGTCTGCTTGGAATCACCGTTTCTACTTATCTAGAAGGTTAGTGTCAGTTAATGTCAGGGTCGCAACCCCAACTATGGCATACCAGTTTAACACTACCGTTCCCTTCTTCTTATTTATTATGGACATGGACATAGACAGCCCTTTAAATTAATGTTCCGGATCCAAAGTTGCATCATTATACTAAATCCAGAATGCAGCCTTCACAAGCAAATGTCCTACATACCGGGAGATTTGGAAGAAATAGTCACCGACTTTTTCCAAGTCTGTATATTATTGTGAGTCCATTTGTCGGATCCACATAGTCATTTTTAAGAATTCATTTGATGATAAAGCATCATCGATATTCGGTGGATAAAATCAGTTCTGCTGTTTTCTGGAGAACAAAAAAAAAGTGACCTCGGCAATTCAGTATCCAGATCAATAGTTGGAAAATTGTTAGATGTGGGATGTACAAATGTATCAGCACATTTTTTTTGTTCGTTTTTTTCAACATAGTAACTATTTCTCCCTTAACCCTCCAACCAACCACTTCTGCATCCCGGAAAATCAGGATTCCGTGACAAAGTTTCCGCATGGTCAACAAAAAATAATAATTGATACAAAAGCAAAATTAGTTTGACTATAAAATTGTTTAATTTTTACAGAGTTAACATTTCCGTTTGCAGAGAGTGACTCCCACCTTTTTTTTTATTTAAAAAATTACTGCTTCCGATAGACTCCATACACAAATGTAATTGGTAATTACAAAACCATTCGGTGTGGAGTTGAAATTTCATTTAATTGACACCAAAAATGAAAATAAAATCATAATTTCATTTGAGTCTGACAGACACACACAAAAATAAAAATGTATCCCAGATCTGCCTTAACTCTGCTGTTTCGCTTCAAAAAAAAAAAGGAACCACAACAAAACAACTTCATACTTATATGCAGAATGCAGCAGTAAACCTTTTTTGATGTCACACCATCATGCATATTAGCTTGATCAAAATATATTTAAATTACAAAAAAAAATTATAACGAATCCCCATCATCCATCGCATGAAAAATTATTATGTATTCCTGTGACACAACTTCATATCCTTCCACTGGTTGAGGAGGCATCATGCAAAAGTTTACCGCGCGTACCTACTCAAAACAAATGTCAACCAGCAATAAAAATTGCACCACACTCAAAATGGAGAGT
The DNA here is from genome assembly GCA_916050605.2 of Platycheirus albimanus. NCBI lineage: Eukaryota > Metazoa > Arthropoda > Insecta > Diptera > Syrphidae > Platycheirus > Platycheirus albimanus. The sequence goes on from OU696696.1 coordinate 359,896,814, forward strand.
AACAAATGTTACCTCCAAGCTCCAAAATGTGAACACAACTCACAAAAAAAAAAAAAACACAAAACACAAATAAAATGCCCAATGACCAAAAAAAAAAGGATAATTGATTACTGTACCATACGAGTCCTTTTTTCGCTTCTGCAACAACGCGTGATGAACTTTGAATATTAAAATTTATAATTGCTCTTAAAGTGTGCGGAAAAATCAGTGCGCCGGGAAATTGTCATTCCCTGTGTTTTTCGAGTGAGGGGAGTTTTGTATAAAAATGGGGTTGAGTTCCCACTATCCAGCCCAGTTCATCCCTGCCAGTCGCAACACTTTGTATAGCTAAGTTCTGTCAAAAATGTGTCGTCCTTGCAAATTGGGATTTTTGTCTTTTTTTTTTGTATTCATTCCGGTGCGGCGCACTGGTTATAGTACTCAAGGCTGCAACAATCTCATAATGAATTCAAGTCACATTTCGTTGAGTTCGGTGTTTTAGGAAGTTATTGGATTTTTTTCTGTGTGACCATGCCTTCCGACATCTTTTGGAAGTACCTATGTTCCTACTAGCTACTACACTGTGAGTGAGAGTGCAGAGAACATTCTGTGTGACAGTTAGTGCGGTGCCGGTGGTAGCTTTGTGGATGGCAATTACGTTTATGGAATTAAGTTGGGCGCGGCAGTGAACGAAAAAAAGAATGAAACTTTGTTCCGGTACCGAACGTGGTTTTCAAGTACAAAATTGATTTAAATTGTTGAACTTTTGTCCTGATAAGGACATTGGATTACATAGGAGTTAAGCTTTATCATTGCAGAAGATTTGGAACTCTGCGAGGTGATTTAAAAGAAATACTCACTTATACTTACTCATAGCTTGACAACAGATTTTGTATTCAAAGATGTTTCGATTATTTAGTGGCTAAAGCACTTGCCATGTTTATATTCAAACGATGTTAAAGTTTCAAAAAAAAAAAACAATCGCTAACAGTAAATGGCTAACTATAATTGAAGAATGGGTACGTTACGTTGCCTTACGAAACAGTAGAAATACATGTGATTTGTATACAGAACCCAAAATGACTTTTTGAAAGTTTCGGCAAGTTTCGTTCACTTTTGTTTCCGTATGTTATATACGCTTTCATTCGTACATTTCACACGAATATCTGACATTTTTTTTTTTTTTTTTTTTTTAAAGAAAGAAAGAGACCATTTCTTCTTATTTGTAAAGGCTATGGTCAATAACTGATGTACGTGAAAGATCGGAAAGAAACTTTTCGTTCGGTTTTGACACTTGCTTCCTTATTCTATCGCGTATTATCGCTGGGCCTTAAGAGCTGAATTTCAATAGTCGCGTTTCGTTAAATTTCGATCGCACTTTATGGACGAAAATTTGACATCTGACTGTGAATGGATAGCAGAGTGAGAGTGAGAGGAATGCTGACTATATGGGTGACGTCACATTCATCTTATTGTTCAGATTGTATATTTAGGTAGCGTGTTCATTTCAATGGTTCGACGGTAACGTTTCGTTCGTTTTTGACACTAGCTTCCGTTTGTTTCCGTTCATTATAGTTCAGCCTTTAAGCCTTTAATGGTTGTCAGCTCTTTTTCGTTAAGTTACGTTCACTTTCAAAGAACACGAAGCGCTTAACGCAGCCAAACGTTTGACAATAATAGTTTTGTTCGTGTACTTTTTGAGTCGAAAAATGAAAAGTGTGCAAATTCTTTAGAAACGTCAAATTCGAAATGTTAGATTGGTTAGCTTTTCGCTTAAAAGGGTCATCTGGCAACAACACAATGTTTACATCACATTCATCTTATTGTTCAGATTGTATATTCAATGGTTCGACGGTAACGTTTCGTTCGTTTTTGACACTAGCTTCCGTTTGTTTCCGTTCATTATAGTTCAGCCTTTAAGCCTTTAATGGTTGTCAGCTCTTTTTCGTTAAGTTACGTTCACTTTCAAAGAACACGAAGCGCTTAACGCAGCCAAACGTTTGACAATAATAGTTTTGTTCGTGTACTTTTTGAGTCGAAAAATGAAAAGTGTGAAAATTCTTTAGAAACGTCAAATTCGAAATGTTAGATTGGTTAGCTTTTCGCTTAAGGGTCATCTGGCAACAACACAATGTTTACGTCACTCAAATTTTACAGAGTTGAAAATAAATGAACGAAGTAATAAAATAAAAAATAAACGCTTTTCGTGTTAATAAAAACGTATGCAATCGAATGGAAACTGTTTGATTGGTACGCGAACAAAGTTAATTATGATTTAGGTACCAAGGCAGTGTCTATTCTCATGAACAAGTGTCACCAGTTTTGACACTGGTTAGATGTTTTTTAGCTAAGATATTTTTATAGGTTTCTGTTCAGAAAAGTTTTTTCTAAAAGAACCTATTACAAAAAAAAAATGAGTTGGTGTATGGTATTCCTAGCGTGTTAAGAAAGTTCAGCTTGTGTATAGTCCATCGAGTCCAGCTGCATTGTACTTTTTCGTCCTAGCGATATGCCTGCTTTAACTTAATTTTGGTCTGGTGGTTGCAATTCTTGGTTGGCATCCAGATTAGCCCTATCAATGCCTAACATTGACTTGTGTGTCTACTATGTTTAGCGTTTTCATCACCATCGTTGCATCCATATAATGAAGTGAAATACAACACTTCTTTTCTGTTAAACTATTTCTGCATCTCCTGGACTCCACGTTGTTTCTGATCTTCTAAGCAAGTAGTGTTTCTCATCCTTCCTTTGCTCAACATAGAGTTTGTGGAAAGATCTAGTTCTCTTTTGAAGCAACTATCTGTAGGCTTCCGTTTTAGTTTAGTTTGCCTAAACTAAACATTTCTCGCAAGAAAATCAACACTTTTGAGTTCTGACGCTGTGTTTCTTATGACTTGTTGACATAGCTGTCATTAATCTTAGGGGTGAATATCATGATACAACTAAACTAGTTCCGTTTTTCATGAGTGTCCTTGACGTTTAGAGTAGAGCCACGTACAGCGCAGAACAAAACTTAAACAAAAATGCAAAGGCTATGTGTATCGGTGACGTGAACGAATCAAAAATGAGAACGGAACTGATCTATCGTGCTTAGTTGTATCATGGGTTAATATCAACAGCAATTATTGTATTCCTCGCAAGCACGAGAGACATGCGTTAGACAAAGACTGTATAGATGTCGCTTTCCATTGAATTCACCGTAGTCGAGGTTTGGCACCAACTAGGTTGTAATCCGGGTGGATGTTGGCTCCTTGGTATTTACGGGTGACCATCTGGTGACCGTCATGTGCCCATGTGGACGCCAATATATGGTAATCGTGTATACTGCTTAATATGTACCATGCTTTCCCCATTAATAAATGTCCGAGGTGGTGTCGTGTTGAATGTGCGATCGTCAAACCAAAGATTTTCTTTCTCCAAATTACATCGTTTAAGTCTCCCAAGATGCCAAGATGAGTTTTGAGTTGAATGATGTGTTTAGAAGCTTGTAGGAGCTTTCCTTAATCATTTAATTTTTCTCTTCTATTGCCTGAAAAAGATCAGTTTTACCATCTCAAATGGGTTGAATACTTTCCATTGGATAGTAGCAATGGTGACAGGTGATATATAGTGCTTGGTTGCTAACCTATAGTTGTGGGTTCGAGCCTCCGCCTCACCTGGGTAGTAATTTTTATATATTCCCCCAGTTTCAATAACTGGATGCTACTCGTGTTCTTTTCGTGAGATACTTAATCACAGTACGCTGCACTACCAAATATTCTTTCCTATCTTCTTTTCTTTCTTTCCTTACCGCTCGCACATGTTAATTCACGGGGTATTAGTATCCCCTTGAGTGCGAGTATATCATACAAAAATAGAAGCTAATTTTCAGACTTTGCCAAAAATTGCACCTAACTGAGCAAAGACACATTATTTTTAATCTGAATTTTTTTTAAACATGCTTAGGCTTACCCCTTACTTTTTTACTTGCGATTATAGGTACTATAAGGCAAGTTATGCATTCGTCGAAAAAAAAAGTTTTGAGATAACAATCAAACATGACATTACGATGATAGCGAAGACGAAAAAAGATGGTCTAAAAATTCTGTCCGTCTGTATGTCTGTCTGTCTGTCTGTCTGTCTGTCTGTCTGTCTGTATGAGACCTACAGCCCAAACGGGTGGGCGGAATTGCTTCAAACTTGGTATATAGACTTTTTTAGGTATTCTACAGAAAGGAAATTGAAATTTTTTTTTTAGCTCAAAAAATAACGGTACCTGCCATACAACCGTTACGTTAAAGCTTATTTTTCTCAAAAACGGCTCTAACGATTTTTAATTAAAAAAATCAGTGTTGCTTTTTAGGTACGACCAATCATATGGCTGAAAAAAAAGTTTTAAAAAATGGCTAAGAACGGTACTTTCCATAGGACCGTTTTTTTTGCTTTCGACTATCTCGAAAACGACTCAACCGATTCTTTCGAAATTTCACACACATATAGCTGTAGGTAGCTCAATTTGTATTGCATACCAATATTTTTGAAAAATATTTTTTTGTATTTTTAAAAGCATTTTTAAAAAAAAAATTTAAAAAATTAATATTTTGAAAACTGCTTATTAAATTTTTTTTTAAAAATTTTAAGTAAATGTATTTGCTGAATACCTATGAACTGGCGTTTTTGTTTTTTTTTTGAAAAATTTTTTCAAAAAGTTTTTCAAAAAAAACTTTTTTTCTCAAAAACCGCTCCACAGATTTTTCTAAATTTATTCTCATAAATTCAAATTTATCCAAGAAATAAAATGGCGTACTTTTTTTTCAGCTCAAATTAGTTTAAGTATTTATTTAAGAATTTTGAAAATTTTATTTTTATCAAAATCTCAAGCCCATAAACCACTGTCACTCATTAGAGCAAGTTCGTGCGACCCAGTCGTGCATTTTATTTTAATATTTTTTGTTATCTTGGTTTAATCTTTTTATCATGTCATATACAAAAAAAACCTGGTATTTATAATTAACTCAATTAAAAAGAAATTCAATTCCATATCAGTCCACCGAACTTATTGATGAACCTTAAAAAAAAAAAAAATTAAAAATACAGCCTTTGTATTTTGTCATTTATTTGGAACCCATTGATAGGACAGTCTTTTTAATTATATCAACACTTTCTTCAATTTGTGCTTTGTTGATGACAAGTGGGGGAGCAAATCGAATGATATCACCATGTGTAGGCTTGGCCAGAAGACCATTCTCTTTCAGCTTTATGCAAACATCCCAGGCATCGTATTCTACACAAAAATGTATTCCAATTAAATGGTCAGTTAATGGTCAATTGTTGAAAATTTAAAAATCTTACTTGGATTGATGACAATAGCATTCAAAAGCCCCTTGCCTCTCACTATCGACACGATGTCCTTTGGCAGTGTGCTCAGTTCAGTTCTCAGGATATTTCCCATGTTCTCGGCATTCTTAGCCAAGTTTTCTTCAACCAGAACCTGTAGCGCAGCCATCGCTACCTTGCAACCAAGGGGATTGCCACCATAAGTGGATCCATGCTCACCGGGCTTAATACACAACATAACTTCATTATCACAGAGCACAGCTGAAACTGGGTAAATGCCTCCAGAAAGGGCTTTTCCTGCAAAAAAAAAATGGTTACATTGATTTCAGTCAAAATCCAATGACATTTTTGATAACAGGCTTACCTAAAATTAAAATATCAGGTCTGACATTTTCATAATCTACCGCCAGCATTCTTCCAGTTCTTGCTAGTCCAGTCTGAACTTCATCGGCGATGAAGAGGACATTGGACTTGGTGCAGAGATCACGAACTTTTGTAAGATATCCTGGATCAGGCACAACAACACCAGCTTCACCTTGGATCGGTTCGACCATAAAGGCACACACATTGGGGTCTTTGAGGGCATTCTAAATTTTTTTTTTTAAGCTTAGTAAATCTTAGCAGCCTTTATGGGAAGCTTTAACTTACTTCTAAGGCACTGGCGTCGTTATAGTCAATGATTTCGAATCCAGGCATGAATGGACCAAATCCATCATAGCTGCTTGGGTCAGTTGAAGATGAAATGGCTGACATAGTTCGACCCCAGAAGTTGTTCTTAGCAAAAATTATCTTTAAAAAAGGAAGATATTGATAAATGACCTAGTGCTGGCCTTGACCCAGGGCAAGGTATAAAGAGTTCTACTTACCTTGGCTTGATTTTTAGGAATACCCTTCTTAACGTAGCCCCATTTTCTCGCCAATTTACAAGCAGTCTCTCCACCTTCCACGCCTGTGTTCATGGGTAGCACTTTTTCATAATCAAAGAACCTCGTAATGAACTCCTCATACTCGCCAAGGACGTCTGAGTAAAATGCTCTGCCAAAATTTAAAAAAAATATTAAGTCATAAATTGGTTGGAATTCATATTTTCAAATGATTGATTGCGTTAATTCTTGTTGAACATAATTATTGTGATAACCGGTAGCCTTATCAATATCTCCAGAAAAAGATATGAGAGGAGTGGAAAGTTTTTCTCTAAAATTAGTTATCAGATAAGACCTCAACCTAAAGAATATTGTTCTGACGAAAGGAGATTCCCCAGCAAGGTTACGAAGCTCACGTGAGTATATATTAATCGTCATCGTATTGATGGCTTATTGACACAAAGAGGGTTTTTGAAAATATTTTGAAATGCATTTTGTGACGGAGATTAAGTTATCAGCGATTTGCTGAACCGAAAACTATGTGCAGGGCTGAAAGTGTACATTTTGATAAGCCGCACATGCCAATAATTTGAAAACAAAGCCGGTTATCATAGTGGACCGTAGACCTTGTAAGAACGTAAATGTTTGAACTAAATATTATTGCATTTCAGAGAGTAAGATACAACTGGTGACTAAGATTCTGAACTCTGCCTTTAGTGCTGTTGCTGTTTTCGTCATTACATTGTATGATTGAATTGGAATATTTAATATTGGCTGTATAATAATTTTTTTTTATAAAAATATAAATAAAAAAGGATTTCAGCTTGAACTTAGTAAAGTACAGGCTACGTCAGAACACTAAGCTCGCATGAAGAAGGTTTTTATGCCTCTCAATCGATAGATTTGCCTCAAAGAAACTCAGCGCCTGCAGTCTTAACGGTTTCAAACTTGGATAATTTCTCAGCAAAAGCCCTTTTAGCGATACCTTCCATACAAGACTGCTTCGCGGGGGCCTTGACCATTTTCGATATAATTTTTTGTGTTGAGAAATCTTTCGTCATTTGATTTAAAACTTTTGTGATTTCAAATGAGGATTTTGAGTTCTTCGCTCAACTTGAAAAATTCAAAAAACCAATCAGCAAAAAGTTGACAATACAAGTCTTTCAAAACAGCTCTACTGTCATTAACAAAATGTGAAAACAGTATTGGTCCCAAATGAATACCTTGTGGAACTCCCAAAGGTACCAGAAACCAGATAAAGATATTTTAATATACAAAATTTAATAGGTAGTTTAAGTTTATTACATTAACATTTTTATAATAAATGCGCACTCAGTTTTCTGAGGGACACGATCACTGTATTTGACATGTGACTGAAGAGACTTAATTGAATTGGGCAAGGGTCAGGGACAAAAAAGTTTTCAGATATAATTACAGACCGGCGTGTGACTTTTTGATTGGAGGATTATCGAATTCCCTTGAGCTTTTACATTTTGGAAACAGTATGGGATATCTGTAGATTTTGTCATTATAAAGGGTGCTTTTTTTACAGGGATATATTTATAAAATTAAATAAATAGCAAATTGTAATATGTATTTGAAAGACAATTCCTTTGCCATTTTTATTTGAATAACGTGTCGAATGTTGTTTTACAAGTCGTCAATCGTCTCCGGCTTATCAGTGTAGACCAGCGGCCTTACTTCATATACCCCCACAGAAAATAGTCAATTGGCGTTAAATCGATCTTGGAGGCCCACGCATAGGTCCAAAACGATAAAATATGCGCTCACAAAACGTTTCCTTCAACAAATCAAGTGTGGTACTTGCTGTGTGACATCCCTTTTTGATGAAATTAAGGTGATTCATTTCATCAGGGGTGAAAATGTCATTGTCATGGTCTCCATTGACTTGGCTTGGGATTATCTACAGCCCAAATGCTGAAGTTCTGCCTATTGGCGTAGCCATTCAACAAATAATACGGGCAAGTGCGAGTCGGACTCGCGCACGAAGGGTTCCGTACCATTATCTATAAAAACAGCAAAAAAAAAAAATCACGTTTGTTGTATGGGAGCCCCCTTAAACATTTATTTTATTCAATAAACACTTGCTTAAATTTCTCATTGTAACAGGCGATTACGATTTGCAGAAGACGACGAACTGATAGTTTGTTTAGGAAAGATCGCGCCAAAAATGATCTTGTTTGTGTGAGTGAAAGAAAACTGGCAAATCAGCAAAAAGAAGAAGAAACAGAGACAGCTATGCATGTAAATTCAAGAATTCCAGAAATCCGCAAAGAAGAAAAAAGGCAACCTATGTATGCTTTTAAATCTCAGTTTTCTTTTATTCGTGTTCGAATTCGAATTCGAATGGAAAACAAAATAGAAAAGAAAACGAATGTCAAACAAAGAACAAGAAGTCAGTATTAAATTTGCAATTAATTTTTAACGTCTCAAAAATAAATATGTATGTATAAATGAATAATAACTTCTTTAAAATCAGATCGAGACCTCCCAGTACTTCTTTTGTAAGTTTAATTTAATATTTTAGGATTAACAGTAGTTTTAATAATTCATAATTAATTCAGTGATTCAGTATTAGCAGCAGAAGAAGAAGCAGCAAGAAGCATATATAGAATTTTTTTTAATAAGAAATTATTATTATTTATATTAATTTTTAAGATTTTAAAATTTGGTCGGTAAGAAAATCTAATACCGACTTCTTGTTCTTTATTTGACATTCGTTTTTTTTCTTATTTTGTTTTCTATTCGAATTCCAACACGAATAGAAGAAAACTGAGCTTTAAAAGCATACATAGGTTGGCTCTTTTCTCCTAAAAGAATTTCTGGAATTTATATGCCTGTAGGTCAAGCTGTTTCTCACTCACACAAACGAGAACAGTTTTGGCGCGATCTTTCCTAAACAAACTGTCACCAAGATGTCTTTTGCCAATCCTGCTCAAATATTTCACTGAGAAATTTCAGTAATTTTTTTTCTGAGCATAGTGTTTTTTTACAATAAAATAAAGAAGAAAGGCGTACTTACGTTTAAAAACCCTAAATCCTGATTTAATATTATTTTATGAGAGAATCTAATACCGACTTGTTGATTGTGGTTTGACATTTGTTTTTTTTTCTATTTTTTTTTTCTATTCGAATTCGAATTCGAACACGAATAGAAGAAAACTTAGCTTTAAAAGCATACATATGTTGCCTCTTTTCTTCTAAAAGAATTTCTATAATTTACATGTAGGTAAAGCTGTTTGTGTGAGTGAAGGAAAAGTCGCAAATCAGCAAAAAGAAGAACTAACAGGGACAGACTTCAAGAAATTTCTAAAGAAGAAAAGAGACAACCTGGTGATGGACGGACAAACATAGCAAAAACGAGCAAAAAATTACGTTTGTTGTATGGGAGCCCCCATAAATATTTTATTTTATTTAGTTTTTAGTATTTGTTGTTATAGGGACCACAATAATACATCATCTGTCCAAATTTCAAGTGTCTGAGTTTTACGGTTCATGAGATACAGCCTTGTGAAGGACGGACAGACGGACAGACGGACAGACGGACAGACGGACAGCGAAGTCTTAGTAATAGGGTTCCGTTTTCACCCTTTGGGTACGGAACCCTAAAAAATGAACTTCATCGCTCGTCCATAAAATGGAAGTAGCGCACTAACGAACAGAACCATGTTTTTCGAAATAAATCTGCTCAATTTGCATGCGTTGTTCAGTCGTCATTCATAATAATATGGCAAACCAAACGAAAGATAAATCGCATGGCAGATGACAAAATGGATGTCAATTAAACCAGTACTACCAACTTAAAGTTCTATAGTTATCTCTTAAAACACCTTTCAATGCCTTAATCTCGAAAAACTACTGTTTTCGAAATATCAGGAAAGTTGCTTTATTGATCCGAATCCCAAAAACGCTTTCCTTCAACATCACTTTGTCGGAAAGAGTCTACTTATTTGTTCGACTTAACGTCTCTTTTTGTCCGTACTCTTTTGACTCAATGTCAGCAATGCATTTAAAGGTTGGATTAAGAAAACTGTGTTATCTAGTTTTTGAGGTAGAATTTTGAAAATGGATTTCGTCATATTAAGGAAATCTCATTTGGAATTCTGTGTTCGTTTCGGTTTTCTTTGTTAACTCAGGTGTTCCTCAAGGAAGACATTTGGGTCCAGTTCTATTTATTTAATTTAAAATTGATTTGGTTTCTATCATAAGAAATTAAACATTGTTCTGCCTTATTTATGTTGACGCAAAACCATAAAATAGCTCAATGATTTCAGTAAGAATCTAGATCGGTTAGTTAAAATAGTTAAAAATTGGTTAAATCACACTTTTTCGATGTTCTGGTTAAGTCCATATTTAACAATAAAACATGACATTACGATGATAGAGAAGTCGAAAAAAGTGGGTCCGACTATTCTGTTTGTCTGTCTGTATAGTTACCTACAGCCTATACGGCTGGACCGATTTGCTTCAAAATTGGTACACAGTATTATTATCACGTCCTACACAGGGGTTTTTGGAATTAGCATTCTAGCTTTAAAACTAACGGTACCTCTGTCATACGATTTTTAGTGAAATATTAATTTTTCTCTAAAACGGCTCCTACGATTTTGATAAAACTTTTTGAATAGTGTTTTCTGTGCAAACTTTATGTTTTGGTTGAAACAGATTTTTCAATAAAAGTCTTATAACGGTACCTCCCATAGGACCGGTTTCTTGATATCAAATTTTCTCGTAAGCCTTTTAATGGATTTTTATGAAATTCTTAATGTAGAAGCCCTTTTATAAACGAACTACTAAAATTTTTCAGAAAAGTTTTTAGAGTTTAAAAAAGAAAATTAAAAAAATTATTTGTTTTTGTTTTTACCAAAAACGGTTTAGTCTATTTTTTCTTAATTTTATTTTTCTGATAAAAATTAAAAAGTGCTAGAAGTTGGCATATCTAAACTCGAAAAAAAATTGGAAAATATTTTCGAAAAGTTTTCCAAAAAAACTGGTCGAACGATTTTAAAAAAATGTCTTAAAATTTTAAACAGTAAACGAAATCAGATGGCTTACTTCATTCTTTTCCAAAAAAACGTTTTAAACAGTGATTTCTAAGTGATCAATAAAATTTCACATCATTTTTTCCCTGCGTTTGTTTCCATAATCTCAAACCCCGAGACCAATGTCACACATTGCGAGTGCGAGTTCAAATAAATAAAATTAATTACATCAGAACTTTGTTTCTTTAACAATCCAGAGCCTTTAGAACATTCAATTATGTATAAGAAATATCTGTATCTTCGACGTTGGCAAATTATTTTTGAAAATTACATAGTTCAATCATTTTTAATCACTATCAGACCCCGGCTTCTGAAATTTTCACATGGAAAAGTTTCTACAGTCATGACATCCCCGTCAGTTGGTCAAATTTTGAACACTGCTCTCAGTTATATTAAAAACAAAACGGCACATCTTTTCATCTGTTTCAATTTAAAAACATTCATTAGAAACAAAGTGTTTTGGTGCCGCATCACTTGGAAAATAAATGTCGGTTGTCGTGTAACCAATACATATAATATAAATTCTATTACTTTAACACACATCATGTTATTCAAACATGACAGCGTAGTTTTTATATCGGTCTGAAAACATTTGTATCTACAGCTACAGTAAAAAATTATTTACCATCAATTAAAAAAAAGTTCTTATGAGGGCCCTAAAAAAGCCATTTAAATTCTTAGCTTAACTATTTCTATGTTATTGTTGCCAAGTTAAGTGATAAGCTCACTCACTATCTCTCTCGTATAAAACTCGCATTGCACTTAAGAGATTTGCATAGATAAGATAGTTCCACATGATAATGAACACAACACAAAAAAGATACTATCAGACTTTCACTCACCTTGAGGTTAGCGCCAAGCGTTTTGATTGCTCCACCAGCGCGCCAACAATCTTTGGATGTCCATGGCCTTGATTTACGGCAGAGTAGGCACTCAAAAAATCAAAATATCTTACACCCTCCACATCCCAAACAAACACCCCTTCCCCCCGATTCAGAGCCACTGGCAGCGGATGATAATTATGTGCTCCGTATTTATCTTCACGTGCAAAAACTTCTTTCGAACTTATACTACGCGTTGCACTGACACTCACAGTACGAGGAACAACCCTTCTTATCAAAGCTTGACTTACAAACATGTTGTTTTTCTTGTTATTGTAATTTGAAACAATTAAAATAAAAATTAAAATATAATGCACTTGTTGTAAAAAAAAAAAAATTCCAGGGATTCTAATGGAAACACTTGTGAACTGATCGAGAATGCTTGAAAGACTGATAGAGCTAGATTTTTCGCTTAGTATTTAAAAGTGCCAATTGAATTTTTTTTTTCTATACTTGACTTGATTATTACTTGTGTGGTTTATTTTTAAATTGTTTATTCTAATAGCGCTACCTATAAATGTATCTACATATTTGTTACTTGTTCCATAAGGGTGGGAGACTACAGACTAGGTACATATTTTTTTTATATTTCTCGGTATCCAAGTTATGTTGTTGTCTGAACCTAAAGTATGCTGTAGATACATTTTTTTATGTTGACACAGCCGTTATTTTGAATAAGATCTCAAATAATTTTAATTAAGAACCAGACGTCGCGGCAACGCATGCGGAGACAGTATATACCTATAGACACTTCGTCTGTGTCTTTTTTTCACTGGATATGTTTGTTCACAAACATATACATACATATTCTGAAACATAAATATGTTGGCATAAAATTTTAATTATTTGAATCATGCGCTTATTTTATACTTTAAAGTTCTTTCGAGGGGCATACAATTGTTTCAGTGTTGAATTCAAAACATTGTACCTATGTCGCATAGCTCCTATTTCATTCGTGAATTGTGATTAAAAATTAAGCAATGGCAAAGCAGTCTACATTCGTGTCGTGCGGCTAAATAAAAGTATCTTTAACTGTTAGAAACTATTGGCACGAGGGTAAACTGATGAAGATCCCCAGCGTAGCGAGTATTCCGGGGAAATTTTTTCAGGGAAATAATGCTTAAATTGCTTAAACAATTATGTAGGCTATGATGAAATAAGGTGCGGCAAAAAGGTTTAAGTCAAATATATGTATGTAGGAGACGCGTATTTACCTGTAAAGCAAAGCCGTTCAGTTTCCTCCAAGTTTCATATGCCGCTTCGAAAAACAGGCCATTTTTCAAATCGATAAAAAATGGAAAAAGAAGTTTTGAAACATAACCAGTTTTTCGGAGCGCCATATCTTGGTAACAAATTGACATACAAAAATGTTTGTACTAACTATTGTAGGAAATTTCATGTTCTACAGAAAAGTTCAACATGATGCTTTTGCCGTAGGACGTATAGAAAAAAATTACTGAGGGAAAACCGGAGCAAGGTGTAAAAATTTGACAAGAAAATCGTTATAGAAAAAAAGTGATCATTTACCCAATTTTTTCGTGTTTTTGTGAAGAAGAAGGATCGGTTATTTTTGAATGGCTTGGCAATACAAAATCATAGAGCCATACGGTTTTCAGTGTTCGATTTAAAATTAATAGGAGAATTGAATTTTGAGAACAAAAATGGTACTTAATTGAGTAAAATTTTGAAAAAAAATTATTTTTAAAATTTAAAACAAATTTTATTTTTCTTCAAAATTTTGAGTTAATATTTTGAAAATGGTTAGTTAAATAACTTAACTTAATAACATAATAAAAGAAGAAGTTTCTGGCATTACAAAAAAGTATAGCATGGCATTGTAGAAGTTACTGTTATTTTGTAATAATTTTTTTTTTAATTTAAGTCATGTTTTTAGAAAATTACCCCTTCCGGCTCAACGGAACCGAATATACCCTCCTCTTATACTATTTTTTTCTTGTCTCGACCCAAAGTACATGCTATAGCTTTTTTTAACACCTTATACCAATCACCCTGTTTACGAAGAGTAACTATTGTAGCTGCAGCAGTAGCACGTAGCAATGTCAAAGTTAATGTCAAAAAAGTAGCGCATTAAGCAGCATACACGAATACAATGTGTAGCACTGAACTCAAACAAAAATCATGTCTGCCATTTTGGTTTGTTGTTGTTTTGCAGCCCAGCACGATCGTTGGAGTCGAATTGACTTGTACTTCAGCTGCTCTCTATGTTTCAACTGCTTCTTCACATTGTAGCCGTGCAATACGATTCGCGTACATTAAACTTTGACATTGCTACGTGCTACTGCTGCAGCTACACCATTGTGCGCAGCCAGTAAGATTGTGAATCTGGAAGCTAATATAAAAAGTTGAAGTTACTGTCATCAACAAAACAATAAAGTGGATAAGAAGTCTTAATAATATTAATTTTAAAAATGAGGAAAAGTGTTGGAGACAGAATGGAACCTTGGGGCACACCACCATATAATCATATCAGCACTGGTTTCTATGTTTATTATTTACTTAGACTCCAGATGGCTTTCTCTCATCACCGTACGATTCTCTTGGATATGTTTTCTTCAACTGGTTAACTAGTGAAAGAAAAATTGTTCAGACGTTCTTAGAGGCGATATATTATCATGGTGTATTTGTCATTGACAGTTTTCAGCATACCTTCCGCAGGGAGTTGTCTGGTCAAAAAAATAAAACACGTAGAATTGTATACTTAGAAATCAACCGCAAAAACAATTTCAGTGTGAAAATAATGGGAAACAAATATTTTGGAGACATACGAGGTCGTCGAGTTCTTTAGAAGTCGTAATACAGTCCATATTTGGGCTTCTTTAAATATTAGCCTAGTACCTGCTCACCTCAACTGCAAAATTGAAAATGAATACCTACATTCCACAATCTTTTGCACTACAGATTTTTAATACTACAAAGTACAACTATGGGCTGTGGACTATGTGGACTTTGTAAGGTTAATACAGGGTGACATATTTTTGAACCTAAAATTGATTAAGGCAGCAAAGGCGATCAGCGGAGTTGCGTGAGTTGTACTGAAGACGAAAAAGAAGCTGAAATTTTTTTATCCCGCGAATTGGGCTGCACACACAAGTCTATTCTGACACTAGTTTTCTGTTCGCTTAAAGTCAACGCTTGCATAGAAAAACTTATCGCAAGCTTTACGTAAGTCAATTGTTTTATTTTTGGTACACTTACTCAAGGTTGCAACGTGTAAGTAAATCTTTTCTACAATTTCTACATTTTTTTCTTCATTCTTTAAGAAAATAAAAAACTTGTTATTATCTTGCGTGTTAGTATTTTTATTTTTCATATTTAAATATAACAATAAATTGATTTATATATTTTTTATTTTTCATTTTTTTTATATTTTCTAAATTCATGTTTACATAATTTTGTTTTCTTTTTTTAATTTAAATATTATTTATATCGATTAATTTTATTATAATAGCTCGTTTATTTGTCAAAGCCATTGTTCGAAAATGGCTACATCATCTATACCTTATAATTTATTATACATTTTATCGCACAAAGCCATACCGCGCAGATTCTACTTATTTTTTATTTTTAGTACTAAATTCTAATATTCTATGTTAAATTTATTTTTAATTAAATTAAAGAAAAAATATGTGCAATTTTTTAAAATAAATTAAATAAAAAAAAATAATTACAATTTGTCTTAATTATTTGATACATTATGCTGTTGTTGTTGTTGCTGTTGTTGTTGTTGTTGTTGTTGTTGCTGCTGCTGTTGTAACAGCTGTTGGTGGTGTTGTTGTTGCTGCTGGATGTCCTTACTCAATCGATAAGTTGACATAACATTCGCACAACTTTGATGGAAGTACAAGTTCCTTCCTCGGAAAAAGTCCGAAGAGAATTCCTTTATACCTGTCTTGAATAAAAAAAAAATAGCAAACAAATTGGTTAGTTTATTTGACAGCAGCTGTCAGATTTGAAAGTGATTATTATTTTTTGTTGTTGTTTTTATGTTTTGTGTGAGGGTTAGATAGAAGTTACAAAAAAATAAAAGAAATTGCCATGCAGTGAGGTGCGAAATTGC
This sequence comes from Platycheirus albimanus, assembly GCA_916050605.2. Lineage (NCBI taxonomy): Eukaryota > Metazoa > Arthropoda > Insecta > Diptera > Syrphidae > Platycheirus > Platycheirus albimanus. The sequence continues at coordinate 359,912,994 of OU696696.1, forward strand.
AAGCGAAACAAAAATTTAATGCAAATTTACCTTACAAATGAAACATTTGTATTCTTCGTCCGGTTTATCCGAACTTATCCCCACCTTTGAGTCCTGCATTGAACTGCCTCCACCAGTAGCACCAGCTGTTTGCGCTGCTGCTGCTGCTGCAGCTGCAGATACTGCACCGCCACCATTATCCGAATCGGGAATTTTCGAACGTAGTTCTTCAAAATTGTATTTGTTGTTATTATTATTGTTGTTGTTGTTATTGTTGTTGTTGTTATTATTAATCGGCATTTCAATATTTGGCTCAGTACTGGTAACTTGAGGTTCCGAACGTGGCCGTTCATCATCTGGAGAGTGGTTTTCATTTCTATCAGGAATTAGAAAATCATGGTTAAGATTTTTAAAAGGAAGTAGGAATTTTAAAAAATCTAACCTATTGTTCATGATGGTCTCTTCAAATTTTCGCTTCTTTGCGTTTAATATTTTCATCGAATCATCATCGTCGACAATCACATCTTCGTCGCTGTCATTATTGCACGTATTCGTATCGATTTCTTTGCTATTGCAATTACGTTCCTCGCCGCAGGAGTCCGCATTATAAAAATGATGCGTTGTTGATGAAAGCTCATTGACATTTTTTACTAAAAACAAAATAGAAAAAAAAATAAAAGTATTTTTGTGAAAATGTTTAAAATATGAAAATAACCTAAATTTTCCAGAATAAATTTTGTACTTATTGGGTAAGTCGAATTTCATGGGACAGTCTTCGAAATGGGGGAAACTGCGATACAAAATGCCTCATTGATACAGTTCAAGTGAAAATTCCATACAAAATACTCCGGCGTGGACTGCACACTTTACGTTCCACAGCTTATAATTCTTAAACTATACAAATTGTATGACAAATGTCACGGTTTTTGAAGTCTTCAAATTTTCCCAGTGGATCGCAAATCGAGATATCAAAAATAGAGTAGGGCGAAGACTGTGGAACGTATTTATTTTGTATTTTACAAGACGTTAGCCTGTATCGAAAGTCTTGAATTTCACGATCCAGTTATTATATTCAAAATTCGGACATTTGACATGAATATTAGACTTGAGTTCTGGTATTCATCTCTTCCGAAATAAAAATAAATTTGTTCCATTATATTTTCCACGCCTTTTTAAATTAAGCATTTTGCGACTAGATAGACACATTTTCAGAGGTGTAAAAAATTGGTATCTGCACTGACCCCGAGGAATTGTGAACACTTCCGTGTGAAAATTTTCTGGAAAGCTGGCATGTGAATTTCACACTTTTACGTTCCACAGCTTTACTTATATAGATTTTTTTTTGACAAGTGTTACACTTTTTCACGTCTTTCGAGATTCTCCCATGTGGTCAAACATTGGGTTATCAAAAATATGATAAGATAAATATTGTGGAACGTAGCAGGTACTTTCCCTTGCTAGCTTTGAGATTGAAATTGAATTTTTTGTATGTAAGGTGAATTATATACTGGAACTGATAATCTGACTTTAGGTCTTGAGGTCTGGTACTCATCTTTTATGAAATGAAAGTGAATGCGTTCCACAGTTTTTTCCTGCCCATTTGTTCATTTTACAATTTGCGAAAGGAAACGCTTCAGGAACGTCAAGAAATTTAACTGTGGAATATAAATGAGTGAAATCCACTCTAAATATTTGAGAGTAACTTAAATTTTCCAATTTTTTCACAGTTTTTCGGATAGAGTAAATTTTAAGAAATGCTTAAATATTGTTTTCACGCCGAAACCTGCCTACCTTACTTCGTATGAAAAATGATTTTAACACAAATGCCTTACCACATGATTGTTCAAGCCGTTAGAAGCACATCACAAAAAATGGCGCCCAACGTGGGACTCTGAACCATGATTTTAGTTTTTCAAATCTTTGATCAAAATTTATTGAAACATGTCGAATTGCATGTAGATTTAATTTTCACGGAACTTGTGTGAAAATGAATACTTCATAGTACATAGTACTTCATGTACAACGGCGTGTATTCAACGCTTTTACCATCAATAGTTCAAAGTCCTTAATTCACACCAAGTACTTGTCATAATTTTTCGTCCCTCAAAATTTCCACAGCCCGAAATTAAAAAAAAAATGACTAGAATATGATTGTGGAACGTATTTATTTTTCATTTTACAATGGAAGGGCGCTAAGTTCACAAATTAAATATTCAAATAAACTAACTATTGTTAGTTAACTGTAAACCAAGTACACCACCCCAAGCGAAAAAAAAATTCCATGAAAAATTTCATCTTGAAATCAAGAATCTTAGATTCCACATGTTTTCCTAAAAGTATAACTTAGAGATAGTCAGATGTTAACACCTTGCATAAGATTTGTTCCTGGATACTCGCAAATATAAAGTGAAAAGTGTTGTGGAACGTGTTCAATTTGCAATTCACAGGGGGCGTGTACAAAGTCTTTCAATGTAAACAAGCCTTTCCACATAAATTCTACTCCCCAATTATAAAGAAGTTGCTTCTACTGGACCTAACAGTTTCGATAGCTACCCTGCAATAAATGTACTTACCACTGATATGTGGACTAGGATTTGATTCCCAATTATTGTTCGAATTCGTCACATCATCTTCTGCACTCTCCTTATTTATCACACATGCAGTCCTGTACAGAATTCCATCCAGCTTGCCAACGCTACTTGAACTATTCATTTCAGAGCCAGAATCTGGAACATCATCATTACAACTTTCCACATCGACTGTTTCGATTTCTTCTTTCGGTTGTTGTTGTTGTTGTTGCAGTTGCTGTTGCTCTTCCTGAAAATCCAGAAAAGAAAATAAATTCAGTAAAAAATTTGCCAGCCATTCGTCACTTCACTCCAAAGCTTACCTCACTCTTTGCCCCTTCCATTGAATATTTTCGCTTACAAATCGGACACGAACTACAAAACAAATTATCCAAGAAGTACATATCACTGCCGTACTTTCGTTTTCGTACTTTTATTCGTAAACGATTTTGTCGATTATTTCGTATTCTCTGGAATGTCTAAAAAAAAAACGAATGCATTTTTAACAAAAACCCTTGCTTTGTTGTTTTTTTTTTTAAATTTCAACACTAACCTCCCATCGATTGTGACTAGTCCGGATGGCATTCTCCTGTGCAGGACATGGTGGGGCAAACATATAATTGGATTGTAAATTCGCTCGCTCCATGCCAGCGCTTAATTTATAAAGCCTATCTAGTTCGGTTAGGAAGTGTGAGTTCCATTCTTCGGGTGTGAGTTTGATACCACACACCGGACACACATCAGGAACATGACCACGAGAGTTGCCATTTTTTTGCTGTTGCTGCTGCTGCTGTTGCTGTTGCTGCTGCTGGCCCCCACTGCTATTGTGGACATCTGGAATTGTACAAAAACATTTATAAATTTCATTGAGTAATTAAAATTGAATTAATTTTGGTTTTGCATCCACAAACACACAGAATATTATGTTTTGAAAATAACATCTCACAAAATCACAAAATCAAAATCGTCATACAAAAAAATTGACAAAATAAATTTAACGGGCATTACATCCTGGTACAGTGAATAATCAACGAACCTTGTAACAGATAATAACCATTTTAGATACAGCAGCGAGCGAGTGGGGGCGCCACCATCTGTTGTCTACTATATTGCAGATTGCATTGTGAATTTGTTGCGATTGCATTTGAAATAAGTGAAGGGACAATAATGCAGAGAAATTAGGGATGCGAGTTAGGAAAATATTCAACCAAGGATGCAGTTTATGGATATGCATATTTGGAAAAGTAGCGCAACAAACGTTGGGTTTTAATGGTGACAATTACAGTTTGAGAGAATAAGCTTCATATATACGCTTTTAGACATGAAGACGACAGTATTTATAACACAGCTTGGCAGTCAAAGTTCATTCAAATTTAACGAGTGGCGGTGTTCTGTCTAATTGTCCTTGAAGGGAGTTGTTTGGAGGACATTTGAAATGCACTTCGTTTTGGGAAGTAAATGGATTTCGATTAATTTTTACTGTTTCAAATAGACAATGACTGTATTATATTGTGTCTCAGTAATTTGAATAGATACTCGATTTTAAGAAAGAAGTGGCGCCCAACGTGAAGATGGTACTTCGTTATATTTAAGTGGTACCTATCAAGTCAAAAAAAACTTAATCTTTGGTAGGGGATTTCTAAAATTTTATTTAGAAACATTTTATGCTGGGAAGGTTTAACAAGCCATTTCATCACACGTCTTATTTTAATACAGTCAAATATCCCGACTTATTTCATTTTAATAAATACATAAGTAGAGCTTCCACGTTCAATAAATACGTTAATTTTCTTACGAAAACCTCAATAATTGGTTTTAAATGACCTGAGGAGCATATGTGAAAATGGCGCCCAACGTGGGACTTTAAAATATGATTTAAGTTTTGAAAGTATTGATTCAATCTATGTCAATGTATGGTCAGAAAAGGTAATGAAAACAATTCAAAGACGTGTGCGGGTTCCACTAAACGCACAAGGTGATTGCATCTCGAAAGCCGCAGTCTTATTTCACAAAAGTGGATTAGTGGGAACTTAGTCCCTCGGTAAACTTTGTACCCGGGAACTGATTTCCCTGTAAAAGTATTCGCAAGATTGAATTTTGTATTCCTCCAATATTTTGACAGATCTTCTGCGGCTCCATTGTGTTCATGTCATCCAATAAAGACTTTGTACTTTCATGCTGGCGCTTTTCGTATCCAAACAAGTCTACACCAGACATTTTTATAAACCAACTACAAATATGATTCTCATTGACTTAATGCGAAGCAACTCAAGATGCTAGCTTCAATCGACTCACGCTTAAGAGAAGTCTAATTTCATATGGTAGGAGAAGTCCGTCTTAGTGTCAGTAGCACAACAGCAGTGGTTCTGAACGAACCTTTATTTTTAAATTGTTAATTCATGAATTAATTATGTTTAATCTGTGATCATCGATAGTTAAAATCTTAATCCAGACTAAGACAGCAAACAAAAACCAAGGTAAACCGTTTTGAAATTTTAGACCGAGTAGGGTAGCCTACGGGAAAGGAATTGATCCCTTCTGGTTGATTTTTCGTTCATAACAGGCCAATTCGCGATACAAATGTTATTGTGACAGTTACAAAAATTTCATCCACAGTTGCTCTCAAACTAAGTAAAATGTAACTGAGACTCTGAAACCCTGAAGTAAAAAAACGATATATGTATGTAAAAATGCATGTTTTTGTGTGGGATACAAAATATCCCATAAATGGGGGCTCAACCGAGATCTCCCTAAAAAGTATAACGCAATAATAAATTTATTTCTCTTATCAAATAAGAAACATGGTTGAGTGTACTACGTCCTCGTTCGATAACGATTCAGTGACTCATTGACTCATTACTACAATAACATTCGTGGGAATTTCAGTTCCTCCACCGGGGTCTTGCTGTGTAGTATTTTGTAGTATATATTTTTCTTCTCCACGCAACATAGCACTACGCCGATCTTCAAGTGAATTCAAAATTCCCTATAATAAAACCAGCGTGAATTTTACACCTTTACGTTCCGCTACCCATAATTATTTGACAAGGTCACACTTTTTGATATCCCTCAAAGTTTTCCCATGTGATCGTAAATTGGAAAAATAAATGTAATGCCCAAAAAAAATTTGGAACGTGTTTTAACTTCTTTCCACAGGCTATTAGAGATAAGATAACAAATAAAATACAAAATGCGTGGTTTTCAGTTCAAGTTTTATAAAAAATACAGTTTTAAAATCGTTTTATAAATAACTTAAAAATAAGTATATCTTAATGATTAAAGCTATTTCCTTTCAAGATCATTAAGAATTTTCAACTATCCACGATCTGAGTACAGCAATGTCTGTGTAAACACCTGGATATTCAGCTTCGCCACATCCAACTCCCCAAGATATGACACCAGCCTGTTCTCCATCTACAACCAAAGGTCCACCGGAATCACCCTGACAACCGTCCTTGTCCTCAGCAGCAGCACATATATTTGTGCGTCCGATCATGCCTTTGTCAAAAGAGTATTCACTCGATGCGCATTTCTCCCGGCTTATTATATTCACTTCGGCAAATCTGAGATAAACTTCACCATATGTGTAGGAATGGTCAGCTCCCCATCCAGTAATGAACCCTGGGCTACCATCAGCAGGTGTTGAAGTAACCAATGGAACAGTTTGAATGTTTCTGCCAAGAGTTAGAGGAATAGTGAGCTTCAAAAGCGCAATGTCATACAATTTGGATTCTCTATCGTATTTTGGGTGTACTACGATTGAAGAAACCCCAACCACAACACCTCCTTCTTTCCTCGAGGCACTTCCTGCACGAATCGAAAACAAAGAAGCTTTCTGCTGATGCACGCAATGAGCGGCTGTGATGACAATATCTTGACTATACAAACTTCCTCCGCAAGAATGGAAGCCAAAATGCTGAACAGATACTTGATATGGAAATTGGCTGATGGAAGCCTTCGAACCACCAACTATCCGTCCATTTAACTGAGGCAATGAGCTTACAGGCAGAATACCTACGAGAGCGCAACAAACGACGACACAAATCACTGCTAAGACTGACATTTTTTATTAAACTGAACCAAATGTCTTCACTTTAGTAATCTTTTATATTCATTGGCGTCGTTTTATTTTTTGAAATTATCTTATCTGTTATCTGCACTCAAGACAAGATTATCTCAAAGATTCTCCATTTCGGTCATCAAGGGGTTTTCGTGGGATAGAATACGCACAAGTTTGGCTCCAAAGCTTACGTTCCATCGATTGACATTGAAAAAAAAAAAAAAAAACACCAGTTTGAGTGCGTAATGTCTATTTGAGATTTCGTATTGAAGCTTATCTACCTCACTCTCATACTATTACAAAACCTTATCCTCGATAAATCCCCGTTTATAGCAAACGATATTGTGCAGACGAACGTCATATTGGAATCATTTACGATGAGGTGATTGTTTCCATTTTGTCGTATATTGAATAGACTTTCCCCCTGAATCATATACTCGGGTCTTGTATAAGACCTTTTACCGGATCTATTGGCTTAATGTTTAAATCCCCTCAAGACCTTCTTGCTGTTTTATGTGTTGGAAATTTAAACAAAATCAGCTAGTCGTTGAGGATGTGATGTGTTCTCGATCCTCGGTGTGGCATTCAAACCCACTTAAAGGTAGATAAGTGCGGTTTTCACTTCAAATTTGACTATCATATTCAGTTATTTAGTAAGGGTCTTTTTTAAAGGCGTGATTTTTGAACACGAAGAGAATGCAAAACTAAATCATAGAACTAGGATGAATCCTTCAAAAAGCCACAGAATGGCGCCCAACAGTCATCATGTTAGGTACCCCAAAGTGCTACTTTGACATAATTCGGAGCATAGGTTATTCTCGGGGTAGTGAAATGCAGAAGGTGACGGATGAGCTCTGGCGGGGCCAATGGTAGCTTTCTCATCCTGGGCTACTGACTCTGTACCATCCAGCTAATTTTGTTCCAGCAGAACTACATAAAGTCTGATCTTAAGCGAGAAGTCTAGGGATTCCGTGGCATAAGCGAACGCAGTGTCAATATCCGCATTGATCATCATCCCACTGAGTACAAATATGAGCTGTTACTGTGAGAACATTTGATGTCGCGAAGCTGCAATCGCAAGAGACCGCCACAACTTTTTGCAACCATGTCTCCCCTTTCTCTCTCGACTAGCTTGGCAGCTGGCACTTGCGCCAAAACCCAGTGGCAACAATGCAAACAAGTCATCAATAATGCGGCAACTGCTGTTTTGGGCTTAGTTAGGCGACCATAACGAAACATCTGGTTCGATGATGAGTCCTGGCTGATATTCACGGCCTGGAACTAAGCTTACCAGGCAACGCAGCAGGCTTAAGACAGAAGCCAACAGAGAATGAGGAAGAATTAACATCTGCTGTTCAGGAAAGAAAAGAGAGAGTTGAGACAACCAGCTAATCGTTTGTCAGGTAATGAATGGTCCATTCGATTTGGACCCGGCCGTTCACCCGACCAGAATTTGGATAGCGAATAGCGATATTTAAAGTAAAGTCCAACAAGGATTCTGTAATGGATGGCCTTCCGGCCGAATTTTTCAAAGCGGCGGGAGATTACTTGGTGAGGAACATCGAACAACTCATCTCTGCTTAACTCGTTGAAGTGCGCAGGATGACTGTGGAGAACTATCACTGTTCCGTGTTATTGGTGCTCATCTGGAAGTGACCTATTGGTTGCGAAGCTCCACCGGAAGCTTTCTGCTGGTTGATGATGTCTCGGCTTCGTCACCTGGGAACTATCTATGAGGTAGGCCTCCTTGTAAGAGTATGCGGTTAACCGAATGCAATTACATATGGTATCCAAGGGTTTTTATTCTTGGATGCAAGAGGTGTTATATAGACCTCGCCTCTCACCAAGGAGTATGGACATGCCGCAACATGTTCCATAAAATTGGTGCTAAGATATCTATACCTTAGGGAAGATCTTAGGGCTCTGGTCTAAGCCGAATTTGACTTTGTATGGAAGTAGGCTCGCCGTGGAATTTAAGGCTTAATTGCTAGGTGTCCACGTAAAGCTTGCCCTCATATTGTTCCGGCAAGGTTGGGAAGAATACCACCGACTCTTTTGATGTGAAAATGGGCGTTGTTTGTTGATCATTCGCAAGTATTGAAGAATATTCCGGTGTAGAGCATCATCATCGTAGGCTTTGACGAATCGTCACGATATGGACAGATACAACTTTGAAGAAGTTAAGGACTTTGTCTAATAGGGTTCCACTATAATCCCTCAAAATAATATCAGTGAAGAAGATCAGTCGAAGAATCAGTCAATGGCTATTTCTTTGAGCATCGTAGCACCAAAGATCCCTCTCTGTAAGGACCAAGGAGCCACTGCACGAGACCATAATCATACCGGTCCTGATGGATGGGGCAGAAGCGTGGATCCCGACACAGTCGGATAAAATGTGGATGTAGTGCTTTGAGAGACAGATTCATCGGATTATGTTCGGCGGAAAAGAACATTCAAGAATCAATTTTACGGCGACTTTGAACTAGTCAAAGGCTGAAAATAGAGAAGCTTAAATGGCTGACGCATGTGGAGCATAAAGACGAATACGCAAAACTCCACCAAATATTCAACTCCAACTCTGAGTGGTAAAAGCAGCAGTGGGAGACCCAATAATTGTGACGCGATCAAGTAGAGTAGAAGCGGACTAGTATGAATGGTATGCTGGTTCATGACCTAGTTATTGTCACTTATACATAACTTTTTGCTGCCTTAAAATTGGGTTTATGCATGTAAATGATATTGTGCATCTCCACTTCATAAAACCTTTCTAACAGTAAAAAGTTCGTGAATATACATTAGGTTTATGGCAGGTAAAATGGTACCGAACCATGTATTCCCTTCAAGCGATATTAGAATAATCATTTATTTTCATGTAAGCCAAAAATAAAATTGCCACTTCAGTAGTTTCGGTAAAAAATGAAGGTAACATATATAAACTGCTCCGCCAGTTCTAAATTTCGCCACCCTCTACGTCTACAGGATTAAATATACAGTTTATGTAACTAATTCCCTTATGCCAATAATTTCACCCCTATATTTATGCAACATTCTCGATGACCGATCAAATTTTCTCCTTGACCTGTCACTTTGCCAATAAGTAGCTAAAAATAGTAATATCAAATAATTGCAGTGCATGTTTTGTTCATTTTTCATATTCAACACATTCAACCGTTCCATCAAAATCATCCTCATAATCAACGAGGTCCTTTTCAATTTCAACAAGGATAAGGATATATCCATTAAAACACGTGTTAACACCGAAAAGAAAAAAATCAACAACAAACAAACAATAAAAGCAAAGAAGAAAATCCATAAAAGGGAAATGAGTTATGAGTTATTTTCCTTTATACTTTCAAAACTAGGGTTGTTCTGTTTGTATAGAGGAGTCCTTTTGTATCCTTTTAACTTGTGCAACTCACTCTGTTCATACGGATACGGTTAATAGAAATATGAGCCTCATATGCTTATACTTTCATGTGACTAATAGGGATTTTTATTGCAATTGCAAGGATAAATAATGTGACCAACACACACACAATGGAATTGTGGAATTTTTATTAAAACCATATAACAAAACGATAACCAAAGATAATATCAAAACAATATCCTGATGGAAGAAGAAAAAAAAATTGAATGAAATGAGAACTTCCGGAAAATAAGACGGATGAATGGTTCCGTAGCCGTACCCCATACCGGACCGTTCGATGTCGGTCGGTTGGTTGATTTTTTGGCAACAGCGGATGTGTTCAACATTTGTGTGCGTATGTAAAATATTTCCTGCATTGGTCGGTATGGTAGATCAGGTTGGTTGGTTGGGTGGTTGGTAGGTGCGGTTTGCAAAAATAAAAGCCAAAAACTTTTTGACGTCTATTCAAGCGCGTGTATTGTTTTATTTTTTTTTTTTAACCATATTTTTACTGGTGCGAAGGATAATGAGAGGTATTTTTCTGTTCGCCACAGCAGCCTGATGATGGAAACAAAATGTTGCTGACATTCAAACCGCGAACAGCACAATTTAACGAACTGTCAAAAAATGTGTCTGTCTTTCAACGCAAATCACAGTTTTTTTTTTTTTTACAATTCCATCCAACATTGTTGTGACAGGGAGGTTTGTCTTTTTTCAAAATGTGGCCATGACAAAAACCAGTAACCTGTACTCGCACTCTATATGACCCACTCCATGCGGCAATGCCAGGTGTCACCGCTCGCCGCCGCGCTGCGCCACCATCACCACCACCACCACACGCTGTAACCCAATTTGTCATTATAAGGACAAGAGCTGTCAAAAAATATTCATTTTAATTTGACACACTTTAGCTTAGGAAATTAGGGAAATAGCTACTCATCTCGGGGATGCGAGGTTGGTAATAATTAAACTCTCAAATGAATAGAATTCAATGCGTGAGTAGGTATGAATCTGCTTTACACAAGGGCAGGGGATGACATCTGCTAACTGTTTGCTTACCCCATTTTGGGGTGAGTTCGTGGAGTACCACATGAAACAACTATACTACTACCTTACCTACACACAGAATTTGAGTTTGTCATGTTTGTAATTTTGCGAATTAATGGTCGTACCGCACACCCCATAAAAACATATACATACACTTCTACATCAGCCACGTTTTTGTTGTTGTTGTTGTTGTTGTGTGTGTGTGTGTTTTGAAAACTCTTTTGACCTTTTGACGTTTTGAAGTTTAGTATTGAGATTGTGAAGGGTATGTTGGAAGAGTGAAACAACATTTTGCCTTGCAATTTGTTAAATGATTTGCTTTTAATGAGCTTTTTAAGGGAAAACATTCAACAAACAGTTGTTGTTTTTGTTGTTGTGCTGTTGTGTGGTGGGGGATGTATTTTGTATGCGTATATGTGTGGTTAGAATATTGTTAGGTGAAAGATGACTTTGCACAGATTTGAAGTGATTAGCCGGGTGAGTTGAAGTGGAACATTATGCGATGTTATATAGTTATTAATTGTTTCGTTTTTCAATGGATAGGCAAATAACGGTACTCATATACAACGGTAGAATGAATTTAGATGGTGGATGCATAACAAATTGGATTTGGAAAATTAATTTTGATATTATGAAATGAATTATTATTGGTTTTATGCTTAGGCCATAGCGGAGTGGGAAATTATTTCTGTGGTGCAACGTCAGATGGAATTTAGAAATAGAAATGTATTCTTTGGAAGGGAAAGGGTAGATGAAATAGCAATAAAATTAGAAATTAGAAAAGGGATCCTTATTAAAATTGAAACAAGATAAAATAAACATGTATATTGCATTCCCTTGTTCTCGTTGAAATTTTTTTCAACTTTTCATTGGAGTTTTTAATTTTATTTCATTTGAAAAAGAAAATGCATGTATGTACCTATGCCTCTAGATTTAAACCAAAGTTTCAATCACTTTATATCAGATTAAAAAAAAAATTTTACAAAGATAGACTATGACTGGCTGAAATCCGAAACTGAAGATTTTAAAAGTTTGTGCAGTAGGTTTGCAATGAATTTGGAGCCACCCAAAGTTTATACTTTGTCCACAGTGGTGGCACTTCGATTGTGTCTCAAATTCACACATTGTGAGTACCTGCATAGTGGAAAGTGGGGCTTAAAGTAACAGGTGTAAGTATCAACAGCTCACAGGGAAGAGATATGTATATCTTATGTATATGAATATGTGTAACATCCGGTTTCTTGTAAATGGCTTTTTCGTGTGGAATTTCATGGTGAGGCACGTTGTAACACTTTTACGGGGTAAATAGTAACATGTTGAAACTTTCCCCTTGATTTTTTGTACTGATAATTTACAACAACGATGGAGAACTGTTTGCTTCTTTGGTTTTTTAAATTTTTATTTTGTGTGATAGATAGATAAAGGTCAATAGGTTAGGTCCACACCAACAGCGATTTTCGAGGAAAGAAACAAAGTCTTCGCCAGAAGTGAAGCCAACAAAATGTTTAAAACAAAACAAAAACCATGTTTAAAATATGGCCCACTGGTTTATACTTTCACAATGTCCCTTTTTTTAATTTTTAACACTTTCAATTAATTACAACCAAATTTTTAATTTTACATTGATGACATAAAATACAAAACTTTGTATATGACGAATCAACTTTTTAAATTTCCAAAAATTTTAGTACAAAAATCCTTAAGTAAATTCACCCAAAAATTATAACGAAAACGAATAAATTTAACAAAATGCACTCACTCCCACCACTGATCAACTACTGTCTCCAAAACACAATGATGCAATGCCGGTTTGAATTTGTTTGATTCGAACGGTTAGATCAGTGCCTAGTATGTTAAATTCATAAAATATTGCAGTGGGCCATATTACCAACGTGGGTCATATTTGCGACACTTACTATAATACTTATGCAAAAAATGGGCCTACACCAAGTACGTTAAAATATCTCTTCATGTATTCGTATGCTTAATGATTGAATTGTGATTTTTATTTGTTTCTTTTGAAGATATTTTTTTTGAACAATGGCTGATTTTACATAACATGCATTTAAGTATGTAATATAATATTCTTGTCATAAGCTTCATACAAAATAATAGACTTAAAATACTATTTCATTGTTTTTTGTATGGATAATTCTTGTTACAACTTACCCCTGTCTATGTTACAACTAGCCCCATTGTCGGGGTAAGTTGTAACAACACGTTTTTTCTCAATGCAATATCTTGACATCTTCTGAGCAAACTTTATTTAACTTTTTTGGTGAAATTTTAAAAAGGTTTTGGCTGACTTATTTTCGAAATTTTAGGAGCTACATACATAGGTTTTCGTAAAAAATGATACTTTTAGCGCCACTCTCTCCTACTATTTTGTATATCGTTTAAGCAGTTAAGCTAGTGATTAAGTTTGGGAAATGGTACCTACTATGAAACCCCTTACCCGCCAGTATAGAATGTTTTCCATAAAGAAGTTAGATTTATTGTCAAATTTCTCTCACTAAGGGCAATCGCTAATAGTGTCTTTTTTCTTGGAAAAAAGTTCACTGAACAATTGAATTTTTGATTGTTAATAAGTACAAGACCTAAAATGATCCAACTAAGACAATGTGGGAAAAGTGAAGCAAATGTTTATGGAAGCTTCAATTGGAAAAACGAAACATTTCTGAGGTAAAGCAAAGTTATCGCCAAGCTACCGAAGTATTGCGATCTCAGAAGCTGCGTGCTGCAATCATTTTTTTTTTTTCAGTGGTGATTTAATGATTGATATTTTGCGGATCACACCAAGAACTTGCGAGTTTTCCTTGAATTATTAGCACACAACTTCAAGCTGGCCGGGGACTGTATTTTAAACTACCAACTATTCCTGTGTGTGCATTGATATTCTGCAGGAATGGAAGGCACATACAGTTTACATTCTTTTGTCAAGTTTTACTATGAAAGAATTTGTCACTTTCTCGCAAGAGGAAATACACCCAGAAAAAAACTAAGGTGGAGTCAAGGATCGAAATCAGAAGCGGCACAATAACTACTACGCCACAAGGGTACTACCCTTGAACAATCATCGAAGTATCAATCGCGGCTTAACCTCATGTTTATGTCTTCTTCGTTTGGTATGCGATGGTGTAAGATTTTGGTTAAGGTGATTGTTGACCAAATCTCAACCTATCCTTCTGTGTTCTAAATTTGTATAGAGTTTTCCCAGCTGAATTAATTGCGGTTCTTATTTTGGCCTGAATGTGATATCTGTCAAAAACGCTGTTAGCCAGAACGCTGTCAAATCATTCAGGGAAGGAGACACCGAAACAGTTTGACATACACCTCTTCAAGGCATGTAGATATTCCGAATAACTTATGTGGAACGACACCACCCATTTCAACTAAACACAGTTACATATATCCTGATCTCTATTTTTAAAATTGTTTAAAGGCAAGAGACTACTGAGAGGACAAATATTAGGTCAAGAAGTGGTTACACACATGTCTAGCTACAGAACAGCTTTGACTTTTATTATTCTAAGTCGGCCGGCGTTTATTAGAGTTATTACTGGACACGATGCCAATGTTGTCGGAATTCAAACTGCTTTTGACGCCAGAATTGTCAGCAATCCTTCCGGATGCATGCAAACATACAAATCCCTGTTCTCCTATCATCGTTCATCAAACATTCCACTGGAAAAATTCCTCCCATACCTACAATAATTTTGACAAATAACACTAAATCATCCTCAATCGCGTCACTTCAATTAATTACATTTCAATGGGGGCTCTAACAACAACAACAACACAAAAAAAAAAGCAAACACGAGCATCGATACAATAGCTTGCACCCACACCTCCACCTCCACAAATAGCTCAATTCTGCTACCGCATACGTACGAACGACTGCCGAAACCAATCTTTGGGAAAATTTATAGCATTCAATTTAAAATTATATCGTTCTTTTATGGGCAATGCCCCATCGCATCGCATCGCAACTCCCCCTTAAAAACATCCTGTTTTAGTCTATTTGTTTAACATTCAACCTCGATACGCGACCCCTGATCTTTTAGAATTTTTATTGATATTTGAAACAATCCCTCCGCGCTCCGCGTATGCATGTTGGCACTTTTGACTCTTCGAACACCGCACCGTGCCGCTCTATACCGCCGCCACACTTCCGTAAACATTTCAAGAATCTGATGTTTCAGGAGAGAAGAATATTCCAAGTGCCACTTTACTTAATCGATTGATGATGATACACGACGAAGACGAAAGCGAAGACAACGAGCTAATCATGGATGCGATGCGTCGTCGTCGTCATCGTCATCATATCATCGTTGTCTTATATCCATATGCATCCACCCGTTCCCATATATAAAATATGGCAATCCCAACCTAAAGCGAGTAATCAAAACAAAATGAACACACAAATCGGGTAACAATATCATGCCCACACGCTAACGATAGATTGGATTATAATAGCTCGCGACCGGAATTTTCAATCCTCGAACATGAAGAGCGCCAGAGAAAGCAATCCGCCACCGTTCGTATGCATCCATATGGTGTTTATGACTTCTACACCGAACGCTTCGATGCTAATCGCCGAACAAATAAACAATCATTACCCGAAAAAATGACGTCTTCCAATGTAAGAGGACTGAGGAGGATGATAATGCCATTGTTCTAACTTCGACACCACCCCTTTGCATATCCCCAATCCGTACCGTATAGACATCACATCTCGGATGAAGATACTCCAACTTTGTAAATATAAATTGCCGGTGTGTCAATCCTATACTCGGCTCCGAGGGAAGCCAAAACAGCAGTCAGATACTTTTGTTCACTCTTCAATTATTATTTCAATAAAAGATACTTTGAATCTAGTTGGGCACTTTCATCAAATGACACGAGGCGTAGCGCGGTGTGGTCGTGGTGGCAGCAAAATGGCTCCATATCATACCGAGGACGACACAGGAGACAGGAGGTATATCTCTTAATTACGATCATTATTTCTAATCGTTCTGGCGGAGTTTGCGAGGGATGCGAGCATATTGTGCAAAGCAAAAGAAGAAAGGATTCGAGTTGTGTAAAGAGTTGTATTTAACTTTAACCCCTTCTCATGCTCAGCGGATGATGTTTTTAAGGGAGACTCTCCCCCTCTCTGGCTGACAAGTGTTACAACACTCACTTATTGTGAGTTTGTAGAAATATTTTCTGGAATTCTGACAGCAAAGTGTGGATTGAGTTTTTGTGGGCAAAGTAAACTTTGTTGCTTCCGTTGCGAATTCTTCTATCAAATTGGATTTGGGGATGGTTAGGTTAGGTTGGATGAAATGGAATTCGTCAGGGAGAATTGTAATTGTAAATTGGTTCTGTTTTTAAGGTGAATGACTGTTAAAATGTTGAAAAGGGTTGTAGATAGCCAATAATGTTGTCATTTGACACTTGTTTATGGATAATATTATGTTGTTTTGGAAGTAAAATATTTATTTAATTTGAACTTCAGGAATTTATTGTAAGTTTAAGATGAATAAGTTAGGAACAGTTTTGTAATTTGTGCACGCTTTTTGTCTTATGTTTCAGTATTGATTAAAAAAATTCAAATCATCTAGGACGTCATTAAAAAGGAAGTATCGATAGCCGCCTGTTAAAAATTCCTCACAGTTCCAGTCGGTTTTCAGTGACAACAATTACTGAATTTTTCTTTACTCTCTGACTCCTCCCTGAATACATAAAAAAAAATAAAAAAAAGAGCCAACACCTGGTCCTTCGAGCCGGATCAGCAATCGTTTAACCATGGCGATAACCATAGTTAAAACATTACGCGATAAATAATTTTCGGGATGACGATGTTATCCGACAGAATCTAGAAAGGACAAAATCTATAAATCTATAAAAAAAGCAATACGTCCGATAGCAGCGAAAGTATCTCTCGAGTGTCATATTGAGCAACGCGAGTAAAAATAACTCCAAGATTCCGAGCAGAATCAACATTATTCAACAATTGAATTAGGTATCCAAAAAAATTTGAGGGAAGTAAGTTAAGTCCAGAATCTTTTTAGAGATAACCAAGCACTTGTTTTTTTAATGGGTTTAAGGCAAGACCATTGATATGAGCCCAGTGTGCTAATTTAGTAAGCTCATCATTTACGCGGAGAACACCATCTTCAATAAGACCATTATCGCATCCGAAGTATAATTGTACATCATCCGCATACATATGCAGTGAACATTTTTGGACAATAGAAGGAATTTCATTGACGTATAGGGAGAATAGTAAAGGACCAAGAATGGAACCCTGAGGGACTCCGCTTGTAGTTCGACTGCTTGCATTCTAAAGGTAAGAGGCCCTCAGATTCTGAGTTCTGACATTTATTACGTTGGGTCGAATGCCAAATAATGTTTCTTTGCTTCCTTCACGAGGAGCCAACGTCTTTATATTTCATTGAATAACACACTCAATTATTCCCGTGTGTGCATTGATTAGTGTCGAGAAGAGGAAAAATTGTCAAAAATGGTGGGTGGTTGTAGCTGGTTTGGGTGGTGAGATAAATATTGTCAAAGCTAATGGGTGATTCCTTGGTGGCTGTAGGGATGGGTGTTTGGTGTTGAGGGGATTTGGTAAGGTTGGGGGGGGGGGGAATTGTCAAATATGGTGGGTGGTTGGTTGGCGGTTGTAGGTGGGTTGATTGGTTGGCAGTTTTGGTGGTGGGGATATTTGATTTGATGGGGTGCGATGAAAAAGTTGTCAAAAAAGGTGGGTGAGTGGAAGGTGGTGGCAGGTGGGGTAGGTGGTTGGATCTGGGGGATTTGGTGTTGGGAGGGGGTGAGGGAAAAATAATTGTCAAAAATGGTAAATGGTTGGTTGGTGGCTGTAGGTGTGATGGGTGGTTGGCGTTGTTGGGTGAGTGGCAAGTTGTTGTAGGTTTTATGGGTGGTTGGATTTGTGTTGAGGGTATAGTGAAGGGAATTGTCATAAATAGTTGTACTGGGGAGGGGGTGGGGGTGAGGAAAAAATTGTCAAAAATGGTGGGTGAGTAGCAGGTGGTTGTAAGTGGAGTAGGTGGTTGAATTTGGTGCATGGGGGAATTGTCAAAAATAGTGGGTGGGTGATTGGTGGTATTTAGGAAGGGCTGGCTTTATTGTGTGGGAGAGGAGGAACAAATTTTCAAATGGGTGGGCTGTTGGTTGTATGTGGGGGTGGTAGGTTGGTGCTTGGGTTAAGGGATGAACAAAAAATGTCACAAATGGTGGGTGGTTGATTGGCTGTTGTAGGTGGGGTGGGCAGTTGGCGGTGGTGGTGAAGGGGGAGGAGGGAGAGTGATGAGGTGTAGGGGGAATTGTCAAAAACTTTGAGTGGTTGGTTGGTGGCAGTAGGTGCGATCGGTGGTTGGAAATGTTGGGGGGTGATTTGGTGTTGGGGGGGAATGTTAAAATTTGTGGGAGAATGGCCAGTGGTTGTATTGGAATGGGTAGTTGGGAGGAGGAAAAAATGTTCAAAAATGATGGGGTGTTGTTTTGTTGATGTATGTGGCGGGAGGTTGGTGTTCAAGGGGTGAAAAAATTAAAGAATGGTGGGTGGTTGTAGGTAGGTTGGGTGGTTGGTGGTTTCAGAGATACCTATACACATGAAGTGTTTTGTGAACTGGTTATCACTTAAAATTATCGTCCGTAAACCGACTTTACAGACAACCATGTTTTTTTTTAGTATTTGAATTTGTTTGTTATGTTGTTTTGAATCCTGATGCCTTAACAGTTTTGGTTTATTGTTTGGCAAGAAAACCATGCACAATTTCCAAAATGGGTTGGTCATTTGTCCATCCATTTAAAGTTTTCAAGCCAAACCTTTCTAAATTTTTGCAGTGACTTCGTTGCGGCTTTTTTGTTGCTTACATCTGTCTCATCTGTTCTATCCTCCGATGGTTTTTTTCTTTTTGGAGTATAGTAGAAGCCATTGAAACACAGCTTTTGGATGTCAACGGCTGAGGCGGATTTTCCTTAGGAGAAAATGAAATGTTTGATGTTGATGGTTCTGTTTGCATTTGCAATAAATCGGATGTTTGTGTTGTTTTCGGGATGGGTATGGATTAGTTCCTGCTTTTCTTTATTAAAAATCTGTTGGGATTGCAAACGTAACATTTGAGTATTTTTCGTACGACAAAGAAAATGTTAAAGACGGCCTAACTTTCCCATTTTTTATTTATTTTTGTTAGACAAATACCAAAATTGAAAAAGGCTGCTTTTATGTTTCAACTTTCGACTTTGAAGAAACGGTACTTTGGATGCGTTTCAAACTGTGTCGCTCTATCACAATCATTATAACGTCATTTTATAAGAGAAAAGGAGACTATAATAAAACGTTTTCATTAGGGCCAAAATTAGGATATTTAAAAATTGGCTAACAAAGTGTTTTCATCTAGGTTTGCACATTTGATTTGACAACAGACTATCTTCTTTCTTTTTCTTTTTTACAACCTTTTCATTTTTTTTCTTGTTTTGATTTGTTTACTTTTTCCGTTGCCTTGGATTTTGTTTCAAATTGACATCTTAGAAAATATTCTTCAATCAAATTAAAATTTTATTTTGTATGGGAAATGCAGTCAAATTTGGAAATTTTCTACGAAATCACCTTTTTTGCCCTAATGAAAACGAAGTATAAGGGATGGTTTTTGTCATATTGGAAAATCGACGGAATGATTCCGTCGTTTCCATTTTTTGAACGGAAGATTTTGTTTTTAAAGTGAAACTTTTTTTTTACATCGCCTCAAATTTTTTGGTTCACCTGTCGCATGTCGCAATATGGCGGCGCCAGCCAATAGCTCGCATAAGCTGACCGTGTAGTATGTAGTATTTATATTCTCACTTATTCGAGCACGTGCTCCGCGGCATTTGTGTGTTTTGTATTAATTTAAATTTTTTTGTTTACTAACTTGATCGTGATGGACAACGATAAAGCTAGTGAGTCAAATAAACCGGTTATCAAGGATAAAGCCCAGAATAGCGCGAAAATATCCGACGATGAATTAATTTTATTGCGTAAGAGTAAGGGAGAACATGCCGAGAGAGTTCGTGCTTGTACCTAGTTAAATGCAAAATGCTCTTGGTAAGTGAATTTAATTTTTATTGTGAATTTATTAGAACGAAAAAAGTTTCACTTGCATCGTGGTTTCATAAAAGCACACAATTTTTTTTTTTCAATTTTATTGATGAACGAACTATTACACATAAACACATAACAAATCTGAACCTAAACTTATTTTATTTTAACCGAGGACGGGGATCGACTTCATTATTCTTCAAAAAAGAAAGGTCATAAATTGTACCTATAACAAGCATAAAGTAATGAAAAAACAAGTGTTCATTTTGAAACCAAGCACATCCGTTAGAACCACTATGGTCTTCACGTCCAAATAAATGAATAAGATAACTTGTATTTAGAGTAATTTGTTTCGGTAACACTCTTCGCCCCTTAGTAGTTTTGCAGTTGGATTTTATTAAAGTGTGAAGCGTGTTCAACTTAATTCTTTAACCCTCCTTCTTTTGCGTTTTAATATGTATTTGGAAAGGGGCGGATTGTATATCGAACTGCACCAAATTTTAATCAAGTGAATCGATTGATTTCTGGAAGGGTACCGACTTATGTAAACATATAGGTTGCTGGTTCCAGAATTATAATAAAACAAAATTAAAACACCATTGATAATCAAAAATTTACTAAATTGAGTTTTTTGAAATATAGACTGTGTCTCTATACTTAACAGTAAGTCCGAAGTTAGGCTCGAGGGTAAATAATTTGTGAGTATTCATAGCGATGCGTGTGTCTGGCTATTTCGCTGTAACATCGTTAGAAATAGCGATAAAATAAGGTTAGGCACGAGACATTACGACGATGTTCAAGTGAAGCAAATGTTTCGGTAATGGTTCTTTCATCTAGTTTTAAGGCTCTTTTTGAATCTTATCCAAAACGATGTATAAATTGGTTCCGCTGTTCGGTGGGATATACCATCATATTACCAGTGGTCCTATTGCTACGAAAACCGAACTGCCGGTCATCAAGAAGTTTTCGTTTCTAAAGATATTTCTTGATTTGAAAGTTTATCAGAGTTTCCATGAACTTGGAGAGGAGGGATGTAAGTGCAATTGATCGGTAGTTTGGGAGAGATGAAGATACGCCAGTTTTTGTAACGGGCTGGCCAAATGCTGTTTTCCATCCACTCGGAAAGAGACCTCTAGAATAGAACAGATGGAAAAAGCCTACGTAGTGGTTTTGCCATTGTGGAAGCACACCTCTTCAGAAATATTGGGGAGATACTATCCAGGCCAGCGGATTCGTGTGTATAGAGAATCTTTTAGTACTCTTGCAACTGATCGAGTACGAGTCAGAACAGGAGTAGTCATTTCACTCTGTGTCTGTGGTAGTGTCGAATTGGCAGCAAACTGTACTGCAAATAAGCCTGCTCTCGCTTGAGAGCTTACCACAGGAGTGTCATTGTCGACTAAAATTGGAACCGAGGACGCATAGTGGAGTTGCAAACGTTTTTTTTACAAATGACCAAAAATTCTTACTACCTTTGGGACATTGTAGTATTTTTTGCCTTAATTTTTTGTTCATGCAAACATTTGGTTCTTTGAATGTGGACATTAAAGGTCTTTTCTAGTTTCTTTGAACTTTTTCCGCTTTTCCTCAGACGGGTTGGCTTTATAACATCGGAAGCCTAACCCTCTCTGCTTGACAACCTCTTTCCAGCTCAAGTCAAATTATTAAGTTTTACTTTTTGTCCGGTTTGGATTAATGTTTGTAATCATATCAGCGCTGGAGTCAAGTTGTTTGACACAGCGAAAGACTCAGCGTACCTTTCTTCGGGTGTTCTCTGACCAGAATAGCAAAGCCACGAAGAATTGTAGACATTGAAATCGCCCGTAACAACAATTTCAGTGCTAAGATAAAGTGAAACAATTTTTTGAATGAAGTTCGACAGCGCAGCGCATCGAATTCGTTAAAAGTCGAGTAACTGTCCAGACTCGGGCTTCTGTAAATAAAACAAATAAGAGTGATGTGCTTTTGGACGGTGAATTTAAACCACATGAAATTGAAGTTTATGTTTGAACACTGACCATATTGTGATAGAAGCAGGTATGTAACTTCATTTCTAACGTATATAACTAGACCGTGATAGGAAAAGAATAATGGCAGTAAGCTGTACCCGTGCAGGTTAAATTCCAATGGATCAGATTTTTGACCTATTTGAGTTTCCCTCAGTGTCAAAACAGCTGGCCTGTACAATGTAGCAGTATGTATGGACAGGACATACGCGGCATAGAAATTCTTTCTTGCAACAGTGTTTCAACTGGATGCGATCCAATTCTACAGATGGTAGAACTAAAAATCAAAGTGATCACAACGATACAGCAGAAATAGAAAAAGTCACTGAGCAATAATTGATACTATGAACATACTTCGCTTACGAACAGCTTTCTTTGCTTTTCAGGTCTTCCCAGAGAGTATAGCTTGAAGTCCGTGATAGTTTCACCGAAAAACTTAACGGTATAGCGTCAAATGCTCTCTTATCGATTAATGCTTTCTGCTATCAGCTTAAGACCACAACTATCGTCAAAGCTGAAACCGAAAATGTATCGACACAGGCAACAACAAAATCATATTTTAAAGATCACTGAAAGTCAATTTCAGAAAGTGAGGCATTAAGTTCAAACTCTGAAAATCCAACGATAAATCTGTGCAGATTACTCAACCAACATCTCAAGAGTCTGCAGATCTCAGTTGACCGTTCTCAGTGGTACAATCTGATCCGTTCGCCCCCAAAACATACATTGAACGTTGATGAAAATGACTGGACAGAAAAAATTAGATGCAGACATCAAGCAACAGAAATGGCGTTGATAAGTCAATACACTGAGGACAAGTATTGCCAACAACAAAGCGAAGCGATCCTTTGAATGGAATCATAGACGAATACCTACAGCTTAGGCAAGTTGTGGCTAATCGGGTTAGGGAGAAGGAATTTTTGCTGCCTAATGCTCCAGGAGGTGTTGATGTTAAAGAACTGCTGTTCTGCAGCAGGCCCAAGAAATGTATGAAAAAACGGCTTTAATGATGAAAAGAACAGCTTTGTGAGTCCTGAACTACATTACATGTACGATTGCGTTTACGTTTTCAAGAGATATTATTTTCCCTATGAGTGGAGAGATAGGAACCCTGATTCATCTTGCTAAAGCAAGCATAGCATCTATAGACCTGATGAATCACCTGTTAAGACCCTGATATAAAACAATTAAAACAACAGCATGTAGATATTTACTTTCGATAGTTGACGCTTTTTAGGAGTATCCCATGGTCCCCGAGATGTACCAAACTGTCTAGAAAACTTTTCTTTCAACTACTTGAGAGGAGTTTTCACTTGTGAGAGTTTTTCTGAGTCTTGCTGATAACGAATTTTGTGATTTCAGGAAATTATAAGGCTATGTGATGTCTATGATCTTCTTTAAAGAGTTTCAAAATTGTAATTCGTCATCGGCAGTATCAATCAGTTTCTTTCTTTCGTTCTCAGATTTTGTGCCCCCACAAACTAGGCGATTTGACGGAAAAGCATTTTCGTGAATTTTGTACGGTTCCATTTCACTAACGAACACTCAGCTCTGTTTTTCTTTTTTTTTTCTCTCATCGGGCTTATTTACTTAAAAAAAGATCAAAGAAAACCACTTGGAAAAAATATTCTGACACCATCCTGGCATGTCTCCCACGGACAAACGTTTATTACTTTTTTTTTCTCTCAAATTACCCACTCCCCTGTATAATAGCTGCCAATTAAAATCACTTTGGTCAATCTCATTTGAAATTAACTTTTGACTTTGACTCCCCTCTTCGAAGAAACACCTTTTGCATTTTTTTTTTACATTTCTTTAATTTAATAAAGAAAGAAAGGAATTCGCTCATTAAGTGATTTCCTTTCAACATCCTTTTTTTTTATTTTGTTAATCTTTACGCAAGACTACTTGATAAAATGCAAATAGTCTCTGGATTTTTTTTTCTTCTTCAAATTAAACGGTAAAGATAAAAAAAAACAGGACACCATCAGGACTCGGGAGTCGACTATCAGAAAATAATCTAAAAGAAGAACAAGAAAAAATCAATTTGCATTTTTCTTTAATTTCTTCAAATCAAGAAAGAAAAAAAAAACAAATGTAAAGGAAAAAAGTATCTTTGTATCTTTTTGAAGGGGGTGTTGTTTATCTATGAACAGGCAAAGCCAATAAAAGCCATTCATGCGTTAGAATGCACAACTTTTACATGTTATCGTCCTTTTTTGTTTGTGATGCTCTCAATTGATTTACATACACTAACACTAGCACAACATACACATACATCCACCCCACATCCTTACAAAATCAATTGGAAATTCAATTTTTTTGTTTTTCATTTTCTGGTTTGAAAAAGTATCTCTAAAAGTTTATTCACACACAACAAACTTACGTCTCAAATCCCTTGGATCAGAATTATTACTTCGTGGACTTTCACCCTTTTCACCATCATAATCGTTTGATCCCTCCAAGGATTCATGTGATGTACATGTCGGGCTGGCTGAATCCGTTCGAAATGATTCGCTGCTACTGTTGAATAAATTCTAAAAAAAAAAATAAGACAAGGATGTTGAAGTTGATATGTGATAAATCCCGTTACCATAATTGGATTTTCTTTCTTTTTTTTACAATTTATCCGAAACACTCACCTGATCCAAGGATATGCCAATATATTTGGGAGGTGAGAATGCTGAAGGCAGTTGAAAATTCGTTAATACGGGCTTCGAGAGTCCTCGATCGCTGGCAAAGTAACTGGCTGGTCCACCGTTTGCCAACATTCCGTGGTTAAGGGATTGCAGGAGATGCGGGTGAAAGCTGTGCAGGAGGTGGGTACCATAGCTGCCCACTAAGGACATATTGTGAAGGTCTTTGGCGTCAGGAAGCTAAACGAAAGAAAAGGACGAACCAAATTAGCCTGGAATCAAGATAAATTAATGGAAAGGGTATTTTGAGTAGAGTTCTTAAGATAATTTTGTGTGTATGTGCACAGCAAAGACAATAGAAAGGAAGTAGGTATAGTGTCCTTTTTAATGGGCAAATAGTTTGTGGAAGACTAACTAACCCCAAGAATGTGGTAAATGGTTTTCAATGGGTTATTGATGAAGGGGTTATTTATTCGTTTTTGGAGAATTCTTGGAAGGGTGCGCTATAGATGTCCACAGGGCAGAAAGTTTAATGGGCTATTAAAAGGATATTTTAAGATGATTTACAGTATTTTAATTGAAGTGGGTTTTTTGGATTGGTTGAAGAAGTTCTTAAAGTGGGGTTTTCTCTTGAAATAAGGTAGTTTTTGATTTGTATGCTTTAAAACTATTTTTATTGGCCAATTTACATTAAATTTTGAGGAGATAAAAGAGCCGTTCTTGTGATAAATTAGTTTTTCATAAAAAATCATATGGCAGGTACCGTTAGTTTAAGAGCTAAGGTACTTATTCCAAAAACCCCTCTGTAACTGTAGGAAATCATAATAATACTATGTTCCAAGTTTGAAGCAAATCATTCCAGCCGTTTAGGCTGTAGGTGTAGGTGCCGATACAGAGTACAGACAGACGGACAGACAGACACACATAATTGTCGGACCCACTTTTTTAAGCTTCTCTATCATCGTAATGTTATGTTTGATTGTCCAAAAAAAAAAATTTTTTTTTACGAATGCATAACTTGCCTTATAGTACCTACCTATACGTAATCGCAAGTAAAAAACTCGACAACCATTTTTCTTTAAGCTTATATAATATAGGAAGTTTGAAGAAAATCCGTCAAGTGGTTTAGGCTGCAGCTTGAAGGTAGCTAGAACTATAATTCAATAAAACCAAGCACGATAAATGTCGTTAAGGTGGGATTAATTAATCAACCACAAAATAAAATAGAGTCGTTTTATGGACAGTAAGCGGTTTTCTCGGGTAAGTCTACCACAAATATAATTCA
Organism: Platycheirus albimanus; assembly: GCA_916050605.2. NCBI lineage: Eukaryota > Metazoa > Arthropoda > Insecta > Diptera > Syrphidae > Platycheirus > Platycheirus albimanus. Next base: position 359,939,071 of record OU696696.1, read on the forward strand.
AAGCAAAGGATAATATATAAATTGATAATTGTTAAAACACAATTATTGTTTTTCTTGGTAAAGTATGCAATAGAGTATCTATTCCCTTTTAAACATGAGCCCTCGTTCTGCCGTTGATATCGTTCGTTATTCAGTGCAAGAAACAAATTATTAAAAAAAGAGAACATTTTAATTTTAACTCAACTCTAAGCCAAGTTTATTGGAACGGCTTACAAGCGGCTCAATGGTCTAGGGGTATGATTCTCGCTTTGGGTGCGAGAGGTCCCGGGTTCAAATCCCGGTTGAGCCCATGCTATTTTGCTAAACATTGTGATATAAAATGAACAATAATACACTTTGGCGTATGCGTATCTATTTTATTTTGTTTTATCTTCAAAATAAGTCTAAATCACTTTCCACCTTTTTAATTGTTGTTAAGAGCTTAGTTTTCCGTTCATAGATGGCGCTCATCACGTGGTAGTACTATAGTTTATATGTACTGTCATTTATATTCATTTTTCTAATAAACTGTATTTTAAAAATGCAGTGGCTTGTCTTAAAATATGAATTTTAAGTTTTTTTTAGCTTCTTCACTCTTTTTTATATTTTTCACTAACTCCATGTGCTATTTTCATAAAAAGGTAAGAGAAGCTTACCATAAATCATTACAATATACGAAAATTTAAGAAAAAACACCTTCATTAATATTCGGTTTTTTTAACTTGCATTTTGTTCAACTGTTTTAATCAAGGTAATCGATTTTTAATTTAAATGTCACTTTTACATTGTTGCCTTTACGAAAGTTCCTGTAAATTTCATTTCAAATTTTTCGCGATTAAAATAAAAAAAACTCGATGGGCCGCAAAGGAAAAAATATATCGCTGGAAAAAAGAAAATTGGTGATTAACCATTATATGAGAGGTTCAACCTATGTACAAAGAGATAGAAGAAAAATTAGACATGAAAGCTAATACTGTTGGTGATATTGTTAGAAGATATCGCAACGAGGGACGCGTTGAATTTAAGAAGCAAAAGGCCAACCAAAAAAATTAACAGCGCACGAAGAACGCTTAATCGTTAGAAAAATAAAAGCTAACCCCAGTTTGAGTGCACCAAAAATAATTAGCCAAGTGTTTATGGAATGTGGAAAGCGTGTCTCCGAATCGACTATTAAGGCTTAATGTTTTAAAGGTCGGGTTGCTAGGAAAAACCCATCATAAGTGTGCGGAACCGGCTCGTTCGCAAAACATTTGCACGTGAGTACCAACAAAAGGATTCAGAATGGTGGGAAGACGTTTTTTTTTTTGAAGATGAAAGCAAGTTTAACCTTTTTGGATCCGATGGCAGGATCATGGTGTGGAGAAAAAAGAATGAGGAGTTAAAAAACAAAAATTTGAAGCATACAGTGAAGCATGGGGGAGGTCATGTTATGGTGTGGGGTTGCATGTCGGCAAAAGGTGTGGGCAATTTGGTCTTTAGAGATGGGATAATGAACAAGGATCATTATTTGAGGATCCTAAGGGAAATTTGAAGCAGAGCGCCGAATAATTAGGTATTTCGCGGTCTTTTAAATTTTACCAAGATAATGATCCCAAACATAAAGCCCATATTGTCCGCGAGTGGCTGCTGTAAATTGCCCAAAGGTCATAGCAACCCCCGCACAATCTCCTGACCTTAACCCCATTGAAAACCTATTGGATGAACTGGACCGACGTTTGCGGGAGAACCCGGTGTCATCCATAAGTGCTTTGAAAGTGAGATTATAACAAGAATGGCAAAATATATCGACCGATTACACCAAACAAAATGTGACAAATATGCCTCGGCGTTTAGCTGCAGTTTTGGAAAACAAAGGATATGCCACCAAATATTGAAGGACTGTTATATGTTAAATATTAATAAAAAAATTAAAAACCGAATATTAATGGAGTGTTTATTTCCTAACTTTGACTAATTCATTTCTTAATTTCTTGGCTTTTCTTAACTTCTCTTGTGGTTTTATGGTTTTTTGTTACATTTTTCTTAGGAAAACATTACGTGGATTTAATGGTGATATAAAATTAGTTGAACCAACAATTGGAATGCATAGTTTTGTTTAAGCAAATTAAATAAATACATAAGTGTACGCTACAGAGTATTTTGCTTTATACTGTTAAGCAAAATAATACGGGCTCAACCGGGATTTGAACCCGGGACCTCTCGCACCCAAAGCGAGAATTTTTTTTTTTTTTTTTTTTTTCAATTCAGTTTTTTATTCAATTCATTCCTTAATCTAAATTAACAGCTAGAGCAAAAACCTTAAAAACTAGCTTAAATATCTACTTAACATAACTTACTGGCCCTATGCGGGCGCTCTAAATTATCCCATAACCAATTATTCTATTGCCTTTCGGCTTAAAACTAACTTAATTTAAAAAATTCATGCATATATTTATTTGTTTTGAGAAAATGTTGTTAAAAAACTCAAATTAAGGATCAAAGCGAGAATCATACCCCTAGACCATTGAGCCTCTGCTCTAAGTTTTTTAAATTAACTTTGTTAAAATTTGAGATGAAACAAAAACTTTTGATGTGAAACATCTATTGGCGCACCTAGGCAGTAAAATCGATGGTAATTTATTGTAACGAAAAAATGGCATGACCCTTGATAAAATTTTTCAAAGTGGAAAGTGTTGGGTGGTTGGTGGTTTTAGGTTGGGTCGCTGGTGATGCTAGTGCGGTAGTGGTGGAGGGGGTAGGGTGGTAGTGGAGTAGGGTTATGGGGGGGGGGGGGGTGAAAAATTGTGGATGGTCGGTTGGTGGTTGAAGGATGTAGGTGAGCTTGATAGTTGATGAGGAGGAGGGTTGTAGAAAGCATTTTAAAAAATGGTAGATAGTTGGTTGGAGGGAAAAATTGACTAAAATGGTATGTGGTTGGTGGTAGGTGGGTGATACCGGTGAGGGGTTGATGTGGGGGTGGGGTGGGGTGTGGGGAAGTTGGTGAAGAAAAAAATGACGAAAATGGTGGGTGGGTGGTAGGTGGGGTGGGTGGTTACTGGTGGGGGTTTGGTTTGGGGTCGGGGGGAATTGATAAAAATGGCGGATGCTTGGTTGGTTATTGTAAATGGGCTGGGTAAATGGTGGTGGTAGGGGGGACTTGCTCTGGGGAGGGAATTGACAAAAATGGAAAGTGGTGGGTTGGTGATTGCAGGTGGATTGGGTGGTTACTGGTGGTAGGTATTCGATGATGATAAACGTATAAAAATGGTGGATGGATGGTTGCTAATTGTAGGTGGGCTGGGAGTATGGCGGTGTTGGCGGTACCTGATGGGTGGGTTGAGGAAAACTTTGTTCATATGTGTTTATTAATGAATATAATCTGTAATATTTGATATAATTATAATATAATGATAAGACAAATATATTGATTTAATTAACGAAACACTAAATTATCAAAAATTATTTCACTCTATATTTGCTTATTGTTTTTAAAAAATATGAATTTTAATTTAAACTTGAATGTTTCACATCTGCCGCGCGTCCCGTGATGGCTCATTTTTTTTTCTTTTTCGTCTTTCGCCGGTTAGCCAAGAGAAAACATTTGTAAGGCTCCCGGTTTTGAGTTTGTATGTTAGCTATAGTCTGAGGCTTAACAAACCAATGCCAACTGACCTAAAGTAAAATAATTATTTGAAGACTAGCTTTTACGGATTTATAATAAAGTATCTATAACACAATATATGTATCTTTACATCGGTGAAAACTGAATTAAATTTTTTGTGATGCGTGTACAAATGCTGACTAAATGCTGCTCTATTAAAGACCTCGAATAATAGTTTTTTTTCAATACCTGTAGGTAATAATTAGAACATATTATGTAAATGAGAAGTGAAGTGAGGTGACGTGAAATAAGGCCAAACGAAATAAGGCCAAATTTCAGATTTTGGCCTTATTTCGTTTTTCAAAAGGAAATAAGGCCAATTTGGTCTTATTTCCATGCACTAATAGAAATAAGACCGAAAAAATAATGGAAATAAGACCGAAAATAAAAAATTAGGAATTCGGCTTTATTTCGTTTTCGAAATGGAAATAAGGCCAAATTGTTTAAAAACGTCATCATCAAATTATGTTTGCAGATCTTACAATAACGGGAAAACTTTTACACTTTTTTCGGATTCTGCTGTAATCAGTCATTAATGGTTCACGGTTCTAATTGTTAAGTGCTTAAAGTTTTGAAAAAATATTAAAAATGAGGAACAACCAAAATGTTCAATACCGTTTCATCTTAGAGGTGTGAAAATTGACATTGAAATAATACCAAATTGGCCTTATTTCGTTTCCGAAAACGAAATTTAGGCTAAACTGAAATTTCGGCCTTATTTCGTTTGGCCTTATTTCACGTCACCTCACTTCACTTCTCATTTACATAATATGTTCTAATTATTACCTACAGGTATTGAAAAAAAAACTATTATTCGAGGTCTTTAATAGAGCAGCATTTAGTCAGCATTTGTACACGCATCACAAAAAATTGAATTCAGTTTTCACCGATGTAAAGATATATTATATGTTATAGATAATTTATTATAAATGATCCGTAAAAGGTATAGTGTTCAAATAATTTTTTTTAGAGTTGGCATTCGTTTCTTAAGCCTCAGACTTGCTACCATACAAACTCAAAACCGGAAGCCTTACAAATGTTTTCTCTTGGCTCACCGGCGAAAGTCGAAAAAGAAAAAGATTTGGTTTCGTCTCAAATTTTAACAAAGTTAATTTTAAAAACCTTAGAGCAGAGGCTCAATGGTCTAGGGGTATGATTCTCGCTTTGGGTGCGAGAGGTCCCGGGTTCAAATCCCGGTTGAGCCCGTATTATTTTGCTTAACAGTATAAAGAAAAATACTCTGTGGCGTACAAAAAAAAATACAAAACACGAAAAACACAAAAAAATAACAAAAACACAAAACCGCTGCTGTGGCTGTTCTAGTTTTAGGTAGTTTTAAGTAGGTTTAATTTAGGTACTAGGGTAGTGTTAAGTTTTATATAAAAATAAAAAAGATCTTTAATTTGAGTTTTTTAAATAATATTTTCTCAAAATAAATAAATATATGCATGAATTCCTTAAAATAAGTTAGTTTTAAGCCGAAAGGCAATAGAATAATTGGTTATGGGATAATTTAGAGCGCCCGCATAGGGCCAGTAAGTTATGTTAAGTAGATATTTAAGCTAGTTTTTAAGGTTTTTGCTCTAGCTGTTAATTTAGATTAAGGAATGAATTGAATAAAAAACTGAATTGAAAAAAAAAAAAAAAAAAAATGATTCTCGCTTTGGGTGCGAGAGGTCCCGGGTTCAAATCCCGGTTGAGCCCGTATTATTTTGCTTAACAGTATAAAGAAAAATACTCTGTGGCGTACACTTATTTATTTAATTTGCTTTAACAAAACTATGCATTCCAATTGTTGGTTCAACTAATATTATATCACCATTAAATCCACGTAATGTTTTCCTAAGAAAAATGTAACAAAAAACCATAAAACCACAAGAGAAGTTAAGAAAAGCCAAGAAATTAAGAAATAAGTAGTCAAAGTTTGGAAATAAACATTCCATTAAAATTGGGTTTTTAATTTTTTGTATTAATATTTAACACATAACAGTCCATCAATATTTGGTGGCATATCCTTTGTTTGCCTAAACTGCAGCTAAACGCCGAGGCATATTTGTCACATTTTGTTTGGTGTAATCGGTCGATATATTTTGCCATTCTTGTTATAATCTCACTTTCAAAGCACTTATGGATGACACCGGGTTCTCCCGCAAACGTCGGTCCAGTTCATCCAATAGGTTTTCAATGGGGTTAAGGTCAGGAGATTGTGCGGGGGTTGCTATGACCTTTGGGCAATTTACAGCAGCCACTCGCGGACAATATGGGCTTTATGTTTGGGATCATTATCTTGGTAAAATTTAAAAGACCGCGAAATACCTAATTATTCGGCGCTCTGCTTCAAATTTCCCTTAGGATCCTCAAATAATGATCCTTGTTCATTATCCCATCTCTAAAGACCAAATTGCCCACACCTTTTGCCGACATGCAACCCCACACCATAACATGACCTCCCCCATGCTTCACTGTATGCTTCAAATTTTTGTTTTTTAACTCCTCATTCTTTTTTCTCCACACCATGATCCTGCCATCGGATCCAAAAAGGTTAAACTTGCTTTCATCTTCAAAAAAAAAAACGTCTTCCCACCATTCTGAATCCTTTTGTTGGTACTCACGTGCAAATGTTTTGCGAACGAGCCGGTTCCGCACACTTATGATGGGTTTTTCCTAGCAACCCGACCTTTAAAACATTAAGCCTTAATAGTCGATTCGGAGACACGCTTTCCACATTCCATAAACACTTGGCTAATTATTTTTGGTGCACTCAAACTGGGGTTAGCTTTTATTTTTCTAACGATTAAGCGTTCTTCGTGCGCTGTTAATTTTTTTGGTTGGCCTTTTGCTTCTTAAATTCAACGCGTCCCTCGTTGCGATATCTTCTAACAATATCACCAACAGTATTAGCTTTCATGTCTAATTTTTCTTCTATCTCTTTGTACATAGGTTGAACCTCTCATATAATGGTTAATCACCAATTTTCTTTTTTCCAGCGATATATTTTTTCCTTTGCGGCCCATCGAGTTTTTTTTATTTTAATCGCGAAAAATTTGAAATGAAATTTACAGGAACTTTCGTAAAGGCAACAATGTAAAAGTGACATTTAAATTAAAAATCGATTACCTTGATTAAAACAGTTGAACAAAATGCAAGTTAAAAAAACCGAATATTAATGAAGGTGTTTTTTCTTAAATTTTCGTATATTGTAATGATTTATGGTAAGCTTCTCTTACCTTTTTATGAAAATAGCACATGGAGTTAGTGAAAAATATAAAAAAGAGTGAAGAAGCTAAAAAAAAAATTAAAATTCATATTTTAAGACAAGCCACTGCATTTTTAAAATACAGTTTATTAGAAAAATGAATATAAATGACAGTACATATAAACTATAGTACTACCACGTGATGAGGAGCGCCGTACGGAAAACTAAGCTCTTGACAACAATTAAAAAGGTGGAAAGTGATTTAGACTTATTTTGAAGTTAAAACAAAATAAAATAGATACGCATACGCCACAGTGTATTATTGTTCATTTTATATCACAATGTTTAGCAAAATAGTATGGGCTCAACCGGGATTTGAACCCGGGACCTCTCGCACCCAAAGCGAGAATCATACCCCTAGACCATTGAGCCGCTTGTAAGCCGTTCCAATAAACTTGGCTAAGAGTTGAGTTAAAATTAAAATGTTCTCTTTTTTTATAATTTGTTTCTTGCACGAATAACGAACGATATTAACGGCAGAACGAGGGCTCATGTTTAAAAGAGAATAGATACTCTATTGTAAACTTTACCAAGAAAAACAATAATTGTGTTTTAACAATTATCAATTTATTATCCTTTGCTTTGAATTATATTTGTGGTAAACTTACCCGAGAAAACCGCTTACTGTCCATAAAACGACTAAGTATATTTTATTTTGTGGTAGATTAACTAATCCCACCTTAACGACATTTATTGTGTTTGGTTTTATTGAATTATAGTTCTAGTTGCCACAAAATCGCAAATCAGATATCACCCCCATCCTCAACGATTTTGATTTAAAAAAATCAGTGTTGCTTTTTAGGTACGACCAATCATATGGTTGAAAAAAAAGTTTTCAAAATTTCTAAGCACGGTACTTTCCATAGGACGGTTTTTTTTTTGCTTTTGACTATCTCGAAAACGACTCAACCGATTCTTTCGAAATTTCACACATATATAGTTGTAGGTAGTATATAGTTGTAGTTTGTACTGCATATTTTTTTGCATTTTTAAAAGCATCAAATAAAAATTAAAAATTAATATTTTGAAAACTGCTTATTAAATTTTTTCCTAAAATTTTTCAATAAATGTATTTGCTCAAATTAAATTCCAATTCATCCAAGTAGGTTCGGTTACTTTTGAATAGGTTGGCAACAAAAAGTCATAGAGCCATACGGTTTTCAGTGTTGGATTTAAAATTAAAAGGAGCATTGAATTTGGAGAACAAAAATACTTATTTACGTAAAATTTTGAAAAAAATTATTTTTAAAATTATTTTTTTTAATTTTTTTTTCATAATTTTGAGTTTGAAAATAATATTTTGAAAACGGTTCAATAAAATAACTTCATTTAAAATTACAATTAAAAAACAAGTTTTATGGCTTTACAAAAAGGTATAGCATGGCATTGTAAGAGCTACCGTTATTTTTTAATAATTTTTTTTCAAATTTAAGTCATGTTTTTAGAAAATTGCCCCTCCCGTCTAAACGGAGGGGAATAGACCCCCCCTCCTATACGATTTTTTTCTTGTCTCAACCCAACCTACACGCTATAGCTTTTTGGCACAACGCTCGTGAATCACCCTGTATACAGGACCGAATATCACCCGAAGATTCTTTCTCTCAAAGCACCCCAGCCTGTATTCATCCGATTGTGTCAGTGTTCACGCTTCTGCCCCATACAGCACGACTGGGATGATAAGGGTCTTGAATAGTGTCTCCTTGGTCCCTTGAGAGAGGACTTTACTACTAAGATGCCTTCTAAGGTCTAAGCCCGAAGAAACAGCGATTGACAAGAGGTATTCTTCGACTGATCTCTTCACTGATGTTGTTCTGAGAGGTTATAGTGGAACCCAAATAAACAAAGTACTTGACAACCTCAAAGTTATATCTGTCCATGTCAACGGTCTTGGCTCTGATAAAGCATCGCTTCCCAATAGATCAGCGAAATAAAGCATCGTTGCGCGTAGTAAGTGGTTACATGAGGGATGATTTCCCTCAGCGATAGTGCAGCACTTATGTCCGAAATTATAGCTGAGCTTAGGTCGAATAACTTTAAGTTATAGCTAGGTGATGTTTTTTCTAAGAAGTCAGTGATGAAGTTAACACTTTCCTGGCTTTCGACCGTAGTGATATGCATATACCCACCTACCATAGTAAAGACTTTATCGCTTACTGCTGCAGTTTAGATGATCAGCATTGTACCGTTTCGTTGCGGGGCCTTAACAAAGTTCGTAAGCTGCAATTCAGAAATCTGAGCTCTTCATGGAAGCTTTTTGCAAGCTATAATATTTTAAAAACGTCTTTTTGTTTACTTGCTGCCAGGTGGTAGGGCAAAGAGCACAAAAACTGAATTTCAAAAAGTGATAGCTATTAACACATACCTACTTACTTCTAGGTCAGATTCAGAGTTTGTAATACGACAGATTGAATGTCAAAACGTTGAGTTCGAAATAAAATAAAGCTCCGTAAAAAGTGAATAAAAAACAAAAATTAACCTACGTAAAAATTCTAAAACTTCTTTTCCTATTAAAAAGTGCAAACGATTTCATAAAAAATTCATTATCTCAGTAAGTTGTACAGAATAAGCTGCCCATAGATGCAATTAAAATATTTTGTGTGTACATAACCTTAAACTGGATATAATTTTAACTGGCTAATGAATAAAAGAGGAATCGCAGATACTTCCCCTGAGCCTTTTAGATCAGAAAAGCGATACCAAATAAGCACTAGGACCATGAACACCGTCAGCAATATGAGTATTGAGGAGCTCACAAATATATTGAAGCAAAATGTGAGCCATTTGGCTACAAAAGATGACATTGCTTCATTAGGGCACGAAATGTCTGTATTAAGAGCCAACCAAGACGAGTTAGCGGCTAAAATTAATTACTTGGAGACTCAAAATGCTCGTTTAGAGTCAGAAGTCGAAAGGCTCTTAAGAAAGGAAGCAGAGAACAATCTTATAGTCCACCTGCCTACTGACGAGTCGCAAAATCTTATTTCCAAGGCCAAGGATCTGTGTAGTGGTCTACTTGAGGCAGATTTCGTCGGAGCTGTCAAGGACGCTTACCCGGTCAAATGCAACAAACTCGGCATGGCTAATGTCTTAGTGCAACTGAATCATCGGTCTGCTGCAAATAATATCATGAAAAACTGCAGAAAGCTAAAAGGTACGCGCATGTCCGTCCACAAAGATTTGCCATTCCATATACGCCAAAAAAGAAGAATCCTGGGTCAAATACAGTCTGCGGTTAAGAAACAATTTCCGAACATAAAATCATTTGTTCGAGACGATCGTATGGAAATTGAAGGTTCATTCTTCACCTGGGACAATAATCTTGGACTGAGATGTGGAAATAGCGATGGATTCTCAGTTTTGAGTGAAAAATACAATGTTTTAAGTAGTTTAAGATCACAATTTGAGATAAACAAAAATACAACTCACACGCGTAAAACGTCAGATGTCAATGGGGCTGTCAATGGATCTGACAATTGTGCCCCCTATGATATTGCAGCGCCATCGCGTGGTGAACAGATGAACTCAGCAGCTTCCGGAAATTCTCAATGATTTCCGCCCGTCGGTCAGCAGTTAATTTCAAAAAATTTCAAAGAATTTCATACAACTAATTTAAATTTTAAAATATTAAGCTATAATATCTCAGGGCTTAAAAATAAACTAATTTACCCTGATTTTTTTAATTTCATAAGAGACTTCGATATATTTGTTTTACTGGAAACTTTTTTAGTAGAAACTCAGTACGAGAAATTTAATAATTTATTCAAAGGATATGAACTTATGTGGACATCTGCATGTAGGACTCATAATTTTGGAAGAGCGAGTGGTGGAATGGTGGTTGGTTTCAAAAGTAAATTCAAACACATTTTAAAATTTGAATGGTCTGGCGAAAACTCCATTATTATCTACAAAGAACATGGATTAAAACAAGTAATTGTACCGATATACCTCAATTGTAACCATTGGGAAGAAGATTTTAGTCAGCTGGAGGACCTACTAGTGCGATTAAATGAATCAAATCTTTTGCTATTGGGAGATTTTAATGCCCGAATCGGCAATGAACAGGGATGGCCTCCTTATTTTTCAACGGAAACAAAATGTTTAAACTTCTCACGCTCTTCAAAAGATAACCGGAAGGATCATAGAGGGAGAAAATTCTTGGAACTATGCGGCTCCTATAATTGTGTAGTTCTGAATGGTAGAAGCGCCGGAGATGGAGAAGGAGAGTACACATTTCTAAGATCATCAGGACAATCAGTTATAGACTACTGTATAGCTGCAGGTTCCTGGTTAAAAATGTTAGTTGACTTTAAAGTAGGTGCCAAGACTTTTTCAGAACACATGCCACTATTTATCACTTTAAGTAGTAACCTGCCAGCTACTTTTGACGATGTGGAATTAAAGTTGCCACCAAAGCTGAAATGGAGTTCAAAACTAGTTCAAAAATACCAGGAAAACTTGAATGTCGAACTTGCTTCAATAAATGATGTATCTCTAGTCCCTATGGAAGAATTGCTAGATATTGTTAAAAGAGCTAGTCCAAATCAATCAAATTATGCAAAAGACAAGAAGTTCAATGAAAAATGGTTTGACAAGGAATGTGAAGTCGCTAGAGATCTCTCGTTTTCGTTTCTCACTTTATTTCGAGCGCACAACAATACATGTTTTAAGCAATGGTATGTCGAAGCAAACAGAAAATATAAGGCACTGTGCTTGAAGAAAAAAGACGATTACAATAAAGATGTTGTGAACTTATTATGTAAAACTAGCTCGTCTGCAGAGTTTTGGAAAGTGATGAAATTCGTAAACGGATCTAAGCTTTGTATTAGTAGCAGCTTAAAAGCAGAAGATTTAAGAAACTATTTTCAATCACTTCTTAACACTGAGTGTACGACCTGTAAGTTTCACTACGCGATGCCACTTATTGAAGATGACTTTTTGGACTCAGATTTTTCGGAAGAGGAGCTACTTCTAGCATTAGATAAGGCCAAGGAAAATAAGGCGGCTGGTACAGATAGGATTCCATCTGAATTCTTTAAGTATGCTTCCCCAGAATTTGTAGCCGTTCTTCTGAACTGCTACAATAACATTTTTAGAACCCGTTCGATTCCTTCAGGTTTCTTGTCCTCAATAATTTTTCCGCTTTTCAAAAAGGGAGACCCATCTATTGCCGAAAACTATAGAGGAATATCTTTTTTAAATTCATCCATGAAGTTGTTTTCCAGTATGCTGTTTCAAAGACTTACATCGTGGATTAATCATAACTCAAAACTCAGTGAGCTTCAAGCTGGATTCCGTTTTGGGTACTCGACGACCGACCAAATATTTCTCTTGTTAAACATTGCGGAAACATATCTTCACCGTGGGAAAAAACTCTATGCCTTCTTTGTGGACTTTAAAGCTGCCTTCGACAGTATCGATAGAGAAGCTTTGTTTTTTAAACTTTCCAATTGTGGAGTCTCTTCCAAAATTATTTTTGTTTTGAAAGCTCTCTACGCTAAGGATTCTATATGTGTCTGGGACGGTGAAAATCTGTCTAATGATTTCAGGTCTTCAATGGGACTAAAGCAAGGATGTGCTCTCAGTACCCTTTTATTCACTCTTTTTATTGAGGATTTAGTGGAATTCTTAGAAACAGGTGTGCAAATTGCAGGTGAATGCATTCCAGCGTTGTTATATGCAGATGATATCGTCCTCTTATCAGAATCGCCTGAAGAACTTCAAGAAGCAATTGTAAGGTTAGAAGAATACTGCAGTATCTGGAACTTAATAGTAAACCTCAACAAATCAAACATTATGATTTTTAGAAAAGGAAGGGGAAGATATGCTAGCAATGAAAAATGGAATTTTTTGGGACAAGAAGTCAACGTCGTTAAAGAAGTCAAATATCTCGGCATGACTATCTCGAGTAACCTATGCTTAAAAAAACACGTCACGGCAAAACTTCAGGAGTCCAAAGCTGCCATATGTGTATCATGGAAGAAATGCATTGCAAACAAGTCGATTCACCACTCTGCAAAATACAAATTATTTCAAGCTGTTTCCAAATCTGTTATGTTGTACGGTGCGCAAGTGTGGGGCCACAAAGAGTATGATGATGTTGAAAAATTACTTCGTTTCTTCTTAAAACGAGTTTTCGCTCTTCCTGCAACGACACCTAATTACATGCTTCATATCGAAACTGGAGTTCCACCGATGTTTATCGATACACTTAAGATCCACTTCGATTATATATTGAAAATACTGCAAATGGATTCAGATAGGCTAGTCAAAAAAGTTTTAAAATATCTCATTACAAATAAACTGAATTTTGTAAGTTCATGGACGAGCTTATGTGATTCTTTGGGCGAATCGTTGGACCTAGATATGGAAGATGCTCAACAACTTAAACAGCAGTTTTACTCCCTTGTATCTAAGCTTGACACAAAATATTGGGAAAACTTCATCAACCAGGCCAAGAACTCTCAGTATAGAGAGTATTATAGTCACCTCGAGTTTACTTTAGGCGAGTCAAATTACTTCCACGATAATCATTCCACAGATATGATTTCTACAATTCTTCGAGCCAGAGGGGAAATACTAAACCTAAACTTTGTTCCTCACAGACCGGATCTGCCTCTTGAATGTGGACTATGTAATACCCACGAAAGAGAAAATATTGCACACTTTCTAGGGTCATGCCCGGTACTACGGGAAATTCGACGTGATGTGTTCGATAAAAACCAACTCGATGCTGAAGAGGTTATAAGTATTCTCAATGGCAATAAAAGCTGGGAAAAGCTTTATAAATTTGTCCGAACTGCGATGGCATATAGAAATAGAATAATAACAGAATGCTTTTGATATATCTTTAAAAAATAAATATTCACTTTTTCTTCATTTAAACTTGCTTGTGCGAAATCTCAATGTGTAAATTAATAACTATTTTATTTAATTTTCTGTCAATCTGACCGACGGTTCTAAAAACCAGGTCGTAAAAGACTTGCAAACATTATAATTTATTGTAAACCTGAATTATCATATAAATAAAGTCAATTCTAATCTAATCTAATCTAATCTAATACGACATTCGATTTAAGCTGAGATATAGATATCTTTAATTCATTGGAATAAGTTGGATTTATAAGTGGTAGAGTAAGTGTCGCAAATATGGCCCAGGTTGGTAATATGGCCCACTGCAATATTTTATGGATAAAACATACTAGGCACTGAACTAACCGTTCAAATCGGCATGGCATCATTGTGTTTTGTAGACAATAGTTGATTAGTCGTGGGAGTGAGTGCATTCGGTTAGTTTTATTCGTTTTCGTTATAATTTTTGGGTGAATCAACTGGAGGATTTTCGTATAAAAATTTTTGGAAATTAAGTAAATTTTTTCGTTATATACAAAGTCAATTAATTGAGTGTGAAAAATTTAAAAAAAAAGTGAAATTGTCATAGTGTCGATAATATGGCCCATTCCAAGTTTTCATGTAAGCCAGTGGACCATATTTGAAACATGGTTTAAACTGGATTTGTTTTGTTTTAAGGAATCACATCATGGCTGGCAATGATACGCAATATATTTATATATGAATTCTGCATGCCTTACCATCACAAAATATTTAAAAAAACATTGTTTCAAATATGTACCACCCTGGTCCATATTTGAAACTAAGTGGGCCATATTACCAGCAGTTTTTTTTTAATTTGTGAAATGAAGTTCCTTTGATTCTGTCAATTATAGTTTCTAGAGACTGAAGTAAAAATAATTTGTAAAGCTGTTTACGAAATTAATAAATGAATTAGCATTAAAAGTATAGTTTTATTTCAGAAAATGTTAGGTAGGCCATATTTGGTGCTCTTACTCAAAGTCCATATAGGATTATTCAAATTTAAAACGTTTACCGAAATGATTTGTCATACCAACAGAATTTCAAGTCCTATTATAGTTTCTTTGAATTTTTTTCTGAGAACCTATTAATTCTCTGCAATTTTTGAAAAAGCAGTCTAACTCGAAGCTTTAATTTAGAACTTTGGGCTCTTTACGGAAGCTCTTTACAAGCTTCGATTTCTTTTAAACAGCTCAAACTATTTTCAAGTAAGGGGAAATTCAAAAAAGGAAACCAGCAATTTACAGATAATGTGCACTAATTTTGTTACGTCTATGTGGAACCATTTACACTGCCTAATAAAATCCCAATTTCCTGTTTACACCACAAAATCCATTCAAAATATGCAGCCATTCCGCATCCTTTTCTAAATACTCAATCACCTGTGATAACATCACCCAACAAAAGAAATTCAAAAATAAAAAAGATAAAAACTTTAAAAAAGCCAACACATCACTGATTCCCTCCCCTTTTAAAATAAAAGAAACAAAATATCCTTCCAAACATATCACACACCCACCGTCGCGTCGCAGGACTCAAATTACATACTTTAAACTCTGTAAATCTGCATCTCTTACTTAACACATCACCAAATCACCACCAAACAGCAACCAGTCTAACTCTGTGTGATATCCTTTTCCTCTTATCTCAAACGCACGCCATTAATATCCACACATTCGGTTTTGGAATTTATCCTTCCAATCCAAAACCAAAAAAAAAAAAAAAAAAAAAACCAGACCGACATCGACACGACCCACGAGCAAAAATATTCAAGCGTATTTTTCAAATGCTCTCAACCGTGTGTTTCGACAATAAAGATATATATACGGACGTTTAGAATAGTAAACCCCATCATGAGGCAGGCAGCCACACACATGCATTTCGTGTGCCATGCCATGCCATGGCATGTCCTTGACCAGTTTTCTGCTCCTTTCTGTTTTTTCCGCTAAATATCTTCACACTAAATCTTCCTTTTTTTTTGCGACTATGACTACGACTACACAAAACAGTCAACACAAAAGAAAAATACCAAAACAGCCATTTAACATTTTAAAACCATCATCCTCTCATGGTTTTTGGTTTAAAAAGGATACAAGGACATTCACAAAAAAAGTATAAACACTTTCAGAGGGTTCACCGATTACAATCTCGTTCTAAAAAAAAACTGTGAAAAAGTAGAAACTGCGAAATATATTTATTTTTGTTGGTCCCAATTTTAGAAACATCCAACAATATCCAGATCCAGATATCCACCCACCTTCCTCGTTGTATATAGTGTCTATATCTAGTACACTAGACGAGCGATTATCCTTCTGGGCCATTTCATTTTGTTTCTTTTCTTTTGTAATAGTGTAACATGCCCATTATCACCCCTAAACGCGACACAAACACATAAAATAATGCTCAAAAATGATATGTCTATCGTGTTTGAAATGGAAGGAAGGGGGGAGTTTTGGAAGCTTACACATCACCCCCGTTGAGGATTACACCCCACAAAAGTGTAGGTACCCAATTTCTCTTTTTTAAGAAAGAAGTACATTTTTGATCCTTTTTTTGCAAAGAAACAAAAAAAAAATGCTAAAAAGAAGACAGAAAACAAAACTATTATCTTTTGATCCTTGTGTTTACTTATTTGTAACAAATTACATGGATATTTGCACATTTGTATGCAAATGTATGAATGTGTTAGCTAGAGTCTTCCCTTTTCTTTTTTTTTTTTATTTTTGCATCAAAAGCAGGAGCAGTAGCAGGAGTAGCATGCCCGTAACTTAAATCGATTGGCAAATTTAATCGTTATGATGAGGGAAACAAACCACCCCACCACATATGAGGATGGAATATGATAAAAAAAAGAAGTGTAAAAAAAAAACAGGAATGAAACAAAAATTAAGGGATAATCGGTGATATGACACTTCTGTCATATAAATTCGCAAAAATGGGGATTTAAAAGTAATTTTCATTCGAATACTCCTCGTTTGTGCATATTTATCGACAAAATGCAGAATGAGTGTCAATTTGTAGTCAGATTGAGGTTGCGAACGTGCGTTGGAGAGATGGGAGAAATTTTACGGGATGGGAGATGATATTTTGAAGCTGGGAAAGGACTTCTTTTTTTTTAATACTGTGTTAACAAAGTGGCCGCAAAGTGGACGGTAGTCATGTAGGCAACATCATTTAAATGTAGTGTCATGGTAATACATGACGAATATGAAGAACAATACTGGGATACATTTTCGGCAGATACTTCAAGGATTAGAAAGTTGGACGAAATAAAAAAAATATGGATTGACCTTTTTTAAGGTGACGGTTAATTTTTATCTGAGAGGATCACTCAGAGATTCAAAATAAAGAATGGAAATGTTTTTGAAAATATTTTTTTTTTTGAGTACCTATACCTAAACATTTTTAAGAGAAAAATACCATGTGCAGATTTTGGAAGCCATATGTTGTTTTGGTGACTTCTGTCAAATTTGTTATTTATTCTTCAAATCACCGTCAAGTTCCACGATTGAATAGTACGTTCAAATGATAAAACTTAACTATCATAACGAGTGTCTGTTAGTGCAAACGTTTTGCAAAATTTTATTGTAGATGTGGTGACACTTCACACATGACTCTTCAACGTAAAGTGCCAAATTTGAGATGAACTATTCAATAAATTACCTAATCAGGCATCATTCGAAGGAACCCAGTCCATAAAAGTGCATAGCAGCACCAGAGGGAGTCGATTCCTCGCCGTGCACAAAATCTCGGCCTTTCGCAGGATTCATTCAGGATTTTTGCACCCAAGCTCAAAGTTCATGACCATAGGCAAAGCTGTTTGTTTTCTGACTGAGCTTCGGAGCATTTGGAAGAGGACCCCAATCAATTTTGACCGAAAAATCATCTTTAGCGACGAGGTGCGTTTTTTGATGAATGGCTGTGCCAGCCAGTTTTCCGTATATAGAATGACACCTAACCCACGTGAGGTTCATCAGGTGACAGTGTATCCTTAAAAAGTTAGCATTTGGTGATAATTTTGTGCCAGCGGTGTGTCGTTTGTCCGTACTTGTTCGAAAACGTTGGTGAAGTGGCCACCGTCAATAGTGAACACTACAATACTACAAGTAAATCAATTTCTTATTGCCAAATGGAACCAAATTTCCTTAAAGAGATCTTAAAACTGTAGCCATAACTCAAAGTCAGCCTGATTTATGTGGAAGAGTCACTGGACCACTCGGATTCATGCCGTAAGAAGCCGAGGAAGGTATTTGGAAAATGTCATCGATGGTTTTTTAAATAAGACAAGATTTTTGTTTACATTGGGTACTTTTTTAGGTTTTATTCCATTTCAACAATTACCCGTCTCTATTGAAAAACTCGTCTCGAAGGTAACTCCTCCCTTGAAAATAACGTGCACAACTAGATCACACTTGCTATTATGCTTAACAATGGTCTTGGGGCTTTAGATTTTGAAAAAAAAAAAAATTAGAGAAAAAATCATAGGTATTAAATTTTATTAAACACAAAAATTACTAAGTTAGAACTTTTTTTTTTTGGAAAAAATGAAGTCAGCCATCTGAATTCTTTTTCTATTTTGAATTAAAAAAAAAAAGAAATTTGAAAATCGTTCCACCAGTTTTTCAAAAACACGATTTATTAAAAAAAATTCGAAAACATATTCCAAATTTTTTTTTTAGTATGCCAACTTCTAGCACTTTACAGTTTTTATCAGGAAAAGAAAATTAAAAAAAAAAAAAATAATTAAAAATTTGTTTGGACTAATATTATTTCGTCTATAAAAGAATTTCTAACATTAAAATTTTTATCGAAATCTGTCAAGTGGTTTACGAGAAAATCTGATTAAAAAACCGGTCCTATTTGAGCACCGATATAAGATTTTTCCTGAAAAATGTATTTCAAACAAAACATAAATTTGAATAAAAAACACTAGTTGGAAAGTTTTATCAAAAACATAGGTTGGTGTTTTTGATAAAAATTAATTTTTCATAAGAAATCGTTAACCGTTAGTTTTAGAGCTAGAATGCTATTCTAAAAGCTGTTCTGTAGGACGTCATAATAATACTGTGAAGTTGGAAAAGTCTTTAAGGCTGTAGGTGCAGATACAGACATGCAGTCGGAAGAGTATTGGACCCACTTTTTCCGACTTCTCTATCATCGTAATGGCATGTTTGATTGTTAATTTTTTTTGTACGTATATCCATAATTTGCCTTAGTACCTATATAATGGCAAACAAATCATTGAAAAATCGTTTATTTGAAATATAAGTCGGTCATCGTCTATTCTTGGCACTTACGTCCTATTAACTGCGAATTGCGCACCCAGAAAACCCAGGATTAAGAAAACATGTAATAAAGTAACCTTTAAGAAACTTTAGTTCGAGTTCCTTGCTTATACTATATATCAAGCTTGCGAGGAGTTCACCTCATCACAAATATTAAAATAACCTCCCATGAAAAACATTATTTTAGTGATAAAAGTCTCAATTTAAAAGTAAATTCCGCTAACCTAATTAATCATTTGAAAATTCCATTTTCACAAAAACATACTTAACACTTTCATAAATTACATATCAAACCCCCGCCATCACCGCTGCTCCTAAATATGATTTATTTTGTAAGTTTCTCTCAACACTCCGCCGGAATCCCTCCACCTTTTACTATTGAGTCATTTTGAAAATCACCACCTCAATGATTACAATCGAAGTTGCAACACATGTGAGAATAAATTTCAACACTATACCTACTTGCCGCTGTTCCGCACTCACCAAGGTGATGATAAATTAAGCGTCCTCGGTCGTCCTTGTTCCATAGAACACCCCAAACCCGTTATAAAAAGGGCACCCAATCCATCGTCTATCTTTCTAACTGGCTTTCGCGGCCGACCAAAAAAGGATTAATTATTTGATTTATTGCGGAAAACTACTACACCACCGGGAAAAACACACATGATTGTCAGCACACAAGACGAGGAGTATCTAAATCTCATGCTGAGACTCCTGCCAGATAAATATGGGGGAACGAGACTCGTTTTATCATCCCCATCAACACTTTCAACAAGAAGAGTAGCAAATATCAGCTTCGTTTGACACAATTTGGTTGTGCCGTCAATTTATCAACATCCTTTACACACTTGCCTATCCGCCTTTACAATATATGCGGGGGACTTTGAGCTTCCTTAAACATTAACATAGCACAGGCCCCCCTCCAACTCTCTTCACTCCAACTCCGACTCCATACTTAACACCTAAATATTGACATATCGCAGCTAACCGAAGAGAGAGCTTTGCTAATGAGTTTGACTTTTTCTCGTGTCGGTCGTCCTTGTCCTGATCTGATATAAGCTCCACATCAATGCGATGTTAGGATTGCACCCTTACGACCGACGACGCAAGACAACATCTATGTGCGGGGGCGGCTAAGGGTATTGATTGTTATTGTTGTTATACCGTTTAAATTGATGTGATTAACGGACGAAATGAGGGTAGCATATGGCCGACTGTGTCCAGCTAAGTTTTTGCTGGTCATTGCGGGCGCAACGGTTTTCGTTACAGTTTAGACAGTATCAGTATGTACAATATACGCTGCTGTTAGCCTAATGCCATTTAATCCTTGCATTCGTTAAACGGATACACAACAACGACATGCTGATTAAATGTGATTAGCTCGAGGGAGAAGTATCATCGTGATGATGGTGCGGATGATGTGGGTGTTTGGTTCGTTGGGTGTTGATTGTGGGGTTTGTTGGAAAAACATGATAAATTTGAAAATCCTACCTTCTGGTGCTAGGTTTGACCAAATGAGGTTTTGATTGATGTGCTCCTTTACCGCACAGAACTTATGACAAAGTGCATATTTGGGACTGGTCTATATAGACATATAAGTTGTGGTTTGGTGACACTCTTTCAATTTCATTGGACTTTTTTTTTGCTTTTTTAGGATTAGGTCTTGAGAACTACAATCAAAAGATACTCTCATCTATTTACCAGATTAGTTGCATGAGATGTGGATCAAAATACCTAAGTGTGGGGTAAGAACTATAAGAACACTTATTTAAGCGTTAGGGAGGGGTATTCTTTTTAAAAGATTACTCATTTATAGCTGGGACAAACAATTGCGATTTATATACTTAAAAAGTGAGCTTGATTGTTAGGTTTTCACGCTAAGACTACACAACCGATTATCATGAAATTTTGTACACACATTGTCAGGGGTATAGCAGAGGACAAAGAGTATATAGGTATGTACTTTTTATCCCGAAAAAATACTGTTCCCAAAAGATATGGAAATGGATTTTATATGGTCATCGGCATACCGCACGGGTACCTGTTTGGTCTTCAGCTATTAACTATTGCTTTGGTCTTTCTCTTAACTTAACATTCTGCGCTAGCAACAGTGATCTATCAAACACTTCAAGGTGGCCAAAATATCGTTTATTTTGAATGTTTGCATATTTCAAAAATAAGCTGAGTCAGACTAAACAAAAACTCTTTTCTTTGAATAATACGCACAAAATTGTTTCTATTTATGGAATCTATAACGAAAACAAGTTCAAATTTTTATTTGAACAACTGTATTTACACTCAGGCGAGGCACTTCAATTATAATTTGAAACAACAAACATTTTAAGGTTCTAAGAACTGAAGAAAGACATTCTGTCTCCAAGCTCCAAAATAAGCCGGTCTTTTATTTAAAAATAATCTATTTTGGATATTTTAGTAAAGTAAATAAAAAAATCTATTCTTGAATGTAACCCAAACTAATCTATACTTGAATAATTTAGTAATTTTCTTTCACTTAGGTTTTATTTTTTTATTTGAATATAAGTTTAAACTTCCTGATGTAAGATCTTCGATAGACAACCACAATATCTGATATCGGTGACCTTCAGGCAACGAGGAGTGTCAGAAAAGTATGTGCGGAGGGTCATGTAACACATGTACGAGGGAGCAGTGACAAAAATACGGTGTCCCACACATAGGTGTACACCAGGGAACCGTCTTCAGTCCTCTGCTTTATATTGACTAATTGCTTGAAGATAAAATGACGGGCACAAGAGATGAGCGTTCATCTCTGTAATGCGCACTTAATGTATGGTTATGGATTGCCGTTTTGGATGGTAACGGGGGCTGTGTAAATGTATAACCCAAAAATGGACTGTTTGCTTGTGCTTATATTAGAGCGAAAAACATTAAATTTTGTGGGTACCTACGTTAAAATCTTGTGTATGAAATCAAAAAAATTGATTTTGGGCGTGGCTGTCGCCCACTTTTCATAAGAAACTATACAAAAATTGTTTTTGCAAATAAACGGTATTTATAAAGAATCCAAAAGCCCCAATTGGTGATCGATTCTATTGTCGAAACTAAGCAGCTTGTGTATGATGAAAAGAAAATTTTTAATTTTGGCGTATCTTACGCCCACTTTTAATGAAAGAACAAAAAGCGTAGTTTTCTCTACATTTTTTTTGTGTAATTTTTTTCAATACGTCCCCTTTTTAGAGCGTGATTTTTATAAAATACCTTTATGGAGGTAAGATTGTTAAAAAACTACTCGATTCAGCTTTAGTTTTACACATATGTACATAAGCCAAAAAATTGACTAATGCTCGACTGAAAAGGCAAAACATCTTAAGTCAACTTAAGATGATTTGCTTTTTATTAATGGATCTTGTTACGATTTCATAGGAGCATAGATCTGTCTCATTCGTATTCTTCTATCTAATTCCGTTTTCTTTTTATTAAGGAAACAATTTTATCTTATGTAGGAAAATATTGTATTCTGACACAGTGTAAAATATCTTAAGTCCAGATAAGATGTTGTGTTGAATCGAATACAAAAAATTAAACAGACTTTAGATTTTTACTTTGAGAGCTTGTTATGATTGTAAAAAGGTAAAACATATTAAGTTGACTTAAGATACTTTCCCACATGCAAACCAAAACAAAATTCAAAAAATTTTTTTTGGAAAGCATCTTTTTACAGTTTGTATGCTCTCCTGAAAAACGTCAAGAATAGACTTAAGATGATTTACCTTTCTTGTCGAGAATGATCAAAGCTCAGTTAGTGATTAAAATTTATTTTTACAAATTTTTAGGACACGCCCACTTTTAAGGGGTGTTTCCGTCAAAAGTCGTAATATGCATTAATTTTGTAATGTTTTTTAACTATCGGTCACAGTTTTGAAGTAAGAATATGAACATTTCGGTTTGTATTCCTTGGCTACGTAGCAGGTTGTGGTTCAAGAATTGTTCAATACACACATAATCACTACTTCCATTCAAAATCTAATTTTTAAAAATTTAAGTTTTGTTTTGTTCAAATCCATCTGCAAGCTTAAAATAGAATGTCACTGAGCTCATACTTATTGCCCTGGTAATAAAAAGTCTCAACTTTGGGCGTGGCACACGCCTTTGTTTTACTGCGCCAACAGTTATGGAACATCGGCCACACAAAATCAATGATATTGAATTTCTCCTGTCTGCTAAAGAAGAATTTTGTTTTTGAAACTGGAACAGCGGCTGGCTGCGGGAGGCGAACGCATACACATGCAAAAATATATTGAATCCAAGGGTATCCAAGTTCGTTGAAAACATACTGTAGCTCTCGTTTATGTTTTTTTTTTTTTTTTTTTTTTTTCAATTTCTAATAAGAACAAAAAATTAATTTAATAACAAGGATGTAGATTTGTAGATGGATATTATATTCTGTATCTGCGTTGTGAAACGAACGTCCCCAGCTGAACTATGGAAGTACGAGGTGGCATGGCACAAGAGTCTTTTATCTATCAGAAGATACAAACTCACGTTAGCGAAACATGAATCGTTTGTTGTTGTTAAAGACAGAGAGCCCCTTCGGTAGGTAGTTGTTAAGTGTTCTCTTGCTATGCTGCCAAAACCAACACTACCCAGCCACTTCATACAAATTTTTCTCTATACTTCCTACTCGTGTCCTCTTGAATTACAGTGTTTTTGTGTGTCTTCATATTATAAAAAATATCGTCCTAAAAATATCACTACACTAAACAATGAACTCGACATGTGTCTAATTCTGTTGTCCCATTTTTGAAATACACCGCAAGCCAAAGATCAAACAGTCAACATAAAATAATACAGTTTAGTATTAACAATCCAATTTCATGCATAACACTTCAATAATCCCTCTCAAATGAGATTTTGCAAAAGAAATGTCCTTGCGGTCAAGAACGCATATAAAAATGCAAAACACTTCTTACAAGGACGAAAAAATGTTATAAACCCTCCGAATGAAGTTTCATATTTTTTTATGAACAGAATAAATTTCTTAGCGAATGCAACATGCAGTGAAGGTTATGACTTGGCCCAACTCCTCTCATAAAAATACAAAGAAAAGTGCTTGTTTATTCCTTCATTTCCTTATATTGGGCATCAAATATATTTTTTTGGTTGGTTCAGGACGAAATATGGAAGATCAAAAAAAAAAAAAGTATAATAAAGTTGATTTTCTTACCGCACCACCGCACCATTACCACCAGCAGCACCAGCACCCAACATAAAGTGGTTTTCAAAAATGTTTAACACAGAAAGCAACCTGGGGTCAGAAGTCAAAAAGGATATAATATGTAGCTATTCCCCGAAAAAAAAGAAGAAAAGGAGAGAGGAATCCAAATCAAATTCCTTCTGTCCATCCAATATAATATCCTTGTTGCTGGTTGCTTCTGCTTCTGCTTCCATGGGCTGCTTGCTGGCTGCTGCCACTTTACAGTGTAAATCCGTTTCAAAAGTCGCATAAGCTTCGGATTAAGTGTGCGGAAGAATGGAAAATCCTTTTTGAGGATTTTTTTATTTTTTTTTTGTATCTCGGGGAAGATGAGGTAAAGTACATAATGCACAGATGAGACAAGCATTACAAGGGTTGGGTATGGTCTTAGAAGAAAAAAATAAAATTTAATATAGGGGTTTGAATTCATTCAAAAGAAGAGCGGTATAGACTGAATTAATTTAAATAATTCCGACCTTAGTCAAAAGGACAAATTATAACAAGCGAATTACAAGGGGATGATGCATTTGTGTCAGTATTTAAATAGATTTTGTGCATGAAATTGCAAATAGTTTGTGATCACTGAACCTAGTATGAAAAATTAATTCGAAAAAAAGAAAAAACCAACTGTGTCACAAATGAGGGATGTATTTTAGTTTTTAAGATAACTTATTTGTTAGTGACAAGCATTGACATTATTGTAATAAACTATTTTCTTTTGGCTTTTATATTCAACCGAAAGAGTGAAGAGATAGATTGTATTGGGTGATGGGTGGTGTTGGCAGCATAGAAAGATAACATGATTTTCTGGTTTTGCTTACAAGCTGAAAGTTTTTGTTGTTCTAGAACACTTACATTTTGCCACGCATTAATTTGGACCTGAAAATTATGTTACACCAGTGTGTTGGCACAGACAGGTTGCTCCAAGCCATTTATGTTTCATCTTTCTGTGTCAATTTCTTAAAAGAACTGAGCAGCTTCCTGTGTGACGATAACGGGGGTAATGAGAAGCATATGAATATTTGTCTTCTACCAAAATATTTATACTTCAGATGTTATTTGTACGTCAACGAACAAATTTTGTTAGTAGTTCAAAAAAAAAACCAGATTTGTCCTTTCATTTAATATTTTTGTTCCCACTCATCACACGGATAAGAACCAGTGGAGGTTTTTGTAGACATGTATTTGTGGGTATATTATCCTTGTGAATTCCTTAATGTTATAACTAATGTCATCCTATGAATTCCGGATTTTTGTTTATTCTGCTCTTTGCCTTAATTTTAATGATGGGGTTAGTTGTAACATTTGGTTGGTGTAAGTTGTAACATTCTCTATAATTTACTTCGCTATGAACCAGGTTGATTGGATAAGGATAAACTATTGAGTATTGTTACAACTTACCCCAACCTGAACAACTTTATTTGATTGGACCCACCGTAATATACTTCTTCGGATTAGGATAAACTATTAAGTCTTGTTACAACTTACCCCAACCTGAAGAACTTTATTTAATAGGCGGGGTAAGACCTCTAATTAATAAAAGTTTTGGGTAGCTTGATTTCGAAATCATAGAAAGGTTAAATAAAAAAAAATAAGCAGTCACGGGACGTCCGGCAGATGTGAAACATGCAAGTTTACGTTAAAATTTATAATTTTTAAAAACCATCAAAGAAAATATGGAGTGATTTTGTTTTAATAATTTAGTGTTTGTTTAGTAAATCAATATATTTGTCTTATTATTTTATTATAATAACAATTATTACAGATTATATTCATTTATAAATATGTAGTAAGTAGCAAGAGTCGGTCCGACTGGAAACACAATGGAGAATAGCTCTCCGCATCAAGGTGCTAACACACAAGCACATTTCAATATTAAAAACTACAATTAGAATAAAGCCGTCTGTCAGAATCATGAATTTGTAAAAGTAAATATTTTAAGTTATAACATTGGAGGTTTAAATAATAAGATAGACATTTTAGATTTTTCAAATTTTATAAACCAATATGAAATATTTGTATTAATTGAAACACATGTAACTGAGGAACATTTTAGTAAATATGAATCAAGTTTCAGTGATTATAAATTGATGTGGTTAAAAGCACGTAAAGTACATAGTAAAGGTCGGGCAAGTGGAGGAATCCTAATGGGCTTCAAACATAATCTTAAAAATGTCAACTGTGTGTATAAACTCGAAAGGGACTTCTGCATCATGGAAATCAAAGTTAATAACAAGGTACTGAATATAATTCCGGTGTACATAAATTGTAACAACTGGGAAAATGATTTCACGAAGCTTGAAGACAGACTGTTTAGCAATGACTTATCCAACACCATGCTCATTGGCGATTTTAATGCGCGAATAGGAGATTTAGAACCCCAAAATAAGCTAAGAGATAGAAGACGTTGTTCTAGAGATGGAATAATTAATAGAGAAGGAAAGAGAGTTATTGACCTGTGCAACTCATTTGGACTAAGCATATGCAACGGTGCTACTGACGGAGATGCATCAGGAGACTTCACTTTTATAGGACCACAAGGAAAATCAGTAATCGACTATGCAATGGTGTCGGGAGACTGGAATAGTTTATTAGATGGTTTTGAAGTTATAACTGCGATACACTCCGATCATTTACCAATTCAAGTGACATTTAACACCAAGGAGATTCAGTCCGAAGAACCAGCTGCACGACTAAAATATAAGTGGAAAAATGCGTTTGCAGATAGGTATGCAGAGGCGTTGAATAACGCTTTCCTCTTGCAACAAAGAAATTCCCCCCTCCATGTTCCCAACTTGTCGAATCTTGATGAAATTGTCGAATGTTCAATACCAACACAATGTAGGCCTAGCAATAACACCACCATCCAGTACAATGAAAAATGGTTCGATAAAGACTGTATGAATGCACGCAGAAAGTCTTTTGCATGGTTAAGATTGCTTAGGAAGTTCCCCGATAGCAGCTATTTCAAAGCACAATATCTATCCGCTAATAAAAGCTATAAAGAAATAGTGAAGAGTAAAAAGAAAAGCTACTCAAGGAACATTGCTCGGGACCTTGTAAACTGTAAAAATACTGGCGAGTTCTGGAAGACTATTCGCAAAATAAATACAAAATCCAACAAACATATTACTCCACCAGTTGATATTGAGGACCTAGTAGAACATTTTCGAAGGCTGACGGAAGATAGTTTTTCCTCATCTTATCAATTTGCTATTCCTTACCAAGAGAATGAGGACCTTGATTCACCATTTTCTTGTTTAGAAGTCCAAACAGTGCTGAATGATCTACAAAACAACAAGTCTCCAGGGTCTAATGGAATACCGCAAGAGTACTACAAATTTAGCACCACTCTTTTTGTTGAACACCTAACAAGAGCTTTAAACCAAGCATATGAAAGCGCTATAGTACCAAGTTGTTTCAAAGAGGCTGTTATCTGTCCAATTTTTAAAAAAGGTGACGATAGAGTATCTGCTAATTACAGAGGTATATCGTTGCTGAATTCATCAATGAAAGTCTTATCTAAACTACTTTGCAAACGGCTTTATGATTGGGTGGAAAAAAATAATCTGTTGAGCGAGTCACAAGCTGGTTTTCGCGCAAATTATTCTACAATTGATCAAATTTATTCACTTACCAATATAGTTGAGATATTCATGGGATCGAAAAAGAAACTCTATGCCTTTTTTATTGACTTCAAGGCAGCATTTGACACTATAGACAGGAAAGCACTTATGCTTAAGTTATATAATAAAGGTGTTTCGACAAAGTTTGGAAATATTCTGGAACGATTGTACGACTCAACAACATCTGCAGTGTCCCTGGGAAGCAAAGTATCTGAACAGTTTCCAGTAGAGATGGGCCTAAGACAGGGTTGCTGCTTAAGTCCCATACTTTTTTCCTTGTTTATCGACGATATTGAAGAGACTTTGCAAGGAGGAGCAAGAATTTCAGCAGACATTTTAATAAAAGTGCTCATGTTCGCAGACGACATCGTTCTGCTTGCGGAGTCGCCTGGAAGTCTCCAATTAATGATAAATAGATTATTCGAGTACTGCAATAAATGGAGGCTCCAGGTGAACCTCAACAAGTCTAAAGTTATGATTTTTCGAAAAGGAGGAGGACGAAATTGTCGTAGTGAAAAATGGAAGTTTGGAGAGCATAATATTGAAATTGTTAGTGAATATAACTATCTTGGCATGCGGATTTCTCGAAATCTTAACTTGAAGAACCACTTGACAGATAAATTAGCTAAGGCGAAAAATGCGCTAAATGCGACTTGGAGAAGTGTGATGCTCTGCAGAGACGTCCCATACGAAGCAAAATATAATATTTTTAAGGCAACAGCCAAAGCTATAATGTTCTACGCTGCACAAGTTTGGGGACACAAAGAGTATGAAGAAGTAGAGCAGGTCCTGAGATACTTCTTAAAGCGAACGTTGAAGCTACCTAACAGTACGGCAAACCATATCCTCTTGCTGGAAACGGGTCTTTCTCCGCTGTTCATTTCAACTCTTAAAATACAGGTCGACTACATTCTAAGGACACTCAGAATGGATGATAGGCGATTACCCAAGAAAATAACATTACTGGTGATGCAAAAGAAAATATCATGGTTTGAGACTTGGAATAATCTAGCTGAGGACTGCGGACATTCACTCCCTCTTCCAGATGAATCGACTGACACGTGGAAAAATGAAATATACAACCTAATTAGCTTAGTAGATGAAAAAAAACGAGAACAATATATTTGGAAAGCTCAAAGCTCGCCTCACAGGAGCATTTATGCGCAGCTCGACTACAACTTAACAGTTAATAATTACTTTAGGGCAGAGTTTTCAACCGACCTCATGTCACTTGTTTTAAAAACACGAGGAGAGTTACTACCCTTAAATTATATACCCCACAGGAGCGACTTACAACAAACTTGCGACCTATGCAACCTAAGAGAAAGGGAGAACGTGTTTCACTTTCTTGGTAGATGTCCTATACTTGTTGAAACAAGAGAGAATATACTCGGAAAGAACTATCTTAGCGATGCTGAAATAATTGATATCCTTAACGGAAGAACTGATTGGGATAGATTACACAGATATGTCAAAATTGCACTCAGCTACAGGAAACGAATCTGTGACGAACTTTTCTGAAACAAAAATTCAAATATAATTATTATACTACAAAAAAAAAAAAAAAAAAAAAAAAAAAAAAAAAAAAAAAAAAAAATATTACTTTATTAACTTAAGTAGGTATAACTTGCCAACTGGCAGACGGCTAGCCCATGTCATTTAATGAAAGATAGACAAAACTTTTGTAAACTTTATGAAATAAAAATCATTTAAAAACTAAACTAAACTAACTAGTAAGTAGTAACAAAATTTTCCTCAACCCATCCATCAAATCCCCCAACACCCCACACACACCTAGTCCACCTACAACTACCAAACAAACATCCACCATTTTTGACAATTTTTAGCTCCCCCCTACACCAAATCCCCCCACTGGGAAATACCCACCCCATCTAGAACCACCATTAAACGACCCAACATTTTTGTCAATTCCCCCCCCATCTCGAACCAAATCCCCCCACTGGTAACCACCTACCCCACATTCAACCAATCACCCACCATTTTCGTCATTTTTTTCTCACCAACTTCCCCACATCAACCCCCCACCAGTAACCACCCACCAATCAATTTTTCTCTCAAACCAACTTCCAACCATTTTGAACAATTTTTACCACACCCCCGCTCCCCCTCACCAACTATCCAGCCCACCTACAACCACCAGCAAACAATCCACAATGTTTGACAATTTTTCACCCTCCCCCCATAACTCCGTCCCTTAATCACCCCCATACCCCCTCCACCACCCCACAATCACCAACACGCTCACACTTTGAAACATTTTATCGAGCGTCATGCCATTTTTCGTGACGATTAAGTACGATCGATTTTACTGCCTAGGTGCGCCAATAGATGTTTCACATCAAAAAGTGTTAGTTATGGATTCGAGCATACAAATTTGAGATCTCAACTAAAATAACAATACAATAATAACGAAATGGAAAAAGTGTGTCTGAAAGTTCTGACAGTTCGTCTATGCCTATCTGTCTTTCTGCCAATTCACACCTCTGCAGCCTGAACGGATGGGTCAATTTGGTTCAATCTTGGTGGTTGGTATTTTTTTTTTCGGAGGCTCCAAGGATTTTGATAAAACTTTCTGGGTTCTGTTTTGTCAGAACAATCTACCTTCTGTGGGGTGGTATACACCGAACACTTTTAAAGTTACTTTTACCTTATGGAAAATTGCTGATTCCTTCTTCGAGAACTTACCCTCCTTAACTTTCTTTCGAAATCAAAAATTAAACGTCAAAATACAGAAATCAGAGGCCTGCTGTCATTTATTAAGTGTCTGCACACTTCTGCGTGAAAATAGATACTCACCAGACTTAACTCCTCAATTTTTCTTGTTTGGGAACAGGAAACAAAAAAACACCACAAAAATCTTACCTTTCACTCTCTTTGTCAACAAGCTCATTATGAACTTCCTTTTAAGTATTCATACTTTTGCCTCTGTACATATGTAGGGAATTGGTTCACAATAAGGAAAATATAAAATACACACACATGAACGGGGACATGAACACTCCAAAAAATGCAAGAACAGAGATAATCGATTCGAATTAAATTATGTATAGAAAAATAAATTTGAGAACTTTCTGTCAAAGGAAGCACCGTTTTCTGTTTCATTACTTTTTATTCCATTTTTCGCAGTATCACCTACTCACGGAACTCCATTCTCCGCTCAGGTTATGTCAAAAAGGTGCCTGACAACCCCTTCGCCAATGCCCAAAGAGGTGAAATAATGAGACTACATAACTCATTTCGAACATTTTTTGAAGATACCGCTCTTAGCTTAAGATTAAGACTGAACCACGAATACCACCCTCAAAGTTGATAATTCGAAATTTAGTTTCGCAAAGATACAATTTATGAGTTTCATTGGGCAAAGAAAAGCTAATAAGAAAAATCAGTTCACATTTAATATCCGTATGTGCACCTCTTTATTTCATATTGATTAATATACCAAAAAATTACCTCTTTAATTGAAATGTACTTAATGATTCAGCGTTAATCATTTCCCTCACGTGTTGCAAAAAAAAAAAAAACATACAGCATGCCCAAATTAATCACATTTAACCAAAAATGTCAAAAAGCCTGTCAATACTCCATCCAAATAAATTTCAATTAATTACACAAAATACACTTATAAATTATTGTGACATTAACTAACTACATTTGTCATGAAGCAAAAAAAAAAATCAAGTGAAAAAAGTAAAAAAGTGCGTGTAACAACCAACAACATCCAAAACCATCCTTCATCTTAATTGCGGACAAATACAATAATTTAATCCGCAACTGCAAGCCAACCCTGATTTTAAATCAGCTTACGCACAGTTCAACCCTAAAAAGGTGTTAATTAATCTGCTGCAATTTGATTTATAGTGTTTGCTTATATACACAGAACAGAAACAGTGTTATAGCACACTGTTTATAATATGGATTTGTAGATATACATAGATACTTAAACTTTTGGTGTTATATAGCCATCATGCTAGAAGAACTAGCTACAATGATGACTATGATGCTGGTGGTGGTATGGAAGTGGAAGGAAGGACCATCTGTGGCACAGTCAAACATAAACCCATAATCATCGACATGGCTGACGACAAATTTGGTTTGCAACTTTTTTTTTTCTAAGGACGAGGAGAGAGATGACTCCTTTTTTATGTAGACTATGACGATGGTGTGTTTGACAGCTATTCTCGTGTTTTCCCCTTGACAAAAATGTTTCCAAACTGGTGTATCTAACACCAGTTGGTAATTTACATGTTGCATTTGGATTACCCAAGCCAGTGTCAAAAAATATAAAACAATCTTTAAAAAAAAGGGATTGAACGAGAAGTAATGCGGTTAGCAAATAATATATGGAAGGATGACATTGGATTGGACTAAGCCAGTCAACTAGAGGCAAGACAAATTTGTTTAACTTTATGCAAATAAATCAGATTTGTAATAACTTGGCTGGCAGGGGTTATAATTTGGACTAAAGGAGTCTTCCAATTAGAAGTTGTCTATCTATCAGGAATTTAAAATAAAATAAAATGCACGACTGGGTCTCACGAACATGCTCGAATGTGTGACAGTGGTTTAGGGGTTTGAGATTTTGATAAAAATAAAATTTCCAAAATTCTTAAATAAATACTTAAACTAATTTGAACTGAAAAAAAGTACGCCATTTTATTTCTTGGATAAATTTGAATTTATGAGAATAAATTTATAAAAATCTGTGGAGCGATTTTTGAACAAAAAAGTTTTTTTTGATAAACTTTTTGAAAAAAAATTAAAAAAAAATTCAAAAACGCCAGTTTATATTATATTTATTTAATTTAATAAGCAGTTTTCAAAATATTATTTTTTTATTTTTTTTTTTAAATGCTTTTAAAAATACAAAAAAATATTGGTATGCAAGATACAAATTGAGCTACCTACAGCTATATGAAATTTCGAAAGAATCGGTTGAGTCGTTTTCGAGTTAGTCGAAAGCAAAAAAAAACGGTCCTATGGAAAGTACCGTTCTTAGCCATTTTTTAAAACTTTTTTTTCAGCCATATGATTGGTCGTACCTAAAAAGCAACACTGATTTTTTTTAAATAGAAATCGTTAGAGTCGTTTTTGAGAAAAATAAGCTTTAACGTAACAGTTGTATGGCAGGTACCGTTTATTATTGACTTTTAACAAAAATGAAAAACGCTCTCTATTACGAAATAATTATCGAATATCAAGTTTGAAGCGAATCGTCATGTCCGTTAAGGCTGAAGTCTGTCTGTCTGTAGGCAGACAGATTGACGGAATTTTCGGACCCACTTTTTTCGACTTCTCCATCACCGTAATGTCATGTGTTATTGTTATGAAATTTTTTTTTTGGTACCTATCAGAAATAATAAAATTGGCAAATTAAATACAATTTGTTGCTCGAAATAAAGACCGCCAGGTACCATTTTGCATTTTGGGTTAAATAAGACATCAATCTACGGTTCAGATAAAATATGTTTTTTTTTTATGAAAAACAAACGTAAAACAAAACAAAAGAATCAGAGTTTAAAGCGATTGGAATAGCTTCAGGCTGTAGAAGCGATTTTAACTTATTTTTAAAGGTTTAAGCAAATTAAATAAATACGTGTACGCCACAGTGTATTTTTTATTATTCAATCTTTATACTGTTAAGCAAAATAATACGGGCTCAACCGGGATTTGAACCCGGGACCTCTCGCACCCAAAGCGAGAATCATACCCCTAGACCATTGAGCCTCTGCTCTAAGTTTTTTAAATTAACTTTGTTAAAATTTGAGATGAAACCAAAACTAGGTACTATCTATAATCGCAAGTAAAAATCCGAATCTGAAGATCTTTGACCATCAGTCTTTATTTTTTTTTTTTTGAAAAGCGATTGTTTTTAAATTGTGCACAGTTGTTCAAGGTTGTCTCCAGTTTGTTATGCAGTTTTTATTATAATTCCCGAAATAGGGAGCTTTCGAGAACAAATCATTTTAACAAGCATTCTTTTTTGAAATTGGAGTAATCTTAATGAAAATAATACAAGAAAGAGAAAACGTCTCTCATCAAATTTAAATGATGTTTCATTAGTTACACCTTTTTGTTTGTTTTGATAAAGAAATGTATAAAAGTGTATTTTCACTCTGGTCTTTATAATTATATAATAGTTTTTTAATTGACGCCACGCCGCGCGCCGCCGCGAACAGCGGGTGCGGCGACGTGCCCCCCCCCCTTCAGAGTGTGTCCAGAGTGCGCTCTACGAGCTCCAAATCAATAGATGGGGCAGACTGAGCTAAAAGCTGAACATATAAGCGTCAAAAGTGAGATGGTTTCAAAGCAATTCGATTGATAAAAAAAAGAAATAAATAATAAATTAAATTAAAATGGCCGACAAATGTATTTTAAATGTAAAAACAATTTTTGTTTGGGTTTTTCATTTGGCATGAGAAAGAGAAATAATTGCGTTCTTAAATTCGTTTCATAAATAGTTCAGAGCGCTCTGAACATAATTGGTTCAGATTACTTTCAGAGCTCTTTTCTGAATACAAAAAGAAACATAAGCGAGAGCTACAGTACGTTTTCAACTAACTGTTGGATACCCTATTCCCTATATTTTTGTATGTGTATGCGTATGCCTCCCGTAGCCAGCCGATGTTTCAGTTTCAGAAACAAAATACTTCTTTAGCAGACAGAAAAAAATTCAATAACATTAATTTCGTGAGGTGTGATGTTCAATTAGTGCTGGCAAAATAAAAAAAGGCGTGCGCCACGCCCAAAGTTAAAACTTTTTATTGCCAAGGCAATTGGTATGAGCTCAGTGACATTCAATTTTATTCTTGCAGATTGATTTGAACAAAACAAGACAAAACTTAAATTTTTAAAAATTAGATTTTGAATGGAAATAGCGATTATGGGTGTTTTTAACAATTCTTGGACCACACTCTGCTACGTAGCCAAGGAATATAAATCTAAGTGTTCATCTTTTTACATCAAAACTGTGACCGATGATTAAAAAACGTTAAAAAATTAATGCCTTATACAACTTTTGACGGAAACGCCCCTTAAAAGTGGGCGTGTCTTGAAAATTTGAAGCACTAACTGAGCTTTGATCAGTATTTAGGCATATGTGTAAAACTACAGCTGAATCGAGTAGTTTTTAAACAATCTTACCTGAACAAAGGTATTTTATCAAAATCACGCCTTCAAAAGTGGGCGTATTGAAAAAATTTACACAAGAAAATGTAGAGATATATATTTTCATAAAACGAACGGAAGGGAAAAAGGTTTAAATTGAATATTGGTAGTACCTTAAATTTTTAAAACTACGTTTTTCGTTCTTTCATGAAAAGTGGGCGAAAGCCACGCCCAAAATTCAAAAATTTCTTTTCATACACAAACGATTTAGTTTCTACTATGAGACGCAAAGTTTTGGCTTGCGGATTCATTATAAATACCGTTTATTTACAAAAATAATTTTTTAATAGTTTCTATTGAAAAGTGGGCGTCAGCCACGCCCAAAATCAAATTTATTGATTTCATACACAAGATGTTTATGTGCAAGTAATGCCCACAAAATTTAATGTTTTTCTCTTTAATAAAACATTTGTTATTTCATAAAAACAATATTGATGGTTTTGTATGAAAAATGGGCGTCAGCCACGCCCAAACTTAAATATTTTTATTTGATTGGAAGAAGGCTTACCTAAAGCTTGCGTGTGCAAAATTTTAGCGTTATGCTTTTTTCGTAACTGTACAAAAAACATAATTTAATTTTACCAAATTGAGGATGTTCAACAAAAATGGCGATTGTGGGCGTGTTTGTGGGCGGATTTTACTGGTTCAAGAACTTAGCCTTACTCTTGAACCAAAGATTATATACACCAAATTTCAGCTTTCTAGCTCAAAAATTGCGACCTCTAGAGAGTATACATACATACGGACGGACGGACGGACGGACGGACGGACGGACGGACGGACATGGCTAAATCGACTATGTTTTGATTCTGAGTCAGAATATATATACTTTTCTATACCTAACGGTATTATTTCTCTATGTTACAAACTCCACACCAAATACAATATACCCATTCTATGGAATAGGGTATAAAAACGCCTTATGCTAAGATTAACAAAAACATTGTAGATTTGACATCTAAAAACAATCACCGATAATGAGGTAGCACTTCAGAATGCTATAAAAGATTCACTTAATGTTGGCCATTGTTGACAACATTAAAGTTTATAATTAAATGCTTTGTACCTACATTTAATCGTTTAAATTAATAAAATAAAATTGTTTTCCCACATTAGAAGTTTTTTCATCTTTTTTCTTAGGAGTTAATTCATTTTGTATTAACTCCTAACGTTAGGCTTTATTTCATTTTTGGATTAGGAGATATTACATCCCCAGTTAGGACTTATTTCATTTATATAAAAAATAAATGTTTTTCAGCCTTAAAATCCCTCATTTGAAAATTTTTCAAACAACAGCTTAAACTTTTAAAAATTTGATTTTATTAGAAAAAGAACTCAGTGCTCATTTATTTTGAACTCTGATGTCATTAAAAATCAAAGAATTCAAGACTCCAAAGTATTTAATATAGGTTTCCTGTGAATTTAGTGAAAACAAAATTGGAGAAGTCTAACAACCTTTGTAGGCGCAGTTTGTTGGATTTATAGAAGGACTACATTTTTACTCCTACTTTTTACTTGCGATTATAGGTAGGTACTATAAAGCAAGTTATGCATTCGTAAACAAATTTTTTTTTTTTTTTGGACAACCAAACATAACATTACGATGTTAGAGAAGCATACAAAAGTGGGTCCGACAATTCTGTCTGCCTGTCCGTCCATATGAATATCGGCACCTACAGCCTAAACGGCTGGTTCGATTTGCTTCAAACTTGGTACATATTATTATTATGAGTCCTACAGAGGGGTTTTTGGAATTAGCATTCTAGCTCCAAAACTACCTGCC
Organism: Platycheirus albimanus; assembly: GCA_916050605.2. Lineage (NCBI taxonomy): Eukaryota > Metazoa > Arthropoda > Insecta > Diptera > Syrphidae > Platycheirus > Platycheirus albimanus. The sequence goes on from OU696696.1 coordinate 359,975,928, forward strand.
ATATGATTTCTTATGAAAAACTCATTTATCTCATAAAGGGCTCCTACGATTTTAATAAAACTTTCTGAATGGTGTTTTTCGAGTAAACTTTGTGTTTTGGTTGGAACTAATTTTTCAGGAAAAGTCTTATAACGGTACCTCCCATAAAACCGGGTTTTTTTAAATCTGATTTTCTCGTAAGCCACTTCACGGATTTCGATGAAAATTTTAATACAAAAGTTTTTTATAAACAAAATAATGTAAATTGTTTAATTTTTCAAAAAAAAAAATTTTTTCAGTTTAAAAAAAAAAAAGTTAAAATTTGTTTTAAGCTTTTGATTTTTTCAAAAACGGTTTGCTCAAAAATTTTAAAATGTTTGTTTTCTGATAAGAACTTTAAACCGCTAGATGTTGACATACACAAAAAAAAAAAAAAAAAAACACAATTTGGAATATGTTTTCGAAAAGTTTAAAAAAAACGTTTTTTGAAAAAAAATCCTTAAAATTCAGAAAAGTAAAAGAAATCTGATGGTTTACTTCATTTTCTCCAAAAAACGTTAAAACTATTGATCATATGATTTTTTTATTGCTTTTTTTCCAAAATCTCAAGCCCTAAGACCACTGTAACACATAACACATTAGAGCAAGTTCGTCCGACTCAGTCGTGCACTTTATTTCTGGATGTAAAGAGGGCGCAGCGTCTCAACAATGGCTTGAGGACTATCTTTGCTTATTGATGTAGCCATTCAAACAAAAATGAGCTTCATCGCTAAACAAAATTTTCTTGTCCGCGATGCGTTTCAGGAAAGAAAAGAATGTTTTTCGAAATAACAGTTTGCATGCGTTGTTCAGGCGTCAGTCTATTCATGATGCAATGGGAAACCAAACTCAAAATAAATTACATTTCAGATTATAAAATGGCTGTTAATGAAAACAGTGTTGCCAAGTTCTACACCTCTAAAAAACATCTTTTATTTCAAATAACATTTGCAAAATTGTGACATATGATTAAAATGTTTTACGAAAGTACAACTTGCCCTTGCAACTTGTCTAAAAAGCTGATTTTGAGAATCTGTAACGATTAAAATATTAATATGTCCAACAATTTTAACTAGGAAATAAGTTAATCAAATTGACAAAATTTGTAATTAATTCCGCGAACAACTCTATTAATAGTTAAAACAAGTTTAAGTATTTCAATTTTCAATGTTTTTTTTCTCCTAAAAAGAAACTTACTTCAAAACTTTGCCAGCCCACATACCGGCGGAACATATTAAGTTCAACTTTTGTTTAGTTTCTTTTTTTTTCAAACATATGAACAGAATGCAAAAGTAACACATTTATGTTATTTCAAACCAAAAATACCTATCTCAGCAAAATTGTTAAGAAGACACTACTTCTTGAGAGTCTACAACATCCTCTTCATTCTTCAAGTCCCAATCTCAGTCTCAGCCTTTAAACAATGCTCGATTGTTGTCACTATACAAGCTCCAACGAAAATGAAACTAAAAAAAAAAAATTCAAACAATCCAATCGACCGACGACGATGACGATGGCATTATGCCGTCGGAACTTGCAATTGGAACCGCAAAAAATGACGTTTTATTGGACGGGACAGTTTGGATTGCTTTACCAAAAATATATATATTTTCCCTCTGATGGAGGATTGTGTTTGTTCTTGACCACTTTTTGGTGTCATCATTGTTGTTGAACGAACAAACACCATTCCCCCTCCTGATGACCAACAAGCGTGCGATAGAAAGAAGATACAATTTTTCAAGAACCCGAAACACAATCGGCGAAATGGTCCTTTTATCAGAAATTCAATGAATTTTTATTCGCGTTGGGGTTTTTTGTCATCATCAAGATGAGAGACGTCAAGAAGTCTGTGATGATGATGATGGTGATGATGCTGATGGCATTGGCCATTGACCATTGGGAAAAGACAGACCCAATCCTTAGAAGCCGTGCCGATGCCGCCGCACCGCCAACAATAGCGAGCGCGAACATGTTTTCTCCAAAAAGTTATCGCATTTAGTGAGTCGCTGAGATGGCTTTTTACTTATACAAAATTTTGACAGGTGATTTTGGCCAATTGCACAGGAAAGTGGATTTTTGAACACAAACCGTTGTCACACGCACACACGATTCGGGAATAAAATTTAATACCACAAAAAAAAGGGACACGAAGTGACGGCGACGCAATGGACGTTGCGTTGGTCGATCAATTTCTTAGCCCAGAAGCTATGGCGATGCTGTCGCGCGTGAAAGTCCTCAGCTTTTGTCCCTGTCCATCATTATGCGACGGCGAATCATCATCATCATCATCATCGCAGCAAAAAGTAATTGAGTTGCTAACGATTCCGAAGTCTATACTCTTAGCCCAGTGACAGATGGCTTTTGAAGTGACAGAAGCTGATGTACCTCGCTCCCGCACTTCTACGATAAGGAGTAGGTATAGGTTGGTATAGTATGGAATTCCAATTCCGATCCGAGTCCGTTTCATCGCTGCAGTGAATTGAGTTGGAATGTTTTTTTTTTGTCTGCGGCCTGCGCCGCTGATCTTGTTAACTTGGTGCTGTTTCAAGATCATCATTGGACAGTATAACATGGTTGTTGATGCATCGACGCGTCTTCGTGTCGATCCTCCTTCTCAGTAGTCGGTCGCGTATAGACAATTCATATCGATGACCGTTTTTGGTATTTCAATTAAATATCATGGACATTATGAAAGGATCATTATATTCCATCACACAGGCTTTTGTGGAGGATGGTTGGTGATTGGTCTGTGATGATGGTCTGATGATCATGGCACGATCATATGACAACGCTGTCCATGTCCAAGATCAAGACGATGATGATGAGTTAATTCTGGAAAAGGATTCCTTCTCTACATCACACAACACATACTCGCGTTTGGTTTTAATGATGTGCGATGTGGAATTCTGTAACTGTGATGTGCTAACTCCAGTGCTTCCATGCGTTCTCTCTATGTTCTGTTGGCTTAATTAAGTTGAAATTCTTTTTTTTTCGTCCAAACGCAAGAAGAAAAAATGTCCTCCAACTTTTTTTTTCGTCCAGACCTATAATATGTGTGTTTTATTTTGTATAAGAATCCTGTTTGGTGGTGACAATGAATTGTTATCCTTTGGAACAACATTTTGTCTGGATGATGGAGGGCCATAAATCAAATCGAATTGGTTTATAACTGGCCGTTAATTGTTGGCGATCGATTTTGGAACAAGTGTCAACGTCGCGTCCGTTGTGTGTGAAAAGAGGATGTTTCATTTCGTGCGATGTTTACATTCGAAAAAAAGGACGAAAATCGTAATCATTTTTGCAAGAGCGGATTTTTTTTTTGATATTCACTCATAAAATCGCGTGTCTGACTTGGAAGCATTTTTCGCCTTCACTTGGATTTACTGGATAATTATTGTTGTTGTTGTTTTGCAAGTCACGAGAAGTTAATTAAAATAGTTAACAACTTTACTGCAGACTGTATGCACTGACGCTCGCTCATGGGGAAAAAGAGAAATGTATCTTAAGCAATTTGATTAAAAGCGCGTTTTTGTTTGAAGTTGATTTGTTGCAACTGCATTCTTTTGTTTGGTTTCCGTGTTGAAGAAATCTATTACATTGACTAGTTCTGACGTTAATTTAAATAACTTTAAATCGGTGTTCTTTGGGTTGGCTTAATGAACAGTTTGAGTTATTTGACATGATTTCTTGATTTAATAAACTTGCGATTCCATTGTTAGTTGGAGTTTGTTGCATTTACATAAAGATGAGAGTGCAGGAGGCTTTGGGATGTTGAATTTAAAGCAGATCGAATGAAAATGTTTGGCGATTCAGGCGGAGAACTTTTTGAAAACCAATAATGATAATTTTAGAACACTAATTTCCCTCTAACTTTTTCCCTAGAATAGTTCAGGTCTTTGGTAGGTGCCTATATGTTTATAATTGGGCGGCGTGTTTGAACTCTTTTTTGGGGTTTCCAGATTTTTAATAACTCCAGAAGGTTCTCAGAGGTACAGAACCTAAGATTCAGATTTTACACTGTGTTCATTACCTCCGCCTCGAAGCTCGGAGCAAGTCGGCTTAAGGGAAGGTGCGGAAACGGAACTTTACAACAAAAACTAAAATAACAGCCTTCACCCTACCCGTTTTGAATGGACATAATCTTAGCCCACAATTTTGCTGGAAAATAAATATTAAAGAACGGAATATAGCAAGGCCTCTACTTAGACAAAAATGTTGGTAAAAATGGACTCTTCAATCGAAGGTGATACTCTGAACACCGCCAATTCCCACCTATCTATGGATCGATTGTCTGGTGGCCAACACCATAAAAAGCCTACAATATTGACGACCTGAAAAAGAACAGCTAGTATTGGTACCACCAACAATTTGCCATAAAAATGCTATCTTGAACTTCCCATCGATCAATTTTCATATTAAAACTTTGGTGTTCCGTAGTGCACACAAATCCTTGGATAAATGCTGCTGGGGCGAAATTCCGTTTGATCAAAGCAAGTTTTTAAATCCGCTGGCTCAGCGCGTTAGAATTTGAATACGTTACTGGCAAGTCTCCAGCTCATCCACTAGTTTGACACGATGGAATTAAACCTGCCTTGTTATATCTTCTTTGAGTTACTCTCAAAACTCCCAGAAGACAACGGTCTTAAAATGAGGGTAATAAAAGAGGCATGGTTGGGATGGAGTGGAGAACAAATATTGAGAGTTGAACCGTGCAGAAAATACACGATTCGACAAAATTTTAAGAACCAAAAAGGATGATTTTTGTTGCGGTTACCGTAACAAGCTTTTCATAGCTCACTCACTGAAGCAGTCAAAATTCTGAATCTTATCGTAACTCGCTGTTATGGTATTATATGTCAAAGGTGCTTACAAAATCACTCCTTCCAAATTGCCTTTTTTTGTGTAGTATTCCCAATAGTAGATCTATTCTTCCTTCAAATACAGTTTCATTAAGCTTTGTGCTTCCCGTATATACAGTTTCATAACAAAAGGTCATTTGATGCCAAGTATCACCGGAAAATGGGTCCAATGTTCACAAAGTTTTTGCGCGAATTCAAAAGTACTTAAAACGGTTCAGCATATCGGCATGTTTCTCTCCCGACGAACATCTTCTTGCATTTAAAATTATCTATCGGAACCGTTCAGTTCACGTTGTGTCGAATGTTTTTCAAGCTGATTTTCATTAAATAAACTTTACGGGTGCCCCAAGGTTCCATTCTGTCTCCGATATTCTTTCTTATTTTCATGTTCTTTTAATTATGGCATCTTTTTCACTTAATTTGGAGATTTCAAAGAATGTACTTAAGATGAGGAACTGCAATATTAGGATATGAAAAGCTTCAATGAGGAATCCTTTCCCCGCCTGAAATGGGCACAATCTCGTATAAGGCATACATTCGACAAAAGTTTGAATAGAAGGAATTCAGAAGAGCTCTTTAAAATAATTTGGTTATTTATTACTGGAACACAGCCAATCACAGCAATACATTCTTGCCTCACTTTTTTTTCATGGCTTCATTAAACAACAATGCTCCAGTAAAACAGACAGTTGCATTTCTCCCATGAAACAATTTCGTTGAAACACTCACACTGCGATTAATGGCAGTTCCCACTTTAGCCTTACTTCAGCCAAACAATTAAGTACAGAGATTCCTTTTCAAACCGCTCTGCACGAATGTAGAATGTCTAACTCAGCGCTATATTTCCCTTTACTTTTAATATTCAAACCAATTTGCATCAACATGCCACATTCTCTTAAACGCTCACAATGTGCTTAAATTAAATATTAAAAGGGCAATTTAAATATTAAATTGGCAATTTAAAAAAAAGGAATATAAGGCTAGGCTTAAACACATGTTTGAAGTTATCAAAACCTGCTTTCCTACTAACATACCTTCTTGGGTGGGAACCAATGCCAGTAGATATGAGCTGCATGCCACTTGTTGTAAGTGTGTCAACACCAAGTGCATTAATTCCAAAGAAAACGACATTCAATACTCCCCGTGTTGGCTTAAACAGCTAACAACTGCTCTGCCAATCGCCTTACCGCCCTCATTTACACACAATGCTGCCATTTACCTGATTTGTCACCATACTTAACAGTTACCACAAAGACAAATATTTCCTTCCAGGGCAATTTCAGAATGCCAATAAAGTATCTAATTAACTTCATTGCCTCTGCCTCGACATTCTGTCAAAAGCCTCGCGTCAACATAAAAGCATTGAAGTTGTTGCCAATAACTGCAATAATTGTATCTATGTATCTATAGATGCATCTAGAGTTCTATTGCAATATATCGATTACATTATTTGTTGGATTGCAGTTGTTTTGCTCGAACTGTATCTAAGTATCTTTAAGCACACCCAGACTCTCCATAAAATTGTTGCCGCATCGACATCTTAATTGTGCTCCGATCGAGGCCTAATGACAAATGCTCAACTGTGTCTGTTCGTTGTCGCTGCCGCCGCCGCTGCCGATTGTTGTATATGTTTGTTTGTAATGTTTCAACGATCGCATAAAAATTCACATTTTATTGAATTTCCTATAGAAATTGATCACAAATAATAAATCGTTTAGTAATTCATTTTGAGATGTATTACCATCGATGGGCTATTTACTGCTGCAGGAGCTGCTGGCTGGTTTATGATGGTGTATCTATGTATCTTTTACTGATGTCGTGCGATGGGTGCTGAGTGCTGACTGCTGAAGTTTGAAAAAAAAATCGGTGTGTAATTGTTTGTGGCATGTATCGCTCTTTGAATTCAATTCAATTTCAATTCGAACACGTGAATACTATACCAACAGATACTGTATCTTTTTTTGTTCAAATATACGATTGGAACATAACATCCTTTCCTATGTGTGATGGTGATGGTGATGGGCCGGCGAGGAAGCTATGTTGTACAAGTCAATTGATTGACACTTTTTACGCTGTGTCCTTTCTTGTATTTGCAACGACGACGCACGGGACGTGGAGAAGGTTCCTAAAAGACGAGTGTGGAAAGAGTTCGATCTCAAAAAACAATCAGGATATAAATTTCTCTAACCCAAAGCACATACACCTAACCACCGAACGAGCGATTGTAATTTCACTTTGCCAAAGGACATGAGACACAGAAATTTCACAAAAAAAGAGTTTAAAAGAAAACTTCTCCAGAGTTACTATGATGCTGAGATACTCTTCTCTGCGCGCATACAAGGCCGTTGGGGTCATAAATTGTGTTCGCGTTCCGTTCGCATTGAATGACGACGACCGACGATGACGATGACGATGTTTTTCTTTCAAAACTCAATTTGCGATAATAAATCGCCAAATTTTGACATTTTGTATGCCTTTGCTGATGTTCGATTTTTAATCCATCTATCAGTTGAGCTGGGTTGTATCTTTTTTTTTTAAGGATTTTAGTTCTTCGTTTTTACTGATGATGAGTTGGGCTTGTATGGCCTCTTTGTTGCCAAAAATGTCGGTTGTGGTTGTTTTCTTGTCGACCGATTGTCTACCGTTCACATATCCGCATATATTACGATATTGAGTTGGACATCGACATCGCGTTTAGTTTTCATAAATTTGATGGCAATAAACCAAATTTTGTTTTGTCCTTTGTCATTCACAAAAAAGGGACTAAAGAGTGAAAAAAAGACGAAAATGAAAACAGTAGTTCGAGGTTCGAGAGATTTTGAGTGTTCTGTGTAGAATTTCAATAATCTGAGATGGTTTTAAAGGTTTGTCAGTTACGTTCGTTTTTGTTTCGGGACAAATACACGAATGAGGTTAAACGCTGAAGAGGTTCAATTCTTATTATTATTATTATTTTCCCAAATAAAAACTACAGATTATCTAAAATTGATAACTCAAAAAAAATTTCAAAATATTTTTTCGAAAAGTTTTTCCAAAAAAAACCATTTTAAAAAACAAGAAACTGGTAGAACGCTTTTCAATATTTTTTTTTGTAGATAGATATTTAGTTTTGGAATTTTATTGCATATTTAATTTTCCCGAGAAAACTCCTAAGCTTATTGGAAAAATAAAAGAACTTTCGAACAATTTTTAATATACAGCCACAATGTGCGACCCAGTTATGCATTTTATTTCTTTACGTCCTAAGGCAAAAGTATATTCGACTTTTTTATAGAGAGTAAGATTTCCTACAATTTTGTTCGTATAAACATTTTTGTAACTCAATTTGTTACCGAGATATGGCGCTACGAAAAATCGGCCATTTTCAAATCGATAAAAAAGATTTGAAAATTACCTGTTTTTCGAACGTCATATCTCGGTAACAAATTGACATACAAAAACGTTTTTACAAACAACACTTTAAGAAATTTAACGCTCTACAAAAAAGCCATAGAACGTAAGAAAAACAAGTTATTGCGGAAAAACTAGACCAAGGTCGAAAAATTTGCAGTTTTTCTCCCCTCCCCTTTTAGCACCAGGCCTTCGAGGTCAAAAACTTAGCAAAATGTTAGTTTACTATTTCTGACCAAAATCCCCAAGTTTCACTAACTTTTTCCACCTAAACCCACTTTTTCCGACCTGTCGACTGGACTACAACGCACTCACAGAATTGTTAAGAGAATTGCAAGTGATTTTGGTTTACCATTGTATAAACGGTTTGACCGAAAAATAGCAAAGACGCACTCTATTGCCATAATACGGTATAGTGCCGGGATCCAATGAAAAATTTCCATATGTTGTTTTTTTCGCAAGTTCAGAAAATACTATGACGACCTCCTGAGCAAGTGGATCATGTTACAGGTTGAACAATGAAAGCACCTGGAAGTAACTTATCATTCTCGCTCACCGGCTTATAGCGAAGATCTCTGCCTGAAACATGGATGAATTTGAGTGATGACCAAGACTGACTGAAAAGTTAGTTATTAAAGCTGACTCTGTGTCCCGGCACCCCAGAAGGGTTACTCGTAAACTGTTCCGATGCCATCTTCATGAGGTAAGTGTGACAGCTACCGAGTGACTTCAGGTGAGGATATCGGATGTGTATATAAAATTTTCCTTGAACCAAGAAATGACCTCTTTGATCATCGAAATGTTGGCTTGAAATACTAAGCCGGTGAAAGCATCCTCGGATATTCGTACTTCTTATTCGATTAAGTCTAGTTAATCCTGTCTCCTGCTGCCATGCGGAGCATCTCAGCTGCTGTTAATTCACTCCCAAATGAGCCGATTATGTAAGTGCCGGTTGAACAATTGAGGCGTAGGGTCTTCCCTTCAGCTAAGGGGGAATTTTTCGGTCACGCAGCGAAGTTTTCCTGTAAATTCACGCTTACGCTATGGTTAGTGTCGTCATCACATGTTGCTTGGCCAATAATCATAGATCCCATATATTTAAAGTTTTTACACTTTGTCATCACTTTTTCATTCAAATAAATTTCTAGAATGGGCATTACCTATGTTGATCGAAAACCGGGCAGCACAATCATTCAGTCCTTATTTGACCTATGCGTTAGTACCCACTATCCTCTAAAATGTCCACCCACACGTCAAGTACTCGTTACAGGGATGAATTATTCTTATTTATAATGGCTCCATCCATCTTTGGAGGCCATCACATTACGTTCACACAGGTAGTCCTGGACTGCAAGGTTTGAACTCTGTTAGCCATTCAAATTTAATGAACAACTTAAAAGTGTCTTAACAAAACATCTCCATCCCATCACTATGCATAATTTCCTTAATTAATGGTCTCCAAGTTGTAATGGCGGAAACTAGGGCCAGTGTTGAAAACACAACTTTTTTCTCGTCTTATTAAAAATAATTAACTCCCCATTGGTCGGTACTTTACCACTTTATTGAGGGAAACAACATGCTTTTTGTTCAGCCGCCTCTCAGCTGTCTTCAATTCTCCATCATCGTCATCTGCATGCTCAAAGCATCCATCCATCTATAGATACCTACCATTCGTCTATTGCGCGAACACAAATTCGTATTCAAATCCAAACAACCAATCGTGTTGGCATCATCCATTCAACTTCAACCGTCTCAGCAGCAGTATAGTGTGCTTCAAGACATTCTAACCCAACTCCCAATGGACAAATATCTCCATTTTAGACCCACAAAGCACCTTGGTCCGCACACCATGTTCCACACACCGTCCAGCAACAACAACAACTCTCAAGATAAATATGCAAACAAACTCGAGTGCAAAAAAAAAAAAAAATGGTGAAACAACAACTTCACACACAAAAGTGAGTTCCATCGGCAGCGAGCGGTGCGGCGGTATCGTGAGTACAGGTGTTCGATAATTTTTCAAAACTGTTCCAGCTTCAAGAGAGCCACAGTGCTGGCCAACATTTTTATATAACCAATCGCCAATACTCCTCGACGGGACATGGTGATCGGTGAGTCAGTCCAGTACCTATACCTACCTCACCAACGGCGACGCTTCGTCTCTTCACCGTCGGTCGCGTCCGTGCAAACTGAACTTCAAAAAATATTCTTTATTCACCGATGACAATAAAAGTATTTACATATTGCCATTTCTGGTGCGCTCTCCATTCCAAAGTGAGGGGCATGAAACCGAACAGATATGAAAGGGGGTACTTTGGTGTATACAACTTACAACCCAACATTATTGAGTACCCTGGTATTACAATTCTTTTAACATATGTAAATCCTTTTGTGGCCCATGACTAGGAACAGGACCATGAGGACGACGACCATCATCAGAATCAGCATCAGCGAGCGCATGAGGACAGTTGTAGAAGACGAAGACGACGGAGAAGAGAAAAAAAGGAAGACGGACCAGAAAGTTGCTATCTCTTGGTTTGTGATGCTGAAAAATTATTCAAATGTCACTTTGTCGACTCGTTGGATGCACACACTAGATGGCGTGGTGGGGAGCAAAGTGGGCATATAGTATAGAACCCATCCAAAAAGGGTGTAATCGCTCTCCATCTCTTTATCGGAAGCCTATAAATCTGTTCATGCAAATTTTGTGCCGTTCCTTTAACCACACGTTGCACGACATGATGTTGCAACAGAATACTCCATATTGTATACACACATATATACAAATACGTAATGTATTTTCAAATCTGAAGCGGAACAGAGTGGAGGATAAAAACTCTAGAAGCCAAGTCAAAGCGGCGATCAAAAGTTTGAATACCTCTCCATCGGGTATCTGTATCACTACGACCGACGACGACAACGACAGTGACAATGGGGAGTATTGGAAGGAAGGCTTTTACATTTTACGAGTGCAAAAAGGACATTTTTACAAGCATGCACGGGGTTTTATAGGTATACGGTGGCAGGCGCGGCGGGCGTTGACGACCTTACTGCCCCTTTTTACTTTGGACTCTCCTTTCTTTGCTCTTTGGCCATGTACCTATATACAATAAGTCGGGCGGGTAGTGCGATGACAAGCGCGATTTAAATCTCAAAGTCATGCTTTTGGAAGTGGAAAGTGTAGCAAAACATGAAGATACACACTCCTGTTGGATGTTGGATGGTTGCACGAATCAGTTTGCCAGCTTTCGTAAAGAAAACAAAAAACTATATCTCTTCGTAATCTTTGGAGAGATGGGGTTGGTTGGGATTAGCATGCAGAGTAAAAGTTGGTGGAAGTTGAATATTTTTTTTAAGCGACTATCAATTGAGGATTTTTATGGAATATCCTTTTGAGATTATCAGTCAGCAAATATGTATAGACCAGAAAAATTATTTTAGAAAATTGTTTTCATATTGAATAATTAGTAAGGATTCTCTTCAATTTGCCAAGGATCTAAGCCTTTTTGGCTTGGCTTCACATCCATCCAAGTGGCCTTCATGTGTAGATGACTAGAGTGTGTTTAATGGATTAACATTTCTAGCGAAATAGGTGTTTATGACGAAGCCTTGAATATATAATCTAATTTTTTCGATTTTGTCGTACATATGTGTGCATCGCCATATTACCTCTGTCAATTTTAAGGTTATACACTGTACGTACATTGTCAGAAAAAGCTAGAAAATTTTGATGAGCTGCCAATTAATCAGTTGGTCAGTTACATGTATTGGATGAACCAAATTGGGCAAATTTTTCAAGCATTGCCAAATTTCTGGCCTTGTTGGTACAGCCTTGGTTCCTGTTAATAAGGGTGTAGTTCTTGCGTTCTAATATAACTTGGCTGAGGCACTAGCGTGTCCCTTGATTTTTGTATATCCTAAAAGGCAGGCAAGGCACGGTTTCCACATGAAATTGGTAAATCGATTAATTTTAATAACCTAAAAGTCGATAACTATCCTTCCAAAGTAAGGTGGTGAATATAGACCACGTGGGTAACATGGTCCCCCTGTTGAAAGGAAGCCAAGGCAAACATATTTCAGTCCATTTTTTTACATAAATCTTTAGCTTTTCTTTGATACATTATAACTTGGTTAGTCTAACACAACCTTTAATAAAGGCTGTTTCAATTGGAGCGGGTAGTTTTTGGCGGCCTGTGGTAGCCATGTTGTTCTCGTGATATCTTTCAAATGAGTTGTTTATTATTCAATTCCCGATGCCAAATCAATATGGCAGTTAACACGATTGAACGGCACGTTAAATGATAAAACTTTACAATCAAAAAGATTGTTTGCTTGTGCAAACGTTGCACACTTTGCTATGGTTGACGTGATGGCCCATCACAGTCAACTCTTCAACTTTTGGTGGCCAAATTTGAGACTTCCGTTTCTGTAATCAATCAGCTAATATTCGTAAATGAAAGTCTATTGGAACGTTAGATCTTCCGAGAACGTCACCGCGTCCGGGAAATAGTGCAGCAGAGCCCGAGGCATCGATTACTATGCCCGTGTGCAAGAATCGACCTTTCGCAGACTTCGCAACTTTACGAATTTTACTTTAAGAGTATGCACTCGTACGAGATCCATCTGTTCCAGAAGCTTAAAGAGTTCATGACCAAAGACACGTTTGCTCGATAACTGGGCTTCTTAGCGTTGCAAAGAGACCCCAATTTGGGTTGACTAATTATCTTTATCTCAAAAACCGTTCCTACGATTTTGATGAAACTTTCTGAGTGGTGTTTTTTTGTATAAACTTTATGATTTGGCTTGAATAAATTTTTCAGGAAAAGTCTTATAGCGGTACCTCCAATAGGACCGGTTTTTTGAAATCACATTTCCTCGTATGCCCCTTGAGGGATTTCGATGAAATTTTTAATGTAGAAGCCCTTTTTTAGACGAAATAATATAAATTTTTAATTTTTCAAAAAGAAGTTTATTTGATTATTTTTATTTTTATTTTATTTAATATATTTTTCTTAATTTAATTTTTCTGATAAAAACTACTAAGTGCTAGAAGTTGGCATACTCAAAAAAAAATTGGAATATAACTTTCAAAAATTTAAAAAAAAATGTTTTTTGAAAGAGCGAAAAAAAATTTCTAAAATATAAAACAGTAAAAGAAATCAGATGGATTAGTTAATTTTGTCCACAAAACTTTTAAGCTTTTGATTTGTATGTGATTAAGAAAATTTCATATGATTTTTCCCTTGCATATTTTGCAAAATCTCAAGAACCAAGACCATTGTCACACATAATAAGAGCAAGTATTGAATTTCAAAGATGTGTGTTTAAGTTGTTTACCTTCTTCATTTTAAGCGGCAGTTCCTTTACATTTCTTAACAATTAAATATCTTTCACCTCACACAAAAAAGACTATCTTTAAATTCACTTACTCCCAGCTGCCATAAAAATACTCCATCCTAGCTTAAAATACCTCAACCAACAGCATCTCTATAACTTTGCGAAGAGGGAACTCTCTCAACTCTCATAATAACTCCACCCAACAATTTAAACAACAATAGACTTTGACTTCAAGTCATTGTCCACTAATTATATCCACAACAATATCCTTATTAGCCATCACTGTTGCACATTGCGGTTCCATAAGAACGACGACGACGACTGGCAAGACAACCTAACCCAATACCCAACCCAAACCATAGCCCATGACCATTGAAAACCCGTTGTATGGTGGTGGCTCCATTCTCACCAAGCCATCATCATCATCGAGTTGGGATACAAAAGATACATCGTACATACCTATATACAAGTAGAAACAAAGATACATAAGTATAACCTCAACTTCGCCATCATCTTATTTATGAAGTTGGGTGCGGAATTTTATATGAACTTGCGCGCAAAGTGAACAAAGTATCGTCGGATCGGATCGGATCCCATTGCGCGCGATCTGCTCCCGTTTCGCATCAGACTCGATGGGAAGGAGCATTATTTGCTTGGTTTTCGCCGAATACCGTCGTATATGATGATGGGCGCATAAGAACCACAGATTGCCATTGCCCCATCGCATAGTCGCATCGGTTCTGGAAGCCCTTGGACAAAACATGAGATATCATTCTATTGTTGTCAAAAATGTTTATCATATAAAGTGGACATATTGTTTGCATTCGTCGTCGTCATCATCATCATCATCATCCTCGTCGTCCTGGCTTATTGTGGAACCCATCTTGCACCGGCGGCGGCTGTGGTGAGGTGTGGTGCGTCAACAACCATGAGTGAGGAAATTCACTCTCGGAAACATCGCGTATCCCAGCAGGGAAGACATAACCTATAAAGCAGCGGAAAACAATATGTTTAGTGGCACGCTGATTTATTGCCGTTAATAAACCGCTCTCGGGGATTCGAGAATGAGTGCAAGCGGTAAGTCTTCTTCTTCGTCGTCTGAATCTCTATGGCCAGTAACTACCTATATGCGCACTGATCTGGTTGGCTTCCAAGAAAACAAGAAGTCCTCCGCACAGTGACAACAACTTCACGATGATGATGATGGTTCTTGGCAACATAACCGAGCCAAAAGGCTTTTATAAAGAAGCAGTGAGCCAACAGCCAAGACAGTGTCCTTTTTGCGCGTAATATATTGATTCTCGAATCCTAAACACACAAGTGGATAGGTTGCCACTATTTTCACGAGTACCTACACTCTTCCCCCAAGTCGCGGTCGTTGTCGGTTGCTTGCCCAATGTTCTCCACAAAGTACCTCCGAGAAAAAGAGAAAATGTTTTATTCATATGCGGATTTGCGATGTGAACTCTGGCGCGTTGGGTGCCATGCTGTCCTCCACCTTTGGAGCATTGAAGTTGGACACAAGAGGAGTATATGAATGGCTCCTGTGTTGGTTGCATGCTGGCTGTAGGAAAAGAACTTCGGGCTTAAGGATTGGGATAGGGGACATGGGACAGGCACCTCGCTTGGAGGTTGTGTGGCGGCATGCTACTGTGTGTGCCCTGCGCACAGCGCCCATAGCACAAACTCTCGCCTCTTCGTGATCTCAAATTACGAATTTTATTGTGTTCGGAGATTATGTCCGACAATGTCCGACAGGAATTCGCTTTGCTTTATGCAAATTCCAAACAAATCGATTTGAACGTTTGTATTGAAGGTTTTTTTTGTTGTTGTTGGGTTTTGAAGTGTTTTTTTTAGAAAACACAAATAAAATAACATTAAAGGGGGAGTGTGTGTACATTTTATCCTGTTTAAGGATTTAGCGTTAAAAAATAATAAATAATGAAAATCGATATATTGAGGATAGGTTGGGTGTTTGTCTACTCTTCTGAGTGCAATTTAGAGTGCTATAATTATTGTGGGGTTCTCCAGTTTTATCTCAGAAAATATATTGGATTTGACGATGTCTGAGATGAATGAAAAGCTGATATCGTTCCAGTGTTTCGTACCGTAATTTCGTTCAAATTTACTTGCCTGTTGTGATTTTTTTGAAACTTAGTTTATAAAATTTTCATTTTTATAGATCAGCGGGATGTTTCATTTTATCAATCGCCAGACATAAAAATTAAGTTTTAATAGAGATCGTAAACTAAAATTGAAAAGACATATTTGATTGGTGATGGGTAGTGTTGGCAGCACAGGAAGCGAACACAGAAAAGCGAGCGCTGCAAGAGTTTCTTTGTTTTTGCTAACAATCTGCTAGAAAGGATACAAATCCACTACAAAATGAGCAGACAAAGATTTGTGTGTTTTCACATGTTTGTCGCTGTTCTGGACTTGTCAGCAAGATGAAAGTAGAAAAGCAAATATTTTCTCTTTATTGTTTTTTTTTTTTTTTTTGTACGTACGGTTAGTGGAGTAAAATCTAGTTGCGCGTCGTAGCTAACAAGGACAATTTAGTTTTAAATAGTTTCCGATTGGGTTTGAATGTTGCTTGCTATAGAATATTGCGTTAACCTTATTTCCGTCCACCATTATTCTTTCTTCTTCTAGAAACTAAATTAATTATTTACATATCAGTATATTTTGGGAGGATATTTTAAGCTGCTATATAAAGTGTTTCCTAAGTCATACACGTTAAATTGAATGTTACTATGGACTTTTTGGAAAACATTTGAACTCAAAGTCAAAAATTTAGCATGGGCAGAAAAAACGGAACAGGCTAGAATAGAAATTGGATATCTTAAAAACGACGCAAGATATCAAATTTTCTTAAAAGCGGTTACGGCTTATATTTTACCTTAACACAAAGTTCTTAAACGAAGTATTAAGTAAGCTATACCTATTTGTGTAAACATCGCGCGCGCGATTTAATCGCATGATTCACTACTTCAACATAATTTTTTTGAGGATATTGGCTTGGGTGTGGATTTTCGGCTTGTAGATTTTCTCTTTGGGGATTTCGGGGCTGGGGATTTTAGTGTTAGGATTTTGCGTTTGGCGATTTCCGTTTGGAGCTTATGTTTTGGGACAAACGTTACCAACAATCTAAGTAAGTCTTTTCTTAAGTGATATGTTATTGATATCAAATCATTGATAGGCCCTTTACTGTAGAATGATTTCTTTTTTCAAACATATCTTTAAACCATTTCCCAAATTACTGTCTGCGAATAAGGAACATCCGTGTAGAGTGTAGACTATGAAGAAAAATGATCATGTAAACATTATGAAACATTTTAGACTGTGTAAAATGGTTTTTCACACAAAAATTGTCAAATTCTGTATTTTTACACTCAAACTAAAAGTCAAAAAGTTTTTAAAAAAAATAATACGACTTGAGTTGTTCTTTTGAGTCTTCTAACCCAAGTATACATATTATATGTATCTTAGAACCTAATAGGTACATTTGTGCATAGGTAGATTCTGTCTGTTATTGCCTTTTGACACAATGGTGTAACTGCAGTGTAGTTGTAGTAGGTGGACAAAGTACGTAGGTGGTTAAGAGTGCGGAATTTTATTAGCACTCGGCTACAATTTGACGTTGTAGCTTTAGTAGAAAAAGTATTTGAAGTTAAAATAAACTCAATTTCAGCTGAAGCTGTGAAGCTACCAAAAAAGCATAGGGTAAGTCGGGTAAATATACCAGTGTGGGTAATATGCCACTTTTCGATATTTTATACTTCTAAGTCGATATTGGCAACTCCGACGATGCAATTCGTTCAGTTTCGCTTTGTTGTTTATACATACGGGTGCGCATATGTTACTATGATATTCGTTTTAGAAAATATATCGTGAAGTATAAATCCAAGTGTCTTTTTATAAAATTCAGTTTAATTTATAACATTTATTTTTCAGGTTTTTAAATTAAATATCTGAAATTTTCTTCAAAAAAGGTAAGATTTGTTTTGTATACGTAGTGTTTGACCGTGTCTAGACGTAATATGTTCCCTGAATTTTTGTGCAGCGATGTTTTTATATTTTTGACGTTCTGGGGTAAAATGCCACATTTGTTCCACACCAGTGCTACCACTTCAGGAAAAAAAATCGAAGCAGATTTGAAGAATAAAGTGAAGTAGATTGAAAAAAATCGAAGTAGATTTCAAAATTAACCTTTTTTATAAAAATCTGCATCTAGGGTGGGCTATTTAGTGGTTTATTTTTAAATCGTAGGTTATTTTGACATTGACAGCTGTTTCCCGCTCGAAATATTATAAGATAATCAGTATCATACCTCTGCGGAACGAAATGAGTGGATTTATGCTTGAACAGCTTTGGAAAATATTGAAAACTTCTTTCCAAACTGAATGATGTGTAAATTCGTTGAATTGGACAACGATTTTCGGCGAAAAATCAACTTTTCTGACGAGGCGCATATTCATATCGTTGGCTACGTTAACAAACAAAATATTTTCATCTTCATTTCTACACGTGTAGTATGTAAAACAAAAATTAGAGTGAAATGGAAAAAAGGGAGTAGATTTCGCCCTTTTTCTGTAAAATTGAAGTAGGTTGAAACAGATATTTTTAAAATGAAGCAGATTTCAGTATTTCGGTGATGGTGCGAAGTAGGAAGTAGATTTTAAATTTTTTCGATAAAAAGAAGCAGATCTACTTCAATTGAAGTAAAGTGGTAGCGCTGTTCCACACCAACTGGCATTTTACCCACTTGAGTAGCATATTACCCCTTTCGCTTTTAATTTCTTTCAGAATGCCTCGAAAATATGAAAATGGATGCACAAGGATTGTTTGGACAATGGAAGCTGCCCGATATGTCCCATCGATGAAAGTTAAATATACTCACACTGTCTACTATACCAAATGTTTGCTGGCATTTTACCCCTTCAGAAGTTGCGTGTTACCCGCACGTGTGTCACTTTTTAAGGCTTTTTAAAACTTAATTTACAATGAATTTTAAGAGTTAAAGTTATGTTTTTCTTTGTTTATTTGTTGAATAAAATAACAATCTAATGAAATTGAGAAAATCTTGTACTAAACTTGTCATCTACTATTAATTTTTATTTGTTTACTGTTAAGCGTGGCATATTCACCCGACTTAACCTATGGTTGTTCTGTCATAAATTTTCGAAGTTTGCCAATTCTAGATAATAACGTTTTTTAATTTTTGATTTTATCATGAAAACCCTCGTTTTCGAAACATAATCTTCTATCCAAAAGAAAACAACCAGATAACCAAATTCATTTTTTTAAATTAAGACAAAAACAATGTTTACGTTTTGTATAATATACATATTTCTATTTTCGTTCGGCCTTATATTTTAAATTTACAAAAAAAAAGTATAATGCCTGCACTGCTTGTAAGGACACCAAAAATATAAAATTTGTTGTTGTCAAACGAAAATATCACCAAAAACAAAGCATGAGATTACTGAGCATACTACTCAATCAAGATGAAATTTCAGCTTCTCACTAATAATTACTTTTTTTCAAATATAAAAATTTTCCGCACAAATAATACCAATAAAATGTACCACTTTCGTTCCTTCACATCAATTGCATATTTTTCTGTTAAAAAATATTGCCGCCATGATAAACGGCATATCTTACACAAACGCATCACTTCAATGACCATTGACCACCCAACACCTATATATTCTTCTCCTTTTCTCTTCGTAAGTAGAGATCATTACAATTACAATAAAATACCAAGCAAAGCATTCACTCACAATGATAACAAAGCTAAAATCACCCACTTCGCGCCTTCTCATTCTCTATCTCTATGGTAGTCGTCAGCAGTGATGCCGTTCGGGAATTTTTGAGCGAAGTGTTTCCAGAAGAAAATGGTAGTGTTTTGCCCTAAAGCCTAGTGTCGTCATAAAATCATAGAACTTTACTAGAAAAACAAAATTATTTTAAATCAATATTTTATTACTATAAACTATGTCTTTTTATAACAAGGTAGTTTTCAAAAACATTTAATTTATAAAACAAACAACAAACTTTCTCTAATGTGAGACGTAGTCTTGGGTTTTGAGATTTTGGAAAAAAGCAGGGAAAAAACTATACGAAAATTTATTGATCACTTAAAAATCAATAGTTCAAACTTTTTTGGAAAAAAATTAAAGCTATCTGAATTTGATTATTGTTAAGAATTTTAAGAATTTTTTTTCTCAAAATCGTTCGACCAGTTTTTTTTCAAAAAACAGTTTTTTTTTGAAAAACTTTTCGGAAATATATTCGAAATAAAAAAAAAATAGAAAAATAGCTTAAACCGTTTTTGAAAAAAAACGACAAAATAAAAAAAAAATTAATTTTTTTAAAAAACTCAAAAAAAAAATGTTTTCAAAAACTTAAAAATTTATATTATATTGTCTTTAAAATGGCTTCTACATTAAAAACTTCATCGAAATCCGTCAAGTGGCTTACGAGAAAATCTGAATTAAAGAAAAAACCGGTCCAATGGGAGGTACCGTTATAAGACTTTTCCTGAAAAATATATTCCAACTAAAACATAAAGTTTGCACAGAAAACACTGTTCAGAAAGTTTAATCAAAATCGTAGGAGCCGTTTTTGAGAAAAATTAATTTTTCACTAAAAATCGTATGGCAAGTACCGTTAGTTTTAGAGCTAGAATGCTAAATCCAAAACCCCTCTGTAGGACGGCATAATAACACTATGTACCAAGTTTGAAGCAAATCGGTCCGTTTGGGCTGTAGGTACCTATACCTATACAGACATACAGACATACGGACAGACAGACAGAATTGTCGGACCCACTTTTTTCGCCTTCTATTATGATCGTTATGTCATGTTTGATTGTAAGAATTTTTTTTTACGAATGCATAACTTGCCTTATAGTACCTATAATCGCAAGTAACAAATATATAGGCGTGTTCCACTGTCGAATTTCTTGTACAAATTTGTTGTTTGAGAAAAGACTCTTTCAGTTGTTGCACTACTATGGGAAAGGCATAAAAAGCGCCTATAAAATATTTTAAATGAGTGTTTCCCCCAAAGAATTTTTCGAAAGAAAGAAATGAATTCCAAAAGACTTTGAGACTATCTCCTTTAGGTACAAATTCGTCCAAAATTATAAATCGTCATTCTGCTTCTAGTTTTTCTACATCCTCATCTTTTACTACATTCTGAAAATGTTGGATTAGTTTAAGAAGGCTTTCCCCAAAGAAATAGATTTTAAAACTTGAACAGCGATTAACCCGGGATCTTCAAAATTAATTCTTTTTAGAATTTGCTTACATAGAATAATGTAAAATTCTTGGCAGTTATGTCGTATTTCCCTTACGTATTTCCTTACTTCTAATTCATTAAATTCACCATCACCATTCAGTATCATCATTTCAGCTTTTGGGCCACTTTGTGCAGGACTTTATAAATCGAATTATCAGAATAATCAATTGCATTAAGAGTCTCCAAATCGATTAACTTTAAATCGATACAAATTTTTAACACATTCTTAAAATAAAATTTAATTGACCTTAACATAAAGTGAAAACGTGGAGACTCGGATTGAAATTCTAAATAAATTAAATTAATTGCATTTAAGGATTAATCCAAAAAATACAAGTAACACTGGTGTTTTGTGTTTAATCGACTTGTTATACCTTTTGCTATGTCATTGTTTTGTTCAAAATCTGTAATCATAGTGTACCAAGGCCCTCCACTGCTCTAAGACTCGATGCACTGCTGCTTCCAAGGACAACCAACGAGTTTTTGCTGCTTATAAGATTTTGTGCGTCTTAAGGTCAAAATATTCCTGAAATTCTTTTAGATATTCTTGACGTTTAGTACTATGACTGAAAAAGTAGATGCTACATGCTCAATTTCGATTGGAATGGCTTTGAAAGCGGCAGAAAAACAAAGGCTAATTGAGTGGCAAAATTAACCAATAACATATAAATATGGATTGATGTTTTTTAACAGAGCCTGTACACCTTTTATAGTCCCCATCATAACAACAGCAATATCAGCCGCAATAGCAACTAAATTTGCAATAGTTATTTTTTCTTTTTCAAAATATGTTTTCATGGAATTAAAAATTGAATTTGAAGCACTGCAATCAATCAATCATAATTTTAACTGTCGATTTACACTGTGCATTCAAGTACAATGAAGGAGGTAAAAAAGTGAAGCGTTTTAAGAAAAGAGGAAGTGACCGGAGTGTTGACATTAAAACGAAGTGAAACACTCCAATCGAAGTGACAACGGCATCACTGGTCGTCAGTCTAATCAAGTTTTTCATTCAGTGCGTGTTAATTTTCAATATTCTTGGCGATCGGTTAGCAAAAAAATTTAATTTTAATATTAAAAATCTGTCTGTGTTGTTAAAAGTGTTAAATAATTGTTAATAAAGTGTTAAATGTCATTTTTCTATAATTTCTGATATCAACATTGATCTGGAAAGTATGCGTAGTAAAAAGTTTAATTAAAATTAAAATTGCTTTGAATTCTTTCGTATTATTTTTTAATGGCGTTGTTGTCGATAGAGCAGTGCGTGTCAGAGGCTTAGTGGTTTGAATATTGAATAAGTGACTTTGTTGTGATCGAAAAGTAATGGAGTACATGAAAAGAAGGGGTGTGCCTAAATGGAGAAATGTAAACAAACCATTTTGAACAAAATTTAAAAAGGAAAGGTTAGATTAATTTTATTTTCCTCAATAAGTTAACTGAAATAGAATTCAAAAAACTGAATTCATAAATAAAACAAAATTGATTTTCATTATAAAATAGGTAATTAACTGCTTTTTTTCTTTTTCTTCCAGGTGAGTCTACTTTTGTGCCAATATATTTTGTTTAAATATTCTTTGGAGAACATAAATTTTTTGATGTTATTTTTTGGTGAGTTAACTTGATGCTTGAATTAAAAAAAAAAAAGAAATTGATTAATAATTTATTTTAATTGAAATTGTTCCGATTTTGATTTGGCAAGAAAAGACATTTTTTAACACATTCTTAAGTGGGTTTTATCATTTTTACACAAATAGCTCTAATTTTTCATAGGGAAATATATTCTTACTTACGGCTTATTGTTGGAAATTAAAAAACCAAGCCATCTTCTACAAATTTTCAAAGAATTGTGCTTGATTCAGTAGCTGACATTCCTGGGCTTAGTTTTCTCGGTTTTGTTGTGTCTAAATATGCGTACTTTTAATTGCGATTAGGTATAGGTACTATGTATAAGGCACACGGCATTACGGTGATGGAGAGGCCGAAAAAAGGGGATCCGACAGTTCTGTCTGTCTATATAGTTACCTACAGCCTATACGGCTGGACCGATTTGCTTCAAATTTAATACCCATTATTATTATAGAGTTCCTGAAATTAGCATTCTTGCTCTTAAACTAACTGCCATATGATTTTGTATGATAAATCATTTTTCTCAAAAACGGTTAATTCTATTTTGATAAAACTTTCTGAGGGGTGTTTTTTGGGTAAACTTCTTTATGTTTTGGTTGGAGTATAGTTTTTCAAGGAAACGTTTTATAGGCAAATGTACCAGATTTCCTCGTAAGCCGCTTGACGGATCTTGATGAAACTTTTAATGTACATATAATACTTTGTAAAACATAAATTATCCACAGACAACATGTTTTTCCTAGTTTAAACATTTTCAATTTCCTTCTCCAGCTTAAAACCATGCGATCATAAATCAAACAGAACCCATACCACAAATGATAGGTATAAAAGTATCATTAAAATTTAAAAAGGGGTTCCGAGTCTCGATTAAATGACATTAAACGCATCATAGTTAACGCACCTGTTATAAAAATAATGTGCCCCCATATTCATCGTGGAATGATTGGGAGCTACATAATCGCGGTGTGCAAGGATTTAGGTGACACGTGCAAGGATCATTATACGTTTTTTTTTTTTTGACGTATTGTACCTACCTACAGATTTTTATGGGAATTCGCAACAAAAAAATCTGAGCAAAGCCTTAGAGGCATGTCAAATTTATTTTCACATTAATTTCTAAATATTAAGAGCTTCGGCTTCCTATTATTTTAATTACAGTGAACTAAACCTAAGGTGGTGGGATATAGAGTAAGAGGCAACTTTGTTAAAAATAGAGCCAGAGAAATATTTTTTGTTTTAATACCTTGAAAAATGGCTTCTTGCTTAACTAAAATTAAATTATGGCACATAAATTCAAAATGTTGTCGTCAAAATCTTATTTAAATGTTACCAGAGTGTTTCTTTTGATTGACTCTAGTTTAAAAACATAGTTTTGATCTCCATTCCGGACTTAATCAGTCGATTATATTGCAGGTTTCAGAAGTCATTTTGTATTTAAAACTTTGTATGCAAGGCAAATTTCAACTTAAAGGCCGTGTGTCAATTGAGTTAAAATGCTGGCTAAATATTGACAGATTAAATTGGGATCTGGGATGTTATACAGCCTGCTGCAAAGCAGGCTAAATTTTGAAGTCTTTCGTGCTGTTACAAAAGTACCCAATGAGTTTATTTTTTTAATTTTTTCATACTTTGTGTTGAATTTACCCCATATTCGTCACATCGAAATGATGCCAGACAAATTTTTTCTTGTCTAACTTCCCAAACGCTCTCTATTGATATGCCTTACAGCATTTTAAAAATGGCTTGAATTCATTGTGTCGTTGACTCTCGGTCTATAGTAATTGGATGGTGGACTGTACAACACAACCGTGTGCTGTTAACATGTGATATCTTTTTTGTTCTATTTGTTTCTCTGTCATGTTATTGCCTCAGTTAAGAGTATATTTCCTAAATTTATCTTGTGCAAAAGTTTGTGTCTCAAAAACTGCACATCATTTAAAAAGAAACCGAAAAATTTAATAAAATATACTTTTTATTATTTCTGTCAAGTTAGGTACAAATATTTATTCTAAAGCAAAACCGTTTTCGGATGTGCTTTAATTTCTTACATCAATTGTATCTAAGGAACCAAAATAGAACACATGCTATTATTGTTTGAATCACAAAGATAAACACTGGGTTACTTTGGACAAAAATAACATCCAAAAGCAACTTTATGAATTCTCCCAACTTTTATATCCTGCGATGTGAAATGTCAACGTAAAAACTCACAAATACGCACAAAGTCTTCCATAATATTTCACTTAGTTCGTTCATAACTTCTATTTAATTTGGCTCCCGAAACGAAACAGAAAATTATTATCAACCACAATGGCGGCGGTAGAACCGCGCTGCTAAAATTATGATGCGAAAATATTTCACATAGTAGCTAACAATTCACTTTAGTTTTGCTCACATATGTGTCCTTCTTTACAGGGGAGTCCTGTGTCTCAATACATACATGTTAGTAAAATAATAAATCTGAGTACTTAAGTCCTTTTCTTTTCTCCGTACTGTTCTGTACTATACTATAAACATATCCAGCGCAACGCAACGTTGACAAAAATAATTATTTCTACTTTTTTTTGCTTTTACCTTTTGATAAAGCGAATTACAAGTGGCTTTTTTGGTCTTTGGGCTTGTGGAGGCCGAAGCCGGAACCGAATCCGATGCCACTATATACCACTGAGTTGGGCCGCCATTTAATAACTTAACTGCTGTACAAGTATGGTATAGCAAACTTACTGCTGCAATGAATTATTATATTTAATTTCCTTGGTACTTTCGTTGCGGTTATTAATATGAAGTTGAAAGTTGACAAAAAAAAGTATAGCAACAAGAATAAGAGCTCCCCTAAACCAACAATTGTGGCATAAAGCATTGTAGCGGTTGGTGCGGTGGCGGCGGCCGGCGCGGCGGCAACAGCAGCGGGTGGTGGTTTTACCTACATGATGCATGCCACATACAGAATAAAGTGTACTTACTATACACAAAGGGATGATATAGGAAAAGGATCTCGCTAGGAATTTCACATATTAAATTAAAATGCTACATATGAATTATTGTAGGTGGAAAGGGGTCTTTTTTTAAGCTTACGACCGTGTTAAATTTGGGGGCGATGCTGAAAAAATATTCACTGGGAAATAATTGAAAGGAACGCATGCACATCATTAATCATCATTCTAAGATTTACCAAATGCAGTTAATTGAAACAAACATTAATTTTTAAAATCCTAGCAGGTATGCTGTTAAATGAAAAATGAATGTGTTCCAAATTCTTTAATTCGCAATTTTTTTTAAATTTCGCAATGTACAAGCGCACTAGGGTCGTATTAATACGCGACGTTTGTCAAATTATTTTTCGTGTTCAAAAGTTAACCCTAAGACTTTTGACGATATATAACAGCGTGATTTCAAAGCCAACGCCGGGAAATATTTGTACGGAATTTCTATCTTCACTAGTAGTGTGCAAAGTCATGAAAAAATATAATGTCATTTTTGAAAATTATATGCTGTGGAAGGTAAAGGTGTTAAATCTACTCAAGCATATTTCTATGGAAATGAAGAGCGATTAAGTTCCACAATAGCTTCTACACCGAATTTCTGATTTTACAATAAGGGACTGGTATTTGTCAGTTAATCTTGTTGCGTTTAAATGAACTGAAAGCTGTGAAATATATATGTATATGGTTGTGAATTTCACACCAGTTATGGGCTCAATTTCTGATTCCGCGGTGGGGTAGTGATAAAACCTTTAAGAGTAAAACTTGTCGAGAAAAGTTCATCTCTATACTAGCCATTCGGATCCGTCGCTAAACTGTAGTTTCGTTCCATTTCTTCATGATACATGAAATATTTAGATGCCATCTAAGGCGTTTTACTGAGTTCGTGGGAACCATTTTGGTTTTTTTATTTTTTTTTTTTTTTTAACTTTCTATTATTTAATTTTATTATTTTTTACCTTGAGGTCAATATAAACAGAAACCTCTTGAGCGATTGCCAAATTCCAAATTATTACTTACTACCAAAATTGAAGCAAATCGGCCCACCCGCTTAGAATTTTTAGGTGGAAACAGACCGAGAGACTGAATTTTTAGACCCACAATGTTGGACTTATCTTTCATTATCATATTCATTCACTCCTATTAAAATTGACTATCACAGTTTAAAAAAAAACTTCTATAGAATGGTTGAAACGAAAATGCGTCACAACAAAGAGACAAACACTTAAATACATTTTATTAACCCGACTCGAGAATGAGACAGAATACATTATATAGTTTTATATATTCTAGGTCTCCTGGTCTTTTTCTAGGCGAGAGAGCAAACATCAGTACGTATATGTGTAAAAAGTGTGTATGTGTATGCAACTCAATATTGCTAAGCCTAAGTAAAAAGCCAGTTGCTTATAATTTTTTTTAAAGTTAAAAAGCTTGCTCGGTCTCAAAATCATCTCATGTAGAGAGAATAGCCATCTTCTTACGGACCTTGTTTTTATAAATGGATTCTTTTTTATGATACCACTTAGAAGTCCTAGTTTATAAAATAAAATGTGCTACTAGGTCGCACAAACTTGCTCTATTATGTCACAGTGGTTTTGGGGCTTGAGATTAATAAAAAATCAATAAAAAGATCATATGAAATTTTATTAATCACTTAAAAATCACTATAGTTCAAATGTTTTTTTGGGATAAATGAAGAAAGCCATCTGATTCTTTTTACTATTTTGAGTTTTAAGGAAAAAAGTTCAAAATCGTCAGACCAGTTTTTTCAAAAAGGTGTGTTTTAAATATTTTCGAAAACATATTCCAAATTTGTGTGAGTATGCCAACATCTAGCAGTTTTTTGTTCATATCATAAAACAAAAATCTAACTTTTTTTTTAAATTTCAAAAAACTTTTTTTTTGAAAAATTCAAGAATTAATGTTAATTCGTTTCAGACGTGTGATTTTCAAGAAGAAAAAAAAAACGCATATAATTTAATGTTATGGCCAAGCATTTAGCTTTAATATAAAGACTAGAATCGCCCAGTGGAAAAAAATCGGCCATCAAAATGCCCAAAACTGTGGGAAAAAAAAATTGACAGCGAATTTATACGAACAAAATTGTAAAAAACACACCAATACATTTGTACCTGTATTTAAAAAAAAATATTCCCAGCACATACCTACTCAGTAATACCTTTCAAAAGATATATATATATATATCATCTCAATCGGTTGGGTAACCACATCGCAATTGGTACCACAAAAAAAGCTTCTTGCCTATTTATATATAGATAAGGGTTTTGCCATTATGTTTTTAAATGATTTCGCGCAAGCGGCCAACGCATATGGCCATTATTCTGGTTATAAATTTGCACGATTTGCGAACGTTGTTCAGGATTAAGTCTATTCACTTTGAAATGCCAAAAGAAACAGATCATAAATCAAGTGACAGCTGTCAAAAAGACCAACTCCGAAAAAAGTATTGCCAGATTTAAAACCACACGCCTTAAAAACACCCTTTATAAAAGAACTTTCAGATTAAAAATTTCATTGAAATCATTTTAGTGGTCTACGAGAAAATCTGATATGAAAAAAACCGGTCCTATGAGAGGTACCGTTATAATAAGACTTTTCCTGAAAAATATTGCCCAACCAAAACATAAAATTTACTCAAAAAACACCATATACAGAATGTTATATCAAAATCGTAGGAGTCGTTTTTGGTATAAATGCATTTTTCATATAAAATCGTATGGCGGAAACCGTTAGTTTAAGAGCTAGAATGCTAATTCCAAAAAACCCCTCTGTAAGACGTCATAACAATTACTATGAACCAAGTTTGAAACAAATCGGTACAGCTGTTTAGGCTGTAGGTGCAGACGGACGGACAGACAGACAGACATACAGAATTGTCGGACCCACTTTTTTATGTTTCTCATGTTTGATTCTCCAAAGAGAAAAATCTACAAATGCATAACTTGCACATAGGACCTATAATCGCAAGTAAAAATATTGTTTGTCCCTATTTTGCTAATACACGTACAGATTTTCCCCTATTTCTTCAACAACAACTTAGAGAATGCTTCATGCGTAAATTTAATACAAAATCTACTTACAGAATGGTTTTAATTAAATTTTAGTTGTTGAAGAAAAGTGGCCATACAAAGTCCAAAGTTAGCGCAGTTGGACAAAATAATATTTTTTAATAAATTAAGTTGCAAACGCAGTTTCTACTATTCGATTTAACAGCACAAGGAACACCGAAGTAAGACTTTACTCAAATCTCCGATGAAATTCTATAACACGATTTTTAAATAATATACCCAAGAATATACAAATATATATTTCCTTTATACTTATATCCTAAAACGCGTTGACTACCTTTTTACAAAAAAATTATTTCACGATAAATTTCCTAACAATACAAAACCATACTTTGAATTTTACCCCTCTTAAAAAAAAAAAAACAATCAAAGATGAGTCAATGAACCGTTGCAACGTGAAAATAAAAATGTTTCATTTAAATTCATTCTTAAATTAAAAATTTATTTAAAGTTTCAAATCATAAATGTAACGAAAACTTTTTAAAAATCACGCATACGCCACAGTGATTCCAATTGAATTTTAAAATTGATTTAATTTTATTTATTTTTTGAAATCGATGAGTTTTATTGTATTTTATGATATCCAGAGTGCGTTTAATTTCAAAATAATTTGACAAACACATTCAAGACTTGGACAATTAAATTTTCCTATTAAACACTTGAAACCTTTTTTGGATGGAAAAGAATGCCAGTAGAAAATTAAGTTTTCACATTCGGAAATTTTTAGGGTTTTGCGATTCGAGCAGGCGTGTGTATGCAAATGCTAAATTTATTGTTTTCATTAGAAAAAATACGCATTACAAATATAGACTAGTTTAGTTTAGAGGAAATAATAGAGACATGGCAACACTGAACACTGACTAGTGTTGGAATATACATATTTCTCGGGCAAATGCTAAATCGTCTAAAAAACCACAAGAAAAAGTTGGGTTATTTCGCCGTCGGTCCATTTTTCTGAAATCTTACTGACCGCGGGGAACTCAAAGTTTACCATATAGACAACGCAGCAACCGTTCCGTTCTTTCCTTGGCTGGACTTCAAAGCGTTCGGAAGATGACCCCTTAAGCGAAAAATCATCATTAGCGGCGAAGCACTGGATTAATGGCTGTGTTAACAAGTATTAATTTGCTCTCTTAGAGGTAAAGTAAATTGGCCACCACGGGCGTGGACTTTTTTCTTGTATGCAAATAAACCAAAATCGGCTGATTCCCTTATGAAGGTGGCCATAACACATGCTATCGCTCAAATTCAGTCAGATATATACATATATGTGGAAGATTCATAGAAATTTGGACTTCTCGGTAGGCATTTGATATGCCATATTCCATACATAATGGCATACATAGGACTTTCAAACAGGAAAAGAATTTTGTATTTCGCACACAGCTTGTTTTAATCCATTAAAAAAAAATGTATTAAAAAAAATTTAAGGTACCTACCACATAAACAAAAATATACCTACCTACCCTTTGCCACGAAGAAAATATTTTATTAACTTAAATCAAACTGTATCTTCAGTAGTTCATTCGGATTAGAGAGACACTACTGTACCAAAATCAAGGTTACCTGCCAAAGTTCGATTTTCTTTAACTTTTGTATTGAATTGGAACTGACTTGAACCAAATCGAACAGAACTAATTATGAGCTCATTCACCTCAGCACATTTTTTTAGTCCAATTTGCAACATCCAAATCGATAACTCATTTTCTTTCAAAAAAAAATTCAAATATAAACCAAATTGGCGCCCGAATCTGGAAATATTTTTTCATGCGAAAAATATCCTTCAAAATTGTGTTGTAGCCATCGACATACAAATTAAGGAAGTGCGAAGATGAAAAAAAAAAAACCATCATAATAAGGAAGCTCGAAATGGCAAAGAAAAACGATTTGACCCGCAGCAATGTAACCGCATTTCTTATAAAACGAATGGGTGGCAATCATACCCACGGTAATACAGTTATCCAACCCAATCCCTGCCAAAGTATATACTTCTTTTTCCTTTTTCTTCAGTGGGATGTGGTATTCTCGTTTTTAATGCTCCAAGAGCATGTACTCCGATGCAACTCGTTTAAGGATCCACTTTTAAACCAAGAATGGATTGACGACACCTTCTTCCATTTTTTTTTCTTCTATCCTTTTTGTACTTGCAACAGCATCAGCAGAGGATTGAGATAGAGAGAGAGGAGAAACTTTTTTTCGTGGGCCTTTTGATGATGTTAAACGGAGCATGAAAGGAGTTTTCATAATTCCGGAAAATCTAATTTAGTTTGTCCCGGATGCAGGGCAATACCACAAAAAGTTGGGTTGGGTATTCAGGAAAAAGATTGTGTTGATGATGAGATTGTAAACCCAAGACCGATGAGGTTAGAGTTATGAAAAAAAGTTAAATTTGCAGGATTTTTCACATTTAATCGTTTTCTGACGCTGAGATATATTTTTTTTTTATTTTTCTTCAACGCGATTTTGAGAAGGACCCTGTTTTTTTCATTTTCGTTTTATCTTGCATCCGGTTGTGTTATGCGGTAGCGGTTGGAGTTGGAAGATGCGTCTTTTCATTCTTTCCCTAGGCGCAGTTGGTGTGTTGATGGGTTGGTAATGGAAAAAATTTCAATTTAGATGTTTTTAAAATGTGTATGATTGTGCAAATAGTGGAAGTTAACATTATTTTAAGTTCATGTCAAAAAGTCAGGGTTTTGACCTTGTGGAGGAGATGAGGAACTCATCGTCACTAGGAAAAATTCAAATTGGAGACATTGCGGAAGCACAACCAGAAATACATTTCGTTCTTCAATATTTATTTATTTGTTTAAGTAAAAATTCCTGCTGAATTTCATAAAACTGTTATATTTTAAGACAGACCATCGTCGGTTGCAAGGCTCTAGCCAGTATATAAGTATATATGGTATATACTTATCCCAGAAATCAGGTTTTGTGAAGGGAACGGATCGATAGATCGGATAGATTTAATCCTGTTAAATAAAAAGACTGGTGGTTGAAAGATTAGAAAGAAGACTAAATTTATTTAGAGGTGAGTTTGACATATAAGTTTACTCTTATGTAATGTGTATATGAGCTTACATATATTGTTGTGAGTGTTGCCATGGTTAAATAATTCAAACAAAATAATACTTTTGTACAACACTCCCACTTTTGAATAATTTAAATTTTGAAATTTATCTTCAACATTATCAACTTTAAAGTTCATTAGGTGTTTAAAAAAAAATAAAATTCAAATTAAACAATTTACTCCAATTAACTTTCTAAATTTTTCAAATTTATCTTTGCAAAGTGACTTTGTAAAAACATCAGCTATTTGATCTTCAGAGGGAACATAGATGATATTGAATTCACCATTCTCGTATCTTTCCCTGATGAAATGGTAACGCACATCGATGTGCTTGGTCCTCTTGTGAAACTCAGGGTTCTTGACCAGCCTTATCGCACCTTGGTTGTCCATATAGAGAGTTGCCTTAATAGAAATGTCTGTACAAATTTCGCACAAGAGTTTTTGTACCCACACCAATTCCTTAACAGCTTGCGATGCTGCTACATATTCGGACTCCGTTGTAGATAAGGCAATACACTTCTGCCTTTGAGATGACCACGACACAGGCCCATCACCGAGACAAAAAATGAAGCCAGTTGTCGAGCGCCTGGTGGTTACGTCACCAGCGTAATCAGCATCGCTAAAACAATTTAAATTGAAATTTAAAGACTTTTTAAAAATTATACCCATTGTCCTCGTTCCATTCAGGTACTTCATAATCCTCTTAACAGAATTAACATGAGACTGGTTTGGTGAATCCAAAAAACGAGACACAACTCCCACTGCATAGGCAATATCTGGACGTGTAGCTATTGCCAGATACATTAAACTACCTACGGCTTCTCGGTATGGAAACTTGATTTCACTTAAAGACGTCACAGATGCATTCGCTCCATTTTCAGCTGGGGTTACCACAGGTTTACTTCCGTCCATGAAGAATCGTTTCAGAACTCGTTCTGTATAAAGTGCCTGATTCACATGAATTCCTTCCTTAGAATTTCTCGTTATTTGCATTCCGAGAAAGAAAGTTCCATCCAAGACCGTTATTTCGAAAGATTTTCTAAGGAAATCAAGCAACTCCTCAGCATCCGATTTTTCTTGGGAAGCCACCAAACCATCATCAATGTAGACCGCTACTATCATACGCCTTTCATTCCTTTTGGAAATAAATACGCAGGGATCCATTCGAGACGGCTCCAGGTTGAATTCCTTAAGCACTCGTGTCAGCGTTTGGTTCCAACAACGGGAAGCTTGTTTTAGCTCATACAAACTTTTTCTCAGCTTGCACACCTTCGTTGTACCATCCTCATATCCGAGTGGTTGACGCATAAAGATGTCCTCATTCAAATCGCCATTCAAAAACGCGGTTTTAACGTCAAATTGAGTGAGAGAAAGCGCTTCATTAGCAGCTATAGCAAGTATTGTCCTAATGGAGGTGAACTTAACGACAGGGCTGAATGTCTCCTCGTAGTCTACACCATACTCTTGCGTAAAACCGCGAACAACCAATCTAGCTTTAAACTTTTGAGTTCCTTTTGCGTCCAAGTCCTTTATTTTAAAGACCCACTTGTTGTCTATAATCTTCCGATTTCTAGGACATGTAACTATATCCCAAGTTCCGTTCTTAACGAGACAATGTATTTCCTCATCCATGGCCTTCTTCCACTCGTCTGCATTGGCACTACTCATAGCATCATAGTAATTTGTCGGTTCACCTTGTACCAAAAACGCATGCCTTTCTGCATCAATACAAGCATCCAGGTCCAACTTAGCGCTGCGCAGCCGGTCCCTCAAGGGTATGGATAACCTACCAGTTTCCCTTTCTTCAAATGTACCACTTGACTCATCATGGTCTAAAGTTTCTTCCTCTGCTGACTGAAACGCGTCATCTATTAACTCTTGCTCCTCCGCCTCAACATGGTTTGCCAAGTTTTCCTCATCACATTCTGCTACCGTAGCTTCCTCATGATCAATTTCACCATCATCACTATCCAGCTCTTGAACCGAGAAAACAGCAGTATGCTCTGAACTTTTAATCAATGGATCATCCTGCTGCTTAGTAAGATGACTTGACACTTCCCTGAACTGCACATCCCTTGCTATTTCCATTTTCCTAGACGATGGCATCCAGACCTTAAAACCTTTAGTATTCTCCGCATATCCCATGAAAATGCCCTTCTCCGCCTTACGATCCCATTTCTTACGTTTTTGTTTTGGGACATGAACAAAAACCTCAACTCCAAACACCTTTAAGTCGCTTACTTTGAAATGACTACGAGTATTCCACAGCTCGATTGGATTTTTATTTTGAATTGAACTGGTCCCAGTTCTGTTCAAAACATGCACAGCAGTACTTACGGCCTCAGCCCAAAATTTCTTTGGCAGATTAGCACCAGCAAGCATTGTTCGAGAAGCTTCAACAATTGTGCGATTTTCCCGCTCCGCGCTGCCGTTCTGCTGTGGAGTGTAGGGCACTGTGGTTTCATGACGAATAAACTTCTTTTTTAGAAGTGACTTTACTCCCTCGTTTAAAAATTCAAGGCCATTGTCTGAACGCAATACCTTGACGGGGTGGCCACTTTCTGTTTCAGCTTCATTGATAAAACGGTCCATTACTGAGCACACTTCCGATTTTTGTTTCAAAAAATACACTTTTCTAAAGTGGGAATAATGGTCTTTAAAAACAACAAAATATCGTGACCCACCAATTGAAACTTCCTCCATTGGACCACAAACATCAACATGCACAAGTTCACCTGGACACTGCGCTTTAAAGCTGCTCTTAGGAAAAGGCAGTCTGTGTAGTTTCCCGAAACAACATGCATCGCAAGTGAAATTTTCTACGTCAACAAATTCAAGGCCTTGTTTTTTTAGTTGATTTCGCACCTGAAATACATTTTGGTGAGCCATCCGCTCATGCCACAACATGAGTGACATAATTTGGCTTTTTGCTAGATTAGCGAAACCATTTGCAGCCACTTGAACCTTGAAGCACATTCTGAACAATTGTTCTTTGCGCTCTCCCACTGCAACTGTAGTCCCATTATTCATCTTCACAAATTTACAATTGTCTCTGTCCGAGATGAAACGCGTGCCCTTGTCCAATGCTCGGCTCTGAGAAAATAGATTTACAGAAATTCGCGGTACATAGAGCACTTCTGCAAGATGTTTCTCCAACCAAATTGTTCCGTCAAAAGCCAAAACATTTATGTCCCCTACACCAAGTGCCGCTATCTTTTCCCCACTTCCAATACGAATATCTATCGGCTGACGAAATTTCCGATAACGGACAAACCATTCCCTCTTAAACGACATGTGGTCGCTTGCACCGGAATCCAAATACCAACCGTCATCTCTATCTCCCTTGTCATTTGCGACCATAAATGCATTGCATATCAATGCATCTCCAACTTGATTGTTTCCCAAATGACCACTTCCACTGTCTTTCCTCCAATTACCACCACCGCCCTTCTTTTTCTTTATGCAGTCCCTCTTCCAATGGCCATACTCGTGACATGCAAAACACTTCCCTGGCTTGGAATTTGTTTGCCTTTGCTGGGAAACATGTGGCTTTCGCATTTTTTGTCTGGCAATTAATGCAGAGGTTGTCCCTGTAGCCTGAGAGGATACTAACCGCGCTTCTTCCATGACCAACCTCGACGTTAAGTTATCTAAAGTTTGAAGTTCCTTCGCGGTCGATTCCCAAGCACAGAAAAAATGACTGAACGATTCTGAAAGAGTCATAAGAACCTTTGTCATGACCATGCTCTCGGAGACTTCTTCACCAACATCCCTTAATTGCTTCACTATGTTTTCCAGCCTACTTATATGTGTTGCAACATCATCCTCAGGAATTTTTTCGAAGCTATAAAAGCGCTGCAAGAGCATATGAACATTGGTTTGAGAAGATTGTTCATATACAGCCTTCAATTTTTTCCACATATCCAAGGCCGTTTTACAATTGATAATGTGCCTTAGCGGTGTCGAACCAATGCTTGTTGCAATTATTCGTTGAGCCTTACTGTCTGCCTTTTTCCAAGCAACAAAGCGAACATCATATACTGCTTGAGTTTCGCTTTCCGTTTTTACAGGAACCGTACCATCTTCTACATGATCGCTTAAACCAGATGCATTCAATAAAATATTTACTTGGAACTTCCATAGAGCATAATTCTCAGATTTCTCCAGCTTTTCGATTTTAAAATGATCAGCTTCCATTTTGATTCGATACAGAGAAGAAAAAAAAATAATTCGAGCAAAAAAATAATCAGAATTTACCGCTTGACCTTCAAGAACTTTCAAAGACTTTTATATACTGGAATCTATACGTGGGACTGGGCCCATAACCTGTTAAATAAAAAGACTGGTGGTTGAAAGATTAGAAAGAAGACTAAATTTATTTAGAGGTGAGTTTGACATATAAGTTTACTCTTATGTAATGTGTATATGAGCTTACATATATTGTTGTGAGTGTTGCCATGGTTAAATAATTCAAACAAAATAATACTTTTGTACAACAAATCCCTTTAAACTAATGGCAAACGGTGGTATACAGTTTCTTATTCTCTAGCTTAGCGAATATATAGAGACATTTAAACTCATTTTTCGTTGTCAGCTCTTTTCTTTAAATCTGGCTATTCTGGCGCTTTATCGATTTTATTAAATCAGAAAACCGTCTTCTAACGATTTCCTCGGGAACACCTATTAATTTACCCTCGAGCATAATTTTAGAGTAGGTACGTCTAAGTATAGAGACTGGCTCTTTAGCCGCACTACAAGAATGCAGAATGCTTTACCCGGCTTGATTTTTCTTCCCCATTGCGGATTACAGATATTCGAGACTCAATTTATAACCCCTTGAATGCCCGCAAAATAATACGAACAAATATTAGAGTTCACTCTTTGGAATTCCAAAAAGACAATCCCTACTTGTGCTCGCCGTTTTTTTAACTACATATTCCAA
Source organism: Platycheirus albimanus (assembly GCA_916050605.2). NCBI lineage: Eukaryota > Metazoa > Arthropoda > Insecta > Diptera > Syrphidae > Platycheirus > Platycheirus albimanus. Next base: position 360,012,542 of record OU696696.1, read on the forward strand.
GTCTAAGATGGATTTTTGACATATGGGGCCTAACTAACAATTTCACTTGTATACGATTCTAAACAAGCTACTTTCCAGCCTACTTATAGAAACAGTAAAAGGCTTTATGCAAAACATAAACATTATTGGTGAACATTAAAAAAGCTATTGAACTGCTATAAGACTCAAACAAACTCACCTATAAAGGCCTTATAGCAGCTATTTTCTGAAGTGTCAAATAAGTGGCTTGCAAATGTTTGCTTTATAGAAGCTCTATAAAATTTTTGTTACTTGCCTTATTTAAAAACTTGGACCTTATACAAGCTAAAATTTTAGTTAGGGGGGGGGGAATATATAAAAGGAGTTGTTTTAAAAGGGGGCTTTGGAAAGGTGTGTTGATCCTTTTTGATTTTATAATCTGAGACCTTCTTTTTGGAAAGTCGAAAAAGTAAAATTTGTCCCTCCTTGCGATCAAAATCTGGATATTGCTCTTGGTTTCCGAACTTGCCTTGCACATTGTTAATTTTTTTTCGAATGCAAGATTTGGGACTTTTACCCTGCTTATTTGGATTTTATGAAGATTGGATGGTTTCACGACAAAGATTCTTGTTGGGAATATCTTTTGGCCAACAGATTTAATAGGGGGAAACGTGATCTGTGAAATACCTACCGAGACTATAGAGAAATACCGAAACTAGAGCGAGTGCGTTAGGTGACATACCTGGATCTTTGGGGGAGTGGGAAAGTGGCAAGTGGGGCACTTGCCCCAGGCGTAATTTTTTGGCGAAAAACCAATGAAGAATAAGAAAGAAGAAAGAAAGTGAAGAGCAAAAGAAAAAATGTCTTCAAAATTTCTAAAATGGCTAAAATGGTACCTAATGAAATGATGAAATGGTGGGGCACCAAATTCGACTTTTGCCCCCTTTCAACAAATCCTACATGCGACGCTGCAAGCCGATTTCTTGATTTTCAGATTTGAGACTGGATACCGAAAACAAGCTGAGCTTTTTTTGAACTTTAAAGATTTCAACCAACCGCCATCGGCAAATACAAAACTTAAGCATGTTACATTGTTGTGTACAGCGATATTCCACACTCTATCTATCTCTATCTATCTATGCATTAGTTATCACTCTTTCCTTATTATTATCTTATTATGATGTTATTATATACTAAAGAATAAAGAGTCAGTCTGCATTCTCCTTTCAAACTGTGCGTTTGTCTTTCCGTGCTTTGCCAGCTTCACATGGCGACCGTGACAGTGTTCAATGTGATTTTCTTTCGCGAATAAAAAAAAAAAAAAAAACTTATTATTTCCGAAAAGTGCACAAAACAGTTTTTGTCTGCCTGTCAAGCAATAATTAAATACTCGAAAATAGAGTAAAGTTTATTTTATAAATGCACAGTACACAACCAAATACCGCAATCAAAATAACTGCATTATTAAATTATATTTATATGTTATCAAGAAGATATTGGCTGTCTACATGGGTGAAAAATATAACCTAGGAAGAATAATAACTTATAAAAACCTATAAATAAAAAAAAAAAGTGGAAATAATATAAAACTGAATTTTGCAATTAAATTTCGTGATAAAACAACATACGTATGTAAATAACTAAAAAGCGTGTATATAGGTATACAAAAAAAAAATATATACATATTTAAAATATACCTAAAGTTGCGTTACACAAATTGTGCTGATGATAAGTAAATACAAAATAAAAAGAAAAAGAAACAAAAGAGAAGACATTAAAACAGTTTTAACTGCAACGTTGAGTGTAAATGTGAATCGCCTCAATCGTCTGATATTGGCATTCCCAACACACAAGTACATAACAAAAGAGAAGACATTAAAACAGTTTTAACTGCAACGTTGAGTGTGAATGTGAATCGCCTCTGAATCGTCTGATTGGCATCCCCAACACATAAGTACAGAACATAATTTGCCCCGTTAACTATTGCTGCTGATGGAACCGTATGTTTTTTTGAATGCTTTTGCTGTTATTTGCTGCTGTCTGCTGTTGTCTGCTGCTTTATAAAAAAAAAATATATGAGTACCTTCCTACATATTTTTATATTTGAACTAGGTTTAATTTATTTAAGGCATATGAAATTTTAAATTGATGGGAAATGGCTTACTAACAAAATTAACTTTATCTTTATCGTAATAAAAAAAAAAAAAAAAAAAAAAAAAACAAAAAAAAAAAAATATTAAAATCCATTTTGTGTGAGCATTTAATTTGTTCTTGAAAAAAAAAAAAAATATAATTATAATAATAATCTTGAATTCCTTGGGTGTCACTGTTCGTGGTTTAGTTTTGCTATGAGAATATGATGATGCAATGTATCGGTACATAGGGAATATTTTTTTTAGTCTTCTTGCAGTATAAAACCAAATTGGTTATTATGTTTGATATTTCTAAAGTTAATACATTAATAGATAAAAATAAAGAAGAATTTCTAAAGTTACACAAATGTTTAAACAAAACAAAGCTTCCGAGTAATAACAGAGAAACATTTGTGCAATTATTAAAAAGCTTCAATCTCATCAAAGATATTATTCAAGTGAACATAGACAATTTGCAAGAAGACGAAAAAAACAAGTTTTTTGAGATACATCGACTTTTAAGAGATAAAGTAGTTGGTATTTGCAGCAGGCTTCAATTGGAATTTGAAATACCGTTTGAAATAAAAGAAAAAATTGATATTAGTAGTTTAAAAGTCGAAGAAAAATTAAATAAAATGCCGATTTCTCAAACAGATTTTATAAATTTAGCAACAAGAGTACTTCCAGAGTTCGATGGGCAACCAGAAAACCTAACAAGATTTCTTGATGCACTCGAGTTGTTGGAATTAACAGTGGACACACATATGTCAATTGCCATAAAGGTTATAAAAACAAAACTTTTAGGGTCTGCTAGGAGTTATTTAACAGATGAATCGACTATTGAAGCTGTCATTAAAACCCTCAAAACAAATATTAAGCCTGAGTCATCTCAGTCTGTTGCAGCAAAACTTATAAACATTAAACAAAACAATAAGTCAGCAAATAGTTACGTAAAAGAAATCGAAGACTTAACCGCTTCTCTAAAACGAGCTTTCATAACAGAGGGGGTGCCTGCTATAGTAGCAGATGGTTATGCTACCAAGCAAGCTATAAAAGCAATGTCCTTAAACGCAGCAAACGAGAAGGTCAAATTAATTATGGAAGCGGGTCAATTCAGTAGTTTAAACGAGGCCGTAGCCAAATTTGTTTCAACCACTGATTCAAATCCAAATCCATCAGTTTTCCACTTTATGCCAAATAATCGTGGTAGTAACGCATATTATAATCGTGGTAGGGGATATTATAATCGGGGCCGCGGAAATTACAACAACACTCGTAGGCATAATTACTCTCGAGTAAGAAACAATGATAGAGCCTACCAAAATTCAAACAAAACTCCCAGCAGGGGCAATAGAAGCGATTATGTTCGGTATGCGGAAGTGGATACGGATCCGGAAAACGATGGATCCCCTCAGCAAATCAGACTGGGGGATTGTTAAAAAAAGAACACAGTATAAGTATAAACAAAATTGGTGAGGTGGAGAAGTCTCCTCCTCATAAAATATTTAAAATGAATCTTAACTTAAGCAGCTATGCTGTGCTGTCAAATAACATGACAGGCACAAGTAGTATATTTTTAATAGACACTGGCGCTACAATCTCAACAATTAGGAAATCGAAGCTTTTACCAAATATTTATATCGATTGCAACACAAAATGCAATATATCGGGCATCGCAGAAGACTTGGTAGTTACTGAAGGACGAATAATTGGTACTTTAATCATAGAAGAAGCATATTTAGAACACACGTTTCACGTTGTTGATGACAATTTCCCAGTGCCGTCGGACGGTATTTTGGGTCTTGATTTTATTCAAAAATTTCGCTGTGTTTTAGATTATGATCAAACCTGGAGACTTATTATTAGACCAACTCACCTGTCCTCAAATATTATTGTTCCTCTTCGCGATTCGTTATCTTCTAGATGTCTGACAATTCCGGCTCGTGCCGAGGTCATTCGTAAAATTGACATAGAACAAAAAGACAAAAATATTTTGATTCCTAATCAGGAAATCGCCGTTGGTGTATTTGTAGCACAGTCAATAGTTTCAAAAAAAAATCCTTTTGTAAAAATTCTTAATACAACAACAAACACTCAGGTATTAGAAAACGTAAAGATTAACTTTGAAAAATTATCAGACTATAATATTTATTGTCTTAATGAGTATAAGCCAGATCATAGAGACAAAGTCTTAGAAAAACTTGACAAAAACTTTCCCGACTTTGCCAAACATGAAATAACAAAGCTTTGCAAAGAATATTCTGATATTTTCGCACTTGAAGACGATAAACTAACAGTCAGCAATCATTATACACAAAAATTAAGACTTAGCGACAATACTCCGGTATTCACCAAAAATTATAGAATACCAAACTCTCAAAAGTCAGAAATAAATAGACAAGTAAATAAAATGTTGAAAGATGGTATAATCGAACCTTCATGCTCCGAATATAACAGCCCACTTCTCCTGGTCCCTAAAAAATCTTTACCAAACAATTCAGAGAAGCGATGGCGATTAGTTATTGACTATCGTTTACTCAATAAAAAATTAGTAGCAGATAAATATCCATTGCCTAGGATTGACGAAATTCTTGACAGTTTGGGTAGAGCAAAATTCTTTTCTTGTTTAGATTTGTTTTCGGGATTCCACCAAATTTCATTAGACCCTGACTCTAGAGACCAAACTAGTTTCTCAACTGACAAAGGAACATTTCGTTTCACTAGATTGCCATTCGGGCTAAAAATATCGCCCAATTCTTTTCAGAGAATGATGTCGATTGCTTTTTCGGGTTTAACACCTGAGCAGGCATTCGCCTACATGGATGATCTAATTGTTGTGGGATCCTCTGAAAAGCAAATGCTAAAAAATCTCCAAAGCGTTTTCGAAATTTGTAGAAAATATAACTTAAAACTTAACCCTGATAAATGTAGTTTCTTCAAACATGAAATTACATTTCTGGGGCATAAATGTACGGATAAGGGAATTTTACCAGATACAAATAAATATGAAGTTATTAAAAACTACCCAAGGCCTACTACCGCGGATGAAGTTAGAAGATTTGTCGCGTTCTGTAATTATTATAGAAGATTCATCGCAAATTTCGCTGATCATTCGTATCATTTAACAAGACTTACAAAGAAAAATGCTACGTTTGTCTGGGAAGAAGCGTGTGAAAAAGCTTTCAACTATTTCAAAAAAGCTCTTATTACCCCCCCAATCTTAAAATATCCAGATTTTTCACAACAATTTTTTGTTACTACAGACGCCAGCAAAAAAGCGTGCGGTGCCGTTTTAAGCCAGGAGTTCGAAGGAAAATTGCACCCCATAGCATATGCGTCACGAACTTTTACAAGAGGGGAAAGCAATAAATCCGTTATCGAACAGGAATTAACTGCAATACACTGGGCAATAAATTACTTCCGACCATACCTATATATATGGCGTAAAGTTTGTAGTTCAAAGTGACCATAGACCATTAACTTATCTATTTTCGTTAAAAAATCCATCATCTAAGCTAACAAGGATGCGCCTTGACTTAGAGGAATACGATTTTGTAGTTGAGTACATCAAAGGAGAATCAAACGTTAGCGCCGACGCATTGTCGAGAATTGAATTTAGTGACATACGACAAAATACCATGCAAATATTAAAAATTACTACAAGGTCAATGAATAAAAAATCTTCTAATGCAACTCAAATTAACAGAAAAGATACATTAAAAACTAAACCAAAAGTTTACGAAGCCTTACATGAATCTGAAACAAAAAACAACCCTATTATAAAATTTCATTTAAACATTGATGTTCCAAAACTAATAATAAACAGTAAAAAGCATAAATATTTTGAAATGCCGATAGATAAGTATTTTGTTAAGGACAAACTTGATTTAGGACAAGTTTTGTCTGGGCTCGAGGCCGAGGCCGGCAATTTATTTAGCACCAATCTGCAAATCTTTTTAAATGATGAATTGTTTCAATTGTATTCCATTGAGGAATTTAAAAATATTGCATGTAAATACTTAAAAAAAATAACATTTATTTTAAGGACCCCCTTAGTAATGGTTTCCAGTAGAAAGGACAAAGAGACCCTATTGGATACTTTTCATAAAGACCCGTTGCAAGGAGGGCACTGCGGTCAAAAAAGGCTGCTTTTAAAACTTAAGTCCAAATACTTTTGGAAAAATATGTCCAAGGACGTAGCAAAATATGTGAAGTCCTGCAATGAATGTCAGAGAAATAAATCTACTGTTTGTAACTCATTGGTTCACACACATACACCTCAAAAAGCCTTTGATGTAGTTTTTGTAGATACAATAGGGCCGTTAGCAAAATCATTTAATGGTAATGAATATGCTGTAACCATTATATGTAGTCTGACTAAATATCTAATAGTTGTACCTGTAACAGATAAAAAAGCAACAACGGTTGCAAAAGCCATCTTTGATAACTTTGTGTTAGTGTATGGACCAATGAAGCAAATAGTCTCAGACAGAGGAACAGAATATTTAAATCAAACCTTACAAGAACTTAGTAAACTATTGAAAATAGATCACAAATCTTCGACTAGCAATCATCACAGGTCACTAGGAACAATTGAAAGATCTCACAGAACTCTCAATGAGTACCTCCGATCTTATATTAATACCAATAAGAGTGACTGGGATCAGTGGCTGGTATACTTTGCTTACTGCTTCAATACTACCCCTTCGGAAACAATTGGTACCTAATTATTGTCCTTATGAACTCATATTTGGTAAGCACCCGGATAAATTTGATTTCGTAAGTTCAGGAGTAGTTGAACCATGTTACAATATAGAATCTTATGCAAAGGAAGTTAAATATCGTTTACAAGTAGCCGCCCTAAGAGCGCAACAATTTCAGGAAAAATATAAGGCTAGTAGAAAACAAAAATATGATCAAAACATTAAACCACAGACATTGCACCCTGGGGATCAGGTATTACTCTTAAATGAGCCTAGGCACAAATTGGACTCGGTATATAAAGGTCCGTTTACCGTTAAGGAGGTAGAAAATCCTAATGTTACACTTGAAAATGCGACGGGAAAACAATTTTTAGTCCATAAAGATAAAGTTAAAGCTTTTCAAAGAATTTTTAGCTATAGATTTATATAAAAAAAAAAAAAAAAAAAAAAAAAAAAAAAAAAAAAAAAATTAATTTAATTAAAAAATATTTTAAATTAAAAGTACTAATTAAGAAATGATAAATAGTATATGAAGTACATACCTACCATATGAAATAATGTAATTTATTTTTCTACCTTTTAAAATAAAAATATTGAAATGCAAATGATGTATAATATGTATAACTGCCTAAAGTAAAAACATAAATAATTTGTTATATGTACCTATATAAAATAGATTTTAACATGATTTGTAGATTAAGTATCATATTATGAAATAATGTATTTTTCTTTTCTTCTTTTAAACTTATTGTATCTATTGGTTTAAAAATTAAATTTAAGATACGTGTGATCCGTTATGATCCCACCTTTAAAAGGGGGAGATGTACAGCGATATTCCACACTCTATCTATCTCTATCTATCTATGCATTAGTTATCACTCTTTCCTTATTATTATCTTATTATGATGTTATTATATACTAAAGAATAAAGAGTCAGTCTGCATTCTCCTTTCAAACTGTGCGTTTGTCTTTCCGTGCTTTGCCAGCTTCACAGTTGGGTAATTTGGTAATTATTTAGGTCTTTCATTCTATTCATCATTAAACCATTTTCGTTACTTCTTCTGTGATATAACTTGGAATTATCCTGTCTAGTCTTCCTTAAGAAAACAGAAAACACCGGCAAAGGTCAAATTACTTAGCGATTGAGTGTATTTTTAAGTCTGATTCACAATACCAAGTCATAAATAGAAGAAGGCGGCACTATTATTTCTGCACCCTTTTCTCGAATCGATTCTTGGGGTCGAGGAAAAGTGACGGAAATAAACGCGTTGTGAATCGGTATTGTGGATCGGGCATCAATATATTTTGGATTGAAAGGACGGATTTGAGTCTTTTCAGAATAACATTTTGAAAACCAAATTCATTGACCCATCAATCTCCAAAAAATCATAATATCTCTAAAGTTGTTTTACAATTAGGATCTATTTTGAATGAAAACAGACCCTGAAAGCATATGAAATATAAGTTTAAAAACATACCGATGCACATTTGTTTTGACTGTCTATTGTTATATATAAAAACTTTAGAAAAAAAAAAAATAATTTCACATTCATGCAGTGCGGCTAAAGAAGGACTACCTACATATACAGAACAGCAGGTGCGAAGTAAGTCCCAAGGATCAATTTATAGGCTTTTAAAGGGAATCAATGCAACTGGGAACTGGCTACCTTCAAAGTATTGGCTATGAAATCAACGATATAACAAGAAAAGATATCATTTTGAAAGGATTCGATGGAAACATATGTTTTTGTTATGGTTTAATGTCTTTGATTCAGAATTCTGTCCAGGAGACTTAATTGAGACCTGCCCAGTTATGAAAATATCTAAACTCAAATCTTGGGATAGTGGATTTCCTCAAAAATTCTAGCCTGATTTAGTGGGATAAAATTTGTTGCATCATTCTAAGAAACATTAAATGTTTCATATGCCAAATTATGTGTTCCTGCTTCTGAATATATTGCACTTACCGAGAGAGAGAGTGGAAAGCTGTTCGGTTAACTCGGTGTGCCACTCATGAATATGGCGTAGCATCGGTCGAAGTGAGGGCAGAAGACAACTCCATATTTTGTTTTACTTTGCATCTTACAAGCGTGATGAGCTTACACTTGCAAGTTGCTTGTTACTTTCACGATAGCTTTCATAAGCGCCGGCGAAACTCATGCATGTGTAAGCCCGCTGATACGTCAGAATAAATTGTGTTTGCGATACCCCGACGTTGAATATTTTCAAACGAAGATCAAAACTGTGAACCTGGAAACAATTAAAACAAGCTGAGGGTATTGTCATCAGTGAAACAGTTGTGGGACATTCTTAGACATATAAATTTGTGTGGAATAGAGTTGGAGACAACTTTTAACCGTGGAACACAACAACTCCTATTCTACGATTATCAAACTGAAAATCGGGTACACTCTGCGAATTGAAAAGTTTGAAATTGCAATCGATATGCCAACTGCAGGCATTGTCGATGGTTTTTGAACATTATTGCTCGGTGAAAAATTCCATCATATCTTTCGTGAAACTAAAGACAAGAGTAATTTTGAATATTTATTCAATACTTTCTGGTAAGTGTTAAATAAATAGCGTTTTTCTAAATCCGATATTATGAAGATAAGTTCAAACATAATGTCCGCCGGGTTAGTGATAAGTCGGATCCCGGATAACCCAGAAATATAGATATTCCACATACGAGGCGCTTAACTTTTATCACCAAACCGAGTAGATAAGTCTTCCATGAATCAAAACCTTAATGTTGAGTTGTTGCAGAGCGTCGGGAAAACGCTTCCGACTATACCACAAACATCTGTATCATTATTATCTTTTATCTACAAAAAATCATCTATAAAATGACATAGTAAATATTTTAAAGAAGGGTAAGATGTTCTAGATGGTTTGATTTTGAGAGATCTTCAATTATTTTCCAAGTGTTACAGAAGTGCTGAAATGATTTAGGGCAATATGACAGAGCTTTTATACCTAGAGCAAAATCAATAATGTTTCCTGGATATCGGGTGTCTAAACGGAGAAAAACATCGAAGTACATCACACGGACCGTCGGAAGTTTAGCCAGTATTACCATACATTTGTTTCCGAATGAGTTAGAAAGGTACTATCAAAGTTTTCTGGGTTATCGTTGCAGTTGTCAACATAAGGGTTTTCAGAAAGCGCAGAACTTAGAGTGTTAAATAAAGTTTTGTAATATTAGGTAATCACTTATAGGTATCAATAATACATCATTATCCTTACTCTGCTTGGAAATGGCCGTTGATTCCTTAACGCTTCATGCAATCCAGATGCTGCTTCCGATAATACAACCAAAGCTTGCGATGGCAAATGATTTCCGCCAAATGTGTTACTTTCCATAATAAAAAATAATCCTTAAGTTTTTCTAGTTACTTCTAGATATCTCTCTCACTAAATCCTTTCTATCTTAATCGATTCATTAAAAATTCACAATTTTTCTATGCGGTTTCACAAAAAAAAATTTAAATATTATTATTTATAAATTATTGTGGTGGTGCTAATATACACTTCACTTTCACTCACGTCCACATAAATCACAAAAATATGCATTTACATGCTCCTCACATCACCTGGCGGAAACAAACAAAACACCATTTTTTTTATGTTGTATCTATGGCTTCATAGGTAGGTATAATAGAGGTAGGTATCTATAACCCACGCGCGTTGGCTATATCAATATCACAAAATTATATTTATTATCTGTTATGGGGTTCCACACAATATTAAATGCAAATCACCAAACACAACACCAAATGATCATCAAATGCAATTATCTAATAGGAAAATATGTAACACACAGAAAGAATCCGTGCCGTGACGAAAAAATACGATACGACAGAGAGCGCACACGGAACGAACAAAAACAAATCGACAATAACAAAAAAGATACAAAAGTATCTGTATACCTACTACAATCCAACACACCCGTTCGAGGGTTCAACGTAAACTGGATCGCCGCGCAAAAACCAGAAGTCAAAGCTACTGCTGCTGCTGCATCCATAAGATAGATGAAAGGATTCACATTTTGGATTCGATTCGTTGTACGGCTGCTGCGCAGTAAGATACGCCTCCGTCTCCATCCGTATCTCCCAGATACCTATTGCTATTCCTATAGTAGATTTGTTTACCCTCTCTGGCCAATTGTGTGAGTGTGCGATGGGATTGGTTGGCTAAACCGGTTCGGAGTTCATTGTTCCGTCGACCAATGAGACAGAGATTAACCAAGTGGAGTTGTTGTTGTTGTTGTTTAATTTTTTTTTTTTTTTCAAAATGGAACCTACCGCAAGTTACACGAGGGAGAGAAAGATACTTAAGTATCTGGAAACATTTTAACATTTTGGAGTAGAGTATCCCCCAAGGATGCCAATCTACTACATATGTAGTAGATCTGCTTCATTTATTTTTGTATATGCGTCTACTACGTAGCAACTCTAATCTACTTCGTTTTTCTCATTTTTATATAACGATCATAATTTCATATAATATGTGTTGAATTGATTCATTTTTGCAAATCGAAAAAGCCATTTGCTTAATCTGAATGCACTCATCGCAAAAACCTCCTAGTTACTTACTTACTTACTTACTTAAGGTGGCGCAGACAGTCCATTGTGGACCACGGCCTCAACCAACAATCCTCGCCAGCTAGGCCGGTCCCTAGCCAGTGGCCTCCAGTTGCGCACACCAAGTTGGTTGAGGTCGTTTACCACTTGATCGCGCCACCTTAGATGGGGTCTTCCAGAACTGCGTCGGCCCTCCGGGTTGGAATTGAAGACTCGTCGGGCAGGAGCGTTTTCGTCCATATGCTCTGTATGACCCAGCCATCTAAGCCGCTGAATTTTCAGCTTCTTAACCAAGTCAATGTCGCTGTATAGCCCGTACAGTTCGTCATCGAATCTTCTCCTCCATACTCCATTGATAGATACAGGCCCGAATATCACCCGAAGAATCTTTCTCTCAAAGCACCCCAGCCCAGCCTGTATTCATCCGATTGTGTCAGTGTCCACGCTTCTGCCCCATACAGCAGGACTGGGATGATAAGGGTCTTGTATAGTGTCTCCTTGGTCCTTTGAGAGAGGGCTTTACTACTAAGATGCCTTCTTAGCCCGAAGAAACAGCGATTGGCAAGAGTGATTCTTCGACTGATCTCTTCACTGATGTTGTTCTGAGAGGTTATAGTGGAACCCAAATAGACAAAATCCTTGACAACCTCCTAGTTACTACAATTTTTTTTCCAAACACCCCCTTACTATCGTGTAGAAAAAGAGCAGATAGATACATTGGTGTTGCCCAGTGTTGCCTGACTATATGCTTATACTAGCTAGTCTACCACATAGCAGTGCAGCAGCCGAAAGACAGTTTTCAGATTTTAGCAACGTAAAAACAAAATAAAATGCAGGACTGGGTCGCACGTACTGGCTCTGTTGTTGCAATAGTACGATGAAAACAAAGTCTTCGAGCAATATGAAAAACGCATGTTTGAAAAATTTGGGAAAAATAACAAAATTTTGGTTAAAACTGGGAAACCCGCTATACCTGACTTACTTAAAGAAACCTTTGAATATTTCAATTTGAGATGTCATCTTTTGGTTGCTATAAATGATATAAATATCCGCTAATGGCCAAATTAATTAAATTGTAAAAAAACAAATTTCCGTTATTATCATTTGAAGCCATAAACTAAAATGCAGTTTTCTTCAAAAAATTCTATGTATACTCAATACAAAGTTTAGTAAAAATCGGTAGAGCCTTTTTTTGAAAAAAATTAGAAAAAACTAAAAAAATTGACCAAAACCTCGTGGCTCTTTGTATGGGAGCCACTATTTAAAAAAGAGGAACCGAAAAAATGCAGTCATCTGATAGAGAGTTGTAAGAAACTATACCAAACAAAGTTTGATTGAATTCGATACAACCGTTGAAAACTTCTGGCCAATTGAAAAAAAGACATTAAGACCAGATCTCCGTTATTAGCATTTTTTGCCAAAAACTAAAAACGCAGTTCTCTTAAGAACACTAAAAGAACACACAAAATTTAATCAAAATCGTTAGAGCCATTTTGGAGCAAATTATAAAAAACCAAAAAAAGTTGGCTAAAACTGAACGGCTCGTTGTATGGGAGCCACCATTTGGAAAGGCTTCACTGAAAAATGCATAAAACCATCCTATAAACACTATAAAGACCTATGCCAAACGAAGTTTGAATCAATTCAATCGAGCCGTTACGAAGTTATGTTTAAACCTGATTTTCGTTGCGACCATGTTAGCCAAAAACAAAAAACGCAATTTTGTTAGAAATATCTTAGGTAAGTTAAATTCTGAGTTTAATCAAAATCGTTAGAGCCGTTTTCGAGCAAATCAAAAATGAAAAAAACCGTTACTTGAAAGGTACGAGTTTGAGCCGGGCAAAATAAAAAAATCCTCGACAATGATTTTTCTTGAAACTGCTATATACCAAGTTTGAAGGAAATCCGTCAAGCCGTTTAGGCTGTAGCATGACGTGAAAAAGTTCACATCCGCACAGACAGACCGACGGACGGTATGGCGAAAACCACTGTTTTGGGCTTCTCTATCATCGTAATGTTTGATTAAAAACGGCGATTTTTTTTTTCTGCACGAAACCAATACTTGCCCTATAGAGCAAGTAAAAAAGAACTTATCCTGATATAAGTACCGCTTCTTCCCTATTACTTATAAGAGAGTTTGTGGCTGGGTTGGAAGATTTCGAGCCTCCGAAACAATTAATATCATATTTTTATAGATTTAAATTTCTTTCGGATGGTTACGTCTTAAAAACTGAGTGATCACAATTTCCAAAGTATTATAGCATTACTAGGTTTATTTTGTTTATTAAAAAACAATGAAACAAAAAGTTCCTTTTTACTTTATGTGTTTATTTTAATGTACCTAAAGTTCCTATTTATTTTAAAACAAACTAAACTACATATGGTACCTATGAAGTTGTAAAATAAAAGGCTGTTATTGTTTTGAATACGAAATATACATATTTTTGTTTGTTTTTTGAAATATTTTGTATTTCTCATAATCTACTACACTTTTTTCAAATCTACTTCGTTTTTTTCGGCAATCTGCTTCATTTTTTGGGTTCAGCATTGGCATCCCTGGTATCCCCCCAGTGCCAGTGTTAGTGCCCAGAGAGTGGACAGAGACAGAGTGGAGGGAACAAAAAAAAAAAAAAAAAAAACTAGGCGTAGGAAGTTGTCTGCATCTAAAAGTGATTTTAGTACCGTCCGAGAGTGTGTTAACATGGAGATAACTAAATAAAGTATCTTGTAGATAGGTTTTTTTTTTTCTTACATTTTGCTTTGTTTGTGTCCGTTTTTGGAAAATTCAACTTTTTGCATGGATAGTAGGTATATACGGTTAGATAGATACATAGTCTATTGCTTAGCAACCCATTCCACCAAAAAAACAACAAAATTAACAGTGGATATCAAAGTATCCTATAGCTTGTATGTGCCACCATATTTATCTATCTAACGGAAAAGCAGAAGCAGTAGTCTGTATATATTGGGAGTCAACGACGACGAGAGTAGGGTACGGGTTACGGGAGGAGAGCCATCATCAGGCTTCAGGCATGGTATGGTACGATGGTTGGTAATTTAGCTTTAACCGAACCAAACAATTTCTTGCTCATTAACTCGACGAATAAATGACATTAATTTGCTGGATTGTGTGGCAGTTTGTTATGGATTCCATGTTGGTATGTGCGGTATCAACAAGATACTCGATAAATTTCCAATAAAAACAATGTGCCTTATTTTGAAGGCAAGCAGTAAAAACAACACACACACAAAAAAAAAGTACTGAATGTCTTGCGCATGAGTTGAGTATCTTCTGTCTTCTGTTTTGCAATATTAAAAGTATCTTTTATGTAGGTACCTACCTATCTACCTTCCTATACCTACCTAACTAACTGTACAAGTAAAGTGAGGTGTGCCTTCTTTGTCTGATGGTTTCTTCGGAGAAAATTAAATATCTACTATAGTCTGTCGGGTATGGCATTAGGTACCTACTGCTACTTTTAGCAACATACTACACATACTGTACCTAACTACACTACACTATACCCATCTACACTTGGAGCTTGGACTTTCTTTTTATCTTATTTATATTCTCCCTCTCTCATACTATGCGGGGTGTCATTTTGTTTTTTATTTGACACTAAATACTTGGCACTTGGCAGCTAATTTATAGAGTGACCAACAACTTTGAGGAGGTAGATAGGTATACTATGGTAGATAGATAGATACAAAGATATAAATTCTTTTATTTTGGGGCTGTCTCAGCTAAAATATGGCTATAAGACAGCAGCTGCTAATTTATATTTTAGGTTGGTATATCTATAGTGGGGTACACTAGGTAATGCACCTCTATAGCTATAAAAAAGCTATCTACTAAATATCTTGTAGATTTAAGATCTTTGCGAATATATCTTTTTGGTAATTTTAATTTAATAATGGCGTTCTGTGGTCATTAAGTTTTGCATCTAGAATTCGTTTGTTCATAGGAAAGAATAATGTACCTTACATATATCTATATTTAATAGATACGGTTATTTTTAAAGGAAGTAGATATCTATTGGAAATTGGAAGCGAACTGTGTGGGCGCTGTGTTTCAATTTTACTGACAATTGTTTTATAATTTGGCTTATCGACCGACGCGCATAAAACTTTTCAAATCTGACAAGTTTTTAATCATACGCAATACTCTCTGTAAAGTGAAACCAAAATTAAAGTTTTTTTAGTTTTAGTAGGTAGGTATAGGTACCTATACAGTGGAGAACCGGAGGCCTTTAATATCCAAAAACAATGGGAACATGCAACATACAGCTGACCGTTCCGAAAATTCGAGAATCCCACAGACTTCCAACCATTGGCTTTGTGGTTTATTGGTTGTCATCGCAAAAGCCAATCGAACGGATAACTCAATTCGCTTGAATTGGCATGGAAGCTGAGTTGGAATTATCGGAATTCGTGGGTTAGGGACTTCCTCTCCTTTGAATTTGCCTTTGATGATCGTCCCTTGAATCACTTTTTTGTCAGTTTCTTGACGGACAACCGCATATTGCACAATTTCAGATGATTCAGATTCCGCGACCATATGATTATGATCGGATCCCTCCTTCAGCTGTAGATAAATTATTCGGAGTTCCTGGCACGTCAAGCGAGTTTAAAAATTCCGTCGGATAGCTGATCGTTTCATCTTCGCCGTTCACGCTGTCAACGTCAACAGATTTGTACGAATAAAGTTCTCTATAGCGATAGCGATTCTAAGCTATCGACGTTCTTATTCTTCGCTACAATCGAGAACACTGGTATGAGTTCCTATTTCGACGATGTGAACTCGGACATTTTTTTCGGGAACAACATCAATCTAGTCAAAACATCAACGGGAATTCGGACATTGCCAAGCGCCAGCAATTGTCTCGAAATTAACCAATTTCAATTTCTTGACGTGCCGCCACAAAGATGACGTTGCATGCAATAAGTTAACCGGCAGCAGTAGATTTCGGAGAATCGCCGAATTCTTGCTCATTGTGAACGTTGGGTTGTAAGCCGTGAGAAGGTTAATTGCAGGTTCACAGTGGAATGTGCTATTCGACATCCTTCCAATAATGTTGCAGCAATGCCAGAGGATGTAAACAGCCATCTCTTGACCGAATTGTTACCAGAGTCAATGAAATGACGAATGTAATGTCTGTCCCACCGGAAGAATCCAGAAAGTTAATGCCTCCTCTCCTATTGTCAACAACCTTCATCAGCGAATCGTAACACGTTCTTCTGCTCGGCATCCAACAGCGGCACGTTGGCTTGGACTCTTCCTAAAAAACAACAGTCATTTTCGATGAATACTATTCCAAAGAAAATTAAAAAAAGAATACGGAACGAATTATTCGCAATGAATGTCGCAACCCAATTGGATAACCTCACTTTTTACAGTCACGGCAACCAGTTCCGTATTTTTATAAGAAACGTAAGGTTAAAGCCCAAGTTCCTTGAACTGATGGCGATGGGACCTCGATATGCCACCGTAGTGGGATTTTTAGGTCCTGAACTTTTGAGTTTTATTTATATTTACCTTAAATGGCAGGGTAGGTACTCGATATGGGGGTAGCAGGTGGATTTACCTTCGGGTCTGTAGTTGTCCAATCGGGCCCATAGTTCTTCGATTCAGTAGTACCTATCAGGAATCAATTGTAGATTTTCCGCGGTAAAAAATGTTATAGAAATTTGTTAATTTTTGAGGACAATTTAGTGGTGATTTTTATACTGGAATTATTCACCGGAAAAAATATTTATGGAGAAAACTTCATTCCTTGTCTTCCTCGTTCCTCCATTTTGATTTGCGAATGACATCACTTCAAGGAAATTTTGCACACTTTTGTTTAAGTTCATGATAACGTTGCACAACCCCAATGCGAGTTTTCTCGTCCTAATTATTGATTTTTATTAAATCTAAATAACAATCTGCAAATAAAAAAAAAAACAAGATAATAAACTATTCTGAAAAAAATTTATTAAGCTTTTAAATGTTAGCACTATTCATTATAGCCTACATTGTGTAGGTACTAGAAAAGATTAATTTTGATTGATTGATTTTCATTCTCTCAATTAATTGCGAAACAGAAACTTTCTTTGAATTGAATTCTGAAAAGGTTTAAAAGGGCGAACTACGCTTTTTTGCTATTATCAAGGATACGCGAAGGAAGCAGTTTAAATAACAAAAACAAAGCTTTAACTGAAAATATTTTTTTCTAAAAAGCTGTTTTTGAATGGAAATATGAAGCATTGTTTCAAAAGATAAAAGTCAATGGTTTTTTGTTATTTTAGCTGTTCGAAATAGTGCCTATCGAGATGCTATCATTCGTACTTATGGTATTCGATATTTTGGTTTATTTTGTTCACCAACTTTTGGACATTTTCCATTTAATTTAGTAATTTTTTTTGCATCACATGTCTTTTTTCCTATTTTTTGCTTTTCAAGCTTAAAAAATGTTCAAATTAAAATGGAAGTTTTTAAGTTATAGATTAATATTTCTAATCAGTAAAGAAAGTTTTATTACTCTAATAAAAATGTCGGCTCTTCCATTCCTCAAATTTCATTTTTTATTCGGCAAATTAATTTTGGAAGATATTTAATTAAATGAAACATTTTTCTTAAAACTCAGCACAGTACTAAAATCTACATATATCTATAAATCCACATTTTTGGAAAATTTGATGAGTCTGGTTATGGTTTCTTCGACGTCTGGCTATACCTTTTTCTTATTGCTTTCTTCTTTTAATTGCACTTGAAATACAAAAAATTTCAAATTGGTTTAAGTATAGTTATTTTTACTAATTTATCTATACATATAGATATAACACGTCTTAATGAAATGATTTTGAAAAATTGTTTCGTATGAAAAATATTAAATCGGATAATATGAAAATTCGCTCATTTGCTATGGCCTCTTCTATGTAAAGGAAAGAAAAAAAAAAACATCAATAATAAAAAACAACAACAATACCTTATTCTTCGAAACATAGGGGGAAAGCGAGAGACTTGATCATATGGGAGACTTGAGCCACTATCAATAATTCACTCAAATCGATCATTAGTAGACTCAAACGTTGCATTCCGTTACTTGTACTTGCACACAAAAATAATTCCAGATTGTCAGTATACTTCGGCTGTTAAAAGTGAAAGAGTGTTTTTTGGCGGAAAAAGTTACAACAAAAAAATGGTTAGCACTATTTTGTGATAACCCAAAGGAAAAACAGAGAAACTCAAATGATTCTCTTAGTCTGGTTATGGTAGTTACCACCCAAATAATGATTTTGAGATTAAATTGCTTTTTCAATCTGTTCTTACGATCGGGATGAAACTTTGGAAGTAATTTCTAAGTAAATAGTTTTAGTTTTTTTTTTGCTAAAAATGCTTACATAACTGAAATCTGGTAAACCTGTTTTCAATGAAAGGACCAAACGAATTTTCTTCAATACTCAAATGTTTTTATATATTTCTTAGAGACGCATACTATGCCATACGTTTCTTCCATATAATGTAATAAGTTTTTGCTGAATTTCTCAAAAATAAAATCTGCTATCGCACTTCCCAATTACCCAAGCACTTTTGAACAAAATTATCACAACTCATCAGTGGATCAAAACTATTTGCTTAAAATTTGTAAGCAATCAAACAAAACACTGTCAAGCCCGAATTTCATTGAGAAATAACTTCGAATATCAAAAATCTGCCTAATTAATTTTGTTTTTGCTTTACTTACTTATTATGATAACAAATAAATAAGTCCAAAATTGTTTTGTTTAGGTTTAATACATCCGAGTTGTAAAGTTTGGCTTATATAACTTGTATTTCAAAATTCTTCAAGTTCATAATTCAGTACCTACATACATATGTACATATTCCAAAATTCTGTAAATTATGAAAAAAATAATTATTCTTTGATCATTTACAAGAAATAACAAGTAGCTATAGTTTCTCATTGTAACGGAGTATTCATAAAGTCTTTATTTTCTTTTTAGTTCTTAACTTTTTTTAGTTTTAATCATTTTTTTTGTAAATGACAGATTTTTTTTTAGTTATTGCATAAAAAGTGTTTAATTTTAAAACCGAATTTTTGACTTACAATCTTCAAAAAAATTACAGAATTTTGATATACAGATTTTTGGATTTAAAATTTTTTGAAATACAGATCAATTAAATTAACAGAATTGTGAAACACAGAATAACGACCCGTACCTATTTAAATTATTTATTTTATTCAAAAAGAAATATATAATCTAACAACTACGCAATAAAATTAAAAAAGAACAACAATTTGTTAAAAGGAATAATAATTTGAAAAAATTGTAAAATGAATCAATTGGTTTTATTCTAACATTCGCTCACTGCCTGCAATAATGGAACAACTAATATTTTTTCAGTTTCGAGATATATGCGATTTAAAATCATGCGTTTTTTCAATCTGGATTTTGGTTCTTATAAATTATGCAATCCTGACACGGATTCGCCAATTTGATGTGAAAAGTCTTACTTATGCCTATAACTTCCTTGATAGATTTAAAAATGGGCGGCATCCGCCCTTCTTTCAGAAAGTGTCATTAGTTTTTTTATTTATAATGTTTATTTATTTTACCTTATTTTGTCTTATTCCTATAAACATTCTTGTAAACCCATAAATATTTTTAATTTTATTTCTAAAGTATAACAACTCTTTAGTAAGTTTTACAATTTACAGCCCTTTAGTTAGTTTTTCATTTTGTATTAGATTTAAATTTAATTCAAAAACTTCTTTCCCAACTACTGCTTTTCAGGAGCTCTTTAAGACTATTGTACTATTGTCAATAAATGTGCCGATATATTGGAGAAACGGAGAAAATTTAATTTTAGTCAAAACGGCGCGTCTTCCGTTCAAATTTGAATTTTTTTGAGTTGTGCCATTATTGCAGGCAGCAACGGAATGTAGATATATAAAAGAATTTACAAGTACATTATACTTCCACCGCGCAGCATGTACCTTTGTAAAACTTTAGTATTTTCAAAGAATGTTGCGTACCTAGTAGCTATACACAGGTACTTTTGAAAGAACTGCATTATTAGCTCTCTATAATGTTCAAATAACAATTCATAAGCATAGTTTTAATCCAGATAGCGAGCGATTAATATACAGTAGATCGCTTGTTCTTGTTAGTATTCTCAAGCATGACTAAAACGATTTTGATACAATTTTGTAACTGGATGATACAGTGCGGTAATCCTCAAGTTGACTGACAGGGATATTTATAGTTTGTACAAATTCTCTTTCAGATTTATGTTTTTTTGATGTTTAATCAATTTAAGCTTTCACAAAGGCATTTATAATTTCATTAAAACATCGTTTCCAATGGATATAAAGGCATTTTCGAATTCCGATCAATATTCTATTCTTAATAATCAGATATTAAATGTTCTCAATATGTAAAAAAAAACAACATTGTAATGTTTAATTCACAAAGCTGTTCTGTAAACAAATTTTAATCAATTCGATAGAATCACGTTTGAATAGTGATTGAAATTAAAATAAACTAAATGAAATCTTTCAACAAAATATGTATATCTATTCTGTATGCTGTATCTATATTATACCTGAACAATTATTTTTAGTTAAAATGTTCTTCCTGCAATTAATTTCAAGTGTGAAATATTCAAAACTGAAAGGCTCTAGACCACATAAAAAAACCGTGAAATCGTGAGCGGCAATTTTGTCTAAAAATCTATCAAAAATTGTACTTTTCGGATTTGGGAACGCTATGGTCGCTCAGAAAAAAGTTGTTTTGCTTTTTATTAATGTTGAGCTTTTCCTAGTCGAAACTTGGTTTAAGTAAAATTCGGGTTCCGACCATAACCTCCGTAACGTACATATTTACGTGCTTTATTAGTGGCAAACCATAAACAATTCTCAATTTTTAGGCAACCAGGAAATCTTAGAGTTGCTAAATATATGCTACACCCTCTCTTTCTAATCCCCAAAAAGTAAATTACCTATATAATATTTCTTCTCGACGTTTTATCTTTCCACCAACTTATTTTGAAGAATTGTTTTACTTACGCTGGTAATTCAAAAAAGTTTGAAAACACCTCGTTTTATACCAAATAAAAGATATCTTCAGTTAATTCTGATGCAATTTTCTTTATTAAAAATCTTTTCAAAGCTGTGTCCTTATATTAGGCTACACAAATGAGTTTTTTTTTTTTTTTGAAACAATTTCCTTTTTAATCTCAAATAAAGCCTTTTAAACTATCTTCCTATCTCCCAATAGCACCATACAACAACTCATTAACTTTTAGTTCATTCATTTTTTTTTCTATAGCTGCACCCTTCTTCGTAGGGTGGATTTCCCTTCCTCTAACCATCTTCTATACTACCCTCTTTCTCTGTTTCAGTTCAGATTGCATAGAAGAAGAGAATTTCAAAATGAGCTCCTCTACTTCTATAGCACACTATGAGACTATGATATGAACTGCATCTTATATATCAAAACTTATGTGTACATAGAGATAGGTACTCTATTTAAAACTCCCTCAAGTTCTCCAATCGTAAACTTCTATAGGCGCACCCCTCCTTCTTTCATCGATTGCTGCGCGTATAACGTCGTCGCCGCGCCGCGCCGTGCCGCATCGTCACGGAACGATGACTACGTTGAGATAGTAATTGAGTTCGACTATACAACGACGACGACTGACTAAAGAACTAAAAAAAAAAAAAGAAAAAAAAAAAAACACGCCCGTCCTCCATCGACAAACTTGGAGATAGACAATTTAAAGCAGCTCTGAATGTATTTAAAAGGGGCCGTAGCTATGAGCTCACCATCAGTTTCGGATGATTGATCAAACATAGGATAGCAAGGGTATAGGTGGGGAGATGACTGGGAACGGGAACACACTCAGCCTCGACTCTACATCCAATGGAAGCTAATTTAAGACTCTCAGCCCCAAATACTTCATTCGGTTATCATAATCGAAGAATCGCGCTTCAATCATTTGAATTTCAAATTATCGGTCCTTGTGGTCGTCTTAGTGGTGGTTGGGTATAGAGAGATACTTATAGAGCCGAACGGAGAAAGGCAAGTTTCTCAGGAAGCTATTGGTGCCTGGTCATAAATCTATACCCGAAGGCAAGGCAGGGAATTTATCATTCCATGTGAATATGCTTCTATGTGTCTGTGTGTGTGTGTGTGTGTGGGACTGGGACGTTAAAGCGGTTATCTAGTTCAATAAATTTTAAAACGAATAACCCTGGCAAGTCAATGCTCATGGAGGGAATCCGTTTCCATATTAGAGAGAGGTGCACACAGAGAACACGAAAGTACCCAGTAGCTACAGGAAAACAGCAGGAGTAGCTGCGATGTAAGTATCTAGATATTCTTCCTACACAGTAGCTAGGAAAAGTCATGAGAACGCATGCTCCTACTCAGTGGAGCTCAAAGAAAAAGGAAACGAAAGGCAAAAGGAAAATTCAGAACCAAAAACCATCATCAGAGATCTTCTGGGCGTGGAAGTTTATATAGGTTCCGTTGCTCCTTTTCCAATGTAGCTAGCTAGGTGTATACCTATAGACGACTACCATCAGCTAAAAAACCATCCCCAGTATTAGGAAGTATATAGGGAGAGTCCATCTATCTCTATAGCTGCTCGTTTGTGTACCTGTGGAGCAGTTCGTTTGGCAGCTGGTGCTACTGCTGCTGCTATACTACTGATACTGATGATGGTGTCTCTCAAACTTAGCCAGTTGGTTCATATAACCTTGAGGCTGGATATTATGATGGAAATATTAAAGTTGGACAAAATCAATATTATATTTCGGGATAGACTTCGTGGTTGGACTTTTGCTATATGGTTTGCTTTGTCGGATAGAACAGAGGATAACATGTCACCACTCTGTTATGTGGGCTTATAATGAACAGCTGCCAGACGTTATTATGATGGGTGTTCTATATCTGTGCGACAAGAGAAGCAGTGTGACACGCATCACCAAGTACGTGCGTTGCATATGTTTTCGCACGCACTCATCGGCGATTATACTCTTTTAAACTTTAGCGAGAATGTCAGCGACATCCAACGCCAATTCCTGCCCGCCCGCCGCCTTAGGTACTAATGGTTGAGCGGTTGAAAAGGCTTTGTCGTGTTTCAGATAATGACGGGTGGATGTAGACAGAATGACGTGGTGCTGCTGCTGTGCTGCCAATGAATCACTGGGTCTAGACAATTGGGTGAAATGTTGGTTTTCAAGGAGTTGGCCATTGGCACTTAAAAGTGGAAACGACATTGTTTGGTTGGAATAAATGAGTCAAAACAATGATGAAGTGAGATTTCAAAAATATGGAAACAGGAGTATATACATATATTATAGCTAAAAATATAGCTATTTCTGTTATTGGGAATTTGGAAGAAATTTGAGCATTGTGGAAGCAGGGACTTAAGTACCTACACTTACTCAATGACTTTTTCTTCTAATGAATACTGTTCACAATGGAACTTCTCCAGGACCTTGAAGAAATGTTCGGGTCAAAAATATTCCAATAATGGAGAATCTACAAGATGGTTGAAATATTGGAAACAGAGGTATCGTGTCTTGGATGTTACACAAAAGCTTACAAAAGACGGATCTAACTAACTGTGGAACGGAATAGCAAAACATAGAACTCAGTATTGTTCTTGTGGAAGATTTTTGTGACGGCCGGCGCGGCGGCGTCATGGTCTTTTCGAGGAACTTGTTTGATATATCAAAAGCCGTTCTGTGTGTTCGGAGTATACTGTATGTGCATTATGTTTATGCTCCTCAAACTGAGTATAAGTACCTACAAGCATGTGAAAAAAGTGAATTTTGATTTGGTTTCCACAATTTTGGGAGACTTTCTGAAAGGATGAGTTTTTATTTGGCGGGGATTTAAATGGAGTTACTTGATGGTTATGCAATCCAAGATTGTGGTCAAAACATATCAAAATTTTTTTATAATTGTATCGTCTCAAAATGCTTAAAATCGTGTTTTATTAATAAAGTCTCCTAGTGGTCCAAACGACACCCGGATTGACTCTACCTTTTGTTTGGTAACCAGCTTTATAAAGCATCAATTTTAAAATAAATGGTTTATTCAACACAATAAACACACTTAAATTAGGTATAAACCATGTATTTTGCTCGAAATATTGTTAAATTTCGTCAAAATTGGTCAAAGCGCTAACGAAATAGCGTGGTAATATAAAATTCTATTCAAAAGTGTTTTTTATATAGGTGTAGAACCTTAAGTTGGCAGCACTTTTTTCATTCACAGCCATTTTGTCTTCTACTAGATTGTGATTTATCTTTAGTTTGGTTTACCATTTCACCGTTTATCGACTGACGCCTGAACAACGCATTCAAATTGTGCAGGATAATTTGGAAAAAGATTCACAACTGATTTGTTGAAGGAAAAGTTTCGGGACCGCATCATTATGAGTTTTAGATCTGAAACCACTAGACTATTCTCTGTGGGGGTATGTGAAGTTTTATAGTCAACATCTACACCGATAAGCCAGAGATTGACGAATTGGAAAACGACATTCATCCCGCTATTGACCATATTCGACCCCAAATGCTGTAATAAGTGATGGAAAATTATGCCTCAAGATTGAACTATACCCGAGCCAGCTGTGGTGAACATATAAGCCAGATATAATATTCAAATAGAAATGGCAAAAAATTATCTTTCAAATAAAGTCAATTTTATGACAATGAATATACAATTTAGGTGTTTTATTTCACTTTAATAGTTCTAAACTTCTAAAAAAGACACCCTTTAGAGAGGTTAGTATAAGAGTTTGTTCTCCAATGCAGTACATACCTACTTCAAAATTTCATGAACCAATTAAAAGACATGCGATATATCTATTACTTTCGACAATTTGAGTAGGGTACAGTGGTGAGAGTTGTGTCATATGTTTTTTTTTCTGTTCATAACACCAAAATGAAACTGAGAGCCATATATGAAGAACACAGTTTTAGATTGAGAACAAAAAAAAATTAAAATATACATAATAGATTGTCTCAAACCCAGTAGGTGGAGTTAGTCTAATATTGTGCCCTTCTAGGGGCTCAAGTTGGCTTGGTATATATTGAGTGATTAGATTATAGATGAGATTTTATTTATTCCATAAATATTTTACATAAGTAAAGTACATCATAATTGCAAAATCTTTGAAGCATGGCTTTTCGCCGTCTGATTGATTGAAAACTTAGTTAACACAGATAAATTTTAATTTTTTTTAAGTTATAATTCTAATCAAAAATTTTCATTTAAAATTCTACTTTTATAAGCTAATGCAGTTTTACAAAGTTTTAACATTATTGGTTAAGTACATCAATTTCATTGAGATAATGTAGAGTAAGCTTATCCGAAAATCGCTTCCAAAAATATAACTTCTTGTTTCTCGCAGTATACAGGACATCTACCAATAAAATAAAAAATGTCCTCTCTTTCCTTCATGTTGCACATTTCACACAGCAAGGGTAAATCTTCACGGTGCGGAAAATGAAGTTAAAATTCAGAAATTCACCTCGTAATCTAAATATCATCGATATTTGTTCGGTCGTGTATAGTCAACTCTAAAATAATTCTTTTGGCTTAGGTTGTGACTCAGCTTACTGTTCACCATTTTGAATATAGAATCTTCTGCTTCGGCTGCAAACTTCATTCTTAATCGATCATCTAGGACAGAAATTAACTCATACAATGAAAGCTTCCACATACTGTATAGTCTTCATGGGCAAGTTCTATATTCGCTTCTTGCATTAGCTCCATCCACTCTTTAAACCAACCTACTCTACTGCTATTCATTGCTTGAAGTGCTGCTTTCTTTGGGAGACGATCATCAGACATTTTAAGGTCATAACATATGTAGTCGATTTGCAGTTTAAGTGTTTTGATAAATATGGGAGAGATACCAGTTTCTTACATAAGCATATAATTTGGGGCATTTAACGGAAGTCGAAATATCCGTTTAATTTAGAATCTGAGGAGTTTCTCGGCCGTTGCATGTTGCTAACCACCCTAAACATGGGCTGCGTACAACAATGTTGACTCCACTACCGATTCAAATATTCTGTATTTGCTGCTGTGAGCTATATATGTATATCTATTATTGAAAATTTTTCCCCATACAAAATTAATTGTCGTTTTAGCTTTTTGTAATTTTTCCGTAAGATGTCTTTCCATAGTGTTGTTTTTCGTGATGTTAACACCTAAATATATTTATATTCATTGACGACCTCAATCCTTATTAGGTAAATGTCCACTCTTCTCTTCCACTTGCTCTTCCTCCACCTTTTCGGAAAACCATAACTTTAGACTTATCTAAGCTCACAACTAGTTTCCATGTTTCACATGTAGTTGCAGCGTTTCTGGTGAAGGGCTTTTATGAGGGTTCCAGCATTTTCAACTCCTCCCGGCAAACAATCAGTGATATCCTCGATAAAAAGTGCAAATAAACTCGGGCTTAGCATACAGCCCTGCCGTACACCTGTCTTCGTTTCAAACCATTGCGAAATCTTCTCACCATCCCATACAGCTGCTGTGGTTTCCATCAGATATAGGTTCTGCAATACGCGTTAGAATCTTATACATCAATGCATTCCGGTCTATCGTATCGAATGCTGCCTTGAAATCGACGAAAAAAAAACATACCTATAATTTCTTGTTTTGGGCCAGAAAGGATTCCGCGATGCTTCGGAGAACAAAGATGTGAACTACGGTTGAGTATCCTTGTCTAAGCCCAGCCTGAAACTCCTTGATTTCTTTCTATTGAGTGAGTCGAATAAATATTTTAAAAGTAGGTATAGGTATACAATTTGTAAGTTCTACAAAAGATGTCATCTCGAAACCGCTTTATTTTCAATATTTTGGAACAATATCTTGGAGCGATTCACCACTTCAAACATGATGTTGCAAAACCCAAAGATAACTCTTGAATCTGCAGTGCGGGCATTAGAATCCTTGAAATCATTCGTGGAATCCAAAAGAAAGAATTTTGATAAATAAGGAAGCAGCCAAAAAATAGCCCACACTGATCCAAATAGTAACAATCACTCACGAGGACAAGAAATGTAAGGTTGAATCCGCTCGAGTATTATTATTATTACAAGCTTTTTTATTGCCATTATAGTATTTTACAGACTTAATTCAATATTTTTACAATTCGATTCATAATAGTCGATATAAAAAAGGAAAAAAAAAATCAAGATACATTATTATTCTATTATTTTTACTATTACAATTTTTTAAGTGCATGTTAGTATTTTTGATTCGACAAAAGTTCAAAGTCTGGCATAAGCCTCCCCCAAAGCTGCCCATAGTTCTCTATCCTTCGCGTCGCTGTACCAGTTTTGACTCACTTGTCGTAGATCGTTATGCCCATCTTTTCTTAGGTCGTCCTTTGCGTCTCTTGGTTTCTTGTGGCTTCCAATTCGTAGTCATCTTTGTCCATCTTTGGTCCTGTATTCTCGATATGTGTCCTGCCCAGCTCCATTTTAGTTTTCTTGTCCTTTAAACTACGTCTGTTATACCTGTTCGTCTTCTAATTTCATCGTTTCTAAATCTTTGACTTATCCTTATTTTTAGAATTTTCCTCTCCATCTTCTTTTGACATATTCTCAATTTGTCAAGCGCATTAGAAGTCAGACTGAAAGTTTGGAGACCATATGTCAATACTGGTAGAATAGTGGTGTCAAGAATATATTTTTGCATCTCTTTGCTAAGGTTCGATTTTAATATTTGTTTCATGCTCCAGAACTGTTTCCAACTATTTGTGATACGTCTGTTTATTTCCTTTTTTTCTTGGTCAATAAAAGATTTTATTTGTCCAAGATATATGTAATCTTCTACGTATTCAATTTTTGTATTTTCAAATTTAATCTCGTTTTGTATGTGGTTTGTCATAACTTTGGTTTTGGATTGGTTAATGATTATGATTAATGATAGTTCTGATTAATCCATAGTTCTTACATACGATTGTCAGTTCTGTAAGCATTTCTTGGATGTGTTTAGCTTCTGTAGAGATAAGAACTATATCGTCCGCAAATCTTAAATTGTTTAAGGATTGTCCCTTGATAGAGATTCCATATTTGTTACTCCAGTTCATCTTTTGAAATATGTCCTCGAGCACAGCAGAAAACAGTGGTGGTGATAGAGGGTCTCCTTGTCGAACTCCTCTTGTTATCTTAAAGCCTCGTCCTAATCTTTCTGTTTTTATCTGAGCTGTATTATTGCGTGAAAGCTCAAAACGCAAATTTGTCACCAAAGGACTAGTTTTTGATTGGGTATATTTATGTGTGTTTGTTAAATGCTAAAACAGTCTAAACAAGTTACACAATAAATCATTTATTGACAAATTTGAGTAAACAATTTTTTTCATGTTATTTGGGAAATAATTTAGGGTGGGGGCTCCATTTCTTTGTTGCCCCAGGGCTTCCAGACCTCTTAATCCGGTCCTGAGCAAGGACACTGTTTTGTGTCATATTTTCCATTCACACACGTCAATTTTGCTAGGAAATCGAGGTTTGCACACTTCAGACCATCGCTAAATTTGTACACGGCAATATCATTCTGAAAAATTTTCTCAGGCGTTTTCTTATACGTTTTTAAGGCCCAGTTATCTTATCTTGAATATCAAAAACCTTCCAGAGTCCAGACAACTCCAGCGTTGATGTTCTTCAGTGAAGAGTGCATGCAGAAGACCTACCAACCTACTCAACCAATTCAGTTTATAAAATATCGAAAAGTTAAGTTCAGATAAGCCTGGAGATTTAAATAGGTATTTTTTAAACCTTCTTTTCGGTATACTAACGTTTTAGGATAATACTTTTGAAATTGGTATGTGTTTCATTTCTGCCCAGTCAGTCCAAAAACGGTCATACACAAGCGAAAAAACATTTTTATTTATTAAACTTAATATTAGCATATACATCTGCCAGTAAAAGTGCCGTAAAATCGGTCCGTGTGTTTCAGAGATTAGATGGAATTCATTTATAAACATAAAGGACACTAAGAGCAAAAAAAAAAACCATACAAATGTCGTCAGTATAAGTCAGTGCTGCCAGCGTGTCGAAACTTCGTTTTAGAAGCCATTTGACATCAGCCTCTTTAGCTCAGTGGCAGAGCACTGGTCTTGTAAACCAGGGGTCGTGAGTTCAATCCTCACAGGAGGCAAATGTAATTTTTTTTTTTTTTTTTTATTTTTAGTTTTTATTTTAGCTCACTAATTAGATTTATTTTATTGAAAGGGGTGTGTAATATTTAAAACAACCGAACTCGGAAATTGAAATGCTTTCATTCTAATTTCAGAATTTTCATGGTAAACTACGTAAAGCGAAGAAACCTTTGAATTCCCGTTCACATTTTAGGTTCCCCCATGGTAGTGTGTTTCAAAAAAGGTTCTTCTTACACACAAAGATTTGTTGAAACTCATTGAAAGGTCAAGTGGTTCCAGGACTGGGAAGAACATTTGAATCGTTGCAGCGAAAGATATTATGTGTACTTATATGTAGGTACAGGTATTCTTTTTTTGAAATTCTGATGATATCGGGCTTAGCACCGTTCTTCGGTACTTACTTACTTTCCGCGCCGTTCACAGCCCGTGGAAAGAAGTCTTCTTCTTCGGTCGTATCTCACGCCGGCCGTTAAGATGTCCTGATGCAATCCTACATTGCAAAGTATTGCTCGAAATTAGCTTTCAGGTCTAAATATAGCCAAAGAAATATTAACGGATATCCTTATGGAGGCGAACGAGCATAAGAAAGAAGATTCCAACTTTGTCCATTATCTGCGGTGTCTCCGCACTTTCCAATTTGATCTCATAGACCACGTTTTTACTTAACTTTATTAAATCCCAAACCCACTTACAAGGTGTAACATCTGTTTGGAATGCGTCACTTCATCCGAAAAAGTTTTGTTCCTCAAAAACAAAATGATGAATTCCTTAGTCGCATCATCTCAACTTTTCACGACCGACTCACCCACCGCGCGGTGCTCCAGCGACGGCAAAACTCTTTAATAAACACCACGTACTTTTGTCATTTTGCGTCATCTCGTGTGAAGAAAACTACCCTCAAATCGCTTACAATATGTGTGTCCTGTAATAACATATAACTCAGACCATCCCCTCCTCCTTTCCCGTCGGAAAATAAACAGGAAAACAACTTTCTTTTAGACTGACATTTATGATGGTAATTCATCTTTAATAACTTCGTCAAACAAAAAGTATGTAGTTTGACGACACACCATAACTGACACACTTTGCTTGCCATCATCGCAAGGACGAAATATCCAGATCCAACATCAGGCTTTTACAATGGAAAGTTTGTTAATCCGGTGGATGCCGAAACATTAAAAGTACAACTTATTTGTAAAGATATATTTGGCGCATCATTAATTCATCAGTGGTTATTTGCTAAGCCCTGATGATGTATATAGTTGTGAAAGTTTCACTCCTTAACTCCGAACTGTCCATTGTCCAGACACTTTACAAAGAAAAAAACAAAAACAATAGTTCTCATCTCTATTGTCACCCCAAGCCCAAGTGGACAGGACAAAGCCTTCGACTCTGGCCGATTAATGTTTTTGTCACGATTTCTTGTTGTTCCAGACCACACACATGTTACCCCCGAACGAAGTTACCCTCCTTTGGTGGTGGCTGGTGGTGAGACGGTATGTGATTCAGAGGCTCATGTGTGCTACGAAGTTGGCTAATCTAAGGCAGATTATAGTTGTTATGTTATGATTTGCAAAAAATCCAGGGAGAAGAATGGAAGCCCCTTAACAATTTTATTCTTCTTGACCTGCTGTAACCTTTTCGTTGAACTCGAAAATGGCTTGGGTAGATTGAGCTTCAAGCATTTTGGGTCAGTACTGCAACAAGTTTGGATTTATATCAATATTTCGAGGAAGTTGGGTTCGTGTGAAAAGTCACGATTCAATAAAATTGATAGCAATACCATATTAATTTAAAGCATGTTTTTGAGACAATCCACTGAAAGATTTT
This sequence comes from Platycheirus albimanus, assembly GCA_916050605.2. NCBI lineage: Eukaryota > Metazoa > Arthropoda > Insecta > Diptera > Syrphidae > Platycheirus > Platycheirus albimanus. The sequence goes on from OU696696.1 coordinate 360,043,932, forward strand.
TTAAAAATTTTTGCTGTGACTTATTCTGAAACTTTTAATCTTCTTCAAAATCCATGTTTTTGGCTTTGAATAATTCACAACTTACTTCTCGTAAAGTATTTTTATTTAATTTCTGGAGAAGTGAAGAATACCTACTTAAAAGTATAGAATTCGATTACGGTCGGCGTCGCTTAAAGTCAGTTGTTGTCTATGGAAGTATTTCAAATTAAAAAAAATCTGAACAATATATAGGTAAGGTTTCACTAAAATTGTCACTTTTAAAATTTCATTTTGTACGAACGCTGATACGAGTAAACTATCGACATTCTCTATCGACGAACATCCTCTTCGATGGATTCGAAATAATCTTTCAGACATTTGATCCACTTTCACTGTCTTTGACGGTTTTCAGTCTGATATTCACAAAAAATTTCTGGTGTGCCTCAAGGCTCCGTTCTGTCTACGAGTCTCTTCTTCATATTTGTAAAGTATCTAAGACTTCATAAATTTACTTATTTTTACTTGTGATTATAGGTACTACTATAAGGCAAGTTATGCATTTGTAAAATTAAAAATTTTAACAATTAAAGATGACATTACGGTGATAGAGAAGTCGAAAAAGTGGGTCCGACAATTCTGTCTGTCCGTCTGTCTATATCGGCACCTACAGCCTAAAGGGCTGGACCGATGTGCTTCAAACTTGGTGCATAGTTTTACTATGACGTCCTACAGAGGTCTTTTAGGAATAAGTATTCTATAGCTCTAAAACTAACGGTACCTGCCATACAATTTTTAATGAAAAACTAATTTTTCTCGAAAATGGCTCCTACGATTTTGATAAAACTTTCTGAATAGTGTTTTCTGTGCAAGTTTTATATTTAAGTTCAAATAGATTTTTCAGGAAAATTCTTATAACGGTACCTCCCACAGGACCGGTTTTTTTAAATCAGTTTTTCTCGTAAGCCACTTGACGAATTTCGATTAAATTTTTAATGTAGAAGACCATTATATAAAAAGTAATAGAAATTCTTAAATTTTTCAAAAAAAAGTTTATTAAAGTTTAAAAAAAAATTAATTTTTTTTAATTTTTTGTTTTTTTCAAAATAGTTGAATCAATTTTTTTTTTTGATTTTATTTTTCTGATAAAAACTTCAAAGTGCTAGAAGTTGGCATACTCGAAAAAAATTTGGAATATATTTTCGAAAAGTTTTTCAAAAAAAAACTGTTTTTTGAAAAAACTGGTCGAACGATTTTGAACAAAAAGAAAATTTCCTAAAATTTAAAACAGTAAACTTCATTTTTTCCAAAAAACCTTTTAACTTAGTGATTTTTAAATGATCAATAAAATTTAATATCATTTTTTCCTTGCTTTTTTCCAAAATCTCAAACCTCAAGACCACTGTCACAAATCAGAGCAAGTTCGTTCAACAAAGCCGTGCATTTTATTTTTCTGAAAACATTCCCCTTTGTAGCTTTTAATATTTATTTCGAATATAGAACTGCATCGGCGCAGCATACACGGCACACCGACAAGTTTGCAGAAAAACCCATAGATTTTATTATTTTGGGAAAAACCTGAAACAGGTAAAATGTTTCGAAACGAATTCTTGAATTTTAGGCGTTTTGTCTTAAAAATTGTATTTGAGTTAGGCCCTATTTGTTGAACGATTCTTTTTTTAAAATATACCCACATTCATGCTCCAAAAATGCTTTTATTGTAAAAATTAATAACTATGAGAAACCCTTTTTGTGTTCTTCTCTTAATGTCTACTTGTACTTATTGAATAGAAAATGGGTCAAAAACTGTATTTTTTCCTATCAATTAAGATCTTTTCCGACTATACAAAAAATCTAGAAAATACAGGTTTGAATCACTTAATTTTTTTTTTATCTGGGAAGACTTAAATACTTTGTTCAGAACTCGAAAATAAAACTCAAAAGTCAAATTTAATTTAATTTTCAAAAATTTCAATCTTTTTCTCGTCATCGTAAATTATTCTTACCTTGGGAAACTTAAAAAAATTTGTTTTCACATTTCAAAATATAAAGTAGGTATGTACGAGTAGGTGAGTTTGGTTTTTTGTTTAACTTCGGTGTAAGTCAGAAACCAAAACCATATTTTCCATTATTTGAGCTTCATACTTGTACGTACATACGCATAATTATTTTATGAAAAATTGAACCTTACTCACCTTGTAACTGTCTTTTTTATTCTTTTCAGATATCTGCAATGCATCCATACTATTAACAGGGTAAGTGATATAATTTTTAAATTTTAACATATCACATGAAATATTTATCAATTTTAATACATGCAATTTTATAAGATGGCAAAATGAGTTATTTTGTTTCATTAAGTTTCCTTTTTGACACCATCACATCGGGAACAGCAAACTTCTTTTTTGAGTTTTCAGGAACATTCCTTTAGCATCTCAAAGTCTAATTATGTCTCGAAAACTTACTGTGTTTCAGTTTTCAAGTTTGAAGTGTTTTAAACAAAAAAAAGTTAGAAGTACATTACTACATAAATGATCATATAGCGATGAAAATCTTATTGATTAACTCAACTTTGCCCAGCTTGACCATTAATTCACACTATAGTGTGTCGATACCACTCCACTCTCGATACGCTCTCGATTCGAAAAACTATTCCTACAGAAGAAGTAATGCGTGTATTCACAACACCGATTCCATTACGCTTTGTGAATACATATTGTTTCGTGTGTTAGAACTGTCCGGAACTAGAGTGTATATCGAGACTGCAGCGGTATTTTGAGATAGGGCTTTCACACTGAATAAATAACGGACCGAGCAGTATTTTATGAGGGATTGAGTCGACGCAGTTTATAGTATCTCCTTTCTGGTATCATAGGGTACAAATTGCTGAAGTTATATTCGTCATTCATACTTTCATGCAGTCAGATTGCACAGATGAGTTGACGAATGCTGAGTCATCTTCCACTGCTTTGAAAAGCTTTGTCGGGGAAGACACCCACTTTCAGGAGCCTTGTTGGACGTAAATTTAGATATCGTTATCGTTGCCCGAGTTTGGGTCATCGTCGTTGAATCGAATGGATAGTTCTGCCTGGCAGTGGTTTGTACTTTGTCTTTGCCGTTTAACCTGATAGTCTATGCCTAATTTCTAGCTGTGGGTGTCAGCCAGCATACTAATCACCGAATCATGTGTTTCGTTGTTGTCGCGTCTCGTAAGCCCAAAACATCAGTAGCGGCATTTCTGATGGGCAGCTCTCAAATTCGCCACTGGTCCACCAACTGGTGCCAGGTTTGCCAAGAGGTAAGAGGAAACGCGGTCAAAAAAATGTCTGGCGGTCTCTTGCGATTAAAGCATCATGGCAACAAATGTTCCCATAGGAGCTGCTTGATGCTGCAGGGATAAGGACATTGGTGAAATGCTGGTTATCGATCGAAAGAATGTCAATTTGGCTGACGGTATGTCTATCGTCTCTGATTTTCACGTTGTTTCACTTTTCTCGTCACCTTTTTATGTTCCTCAACCTGATGGCTCCAAAATGAAGCTTTTAAATTACCAAAGCAAGAGGTTAAAGGAGCGAAAATATTTCATTAAACACCCTTCAAAAAAAAAAAAAAAAAACGATAAATATGAAAAAGAAACTGCCCATCTGTAGTCATTATCAACCAGCTTATTAACGTCCCATGATACCCCAGCTGTGTTAACCAACAAAGTCCCACCTCTTTGTTCCATCATCAGCTTTACCAAACACAAGCAAAAAAAAAAAAAAAATCAAAAGACTAACAACGAGGAAGATTATAAACGCATGCAAATTAATTCACAACCGCTCGCGAAGAGGGTAGCAAATTTTTTCACGTTATCCACTTAACTCATCCCACAAAAGTTCTCAAGGATAACAACATCAAGCACAAAAAAAAAGATACTTTTTCATAAAACCAAGGAATAAATCGAGAAAAACTCGAAAAAATGGGGAAAACGATGAAATTATGATAGCAGATGATTTTCATTTTTCCACTCCACCCCATCCCGTCCTGGCATCCGACATCCTTCGAAACAGTTTTACGCCGCACACTTTAGTTCGTCCTTTGTCTTATATAATTTTTTTTTTTGTTAAATTCTTGAGAGTGTCTCCTTGCATACCGTCGTGGAGTCGTTCTTAGTTGTCTGTATTTTTTGGTGGGATGAAGGATTTGGATGCAAAGCATCAAAGTCAACCGTAATGAAATTAGCTTCTCTCAGTCTTTTTTTTTTTTTGTTCCTTCTGTATTCCTGGCAATTAAGTGGCGCACCTTTGAGTACACCTTGAGCGGAAGATCCTTTTAACAGATCCAACCCTAACCCGCCCCAGCAAGAGTTTCATGATGTTTTCTTCTCTGAATTCAGCACATGGTCGGTTGGGGATGCAATCGCGGTGGCAAACAGGCGGAAAATCTTCATAAATGCACCGATAGACAAACAGGACTCTTAAGGATGTCACCATAATGATGGAATCTGTGGCATGGAAAATATTATTTTTTCATTAGTTATCTACTTAAATGAAGAGCAGCAGCGAATCCTTGTGAAATTAATTTCATAAATTTTTTGGAGAGATGTAAATCGTCGTCAAAAACTCACAACTCCCAACTCAAAACCGCAGGACGAATAATATAAATATTTTTTTCTCTCCATCTTCACTCCACGTCCACAGTCCACTCTCTCATACTTCTGTGTCTTCTCTATCTCTGATTGGCAATGGATTCATTCGTTTGGCCATAAGCATCAAGGATTTTGATGTAGTAGATGGAAATTGGATTCTCGTTCGTTAATTAAATATTTACACAGTATATCCTGATCCTGATGATGGTGTCCCTCTTTGTCTCTGATGTCGCTGATATGATAGGTACATAGTATGAGAGAAGCATCAATTTGTGTTTGGATTTGTGGCCATTCTCCAGCAATCAAAGTTTTATCCTCCTGAATCCTGATGGCTATGTTTTATGAACATCCATATTTTGTTTGTGTGTGTGCTCTTCTTATTGCATCGTTATTCCATTGTTGGACCGACTAGGACCACGACCAGGACCAGGAACAGAACCGCCCTTAAACAATGCAGGTGTAACGAACTCGAAATAATCCGTTTAGGGTGTTGTGATTGTCAATTTTTGTTGTGGTTTGGTTATTTTTTTTTTTTTTGGTTTGGAAAATAAAAAGAAGACGCAAGGCGCGCGGATGGAAGCGTCGTCGATCAATTTAAAATTTAAAACAGGATTAAAATGTTTATTCTATCGCGAAGACTTTTTTACACAAAACAAAAAGTTGAGGTGTGATACCTAGCCAGTTTTATGGACATGCGAAATAGATGGAGTGTCCTACCCCTAGCATCAGCTACTTGTTTGCTTTGTAAGGAAGCTGTTGTAAGTCTGTGGTGGGTTGAGTATTTATTCCTTTCCTCTTTCATAGGTATGTAGCTACAAAGCTCCGCCTGATTTAAATAAGAATCTTGAATATTGTTCTATACAGGAAACGTCCCAAAAAACCAGTCCCTATAGTTGAAGCATGAAATCCAAATTGGCATACGTATCTTCAAAATCTCGAAATACATCACAATCCCAAAACGGGTGGTTCTAATACCGTTGTCCTTGATGTCTGATGTGTTGCCTAAAGTGTGGTAGTATCTTCATAAAATTTGATAGGCTCGCCATCATTGATTGTAACTGCTGCCTCTCGGAGTTTGGAGTATCCCTGGTTTCTAAGATCCGTGCAAAGTCTTAGCATTTTTCTTTCAAGAGCCCCAATCCTCTTTATGCTAGTCTTAGAAAATTTTACACCAACAAAATTTGATTTGGAAGAGTTCATGGCACTTTTTGTGTCATACTCCAACGCTCGTTTTAAATTTTTTTCCTCTCCGGGCTGCGATACATGCTGAAATCGATCTAAAGATCATAAGTGAAGACTGAAAACAACAGGGGACCTCAAATTGATCCTTGCGGGACACCAGAGCTCGTTTTAAAAATATTGGACTTATGAAAGCTTTTGGAGTCTGCTTGAGTTTTCATGTAAGGTATTGTTGAATTAGTTAGAATGGCTGTGGGGTGGGGTATAGTTTTTGGGAGCATTATTTTGGTATGATACCTTCCAATTTTTGTATAATAGAAGGTGGTGAGTGAGGGGTGCATACAATTTAGGCTAATCAGAGGGAGATATAGTGTCCTTATTTTGATCCTTGAGCAACTTCTACTCTATACGGGCTTTGGTTGATGAAAATAGGTGTTTCCAATTTGCACGAAGTGGGATCTGGAGGTTTATTTCATCAAGATCCTATCTTAAATTATGTAATTTGATCTGTATGCTGCCAAATGCTTTTTCAATACCTACTACCATTGATAGATTAGTTTTTGAGGAGCTGAGCACGTCGTTCTGGAACCTTTCAAACGAACTGCATGTTTGATATTATGCTGATGTTGCTTCTGCTAAAAGGTTTGAATCTTTTAGAATGCTGGTTTTGTTTATCCAGACTCCTTACCCCTGTTTCCAGTCTTCGTAGTAGCTACAATTTCCGTTTTCTTTCTTTCTCGAAATAGCAGTTGATGGACTAGGTGTTAGGTATCATCACGACTTGTTGAGGAAGCTTCTTTATTTTAAAGATGGATAATATGTCCCGATGTACAGATATAAGTTTGAAGTTGTCTAGGACTTCATCCATGTTTGTTCCACTAGAAAGTCTCAAAATAGTATTAGTGAAGAGATCATTTACAGATTCATTCTTGCCAAGCGCTGTTTTTTCTTTCTTAAAAGGTATTTTACAAGACTTATTATCGTAGTCCTGTTGTATATGGGGCAGGAGCGAAGACACTGATGACACAATCAGATATAAATCGGGTGGGGTGCTTCGAAAAAGATTCTTCGGGTGATATTCGGTTTTGTATGTATCATTGGAGTGTGAGGGAGAAGATTCAATGACAAACTGACAAAAGCAGGAAATACAGCGACTTAGATGGTTTGGGAATGTGGAGTGTATGGACGAATACGCTCCAGCCCGCCGATTTTTGAATACCAACCTTTCCGACTGGAAGATCCCATCTAAGGTGGCGCGATCAAGTGGAGGACAACCTTATTCAATTTGGCGTGCGTAACTGGAGGCAACTGGCCACTGGGTAACCAGCTGACGGGGTATGTTGGTTAAGGACTTGATCTACAATGGACTGTCTGCGCCACCTTAAGCAAGTAAAGATATTTTGTCCGGTCCGGTTGATGTCTAAAGGCGTTTTTAAGTATTATTTTAGCTACTTTTTTGTGGTTGGAGAAGATTAAAGAACTCCCAGGATCAGTAGCAGGAAAAACATTGCTTTAAATCGTAGTTTGAGTGTCCGTCTTTTGTAGGTGCTCAACTACGGAATCCACGTCTTCAATAAATTTAGGATCGGTGGTCAAGGTTGGCATTAAATGTTCTTAAAAATATTTGTCAAATGCTTACACATTGTCCTGAGTTGAAGTAAATTTCCCTTGTCTTGTGAATTTTTTTTTCTGAAATCTGTGATGGCTTTTTACCAAAAATCTTGTTGATGTTCTTGAGTGCGTCGGGTCCCGGTTTGATGTTTCAAAGCCTTTTTTTAAATTGGAAACAAATATTGTATCTAATTCGGCAGCTTCAAGTCACTTGGTACTACTTTGTAGTTGTGGTTCCATTATTTTTGTAGGGTCTTTTGTAGACGTTTCCATATTATAGCTTTAATCTGTGACCCTTCCAGCAGAAGTTAGTTCTTCTCTATTGAAGTTTTTTATCTTTTTTGTTCGTCTAAGGCGTTGCTTATGGATACTTTCTATTGGCTTAATGGTTTCAAACACTTCATTTTTTTAAAGGTTTCTGTTTGCAAACCGCATGACCACGGCTTGATGACCATAGTTCGACGTCTAATCCCTTGCAGTTAATGTAAGCCATTAAAGATTATTGATCCATAGTTAATATCGGCAGTTTGAATTTTATTGTAAGGTCAACTATGATTAGTAGTCCGAGTCTGGTGTGAGGATTCCACAAGGGTAATTCCAAACCTATTTTCGAATCTATGTGGGATTTTTGGTGAAAGCACAACTCGCTTATCTAGGGGAAAATTAATCAACGACGCAATTAAGGATACCTAAATTAAAGTTTATTCAATATTCATGTTCTGTGAGCTAGATGTATTTTACAAAAGCAAGGTTCGGCGCGATGCACTCGACTACTAACTTATTCCGATTCTAAATGTGAACTGACTGGTTTACATAATGCAAAAGTTAAAAGAGGGACGCAATTCAGTTTTGGTGTGTCTGTCCGGTTTTTTGTCATCGTTGCTCTTTGTGTTTGTGTGAATCGTTTTGTGCGGATCGTTTTGTGCTGGTATGTGTGCGTGTGTATTATCTTAGCTGTGTTGTTGTCATGCAGTAAAACTCCTATCTCATGCATCTGAAGTTTGACAAAACAGGGTAGAAATGGAGTCCTTGCGTATGTTGGCTTTATTTGAGACACGAAGGAAGGATTTGTGTTCAAAATTCGCCTCAAGTCGGTTAACCAGGATGGTTCCGGAACTGGTTTCACCCATATCGGGAGTCGGGAATTAAAATTAATTCCGATGAGTCCATATGGTATATTTCAAATTTTCATTTTGTAATTGTTATTCTTGGTACTATCAACTGTATGGTCACCTACACCCTTAACGAGGCTTCGAATTTTCTTCACGGTTCGCAGTGTTTTAAGATAACCTACAGAGCAAATTTCGGAATTAATATTCCAAAAAATAGAGGTCCCTTCCACCAACTTTTCGTTAAAAAATAGCGAAAAAAACTAACCAAATTTTGCAAACGACTTATCAAATATTTTTTTGTAGTTGTATTCCAAAAATTAACCTCACAATAAAATGTGAGTTTATTTGTGATGTTTATTGATTCCTTAAATTTATGAAACTAAAATGTAATAAAAAAGAAAATATATATACGATTAAAATACGTACCTACAAATAGTTTTTGAAAATATGAATAAAACAAAAAACATTCGCCAGGAAATTGGGAACTTTTTTAAAACTAAAAGTAGAATTTTAAACTTAAACAATATTTTCTTCTTTTAAAATAAACTTTTTTTGCTTATCCGTTATTCATGTCTCCAAACTAGAAAAGGATAAATGAAACCCCCTCCCAAGTTGTCTATAAAGACAGTAGCTTAACACTTATCTTTTAAAATTTCTAACTTAAATTAAACATGAAGTGAGAAAATTGATCGAGGTCATCATTGTAACTGTTAACTTAAAGTGACATACATAATATATAGAGGATACCATTAAAAGCATCTACTTTCGTGAGATTTAATTATTTCCTGATTCGGCCTTAGTTTAACTTAATTACCTAAGTGGAGTTTTATAGCCTCGAGCTAAATAATAATTTCTTCGTTTTTCCCAGTCGCCTAAGCTTCGTTCAGACACAACAGAAAAGAGGGCAAGTTGTGTAAAAGTTGTGCTAAACATTATTTCTTGATTCGCGTCGTTTATAATACGGGCTGTTACAGAAAATCGAGCACACAATTTAAATGCACGCCCTGCACTTCAAGGCAATCTAAGGCTATTTATGTCTGCGTAGAGTGTGAGTGTGCTTGTTCTTTGTCAGGCCTTCATGTCTTACCTAGTCAACCGATCATCATAAAATTTTGTACATACGAGTACCTACATATTCAAGGATACAGAAACGAACATAGGGTACCTTTTATCCCAACAAATGTTTTATAGATGGATAGAAAAATTAGTTTTATTGGATCGTCTAGCATTAAAGCTCGGCATCCCGAAGAGGGAGAGATATTTTTGCCACCCACACGACCATAAACGTTGGCCATTACCATTGAAACAAACCAAGTAAAATAATTAAATAATGGTTTAGTCAGATGAAATACAAAACTTAACAAGCTGAAGATGAATCCTTAGAGAAGAAACACGCGAGATATATTGCTTGGTATACTTTGCTAGTCTGGCAACTAGCTCGTAAAATTTACCGCAGAGGACACAGTGGCAAACCCTGCTTATGACTGAGACACGTAATAGACCAAGACCAGGTCAGCTACCAATGTTGCAGGGTAATGAACTGAGAGTACAGCAAACATCATATGAAGAGATAGCAACATGGCTGGTTGTAGAAATGGCAGAGGTCAGAGCCCAATTTTTAGCTTATACTAGCTGCGGCTTCCATGATAGTTTTCGAATTCTCTAGTTAGGGAAACTAAGTATTTTTTAGAACAATGAATTTGTATTAGCTTCTTTAAAGTGTTCGGGCAAAATATGTCAAAAGTTCCATCGGGAGCCGAGGGATATTGGTTTGAAAATAGAATGTGACATCTGTTCTTCTATATACCTGGGAAACGAGGATAACATCTCGATCAAATGGCTTGAGTTTGTCAATCGTTTGAGATGTGGTGGCCAAAAACCATATCCAAAAGAAAATGTTGCCAATGACACCAATGACAACATGGCAAAGCAGTCTTTTGAATGGAATTCTTAAGGTGAAAGGCGGGTTGGAAGGACAAAAAAAATAGGGAAGTCACCTGTTATGAAGAAAATTGAGTCCCAGAATGAGAAGTCGAGGTCACAACTGAGATATTGTTCCGAAAAATAAAGAAAGATTTATCTTTTTGTAGACGTTTATTCCCGATGGTGAATACTCCACATCATTAGCTGTTGAGCATGAAGAACCAATTGAGATTCCTAGCTCTGAACAAGCTCAAGCATCTTTGAATTCCATATAAAATGAAGTAATTGCCGACGTTCTTGAAAACAAAATCAAAAGAAGAGAAAGGAACGTTCAATTCCAACCTGGCATAAGAACTTTAAAATACTTCAAATCAAATCGAAAGGCAGCTCTGAGATACAAAATAAAAACGAGTTATGTACAAACAAATGCTTCCAAATATCAACTAATAGAAATATAGTAGCCCGAACCACTTAATTTTCCTTGCGCCTGAACAAGACTTTAAGAAACATTTCATACCAACCTAAACTAAATTTTGTTTTCGATGAAATGTTCCAGCTGAATGTGGACAAAACTTACTAACTAACTAGTTCTTCAAAGCATTTGTAATAGTTTTCAGTATATCGATCTGCAGCTCAGTGAATGCCACTGTGGACATATTTGCGTTTCGTATCTTAATAGCTACCGCTCTAAAGAAGGCTCCTACTTCATCATCACTGTCTTCATTTGGAGTAGGCTTCGTTTCAGTGACTTCTGTGATTTCTTCTATCAGCACATCTTCGACTTTTCCATTGCTTTGACTGTTTTCAGATTGTGTCGGACCTTCTATACTTTTGGCCGAAAACATACGTTCCGCATAGATCTCTGTAGTTTCCTCATCGCCGTATATACTGTATTGACTCATATTATTGTGATTTCCATCACTGTCTGGTGTGGTCAACATGTCTTCGTGCTCGAAATCATTAATGGGAATCTCCATGTCAGACTTTGCAATGGTCACGACGTTGTAATCGTTGCTGCTTTAAAAAATAAAACAAAACCAAGGTAATTTTGAGAAGCTCATGAAACCCCCCTATCTCAACTTACCATCGTTCTTTGACAAATTTTTCAAGAAAACTCATCGCATCATAGTGCTTCCAACGGGGCACAGTTTTACCATTGGCTATGTTCTTAAGGCGTTTATGTTCTCGAATGTATTGGTCACGCAGGGCTTTCCACTTTAAACGACATTGACGCACTAGAAAAGGGACAGAACTTTGTAATCCTAATTTAAAAAAATTCCAGTTCATTCTCTTACCAGTTTTTTTTAGTTTCCTAGCTATCTCTTCCCAAACTCTCAACTTGGCCTTGGCATTTTTATAGGATGGATGTACAAAATTATATAAGACCGTGGCCTTATGGACCATCGTGATGAGTTCCTTTTCAAAATAACTTTCGATATTTAGAAATGTGTGAATAGGATCATCATCTTCATCATCTTGAGGCTCTTGTGTTGCTTCTTCTTCTGCTACTTCGACAGGTTCAAATTTAGTGTCTACTTGCTGAGCTAACTGTAACATTATTTGGGATGTTATGTCACCGTTATCCAAAAGTTGATCGGAACTCTCACAGATGCTCCACTGTTCGGTTTTCATAGAGCACAATGTAAGGTCGTTTTCCTTTGAATTTGAAGTTAAAATAGATCCTTCTTGGGTAGTGGAAGATTCTTCTTGGTCAGGGATTTCTTGCTTTATGTTTGCTCTCGTTATAATATTTTGGCGATAGCTGGAAAGAAGATTGGACATTAATGAGGCTACTTTAAGTCATGGAACAATGAAAATTTAATACAAGGTAGTGCTTTTTTACGTGGTACTAGGAGTGAGTGAGTAGTCAAGGACTTTGCCTCTTTGCAAATGAACTCAGTGAATCAGTCTTGATAATATCTGTTTTTATTTTGGACTAAGTAGTATATACCTAAGATGTAAAGGTTGATCCCAAAGAACACAGGAGAAGCAAAACATACAAAGACCAGCAGAAACAAAGACCGGGTAGAATCATAGTCTTGGATGGTCCGAAGTAGTACGGTCAAGTCGAAGGATAAAACATTCGTATAAGGGTTACAAAGCCCGAGTGGAAGCCTGTAGAGACGAGGGTGGGAATGTCGTAGTAGTAGATACGCAGTCCGTGCTGAGAATTTGGAAAGAACACTTCTGCAAACTGTTAATCGGCGAAGACAACCAACTAATCGCTGTCAGGCATAATGATCCATTCGATTTGGACGATGATGAGAAAAACTTCCGTTCTACCGACCAAAAAAAAAAAAAAGATGAAGTTCGGGTAACAATATCAAAACTAAAGTCCAACAAGGCTGCTGGAGCGGATGACCTAACGGCTGAACTCTTCAAAGCAGCGGAAGATGACTTGGTGAGGAGCATACCACACAGACTGTACAACCTGGTGGGATGAAAGTATGTGTAACGAATGGAACACCAGCATTGAATGCGCTATCCACAAGAAAGGAGATACTCCAAACTGCCCCAATTACAGAGGTAGAAGTTTCCTAAATCTCGCCTATAAAATCTAATTGGTCATTCTGTGTGAAGGTCTGAACCCTTTCGCACGTGAACTGATTGGCCCCTATCAGTGTGGTTTCAGGCCCGGCAAGTCAACCGTCGACCAAATTTTCACACTTAAGCATATCTTGGAAAAGACCCATTCCAGATCCATACTCACCACCTCTTTATCGATTTTAAAGATCGCCTATGACAGCGTGAACAGGAACGAGCTATACTTCTTGGCATCCCTGCTAAACTTTTTCGATTGTGCAGGATGACTATGGAGAACTCACTCGCGCTGCTCCGTCAAGGTTGGTAAGAACACCACCGACTCATTTAATGTCGAGAAAGGCTTACGACAGGGTGACGCGCTGTCATGTAACCTCTTCAACATCATTCTTGAGGCAATCGTACGCAACTCGCATGTCAACACCAGCGGTACGATTTTTTTTAGATCCGTTCAATTACTTGGCAATGCTGATGAATGATGATATTGACCATATTTGAAGAACGATGCGCTGTCAGTGGAGCGACCATTCGCAAGTATTGAAGTGGAGGCGGCAAAAATGGGCCTGGCTGTAAATGAAGATAAAACAAAGTATATGCTGTCCTCGGGTGAAGTAGATCATCACCGTAGGCTCGGACAAAACGTCACAATGGAGAGGTATAACTTTGAGTTTGTCAAGGGCTTTTTCTATTTGGGTTCCACTATAACCTCTCAAAACAACATCAGTGAAGAGATCAGTCGAAGAATAACTCTTGCCAATCGCTGTTTCTTCGGGCTTAAAAGGCATTTTAGTAGGAAAGCCCTCTCTCAAAGGACCAAGGAGACACTATTCAAGACCCTAACCATCCCAGATCTGCTGTATGGGGCAGAAGGATTTACATGGGCACTGACACAATCGGATTAATACAGGCTGAGGGCTTTGAGAGAAAGGTTCTTCGGGTGATATTCGGTCCTGTATGTTTCACTGGAGTATTTAGAAGAAGATTGAATGACGAACTGTACGGGGTATACAGCGACATTTACCTGGTTAAGAACCTGAAAATACAGCCTGACGAGTCTTCAATTCCAACCCGGAGGGCCGCAGTTCTGGAAGACCCCATCTAAGGTAGCGCGATCAAATGGAGAACGACCTCAACATACTTGGTGTGCGCAACTATAGGCCACTGGCTAGGGACCGGCCTAGCTGGCGAGGATTGTTGGTTGAGGCCGTGGTCCACAATAGACTGTCCGCTCCACCTTAAGTTAGTAAGTAATGGGTTCTTACCCAGTCGGATGAAAGCTCTTGTTATACGTTAAAGAAAACTCTAAACGCAGGTGTTTTGTTCCAAGAAAACAATGTTTAGCGGACAAGACACAATAACAATGTGCTAAGGAACGACATAATTCGTATTCCACGCATAAAGATAGCTGGGCGAATGGACATCAACCCTCCAGCTCATAATCTCTTCAACACCATGCCAGATGGAATCAGGAGCAAAGGTAGACCACATCCTGGGACTGTTTAAAGTCCGAAATTAAAGCAGGAAGGTCGGCTGGAGGGTCATATTAAGTAGTGAGGCGTAGAAGCCTCACGCTTGGAACGCAATTTGAATAAAAGTAAGGACCAATACCAAGCTTGCTGCCAGTTGATCTATACATCTTGAAAGAAACAGCGCCAAAAATAGCTCGCAGAAAATAAAGGAACTCATTTAGAGCTTTAACTTGATTTCGAAAGGCCACTCAAAGATATCTTCCCAGAGAAGAAGACTTTTAGAGATGGCTTTTCTACTCGGAAGCCTTAGAAAATGAACTGCTCGGTCCAGATTACATATTGTCAAACTTAATCAGAGATTCTTGCAGCAACAAGAGCAGCCAGAGTGGTATTGATATTTGACACCGCGATTCATTTTCATTCACAGCCAGTGACTCACTTTGAACCTAGGACTCCTTTTAAAAACTTAATGTTTTGATGACAAGTAGTGTCTAAAAGCAACTGGAAAGATACTTACTTCCTTGACAGTGCATACGGCCTCAGGAACTCCAAGTGTTTGAAATACCTCCACTTGATGGTCAAATTGGGATTCGTTCTAGTGCGCTTCAATTCCCTGCAATACTGATCCCTTATGGCTTTCCATTTATTCTTACAATACGAATCTAGAAAAATATTCTTGTTTTATGAAACAACGTGGAAAAAAATAGACTCTAAACTCACCTGACCATCCAACTTGCTTTGACATGGTCACCCATAATTCGTCCTTCTTGGCAATATTCCGATAATCCTTGTGCTTTGAATTATATATTGCTGGCTCCTGGGAGACGAGTTGTATTAAATTCATTTGCTTTGGAACAGCCGCAATTTGTTCTGTGTTTCCCAAGTCATCCAAACCGATGTCTTTAGAATTTGTGGTAAGGATTTTGATGTCGAGTTCATGAAGCTCCTGCAGTTGCTGCTGCTCCTCCTGCTGCTGCTGCTCCTGTCCCTGGTCCATTTGAATTTCCATTGAAATGGAATCCATTTTTTGATTTGAAAATTGTTTATAAAATGTGTTTATTTACAAATGGATGATTATTTTAATTAATAAACATGACATTGGTGAGTTTTTACTTTTTAAAGAGATTCGTTTTCGAATGAAGAATGTCACGAGGAAAGAAAATGAAACAAATAAAAAAATGCGAAGATGTATAGAAAAGGAAAAGTCAACCAACAATTAAGTTGGAAGGTGTTCGGAAAATGTTGCACTGAGTGCGTTCACCAAGCATGGCAGATAAAAACATTTCATAAGAAGATGGCGCTGTGTAAGATTCGAAAAAACGCATTTTCGAAATAAATGTTTACATTAGATAACAATAGGGGTATTCACGATCTGGTGTAACTTGTCTTGCATCATTGTAAAAGTGGAGAAGTGCTACGTTTTCTTGCAATTCAACAACAAATATACTGGCTGTCATTTTGTTACACTTTTGCACTTTATCTATACCTCAACCCCATTGCAACAGGAAAATACAACGGTGCAAAATTTGTACTTTTGATTTTGACATTTGTGTCAACCTGATTTTGACATTTTTGTAAGTTTTGCTACAGATTGCAAGAAGTTAGTTCACGATCTACCAGGAATACAAACAATTTCGCACTTTTACAATACTTGTTTGCACCAGATCGTGAATACCCCTAATGTTTTGTGTTCAGATTGGGTCTAGTGGCTGCTCCTTTTTATTTAAAATGAAAAGTGAAAAATTCGGATAAGAGCAAATATTTTCTAGCAAGCAAAATCTGTCCTAGAACATGCAACGTTCAAGGAGTAACCCGGACGCCATATTGCTAGCTACTGGCAAGACAGTTGAAATACACTCACATTTTCCACTCACATAGACAAACTTCCAGAAAACTGGAACACAGACAATTAATACATACATCAACTTGCTTGCCAGTAGCTGGCATGTGTGGTGTCAGGGTAAACATAACGGTTTAGTTGCTTCAAAGTTTGTCCTTTTGTTTTATACTCCACCTACTTTGTACTGCTCACCAACACCATATCTAAATTCTACAATGTTGACAGAAAGTACGAAACTAAGAAAGTCGTAAAATTACTTAATTATTCTTTGGTTGATAATTCATATTAGTCCAGTCGACGGGTACGTTTACCCTGACCACATGCCAGCTACTGGCAAGACAGTTGCTACATGTATTAATTGTCAGATACCTATCTGTGCTCCAGTTGGCTGGAAGTTTGTCTGCGTGAGTATAAAATGTGAATATATTGCAACTGTCTTGCCAGTAGCTGGCATGTGTGGCGTCCGGGTTAGGTCTAAAAAGATCACAAAAGTTAATGAAACTTGAGGATTTTACCCAGGGGTAGTAAACTAACATTTTGCAAAGTTTTTGACTAAGAGCGGGGAGGGGGGACTGCAAATTTGTCGACCTTGCTCAGTATTTTTTCGGAAATACCCAAATAATAATGAAATTTTGTTGTAATTAAGGTTCCTCGTTAAAATCACCAACTTTCTACACCCCCAACCCATCCCCGCTTGCCAAACAGGTGTCAGGCCATACCCATTATTATTGTCATCCCGACGTAATTTTAATGTATTATTTTGTTCTTCGTACAGTGGGTGGGTAGAAAGAGGTCGGAAGTTAATTAAACTGTGGGATGTTGCTTAAAAATAGTTTTTTTTTTAAATAAAGTTTTGGACCTCGACGGTCTTGTGGAAAAAGAGGAGGAGGGGGAAATAAAAAATGTTCGAGCTTGCTCCAGTGTTCCATCAATAACTTTTTTCTTTACGTCATACGTCATGTCCATTCGTCAAGATATGGCGCTTCGAAATTTCTCAAATTGATAAAAATGCAAAAAAAAGTTTTGAAAATGGCCTGTTATTCGAACGCCATATTTCGGTAACAAATACATACAAAAACGTCTGTACTAACAAAATTCACGCTCTAAAAAAAAGAAAAATATGCTTTTGCCAGCGGATGCAACAAAAACAAGTTATTGAGAAAAAACCAGAGCAAGTCAAGGGCTTTGATTCTGTTGCCCTCTAGTGCTTCCAAACTTTATTTCAAATTGCTTATACAGAATTCAATATAAAGATAGCAGTGGATCCCAGCTTCCCAGCAGCCACTGAACACACGAGTTAATACTTCTTATTTATAACACGCTATAGTTTATATCACAGCCCAATACAGACGGCCATCAACTCGTGCTCCTCTTGCCTGAAACATCCTCGAAATATTTTTTAGTGTCTGTGAATATGTGTACATCTCTGTCTTTGCATTTTGTAATGGCAACCATCCCTGCATGTGCCATTTATTTTTGTGATGTGTTTACTGCTCCCATTTAAAAAGCACGGGAGAGCGTGAAGGTGGCTTTACATGAAGCTGCAAGCCATGATCTGCAAAAAAAGAGGATGCAACATATATATAAATCATATTTGTGTGATAGAGAGGGAAGACCAAAATGCAGATGTCTTCATGTCGGATGCAGATTATAGGAAAATATGGATGCAGCTTGAAAATTATAGTAAAGACTAACATGTTCATCTTCATCGTCTGCGCCACAGACCATACACAGACCGCCAACTCGTACTCCTCTTGCCTGAAACACCCTCGAAATATTTTTTCCAGTCTGTGAATACGTGTACATCTCTCTCTGTGCGTTTTGTAATGGCAACTATACCTGCGTATGCCATTTATTTTTTAGGTGTGTTTGCTAAATGGGTTTTAAAGCAAGGGAGAGCGTCGCACTCTCAAAATAAATGGCATATCAGCTGATTTTAAGCTTGATGGCAAAAAGAGAGACCATATGGTGAGTTGGCGGTCTGTATCTTCTTGGTCCGTGGTCTGCGCTATGATTGTTCTTGTTGCTTTGTCGTCTGCACTATAATTGGTTGCAGCTCCATCTAAAGCCACTTTAACACTCTCAGAATAAATGGCATTCAGCTTGTTGGCAAAAAAGGGACCATACAGTGAGTTGGCGGTCTGTATCTTATTGATCCGTGGTTTATTTAGCAAAGGGGCCTCTTAAATTAGGTAAGTTCGAAAAAGTGCTATTTTTACCGACAAAAGATTTAAATTTTTTTCGAAGATGCCTCTAGTACAAAATTTAAGTGTGGTCGTGAGTCGTGACCACTCAAAAATCTTACGAGCGCTCCTAAGTCTCATAAGTAAAATATTGGCAGCATATTGCTTCTACTCAATTTTGATGCAATGTCTATTTGCATGCATGAATTCAACAAGTTTAGCCAATGTAAAACAGATATGCGAAGCACAATTCCTGGAAGAAAAGAATTTTTACTCGTTCCTCGTATACAGTACCGCTCACATAACTTCGTTGCTGAACTTCCACGCCTATATCATCATCAGATATGTATCCAAAAATATATGTCACATTGTGTCGACATTACAAAAACTTTCGGCAATCCTGCAAACGAATAAACACTCCCATTTATATATTATGTGGCTGGCATTTGAGTTGTTTTTGAACTTGTGCTTCTTGAGTGGATTCTGACTTCAAATCTAGAAGAAGAGACACTCTCTTCTCTGAATCGTCAGAAGTGTCATTAGTTTCCAAATGGAACGGTTTCATAAGACGTCCGGATGCCCCTGGACGCTACTTTTTCCTCCAATGAAAAGTGCTATAGAGTGAAGATCATGCCAAATAAAAGCTTTGTTCTTTCAACTTTACCCAGTTTCGACCCAGTTTTCTTACCAATCCCAAAAGTTGTAAAAAACCTGGATTTTTACGTTCTAAAAAAAAAAAAACACCTTTGTCACCATCCATAACATCAAGATTTCATTTCGTTTTATTTGTGTGACTTAAATTAAGTTTCGTTCGAAAAAAGAAATACTTGACAGCAAACGTCACTTCAACAGTTGATTGATTACCTCAACTTGCCCCCACCTTTGCTATACAAACTTTAGTTCTATGATCTGTGACGAGTAATTACTTTTGCAGTAAGTGGATACTAGGCGCTGCTTCTATCTTCAAATTGTATTGTATAAATCTATTAGAAACGAAGTGTTGAGCCACTCTAGATGGCGACACAGTCAAACGTCATCTCTTTCTCCAGAGTACTTAAAATTTTATATACAATGCCCCACCAAAAATTCAAAATCGACTTCAGTCATGCTGCAGGGTGACCCCATGTTCAAAAAAAACGTATAAATTTCTCTTTACGGTGAGTTGATGTTTTTGAAAAAAAAAAAAAAAAAAAAAAATATCTGTGGCGACCCCAGGGCTATTTCGGGGCTCAACGAACAAAGCTAGTATTTTCTTTGTAAAAAGCGCAGTTTCCTCCAAGATGATTGTTCCGATAGTGTTTCTGTAACTTTTGGTCATAATCGGTCCAGTAGTTTGTCGAAAATTGCATTTTGAGTGATTTTGTATGTCCTTTTGATTTCATTTTTCATTTTTTCAATTAACAACCAAAAATGAAAAATTTAAACCATTGGAATGCTGTGTCGTAAGGTAGCCCATGCAAAATAGTTTTATTGTTTCTAAAATAAAGACAAAAATTCAAAAATAAAACATATCGAAATATAAATTTTAAAATTATGGCAAACTTTATCAGTTATTCCCGTTACTGGTCATCACAGATAAAAGTGCAAGGACAATTATTATTATTGTTGGCCGTTGCTGGATGCTCCAGGATTTGAACTTGAAATTTAAAGTTCACCTTTATTTTGAGTTCAAACCACACAAAACTTAGTTCTTCTTCTTTCTTTGCCGATTTATAGGTTTCTTATGAACTACTTTCCCGAGAATGGTAACATGTAAGAATACTTCATTTTTATCTTTCAAAATAACAAGGAATTTGAAACCAACTTTTGGCAAAAAAGGCGGCAAATGTTCAAGATTTGGGGATATATTAATGAATTTATAAAAAAAGTTCTGAAAATTAAAAAGAAAAATACAAAGCTTAACCGAAGATTCAAAAATCTATATCTTTAACCTATACTCACTTCTGGAACTGGACACGTTGGCCATTTACCGGCATTTCGAGTCATATCCATAAACAACATCACCGTCGGAATGGTAATATTTTTATGAAATTCCACACACACATCCATATCGGCTGCTTTGAAAGCTAAAAAATAGTTTTTCATCCGTTCCAGATAAACCACCAAATCGATCCGATAATCATTGGTTTTTCTTTTCATTTGCATTTGAAAGTTAGCACCCGTGGCTGGGGAAGAACTCCCATAAAGTTCACATGAAAAATTTGCTGAATATTTGGCATTACTGGTGCATTTGATGTCATTAAGAACGATATAGTAATTTCGCTAAAATTAAAAAAAAAACATAAATGGACACAAAATTTTATACAAATAATTATTTTACTTCCGCTGGTGAAGTGAAACGGGTATTGAAAAAAACTAAGCAAGACAATAAAAGAAGAAGTTCTTCAACTCGCATTTTTAAAATAACTGAATTTTCTGATTCTGTTGATTCTGGTTGGATGCTCATTTAACAACCCAATTTACTATAACTACGTAAAAAAAAATTGGTATGACAACATTTGAACTCTGATTTTGTGATAGACACTTGATAAGCTAGGCAAATCTTGTTAAACTTTTTTTGATCAACGATAGCCACGCACGAGTGTTTTTTCGGAAAACGTTCCGTCAAATTGAATAATAATTGACGATTGACCTACGTTTTTAGACTGTTGTTCGAATTTTACTTGCGATTAAAGCAAGTTTTGCATTCGTTGAAATTTTTGTTGATGGGGAAGTCAAATAGAGTGGTTCAGTCAATTCTGTCTGTCTACCTGATTCCTTCAACCTAAACGTCTGGGAGGAGTTTCTTAAAACTTTCCCAATACTGTTTTAAGAGCAGTTTGACTGAATGTTTTAGAAAACTTCATTTCATTGGTTTACGCTACAATTACCTGTCATTTAAAGGGTGTCTTTTTTAGAGGTATAGAATTAAAAAAATCGGCTCCTACGATTTTGATAAAACTTTATGAATAGTGGTTTTTGTGTACAGTTTATTTGTAATAAACTTATCCGAAAAGTCTTAAAATAGCGGTAGCACCCATAGGACCAGTTTTTTTGAAATCAGATTTTCTCGTAAGCCACTTGATGGATTTCGATGAAATTTTTACTGAAGAAGCCCTTTTATAAACGAAATAATACTAATTCTTAAATTTTTCGAAAAAAGTCTTTTTGGGGTTTAGAGAATAAGTTACATTTTTTTTAATTTTTGGTTTTTTTTAAATTGATTGTTCGAAATTTTAAAAAATTTTGTTTTCTGGGTTAGAACTACAAACTGCTAGATGTTGGCATACTCAAAAAAAAAATGGAAAATATTTTCAAAAAGTTTAAAAAAACCGGGGTTTGAAAACACTGGTTAAACGATTTTGAAAATTTTTTTTCTTAAAATTTAAAACAGTAAAAGAAATCACCTGGTTTACATATTTTTTTTTTTTTTTCAAAAACCGTTTTAACTAGTGATTTTTAAGCGATTCATAAAATGTCATTTGATTTGATCAAGGCGATTCAATTTATTAACAAATAAGCGATAAAATATTGAACATGGTTCTATAACGGTCTCCATTGACTGTAACCCTCTGACCGGCATAGTTTTTTAAGAAGTAAGAACCAAGGATTCCACCAGCCCATAAAAACTTTCAGTTTGGTGTGTGGTGTCACTTAAAGCGCTTGCTGTTGGAATCATTATTCCTTACTTCTTTAAAAAACGATGCCGGCTAGAGGGTTACAGCCAATGGAGACCTTTATAAATCCTTGATCAATGACCTTTTCGTTCCTGAATTGAAAAGCCTTGATGTGGCGATGTGGGGGAGCTGTGGTTCCAACGAGACGACACACAGCGCATGCCACAATTATTGATTTGTTGAAGTAGGTAATCGTTTGGTGGACGCAATGATTTCCCGTTGTGGACGTCTGAGTTGGTCTCCAAGATCATGCGACGTAACACCCACTTTTTCGACTTACCTATCACGCAGAAAGGAATGTCATGTTTGGTTATTATCCAGTTTTTTTTTTTGTCCAAATGCATGATTTGCCCTAATCGCAAGTAAAATTCGAATGTCTAAAAACGTGCCACAATTTTTCAATTCAACGCAACGGCAGGTTTTACGAAAACCATGCGTGCGTGGCTATCTTTGATCAGAAAAGGTTTAATTCTGCTCTGCCTAGCTTTTACAAAATCAGAGTTAAAATGCTATCATATCAAATTTTTGTCATAGTTATTTATGTATTTAATTGGGTATCTACTTAAATGAAAAAATAAAAATTAAAAAAAATTAGTTCTTTTAAAAATGCGAGCTGAAGAACTTCTTCTTTTATTGTTTAGCTTAATTTTTTTCAACGCATTATGCACTTCATTAGCCGAAGTAAAATAATTATATTTATGAAATTTTGTGTCCATTTAAATTTTTTAATATTTAGCAAAATTTTTACATCGTTCTTACTGACATCAAATGCACCACAAACGACAAATATGCAGCAAATTTTTCATGTGAACTTTATGGGGGTTCTTCGCCAGCCAAGGGCGTTAACTTTGAAATGCAACTCAAAAGAAAATTGGTAGATTATCGGATTGATTTGGTGATTTATTTGCAGCGGATGAAAAACTATTTTTTAACTTTCAAAGCAGCCGATATAGATGTGTGTGTGGAATTTTATAAAAATATTACCATCCCGTCGGTGATGCTGTTTATGGATATGACTCATAGGGCCGGTAAATGGCCAGATTGTCCCGTTTCAGAAGTGAGTAGATATACCTAGATTTTTAAATCTTGGTCTAAAAACTTTGTACTTTTGTTTTTTTTTTAATTTTCAGAACTTTTATTATAAATTTGTGAATATAACTCCAAATCTTGAACATTTGCCGCCTTATTTGCCAAAAGTTGGTTTCAAATTCCTTGTTATTATAAAAGATAAAAATGAAGTAGTCTTACATGTTACTATTTTCGGAAAAATAATGCACAAGAAACCCATAAATCGGCAACGGAAGAAGAAGAACTAAATTTTTTTGTCAAGACACAATAATTTTTTTTTTAGAAACAATAAAAAAACAATTTTTCTTGGGATTAAAAGGTTAGTTTTTTTTTTCCTTTTCATTACCAGAATCGACAAAAATCAATTTGAAACAAAAAACACTCAATATGCAATTACAAACAAACTGCTGGACCGATTATTACCAAACCTTAAAAAAGCACTATCGGGACAATCATCGGCTGAGCTGTTTTTGTTTTTCAACTTTTTTGTTCATTGAACTTCATACAGCAGGGCCGACCCAGGTTTTTTCGATAACACCAAGGTTGCAACAAAAACCTGGGTTTATGTTCTGAAATTTTTCGTTGGGTTTTTGGGTTTATTACAACCCTGGGTTAAGTTTAAATTTCAAGTTCCCGTGTCACTATAACCTTCTGTCGGTGGTTCCAGCTGATGACAGATCTTGGTTTGCTGGCTTTCAAAATCCAACTCGTGTAAGAAAAGAATTGCGACAGCCTTCCTTATTGACGTAGTCATTCAACCAAAGAATGAAGAACATTTTTTTGTGAAAATCGGGGTCAACAGCAAATCCCAATCTCGTTTGGGCTTCAATTCTTACACCAGTTGGGTTTTGAAAGCCAGCAAACCGAGATATTTCCGCAAATTTTTCCATAAGGCGGACGGACACATATCCAATTGTAGTATATGTAGTGCAAGATGACGCATGGACTTACTCAGGTCTTCCTCGATTTGTACAGGCCTTCCTCGATGCTGCACCGAAAGACAGCAATAGCTAAATCTGCTTGATTCGCATTTCCTGTTCAGGGGTCAGTTGATTCATGATGATATGGAAAACCAAACAAAAGGTAAATCACGTAGCAGGTGACAAAATAGCTGTCAATGAAAACAGTGCTGCCAACCTAAAGTTCTATACCTGGATCCGGTCAAAATCCCGAAAACCAAAATCCCGATAAATCAAAATACCAAAAAAGTACTGCCCTTAGCGGAGCAACAAAGTTACCTGAGCGGGTGTGTCACCGAAAAAGGGAGTGTGCTGCTGATTAAGAAACTCTGGACATAGGCACCTGCCAACGACTGGACGTATTTCAAATTACAAATTATTTGATTTGTAAGGATCGTTATATACATACGTTATATCCAAAAAACAATTTCTCAATCGGACGAATTCCCCAAAAAAAAATTAACACTATAAAATATCCATGGGAAAGGGCGCTCAAACGACAAAATCCCAAACAAATAATTTCCTTAGCCACTATCTAAAAGTTTCCAATAATCCCCAATATATTTTCTTAATGTTTACTTAAGTCAGGATTTTCTCTTTGGGATTTTGACCTGGCTTGGGTTTCTCCTGTCTAATTGTCCTTGGGGATTTTCTTTTTTGGATTATGCCATTCGACCAATCACTACTAACCCGATATTGCAGTATTGATTACTATTCGGGATTTTTCACGATTTTGATTTCCCGGAATTTTTATTTTTCGAGATTTAGAATTTTCGGGATTTTTTTTTTCGGGATTTTGAACTTTCAGGATTTAGTTCTATACCTCTATGAAAAACAAAATAATTTTTGTCAAGATTAAGTAAAAAAAAACAATTTTTAACATTAGAATTGTATTTTATTTTATTTCTATTGGTATCTATAATTATTATAGGAAGTAGTTGCTATTTTGTATTTACAATTGCACATTATAATGGAGAGAAGACAAACTTATATTTTACTGTACAATAAACAATATCTTATTTTACAAATCAATTTATTAAACATTACCTTAAATTTTAATTAATTTCAAAATCTAACAAGAAATATTATTTTACAAATTAGTTTTAAGAACTACGGTCTTTTTTATCTGGTTTAATATATTGCGAATTTGGTTTTTTTTTTTTAATATCATATATGTATATTTTGTTATCTAATTTTGATTTGAAAAGACTTGGAAACCAAGTTTACCAAATCTTGTATTAATTTAAGACTATTGCCATGCCATTCATTGTCCATTAAATATCGATTCTGGATAATAACTTGGTGCATTGAACATTCTTGGAAAGCCAGAGGCGTCTAATTGATTGACTGGAAGCACTGACATGATATCTCTGAAAAATAAATAAAAAGACAGATTGTTAAATATTATAAATTAATTGTAAAATGAAGAAGAACTAAAAAGTTTGAAGTGAATTCTAAACTTGATATTCCATTAACAAGGTTAAAAAATACAAGACAAGTCTTCAATAAACATCTTAAATCTTAATTGCCTAAAATGTCAGTAATAAATTACAAAACAATAAAGGCAGCTCTGAATTTAATTATGTTGACAGTTTTTCTAGTTATATTAGAAGGGGGCGTTACAATCTACTGCAAAAAAAAAAAAATAAGCAAAACTTCTCAAACTAGATAAGATAGGTAAACAAATTTATTTCTGGAGACTACTAACAAAGAATCCACCAACCTTTAATAGACAAACTTCTTAGTAAGTCCCCTGACACTTGCCCTAAGAGACCCTCTTCGCTGATGAACTATTGCGAAAAATACCAGCTCACTTACTTGACAACCTCAGTGTTCTTGCAAGAAAAGAGGTGAGAGTCTTCAACAGCTCCAGGCAGACAATTGGAGCCTGACTCACCTGTCATACGAAACAGCCCTTCGAGGAGGAGCAATAGATTCAGAGAAACAAAACTCCGAATAAGAATTGAAAAATGAAACGGGAGGTTTGAAGGACTTCTTTTATGCCGAGAAGCTAAGTCTCTCCAGTCGGTAAATATGAGCGTAACAGCATCGAACTCAGAAAAATGATGAAGAATACCGTTCAAATGACTCGGGAAGTTCAGGACGACAAACTGTCATCAAATCAAAAAGAGTTACATACCTATGTATGTATATTTAAAAAAAAACATGGTTGTCTGTAAAGTCGGTTTACGGACGATAATTTTACGTGATAACCAGTTCACAGAACAGTTCATGTGTAGGTATCTCTCCGTAAACCACCCATCCCACCTACAGCCACCAACTAACCTCCCACCATTTTTGACAATTTTTCTCACCCCTTCCAACACCAAATCCAATCACCCACCCCACCTGCCACTCACCCACCATTTTTGACAATTTTTTCATCGCCCCCCACCAAAACCGAAAACCAACCACTCACCATATTTCACAATCCCCCTCCCCCCCCCCAAATATACAAAATCCCCCCCGACACCAAACACCCATTCCACCTACAGCCACCAAGGAACCACCCATTACTTTTGACAATTTTTGCCTCACCACCCAAACCAGCTACAACCACTCACCATTTTTGACAATTTTTCCTCTTCCCGACATTACCCCCCCCCCCCCCCTCCCACCACCACCACTTACCAACCAACTACCCAACACTTTCCCCTCCCACTTTATCGAGTTTCTATTCTATCAAAGCAGATATATAACATGACAGTGACTTGGACTGTGACACTTTTTCATGCGTGCTTGCCCATATATTCCGATATATTAGACGTTATCTCAGACCTTACTCAGTGCTGTGTAAAGGTTGCCTACCAAGTTAGTCAATTCAGGAATACCACAAGGCAGCGATTTAGGCCCTCTTCTGTTTTCTTTTTCAAATTGTAAATGGCTTCCATGGTTTCATCTGTCTTGAAGCATTCTAAATGTTTCTTTGGTAGATACGTACTTTTTGACAAATTTTAAACTTTTTTCTGGTATGCGTGATTGTAAAATTTTGCAATGTGTACATAACTGTTTAGGCCCCTTTACCAGAAAACCTTCAGTTACTCCTTCAATTCATTCATTAAATGGATTTTTCTTATCAAGTGTGGAACATGTATCTCTTCCTATGAACTTGCTTTTGTTCAGCACAACAACTCCACCCACTTTTTGGATGTTTTTGAAGTTCAATCAAATATACGCCTATAACTATACAATTACATCAAATCCATGAGCGAGAATACCACACAAGCTGACTAAATGCCTTTAAACTCCCTCCACCAAACATTTTTGTATCTCGACATTAAAAGAGGTTTTCAAATAAATTTCAAAAAAAAAAATCCTTGACCATATTTTGACCTCCCACGAAATCAATTCTAAGGCTAATAACAAAAATTATAAACACAAACAATTTTCAAAACTTTAACTCCAACATTATCACGTGCGGCGTGGCGCGATCACTTGCTAGTTCATATCACTTCAAATCTCCTCCATACTTTCTGCTCCAGCTTCCAGCAATAAGCACCGCATCAAATCCGAAGTGCGTTCATATAATGTCTAAAAAAAATTTATGGATTTTCCAAGGAAACCTTCATACTTAACGCATACCACGTGCAACTATAAAAAAAAAAAGAAAACCATAACAGCCAGTAACCTACGCCAAATGCCAGAATCCACTTGACCGACCGTGTTGAAATTTTTCGCTTCGCCTTCAACTTGGTTTTTGACGTAGCGCATGCTCTGCACTGCACCCACCAGAGATTCTTGGGATTTGAATCATAAAAAAAATAGTCATCGACCGACCAAGGGTCTGTCTAAAAATACAAACAAAAATCAAAAGAACAATACCCGGAGGAACGCATGCAAAAAAAGAAAAAAAAAAAAAACTACAACAAAAGATTGCCAACCCAAAGTCGTTAAAATTGTTGGAAACTCGCATATGTGGACCAGAGACCGATCTCCCGTCGTCGATTGATTGAAATAAAGACCGACCCGAGATCGTTATGGAGTGAGTAGGTATAGAGCAGTTTTTTTTTTTGGTAATTTAAGACTCATGACATGTACTTGCTCTGGAATAGTTTATGGTTTTTTTTTAGTTTTTTTTTCGGGATGCTGCTGCACTTTGATGGAGTAAACACCATTATGTAATGCCTTGGTGTCTGGAATAAGTGACGCGCATATAATTTTTATGATTCTTCCCTGATTTCACGGAAGTCAAACTAAATTAGCGTACTTTAATAGGCAGTATCTTCCGTTTAAGGGAAATCACCAGCTATTTATAGAAACACAACCTTTGAGGTTAGGATCCACGATCTTTGCGCTCGCAATCCGATCTTGGAACATTCATTTTGTATACAAATTCAGCGGAACGCGATGCCTTTATTTTCTAATGCATTTTTTCTGTCAGTTTCTGTCAAATAATTGACATTAAGTTGACATTTCATGGAGCTGTCACTCAATCTGTCAAAATCGAATCTCAAAATTAAGTATACTATAGGTACGCAAATCAACAAGGCTTTCTTTCTGATATTGACTTCTATTAGTTCTATTTAACTTTATTTAAAAATTTGTTTTGGAGACATCTTGACATACAAGAGAGTACAAAAAAGTCTCCAAAAGTGAGTTGGCTTTAAGCTTGCCCACACCATACTTGCATTGCATACCATGTTCAAACTGCATGCTAACCAATTTGTGGAGATTTTTTTGTTTGGCCATCAGAAGTCTCCAAAATATTTTTATGATTAAATGTCAACGGCTCCACTAAAAGTAAGTCACACATTTGGGCGCCTACATTGTTGAACTTTATAGTTGTCAGTCGGGCTTGCTGCCAACTTACGTTTAAGGTGACAGGGTGAGTTTTGTTTCAAACTCCTTCTCTTTCTCCCTTTCTCCTTTCCCTCTTCCCCCTTCTATTAGATACTATATTAAAAACAACAACAATTGACAAATACAACTTACGTTCTCTGTTGCGGCGTCCGATCCCTCTGCCTTCGATTCTTAAACCAATTCGACACCTGCGTCAGTGTCAGTCCAGTCTTTTTGGCCAAAGTCTTTTTCTCATCGGGTGTGGGATAACGATTTGTCAAATAGCAATCTTTGAGAGCATTTCGACTTTTCTCTTTGAAACAATAAACCGTCTCCTCGCCATCCCAAATGGTCTTTGGCAGTGGATATTTCTTCCGCAATCGATATTTGTCAACAGCTCCCAATGGTCTCCCTCTCACCTTTTCAGCCTCTTTGTAATGTGCCTTGAACCAGAGATTCTGCAGCTCAGGATGGTATTTTGGAGAAAAACAATGTGCCTCGAGCAGGTTGTAGAGTTCGTGATAGAGGGCTCTGTGGTAAGAGACTATTGCGCGGGCTCTGAGAATACTTTCGTTGGTTTTGAAGAGTTCACTTGGCGGAAGGCTCCACAGGAAAGTGGCCAGTTTTTCGATGTCACCTCGCTGCTGGAGAGCCTCACACATGCATTGAATCTAAAGAAAAAGGAATTAAATAAGTCTGAAGGAGTCAACTGTTATAATCCGAGTTCTACCTGATCCGAACTAAAGGGCAGGCACTTCCTTGCAACATCAAAGTTCGTCGTTCCATTCCCAAGTCCACCAATATATTGTCCATTAGTCCTTCCATTTTGATGATGCAACTCTCCAGTTGATAATGAATTCTTTCCCAAACCCGTTGTGTTTCCATTCAAATCGCCAGTTCCTTCGAATATTGCATTCAAATTAGGAAACGATCCCGGCGGTGATTTGTCGAAATCATTTGTGATATCATGAAACCTTCGTTCGATTTCTTTGTCCGTTGAGTAGGGTGAGAACTTTTCCAAGTGGAGGACAGTCTTGCAGGAAATATTGCCCCGGTAGCCTATTTAAAAAAAATTTTTAATGATTCATAAAGCCAATACATATGTTAAGTATAGTTGGTAAAGTTTTCGGAGAATTTTCTGACTAAACACCACGACGATGAAACACTATCACGTAGCTTTGAGCTGGGCCCCAAAATGCATGGAGGGCACAAAGGTCGTATTTCTAAAAAGGTAAAAGACGGTGTTTGTTATTGGGTGGTATGGACAGAAGAATTTGTCAATGGCAAACAATTAAAACAGCTTTAGTCATTCCAAACACGGGCGGGTATTGAAATTGAAGATGTCTAGCGGGCCATGCATGGGCCAAAGGAATATGATACCACGAGACAGAGTCATGTTTTTTTTTTGTTTTTTTTTGTCAAGTTAAAACGATTTTAATTTTCATGCTCGGCGCTTGAATTATGACTGTTTTCAACGGTTACCTTTAGATGCAAATTGTGTCCCTTCATAGAATGATATATGTTTTTCTTGAGCCTAGATCCTGGGAACACGCTTTGTATTAAAAAGAATTGATACAAATTATTTTTTTTTGTGGAGAAGGTTGAAGCGCTTCAGAAGTTCAAATTTGTCAAAACCTTATAAGAGTTTTGAAGAAGTGCAAAGAATTCAATTGTTGTAGTTGGTCTTGGCTCCCCGTTTTAATCATTTGGTTTTGGCCATACAGAAGGGTCTTACCTACAAAAGAAACTTATAATTTCTGGTATAAATCATGTATTGTGTCACCAAAAGCTCAACAATTGGTGCCAGAGCCAATGCCTAGTAGCTTATACTCTCAACTATTTTTAAGTGTACTGTGTACTCTGCGAATCTGAATGAATAGGAGAAATGCAGTTCTTCATGGCAAGACGCTTTCTAGCAAGATAAATAGCTAAGGAAAAAGCTTTGCTTTTATGTAGGACTGAATACAAAACCTTCAGTGTGGCAAATCGATACACTAAAGACTACGCTACACTACTAGACATCCAGAAAGAGGACATTTCCAGACCACAATTTTTAGTCGTAATGTGATGCTTGATTATTTTATTGAAATAAGCAAACATGGAATTTTCCCGAGATACACCCTATCGACCTATCGGATTTAGCTATAACTTTTGCAAATGGCTGCAATAATTGTTGATTCAACTTTTACATTTGTAAAGTTAACAGCATATACAAACTCCACGTCAAAAAGACATGATTGTGCTCCTAAAGAACGTGAAATGATTGTTTCGATTTGACATTTTCCACCATTTGCAAAAATTATAGCGTTTTCCGATGGGATGACAACTACTTCTAAAGAAAAGGTTAAACAATTGGGTAACCTGTTGTGACTCCTAGAATTGGAACGTTTTCCGCTTTTTGTCGAAGGATCATGCAGATGCAGTTCTATAAAAGTTATTTCTTAGATTCATGGAATCATTATAATCAGGGAAGGCATTATAACTTAAAATGATATCTCTACAGGAACTGTGATTTCTGATGCCAACTTCCACGGTAGTTAAAAAAGCACATGTCAAAATCAAAGGCTCGTTTAGTTTTGGGACATTTGTAAGGACTTATACATACATAACTCCCTTTTTTTTAAGACTGGGAAGTACCATTTTTAAAACTGGAATTTTTACCATTTTAAACCGATTGCTGCATAAGTCTTTCAGATATGTCAACACCATATGTCAAATCTGACATTGTCATTGCAGAGTTTGACATTTGTATTGGCAATCGTACTTAGAACATTTTTTGGTCGTACAAGTTTTTTGTATTGAAGCATCATCTGTTGGTAAACAAATTTCGTGGATTAAAGAAAAACAGTTTACCAATCAACTGTAACTTTGTTAACGAAGAACCATCTCAAATCACCAGTTATCTGTCACTCGATGGTGAAACAGATCTAGACGCCAGCAATAGAATAAATAAATAAATCAAGCTCTTAGAATCTAAAGATCCAATGGCCACAAACCTTATCCAAAGATAAACTATGGCTTAGAACAAACAAAAATGGATGATGATGACATCATCAAATAAAATGGCTCTGGATTGAAGATACACTGAGGAAACCGGATGACAACATGGCAAAGCAGTGTTTTCAATTGAATGGTTGGAAGACCCAAGAAAACACGGAGGTCAACTGTCATGAAAGAAGCTCAGCCCCGGTAGTCGTGGTAAGAGCTGAAGTATCGTGCTAGGAACAAAGAGAGATTTTGCTGCCACGCTATGATCCAGGAGCAATTAAAGTCTTGTTTGCCAACAGCAACTTCCAGAAAAGAAGAAGATTCTTGTAAATCAAACGAATACGTTGTCAACGTTTTTTGACGCCTGAAGAATCGGATAGCAAAAGGCTTCAATTTTAATAATTTCTATGTGACATTTTAAGTTCTTCATGATTCAAAAGCCATGTTGGTTTGGTGACATCTGTCAAATCTGTTTGTTATTTAGTTACTGTGTCGGCCGTTCACAGTCGACTCTTCAACATTTGGTGGGCAAATTTGAGACGGATCAGTTCGGTAATAAATCAACCAGCATCCGTACTTGAAAGGCACGAAAGATCGGCAGAGAACATCTTTGCAGTCGATTCTTCATCGAGAACAAGAACTCAGCCTTTGACAGACTTGAAGAGTTTTGCTGCAGGTTTCGAGGCGTTTGGAAAAGGAAATCAAATTTGCCGCAAAATCATTTTAAACGACAAGGAGATGAATGGGTGTGTTAACAAGCAAAATACTCATATGGGAAGACACAAAACAAATTGCGCACCAGGTCAAAATGCATCCTCAAGATGTTTGACCGGCGGCGGCGTAATTGGGCCGAACTTTTTCAAAAACGACGTTTGTGAGGCGGTGACCGTCAATAGCGAGCGCTACAGAATGATGATAAGCAACTCCTTATGATCCAAATTGAACCATGATGTCTTTTTACCAGGACGACGCTACGTTACGTACCATACAGCGGGCGTAACGATTGACATTCTGCATGAAAAATTTAAGGGTAGGGATATCCCTGGTAGCGGTGAAGTGAATTCGCCATCAAATTCATGCGATTCGACTCTATTAGACTTTTTCTTGTGGGGTTTTCTAAACTCTCAGGTCTATGCGAATATACCATAAATCAACCGATGCCCTTAAGGTGAACATAACATACCACACAGGCCATCACTCAAAATCAGTTGGATTTATGCGGAAAAGTCATTGAAAATTTGACAATTCGAATCCATGCCACTGGAAGAGCCCGAGTTGTTTGATTAATCCTTAAAAGGCTAAAAAAAATCATTTTTGCTCAAACGGGATCGTTAAAAATTGAATAGGTTAGGTACCTAATGCCCGTTTTCTATATAAGCTTTAATTTCCTAAAGGGGTAATTTCTCAAATATGGAAACTTTAATATTGAAATAGATGATGGGGACTCTTGCAGGATCCGTTAAAAATACATTTTTTTAAAGAAAGAATTGTCCAACCTGAACCTCAAAAATTAAGTCTATACATGACTTCAAAATCCACTCGAATAAAGCTCACGTTCAAAAATCCTCATATAAACCACCAGGATTCAATTTTTTTCGATATCTTTTACTGCTCTATAGGTATAATTTCAAAAAAAATCCCTTGCTGTTGCATAACTTTAAAATTTATTAATTCCCACAAAATCTTGCAAATAGTTAAACAAATCACGTATTTACATATTATACAAAACTATACATCTTCAGAAGATACTCCTTCCTCCAAAATTCTCCACCCTAAAGCTCCATTTAAATAAACCCACCTGAGTTTGGGAGGAAAATCGATCCATACGATGAAGGTGACATTAAATCCTGATTAATTGTGGAATCGGATGCTGTACCACCGGAACTGGTTGAATCCAAATCACCGTTCAATGGCGACGATAACGCCGCATCCATGTTTTTGTCAAACATTTTTAAATAATTTTCTTTAACACAGTTATTATTGTTATTTAACACTTTGTGCACATTATTCCATTCACAATAACAATATTCTTGATTTTCACTTTCTTTTTATTTATCACCACATTTTAAAAACATAATTTTTTTTTTAATTATTTTGTTTTTGAAATGAAATTTTTTGAATGTTTGCAACAAAATTTTTTATTTGCATTTAAAGTACACGCGGATGAACGAACCGATCGCGACGAAATATCTAATTGAACTAAAACATTTCAAAAAACACTTTTTGGAATTGAAGTCGAGAACGGAGAAAACGCCAGTGACTGCGAGGTTACGGATACGGTGAGCAGCATAAAGGGATGGTTGCTTATGTCGCCGTTGCCGGTGCTTGGGCTTGGTGGTGCCATGGAAGAGTGTTGTAGGTGTATTTTTATGTTGAACAGTGCATTTTCATGATTTGGAAGTTGGAACAAGTGGAATTGAAACGAAGATGTTAAGGGCATTCTGCGCATGAATGTTTAATTTAAGGGGTGAAGAATTCTTGTTAGGGGTGAGTTTGAAAGGCGGTACTTCCAAGAGTGGTATTTTTTGGACGCCATTTTTTTATTTTTTTTTTTCAGTTTTTGTATCACTAGGTTTTTTGAAAGAAATTTAATAAAATAAATTTTCAAATAGCGCTAAAGGTAAAAAAGAAGGTGTTGAATTTGTTGTCACCTTGACCCAAAGAATCGTCTATTTTTTTTTAAATATTTAAAGCGTCCTTTCTACTGCACTTAAAATGGTTAAAGAAAGATTGTTAAATATATGCCATTGATTTTATTGGCAGGAATTTTAGAGAATTTGATATTCAAATTTATTGTCATTTATAAGTAGATGTTTCACATGTGACACATGGTGCCAGAAAAGTAGGGGGAATATCAAAACTTATTCTTTGAGATGAACTTGAATGAGTTTTTTAGTTTCCAATTTTTTTTATTGACGGAAGGTGCAGTTTATTAAATTAAAAAAGTCAAGAATGGGAGATCTTTTTCCAGCAATGCTTTGATTTATTCCCAAAGAAGTGTTTTTTTAATTTCTTTTTTTTCGTCCCAAATTGCTTTTCTTTCGAAGAAGAATTGTTTTTGTGAATGAAATGTAACCTAAGATTCAAATAGAAATGTATGTTATAATAATTATTATGCATATTGCAGAAAAAGGAGAGAGAAATATTATGGAAACATTTCCATCTCTAGAACATCGTCGAAATGTTTCATGTCTTTTCTTATTTTACAGATTCTTTTACAAAAAATGCTCACTCGAGGTAGCCAGCTGCGTTCCACCACTTAATTTCCCCGTAACACTCGTCTTGCTAGGAACGCTCATCAGTTTACATTTGAGTCCAATTTCGGACGTACCGTGAAATAAAGGGATTCTTTCTTTAGCCGTACAACAAGAATGTGGAATGAATTTATATTCAAGACCAATGTTTATTGACACCTTCTTTCCCTTCCTCCCTAATTTCCTATCGCTCGCGCTATGACTAATCATTATAAGGGCCATACAGAGACAGATCCCTTGAGCGCGTATGCCGTATAAAAAAAAGTGTCGGTATCGAAAAAAAACGAAATTTCGGGGATATCTATATTTTTAACCACCTTTCATAGGACCAAAAACGTTGTATAAATATTTCTTTTCAAAACAACCAAGGATAGAAATTAGATTGGTTTGGGCTTCCTAATCTGTTGCTCTTTTTTAAGATACTTTTTTTTTTTTAAAGTGGAGTTATGTAAGGTAAGAATTAAATGTTCGTCTTTGTGACAGCTTTGAAATCCCATTTGCAGCGTTTTAAATTAAAATTGATTAGAGCATTAAATTTTAAAACAAAAAATTGAATTCGTGAAGAGTTTTCAGAAAAATGAGTTTAATGTTTTGTGTCAAAATTTTGTTTGAAAATTCTCTTTTTAAAAGTTAGTAAAATACTTTTTTTTGTTTTGAAAAGGCTATGGTAAATTCCATTGTTAGTGTTGCCTTTGAGTTTTTCTTATTTTTGTTTTAATTTAAGTCAATTTTTGAAAATAGCCCTTCCGCTTAAATAGGAAAGCTAGTATTACACGGTCATCGAAATCTATCATTGCAATGACGTATGTAAGTCATTGTAACGTCAGTGCACTGTCATTTTTCACAGTGCCATTGCTAGCTACATTGACGATCACACGAATGGCGCAAGTCTGGCATTGGTGTCACAAAATGCGATGACGGGCAGAGCTTGTCATTTGTGATTTTTGACATTCGGTGTCATTTCCATGACATGCAAAAGAATGACGATCACATGACTTGACCACTTTCAAAACTTTGAAAGTTGATGGTGACCTGAAAAAAAAATTTCAAAATTCTTAAATAAATACTTAAACTAATTTGAGATGAAAAAAAAGTACGCCATTTTATTTCTTGGATAAATTTAAATTTATGAGAATAAATTTATAAAAATCTGTGGAGCGGTTTTTGAGAAAAAAAAGTTTTTTTTGAAAAACTTTTTGAAAAATTTTTTTTTAAAAAATTCAAAAACGGCAGTTTATAGGTATTCAGCAAATACATTTATTAAAAATTTTTAGAAAAAAATAAATAAGCAGTTTTCAAAATATTAATTTTTAAAATTTTTTTTTTAAATGCTTTTAAAAATACAAAGAAATATTTTTCAAAAATATAATATTAGTATACAATACCAATTGAGCTACCTTCAGCTATATGTGTGTGAAATTTCGAAAGAATGGGTTAAGTCGTTTTCGAGTTAGTCGAAAGCAAAAGAAATCGTTAGAGCCCTTTTTGAGAAAAATAAGCTTTAACGTAACGGTTGTATGGCAGGTACCGTTATTTTTTGAGCTAAGAAAAAAATTTCAATTTCCCCTCTGTACAATACCTAAAAAAGTCTATATACCAAGTTTGAAGCAATTCGGAACACCCGTTTGGGCTGTAGACAGACAGACAGACAGACAGACAGACATACAGACGGACAGAATTTTTAGAACATCTTTTTTCGTCTTCGCTATCATCATAATGTCATGTTTGATTGTTATCTCAAAACTTTTTTTTTCGACGAATGCATAACTTGCCTTATAGAACCTATAATCGCAAGTAAAAATGGATGCTACGTCTTGACACAAAGGGGTCATATTTTGAAGAATGGAAGTACCTACTTCTTGCGAATCTCTTGAGAGATTATGTTGATTGGTTCCACCGGGTTATGCGAAAGGATGAAATAATGTTGGAGAGTTTTAAGTGGAGTCCCAAAGTTAGGGGACCTAAATGTTCATTTAACCGCCATGGAAAGTCAAGTTCCATGGGAACTCAGACCATATAGAGCTACTTTGTACTATAATGTTGAATTATGAGAGTTTAAAGCTCCTACTCCACCAACAATATTGAACTCGCACGGGAAAATGGCTTTTTAATTAAACTTTGTATAACAAATGATCAATTTAAAAATGCAAACCCTGCCGCATTAACATTAAAATAATATCCAAATAATATTGTATCTGCTTTTTGTTTCAAGCATTTTGTTTAATAAATGGCATAATATAAATTAAATCGTGACAGGGTGATTACACGGTCATCGAAAATTGTCATTTCGATGATGTACAAATTTCTGTCATTGTGCTTTTTATTCTGGTTGTCAGTGCAATGAGAGCATTTTAAAATGGCG
Source organism: Platycheirus albimanus (assembly GCA_916050605.2). NCBI lineage: Eukaryota > Metazoa > Arthropoda > Insecta > Diptera > Syrphidae > Platycheirus > Platycheirus albimanus. Next base: position 360,081,462 of record OU696696.1, read on the forward strand.
ATCACACGAGATGACGACTTTAGTACAGATAACTTCGTCATTATGACGTCAGAATGGCATTGCATCCGACTGACACTATAGTCGATTTCGACCCATTTTTGAAAAACTAATTTTCAAACTCAAAATTTTTGAATTTTTTTTTTTTTCAAATTCAAACTAATTTTTTTCCAGTGTTAAAATTAAAAAAGCATTGAGTTCTGAAAACAAAAATTATACATGAATAAACTTAAATTAAAAAAAAAATTAGTTTGAAATTTTGTTTCAAAATTTCGAGTTTGAAAATTATTTTTTCAAAAACCATTCACTAACACAACCTATTTTAAAATGAAAAGTAAAGAAGACATTTCTGGCTTTTCAAAAAGATATAGCATGGCATTTTTATTATTACCGTTAATTTTAAATGATTTTTGTCTGTTTTAAGTCAATTTTTAAGAAAATTGCCCCTCCCGGTTGAACGGAGGGGGATAGACCCCCTTCCATACGATTTTTTTCTTGTCTCAACCCAACCTACTTGCTATAGCTTTTTGATGCACCTTATTCGAATCACCCTGTATAATAAACATTGTCTTACGTTGTTTCAAAATCGAAATTATGTATACGCACTGCTCTATTTTAAAAACCCAATAATTATTGTATAGCAATATTCAAAATATTGTTTTGTTCAATTTTTTTAAGCGTTGTGAAACTTTCGGGAATATATTTTTGTATAGTAAGTTCGCACTCTGGGGGCTTTGAGTACCCTTAATATGATTTAGAATATGCAAAGAGCTGTAGATGCTCATTGATCATAAATGTTTGAACATTAAGCATTCCATATTCTTGTAGGTAGTAGTACGGCTAAGAGAAGGGAAAGAGTCTCTGTACTCAGCTTTTCGATTGCAAGCGTCAATCACGGAAAGTGGAATAGGAGCTATTGTATGCATTATTTTGAGTGATTTTTTTTGTGTACCCCATGACGTTGTCATTAGTGTGCTGGATTACTAAGCTAAAGGTTCTGGGATCGATCTCTGACTATACCTTTAGTTCTTTTCCGTGTAATTGCCCCTTATAAGGGAGTGGAAAATACCCCAACCTGTCGAACTAGGTGTAAATTGTAGGTCCCTAATGCATACACCCAGAAATGGTTGAGAGTGTAAGCAAAGCCTGACCAACCAGTCAATTGACTTTGCTTGCAGGCTTGGAAACTCTGAAGAATTACGAAGACATTTCAACCGATTTGGTTCGGGGGAACTGTGATAGCGATTCTTTACATCGTTTTGCAGTACGAGTGCGGCCAAGATTGCCAGTCTCAATGAATTGGAGTTAGAAGGATATTTAAACTTTAAATCCCTGTCACCTGCCAGTGCACGCTTAAGATAATCTTCTTTTCACGCCTTTCATTCATGCTTAGTCAACCAAATTAATTTGATGAACTGTATAGAGACTACGTCAGCATATTTCCTAGTTCTGTTTTCCCAGCAACCTGTCATTGCAGCGCTAATCTCCTGCACACTTCCCAATTAGGCATAACAAAACTCAAGTAAAAAAGACCTTAGCAATATTCTGGAAGAGGGTGTTGCCATAGGTTAACCCTTTCGAACTCTATGCACTTGTTTGTCTTAAGCTCTTACGTTTAAGTGTCTTATAAAAGTAGGTACATCTCTACAACATTCCACCAAATTTTATCAAAACAATATTGAAAATCAACCCAGAAATTACAGAAAAATAGATTACTCTTCCCAACCGGGTGTGCTTCACAAGTACATAAGCATTACATTATTTTTAATTCAATTCAATGTCCTTATTGTAATCCTCAAGGGTGGTGTTATCATCCGGGAATCAATTCGGAGAGTTAAGGTATGTTTTCCTCTTGTTCTTTTTTTGCTACTGCTGCTGATGGTATGGGAACATTATTCTTCAATTTAATTTATCTAACACGCTATTTCACCCCTCAATGTTTGACAACTTACTGATGACAATAAAGCGGCGCTGCTGGCGGTGACAACTAGCATCAGTAACTACATCGATTTACCCATTTGGTGTTGCTAATAATAAATTCGAAGGTTTTGTATGTTTACGCACCTTTACTTTTGAATTAAAATCCAGCGTGAAAAATGTGATTTTTTTTTGGATTGACGAAATTGCTCTGTTCGTTTTGTGTAATTTGATTCCAGGTGATATAAGGGGAGGAGGCAAAGACTTGTCGTTTTGATGGTATAAAGTATTTATACATTACCTACATGGGAAGAAGAACATTGGATAATTTTGACAGTAAATCCTGATGTAAAGGCATTGAAAGGAACATTTTCTTGATTTTGAGTTAAGTTAAAAAAGTGTTGAGAAAGTCAAAGGCGTTAAAAAGCATCAGTTTCATTTAAGATACAAAAAGGCTTAAAATAATTTTTTTTTTTGATAATCGAGATTTCAGTGAAAAACCTCCTTTTAACTTATTTTAAGAGCCAATTTATTTCTTCCCTTTATGAAAAAACTTGAGATTCGTACACGTCTTCAGAAAAGTGAACTTCTCTTAAGTCTCTGTCTTTATGATACGTCACACGAACCCCATCCATCTATAGGGGTTCATTTCATCTTTTTGACGAAGTCCACCTCGCCATATAGCCTTCATAGTTTCTGATTTAATCTTCCCCCCCCCCCCCCCCCCCCCTCTTCCATTGACAAATACAGTGCCGAATATTATATCAACTCATGGTATTCATTCCATATTGTCAGAAGGTCCGCACTTTTTTAATCAAAAATGGCCAAAACTAGTATACTTTTTGACATTTCTCGAACAGCAGATTTCGAAGTTTTGTTTTTGGCATGGCGACATTGCGAGAACTCAATTGTTTTGGTGTAAAAGAAAATTCTTTTTAATTATTATAAAATCGTTCAATCGAATAATGTATAAAATAAAGTTTTGTTTTTAGTAAGAGAATACTTTTGTTTTTGTGACATTGTCATTTTGACACACACACACACAATAACAAAACAAAAAAATCAATCTCGTGTTTTTTCCATTGTGCAAGAAAAATCTGATATCTGAGAGTAAAATTTAGGATTACCTAACCTACCAATAAAAATCGGCATAACTGCGGATTAATAATTATTTTTTTTATTTAATTGTTTTATATTAACCCGTGGTACCGCGACAAGTTAGCATTAATAGGGGTTAATTCTTAAAATCGAGGAACGACCAATTTGCGACAGATTCACGAAAATTAATCCAATTGATCCTTTAAAAAACCTGTCTCTGAACTACATATATGTGTATACATGTATACATTACTTGCGAGCTCTTTCACATTTCCCAAAGAGCATATTATGTACGTACATATATGTATGTAATTATTGAAGACTTTCATTATTGCTCTAATTTCATTCAGGAGAGAAGAATATTGTATCACGTGAACATTGTACGCATTCCCATACGCATTCCGTCTACTAAAGTCCTGAATTAGTTGAAATGAAAACTAGCCATCCGATGCGAAGCGACGCGCAAACCAACTTTATTAATCCCAACTCTATTCCAAAATACAAAGCGAGAGTACCGTTGTTGCTGATCGCCTGATCCCATCATAATTTCCCTAAGCTTAATGCGCCCGCTTTGTGCTTGAACAAAGTGTCACTCTCAACAAGTTGTTCATCAAGTGCGTGTCGGTTTAAAGCGTGTCTCGTGATCGGTAAATACAAATAAAAATGTTTTTAATACATAAATGCTTAATGTGCGGTAGTAAAAAGTATCAAAATAAATATTTCTTATAAAGTGTTCACTTTTTTGTAAAAAAAAAAAAAATATTGATTCGTTTTCAATCTTTAAAAGTGTCAAAAAAATAAATTCGATTTAATTTTAAATTGCTTTGATATCGTTTCTTTGTTTCGTGGAATGGCGTCGTTTCGTGATCGGTAGATTCAGCAGTGCGTGCCGGTGGCTGAGTTCAGTGTTGAAAACTAGAAAACTTTTTCTATGAACAAAAAAGTGTTTTTTGATGTTAATCTAAGAAATGCAAATGATTGCTTAATAATAATGTGTCTTCAAGAAAATGCTAGAGATGCATTTAAGGAACATAAAGAGAGATTGAAATTAGTATGGGGTGAGTGTGTTTTATGATAAATCAATTGTTTTTTTGTTTCCTGCCTATAATATCCCTTTTTATTCAATTTTTTTAAAAACATAATTTAGGTTTTTAACAAGCCCTCATTTTGGAATTAATTTAGTTTTGCATTACGTCATTTGTGTGTACATTTCCTTGTGATTTTTATTTTTTATAGTCAAAGGTAAAGCAATAATATGTTTCTTATATGTGTTCTGATTCATATCAAATTATTACAAGACACTTTTTCTTGGATGGTAATTGGCAAAAATGTTCCCATTTCCTAAACTTTCAAACGAGATTATTTTAAAATAGTAAAACCTTTCGAATTTGTTGGACAGCATAGCGGCTTCTCCGCTTCTTTAAAAATCGACCATTTTCGGTTTTGTGTCTGTGCACATGCATTAGTATCGCTACTTTTGCCAACATCGATACTGGTGTTTTTTTTTTTACTTGCGATTATAAAACATAGGTACTAATTACAAGGCTTGTTATGCATTCGTAAACAAATTTTTTTTAAGACAATCAAACATACAATTATGATAGAAAAGCCTAAAAAGTGGGTCCGACAATTCTGTCTGTCTGTATGTATCGGTACCTACAACCTAAACGGCTGGACCGATAAGCGAATTATCGCTTTATACTTGGTCTTGGTACATATAGTATTATTATGGTGTTTTACAGAGGGGTGTTTGGAATTAGCATTCTAGCCCCAAAACTAACGGTACCTGCCATATGATTTTTTATGAAAAACTCATAAATCTCAAAAACGTCTCCTGCGATTTTGATAAAACTTTCTGAATTTTTGAGTAAACTTTATGTTTTGGTTGGAACAGATTTTTTAGAAAAAGTCTTATAACGGTACCTCCCATAGGAAGAGTTTTTTATTAACAGATTTTCTGGTTAACCACTTCACGGATTTCTATGAAAATTTTAATGTGAAAGCTCTTTTATAAACAAAATAAAATAAATTCTTTGATTTTTCAAAATAACTTTTTTTGATTTTTTTTTTTTAAAGTTAATTTTTTTTTAATTTTTGGTTTTTTCAAAATTTTAAGAATTTTTGTTTTCTGGTAAAAACTTTAAACTGCTAGATGTTTACATTCTTAAAGAAAATTTGAAATATGTTTTCGAAAAGTTAAAAAAACCGTTTTTTGAAAAAAACTGTTCTAACGATTTTGAAAAAAAATTTCCAATTCAAAAAAGCAAAAGACTTCAGATACCGCCACCAGTAACCACCTACCCCACCTACAACCAACCACCCAATATCTTCGTCATATTTTTCCTCACCGCAACTTCCCCACACAACACCCCCACATAAACCCCCCCACCATTTTAGTCAATTTTTCCCTTCATCCAACTACCCACCATTTTTGTCAATTTTGTCCACCACCCCCCATAACCCTCCTCCATAACCCCCCATAACCCGTCCTCCACTACCACCCACCCCCACCAACGACCACCCAACACGGTCCAGTCCCACTTCGAAAAAATTTATAGAGCGTCATGCCATTTTTCGTGACGATTACGATCGATTGCCTGTAGATGTGCGCCTGTAGATGTTTCACATCAAAAACACCCTTTGCATCAGAAAAGGGGCGAGAATGGTATTGCTTAGATTCTTCTTGATTCTTTGAGAGATGGCCTCAGCCTCAGCTACTTAAATGCTTTCTAACTCCAACTGGGAATTAATAATCGATAAAAAGATGGTGTCTAATGATCTGGTATCCTTTTTTGTTCTGTTCAACTTAGAGCATTTTGCTTCAGTTTGTTAAACCCGCTGCTTGGTGTTCGTATTCGTAATCCCTCTTTTCCTTATGAAAGTTCGCTGATCTTCTCTTTATCTGTTCGGAAATCACAGGAACAGATCCCTCAAAAGTTCTTGTTCTTGCCTGTAGAATACCTCGTTGTTAGCTTTATAAGTGTCAAATGAAACTATTCAATCAACCAGGGCTTTCTTGTGGCTAGAAGCGAAATTCTGTACGATACATTGACAATTGTGTACACAAGTTCTCTAAGTGGTACTTACTGGTGGCCGGCTTTCTATTCTGAGATGTTTAAAATAACGCGATAGGCGAGTGTTGTATAGTTGTAGCGGTCTTTGAGAGATGTATGAACCTTCTGATGTATAGATTGTGCATTACATTTCAATAAAGAAAGTCAAAAATTTAAGTGTACATATGTACGTCAGTCTTTTAATTTATAAACTAGTTTCAAGTACCAAAGAAATACAACACCTTTAATAAGGGTTCTGAAATTTTGAAGCCACTAGTGAATGCGAGAAGCAGCGCAAAACTACAAGTTATGTATCTAGGTCTTTCCCTAACTGCTCTTCATTTTCGAGGTTATTTTAAGAAGACCATTACTCCCTAAATTATTCTTTACCTGACGTGTCCACAAGTCCTTCCTGAAACTGTGTCCACAATCCTATGCTCACAATATATCGAATTTCCCTGAAATCCGTTCTTCGCCAGTGCAAACTAAAATTATAGTAAACTCCCAAGGACTTTGTTTGTCAAAACAAATCTAAATAGCGCGTGGACATGTTACATGACTCTTTCTGAGTTCAGATAAAAACTAAAACTCATTATTGTGATGAAGTCTACTCAAAGGTACCTATAAAACGTTTAAGTAAATCGCCCCATCTGCTTCTGTTCGCCGAACACAAACCATACCAACATTTTTGAAATCTATCATCGAAATGTCATACTTTTAAAAAATCTAATTTTTTAATAGTCCATGACATGCCTCTATTGTTATGGTATACCTTCCTTCACCGCATGTAAGACTTGCATCAAAGTAAAAAATGCATAATTTTATTTGTGTCTACCTCCGAGTATGGAACCTACCTACCACATTATTCTCTTAAATGTCCTTAAATAAAAAAAGAATAAAAATTATTAGATATACAAAAAAAACAACATTTGAATATGAAACCATAAATTTACTCAAAAAAAAAAACACAACATAATATTTCATTGACACCACTTGCGCAGCAATTGAGTACACGCGCAAGAACCACCACCCTTTCTTTTCATAGACATAGAAACACAGGAACGTAGGTACATTCACGAGTACAATCCCCCTAATTAATCTTCATAAATCTAAATTAGTGGTCTTCCAGTAAAAAAAGAGAAGAAAAAACCAGCCGCAAACTAATTATTATTATTACTCGGAACCCAAGAACAAAAGGGAAAGTAGTATTCCCCGACCGACGCGACACCAACTAACTACATACATACTGTTATAATATGAAGCGGTTCCTTTCGAATTTAGAGCATAGCAATATTCTAACAACTAACAACGACACGAAACATGTAAAAGGACACCCATCAAATCCCTGACTAATAAATCAGTAAGTTGCGGGTCATTTTACATCAGTGCGTTCCTTGATGATGATGATGATGATGATGCTGCTGCCGAGCTGCTTCGAAATAAAATTGTTGTATGAAGGGAGGTTTGATTTTTCCACCCCTTTTAACACACTCATCTCATCCTCATATACTCCCTCCCATATGTTTTCTCTTTGATTTCATCCAATTAGATAAAACATTTGACATATGTCCACATACACAGCCCAGCACAACCACAAACTGTTAGTATTCAATTACGTTCCTAAGCTAATTAACCTCTTTTTTTAGGTAAAAATTCCTTGTTGGATGAGTCCAAGGTATACCTGGAAGACCTATCCCGAATCAATAAGTAGAGACAACAAAACTGGTGGATGATGATGATGGTCTTTAAGATTGTGGTGATAGGAAATTTCAGGGATAATCCTTAATATTTAGAGCAAATGCCAAATCCGATGGACAGTCATTTTTAAGTAGTTCCCTTCCCTTCCCCGTGTCTGAGTCTGTCTGCTAGCCAAAGGATAATGAAAGTGGAAAAAAAGAGAATTTTGTGCTACCGAATATAGATCGAGTGAAGATTTCCAAATAAATTGTGAAAAACCTCTCCGATAGGATCAGTGCCAAGGATAATGGTCATTTGTTTGCAATTGACGATGGGCTGAGTGCAATTCATTGGAATAAAATGTTATAAGGACATCAACCTTATCGCGCATTTTGAATCAGGATTTGGCAGATTTTTTGTGTTTCCTGTTTGATTTAGTTCTCAGGGTGATGAGGAAAGAGAAAGGTCTTTAGTTTTCATTTAAAAATGTGGTCAAAATATTAGAACTTTATATTAAAACTAGAGGTTTGGATATTTTGAAATTTCTGGAAATACGATCCACATCCATTTTCTCCTTGATGAAGAGTATAAATAAATTGAATGTTACATATTATTGAAGTATATAAATGAAACATTTGACAAGTAATTTTTTGGATAGAATAATGCATGAAATACCAAGATTTCGAGTGTGGATTGTAAGTTTGGAACGTATTTGCTATTTCGTCAATTTTTGTGAACCCTGTAAATCTTTGAATTTCCTTTCTAATCAGTTGACATCGTTCGCAGTTTTGAGAAGCAATGTTTCTACACGCGTGTGGAGTTTAAAAATTTACGTTCCAACGACCGGTTTACTGTCACTCCAACGAGACTCGAGACACCATAATTATAGTTTTTGCATTGTTGCATGAGTTCTGTTTGATTTTAAGCTATGCTTACACGAAAAAGATTGTCAATGGAAAGTTACATACTGATATTTTTGTTCCGCAAAGAGTTCCGCAGGATCCTAGGCATCCAAATTTACGATCCACAAAAATGTTTGTAAACAATTTGAGAAAATATCAAATTTTATGAATGAAATAAAATTCATATAAAATACAAAAAAAAAAACCAACAAACAATATCACAAAAGAGCAGTTCAGTAGCGATTATGTCACACCAAAGTTTGTCCTTCAACATCGACAATACTATAACATTCTTTGAAATAGAAAAAGATTTGCCACTTCATTATGCGATTCACAGACGAAAATTTGTTTAAATCCTTCGAGTTAAGCTGATGATCCCTCTCACGTCAACAGGGGATTTGGGATTATTTTATTATAAACGAGAGGGTACTTCATATACACACACTATTGACAGTGGTATTGAAATAGACAATCGGAACATTGTGTAATTGTGTGTAAACCCTGTTTACCTTCTTGAGGGTTAGACAATGAGTCAAAAGGGACACCTTTTTGTGATCACACCTCGTCATAAGTTTATTGTCTCTTCATCGTGAGCCCAATGATTTTGATGACGATTGTTGTTACATCGGTGATGATGACGATGGAAGGATGGATGTATGACACAATATGGAAGAACAAAGGGATACTACTTTCCCTTTTACTCGATTCTAAATTCCTTTTTTTTTGTGACAAGTATGACAGAATAGAGTTGAACATTATTATTTAACATTTACTGGAACAAATTGAGGTTATGAATGGTTGGGATAGTTTTGTTGAAAGAAAGATCCTGGAGTTTGTTTTGTACAATTGTTGGTTTTGCCCATTGTTTGTGAGTTATGAAAATGTGTTTTTCGTCAAACAAGCCTGATGGACATGGATGGTGATGTGCGCTAAAGAATTTCGCTAACAACACCAGCAGGAAGTTAAACACTCAGACATTTTTTTTTTTAAATTTCAGTGCACACAGCATTCTTGGGTGAATCTTCTAGATATAGTGGCCACAAACGAAATCCAACATCGAGCTGTGGCTTAGGTCTTGACGATGTGGATGTAAAGTGGATATACAGGTACACATCACACAGAGAAAATAGGGAGGAAGTCCACTGCAAATCAATTTTGGGAAAATCAAAAGTAATATAGAGGTCAACTTTTAAAAAAGAAGCCGAGTCCCATCTTCAAGAAATCAAGAAGAAGAATATGATGTACACAAAAAACTCAAAATTCCACGGATCAGCCATCTAACTTAGGCGCTCGGAGCGTGTGAACGAGCCAGCCCTGTTTCAGATCTGACCCCGGTGAACAATGCAGCAGCGGAAAACTCTATTTAGGTTGTCGCAATCAAGTGGAGAGTACTTAACGGTCAGCGATTAAACTGCTTGGAGAATTATTTTCTGTTCACAACGAAATTTTGGAGCCCCCTTAAATAATTAAGCCAGCTAGTTATTTTTTGTCTATCGATACAAAAGTTAACCAGGGTACTAGACGTATATCATTTCTACAATAGGTAATAGCTTGTATAAGGCTTTCATATAAAATCCAATGGAAGCTTAAGGCTTCTCTAGGAAAGCAATATACATAGGTATGGTGTTTCTATATTTTCTTTATGGGAGCCATGAGGTTCTTCTAACTAACCCACTTACTTATTGTGAACAAAATCTTTGAAAATGTAGGAAAATGACTCGTAACACGTTTTACAGCGACTAAAACTAACAATAGCTTGCATAGTGTCTCATAGCAACCATTATAACTTCGGCTTGAAAGTGCATTGGTTCCAGTTCATCATTACAGACTTGGTGATTTAGAATGAGAAAAAAATTATGTTGCTTCGCCGCAGCTCTTTTTAGGGATTATGTGAATAGCCAAAATTTTAATATTTTCAGCCCCGAATCTCTTCCATTTTATATTGAAATCTGATTCGATTTTTACATTATCGAAGACATTATTTTTCTCGGAAACCTTCACGACCGACCCTGACCGAGAAATCAAAAAGTGTTTACAAACAACATTTTTGATTTGGAAATAATGCGTCTTATACATAAATGAATAAAACTTTAAACAAAATCAATACAACGACTGTGACATGAAAAACATGACAATATTGGATCGGGTGCAATAAATTGTCGCGGTTCCATGCACTTGAAAAGTGATTTCAGCCCCTCTTTCCCCCCAAAAACTTACTTATATGTATTCGTGTTGTCTTCCTGATTTGCTTTTTGTATCATACTCTCTTCAAAACTCTTCCAGGTTCTTCTTTTTTTCTTTTGTGTGTCACTTTATAATGAAGCAAAACAAAAAAGAACAAACTAAGAATGCAATTGCTTTTCGAAAACGTTCCCACAGTTTGAAAATTTGCTGATCAAATCAAATGGTGTCCGGTTCGTTAAAACCCACACAAATTCATCCACACAGCGAAAATATTGTAACTGTAAATATGTTTTGCTATGCTATATCCTATAGGAAGACATTATTGCAGTGCAGTTATAGGTACCTATAAGAAAACATTTGAAAAAAAAACTGCATAGGAATGTCCCATATCTCTTATGCTTCTTGTTCTGTTCTAGACTAGAAACTAGATGATCTATCGGATTTCATGTTGCATCATTTTTGCTGTTCAGATATTTCAGACCCATCAATGGATAATGTTTAATTTATGTACAACCTTGCAAAAATGTCTTGAATACGATATTATAGCTAGTCCATGATTGTTATGGTAGGTACGGGTGGGTAGTATGAGACGGAGCCAAAAAATAAAAAAAATAAAAATATCACGAGGGAAAAATGTGGAGGGTCTGGTCCGATTGGATTCATAATCTGTCAGTATCCTATTAGATAACACTTTTAATTTTTTCTTGGAAAACAATGTTTTTTCTTATAACGACGGGAAATTTTAGGTGGTTCTTCAATGATGAGAACTTCGAGCTTGTTATGGAATTTTTGTTTAACATGTTTAATTTTTATAGTTAACATCGATTCGATATATTTTGGGCTTATTTTGGCCGCAGTGAATCCCAAAGATTCCATTCTGCAAGGACTTTTTTGGGATTCCACATATAATCTCTTAGTATATGGCCAGCCTGGTCTCAGTTTCAGGATGGACTTTGCTTGAGGGGAAACAAGTATTCTTGTACTGCCTAACAAAAATCGAAGTCCAACTTAATTCAAAGTTGTGCAACTAAGTGTGGAAGGAGATTTGGCTATATTTACAAACCTTATATTTTATGTATCATGTTCTGAAAGCAACTAAAGTCTGCAGGCTAATCAACTTTTTATCGGGAAAGACCCACTCTTCAAATTTCACAAAAGTATAATGGTCACCAGGTCGTATAGATCTTTCAATGAAATCGACCATTTTGCAATTTTGGAAAAGTTTTCTCTGACTAAAATAAACATGTCTCTTGTGATCATTTTGACGACCTTACATATTGACTCAAACTGCTGCCCTCAGTCGCATGAAAATCCAACGAAGATTTAACTTGAGAAGAACTCCACGTCCATATGGCGATCAGAAATACTTGCCCCTGGTGTTAGCTGTTGGGGGGGGGGGGGCAAAACCAAAACAGATGAGGAAAGAAAACAAAGAGAAGAGCATAAAAAAAGTCTTCAAAATGTTCATGGTAATGAAATGGTGAGGGGCGCCAAATTCAACTTTTTGTCTCCCTTGATCCAATCCTAGATCCGGCACTGGCTGAATGGGATCATACGGGCAGCTTTCAAATAATAGTTTTCGTGGGCAAATATTTGTCAACAAACCTTTGTTTCCCATTATCAAAAAACATCCAAAAACTTCCTCTTTTTTCCTCAACCCGCTTGACTTTTCTTTGTTTTTATTATAATACGAACATAAATATAATAGTGAGGTTAGAAGTAACGGGGTTAAGGGTAATATCTTTTAAAAACAAGTTGTCCCTGATTAAAAAAGTTGGTAAGATCAAAATGTTCTTCTTCTGAGGATGTTCCCATACATAAGAATTTTTGCTACTTCTTTTTTCTTTCTTTCTTTTTTGTTTCAAATTTTTGTTTTTTTTTCACACGGTAAGGTTCTTTGTGATTTGTATACCCTATTCCATAGAAATTCCAAATACAATATGGTGTGGAGTTTGTTAGAGAAATAACACCGTTAGGTATAGAAAAGTGTTATATTCTGACTCAGAATCAAAAGCCTAGTGGATTTAGCCTTGTCCGTCCGTCCGTCCTTTCGTCCGTATGTATACTCTCTAGAGGTCGGTATGAAATTTTGTACATATATGTATATAATTTTTGGTTCATGAGTAAAGCTTAGTTCTTGAACCGGTAAAATCCGCCCACAAAAACGCCAAAAATCGACATTTTTGTTCAACAACCTCAATTTGGTAAAATTAAATTATGTTTTTTGTACAGTTACGATCAAAGCACAAGGCTAAAATTTTGAACACTCAAGCTTTAAGTAAATCTTCTTAGTCGAAACTATTAAGCTTGTGACTGAAAAGAAAGTTTTGAATTTGGGCATGGCTTACACCCACTTTTCATGAAAGAACATAAAACGTAGTTTTAAAAAATTTAGGTTAGATACCAATAATGAATTTTAACCAGTTTTTTTCGTTCGTTATATGAAAAATATATCCCAAATTTTGTTGTGTAGGTACCTAAGTTTTTTCACGCCACTTTGAAGGGCGTGGTTTTTACAAAAATACCTTTATTCGGGTAAAATCATTTTTGGGGGCGGCACACGCCTTTTTTTTACTGCACCAGCAGTTATTGAACATCGCCGACACAAAATTAATTATATTGAATTTTTGTCTGTCTACTAAAGAAGAATTTTGTTTATAGAACTGGGCAGCGGCTGGCTGCGGGGGGCGAACGCATACACAAAAAATAGGGAATATGGTATCCAACAGTTTGTTGCAAACGTATACTTTAGCTCTCGCTTATGGTTTTGAATTGTATTTATTTTGTTAAATTTTATGGTGGGGCTAGTTGCAACATTTTTCCGGTACAAATTGGAACATGTTCAAACGAAATTCATTATGAACCCGGTTCATCGTTCGAATCAACTTTGTCAACTATTGCCAACTAGTACCTACCTAGCTGCTCACCGAAACCAAGCGGGAAAAAAATTGCATTATTTCTGACTCATTTGCTTAAAATATTTTGTCCAGAGCTTACGGGTAAAAAAAGTGTCAAAGCGTACGAATCAGTCTTTCTTTAACTTTAAATATCTTTTTCTCCCAAATTTAAAATTTGTTTTATGAAAATTTATCAAAAGTTGTCACAACTTACTCGAACCTATGTTACAACATACCCCACAGGCGGGACAGGTTGAAACACCGCTGTTTATTTCAAATGCATAATCTTGACATCTTCGGACCAGGATTTTTCTGGAGGATTTCATAGCTAAAACATTACTTCCAAATTAAAAACAATATCTTCTGGCTGAGCCAGATCCTGGGAAGGTCATCGGTCTTAGTAAAAAGAGTTACTTTTAACGCCCGGAGGATAACTCCCGGGATTGGATTTCAGCCCCAAAGGCCGACGCCCGGCACAAGTTCCCCCTCTTCCCCTAGATCCGGCGCTGCATCCTCTATTTTCTTTTGGAGCGTCTTTAAAATGATTTCCGATCAATATAGAAACAAAAACAGAATTTTTGAGTCAAGACGAGTTAAAGTTTTTCGAAAAATATTTCAAGCAACTCTAAGCTGACTTCAAGCCTTTAATTTAAAAGACTCAATTTCCATTCTGATTCAAAAACTCGTAAAATTGTAATTTAATTCGAAACCAAGTGACCACGAAAGTCTATTAAAATGATCAAAATGAACCATAACCACCAATAAATAAACAATATTAGTTACGCTCTCCCTCCCTGCACTCAAACCTACCCCTTATGGCCACGGGTTTTAAACCTTAAATGAGCATCCGCAGTAATGACGTTTCATAACTGTTTTTTTGTTCCTTCTTCTTTGTTGTTGCTCCCCGGGGATGCAATTATTATTATCTCAAACATTTCATTTAAGAAAATCTGTGTATCTGCCTAACCTCCGAGCTCCGAGGACCAGTAAAGCAAACAATTTTATACAAAAGTGATTTAGTTTAGGGTAGTTCGACAATAGACCATTTTTCCGAGTTTCTGTGCTAGGGGTTGATATTCATCATAGTCCTTTCCTTAGCATTTTGCACGTTTTCTTCCAAACTGTCCACAGATCCTTTTTTTTCCTTATGGTGACGATGGCGATATGGTGAATATTCCTCGTGTTGTAATTTGAAACCCTTGCCATTCGATTTTAACGTAGCCATGACAGTGGTTGTTGGGTGTAGTAAGGGTTGTTATAGGAAACAGGTTTGTCTTTTATTTTAATCAATTTAGGGATGCTTCATGCTTTCCTATAGAGATGGCCATAAGCTCCTCCTTTTTTCAAAATTCCTTGGGACTCTGGCTCTGGGACTAGGCTGTTTGACATGAGAGGGAGAGAGAGAAATTACTGACACAGGAACAAAATGATAAAATGAAACACATTTCACATCATTCGTGAAGAATTTCTTTCACACTTTCTAATTAGCAATCGTGAGTGTATAATATCGTGACGAAAATTTCACCGGTGCGTTGTTGCATTCATTGTTCTTTCTGTTCTCAAGACTAAATCTTTTTTATCTTTTTTTTTTCTAGAATGAAGTGAAAAAAATTCTTATTCTCAAGGAAGGGAGGGAAAATGTTCATTTCTTTAAGGAAATGAGTGTCATATTTCAATTAAAGAAGATCTGGAATTAGTCCTTTGACAATCGCATAACAATTGAATCGCAAACAAGATGTCGATTGAAACGAGACAACGACTATGATGTCGTTGGCTGGGTGATGATGATGATGTTGATGATAATGGGCGAGCGATATATATGTAATTATATATAAAGGTACATACCAAGGAATGTTGTTCCCCATAACTACAACGACTGGGAAAATTCAAAATAATTGAAGATAGGTCCTTTGAGCAAGAACTGAGATAATGAGATAAGTCTTGGTTCTAGGAAGGAGCACTTTAATTCCTAAATAGGTACTGTCACTTAATGATAAATTCCTTCAAAAAATTTACGAATTTCAAAATTCATTTTTGGAATCCAATATCCAACGCATTTAAAAATTATTTAAAAATAACTTCCGATGTGAAATTCCATTTTAATACAGATTATTCAAATAGTTTCAATAGACATAAGGACTCATGATTTGATTTAAGTTGTATACGGTCTGGTAATTAAGGCTAAATCCACTTACGAATACCGGGAAGTTCAAAGAATCCTGGAACGCTTATTCGAAAAAATTGTAATTACAATAATGTCCCAAATTTAGTTTGAACTCGGTTCGGTACTAACTTTCTTCTCTATCTTTCTGGCGAAGACTTATCTCTCTGCCAATCAGTTTGGTTGCAAATCCTTAGCTTAGTAGAAAGTTTCATAACTTTTCCGGTACTCGAGCCTGTCAACGATTCCATTGGACCAATCTTTCGGTTTCGAACACTGTCTTCTTCGTCTAATTGGATCTTTCTTTGAAACCCTTCAATACAAGTTGTTTCGAACGGATTAAGTCTCAAACGCACAAAATAAATACTAGTGTGCGATTGCGGTGTATCCCAGGGCTCCATTTTGTCCTATACCTTCTTTCTCATTTGTATTAATGATTTCCTGTTTCAAACTCATAAATTGTTTTGCCGACATTCGACATTTAATAAACAAGAAGCCGATAGTCGACGAGAATTGAATGATTGCAAATCTTAACGCAGCTTCTTGTCTTGCACAAATGGCACTCGCACCGAAAATCTAAATTGCCTTTGAATTTTTCGAATGTGCATTACCAACAATTTTTACTTGCGATTATAGGTAAGTACTTTATAAGCAGTGGTCGCAGGTTGTGGGGGAAACACCCATTTTTGCCGATTTTTTTAAGCGAAAGGGAGAAAAATGGGACAAGATTCTAAAATGGATTTTTTTTTTGAAATTTTTTTAAAAACCATCTGCGAGAAAATCTTTTAAAAATTTGTGAATCCAAATACTCTTACCAGTGGCGTAGATAGCTTTTCGCTATGGAGGGGGGGGATGGATCTAGTTCGCTCATTTTTACTTGCGATTATAGGTATACTATAAGGCAAGTTATGCATTCGTAAACAAAATTCTAACAATTAAACATGACATTACGATGATAGAGAATTCGGAAAAAGTGGGTCCGACAATTCTGTCTGTCTGTCTGTCTGTCTGTCTGTATAGTTACCTACAGCCTAAACAGCTAGACCGATTTGCTTCAAACTTGGTACATAGTATTATTATGACGTCCTACAGAGGGATTTTTGGAATTAGCATTCCAGCTTTAAAACTAACGGTACCTGCCATACGATTTTTAGCGAAAAATTAATTTTTCTCAAAAACGGCTCCTACGATTTTGATAAAACTTTCTGTGATGCAAACTTTATCTTTTGGTTGGAATAGATTTTTCAGGAAAAGTCTTATAGCGGTACCTCCCATAGGACCGGTTTTTTGAAATCCGATTTTCTCTTAAGCCACTTGACGGATTTCGATGAAACTTTTAATGTACTGGTCGAACGATTTTAAAACAAAAATTTCTTAGAATTCTTCACAATTAACAAAATCATATGGCTTACTTCATTTTTTCCAAAAAATGTTTTAACTACTGATTTTTAAGTGATCAATAAAATTTCATGTACATACTTAGTTTTTACCCTGCTTTTTTTCCAAAATCTCAAACCCCAAGACCACTGTCTCACATTAGAGCAAGTTTATCCGACCCAGTCGTGCACTTCATTTTTAAAATTTTAATAAATTGATGGAAAGCTGGATGGAAGCTCTTTTTCTTGCACATTTACCTATTATCAATTGGTGAGAGACGTAAAATAATACTTTTTAAAAATCGATATGAAAAAAGAAATTCAAAAGATTAGGTGATTTGCCGAAATAACAATTTCTTTCAGATGAAGTTGACTTTGTATTTTCCCCGTAGAATGTATAGAATGTATAATTGACGATGCCTCTGGGAATCCTGTGAGTACTAATAAGATTTAATTCAAGTAGGTACTAAATTTCAGAGTGCGTTTCTTTAACTTACTTGGCATGACTGGTTATGTTGAACAATTATCGATTCCAATGGGGGGGATATACCCCCCCTGATCCCCCCCTATCTACGCCACTGACTCTTACAAACAGAGATTTTAATTCCCTTGGAAAGTATTGTCTATATTTCGGATATATTTTTCCTGAAACGACTCGATTGAAATCCATAGGGAATACAGATTACTTAGAAATGTGAACAACAAAAATATTTCTACCGAAAATATTCAAGCGTTTTGGAAAGAACTTTTAAATAAAAAACTTGATGTGAGGACATGTTTCCTAACACAAGGAAACTCATAGAATTAATTTTGTGTCTCACTCACAGCTCAGCGGGGCCAGTTCTAAAAGATTTATGTCATGTCTATTAATATGAAACATAGCTTCAAAATAAATTATCAAATTCCAAATTGACCGGATTTACATAGGAAAGCTTTATTAAAGGCAGACCATTGTTACAGCTTTGTAGTCAAAAAAAATAATTTTTGATAAAGCGGGGTTATTGAATTCTTTAAACATTATTTTCCCAAAAGCAAACTACAAATTGCCATATATTTACACACGCGAACAGACTTCAAAATATTCTTTCGAAAAGTTAAAAGTTTTTCAAAAATAACCTCTTTAAAAAAATTGTCGAACACTTTTCAAAGTGTTTTTTCCTAGATTATTATAATTTTATTATTATCTAGATTATTAATTTGCATTCTTAGATTTTCAAAAAAAAGAAGATTTTTCAAGTATTTTCATTTTCAAATACATAGCCAATATCTAGTAGAAGAGCAAGTTCATACGACCCAGTCGTGCATTTTGTTTTTATTTATGTCCGTATAGGAAAGAATTAAAAATGTTTGTTCGTCTGTCTGTATCGGCACCTACAGCATAAACCTAAACGTATTTTTATGACGTCCTACAGAGGAGTTTTTGGAATTAGCATTCTAGCTCCTTTATGATTTTTCTCAAAAATGGCTCCTACGATTTTGATAAAATTTTCTGAGTGGTGTTTTTTGTGTTAATTTTTGTTTCGGTTTGGAATAGATTCTTCAGGAAAAGTCTTAAACGGTACCTCCCATAGGACCGGTTTTTAAATCAGATTCCTTCGTAAACTACTTGACGGATTTCGATGAAGTCCTTGAAATAATATTAATTCTTAAATTTGTCAAAAAGAGTCTTTTGAGTTTAAAAAAAAGTTAATTTTTTTTAGTTTTTGGTTTTGTGTTGGATCAATTTTTGTTATTTTTATACCCTATTCCATAGAATGGGTATATTGTATTTGGTGTGGAGTTTGTAACATAGAGAAATAATACCGTTAGGTATAGAAAAGTATATATATTCTGACTCAGAATCAAAAGCCTAGTCGATTTAGCCATGTCCGTCCCTCCGTCGTCCGTCCGTCCGTATGTATACTCTCTAGAGATCGCAATTTTTGAGCTAGAAAGCTGAAATTTGGTATATATAATCTTTGGTTCAATAGTAAAGCTAAGTTCTTGAACCGGTAAAATCCGCCCACAACCGCCATTTTTGATGAACAACCTCAATTTGGTAAAATTAAATTATTTTTTTTGTACAGTTACGATAAAAGCATAGCGCTTAAATTTTGCAAACGTAAGCTTTAGGTAAACCTTCTTCCAATCAAATAAAAATATTTAAGTTTGGGCGTGGCTGACGCTTATTTTTCATACAAAACCACCAAATTTTTTTTTATAAAATAACAATTGTTATATTAAAGCGATAAAACTTTAAATTTTTTGGGTATTACAGGCACAAAAACATCTTGTGTATGAAATCAAAAAAATTGGTTTTGGGCGTGGCTGACGCCCACTTGTCATAAGAAACTATACAAAAATTGTTTTTGTAAATAAACGGTATTTATAATGATTCCGCAAGTCAAAATTTTGCGTCTCTTAAGAGAAACTAAACAGTTTGTGTATGAAAAGAAATTTTTGAATTTTGGGCGTGGCTTACGCCCACTTTTCATGAAAAAACGAAAAACGTATTCTCAAAAATTTAAGGTACTTCCAATATTCAATTTAAACCTTTTTCCTTCCGTTCGTTATTTGAGAAATATATCTCTACATTTTCTTGTGTAAATTTTTTTCAATACGCCCACTTTTAAAGGCGTGATTTTGATAAAATACCTTTGTTTAGGTAAGGTTGTTTAAAAACTACTCGATTCAGCTGTAGTTTTACACATATGCCTAAATACTGACTAATAATCAAAGCTCAGTTAGTGCTTCAAATTTATAAGACACGCCCACTTTTAAGGGTCATTTCCTTCAAAAGACGTATAATGCATTAATTTTTTAACGTTTTTAAACTATTGGTCGCAGTTTTGAAGTAAAAAGATG
The DNA here is from genome assembly GCA_916050605.2 of Platycheirus albimanus. Taxonomy (NCBI): domain Eukaryota; kingdom Metazoa; phylum Arthropoda; class Insecta; order Diptera; family Syrphidae; genus Platycheirus; species Platycheirus albimanus. The sequence goes on from OU696696.1 coordinate 360,101,568, forward strand.
AACACTTAAATTTAATTCCTTGGTTTCGTAGCAGAGTGAGGTTCAGGAATTGTTAAAAACACCCGTAATCGCTATTTATATTTAAAATCTAATTTTTAAAAATTTAAGATTTGTCTTGTTTTGTTCAAATCGATCTGCAAGAATAAAATTGAATGTCACTGAGCTCATACTAATTGCCTTGGCAATAAAAAGTCTCAACTTTGGGCGTGCCACACGCCTTTTTTACTGTGCCAGCACTAATTGAACATCACACCACACAAAATAAATGTTATTGAATTTTTGTCTGTCTGCTAAAGAAGAATTTTGTTTCTAAAACTGGAACATCGGCTGGCTGCGGGAGGCGAACGCATACACATACAAAAATATAGGGAATAGGGTATCCAACAGTTCGTTGCAAACGTTATGTTTTTTCGCTTATGTTTTTTCTTTAAATTTGTTGTCTAGATATCGTGGTACTGCCGATTGTTTACCTACAAAGAGTTTTCTTTGACGTCTCGCAGTGAGATAGAGAGATTTATAAGGCCGTTTGATTTAAAACTCTTTTGACTTATACGGATACTTCTCTATTGTGTCTTCACATGTCACATAAAATTCTGTTATTAGTTCCCCAAATGTACTCTAACGGAAAACGCCATTAATATACTCACTTTCAGATATAAACCCATCTACACCATCCACAACAATTCGATCCACATTTTGACACATCCACTTCCCCTCCCATTCAACTTCAACTGTCAGTTTGACATTTTCTCAAAACCAAGATAAATTTTGTGAAAAGAAAACCACTTCAACATTTTCGTGTACGAAGATTAATAATTAAAAAAAAAACTTTTGTTAAAATAATTTTGTTTATCGTTAATTTTGTTCATTTATCAGTTATTATTGGCTTTGTGTTTTCAGTTCATTTGCTTTAGAAGAAAAAAACAGAAATAAAAACATTAACCAAAAGTAGTCAGCAGCAGCAGCCGCCATTCCACACAGTTTTTTTTTGTAAAATTAGTTGCTTTCTTTAATTTTTTTTTTTGTTGTATTCCCATAATCATTTTGTGCACTTATTGTTGATTAAATACATACAAAAGTGATACACAATTTAGCCCCTTCATCCAGCAATAAAAAAAGCACAATTAATTGTTATTTAGTGAGCAGGACTATCAAATGATATCGAATTTGTGGCGGCGTCTATCGCTGTGTCTAGAACAAAACTTAACAGCTGCGTATTTTAGAGGTTTGTTTTGCAAAAAGAAAAGTAGAATCATTTTTGCCTGTTTTGCATGTTTTATTGTTTAATTAGTTTCATTTGTTTATTTTTTGCGGCAAAACAAAGTAATTTGTATTAATTTTTTTGGGTAAAATCGTTATCACGAGATAACGAAGTGGTTTTGGGGTTGGAGAGCAGCTGTTCATTTTGACAGGTGGTTTTTGTCTTGGGTGGTGTTGGTAGATAATGTCACATAGAGATGTCGCTGTACTGTTGTGGAATGCGTTCCACAAAAATGGCAGTTGAATTTGAATATGAATTTTAAAAATTTAATTGTGTGTTTCTTTTAGCTCGAAAACTACGCACTGTTGGAATTAGAGGAATGCATAGTTCAATTGAAGAAGTTAAAATGTGCGACATGCACGTGAAGATCCTGCCAGCATTGCAGGATAACTTTATGTATCTGGTACGGCTAAAAGAAATACGTTATTGTTCGCCTCTTTCCATGAATCCCTTTCTAGATCATTGACACAGCCACTAGGGAAGCAGCAATTGTTGACCCTGTTGATCCAGATTGTGTCATCAAAGCCGTGGAGGATGAAGCAGTGAAGCTGACTAAGGTCCTTACCACCCATCATCATTGGGATCATGCTGGTGGAAATGAGAAGCTTGTAAAGCAGTTTCCAACGCCATTGGTCGTCTATGGCGGAGACGACCGAATCGGTGCTATGACCAACAAAGTCGGTCAAGATGATACTTTCCAAATTGGCAAGCTTAATGTCCGTTGCTTGTTCACTCCATGCCACACCATTGGACACATTTGCTACTATGTCGAGTCATCAAGTGGCGAACGTGCTGTCTTTACTGGTGACACCCTCTTCCAAGGTGGTTGTGGTCGATTCTTTGAAGGAACTGCTGATGAAATGTACTCGGCGCTGATTGACAAGCTCTCATCCCTGCCCGATGATACCCAAGTTTTTTGTGGACATGAGTATTCTTTGCAGAATTTGGCCTATGCCAGGCATGTTGAGCCATTAAACGAGGATGTTCTCAAGCGGATTGAGTGGTGCAAATTGAAAAGGGCCGAATCAAGTCCAACTGTTCCGTCCACAATGGGTCAGGAGAAGTCTTGGAATCCATTTATGAGAGTTCATGAACAATCTGTCCAGAAGCATGCTGGTGAAAAGGAACCCATTCCAACCATGAAGAGCTTAAGGAAGGAGAAGGATTCATTCAAGGGCTAAACGGCTGCATTGAGGAATTGAAATTTTTTTTATATTGTAGAATGTAGAGGAATTGATAAGTCAAACGCACAAAAATTCATTTGATTTTTAGTTTTGTTTCTACTTTGGAAAATTGGTTTTGGAGAAACATAATTGGATCATAGTTTTTATTTGTTTATGTTGTAAATAAATTTGTTTAGAAAAAAATTTGAGAACTTTTGTGATTTATTTACTTTGGCTCTCGATAGTGATTCAGTTTGGAGGTCTTTGACATCAAACATTTGCATCTTTTAAGATCTAAAAATGTTGTCATGAAGTTTGTAGAGGGAAGCTTAAACTAAACTGCAAATATAATTGGTTTTTCTGATTACCAGGGTATTTGAAGGATAAATCAAGATCTGGTGCTTTCTGCAGCTTCACTGGCTTGACCGATTTCCTTCAAGCTAGCAGTTAAAAGCGAATGGCTGTCGAGTATTTTTTTTTTATTTTGCTTAAGCCTGGCTGAAACTGGTATATCTGAAGTTGTTTTTCGATTTGGAATTGCTCGAAAACGACTCTAACGATTTTGATTAATCTTTGTTTTGTAATATGTTAAAAGAAAAAAAAATTGCTTTAATGTGTGATAGTGGTTTTGGGGTTTGATATTTTGGAAATAAGCATGAAAAAGTCAAGCAATTTTTTTATAACACCTTAAAATCACTAGTTAAAACGTTTTTTTTTGAAAAAATAAAGTATGCTGATTTCTTTTACAGTTTTGAATTTGAAGGAAAAAAAGTTCAAAATCGTTCGTACAGTTTTTTTTTCAAAAACCGTTTTTTTGTAAAACTTTTTGAACACATTATACCAAACTCCGTTTTTGAAAACAACCAACTTATTTTCAAAAATCTGAAAAAAGTTTTTTTTTTTTTTTAATTTAAGAATTATTAAAGGACTTCCCTTTTTTGGAAATACTTTCCCTATGGGAGGTACCTACCGTTATAGGCTTTTCCTGAAAATGTATTTCAACCGAAACATTAAGTTTACACAAAAAACAGTGTTTTTTTATAATGCAAAACTTGCCTCTTAAAGAATTCCAAATCAAAGTAGGTTTACGCCAGAAACGTCTACAGTCCTCTGTTCTTTATCGCCTCCTGGAAACTCTGCTTGGAACTCCGTGTTTTAAAGAGATTTTTTTATATAAATTCAAACTCAGAATCAAAAGCCTAGTCGATTTAGCCATGTGCGTCTGTCCGTATTTTTATACTCTCTAGAGGTCACAATTTTTGAAATTTGGTCTATATAATTTTTGGTTCAAGAGTAAGGCTAAGCTCTTGAACCGGTAAAATCCGCCCTCAAGCACGCCCACAATCGACGACATTTTTGTTGAACAACCTCAATTTGGTAAAATTAAATTATGTTTTTTCTACAGTTACGATAAAAGCATAACGCTAAAATTTTGCACACGTAAGCTGTAGATAAACCTTTTTCCAATTAAATAAAAATATTTCAGTTTGGGCGTGGCTGACGCCCATTTTTATGCAAAACCATCTATATTGTTTTTTATAGAATATCAATGCTTACATTAGATCGAAGAACAATAAGTTTTGTGTGTATTACATGTACGTAAACATCTTGTGAACGAAATCAAAAAAATCAAAATGGTTGCCCACTTTTCACTAGAAACTATGAAAACTGTGTTTTTGCAAATATAGGGTATTTATAATGAATCCGCAAGCCAAAATTTTGCGTCTCTTAGTCGAAACTTAGAAGTACATATGTGTATGAAACTAAGAAGTTTTTGAATTTTGGGCGTGGCAAGGATTGACTTTTAATACTTTTTAATTTTCTTGAAATTACTGTAGACAGCTTTAGATTTATTCAAATTCTCTATGTATGTGGCGCAGAGTAGGCGCTCTCCGTTTTTGTGGATCGGCCACATGTAGGTAGATCATGGATATTATCTAGATTAACTATTAGGTACAGATCGATATTGAACGGCACTTCAGCTGTCATTATCATTTAACAATTGGCCAAAGTACCTAGTCTTTCATTATCTACTATTTTCGGCCTTATCGAAGTACCCGTCGGAACGGAAATTTCTCCGATTTTATACCATTCGGACGATTTTCGCTTCGAGGTATTTTTCCGACCAGCTGTTCGGAATATTTCTCCGAAACATTTTAACGCACATTGCATAACAGTGTGATTTTTGACAGCTAGATACAATTTTGTTTCCGATTTCCTTCAAAACAAGTTCTTAGCGGAATTTTTGTACCCTGTTCGCTCCGACGTATAGATACCTCGATTGGATCGATTGTTTCGCCATTTCTGCAGGGCCCAGTCCGACTTGTGAATTCTGATGCTGATTGTTTCACTTATGTCTATTGAAGCTTCACACTTCATACCAAAGATGTCCTCTCTCCCATTTAAGGCAATATTTCTTTCTCAACAACACTATAGTGTATTTTTTTGTAGCTCATAGTCTAATTAAATTACTGACCATCCTCATACCTAAACGAAGTCAAGTTTTATTTGGATTCAAAAGTAAAGCCAAATAAATTCCAAAGAACTGCAAAATTTATCTTTTTTTTATCTCAATCTACTTAATTTAATTTAAGTCCATACAAAATAAGATTTTCTTCAGAACAGCCCACTTTAAATTTCACAAACAAATTTATCAAGATCAATGTCAAAGAAACTCGACCTAAAAATACCTAATTACAGTCAACAACATCAAAAGAATTAATCAATCTTTTAAAGTCCACATCTTTCGAAAAAAAAGATAAAAAAAAATTATTAAAGAAGTCATTAAATTTACATCATTATCAACACCGTCATCGTCACTGCTAGTGCCGAGTATGCCGACTGATGATGATCCAATATGAATACAAAGCTATTCAAAGTCAAAGCAAAGCCTCCTATAAAATACTCGGGCGGCAAAGCCTAAAGGCAATAAAGGGCTTAAACAATGCAAAAGGCGGTGCGGTGCGAAACAAACAGCCAAACAGACACGCAACACGCTTCGTTGATTAAGACCTTTTTTTAATTCAAGTCGGTTTGGTAAGGTAGCGTTTTCAGCTTGAACGAGAAACAATAGAAGAAGATACAACACGGCGGAACACGCCACGCACTTGAATATAAAAGATACAATCGACTTTGAGCTCGTTGTCGGTTGGCACTCTCTGGACTGTGGAGGCCCTTCATCTAGACGGGTTGGCGCGGCGCTCGGCGGTGTAATTCCAAAAAAAACTATACACTTTAGAGTTCAGAGATAAAGTTGTAAGCGGGGTTTTTGGCTTTTTCACGGAAATGCTTACAAGATGTAAACATCCAGATAGGCTTGAAAAAAGTCATTAATGTATACTTGAGGCGTGCGTGATGGTGTTTCCAAGTTCATAAAAAAGTTTTATGGCATAGATTGCCATTTTTTTTTTCATTATGCCTCCTGTGAGGATTGAACTCACGACCCCTGGTTTACAAGACCAGTGCTCTGCCACTGAGCTAAAGAGGCATATGAATATTTTCTGACTCAGAAAAGAGGCTGTGTTCTTTAATAAAAAGCGGAAATGTTGTATCTATTAGATGTTGTTGTTATTGTTGGGAAAGAATATGTATTCAACAGATAGACAAACAATGCTTCTGGAACTTTTGACGTTGATTGAAGAGTGAATTGGCGGGGAATATATTTTGTTGTGACTTGTGAGTCATTCACTTGTTAAAAAGCTTAAAGGTATGTTTTGAATATGAACCTTTTCTTTTAAAAAAGGCCCTCCCTTCCCATGGAGCACAATATAGGTAAAAAAGGCAAACAAACAACTTTTCCATACAGGGTGGTTGAATGTCATCCTGCACAATCGAACGAGTTTAGCAGGGATGCTCGTTCCTATTCCCGCTATCATAAACAAACAAAATTGTAGAGCATACAATTTGCTACAATTTCGTTAGTACAATCAATTTTGTATGTCGATTAGTTACCGAGATATGGCACTTCGAAAAACAGGTAATTTTTCAAAATTCGCCAAAAAATGCCAAAAAATGAAGAATTCCACCTTATTTCTTCGGATATACCCGAGAAATCATGAAATATTGCTGTTTTTATGGCTTCTTGTTAAAATCACCAACTTTTTACACCCCCCAACGATCCCCGCTTGCCCACCAGGTACCAGGCCATGCCCATTACTATTGTCATTCCGCCGTAATTTTTATATATGACTTTGTTCTTAGTATACAGTGGGCAGGTAGAAAAAGGTCGGAAGTTAATCAAACTTTGAGATATTGTTCAGGAATATTGAATTAACATTTGACGAAGTTTTGGACCTCACCGGCCCTGTTGAAAAAGAGGAGGAGGGGAAACTGCAAACTTTTCGAGTTCGCTCCGGTTTTCGCTCTATAACTTTTTTTGCTTACGTTCTACGGCAAAAGTGTACCAAACTTTTTTGTAGAGCGTTAAGTTTACTAAAATATTGTTGGTACAAAAATAGTTGTATGTCATTTCGTTACCGAGATACGGAAAAAGAGGAAAAGGGGGAATTGCAAAATGTTCGACTTTGCTCCGGTTTTCCCTCAATAACTTTTTTTCCTTACTTAATACGGCAAAAGTATTCACGACCTTTTTTGTAAAGCATTCAATTTCCTACAATACAAATAGGGTGAAAATTCCATTCCATTCCATTCCATTTCTTCATAAAGAATTGACATAGAAGAACTTTTGAACTATTAAAATTGTAGAAAATTTAATACTCTACAAGAAAATCAAAACGTTTTTCCGTAAAATGTAAGGAAAAAAAGTTATTGGGGGAAAACCAGAGCAAATCAAAAATTTTGCAGTTCAATTTGTCGTACACGTTAAAATCATTGGAGCTATAGAAACCGAGATATTTGCGAAAAACGGTTTTTTGTAGGTTTTCGTGACCTTTTGACCTTCATAACTTTTTTTGCCGGCACGATATCAATGTCGATTTTTCACATCTTCATAACAACGCCGTAATAAAGGTGTGTACCGAAATTCAGCTTGATTGGAATTTTTCCGCAGATTCTGGTTTAAAATGCCTAAAATGACTGGGCTATTGATCGGTGATAGACTTACCGGGCCTGAAACCACACTGATAGGGGGCAATCAGTTCACGTGCGAAAGGATTCAGACGTTCACACAGAATGGCCGACAAGATTTAATAGGCGAAATTTTGGAGACTTATACCTCTGTAGTTGGGGCAGTTTAGAGTATCTCCTTGCTTGTGGATAGGGTACACAATGCTGAGGTTCCATTCGTCAGGCATACTTTCATCCCACCGGGTTTTACAGTTGTGTTGGTGAATAGGTATGCACCTCACCAAGTCATTTCCCGCTGCTTTGAAGAGTTCAGCCGTATGGCCATCCGCTCCAGCAGCCTTGTTGGACTTTAGTTTTGATATTGCTACATGGACTTCTTTTTTGTCGGGTGGATGGAGGTTTATCTTCATCATCGTCCAAATCGAATAGATCATTCTGCCTGAGAGCGATTAGTTGGTTGTCTCTTTGTAACCCTTGGACGAATGTTTTACCCTTTGGTAGAACTTTCGAATATTGCTTCTGCCGTATCCCCCCTCAATAGATTAAACCATTCTTTTTAGCAGTTCTCTCTTTTTCTTTCTGAAAAGCCGATGTTCCTAAAATTACCTGCAAGAGCGAAAAAGCAAAGAATTATAAAGACAATGGAGTTCGCAGGTCTTTTGTTCAATCCCCGATTTCCCCAAAAGTATTTTTCAAGGTACTTTTTCTTGCAAGTTAGTGGCAAACCATATCCTGTACGCGACGGATGAATTCCGCTTCATGTTCATGGTTTCCACACCTGCAAACTTATGAGGCAAACATTATTTGTTGAGAGTTTTAGTTGAGAGGTCTGGCAATGCGTCAGAAAAATCTCACTTTCAGCTTGACTTTGTGGGAATAATATTTGGGCAGACACTCACTAGATGCTTTTTGCCACGGAAGAGTTCTGCACACTGCCCCCCAAGGGAATAACATTTTCGTTCTGCATAAGAGTACGCTCCTATGGCAGCGCGATTCTCAAGCTAGTACCGGATTTTTTATATTCTCTTGGCGTGGCGGAAGCAGCAGTCCATCTTTCTATTCCCAATGGAGTTGGCATTTGTGTGACGAGAAGAAGAACTATACTTACTCAAGTTCAACAATCCTACTCAACAAAAAAACCTCAAAATTAATTCAATCCTTATCTATCTGAGGTATAACACTGTCTTAATAAACGGTTACAAACAGATTACGACACACTAACAGATTAAAGGGATTTTCAAAAATAGCATGTTCTATTGGACCACATCAATCCAATATTGAATCGATGAGGTAGACGATGAATAAATTATACTGAAACGATTTAAGCCTTGACATTGCCCAATTTATCTCTTCAAAAAGCAGCAAATTACGGTCACGTTCCCCAAGGCCTTCATGTCATGCCCATATGTTCCCAAGTCAACTTGAAGACGATTGTCATCTTTCAAGTTACCTGTATGCTGTATGGTGTATAAGAAAAGCACCCGCAAGACCGAGAAAACTTTCTTACCAATTTGTTATCCTGTTCCTGACCTGGTTCTATATCATTTTAGTTGTCCTCTCAAAATGACATCCACATCGATTTTTCTTTTCCACTTGAAGGTAATTTCGATTGTCCTTTTGTTATGTGCAGCAATGTGCACTTTGATGTTAACAAATATTTCACAAAAAAAAAAAAGCATCAAAAGGATGAAAGGATATTTTCGGTTTCTATACTAACTTTGTATTTCGTTGATTTGTGGTTGTGATTTCGTTGTTGACCTCTCGACGAAGGACACACTGAACACAGAAGCTATATCAAGAAATCGCTACCGCAGTTCCATTTTTTACCCATTTTCTTTGGTCTCCTCTATCGCCTTCCTGGAAATTTCACCCGTCTCTTGACAAGGTTTTGTGGTTTTACCACAAATGGATTTGGAATGTTCAGTTCGGCATTTCCTCTTCTTTTTTTTTTAGATTTTACGAGTATTTGCTTTTCTCCTTCATCATGACATGGAATCGCTTGAGATGAATAAGCTGGAAATGTGTTTCCTTTCTTTTTCGGTCGTGCTTGACCTACAACACAAATACAAACACACACTATGTATGTACTGAGATATTTGTTCCTTGACAGAGTTTGACAGTTTAAAAGGTTCTGATATCCTTTCCGGAGGAGTTGAGTTTTTTTTTTGTGGTTTGTAGTTTGATTCAGAGAAGTTGGCATTCTTTTCGAATCGAGATGAAATCATGTTGAAAATGGAATTTTAACCAACAGCAACGCAACGCAGTGACCTGGGAGGATGTCATTTCGGAAACTGGTCTTTTTTCAAATCAGCGGTAGTTTGGTGGTTTATTTTTGAAAATGCGTCATTCGTGAAGAATGGCAGATAGAGTGTCCATGACTAAAAAAAACTTTCGCTTTGGACAAAAAAATCGTTGGTTCTAATTTTTTGGGACCGTGGGAAAACGCTTTGATCAAATTTTCGATTTGAGGGAACTAAAACCGATTTATTTCGATGAAGATATGGTATCATCCAAATTTATTTTGATACTGAAAATGAGGATCCAATAAATCCATTTTCTGAACAACAAACCATCAACGTCACTGATAGAACCGACATTTTCCTTTGAATTTGACAGAAGCGATCAAAATTGCATACTAAAATGATACTAGGATGTTGCATCCCGGGAAGGACAAGAGTAGTTTATTAACTCTAAATGGTGCTGCCAAAAAGCTCACTATTAGGTGGCCCCTATTTCGAAAAATAACCAGCAGTCAGTGTTACGCACTGACGAATGATGCAACTGAAGAAAACATAACCACTTTTCTAGGTCATCCTCACTTGGTCTACATTTACGTTCCAAAAAATGACTCTAATCACTGTTGTCATGGGGGGACTTGAATGCAAAACAAGGCCTCCGCTCCACAACTCAGGCCTTGTTTCAGCCAGCGAAATAAAAATCGCAATATACTTAATTATTTGTAATGCTCGTCAGGTAGTTTTTTCGGTGGAATAACCTTACATACCACAAAAGTCACATGGGTCTTCCACGGTTTACCTTACTTTATCATCAATTCACTACATAATCTAGAGAATCCTTCTTAAACCGCACGATGCGAATGAAGAATGGTTTTAATCATATTGGATGGTCCAGACATTTCAAACCAACGGACACCAGCATCCATTTTTATCTCTTATCCAACTTTCCTAAACGTCTTGTACTTTCGAAACTTGTGCTTCGAAAAATCTCTAAAAAAATATTCAGTTTTGATAAAGTGTTCTACCACTGTAGCGCCACATGCTCTTGGCCCAATCTGAAATATCTGTTTCTTTTCAAGTTGTTCTTATTTTATAAAAGAAAATCACAAAAAGCTATTTGAGTTTTTAAATGACTATAAAAGCCACGCTTTATTTCTTATATATTGTTTGTAAACTTAATATTATATCATGAGTTTATAACTATAAATATGCAATTTATAGTTTATATTGCTTGAATTTCTTAAAAAATATATTTTTGTTTAAAAGAGAAAAAAATAATACACACAAAAAATACCGATTATATTATTAAAAATCATAAATTTTCTTATATACAGAAATAAAAAAAACTTAAAAACTAAAAACAACAAAAAAATATAAAACTAGTTTTTTCTTTCCTTTTTTTTTGTAAATAATTATAAATTTTTCCAATCAGTCATCTTTTTATATTTTTTTTTTCTTGCATTTATATATCATATCACCATAAAAACTCAATTTTTATAAAATTATATAATTATATAGTTTAAAATGTCATCCAAAATATTTAAAAAAAAGAAATCATAAAACTCATAAACATGAACTAAAAATTTAATTTTAGAAAATAATAAAAATTTTGTGATTAATATTTTGTTTTTCGTTATAATAGTTTATTTATTTTTTATTTATCTGATTAAATATTAATATAGGGTAGTAATATATCGATAAATATTTTTGATCGTAATTTATTTTTAATTTTTAAGATCGTTCTGTGCATATTTATGTGGAATAGCTTTTTTAATTTTCTTCGTCATTCGTCTAGTATGTTTGTCATTGTTGATTAATTTTGGTGTATTAAATAATAATAATAATAAAAATATCTTAAAACTATAAACAAATTATCACCTATATACTTGAATACTTTATTGGATTAATACAACAATAATTTTATATATATTTTGCTTTTTATATAATATTTTACATGAGTTTATATCGTGTATATATATTTTATAATATTATTTAATATTTTATCACATCACAATTAATTTTAAATATGTATTTCACTGTTTACCTTTTATGTAGTTGTGAAATATAGTAATATAATATTTACTTTAGTAAATATAAAATAAATATGAGAGAAAAAATAATAACAATAATAAATAATAGTTCATATTGCAGAATAATTGAAAATGTAGTATTTTTAAATTGTTAAATGTTATGTGACAACGTTTTTATTTAGTTTTTAACAAATCATTAAAAGTTTGGAAAAAAGTGGCAAAAGAAGAGACACATTTAAAGTACATTATAAAGTTTAATAAAATAGCAAAACATAATATATAAGATAATAAATTTAAATCTCAGAGGATTCCAAATTACATTAAACAAATTAGACTGGGCATTGAAAACAGACTCATGTTGTTTACGGATACATAAATTGTTGATAAGCAATAAATGAGTTCAATAACTTATTGTTTTGATTTTTGTTTTTGAAAATGTACTTTAAACTTATTTATTTTTAGAGTTAGAAACTATTTTTTTGATAGGAAATGAGATAACTTTAATTTATTTCTGATAAAAAGCCAATGACCCATTTGGACAATAATCGTATCGTGATTTTTTGTTCTATCAACATTGGTTGTCAGCTTAACTTCTTTGAATACATAAATCTTTTTGTTGATTTTGTTTATAAATGTTTTTGATAAGATAATTAATTCAATGCAAAACTTTTGTAATCGGTCATAAAATAATGTTTATCAAACCACGAGTATTTGTTATGTCGTCTTTTATCTAGGCCAAGTTTAAATCATGGACATTGATGGATTTATTAAGACATTTGTATGAATGATAAAGTTAGGCAGTTGATGGACACCAGTATTATGAATGAAGGATGTATTTGTTCCTAAACGTACAATTTTTTTGATATATTGGTACTCTGTGAGTCTGCAACATAAATCTAACTAAACATAAACATGTTTCTGCAACATTATGAAATGAAAAAGTAAAGACATTCATTCTCTTAGAACACTTAATTTAGTTTGATATTTTAAAGCTTAAAAATTAATTGAGTTTAGTCAACATGTTGCAAATAAAAGCAAAAGTAAAAACAAAAAAACACTTCAATTTGAGAACTTAAGAATTTGAATGTTGCAGAAACTATTTTTATCTGAATTTTAACTCGTTGCTATTTAACGGATTCATGTATCTTGGTGATATAGGTAGCTTACAAAAAAACTTGGTATAGATAAAGTCCTGTTTGAATCGTGTTAGCCATGAAAATATAAATAAAGATTATTTCTCTATGGAACGCAGCTAAAAAAAATCTAGCTGAGCATTTCAATGTTACTGCAACATTAGAGATTGTCTATTAAGAAAAGAATTGGAGAGAAGTTTAAAGAACAGTCCGCTACTTCTAAACATAAAAAAACATTCCAATTTTGAAAATTATATAACTTGGTTGTGCAACATTTTTGATAACACAGCTCAGATACATTTAGTATGACATCGACTTGTTTTGCATTTGAAGTGTGTCAAGTCATACTTTTAACATGTTGCCTGTTTAAAAATATTCAGAGTTTAAGGAAAAGACAAAATATTAATTTTTTTAGAAAACACTTCCATTGAAAACTCATCATCTTAAATGTTGCTGAAATATTTTTATATGCAATTTCTGAACAAAACTTTCATTTCCATTTTTGTTTGCATTGAAACAAAAACTATTCGTAGACTCAAGTTTATTTTGGGGCTTTGCATAAATAAGTTTTTGCTAGATTTTGTAATTCAAAATGGTGGTAATGTTTTGTAAAAAATTAAGCTGACGTTTAAGATTTGCATTCACAAAACTAGTCGGTGGAATAAAGTCTGCAAATTAATGATAAGCACTTAGAGAACATATCAATTTAGGAATTTAATGTTGCTGAAACATTTTTAAATAAAGTTTTTTAACATCACTTTCGTTAAATTTTGCTGTTTTTTGAAGGAAACTATCGGTCGACTCATGTGTTTTAGCAACATATCTTTATTTTCAATATTAAAAGTTTATTTCAGAGTTTCTAGTTCAGCATAGACATTTCTTAGCAACTTTTAAGAATACTAAAAGTAAGAAACATATTGTTGAAACATTAGCTGAGGTTTGAATAACAGTTACAAAAACAGTCTGTCGAAATTGTGTTTGTAAACAAATGAAGAGTAAAGAAAAGAATAAATAATGAATACTCAAAGAACATTTAAATTTAAGAAATAAAAGAAAAGTTGCTGAGCTGAAAGATTTTAGATGCGAACATGCTTATGCCGTTGTCAAACAGATAAAAAAATGTGTCTGTTTTCTGCTTAATATCCGCGAAAATATCGCTCGTAAGAGAAAGGATTTAAAAAAAAAAAAAAAAAAAAAAAAAAAAAAAAAAAAAATAGAAAACACTACCATTCTAGAACATTATAGTTTGAAATGTTGCTTAAACATTTGACATAACATTATAGAAATTATCCTGCCACTCTAAAAATTGCCATAGCAGATACCTGAAGGATAATCAACATGTTGCATACTTTGAAAATAAAAAAAAAATGCTTAAGGAAAATAAAATACAACATTTATATAAATATCATAATGTTGCTGCAACATTTAGGTTGAGATACCTTATAAAGTAAACAATATAAAACAACGTTGTCACATGTATTCAAAGGATTAAAGAAATAATAATAAATATTAAAAATGTATATAAAAAAAATGAGTATACAATAATGTTGCAACATTTTATCAAACGAAACATCATGTTGCTTAAATGTTGCAAGGAAAAGTTAAACAACAACTTTATAACTAAATTTAATAAATTTCAGGTCTTACAGAGCGCTACGTTATTTAAGCCAATGTGATACTAGACGATTGACTAGATTCTGAGCTTGGAATTGTGGAATACATAAGCTTTTTTTTCTTTTGTCTTTGTGAGTAAACAAGGCCTATTGCAATGGTGAATATTACCAAAATTGCCGAGGCAAAAATAAGCACAACTATGATGTCGATTTCTTCTAAAAGGTCACCAATTTCTTGGTGTGTACTTATAATGTCAGTTAGTTCTGTTGAAGTTGTGTCAATTTCTGAGGATATTGTTGTCACTGGTGGTGGGGTTGTTGATGTTGTTGATGATGATGACGTAGTCTCTTCAGGATGTTGTGTTGGGGAAGTTGTGGATGTCACTGGGATTTCATCTGGTAAAACAGCTGCACTAGTACTTGTTGAAGACTTTGGTGAAGTGGTCGATGTAGTTGGCATTGTTGTTGAAGATGTCGGAGTTGTTGTTGTTGTCGAGGTAGTTGACGAAATTTCAGGGCAAACCTTGCAACATTTTCCAGCAACTTTAATAGGATTCTCACAATCGGGAACCTTGCAATAGTTCACTTGACACCGGTTATTTCCATCCACACATTTGCATTCCTTGCAATCATCATCCTCAAGCCAAGTGTCTCCATTCATTTTGGGTACATTCAAATATCCAGAGAAGCAATTCAAAGCACTTTGTTCTTGAGTAATCTCACAAAGTTGCTGACACAACTGCTTTCCAGCGAAACAATCACATTTAAGACACTCATTCCTCCAGTATGATGTTTTTGGCTGACTGACATCACTGCACTCGATCTCAGGGACACATTCATATTTTGAACAACAGCTTCCAGGCAGACCATGTCCTTGCTCCACAACAATAGCAACATGTCCCTCTTCACATTTGGGTACAGTTGGACAGGCTCCACAAACGCACTGGAATTCAGGGCAACATTTCTTGATCTCTGCCTCTGAATGATGGCTTTGAGCAAACATGACCAAATCCCGCTTCCATTTTCTGTGCGGTTGATGATGATTGTGATACTTGAAGAATTCTGGTTCGAAGCTTCTATAATCCCCTGGGACAATCTTTATAGCTTCACGACGACGATGTTGAAGGCTGCGTTTTTGAAGCACATGAGGTGATGAGGTTGTGCTTGGCAACAACGAGCTGGGAAACAATTGCTCGATCAGACCTTCATCTGCAAGTCTATCAAATATATTGGATTCTTCCTCTTCAACTTCAGCGTGTTCCAAGTCATCGCCAGTTGAGGATTTTAGTTCGCTGTCGGTTGGACATTCAAGTTCAGGCAAGGGACATTGAACTTCTCGGCAATCATCTTCAATGTGATCTGAAATTAAAAAAAAGATACAAAATGTTAAGTGAAGGTTTAAAATTTAAAAAAAAAGGAACACTTAAAAATATATAAAAGTCAAATCAGATATAAAAACCTTTTTAAAGGCGGTATTTTAAAGACTGTTTTATTAAATTGACGTCATCGCGAGTAGAAATTTTAAGAGTTCATAAAAGGGCTGAGATTTATAACCTTTTTCAAATAAAAAAAAAATTCCATCCAGCTCATACACACAAACTTCTTCATCTCAAGACCTTCACTTTTTTGAACAACAACAACCATCCCGACGAGCTACCTATCATTTTAAGCCAAAAAAATTACAACACCATCACACAGTTTATGTGTATTTTCCTGGTCTATTTTGTTACTAATGAGTAATGACTATGTCACAGAATTTTATGACTTCAACATAAAAGCCTTAAAGCGTCGTCGCCGTCACCGTCGTCGTCAGTTTGTCCGTTGAGTAGGGAAAAAAACCATAGCTTCATCAACTTTCGCATAAAACTAATAGCCTTACGCACTACGCACCAAAGATGACTAACCAATGGCTTCCTCCATCTTTAGCGTCTTGGAATTCTTAGAACATTAACCCACTTGACATTGGCTTACTTTTGTTTCCATCATAAAGTTCGACGACACAAAGACAGCACCACCGGTATGGTACAGCAGCCAGGAACATCGTAAAAACCTTCATTTTGATGGTTCAGATTCATGCGCTTCCGGTTTTATAACTTTGACGCGTAAAAACTATCTCAGTTGGGGGCAGTCATAACATTATAATGTCTTAAACCCCCTCTCCCCCTCTCTCGAAACAATCTGGTTGAAAGGAGGTATAAAACCTGTTCCTTATAGCCATAAAGGATTTATATTTACTTTATAAACATGGCAGACCATTACAGAAGCTCTTTTATGCGAATTAATTTTACACGACGCATACTCCCAATCATAAAACAGTAAAATGCAATAACAATCATATAAACGATAATAGTAGTTGTTGCTAGAGACGGTGACGCTGGTGGTGATGGTGATGGTGACTGTGACGACGACGACACTGACAATTTGGGATTAGCTGTTATAGATAGAGCCTTGGTGTAGGCTCTTTGCAAGATTAGAATGAAAAAGGCCATAAAATGAGAGGGTAGTGGAACGAACAAAATAAACAACAACACTTTATTACCAAAAAATAGTGATGGCTGGCAATAAAAGTGCGGTGGCTGAATTATTGAGTATTAATGGCGTTGATAGTAATGGCATTGAATTAAATCGTTTAGTTTTGATAGATCAGCTATCTACTGATATTTTTTAATGGCCAAACACATATTTTTTAAGTGTGGTGATGCAGGGAGTTATGTTTCTTGGGTGTTCCTTTTTTGTTTGGGACGGTCCGAAAACAGTCGCTTGGAAAGATTAAAAGTACCGAAATGACGAGAGTGGATCATGGTGGTACGTTTGTCAACAAGTGGAAATAGACAGCTAAGCAAAAGAGAGGTGTTAGGGCCGAGAAAAAAGTGAATGGGGTTAATAAAGAAGACGGAGTAAAAATTCCTTGATTGTGAAGAGGGCCACTAGCATTCATACCGCATACCCTTGACCAAGAAAACTGTGAATTTTTCCGAATTACAATTTTTTTCGATTTCCGTAATTTTGACTTTTTGGAATTCGAAACGTAGTACCCCGTGGTGAATTGAGAGTTTGTGTATGTCGAGCTGCTACGTCAAACGTTCCGGGTTCGACCCCTAACACCAAATAAAAGTTTTTTGCGAGGTGCTTCCTCTTGTGAAGAAGTGAAAAACCCTCCAAGACTAAATCTTGCCATGAAAAAGTGCATCTCTGCCAGCCGCTCAGATTCGGCGGTAAATTGTAGGTCCCTTCCATTTCTGCAAAGTATCAACGCACACACATACATTAGTTCAGAGTGTAAGTCACTTGGCTAAGACTGCTCAAGACTGCTCAAAACTGTTCGTGTTACAATATTTTCAACCCGTCCAAAACATTATGTTTTCCTGAGGTCAGCAAAATAGGCATCCATGGCGGCGGTGACCTCCTCATTCGACCCAAATCTCTTCCCGGTAAGTGGCTTCTTCAGGTTTGGAAACAAAAAACAGTCACTGGGGGCCAAATCTGGAGATTACGGTGAATGAGGCAGCAATTCATAATGCAATTCCACCAATGCGACGGCCAGCAGAGGTGTGAACCGGTGCGTTGTCGTGGTAGAACAGCACTTTTTTCTTCACCAAACAGGGCCGTTTTTTCTTCGATTCGGCGTCGAATTGGCACAATAAGTCGGCTTAGTAGGGACCCGTGATTGTTCCTTGGTCTCTGGTGCGTACCAATTAATCCATGTTTCGTCAACGGTCACAAAACGACGCAAGAAATCCGCTGGATTGCGCTGAAACAGCGTCAAATACGTCGCCGATGTGGTCTCAAGGTTGCGCTTGTTGTCTGGTGTGAGCAAAAGCGGCACCCATCGCGCCGACAGCTTTCTCATGCCCAAGTTCTTCGTAAAGAATATGATGAACCATTCCTTTTGCGATGCCAAGAGTCTCAGCTATATGTTGAATCTTCAATCGGCGGTCTGCCCACACGAGATCGTTGATTTATTGGACATTTTCGTCCGTAATAGCCGTTTTCGGGGCACCTGGCCGTGCCCGTGGCTCATCAAAAACGGACGTGCGGCCACGGAGCAAACTCGTTGAACCAATTCTTGATGGTTACCATCAAAGGAGAAGAGTCACCGTACACAGCATCCAAGCGATCTTTTAATTTCGGTGCGCGTTTTCATGATGGTAAAACTTTTTTGTAATAGCAGCGCCATCGGGCGGTGAGACTAAGCACTTGTTGAATGACCCGGTATTAGACAGTTCCAGGTGAGATGTTGTACCGGCGCAGACCGATTATACTTTAGGTTTAGATAATGGCTTGAACTGGTTGAATGAAACTCTCGTCAGGACAATTTTAAGACTTGTTTTTTTCCCGGGTCATAGTTGTTGTCATCGATATTGGATGGTTACGGCCTTACTTTCTCAAAATGGCCTACATTTCGAGCTAACATTTTCCGATTAGCATCAGCTGCTTAAATTTCTACAGTATTTCCATAATCCTTGTGTTGACTGTTCCATTCTTTGTTTTTATTTTCATATATCTTATTACTAAGGAATCTCTACTTTAGGACTCCAGTTTCGGAGCAAGTGCTTCAAATCCTTTCTCCGGTCGTCTGGATTCCATTTTAGTTCAGCACTTATAATTGCGAATCAGGACCAGAGTTTCACAGAGATGCCCAACACTATTGGCACAGCGTTTTTTAACACTTGTCGACATCACTCCTATTGATTGGTCTTCTCGGTTCATATAATCAGTCGCAGGATTTGTTACACTCTCAATGATATGCTCATATTCTGATTCCAATTTTCCAGCATTGAATTTGTTAACCACTATAAACTGTGATTATTTGTACTAGATTCGATACCAACAAATCTAAGTTGGTTCCTTGAAATCCAACTGAAAAGCTTAAAGTACATTAGAACAACCCTTCGCAGCTTAAGGGAAACTAGAAGCAAAATCATATTCGTCTCTACACATTTCAAAGTTTCCTTATGGTTTTTTTCAAGATCCTTGCATAATTTTTATTATTTGCTTTATCAATACTCACTCTCATACAAAATTTAAGTCTCCTTTTTTTGTCCATTGAAGTTGAAGGATTCTATTTTTGTTTCCTTATTAATAAAACAAAAAAAAGTTTCTTTTATTGCACAAGAGCACCAAGGATGAATCTTCAAAGGCTCGTCGACGTAGCACACACCACAAAAGGTGCATGCTAATCCTTGAATCAGAAAAAGAGCAAACAAAATAAAATCCTTAACAACACAAAGTATAAAACTTTTTATTCACAACATCACATACAATATGATATTTTTAGCTATAAAAACTTTTGAACACACAAAGCAAAAATATACACCTATACAAACAAAAAAAAATTGAAAGATAAACAGGATGGATAAAATTAATAAATGTTAAAGGTTTTTTTCCATTTTTTACAAAATGGTACATCCTTTGCAATGGAGCAAAAAAAAAAATTATGAATTTTTTTCACTTTGCCTGGATGTTACTTGATAAGCTTAAAATATCCCCGAAAGCATAGTTTCGACGTTAAAAATTATATGCCAAACAAGCACTCAGGACCAAAAGAGACCATACCCCAGCTCTGAGTAATGCAACAACCCTTTCCTTTATCCCTACACTACATGCATTTTTGAGTCCTCATTTGTGCATGTGTCACTGCGGCGAATACGAATACGACGCACAGTGGTTTGAGCGCGGAAAAAAATGCTTTTTAAAAAGTTTTACGTAGCCTTTAAATTTTTATGTCTAAGTACTCTCGGATAACCCCAGCATATAATGGAAAAGAATTTTTTAATTAATATATTTTATTTACTATTTACAAGCCCTCAAAGTTGAAAAAAAAAAATTATTCAAGTCGCGAACCACATTTTCAACAAACTTTTAGATGTCTTTTTCCGGAGTTCCTTATCATACATTCTATTACTTTGTATATCATTTTATTGGTCTGTTTTCGAGTATTTAAAATTAAAAAAAAATTTAGTGACATTGATAAAAAAAGCCTTATATAAGAAGTCTCAAACCTTGGTACTTAAAAAAAATGGCTTTTATGAAAAGTTTTTGAGTTTCAAATTTAGCTCCACTTGCCTCCACGTAACGGTATATACCAGCATATGCACCGCACTTTCAAGTTACAGCACAGAAAAATCCATCTGCGATTACCTGCGATCTTCGGAGTTATGTTCAAATTTGTCTCAATGAATGAGGTCGCAAAAACCGCGGTTTTGACGGTGGTATATATGAAAGAGTTATAATTTCTTCGGCACTGATTATCGTAACGGACTGGTTAAGCCCATTTTTTTAGATAAAATGTGTACCTTTGTTTCTAAAGTAAAATAAAATTCATACATAAACCCATGCCTGAGAAATTGGACTTTTCGCGGAAAAAATTATTTCTGCCTGCAAAATATTTTATTTTTCAACTCCATTTTCTTGGAAAAAATATAAGAAAAGTATTATTATTTTATGATAGGTTTATTTATATAATATATCTTAATAATAAATAAACAAAAGGATTCGGGATAATCTTGCAGTTTTTTTTTTATTTAGCGCAAAAACTTGGGACAGGTAATAATAAAAAAGAGGTGTTTTTTCAGATTTTTGCCTGTATATGAGGTTTTCCCTATACCTGTTGCGTTTTTCATATAAATCAAAAACAAACAATTTTTGATCATTTTTAAATTTTATTACCCTGTTTTTGTTGTGTATTGTTTATTTTTTTATGACTTATAAGGATTAGAGATGTCTTACAAGACTGTTTAAGCACTTACTTTAAACTATATATATGTTTAAAGAATTTAAAAAAATAAGTCAGTATTAAGTGATTGTGCATTTGTGCAAGGTGTATACCAGAATATTATAAGTCTTTGATCAAATAAGTGAAATTGAAGTGAAATAAAATAAATACAAGCATTAGATATTGAAGTAACAGTGAATTATTGAACCTGAATTGTTCTAGCCCCATAAGCATGGATTCAATAGCAATTCGTTATTCGGTGTTATGTAGCGAACTTTGGGCTAATGGTCGTAATATACAAAATCTACGACCATATTTTGAAAGGGAATACCCCAACTTAACTTCTGAGCAAATAGAAATAGTGATATCAGAAGTACTGAAACGTTTTTTTCACATTTTTCAAGTCGATGGACCGCAGTAGAGAGAAAATTTATGGAGTGTATCCTCCATGTGGCCTACAATTTGCCATTTAAAGCATGGAGAACTAACAATGAGACCCGACAAATTAGAGATGCTCAGAAAAAAACAATTCAGCAGGCATTTCATGAAAGACTGAAAATCAGAGTTGATGTTGTAAGACAGGGTACGGGGACAAGTAATGACGGCAACACATCCAGGAGATTCTTTGGCAATCCAACTATTACTTCAGAAATCACTGGAGTGAGTGAAGACCTTATTCGAAGGTTTGCTGTTATCCTGGAAGTAGTAACATCGAACGAAAAAGTAGATTTTACAAAATATGCAGAATACGAGTGGCAAACTGCACAACTTTTTGTCGAAAATTATAAGTGGTACAACATGCCAGCAACCGTACATAAGATTTTGATCCATGGAGAAGAAATCATTAAAAATTGTGCCTTTCCTGTTGGATCACTCTCTGAGGAAGCCCAAGAATGCCGAAATAAGGATTATAAAATCTACCGCTGTTTTAATTCGAGAAAATGCAGCCGAATTGCGACGAATGAAGATGTGATGCATCGTATCATTATATCATCAGATCCACTAATAACAGGGTTAAGGCCACAGGCAAAAAAGAAAATACTACCAGTCAGCTAAAAACCTCATTTTAGCACAGTAAAATACTTACCTACTTAATTTATTATATTATTTATTAATTGAATGCAAATGTTTTATTTATGTTTTTAATTTTATATGTTTGTTTTTATGTTTGTAATATCGGTACATTATTTATAAAATTTTATTTATAATAAAAAGTTCAGATTTATCTTTAAGAAAAAAACTTTCATTTTAGTACAAATTTTACAAAAATGAAAAATGTCAATAACTTTTTTTCTAGTCATTTTTTCTTTACACAATTTTTACCAATTATTCACAAGGACCATCTTGACATCTGTGCCAAATTTTATAAAAATCCGTAATATAGTTCAGATTTAAGAAATTCTTTGCCGCTCTCCCATACAAACCAAACCCTCAAATTTTAGAAAAATCTCAATAACTTTTTTTCTAGCAATTTTTTCTCAACCAAATTTTCACCAATTATGCATAAGGCCAATTTAAATATCTGTGCCAAATTTTATTAAAATACGTTCAATAGTTTAGATTTTACAGATTTTTTTCCGCTCTCCCATACAAACCAAACCACTGTGCGACGTGCCATGATCAGTGTTGTCACTTTACCACAATTGTAGTAGATCTACCACACTTTTTTAAGATTTTCAATTTCTACCACATCTACCACGGTAGAAGGAAAGTCTACCACTATTTTTAGATTTATTTTAAAAAGGAAAATTAAGTATACAAATTTTCATTCTCAGTTCTCAGGAATGCAGTTATTTATGACCTTATGGAAAGGGAATGTGATTTTGGTGCGTAGTAGAATAAGAAAAACTACTATAGTTTTAGTCGAGTCGATAAACTTTTTCGTCGAAAGTCATCAGAAACAGCTCCGATTTCGATATTTTTATACCCTATTCCATAGAATCTGTATATTGTATTTGGTGTGGAGTTTGTAACATAGAGAAATAATATCGTTAGGTATAGAAAAGTATATATATTCTGACTCAGAATCAAAAGCCTAGTCGATTTAGCCATGTCCGTCCATCCGTCCGTCCGTATGTATACTCTCTAGAGGTCGCAATTTTTGAGCTAGAAAGCTGAAATTTGGTACATATAATCTTTGGTTCAAGAGTAAGGCTAAGTTTTTGAACCGGTAAAATCCGCCCACAATCACCATTTTTGTTGAACAACCTCAATTTAATAAAATTTAATTATGTTTTTTTGTACAGTTACGATAAAAGCATAACGCTAAAATTTTGCACACGTAAGCTTTAGATAAACTTTCTTCCAATCAAATAAAAATATTTCAGTTTGGGCGTGGCTTACGCCTATTTTTCATACAAAATCATCAATACTGTTTTTATAAAATAACAATTGTTATATTAAAGCGAAAAACATTAAATTTTGTGGGTCTTACTGGCACATAAACATCTTGTGTATGAAATCAAAAAAATTATTTTGGGCGTGGCTGACGCCCACTTTTCATTAGAAACTATAAAAAAATTGTTTTTGTAAATAAACGGTATTTATAATTAATCCGCAAGCCAAAATTTTGCGTCTCTTAATAGAAACAAAAAGGTTTGTGTATAAAAAGAAATTTTTGAATTTTGGGCGTGGCTTACGCCTACTTTTCATGAAAAAACGAAAAACGTAGCCTTAAGAATTTAAGGCATTTCCAATGTTTAATTTAAACCTTTTTCCTTCCGTTCGTTATTTGAGAAATATATTTCTACATTTTCTTTTGTACATTTTTTCAATACGCCCAATTTTAAAGGCGTGATTTTGGTAAAATACCTTTGTTCAGGTAAGATTGTTTAAAAACTACTCGATTCAGCTGTAGTCTTACACATATGCCTAAATACTGAAAAAAGTGCAGTTAGTGCTTCAAATTTTTAAGACACGCCCACTTTTAAGGGGCGTTTCCGTCAAAAGTCGTATAATGCATTAATTTTTTAACGTTTTTTAACTTTCGGTCGCAGTTTTGAAGTAAACAGATGAACACTTGGATTTATATTCCTTGGTTACGTAGCAGAGTGTGGTCCAATAATTGTTAAAAACACCCATAATCGCTATTTTCATTCCAAATCTAATTTTTAAAAATTTAAGTTTTGTCTTGTTTTGTTCAAATCGATCTGCAAGAATAAAATTGAATGTCACTGAGCTCATAACAATTGCCTTGGCAATAAAACGTTTTCTCTTTGGGCGTGGCGCACTCCTTTTTTTATTGCGCCAGCACTAATTGAACATAACACCGCATAAAATTAATGTTATTGAATTTTTTCTGTCTGCTAAAGAAGAATTTTGTTTCTGAAATATCGGCTGTTTGCAGGAGGCAGACGCATGCACATACAAAAATATGGGGAATAGGGTATCCAACAGTTCGTTGCAAACGTACTGTAGCTCTCGCTTATGTTTTTTATCTTATTTATTCAAACTCAGAAACCTTTTAAAGGGGTGAAATAATTATTTTTTTGTTTAATCAAGAATAATATGGAGATTCACCTGAGGTAAGCCAAAAATCTAAATTCTAGAGCGTGTAGATTGGGTTGAGAAAAGAAAAAAAGCGTGTACGTATTTCTCTTTGTTTTCTAAAAAATGATCAAATTGGATACAAAATTATTAAAAAATTACGGTAACTTCTACAATGCCATGCTCTACTTTTTTGTAAGGCCAAGAATCTCTTCTTTTATTGCATTAAAAAAATGCTATTTTAGCGAACCGTTTTTGAAAAATCAATTTTGAAAACCAAAATTTAAAAAAAAAATTTAAACTAAATTTCCAAATTAAAATTTTTTTTTTATAATTTGGGTTTAAATATAAATTTTTCAAAAACGGTTCTATAACATAATAAAAGAAAAGATTCCTGGCTTAACAAAAAAGTATAAAATGGCATTCTAGGAGTCTCCGTTATTTTTAAATAATTTTTTGGTCAATTTAACTTTTTTTTAGAAAACTACCCTTAAATTAGAAAATTTGGCACACCTTAGGTGAATCACCTTGTACAAAGAACATTATACATTGTTAAGTCTAAAAATAAAAATAATTATTTTAACCCTCTGAAGTTTTCTGATTTTGAATAGTATACAAAACAAAAATTTAATAAAAAAGGTTACCAAAACCGCTGTTTGTGAAATTCCTTAGTTATTTACATTTTATTCAGAAAATACTTAAACTTAAATCTACAGATGACGGGATTAATTGATTTACTTTGCACAACTGTCTTATCCTCTAATACTTCTGTATAAACTTGAAATTGTTAGGTATATTTAATCATCAGCAAAACTTCATGCCAGTTCTCTAATGCTTCAGCTCCCATAACAACCCACTTGTAGCGAAATTTTCATGACATGAACAGTTTTTCTAAAAACATAGTTTCTGTTCTCGTTTTATAAAGCAAAAATTAAGTCATGTTCATGTTTCAATAAAACCATTATCTTCTGTGGTCCTGCGGCCGTCACATCCAATAGCACCTACAATTACTGCTCTTTAGCTCCTATAAATATAATTCTTGTGACATGGCCAAAGAACTCTAGCATACACTGTTCAGCAGTCTACCAGCTCCAGTCACCATAGTTAATACGTTTCCTTGTTTTCAGCAATTTAAAGATTTTGTTGTAGTATTGAATATAATGATTAGAAATTTTTTAAATCTACCACACAAAATTTGAATCTACCTCTATTTTGTATCCCAATCTACCACGTTCTTTAAAATGGAAGTGACAACACTGGCCATGATACTGTATCCCAGAAAAAAAAACGAAGAAAACCAGGAAGCGGGTCCTCGTTTGCTTGCATTTCGTAAATTTTATCATCCGCGTTGTTGCTGAATTTTTAATCGGGTACCTAAATTAGAAAAAAGACCCAAAAGAATGTGTGTCAGTTGCCAGAGTGCCATAAGGATAACAACGAGAACAATGACAGTCAGGAAATAATGGGTCGTTAAAGTGTTAGCGGGCATATAGGAGTTTAGAGTTAGTTAAAAGAGCATTCTTTGAGTCTTTTGGGAATTTAACTGTATGAGCATATGCGAAGGAGCACAAGAATGTGAAAGAATTCATATTTAATGCCGAAGTTGGTTGGAAGGCTTTTCAGTGTTGACACTTTATAGAAAGTCTTTGAAAACCTAAACATCTCCAAATAAATATTAACACCATAATACACATCTTTTCGAAAATGAATCAATTAATGCTGAATCAAGAGTTCTATGAATGATGACAAGAAAAAAAGGCCCTGAGAAAAAAGGTACCAAACAAGCACCCTTTTTAATGGAGTGAGATAACATGATTGCACAGCCCCACGTTGTGCGCCAGCTGTAACGTGGAAATCGCAGCCTGGTTCTTCTTGCATTTTCCTCTTATTGAAAATGTTACAGAAAGTATAGCTAGTCCGGGCGCTAGCTAGTTGTCTTCAGCTATGCACACCAAGTTGGTCAGCCATCTAGTCCTCTGTATTTTCAGTTTTTGATGGGAGGCCATCCACTCCAGCATCCTTGTTTGACTTAACGTCACGCGTAAGTCTTGTTTGTCGTCATCAAATTTAAATGTACCATTTGGCATTACAGTTGCACAATAAATTGGTTGTCTTCGCCGTTAAACAGTCTCCAGCATTGTTCTTTCATAATTCTCAGCATTGACTGTACATCTACTACAAAAATATCATGCTAGCCTCTTGTGTTCGGGAATTGAACCCCTTGGAATTTTTTTTTACCGTCTATAATATTTCAAAAGACTTGACTGCTCTTTTTTCAAAAAAAGAACTCGAAAAGCAAGTCCTGCAGTAATTGCGGAACACGTATTCCTTAAGACTATACTTCCTAAAATGGTGTTGACAGCTAAACATCCCTAAAAAAAAAATTGAAGTGACCAAAAGTTAGGACTGCAAAAGGGCATTATGGCTGCAAAGCGTACCTTCTTCGGAAAAAAAAATTCGTTGAGTTTTAAGACTAGAAAAAAATCATTTTTTCCCGGGTAATATCAAAGTGGCAACCCTGTTTCTATTCCGTCCCATATTAAGTTTTCAGGAATTTCATACATTTTTTCCAGTTTATTAGTCTCTTCCATCTCATCGTCCTTTTGAAGGAGAGTAAACTAAATGAAAATTCTTGATACTTTAACCAAGGAGAATGAATTTGTGAGTTTCGTTTGGAATCAAAATTCAAGCAGACTTCGTATTTAAAGTTGGAGGATTTTTATTCAGATTTTTCACAACACTCGTAGAAGAATATTGTTGTTAAATTTATTTGCAAAAAAAAAAAAAAAAAAAAACTTAGTCCTTTCAAATCTTCTTCCTTGAACAAATACACAACACAACAAGAAAAGAAAGTTTATAGGATAAAACAGGACTTTGGATATATTTTTCATTTACTTTTTGCTCTTTTTCCGCTCCTTCAGGAATTTATAAAAAATATTTTTTAAATTTTTGTTTCATGTGCTCTCTAACACAACTAGTGCGATAAAATATTCAAAAGATATTTGTCTGGACGAAGAATTTGAATTTTTTTCCAGGAGCAGTGGGAGAGTCTTAAAAAATGTTTTTTTTTTTTTTAGAAAAGGTAATCCCTTCGGAGGGGTTTTTTTTTCGTTCAGAACAAGTCTGTCAGTTATGATGAAAATCTACTCTCAATCTTTATGCTCCTCCAAGCCGAAAAGATAACATTCGCAATGTGCCATGCCGCGCCTACAGAACTGCAATCGTTCATTAAAAATCTACCTTCCATTTGCATTTACGTATGGTCCTTCGAGCCGGAAACACCATTACCATAGCCTGAAATCCTTCAAAATATTCGAAACAAATTTTGGAATGACACTTATTTTGAATGACATTTGACTGCAGCATCGAGTTCCGCACTCACTCACTCACTCAGGCAGTCAGACTTGGGCATAAAAAAAAAAAAAAAACACCGAACAAGTAATACGTGTGAAAAAGTTTTAACGTATAAATATGAATATTCTCAACATGTCCGCAAAAAAAAAAGAGAAGAGTAAAACAAATACGAAATTTGTCACAGGACACGAACATAAATTTGTCGTATCCTTCGTCGCATGGCCAAATACGTCACGCACGCCAGCTCAAACTCAAACACCAAAATGCACATAGAACACCGGAAAAATGTCCTCCTTTTGCCGGTGATGTTTTTCAGGACGAAAAAAAAAAAACACTATGATGCAGATGACATTTCTGTGACAACGACGACATATCATCCTCGGCTATTTTATTTTATTTATCTTGGTTATTTTTTTAGCCTGTTCGTCCTGCAGCTTCCGTGCGTGTAAGATTGAATGAGAGTTGCTGGTGTGGTGATGATGTTGGGCAAATGGGAATGGCACTACTCCTTTCTTTTTTTTTTTTTTTTTTTGGGGAGATACATAAAGGCGGTAAAATATTTTTCATGTCAGTGTCATTGCTCTTCCAATGAATGAACGGGATGGAGGAATTGAAATGAGCAAAAAAAAAAAAAAAAAAAAAAGAAGCAGAAAAAGCCGATTGAAAGAAGGATAGCAATGGCAATGATGATGAAGGATAACTGCCTACTCTGGAAGACTGACTGCATCAGCATATTATGCTGTCACAATTTCCACTACTTTTGAAGTCAAGCTGTTTTTTTTGGTATTTCTTTGGGAAGACTGCTTGAACTGTCATTGTGAATGATATGAGTGACGAACTGACAGCGCCACCTACATAAATTATTAGCAACATTTATGTATACAGTGGGACGTTATGAAATTATGAGATTATTTACAAAACTATAGCGGTTCATGTGTGACGGGATTTGATGAAAAGCAAAGGTGCTTCCAGGAAGTGGTTGGGGACATCCTAAAGTGTTGTTTTTTGTGACGGGAATCAAGGTATGGGCTGAGGAAAAATTAATGTGACTACTACTTTTGTTTGATTGATTAAAAGTGTGTTGCAATGGCAGGTGGAGTAGAATGTGATCATTATTCATCCCATTAAATTAATTGAATCATTTATCCTGCGTTGGGAAGTTAAATTTTTTGAACGTTTTGAATATGCTGATGGTGGTGCTTTCAAATCAAGTCTACTCAGCATTGCAACACAGTCTTTCCAATGCAATAATTAGGTCGGGTCAGAAGACCAAAAACAACATGGTTATATGTGAATAAATTTTAAGACACCATGACAAATCTACAACCAAACCAAGCTAAACGTCATAGTCATATGTACTCCAGCAGACTAATGATAGGGCGTGGCTCCAGTATAAGAAAACATTGTTTCGGAGATTTTTCGTTGACATAAATGCGTCTGTGGACTGGCTTATCACTTATTGATTTCCCTTCTGAAATCGACTATAATGGAAGCAGCTTCTTGGGCCCTTTCGTTGCTCAAATCTTTTTTGGCGAGAAGCAATCTGGCTTTGCAGTTCTGAAATGGTAGAACACTGGTTGCGTTGCAACAGAAGAAATGTCTGAACCAGAGTTGACTTTGTAGATCTAATATCTGCCGTTTCTGCAAACGCTTTTGGGTCATGGTTGATACTTCACGACAAGATGAACTGTTTCGTGTGTTCCACAAGGAACTAAATAAATCTTCAGAAATTGTTGTTGAGCTTCCTCACCTTGGTGAACATTTGTATTTCAGAAGACATGGTTACATCTCCAGCATTTCTTTGTTGGGATAGCTCAGTGCCGGATTAAGCAAGTGCGGGGCCCGTAGCAAATTCTTTCAAATGGCCCTCGAACCTCGATCTACTATAGGTTCTTAAGTATAAAGTGGTAAAAAAACAATTCAATACTCAATACTCAATACGTTTATTTGCTATCTATAGGTTACAATTTTGTGGGTAATTAATAGTGTAGTAAATTACTATAGGCGCTGTTAGGCTCTGACAAGTACAAACAGCCTGAGATGAGATTTCCTGGCAATTTAGAATAATTTTGATAGGAAACTAACAATTGAAAACTGAAGATACTACACAAATTATTTTTTTCAATACATATTTCAAATTTTAAATTTAATACAAAGTATATTATATTTTTAGGAATAGCTAATGTTATATTTTATCAATGGTAAACTTTAAATAATGTTTATATTTTATATTTATTTATCTGTTCCCTTATTATTTTTTAAACTTTTACAAAGGAACTTTTCTAGATTTCATGTGGGCAAATTTAGAAATAATACTATTCGTATCAATTTTTCTGAGCAAATCATATTCTATATTCATCAAAGCGAGATAATTCAGACGTTCTTGACTCATAGTGTTCCTTAACTCATTTTTTATGTGCTTTAATATCGAAAATGAACGTTCGCCACTGCAGTTAGTGATCATGAGAGATAAATAAATGCGCAAAGCAATTTCTAAATTGGGGAAACATGATTCTAATGAATTGTCCAATAGGAATTTATAAAATTGAATTTCCAGAGCTTCGTTTTTCGTACTGTCAATCGCACTAGCCACATCCGTTTTGAGCAGCTCGGCAAACTGCACTAATTCGTTGTCTAGGCTGTCTTCCAAATCATTTTCATAAGCACTGACTATAATTGGTGTTTTTTTTTTAAATCTCGTCTGCTGTAATAGATTTTAACTTTCCAAATATTCTAAAAACATTAGTTAGTTTTTGATATGCTTTCATGCGTTTGTCTAAAGCAGATAGTGTGTTATCAATAATGACAACAAACACCTCAATTTCAAACTTTTTACCAAGTGTTTCTTTCTCAACAAATTCGTCAAGTGTACTAGAACCGCTAAAATCGTCGTACTTTGTGTTCCGCTTGCGTCGTCTTGAAGTCTGTTGCTGATATTCATGACAGCTTGTCAGCTCTTTGGCTTGTGCTTCAATATTTGAAAATGTAGATCGCATTGCTTGGACATATCCATGTAATGATTCATAAAGGCTGTATCTCGTATTAAGGTCTATTTTAGACGATTGCAGCGACGCACTAGTTGCTTGCATGCGTTCTAGTATTCCATTCCACGTAATTGTAATTATTCCCGTTTCCAACTTATTCATCTTTGAAACAAGTCCGTAAGCTTGATTCCGACACTCTGCCTTTTGATCTATATTATTGGAAATGGCATCCAAAACTTGCTTGATAGTGGTAAAACCACATAAAAGTGCCTTCGTAGCATCAGCTCTGGCGGACCACCTAGTATCTGACAACCTTTTCAAAATCGGAATTTTCGAAGTAAGAGCTTCCGTAAGAAGACCCCAACGATGTGTAGAAGCGGAAAAAAAAATTATAAAGATTTTCAATAAAATCGAAAAAAATTAATGCACAGCAGTCTGCAGCGCATTTAGCAACTAAATTTAATGAATGTGCAAGACAGGGAATGCATTCTGCATACTTATATTTATTTCTTTTTGATACTTGGATCTCTTAATTTCGCAAATAATTTGATTTAGCATGCTTGATGCAATCAATTTGATAAATTCTTCGCATGTTGTTTTAGATAAATATGAGGTGTGCTTTATTTTAATTGGCGGATAGTTTGTTACGATACTCAATGGCAATGTCAGGGAATCCCCGGTTAATTTTTCAGTGTTATCAACTTCGATCACAATTAATTTGCATTGGCTGAGTGCCCATTGTAGCGATAAGGGATAGGATACCTATCATTAGTTAAAAAAAAAAACACGCGTGAGACTCTCGCGTCTAGAATTTAAACTTCTTTGGTTCTGGAAATAGTTTATTGAATGCATTGCTCTTTATGCATTTGGTAATGATCTTACTATATCAGGATTACGAAATGGTTATGGAAAATTCAATTTTAGGAAATCTCTCTTTTAAGATTAATATTAGTAATTAATATATTATATTTAATATTTTACACCAAATTATTACTTAAGTAATAAAATATTTTTTTTTAGTCATAACTTCTATAACCCAATATACTTATATTCTAGAAAGTAGATTTTTGGTATATGGTTACTTAATTATACTAAAAATAATGTAGTCTGTTAATCTTACAAATAAAGAGATAATTTTAACAATTAAAATCGAGCCATTTCAATTCTGCTACACATCCACACTAAGTGTCGGGTAAGAGTGCTTGCATACGTCAGACTTTTTGTAGAGCTGATTATCAGCCCGACTGAGATTCTACACATTTATGCAAGCAACTTTTTTTAGAACTTGTGCGTTTACCGAATGAAATTCGGTGATTTATTTACGCCAAGGAAATAGTCGGGTACCGAGTGTCTGACGTGGATTGTCTTAATAGGAAAAGTTGTAACGTTTCACGTTCTTGTGACATCAAAAAAATTCAATATATGTAGGTACCACATCTTAATAAGTTTCACTCAAAAAAATTACGCTCAGGCAGAGATGAGTGGATTTAAATATGCGGGGCCCCCTTTCGCGCGGGGCCCGTAGCAATTGCTACTCTTGCTACGTGGTTAATCCGGCACTGGGATAGCTATAAGATCCACTTGGTTAAAATCTATGAACGGTGTATTATAGTCTGTTTAAATGTCTAGTTTATGAAGTTCATTGTAGTTCTACACCCCCAAAAAGCCTTTTCCAATATTATTACACCGTTTCAGCCGTCGGCGAACTTTTTTAACCGCCAATTCTTTCACAAAAAGCTGGAGTGGCATTGGTGAAAGGAATGTTTCTATAGGGCAGCGATTGGTGTGATTCTATTGGCAATCATGGTTTCGAGATTGGTTTTCTGTAGGAGTTTGCATCACTAGACCAGAATTTGATTACCGACTATTAACCAAACAGCGGAGACAAGACCCCACCTTGCGGAACTCCATTTCAACTTAACTTTTAGTGTGCACCTATTAATGTATTTTCAAGTCTGGTTTGAAAAATGCAGTCAATCAATTTTGACAGCGATGCGATGGTTCGATTTAGATTGCGCCTAGAGGTATACTTACAGCCTAGTTTTGATGTAAGGTTATGTTTTGTCTTAAAATGGTATACTACAGTTTTGAGCGGCAAAGGAGAATAAAAAACTCAGAGCCAAATTTGATGATGAAAAAAAAACTTTTAAGTCTGGAGTTAATTGAGACAGTTTTTTTTTTGTTAAAAAAAAAACGGAAAAAAATAAAATTAGCACTGTCTGCCAATTTATGTACCTATCCGGAATTTTTCATGATATTGCTAATTGGAGTAAACACAGTTTAAAACATGACATTTTCAAGAGCATGTGACCTCCGCACTTACCATTGAAAAAACATTTATTTTGGCATTCCCTGCCTGGACTGTGTAAATTTAAACAACAATTACGCTTACCAGACATGTGTTTTTATGTATTTTATTTTATAGGATTTTTTTTTTTTAAGAGAGGTAAGTCCGGGAATGAATATTTTGTTCATGCAAAAAGAAAAAAAAATAAAAGAACAATGCAAATCCGATTTCTCCAAATTAAATTGGTCCTTTCCATTCGGTGAATTTTTACTTTTCCCCAAAATAAATAAAACATAAAAAAAAATCCTTGCCCCCTCTTTTTATTAATATGTATGGTGTGGCCATTATTGTGCGTTTATTGTTCATAATTGATATGAAAATAACGCATCGATGAAAAATATCCAACGGGTTGGTGTTTGTTCGACCAAGACTGATGGACTGGTGGTAATGGGCGAAGGAAATTATTCCAGATGCTCCTGTTTCCTGAAATCGAATATTCATAGATTATTTTGGGAAAGTTTTAACACACGAAACAACAACAATTAATGGAAAGAGGATAGAATTTTTGTGAAAATGGGTGTTTCGTCAATTTTTGATCCTGGCTGTTGAATTTCAAGATATTTTTTTTAAGGCCGGACGGAGAAGTTTGAAAATGAAAGGTGAAAAAATCCCTAAAATTTTAAAATAACACCAAACTTTGCTAAAATTTCTGTTTCTCTTTTTTAAGCAAAACAAAAATAAACCTGCCGGACGTGAAATTTTATTTCAAGGTTCTCTTAATTGCCTTAAATAAAAAAGGTCCTTCAATTATATTTTCCCATGCGACAAATTAAAAATACAATATACAAATTTTCCAACCCAATCATCCACAAATTTCTTTTTTTTTTTGGGGTTTTAATATTCATTCTCCACCAGACTGCTTGAATAATTTAATTTATTGCTAAAATATTCACCTCTTGTGTTGTCCTGTTTTAGGCATCAAAACGTTAAATTGATAACCAAATATTCATCTCCCGACTATACCAACAGAATCAAATAAAAAAAAAGAATTAAATAAATTCATTCAACCGAATTTTGCATACACGTAGAAAATTAAATATAAAAAATAAAAAAGAGGATTTAAAATCCAATCGATTTGCATCATTCCCAACACGAGAGAATACCCAGAGATCCATTTAAAATTATCAAAAAAAAAGAGTCCTTTTTTTTTTGATGTGCCGATATAATTTTTTTTCCGTCCGTCGCCGTCGTCTGCTAAAAATAATATCCGCTACCCGAAGTACAGCCATGCTTTCATAAAAATTGCAACTAAGTGCATATTTTAATCGCATGGGGATTGATCAATCAAAAATTTGGCAACGAACAAAACGAAAAAAAGGATTCTTCACTTTCTCTCTCTCCCTGACAGGATATTTAGATAGGGAAAATACAAATTTCCCTCCCACATACATTAGCCAATTTCTGTACGTTCGTTTTGTGTGTAAAAAAGGAATTGAAAAAAATGCAATGAACACAATTTTTTTTCATCCTTTCGCTCACTCATCCTCAATCGAACCGCTTGAGTTTGTTTCGTCCTTTTATTTTTAGAATTTTGACTAAAACATTTATGGGGGATTAAATTGGAATCAATGAAGCAAGTTGAAAGAAGAAAAAAAAAAAAAAAAACTAAATCCACTTAGCTCCCAATTACTTTTGGAACGAGTCGAAAACCACCCAATTGCGGAGAGGATTTGCTTTGGTCCTGTTTTGCCATCACCAAAAATGGCTACCCTAACCGCACACACACACGCAAACAAACACATAAAGATAGATAAAAGGAAAACCCAACGCAATCAGTGATGTTGATTGATTGCTCCTTGTTGTGGCTTTAGTGTCAAAATGTCTAGATGCAGTTATTGAGAAAGTTAAAGTGTTTTCTGGAGTGGAACGGTTAAGTGAGTAGACTTTGACTTTCCGAGGAAAAATTACAAGTCAAATCAAAGTCAGAATAGGTCAATTTTTTATCGGCTCTCTGCTCTGATGATGAAAGGAGCGACTTTTTTTTTACCAAAGGATACGAATTGTGTTAAAGCTGTCACAAGGACAGACGAAGAGTTTGTAAATACCTAAGTGCGTTTTGTTTCATTTGAATTCAATAAGATCCGAACTTTGGAAAACCCTTACTGCGTTGAGTTTATGTCCATAAGTGGTTTGAGTGGCAATACATAAATTGCTATTAAAGAAAATTTTTTTTAGATGGAATTATTGATCTGGAAACCGATGTAATAAATTTTGTTCAGTTATCAAATATAACGAGCAGATGTAATGTTTTGATTGGCTTCAAATCAAATATTTTCACGAAAAACAAATTTCGTTTATTTCAATTTCGTAGAATTTCGTTTTAGTTAAAATTTCATGAAAACAAAAGCGTATTGTTGTAGTTGTGCTTTGACTTTTTTTTCCTGTGAAAAATGTTGCTTCCTTGGGTCCCATATTTAAACTGATATTAAAATGCCAAAAACATTCCTAGAAAATTGCAGTTATTGCCTGATTCTATTTTTATTAATAAGTGTTCGTAGAAATCAGTATCTAGGGCATTGTGATGTTCTATTCGGTCATGTTATTTATTCCTATTGTGTTAGAAGCTCTAGTATGTGCTTTTTTTGTTGCGAAAACACGACAGTTTTCTATATTTTTTGACAATAATGAACTGACTAAACAATTTAAAAAATCACAAGGACATCGAAATTGAGAATAAAGGGCTATTTGTACAATCGTGGTTCATCCTCGGATCAAAATTTAAAAACGATATATCTCGGTTCGTTTTTTTGCATTATTAAAGTTTAGACAGTGGCTTACTAGTTAACCCACCGATTTTCACGGATTAAATAAAGATGATCCTCGGATCAAAATTTTAAAACGATATATGTACCTCGGTTCCTGTTTGCATTATTAAATCTTAGACAGTGGTTCCCGAGTGGTTTAAAAGTGAACCCATTGATTTCCAAAGATTAAATAAAGTTGCAAATGGTATTATGGTTCAGCACTAAACCTTGGTTTTAGATTCTTGATCTGTGGATCAACTTTATTTAATCCTTGGAAACCAGTGGGTTCATTCCTAAACCACTCTTGAACCACCATATAAACTTTGATTATGCAAACCCGAACCTAGTTAAATCGTTCTTAAATGTTAATCCGAGGATGAACCACGATTTTACAATTTTCCCTAAGTGGAGCAACTTTATTTATTATATCAGCAGATGCATCATTATAGGTATTTTAAAAGTTTAACTCCTTGGATTGGCCTTTGAATGTCTCTTGTGTCATATATCATCAGAGCCTAGTTGCAGTTGAAAGCTTGACGCCATTCGAGAACAGACTCAAATCTATCCTCAGCCTGTATGAGAAAAATATGTCCCTTGAAGTTAGCAGAACAAAGTCAGCAGAACCAATATTTTTTGATTGCTTAATTAGACGCTTCTTAAAAGCTAATTTAATGCCAAAGAAAAAAATCGAATGCTTAATGCTCCAGCTCCATATCCGCAATTCAGCGCCATAAAAAGTCTGTTATCATCTCGAGATAGCGAACATCATTCACGGTAACTGCTTAGCTGAACTTATTTTCGAAGAAGTACGACCCTATGACGCCCGCCGGCCGCCCGACCATCGCAACCACACCAAACAGAATTGAGCGAGCATGCACATATCTCCTACACACCCGATTAACTGAGAATTTTGCCTCTCTACTGTGGACACATTTGGTCGATTATGCTGACCAAAAAAAAAATGACGAAGTGCATGAAATGCATTTTAATTTAAACGTCCATTTTCAAAAAAAAAAAAGCTTAAACAATCTTAAGGCGCGTCTCAATTGTGTACCTCTCCATGGTTAAATTTATCAAAGACTGAAACAAATTAATGTCTAATAAAACTCGACAAAAACCTTGACGTTAATTTGAGTTATGGTTGGGCTACCCTTTACATCAATAGATGTTCAGCTTGTAGGCAAAAACAGATAGAACCATGTCCCGTAGTTTGCTGTTCTGTGTTATCTTTCTATGCTTCCAACACCAACTTTACCATTGAAACTGACGAAACTTCGCATTTATTGTTTCGATTACGAAAACTTCACGCTGCACTCTTGGAACTAAATGTCACCCCTAGAAATTGCTCCAAGAGAAGTTAATTCAGAAAATACAAAACTGTATATAATAGATTACTCTTTTAAGTCATTTGAACAGATTTTGTTGTACCAGACGAGGCTGAGTTAGGGGTATTTGTTTTCAGGAAAAATTAAGGGTATGCTTATATGTTCAGCTGCTTTGGACGTAACCTAAGACGATTAGCGTATCTAAACTTGGGACCCAGTGCTACGAAAACCGTTTTTGGTTTGGCGTTCAATCGTACAGTCATCGCATAAAAATGATCCCTCTGTTACCTTTTGGTTCAGTAGAGGCTTCATTTAGGGATCATTGCCAGCTGATTGAAGTCTAAAATCAACAAAAGCAGCATTTCATAACCCTTTGATTGATTGAGCCTGTAGAAGAATGATGTTTTTTAGTTGGTATTTTATTAGGATAGGTCAAATTCATCGTAGCCAGGCTAAATTGGATATGCCCAATCAGCAGTTTGCTGGTTGGTTAGTGAAGCAGTTGTAAGATCAGTTGAGGCTTCCTCCAAGGGTCACATCTGAAGAGATACTTGTTAAAAACTTAAAGTCCCTTCTATAAACCTACATGCACTGCGTCAGAAACCTCCCTGAACAGATTGCATTGTTAACTGCATCCTCCGCAAAAAAGTCTATTTTACTTCTTTGATGTTTTTGACGTTTAATAAATCGGACGAAAAAGTGTCACAGTGACAGTCACGTTATATAGCTGCTTTGATAGCCTAGAAAGTCGATAAAGTAGGAGGGGAGGGTGTTGGGTGGTTGATGATTGTAAGTGGCGGTGGTAGTGGGTGTGTGTGTGTGTGGGGGGGGGGGGGGGTAGTGTTTGGCAGAGGAAAAATGGTGACTGTTTGGTTGGTGGTTATAATTTGTGTGGGTGGTGAGGCAAAAATTGTCAGAAATAATGGGTGGCAGGTGGGATGGGTGTTTAGTGTTGCGGGGGATTTGGTATGGTTTGGCGGGGGGGGGGGGAATTGTCAAGTATAGTGGGTGGTTGGTTGGCGGTTTAATACCCTTATGAAGAATTAACACAGGTATTAATACCCTTATGAAGAATTAACACAGTACGAACGTTAAGAAATTTTGAATAGGAGATAAAAGGGTACCCCTATGAACATTGGTTTTATATGCAATAGGGGACTACAATTCAGCCGTAATGAAAACCTCCCAAATTCGTATTGTGCGGCTTAAAAAGGAGTCTCTTTTTTAAACTGTTCGTCCAAACAAGGCTCACGGGGGAAAAGGGATGGGCATACCTTGTGGAGTGAGTTCACAAAGTTTTGGAAATTATCGTCCTATCTTTTTGGGTAGAAATGAATTGAATTCCTTCGTACGTTCCACAAGACCCATGTTGATTTTGAATTGAACTCAATATCGAATTAAGCTAACGATGTTCTGGCTATTATTACTATTTGCTTACAAAGTCAACATAAATGCTCGAAATTATTTTAAACAATATCTCGAACTCCTGACCCAAAAACTTCCATAGTCAGATTAAAATAGTCTTCAGTCTTCACAAATGAGTCAACTATGTATACAAACAGTTTCCCCACTCGACTTCTCAAAGCCTACGAAAGCAATTTCGTTAAACAGATTCACTGCATTGTCATGGCTGATAGCATATATTGAAGACATACATATATAAGGGCAGTTCGAAGTATGTAAATACATAGTATGTATGTATCTCCTAGATTCATCCGATTCGGCACAACAAATTGCGTATCAATTAATTATTCTCGACTACTGAACTGAGATTGTTGAATCGTCGTCGGTCATCGTAGTCTGTCGGATGCGGACTTTGTCCTAGTATATTGGACTGGATTGTTTTTGTTTTAGTGTTTTCTTTTTTTTTTTTTTTCTTGTTTCACTGAAAACAAATATTTATGCAATAAAAGATTTACTATATCAATATCTGTGTTATACAATCCGATGACTACATTTTATATTGATCCAGTAGATTCGTGTCATCCAGTCCGCACTGGGAAAACTTATATGTCTAGTAGAACAGCTACAACAACTTCGTGTAGGATGAGAGATAGGAAACAGAGCAAATTATTGTGTCATTCGATTGGTATATTGGAACGAGTTCGAGTTCGAGTCTATATTGAATTTATGACCAATGAAACTGGAAATAATGTCATGACATGTCATGTAATGCAGCAGTAGTTATAGGGATAAGGACATAAAAGGATACACCAACACTTGTTTTCGGATATTCTCACTCTCCGTTATACATCATGAAGAAGTCATGAAGCACAGTAGAAAACCCTAGCTCACACTTCCTTTCAAGTAGTGTTTAAGGAAGCAATCCTTTTCTATATAAACGAACAAGAGTTGATATTATTTTATTTCAAGGATGTGTTGCAATGCTCTTGCTTCTTTTTGTAAACTGAAGAGGACAGGACCTGGCTGGGTGAGTAAGGAAGCTTTTTTGCTTTTTTGAGCAAGCATTACGTTTTATAAGGTTTTCAAGTGGTCTTGTGTATATTTAATGGTTAAGGAAGTCCTCCTGTCAAATTATATTATGTCATAAGGAAACCTTTTTGTGTGAGAAATAACCAACAATAACGGTGACATAGGGTGTGGAGTTTAAGGACTTTAAAGTGTGCTTGAGTGCCATTTTGAGAGTTTTTCTTTCCTAGACAAATTTTTGGGAAAATTGATTTTTAGCATTCTCAATTCTAAGGAATTTTTTGGGAGGAAAAAATGCAACAACATTTCTTTGAATTTAGTAGAAAACAATGTACAAGGTGAAGCAGAGGTTGTCACCCGATGTTCTATGGGTTTTTTTTATTTATGAAAATTTTTGGTTTACTTAATGTCGCCAGAATTTATAACCAAATTTTCTTTGAGGGGTTCAAGAGTCTGACGTTTGATGACAAAAACTCGCGAATTCAAAAGTTCCAAAGTCCCAATTCACCTAATTGAGAAAAGCGAAAGTCGTTAACATCTGTAGCGTTCTCCGGGAACGACTGAAGTCATTAAGCCGCGACGTTTTCAAAATAAACAAGGACTCAATTAATTTGGTGATTTCCAACGAATTTCAAGACGGCTAGACTATTGCCACACATCCTTGCCGGTGAACGGTCTGAACTTTGTAAAGGCGAATCTTCAAATCCTTCACAAAAATTTTGTGAAGACAACCATTAGTCACAAGGTCATATGTCAATCGCAGGAGTGGGTTTGGTGGCTTCAACGTAAAATTGGAGAATGGTCTATGGAACACTAAATTCCTCAAGATGGGTGATTCCCCATAAAAAAATGATCTCAATATCGTACAATACCGTTGCAGTTCCACATATATGAAAAACAGGCTTGTTGATCTGGAAACGAATGTGAAAGGCAGGAATAATGTCCAACACAGAATAATGAAGCGCATACTGAAGTCTTAGACAAGAGATCAATTATAAAGATGAGAAAGAGAGTCGGAGACAGAATGGAACCTTGCGGCACACCAGCATCAAATTAAGCAAATGGCTGCCGGTTATTAAAATGTTTCCGTTCCTCAAGATTTTTTTTTTATCGAACCTTATCAGCGCTTGGATGAAAAGACGGAACGTAGGTATATGCGATTGGTCGGTAGTTTGAGAAAATGAAGATACAGATGCCAAATCTAACGCAGTGAATTTTCCAGCTGGCACCAGAGCTTTTCAGAATTATTAAAGACATTCTTGCTTGGCCAGCGAGCTTGTATGCATCGGAGATTAAGTACTACATCAGCGTTTTAAACTGTGTCAATATGAAGGAAGTCTAGTTCCCATTTAAATAGCTTCCGAAGAAATTGATGAAGCTGCCCATATTGGCTCTCTCGCATTGTCATGCGGTGTTTTCTACATCACATGTTGCATCAGCGTTTATAATAAAGCTAATGAAAACTGTTTTTTGCCACAAACTTCATGTCTTCGTCCAAGCCCATAAAATGCATTTTGATCGTGCCAACTTGATTGGCTTTATTGCTCCCTTTCTATACACTACCTCAGCAACAGCAGCAGCACACGCAATCACAATTTGACGTCAATGAAAGTAAAATCATGTTGAATCGTTTAAGTTTGACACACAATCCACATAATATATTGAATGTGCAATGACGACAACCACTACTACGGCAATCAAGATCAAAATGACACATGTCACAAATGACAATTGCCCCAGCAGCAAAAGTCATTGCATATGGGTCTTGTCAAGTGGAGTCCGTCATCGGTAGTCATTCAGTCAGTCAGTCAGTGAGTTTATAGTGTTTTAATTTTGCATCCAACTTTATTTCGATTTCCATTTTATTCCACTTCAAGTCATGCAACATGCCACAGCCACAGCTACCAAGCCAAGCCCCGCATATTGTCAATGACTCTGTCAGTTATATATACGCTCCTTTAGGAATGGAGTGTCTCGTGTGTCTATATCAACTGCCACTGGAACTGATGAAAATATTCAATGAAGGAGTGGAAGAAATGTTTTTTATATTTTTATTTTTTTATTATTTTATGAGGGAGAAGAAAATAATGTTGCAAAGTCAAAGCGCAATAAAATTGAGAGTGCTTGCAGCATTTGGTGGTAAATTGGATGATTGGGGCACAATAATTGGCAATGCAGTGTAATAATTTCAATTTCAATCGCACAAGCTTGTAAATTGGGTAAATTCAGTTAAGAATTATTGTTGTTTCATTGCAGATCAGACTATGTGCAGTGTTTCATTAAATGATTGAAGAATTAGTGCAATTTGATTGGAAAATCACTCAAGGCGGTAGCTTTTGAACATTTAAAACAAGGCTTTGAAAGAAACGAAAGCGACATTTGATGGATGTTCTCTTATTTTATTGATCAGGGGCAGTTACTTTATATCGTTGGCGGTGTATTTTTTATCAAAGGGGAATTGTTTAATTGCTTACAAGGCGATTCGTTGACGGTGGCACAGAAATCAGTTTGTATATTCTATACGGTTGACGGTTGATGTTTTGTGAAGAAGAAGCCATTTTGAGAGGAAGTTTTTTTTTCGACTTTTAACAAAAAAAAATATCCGACAATTTTAAAGGACTTTTTATTGGAGAAACTCAGTTTACAATAATTTTGCTTTCAAAGAAACGAAACAGTTTTCAAAAGAGAGTGAAACGTGTTTTTTGGACGCCTCTCTAGCGAGTCCATAAAACAAATAATCTTCTCATGGATTTCTTTTAGACTCGCCTGCAAGACTACTGGACATACC
Organism: Platycheirus albimanus; assembly: GCA_916050605.2. Taxonomy (NCBI): domain Eukaryota; kingdom Metazoa; phylum Arthropoda; class Insecta; order Diptera; family Syrphidae; genus Platycheirus; species Platycheirus albimanus. The sequence continues at coordinate 360,144,203 of OU696696.1, forward strand.
CAAAGCGGAGCAACAGAGCTGAGGGATTGGGACTGACAGGTTGAGATGAAATTTGGAAGTTAACTCTGAAGCATTGCGTCACCAATGATTTAAAAATGTTTTGAAATTCGGGTATAAGCGAAGATCTAAGAGTTCAACGTCCTAAGCTTCTTCATTGACGTAGGCTTCAAGCAATCCGAACACTTATCTTAGGTCGAAAAAAAAGTCAAGAATAATTGAACGCCCAGTGTTCTTCTAGGGACTCCAGTTCTGGAAGCCAGTTGTTTGAGCTGGCCATGTCCAACTACGAATTCTGTAGTGGAAAAAATTGTGTACTTAAGAGTAGTACTGCGATAACCTATGTCTGACATCAGATATTGTGTTGTTAGGGCTAAGTAGCTCGTAGGTTTTTTTTTTTTAGGATTGGTCAGTGCTCAGTAGTCATCCTTTTTCTCTGTTAGAAGCTCAAAAGAAAATTCTGTTGAAGTTTTAAAGGAGTCTTAAAAATAATTTCCTTTAATTTGAAATTTGTTTTAGTTGGACTTTCGGAAATATAGGTTAGATCTTCTCTGTCTTTATTAATTTCTCCATAAAAGGGACTAGAAATCTTCTTCCAATATTTCTTTCCTTTGCCAAGGTTTTGACTTGTTGAGTTGCATGCAGGTGTTATTTAAGAAGCTTCAAAGTCAAACAGTACCCGAGTAGCTAAAAGAGTTAATTGAATTGAACCTTATTTCTTTGAAAAAGAACCCCAAACAGTAGTCAGCGTCATCAGGGCTAGTTCTCTCTGTTTGTCCCCAGCTTTAAAAATGTTAAAAGGTTTAAAATATGGGATGCCATGTTGGGCATGAGGCTATTGAGCTGTCATGATAGCAATTGGTTTTTTCATAGTTTTATGAAATTTTATTACTAAATCAAAGGTTAAGCTATTGGGTAAATTAGGGTCCGAATGAAGTTTAAAATTACCATTATAGTATTGTTTCTTGTCAAATTCTATCCTCAGTAGCGGATTTAGGTTCGACGGCGCCCTAGGCCCTAGGCACAAGACGATATGGCGCCCTTTTTACTTGCGATTATAGGTACTATAAGGCAAGTTATGGATTCGTGCAGAAAAAAAAAATTGAGATAACAATCACACATGACATTACGATAATGGAGAAGTCGAAAAAAGTGGGTCTGGAAATTCCGTCCGTCTGTCTGTCTGCCTGTCTGTCTGTTCGCGCCTCTGGAGGCTGAACGGGTGGGCCGATTTGCTTCAAATTTGGTATTTATGATTTATTTGGCCGTCCCTCGGAACAATTTTTTTATTTTTGCTCTAGGTCCAAAAATAACGGCACCTGCCATACAATCTTGAAGACAAAAATTGATTTTCTCAAAAACGGCTCTAACGATTTTGATAAAACTTTCAGAATGCTATTTTTGCAAGAAAATCTATCTTTTGGTTTGAAGTTTTTTTTTCAAAATTTGTCTAATAACGGTACCTCTCATAGAACCAGTATTTTCAAATCAAATTTTCTCGTAAACTATACATTCGATTTCAATAAAATTTTGGCCACAGGAAGTCATTCATAATTTTATTAATATGGCATCAAAATTTTCAAAAACTTTTTTTTTTGATTTTTTATAATTTTTTCAAAAACATTTTTGGTTTTCGAAATATGTTGGAAACGGGTGCATTGATTTTTTTTTAAATTATTTTTCAAATGTAAACTACAGATTGCCATATATTTGCATACTCAAATTAATTTCAAAATATTTTTTAAAAAAGTTTTTCAAAAATAACCTTTAAAAAAAAAAACTGGTCCAACGATTTTCAATATTTTTTTTTTCCTAGATTGACGTATAGCTTTGATATTTTATTGCATACTTAGTTTTTCCGAGAAAACTCTTAAACTAATTTAAAAAATAAAAGAATTTTCGAAATTATTTAATTTTTTTTTTAATATCCATATATGCAGCCACTACGCAATTGCTTATCATAAGAGCTTATCTACGAGCTCTTAAGTTTCGATCCCAGAACCCGTACGCGGGTAAAAGTGTTATTTTTTTTTTTTAAAGCGGGCATAGGAAGGTTAAATTAAAATTTGTTTTTCCTTTGCATTCAATGATGTGAAATGTAATTTTTCCTTATATAAATTACTTACTAAAAGATTTAATTTAATCAAACCAGACATTTTTCACCTTTTTTAGGGGGCATCTACTCCATTTTGCCTGCCCACAAAAATGAATTTTTTTTAATGACAATTGAAATTTTTATTTAATTATGATATCATTAAAAAAAAAATATTTGGCGTACATATTTGAGTCCTCAAAACACTTATGTAGTATTTCTGTAAGTACCCCGTTATGCCCCTTCTTCCCCTATTACGATAAAAATATATATGATTCCAAAACAAGGTTAATTTTTGTTCGTGTTTTTCATTATATTTTTATAAATTTTCAAATTTATTCTGCGACCTTTTAAAACTGACTAATCATGCTAATGTCCTCAACGGACTTCACATTACGTAAATCTATAAGAAATCGAAAAAAAAAAAAAAATATTTTATAAGTCAACTGACATCACCAGTATAATTCATCGTGGTGAATTAATTAAATCAAACAAATATTACAATTAAATTTTTAATGCAAAATATAAAACAAAAATCTAATTTCGTAAAAAAAAAAAATGTAAACAAATCATTCCCTAGTTAATTATTTTAACAAAGAAATTCTACCCTTGAAATGGTGTTATGTTTAGATTGTAAGAGCGCAAGAAAATAAATTTTAAAATTTGGTCTTATACCGTTTACAGAAAACCCAATCGATTTTTAATTTTAGTCGTCTTAAAAATCTTGGCGCCCCTCAAAATTTACTGCCCTAGGCCGGGCGGGCCTCACGGGCCTAAACCCAAATCCGCTGCTGTCTTCGACGAAAATTAGTCAGCAAAATCGAAGCCCACGAGGGTTTAAACGGTTACAAACGAGAGGGCTAAGATATACTTCTTAGCAGTCACGCAGAAGATATAAGTATTGTCGTACATCTGTAAGTTTGACAGCTGCAGTGTCTATTTGCATGCGTCATTGTCGCAAATTTTTCTTGTGTCTTTTTTTTAACAAAAACTTTAACTTTCTATGACCGCAAAATTCCCTTTCCAATTCCCTTTTTATGTCAAGTACCTACTCCGAAATCCATGTTAACTACATCACAAATTATGGGTATTCTTCATGACATTCATATGCTGTCAATTACTTTGAAAATAATATTTAAAACCATATGAGCCAGAACTACACAACAGTGATTGAAAACAATCACTCTCCATCATCCAACAAACTTTACCCAATTTAACATTTAAATGTCGATCATAAATACTGATTGTCGTAACCACAAATTAAATCAAATTACTGAAAGCGTTAACATTTGATTAACTCTTGCCGAACGATCCATGGCATGGCAGAACAGTGATTTGTTTAAACCCCACTTTTACACACAAAATTAAGGGTACTTCGTGTCTGGGCTGGAAGGTAAATTGTGCACATGCCAATATCAATTTTAATTTATCGCTTGGTCGCAATCTAATTCAAACTTAATTTTCCGCTCAAAAATCTATCGATCAACGCCGTGCCGGGCAGGGCAGCATGCCATGTGGCGCGGACGGCGCGGTAAACACATTTAAATATTGTTGGTACCTACTCTCTCCAGTTGAAGTCCACCTGGGTTTTGTTAAAGTCCAGTGCAAGAGCTCTAGCTCCAGCAGCACCAGCCGTAGGCTACCCCACTTTATAATATGTACCTACCTACCTACCAACCCGAGGCTGCTTTGTGCTATTAAATAAATTAACTTTCGGGTAAAAGTCTATTTAGTGAAACATTCTCATGCATACATTAACCCCTGCCACCGCACAGAGCTGATGCATACCCTTACCCATACACATCCTAATTTTCGAAGCTTAATATATATGTGAGAGCGAGTTGATTTGGGTTGGCAATGATACACATTTTCGATACATTAATTCAAACACACACATATGCCAATGCCAATGTGTAACTAAAGCAGGTGGTTAATCGAATGTCAAAAACGGACAAGGATATACAACATACATATGTATATGTAAATTAAAGGGGGTTGTATAAATTGATATACTTAATGTTAATAGCCAGGACAGTGTTTAATATAAAATGGCCTAAATTGGTATTCACAATTTGATTGAAAGTGCTTGTGATAGTTTTAGTTCTTTTCAGTTTTGTTTTTGTTGTTGTTGTTGTTATTGTCGTTTAAGGATATAATGACACATTTCAATTCAATGACACGTTTGGGTTCTGCCATCGTGCCAGGGCTTAAATTGACCTTAACTGATGCGATGGTCAAGTGGGCTGAAAAAAAAGGTTTTCTACTTTTTCGGGTTTTACGTGGAAGGAATAAATTATTGTGTGTCCTTAATAACTGGATAACTGGAACTGGAACATATCATTCAACTTTTGGAGGTGGAATATTTTTAATGGGAGTTTTTTTTAGTTAGATGGTTGAAAAAAAAAAAAAGAATTTTAAAACTTTCCAGACAGGTAAGCAGACATCAGAAGTTTTTTAATATCGTCTTTGAAAACTGATGTGTTTGACTTCGAAAAAAAGGGTAGAGTTAAGACGATTGATGTCATTGCTTGTATAAAGTTTTTAGTCCTTGTCAGAACTGTTCATGGCTAACAACTGGCAGCGTAATGAAATTAAGCCATGAATTTGTAATTTATTTTTGTCGTCGACCTCAATAGATGTAATAATTGTTCTTCCTCTTCAGAAATTGTAGAAAATTTTAAAATAATTTAGCCTGATTTTTACTTTTGCAGGCTTTTAGAATCTTTATTCCAGGTCACAAGATAGCAGTACCTTCCTGTCATAAAAAAAAAATAAAATGCACGACTGGATCGCACGAACTTGCTCTTATGATAAGCAATTGCGTAGTGGCTGCATATATGGATATTAAAAAAAAAATTAAATAATTTCGAAAATTCTTTTATTTTTTAAATTAGTTTAAGAGTTTTCTCGGAAAAACTAAGTATGCAATAAAATTTCAAAGCTATACGTCAATCTAGAAAAAAAAAATATTGAAAATCGTTGGACCAGTTTTTTTTTTAAAAGGTTATTTTTGAAAAACTTTTTCAAAAAATATTTTGAAATTTATTTGAGTATGCAAATATATGGCAATCTGTAGTTTACATTTGAAAAATAATTTTAAAAAAAATTAATGTATGTACCCGTTTTCAACATATTTCGAAAACCAAAAATTTTTTTGAAAAAATTATAAAAAATCAAAAAAAAAAGTTTTTGAAAATTTTGAAATGCCATATTAATAAAATGTTATATTAAAAAATTTATTGAAATCGAATGTATAGTTTACGAGAAAATTTGATTTGAAAATACTGGTTCTATGAGAGGTACCGTTATTAGACAAATTTTGAAAAAAAAATTCTAACCAAAAGATAGATTTTCTTGCAAAAATAGCATTCTGAAAGTTTTATCAAAATCGTTAGAGCCGTTTTTGAGAAAATCAATTTTTGTCTTCAAGATTGTATGGCAGGTGCCGTTATTTTTGGACCTAGAGCAAAAATAAATAAAATGCACGACTGGGTCGCACGAACTTGCTCTAATGAGTGACAGTGATTTAGGAGCTTGAGATTTTGATAAAAATAAAATTTTCAAAATTCTTAAATAAATACTTAAACTAATTTGAGGTGAAAAAAAAGTACGCCATTTTATTTCTTGGATAAATTTGAATTTATGAGAATAAATTTATAAAAATCTGTGGAGCGGTTTTTGAGAAAAAAAGATTTTTTTGAAAAACTTTTTGAAAAAAATTTTCAAAAAAAATTCAAAAACGCCAGTTCATAGGTATTCAGCAAATACATTTATTTAAAAATTTTACAAAAAAATTTGATAAGCAGTTCTCAAAATATTAATTTTTAAAATTTTTTTTTAAAAATGATTTTAAAAATACAAAAAAAATATTTTTCAAAAATATTGGTATGCAAAACAAATTGAGCCACCAACAGCTATGTGTGTGTAAAATTTTGAAAAAATCGGTTGAGTCGTTTTCGAGATAGTCGAAAGCAAAAAAAACGGTCCTATGGAAAGTACCGTTCTTAGCCATTTTTTAAAACTTTTTTTTCAGCCATATGATTGGTCGTACCTAAAAAGCAACACTGATTTTTTTAAATCGAAATCGTTAGAGCCGTTTTTGAGAAAAATAAACTATAACGTAACGGTTGTATGGCAGGTACCGTTATTTTTTGAGCTAAAAAAAAAATTTAAATTTCCCCTCTGTACAATACCTAAAAAAGTCTATATACCAAGTTTGAAGCAATTCGGCCCACCCGCTTGGGCTGTAGGTGTCTATACATACAGACAGACAGACAGACAGACATACAGACGGACAGAATTTTTAGACCATCTTTTTTCGTCTTCGCTATCATCGTAATGTCATGTTTGATTGTTATCTCAAAACTTTTTTTTTCGACGAATGCTTAACTTGCCTTATAGTACCTATAATCGCAAGTAAAAATAGGTACATAGAAACACCTTAATGCAGGGCTGGGGCTTGTGACTTACTCTCTCAACCATTCCTGTGTGTGCGTTGATATTCTGCAGGAATGGAAGGGACGTTAAATTTACCGCCGAATCAGAATGGCTTACAGAGAAGCACTATCCGTGACATGATTTACTCTTGGAGGATTCGTCACTTCCTTGCTAGAGGCAGTACCTTGGACAAGAACTTAGTTGGAGTCGAGCCCAGAACCTTGGGTATGGCCATCAAACCTACTAACCGCTACGCCACGGGGTAACCTGTCATATAAGCGTTAACGAAAAACTAATTTTTCTCGAAAATGGCTCCGGCAAAACTAATTTTAATTGACTATCAGCCAAGGACCAAAAATACCATCCAAGCCTTTTCAACCCAATATCTTCTAGGCAAATAAAAAAGATGAGAAAAAACCTTCCAAATCATAAGAGTAAAAAGTAACTGTGGGTACATTTTTCATTTCCCTTTTGTTTGTTTAAAAACTGCATCCTAGTCGCAGGACATCCTCATTCCCAATCACCACAAAGTTAATGCAAAAAAGCCATCAGAATGCGAGCTCATAACCGTCTTTACTCAAATTGAAAAATGCCACCACAAACCCTTTTAGGCCAACAACACTTGCAGTTAGGAGCTGCCGATGCCGGGTTGAGTCGAGTTGAGGCAAGAAGTTGTCCGTACTGAAGAAATTAATAAACCCAGTTGCTGGAGGATTTTTTTTTGTCTACTCCCTCTTCAGTTATTTCTATGAGTTTCTTTTTTTTTTTTGTTAGCCAAAAGGACACTGTGTGCGCGTTCACATGACAAAGAAAAAAATTTAATTTTGTGAATTTCAAAAATTCCACTTCCTTTTTGCCAGAAACGAAAGGAACGCTCCACTTCTACCGTTGTAGCACACATTGGTTTATGCCATTTCTTCCATATTTTACTTTTTTTTTGATCCAGGAAAAGGCACTCAATTTTCTTCCTTGTATTGCCTCCTTGTAGGTAAGCAAACGATTTTTTTTTGCTAGAATTCGTATCCTGTCTGCAGGAGTTGGAAAAAGACAAATCAAAAATCTGTTTGCAGGCATTTTTTTTTCGATTTTATTATTCATAAAGTGAAGCTCTGTGAAAAAATTTTAATCAGTGGATTCAAAGGAGAAGTTAAGGACGAAACGTTTGTTTTGCATTTATATTGTTGATTCGGCATACTGCGCATTTTTGATGATTCTTTTATTTTTTTATTTGTTGTTGTTGTTTCGAGAGCAGTGAAGGAAAAGTGAAAAATGAGGACACGCTTCTTTTTTCGTAGTTTCAATATCCTGCGAGTCCCCCTCAGGTGAATGGACTACTTTCTTCTGAGGGTCTGAGGGTGAAAAATAAACTGGCAACTGGTGCATGGTAAACAGTCAACTTGTTGGAATATGATGAACAAAAAAAAAAAAAAAAACAAATCGAAACAAAACAGGAGTGTAGCTAGTCTGTTTAAATACTTGTAAATAAAGCACCAACTTAAGTTGCCATGTTGCTTGACACACTAAGAGTTTTCCAGACGAGTGCAATGTACACCAACTTTGAGAAGTAAGCAAAAAAAAGAAGAAGAAATGGGACGCAGCAGCAACAATATACACTCTCCTACACAAAGTTAGCAAGCGAAGTGGCACTCAGTCAGAAGTGAAGGAAGAGTAAGTGAAAGTTACTTTCGTATTTTAGAAAATTTATTGGATTGTCTGAAGATTGCAAAAAAAAAAAAAAAATTAAGAAATGCTTCTTTAAAATTTATTAAAAAATGTGTTTTTTTAGTATTGGTATTTTGTTAAGGAAAATTTGAAGAAGTTCATTGTTCTGTGTTAAATTTCAAATCCCAACAGCTTGCGATGGGGTAAATCAAGTGTGATGTTCGCAATCAGCAAAGGATACCCTGACTCAGGTAGGGACCTCGAGCTGGTACTTATGATCTCTGCTCAATGATACATCCAGGTTGTTAGAATGAGAAGTGTCTTTTAACGAATTCGATGAATAGCTTGACTCCATCCAAAGAATTGTTTCCAATTATTTTCACAGTGAAATCGTTGTTACGGGTTATTTCAACGTACATAATTCTACTTGACATCGCTATTCTGGGCAGACGGCTCCTGAATCATGTATAGATTTTTTTTAACTTAGAAAACTATACTGTGCTTGTTGAAAAGCCAGCAAAATGTTGTCCGACAATGTTGGATACTCCCCGCATACACTCTAGACTTGTTCCTTACCTGTTACCTTACATCCTAATATAAGTTCCAAATGCCAATATTTTTTTTTTTGAGAAATTGCTGCTAGTTGAATTTACAATTCAAGGTTTTGAATGAAACAACAACAACTTGTGTGCTACCACCAAGTTCATAGGCAAATTTTTTTAAATTTTATTTTCTGATTAAATCTACAACGTGCTAGAAGTTGGCATACTAAAAAAAAAATTTAATATACATATTTTCGAAAAGTTTAAAAAAAAAAACTGTTTTTTGAAAAAAAAACTGATCTAACGATTTTGAAAAATAAAATTCTTAAAATTCTAAGCAGTACACAAAATCAGATGGTTGTTATAAAACGTTTAAACTAGTGATATTTAAGTGATTAATAAAATTTAATATCATTTTTTCCCTGCTTTTTTCCCAAATCTCAAACCCTGAGACCACTGTCACACATTAGAGCAAGTTCGTCAAACCCAGTCGTGTACTTTATTTTTAAAAGCTTGCATTCAAGCATCGCGAAAAAATGAAAAAAATATATTGATTTATCTTTCCACCCTTAGATGAATTTATAAGTTTGAATAAATCGATAAAACATAAATAAATAAATAAATACAAAAACAGCCCTCCGCCGCCGTGGGAACACTGCCATACCCTGTTAGCAAATCTTATTGCATTAATTAGTATAATTTTGCATATTATTATTTGTCTGTCAAACAAAATGGATTCAATTAAAATCCTCTTGACCCAAATTAATTCTCAATCAGCAATGCAAATCCTTTTAAGTTGTATCAACAGTATAGGCAGCTATTGGCTAGGCAAGGCACATAGTCCTTTATCCTCAAAAAAAAAAAAAAAAAACAGAGTTATGTGATTATACATAAGGATATAAATGCGAGGCCGAGTCCTTCTCCACTTTTCTCATTTATTTATTTTTTAATTTTATTTAAACAAATCCTCATCAGAGGCGTCGAAAAATATTTATTGCCAATGCCGATTTGAATTATCATTAAACCTACTTTTCTTTCCACATTAAGCTCTCATGCGTAAAATTTTTATTAAAACCATATAAAATTATTATCATAATGCAGAGCATTAAGCCCATACACTCTCAGGTTGAGATCGAATTCGAAATTAAAAGGAGAGTTGATGATTCGATTTTTGCGCCTTTAAATTATATTCCTTTCTTCCTGACGGTGCGGTTGGTCTCGGCAATGGGACAGCTCTCAACCTCATTTGTCCTTTTAATGGTTGATAGCTTAATGAATTCAATTGTTAGTAATGTCATTAAAGAAAAAAAGTTCACCACATTTTTCTGTGCATACAAAGAGACACATATAAATGAAGGATAACAATGAAATAAGGACCAAACAAAATGTAAGAGCTTGTATGTATGCATGTGAGCATTTCTCTGGTTTTAATCGAGAATATTATTATTAAAAAGTATAAATTGTGTCCTTTGCGTGTGTCGTTGAAAATGTTTTATATTTTATTTTGTAAAAGCCTCGAAAGGACAATTTTAATGCGATGCCGCGTTGATGAAAATCCGATGGATGAAATTGGTTTTAATGGTTTATCAATTTGTACCTACCTTATATTTATTTATACATAAAAATGCTTATTGTGGTAGTTTGGTCCTTCTTTTCATTATTCGTTGCAATTGCAATTGCAAGGTGAAACCGGATGGTATATTGCCATTCAGATTGATCTCACATGAAATGTGGGCTGTGATAATGAAATGCCATCAGAGATTGCCAAAGGATTTAAAAGAAGCATTGTTTATTTTGTTAATTACAAAATGTGTAAGTATGAATATTAAATTTTTAAATTTTAGTGTGTCAACACAAGCATATAGTGTTCTGGTAATGATAATTTGTTAAAATTTTCGTTTGAATTTAATTCACTTTCGATGACACAACTAAGCTTGGTGCTTCCGATGAGTGTTAATAAGTATAACCTTCTTAATCTCTAGCCTGCCATTTTCTACGCTCAAAAAAAAAGTAATAGGTATTAATGGTCACGTTCTGACCATATCAGAAGTGGGATGTGATTTTTGTTAATTAAAGCATACTTTTGCGCTGACTTCATTTAATTACAGTTTCCTTCTGCTAGTTTCTGTCTTGGTGGTAGTTAAGGCAACTGTTACTGCTCACTTTGTATTTCCTATCACGTCGATTTAGTCCGCAAGTTCAAGTAATTGTGTCGATTTATTAAAGATATTACCAAAAGAACTGGGTGGAGTGTTGCATATTATATTTGTAAGCATAGTTTTGAAACAGCTGCATGATAAATCTGTCAAATTGTTTGACCCTTTGAAAATGCAAAAGGAATTTAGTAGGACCCCTATTAATATTGATGGGACAGCGAGCATTCTCCAACGTCATTCTGAAAAGACGTATCAGTTTCGCAGGAGTTACATAACATTACATTACATAACATCACATTACATAACATTGATGATTCTAGAAAGTAGACACATTTAGAAGCACTCTCAACTGCGACCATCGTTTCAAAACAATAACAGCCCAGAGGGAGATAGACAAAACAGAAGAGAGAAAAACAGTAAACACATGTCAACAGCATGCGGTAAGTGTTGACGGTTCTCCATCCGACTACAAACCAAGTGATTTTTGATTTCGTGTAGGTATTACAAGGTTGGTCATGGTACCATATTTCTCTTTTCTATTTACGTTGTCATAAGTTGCTTCAAAATCGCTCTTGGGTTTTCTCCAGGATCGGTTAATATACACATTTCTTTAGTCGTATATTTTCCAGGTTTGAAGACGCATAGGTAACTACCGATTATATTGTCAGCAAACTATTGGTGCTCACATTACAGGCTGGACTGGATCCTGTCAAGCGATTTTCAAAAGATAAAAGTTGGTACAGGGTAATCTCCTTTATTGTGGATGGGCAGATGGTACGGAGATTTGGGAACAGTATGTTTTGACCATAAGCAGTTGATGTTTGCTCTTGGTAAAATTTAAACTAGGCCAAATGCAGCGCGTACATCATTTTCCTTTTCAACCAAATCTTTTGACATACAGATCACAATTAATCATTGCGTTAGAATTCAGTTTAAGCTTAGTTTTATCACTTATAACAAGCTTGTGCCTTAAGATTTCTAGATCACAGCTAACGCCTGCTACTAAGTCAATCAAAGAATAACTAGAACATGACAGACCATCCTGTGTCAACATCGAAACCTGTCTCGGTGACCGGGAAATGAGTTTATAAAGAAGTGATATAAAATAATATTGGACCTAATACCGCACCCTGTAGAACACCCACTTCAATCTCAATTGATTCGATATTGTTCTACTCAAGTTAGATAGCCGCCACTGTATAGGTTTAAGACTTGACACCAAACACTAAGGGTCTATTTTAACATGTCTGGAGTCTACACAGGGTGATCGGTATATGGTTGTTCAAAAAGCTAGAGCTAGTAGAAAACAAGAAAATAAAATGCACAACTAGGTGCACGAACTCTTATGCTAGATACTTTGCTGCAATGTAGATGTGATAAGCATTTATATTATTCCAAAAAAAAAAATTATTATTAAAAACTGGGTATGCAATAATATTTCTCCGCTAAATATCTATTCAGGAAAATAAAATATTGAAAATCGTTCTACCAGTTTTTTTTTTTAATAATTTTTTCTAAACCTTTCGAACAAATATTTTAAAATATTTTATAGTATGATTATAAGAAAATTTTAAGACCTCGACAACCGTTTTTCTTCAAACTACTAAATATCAAATTTGAAGAAAATCCGTCAAGCGGTTTAGGCTGTAGCATGACGTGAAAAAGCGCACAGACGCACATCCGCACAGACAGACCGACGGACGGTATGGCGAAAACCACTTTTTGGGCTTCTCTATCATCGTTATGTCATGTTTGATTAAAACCTCGATATTTTTTCTGCACGAAACCAAAACTTGCCCTATAGAGCAAGTAAAAATCCTCCAAGAGTAATTAATGTCACGGAAAGTGCTTCTTTGTTAGCCGTTCGGATGCGGCGGTAAATTGTAGGTCCCTTACATTTCTACAGAATATCAACGCACACACATAAATGGTTAGGAGTGTAAGTCACAGGCCCCGGTTCCGCTTGGAGCTGTTGTGCCAAAAATTTATTTATTTTATTTAACAACAAAATCTTAAGCTTTAAAATTTTTTGTATCAAACCAACATTTATCAAATCAAATAATTTTATATGATTTAGTATTTTGAGCTTTTGAGCTGAAAAAATGAAAATGCAGCCTGCTTGCTGTCATAGTTTGAGGTGTGAAAAAAAAAATTCGCGTTAAAGTCCCGTAAAGAAAAATTTGAAATTTTTGACTTCGGGACCAGTTTCCCTGCGCCAAGCAAGACACGGAGAAAATAATTCAAAAACAAATAATTTTATTCAAGTACTTTCTATAACATAAAATATTGTTTAAAAAGATTTATCACCAAATTAAAATAATTCCCAAATACTGACATATTATGAATACAATTCGAATTAATATTAAATATCTAAATTGGTTTCTCAAATATGTGAAGCTTCATTAGTATGGTATGTATTTGAATTTCCATCTAAGCCTAATGTATTGCGGCTAAAATTCCCTTACCAACCACCATCGGCAATATTAAACCAACCACCGATTCGCAAAATTCCAATCCTCTTAACTCACAAGCATATCTATCCAAAAAACTAGAATATCCAATCGCATCATCAAATATTGTTCGAATGCATACATGCATGCATTAACCATAAATGGGCCCCCCTCATATTACTGTACTGATGCCATTTCGATACAACAAAATGACGACGCAATATACAGGCCAAACGCATTACAAACCCTAAATGGTATTCAGTCAGATGTAAAAGAGCCACAATCGTTGCCAAAAATGTTTCCAATGTTCGTCCTTTGGCTAGCAGCGGCGGGCGGGCGCTGTGGTAGGGTGTGGTGGCGTTGTGAAGGCTACAGCATACAGCACCAACGAAATGACGATGAGAAACCTTCAATGGCGATACGGTGGTTGCATACAGTGAGTAAAGGCTTTCAAGCGTGTGCCAAACGCACTTCCATTCAACGTGCACCGCATGTGTTTGGTCGGTTATGGGCATTCATTACAGGGTGTGGCAGAATAAAAATTCAAAAAAAAAAAAAAAACTACTCATGTGAGAGGTTATATTCGAAACTGTCCAACACACGGTCTTATTCGGTGCATATTATTTCATTGCACCCTTTTTCCATTTCATCTGCCTCTATAGCAAAGTGGGTGGTTATGACATGCACTGTGTCCATGGTGTTATAAAATCGTATGGTGGGTTGTGATATGAGATGATGGTGCGCTATGTTGAAGTTGAAAACTCATTTAATTGGGAAATCTCTTTGTGGCAGAATCAACGTTCGGTCGGACTGGACTGGATTATTACAAAAATTAGCATCAGGTAATCGATATTCAAGAGCATAGAACTAATATTTAGTCTTTGTCGTTTTGGTTTGTGTAATTTAATTTTGAGCACACACTTTATCAGGTAATGAAAATGAAAATCGCAAATTGACTTTATGTTATGTGTGCCTGTGCCCTGCCTGATGTGCGGGTACAGTTTACTTTGATTATAATATATTTGAATTTATAATCAAGATATGTACTGTGTACATGTACATGAGGGAGTATTATTCAATTAGGCAATTTAGTTGTCAAAACAACATAATAAATGGTGGCACTATGTAGACTCTTATCTCTTTCAATCAGTTTGTTGCCATCGATTGAATAAGGGTATCCATTAACTTTTCAATCTTTCGTGTGATTAATGATGGATTTTCGTTTTGAACATGAAAAACAAACATGATTATTATGCTTTGATGCTTTAAATAAACATGTTTTCTTTATTAATATTCCAGTAGCATGGTCTAAAAAAATCACTCATACGCCAGGGTGAACGCAATTTTTTTTTTTTTTTTAATATTGCATTTATTCACTCAAAATGCTATGAGCTTGCACATTCCTTGCAGGTAGGCCAACCTCGTGCACACACTTTCTGATGAAAATCGACTTATAGCGTCTCTATTATAAACCTCTCTAAAAACTCCTCAACAGATAAATCTGTGTCAATGTTACCGACATGTTATCATCGTGTCTTTTTGTGGATTGATTTCAACGGCTGAACTTAACTAAATTCTTAGCTATTTTACAAGTTCTTCTACAAAAAATGCTCACTCGAGGTAGCCAGCTGCGTTCCACCCCATAAACATTTCCCCCGTAACACTCGTCTTGCTAGGAACGCTCATCAGTTTACACTTGAGCCCGATTTCGGACGTACCGTCAAATATAAAGATTCTTTGTTTAGCTGTACAACACGAATGTGGAATGAATTGCCTTGTTCAATTTTCCCTTGCCTGACACCTCCCTGCCTTGACACCTCCTTTCCTATCGCTCGTGCTGTGACTTATCATTAAAAGGGCTCCAAACCCGCTGAGCGCGTGTGTGCCTTATAAAAAACAAAAAAAATTCTGGCTTGCTTCAAGAGAAAGATTCTTGAGGTGATATTCAATACAACCTGAACGGACTATACAGGATGAAGCGATGTCAGTTTGGCCAGAAAACAGTGGCTTATATGATTGGGTACAAATGGACGAGACTTATTTCAGCTCTCCGAGTTTTTTACTCTGAATCTTAGGCAGAACTTTGTGTGCACGCACAGCTTACACCCAAAAGCTAGGGACCAGACTCGTTCCAAGGATATAGCCTTGATAATGCTCAAGGGTAATACGACAATCCAAATCGTAATCACTGTTCAATTATTGCTCTCCTTAATTTTCAAAATAAATATATGTGTACAAAAAAAAAATCACTCATACGCCCAAGTGAACGTGCCGAAAGAAAATAAATCCTAAAAAATGTCTACAAACGCCAAGAACAAACAAAAATTGAACATAAATCGTTGCAATGATTCATTTATAATGCTCCGAGTTTTGTATATTCTTCGCTGTCATCCTCACCTGGTCTGGCGGTGTGTGTGCCATCAGAAGATTTAATGGAATTTATCCCCAAAACCCGGCGGGGTTTTAAATATTTGCTTTTCTTTTACCTGAAAGTGTGTGTGTGTGTGTTGCTTTATTTTCAAAAAAAAAAAAAAAAAAAAAAACAATCGAGACAAAGCACGAAATGTCAATTTTATCTAAACTTGACTCACTATCCCATGTTCAGGTGTTCACACAAAAGCTCAGGATCAGGATGAAATAGAATGCCAAAATGTCTATGAAAACCATTTTTTGTCTGATATGCCTTGTTAAAAAAATATACATAGAAGGAATACCACTCACATGTATCCATTTTAAAATGTAGATACATATCCCTGGAAAAAAACAAGAACAAACAATCATTTTCACATGAAGTCCTGTGCCAAAAAAATACAAACGAAAATTGTTTTACATTTGTGGAACGTATCCTTTACCTGAATGTGATAGGTACAAGAGGTACCACCGTGATGATGGGGGTAAAAAAAAAAGAGGGAAAGAAATCCGATGTTGGCACACAAATGAAAAATATCTGCACCTTTTATTTCATTCTGCAGAAAAGAGTCCTTGATTATTTCTAGTTGGTTTAGTGTGTGTGTGTGTGTTTTTTTTTGTCTCTTCTGAAGTGGATTCCTCCTGTTTTCAGCTATTTTCCTGGTATTTTTTTTTTTCTGGAACTGACAATTTTAGGATAAACAATTTAGACCAGTGAATAGAAAAGACAATTTCAATGAAGAACAACTATGCTATGCTCGATGGGAATGAATTAGACTGAAATGGATTCTTTTTTTTTTTTTGGTAAAAAAACAGCCATTTTGGTTTTTTTGAAAATATGGCACAGTTTTTCCTAGCTATGCCTGATGACAATGGCTCTGGTTCTGGTCTTTGGTTTTGTTTATTTTTTTTTTTTGGATGAATAAGTTCTATTTTAGAGATTTATAGGACTTCAAATAACAAAAAAGGACTTAAAGGTGATTTGGGGATTAGGGATTATGTTCTTCAAAATGAAATTCAATTCAGAATTAAATAAACAACACAAAAGAATTTTATTTTTCAATTGAATTTTGCAAATTCCTATTCAAAATAAATCAAGCTTGTAATTTGGAAATCCTTGCAGATTAACTTTCTTAAGAATCTAATGTTCTTTGTTTCCATTGTGTGTGCTTGTGTGCGTGGTTGGGAGGGTGTTATGTTTGCAACATTTGACGTTCTTGGGAAGAAAAATATTATAAAAATGAGCTCCCCGCACTCATATTTTTGATTTAAAGCAGCCATTTCAAGTTTTTTTTTTAATGGATATTGCTCGTGAGGAACAAAAATAACTGTAACTGAATTGGAAAATTCTACGCACGTATTTGTGTAGTCGACTCTTCGTCGTCGTTCTCATTTTGGTGTTAAGGAATACATTTTCAACTTTTTTTTTTTTGCTATTTTTCTTGGAAAAGTTTAAATGACGGAAAAGCGATTCCAGTTAGAAGTCGTTTTGTTAGCACGCCCGCAATCATTATTGTCAAGGTGGTTGGTGGGGTGAATAGGAGTGAAATAAATTTGACAATTGTTTTGGTTGAAGATAATGGAGAAGGCATTATATTTTGAGGAAACGTAATTGCCCGGGGTTGCCGGGAGCTAATTTTAAATTTAAGAACTTTTGTTTTATTTCCTGCTTCTAGGAGCTAAATTTAGTCAGATTTTTAGTAATCATAGTACGACGATAATTGAACTTGGTCAGCGCTATCAACTTTTTTGGCTAAACAATATTTTCCTCAAATTAAATTGAATTTAAAAATTGAGATAAATGAATAAAAATAAAAAGTTTTTTAAAATTATAAATTTATCTTTTATTTAAAATACCATATTTTCCTGCAAACAGATAACCGTGATTTAAAATATTTCTCAGTTTTCTTTCTTTTGAATTTGATGGCATTGAGTCAATCACTTGTGTATCAGACCAGCAACCAGCGCATTTGAGAAAATGGAACTCTTGAGCTTATATTTTTTTTTTAAATTTCGTTCATACCTGAAGTTCAAATGTTTTAAGACAGTATTTGAATTTTTAGTCAATTTGTTCCCATAATCATCGAATGTTGGCCAAAAATTACCTGAAAAAAAAAGAAAATCCAAAATCAAAATTTCGTAAAGTTTTCATAAAATTTAATATTAAGTGATAAAATGCACTTTAATTTTTAAGTTTGGTTATAAGACTCAAAAAAAGTCCTTTGCCACCTAATTTGAAAGGTAAGGTACATTTTTGAGGTTATTGGTTTGAGTTTGTACCTATTTGAGAATTTTTGTACGCTTTTCATTGATTTCTGGCAAGGTTTTTCTGTCAATTGGATCTGGTGCCTTTGTCAAATATTTTTTTGTATTTCCCTCAAATTCTGTTTTTAAGATAATTGAGGTTAAGGGCGAAAACGATGACACGGAACAATCTGTCCTTTTAGAGTCCCTGTATAATTTCTTTGTGATCAAAAAATGATTTAAATTTTAAAAGTCCATTGAAAAAGCACAATATCTTGAGTCCAAAAATTCAGAACAGCTTAAGTACTTAAAAGCACGATGCTATGTTCTGAATTTTGCTTTTGGGCAGATTTCACCATTCAAGCTCCCTATATTAGATTCTCTTTAGAATATACTCAACATAACCGTCCAGCTATATGGGATGGGCTAGTCAGTAGGGTCATGTAACGTAGCAAAGGTGGTTTTTTTTTCGCTTAATAGTTAATGAGGGCAAGATCAACCACATGCTGACGTTAATATTAAAATAATTAGCACCAAAGGTATCCTTTAAGACGGCACCAAAGATAGCTTTAACTTTGATCTAATTAGGAACTTCACCTCCTTATGAGCCCCTTCAAGTCAATCTACAGCACCTACGTTGTCACTGTACTGACTGCACATGCAGTTACAGTAAAAGTTCCTGGATCATCTGGTGATGTGAATGTATACATACAGGGTGGGCCAACTAGTTGATTTTTTGTTTAAATCATAAGATTACATTACATTGCATTACATTATTAATCTACTCCGTTGATGAATCGATCGAAGTAGAAACACTTACAAAAACTGGCAACTTAGGCCTTCGGCTCAAGACAACACAATAACGACAGAAAGAGACAGACCGAACAGAAGAGAGAAGAACATATGCCAACAGCAACGCAGTTATTAGTTTTGACGCTCTTCCATCTAACTACTAACCAACTCATATTAGATAATTCATTACGATGATGGAGAGATCGAAAAAAGTGGGTCTGGAAATTGTTGGACATTTTTTTTTCGGAATTTGTCTTATAAAGTTAACTCTCATAGAACCGGAATTTTGAAATCAAGTTTTCTCGTTAAGAACACAACCGAATTCAATTAAATTTTGGACGTAAAAAGTCGTTTATAAGCTTATTGATGTGGCGTTCCAAAATTCTTGAAATTTTTTTTGTGTTTTAATAATATAAAAAAAATACCTGCCATATGATTTATTATGAAAAACTCATTTATCTCAAAAACGGCTCCTACGATTTTAATAAAACTTCTGAATGGTGTTTTTGAGTAAACTTTATGTTTGAATTATTTTTTCAGGAAAAGTCTTGTAACGGTACGTCCCATAGGACCAGTTTTTTCAGATTTTCTCGTAAGCTACTTCACGGATTTCCATGAAATTTTTAGTGTGAAAGCTCTTATGTAAACAAAATAGTATTAATTCTTTAATTTTTGAAAAAAAAAATTATTTTTGGGTTTTCTTTTTTAAAGTTAATTTTTTTTTAATTTTTGGTTTTTTTCAAAAACGATTTGTCCAAAATTTTTGAAATTTTTGTTTTCTTATAAATTTTTTTTTTAAACCGTTAAAGATAAAAAAAATTCCTTAATATTCAAAAAAGTAAAAGAAATCTGATGGTTTACCTACTTCATTTTCTCCAAAAAAAACATTTTAACTATTGAGTTTTAAGTGATTAATAATTACATATGATTTTTTCAATGCTTATTTCCCAAAATCTCAATCCCCCAGACCATTTTAACACATTAGAGCAAGTTCTTGAAATATTTTAATAATTATTGTTTTTTTTTTCTTATTTATTTTCAGGTGAGTTGCTTTTTTTACATATTTAAAATAATAATTCTAATTTTTTGGTAAGTCAATTTTGATTTTTTAACCTTAAAAAAATATGTCTTCTATGTTTTTGCGATCCACAAGCTTATTAACTATTCACAATTTTTAAGTGCTAAAATTAGTTATTTTAAATTTAAGATATCAGGGTTACACTGCAATCAGTGTTTTTCAAAAATCACCACTTTTTATTCTAACTTTGTAATTTAATGATTAGCCGCTTTCGATATAGTTGTTGGTGTCGTTGGTGTTGTTTGTGTTGACGGTGTTGATAGAGTTGCTGATGTTGTTGGAGTTATTGATGATGATGTTGTCTTTGGTAGTGTTTTCAGTGTTGCAAGTTTTGTTGTGGTTGATGGAGCTGTTAAATTTGGCTATGTTCGTTTTATCGGTGTTGTTGAAATCTTGGTGTCGATGGAGTTGTTGATGATGATGGTTTTGTTTATTTTGAAAGTGTTTATGGTGATGTTGGTGTTTTTAGTTTTGTTTGATTTGCTGGTGTTGATGATGTCTTTAAGCGATGTTATTTAAATAAGTGCTACTGATGCTGTTGGTAAAGTTGGTTTGGTTGATGGTATTGTTTCTGATAGTTTGTGGTATGAATATATTCAAATGTCCGCCACGAAATTCTTCTTGGAAAAATGGTTAGGATATTGAAACACTGTTCGAAAATCCTGTCTGCCTGTTCGCATTTCTGAAGCCTAAATAGGTTTGACCAATATTAATCACACTTGGTGCTGATTTTTTTTTTAGTTACGAAATGATGGGTTTTTGGAAAAATCATTCTAGCTCTTAGACTAACGGTACTTGTCAAACAATATTTTATGACAAAAGATTTTTTTGTTTTCTTGAAAACAACTTCAACGAAATTGAAAAACTATCTGAACGGTCATGGGAAAGTAACTTAACTTAAATCATAAGATATTTTGACACTGACAGCTGTTTCCCTAATTCCCTGCTAATTGGACAATACTCATGATCCCCGTCGTTGTACAGTGTGCACAGATGGAGATGTGGCTGCTGTAGCTGAGAGTGAGCCCCGAGTGAGACTCAAATTGCAGACATCAAACCATCTGCCTCAACAGCTCAACTCTTAACGCACTAACCTGAAGAGAATTCTTCATTCTTGGTGGGAGTGAAAAGGATAACTTAACCGACTTTTCTTTTCATTGAAATTGAATTCATAAATTTGGACATCTTCTGGTTTATACAGGATGCCACACCATGCCCTGCCACACAGGCCACACGCAAATCGACCTTTTGCGCACCTAATTCCCAAATCGTGTTGTCAGCCGTCTTGGCCACCTCGGAGTTTCGATTCGAACTCTCTGAACTTTTTTTGTGTGGTACCGTGAATGACCGATGATATTGCCAGCAATCCAATTTGCATTTATTAAAAGAAATTTGTATTTATGGCCCACCCTTTACATGAATGCAATCTTGTCCCTTAACATTTTGAATTTACCCTGAGGGGCGATGCAATAGAAAAAGCCCACAGGAAGCGAGACAAGAGGAATACGTCCTCAACCAACTCGAAGTTGGAAACAGGGACCAAAATAGTTTAAAAATCCTTGTTGGTTAAGGTTCTAGGTCACCAGCTTTGGCATTATTTTAAGTATGTTCTTAATGGTAATTAGTCCCATCTCTGGTCATAGTCTTTTAGTCCGTTGTCTATTGGGTAAAGTGTAATAAAACCAAATCCCGAACACGACAATATTCTAAGCAAAATCCTAACCAAAAATGCTCTACTGCACCCATAATTTCATAAAAAGGTCAGAAGGCAATAAGTTCAGTATTTAAATCGCACCATAAAATCACTCATACGCCACAGTGCCTCAAACAAAAATATTACCAATATTGCAATATTGAACTTCATTCAATTGAACTTATTTTTAAACCAATATCAAAGGTTAGAAAAAAAAATGACAATACAAAAGCCATCGAGCAACCACTTGCTGACTGCTTTACAGGATCACAATTCTTTCGCTTGTCATCCCCCCTCCCCATACAAGAGTCACTAACTCTAGCATGTAATGGAAAATCATTTTACAATCTCCGTAACGATTCTCTTACCTTTTGCCAACATTATGGCTCATGGCTCAAAGTCATTTCTCTCAACCGAGAGATGTAGACAAACCTGAACTAAATGACAAGAAGTCAAGAAATAAAAAAAAAACTGTCCTCCGAGAAACAGGACATTTCAGAGAAAAAAAAAGAATGAAAAAGTTTTCGATCACGTTTCATATTTTCCAGGTCATCTCGCAATTGATTCGGTTATAACTCTCTTCAGTAAAAGTTTTGTTTTTTTCATCTAGAATACCACAGAGTGCAGGACAGGACATTTGTTAATGCTGCCACACAAAACGACTCTCGTATCTGCAGTCATTTTATATTTTGCCTCCTTCGGGTTGACCATAAAATGTTGGAGATATTGCAGGGAATGAAAAATGATTTTATTTTCATTGGGATTCTTCTTCTTCTTCCTTTTTTTACAATTATTTTTATTATTGTTTTTTTTTTCTTTTCGTTTTCGTTTTTCTTTTTCAGAACAGAACTCCTATCAAAAATGCAATTCGATTTCATTCTTGTGTCCTTGTACCATGAGAAACGTGTGTAAAATAAAAATCAATTTTATTACAAAAACTATGTCCGGCTGTTTATGGTAAAAGGATGAATTGAAATGAACTATTGGAAAAAGAAAATATTAAAGGATAACCAGAAAAATAAAGTGCACGACTGGGTCGCACGAACTTGCTCTAATGTGTTACAGTGGTCTTGGGGCTTGAGATTTTGGAAAAAAAGCAATAAAAAAAATCATATGAAATTTTATTAATCATTTAAAAATCAACGTTAAATCGTTTTTTGGAAAAAAAGAAGTAAGCCATTAGATTTCTTTTACTTTTTTGAATTTTAAGGAATTTTTTTTTCAAAATCGTTGGAGCCGTTTTTTCAAAAAACGGTTTTTTTTCTTAAACTTTTCGGAAACATATTCCAAATTTATTTTGAGTATGTCAAAATCTAGCGGTTTAAAGTTCTTATTAGAAAACAAAAATTTTAAAAATTTTGAACAAACCGTTTTCGAAAAAACCAAAAGTCAAAAAAAAAATTTAACTTTTTTTTAAAAAACTCAAAATTTTTTTTTTTTGAAAATAAAAGAATTTATATTATTTCGTTTATAACAGAGCTTTTATATTAAAATTTTCATCGAAATCCGTGAAGTGGTTTACGAGAAAATCTGATTTAAAAAAACCGGTCCTATGGGAGGTACCGTTATAAGACTTTTCCTGAAAAATCTGTTCCAGCCAAAACATAAAGTTTACTTAAAAAACACTATTCAGAAAGTTTTATCAAAATCGTAGGAGCCGTTTTCGAGAAAAATCATTTGTTCACTAAAAATCGTATGGCAGGTACCGTTAGTTTTGGAGCTAGAATGCTAATTCCAAAAACCCCTCTGTAGGACGCCATAACAATACCGTGTACCAAGTTTGAAGCAAATCGGTCCAGCCGTTTAGGCTGTAAGTGCCGATACAGACAGACGGACAGACAGACAGACAGACAGACAGACAGACAGAATTGTCGGACCCACTTTTTTAGGCTTCTCTATCATCGTAATGTTATGTTTGATTGTCCAAAAAAAATTTTTTTTTTTTACGAATGCATAACTTGCCTTATAGTACCTATAATCGCAAGTAATAAAAGTGCTGACCTTAAAAATATGATTTTGGTCGTAAATGGATAAGGCCTGAAGGATAACATTTAAATGTAAATTTATACACTGACCTTTATAGGGAATCTTATTTATTTTGCAATTGTGTAAGAGGATTATGAAAGTTTGCATATTTTAATTTGGGTTTGGTTTTATACTTGGCTAGGAGATTCACTATAGATTTATTAATTTTATATTTTCTAAATTCTGTGGATTGATGGTTTTATAATTTTTAACGACTTAAAAATTTAAATGTCTTTTTTGAAAATCTTTTTACCTAAACAGAATATTAGAAGCATAGGAATTTGTTCCTGGGTATGGTAGGACCCTTGTTACAAACGCGTTAATTTAATTACCACGTACTTTTTCAATCAAATAGAATTGTACCTTTCAAGTTATGTTGGTTTTCAGTCTGACATTTATAAAATTAATTATGGTGTGCCTCAAGGCTGAGCCTTGCCAACAGATGTCTTTGTTATTTTCACTATTGACTTTATGTCTAGGAATTCTTATTTTCTCAAACATATCTGACCTTAAGGTTTTCATTTATTCAGCTTAAAGTTTTAATGCGTGCATTTTTATTTTGAAAGTGATGTGTTCTGGGATAAGCAGAATGTTCTTCCGTAGCCTGATACAATTCTCCTTAGCAATCTTTATAAAACTACTTGTACACAAAAACATGCCCAAAACCTATGCGCTTAATTTATGGGGTGCGTTTGAAATACTGTGGGACAAAGATGTCTTTCTTAGCCGTACGAAATGAAAGTGGAATGTGTCCTTATTTTATGACACTCGGACGCTAAAAATCAATTTTAATATCTAGTATATTGTATTAAATCACATCCAATTTTTATAAATACTGGATCTCTGTAAAGGAATAATTAAAGGGGTGTAATGACAGTCCTTTCAGAAAAGTTACTTTTTAAAGGACCTTTAACTGTTTCAAAATTGAGATTGTGGAATTTATTTCCCAAAGTTAAAGCCTTATGTTTTGTATACACTCAAATCTATTGTGAAAGTCAAATCAATCTACTTAATATTCTTGTTGTGCACCTCAATAGGCCTAGTTCTCACCACGTGCGGAGTGAAAATTGAATTTTTTTTCACACAAGATTTTAATTCCATAATGGAAAAAGCTTAACGGTCACAAAAAGGTGTGATACATATTTATCAAAAAATGTGTTTTGCTTAAAAAATAAAATCTGTGGAAGGTATTGTAAGGAAATCTCATCCGACAAACATTTGCAATTTTTTACCTGCGTGAACAGATTTTTAAAATGAAATATAAAGATATTCCTTCCACATTTCTACAGTCATCGAAACAGTTCATGCATTGCATCTTACATTTTTACGCCTTTGCGAGTGAATTCAAAGTCTTGGATTTCACAATTTCCAATTTTTTTTTCGAACAATAAAAAATAGTGGAACGTATTTGTTTTTCCTTACACAAAGTTCAGGTAAAATGAAAAATGAATATGTTCCACACTTTTGTGCATGGTGTAATTTTGCATATCGCAATTCGCGACAATTTTTTTTTTTGAAACAATCTTTCGCGTGTTGGAACCATAGGAAATTTATCAAAAAATGTGTGTTGTTTTGAAATTAGAGGAACGTAGAATCGTGACCTGCTCGTCAGTATTTTTGTATGTTAATATCATTTTCACTCGGACTGTCAACGAAGCTTTATATATGTGCTAAATTTCGTGAATACTAAACTCCTTTGACAAAATTATGGATTCAGTTCCAAACGTGTCCCTTTTTTATAAAACCCTAATGGGGGAGAAAATAATAGCTTTAAGCCTATTTCTCACCTCTTGAAAAATTAAAAGATGACAGATTCCCCACCCTATTCCATGCCATATAATATACATATACTCATGATAAAATATTTAGGGATGTGGAAATTATTAACATTTTGCTTGATGAGAAATTAAAGGCTGCAGAACGTAGAGGTGCGAAATACTTTGAAGGTGAATACATTCATTCATTTCCTCAAAAAATATGTTCTAGACCTAAGAAAAAAAAACTTGGTTGTCTGTAAAGTCGGTTTACGGACGATAATTTTACGTGATAACCAGTTCACAAAACAGTTCATGTGTAGGTTGTATCTCTCCAACCACCAACTACCGACCCCACCAACCACCACCCTACCTACAACCATCCACCATTTTTGAAGTTTTTTTTCTCACCCCTTCCCCCCCAAACATCAACCTTCCACCCCCACAACCACCAACCCCATTTTTGACAATTTTTGACAATTTTTGACAATTTTTGACAATTGTTTCCTCCCCCGACACAATAAATCCCCCTTCCTTACCATCACCAACCACCACCAACATCCACCCGCCCCAACTATTTTTGACAATTCCATCACCACACCTAATACCCCCAAATACCCCCAAATTACCTCTCCACCCCCTCTATCACCACCAACTACAAATCCCACCTACAGCAACCAACCAACCATCTACCATTTTGGACAATTTATTCCTCATCCGCTCCCAACACCAACCACAACCACCCACCCCACCTACAAACACCTTCCACTCACTTACCATTTTTGCCAATTTTTGCCTCACCAACCACACCAACTATAACCACCAATCACTCACCATTTTTGACAGTTTTTCCTCTGCTTGACGCTACCCCCCCCCCCCCCCCCCCCCCACACACACACACACACACCGACTCCACCACTTACAATCACCAACCACCCTACACCCTCCCCTCCCATTTTATCGACTTTCTAGGCTATCAAAGCAGATATATAACGTGACTGTGACTGTGACACTTTTTCGTGCGTGCTGCCCATATATTCTGATTTATTACACGTTATCACGTCAAAAAATCATAAGCAGCATATTTGTCAGTTCCAATAACTGCTTTTGAAATAAATATTGAGCCTTTTCCGTGGCGGTCATGGCATAGTTTCGTAAAGCAGTTAATTCGCATCATGTGAACTGAAGAATTAATACGTTCCACAATCATTCGCAATGTGCGAACTTCCATTAAACATCAAGTGACATACAAAAGATTAACACTTATGAAACAGTTTGTTTTGAAGGTTAAAATGTGAAATCTTCTCTGACCTCAGTTGTAAGCTACGCGTAGAGTGTGACCGCCGGGAGAAATCTATAGAAAAGTGTATCGCGTTACATTTAATAACAAATCAAAGTTTTTCATTTCACGTCAATAATTATATTAGAATGTTTATTTTCACTTGAACCATGTTTGCTTTCTATTGCAGAGTGAAAATAAATTTTTTAAATATTTATCCCGTAGTATATTGCAGATCTTAACCATGCACAGCTTATATTTTTAAACGCAATTTTTCACGTCCCTTGAGTTTTTTCATTTGTTTACACATTGTGAAATGCGAAATATTGTGTAGGGAGATTGTGGATCGTATTCATTTTTCATTTCACTGAATACGTTCCACAACATTTTTCAAGCAGTGCTTCCGGTTTCAATTGTTCGATCACATTGAACAACTTTAAGAAGTGAGGAATGATTAAGGTACAAACCTTACACCATCAATCCAATACTCGAATTCATACTTTAAATCTGAAACTTAATACCTAGTTTTTATTGAAAACTAAGCTTCCAATCCGAATTGAAAACAAAACTTAACTGGGATTCTATTACACAATTGCAATCATTTAATGGACCTCAATTGGCCTTGCAGTCTGTTTTAAATTTCGAGACAAATATAGACATTCTGTCAAATTCACCGCCCAAAAAAAAAGCATCCCAAAACATTGACAGAGAATTCAAGTTCCATCAACATCATCGCTATTTTTAGATTTCCAATCTAAATTTAATTCGAATGCATTCGGCGCGGCGCCTGCCATGCATTTTTTTCCTCATCACTAGGTCATTCCAAAAATTGTCAATCAAAGCGTGGACGAATAAATTAATTGATATTTGTATAAAAAAATGGAGAAATTAACTAAACTAGCCATATATGTACACAAACACCGACCGAAAACAAAAATCACAGGATTCCACCTCAGGAGCCACTTAAGGCAATCGAAAATAAATTTGTTTAAATTAAAAAATCCCATAAATTAAACAACCAAGTAGCTTCATAGATGATATTTTTATTTGTTTTTATTGTGTTTTTTTTTTTTTGATATGGTATACAAAAACCACTTTAGGCGCCATGGTTGTGTCAGAAATTTTGTTTGACAATAAAGTCATTGATTCCATTTTTATGATGAAGAGATGAAGGTGGGGGTGTGAGAAAGGACATTTTTTTTAAAACTTTCCCGTTGTCCTCATTATTATTGATCAAGTGTCAAAATTCAATGATAAATCACACCAAACTTATTGTTATAAATTAAAATGTAATTTAATGTTTCCCTAAGGTCTTCCAGAATCAATGTTGTTGATGATAATAATGATGATGATGATGTTATAGGAAAAGAAGGACCATCATTCCTGTCCCATTATTGTCGTCGTCGTCGGTGCTTTTTTTTACTATCTTAGAATTTATTCTATTATTTATGGAGAGTTCTCTCTTCCCCGAAGATGTTGTCCGTCCGTTGGTCGGTCGAGGGAGGTTTTGAATTAATAATTTACTATAACCAGACCATCAGCCAACGAACGCAACGAAATGGCTTGAGATAGATTCAATATAAAATAAGGGTCGAAATGTCCAAAGTGCGGTCATGTGCGTTATTTATGCTGACGATGATGGCCATTGTGGGTAGGACTTATGTTGAACTTAGAAGACGTCACTCCATCATACTTTCTACATGCTGGAGTACTGCATGTGGCTATGGCTATGGCTATATAATAAGTGAAGATGGTCAAAATGACGTATGTGAACACTTATGAATGATAATGATAAAATGACGGAAGAAGAAGGATGCTCATCGAAAATGTTGATTGATTGAGAGGTATGTCAAGAGTAGACGAGAAAATACCACAGAACCCATGTGCGGGAGATTTTGATTAAGTACGGACTTAATATCACCTGAAGGTAGAAGGCTTCACTTCCATATGTGAGATGTGAAGTACCTAAACGCCACCGCTTCAAATTGAGTTTCTCCTTCGCTCTACGGTCAAATGATAGGGTAATGGCCAGTATGCGAACATAAAGCTTGGGGAAAGAGGTGTTCCCGAGGAGGATTATCGTTTTGTGAATATTAAATTGTCCTCCTTACACACACACGTTATGTAGGTGAGAATTTATGAGGAATGTTTTTTATTGAGTTTGCATGTGATAAACTTTTCATCATCCTGTTTCTGTTAAGGATTCAAATCAATTTATTAAAATATTCAAAGGAGTTTTGAGTTTTCTTCTTGGGATTCGGACAACGTTGCTTTATAGCAGTATTCAGTGCATCGTAAAATTTTGTCCCTTATAATTCATTGTATCAATTTATGACGATGGAAAACCTTTGATCGATTCAAAGGTATGGGTTTGAATTTTAAAGCTTCACCTCTAATGTACTGACGTTTGGGTGTTTGGACAGTATAGTGCTTCGAACAGTCTATCTTATTTTAAGCCGGGCACATGATTATGTGGATTCATATTGTATAATCAACAAAATGTTACTCCTTATTCTCCGATAATTTAAAGAGTTTAGCCTGGAGCTCAGGACGGGCTCTTCAGCTACATTTTTTTCAGAGTCGAAGAACGACATTTGCCACTTTTTTGTCTATTTCGGACGGTATCTCAGCCATAACTTGAGTAATGTTAGTTTAAGTGCGTCCAGAGTTTGGGGAATATTTGCGTAAACACAATATTTTGCGTACCTAATAGAGCCATAAATGGTCGTTTTGTGTGGCTGGTTGCCCCATCTTGTTGGAAATACATATCGTCAAAGTCATGATCTTCAATGGCCGGCCAGTAAAAATCGGTTATCATTTAACCATATCGCTCCGAATTGACTGTAACCGTCTGCTCATTAGCATCTTCGAAGAAGTACGGCTCAATCACACTTTTCAATCATAGATCACACTAAACAGTCACTTCGTCTGGATGCAACGGCTTCTCACCGATCACATGTGGGTATTTGAAACCCCCATATGCGGCAATTTTAATTATTTGCGTACCCACCGATTGAGAAATGTGCCTCATCGCTTAAGGAAATGTTGTTCGGAAAATCGATGTTTATTTTTTGTTTTCGAAACCCCACTTTTGAAGTAAGTTTTAATAACTTTAACGTGTTGTTTGATTGCTAAGCGATCCATTTTCGTAAGAAGTAAACATTCAAATAATATATTATGTTATGACACTTCAGATGACATCTGAGTTTGACAGATGTCAAATGCCAGCGCTACTTGAAACCATGAAATTAATGATCCTGTAATATAAGACGTTGTAAAGTGCAGCTTTCGACTCATGATTTGAGTAAAACGATGACGTAGTTGAGTACCATAACGTTTTCTTCAGAAGCTTTTAATTTTCAAAGTGGACTAGTTGATCCAAGTTCATGGAAACTAATAAACCATAACATGAAGAAATTTCGTAGAAACGGATACATTTTTTCGTAGCATGATATTTCGAAAACATTTGAGAGTTTTTCTTGAAGGCCTCTTATCGGAAATGTGTTTATCTGGTTTCGATACATCCCTTCTTTGGTTTCCTAGACTCATTTCAGTTTTATATAAAAAAAATGTCTGGTGTACCACACGGCTCAATCCTGTCACCACCTTCTTTTTTTATATAATGCACTCGCACTCAAAGGGATATTAATACCTTTATATTGAATTAACATGTGCGATCGAGGAGAAAGAAGGAAAAGAAAGATATGAAAGAAAGTTGGTACAGTAGATTGAGATTGATAAATATCTCACGAAAATCTCACGGGTGTCGTCCAGTTGAAACTGGGGGAATAAATACAAATTGCTGCCCAGACTGGATTTGAACTCACAGCTCTCAGGTTATGCAACCAAGCACTACATCCACTGTACCATTGCCAACCGCATTATTAATTTATAAAAAAATGATCATTCGTCCAAGACATTTAATCCACTAAATTGTTCTGCTGATGACGGTACCTCTAGCTTCTAATATTCGTTTCCATATTCACAACCATATTTTTTGGATTGCGAACTGAAATGACAGTGTAGATATGGCAACCTCATTAGATTCCGATCTTACAAGCATGAGAAGCAATTGCATCGAGGAAACCAAAACATTTCTTCTAGGAATTTGTTCTACAAACCAACTTCTCTGCCACGAAAATTCAGAAAAGAGCATTAAAATGTACATTAAGATGAAAGAGCCTTTTTTTTCTTTATATTTCTATCTCACTTTATGATTTTTCTCTCTAGCAACTTTTATATGTGATGCTCTAGAAAAAAAAACCTAGTTTTATTCCGCGAAACAGTTCAACTGTAATACTCGCTCCGCTAAAAAAGCCCACCATTTCACCTTCGAACCCAATTTCGAAAGTAGTGTTAAATATAGAGACTCTTTCTTTAGCCGCACGACCTTAATGTAGAATTTTATCTCGGCCAATGTTTCGTCGATAAAGTGGTATCCAAAACAGAGCTAGTATTATTTTTTTCTTTTTTTTTCCCACAAAATTGCCTATCTATCTTATTTAAATGGGTTTCACCCACAAAACTGACTTTCCAAAACATTTTTACAAATTATCTAATTCAGAATTTTTAAGTGTGATGGTTCATCACCATCACCACACCACCTCCATAGCCCGGGGATATTCATCATGTCACTGTCAACATTTTTCACAGAAAAAAAATATCTGTCCAAAAGTAAAAATATAAAAAAACACTTGACAAACCGTTAAATGTCCTACCCCGTTGACAGCTTTTAAACAAATTAATTTCCATTCTGATGGGATGCCTTAAATTTATGAGGAAAGCCCTCATCTGTCCAGTTTTTTTTTTTTGCTTTAAATAAGCCTCAGGATAAATGTCATTCCAACTGCTGATCTTAATCTTGTTTTAATATTTTGCGAAGGCGAAGGAACAATAAAGTATCTAACAAAGAAAACACGAATAATTTAATAATTGATGTCATTAAAAAAAAAAAAATATATATAATTCAAAGGTGTATCTCTCGTCTGTCTTTTGTGTGTATCTTTAAATTTTTGCATTTTTTGCCAATTTATTGAACAATTTGTAAAAGATTTTTAAACTGACGCCGTGTGAAAAATCAAGATATAATTTATTTTTTTTACGAAAATCATCATCAACACACCAACAACGGAGACAGATGAGGACAGACGACTTTTAACCTGGTTGTCGAACTCAAGTGTGTCAGCAAAATGTATCTTTTTTTCTATCTTAAAAATTTTAACTCTGAGAGAGACACAAAAATAATAAATGGATGGTAACCAGTTGATCATAAATTTTCATCTTAATATTGTTTACATTTTTGCTTTATTTTAAAATAATACAAAAGGTAGACATTTATTATGCTTTTAAAAGAATTTAAGCCGAAATAATGGATTTTGATTTTTTTTGTATTGTAAATTTTTTTTTTTAAGTGAGTGGGCGGTGGATGATGATGGCGGCCAATTCAAGTTGAATGGAAATTGGAATCGAAATTCGAGAAAGAAAAATTATGTTTTAATGACGTCAAAAATGTTATTGTAAAGATTAACACCTGCGCGTGAATAATATGGTAGGGTTCTTGGAATTCTTCACACTCTTGATGAGGGATAATTTATTATTATTTTTTTTTTGCTACATAATGTGTTGATCGAAAATATGGAAGGTGGAGCAGATAAAGAAATCTAAGAGTTCCAAATAGGGAGCTGTGGTCTAGCTTGAGCTTTCTATTGAAAAATGATAAATTATGTGCCAAAATTTTTTTTTTTTCGTGTACCTAATGAATCTTTCACCACACCACGCCTGCCACCACAGGCTTCCTTCTTTTTAAGAAATATAAAAACATATCTCAATTTGTCATTGGATGACTAATAAACTAGAAATGTCAGTTTTTAAAAGTTCGGAAAGTGTTGCATCTATATGAGATGATGTATGTATTGGCATGGCTGATGTTTATCATATTTATTGAATTTTGTATCTAATGTTTTAAGTTAAGTACAGAGCGGTGCAAAATCAATCACCCTGTCAGACGATGCTATAACTTTTGCAAATGGCTGCAAATGTCAATTCTTTTTTGACATCCTTATGGGAATGAACGTAAAATAATTGATTCGATTTCTTGCAGAGTACCTCGTCAGAAGAATTCTGGCGTAGATTTTCCGATCGTCCAACACTAACTGGGGAAATTCTGCAAAGTTAAGCCATGTCTAGAGAACATTAGATGCTGCCAAGTCTGGCCGACTCCGGAGCACTCAATCTTATGAGAATATCACAGTTGTTGCTGAAGATGTCACAGAGCATTTCGAAGCATCGATCGCCCAGGCAACGCAAAGTGCCACGCAAATAGGCATCAGTTGGCCGGTAGTCTTCATCAAGAATTTCTGTTATGTGTGACGAAGCGAATTTTCATCGCAAAATTATCTCTTTTGGAGTACCGAAATCTGGTATATATTTCATGAGAACCATACGCTGGAAATGACCCTCTGACTAGTCGGCCAAAGGCCTACTGGACTACTGTGGATGGTGGCCAGCGATGCAGACCCATCCTGGAAGTCTTTTTCCTTTCCTAAATGGATGAAATCAGGATGGAGAAAATTTGATCCTCATAGGATGGAAGTTACATTCATCCAAAATTCTGAGCTCGGGGTTTCCGGTTTACCTAAGCACTTAATTAGGCGATTTGAATTAATCGACAATATCGCTTATTTCAACAAGTTCAGAGTTATGTGACCAAGAAACCCGCTGCACGATACCTTTATAGCTGTGACCACTACTCCGAATTCTGTAACTCAGCTTCCTTCAAATCAGTTGAACTCCAGATTTTCTTTGATCTGTTGAACCATAATTATCAGAGCTTTCATTAAAACCGTCTTAACCTTGTCCCACATAGTCTTAGCAGTAACATCAATATTGAAAAACACGTCCACATCCAACGCCTTGTCGTTAAGGGCCTTCACAACATTATATTATTCAGGAAAATAACTTGCATGGACTTTGAAATTATTATTTGGACTGACTCCGCTACAAACTTTATTTAATACCCTCAAGTTAAAAAAAATTGCCGAGCTTACCTCACTTCTTAACCTCCAATGTAATTTTGGGATCTGGCAACACTTATGACAAGTGATACGGGAAATTCGATGATCATGTCTGAATGTATCTGCTTTAACCAAAGACTGACCAGACACCATTTACAAGTTATGCCAAATTGTCCCTCACATGAATCCCATCCTTCAATTCAACTTGAACTCTCCTTTTCAATCTATAATTTTGTTTCATCTCCCGTAAAACCATCGTCCTTTTTGCTGAATAAAATAATAAAAAAAATCCCACTCATTTTGGAAAGTTTACGACGACCAACGACGTCGACATAGACTATCGTAATCAACTCGTCAAGCAAATACCTCTTTAGCTGAGTCCTTCACCTGTGTCAACACCAACAAACGCAAATAGAATTACATGCCAAACATCAAAAGGATACTGGCAGTAAATTCAACGCCCCATCACCACCACCATCATCATCTCATCACTAGTGCCACAGATATTTTCATCGTACAATCTCTTCCGCAGGGACAACTTTGATGAAATTTTACTCCTCCTCGACAAAAAGGATATACGCATTGGTGATGAGATATACGCCAACAAGGATATATACTCGCCGCCCGCCGCCGTATAAAATACGAGAGCTTTGTTGGCTGGCAAGTTGGTTTGGTATTTGCTTTTGAATTATGTTTACTTAACCACACTCTGGATGTTGGAGTGTTGGTGGTGATGGCGATGGTGATGCTGCGAAAGTATCCCTTTGTGTCAACATGGGATATTTTGCCTTGCAGATGGTACCATTTCCGTGGCTGGTACCCTTTTTATCCCATTCCGAGTGGATCCTTAATGAAATTTAACCAAACGACGACGCACAGCACAATGGATAAAAGATTGCCATATTTTGTGTATTTTTTTTTTCGGTCCCAATTAAGATTCTCGTGTTTTATCTCTTCCACTTTAATTCATTTTTACTGTGTGAAAATGAGAAATAAGGTCAATGGACTGCAGGCTGTTTGTTGGGAGCTCTTTTTTTTTTGTTAAAGGTGTCCCAAAAAAATTGGAGGAAAAGAAAAACCAGTGGCAAATTCTTAAGAAGGAAATGATAGTCCGGAATTGGATTATAATTCCGTTCAACTAGCTTCTAAGTTCAAGGTTTAAATAGTGTGATGGTAGTCATTGTTTTTGCTATCGCATCGCTTAAGGTGTTGGAGATAGGTCCACTTAAACCAACCGGACAGAACTAATTGGACTTTGGTTTTTTTTTTTTGTGATTGTGTGACTCTTTTTTAAACATTTGTATTGTGGGAACCGTCGTGTATATAAATTATTGTTTTAAAACCACGAAGAACGTTAATAATGGTATTAAATTGTGTTGTTAAAAAATACAAACAACAATAAATATTAGATGAATCATCATCTTGTATAGAACTAGAGGCGACAGTTTATCAATTTATTATTCAAATGTGATGCGACTTAGATTTGTTATTCATAAATTTTGTTTTTTCTTAATCTAATTAATTCAATGGGGACTACATGGATTAGCGATTAAGTTTATTACTTTGTTAATCAAATTAATTTA
Organism: Platycheirus albimanus; assembly: GCA_916050605.2. Taxonomy (NCBI): domain Eukaryota; kingdom Metazoa; phylum Arthropoda; class Insecta; order Diptera; family Syrphidae; genus Platycheirus; species Platycheirus albimanus. The sequence goes on from OU696696.1 coordinate 360,179,409, forward strand.
AATTGTTTTTCGTTGATGCGGAAATTATGTATGCAAGGTACACATAGGTCGTTATGGGTTTATCAAAAAAGTGGCGCTTAGTGGAAAATAATAAATAATTAATAGAATTTGTTGTTGAAAGGGCGCCGCTTAGGGAAATGATGATGATGTGGATTACATTAATCTTATTACTAAGCTGGGCAATTAATGATCAGTTTTAGTTGATTTGACTCTTGATAAAAAATGTATTCTTAAATAAAACACGAATGTTTATTTCGAAGGTTAATGGGAATCATACATTTTAGAGCAGGTTGACAAAAAAGGTGCAGTTGCTTTTGAAATTGTAAATTCTGTTTTTAACCGAAGTGTTTTTTATTGTTTAATACTTCCGACTAAACTAAAAACTTATGAATATTTGTATACTTTCGACTTATTAGATAACATGTTGCAGTGTTTGTTTGCTTTTCTTATGACTTTTACAAAAAGAACATCATAATTGCGTTCTTTTTCTAACCATAGTCAACTACTGTTAACAATAGTCAACAAAAAGGCGTTCCTTTACTTTAAATAAGTTAAAATTGTTTACTATATGACGTCATAAGAGCTTTCTACTCACGTTGAAGTCTCAAATAGTTACGGTTAGTTCCTATTTCCAACTCACCTCCATGATATGAGTTGCGATTATTAATCTGTCAAGTTGGAGGTTTTGTTTTAAGCAATTCCAAGACTTTAAATCAAAAAAAAAAAAAAAAAAATATAAATTATTGATTTGATATAAAAATTTGATTTTTTCTTTGAGTGATCAACTAGAAAGAATTAAATGTATTTTTTGCCAATTTTGAGCGATGAAGGAGAACAATTTAACTAGTTTCTCAATATACAAACAAATTTTAAATTGGTCGTTTGACAATTTAACAAAATAGAACAACGTATCGTATCTTAATGTTTTCTAAAATAAAGTGCACGACTGGGTCGTACGAACTTGCCCTAATGTGTTAAAATGGTTTTGGGTGCTTGAGATTTTGGGAAAAAAGCGTTGAAAAAATCATATGAAATTTTATAAATCACTTTAAAATCAATACCTAAAACGTTTTTTGGAGAAAATGAAGTAAGCCATTAGGTTTTACTTTTACGTTTTTGAATTTTGACGACATTTTTTTCAAAATCGTTGGACCAGTTTTTTTGAAAAACTTTTCAAAAATATGTTCCAAATTTTTTTTGAGTATGCCAACTTCTAGCACTTTGTAGTTTTTATCAGAAAAATAAAAATATAGTTTAAACCGTTTTTGGAAAAAACAAAAGTTAAAAAAAAATGTTGAAACTTTTTTTAAAAACTCAAAAAAAGATTTTTTGGAAAAATTAAGAATTTATATTATTTCTTTTATAAAAGGGCTTCTACATTAAAAATTTCATCGAAATCCGTCAAGTGGCTTACGAGAAAATTGGATTTCAAAAAACCGGTCCTATGGGAGGTACCGTTATAAGACTTTTCCTGAAAAATCTATTCCAACCAAAACATAAAGTTTGCATAGAAAACATCATTCAGAAAGTTTTATCAAAATCGTAAGAGCCGTTTTTGAGAAAATTTAATTTTTCACAAAAAATCGTATGGCAGGTACCGTTAGTTTTGGAGCTAGGATGCTAATTCCAAAAACCCCTCTGTAGGACGTCATAATAGTACTATGTTCCAAGTTTGAAGCAAATCGGTCCAGCCGTTTAGGCTGTAGGTAACTATACAGACAGACAGACACACGGACAGACAGACAGACAGACAGACAGACAGACAGACAGACAGAATTGGCGGACCCACTTTTTTCGACTTCTCTATCATCGTAATGTCATGTTTGATTGTTAGAATTTTTTTTTTTTACGAATGCATAACTTGCCTTATAGTATCTATAATCGCAAGTAAAAAACTAACAAATCAGAACAAGTTTTAGTAAATCTCATATCGCCTATTACAGACAAACGTCAAAAAGACTATTTTTGTCCAAAATAATTTTAGTAGGCTTAGGGTTTCCTTGTAGGATTCGTTAATTGAATATATTCATGTCTCCAAAATAGTTCCAACGTCGCGTCGTTCAAGCATTTATTTTCAAACCAATTCATAACAAAGCCAAAGGTCCCACAAGGAAGTCATTTAAGACCAATTTTTTTTTATAAATGACTTCAATTATGAAACATCTTGCATTTTACGCTAGTGTTTGCTGATGAATTATGAACATTTTTAAGGCAATTAACTTTTGTAACATTGAAAAACTTTTTTTTAAAGATAAATTCGCTTCACAAAATAACAATAAAATAAAAAAAGAAGATTAATAACAGATGCCAATTTTTTGAATGTTTAAATTAATTAAATGATATTTTTTTGGATTTCTTTAATAGTGTTCATGCCAAAAAGATTGAACAGAAAAGATAAGTTAATAGAAATAGGTTTTTGTCAAAATTAATTTAATTCCTTTTTTGTCAAAAATAATAATAGGTCAATGGTTTATTTTATTTTTTTTTAAACGTAAAGATGGTTAAGATTCGCTACTTCGATAAATAAAAATAAGAAAAATTAAATGCTGTCCCATTGTTCAGATACACTCTTAGATATGAGCTTACGTAACAAATGATATACATAATGTGAAAGTTTTGAGTAGAGTCAGAGGAAGCTTGGTCAAAGGATTTCACTTAAAAAAGCATTGATAACTTTGTTGTTCCCCTCCAACACATTTTGCAAAAAATATACAAATGCTAATAAATAATAAGCTAATAAATATCAAAAAAATACATACTGCTCTGGTCATACCATTTTGATTATATTTTTAATGAAATAATTAATAGCAACTAGAAGTTGTCACTCAAGTTTTTTTCACAATAGAATTGTCAGCATTATTTTCCTCTTGACAGCCATTTTGTCATCTGCCATGTGGTTTATATTTGGTTTTGTTTACCATTTCATCATGAACCAACTGATGCCTGAACAACGAATGCAAATTCGGTGAAAAATCTCGACAGTTAATTCCAATTTTCACTAGAAGGTTTTGTTCAGCGGTGAAGCCCATTTTTGGTTCAAAGGCTATAAATGCCACATTTGAAAAGAAGGTTATTCTCAAGCCATTGCTGAGTTGCCGTTACATCCACAAAAACTGACAGTTTGGTTTTATGTTCTGGTAGAATCATTGGTCTTTAGTTATGAAATAAACGATGCCGGGCAAAGGGTTACAGTCAATGGAGACCGTTTTCGGTCTTTCGGTTTTGAATTGAATCATCTAGATGTGGGGGAGCTGTGTGGTTTCTACAAGACGGCGCAACATGATAAGCAGTGCGAGTCAAAGTTAATTTGTTAAAGGAATCATTTGGTATAAGCGCATGACTTCGCCTTTGTTTTTTACCAGTGAGTTGGCCTCCTAGATCGTGCATTTAACACCGTCAAACTTTTTGTTGTGGAGGTCATGTGAAGTCCTTAGACTTGGAAAAGTAAATAAGTCGCAAAATTGCCGATACTATGACCCCCAATACTGCAAAAAAAGTGATCAAAAATCGGACCTCATGATTGGACTACATGCGACTTCCTGTATTTTAAGTATTTGGCTAAGAAGTAAATAACGGAATCTTGTTATTAAACGTAAAATAAACTAGGTATTAGCCAAACTTAAGAGAAAAAGTATAATGAAAGTCAGGGGAAGCACAAAAGCTTATTCCATTGATATAGAAGAGCTTTAAAGTTGCCAGAAGCTGAAATCTGCAAACAACAAAATGGCTATAAAATATACACTTTGTAAATATACTTCTATAGTTGAGCAACTCTCAGAGCAAGTTAAAATTTTTTTTGGAAAAAATGAAGTTAGCCATGTAATTTTTTTTACTGTTTTTTTTTTTGAAAAACTTTTCAAAACAATATTCCAATTTTTTTTTGGAGTATGCAAACATTTTATCAGAAATAAAATTTTTATAAAATTTGAACAAACCGTTTTTGTAAAAACTAAAAACTAAAAAAAATCATCTGTTTTTTTTTTGAAAATTTAAGAATTAATATTATTTAAAAGGATTCTACAGAAAAAATGTCAGCAAAATCCGCCAAGTGGCTTACGAGAAAATCTGATTTTTTAAAAATGGAGGTGCCGTTATATTACTTTTCCTGAAAAATATACTCCAACCAAAACATAAAATTTAATGAAAAAAAAAAACATTCAGAAAGTTTTATCAAAATCGTAGGAGCCGTTTTTGAGAAAAACGAATTTTTCATTAAAAATTCGTATGGCAGGTACCGTTAGTTTTAACCTTAGAATGCTTATTCCAAAAATTCCCCTGTATGACGTCATCATTATACTGTGTACCTTTTCAGACAGACAGAATTGTCGGACCCACATTTTTCGGTTTCTCTATCATCGTAATTTATAATGTTTTATTGTCCAAACAAAAAGCTTTTTTGCGAATGCATAACTTGCCTTATAGTGGTGTCGATCAAGTGCTCGTCGTGTGCGGTCGCGTTGTTTCTGTGCGCGTGTGTCACTCACAAAAATAATAATAATAAATAAAAAAAAAAAAAAAAAGATAAACCAAACCAAATTTACATACCTACCATAAATAGTGCAATAAATCTAAAGTCATAAATTAAATTCAGCCCTAAACTTGAAAAATAAATAGAATCAGTGCCAATTAAAAGAAAAAGAAAAAAAAAATACACCAAATACTTCGCTCGCATTCGCAGCACAGCATCCAACAATACCCATCCTCTCCACCCGCACCACCCATAACTGTTGCTTTCTATGCAATGCAAGCCTCTTGTGGGGCTTATCGCAAGAGATTTTGCATTGGATGGTGAGCAGCATTTGATGTGTATTTCTTTCGTGTCTTTTGTCTATATTAATTCCCGTTTGCAAATTGTTTTATGGGCATAACACCTAGGACAGTTTGTTTATAATTGGAATTAATATGGGCCTATACTGCACGGCTGAAATTAGTTTCGTCAAAGTTGAATCTTTTGTGTTTAGTTTTTCAGAATGGTAAGTGATTTTTGTGTCGTCTATTCAAATGTTCGTGGGCTTAGGAAGAATTTCTTTTCTGTGTACGCCCATACTGTGCAATACAGGCCAGCAGTTTTGGCATTAAGTGAAACCCAGGTTGGACAGAATACTGATTTATCAGAATTTTGTTTGTTTGGATATAACTTAGTGCCACTACTTTTTTCCCACCATGGTCTTGTCGTTTATGTTAGGAATGATATTGCTTGCCAGAGCCTTCCCCAATATGGGCATTGTTCTAATACGAACTTTAATTTCCTGTGGCTCAAATTCACTGTCCGCAAGCATATCATTCATTACTGTTTTCTTTACAGGAGTCCGAATCTTGACAGCATGTCTACTTGTGATGAGTTAGATGTTTTGTCAGATTCAATTTCCCGAATTGTTTCCCATTGTCCTCACACTGAAGTCGTGATTACGGGCGACTTCAATGTACACAATTCAAGTTGGCTCCGATATTCTGGCCAGACAACACTCGAAGGAAGGTATACCGAGATCTTTGCTGAGTATAACCATCTTACCCAGCTTGTCGATGAGCCTACTCGCATACCGGATGTTGATGGGCATTCCGCCCATACTCTTGACTTGTTCCTTACTTCCCATCCTGATAAATATACTATTAAAGTAACTTCTCCATTTGGCACCTCGGACCATTGTGTCATTTCAGCTAATTTCTCGATCTCCAATCATCCAGTTAAAGAAAAAATTCCCACTAGGACCGTTTGGCAATACGAGAAAGCCAACTGGGACGGTCTGAATAATTTCTTTCGCAACTTTAACTGGTCATTATGCTTCCTCGATAATGACATTGATGCCAGTGCTGAAATGATTACAGAAGTGATTTTTCTTGGAATGAGAACTTTTGTCCCTCACAGAACAAAATGTATCAAACCAAAAGAAAAGTCTTGGTTTACCGAAGAGTGTAAAGAAGCTATCAGGTTGAAAGAAGTAAGCTTCCGATCCTATAAAGCCAACCCAACTGAGGAAAATCGGAAGAAACACAAACAAGTTAGGAACTCGTGCAACTCCGTTATCCATAAAACGAAATTTTTGCATGACCAGAAGTTACGGCAAAAAATTCTGCAATGTCCCAAAGGCAGTAAAAACTTCTGGTCATTTGTAAAAAACGTCAAGAACTCAACGTCATCATCAGTTCCAACGCTCATCGTCGACGATAAACCCATTGTCAGCTCTTCAGAGAAGGCGAATATGCTCGCAGCTCATTTTGCTGCAAGTTCTACGTTGCCTGCAAGCAACAATGCCCCTCCTGTACTTGAGAACGTTAATTTTTCTATGGGACAGATATTTTTCCGCACTCGTACAGTAGCAAGAGTACTTCAAGATCTTGATATACACAAATCCGCTGGCCCGGATGGTATACCCCCTATTCTTCTGAAGAAGTGTTCTTCATCTCTGGCAAAACCACTGCGTAAGCTTTTTCATCGCTCCTATCGTTCAGGAATCTTTCCTAGTAGATGGAAAACAGCATTTGTCCAGCCCGTCCCAAAAAAAGGTGATTCCTCCTCCCCCTCCTCCTACCGACCAATTGCACTTACGTCCCTTCTTTCCAAGGTCATGGAAACGCTGATAAATCGTCAGCTCAAGAAATATCTCGAAGATCGGGAGCTTTTAAATGACCGGCAATACGGCTTTCGCAGCAATCGTTCCACTGGTGATCTGATGGCATATCTCACCGAACAGTGGAACAAATCTGTGCATCGCTTTGGCGAAAGCAAGATTATTGCGCTTGATATTTCAAAGGCATTTGATAGAGTTTGGCATGAAGCTCTTTTATCGAAAATGCGTGCATTTGGTATCGATGATACTCTTATTCGTTGGATTAGAAGCTATCTTCTGGACCGTTCAATACAAGTTGTATTAGACGGTTTCAAGTCTGATCTCCACAAAATAAATGCTGGTGTGCCCCAGGGCTCCGTTCTGTCTCCGACTCTCTTTCTCATTTTTATAAATGATCTCTTGTCTGTGACTTCTTATCCATTAAATTGTTTTGCTGACGACTCAACCCTCAGCTTTTCATATACGTTTGATAATTCACGGCCTTCGCCTTCGGACGTGTTATTACAACGAAATCGTATGATAAGCTCGTTAAACTCCGATTTAAACAGCATTGTGAATTGGGGTACTAGAAATCGTGTGGAGTTTAATGCGTCGAAAACTCAATGCTGTCTTTTGTCGTTGAAGCTAAACATACCCCCTATGCCATTATCCATGAATGGTACTTGCATCGAGGAGGCCGAAAAGCTATCAGTACTCGGTATGTGTATCAGTGACAATCTTCGTTGGAATGATCATATACTTGAGATTGCCAAGAATGCTGCAAGATGCTTAGGCTTTCTTAATAGATGCAAGAAGTTTTTCACCCCTTCTGATCTGGCTACAATTTACAAAGCGTTTATACGCCCTAAACTCGAGTATAACTCCCATCTCTGGGCAGGTGCTTCTCAAACTTTTCTTCACCTGCTCGACAGAGTTCAGAAAAAAGCGTTAAAATTGATAGGAGAGAGAAGCATTATGGAAACATTTCCGTCACTTGAACATCGTCGAAATGTCTCATGTCTTTCCTTATTTTACAGATTCTTTTACAAAAAATGCTCACTCGAGGTAGCCAGTTGCGTTCCACCCCTTAAACATTTCCCCCGTAATACTCGTCTTGCTAGGAACGCTCATCAGTTTACACTTGAGCCCAATTTCGGACGTACCGTGAAATATAGAGATTCTTTCTTTAGCCGTACAACACGAATGTGGAATGGATTGCCTGGCACAATTTTTCCTTGCCATTTTGATCTTCAAACATTCAAGATCAATGTTCATCGACACCTCCTTTCCCTCCCTTCCTAACTTCCTATCGCTCGCGCTGTGACTTATCATTAAAAGGGCTATAACAAACCCCTTGAGCGCGTGTGCATTATAAAAAAAAAAAAAAAAAAAAAAAAAATAGTACCAATAATCGCAAGTAAAAATGAAGGAAGAAGTAGATATTAAAACTGACTTTCCAGAAATCAGAACATAATTTTTATTAAAAAAAAAAAAACATGTCATTCAACACATATACAAATGTACGCAATTTTGTATTTCGAAACAGCGACGCAAAATTATAATTTAAGATCTTTCTCTTATTGCAAACATCAATTTAGTTTTTTGGTGAAAATTCTTTCTGCAAAACTAATTAAAATCCCCACAAATTCCATTCCAACAAAAACATCAACAAACTACCAAAAAAATATTTCCTCTGGCTTTGATAAAACTCAGCCTGTTTACATCAAATCCTACGTAAGTTCATAAAATTTTTAGAAAATATATAAGTTCTTTGAACCCACACCCAACCACAATTATGTTGTATGATTTTTTGGCTACATTTGTTGTTGTTGCGTTTTTTTTAAATTAAGTTTGTTTACACTAAAACAAACAAATTTTATCTTGATACATGACATTTGTATCTTTTTTCTATTAACTAAATAAAAACCAAAAAAATTGGATACTAAAGAGTACATTAACCTCATTAATCGGGCCCCCTATTTTTTAAATTATATGATTTTTTAATGATCAACAAAATTTTAGATATTATTTTTGTTCAGTGTTGTTTTAAGCTACTAGGAATTTTTGGATACTTTTTGCGTCAGCAAAAGCTGTGACCTAATTTCACGATCCTACTGTAAAATCAACATTTTTTGAACATGAATCTTTTTCACCATTAAAACCACACATCTAATGATTGTTTCATAAATTTTAAACTTCAAACAAAATTTATGCGCTGCGATGTCTTTTAAAGTCGCATTAAAAAAAGAAAAACTAATAAAATTCAATATTTTGTAACAACACTGTCCTTAAATAAATTTAAAAATTTTATTGCAAGCCAATTGAGTTGTAAAATTTTGCATAGGCACTTTGTGGCCGTTTTAACGACTCTTTAAAGATGTTTGGCCATTTTTGTATAGCCAATTCTGTCGGCATGTCAAGTGCTCCAAACTTAAGCTTCTATACATAACTTATTTATGGTCTTGAAAAACTAGATAAACCTGGGTATGAGGTACATCTTGCATTTAAAACCCTGCCTGTCATTAGGTTTCCTTTGAGACTCTCAAACATGCATAGCATATACTGTTGTCAAGAAAGGATAGCTTCTGGTTATGTGAACAGCGGCGGCTGGTGTGGTTATGCAGGACGCAATCAAAGATTGCACACTCTAATTGCAGCTATAAATTTGATGCCCCATGGGTACCTGCACACTATACCCTCCTCTAGCTTACTGCCTTAGCCTTTCATCATTGTGAAGTTTGAACCGATTTGTGGTTGATTAAATTATCCAGTGCGATTACCGCGGACGCCTCGAGGGCACAAACGGTATATTTACAACAACCATAAGAGAGCCAGAGGATAAAAAGTGAATTTGTTGCTCCAGCTGCAGCACCACACAAATAGATAGATACTTGTTATCTTAATGCAGTTGAGATACAAATTCTGGTTTTGGTAATTGATCGGGTGCGGAAAATCACTAACAATTAATTTCACTTAAGATCTCAAGAGAGTTAATGCTCCTAGAAGAGTTGTTGTTGTTGTTGTGCTTTTCAATTTAAACCTTATTCCAAGCTTCCAAGTGGATGGAGTGAAGTGAAGGAGCAAGGAGGAGGAGTAGTCAGGGCCAAGGTTGATGGGGGCTTAAGTTGTTGCATTGGCTAATCATGTTTTGCAGCAATGATGATGAGATGATACAGTAATGATGGTGATGTAAACATAAATTTAAAATGATGTTGTGGCTCAGATTGACGACTCTGGGCTGGGAGTGTTGTTGCATTAAATTGGTCTTCGTTCGTTGGCTTGGAACATGAGAAACCTTTTAATTGGGAATGCGTGTGAATTGGCGGAAATTCTAGGGTATTTTATGATGAATCGATTTGCTGATACATGGATTGTTGTGTCGCAAGTAGATTTGCATGTTTATGAGGTCAAATACTTTGTAGCATCAAGGTCTTGCCATCTTATCTTGGAGACATTGTAAACACCTTTTAGGTCCGCGGTCATCGATTCGAGCTTTTCATACAAAAAATATGAAAAATGCTTCGGTATAAAAGAATTTAGAACTGAAATGAATCGAAATAAATTAAAATGAAACGAGATGAACTGATATGAATTAAATTGAACTGACAAACAACTTCTGATCTGGAATGAACAGAGATGAACTAAAATGAACTTAAAAGAATATAAATGAACTGAGTAGAAATAAACCGGACGGGAATACAATAAAATTAACTAAAATTAGTTAAAATGAACTAAAATCTACGAAGTAGATTAAAATAGAATGAACGGAGATGCACTTAAATGAACTAAAATGAACTGAATGGAAATAAAACGGACAGGAATAAAATAAAATGAACTAAAACTAACTAAAATGAACTAAAATCTACGAAGTAGTTTAAAATGGAATGAACGGATATGAACTTAAATGAATTAAAATGAATTAAAATGAACTAATGGATATAGCTATAATGGACTGAAATGAACAAGCATGCAATAAAATGAGCTAAACTGAACGAAAAAATAACTAAAAAGAACTGAAATGAACTAAAATGAACTAAAATAAACCCAAATTAATTAAAACTAAACGAAAGAAAATGTAATTGAATGAAATTGATGCACAGGCATAAAATAAAATGAACTAAAATAAACCAAAATGAACTTAAATCTACGAAGTAGATTAAAATGGATTGAACGGAGATGAACTTAAATGAATTAAAATTAACTGAATGGAGATAGAATGGACTGAAATGAACAAGCATGCAATAAAATGAACTAAAATGAACGAAAAAATAACTAAATAGAACCGAAATGAACTGGAATGAACTAAAATGAACCCAAATTAATTAAATTAAACGAAATAAAATGTAATTGAATGAATTTGATGGGAATACATTGAAATGCTTAATATGCAATGTGAACCAGATTTCAAGGAAGGGGGGGGGGGGGGGTATAGACAACTCTCTAAAGCTACCTTCTCTAAAGTAGTTTTATAAAATCATCACCCGAATCTACAAATTTCATTCATTTCGTTGCGGATTTGGCTGATATTAGAATTGTAATAAATTCTGCTGAATTGCTGCCATCGTCATCATCATCATCATCTACATTTGCCACACATTCAACAGCAACATCACTCAATTTACATGTGTAGTGTATTCTTTACGAAATGATGGAGTATAAGTAATTGACGTGAAACACATAGTTATCCCGGTGCCCGATTCTCCTCAATTCTTCAAAGCTTCTAATATAACAGTACCTTTGAAATGGCACAACACACACGAAGTGTGCTTGAAAGTCTAATTAAATTCCAGATTGGCAAGGATGTTGATGCCATTTGCTAACTATATACCTACCCTTTTCCACTACACTCCTTGGAACACATTTGAAATTGCTATGTCCTTAATACCAAACGCACCATTGCATTGAATCGTCCTGGTGATATATGCTTAACTTTGCTTGACTTGCTTGCTTAAGAGGCAATTGCATGAAACGACTATGGTACCATATTGGATGATGGCCAGGCGCAGGATGCAAAAGTGTACAAGAAGAAGAAGAAGAACACCTTTAGCAAAATTCTAATTACAACTTTCTGACGTTTCACACACATTTAATTGATGGTATAGGGGGGATGTGTGTGTGCGGGACAAAGAATTCCATAGTAAAATGTGCATGTTATCATCATTTTAACATTTCAGAACAATAACCAAGAATTTAAACCCCCTTGCCTTCATATACCATGTACAACCTCCTTTTAAAAGGTTGGAAAAGGGTTAAATGGGCTTTCTACTAGGTTGGCAGGCAGAATGTCAATTAACGTTGAATTATGGTCTCCAGCAGCAGCTATACTATAGTCTTATATAGAAAAGGAGAAAGCTGAAGCATTAAGTGCGAGAATGTGTAGACGTTTGCTAAAAAGATTAATTGCTTCAAAGCTTTTTGAATGCAAAAAAGGACGAAGACGACACGATGGCGGTGTGGAACGGGGATGAGGTCTACAAATGAAAAGGAGTATTTTTTTTCTTTTTGCACAAAGACAGATGCGAAAGGATTTTTTGTATTACTTCGTTTTCTTCTTCTTTGGTTGCCAGAAAATTGAAAAATTGAAATTCTTTGGAAACAGAAAAAGATTGAATTGTTATTAATCGAATAGGCTGGCCTGGTGCGTCGTCATCACACTCGATGGATGAAGGAAACGCGTATTTTAGGGTGATTGATGGAGTTTTTTGAGATGACATGGAATTTTTTTTTTGAAGAGATCCTGGGGAACATCTGCGTATATTTTATTTTGATGATTACGATCTGTAATAGCTTTTGATAAAAAACATGAGTAGATGTCGCTACTAACAACGGTTTTGAGTGGTATGCCTTATTAATTTTTCTTCTTAGTTGTTGCATTAAAAAAGTCGATATTTTTGATTTAACAAAAATATCCCATCATAACCGTAAAAAATGGTGAAGAGCATAAGTTAGAACTTAAATTGTTATTAATTTGAATATAAGAAGTGCAGGAAAAATGGATGAACAGTGATGATAGATTATAAGAATCCCTAACGCCATACCATAGAAAAGGATCATCCAAGGCAGACTTCCCTGCTGATGTTGTGATCAGGGAAATAAAATTTTTTACAGCTTGATATAAACTGGATTAGCGATTTAGTGACTCTTGATAAAACTTTCCACAACAGTAAATACACAAAATTTGATACGGACTTCCCTTAGCAGTGAACAACAATAATCTGGATACAGTGAACACACTTCTGATGTTGTGGTCAGGGGTATGCACATATTTACGGATCGATGTAAACGATTTAGTAAATCTAGAAAGAACTTTGCTCAGCAGTAAACACACACAATTTAATACAGACTACTCTCAATAGCGAACATGAAAAATCTCGATAGAGTGAACATCACACTTCTGATATTGTGAAATTTGTATGGCTTGATGTAAACTTGGTGATTTAGTGAATCTTGGTAGAACTTTCGACGACAATAAACACACATAATTAAGTACAGACTACAATAAGTAGTGAACAATAAAAAACTGGATACAGTGGACAGACTTTTGATGTTGTGATCAAGGAATTGAAAAATTTTACGGCTTGATGTAAACTAAATGCCCGATTAAGTGAATTTTTGTATGACTTTTCACAACAGTAAACACACAATTTAATATAGACTATTTTTAGTGGTGAAAGATTTGATACAATGAACCCACTTCTGATGGGCTATGAGCATTTTTATGGCTTAGTGTAAATAAGATGCCCGATTTATTGAATTTTGATAGAACTTTCCACGACAGTAAACATACATAATCAAAAAGTGAACAGTGAACAACAAAAAGCTGGATACAGTGAACACACTTTTGATGTTGTGGTTGTGATCAAGGAAATGAACTTTTGTACGTCTCGATATGAACTATAGATGCCCGATTTAGTGAATCATGGTAGAGTTTTCCACAACATGATCAGTAATATCAACAGTGAGCAACAAAAATCTCGATACAGTGAACACACAATATCCTCTGCAGCGTTAAGGCGTAGACGGTCTACAATTTCTTTTCATGTGGTTGGTTTTACGTTTAGGCTATCACTTTACTATGTGATTTGAATTAAATTCAAATTTGAAAAGACACGTTCGATATAGTGAACAAGATTGAGCTAAGTTCATTAAATCGGTTGCCTTCTACATATATATAACTTTATTAACAGTTTTTTAGATATTAAATGGACTAGAAAAGATGTGCACCCTGAAATTTGGGCAAATACTAAGGAAAAGTAAACTAAAGTAGCCTTAAGCCAAAAGCCTTGAGAACAACGAACTTCCAACTCATCTCAGGCTAGGTTCATAGATTCTTGCCTCACTCTCACTTATATTTAATCAAACATTGCCTTAAGCCTTATAAGCTTCAAATGCTAGTTGCTTTTATCCCTCATTTGCTTTCTCCATTTCAAAATGATACATGATTCTAATTTAAGCTCCTGATACAAAGACTCTCCCAAAATCCCTTCCTAATAAAGTCCAGGGTAATCCTCTTCCTCTATAAGATATAAGACACCAAGAAAATGTCACAATTTCCAAGCTTTGCTTTGTCCAATACCTGTTTCTTAATTAAATATAAGAAACCATCTGCTTTCCATATCTGAGCATCTCGTCCTAAGCCCAGAGAAAGACATCATCATTTAATAGACAAAATCCTCTTACAGATCCTTTCTCTCATAGTTCTGACCATTATCTGAATTATTAAATTTTCAAAATATATGTATGTATGTATTTTCTATTTCATGCGACAGAGATGGGACAAAATTTTGTGTTCATAAACTTTTCCTATAATTAACACAATTACATCATTTTCCCTTTATCATATCTTAAACCTGAGACAACATAGCTAAATCTTAACTTGAGTCCTTTTGCATCTCAGTTTGTCTCTCTCTTCTTATCCTTCTTTAAATATAACACAAAATGACGAAGAAATTAGCATTATTATTCCATCATTTGCATAATATTATGGGTAAACAACATTTGCACAAAGGATAAACACTCTTCTCTGTCTCTGTATTTGTCTTGTAGAATATACATATATCCTTGCATATCCTTCAAAAATTGAATAGAACCAAAGTGAACAAATCCACACCAAAGGCACATCTCATAGTCAAGATATGAGAGCTGGCAGGATTATTTGATACTCATATAAATCCATCTGTGACAGGAGTGTCTTTGTGTTTTAATTAGTCATATCATAATTATCCAGGGATGTTATTTTTATTGTTATTGCTCTTCAAATTGATTGTGATGAGAATATACATTTATAAAGCAAAATGAAAGGATATGTGTGTGCCTGCTTATTCATATATCCAATTTAATTTTAAAAATATAAACATAATAATGTCTACCTTCAATCAGAATAAATCCTGAGGCGGAGAATAGAAAGAAAACATAATATTCCATCCTCGGCTAAAGAATAACATTAAATCTTACCACAAGACCATTAAACGCCAATTCGAAGCCCCAAAATCGATAATAAAATCTACCGCAAGAGAAAATTGGAAACCCTTTATCCTAAACCACTTGCACACACAAGAATGAAGGAAGCAACAGAGAAAAATTCAGAAATTCTGGGAATTTAAACCTGTCTGACTCAAAAAAAAAAGAGTCCAGCACATCCCTGCAATGTTTAAAAAAAAAAGTGAAAACCAAAACCAATAATAAAACGATTATTTCCCACAACATAAGAATTGAACAAAACAAAAAAAAAAAAAAAATTAAAGAAGAAAGGACCTTTTTTTCGGTGAGAGCAATCTACCATGGCCATGTTCTAGTTGGAAAAAAAAATTGGTCCTTCGGGCCGAACATAAGGCTGCTTCTTTGAGCATATGGCATATGTGTGGTTAACTTTCGATTTAAATCGATATTTTTATAGAAACGAAAAAAAAAATAAATTAACTGTTCCTCGGTTGAAAGGACTTTAACCAGAGAAAACCAAGGAGCAGCAGAAGCACAGAGAGCAGTAACATCTGTTATGGCAAAAGAAATATCTCAAAATAAGGTCGAAAGATTGAAATTCAATTTAAACTGAGATTCGATAAGATTAATTTAGCATAAATTCAATTGATATAAATTTGAAATTCAATCCTGCTTCTTTGAAAAAGGCTCCACTGCTGCTCTTTCTATGTAGCAGTGGCAGTGGCAGTGGAGTTCTATGTGTAAAGGAAGATCTAGATGGAGAGGCATTTATTTGATTCACCAAGGGTTAGAGAGTGATGGGTGTATGTATGTTATGGAAGACGGTTACTTTTATAATACTTCTATAACTCGAACGTATAAGGCACAGGTGGCTCATGTTAGAAGTTTCCTTGATTTCGACATACAGGACTAATGTTGTTGATGTATAATATATTATGTTATTGGGTTCTATTATAAGGGTAAATAATTGGTATTTGAATGTGAATTATATACTCACTCATGATTCACGGTTAGGAAAAGAGTTATTGGTTCGAGTTTTCTTTCTTCAAATAATTTTCTTTTGTCATCGAAAAGAGTATATTTTGGGTCTTTTGAATGAAGATTGGTTTTGAAATGTTCCAATTGCTTTGCATAATATTTACCGAGGAGTGCCTCCAACGCTTTTGAGATTATTGAATAGGAAAATATTGTTGATTCATAGCCAGAAATAATAATATTTTTTTTTTTTGATAAATTAATCATTTTTCCGCTTAGGCATCTGCTGTTCAGAAATTCGGAAAAGAATATATTTTGTTTTGTTTTGTTTCAAAATAATTGAAATTTTTGAGAATCCCAGAAAATACATTTCTAGGCACCTTTATCCAAATCTACTTCCACATAATTGGCATTAAATCATTGGAAATAACATGCTCAATAAATTCTTTAAACTACAAGATGGCGCAAAAGTCATCATCTTATTGCAAAATGCAATAATTTTTGCAAATGGCGGCAAATGTCAATTCTACTTTCACGTTTATCAACGACGCACTTCAATTGGCGGTCTTAACGGAAAATTTTGGTGAAAGGCTTGGAAACTGTTCCTCTACAAAGTGGAAACAGTGCATCAAGCTGTTGACCGCCAAAAACTTGTAATCTAAGCTCAAGCGATATACCAATTCCATCAATGTGGATTTTTGAATCAGAAAAATTACTTCTAAGGCTCCGAAAATACGCGTGTGTCCATGAAGAGCCATTACACCCACGAAAATGTAAAGGGTGTTTTTTTAAACGTGTGGTTTTTAATCAGGCAAACAAATTTTTGGAGTTGGTCTTTTTGACAGATGTCAGTTGATTTATGCTATGTTTGGCTTGTCATTTCATAATGAAAAGACTTACTCCTGAACATCGTGCAAATTTATTCCCAAAATAATGGTTCGCTTTGCGCGAGGCATCGATTATAGACAAATATAGGGTGTTTTTTTAGACGTGTGGTTTTCAAGAAGAAATAAACCGCATATAATTTAATGATATGGCCAAGAATTTAGCTTTATTATAGAGATAAGGGTTTGCCATGATGTTTTAAAAATGATGAATAAATTCTAATAGAGGTAAGTCTATTCAATATGAAATGGCAAATCAAAATGTGTAGTGTATTTACATATTTTAAAGTCTCAATACAGCTCTATAAAGATCAAAGCTAGATGGCGCTAAAGTCGGTTGATTTTTGTATCGGACAATTTGAATCCCGTCTTTATGTCGCCAAAAAGTTCAAAGTCCATGTCCATGGGTATCATAATTGATGTACGGAAAAATGAGATTGAGTTAACTTTTCATATACTTGGGTGGAGTTCACATTGAGTTGACAAATTGTTGGGAAAACATCTTGGTTGAGTTAATATGCATTTTTTTTTTTTCAAATTTTACGTTGTGTTTTCTTTTTTGTCTAGTGCATGAGATTATTTCAACTCTTTTCCAATTCCTCAACTTAACTCTCATCCTTTCAACCATGTTCAAGTCACTTTTTCATATATGAATTGAGATCCACTTAGCATGTTGCTCTCAAAACTACGATGCATATTAAAACTACGAAACTATTAAAAATTGTTTCAATGTCTTGCAAAAATGAGAGCTAGAGGTTGAAAAGGTTGAATTTTGTTGGAGAAAGTGGCAGTTAAACACATTAAGTGGAACTTATACAATACCTTCTATATTTTTTTGTTGAATGACAAAAGATTGACAACCGACAACGGTTAACTTAAAAAAAAAAAGGTTTAAAAGACATTCAAAAGAATTGTTTTGCTCAACATTTGAATAAATTAGCAACATAAATCACTCAAGATCTAGGTTAGTGACTTTTTGTCCACATACTCTTTGTATTTCATTTTAGGTAGCTACCGCAATAACCTTAAAAGCTTCTTTCGCAACAATATTTTTTTTTAACAAACAAAAAGACTGTTTTTGTTTCTTACCAACCCAGTTGTCAAGTTGGCTAACAACCATGATGTCTTTGGAACAATCGCAATTGTACATTTTTCTAGCCTCAGTCATTTCTATATGTCTTTCATTGTCTAAATTTATATCGACATAAGAATAGGTTATAACCACCTACTGTTTACACTGTCACCTTAAGGCAAACCACAATCTACCACAACGCCATCTATTTCTCAAAAAAAAAAAAAAAAAAAAAAAAAAACATACATAATCATTATTTCCACTCCAATTCACATGAATGCCACTGCTTTACCCAGCGCTGATGTGGTAAACACTTTTGAATTCCGCATGTTCATTTTACAAGTGGGTGATTCGAATCATCGAAAGAAAGTAAAATGTGTCTTGCCGCATTCAAAGACAATGTGGCACCATGCCACCCGGCGGCAGCGGCGGCCCCCAACACCCGCCACAGCCAACAAAAACAGAAAGAACATCGCGACGTAGTCGCCCACGAATTTGCTCAAGGGAAACTGTAAACAGTAGCTAATGGAAGAAAGGAAAAACATAAAATCGTATTTGACATTCACCCCCTCACAATTCACAAATAAACAAAAATATAACGGCAACTATAGCTACTTCTTCAAGATGTCAGCTAATACGTTATTTTTCGGTTTCTCGCCCACTGACAACGCTAAACCAAACATCATCGCGTTCGCGTAGTGTAATTTTATTTTGAAAATTTCGAAGCATAAGCCCCCTTGCAGTTTTGCAGTCACAGCTCCAACAACCCCTCCCCAAACAACATGACAGAACCAAACAACTTTGTCATTTAATTCTGTTGATGACTTTATTTCGTGTCTTCCTCTTTGTCGTGTCGTTCGTGTTTCCTTCCTCTTCACAAATAAAAGAAGAAGACAAAAAAAAACCAAACAAAATATTTCTCGCCCAAGTGTCATTAACAAAAGAACAATTATTCACTTTCGCAAAGCAATAAAACAACAAATGACAGTTTTCGAAGAAATTCGATGAAATTTCGAAGAAGAAATTAAATGCTGCATGAGCCATGACAGATGACACCTCGTGCAGATGACAGATGTCCGCGTGAAACAGAAACATTATTTGGCATGGTTTTTTTTTTGTGCTGTTGTTGTTGTTTTATAATTTTTTTTTCTCTTGTGTCACTTGCGGTGTCAGTTGATTGACAGGTTGATAAGATATTTCAAGGTCAGTCGGTATTTTTTGTTGTATATGAGTTGAGAAACCTGAACAACGTATAGCTAGCAGCACAATGATAGAAATTGGACGATCGTAATTAGTTTAGACACGAGAAGGATAGGGTTCGTGATATCTTAACACTAATGACAGTTGGACTTTGTTCAATGATTTTATTGGAATGTGGAATGTTGTCTGATGTCCTCAGAGCAAACGTCTGTCATTTGTCATATTTTTTTTTTGCTGTCACTCCTGCCACGGCGGGCGGGCGACCGTGACCCATAACCAAACCGAAAACAAGAAGTGAGAGACTTTGGGTGGTGGTAATTAATTATAGTCAAAGGTGAATCCTGTTTACACAGAATTTCACCTCTTTCAAAGCTAAAGAAATCGACACACCATACACTCACAGGGAATAGGTAATTGATGATGGTGTGGATGTGGATGCTGAAGATTTTTTTTGTTTTTTTGAGCGAGTTTCACTTTTCGGCTTGTGTATGATATGGCAGTGGGTCACAACACAACGAACATGATTGATGAACACATTCATTGTTGACACTGTCACAGGTACGACAATGGTTTCATGTGATTTTGTGTTCTTTCTTTTATTTTTCATCATATGGTTGGAGATGGTGCGATGGTGATACTTTTGCCAGTTCTTGGAACACTTCGAGAGCGAACTTAATTCGCGGGAATGGGTCATTTGAATTTAACAAAAGATTCCTCCTTTAGGGATGATTCGGAGAATTGATGATGATGACCTAAAGTCGAACAGTTAATGCAGACAACAAAAAAAGTTTTTGTGTATGTGAGGTGACTTTCGAAATGTGATTAATCACATCATATTGTTGGTTGACCTCTTTTTTTTTGAATATTGTCTTCGAAATATGAAGGCAGGTCATATCGAAGTGATCAAAAGGGAGTTTTTGCTCTGATGACAGAGTGCTGATTTTATATTGATTCAAAAGTATTGTTTCATAGAAAACAAGAGAAGTAAAAAGACTTTGCGGCAACCCTGTTAACGGATCTGGCGGACACGATTGATTGAGGTGACCCAATTGTTGACTTTATCTCAACACATTCATTTAAACGCCATCGCGATTCTCAATCCAAAAACAAAAAACTGCTTTACTCGAAAATGCAAATAGGGAAAGAGACGCTTTAATATTGAAATCTTTATACGAATATGCTTGGTGACGATTTTCTCGAAAAGAATTCAACCGATCTCGATAAAGTGTAAACGGTGTTTTTTTTAGAGGCAAAGGACATTAAGTTGGCGGCAATGTTTTCATTGACAGCCATTTTGTCATCTGCCATGTGATTTAAATTTAGTTTGGTTTGAAATTTTTCATTATGAATTGACTAACGCCTGAACAATGCATGCAAATTGTGCTGATTTATTTCCTTCATTCAATTGGGCATTTCTCCATCGACTGAATTCTTCCCCAATCATTGTTTCGTTGCCTGAACTTCTCAATACATTTTTTTTCTGAACAGTTTTTATTCCAGATAGTTGTCTGTCGCCGTTTTGCTAGATAATGTTTTGTAAAAAAAAAATTGGACCAACTATATGCACAAAAAAAGTTCCTTAACATAATAAAACTTTCTATAATTATTCTTCCACTTTGTCTGACTGCAAAAGTTAAAAAAAGGATTCAACACAGTTGCACCATTTGTTCAAAGTCACACGAGATAATTTTTCTTTCCTTTTTTTCTTTCAATTTTAACTTTTTTTTAAATTCTTTCCCTAATTTCCTTCCTTAACGACTTCTTTTTCGATTGAAAATTAATTGGTGAAAGAGGAGCCCGACTAGCAGCCGCGTACTGTACCAAGGACCTACTCATGTAGAAATAAATTGCGTCTTGAGGTACAACCTACCTTATCTACCTATATAGACACCTTACCTTGTTGGTGAAAAAAAGGACCTGTTAATGATGATATAAATTTTCTAACCTATTAAAAACAAATTGGCAGATGAAGCAGGCGGATGAAAATCTTGATTTTCTTTTATTTTTTTTTATTAAAATCTTAATAATGTTTCAATTTCCCTCTTGAGATGAAGGCAATAGAGACTTAAAAAAAGAAACAAGAAATATCGATTAGGATTTGGTTTTAATTTATTTAAAAGGATACCGGGTGAAAAGATATTTATAGAATTTTGAGGATGTCTTTGGATTGGGAAATATATAACGAAGCATTAAACTGTGTTAAGTTAAAATTAGACTTGGTTTATTTTAAGATTTTTTTGTTTGAATTTTTTGAATTTTATCAAAGTGACAGTTAACGCTCAGTACAGTGAACATCTTATGAAACGCAATCCAATTTTAAATAAGGAGTGTTGATTCTCCGGAGTCAATTTGTCATACCTTATGTACCGATGTGAAATGTATGAAAAAACGTATTTTGCGTTAAGAAAAAGTTATTTATAATTCTAAGAAAAAAATATTCAATCTAAAATAAAGCCTTGAAGTGAAACGGAAGAGCTAAGTACATTGGTTTTAATTTATGTTCACAAAAACACACATCACAACTAATATAGGGTCCAAATAAGGGATTATTTTTTTTGGAAACTCCAAACAAACCCTGAATTTTCTATAAAACCTTGTTAATCATATGAGTTCTCTTGACGAGATAATATGTTTAAATGCACAAATAAATTTCTCACAAAATGCGCTATATTTCCTTACAAAATTAAAATAAGTGAACCTTTGTGTAGTTCAGATAAATTCAAGTGAGTTTATTGTTCTCACTTTAAATTTCACTCCTAAATACTTGACTGAAAGCTTACTCATTATGAAAGTATGATTTTGCATTAGCCATCTGAACCAGCAAAAGCAACAATAAAAACAGTTTACACTCTAAGGTTTCACTCAGTAAAATCACTTTTTTTAGTGTGATTTATTTTAAACATGGATTAAAATTTAATTTTAATAAACTTAAAAAAAATCACTCATTTCATTCACTCAGTTTTTAATAATTTCACCACTCAAACAAAAATTCAATAAACTCGAATTCTCAAATTAACACTCGAAACCAACATAAAACTTCCTGCATGTTCCTTCCAAAGCTTAAAATATTCTGGTTTTCTCAAGATTTCTCCACGGTTAATTGACTCAAAAAGCTTTGTTTAATAAGGAAATTCAATTTCAAGTGAACATCGCACTCAATCAATATTAATACTCAATTTCAATAAAATTGAATAACACTTTTAACTAGTTTCACTCGGAAAACCACTCATTCTGGATACCAATGGAATGGACAAAATTGTTTGTGTTTTTACGCACATTGTAGTTTCATAATTTTTGCCAGTTTCGTACTTCGCGGGCTTAATGGATTTTAATTTCTTCAAAAACGCTGACACAACTACGTTAATCAACTTGGTTATGTCCTTGTCCAGTTGTCTATCAGGGGCATATAATAGTTTTTGATGCATAAAAATAAGTGTGAGACAGGCAAAACTATAGTGAAATTGGTTCGTGCTAAAAGACACTCCCCAAAAATATATTTTTTTAGGAAATTTGGGATTCTGACTTGAGCGAATTCTACTCTTTTTTCGAATTAAACGGCTTCAAAAGACATCCGGGTAATTATGGGTTGTTCTTTTCATTCTATGAAAAGAACTAAGTCCATTTCAAGCAGCCGATCAGCAAAGAACTCGTTTTAGTGCTTTATATGTTTAACTCGTATTTGTGTGAGTGACACAATTAGAACCATATCTTTAATCTGTTTAAATCCTGAATTTAATAACACTTTCCATTGGAAGAAAAGAAGCGCCCGTAAGCATCGGGAAGTCTTCAGAAACCCTTTCATTATTTCATTCATTAAACAAATGAAACTCCTGACAATTACAATTTCGCTTCTCGATTTGAACTCAGAATCAACTCATACAAATATAACTCAAAAATCAGCCACAGAATATTCATTGGGGTGGGGAGTGTCTATTCGCATGTCATTGCCGGCACATGTGACATATTGTTGAAGCCAAGTCTAATAAACTGAAAAACGAGTTAGTATCCGTTTGTACCGGAAATCGAGCTGGGCACAGCAGTTTGATACTCGCAACATTTTTTGTGCGTATAACCTCGAGTGAAATCATTGGAAAACTCAACACACTTTTTCTCTGAGCCAATAAATTTTGCACTCAATTTATCTTTCAAAAACTTAAAACTAATACAAAACAACCCTAAAGTCCAAACTACGGAACAAAAACCTTTTAAAACAATTTCCCACAAAGTATTGTTCACTCAATCACTCATGTCATGTGTGTGTTTCTTTCTTAACTCAAATTTGAAATGACACTTCTCCATTAGTTCCAAACACCTTTTTTCATTTAAAAATGAAGATTAAAATGTCCACAAAAACCCCAAACGAAAATAGACATTTGACACACATTTTCACCTGCCACACAACTGCAACTGACCACAGTAGTATTATGGTCATCCGACATGCCTCTGACTATTTTTTATCATGTATCGCCTGCAACACAGCTTCCAAGCCAACATTTTTATGCATAAGCCTTTTGCAGAAAAAACAAGTAGGCACCAACATTTCCTTCCATTCAAATTCTTGTTGAAATTTTTTTAGGCGTTGGCGGTTGACACCGAATAGATTTATTTTTTAATTGCCAACCTGATCTGTGTCTATGTCCACTGTACAGCTTCAGCTCCAGACGGAGACACTGCATAATATTGCGTTGTGCAATTTAAGCCACCTTCTTTTAAATTTTTTTGCATGTGTCTAGCTCAGGAAAATGACAGGTGGCGGCAGGTATTTATCATTTTAACAAATCTTGTTCTATTCACACTGTGAGTCCCGTTTTGGAACCGACCGGTCAGACAGACGGACGTATGGGGTGGTCTGGAGTCTGGTGGTATCACCAGACAGGCAGTTCCTTGTTTAGTGTTTTTCCCATTTTAGATTTTGATTTATTGGCCATGGAGTCTTAGATAACTGTGTAGTCACACTTTGGTGCATTTTTGACACACGCCACTGCTGCAAAACTCAGGCCATAATATGAAGAGGAAATCATAAATTGAGCCCAAGTCGAAGTTGTAAACGGAAACTGTTCAGGATAGCCGTATCTTTAACACTGGTACAGAATTTCATTTTTATCTGCATTCATAGGATTGCGGTGTTTAATTAGGCGTTTCGCATGACATTTCCAACGGGCTTATGAGTGTCTGTCTATGTACTTTGGCTCAGATATCAGATCTTAAATCGGATAAGTTCGATTATATGGCAACGGGTCTTGTGGCATAAGATATCTAAGTCAGCTGTCAACGTTGTAGTCATTAGTTTGTGTGTAGGTCGATATTGCTAGCAGTTGGGGTGGAAACACATTTTAGAGTGAGTTAAGTTTTTTGATCTAGAAGGCGCAGGTGGTGGGTATGTTGGCAAGTTTTAATATTTCAGTGCAATTAGCACAAATCTAATTGGAGAATCGTAGGCAGATACAGATAAATGAAATAAGTGCCTACGCTCTTAATACCTTCCATTGTGTTCATCAGGATCAATAGTTAGGTGAGCTAGATTGGATAAGAGTTGTTCTTAAGTTTTGAAGAGAAAAAGACATGAAGACAGCAAACATGATGAACAGGGTTGAAACAAGAAATGCCCACTACGCCAAGTTGAGGTATCGTCCAATATTCTACGACACTAACTTCCAACATCCGAAATGAAACTGCTTAAAGAAAAGTATTGCGACTGACCACCGTTCCAAAAACTCTTTAACTTAGCTTTCGCCACACGAAATAAGAATTATGCGGCACATTTAACGTAAGTTACATACTCCGACTCTTTTTTGTCATTTTTTAATATGATTTATTGCCTAAGGATTCTATACACTGAATTATTTTGATGGCAACAGATTCCTCAGATTCACCAATTCATTTCCAGTTTCACAATCTGTTCTTCGGAAATTGAACTGCGACGGCAGAGTTTGATAAGCTCTTAAACTCCAATCTTCAGAGCATTGTATTGGAGAGACCTATTTAAAGTGTTGAATTTGAGCTTCAAAAACTTCTGGCATAACCTTCAATCTATAATACTATCCATGAGTGGTACTTCCATCGAGTCAACCAAAGGAACACATATACTATGACGTCACCAAAAATACTACCTGATAAGCTTACATAAGACGGTGCAAGAAATATTTTCAAGGCTTGAGGATAAATTCAAAAACTTGGCTGTTTGACTTTTTACTCAATTGCGTCTCCTAGATAGAATCCAGAAGGGTGCACTTGAACTGATTGGGGAAATTAGGAGCACACCAAACACATAATTCGTTTCGCTCGAACATCGCACACCTCTCCTAAAACAAATTGTTAAAACTTGCATCGCTGAGAATGCCTATAAATTAGGATGTCGTTCGAAATCCAGAAAGATCAAAATCCCGAATGATCAAAATCAAATCCCTAGTGCCACCCAAAAGTCCAACTAATTAAGAAAACTGTTGAAACAGGCACCTGCCAGACGGCTTGACATACCCTAAGCGGAGCAACTAAGTTGAGTGAGCGGGTATACCCCTGAAATCCAGACGATAAGAAATACCCTTAGTGGAGCAACGAAGTTGCGTGAGCGGGTGTGACCCCGAAAAAGGGAGCTAAAACCGAAGATCAAGCCAATCGGGCCACCCAAGTATTGCTGATTAAGAAAACTGTTGACTCAAGTGCGTGCCATACTACTGGACGTATTTAAAATCACGAATTATTTGATTTTTCAGTATTGATTGATTTTCGGGATTTTTTCGATATTTTCATTTTTCGGGATTTTGAATTTTCGAGATTTTGAAATTTCCGTATTTTAGTTTTTGGGATTTTGAACCAGACCCAATAAATTAACCTTGAAGCCTAGTTTCGATTAGAGTGTTAAGTATAGAGACTCCTTCTTAAGCCACACGGAACGAATGTGGAATACTGCACAAAGCTCGATTTTCCCCTAAAATTCCGATATGCAGAAATTCAAGACAAACGTTCATTGGTATCTCCTTTCACCTTCGAACCAACTTTTTTGAACGCTAGCCAACCCCTTAGGGTACATATAACCCCTTGAGATCGTGACAATACCCTTAATTTAATCACAGTTTTAATAAGTTCTTGCCTTTCGATCCACCTATAAATATAATTTCAAGGTTTTAAGTGGCATGGTTATCGTAGATCCTCATCTTCAATTCCCTAGAGATGGTCTCCGAATTTATTTTCAGAACTGAAAACTTTGAAGTACTGGCTCGATTGTTCTGATTCACAAAGACATCAGTACCGTATATTGTGATCTGCAGATCTTCAGTCGAAACTTCTTGCTGAATAAGCTTTTCCCGGGAAAGTACAAGTTTCTATTGAAAGGGTTCATAAGTTTTGGGAAGTTCTGAAATCGATAACACATGCAAAAATATATCGATTCTGAACTTTTTTCCATCAAGTAATATGATTCACTTAAGATAAAGATTTTGGCCAGATTACGTCAGTAGAGTGCAAAAATATTCATAAATTGCTCACTTTATCCCCTTTCTTTACGGCTTCCTGTCTCAAATTGAATTTGATAAAATCAAATTTCATCGAATATTTCGAATGTGATCCAATAAATTAGCCACAAACTACACGAGAGTATCTTTATCAAACCACTCAAAAGAATTTAAAATAATCGAAGTGATGATTAGTGCAAGAAATATGGTCCAGGGATCATTGAACCCATTAGTGGCCAGTTCATCGCTGATCTGGCACGAATTGTAATCTCAGTTTTAAGTATCTGAAGTATCAGTCTCCACTGAGCTGACGTTTAACAATTGATTCAGCAATCAGCACCAAAAGTGTACGTAGGCGAATATTTGTATGTTTGTGTGTGTGTGTGTGTGTAATCTGTATGTCCAATAAATATTTTCTGAAATTTGATCCACTAAAATAAATTTTATAATCGTCGAATGCAATCCATCGAATAACACTACGAACGAATCCACTTGAATAAACCCACATTGTGAAGTTGGGAACAAACCCATCTGGGCTATAGCATGGTTATGCTGTCATTGATACCACACTTCATCATCATGATATGGGGACGAGAACAGCACACAATTGAGCGGAGGAATGGATGGACCGAATGGACGGTCATGAAAGAAGCTCCTCGGACAAAGTTTTCCAGCAGGTTCGTTCGGTCTTTTACCACTGCCACTTGATGATGGAGAAATTAATTTGCCAATTTCGCACAAAACTTTTATGATGCCCAAATAACCTGAGTTGTTGAGTGGGATTTGAATTTCATAGTTGTTGAAAACTATTATTTTTATTATTATTGAGTGAGTGCATGGACGGCATGGAGTGATGCGAGAGACTCTTGACAGATTGGTATAGGTATCCGTACCAAATTGGAAGCATATCATACCTTACTTAATGCCATGGTCTCTTGATGATTACAATTTGTTTAAATTTCTGAGAACGTTTTTGTTCTGAGAATTTTAAAATCAATCAAGAGTGAGTGTTGTTGAGCCATGAATGTGTGTTTTGTGGTTTTTGGAAGCAGCTTGAATTTCATAGAATAATTGGTTTTTGTCTGCTTTCAGTTTCACAGAAGGATTTTCGAGAGAAAATTAAATTGAAATCTGGGAAATGATTTTTTTTTTAATGGAAATTGATATTATGTGAGTGGATTAGCATGATATTT
The DNA here is from genome assembly GCA_916050605.2 of Platycheirus albimanus. NCBI lineage: Eukaryota > Metazoa > Arthropoda > Insecta > Diptera > Syrphidae > Platycheirus > Platycheirus albimanus. The sequence continues at coordinate 360,207,171 of OU696696.1, forward strand.
CACTGTGAGGTGGTAGGAAATTAGGTTCATCGAATTATCTCACTTGGATCTAATTGTATCAATTTCATTTGTGGAGGCGGTTATATTAGAGGAAAATAAGGGTTATTGAGGAAGTGAAACGGGGTGAAACTACTTAAGTCTTAGAGTTTGCTGGTGTCTTCTATAATTATCTGAATCAGTGAGAAAAGATCTCATTCTCATTCCTTAAGGTGGGTTCGCACTAAGTAAGCCTGCGATAGTCGTTTGAATAAAAAGTATTAAAATTAAAAAGTATCTATCGGGCGCCATTTTTTTGTTTGAAGACTTAACATTGAAGAGTTAGATAATGGTAGCCTGAATTTTCTTCAATACTGCGGAAGATCAGCCATCAATGATTTTAATTTGAATATATGTAGTAGATTTAATGGTTTTCTTGCTGCAGACGTATAGAAAAAAAAAAGGAATTTAATCTTTCTTACCGTTAGAGCCATGTTTAGTCAATTTACTGCCTGTGAAGAGGAAGTGACTTATTTGCCAAAAGGAGAATTTGTAGAGAAAGGTATATCTTTACAAATCGTTTGGATACAGTGATAAATTTATTGTAGGTCCCTCTGATTTCAGCAGAGTATCAACGCACACACAGCAATGCTTCAGTTTGTAATGGAACTATTCAAAATTAGGGTTAGCTTATGAGAACACTATACGGGTGGACAACAAGTTTCCAATTGAATGGGAGAGTTTTGATTATAGTTTATTACATAAGTAGTCATTATCAAATAAAATGCACTACTGGGTTGCATGAACTTGCTCTGATGCTAGATATTTGCTTCGGGGAAATGTAAATATTATTTAAAAAAAAAACGATTTAGATTTTTATTTATTTTCTTAAGAGTTTAAAATTTTTTTATTGAAAACTAAGTACCTATGCGATAATATTTCTTTGTAAATATCTATCCGGGAAAAAATATTGAAAATCGTTCGACTATTAAAAAAAAATCGAAAAAGTATTTTAAAATTTGTTTTAGTAGGTATGTCATTATAAGTGGGAAATTTTTTTTTTGAAAATTATTCAAAATCAAAAAAAAAAAATAAAGTTTTGGAAAATTTTGAAATGCGATATAAATTCAATTATAAATGACTTCCCGCGTTAGAATTTTGATTGAAATTGGAGGAACAGTTTACGAGAGAACCATATTTGGAAAAACTAGTTCTATGAGAGGTACCGTTATAAGACATATTTCGAAAAATCCTTTTTAACTAAAAGATAGACTGTTCTTAAAAAAAAAAAAAAAAAATTCACGGCTGGGTCGCACAAACTTGCTCTTATGCTAAGCAATTGCTTAGTGGCTGCAAACAAAAAAAAAATTAAAAAAAAGTTCGAAAATTCTTTTACTTTTTTAATTAGTTGAAGAGTTTTCTCGAAAAAACTAAGTATGCAATAAAATTTCAAAACTAAATGTCTATCTATGAAAAAAATATTGAAAATCGTTCGACCAGTTTTTTTTAAAAAGGTTATTTTTGAAAAATGTTCCCAAAAAATATTTTGAAATTTTTTTGAGTTTGTAAATATATGGCAATCTGTAGTTTATATTTGAAAAAATAATGCTAAAAAACAAAATACCCGTTTCCAACATATTTCGAAAATCAAATTTTTTTGTTTTTGAAGAAATAATTAAAAATCAAAAAAAAGTTTTGAAAATTTGAAATGCCATATTAATAAAGTTATGAATGACTTCCTGTGTCCAAAATTTTACTGAAATCGGGTCTATATTTTACGAGAAAATTTGATTTGAAAATACTGGTTCTCTCAGAGATCAGAGGTACCGTTATAAGACACATTTTGAAAAATCTTTTCTAACCAAAAGATAGATTGTCTTACAAAAATAGCATTCTGAGAGTTTTATCAAAATTGTTAAAGCCATTTTTGAGAAAACGAATTTTTTCTTTATGATTGTATGGCAGGTACCGTTATTTTTGGGTCTAGAGCAAAAATTAAAAAAATTCACATCCAGGGAATTCCAAATAACTACTAAATACCAAATTTGATAGAAATTGGCCCATCCGTTCAGGCTCTAGAGGTGCGAATAGACAGACAGGCAGACAGGCGGACGGAATTTGCAGACCCATTTTTTTTACTTGTCTAACATCGTTATGTCATGTTTGATTGATATCTCAAAATTTTTTCTGCACGAATCCATATAATCGCAAGTAAAAAGTATCCTGAAAGTTTTATCAAAATCATTATTGCCGCTTTCGAGAATATCAAACTTTTTGTTTATGATTGTATGGCAGCTAACGTTATTTTTCGACCCAGAAAAAAAAGAAAACATACCCCTAGGGAATTCCGAATAATTAGTGGTTAACAAGTTTGAAGCAAAGCGGTCCATCCGTTTAGGCTTTACCCGAAAGCATCAGAACTCTTGATTTGATTCGAATCCCGCAATGGTCTGTGCGACCACATTTCTGGGGCTATAATTTTTTCTAATATCGTGATATTTTTTATTTCTCATCACTAAAAGTTCACAAAACTTTTCACTTTCATTCGGAAATTATTTGTACTGAGCATCATTCGTCTCGACTCTCGATAATAGTCTTCTATGGTAGAAACCAGATTCTTCCAAGATTCTGTTAAAACAGCTGTATTTTTCTGCAGGACTAATAAAGCATTCCATTCAAAGGACTACTTCGCTGTTTTTTTATTGGGTTTCGTCAAGAGTTTGGATAAAGGTAGTATCATCTCTCGAAATACCTGGGTAACTTTCCAGTTGAGTCTTAGTATTGTGCAAGCATAAGGTAACATGTACCATACCTGATTCATACTTAAAAAATATTTCTATCAGCGAGAAATGTTTGATAGTATACTTGATAGATTTCAGCCCAGCAATAGATTGGTAGTTACACAACAGCCACCACAAACGTGGGGCTGCCATCTCTTTCAAATTTCTTGTGGCTTGTCTGCTTGTGGTGTGCAACAATAAATTTAAGCTGCTTCCAATTTCACCATTTGTAAAAAAAAATTAATGCTAAAAGCTGTTTTCTGAAATATCAAGAGTGTGTCATGAATCTTGCAATATATACCCAAACGACGACGATAAAGATCAAACAATCAAATCAAACTTAAAATTGAGAACATCGCTGATTATTCGCTAAGTCATGTTCTAGATATAAATCTATACCATATAAACTCTAAGTAACAGTTGAACTAGTACCAAGACTATCCTTGATTATCTTTTGCTTTATCTTTTCAATCTAACAATAAATCAGAAATACCTTAAAAGTAATTTCTAAACCAAAATGCATCCCCATCTCGAACACACACAAATCACCACTCACTAAAACTCATTAACATTCCACATCCACAAACTGCCTGATTTATCTCTGAAACAATTTAACTCCGCAACTTTGTTGGAAATTATCTAAATCATAAGAATTCCGTACATCACATAATACCTATCAATCTTCCAACAAAAAAATACAAAGCGCGATGAACATTTACGATACTACAGATACTAAAGTCATAAAAACAATGCATCAAAAAACAACAACAACTTCAATGAATTAATGACATGACAAAATGAATGAACCTATAATAAAAGCGATGATCTATGCGATAATGTCCGTAAGTCAAAGTTAAATATCTTCATTAAAGTACGATGGAACACAAAAGTTGGTGGGGGGAATTGGTTATTGGGTGACAGATACTAAAAAAAGATACAAGTCAATAAAGATACTAACCTTGAAATTCCGTCTAGCATACTAATCAGAACAAATAATAGTCTTAGGTGATCACTTTATTTGTTCAATAATGCCGTGGGAAATTCCCTCATACCTTAGAACAGCTGCTGACAAAACAATTATAGTCATTCTTAAGAATATTAAAATATTCTAAAAGATACAAAAAAAGATATTGAGTGTGTAAAAGTGTATTTTCCCATTCCCCATCTGTTGAGCGGCACATTCTTTTAGATCTCTCAATAATGTTGTGTGAGAAAAGCACACATAAAGATTGTGCATGTTGATCCTACACAAACGCCAACGTTAACCCAAAACAAGAACAGAAATTTTTAAAATTTATCTGAAAAGCCTATAGATACTCGTACAAAAAGTATCTAATACAAATTCCACATCCCATCGATTGGGAATTTTTCAAAAATATTCGTTGAAATGCAAGCACTGTCGCCCATGTCGAATGTATAGGGGCCACTGAATTACGCATCCTTCCCTCCCACACTCGCCCACCGCTTGCTACTGTGTGATAGATACCCATAAATACATTCTATTCTCCCTCGCCTCGAAAAGATACATTTTGAATACGAGAGCTCGCGCGCCTTCAAGTACTATCGTATCGCTATATGAGTACATTAGGCGTAATTGTATTGCTTATACGATTAACACGCCGTTAATTTGTTGTTCATGGATGTGCACTATACGCCGCTAGAATATTTAATTAGCTATCCCGCTCTGTGTGGATGGATGAATAGATGGATGGATGGAAGCGGGGTCTCTGTTTTGACGAGCGAGTGAGCTCCTCTATGCAATGTGTTGCCGCCACTCTGCGGCGCTTTGATTTATCGATCTCTGAAGCAGAGTAGGTAAATTGAAAAACCCGTCTATATAGCTGCAATTTAGTGTTCCAAAAGGGTCACCTTTGATGTATGTACTCTCTGTACGGGTAATGTTGATTATTATGATGACGAGAGTGTCAAGTCTGAAGTTAACTTCAAAAGCATTTTCTGAAAAACCTTCCGTCCCTCTTGCTGCATCCTTTCCCGCATTTATAATACATATTTCTGATTCTCTAATTCGCCCCCATCAGCCAGTGGCTGTTTCTGTTTATTTATCATCTATTCCAGGGGGGTGTTTAGCTTTAAATAAATATTTAAACATTTTTGTAGCAGTTTGTTTGTAGCTAAGCTATCCATCCATTGGCGCGGCCGGCTTGGTCGTCCGTCATCGCCACCGCCATCGTCATCATCATTGCCTGGGGGATGGATGCAGTCGGCAGGGAAGAGAGATGCCTTTTGTCCGGGGATTGTACACTTCAAGAATCCTATTTGACTGGGCTAGTCTTTTCTCCTTTAGGGGATCTATGTATCTGACAGATATAGCTGGTGTGTAGTCTGTCTCTGTAGTGTAACAAAGCAACGGATGTTGTTATTTTATAATATTGTATCTGTATCTCGTAGAGTGTGCAAATTTTTGAGTTTGGATGGATTTCAAAATGGTTTTTGTGTGTTCCTTTTAAGGATTGGTGTTTGTCTAATTGAGCGATTAGGGGCATCCACTTGGTGTTCTATAACCTTCAAGAGGGGGGGGGGGGCAACATGCACCAACTGATGATAGATAGAAGGCTAATGTTGACTTTGAGGGTTGGCAGACGATGAAATAAGTTTGTTTAATTTCATTGAAACATAGGCAAGTTGAAGATGAGGGGGACTGTGATACTTTGGTAAATTTTTTGTTTGGGGGTTTGTTTGTTTGTTCACATTTTTCATGTCGCTCTGTTTGACTTTTGTATTTCAAAGAGTATTTGAATAAGATTGATTATTCAAAAAGAGGTGCTAGCTTGATATTTTATACTCGTATATGTGACATGTGTCACGAGTTTGGTTTGATGATTTGTTTTTCTTGGAATCATTCGAAAATGATGCTTGTCAAAAGGATTGCTAATGTTGAATGCCAAAGGGGATCCTAGCTAAGTCATTAGCTTGTATATTAAGCCTTATACAAACAGGTTCTAATTATTATTTTTGAAAGGCTTGTTGATTTTGTTAATTCTAGAAATAAATGAATGTTCAACAAAATTAACGAATTGCTCTACCAAGCTCCACCCTGCCTTTCAAGAAAGAGCCTTAGTCAAGTAAAAATATTAAAGAACCTTTTTTCTGTTTTTAAATTATTTTTAAAGAAATACAACCTTTCAGTTTTATCCTATTTTGTGTTGGGCTGTGAAAAAATAAGATTAAGGACCTATTCTTCAGCAAGTTTTATTTTACCTGGCTGCACGTATAGCAGCACTTTAGCCACATCTATGTCTTGGACGATGCAAAAACTTTAAAACAGATGGCCTCCAAGTTGCTTTTGGTCTTCGCATGCGTCTATTAAGATTCCGATTAAAGGATTGTCTTGCTTTGTTTCCGTCATTTTTTTGTCAGTGTATGACCGATGTAACACCTTCTCCGTTGCATGGTGCTCGCATTAAATTTTGTCCGTATGGCCCTATTTCACAGTTCAGCGTTCGATATGATTTGCTTCCAATGGGTGTCTAGAATGTATCGGAGACAAAGGTCTGTAGAATGCTCGAAATGTTTCTTGATTCAGCTCAGATTTGGGATAGTTGGACTCGGATAGTTTTACCTTGCTGGGTAGTTACATCATTTTGCTGAAGTTCCACACAAGAAAAAGAACTACTCTTGTTGCTGTTGTTAACATCAAAGTCCGTTAATCCATCGAGAATTATAGAACTGTCCAGTCCAGGTACAGTTTTCTGAGCATCAGGTCCACTGTTGATATGAGGGTTTATTCACCATACAGTGCAACCAATCAACTATTCGTTTTGGAGCAAGTACGATTATTAATAGCATTGGAATAAGTTTGGCATGAAGCTGTTTTATCGAAATATGCATGCATTTGGTATCGGCGAACACCTTTTTCGATTGGATTAGAAATTACATTTATAACCGTTCCATTGAAGTTGCTTTGGACGGCTTCGAGTCTGATATTCAAAAAAAAAAAAAAAATGGTGTGCCACAAGGTTCCGTTTTGGCTCCGACTCTCTGCGTTATCTTTATCAATGATCTCTTGTCTATTAATTCTTTTAATCCACTTAATTTTTTACTGGTGAAAGTACTCTCAGTACTTCATATTCGTTTCCAGATTAACAACCTTGTTCTTCGGATGTGGGGCTGCCCGTCATCGGCTGATAAGCTAATTAAATTTTGTATTAACAGCATTGTCCACCTATCGACTCAAGAAAAAATATTGGCAAAGGAACTTCCCTGCCTGACAATTCCTGTTTTGCTCTAAGAAATCAGAGACAAGTCCAATCTACAACACGAAACACGTTGGGTTGTTGCAAGACTAAATAAACATCTATTTTAGATAAGTTCCTCTTTCGACAACTGGTATCCCTGGGCATTAATTTAGTTTTCCTAAATTCCTTGTATCAACGGAAGTAGAATGCCAGTTTGCATGCAGGGACTCAGTGATTATGCCATCGAGTCGTGATACCACGATGTTAAAAAATATTGTTCCCCTTCTGATCTGGTTACTGTCTTCAAGGCATACATTTGCCCGAAGCTTGAGTATAATTCTCATAACTGGGCCGGTCCTCCTATTACAGGTTTGGGTCTGCTGAATAGGATTTAGAAAAGAACCATAAAGTTCATCCTTCCCAAAAGTTCCCCGTAACACTCGCATCTTTAGGAATACCCATTAATTTGACTTCAAGTCATACTGCTAATTACAAAGACTAGTTTTTTAGCCGCACTACAAGAATGTGGAATGCTCTATCTGGCTTGATTTCCCCACTTTTTATGTATTAGAGACATTCGACACTTGTAACTTCTATCCAACCCTCTGAAAGCTCTCATTGTGATATTTCACGAAAAGGGTATTGAGCTTAACTACGTTGGCTCTTCTATAACCCTGTCTTAGAAGAAACACTTAGTGTTGTCCTACGGATTTATTCCTCCCCACCAAAAACAGAATTTGTGAAAAAACATCACCTTGTCGCAATCCCTGATCCATATCAAAAAAGTCAGAGTGCTACCATTGGACAAATGATAATCTCGATCCTTAATAATAAGCTCGATCCTTTTACTTTAACTAGTATCTTGCACTTTGATTTACTTAATAGAGCTGGCCCAAGACCGCTACCTTGCGGAACACCAGTTTTAATTTGTTTGTGTTTAAAATATTATTCTGAATAATAAGTCTTTTTATGTAGGGAATGCAGAAAGAGTTAACTACAATTCGAATAACCTAAGTCTAAATATTCAAAATCAATTTATTTCAACACACAAAACCTTCTTTGTAACGACAAGTAAGTCGTTAAGAATCAATTTTTCCAAATCTTATTAAAACCAACAATTCTTCCAACTTAAAACACATATGTTAGATTATTTATCTTTTACAATGTTCTAAAGTTTCAATATAAAACTTTTACTCGTTGTTTTATCTCATTAACACACAGTTTATATCACTAAGCTTCATTTTACATATAGCTAACCTATTAAAAAACTGTTAAAATTATATTGTTGTCACTGCCCGTTTTTAAACATTGTAAGCATTTTTAATAGGCCTCAAACATTTTACACTAATTTTCCCATAAAATTGTTGAGATACAAAATAATTTTTCCGGTACGGTTTTACGACAAATTTATGAGTTATAATTAAAATGCATGAAAAATAAACATCTGTGCTGGTTGGTAATGTTGCCATGGTGGTATTGGTGGGCTCTTCTTTTTATGTCATATAAACAAAAAAACATAAAAATTCACCGCCTAAAACAAAAACACACAAAAACAACAACAAAAAATTAATTCAAAATCCATCATAAAATTTAAGCTTGATTTTACCATGCGTTAGCTGAGCAATAGATGGATGGATGGATGGAGATGGAGAAGCAAAAAAAAAAACAAAAAATCTAAAAGTCGTAAAAAAATAAAATCTTCAAATCGTTAACCATAATTGAATGACAGAAGAACAGAAGCACCAAAACACTCCAGCCCCAGCTATCCGTGTCATCCTATTATCAGAACATGTCTCTTGCTTGCGCTACTTAATCTATCTTTAGCACTTCCGAACGGAATCGTTATTTATGAGATTCTTTCAAAAGCCGCTTCATTTGGAACAAAGGCAATTTGTTGGGGTGCTCGGTTAGAATGGGATTTTTTTTTTTTTTTAATGTAGAACCCGCATCTATTTATCGATCGAATGCGATTTATTATACGAAACAATCGGAGACAAATCAGAACATTAATTTAGTTTAATCATAAAAACGTTTCGACACTTAAGTGTCACTTTTGTCGAGATTGGAGAGTCAAGTCAGCATTTTGACAGGAGGCAAGCATTTTGTTCTTTGGTCGGTGTATCTTGATTGAATTTTGAAGTCATGACACGTTTTCATTTTCTAAAGCAGTGTCTCTCTACCTCTGTATCTCTGACTCTGTGTGTTAAGGATACAATTTAGATTTTATGAAGAAAAAAATAAAGAAAGCCTCTTAGGCAAGATTTTTTGTGGCAGGAAATGGAATGACGAAGCACCTGTAGGCTTAAACATCTATACAACCAACCCCAAAGGAAGGTTTTTGATACCACCCTGTATAGCTAGGTACTTCGGATGAATTTAGTAAATTGATTTATGGAGTTTTGATTTATAATAAAAATATCGAAATGGTTATGTAATTCCAATTGCCAATTAAAGTCCTATCTCCAGCCAATAAATATCGAGTTTTTATTTAGGATCTTACGTGATTGAGCCTTAAAATGCGGTCGGGTTTTGAAAGACTGTGACTTAATATTATATTCTTGATGGAATTTGAAATAAGAAATTACTCGAGTTTTTACTCGACAGCTGACAAAAAGTGTGAAATACTTTGCAGATTGGAAAAAATTTGTTTGACTTATAAAAAAGTCAGATAAAGAGGATACAGAACATAGTCTCAGAAACAAAAAATTATATGTATAGTGCACAGTGGCGTTGGCTCCATACAAGTTGATTCCCATCGACTTACCTTTTATATTTCTCACTCTCAACACAAATAAGCTTTTTGCAACATGAATCTAAACAAATCATACAGCAGCACAACATGCTTTTTGCATTGCTTTTTTCTTCCTATACAACATGCTTGGTTTTACTCGCTAGCTACATTACATATTTCATGAAACAAAAACTTTAACTGGATAGAACAGATTTGTTCTTTGTCCCTCTTTTGCTTTGACTTCTGTCTGCGGCCTAACCTCTTTGTTCAACAAACGCTTTCTTAAGGAAAGAAATAACCCGCTTGTCATCGACCTATTTGGTGAATCTGAATTTATATGTATCATTCATTAACTATAGGTTGAGGAGCAGGATTTTTAAATTAAAACACCTTGTGTTGATTCCAAAAGCAGGCTTACAAAAACTGGAAAACGTGATGGTAGAAACAGGATTTTAAAAGCGGGATTTTATAAAAACGGCATTTTAAGAAATAGTATTTAAAAAAACGGGGCTTTAAAGGCGGAATTTAGAAAAAACAGGATTATTACCATCAAAAACGCTAATTCGCCGTCAAGTTAAAGCCATAGAAAGCATTGTCCTTCACTTTTTATTAATGCCCGAACTTCCATATTTATATTATTCAAAGTGACTTAAAGTCAAATCTGGGAGAGGAGATTAACTTTGGTTCTACAGTTGGAAATTACAGACTAAACGACAAAACTTCTGGTAACGGATTTAGACTAGTCAACTTTCCAAACCCGTCTTTTCTAATCCCTCGACGAGCTCGTCACAAGAGGAGCCAAACCCAGAACAGTGGCAACATTCCGAACTAGCCATTCGAAATGGTAATGCTGCAGGCTAGAACCAGAGCTCCCAAGAGTGCTGCCCGTGTGATCTACGAACAAAATAGAAAGGAGGAACATCAACTTATCGGGGGTTGCCAAATGTCAAACGGGTATAAGAATTTCCGTTGTATAAAGACGTCAACTATTTACGAACGAAACATTTTATTTTAATTTGTTTCATAGGCCAAAAAAAAAAAAACAAAAATATTTAAAATACTGTCAATTCGTCCATAAGATTCATAGTATTTCGTAATTGGGGTGTCAAAACTTCAAAAATCTTTTTCTTGACCTCCAAAACGAATCACGTATTTCATAATTGGCCAAAATGAAGACATATTTAATAAGTCAGTCCTACATTAAAGAATAGAATAATTTAAAATAGAAAATAAAAATCACGATCACGCACTGTCTGAATAGTTATTACTTTTTTGTATTTTTTATTAATTTTTAATGAGAAGTAATAGCAAAATTATTGAACGAAATTGGGAACCTTGCCTGGTCGTATAGTTATTGTTCAAACATCTAATTTAATATCGATCAAAATCAATTGGGTTTTATTGAGCCGAGTGTGGCAATACTGTAATTTTGGTCTTCTTATTATTTTATTTTTTTTTTTTTTCAAATGAAATTCTGTGAAATAATTGCTAAGTGTGTACTCTCTCTACTGTCGTATACACGAGTGAACATAAATTACTATAAAATCAAAGTAATTTTTCTTAATAATTTATTCACCAAAAAAATTATAGGTTTTTCAAGTTTTTTTTTCCTTCTGGGAGACTCAATCAAATAGAAAACCGAATTTAAATTTGGAAATAAATGTGGGGTTTTAAATATACATGGTATAGCTATATGACAGTTGAATAAAAAAAAAAAACGGTGAACACCTTTGAAACTCTCAAACATTATGTGAAATTTTTCGTTTCCAAGAAATGTCGTCGTTGTCGAGTTCATGCATTATTTGCTTGTGTGAGTTTTCCACCAAACTGTTTAAACTTTTTCCTTCTCATGTCAGTTTTCCAAAAACATATTAAAATCATAATGAATGATTTATTTTTATGCTTCCATTGAACTCTTTTTTCTGAGAACCATGCAGATAGGTTAATTAAAAAAATATTATTTTTCAATGTTTAATAAAAGTGAAAAAAAAAAAAAAAAAAAATAATAATAGTATAATGAAAAAGACGAGAACATAACAAAATAAAATGGTTTATCTCGATTTCCTGCAAAACTAATCCTATCCTATGGAAAAAAGTTAAATAGTAAAGTTATAGGTAATAAAAAGATCTGCGATTTTTTGAAACTACACTTTTTTCACATAACCTCAGAATTATGTTAAAAATTCAAATAAACAAGTTTTTGGTTTTTATTTTTATCTTTTACAAAGACATTTTTTTTGCGAATTTTGGTGAAAACTTCCTCTTTTATATCCCAACCACACTATAGTTTTTTTGATCTAATTTTTTTGTTCACCTTATTTTCACTTAATATCGAAAAAGCACCCTTTTTTGCAATCGAAAATTCTCACGTCAAAATATTTGCTTTTTTTCTAAAGTCTGTGGGCGTTCGTTGAAATCTATACTTTCTGATGGTGTGAAAAATAAATATACATTTTTATAGAAATTTTTTCAGTAAATGCAAAAAAAAAACCAAAACAAAAATTCGAAACCAATTTTTTTTTTAAATCGTTATGTACAATCTGGCTCCATGCAAAGAATTGTTTCTTATTATTTTCACACTGAAATCGTTATTACGGATAGTTTCAACATAAGAAATTCTACTTTATTCACTAATTCTTGAAATTGCAATTCATAGACTTGTTCCTTACCCCAAACTACCGACCAATAGAACTTTCGTCCCTTCTTTTCAAGGTTATGGAAAGCCTGATAAAGTGATAAACTATCAGATCAAGTAAAATCTTGAGAAACTAAAACTTCTTACTGAACGGAAGTATGGTTTCCATAGCAATAGCTTCTCTGGTGATATGATTACATACCTCACCAAACATTGGAAACAATTTTAACATAAACAAAAATCAAATTAAATAAAATCTTGCATTAGATTATATTTTTTAAAACATTTCATGTACCTAACGCATCATAAATAGAAGACTTTAATTTTTGAAGATCAAGTAAATTTTTACTTGAGAAATCCAAAAAGGTGGGTCTGAAAATTCCGTCTGTCTGTTCGCACCTCTAGAGCCTGAACTAATGGGCCGATTTGCTTCAAATTTGGTATTGAGTATTTAGTCCTTTGGAAAGTATTTTTAATTCTTGCTCTAGGCCCAAAAATAACTGGGCCTGCCATACAATAAAGAAGAAAATTGATTTTCGCGAAAACGGCTAAAACGATTTTGATAAAACTTTCAGAATGATATTTATTTAAGACAATCTATGTAGCTTTTGGTTGGTAAAGATTTTTCGGAATTTGTGTTATAACGTTACCTCTCATAGAACCTGAATTTTCAAATCAAGTTTTCTCGTTAACAATACATCCGATTTTGGAAACAAAAAGTCGTTTATAACCTAATTGATATTGCACTCCAAAAATCTTGATTTTTTTGTGTTTTAATAATTTAAACAAAAATATCTGCCATATGATTTTTTATGAAAAACTCATATATCTCAAAAACGGCTCCTACGATTTTGATAAAACTTCTGAATGGTGTTTTTTGAGCAAATTTTATGTTTTGGTTAAAATTAATTTTTCAGGAAAAGTCTTATAACGGTTCCTCTCATAGTACCAGTTTTTTCATAACAGATTTTCTCGTCAACCACTTTACGCATTTCGATGAAATTTTCAGTGTGAAAGCGCTTTTATAAACAAAATAATATTAATTCTTTAATTTTTGAAAGAAAACTTTGGCTTTTTCTTTTTTAAAGTTAATTTTTTTTTAATTTTTTCAAAAACGACTTGTTCAAAATTTTACTCAAAAAAATTTGGAATATGTTTTCGAAAAGTTTCTTTTTAAAAACCGTTTTTTGAAAAAACTTGTCCAACGATTAAAAAAAAAATTCCTTAAAATTCAAAAAAGTAAAAGAAATCAGATGGCTTACTTCATTTTCTCCAAAAAACGTTTTAACTAAAATTTCATATGATTTTTTCAATGCTTATTTCCCAAAATCTCAAGCCCCGAGATCATTTTAACACATTAGAACAAGTTCGTGATAACAGTCGTGCATTTTATTTTATACAAAATGATTGAAATATTTTAATAATTATTGTATTTTTATCTTATTTATTTTCAGGTGAGTTGCTTTTTTACCGGTTTAAAATAATAATTCTGACTTTTTGGTAAGTCAAATTCGATTTTATATCCTTACAAAAAAATATGTCTTCTATGATTTTGCGATCCACAAGTTTATAAACTATTCACAATTTTTAAGTGCTAAAATTAATTATTTTAAATCAGGGTTAAACTGCAATAAGTGTTTTTCAAAAATCACCACTTTTTATTCTAACTTTGTAATTTAACTATTAACCGCTGTCGATATAGTTGTTGGTGTCGTTGGTGTTGTTTGTGTTGAAGGTGTTGATAGAGTTGCTGATGTTGTTGGAGTTATTGATGATGATGTTGTCGTTTTTGTTGTTTTCAGTGTTGCAAGTTTTGTTGTGGTTGATGGAGCTGTTAAATTTGGCTCTGTTCGTTTTATCGGTGTTGTTGGAAATCTTGGTGTCGATGGAGTTGTTGATGATGATGGTTTTGTTTGTTTTGAAGGTGGTTTTGGTGATGTTGGTGTTTTTAGTTTTGTATGATTTGCTGGTGTCTTTAAGCGATGTTGTTTTAATTGGTGCTTTTGATGATGTTGGTATAGTTGGTTTTGTTGATGGTATTGTTTCTGATAGTTTGTGGTGTGAATATATTCAAATGTCCGTCAAAAAATTCTTCTTGGAAAAGGTCTATTCTCATGCAGTAGGTTTAACAGTTTCGCTAGTGTCGGTACACCTGACATATTTTTAAACCCAAAAGCTGTTGATATAAAATTTTTAAAAAACATCCCTTTTAAATTCGATTAAAAGCTATACAAAATGCTAGGTTCTGGCCGATATTTATGCTTTAAAAATTTTAGATTTCTAGAGCGGAAATAATTAACTTCGACTTGGAATCAAAGATAATGTTCCATAAAGGGCAACCTTTACAATTTCGGCAATGTTTAAATTTTTTAAAATAATCAAAATTGACAATTCTGATGGTTAGGATATTGAAACACTGTTCGAAAATCCTGTCTGCCTGTTTGCATTTCTGTAGCCTAAATAGGTTTGACCAATATTAATCAAACTTGTGCTGATTTTTTTTTTCTAGTTACGAAATGATGGGTTTTTGGAAAAGGCATTCTAGCTCTTTGACTAACGGTACTTTGTCTTACAATATTTTATGACAAAAGAATTTTTTGTTTTCTTGAAAACCACTTCAACAAATTTGATAATACTCTCTGAATGGTCATGGGAAAATCTAAGACACAAACTTTCCACCAAGAATGCATATAACCTTAATTTTAACCCCACGATTTTTGTTGGTGGATAATAAACCACAATATTCTCCAGATGTTTCGTGATGTAAAATTAACGAATAATACGATCACTATAAATATAGTTCCCAGTACATTACAATTGCTTTATTATTGTTATTACAACCTCTGCCAATCGTAAATGTTCCTTAATTGCATTTGCATCACACTAAACCGCTTTATGTCGGCCATAAATATCCCAACGAAGCTGCTGCAGAGCTCAATGCCAAAATGAGAAGCGATTTATAGCTTAAAATTAAGATACTTGTGTAAGAGTGTAGTTCGTTTAATATTTTTTTGAAATAAATCGAAATAAAAATGCATGATGGAGATGATGTTTAAGCAATAAAACTTTATCATGTTTTCAATTTATCTATCTTCACTTAGATACAGTATCTTTCGTCTCAACTGATGTGTAAAAAATATTTTTCAGAAAAAAAAAAAAAAAATTATATTTACAAACAAACTTTGAAGGAAGATACTTTTTTGTAATACTGCATCCCTCATGCTTCATGCATCGCTCCTCACCAAAGAAGAGGTACATTTTGAGGTTGTGCGGGCAAACTTTTGCGTAGCTTCCTCTTGTGGCATGTAGATGGAACAAAGTGTTGTTATAGCTGTTAGATAATATCGGTATAATGGTGGGTGTCTCAGGGTTACAAAAATATTCCGGGTCTTACAACAACAACAACAACAACAACAGTGATATAATGTGAACATGAACACACATTTCAAGTGCATTGCCAGAGCCAGGAGAATAGCTGCAACTTCATAGTTCGTTTCGTATAGTCAAATCGTTGGTCGTGTGTCATAGCGGGTGGGCATTTTACGGTCTTTTGAATTGTGGAAATATGCCAGAGCTTGAAGAAGGTCAAATTTAGAGGGATTTATGGACGAAATACACGCTATGGATGCAATGCAGAATGTACATATATGCAAATTGAATGACGTCAAGGATTTAAGCGGTTCAAGGTGGTATAGTGTATTGTTAAGAGCTTTTCTAATGTATAGTGAACAAGGTATTGGGGAGAAGTAATATTGATTTTGGATTTAGAATATTTGGCAGTTATATTGCATTTTGTTAAATATTGACGCAAATAAGACACACGACGACTCAAAGGGAATATTGTTGATATAGTTTTAGTTGAATCCATTTAAAAATGTTCAAATTCGTGAACAACAATGTCCTTGGCAAACAAAAATTTGGGTATAAAATGATCGAAAGTCAAAAAGTCCTGATTTTAAGAATCTTAAGACTCAAGAACCCGATATTGAGTGACTAAAACTTCGCTGGTTTGGCCATAAACGTATACATAAATAACTAACGGTTTTGGATTGTCCCATGTCTGAAGGCCAGCAAATGCAAGTGTAGCTGAGTCCGTTTTGTAGGAGTTGTAAGGTTTTGTACGGACAATACAAATGATGAAGAAATCTAAAAAATGTCGTGCGGAAAATAATGTCCGTCCGTCTGTTTGTCTGTCTTTCTGTAGTTGAAACGGATTGCACAATTAGCTTTAAGCTTGGTACTAGCTTCTATTTTGGCAACCTTTCTGTTTTTAATACGACTTAAACTAAAGTCACTTGCGCGTGCAACCATTAGCTTATTTTTCAAAAAACAGCGACAATAATTTTGATGAAACTTTCTGAACAGTGTTTTTTGTGTAAGCCTTGTGTTTTGGTTGGAATAGATTTTTGAGGAGAAGTCTTATAACTGTTGAAATCAGATATTCTCGTAAGACACGTAACGGATTTTAATTTTTTTTAATGAAAGAGCCGTTTTATAGACGAAACAACGTGAATGCTTAAATTTTTCAAAAACAGTTTTTTGAGTTTTATTTTTTTCATAAAGTTAATTTTTTTTTCTAATGTTTGGTCTATTCAAAAACGGTTTGATCAATTTTTTTAAATTTTATTTTTCTGATAAGACTCCAAAGTGCTAGAAGTTAGCACACATACTCAAAAAAAAAAATTGGAATATTATGTTTTCAAACAGGTTTTCAAAAAAAACCGCTTTTTGAAAAAAATTGGTCCTACGATTTTGAAATTTTTTTTCTTTGAAATTCAAAACAGTTAAAGAAAACAGATGGCTTACTTTATATTTCAAACTTGGTATTTAGTAATTACTTTTTTTATTTTTGCTCAAGGTCGAAAAATAACGGTACCTGCCATACAATCATAGTCAAAAAGTTAAAATTTCTCAATACGGCTTTAACAATTTTAATAAAATTTGCAGGATACCTACTACTTTTCAAAGGCAGTCTATCTTTTAGTAAAAATATATATTTCAAAATGTGTCTTATAACGGTACCCCTCATAGAGCCGGTTTTAAAAAAAAGTTTTCTCGTAAAATATTCTTCTAATTTTCATACAAATGTAAACTCGGGAAGCCCTTAATAATTAAACTTATATTGAGTTTCAATATTTTTAAAAAAAACTTGTTTTTTCGATTTTTAATAATTTTCAAAAAAAAAAAAAAAATTACTTGAAAACATGTGGATTGATTTTTTTGAATAATTTGACTAAGTGACGACTAAATATTTTTTTATAAAGACATACTCAAAAAATTTTAAAACATTTTTTCGAAAAGTTTAAAAAAAATTTAAAAAAAAAAATTGGTCAAACGATTTTTTGTTTTAATAGATAGATATTAAAACAATGAAATAATATTTTTAAAAAATTAAAGAATTTTCTAAATAATTTTTGTTTTCAAAATACATAGCCCTTAAGCAAATATCTAACGTAAGAACAAGTTCGTGCAACCCAGTCGTGCATTTTATTTTAATCAAACTCCCAAGTAAACTACATGACCGATTTCAATGAAATTTTAAACCTAATATGTGTATTTTTTAGTTTTAAGAATCCCTTTTTAAACATAGCCATTCCTTAACTAAGTTTGTAACACACTAGGTACTTCTTCAAGTATGTGACGATAAAGTTATCTAGGTTCTTTATATAGCCCTTTTAAATGAAGCTTTGCTTCTATTACTGTTAACTATGTATTTCATTCATTCTCTGAGGAGATCGGAATATTACTATAAAGGTATCAGAAATCAGGCAACACAATTATTCTTCCGGACCTTAAAGGTATCCAATTTTCCCCAATACTATGACAGCTGCATTGCAGCAAGTATACCTTCAAGGCGCAAGTAGAGGATAGTGAACCAATAATTTTTGCACATTCATTAGGTACCAGTTGAGAAAATTATTTTGTATTCTGTAACGCTCGCTGGATTCACTGAAATCTGGTTTTCAAATTTCAACGTCCTCTATAAAATGTTCCCTTAAACTTTCAAAGATTTGTTCAACTTCACTGTCTAAAGTTATTTTGATTTCCCTTTTCCGCCATGGAAAAAAAAAATGATGACAACCCAGACTTTAATATATCATATTGTCCTCACATTAACATTGTATAGCCATTGAAAACAAACTTCTGGATTCCATATAATTAACCTTCCGAACCTGCAAACAAATAATTCTTCTCATACAAATTAAATCCCATTACATATGTTTCGAAATCCTTTAAAACAAAAAACTGCACCTCAAACTCTTTGATTTATGACTGCTAACCTAAAGGCAATCCACATTTTTTAAATCCCCTCCAAAAAGCCTTCTAATTTGCCCAAAAATTACATACATATTCGTACTCGTATGTAGCTTTGCCATACCTCACAAGTTGTTGTTAACTTGATTTATTGTGTTCAAATATTGTAAGAAAACTAACTTCAAAAGTCTGTGGTATAATAAATTCACATGTAAACATGCGTTAAACCATATCTCGAAAAAAAGTAATGTTTCTCTGCAACACAGCTCACACAAATAAATTTCCAACCGAAACACCAAACCAAACATCATCAATGGCGCCAAGTTCATTTGCCTCTACATTGCGAGATACATTTCCGTAAAAAAAAAAAAAAAAAACTCCCAAAATACATAACTACTACCATACCGACCAAAAACCCAACCCATCATCATCGGTTTCACTGAAATTTTCGGCAAAAGACTCGTATAATTATCGGGCGGCCCTTAAACCGCCCAAACGTATAATTAGAGAAGTAAATTGTATAACCAAAAAGTTGTCAGTGCTGCTGCATAACGGTCAATTAGTACCAGTATTGCCAAGACAACGTAAATCAATATTAACGATCAATAAACTTGACCAAATCAATATATGTCTACAAGCAATAAAAAAAAAAACGCAAACCCACAAAAAACATGCGAAAAACATAATATTTGCACCGCCTTTTCTGTTTGCTCTCGGGCGCCACTCCGAATCACGTTCATTAGCATTTTTCGACCACAAAAACATGACCAATTCGAATAAAATGTCCAGTTTTCTGTCAAAAAAGAGAAAAAAAAAATAAATTATGCACAAACAGACCGCTGAAATGAGCAAAAAAAGCGTTTAATTAGCATGTCATCGAAGAATGTGTGCGATTGTGTGTTCGATTGCGGTGAAATCGCCATCAAGATGACGCTGACTCTATAATGGAAGTGATGACAGTGACGATTTCGAGAACTCACTATTCGCCAATGTATCGGGGGGCACCTTGAACTTGGTTGAGGTACTTATATTTTTTTCTTATAGGGGAAAGGGAAAAAAAGTGACAGAAGTGACGTCAATTAACAACGGGTAATTCCCGACAGATGTATACGCAACGCACCTCTTTGTCACACTGACAGCTGACAGATCTGATAAGGCCTAGTCACTGACAGATGCCACGCGAGACTCTAGCAAGTGGGGAGGTTTTTTTCTCGTTTCTTTTTTTGGGGTGTGCTAAACAACCGGATCTAAACGACGACCGACGACTCGACGATGATGGAGGGGATTTTTTTTTATATTTTTGGATTTCAGGTGTTTCGAGTGAAATCATGGTAAACATGGTGGTAATTGGCTGAGGAATGTCATTTAATTTAATTGGCGACATTGCCCTCTCATAGCTGGATAGAAGATATCCATTTGGAAATTGGAGAAGGCTTTTGTGAAATTCCTTTTGATTGACGCAAAACACATGTTGTTAAGTGTAAATGGTGTTAAGTAGGCCAATTAATACGACCAGAGATGTTGTGGTAATCAAAGATATGTGAACGTTTGGAGGGGTTTTTTTTTTTGTAAGAAGAAAGTGGTGGTGGTGCTTATAAGGCTTTTAAAGGAGATACTTAGAGGAATGAATTTAAATTAAGATTTAAGGGTTCACTCAAAATTTTCGTTTGAGGTTTTAGTTTATTTTCACATTAAAACTACGATCTATCGATTGAAGCCGCGAATTAATCTTCAACTGTTAACTTTCTAATTAACTTTATATTGTTACAAAATATAAATACAATTAAAAATATTTACCTTTGTATGGGGTGAATGTGAGGAAACAAAATTCAGGGTAAAAAAAAAAAAATTGTTGGCACAACAGATCCAAATAGGGTAATGGCCTGTGACTTACACTCTCAACCATTCCTGTGTGTGCGTTGATATTCTGCATAAATGGAAGGGGCCTAAAATTTACTGCTGAATACGAACGGCTAACAGAGAAGCACTTTCCATGACATGATTTACTCTTGGAGGATTTGTCACCTCCTCGAAAGAGGCAGTACCCCGAAAAGAACTTAGGTGGAGTCAAGGATCGAACCCAGAACCTTCTCCGTGGTAGTCCGTCACACTAACCACTACGCCACGGGGTACTAAGGGTTTCAGTGAAATTAAATTAATGATAGTAAAGTTCAAAAAATAAATTTTTGAATAGAAGCAGACTCTACTAAAATCTGGTTCTAACAGATTTATAGAAAATGGCACAAGCTTCGTGTGTAGTAGGTTGATGTTTCGATGGCTTGCCAAACTTAAAAGAGCGAGTGTTGAACACGGAAAAACACTTAAATGCCGTACCGGAATAGCTTTTCTGTTTTCGGGTCTCATAACCTAGAAGAACCCGTCCGAAAGTGAACCAAAAGCATCGCCAGCACACACATCTCGTATCCCCGTAGTGGGACGATAACTATATCGCCTATCGATCTCGTTTTGTCCAAGGAGAACAACATAAAGCCTATATTTTTGTTCGTTCTATATAAATACAGAGCTAGAACGTGTGGTGTGAACCAGTCGATGAAGACTTTGTTAACCGCAAGAACCGTAGATTATAAAAAAAGTTTACAAAAATCGTGGAAGCTGTTTTCGAGACGAGAAGACGAAGGAAGCTGTTCTCCAGTGTTGCTTCGACACGGAATGTTTTGTTTTTAATATTTAAAAAATGTATTACACAGGATTTACCTTTTATTCTAAGATCAATATTTTGAGCATCCCTTTGAGTATTTACCTGAAATAAAGAAAAAGACAAACAATAATTAGAAAGTGGATCAAAAATTTGGCTTTGTTAGTTTGGTATTATAAAAATTATAATTTTTTTAATAATGTTTATTCCAAAAAACTTAACGGAAGTAATATTTTCCTTTCCCCAATATTGACAAAATTTACCAAGTTTTTTTTTAGAAAAGGCTTACTTTATCCTCCCCTGCCTTAACCCATGTTGACGCAAATAATGACCCATTTGCAGAGTAAGATTTTGGTACCGGTGGTTGCCATGTTGTTATGGTGACATCTGTCAAACCTATTGTTGTTTGATGCCAAATCACCATGGCAAGTTACACGACTACACGCAAGTCACAGCACGTTCAAAGGATACATTTTTTTTGACGTGATAACGTCTAATAAATCAGAATACGAGTATATGGGCAGCACGCACGAAAAAGTGTCACAGTCACGTTACTATCTGCTTTGATAGCCTAGAAAGTTGTTAAAGTGGGAGGGGAGGGTGTTGGCTGGTTGCCGATTGTAAGTGGTGGTGGGGGTGTGTGCGGGGAAGGGGGTAGGTAGTATCCGGCAGAGGAAAAGTTGTCAAAAATGGTGGGTGGTTGGTTGGTGGTTATAGTAGGTGTGGATGGTGAAGCAAAAATTGTCAAAAATAATGGGTGGTTCGTTGTTGGCTGTAGGTGGATGGGTGTTTGGTGTTGGCCAAAATTTGGAATGGTTTGGGGGGGGGGGGGGGTCAAATATGGTGGGTGGGTGGTTGGCGGTGCTAGTTGGCGTGGGTGGTTGGTGGTGGTCAGGAAGGGGTATTTATTGTGTGGGGGGGGACGAATTTTTTTTCAAAAATTGTCTAAAATGGTGAGCTGTTTGTTGGTGGTTGTATGAGGGGGTGGGAAATTGATGTTTGGAGAGATAGAACCTACTTATTAACTGTTTTGTGAACTCGTTATCACGTACAATTATTGTCCGTAAATCGACTTTACAGACAACCAAGTTTTTTTATGAACAGGACTGTTCGTCAATGCAAACATTGTGCGCGCCGGTGACGTCATTATGCAGCACTTTTTCGAATACGACATTCATGAGGCGGTCACAGTAAATGGCGTGGACTAGAGAACAATGATAACCAATTGTGTGTATCTCAAATTGAACCTAATGGACTATATGACTTGAGGATCCAGCAGCAAGGCACTAGGTGCCACACAGCGGATAACACAATTGAAATTTAGCACGAATGGTTTGAGGATAAGAATATCTCTTGCAAGAGGAGGATGAGGATATCTCTTGCAAGAGCGACATGAATTGGTTACCAAGGTCAGGCAATTTGACACCGCTGGACAGACGCAGAACAATGCAATAAACCACAAACCGAAGCCCTTAACTTCAGTTGGATCCATGCGGAAGAGTCATTGAAAATTAGACCATACGGCTTCGTGTTACCGTATATTTAAACAATGTCATATTGAAACCTTGTTTTGATATTAAGATATTGAGTTCTTAAGCCTGTTTAGAATTTGTATTCCATGCTGAATTTTGACTTTCTGAAAGCGTCAGTGTAGCCATTTTTTCGAAAAACATTCACCTGATGTGAAAATGATTTCCATCGAAAGAGCCATTTTTTGGTATTTATTTTGGCAAAAAAGCTATGAAAAAACGTGCAACAACTATCACACTGTTTCACATCGATACGTCTTACGAATCATTAAATTTCTCAAGTTGGTCTTATAGTATGATTGATAAACCATTATTTAAACCCAAATTTTGCCATTAAAACGTTTCGCCTTACCCATGCATCTTATATCCTCCTCCTTCTATGCCCTGCTACTCGATGTTCCTAAATATGGTTTCCTTTTCCTGTGTCCTTTCTTTTTGTTTGACAAATCGTGTGACCGAAAAGTAAAAAAGCACTTAAATATTTAACTTCCGCATCATAAAACTTTATTGCACCTCTCAACAAAGCATATCCCCCGCCCAACGCTACGTCCGCCATGCTCCACATAACATAACCAACGACAATCTAATAAAACATCTCGATTAAGAATTTATGTACAATCGTTATTATTTTTCTGGCAATGTATTTGGAACACACACACACCCACACAGGGAAGGAGGAAGGACTTGGAGACCATACTTGCAAGGGTTTGTGTTGCTGGACATCAGCATGACCATTTTGTATTGTCCTATGTTCCTTTCTTCCGCTTTCTAAACGAAACACACTTTCTCTCGCAATTCATCAAAAAAAGTGACCTTCATTAAAATGCCTTTACCACGGTACCAAGGCATGACCACGCAACACCCCCTTCGACCACTGGCATCACTTATGTCCATAAAAGTTATTTTATTGAATTACACGCACAGTCGGAGGAGCCCTGCTTTTCTTCCCACTAGCATTGGCCCAGGGATGGATGTATGGTAGAGATAGGTCAGAATTCCTTGTGAATTGTGTGGCACCACTGTTCGAAATCTGTCTTCACTCCAGGACCGCCGTCCAACTATTTTATGACTCTCTGTAGACCATATATAAGCCCAGCATGCTACAAAATATGAGAGTACTTTCGCATGTTATTGTTTAACCACCCATCCGCTAGGTGGCAGTTGGATATCTATGAAGAAGGGGTTTCCTCTTGTGGTGTTGACCAGGTCATTCAGCCATAGAA
Organism: Platycheirus albimanus; assembly: GCA_916050605.2. Classification (NCBI taxonomy): domain Eukaryota; kingdom Metazoa; phylum Arthropoda; class Insecta; order Diptera; family Syrphidae; genus Platycheirus; species Platycheirus albimanus. Next base: position 360,231,152 of record OU696696.1, read on the forward strand.
TTACAAAATGGAATGTATAAGGCTACATTTTTTTTTGATTAACCTCTGTGTACACAAGTTTCACTTGACATGATGCACGTATCCTGCAGAGAGTGTTGTCATGTCATCTATATATAGTGCATATAGAGAACCTGCTGTTGCTGCACCAGGTCTTTGTAGTGTATTTTATTTTTGGCGTGCTCTTTTATGCCAACATACCCAACACATTTTGATTGACACGAATTCCATTTTTATTGCTCAATAGATGGAGCGCGCAGCGCAACACAATGCAGTGACGACGGACGGAGACGACGACGTGATTTGATTGTCAATTATGCGGTTGTTTCCCGAATGGCTAACGCAAAACTCGCTCCCAATTGAATGGATGCACTTTTTTGCAGCTACGTACGACACGACGACGACTGCAAATGGCTATGGCAATGTCGTCGTCGATGTCGATGGTATGGCAGAGCAGAGTGGCGATAGCAGCGCTGCGGCGGCATTAGTAGCCGGACAAAGCGCATTAGTTTCAATTTGAATTTTCCGTTTTGCATACTAAGTAGGGCTGGACAATTTATGGCGAGACTTAGAATGAGTTATATACCTTTATTGCAGTGCCATGGGTATAGGTTATGGATTATTACATATACAATCTTTATGGCTGTACTTAGGTGTGTAAGTAGAAATACGCAATGAAACGCATGCTGTGCTTTAGTTGTAGTTGAGGTTAGGCAACTGGCTCTGGCTCGGGCTCTATAGCTCTGGGTCTGGTTCTGGATAAAACGGAAAATTCTCATTAATTTTATTATGGTTATGATGGGTGGAGACATGGAGTTCAATTTAATACTTTGTAAGAAAATTAAATTTATTGAAAGTCACTATAAAACTGTCTGGAAGTAGGTACTTTCAAATGGAATATGACTATTAATCTTTTTTTTTTTTTTGAGTTTGCAAACTCTACATCAAGACATTTCAAAGAGAACTTTGCCTTGATAGGCTTGTAGTAAGCAGAAAAATATGCAAATACAGCACCCCTTTTTTGAAAAGAACCCAAGAAGTAGAAGTCTTGGTGATTTGAAGACTTCACCACGGAATGACCTATATGCGACTAGGTCTTTCTGAACGGCGATGCCAGGATGACAGCCAAGACTCTGCTAATGAACGACCTGTACCTAGCCAATCTGGGTAGAAAACAAGGGTTATAACATAACCAAGCACGCAGACAAAATTAGATCAAATTAGCCGACGATAGACTTAAATTGAACTAAGCCAACCACTCACCAGGTGGCAGTGAGATAACAGAGTAAATTATGGTGGGAAGTAGGTCTGACAATTTTCATCTCACTACCTAGCATCTGCATCAACTAAATAGGTCTTAGTCTTTTGAGAATCACATATAAGATCCTGTTACCCGCTATCTTATATGAGGGCACCAATCTGTTTACTGACGATCACATTGGTCCTCATCAATGCGGATTCAGAGTCTGACCCTAAATATCTGCCACTGTCCAGAGAGAAAAGCAAAGAATTTAACATCGAGTCCAAGCAGCTGAAGACATTGAAAGCTTGCAAGAACTATATCGTGCCATGACCAGCTTAAGACTTCCTGCTAAACTGATAAGTCTTATCAGGTTGACGTTGCAGAAATTCTTCCGAAACCTTGGACACCAGCAAAGGGTTTAAACAAGGTGACACACTGTTATGAAGCTGTTTCAACATTGATGCCGAAAAATGTTTGAAAAATTAACACAAAATCCTCTACTGGCTTGAAGCTAAGAAACAACTCCTTTACTTCTTGGAGTTCGTAATGACACCGATGATGTGATAGGAAAAATAAAGCGAACGGCAATTGATTCCTTCACTCCCATGATGGAGCAGCAAGCAGATTGGGACTGATGATAAACGGGGACAATACAAAGCATATTGTTGTTTCGCCATAACCAACATCAAATCCTTCCACAGACTTTTGTCCACTTGGTCACAAGGAAATTACATCAGTGCCAGAATCAAAGAAAAAGATAGCTCTTGCTAATCGCTGATCGCTATGGCGAAAGAGGGATACGGACTTATCGAGGAGAACTCCACGGGCATGCTGTATGCTGCAGAACAATGGTCCCTCATCTAGTCAGACGATACATTCCGTGAAGCATTTGAAAGACAAATATTTTGGTTGAACGCGGATGAACCTTGACGCTTCAGAATGTAAGGATCTTTCCCAGAGGGAAAAAGCTTCAAGGGACATCTCATCGTCGGGTGCGAGATTGTAGAAAAAAGACTGCATGCTAGACATGTAGCCGGCTCGAGGGACATTTTAAAAAGTAAAGTCCCTTAGTATCTCTCTCTAGCTTTGACTACAGGTTTTTCTACGCTGGCAGAGTGCAGGTCTCTTTCCCAGTTGATGAAATTTAATATTTGTCCAGGACCTATCTTAAAATGCCAAGTCTTAACCAAAGTCGAAGACACGCTGTTGAACCAACGGATCAAAGAATTTTCCTAGACATGGAAGTTTCTATATGATTGGCAGGATAGTTTTCGGTCTATGATGGTATTTCTCACCGAGCAATTGAACCAATCTTCACATAATTACGGAGAGAGTAAGACTATTGAGCTTGTTGATATTTTAAAACCATTTGACTGACTTTGGCACCAAGCTCTCTAATCGAATGCGTGCATATGAAATCGACGAGCATCTTTTCCGAGGAATTATAAGTTGCCTTTCGGACCGTCCCAGTTCCATTCGAGTTGTTTTGGATTTTCACAAAATAAATGCTGGTGTGCCGCAAGGCTCCATTCTGTCTACGATTCTCTTTCTCATCTCTATTAATGATCTCTTCTCTAAGAGTTGTAATACACTTTTTTTTTTTAGATATCTCAAGCCACGATCTGTGAAACCAGCACGTAAGTATAAGGCGTCGCTAAAAATTATTGATCGTATCTGGATGTGTTCTTTGAGAATTGAGCCATACATTCCTCTAAGCTTGAGTATAATTTCCATATCTGGACAGGGGTTCATTTCAAACATTTGAGTTTATTGGGAAAAATTAAAAAAGACCTTAAAGTTGATAAGAATAAGAAAAAGAAATTGTTCATTTAAAGACATACTGTTAAGGACTGAGACTCCTTCTTTAGCCGCATGACACGAATGTCGAATGTGGAAAGTTTTGTCCGGATCAATTTTTCCTATTATCCCGATCTACTTTTATCTCCCATTTAACCCTCCTTATAGCTATCACCAAGTCTTCATTTCTTAATTCCAAAAACCCAGCTTGAATATCAATAACTAATCGTTGCAATATAATTTCCATAAAAAAAAAAAGATAGCCGCTGAAATTCACCTGCCAAACTCTCATGTCACAATTCGTTTTCCTGACAGCAAACGATGATGGGTGATAATATCATTTTGCGCAGGCATCCTAAAGGCCCGCGCACATTGTGTATTCCATTCCGTCAAAGGTGCAACTGTCAATCGACATGTGAACAATAACAACAACACAAAACCATTCTCTTTATCAGATTGTGTGCTCGGAAATAAATGGAGCAATCAAGATTGAGCGTTGGGATTAAATGTCTTTTGTGTAGTCGCATCGTCGTCGGTCGTTGTCGTCTGACAACGAAATGCGGTATGGCGGAAATGTGCACAGCCCCAGCAGCAGTAGCGCTGAACGCGCCGCCCAATTGGTATTCATTATGAAGCGGCGCGTTTTGAATTTCTGTGTTGCATATAAAGAAGCACAACATTGCTACTGATTGCAGCAGCAGCAGCCCCGTACCTCAATCATGGGTGGGTTGGTGTATTTGATAGGGTACAATATAAATAAATGAGATTGGGTGGGCGGCTGCTCTGATAAAGTCAACCGGCGGCAATATTAATGTTCTTTTTTTCATAATCAGCTCCTCCAAAGCTAATAGATACCATATTGCTGTGCGGTGGTGGATGGTATGTGTTCACATTACATGCATTCATTATTTTTATGTTGGAACTACCAAGCCGAACTGTAATTGGGAAGAGCGTTCTTTTTTTGTTGCACCATCGCATTCATTCCATTTGGGTTGCATGCTCATTTGGTTCATAAGGCCGGAAAAAGTAGGTTTATTGTCAGATGGAATAAAAGTGAATGTGAACCTGGGTGATATTGTTAATGCTCCTACCTATCTACGTACTTGGAAGGTATTGGGAGGAGAGCCTCTTTGACATAAATCTTTTCGCTGCACTATCAACGAGTATGCATCGGAAATTGAGATTGAAAATGTAATCCATTGGAAGATACAAAATCAGAGTGATGCTGCGGTTGTGGCTGTTATAATTGATGGAATGGGGTTTCCAAGCTGATGGAGAATAGACTCTTTACTATTATTCTACTTATTTTGATTAAAAAAATATAGTATAATAGTGTTTCATGCATAAAAATATCTTTTTAATTTCAATATTAATGAAATGAGTATTTTTTTTTTGGCTTGAAATATTAAAAAAAGAAATTGGAACATATTGCACTCCATATTTTTCAGATAATGGATTATTTCCATGTCAACCAAATTTTAATCTAACTTTGCTTTTACTGCGAGTATTATTTTTATTTTTATATTAATCAATAAGAATAGCAACAAGAGTAACTTTTTAACGACTGGATCGATTACTATCAAAAAGCAATACATCGGTTTCTAGAGACAATGGTTCGTGTCTGAGCTAGTTTTCGATAGATGGAAATCTAATGGAGTTACATATTAACAAATTCTAAATTTATGGACCGATATGGCTCACATTTACAGTGTTGCTTTATTAGTACCAAAATCGACCGCTTGGGTTGAAATATTAATATCTCCGCATTTAGTCTGTGTCAGATTGAGGTTTTGTAGGTTTGTTTCAGTTGAAATCATGTTTACGCAAAACATTTCAAGTTTTCTTTTTTTAGATATTTTGATAATTCTTTTCCTCTTAAACAGTTCATCCAAGTTACCTGTTTTTGTTGAAACGTGGTATTCTAAACGCCTTGAACAATTAAATCGGGCATTCAGATTGGTTTCCATTTTCATTGGCTTTCATTTATGACAACGACAAAAACTGTTGGCGAAGGAAGTCTATTCGATGACCCTCGCTATCATTCGGTCAAGATCCTGTATTGCTACATAAGTGCCAAGTTAAAACTAATTTGCGCTTCGATAACTTCAGTAGATGCACAGTCTGTGCTGAGAATTTGGAAAGAACACTTCTGTAACTCCAACTATTTGCTGTCAGGCAGAATTATCCATTCGAATTGGAAGATCGATGATGAACAAAATGTTCGTCGATCCGATCAGGAAGTAATTCCGGTAGCAATATCTAAACTTAAGTCTAACAAGACTGCTGAAACGGATGGCGTTCCAGCTGAACTCTCCGAAGCAGCGGGAGATGACTTGGTGAGGAGCATACACCAACCCATCTGTACAATCTAGTCGGATGAAAATATGTCTGACAAATGCAACGTCAGCATCGTGTGCCCTATCCACAAGAAAGAAGATACTCGGAACTGCGTTAACTACAGAGGTCTAAGTCTCCTAAATGACGCCTATACAATCTTGTTGGCCATAACGCCTGAACTCTTTCACACGTGAGCTGATTGGTCCCTAAATCAGAGTGTTTTCCAGCCCGGCAAGTCAACCGACTACAAAATTTTCACACTTCGACAGATTTAAGAAAATACCCAGGAGTTCCAGACCAATACTCGCCACTTCTTCATAGATTTTAAAGTCACACATGACAGCTTGAATAGGAACCACTGTTGCCATTTTGACTTGATTCCAGTCAGATTTGACTGGACTTTTTCGCCGTTAGCTGGAAAAAAAAAACAAATCCAGTCAACTTTGTTTTTTGACTGGAATCAAGTTAAAAATTCAAATTCGTATACAAAATATTTTTTTACTTTACAAATTTCAAATGCAAAGTGAACTTAGTGTAAGCGCGTGATTACAAAGTGAAATCAACGAACACATCGATTGTCCAATCTCTTTGACAGCTGATTTGAATAGGAAGCGTTGTGTTGTGTGCCAATGCCAACTGAAAGTTATTATTTGTTTTTATTATTTTTTTGATTTTAAGCTTGAAATTGATACGTGCTTCAGAAAAACAAATTTAAAAAAACTATGAAGCGGTACGTAAAAAGAACATTTTTATTTAATTTTTTGCGATTTTAACATGGAAGTTACTTTTCCTTATATACATATAGGTATTTATACGACGATTATTAAAAAAACAAATCTCTTTTGCTTCTTTTAATGACCGTATTTAACGCATCACGACTCAAATTACGATGGGCAATGGCTGATGTCGACATTAAATTGGTTTCTCTTTTTATTTTTTTTTTAAATCCAGGATATTTTGATCGGAGTAAAACGGCTAATTTGAATTTAAAACAGTATTTGTTGTTCCAAACGCAAAAGACACAGAAATTAAGCTAATTTTTCAATTTGTTTAAATATTTAAAAAAATCACTTTTCGCTTTTGTCGACTTAAGCCGCTTTACCTTTTGCATAAAAATTTTACTATACCTACCAAACAAAGTTAAAAAAAAATTGGTACAAATTTGATTTAGGTATATCAAAAAATTGAATTTAATAACAAAACTGATATGTAACTCCGATTAAGATTTTAATTTAATGTTTATTGCTTTAATTCACATATTAACTTAAAGACATACAAATGATCTGCATCATACAATTTTGTACTTAAAAAAGTGCTGTGAATTTATTTTAAAAAATATATATTTATTTATGTTACAAGATGAATAAAATATTTTGTTTGTTTTTAAAAATGTTTTTTTTTTTAATTTGACTTGTTTTTTAACTGCATTTTGTATGGTATAATGTTTGACTGTTTTTTTTAACTGGATTTGAAAAAAACGAAATCCAGTCAACAAGTCAGATTTGACTGGATTTAAAATTTTGAGCCGGCAACACTGGCGAACAATGTACATTTGATTGTGCGTGCAGGATGACTATAGAGAGCTCAGACTGCTCCGTCAAGGTTGGTAAGAATACCACCGACTCCTTTAATTTCGAGAAAGGCTCAAACAGGGTGATGACCACCATAGGCCTGGACAAAACGTCACGACACGGACAGAAATAAACTTGAAGTAGTCAAGGACTTTGTGTATGTGGGTTTCTCTATTATTTCTCAAAACAATATCAGTGAAGAACTCAGTCAAAGAATCAGTCAGTCAATCGCTGTTTCTTCGGGTTGAGAAGGCATTTTACTAGCAAAGCTCTCTCTCGAAGAACCAATGACACCAATGGCAGATGCATAGACACTGACACAATCGGATGAAATCAGGTTTGGGAGAAAGTTTCTTCGGGTAATTTTGGACCAGTATTTATGATTGGAGTACATATTATGGAGGATAAGATTCAATGACGAACTGTATAACCACATTAACCTGGCAAAAACTATACGGTAAAGATGGCTGGGGCATGTGGAAGGTATTGCCGAATACGCACCAGCCTGCAGACTCTTCAATTCCAATGCTGAGATCCAACACAGCACTGGTAGACCCCATCTAAGGTGACGCCATTAAGTGGAGGATGACCTCAACCAACTTGGCGTGTATAACTGTTATACCGGAGGCAACTGGCTAGGAACTGAACATTTATTTGTCATCCTGACACAAATTGAAAAAAAACTTAGTTTTTGAAAAGCTTTTGTTAAGTAAAAAAAATAAAACATAAATTTTTTGTCAGATTTCAACAAATGAGTTTCCAAGAAATCTGGTTTTCAGCTCAGTGAGTTTGACTGTCACTGTATGTTGTCATACAAACTGTTATAATTATCTGATAATACCTATAAATATCCAAAAATTAAATTTAACTTTGTTTATAAAATCTAGAATTTTATATTTTGCATCCATCTTTTGAAGTGAAACATTGTTGCATTGGTTGTGGAACTCGATGAAACGAAAATGCGTCACAAAGAGATAAACACATGAATAAATACGATCAAGCCGACGAGACAATGAGATTGAATATCTATATTCGAAGTCTCCCTACGTGTGAATCGGCCACACTCATAGATTTTTCTAACTGGCGAAATTCCTTTCAACTATGCGTTTACATAGAAATAGAAAAAGCAGCAACCTACCTCTAACGACAACTTCATTTCGATTGAAAATTAACAACAACTATCGACAATGGAACGTCACATCAAGCGCATCAGAGACGTCGCATTGATTAAAAAAGAAGAAAAAGAAAAATTGATATTCCACATGGGATCATTGGGGTGCGCACACACGCCGCGGTATGCAGATTAAAGCGTCAGCGGCTACGATGTCAACTGTTATACAAAGCCGCGTGATGATTTGTATTCAAAAGATTGCATCATGATTGATGAACAGAATTAATTACTAGTTACGAGTTTGTGTTACAATTTATTGTGTGCAAGGAAGGGGCTGGGTAGAGATTGACAACTGTGTTAATGCTCGCCCTCTATTGAGAGGGGTGTGCTGGGAAGCCATATGGTGGCTTGTCCTCTAAAGCAGACATTTAGTCTGGGACATTGAAGTTATCTTGACAATGCGATAAGCGCTGTGTTGTATCTTAAATCTCGATAAGAAGGTGATATATGAAGTTGGAGAACAATAAAAATGAAGGTGATTAAGCTTAACAAAGCTATAAATGTCTTGATTTGTGTTGTTTTCTTCATTGCCTCATGAGTGTTCCACAATGAGACCAATATGTAACTTACTCAAACTCAAAACGCCGTTCACCGTTGAAGCATTCCTTTCCACATATCACATATCAGACATGAAAGCTTACTTTCACATTTTGTCTCCGAGACACGTCTGCATTCTCTTGCCACCCACGACAATCCGAAAAATTACTCAAAAACCTACTTTCGCAATTTCCAGGCATACTCGTATCTAACTTTATGGATGCTTTCTCAAAACCGTCTCGTCTGTGGATAATCCCAACTAAGTCTCCTTGAGCAATTTATTTTGGATAACAAACCACGCGTGGTGGAGACATCATTCGCAGAAGAAAAAAAAATCCCTCCAGAATAAATTAACTTGCTAACTGTTACCATTTAACAATAAATTCATTCCAATTTATTGCGACGAATTATCAAGACCTCTCGCGAAAGCCACCTTCTCCACTTCAGCTTCGTTATATAGATTGTTGGCGGTCGACCTTAAACCATGTCGACTCATTTCGTCCAGGGAAGTATAAGTTATAAGATTTAACAGAGAGAGCAAGTATAATATGTCCAAAGCCGGCAAGACATCTCTAAATTTATGCGAATTGGTCAATTCCCGACCGAAGCTGCGATTGCGTCTTTTGATATGTTTATTCAGGCCTGTCCATCTGCCAAACTGTCCCGTCGTCGTAAGTCGGTTGGTATTCCTATCTATAGGCCTCTTCATTTGTCTTTATCACTGTTTCGTGCGAAGGGGGAGGCTATTTCGTAGATTTACTATTCCAGTTTGGACGGGTCTGGGTGGTTGGTAATACAATATCTTCCATAGGCAAAGTTATGGGCTTTATCATATACTGACTTGACTTGACCACTGCAGCTAGAGCTATAGAATAAAATCAAAACCGCATATCATGAACTGGGCTCCTCGCTCGTACATCGTCGTCGTCGTCGTCGTTGTAGTCGTCTGATTTATCTTTTGGTCCTCAGGGGGATTTTCACTTTGTGTTGTTATAGTTAATAGCTGGTACACTGTACCGCGATAAGACAGACGAAGAATAACCGTTTGCCATAGGATTTCTATCCGCATCCAACAGTTTATTATTTATATACACTATTGCTATGAATGTGTGTATCTGAGTCGAGGAAGTCACGTTTATGACTTTTAAGGCTGCTGTTTGTTTATAGGTGGCGTTGTTAAGACGAAGCTGCTGCGCCTCCTCGCTCGCTTGCTTGGAAACTTTTCAGCCACAAAAAAAAAGGAGAATATATGAAAACGATAAGGAGCGCCAAAGGAAAAGCCAAAATGAAAATACGGAATCAAATTTTGGCTCTTAAAGAAGGAGCATATCTACCAAACCCCAGCACCAACCCAAAAAACATCAACCCGAAGCAATCATGAACCAAGGAGAATGAAAGATTTATTGGGCCAAAACAATGTTTAGCGAACGAAGAGGTTCCGGAGGTCATATTCGAGGAAAAAGATAAATATTAGATAATTCGGTTGTTTATCGTGTTACTGAGAGGCCATAGAGAAGACTATAGGTGGTTCTACTACGGTTGTTGAATATTATTTTATATAGGGACTCTGGAGTTGGCATACGGGATACAGGAATGATGATGATGATGAATGAGTTCAGGGCATGCGTGTGGTATATAATGGGTTTGGGGTAAGATTTTATTTTTCTGATATAATTTTTATTTGAAAGCACAATGAAATGCTGAGGAAGTGGAATATTCGACCCTGAGGTGGATGCAGAAGGAGATTTTTTGATCTTGATTTTTTTTTTGGATGACAAAATTTGTGAGAAATTAAATTATACATCTGTTGATTGGTGTTGCTTATCATTTAGTGCCTAAGATGGTCCAGACAACAGACAAGTCCCTTGAAGGAAAATATTGAATTGTAACGAAACCTTAAACTAATATGACAGTGAAATTTCGGTAAAAAAAAACTTAAATTGCCCCTTAAAATGAGTGACCTTGGAAAAAAACAACAAAAATTCTATTACTGCAGCAGTCTGAAAGCCAATATGTGGGAGAACCTGAATTTGAATCACATCGTCTATCTATGAACTGGATCAAAACATCATCCAAGCATCAAATAGTGTTGGACTGAGTAGTATTGGGACTAATCACAAGACGTGCCACAAAATCGCTTGAGCGTCTTCTCGGTTGGTCGCCTGAAAACCAAGTTGGTTCCATCGTGATAAATTAGCGCTGGAAAAAGTCTGTTATGATGTCGGCCGTGTAAAAAATCGGGAAATAGATTTTTACCCCAGGATTTACTGAGAAAGAGGAATTTTTAAAATGTAGGAAAAGATGCCAAAAAAATTGATATTTGGCGCTGGGTGGTGTTGAGGTTGGCAGCATAGAAAGAGAACACTGAACAGCAGAATAGGGACGTTTTCTGTTTCTTCCATACCATAATAAAAGCTTAAAGCTACAAAGGAAGAATACATAAGAAGAATCAGTGCTGGCTGCTAAAGCCGAGAACAATAGACAAATACGATGTATCTGTAGTTTTTGGATCAATTTGGAATAAATCGAAAATGACTGTGTTTTGTGGAGTCAACTCCAATCGGTAGTCAAACTTTTTAACGCAGGTTTTTTTTTTTTAAGCTTGGGCGGAAAACTTTTTTCAAGCAATTAAGATACCTTCAGATGTCTTGAATAAGATGGAATATCTCCAATCTTAAAAGATTTAAACACATGCTGAAACAATCCTACGAAAAAGTCCAAATTAAAAAGAGGGAACTGCTTAGCGCAGAAGATAGTAAGTCTTCTGCTGAGAACTCTGCCAGAAGATTCCAAAAGATATTCCAAAGATCCGGTACTTGATGTGGCTGGCAAAACTTTCGGTACAAGGACAGATTAATGACAAAGTTTGAAAAAACAATTCTTTGTCCTGCTGAATGATGATACTCATAAGCAGAGTGCTAAATTGAATCGAAATTCGAACCTCGAAACCTCAAAGCTTTCAAAAAAATATCACTAGAAACTTGAAATAATTTTACTAAACTCTATGAAGTTCTTAACATTCTTTGGAAACAAACAAGCAATACCAAATAATGTTTTGAGACATGACGATTTAAGAAGATACCAAGAAGAGTCTATTTCGAATTATAAATATTTTAGAATTATAAATAAAAAAAAAAACCGTCACGGAACGCCTGTCAGATGTAAAACATTTAAATTCATAATTTCTAAATAAAAAAAAAAATATGGCGTGAAATAATTTTTAATTTAGTGTTTCGTTAATAAAATCAATATACTACTTGTCTTATTATTTTATTATAATAACAATTATATTCATTTATAAATAGGAATAAAATTTTCCTCAGCCCGCACCCATCAACCCCCCCCCCCCCTCACCACCATACAACCAATCCACCTGCAACCACCAACCAAATACCTTCCATTTTTGTTGTCAAAAACAACCCCACCCTCACCAACACAACCTTCAACCACCCGCCATTTTTTTACAATATTTCCTTCACGTCCCTTCCCCCACCTACACCGAAAACCCACCCCCTCAACCAACCACCCACCATTTTCGTCTTTGTCAACTTTTTCGTGGCGATTATGGTCGATTTTACTGCCTAGGTGCGCCAAAAGGTGTTTCACATCTAAAGAGTCCCATATCCAATCCCCACCATTCTTTTCATTTTTTTTTCTCCCCCCCAAACCAATTCCCCTACCAGTTATCACCCACCCCACATACAGTCAACCAACAACCATTTTTAACAATACCCCCTTCCCACCTACAACCACCAACTAATAATCCACCATTTTTGACAACTCCCCCCCCCCAAATCCCACCACACACCCCACCTAGAACCACCAACCAACCACCCACCATTTTTGTCAATTTTTTCCTTACCCGCCAGCAAAACCAAATTTCCTCACCAGTAACAGCCTACTCCTCCTAGAACCTAAACCCCCATAACTTCTCATACCCCGTCCTCCACTACCAAACCACTCCGCCAACGACCACCCAATCAATAACCACCCAACACGCTCCAGTCACACTTTGAAAATTTTTATCGAGCGTCGTGCCATCTTTCGTGACAATTACGATCGATTTTACTGCCTAGGTGTGCCAATAGATGATTCACATCAAAAACTCTTATCCTCCAACATCACGGCTGACAAAACACAAGTCCTTCGAAGTTCGTTAACTCGAAATTGTGTACAATATTTGATACTTTATTTTCGGAACTTTTGAGAAGGAATATTTATTAAAAAAAGACACGAGTGCGTGTCTGACAAATGAACATACCCTAAGCGTAAAGTTGATGGAGCGGGTCTGCCCCTGAAGAAAACACGAACGTTTTTTGATCCCGCAAGGCAGTCTCTCAGGTTGTGGTTGTGCGTGCGAAACTCACAAAGTTTCTGAAAACGAATTACTATTTCGATTGATTTGTAATTGGTCGAGATTTTGATTCTCGACATTTTGTCCTCCAAGAACAAACGTTTTCAAGATTTTTGTGCTTCAAAATGTTGAGACTCCAGATTTACCAGATCTCAGTGTTTTTATCTTCCGAGATATCACGGCGCGGCGTGTCAAAAGTGAATTTGGCACCCAATCTGTTGAATGCAAATGGAAAATATGGCTGCATTGCTTTTGAATGGAATAATCAATGTGCATGGCGGGCGTTTAGGACAAGAAGAACCTCACAAAAAAACTTGACCAGAGTTGAAGTACCCAAGTGCAATTTTGAAAATGAAAACTCACCAAAACAGCAGATGCCTTACTTTAAAATAACAATACCACAGTATCAGCGTTTTTTTTCTATTAGCCTGCATTTCCAAAAACTTTTACAGCCAGGAGTTTTTAGATGCTTTTTAAATATGCTTGAGCCATACATTCTGCCAGGAAACTACCGATGCTGTTTCTGTCAAAAAAGTAGTGGTGGTTAAATCGGCCTAGTAATGATGTTACCTTTTCAAAGTATTGTCCATTAAATGCGGCGAGCCAACAAATTATAGATCTACTCATCCAACTTTCCAGCACGATTGGTATCACCTTCTGGGAAGTCCTTCTTAATTTCTTCAAAAATATGGCTTCATCCAAGTCATGTCGTTTTTATTTCGAATTTTAAAGTTACATTATTTTATTTAGAGAGCTTTATAAGTATCTTGTATCTATAACGCCTGGGGCTGAATTCGGTAGCATTAGTAAATCATTATATTTTGGCTTCCTCACTTTAAGCCTTCAACTTTAAACCTCCTCACAGCCTCCATATTTGTTTTTATTTATTCATTATTTTAAAACGTTGATTGCGTTGGACACGTGTGCTGTAGGCAAAATCTTTAAGCACAAACCAAACACCAAAAAGATAGTCATTTTTTAAGCAATGCGTGTGGAGTTAATTTCAAATAATTGCATTCGGTTGTTTCAATCAAAATAGACCAATTAAATATGGCTTAGAGAGATGAGTTCAAGATAAAACTTTTAAATACAAAGTCAATTATAGAAACATAAATTAAAAATTAAAGGTAAATAATTTAATAGCTGCCTTGTTTAGCCAACAAGGTGCTTTGTTCCAATACCTTCAACCTTATAGCTGGTGTTTTAAAGTTATGTAAAATAAAAATGTATCCATCAAATATTTTACTAGAAATTTTTATATTGCTGATGGTGGTTATATTAAAAATTCAGGGAAAGGTAATAATATAGTTTCGTATATATAAAAAATAAGTTTTATTAAATTTCTCTCGAAGCGTGATTTCCAAATAATTTTGGACACAATAAAATGTTCCGGAAATCCCATCTACACATATACACCAAATTGTTTCGTTACGAAAAATTCCACTAAACCCTTGGGACATCTTGAAGTAAAAATAAAAAATGAACTAGCTTCGATGAATTTTGCATTTGATGTTTATTTCATAAGAAATGGCAATGAAAAATATTCGATTCTTAATTCTACGGACAACGATGCTTGTACATTTTTTAAAGGAGCGATAGCCTTAAATATTTTGAGCATTGCAAGGAACATTATGCTGACGTATGGAAATCTTCCTGAAAAATGTCCAATACCAAAGGTATGTTTGATTAAAAATTTAAATAAAAAAATTAATAATTTTTTTTAATACTTTCACAGGACTTTAATTTTTTGTATGAGAATTTTTATATTGACGCTGAACAATTCCCACCTTATGTGCCAGAGGCAGGATTTTCGTTTAGTACGAATAGTACACTGGGAAAGGATTTTATATTTCATTCCGAAATTACTGGACATGTTGTACATAAATCTAAAAACAAATGGGGATAGAAATTACTCAAGGAATCTTCTTTTTTTAAATGCAGTTTCTTACAAAAAATTAATTGCAATTTTTTAAGTCAAGTTTTAGTTTTGATTTTGTACTGAAAAATGTCTTAATAAAATGTATGTTGTTTAAAATCCGACTAGTATTTTGAAAAGGACCTTCAAATTTAACACATGTTAATCAATCAGTGCCATAGTTGAACGGACAAGTTGAATTTGTGATGCTGCATTCTTTTTTGACAAACTCTTCCGCTAAACTTTCGTAGGGAACTAGTCTCTTGATGAAAAGCGGAATAAGATCTAACAACCTGGAATATTCTGTAATGCTCTCTTTCAAACTGAAAACTCCAGCACGTTCTCAAGTGAAAGCGACAGTTAAGTTAGCATAACTACCATTTGTTCAACTGAAAAATTATTTAAATCTGCTGGCCCGTATATTATTTCAGTAGGTGTGATGCATCATGCATCCAAGCTACCAAAACCACTACGTCAATTTCCGAGTGGAAAGAAAACAGCATGCTTCATGCTCGTTCAGACAAATTCATATCTTTTTAAACAACCTGCCATTCGCACTAAGATTCCTTGTTTCAAAGATCACTGAAATTCTGATTATCTATCAGATCAAGAAACATAAAAGTGCACGTCTGGGTCGCACAAACTTCCTCTCATGAAGTAAGCCATCTAATTTATTTTACTGTTATGAATGTTAAGACAAAAAATTTAAGTATTAATATTATTTTGTCTATAAAAGGGCTTTTTCATTAAATTTTCTTACTAGCAAATCTGATTTTTTAATGTAGGAACCCTTTTCATACACTAAATAACATGAATTCTTATATTTTTCGAGAAAATGTTTTTTTGAGATTAAAAAAAAATTCGATCAATTTTTTTTTGAACTTATTTTCTTGATAAAAAGAACAAAATTCTAAAAGTTACCATACTCAAAAAAAAAAAAAAAAAATTGAAATGTCTTTTCAAAAGTTTAAGAAAACCGTTTTTTGAAAAAAAAACTGGTGCGAAAATATTTGTCCTTAAAATTTATAACAGTAAAAAAAAAATGGGGGTTAAGGTACCTCATTTTTTTCTAAAAACGCTTTATCTAGTGATTTTAAAGTGATTAATAAAATTTTAAATGATTTTTTTCCCACTTTTTTTCAAAATGTCCAGCCCCAAGACCACTGTCACACATTATTTTTTTACGAATGCATAACTTACCTTATAGAACCCATCATTAGTAAAAAAAAATAATATACATACTTGAAAATCTGTGCATTTGGATCGACGAACTTCTTCTTCGTTGAGTTAGAACTAAACTTGTGGTCTTGTGGTGTGCCACAAGGCTCCAATCTGTTTCCAACTCTCTTTCTCATTTTGCTTACATGCCACCATACCCTTAGCCCTTTCATATTCCCAGAAAGATAGTAAACCCAATTCCTCGCATTACGGATTATGGAACTACAATGGTGATATGCTTAAGCAGTGTATATGTATGTATATACTATAATACTATAGTACGTGAGGTGCGACATCTATGGACGGAAAACTAAGCTCTTGATTTAAGATGTTTTTGTCTAGATTACCACGGGAAGCAACAACAATGATTTTTTTTACGTCTTATTATTTGAATTGTTTTTCTTGCTTCCCGTTTTAATCTAGACAAAAACCTCTTAAATTAAGAGCTTAATATGATGGCGCACCTCATGTGGTAGTACTATAGCTTACCTACATATAAATTGACAAGCAGTTTTTTTGTGGTACCAATTGCGAGGTGGTTACCCAACCGATTGAGATGATATATATATCATTGGAAAGGTATTACTGAGTAGGTGTGCTGGGAATATTTTTTTTTTTGAAATTTTTTTACCATTTTTTCGTATAAATTCGCTGTGAAATTTTTTGCATACAGTTTTGGGCATTTTAATGGCCGAATTTTGGCCACCGGGCGATTCTAGTATATACAATGGCTTACGTTCTCTGAGAAAATGCAAACAATATTTTATTCAGATGTACGGCCTAGGCACAATGGTGTAGCTGCAAGAGTAGTCAAAGTTAAATGTACATAAGGCTTATTGCTTAGTCGTGATTGCTGAAGATGAAGCGCAACTGCTTCGAAATGCATTCAGGTACGTGTCGCGTTTGTTTTTGTTGTTTTTAATAATTTTTTGTTAAATGTAATTTGTTTACAAAAGTGCATCGACTCAAGTGAAGTTAAAAAGGTGTTTTAATTGTAATTGTTAATTTATCGAACTTCACGCCATTCAACATTAACTCATTATTAAAGAAGAGGATTTGGAATTGAAACGTGAAAGAACCAAAACCATTATTTGTATCAAATGAACATCGTCGCAATGTGACTTTTGTATAAAATGTTCAAGTTAACTGCTGGAAGCGTTCCTCGACTGAAACAATTTTATTGTACCTAATACTCCGAGAATTTTCATCACTTTACCCTTTATATACTTATTCCTTAACCGCGCAACACGAATGTGGAATGCATTATCAAGTTAGGTATTTGCCTCATTACAAAAAAGAATATTCTCCAAGCATGTTTTATCGATTTATTAAACTAAAAATAGCTAAAAAATTTTCATATCAATTTGAACAAATATTTGTTCAAGTAATAACTCTTAGTCCGTTTTTTAGGAATTACACATCTTGTTTTGAACTTTCCTATTTATAATTCCGTCTTATACTGCCTTTTATTTCAACAGCAAAAACAAGATCTTTGCCAATTGTATCCCTAATCAATAAATAAAAACTACTAACACGCATGAATGAAGGCACTATATCCGCATCAACTTGAATACTTTTAAACAGAAATCGAAAGTTCTACAAAGATAGAAAAAAAAATATACACAATTGTTATTAAATTTGTCTAAATACTAATCTCCCAGAAAATATTGACATACTTTATCAATTGGACATTTCTTTGGTAAAGTCCCCAAAGCATCAAAAATAGTTTTGAAAAATGATACAGCTGGTGAAATGCGTCCTTCCAAAAACGCACACGAGTCCTTATTTTTAACTTGAAGTAAAATCCTGTTTACACCATTAATTGTTGACATAATCTTCACTTCGAATCGCATTTTTTTTATCTCACGATGCATTTGCATGTCAACATAGCCTCGATATGGACTGACCGTCTTATCAACCGAACAATTGGAGGTACCGTAGACTGGATTCACGAAACAAGAAATTGAATCCAAGTTTATAAAGTTAGCCGCCTAAAATTATACAGGATTAAATTTTCATTTATTTCTGACATGGAACTTTTGTTATAAATATTGAGGAGTTTTTTGGCAGGTACATTTCCTTTCGATCAACTCTTCGAAATCAAAATCCTTTTGATGGTCTTACCTTTGCATTGATTTGAATGATTAATTCAAAAAGCAGAAGCAGGGAAAATAAAATAAATTTTTTTATCGCCGCCATTATACAAACTTCAGCTTATCAAATAAATAAAACAAAGAATTTCAAAACCATTAAAACCTTCGAGCCGTATCTTCTAATCTGAACGCTAACAAGTATTTGAAAAAATAATTGCGTGTAATAGTTTACTAAATAACCGATATCAAGCTGCTTGATAAGTTAATAAATTTAAATAATTGATTTTAATTGTCAATAGTTGAACCCAATAGTACCGACACGGACTTGACATTCCCTAAATTCTCCCATTCGACAGAAAGGTATTTGAAACAAAGGTATTATAAAAAAAAGATCCATAAAGACTGCCTTCTGTCACACTAGATGAACGATAAAAGGATTTCCTAGATTAAAAAATAAATTCATGTAAAGGGTGTTTTTTTTTAACTCCGAAATGGAAGAAAACAAAGATACATTTTCTAAACTGACATACAATTTATTTTATTCGAAAGTTAATCTTTTGGCATTAAAATTTAAATATGATTTCTGACATATGACCTGGAGGTCCAATTTTCAAAGACTTTTTCCCAAATTTGTGGCCGTATATCGGCAATAACTTGGCAAATGTTGTCCTCCAAGTAGTCAATCATTTTCATTTTCATTTCACAGAAAATAGTGAAGCGGCTTTAAATCGCACGATCTTGGAAGCGAAATCACAGGCCTTAAACGTGAAATTATGCGCTCACCGAACGGTTTCTTCAACAAATCAATTGTGGCACCAGCTGCACATCCTGGTTGTTCAATTGATGAACGAAATCATGGCTCTATAGCGGTCACCATTAATCTTCGTTTTTAAGGAAGTATGGACCAATTATTAAACCAACCCATTAAGCACACCATACAGTCAGTTATTGTTGATATAACGATGCCTCAACATAAACTTGAGGATTATCATCACTCCAAAATCCAAATACGGCTGTTCTGTTTATTGACGTATCCATTCAACCAAAAGTGAGCTTCATCGCTAAACAAAATTCGCTTATCAAAATTGGAATCAACGACAACCTTGTTTGGGCAGATTCACCGAATCTACGCCTTGCTAGTTGATCCTGTGGCTTTAATTCTTGCACTCGTTGTTTGGACGTTGAAATGCCAAACCAAACTAAAAATAAATGGCCGCCAGTAAAAATGGTGTTGCAAACTCAAAGTTCTATAAAAGAATATGAAGGAAAGGTATTATAAACTAAATGGTCAGTGCTGGTATCCAAAGTTCTCTTAATATTTGTGTCAACTATGTCTGTTTTAGGAAACCGTTTATATAAGTATTTATGAATCTGAAAAAAAAGTACACGACTGGGTCGGACAAACTTGCTCTAATGTGAGACAGTGGTCTTGGGACTTGAGATTTTGGAAACAAATCAAATACAATTTTATTAATCACTTAAAAATCTAACTTTTTTTCGGAAAAATGAAGTAAGCCATCTAATTTTACTGTTATGAATGTTAAGACAAAAATATCATCAAAATCGTTCCACCATTTTTTTTTTTTTTTTTTCAAAAAACGGTGTTTTTTTTTTAAACTTTTCGAAAACGTATTCGAGACTTATAGTACATCAACTTAAGCACTTTGCAAAAAATAACATTCAAAAAAATTGATGGAACCGCTTAAAAAAATCAAAGAAAAACTTTTTTTTTTGAAAAATTTAAGTAGGTATTAATATTATTTTGTCTAATTTTTTACGAGCAAATCTGATTTTTTAATGTAGGAGCCTTTTCATAGACGAAATAACATGAATTCGTATATTTTTCGAGAAAATGTTTTTTTGAGATTACGAAAAAATTAAATTTGTTTTTAAATTTTTGGTTTTTTCAAAAACGGTGTGATCAATTTTTTTTTGAATTTATTTTTCTGATAAAAAGAACAGAAATCTAAAAGTTGCCATACTCAAAAAAAAAAAAAAAAAAATTTGAAAGGCCTTTTCAAAAGTTAAAAAAAAAACGTTTTTTGAAAAAAACACTAGTCCGAAAATATTTTTCCTTAGAATTTAAAACAGTAAAAAAAAGTGATGGTTTACTTCATTTTTTCCTAAAAACGCTTTATCTAGTGATTTTAAAGTGATTAATAAAAATTTAAATGATTTTTCCCCACTTTTTTTCCAAAATGTCCAGCCCCAAGACCACTGTCACACATTATTGTTTCACGAATGCATAACTTACCTCATAGTACCCATCACTAGTATAAAAATAATATATTAGAAAATCTGTGCATTTGGATCGACGAAATTCTTCTTCGTTGAATAAGAACTAAACTGTCGGACACTTGTGGTGTGCCACAAGGCTCCATTCTGTTTCCAACTCTCTTTCTCATTTTGCTTACATGCGACCATAGAAATGGAAACCACAATGGTGATATGCTTAAGCAGTGTATATGTATATACAAACTATAGTACTAATACGTGAGGTGTGCCATCTATGGACGGAAAACTAAGCTCTTGATTTAAAAGGTTTTTGTCCAGATTACCACGGAAAGCAACAACGATTTTTTTTACGTCTCAATATTTTAATTGTTGTTCTTGATCCCGTGGTAATCTCGACAAAAACCTTCTAAATCAAGAGCTTAGTTTTCCGTCGATAGAAGGCACACCTTACGTGGTAGTACTAAAGTTTATATAAACAATGTCTTAAGTTTTCTGAGAATATGCAAACAATATTTTATTCAGTTAGATGTACGGCCTAGGCACAGTGGTGTAGCTGCAGCAGTAGTACGTAGCACTGTCATTATTTGAAACAATTTAATCGTACCTAATACTCCGAGAATTTTCATCACTTTACCCTTTATATACTTATTCCTTAACCGCGCAACAAGAATGTGGAATGCATTATCAAGTTAGGTATTTGCCTCATTACAAAAAAGAATATTCTCCAAGCATGTTTTATCGATTTATTAAACTAAAAATAGCTAAAAATTTTTCATATCAATTTGAACAAATATTTTTTCACTTAATAACTCTTAGTCCGTTTTTTAGGAATCACACATCTTGTCTTGAACTTTCCTATTTATAATTCCGTTTTATACTGCCTTTTATTTCAACAGAAAAAACAAAATATTTGCCAAATGTATTCCTAATCAATAAATAAAAATTACTAACACGCATGAATGAAGGCACTATATCCGCATCAACTTGAATACTTTTAAACAGAAATCGAAAGTCCTACAAAGATAGTACAAAAAAATATACACAATTGTTATTAAATTTGTCTAAATACTAATCTCCCAGAAAATATTGACATACTTTATCAATTGGACATTTCTTTGGTAAAGTTCCCAAAGCATCACAAATAGTTTTGATAAATGATAAAGCTGGTGAAATGCGTCCTTCCAAAAACGCACACGCGTCCTTATTTTTAACTTGAAGTAAAATCCTGTTTACACCATTAATTGTTGACATAATCTTCACTTCGAATCGCATTTTTTTTATCTCACGATGCATTTGCATGTCAACATAGCCTCGATATGGACTGACCGTCTTATCAACCGAACAATTAGAGGTACCGTAGACTGGATTCACGGAACAAGAAATTGAATCCAAATTTATAAAGTTAGCCGCCTAAAATTAAACAGGATTAAATTTTCATTTATTTCTGACATAAAACTTTGGTTTCAAAAATTTTGGGTTTTTTTTTTTTTGGCAGGCACATTTGCTTACGATCAACTCTTCGAAATCAAAATCCTTTTGATGGTCTTACCTTTGCATTGATTTGAATGATCAATTCAAAAAGCAGAAGCAGGGAAAATAAAATAATTTTTTTTATCGCCGCCATTATACAAACTTGAGCTTATCAAATAAATAAAACAAAAAATTTCAAAACCATTAAAACCTTAGAGCCGTATCTTCTAATCTGAACGCTAACAAGTATTTGAAAAAATAATTGCGTGTAATAGTTTACTAAATAACCGATATCAAGCTGCTTGATAAGTTAATAAATTTAAATAATTGATTTTAATTGTCAATAGTTGAACCCTAGTACCGACATGGACTTGACATTCCCTAAATTCTCCCATTCGACAGAAAGGTATTTGAAACGTTACAAAGGTATTATAAGAAAAAGATCCATAAAGACTGCCTTCTGTCACACTAGATGAACGATAAAAGGATTTCCTAGATTAAAAAAGAAATTCATGTAAAGGGTGTTTTTTTTTAACTTCGAAATGGAAGAAACCAAAGATACATTTTCTAAACTGACATAAAATTTATTTTATTCGAAAGTTAATCTTTTGGCATTATAATTTAAATATGATTTCTGACATATGACCTGGAGGTCCAATTTTCAAAGACTTTTTCCGACATTTGTGGCCGTATATCGGCAATAACTTGGCAAATGTTGTCCTCCAAGTAGTCAATCATTTTCATTTTCATTTCACAGAAAATAGTGAAGCGGCTTTAAATCGCACGATCTTGGAAGCGAAATCACAGGCCTAAAACGTGAAATTATGCGCTCACCGAACGTTTTCTTCAACAAATCAATTGTGGCACCAGCTGCACATCCTGGTTGTTCAATTGATGAACGAAATCATGGCTCTATAGCGGTCACCATTAATCTTCGTTTTTAAGGAAGTATGGACCAATTATTAAACCAACCCATTAAGCACACCATACAGTCAGTTATTGGTGATATAACGATGCCTCAACATACACTTGAGGATAATCATCACTCCAAAATCCAAATACGGCTGTTCTGTTTATTGACGTATCCATTCAACCAAAAGTGAGCTTCATCGCTAAACAAAATTCGCTTATCAAAATTGGAATCAACGACAACCTTGTTTGGGCAGATTCACCGAATCTACGCCTTGCTAGTTGATCCTGTGGCTTTAATTCTTGCACTCGTTGTTTGGACGTTGAAATGCCAAACCAAACTAAAAATAAATGGCCGCCAGTAAAAATGGTGTTGCAAACTCAAAGCTCTATAAAAGAATATGAAGGAAAAGGTATTATAAACTAAATGGTCAGTGCTGGTATCCAAAGTTCTCTTAATATTTGTGTCAACTATGTCTGTTTTAGGAAACCGTTTATATAAGTATTTATGAATCTGAAAAAAAAGTACACGACTGGGTCGGACAAACTTGCTCTAATGTGAGACACTTAAAAATCTAACTTTTTTTCGGAAAAATGAAGTAAGCCATCTAATTTTACTGTTATGAATGTTAAGACAAAAATATCATCAAAATCGTTCCACCATTTTTTTTTTTTTTTTAAAAAAACGGTGTTTTTTTTTAAAACTTTTCGAAAACGTATTCGAGACTTATACTACATCAACTTTAGCACTTTGCAAAAAATAACATTCAAAAAAATTGATGGAACCGCTTAAAAAAATCAAAAAAAAACTTTTTTTTTTTTGAAAAATTTGAGTATTAATATTATTTTGTATAATTTTTTACGAGCAAATCTGATTTTTTAATGTAGGAGCCTTTTCATAGACGAAATAACATGAATTCTTATATTTTTCGAGAAAATGTTTTTTTGAGATTACGAAAAAATTAAATTTGTTTTTAAATTTTTGGTTTTTTCAAAAACGGTATGATCAATTTTTTTTTTTTTGAATTTATTTTTCTGATAAAAAGAACAAAAATCTAAAAGTTGCCATACTCAAAAAAAAAAAAAAAATTTGAAAGGCCTTTTCAAAAGTTAAAAAAAAACGTTTTTTTGAAAAAAACACTAGTCCGAAAATATTTTTCCTTAAAATTTAAAATAGTAAAAAAAAAGTGATGGTTTACTTTATTTTTTCCTAAAAACGCTTTATCTAGTGATTTTAAAGTGATTAATAAAAATTTAAATGATTTTTCCCCACTTTTTTTCCAAAATGTCCAGCCCCAAGACCACTGTCACACATTATTGTTTCACGAATGCATAACTTACCTCATAGTACCCATCACTAGTAAAAAAATAATATACTAGAAAATCTGTGCATTTGGATCGACGAAATTCTTCTTCGTTGAATAAGAACTAAACTGTCGGACACTTGTGGTGTGCCACAAGGCTCCAAATCTGTTTCCAACTCTCTTTCTCATTTTGCTTACATGCGACCATAGAAATGGAAACCACAATGGTGATATGCTTAAGCAGTGTATATGTATATACAAACTATAGTACTAATACGTGAGGTGCGCCATCTATGGACGCAAAACTAAGCTCTTGATTTAAGAGGTTGTTGTCTAGATTACCACCGCAAGCAACAACAACATTTTTTTTACGTTCCAATATTTTAATTGTTGTTCTTGCTTCCCATGGTAATCTAGACAAAAACCTCTTAAATCAAGAGCTAAGTTTTCCGTCGATAGATGGCATACCTTACGTGGTAGTACTTTAGTTTATATATACAATGGCTTAAGTTTTCTGAGAAAATGCAAGCAATATTTTATTCAGTTAGATGTACGGCCTAGGCACAATGGTGTAGCTGCAGCAGTAGTACGTAGCACTGTCATTATTTGAAACAATTTAATCGTACCTAATACTCCGAGAATATTCATCACTTTACCCTTTATATACTTATTCCATAACCGCACTTCACGAATATGGAATGCATTACCAAGTTAGGTATTTGCCTCATTACAAAAAAGAATATTCTCCAAGCGCATGTTTTATCGATTTATTAAACTAAAAATAGCCGGGAATTTTTCATATCAATTTGAACAAATATTTGTTCACTTAATAACTCTTAGTCCGTTTTTTAGGAATTACACATCTTGTCTTGAACTTTCCTATTTATAATTCCGTTTTATACTGCCTTTTATTTCAACAGAAAAAAACAAAATCTTTGCCAAATGTATTCCTAATCAATAAATAAAAATTACTAACACGCATGAATGAAGGCACTATATCCGCATCAACTTGAATACTTTTAAACAGAAATCGAAAGTCCTACAAAGATAGTACAAAAAAATATACACAATTGTTATTAAATTTGTCTAAATACTAATCTCCCAGAAAATATTGACATACTTTATCAATTGGACATTTCTTTGGTAAAGTTCCCAAAGCATCACAAATAGATTTGATAAATGATAAAGCTGGTGAAATGCGTCCTTCCAAAAACGCACACGCGTCCTTATTTTTAACTTGAAGTAAAATCCTGTTTACACCATTAATTGTTGATATAATCTTCACTTCGAATCGCATTTTTTTTATCTCACGATGCATTTGCATGTCAACATAGCCTCGATATGGACTGACCGTCTTATCAACCGAACAATTAGAGGTACCGTAGACTGGATTCACGGAACAAGAAATTGAATCCAAATTTATAAAGTTAGCCGCCTAAAATTAAACAGGATTAAATTTTCATTTATTTCTGACATAAAACTTTGGTTTCAAAAATTTTGGGGGGTTTTTTTTGGCAGGCACATTTGCTTACGATCAACTCTTCGAAATCAAAATCCTTTTGATGGTCTTACCTTTGCATTGATTTGAATGATTAATTCAAAAAGCAGAAGCAGGGAAAATAAAATAATTTTTTTTATCGCCGCCATTATACAAACTTGAGCTTATCAAATAAATAAAACAAAAAAATTGAAAACCATTAAAACCTTAGAGCCGTATCTTCTAATCTGAACGCTAACAAGTATTTGAAAAAATAATTGCGTGTAATAGATAGTTTACTAAATAACCGATATCAAGCTGCTTGATAAGTTAATAAATTTAAATAATTGATTTTAATTGTCAAATAGTTAAACAATAGTACCTACCTACACGGACTTGACATTCCCTAAATTCTCTCATTCGACAAATAGGTATTTGAAACGTTACAAAGGTATTATAAAAAAAAAGATCCATAAAGACTGCGTTCTGTCACACTAGATGAACGATAAAAGGATTTCCTAGACTAAAAAATATAGTCTTGTAAAGGGTGTTTTTTTTTAACTTACATTTACTAAACTGACATAAAATTTATTTTATTCTAAAGTTAATGTTTTGGCATTATAATTTGAATATGATTTCTGACATATGACCTGGAGGTCCAATTTTCAAAGATTTTTTCCCACATTTGTGGCCGTATATCGGCAATAACTTGGCAAATGTTGTCCTCCAAGTAGTCAATGATTTTCGGCTTATCGGCGTAGACTACCGACTTTACATATCACCACAGAAAATAGTGAAGCGGCTTTAAATCGCACGATCTTGGAAGCGAAATCACAGGCTTAAAACGTGAAATTATGCGCTCAACGAACGTTTTCTTCAACAAATCAATTGTGGCAATAGCTGCACATCCTGGTTGTTCAATTGATGAACGAAATAACATAAAAAAAATCGGAAACAGAACAGAACCTTGAGGCACATAATTTTTTTTTTTTTTTTTTAAATTTGATATGAGATTTAAAGCAGTCTAATAACACGAAAATGAAACGATCTGACATTTTCTTTTTAATCCATTCATAAAAAAAGTCCGTTTCTTAAGATATTTCTTGATCTGATAGTTAATCAGCATTTCATTACTTTATAAAGAAGTGATATGAGGTCATGGGACAACAATATAGGTTTTTTTTTTTAAGTTATGACCTGGGCACTTGCTGTTTTCCCACCACTTGCAAAGTCACCTGTAGAGAAGGACAGACAGAAAAATTTAAGCAGTCGTTTGGCTATGGAAAAATACCTCTTTAGAGTTATGGGAGAGATAGGTACTATTCGGGACAGCGAATTTTCGTTTGCCACTGCTCATAAAGAAGATCTATAGCGTTCTTTGGTAGCATTGAATTAGCAGTAATAATGCATTGTAAGTCAAGTTGATAACCTCAGCACAAATCTCAGCATACCTTCCTTCGGATGTTATATTGTCTGGCGCGAATACCGACACCACCGGATTGGAATTGTATGCATTAAAATCGCCAGTAATCATAACGCAGAATAGGAAAAAACTATTCAAGCCTGTTTTGTCGATTTATTAAAAACTTAGTACAGTTTAGATTAAAAAAAAATAATAAAAAAAAAAAAAAATTGATAGATTTTTTCTTCATATTAACTCCGAGTTGATTTTAAACTTTTTATTTCGCGCCATTCTGCCCCTTATTTCGACGAATACAAAAAAATCTTTGCCAATCGAATTCCTTGTACTTATTAAAAAATTATTGACACGCAGAAAAGGAGGCATTATATCATAATCCATTACGACATTTTGAAACAGAAACCGAAAGTCCTACGAAGAAGAAAAAAAAAAAATGAAGTTAATTGGTAACTTTCTGTAAAAAAAAAAAAATATTTTCATACTTTATCAACTGGACATTTCTTTGGTAAAGTCCCCATAATATCCAAAGAAGTTTTGATAAATGATAGCAATGCTGAAACACGTCCTTCTAAAAACGCACACGAGTCCTTATTTTTTAAATGCACTATAGTTCTGTTAATGTTATTAATTGTTGACATAACCTTCAATTCGTATCGCATTTTTTTTATCTCACGATGCATTTGAATGTCAACATTGCCTCGATATGGAGTAACTGTCTTATCAACCGAACAATTGGAGGTAGCGTAGTTTGGGTTTACGGAACAATAAATCGAATCCAGGATTATTAAGTTGGCAGGCTAAAATTAAACAGGATTTAAGTCGTTGGTATGCAAATAAAAAATGATGATCCATTTTTCGAAATCGTTATCCTTTTTCACGCCTTTTGTCTTACCTTTCCATTGATATGTATGATGAGTTCGAAAAGCAAAAGCAGGGAAAATAAAACACTATTTTTTATCG
Source organism: Platycheirus albimanus (assembly GCA_916050605.2). NCBI lineage: Eukaryota > Metazoa > Arthropoda > Insecta > Diptera > Syrphidae > Platycheirus > Platycheirus albimanus. The sequence continues at coordinate 360,259,160 of OU696696.1, forward strand.
CGGCCATTATTAAAGACACTTCAGCTTACCAAATAATGTAAAATAAAGTATGAAAAACCATCAAAACTTTAAACTCATATCTTCTAATCTGAACACGCTAATAGATTACCAATTAAACGATATCCAGCCACTTGATAAGTCATTAAGTTTTAATAATTGTTTTTAAATTGTCAAATGAAATAATAGGTATACTTACAGCCAGTTTTATGGGTTTGACATGTCCCCAATTTTCCCATTCCGCAGTTATGTATTGGACATGCAATTAGGCTTATTCTTGGGTGCTTTATTCTGCCTTTTAAAGTTAGAAATGGAATTAATTCTTAAAATAAATAAAAGAAGGGGCTCAAACTGACTGCCCTGAGTCACACCAAATAAATTCTTGATCTGATGTCGTTCGGCTTAGTACTCTTAGAACGATAATTCTGATACTGCAGAAAATGATATTTTCATTGACATCAGCTCAGGACTCCACTTAATTATCGAGGAACGAGGAAGAGTGAGAAGTTTAAGTGTCCGCTAAAATTGTTGAGACCGTTCGAGTTGGCTTTCTTATAGGTATCGTCATTCTATTTTCTTGGGGATTATTTCTTTAACAGCTATGATGTATTACCTATCACGAGCAGTGCTACCACTTCAAGAAAAAAAATCGAAGCAGATTTGAAGAAAAAAGTGAAGCAGATTAATAAAAATCGAAGTAGATTTCAAAATTAAACTTTTTTATAAAAATCTACATCCAGGGTGGGCTATTTAGTGGTTTATTTTTAAATCGTAGGTTATTTTGACATTGACAGCTGTTTCCCGCTCGCGGAATGAAATGAGTGGCTTTATGCTTGTAGAGCTTTGCAAAATATTGAAAACTTATTTCCAAAGTGAATGCTGTGTAAGTTCGTTTGGGCTAAGAGCAGCTTGAATTGTACAACGATTTTGGGCGAAAAATCAACTTTTCTGATGAGGCGCATATTCATCTCGGCGGCTACGTTAACAAACCAAATGTCTCAGGAAAACTCGCCCGTTGTTGCCGAGAAGCCAATGCATCCACAAAGAATGTGACAGTTTGGTGCGTTCATTAGACCATTTTTGTTCGAAAATGAGGCTAGGAACCACGTTTCGGTCAACGGTGGGTGTTACAGAGCAATGTGAAGACATGGATTTGGAAGACCTCTGCTTCATGTAGGTATGAAACACAGCCCATTCTACAATCGATATTTTGATCACTAAATTCCAAAATCGTGATATCGATTGGCCGCCTCGGAGCTGCGATTTGACTACTTTGGAATTTTTTGGGGGAAACCGTGATGGACCGACGTTATGTCAACAATCCGAAAGCGATTATATCACTTAAAGCCAATATTTTCCAAGAAATCCGTAAGCTAGAGACCGAAAAAAAACTTGGGTTTGGACACCCTCTAAATTATTAATTTTTTGTAATAGCCTTAATTCAATCAAACGAAAACCAAACTAAAAGTCTTTCCGACTTCTTATATATATATATTGTTTCATAACACTTTTTAATTTAATTTAACAAAAAAAAATTATTTTCATCTTCATTTCTACATGTGTAGTATGTAAAACAAAAATTGGAGTGAAATGGAAAAAAGGGAGTCGATTTTGCCTTTTTCAGTAAAATTGAAGTAGGTTGAAACAGATATTTTTAAAATGAAGCAGATTTCAGTATTTTGGTGATAGTGCGAAGTAGGAAGTAGATTTTAAATTTTTTTGATAAAAAGAAGCAGATCTACTTCAATTGAAGTAAAGTGGTAGCGCTGATCACGAGTAATTGAATTATTTATTACAGTGATCCAACGTGCCTAGAGGCGATAGTAGATTGATAGTTTACGTATCATCAGGGTGAGAGCTGAGAAAGAAGTGTATGGCCTTCAATACAAGCGATTCGTATTGGGTCCTCAAAAAACAGAGGCAAGTTGTTCAATTCTGAGAAAATCTCGGCACATCTGTTTCTTGTTTGTCCGTTTTCATGTGTCAGCACCTAAACAGCCTTACCGGCTGGTTTCTTGAGGTGCTCAGCCATCTTCTTTTCTGTTCATGGGCAAAATCAGTTAACGATTTCTTTGTTTGCTTTGAAATTTCAACATTGGTCTCGTTTTTGACCTTTTCTACCAAGAAACTAATTTTTTTTGTTATGTCACGAGATGTTCAGCTTCTAAAAAATTCAGAAAGTCAATTTCTTGAAAGAAGGATGAAGCTCGATCGCGATGCTGTGTCAAAAAAGCTCTAATTAAAAAAAAATGTTTTTAGTGTCCTTGACACCTTTTAGAGCCAATATTTTAAAAAGTCGCAAAAAGTCGCAAAAAGTCGCAATATTTATTGACTGCATTTGATTAAGAATTAATTTATTTAACTTTAGGGACTATTTTCATTATGAAGCAATTTCAATCGACATAAATTTTTTATTATCAAAAAAAAAAAAAATTCTTTTCATAAACATCATCTCAATTAGCTTGAAAATTTACTCCACACTTAAAATATTGCAAAAATGCATCATCACCCTTTTATTACATACCACTAGCAACAGAACCCATGATAAAATATTAACCAAAGCGCAAAAAATAATTAAAAGAATAACAAAATAATACCACTGTTTACCACAAACCAAACTTGCTACTGCAGTCTTTAATTTTAAGTTTGCACTTTAAAAGCATCGACTGATTTACAATTTACAATTTGCATCGTATGATAAATCTTGTATAAAGCGTATGTTAATTGTAAACAATTTGGCATTACAAAAAAAAAAACAAATACGATTTTTTTTTCATAGTTTTGGCCACGAATTTGGGAAAATTTGCCTGTTTGGCGGTCGGTAGCAAAATAATGGGAAGATTACAAGTAATAGAAAAGATTTCATTAATGAACATGAGAACAAGAATCGGAAACAGAACGGAACCTTGAAGCACAGCAGCTTTTAACTTGCGACAATCAAACATAACATTACGATGAAAGGGAAGCCTAAAAAAGGGGGCCCACAATTCTGTCTGTATGTCTGTCCGTCTGTCTGTATCGGCACCTACAGCCTAAACGGCTGGACCGATTTGCTTAAAACTTGGTACATATAGTACATATTATTATGAGGGGTTTTTGGAATTAGCATTCTAGCTCCAAAACTAACGGTACCTGCCATATGATTTTTTATGAAAAACTCATTTATCTATAAAACGGCTACTACGATTTTGATAAAACTTTCTGAATTATGTCTTTTGAGTAAATTTTAAGTTTTGGTTGGAACAGATTTTTCAGGAAAAGTCTTATAACGGTACCTCCCATAGGACCGATTTTTTAAAATCAGATTTTTTCGTATTTCACTGAAAATTTTAATGTTAAATCCCTTTTATAAATGAAATAATATTAATTCTTCAATTTTTTTTTTTTAAAGTTAAATTTTTTTTTTAGTTTTTGGTTTGTTCAACTGTTTTTGAAATTTTTAATTTTTTTGTTTTCTGATTAAAACTTTAAACTGCTAGATGTTGGCATTCTCAAAAAAAATTTGGAATATGTTTTCGAAAAGTTTTTCAAAAAAAAAAACCGTTTTTTGAAAAAAAAACTTATAAAATGATTAATAAAATTTTATATGATTTTTTCAATGCTTTTTTTTTTGAAAATCTCAAGCCCTAAGACCGTTTTAACACATTAGAGCAAGTTTGTACGACCCAGTCGTGCACTTTATTTTTTTTTTTTATTTTATCAGACTTAAGGCCGTCCCATAACACACTAATGAAACGATCCGATGGTTTCTTTCTTTTCCTTCCTTCCTTTTTGATTTAAAATCCCTGAGGCGAGTCATACAAAATTTCCCGTTCTTAAGATATTTCTTGATCTGATAGTTAAACACCTTTTTATTACTTTATAAAGAAGTGCCCTGGACAAATGCTGATGTTTTCCCACCACTTGCAAAGAGAGCTGTAGAGATTGACAGATGGACACCACCTGTTTAGAGTTATTAGAATTATGGGAGAGATAGGTTCTATTCAGGACAGCGAATTTTCGTTTGCCACTGCACATAAGGAGGATCCATAACATTCCTTGGTAGCATTGAGAAAACTTTGTTGCACATAAATCAGCGGTTCCTTGAGAGCTGTTAGCAGGAGTGTTTTTAAAGACATGTTTTGAAATCGGAGACCCGGTTTGAACTTATTCCGGTTTTTATTCGGAAGATTTCTTCGCTGGCTTTGGTAGCCCTTTATATATCAGAAGTCAAACCATAAGCGAAAATCCTCATACCGTAGATTTTAATATTTGCTATCATTTTTGTCTCTGCAAATTACTTCACTATCGAGAAAACATAGAGACCTGACCATTATAAAGTTTTCGCAGATATTGTTTAGACCGTCAGTTGGCTTTCCCGTACCTCCAGAGTCCAGAATGTCCTCTTTGGGATTATTTCTTTGGCTGGTATTTTAATCCACGAGAAATTAGCTGGTATAATACGTATCAAGATGCAAGGGAAGGAGGGTCCTTGCAACGTCAGGGATTCATGTTGATTCGTCAGCAAGCTATGAACGTCAATTTTCTTACCTCAGTGGAAATCTCGGCATACATTTCATCGGGTATTGTCTGGGGCGAATACCGAATCCAAGTGGAACTGTTTACATTAAAATTGACAGGAATATATAACACACAAAAAACTATTCAAGCCTGTTTCATCGATTTATTGTATAGGTTACATTTTCCAAAAAAGAAAATATTAACTCTGATTCGGTTTTAAACTTGAAACTCTGTTATTCCGTGCTATTCTGCCCCTTATTTCGACGAACACAAAAAAATCTTTGCCAATCGTATTCCTTGAACTTACTAAAAAATTACTGACACGCATAAAGGGAGGCACTATATCAAAATCCACTATGAAATTATGAAACAAAAACCGAAAGTCCTGTGAAGAAAAAAAAAATTAAGATAATATTGTTAACTTTCTGTAAACAAAAAAATATTGACTTACTTTGGCAATTGGACATTTTTTTGGTAAAGTCCCCAAATTATCCATTGTAGTTTTGATTAATGATAGCAGTGCTGAAAGACGTCCTTCTAAAAGCGCACACGAGTCCTTATTTTTAAAATGCAATACAGTTCTGTTAAGGTTATTAATTGTTGACATAACCTTCAATTCGTATCGCATTTTTTTTATCTCACGATGCATTTGAATGTCCACATTGCCTCGATATGGAGTAACTGTCTTATCAACCGAACAATTGGTGGTAGCGTAGTGTGGGTTTACGGAACAATGAATCGAATCCAGGATTATAAAGTTGGCAGGCTAAAATTAAACAGGATTCAATTCGTTGGTATGCAAATAAGAAATGATGATCCATTTTTCGAAATCGAAATCCTTTTCGAGCCTTTTGTATTACCTTTGCTTTGACTTGAATTATCAGTTCGAAAAGGAGAAGCAGGGAAATTAAAACACAATTTTGTATAGCGGCCATTATTAACGACACTTCAGCTTACCAAATAATGTAAAATAAAGTATAATATATATATATATTATATATATATTATATATATTAAAAAATCATCAATACTTTAAACTCAGATCTTCTAATCTAAGCTTGCTAACAAGTACAGGCTTGACAAAATAATTGCGTTTAATAGTTTCCCAATTAAACGATATTCAGCTGCTTGATAAGTCAATAAGTTTTAATAATTGTTTTTAATTGTCAAATGATGTTATCTGACTGGTTTTGCTCTTAGTTACTTATCCGCCGGAACTAAGCTGAAACTCTTTGAATCCAACATGAAATCTGTACTGCTATATTCCTGTGAAACGTGGAAATTCTGAAGATCTTGTGGCCACAAACCATTTATCCAACAATGAACTGTGGCTAGTAAGGAACTGGACAAACAAAAGTAGATGTTGAGACCAAGCAAGGAAATTGGCGCTGAATCGATTGTTCATACACTGTGGAAACCCGATGACAACATATCAAAGAAGGGTTTTCGAACGTATCCTCTCGCTGCAAAAGCCATTCGGAACACCAAAGGAAACTCAGTCCAAAAATTTCCAAATGTGCCTCAGTCAAAAGCTGAGACTGGTTAACACAGTTTGGAAGACATTTTTGTTGTGTATAAAAATGCATTAAAAAATATTTTAATTAAACTTTATCCTTCACTTTAATGTCTACATTTCGCCTAATTCTGCCTTTAAATTGTACAAACAAAACAAAATCCTTTCCAGCTGTGTTTCTTGTCGTAATCTCAAAATTGGTGTTAAATATGTAAGGAGGTAGTCTCTCAGAATCAATTACAATGCTTTTATACAAATATCGAAAGTCCTATAAGGAAAAAATATGGATTTTTTTTATATAAATAAATATATGTATCTCTTAAAAAAAAATATTCACATACTTTATCAACTGGACATTTTTTTGGTAAATTTCCCATGCCCTCCATAACAGTTTTGAAAGTTTTTACCATTGCTGTAACACGTCCTTCAAAATACGCACACGAATCTTTATTTTTCACATGCATTAAGGTCCTTTTTTTATTATCTATTGTTGAAACAATTTTCAATTCGAATTGCAATGATTTTACTTCTCTGTGCATTTGCATGTCAATATAACCTCGATATGGACTAACCGTCTTATCAACCGAACAGTTGGGTGTGTAACCGTAGGCTGGATTCACGGTACAATTAATTGAATCCAGGAATATTAAGTGGGTTGGCTGTTAATTGAAATTGATATAGAGGAGAAGTAAAAGATTTATAATATTTTATATATACGTAAGTTAGACACTAATCTTATGAATTTTTTCAAAAATTTACTTTAAATAACTTCATTGTGATCTTACCTTTGCACTGATTTGTATAAGAAAATTAACAAACACTATTGCGAATAAAAAATACAAGTTTCTTATCGCTGCCATTATTGGTAGTTTACTAACCGAATTATATCTAATGAATGGGGAATTGTACATCAATGCATATTGATTTTTTTAATCGGAAACGCTAACTAGCATTAAAAAACTATTGCGTTAAATATTAAACTCATTAACTTAGAAGCCTAATGAGTAAATAAATGTTCATGATTGTTTTGTTTGTTTACTGTCTTAAATATCAAATAATTTAAAAAAAATATACTGTTTTTAATATTATTAACAACTTTATTGGTCAATACCAAAGTTTTAATGCATACAAATAACCATTGTGATTGATTTTTTTTTATTTCTTCATTATTTTTATATACCTAGATTATTTTTACAATTCACGCATGATGTACATAAAATATCAAATACTTTTCGATATATATTTATCTGGTTTTTTCAATTTAAGTTCACAATGGCTGTCCGCTGTCCCTTAGATCTCTACTTTTTCCGTCGTTTTAATGCTGTCAAACAGCCTAAAAAAAATAATTGCGTGTAATAGTTTACTAAAAACCGATATCAAGCTGCTTAATTAGTTAATAAGTTTAAATAATTGATTTTAATTGTCAATAGTTGAACCCAATAGTACCGACACGGACTTGACATGCCCCAAATTCTCCCATTCGACAGTTAGGTATTTGAAACGTTACAAACTTTTATCCCTAGGTGCCTGCCAATAAAATGTTGTAGAATATTATAAAAAAAACGATCCATAAATAGATTTATTAAAAACTTAGTATAGCTTAGATTTTTCAAAAAAAAAAAATTGATTGATTTTCTCCTCATATTAACTGCGAGTTGGTTTTAAGCTTTTTATTTCGCGCCATTCTGCCTCTTATTTCGACGAACAAAATAAAATCTTTGCCAAACGTATTCCTTGTACTTAATAAAAAATTACTGACACGCAGAAAGGGAGGCACTATATCATAATCCCCTACGATATCTTTAAACAGAAACCGAAAGTCCTACGAAGAAAAAAAAAAATGAAGATAATTGGTAACTTTCTGTAAAAAAAAAAACAAATATTTTCATACTTTATCAACTGGACATTTCTTTGGTAAAGTCCCCAAAGTATCCATAGAAGTTTTGATAAATGAATAAGCTGGTGAAACACGTCCTTCTAAAAACGCACACGAGTCCTTATTTTTTAAATGCACTATAGTTCTGTTAATGTTATTAATTGTTGACATAACCTTAAATTCGAATCGGAATTTGTTTATTTCACGATGCATTTGAATGTCAACATTGCCTCGATATGGAGTAACTGTCTTATCAACCGAACAATTGGAGGTAGCGTAGTGTGGGTTTACGGAACAATAAATCGAATCCAGGATTATTAAGTTGGCAGGCTAAAATTAAACAGGATTATATTCGTTGGTATGCAAATAAGAAATGATGATCCACTTTTCGAAATCGAAATCCTTTTCCACGCCTTTTGTCTTACCTTTCCATTGATATGAATGATCAGTTCGAAAAGCAGAAGCAGGGAAAATAAAACACAATTTTTGATCGCGGCCATTATTAAAGACACTTCAGCTTACCAAATAATGTAAAATAAAGTATGGAAAACCATCAAAACTTTAAACTTCAAATTACTTGTGTCGCGTTAGTTGATCCTTTCTGCATTAAACGCTAATAAGTTGTCGTTTTAATGAGAACATTTTAAATTTTAAATCGTACGGAGTAACTTTAGCCCATTTACATAGCAAGAAGCAATGGTATAGTGTGGATGTAGTGTTTGATTGCTAAACTAGAATTTTGAGTTCGACCCTAGCCTGAGCAGCAATTGCCACCTGTTTGATTTGCGTGAGATAAATATCAGCTTAATTCCAATCCATCACCCATGCACCATCAAAAATTCTTTCCTAGCCTTCTATTCCTTCTCTCTTTAACGATCGCTCGTGTAAATTCATGATAAGGGTATTAATAACCCCTTCAGTGGGAGTGCATTATAACATACATCCGAAATCCAAATAAAGAAAAACGTGGCTACTTTAATGACCTATTAAAACCAAACAATTATTCTGGCCTATTACGCATACTAAGTTATTAGATTTTTGATAGTCATTCAGAGGAAAGGTATGAAAGATTTTTGTTCGGACATTAAAGTGTGCATTTCGTGAGTAGTTCTTTCGTACATTGCAAATGGAAAATAATATTATTATATTTCTTTGGCTTTTGCTTGTCTTATCCTTGCCACAAATTAATGGAAAGGTAATTCTAAAGTGTAATTTATCAGAGGATATCGTAACATTTCTTGGTTCTTCTTATAACTACTCAATGGGTAGAA